>CM067088.1:35188745-37979995 GCA_034008185.1 Gorsachius magnificus | reverse complement strand
CTCAGTTACATTCACGAGTCTGAGATTTATCTGGTTTCATGGAGCATTAAGTTTCTCTATTTATACAGAATATAAAAAGTCCACTTGCTCTGTGTCACGTAGGCCTGCTCCACCAAAGCACAGACAGATTTTCTTCTTTACAGCTCCCACCACAACTACAGGCATGTTCAGAGCCCACCCAGTGGCACCCCAAGTGCACCACAACCTGGGTGCTGCAACCCAGCGGTCACCCCATGCTTTCTAAGGAAGCTCCTTGCTTTCAGACACCTCATTCCAGCTAACAGCTCTATGTGATGCACAGGAGACAGAAAAAGAGCTCAGCTCAGATACTCTAAGTCAGCCTATTCAGTGAATTCCGACTTAAAACCTTTGATGAGAGCCAGCAGCACATGTACCTTTAATGAATTAGCTACCAAATCATACCATTCACATTAACTGTTATATCCTCTCTCCACACCAACTTATGTGATTACTTTAAGATGAGAAGCTCAAAAATTAGCTGCCATTTAGTGATTACAATTAATAGAATTTTATGAACAATGGCATATATGAGTAGTAGGACTCAGGTACAATTAAACTTACTCATTATATAGCACTGCGAGCTTGTTTACTATAACTATGTTAAGGAATTTTTCCCTTCCACTTTAAAAATAAAAAGCCTCATTTACATCATCCCCAAGAGCCCAATTTCAACCATAGGTTTTAAGGCTAAGATTTTGAAGAAGAAAGCACGGGTTGTGTGTCATATGACTTATTATACAAATAACCTGAACATCTTTCTATAACAGGGCAGGCATGCTTCCACCATAATTGCTATCAACTGCACAAATAACAATCTTACTTCAGGAAAATACCATTCTGCTTTCTTTTTCTCTATTTGTTAGGGTGGAAAAAAAGCTCAGATTCTACTGTTTAACCCTCTTAAGTAGCTCAAAGCAGTAAGTACAAGTATCTCTACAGCCAAGAAAATACACCTTGAGTTGCTCTCCATTACACAGCACCCTTTATCTATCCCTGTAATGCCCTTTTAAACACACATATGTAAAACTATAGATACATAAGTGAAATATATACATATATGCACATCACTAGAGAGCAAAGGCAGTGTTGTTTTGTGGTGTTTTGGTTTTTTTTAAGAGATAACAACTTCTCAACCACCTTACCTCCAAGAGCACCTTTCCTCACAAGCATACTTCCACAAGAACACACAGCACTCCCTCTCTCAGCTTTTTAAAGGAAACACCTGAACCCTTTCCCACCCAGGTGACCTTCAACACTCAGCGGCAGACCTCACCCTGCCTTCATTTGTAAGGTGGTGGGGGAAGGAAAGAGGGGTGTGATTCTCTACTGATTTCACCTGGATTAAACTCAAAATCTAAGTTAAACTTGTCATGCCAAATAATTTCTGCCTAGAAGTCTTCCAACATTCAGAAAATGCAATCTGAAAGTTCTCCCTAATGCTATTACCAGCCCAGACTGTGCAAGTAATTTCTTAGTTCTAAACCAGCAGAGAACCACATATGCTTTCTCTACATGGAAAGTCAACTGCCTTCCACTGTCATCGCAATCAATGCTCTAGCTCTGTATGTATTGGGAGAAAGGGGCAGCCACTCCATTTCCTGTCAAAACTAATCTACTTTTACTGAAAAAAACCCAAAACCTACACACATTTATGAGACTGAAAGAAGTATGGCTTAGTAGCCTTGTGGCTAGTGTATTCCATGGAATGTGAAGCCTGAGATTCTAACCATATCACAAATACCTTTCTTTGTATCCAGTCTACTGTAAAGGACATCTAGGGCTTTATAGCCCTAGGTGTGGCAGAACCCTGCAAATTGCCTCCCAGCAAAATGTCCTGCAACTGCAGTCAGCAGTGTCCTCCTCCTTACACTATTTGCATTAATTTCTGCACAATAACAAAGCTTCAGGAGGTCTCCATAGGGACATACCCTTTATTGCTGCAGCAGGAAAGAGAATTTAATGCACATGTCCTGTCTCCCAAAATGAAGACTATAACCAGTAGGAATCTACATTAAATGGGGTAGCAGCACCACTTTCTATGATGGCATCAGTTGTTGGGTTGGTGTCGTGGTTTAACCCGGCTGGCAACTAAGCACCACGCAGCCGCTCGCTCACTCCCCCCCCTCCCTCAGTGGGATGGGGGAGAGAATCAGAGAAAAGAAAAAAAAAAGTAAGACCCGTGGGTTGAGATAGAGACAGTTTACTAAGAGAGAATAATAACAATAATAATAATAATAATGGTAAGAAAATATACAGAATATATAAAACAAGTGATGCACAATGCAATTGCTCACCACCTGCTGACCGATGCCCAGCCCGTCCCGAGCAGCGATCACTCCCCCCGGGCCGCGATCACACAGCCTGAGCTGCGACCACCCTGCCCGCGACCGACCGACCGACCAACCCGACTGACTAACCCCCCCGAGCATGACGTTATATGGTATGGAATAGCTCTTTGGACAGTTTGGGTCCTAGCTGTGCTGTACTCCCAGCTTGTTATGCCCCTGGCCGAGCAGGAGAAGCTCAAAAAGTCCTTGAGCAGTCTGAGCACTACTTGGCAACAACTGAAAACATCAGCGTGTTATCAACATTCTTCTAGTACTAAATCCAAAACACAGCACTATGCTAGCTTCTGTGAAGAAAATTAACTCTATCCCAGCCGAAACCAGGACAGTTGGTGGTGGTGTTTTGTTTTTTTTTTTAAAGACACAGTTCTTCTAAAGAACAACCATAGATATCTGTTTTTACTATACCTTCTGGTGTCTGAATCTCCTTTAGATTCATCTCTGATGTTGCCCAGTTCAGATCTCCGCATTTTCCTGGCTAGTTCTAAAAAGCCTGTTTTGATTCAGTATTGCAGGACCTACCCGCCTATATCCACGTATTTGGGAGGCAAAAAAAAAGTCAAAAAGTCTCCTAACCTTGACAGACTTCTACTAGCAAGGCCAAGAATTCAGCCAAAACTGTGGATGTCAGCATCCGTTATTCAGCTTAGTACCTCTTTTTAAGAAATTGATATTAGAGGTCCAATTGCCAGAAACAAGGCAACTGAAATCAGTGGGATGGAATCTGCTCATTTTCAGAAGACTGAACTCCAGTTTGGCTGTAACTTCAGAACAGTCAGATTCAGAATAAACAGTTAAAAATAAATACTGAAATTTCAGCATATTTAAAAGGACAGATTCTCCAGCCTACTATAACTGAGGAACTATAGAGCTATAACACTGGGCTAGAACTTGTGCAAGACTGAAGTAAATGCAGGGTAGTAAACTGGGGCTTGAAATCACATCTTCTTGCTGTGTATCTATGTACTAAAACAGCTCTATAGCTCCATGTTCATACAGAAAACTTTTTAAAAATTCAAAAAGTACTTAATTTTTTACTTTGCAAGTGATAGGGTGATATATTACAATGAACACACAAACTGAGAGTGAACACAAACTGAGAGTAACTACAAAGGCATGTTTCTCTCTTTCGTCTGCTATCCATGCTGCATAGCATCATCTTGCAGATTCAAAAGAAAGATGGATAACATTAGGGAATGTTTGCAATGCTGTGCAATTCTTTCTGTACCTACAGATATAATACACCCTTGGTGTGCATATATTAAATCTCATTAACTATGACAGAGATATACACAAAGAACATATTGTATATACCATACCCTATTCAGAGAAGCGCTGCCAGAAAAATCTCATAAATGCAAAAGCTGTAGTCATATTCGCTATTGCAGAGCAGATCATTTCAGACTCTTTAGCTGTTAATCTAGGCAGTTCTTCACATTTTCTGTTCATCAGCTACTTCCCACACTTAAGAGCACCTCATATGCTGTCCCACAGTTTTACACTGACATTTTGTTAGTCAATACCTTACAAATTTGTTCTAACAGTTTGGATCATGCTAAGCAAGATCCCAGGCTTACACTCAATGGCATTCCTCTGCCCCAGCCTGGCTTGGCACGACAACTCCCATGCTTCCCATCCTCTTGAGCCAACAAAGCAAGAAAGTGAAATTTAATAGAATATCTGATCAGATTATTCACTGAGCTCTTTTCAGCAGTGAGAGGATGAGAGCCTGGAAAGAAGCTGGAGCATCCATTACATGTCAGATGTTTCAAAGGTGTTCTACAATTTATCATGCTTCAGATGTGTTTGATGTATTTTCTGTACCATTTTGTAGTTTCTTGACTCTAAACCCTACCTATATATTCTATAATGCTCCCATTAAAATAAAATAAACAATTGAAATTTTGTATTTACATGAATAAAAGTGATCTGAAGTTGGTTTAGAGAAATCTAAAATTTATTAGTAAAGACTAAAGTCTCTGCTTCTGTACTTGGCTCTTTAGGGCTCAAGTTTGCTAATGGATTGCACAAATCTGCTCAGTTTTCAGCACTTACCATTATGATTTAAAATCAATGGCATTTCTTATGAGAAAGAACATGAGCGTATGTTTGCAAGATGGGGGTTTATGGCTGTCTATTTTCAAATAAAAAGTTTTCTTTTTATTCTTTCAAATATTTAGATAATTTTCTGGTAAAGATATATAGCATATGAAATACATAGTAATGCAGTGTGTAATTAAGATTTTATTGGATCTCCTTTGAATGAGCTACATGATTCAGGTACTCATATATTACATTAAGAGCCTAATTAGATATATCAAAACAACAATAAATAATCTATTTCAGTTTGTGGCAGCTACTGAGCAGCTCACAATTTAACTGTATTGTTAATTTTCAGTTATTAATCTAATATATTCTAAGCATATTTATTCCTATAAACCTTTTTATTTTCCCTGGCAAGTCTTTTTATTTATAACATAAGAAATGTGACCTGAAGAAACATAACTCACAGAGTCAAATCCTGATATGATAGTCATCATCATGAATTCTAAATTTACTTTCTATGAGAGTTCACTGGTGGATAATAGAGTCAGAAACTCCACAAAAATTTCCTGCCAATCCATCATGTAGAGAACTTATTCAGAAACTACAGATAGGCAGTAATAAAAAGCCTTAAGACAGGTGAAAAAATCTGTCTACTAAAAACATACTGATGTTAACATCATGCAAAAGAGGTCTGCCAGAAAGTTAATGTAAACAAGCACTAAACCATGTATTTTTTTCAGGCAAATGACCCCAGGCAGGTATTCCCACTGCCAGCACCGTGCCGGGGAGCCTTGCTTGGTGACGGCAGCCTGCGATGGCGAGAGCACAGGCAGAAAGCCCCATGCAGAGCCAGGGTCTTCACTTTGTTCCACCATTGGCTTTTTTAATTTCAGCACTGGGAAATTAGGTGCTGGGAATGTTGCGTGGCTCTCGGAACACAAGTGCAAGCTGTGAAAGGCAGGATGATGGAGAATCAATGCTTTTATTGTTGTTTTAGGTACTCTGTGCTTGCCTCTGCACTGCACGGGGCTCTGCTGCAGGCCTCCCTTGGACGAGGGGGAATGGTTTGAAGCTGCGCCAGGGCAGGTTTAGGCTAGACATTAGGAAAAACTTCACAGAAAGGGTTGTCAGGCTCTGGAATGGGCTGCCCAGGGAGGTGGTCAAGTCCCCATCCCTGGAGGTATTTAAAAGAAGGATAGATGAGGTGCTTAGGGACAGGGTTTAGTGGTGGGATGGCAGGGTTAGGTTAAAGGTTGGACTCAATGATCTTAAAGGTCTTTTCCAACCAAAGCGATTCTATGATTCTATTCCCTCCAGGCCCATTCCTGGGGAGCGACACTGCGAGAGCCGCTTAGGCTCAGGATTTCTCAACTTACCACAGTGCTGCTGGATACTGAAGTGGCTGGTGACTGGTAATATTGCAGTTCTTGTAAAGGCCCAGCCCCCAGACTATGAGAAATCTGGTTTACATTAAAGTAGGCCGCCTAATCCTCTTGCATTCCTCGCCTGCAGAGTGGCCTCCTCCCCGGCCCTCCCGCCTGAAGCCAAGACCAGGAAACTCCTTACAGGGGTATAATAAGTTCAAGCCCTGCATTTCAGCCTGCCCACTGGTGTGTGAATCAGATTCAAACTTTTGAACTGTGCGCTTCGCATTGAAACTCACACCTGTTATTTGTTTAGCTATGTAAGATACTGACCCAATTCAAATGGTAGGAAAACACTTCTCCTTTGAAGACTCCGGTGTAATTCATTTAGCTATTTCTGGCCAGTTCCTGAGAAACATGATACACGTCTGAAGGATTTAAATAAGCTTGTTCCAATTTATATTATTTTCCATTATTAAGTATGGCACAAAAAAGAGTAGGATTTCCAACATACTCTGCTGTCTGTGTGTCAGCCAGAAAAGGCCGCGTCTCCTGTGCAAATACAAGCAGTCAGTAGAGGCCGTTAGCAGCCCTGCCATGGCGAGGCACACAAACTGGAACGGAAGGGATGGGGCTGTGAGCCTTCCCAAAATAGCTCATTGAAGATATTAACATCTGTAAATTATGCCTGCTTTCTCAATGAGAGCAGCAGATTTGGCTGAGGATCTCTATGCTGCTGCTAGCCCGAGAACTTTACGTGCCCACTGTAGTTTGTATCTAATCCCTTCACAAAAGCACATCAACCAGTAAAATTGGAGGGGTCTGAGTTCCCAGGTCAGAGCTTTTACAATATTATACATGGAATAGCCTTCTGAACCTCTTAATTTTGTGAACTTGCAGCCTTTTATAGAAAAAAATAATGGGGCTGGATGAGAATGAAGATGCTTCCAACTTGGAAGATACATGCATCATCTGTGTTCTTGCAAACTGTATCAAAAGGTGAATATCCTGCTGATAAAATTAACCAACATACGATAAAGAATAAAAAACCATCCCCTGATTATTTTCAAATACCTCTGAACAGCTACTTTGACAACCACACCTTTAAACAAAGCACTCACCCTTCTTTTAAGACCTCTGTGTGTGGAGGGGGTACTTTTATTTATTTTTTTTTTAAACAAATCCAAACCGAATGGCTCAAACATATACACAAACAGACATAGCTTCAGAACACAGTTTTTTATAAAAGTAAAAACACAGAACATTAAAAAAAAAAAGAGCAACAGCCATTATCAGAGACCTAACAACCATCTTGGGTCCAGGCTTCAGGGGCTTCCTCAGGGAGCTGGCAGAAAGGGAATTCCTGCAGCTTGGCAAGATGTCCCACTGCCAAAGGGAGCCCTTCAGCATGAAAACCTCTGTGTTTACATTGCAAGCAGGTCATAGAGGCACATAGTTTTACTAACTTTAGGCATTGTAAATGGTCCCCCATTACCATTTTGGGAGGATCTCTCTACTTTGAAAATAATTCATTTTTATGAAATTTGACATCCATGATCAGAGGAATCTCTTTCATAGGCTTAAGATACTGATACATGTTTACATTTCTATAGAAGATAAACTGATAAAAGCTAAGGAAATGACTGTTTAAGTTTGCTTACACAAACCTCACTGCCTGCTGAAACAATTAATCAGTAGTGTCTTTTCTCACATATGAATGAGAAAAGATACAAAGTCTAGAGCATTCAGCCTGGCGTCATATGCAGATCGCATAGTTTAATTCCCTTTATTAATTGCTTTGTTGTGAAATTCACCCTAAGAAAATACTTTATCAGTTGCCTCTGCTATAATTTGGTATCAAATCCACTCAGTGCTCTCTTTTTTTTTTATTTGTCTTTTGTCTGGACCAAGTTGTTTCTAATTTAGCACTGTATATCATTTGCAATAGGATCCTTCAAGTTTCTTCTCTTAACTCATGACACCTGGTTTTTGTTATTTTAAAGACAGACAAGGACACTAGGGCATTCACTCCACACATTGTAAAAACAACACTTTAAAAGGGTGGCAGACATATGCGTAACAGAAACAAAGAGCCTGCTCTGTTCCTGAAAACTTAGGAGTTTAATAGAGTTGGGAGTATGATTCTGCTTCAACATGGAAGAGGTTTCAGGTTTTGGTTGTTTTTTTTTTTTCTCGCTCTGTGGTGACATGTCACAATTTAACATGGCTAACTCGTACATAGAGAAAAAAATAATTTCAGCTGAATTCTCAAGATCAGTGTGGGCTAATGAGCCTGGCAGGAAACAGCTGAGAGCCATTACTGGCCCTGACACTGCCAGACCATCCCTGAGGATTACACATGTGGAATTTGAAACCCCATTGAATTTAGTGGCACTAAATTATTCTAAATTCATCTACGATTTTAAGGTGAAGGTGTGAAAAATTTAAAAGTACTTCAAACAAATATTGGGATTGGTAACGTCATTTATTTTAGAGTTTTTACTTATTCATCATGTCACAGAATCAGTCATAAGGATTTACCTGAGCCTATGCAAGGAAAGCCCTTGTCCCAGCCCAGAAAGAGCTGTTAGATCAGGTACACAAAAGATGTTTCTTGTCCAATTGTACACCACATCTCTTGTCTACATTTTAGGGCATTCTGTAGTTCATGTTGAGCTCCTTTTAATTTGTTGGTATATTAAAACTACTGGGAGGAAAGTTACCTAGCCAGTAATGCCACCTGCTATGCAACACTGTCAGCCATCTTGTGATGCAACACAATTCCTTTTGAATTTTAAATATGAACAATGCCAGAGAGCATGCAATAACATTATGGATGTGTGTGGGTTTTGTCTGACAACAATAAACAGAGAAGTCTGTCATGGACAGATAGAACATTTTGAAAAATTGAAGACATCTAATTACAATGTTATAGACTTTGAAGAATTATTATAACAAAATATTCTGTGGCAATAAATCATACTTTGCTCACCTACAGTAAACTCTACTGAACTTCAATAAGTAATTGGAAACATGTACAAAATTCTGAAGGTACAGAATTGATCTTTTCAGCTGTATATTTGTAGTTGGTCATATACTGTTTTTCTGTTGCACTACGAACACTTTCCCAGGCTTTTACACTCCTCTGCTGACTTCCCCCTAATGCTGCGCTGCCTGTTTGGCTAGGTAATAACAGCGACAAACCCACGTGATTTAAAGATCCTTTGTTTTCTTTTTTTAGTACTTCCTAAATAACTAGGACTAAATTAAATCGCTAATGCTAGACTGTGGTTTTCCTTATGAAAGCCCTTAGGAAAAACCTTGAAGAAGGAAAAGTAATATAAAAGATTCAAACATAAGAGAATAGAGGATTTGACACAGTTTGGTCCACTACTTTAATTCCTTCTCTGCTTGACCGTGGTTTTACCCCTCACTTTCAACGTGCTGAGCTCCCATTATTACAATGTACTGTCATGTTCTGAGAATCTTAATCTCATTTTATGAGCACTACAGCATCAATATAGTATTACTTGTGTTAATTTTCCCTTCAGTAGTCAGTCACTACCTAAAACATATGGCCATTATTTTCACACTGGCAATAATCAAAGGAGATAGAATTTGAAATTCTCATTTAGGTATTTAAGAACTTGAAAATGTATTTAACTTCAAACTTGATTAGTAGGCCCATTGACTTCAGTGAGTGACTGAAAATCAAACTGGCTGGTTTAGGGATCAAGTTTTAGAAGCCAATTTTCAAAATACTGTTCTTCAGAGAGCCATACATTTTTATTAAAATGACAATTTGGACAATAGCCAAAGCCTCAGCTATTCTAAGTTCCATGAAAATGTTCATTCATGCAAATCTCCAATAGCTTCAATGTAGGGATGCAATTTTATATTAGCAGCCAAGAAATTATAGAGATGACATGAATTGTACTATTATTGCATTATTTGCAAATTTCTTTAAATTTTTTAAGCAAGGAGTAAGACTACCTGCATCCTCAATATGGGCCTGGACTGGTGAAGAGAAGATGTTGAAGCAAAGAGATAAAGATGACTGTTAAACACATTTTACATGACCAAACAATATATCTTCTAACTTCTGCACAAGAAATTATTGTGTAAAACTATACTTAGACCCCTTTAAAACATGCACTAACAAAGGATCCATAAGTTTGGCATTTTAAAACTGCTGCAAGATGCACTAAAAAAAGTGTAAGTGCAAAGAGTAAATTTAAAAGATAATAACTAATTTTTCCTTTAAAGGTCTCAAACCAGACATTTCTGACAATATTTTTCAAAATATACACTGGGATAACAAAAGCAAAATTTATGATCCATAGAAAAGGCCAATATCTCTTAAAAACTGATTCTGATCTGTGACTCATTAAAAAGGCTGATTTTCACCAAATATTCATCATCCATGCACTCAAAATCAGGCTGCTTAAAGAATTTTAAAGATTATTCTGAAAATCAAGAGCACCCAACTATCGGGTGACTTTTGAGAATCTGCAAAACATAAAAATACCATATGGAAGCTGTTATGTTTTATTATTTTGCCACTAGTAAAACTTGAAAGAGTATGAGGTACCTTCTGGAAATAAAAAAATGAAAATTCAAATTCATTATGAACTAGGAGTGGGCAATTTATTCAGTGAACTTTGCCCTTTCCCCTCAAACTAATTAGTCCCAAGTATCAAAATAGTTTTTATTATTCATACTGTTCTCCAAATGATTTATAAAAACTTCAGCAGAGTTTTTTTAATGGAATAGTTACTACGTAAATGTGCATTTTGTAGCACAGGTCAAATAGGCTTTTTGGACTTCCCAATTGGATGTTTGAAAGTTTCAGAGAAGTGGGAAAAGGAAAGGAATGAAAAATACTGGAAAAGTCTCATATGAACCATACATTTTCTCAAGAATTTCCACAATATCTGCTCATCAGCTGTCAAATTAAGGACCAAGCATGCATATGAAGGTTTTACAAAAACCAATATTCACAGATAGTTTTGCAATTGTCGTCTATGTTTGAGGCCAGACAGCTGATGGCATACGCCCTTTGCATTTGGTAGTCACCAAGGCCAATTCAGGTCTAAAATCTAGTGCACAAACCTACAGTATATGAAGGAGTGAAGGGGTAGAGTGGATAGCTAAAATAAACAACAAAAAACCAACAAAAAACCAACAAAAAAGCCCACAGTTCCAGATTTAGAAAGGTTTGGTATTCAACAGACTGGCAATTTCAAATTACAAAGAAATAAATATTTTCCCTGGAATGATGCTGAATCTTGTGAGATGATGACCCATATGGTATATGACATATATGCCTCATGATCTTGATTTAGCCAAGAATGCTATGGAGAATATTTATGCATTTTTCCTAGAGCAGAAAGGTAAAACATACTCAGTTATTTTTCACTATATAAAGTGATAGTTGCTGATGGGTGAGATAACATAAAACTGAGCCAGCGGAGGTGCACAGTGCAGACATTCTCTTCTACAGACACACACATAAAAAAATCTGTTTGTTTTGCAGTTTTCATTTCCCAGAACCAAACATTTCAGAGATGTTTGTGTTGGTTTCTAAATAGCTTACAAAGTCCAGGCCTTAAAAGTTTCCAAATGGAACAGCAAACTTTGTCAATGAAATTAATGTTATGTTTACTTTTCTCTTAAATACTTATTTTTTTTTGTCCTAGAACAACATTTGGATAGAAAGACTACAATGCTTTTTTTTGGTCCCTTTTTTTTTGTTTGATACCAGATACTTTCAGCATTAGAATAAGACACAACCCAAGAAAATACCCAGCCAGATCCAGAATCAGCCAGAACTAACAAAATAACTGCAGTCACTGGATGATAAATCTGCCTTAGGTCTGGTTGTGGTTTAACACCAACCGGTAACTAAGCCCCACACAGCTGCTCGCTCACTCCCCCACGGTGGGTGGGGGGGAGAATCGGAAGAGTAAAAGTGAGAAAGCTCATGGATTGAGATAAAGACAGTTTAACAGGTAAAGCAAAAGCTGTGCGCACAAGCAAAGCAACAGAAGGAATTCATTCCCTGCTTCCCATGGGCAGGCAGGTGCTCAGCGATCCCCAGGAAAGCAGGGCTCCATCATGCATAACAGAGACTTGGTAAGACAAACACCATCGCTCCAAATTTCCCCCCCCTTCCTTCTTCTTCCCCCAGCTGTATGTGCTGAGCATGACATCATATGGTGTGGGATACCCCTGGGGTCAGTTGGGGTCAGCTGCCCCAGCTGTGCCCCCTCCCAGCTCCTTGTGCACCCCCAGCCTCCTCGCTGGTGGGGTGTGGTGAGGAACAGAAAAGGCCTTGACTCTGGGTTGGCCTTGCTCAGCAGGAACGACAACATCCCTGTGTTATCAGCACAAATCCCAAACCTAGCGCCATAGTAGCTACTATCAAGAAAATTTACTCTATCCCAGTCAAAACCAGCACAGGTCTGATATATAAAAGAAGAAACATCAAGTGTTTCATATTCAGAACAAACCTGTAAATGGTTACATTTCACATCCATTACCTAGTTATTGCAGTGTTAGACAACCTCTTGCCACTGTCATTTCTCATTTTCAGGGCTATGATTCAGCAGAGAAAGCTGAAAGGATATTAAATAGACAGAGTAATAAGAAACCAAAATGACGTGGTAAGTTTTGTGCAGCCTTGTACACACTTTCTCCTATAGAAAGCAGGAAAATCAGTTATGAACTGTTACATACTTCCTACAGAGGGCTATATGGAAACAGTAGGAAAACATTCATTTGTCAAAACAAAACTTGCCATAGAAACAGACTGGTTGCAATAAAAACTTCTTAAGAGAAGAATTTCCCACTTTGTAACTTAATGCCAAAATAAGACAGTTACTCCAACTCTCAATAGTTAAACAAATTTTGGTGAGCAACTCGAGAGGAGCAATGATAGGTGGCTCGACTCCCGGCTGTGAGCAGGGATCTGCATCCCCGGGAAGCACTTTCATCAGCCTGCTTCTGTCTCTAGCACCGTCCGCACGAACACGTGCTAATGCCAGTCAGAGATGTCGGGAAGAAAAACTCCCCCAGCACTCAATCTTTCACCGTTATAAATACTTGCTTGTTATTCTTCTGAAAGTGGATATGGAGACATACGCTTCATTCAGAAATGCTTTCCATTGTGTTGCCTGAAATCCAAAACATTCCATTATGTTTTGAAACTATATTTCATTAAAAGTTTTTTATACTATTTCCTTCCAGGTCTCAGGTATATAACCAAGACGTGACTAATTTTGAGAGACGCAGGCATACCAGTTGTTTGAATGCTAGCTCTGAGTAGTGGAGTCAAAACAAACAATGCGTATTATAGTAAAAAAGGAAATTCAAGTCATACTTGTAGTGACTATTTTTTATGATGCTATGAAGAGATGTCCTGACTCCCATTTTTAAAACACATTCTAGATGGCCAGAAGCACCATTCTGATGACATCATGCTCCTTCAGCAGTATTAAAAGGAGGAAAATAGAGTCTCTTCACTTGTATGCCACAAAAAAAGCAGCATCAATACACTGCCTGATCTACAGAAACAACAGTGATAAATACATACAAGAAAAGAACAAGTGTGTAAATGCTTTTAGTATATAAATTCTCAGTAGAAAGGGGTTTAATACCTCAAATTCCTAAGTTACTTTCTACTGTAAGAGCTGAATTTTGAAGTGTACGGGACATAAGAACACATGAACAGGCTCAAAACAAAGGTTCATCTGGTCCATTAACCTGTCTGTAGCATTAGCAAGAACAAATACCTGTAGGTATTTGCAAGACAAGCACCCTGTGATATCTTCCTAGTATCCAACAATTTGTATTTTAGGGATCCCTGAAAAATGGTGTTTGTATTTATTAAGACACAAAGGATTTCTCTACCATGAGCTTGTCTTGAACCAAGGTAAGTTTTCAGCATCCAGAACATCCTGTGGTTAGAAGCTCTGCACAGCTTAATTACACATGGTGTGAACAAGTTGCTTGTTTGCTCTGATGTTTTTCTTACTCACTTTGTTCCTATTTCCTGCTCATAAAAAGCACTGAACAATCATTCTCTGTACAGTGCAATCCACAGGACACATTCTTATTTGTCTCTCCAGCTCCCAGTCATCTCTTCTCTAGGCTGGAGAGCCCTCGCCAACTTAATTGTTCACAGTCCGTAAGCCATCTCGTGCTTTTGATCATCCTTGTTGCCTTTTCCTGACCCTTTTCCAATTCTGCAATAGAATTTTTGATGTGGCAGAACCACACGCAGTATTAAAGATGCAGATGCATCACAGATTTATCCAGTTGTATAAGACTCCTCTGGTTTGTTCTCTATTCCTTTCTTAAAATCTAGTATCTGCTCTCCTTTTTATCAGTTACTGAAAACTGAGCTAACACTTTTATAGAACTTTAATTTTCTGGCCTGAATTTTTCTAGAACTACCTTGAAACTGAGTGGTATTCATCAATGTTATTCATTCATCCCTTCATATATGAAGGTTTTACTCTTGTTAATCATATTGTATTCATCTACATTGAATTTTTTGTGCTATTTCAAAGCAGAGTCACTGAAGAAGTCATAAGGTCCTTCTGCAACTCTTTGAAACCAGTCATTTTTAGGCAGGAAAGACCTACTAGGAATTTACTAAAGACTTAAGAAAGTTTTAACAAAAGGAGTTAAAATGGTAGTTGTTACAGCTAGCTTAAAAACTAGAATGATAGAGTCATTAATAAAGATAGTTTAAGAATGTTCACCAGGAGCAAAGAGTTTAAAAGTCAGTTTAAAGGACGTGGGAAAGTTTAAAGTACATGGAAATATGAGAAGAAATTTCTTCATATTGTTCTTAGACTTTTTAGGAAAAAACATAATTTTTCACAGTGGACTAATGCACTGTTACTTTTTTTTGGTTTGGATTGGGCTGAGGTTTCCCCCACCTTATTTTTCCAGTGACCACCCGATTTTAGTTTGTATCCTTGTCAGGACTACTGTCACAGGTTCTATAGTTCCTTCAAGTAACTTATGAAAAAAACAAAACAAAATGCCACACCAACACCACCTTTACATTAGACTAGCTTCAAAAGTTTAAAAAATAACACACGACAGCACTTTCAGTTGTTAACTTCATATCAGCTTTAAGAACAGCCCACTAAAGTTTAGCAGAAAATCCAGTGGCTTTTATGAAGGAAGCAAACTTCATCCTTAGGAAAGATTACTATGACTTTTCTTCTGCAAGACTGGTAAATTTAGAATTAATAAACAATGAGTATGTACTGGCTGTAATAATCGTGACAGTAGCAGTCTTTCAGAAACACAAGTGTAAGAACGCTTTAAAGATTTTTCCCATTTGTCTTCACTGCAGAACCGGGATTTTAACTTTAGCATTTCACCAGCACCAAAAGGGCTCTCTCGGGATCACATAGGAAAGTTTTCAAGAAACTCGTAAGAGTCCACTTCAAGTACAGCCATATACTCTATAACAAGCATTTAATTTTGGCTTTCACAGGAGGTATGTTATCAACTACCATGTTGCATTAAAATTAAAATCTACATTGGTACGTAGTTACTGATGTTTCTTAGATTATACTCCTTGAGCCGACACAATGCAATCAAAGAATATTAATGTTGCAACATGGCTAATTAGTACATCCTGCCTGCCAACAGCATTGCTAGGGAATACTGACATTACGTGGCCCGAGCCAAGGGAAAGCTTGGAGGTAACTCTGCCGAGGTGTGTTCAGATATATTCCAGATGATCGTATTTGACATTTTCCCAGCTAGAGTTTATTTAATGCAATATCTCCTATATGGTCAAGCAGGTAAAAATATGTCAATGCAGTTAGAGGAAGAGAAAATGGGGAAATCTTTTTATAGCAAAATTTATCTAGAAGCAAATGTCATATTGAAATAAAACACAGTTTTCTTGTGCCAGTGGGCACAATTCGGCTTTCATTAAACAGATGGAAATTAAACATCTCTGGCTAACATTGAGCTAATTGTCTCTACCAGCCTACCTTTTCATGGAAGTTTTCAGGTGAAAATGTGACCAGCAACCAGGCATCAGAATGTATTTGTACTAAAGAAACTAGTATATTTTGCAGCCTTAAATCATGCTACTAAATAGATGAAGATAGAAAATGTGAAGAGTTAGAACCACTTGTGGACAATCTGACAACATGGTAACTGTTTAAGAGGATCCTAATGACAGATGTTTTCATTAGTTAAATTAGATGAATGTACCAAGGACATCTTATGCATGATTTTATTGCTTATAACCAAATAGCAGTTTAACTGACAACCTGTCACTAAATTAAGCAGGTAAAAAAAAAATAAATAGCAGCATCTGATGACACAAAAGATTATTGTCTGACAAAGGAGAGAGGGAAAAAAAAGAAAAAATTTCTGGTAAAAACAAATAAGAGAGCTGAGTCCAGAGGCAGACTGTATGTCCTTAACACCACCCTTTAAAAGCAAGTAATTTTTAAGTTGGCAAACTGTAATGTATACTCTTCTCCTGTTCCGAAGTTGTGTCTAAAGCAGTGGAGTCTTCTCCATTTTTGGCATCATGTAACTACTCTTAAACATACACCGGAAAGCAGTCAATCATTGTGCATCCTGCATGACCCCGAGTCACATAAGAGGCAGCCACAAAAAGTTCATGAGGCCGCCTCCGTACCAAGAGAGGAAGTTAAGAGGAAGCGCAGCAGCTGGAGCTTTCACCCCAAACACTGCCAGCTTGGCCCAACCTGAGGTACCAGCAGTAGCATATCCGTCCCTTTTGGCAGCACCGTTTTTTCTGGGGAGTCTTCTGGGAGTGCGACGATGCCGTTCCCTCCCACAATGAAGGCAAGAGAGAGAAACTCATGACAAATTCCTCATTTAATCGAGAAGTTAATTGGAGCCAAGATTTTAGTAGCAATTTGATAGGCACTAAGGCACAGGAGAAAGGAATGATTATATTGATCTATAGTGATATACTTGAAACGTGTATATATGTACACACTTCATTTTTTTTAGTACAGTATACAAATCATCAATCCACAGATCTTTAAAAATATGTAAGATAATATAAAATTACATATTGTTTACCCAGTTTGTTTTCAGTAATTTTTTCCTACACAGTTTTTACTTTTTCCTATGAGAAAAACAGAAATAAGGCTACTGCAGTGCTGTGACTCTACTGCCAAGAGTGTTGGACTGTTACAGCATGGGTCTGGCATGTTAAGAAAAGCAGTTTAAAAGCTCTTGCAAAGATTACAATATTAAGAGTAAAGTGAGAATGGATTAATTTTGTACCATTATCTATCCTCATTAAACTGTTTATTAATCAGTCACACTTTCTGTCCTTTTTATGATCTTTTGCAAGAAACAGTCATCACAGTTCTGCTTAGCAATATTAGTAATATAAATTGTGACAGTGTGGTAGGTATGTTTGTAATGTTCTGGTCATGATAATGTTCCACATTATCATGACCAGAATGCAAAAGTGCTCTTGTTCTCCAAGAAATCACTATCAATTTAATCATTCTGAAGTTACAGAACATCACTTCAGTCCAGTGAAAGATACCTACATTGACTTTGAGCGCAGACAGGCTGTATAAGATATCAGAGAGATCCAAACAGAACAGTGAAGCAGCAGTGTTTACAGTGGTTGAACACGAGCGAACGGTAATGCTAGCATGCTTCATATATGTTTGAGATATGAGTTAAGAAATCAGAAATTTTCTATAATCCCTTCAGGAGCACTCAGAAATTATTCTTCTGCAGTACTGAGATTAATTATTTTCATGCATATTTAGATGCAAGTATACAATGAATAATTATTTCTTCCAAGTGGTAAAATACACAAAAAATCGATCCACTGTTAGAAAAGACCTTAAACACAGACATGGATGCATGGGCAGTTGTCTCTTCAAAGAAAATTGAGTGCTGAACTCCTAAGTAAAATTTTAAAAAAAATGAACAGCAGGAGCATGCATGCTGCCATATAAGCAAATTTGCATTTGCTAAGAAAAAAAGTGTACCCTCCTGACAAATTTACCTGCAGAATAGTAAAGAAAGTCGATGTCAATTGTGTTACCCTGTTTTGGTATCAAATTCAAGTTAAGTCACACTCAGCTTATTTTGGTGATTTTTATTCTTTTATGACATTCATGTTCCCCACAACCTAAGTTCAGAAAAATTAGTCTTGCCATTGGCAAAAGTATTCAAAGCAACTTACCTTAACATCTCCATGAATATCTTCTGATGAGTAAACTAATTAAAGTTTCTCTATATCCAAACTGCTTTTAATAGGTTCCTACCTAGTTTCAAAAGCTTGCCTGCATATTAGTCATGCACAAACTTTTGGGGGGTTAATTAGGCTGATCATTAGCTATTCTACATGATCTGTAGACACAGATTTGCTTCTCAGACACAGTTGCTTCAGCAGTTACTAAATGTGTGTTCCGAACGCTAAGGTGTCTAGATAAGAGCTGCAATTAATGTGGCAGATTTGTGTTGCAACACTGTTATCATCCAGATCAGCTAATAGTAACACAGATAAATTATAACTGTATGAGTTCTGTGCGTGCAGCATTCGGTGAGCAATCTTATCTCTTACTTTACTGTTTCATCATATGCACTACTGATAAATCTGTCTAATAATCAGACAATTCCATATCTTTTTTTTTTCATTAGTTACACCCAGTGATGTAGCTAGTGTACAATAAAGTGCTGTCTACTGGTAGCTTCAACAGTAGGCTAACACTCATCTAAGGCAGCTCTTCTACCTAGCTAGAATCTTTGTCCTGCCAGAATGTCAGGACTTTAGCCATTTGCCCAGGACTTGGACTTCCCCATGAAAGAAAACCCACACAGAAACTCCTCAGAGAAGTAAGAATGACATATCCAGAAAGTGCTAGATTATACAGATGAGGTGTAACTCCAAAATATGTCAGTCTTATATGATACATGTAGGTTTTCTGGTAATCTTAGGCAGAAATAAGGGAGCCTCACCTAGTGCATAATGAGCAACGTGAACTCTGTATTTCAGTCCAGGTAGCATGTCTTGCACATGCAACAGCTGTCACGCTAGCATGTCAATCTCTTCAAACACACCAACAGTTTAACCTGAATTGAGAACAGATGAAAAACAGAGTTGAAGAAAATGCCTCTACCTAGGAGTGTGGAGGGACACAGGGAATGCAGCTTCTCCGGGCAGCCCAGTGGGCTTTATGGGAAGAAAATTTTTTTTAATAATCCATATCCAGTCATTCAATGCCACTCTGCTACCAACTCAATTTAGTTTCCAAATAACGCGTAGCAAGAAGACGACTGAAAGAACATCCCTGTCCTGTATGTTACCAAATTACCAAGAGATGGCAACTTAGTTTACTGCAAAAACCAGAGACCAAAAATAATTAGTCACACTGTATTTCTATAAGGAAAAAAACACACACTAAAATAAGACAGTTTCAGACATAAATAGTGATAGAGCAGCTGTTTAGATTATATCAAGAAGCAACTCCCCAACCAATTTTTTGCCCTTTTTTGGAGGTGAATTTTCCCTAACCTTGTAACAGCTGAATAGGCTGTACCTATATCTCATTTATGTGTACTTCTGGGACCTCCATGCAAAGGCAAATCTATTCTTAGCAGATGGTATATCTGGTCACAAATAGAGAAAGGGACATGTTCTTTACCAGACTGCCATTTCTCTCACAAAGTCTCCGCTCCTCTTGGCATCTATACCACCTCCCTCCCAGCTCTAAGACCACACAGTCTTTTGGAGCAGCCACCCAGCACTTCCCTCTATAGGAGGCTTTGCCTCCCAAGAGTGCCCAAGTCAGTGGTCTCGCTGGTACTCGCTTCCTCCAGACTCCCTCCCTCATTCCTGCTTCTTGCCTTGAGGACATTACAGATCACCCTGACTCCTAATGCTGGCTCTCCCACATGGTTTAGCTTCATCTCATAAGTCTGAACTTTGTTGAATAAATAATCTTCACAGAACCAGGAAAGGAGGTACAGGCCAAGAGTAAATAGGAAAACCGTAATAACACTGACCACAGTAATTGCTATGAATTCAGACAGGAAGATTTCAAAAAAATATCTCTGACTGCAGTAAGAGCCACTTGTATATTTGCATATCCATTTCTATCACATGATTACGAATTTATTCAACACAAATGCAAATACACGTTACAGGACTGACTAGTTCATAGCCAGAATTAGTTGACTTTGCTTTGCTTTACTTCAATCAAGCTGAAAGTATTTTAAAACATCAGAAAAAAACAACATAGAAGCTCATGCTCTGGACAGCATGTACATGTTCAGCACCTTTTTCGCCATTCAAGCTTAACTGAAAAGTGATTAAGTTCTTGTTGCCATCATAAAGTCAGTCTTACAGCTTTAAATAAAACGGTTGACTTCAGTAGCCTGTTAATGAAACCAGCAATTTCCTACAGAATGAAGCCATAAATGCGACAACTTTCTCTGCATTTTGAAAGCTTATTGAAATAAAGCAGCAAGAAGAAATTTTTTGAGATCTCTAGTGTACCACCACTCGCTAAATACAGAAACTAAGTTTGCATAAAATACAGTGCTTCTTTCTCCAAAACAGTTAAATTTAAGGACTGAAAATCCATTCAGTGTCCTTGTAAACAGCATGATGAAGAGTTTTAAGAAGCAAAATGCTTGTTGAAATAATTTTAAGATTTTTTTAAAACTATTTTTAACTCATTATTTGTAATAAAAGGAAAACTACACAGAATCATAGAAATTAATTTGAGACACTGCAGCCTTTCTTTCTGCTTCATATATAAAGCAATCATGCTACTTGAAATCATGTAAAATGGTAATTTTGTATAGATATTAACTTCTGGTACTGATCTAAACTACTATATCCTAATATACATACTCAGTGAGTAAATGGGTTTGACTGAAGTTATCATTACTGTTACTGATAACTGAAGTTACCGGTTTTCTGGAGCCTAAAACCATAGTTTTAAAGAATGAAGGAGAGAAATTAGACCACACCGTGTAGCAATACGCTTTTTTCTGTAAGGCATATTCTAATACTCAGTGATTTATCATTCTGCAAGAAGCACGTTCTCATAGAGAAGTCATCTTAATCAAGACCCCTTAAAAGTGTTTTGATTCAAACCACATATACATATAAGTTAAATGCCTGCCATTTAAAAAAAAAAATGGATCTCTAATTTTAGAAAATGTAAGCGATAGCACTGGGCACTAATAGACTTAAAAAAATTAAAAATCACGTGCTTTTAATCTTAGGTTGGCACATGCACAGATCTGTGATCTCCCTTACACTTGTGAGCTTCCCTACCTGCTTTCGTGAGTTGGGTCACTGTAAGGCCTTGAATGCTATCCAATTTTTGCATTGTTTCAGTACAAAATTATGCCCTGCTGTGACATTGCTACTCACTCCACATAAATCAACCAAAGGCTTTGCTTGACAGAAGCTAAAATCATCTTGTCTTCTACAATCATTTTTATTAGTACTACCTGTACCTGTGGGCAAGTGAATGAATATGACTGTACTCAGATGCCCTATTTATTGCTTATTGCAGTTTGCCTAGAGAACATGAACTTGCTGCACTTCTTGTTTCCTTGTCCTTAGTGTATAAAAGAATGAACTTTCTATATCTGACATATACATGCTCTGCCAGAATAAAAAATCTGCAGTGGCAGGCCAAATACCTTTGCCAAGGATAAATAAATGAGTTGGTTATGTTCCTGCCACATCTGAGAGTTGCTGGAAAAGACATCACTTGTACCCTTTTCACACCCTCTAGTTAAATCTCTGTAGACTCCCCTACCACCCTTCCTCATCTCTGAAATATCTGCTGCTACAACAAGTTTAATAGTCATGCTTTGAGTTTTTCCTGATGCTTTTGACAGCTTTGGCATTGAACAGTCAGCAGAGCAAGTCTTTGGAAAGCTTTGGTACTGTCTCAGAAGTAACAAAGGCAGACATTCATCTTGGCTCTGCTTTTCTTTGGTGCACAGGTTACATTTCTGCTTTGAAGCCATATGAATTTGAAGGAATTTCATCATATTTAAAGCTGGCAGCATTTTCTGTGAGAGCTGAGTTCACCGTTAGGGATAACTGCTGCAGTTACTTGGGGCCAAACTGTTCGTGACTTCTCTACTTTGGGCAGCGCTCCTCAGACTGAGAAGCTCTACCCATACTAATTAAGTAATGCTTTTTGGTACTTGAAGTATTGTACTTGTATTTCATGAACCACTATTAGTAGTTATGGAGGTGCCTTGGGACTCCAAGACACTTTTCAGCCACATTATGGTTCATATCAAACAGCTGCACAGGCAAAAGTAGCTCCTGATTTAAACAGCTTAAGTATTTTCCTTAGCCAAACAGAGATCAACATGTTGGATGGGGTTTCACTGAAAATACTTGTCTGACTATAGAACAGATATAAACATATGTTGTTTGTCTGCACCTAATTTATACTTTCACTTCTGTAATGTTCTTAGTTCCCACTGGGGTAGGAGCAGCCGGGGAAAAGTTAAATCATAATCACAGGAGTAAATTATCAGTGACACCTAAAAGCAGTTGCAAACTGCCTTATCATTTCAATTAAACCGAGAACTCAGCTGGTTTATGTCTGCATTAGTCAAGCAGTACCAATCAGTAAATTATTACAGAGGCAAACACCATAAATCTTCACTGACTGACAATGATGAGGAATTTCCTGCAGCCTCCTCTAATGGATCCTTACCCTGCAATCGTACACCCTCCCAACTGGAAGCACATCATTGCAACGTCCAGGAGCCACCTTCCGTACTCGCATACTTCCTGCTCCTTGGAAATCCATCCTGTTGGTATCTCTGTTCGCGTCTACATACAGATAGAACCCAATCTATGCACAAAAGATTAATAGTAATACTTTCCAAGAAATGCCTAATGCCTTTATAGTGCTGATCAATACACAGGTTTAAAAAGCTTATACTCAGAGACTGAAAAGCTATGTCCCAACATGTTACATTAAGACAGTAAAATACTATTAATCCAGGTTCAGATGCCTGCCATTTGAAAAACACCATGTGACATGACGAACAACTAACCATACTTAACACAGCTTAACACTAGTTCTTATCACATTTCTAGCAACATTTGGTGGTACAGGCTCTGGTGGGAATTTGTTCAGACTTCTCAGAATAGTTTTGGGGAGGTGAAATTATAGTTCATAATAGGAAGATATAAAGTGCTCTAGCACATCTTGTTATATCGGAAGATTTATCAGAAGGTATAGCGCTGAAGTGATGTGTCTGGCCTTACTCACAAAGCAGCTAATAATATAACATGTAAAAAAGTACATACTACTCCTAGGGTTTGGTTTGTTTACCAACTATGCATTTTCAAAGGCCCTTACTAGGGACAAGTAATTCCCAACACTCCTACTATAGCCTGATGCATAATGTATAAGGTTATAGAAAATGTGTATTCATGAGACTTGTTTGGCTTTTGTCAAAAAGAACTGTGAAAAATTATGATAGAACAATTTTCATTTCTGACACATTGTTTTTATAGTTCATTCATGACTGGGAATTGAGGAGTTTAGAATTTTGTCTGCTGCAGATGTCGCGGAGAGGAGAGGGGCTACAGAGCTTCTTACTTGCTGCTTTGTTGCTGACAGTGACAGGAGACCTAAAGGAAATACTTCTCTTGACATTAAACATGATGAGTAAATCCCTAGGCTACCCTCCCACTATACTGCATTAGAAAAGCCATGGCACAAGGCATTGGGGAGCACATAAAAACAAGTATGTTTTATAACCAGAACTGGCCTATGGCAAGAAACTTTGAGTTTCAATACAGGACCCTGGAACTGTTTATTATAATAATAATAACAAAAATTGAAATTCTAGGTAAAAGCTCATAAAGCTTATTAAGCCTGGCAGACAAAGGGAATATTTTCTTTTTGGCTAAAACTTTTCTTTAATTGCTTTCAGTATGCACACTGACTTTTTTCACTATATTTCCTTCATCCAAACATTTTTTCTGAGGTTCTAACTGCCAGTGTGACAACTTCAGTGCCAATTAAGGAAGTCAGAATCTTTAAAAAAATATCAATTCTTCCATTATAAGAAAAGAGAAATAAAATTACCAGAGAACACACTTAAATTCACAGCTGCAGTTACTTGTCAGGTAACTCAATTAACTTTGATCCTTTTGGGGGGATAAAAGTTCTGGAGAATGGCAACAGCATGGGAAACCTTTCAGCTTTGGCCCCTGCCTGAGCCAGGTATGCACATAGTGAGGTTTGTGAACTTAACTCCCCTTGAGATTTACAGAGATTGCAGTAACCAGACACAGTGTAGCTGCCTAGAAGATGGAAATATGCCTCCCTTCATTTCTGAATGCATGGCATAACTCTAATATTTAGCACTGTAATTGTTTTATTTACTCACCTTTTTATTTTGATTTCAGCATGTGAAAAACATGCACCCCAGGCTCTAGTGCCATAGGCAAATACCACAAAGGGCAGACCAGCCAGCTTTGGTTACACCAAGCATCCAGCCCAACCAACCAAAACCCCTTTTTTAGAATGCTAGCAAGAATCCATCCTCACCTAGCAGCCTCCTAGGTCCTACCTTTCCTCAGAGGTCCATTCAACTGAAATCACAGCTGGCCTGATGCAAAGGCTAAAAACCAGTTCTTTGGCTAAGCTAAAAGGTTGCTTAGGTCAAGCTTCCTCTTTAAATTATGTATTCCTTTTCCTAGATCAAAATACTTTCTGAATATGAAACATAATATTTTATATTCCAAATAACACTTCATCAATGCCTTTTACAATAGTATCAAATCTCTCTCCTGGAAACACCTACCCCCGTACAACATAGGATTCAGATTCCCTTCTTCCTGACCATGGCTCTGTGGTCACAGCCATCCTGTAACCGGCAAACACACCCGACCGTTTCATCGCCATCAGTTCCTCCAGAGCGCTCCCACACAAAGCAGAAATTCTTTTGCTATACCAAAAAAGCACAGCCCTGCACTTTATATCATTAATTTGATCCCCAGTAATTCTGTTACTCTCCAAACAACCCGTTCCTCCTACACAATGCTCCAATTCTCTCTGTTGACGATTTCAACTTGATCATCAACAAATTTCTTTGCCGTGTTCCCGTCTTGGTATAGACATCACCGAAGAAGATATCTGTGTGATGCCAAACCCTCTATTTCAAGAACTCTGTCACTACTCTCCTTTTATCCAGTCCTCCCTGGCTTACACTCTCAGCTGTCTCCTTACCAGTTCACTCTTTCAGACTTTGTCAGCTTAAATAACGTTTTCCCACCGTGCATACCAAATAAGCTCCTCAGACATAAGCAGACCAGAAGTTTACGTTTAGAAAGCTGCTACCTTATCTAAGAGATCAGAGCTGTTGAGCCTAAACTGTTTTTCATTGGTTTTTATACCACTCTCCTTTATCTCCAGTTTCTCCAGTGTTTGTTCTTTAACAACACATCTCCAGCCAATCCCACAGATATAAAATACTAAATTTTCCACCTTCTGCTTTTATACCATATCTTTATATACATTACTACTAACAGTTTCACTTTCCTGTCCAAGTTCTAGATTATCTGTCATCTTTCTTCCTTAAAACCCAGAAAAATACCCCATTTGTTTTCTTTTGCTTTTTTTCTTTGTCTGTCTCTTGCCAAAGCACATTCATGCCCGATTATGGCTAGGAGAAAATAAATTTCAGGATTCAGTTTCTTAACACTTATAAAGAGATATCTTGTGAATCTCTCTAGAATCAAAGGGCCACACCTGCTATTATATTCTCTGCTATAATGTGGGTCTCAAAGAGATGCATATATTTGTTTCCTTGTCTTTCCTAGAATGTTATCTTTTATTTGAAGTTCAGAGGTTAATTTAAGGAGGACAGTTTTTTTCTTCTGTTTCTCGTGGCTGAGGGAGGCCTTTTTATCTCTGAATTTTTAAAATGTGAAAGAGACATAGCAATGCAAGAACTTTGAGACAGATTACTGTGCCGTTTTTTCCCCATCTGCTGCTTCAGGCACTGAGATATTTATAAAGTAAGAAACACAACTGAAAATATTAAGTTTCAAGAGAGCAGTGACAAAGTGTAAGAACTATTTCTATAACAGGCATGGTTCATGAGGCATAAAGACATTGACTCTTAGTTAAACGGAAATCTAGAGAATCAAAGACACCTTAATTAAAAGTTCAGTGTAAACACTGCAATTATTAACCTTCACAAGAAATAGGCAATAAACAAACTAAGCTGTTATATATCTGCACGCTAAATGGTGAGATTCATTTTTCTTCACAAGGCCAAGTTGGGCTGCTTACAGGAAATTATGTGGAAACATTTTATTCTGCATCACTGAGACTTTCTTTAATCTTTTAGGAATTAATTTTTAAATGAAAAACTACAGAAGTTTTTTAAAGCTTTGCTTTGTTAGAGACAGAGAGCAAAAGCAATCACTAGTCTACTGCCGTTTCCAAGTTCTTAGCTCATATTTTAAATTTATGTGGATAATTAATATACGATCATTTAATTCCTTTAAATTTTAATACAAGTGTTTAAAATGAGCCTTACTCAATGACCATTTCACTTTATAACCTGCCACCACTCTGATTCTCTTGGTATCTTTTTCATATTCAATAGCTTTTATTTTTACAGTCAGATTTTATCAAATTCAAAGGCTGTTCCTTTTTTATTTTTAAAGAGCACATAGGCATACATCATTCTCTTAAAGCAATACATCAGTCAACTCTATAAAGACGTAACCCTCTGTTGAAATCCAGTCTAAAAATAACTTTTTTTCTTTTATTTTTTAAATACATTTTATCAATTGTTTCAATTCAAGTAGATTTTAGGACACTATTCTGACAAATACGGCAAAGTCATTGCATTGATAATCTCAAGGTTCAGAACCATAAAACTCAAATTACAGTTCTTTCATTTGCTGTGACAGAGCAAAAGGAATCAACAGCAGCACACAATCTGGCAAATAAGACTTAGACTTCATGTCATTTAAAAATTAAAAATGCATCTGAAATGCTCCTGAAAGTCTAATAATAATACATACATATGTTATAGCAATATATACATTTTTAAGACTTTAGATTACTACTTGCTGAATAAGATACATCATAACTGGAGGGATGCAAGAATGACTTGAAAGCGTTGGCTGGTTTTGCTCTAGAACAGAAAGTAAGTGCATTTGGGAACAGAGAGCTACATAAAAGCAACATAAAGCTATTACTACGCTGTCTGTCATCACTCTCAGCTGTCCCTGACAGTCTGTGACATCTGCGACATCTGTGATGTAGCCTGGAAAAATTCCCTATGTCCCTTTTTAACTTAACGCTTTTTTCAGTGAACAATATTAAGTAGGAAAAAAAATCCAGAAACAAACCTGACACAACATTAATTGAAGTATAGTGATTTATGTTTGTTTTCTTTTCGTCCAGACCAATTCAATACCTTTCTGAATCTTTTATGATGCTTGTTATAGCCTTTACACCTGATTTATTTCACATACCATCCTCTGAATTATCCCAAATGCAGATGTATTTGTTTTAAAATATTTTGCTGAGACATGGAAATATTTTTCCCTTTCTGTAAAGGCTACATAAACATCTTCTTAAATTATTCTTTGCACAAATATACAACGACAACTTCAGCTATTACAGAGTTCAGACAGGTTAATTTTTATCTACCTATGTGGTAGTAAAGGGAGAAAGTACAAAGCATCTTCTCCTCTTTCTCTTACATAGGAAGACTGTGGGGACATGGAAACTACTTCAGCAGTCCAGTGGAGCAAGGCTAGAAAATGATCCTGGAGAGAGGACCAAGGACAGAGGGGCCTCTATAGATGATGGGAGAGCGGACATCTGAATTGGAAGAAGGTTACATATTTTTGCAAGATCTGTCAGCACTATAATTTCCCAGTCGTCTTTCCTAAAGCTTAGTTAAGTACATGTCTATGGATAACTTATTTCTTTTTTTCAGGGGTAATTCTAAAAGAATGAGAGGCATTTTTCATGGGGGGGGGGGGGGGGGGGGGGGGGGAGGATCACCAAGCATAATGTTTCATTCATTTCAAAGTTAAACTTTCATCTTTGATGAGGGTTTTGTTATATTCCTCTAAGGTTGCTTATGTAGAGAGAATGTAAAAAAATTAAATAATGGCAAATATTCAAAATACCCTTTCCCAGCATTGCCTCATCAGCTTTAAGATTAGGAAGCACTTCTTGCAGTAGTTTCATGTTTCAAAGGAGACAGGTTGCCTTCCTTAGAGCTACTTGTTCAAGAAAGTATTGGGTTTACAATTTCTCCATTTTACAGTAAGAACATTATAATACACAGTTAAAGCGTAGCTTGCTATACTTACACTAACTGGAGAAGAATATATAAAAATATTCCATTACTTTTCTGGTGCATCTGCTATCAGAGCCAAAATATTCAAGAAATACCCCCTGGTGATACATAGGTGCCACCATCATGAACTTGCCGATGAAACACGTTTAACTGTCTAGTAAAACAGTTTCCTTTTTACAGAACAAGACCCTCAGAATACGTAGGTCTCTTCAAACTTGAGTTTTCGCAGAGATGTTGTTCCCAAGTGAACAAGTAGCCCTCAGGATAGCTGAGATCAGTAACGATTAGGTTTACATTTGCACACCTGATCATGAGAACAGATTTGAAGTACCATGCGTAGGCAGGCTGACTCAGTGACACGAGCTTACACCTTAATATCCTATAAAAATGGGAGAAACAGTCTGAAAGAGTGTAACACAATTCAGTAGCAAAAAGTTCAAAAAAATACACTCTGGCACCAACAATTAACTGCAGAAATACAGAATGAGGAACAAGTAGTCACATAGCAGTGCTTCAGCAGAGAATACAGGGCTATAGCAGATCACTAGATGCACATGAACAAAAATGTGATGCTACTCTTGAAGCATAAATAGCAGGAGCAGATGTAGTCCCAGCGTTGCTCTTGCCCAGCACTTGCAAGATCTCAGCTGGAATACCATGATCAGATTTGGCCGTCACCAATCAAATAGAGGAAATACAATGAGGATGATCTATAAAATTTGAAGGAAGAGTTATATGTATTTTTTACTATTTTAATCAGAAATTGGTGTTAAGATTGTTTCCCACAGTAGACTGAACTGTTGCTATGAAATGTAGAAAAGAATGCCCAGTACTGCTATGCTTCAGTATACAACTTATTTTTTTTTAATGATAAGGTTTTGACAACGTGCTTGGCATTTCAAACATTTAACATCATGGACAAGTGGAAAAGTCAAATAGTGTAACAATATGCCCAGCATTTTGCAAAACACCTGAAAATTTCAGCCATTTCATCAAATGTTGTTTGGCAATATGATTAATGTGTGTGGGCACACAGGTAGTGCATTGTGATACAAAGTTTGATTGAAATCCTCTGTGCTACACAAAACCACATTCCCCTTTTCCAAATGAAAGGACAATAATCAGAAGATAATCAGAGAAGGAAATTGTTATGTTAGTAAAATTTGCAAAGATGCTTCTCACGTGTATATATAGCTGGAGAGAGAAGACAGAGGAAGCAGAAATTCTAAAACATCCAGAGCACCTTTTGTTCCTTTTCGTAAACTCTTTAGGTTCTTTCCAACCATCTATGTCATACTTAAATTACTTCAATTAATGTAATCTACATGGGTACTTTGTCTTCCAAAACTGAAGTTTTTAGTATAAGATGTCCTGCCATCATGAGTCATGACATGTAATCAACAAGGCACAGGTTTGGTGGTTCAGATGTTGAACATTCCTCTGAATTATCTTCCAAGGATACAAGGTTCAAACAATTTAAATTTTTTATTTTTATTTTCACGCCCACATTTTGCTCCTGCAATCCCTTCCATGCAACAGAAAAGCACAGCCCACCACATGATCTCTGAACTTTCTTACAGTTTTTAGTAGCTAAGGTGAGCAGGTATCTCCACAGCTTTCAAGGATGCAATTAAGATGAATGATCTGCACTCCTGGCTTGCAGACTGGGGGCAGGGATGTGCTTATCCAGCTGCTCCTGTTTTCATATGCAGCTACCATCATACAGACTAGGAGGGTATGAGTATCAATTATCTTAAATTATTATTAAGGTTTTCAAAAAACAAATGCAAACCAATCTAGCTAACAGAAACTGTCCCCCTTTTGTTTTCCTCATCAAAATAATATATTTTCACATTATTCCTCCAAACTATACTCAGTTGGTGTGTAAAATATATTGAATATAACTGTGGAACATGTAGATTGCAATAAAAAACATCTTAGGTGTAAATTAACTTAATATTTATCTCATCTAATATGCAAATTAAGACAATGTATTCTCACTAACATTGGCTCCATTTCCTTTAAGCTAAACTAAATCTCCAGCCAGAGCAGAAAGAAAAAGAATAGCTGTAGTTCTCTTTGAAGCTAATGAGGGTGTGATTAGCCTCCCGCTTTGTTATGAAGTGGCATGCTCAGGAGAACTTACCCTGGATAAAGCACGACATAAATGTACACAGCTCAAAACGCAAAGACACGCTCAGTATAGTACCATATTATGCACTAATAAAATACAAATCAAGAAAGGGTAAATTCCAGATAGCTTCTGAAATTTAAATGTGCAATAAAATGGAAAAGCATTTTCTCCAGGCAGACATTTAACAGAAACAGATATGACATAGACCTTGCTGACAATCTGGAAAGCAGCAATAGGATTTTTCGGGAGATAGTGCATCTTATAAGCTCTGAAATATATCACTTACTGCAAACCAGTGCATCTGCTGTGAGGAATCTGTGTTAGTAGCAACTTGGTTTAGAAGCATTTAGTTTTCTGTTTAGGTTTTAAAAAAAAACAACAAAACAAAAGCCCCACAAAAACCCTGATCAGAACTGCACTTCTAATGAATGGTGCTGCCCCCCACCCAGGCTCCAAAGATTAATGTGGTGACTTGGTTGCTCTGCTAAGAGGACAACATAATGTTATTTATGAAACCAGTTTTAATCCATCATTGTCCATAACGATTGGTTTTGATTAGCAATTTGAATTCTAGCACTTGCACACGCTACCTGTATTCAGCTGAAGCAATGAGCTATGTGGCTTCCAGCAGCCTTAGGGGACTGAAAGGTAGAAAATGTTGCAATTCAGGTTTGTTCTTAATTTCCATATGTTGCTAAGCACTTCAAGTGTCACCAGCATGGTGAATTGAGAGCTCCCAAATAAAAATATGCAGGGAAAGCAGAGGTCACACTACAAAATAGAGAGAAGAAAGTTGCTCACTAAAGTGAAGGGAAACAAAAGAGGAGAAGATCCACCTCTCAACCAGCTCCTCCAGAGAGATTTGACTGTATCAAATCTGATAGCAGATGAGCCCCTAACAACTTTAAGTGCTATAGATCCAGGCAAGGGCTGTATAAACACAGAGGTCGATGCTTCTGCTGCTGGGCTGTGCAAGGGAAGGGAAATCTGCAGGGAAAGCCTCACAGAGCTGGAGTTCACGTCCCCTCGGCCCTGTTGCCTTCTCTCCCGCCAGCTGAGAAGCTGCAGGGCTGTCAGCCGGGCTGGCCTGGGAGGAAGAGAGGGAGCAGAAATTAGACAAATTTGTCCATTTTAGAAGCCTTCAAAACAGCTTCATGTGCTGTTCATGTGACGGGATTAGCTAAGTAACAGAGCAGATCTATAGCAGCTTGGCAAAAGGCCGGTCTCAGCACTATGTTTGAGTGTCCTGACATACAACAGTGACTATAACATGTCCAGTGTCAGTGGTAGATCTACCACCCTTCTGAGAGATGCTGATGCACCACAACTAGCTGGAACTCCTTTAAAGTTTCAGTTCTAAAAAATAGCAATAAGTACACTAAACCTGTACTGCAACGGCACCAGCTGATCTGAGTTACTCTAATTCCCATCCCCAGGGCAGGGGGGGTAACCTGGAGCTGCCAACACAGTCATGCTCCCTCTGTGGATGGAGAGCACAAGGAAACTCAGTGTGAAGCCACCATCATGGACCTTCTGCTGATTGAGGACAACATTTCCTGCTGATTATGGCTCTCTTCATCCTGCTCCACATCAGAAACAACTGTTGCAAAAGGGCAAATCAACTAAGCAAGCAGGTTTTATGTTCTTTGGGAGCTATCTTACCACCTTCCCACCACCTGCACCATCATCATCATTATTGTTATTATTGACAAAAGTTTGCAGTTCAGGTCCTGGGTTTGTTCTTCCCTTATCTCTTTTGGAGTTGAAAAGTTAAGAAAACCTGTCCACAAGAAACAGATTTAGCCAACTTGTTCCATATCGTCCATGCAATAACAATTCCCTCTATATCCTTAACTGGGGCTAGAAATTACCAGTCTCTTTTATGACCAAGGCAAGCTGTGTTCCTCCAGACAAACCTGTTCAAGTCACTCCAATACATACCCAAAGAGGGGCACAAAGCCCTTGCAGGCGTACGGGGCTGATTACTGGCCCTCACTGTTTCTTAAGACATTGTCAGGAACACAGAGCACCAGAAACATGAAGAACTAAAAAAAGCCACGTACAGCTTTAAAGCCAGCAGAGAGTACTAGCATTTTAAAAACCTGACAGTGCTTTTATGATTTATAAATCCATTTTGTTTTATTTTCCTTCATCCTATTTGTGGCAGACTCATGTACTCCTACTAAAAATTCTTTTCAACTCCAATGTTTTCCCTTTGCAGTATAATCTTGGGGAAAAAAAAAAATTTAAAAATCACTTTTCACATTACTGAAAAGACATCTAGCATGTTTTATAGTCTCCAGCACCTGGAAAAAAAACATAACAATTGAGTGATATGACATTTTTGGGAGAACATGAAGGCAATCTCTAAATGAGATTTGAGCGCTTAGGCAGCTTTAGCACACTCTGATACTAATCTGGATCAGATCTCACTTCCAGGGGTGATGTGAATTCAAAGCTTGGGCCATTTTCCAATTAAAACAAAGTAACAGGCTGCTTTTTCCAGGTAACTGGAGGACATGCACAGGTCCTGACCCTCCACGTCAAGCTTTTTAACTACAAACCTCTATTTAGATCTGTTTTCTCAATGCACTTATTGCAAGTTCCCAGTTCTTCCCCTCAGCCCTATAATCCCAAAGGCCCTCTCAGAAATGCCGCTCTCCCAGCGTACCTCTCCCTTCCCTATCACTCTCATAGAGCTCTGGCTTCTTTCCTGAGGCCTTTTTGCAAACTCTGTTATCAGCACCGCCACCACAAGTCCTTTGCCAGGCACTTTTCTCAGATTTGGGATGCTGACTAGTAACGCCTACCATTTTACCATCCCCAGACATTGTGGAAGATATGTTGCTGTGTTTCCCCGGAAACCTTCCCTTTCAGGAGCGCAGTGGCTCCATAAAGCTGCTGATGACCATTCTGGCCATCCCCCTGGCTACTCACACAACATGGTCGGGAACCCAACCCTCTGAGCAGGAGCATGCTATCTTGCCATCTCTGTTCCAGAGAAATAGAAGACTTTCTCATGTGAAAAACTCATCTTTTTACACCTTGCTTTTGCCTCTGGAAAATCATGAAATGTTAAAGGCAACCATCTCTGGAGAGGGAGCCTATTATTTGATCAGGGCACTAGTTTCACTTAAGAGCCATGTATTAAAAGACACGAGCCTTGAAAAAACAGATGAGCTGGACATAAAAAGCAAACCATGCTTATCTTCTCAAATCAGCCACACTAACACTAGCATACAGAACTGACATAATGCAAGCAGTCACCTAAACAACGTTACTCTGGTTTGGAAGCAGTGTGAAAATACAGTTTGGTATCCTGTGGAATGAAGGCAGCCTGGGGAATAAAACCAAATCATGAGGTTCCTCAGTTCAGGTCAGTTTAAACACAATCTGGATTTCTTGAGGTACCCAAAATTTTGAAAGTTGTTTTTGTTCTGATGTCAAAGCAAAAACTGGAAATTTGTATTTTTCACAAAGCAACACATCTTGAGTATTTTCTCACATTTTCACAGCACCCAGTTGTATTTGATCTGTGAACTTGCAGAAGCCAGTACCCCAACACAAACAGCACTTCTGTTTGAAGAGAATGATCACAAAGTACAAATTTACTAGAGACACATGTGAACAGCCCGGCGCCATCTCGCTGTCTGTTTACATGGCCTGCAAGAGCGAGACAACATTAGAAAGGAACATTAGAATAAGCACCAGCAAAGCATTTATTCCACTGACTTCCCTTGTACCACATGAAGTTCTACAACATTAAGCAACAAGATGATAGAAATAGGTGCAAATTATCTAGAATATCTAGATACCAAACCTACTTAGACATCCTCATGCAGGTACTGGACTCCACTGTGCTGAAGACAAGCACCCCTGCTGAATTCCAGCGCTCTCTGAAATCCTGGCTGCACGGGAGATTTGGCATTGCTCTCACCAGTAGGTGTGATATTTAATTCGGTAGTTTTGCCATCTTTCCAAAGTGTGTATTTCTAGAAGCACAACTTCTGATTTACTTTGGAGGTGAGTTTTTACAAGTATTAAAATCAACACTGAGTAGCAACAGGCAAATAGGAAGGTTATCTTTGTACAAAACCAGATTTTTTTTGACAGACGTGATGGAAATTAGCAGGTGATATGCATGCAACGTTATGTATTTTGGCATTAAGGAAGCCCAAATCAATGTAGAAGTAACAAGCATTTCTATACAATCACACTTGTTGGCTTATAAAAATGAGAGGTAAATAACTGACAGCTCCCTTTTCCTACCCTTATAAAAAACACAGAGATCTCAGAAAACAATTTCTCTCTTGAATTCTTTTTATTTAATATATGACTAGAATAATAGCTTGCAAGAAATGGACTGAACAAGCTATTTGCCTTTATACAAGATTTTCCTTTATAATTAACAGAAGTCTCCCATGCCCAGACATCACCCTATTAAAAGTGACATGAAATGTAACCAATAAATAATTAACTTTCTGATTAGCTATAAATAAAAGATCAACAATATAACATTTTAAGAGCCACACTCAATCAATTATCAGTATTAACTAGTAATTACTGAAAGCTTAGCACATTAAAAAATTAAACTAAAAGTGCAAACAGAAAAAAATCTATTTGGAAAGGGCATAATTAAGGAATTTTTTACATCTTGTGCAATCTGTGTCTTGTATCCCATAGATTTCATTCCTATATAAGCATTTGTTTGCTTGGCTAAAATGATTACATGCTGCATGTTAAGAATGACATGATGTAAGTGTCAAGTTATTCACATCTCCAAAACCCTTGCTCAAAGAATGCACTTTAGAGTAGTCAACATTTCAGTATGTAAAAATATTTTTCAATAATGCAAGTGGTTCGTTTCTTATTAATTGTTCCTGTCACAATAATACCAACAGAGCTGACATGTTTTCCTGTATAAACACTGCTCAACAGACAGGCTAGAGATATTTTAAATACTCCCTCACTCTTGGTCACAAAGGCATTTCTTCTAAAAGAGCTGTAAGTCACTGTTTGTTATGCATTTCTAGGCATTCACACTAGCAAGGTTCAGTGTCTAGTGGCAGAGCACATGGAGGAATGTCCAGGGCTCAGTGCACATACAATGGTTAACGTGTTGTATCACACAGCAACTTCTATTCAGTTGTTCTGGAAAAGAGAGTTCCAGCATCTCTTAACTCAAACAGTACAGACACCTGCAAGGCGTTGGGTAGAAAAGAAAAACCCAACATACAAAATGTGCATTTTGTTCTGCAAGAAAACTAATGAAACAATGAGTTAAGTACTTTCATAACATACTTGTTCAATCTACTGACAAGATGCAACAAAACCATACCTTTAATTTCTATTATTAGATATCCTACACTAAGGAACCTTAAACTAAACAAGGCTGTTTGGATCTGCTTATGATACATTAATTAATACGAAATTACACACACACAGTTATCACTTCTATCTTTCCATACTTCTGCAACTGAAGGAAAAAAAAAAAGCAATGCAGAAGAGATGCAAAAATATAGTACATGGTGTCAAGTATTCTGATAATTCAGTAAGTGGCCTGACATGTTCCACATTGAAATTGCATGGCATCAGAAAATGCTAGGAGCATCAGCCACAAAAGAGGAGAGTTTCAAGTTAGATGGTCTATGTGCCCGTGACTTGAATACTTATATTATTTCTGTATAAACAACCTTGGTTATTTTCAGGAAGACAAGAGATTCTTTTCTTTCAGTAGTTGAAGTAAATGCGGGGCATCAACATCTGCAATTATACATGCACATAAATGGACACTATGTACTCATGAACTACAACATAACCAAAGTGATTTCAGCTGAATCTAATGCACAATAATCAGTATGCCACGTAATTATCTAAATCGCAGTATCAAAATCAATGAAGAAGGAACAGTAACTTTTAGAATAAATACACACACGCACAACACGCACAAAGTGGGGCTCATCATTCTTTCATCTGAGGACATGACCTAATTAATTCCATCCTAATGACAGAAAATATTTCCTATAAGAAAAAACATCTTTGCATAATCAGATGTTAGAATTTGTATTCCTTCTAGCTGACACAAAAATGACCCATGAAGGCAGCTGGAGTTTCAATGCTGCTATGAATAGTCAACATCCACACTGTTGACTAAATTAGTCAACTATTTTGACTTAATTTTATTTATTGATCCTGGTATTCAAAGGTTATGATGCTATGTATAGCATATGTAAAATACGGGCTTCCTTAGTGCTATTTCTGCACACAACTGTGAAGCAGAACTAATACATTTAACTGATAAATACATCAAAGGGAGCATGTCTAAAGCAATAAACATCTCCTGTGGTGGTGATGTTTATGCACTACAGGAGACATTTTGCTGAGTACGTATGTCCCTTTGATGTAGTTATCATTATTATAATGAAAGCATTAGTTGATTTTATTGCTTTTTAAACACCACTGTTGTCCACCATAGCTCCATTAAATGTAGCTGCGTTCCTTAATAAAGTGAACAGAGGGTTTTTCATTTTGTTCTGGATGAGTTTCTTGGTAGAATGGCTATCACACCATAAATCCAGCTCTTCTTTTTCCTCATGGCCTCCTTATTCTAAGGTTACCATTGGGGATCAACAGATTTGTGTTTACACAGAGATTCATATACAACTTACATCAGCTGACTGACCTTGACAGTTCTTGTAATTCTGGAAGATTCACAGAACTGCACACAGAGAAACTGATTCTTGGTTCAAATTTTTGTATCTGCCTGAAAGAATTCCCATAAAGTGTCTATTAATTCCTGTTTATTAAAGCTCACTATAAATACAAGCCTAGTAATAGGTTTCTGATTAACCAGAAATAAACACTGGATGTTGCAAAACAGCCATACCACAATAATATATGCAGTAAGTGTGTGTCCCCAAAAATGCATGCTCATGCATAACATTCTGTGATCAAATATTTACACTCAGACTTCTAAAATCCAGTACTATGGTCATAGTCAGGACTGCAGGAACAATACCTTCAGCTTCAAAAGAAGGAAATTTTGACCTAGTAAAGTACACTTCTTTCTGCAATTGGTCCCTAAGTTTTTCTTCATGCCAAAATCAGTAGAGTCATCCAGTGCCACCTTCTTTAATGAAAAAAGATTTTCACACATGCAATAATGTAAGCCAGCTTCAGAGGAAGCCCTAGGAATATCTTGATTCCTTCAGAATTTTTTTTTTCAATAGACACATGTGAAACTGTAGAGAAAGGCAAAATGCAGAACCAGCGCAACATATAATAGGAAAAGACATAAGTGCAGAATTAGGAAAATCCACCCAAACAGATGCCCTGACTGTGTTAAAAAACTCTTGTAAAACCATTTCCTGGGGAGGTCAACTTTGCAGGGATGACCGTAGTTTCAGTACATGTCTATAGAGATAAATACAGTAGAGATAGGATGAGACGTTTTTGGCAAAAACAATGCTATCCATCACAGAAGTTTGGAAATTACTTTTACGAGGTTAGAAACAAGCTAGAGTTTTAATTAATACTTAATGCTGGAAATTGGTAATTGACTGCAGCATGAACAGAATTTACTACCAGAGAGTTCTAAATACTTAGCATTTCAAAGCCGAGCACCTGACAATATTTAATTATTTTTTTTTAAGAGAAATTAAAACACTCAACAGACAGCATAATTAAACATTCTGATATACAGGTCAAAGTGAATTTACGAGCATGTTTCATAAAATAAATTCATTGTTTAGAACAGCAACACAAATAACTTTGTATTTACAGTAATTGAATTGGAAAAGGTACAAAGAATTCTAAATATTTCCTGATTAGACACTCTGTATTAAAGAATTCGGAGGGAGGGTTAATGCACTCCAGGCAATATCCTCTCAGTCTAGCTTCAAGACATTCTACAGTACGCTCCTTCTGTGTGTCCCCAAGAAGCTAATCAGGGGTTTCTTATTATGGTCAATTAGGAAAGTGCTGCTCCAGATGGGCAGTTTTCAAGTAAAGTTTGCCAGAAATTCTCTAGATAGCGTCTAACTGCTCTGGAAATGGGAAGAGTGTTAGAAACGCATCAAGTGCCAATATCACATGCTTCCTTGATGCATGCTTTAAACAAACGTCACCACCTGATATTTGCCAGAAAGTCTTAGGTCAGTTACGGTGTATCAATCCAGTGCCTTAAAACCACCTCTATTTTCCATTAAGCTATTTCTTGGTGAACATTGAAAACGTCTCATGAAACACATGGCAATTTGAAAAGTGTGTTTTATTTGGAAAACTATATGAATAGGAACTCAGTTACCGAGTCTTCCTTAAAAAAGGATCCAACTATTTGCAATTGCATGTGATTTGTGTCCTGCAGAGGAAGGAAGCGTTAGAGGAAACTACACTAATCCATGGATCCAATGAAATGCTGCCAGAAGGTAGTGGCAGTGAATGAAAATATATTTTTGGAAAAGGAAGATGTCAAAGGCAAATTAAGCTGTAAATTAGAGTCAAAACAGGGCAAGGTTAGCAACGCAGAAGCAAGCAGGTGTTCAGTACATGCAAGACAGATCACTTAAAATTTAAAAAAGTAAAAGTTTGTATTGCTTTGGTCAGGTTCCAGGCTTGCACAGATTTTTCAGATAGGTCACAGGCTGCCCTTAGGTCCCATGAGATGCAGGAGTTAGATGAATAGGTGGAAGAGAAGTATATGACCCTAATGATCCCCGTAAGAAAATACTGCAGCACTCTCCATCATGCTCAAGACTGCTGAATCAACATTTGAGGAATTCTTACTCACCACAGGGCAGGACCTCAACTATTGCTCAGTAACAACCTCTGCCAGAGGTGTGGGGCACAGTGCCAACAGCAATGTGTGAAGAAGCAAAAGGGAGAGATATAAGTGTTGGGCATACTTTGAGCCACGATGGCGTCTCTCACACTTCAATCTGGGACTTAATCCAAGTTATTTAAAAACTTGACAGAAGAATGGGACAGTTCAGCTTGTGTGTGATATACTATATATCTCCCTGCATTGCTCAGTATCATAAAAAAAACCCAAAACCAAAAAAAAAAATATCCCCCCAAACTATGTACAAGAAGGAATGTGAATTCCCTTTAATATTTCAGCTGCTTAGTGGGTATTACATATGACCCAAAGAAGAATATCTAGGGTAAAGCTCGGTGAGCATTCTCCAGCAAAGGAGTTGGTGAGAAAAAGCCTAGTTGCTTCAGTCAAAATGTTTCAGAAGAACATACTGGTTTTGGTTACTTTTCTGTCAAAAAACTCCACACTGGATTTTTCAGGGAAAAAAACATGCCAGTGCTACAGGCATTAGGTTCGATCCCAGGAGTGGGATGAGTCTCACGACCTGATGGCTGTAACCACAGGCAGGCCAGCAGTAAGCATGTCACATCCTCATACTTTCACAAAAATTCCTACTGGGAGCTGTGTGGGCTTGTGCAATGCTGCATTTAAAAATCCATGGCAGGATGTGGTTGCACAATCCGAGTATACTTGCTGGATCCTTTGTTGTGGTGGTTGTTTTAATACATTAATCTTCTCCAGCCAACTGTGCCTTGCATTATCAATCTTTCATTAACATATCCCCTTCTTTCTGAATTTTTTTTTAATACAAGGATTAGTGCAGCTGTGTCTCATCAGACCTCTTGTGTCTTTTTCTGGGACTTTGTAAGGGACCCTGATTAAAGACTGTCTCAGCTGCTGTTCCCTTTTGCATTTTTCTTTCCGTGTTGCCACTGAATATTAAGAATCTTATTGTCCCCTTTTGTGATTATGTTAGCACTTGGACACTTTAAAGAAAAAAAAAAAAAGTATTTTTTACTGAATGCTTTCACCCCCACCCCCCACTTTTTAACTGAAAGCCATTTGAAACAGCGTGTTTTTAGAAGCCTCAGCAGAGGATGTGGTTCTGGGTTCTCCTCTGCTAACATCTGCTGATCTCATTGTTTTCATAGATTAATCTTCCCTAATTGAGTTGTACATTTTAACAGAGCTTCCATTCAGAAAGAAAAAAATGCGCACCTTTTGCTCTGATATCTTTTACATCTGTAGGTGCAAGAGAAGACAAGATTTCAACTGCAAACAAATTTTAAGACAAAACCCATTGCCACTAATAAATTAAACCACCGGCCAGGTAGATAAAATACACCTTGAAGAAAAGCCATCTAAAAAAGTCTGAAAATTTTCCTATTCTATTGCAGTCTTATTTTTAACTGAATTGTTGACTACAGCCTTCACCTGCTAAGTACAATTATCCAATAAGAGGAAGGTACTGGAGATACATTAGACTCTTTAAAACCTATTAACTTTTTGGACATGTATATTTTTCTTAATTGGTACTTTGATAATGAAGTTCCCCTCAAAATTCAGCAATTTTATGCAGTGAAGTTGTTAAAAGCCTCAGAAGCACTGCAGTTTAGAGATCTTTTTCATTAATATCTGCAGACTATCTGGATTGTGCTTGAGGACTACATAACAAAACTTCTCTTTTTTGTAAGTAACTATTCATAGAATGCAGATATTTTAGTTCAATGTCATTACAGAATGCTTTATAATTATAGGAAAGAAAATTAGAAGATATATTTGTAATACAAACTGCTAACTACTTTCAGCTGGCAACACTATGTCCTTGCATGAAAATTATGCTATTATATTCCATGACTGTGCATAAAATGTAAAGCTTATGGTTCCTATAAGAGACAAAGGTGGGAAAAAATAAATACAAAAATTATTTGAGTTGCCACAGGAAATAAGGCTAACATTTGCTTTCTTTGGTCTTTTTGTTCCTCTCTCTAGAACAAGGTAGAATGAAAAATTATATTTAGCCTTTGCAGATATTTCTATTTGCCCAACCTCTCTCACTCTCAGAAATAACAGATTTCCTAGAAAGACATTTTAATATGATAAAGTTAAGAACAAGAGATTGCAAGAGATCATGTAATGAGGGCTAAAACCAGGGTTCATTTTCATTTCAGGGTTGAGAACACATTAATGTCAATGAGCGTTTAACAGTGCATCTGGTCCTATACCAGTTGCACAGAACTCTAACCAGGAATTTGATCAATTATGTAGGATCAAAATTTGAATGGAAGGCAACAAACAGATTTTCAGTGCTCTAATATGCTCATGGTGTAACATCGTACTTGTTACTTTCTTCCACCATTGTGGCCAGATTGCAATCCTCAAACACGTGAGAAATATGTAAATTAATTTTAAATGAAGATGCACATGATCTTAAGAGTAGCTTTTAACTTCTCCATGTAGAAATTATTTGCTTTTGCCATATACCAAGAATGTCCCTAGAAGAATTTGGCAGCTATTTTGAGCAAGATGATGATTTATGCACTTGTTCTTATCAGGTTAAAAAAAAAAAAAAAAAACACCAAAACAGCTCTTAACATTTAACATTTGCTTTGGAGATTTCTCCTTTGCATATGCCAAACAAGTAATTCTGCTTGCAAATGGACAGCGTTGCGCCATTATTATGAAATGTATAAGAGAAAGCATCAACAAAACAAGAGATTATATTAACTAGGAGAGAAGATGGCAGCTGTAATTTTCTGTGCCATTCCTGTAAACAATGAGCCCAGAACAAAATGCCACTGGAAAATAATTTTATTCACTTCCATCCCTTCCAACAGTCAGCCTCTCTTAGTACACCTTTCTTCATATTTTCCTTCATTTTCCACTAAATAATTACTCTACAGACCACCTATTGCCCTTGATGTCAGAGGGAGTTGTGTGCACAAACTGAAGACAATGTATTGCTCTTCATATCTACAGTTATTTTTTCTAACTGCATAAGAAGCTATTTTCTAGACTTTGCTATAAATTCATGGAAAAAACCTTGAAATTTACTATCTTGTCCTGAGATACCTATGAAATGTATGATAGTTTTTACAATTCATAAAGTAAAATAAGGATGATTTACAGCATTCGGCAATGGCTGATGACAACCAAGGACATCCACAGCACACTGTTCTTGTACAATAGGCCATAAAAAATGCTGCAAGTCATCATTTACTAGCCTGTCTTGCAGGTCCTCCCAGGAAGGGAATCAAGCCACCCTAGCATCCCTGTGGTTGTGGGAGCTGTCCCTGGGAGGACGGAATGGGGTTTAATCTCAGTAGATATTAGTTTTCACGCTCCTCACAGCTCAAGAGAACTGGCAGACTTTTCACAAATCGAGTATTTAACTCCTGTTCTCTCTATGCTTCTTCATGCTAACACAATTTGGCTGAAGCTGTAACTACAGCAGCAGTTTAAGGGTTTTCCTGAGATTACCCAAGAAACGATTCAGAAACTAAGTACCGTTGTCACACTGCTACTGGTAAATTCAAACTCACTGCTAGGTTCAAGAAAAGGGACCCTATTATAGGAGAAGGAACAATACAATATACTCCCATACATGTCACAAGGGATTTTAAAATTATTACATCTACTGCCTTCTCAAAGGTGTATTTCTTTCTTGACATTAGAATGAAGTGTCTACTCTTTTCTTGTAGAAATAATTTGTATGAGGGCACATAGACTGATGGACAGCAATTACTTCGCTTTTATTAGATCTAAACTATCATAATAGGCCACAGTCACATTATTTATATGAACAGGGGAATAAACTCTCTTTTCATCTTTCCATTATGCTAGCCTGTGCCTGAATTCACTACATGATCTCAGTACAGTTGAGTTTTCAGCAAACAAAAGAATGCAAGAGAAACACCTTGCTAGGAAGTACAGCCAACTCCTCATCGTGCGGGGATGGCAACAGGCATAGTAGCAGAGGAGATCACAGTTACCCCAGGAGCTAGAACTCACTCCCAACCCCGCCAAGTGAAGACAATTCTTTCTATTCATTGTCTTCCTTGGCTCAAGGAAGGGAAGATCAGCATCTTGAATGATCATCTAGAATTTATTTTAATCAAGATTATCACAGCACCATGTTACCCATACGTATAAAAGGAATTTTCACTATTACAAGACCAGAAGCCTAGAACTGCTATATTCCAGTCTTAGCTTCACTATAGACAAAGTGAGTTACCCAACATTTCTCCTCTGTTTCCCCATTTGTAAAAAAAATTAAAATAAAATAGTAAAATAAATAGCCCTTGCTTAAAGTCCTCTCTCAAATTAAGTAACGCAAGTGTTAAATAGCTAATATTTTACTGAGCTTTGAAAACAATGACGATCTAATGCTCTCTTTCCTCGACAGATGGCTCAAAAGAAATCTGGGAAGCCTTACCCATGGAAAAAATTACTAGCCTTAAGAACAATTAATATAACAGCTATCTGAACACATGGCTGCCTTTCAACACTTATGCTTAAACTAGGAATAGGATTCAAAAGCCAACATCCTGTAGAAACTTTTCTCTTTACAAAGATCCCACATTACATCTCTCTTCTCCCTCTCCTCAAATGCAATCTTGCCATGATATTTACTGAGCTGTTATTTCTTAAATAAAATGAACATCTATATTACTTTAAAATTACTGAGCAGTATTTCAACATTTTGTAAAAGTAAGACCTTACCAATATGAATGAATAGTCTCAAAGTATTAAGATTGTTAGCAGAGTAGATAAACTTTTTTCAACAAAAACTACTGGGGAAAAACCCTAAGAAAATGTCTCCACTCAATACTCAAAAAGTGTCAAACTTGTGCAATTCCTTGAAACTAATATTTAATTCAAAATTAAATTCAGGTATATATTTAAATAAAATTATTTCATTATAAGCAGCAGAAAAACACCAAGAAAGAGTTAGATTCAATCTCCTTTGTTCAATGTTAAACAAAATTCTTTTTCAGTTTCTCAGAACTATAAAACAGCAATAAGAACGGTAGTCTGCCCAAGGATAAAGCATTCAGGCAGGTATTTCCTGTAATCCAAGCCTTATCATCCTCTTATTGCACTCACCCTTATTTTTTTCCAGTCACTGCCCTGTGCCCAGTCACCAGGTATGGTGCAACCTTTCCCATCCCATCTCATGTCCCATACCCCATACTGATACTTAAATCCCCTTAAAATTACAATTATAAAGCAATTCTATTTGCTATTCATAAAACTGATTGCTCTTTCCCTAACTGGTCTGCTAATCTTTGATAGTCAAATGAGTGGAAAGCATCTTCTTCAAGTGGTCAGGAAACATCCAACACATGGCGACCATCACTGTAAATAACAATCAGTGTCTTAAAGGAAACCCACCACTGTTCTGGCAAGCGCATCTAAAGATAGTAAATATTGATAGGGGTCAGGGCTGTGCCGGAGGCAGTTCAGTACAACCGGCTGTTAAAATCACAGCTAGTTCCAGCTCCTGATGGCCCCAGCAAGCCTCTGTACACGCTTCCCTGCCTCATGCCGCAGGCTCTTTGCCCGTTTTCCAGCCTTTTCGAGTTCCTGAAGCCCCAGGCAGGTGCATCAGCCTCCCCATGTCATGGCCTCTGGAGGATTCTGAATCTACTTGATCTCCGTCCACACACTTGCATCAGCAGTGAAGCAAACATCCCTAGTTTACCATGCTGACCTCAGGCCACCCAAGGGAGAGCCCCTGACTCCTGCCAGTTAGTGTATCTGCCTGCCACACAGCCCAATCCCCAATATCGCCTTAAACAGAGCAGGACAGATGCTCATCTGAATCCACCCTGGGACCCCTGCCATACCCAGCAAGAGGTAAGCACACTGCTAAGTCACCCACCCCATGCATTCAACCCAGTGCTCCATCACAGCCACAGCCATCCAGCCTAAACCTTGCCATGCCTGCTGATATTCAGGGACCACCTGCACTAGCACATGCTGCGACTTAACTCTCCTCCCGATACCTTCACCTACACATCCCCAAAGCATTTACTGGTCTCCTGCCACATACACCGTTGCTGTCTCACACAGCCCAGAGCCTTGGACTTTATATACTTGGAAACTCTCAAACTCTGATATACACTCATGCAGGTCCACTACTTGTTAGTCAGGAATGCTACAGAGGTGGCGATTTAGCTAAGGAAAGTTAAAGGGACTTTAGTTGCTGTTTTACTCCCTAACAGCATAAGCTTTGGTCAAGTGGATGCATTGCCATTTGAAGGGACTTTCTTCCAGGCACAAGACACAAGTTTGTTTCGGGTGATAGCACAGTCAATAAAATAGGTAAATCTGGGACAGAGTAAACTCATAAGCTTACCTATGCTTTTGATAGCACTTCTTTAGAAACAAGTGGCCATGTTCTGGACCCAAAGTACATGGTCGGCTGATAAAACAGCAAATTTATCCACTTAATTATTTACTAAAACAGCACTGTATGACATCCATGTGTTCAGCTTAATAGATAACTTGCCATTCCTTTCCTCATTCTGGCCTCAATCCAGTACTGCTCCCCACACCTTCTGCTTGTCATTTCCAGCTGTGGCCCATTATAATTAAGATGAACCTAGGACACTTGATTTACATTTATTTCTCTCTCTCATCTCTTTCATTCATGTTTTTGCCTTAATCAAAGTGTTGCTATCATTTGGAGACTTACATCAAATCTTGACTTGTTAAAGACCACCTAACGTGTCTGTAGCTCTGCACACCACAATGACTTGAAAGGCAGAGTCTTTTGGGGGGGTATATCATTTGCACTGTCCATTGAGTCTTGTCAGTTAAATGCTTACAAGAAAACCGAAAATTTGCAGTTTCCTTTAGGAAAAGCAGTATCAAGGCACCGGATATAAGACCTTCATGGCTGCTTCTGTATGTGTCTGCCTGCAAATGAATGAAATGATGATAAAACACCTTTATCAGCTGCTTTACTCCCCCTAGAGCCCTTTCTGATGTGCCAGAAAAATAGGAGATTCCTTTTCAACACTTTGCTGATCCCTAGCAAGGCTAATAATAAACCCTGTAGCAACTGCTGATTATAATAATAAATGACATGAAAATGATGCATATAGTATAGAGGAGACCCATCAGTATTACTGCTACTGGAAATACTGGTCCTTCTTCCCATGTTCTAAGCAAAACAATTCCCATTGGTTGGGAGTAGAAACTATCTTACTGCATTAGCTTTCCTTTATCTGTGCTAGTTGCCTTCTTTTCCTTTCCTTCCTCCCTGTACTCCAGCATATCAATATGCACTGCCACCATCTTCTTTTCCATGTCCTAAGTTCCCAAAAGTTTGGTCTGAGCATAATTTATTTCAATTCCCAAATACTCTCAGCAAGCAGATAACAAGCCAAGGGAGTTACTGCACAGAAGCTAAAGGACAGAAAAACCCTCCATCAAGCCACACTGAATACACAGAACTGAATGACAGTTAAATATGCATTGTAAATAGACTTTTTCCCTTCTGCTACCCTTGAACAGTATGACAAAAGCCAACAGGAAATGGGAGGACTAGAAATACATAGTTAACTCTACTTTGGGACATATCTATTACTAAAAGCTACCCAGGCAGCATTTTTTCCATGATAATCAGTAGCACAAACATCTGTTTGGCCACCAGGCCAACCCCTTGGTCTTATCTAAGGCTTTTTATTCTTTTTAGTCCTTCAATATTTGACTTGCAGCATTTCTGAGTAGCTTGAGGACACAGAACAACTTCTCAACAAACAGAAATACTGTAATTGCTATAAGGCACCAGGTGCCAGGAAACACAAAGTTGTTGGTGTACAGGGTGCCAAGTTCAAGTGACCTGCGAATGCCTCCCCTGCTGGAGCACCTGTAATTCTCATGTATGTTCAGTCTGGTGGAATGGGCAGATACAAGAGGACCTGACCCCAGCATGAGGAAGGCTGTGGGCCTGTGGGGGCAGGGCAGTGGGTTGAGGAAGAAGGTGGGGATGGGGAGGTCTCCTCGCTTCACAAATTTTCTAACAGAAACAACCAACGTGAAGTATTTAATGTAACAACTCAACCTGCCACATCACCACCAGCCTTAGAAGGAAAAGCAGCATAAGAATTGCTTGTTCTTCATTCTTCCATGATGTTCATTTATCAGAAAATCATTCATTATTATTTTGGTATTTCTAAGTGAAAAAAAATAAAAGGCCAACATCACAAAAGAACAATGACATCACGAAACAACTGACCAGCATCAAAATTGAATCCCTGATTTAATTATGTGAGACTTATCAAAATTAATCATGACTTGTTCCCAATACCGCTATTCCTTAAGATAGCCATGCACAAAAACAAGGGGAAAAAAAGTCTGATGTGTCAGCTGTGTATGTCCAAGAAACAGAAAACAGACACTACTGTGGGGACTCCTAACAATAAATACCTAATACCAAAGGGAAAAATGGAGGCATATAAATTCTGAGAATAAACAATCTGCTGCCCTTAGGTTATTCCCCTAACTGCTCCTTATTCAGAAAAATACCTCTACCCTCTGACATGTGGATTAAATCAGTAGGAATCCTTCAAGTGTAAAGCAGGGTATTCACTGCTAATCTCGCCAAGATGGACATGCAACATGACATCACTAATCTGTGGGGGAAACAAAGCAGCTACTGTATTAAGCAAGTGAAGGAGTGCAGAAATCATTTATTTAGCAGACATGGCCTTCTAATAAATGTAAAGCCAAAGTGTACTTAATGTGTTTAGTGTGACCTTTAAAATACAAAGTTGCCTAAGAGTGGTCTATTGCACAGATTTCATTGCAATTAAAAATTTGTACATCGCTGGGAATGCAGAAAAATACAACTGCTATGCAAAGCCAAGGTATCAAATTCTCCTGTACTAGAAATCACATTATATTTTACATTTATGTGACATATTTCGTTCCTTAGCCGTATTACAAGCCTATGAAAATCCTTCCATTAAATTAATGCTGTATGTCTCCTTTACCATGATGTGCCTGATTAAAATGCCACTATATATATTTTTCCTTTCCTTAAAGGCCTAATCCCATAATACTTTATAAAGATCTTATTAAGTAGAGATTGAGCTCTTTTCTCCCAAACCTTTCATCTTATTCAGTTTGATTAAGGTCATGGGGCCAGGCTCATCCCTAGTATAATTCCATGTAGTCAAAAGAGCTACACCAGTGATCATACTGGACCACATAAACAAACATTTGGTGCCCTACATTTGGCAAAACAAAAGGATAATGTCATATTTATTCCATTTTCAGTCTGAATCATACTTTGATATATGATTCAAAATGCTAATGTAATGCCATTCACAAGAGTAAATACTCCAAATATAACACGCTACTCAAATTAACTCCCTATTCTTCGTATTCTGTCCAAATCTTCCAACCATTTCAGTAAACACTTTGGATATGATGTACTGCTTAAGCTCTCAGGATGGAAGTTATCTCATGCAAGTTATTTTAACCAATCCATCTGACACTGAGTTGCTGGAATCTCCAGCTGCTTGACGGTCAGAATTCACCAGTGTCATCTTAAAGATCTTTATCCTCCCACCAACCATGCAGTAACTTTACAGTAAATTACAACTAGTTAAAATTGTCTAGTTCTACATGTACCAACCTCTACTACATGTCATTTGAAACAATGTCATATAAGGACAGAAAACACTGAACTATGAAAGATCAACAGTAATTTTTTTTATCTTCTTACCCAATAAATTCCCAGAGTGCTGTAAATTCTGTCGTATGCAACAAGTATGCATTGTACACAGTGACTGCACTGAATAATCCACAACTTTCACTCATTTGGAATGACAATGAAAAAAACGGAAGCTTAAAGAAAGAAGGGATAAGCAAACTGTGAAAGTCCTCAGAGCCACATTGTTTCTGAACGGCAAATATTTATCATTTTTATCTCATCATATAAAACTTGGACTTTGAGATCCATTCTATTTAATATCCACTTTTAGGAGGTTGATAGTCTCCTTCACTCCACATACACCACATTTACTGCTTTCTCATTCTGTGAATAATACAAAGGTGCCACAGATAATTAAAAACAAACTCAGTCCCAGCATTCATTAAGGAATAAAATATGATCTTCTGAAAAGCTGTCACATATAATAAAGCAGTGTTATCTGCCTAGAGTTACAGTGATTTCAAATGGATAAGTCTAGAGGAAGAAATCCACCAAAATGCAGTTAAATTAATTGCTGTTTTACAAGGGGGAGCTTAAAAATGCAGTAATTAATTGACCTACTGTTTGAGACAATTTCCCTATAGTTAACAATCACTCTTGCAAAAGATGAAAAAGACAGCTCTCTTTCATTTGAGAAACGCTAATGAAATCAGTGCAAACTAACATTGCCCATCTTTCAAGTATATATGAAGTGTAAAGCAGAAAAACAAAGAATATCCATGGGAATAGGATAAATTTTTATCTGTGCAACATCACTGCACCTAATAGCATTATTTCAAATTAGGACTGGGGTTCTCCCAGTACCCTGACATTTTGAATATTTAGCCCTAGGCCCATAGTTACCTGAGTGGAGAACAGTGTAATTTGAAATTAATTGGAAAAGTCATTTTATTGTTGGGGATTTAGAAAAATATATGGGGTTATTCACTATAAGAACATTTTACTTACTTGTTCATAACTCTGAAACAGATTGTGCAGAATACCTTGAAACACAGCTTATTAACCTATCTGCAATTGCCTAATTTATTATGCATAGAATTCCTAATAATTTTAATTATTTCTAAAAAAAAATAACAGAAATTGCACGCATATTCCAAAGATGACTACAGCCTGCAAATACATACAGGCATATTGTATAAATGCTGCCACTACTGCTTGCACAACATACAATGTTCACAGGCACAATGTGAACACAGATCCATTAGGATTTGAAAGGAGAAACGTGCATGGTGGTGCCCCATAGAAGGGACCTTGTTCTCACAAGAACAGAATAGCGTCAAATTATGTAAAGGGTATGTATAGAAAGGAACACTGCATTCCTAAATGTCATGATTTCAATGACAATGAAGACTTTGGAAAACTGGAAATACACACAGTACAAAAGACGTGAGCACACAAAGTTTTAGCAATGGCAAAACGGTGCCCTCTGTCTTATTTCTCCCCTTCCTCATGATGCCTGACATTCAGTCAGCATTTTTGGCTGCCACTGAATATTGGCCTGATGATTTCAGAAAACTATCAGTGACTCCAATGTATCTCTGTCTAAGCTGTAATTGTTCAGTATCAAATAAGCATAATTTACACTATCTTCCTCTAGATGCGTTACCCAAACTCGTATACACTGAAGTTCATCTGCTACCTTTTTGCCTGCTCAGTTCTGTGAGGTCCTCCGGAGTTTCTTGCCACTAACGCAGTATTTGTTGACTCAGAGGAGTTTCATGACCTGCAAAATTGGAGATTTCAGTGTTCACTTCGGTCTCCAGATCATCATCTTCCATAAAATCAGCACCAATCTCTAGCAGCAGAAGACTGACTCTTCTTGAATCAAGAAGTGACCATTTAGATTGCTGTTTCTTCTAAGTCAAGGACAACTGATTTTTTAAAAAATATGTTATATGCCAACCAAATCCTTTCTATTATCATACTTTATTGACATCTTCTTGCAACTCCAGCAGACAGTAGAAGAGAATTTCCCCCAAGGGAAGTGGACCATGTCCTAACAGACCAAATTTATTCATCTGCTTAGGGATTTTATTCTTTAGACGAACTCTACCATCTCACCATGGACAGAAGTTGTGATTCTCAGTCCATAGTCCCTCTCTAGTGCTCCATCTAAACCCTATCTGGCAGCTTCAATGTACATCTCAGAAGTATTAGGACTGGAATCAACATGGATGGAAATTCTGACTTTCAGCCAGGCTTGACAGAAAACTTATGAAATACAGGCTTTGCAAAATGCATCCTGTTACTGAAAAAGAAAGTAAGAGAAGACTAATATTTGTTTAGTATAATTTTTCTTACAGTTTATAAGCACCTAAAGACTTCAAATCAAAAGTAGACCCTAGCGTAGAATGCAAATTTCACAGCTATGAGAAAAATACCAAGTGTGAACAGCTTATAAATTTGGGGGAAGTTCTCCAAAAGCTGTGGTTTTCTCCCTTAAAAATGGCCCCCTTCTGTGAACAAGAGGATATACACTGAAAAAATTATCACAGTTCCTATGAGGCTCTTTAGAGCTACGCTAAGGATTTTTATAATAGCCTGATTCAATGGTCCAGAAAGACCAATGTATGTTATTTTGCAATTTAATTCCATAAATTTAAATGTTATTGACCTATTAATATCAAAGATCACAAAATCCTCTTAAAACAAATGTAATCTGGTTTTTGGTAGGTGTTTGGAGGTTTTTTGTTTAATTTTTTTTTTGTTTAAGTCAAAAAACATACCCAAACTAAAAAAGGAGTTAAGGCAAATTCCAATACACTAGACTTACATTCTCATGTTTAAATATTCTATTAATAATAGAATTTAATAATATTCTCATATTCCCACTTCCACACACAGTACACATTTAAAAAATCATGTCAATGGATTTTACTTGAACAGATTTATTAAAATATGTAGATCACAGTTAATGTCTTTTTGGTGGGAAGTAGCTGTGGTATATGCACTACTGGATCAGATCCTTTAATCAAACAAAAAAAACGTCAGAGATTGTTCCAGCTAAGGATTAATTGCACCAACTTAAGTCAGACAAAAAATATTTTGGCATCGCTTCTGACAGATGAAAATAAAACAAACATTAGGGATCAGCTTGCAGCCAACAATATGCAAAATTAAAGAATATAAAAATTTTAAACTTTCATGGGAGCGCTGATTAGCTTTTGTCCTAAAAACTGCAAAGAAGAGACTTTGCTGTTAATCTTGTTACACATCCACTTAGCAAACAGAAACAAGGATCCTTAAAAACCCTGCTATTCAAACAAGATAATAGACACTGAATGAATACTATGTATTAGTGGCCTATGCAAAAATGACTTTTTTTTTTTATTGGAGAGAAGTAAAACAGTAAAACCTCAAATTATCTCTAAGTCATGTATGATTATGTAAGCTGATTATAATAAAGTATAAGGCCTGTACATTTTTCATTTGAAGGTTAAATTCTCAATTAATTTTTCAGCATGATGCCATCTCTGTTGAGCATGGCTGTTAACTGCAGTAAAACAATAGCTTTCACTGTTTGAATTCATGTGTTGAATTCAAGACACAGTCAGAGATCTAGTAGGCTCAAAAGTACTGAAGACCAAACCAGAACTATTGCATAAAACCAAAATCTAAACATCAATCTGAGTTTTCAGATTTTTTTAAATTCTGGTAAAAGAAAAAAAGACTTGTTTTTCTTGATTACATTTATGCCACGTTTTTCAGATTCATTTTTCATGAAAGCACAAAACTTCAATTGCTGGCATCTTAAATGCTCTTCAATAAAATGCACAAAGAATAAAGAGAATGCATGTAGAAGTATTTTGAAGTTGAGTACCTGAATGAACTTCATATACAAATAGGCTTAAAAATGTAATCTACTGTAAAGCCAGAATTAACCATCATCCTACTGATGAAGAATATTTCAGAATATACTTTTCTTTGTTAAAAGCCATTTCTTGGCACTTCAGAGAGCACAGGTCTTAGCAACTAAACAAAAACTGTTATCAGACTGAACTCTATGCACACTCTCACTTTGCAGTCTGGCTCTTCAGTGCCTCACAAGAATGCTGACAAAATAGCTACCTACCGCACCTTCAATAGAGTGTTTAACCAAAAAGCATCCCAAATTGCTTATCTTGTGTTATTAAAAACATCCAATACCTATAAAAATATCTATATTCCCTCCTACAGATTCTCTCTCCTCCTCACTCTACATTTTGTCTAGGGCAGAAGCAGCTCCTCACCATGAGAGCTTCACTCTGTTGCCTGTGGTTTTGCTAAGCTAGTCCAAACACAGTCTTTGTTTCATAAATGACAAGCGAGTTCTTGCATGCAATAACACTTGCATGAAAGCAGCTTTAAAATAGTTGTAGATTCTATGAAGAAATTTTAAGTTTGAGGAAGCACAAATTCTGATGGAAGCCTTCTGCTCGAAGTTGGAGCCCAGAAGAAAGAAAAGCATCTAACAAGTCAAATGTATTACAAAAACAATAACTAGGATTTCCATAGTAGTATATATGGTTGCATAACTAAATTCTTTCATGAAATACAGTTAGAAGTGAGTGGAATTTGGTCTTTTGTCAGTCAGTCAAAAAAAAAAAAAAAGTGATAAAGTTTAGGCCTAAGAATATTATAGCAAGCTGCGCCTTAGCCCTGAGATCCCTGCCCAGCTTCCTGGAGCTTCCAGCTCCCTTGCTCAGAACAATGCTCACTGCTGAAAAGGAACCCTTGTCTTCAGAGTACAATGGCATATGCAGAGAGTACTGTTGGAGTACAGTTCATTAAATGGACTATTTGTCCATTTTAAAGTCAAATTCTAGATGAATATGTAACAGCCTTCAGTAACAGTCAGACTGTAAAGTACAAAACAGATCACATTTTAATATATTTAATTTTAAGACATGCAAATGTATATCAGGTACCAGAACATGAGCTCAACTCTTACTCATCTCACAAAGATATTGTGCAAGTAGATAAAAATAGAGAAATTGAGGTACAGAATGCCTTAAGTGATCTGTGGCTGATCAAAATGGAAACCTCTGCCTGAGCAAAGATGCACACGCATTTCTCTCAAGGTGCATTTCATCGTTCCAGCCCACAAACAGGTTCTGAAAGAGCCATCTGCCCCACCGTGAACCAAGTCAGCCAAATCTCCACACAGATTAATCTCAACTACCACACTTCAGATACCACTGGACATAAAGCAACTACAACAGAAAAAAAAGCAATGAATGAAGTGTGTACTGGGCTGTTAATTAACGCAGGTTCTCTTTACTTCAGTTACTTGGGGTTTTAGGGTGGGGTTGGGGTTTTTTTGGTTGTAAACCACCTAATTTCCTTACTTTTAGACAGTGTGAGTCCAACTCTATTGCTAACCCCCCAGGGCTAATGAGGGAAGACATTAATACTTTTTTGAAGCCAACATCCTTATTATCCCCTTATACTCTGTTTACTGAAATACACTACAAGGCAAAAAAAAATCACAACTAAAGAGTATGAAAGAGGGAGGAAAACTGTAAGAGATAAGAAAACATTAATAAGATTGCAAGGCAGTAACAATGGAAGAAGTACTTAAAACCAGTATCATGTGAGATAGGCTTTATGTCCAAAGATGGACTGTAATTTTGGGGTTTACATCACTTAAAGATACAGCTTGCTTTTACAATCTACCTGCTTCCCTGTATAGCTATGGAAAGGCTCCTCAATGTCAGACCATTAATCTTATGACCCTTAAAACATTTCTTTATTTAAAACTATGAAGAAAGACCTTCACTCAAGCACAGTTGCAATCAATGGAGAAAACATTAATCACTTGAGAAGTGGTGTTTTGAGACTCATGAAATTGAAATGAATCACAATATGAAAAATGCAATTACTTTTAAGGGCTTTGTTTTGTTAACATTCAGTCACTCAATCTGCTCTCTTTGCTTATGTGTTCTTTGAGGGGGGGAGAAAACTGTTTAACTATTGTTTTGGTGCACAGTACATGCTCTCCATCCCTGGGTCTGCCTCCCTCGGTGCCGCACCGCAGGCCACCTCAGGCACACCTCACCTAAACGAACACAAAAAAATTGCAGCCTTAACAACACCATGACAGTGGTCTCGTTCCCATCGTTATCTTTCAATCCAGCACCTCAGTTTAAGCCCACACACAAATAAGCCTGAATTTCCCTGTGGCATGGCAGTATGATTATCTGCCCTTCTGTGGGCTTGGGGTTTTTTTGTATGTTTGAAAAGGCTCTGCTTTCATCAGAGACCTACTAACATTCACATTCAACCTTGTAATAAGTAAGGAATTTACTTGCTGACTATTGACCTATTAGCTTTAAAAGGCCTGTTTATCTAATACGTCTGATCCTGCAAGGAACTTAATAGATTGCTGTTCAGAATAAAGTCTCAGTGAATCAGTTCACAAATACAGTTTAGGACAAGAATAAAAGCAAGCTGACAATTTCAGGAATTCCTCTTCCCTGGCAAAGGCAGCTTGGGCTATGTAGAAAATCAAGATGCGCACACCGACCTCCTAACTGCTTGACCAGCCACATGTGACACCAGTCAAATGTATTAAAGAGTCTACTTGGACAAAAGTGAGGTTATCAGAGCTACAAAAATGTGATCTCCATGACAGACATATTTGAAAACAATTTTCAGAAACCGATCCAATTTTTTTAGTGATTTTTCTTATGGTAAATAACTGGGAAATGTTTTATGCAAAACGAGAAATCAATTCTTTTGAATAAATTATTGGTTTACATTCTGGTAAGTCATGAACTGGTTGGCAAAGTGATCCAATAATTGTGTTGGGTTTTGTCTACTGCAGAAACATCAGGTTGTAATCAGAAAGGAGAACTTTAATGTTCTGTTGTGACGGTGATCCAGCTTGCAGAAGGTGACTACCTGACCACCTTCCTCCCAGAGGACAAGATCACATGCATTCCTGACAGACCCAGGCTTTGCTTTTAGGCAACAGCAAGGCTCTGGGGTCTTTTCTTGGTGGCAGAAGATTTGCTTGAGATTCTTAACACCAGAGGGGATTTCAATGGACAGAGCCTGTCCTGACTTAATTTGAAGGGAGTTTTGCCACGCAAGCAAAGAACAAGTGCTTTGCCTGCAAGTACCTACAGACAGATCCTACAACATAAATGCATCTCAATAGCTCTTTCAGACACAGTCCCATTAATTTCTTTGAGACACGTTGTGTGAACAATAAACTCTGCCTGTGTTAAAGGATTACGGCCTATTTCCTAATAAAGAAAACCAGCCCTATCAGAAGAAATTCGTAGATTGCAAATATAGATTGAGGAAATGATGCCCTCAGCTGGATGCACTAAAGCCTGCTTTACAGCACAGTGGTAAGAAATTAAACAGTACAATGATTCTAGCTCCAGGTAGCTAGATACAGGCATCTCTCATTAGAGACCTAGGCTTTCAAAGGATGCTAATCCATTAGAGCTGTAGTAACTGCCTACTAAAAAAAAAACCAACTAAACAACCAGCCACACAATAACAAACTTTAACTTTCATGGTTTGTGCAAGGAAAAGAATGAGGAACAATGTGCCACCTCTACAACCCTCCACTTCAGTTTGACTTTCTGTACTCAGAGAGCACCATTAAAGACACATTCCTTGGCCGTGTAAGTCTTAACAGCTAGTTTCAACAGTTTTTGACTCTGCTCCAGTGCCAAACTTCATTTGCCTTGTGATATAAGAGACATAGCTGGTAACATTTCAACCATCTGTGAGTAATGATACAGACTCGTGATTACATGCTGTTGGCATTGCTGGGTGTTGCAGGGGGCTTGGAAAGGGTGCGTGCTGGGAGCTGTGTGTGGAAGCCATGCACGAGGCAAAGGAGATTCAAAGTTATTCTAAGAGTCAGCTGTTTCCACAGTCTCTCCACCTCCAAAGCAGAAATGAAGCAAAATAAAGTAACAAAGAAAATAAAGGCAATGTGTTATTCTTGTGACTGTTACGTTAGGCTGCCCACAGACCTGGGATAATCTAAACGCTTCAAGAAGGCAAAAGATCTTCAGAATAAGATGAAAAATTCAGTAGCTGCCAGCCAAAATGTGGTGGTGACAACATCAAGTCTAGAAGCCGGTTCACTACCTAGGCCACAGAAGTTGTGATGGTGGGTTGGTTCCCCCCACACACACACTATAAGATTTAAAACTCATTGCTTGAAAATAAACATAACAAGTGGTTTAAATTTTGTAGCCAAAAATGGAGACTAACATAAACAACAAGCTCACTGAGGATAAATTAAGAGAGGAATGCTCTTTCCCATCTAGTAGAGAATTTTGGCTTTTGATGACAAATATGAAAACGACCCTTGTACTGTAACAAAATTTAGTAACTTGGTACTTTTAAAGTATTTAACAAAATAGTTTTTAAAGCAGTTTACATACATTTAAAGTACATTTATCTGAAGAACCCATGCTCTATATAGAAGGACCATTTCAATGAAAATGGAAAAATACATATTTTTGTTAATTCTCTTTCTGGCAAGGCCTCCTACCATATAGTGCTTATATTTACCCTCTGCTACAAAATTAATCAAAGAAACTTAAGCTGAATCCTATAGTTCTTTCTCATACTCATCTTCTCTGTAGAACTTGCTTAATGACCCAAACTCCAATTTTGTGCCAATTGGAAACACCTATGATTTAATAGTACAGGAATTTGACTTCAAACTCCAAATACAGAGCACCTGTTCTGATATCGCTGTTTTCAACTGATGTTTTTGAATTCCATTAATTTCAATATATTTAAATTTAATTTGTCCAGAAGAGGCAAATTCATACAGATGCAGCTATGTAAGTATTTTTGCTATAGAGATCAAAGGAATCTTTGCAAAATAATGTATGTATTTGTCCCTCATTTTCTGATAAACATGCCTTTTAAATATATATAATGCTCAATAAATTCTTACTCTCGTGTGGCTGTACTGCAGAACCCTCCCTTTTATTCAACAGGTCAGTATACAGAACTCAGATTTTTTCACTCTTTTGCTGTCAGAGCTTACAATGGATTTATAAAAAAACATGTTACATTGCTACAAAGCCGCATTTTCTAATTTCCTTTACACATCAAAAAGCCCCACATGCTAAAAAGCATCACAGCTAACTAGAGGCCAAATATGGTCACCGAACTAAATGTTTATCTTTTGCTAATGATTTTCAAATGACATTTAATAGAAATAATTTTTTGTTTGCCTATTTTTGTCTCATTAGCAGCACATGTAATTTCAGTTAGGTTAATTAACTAAGTTCCACCAACCAGGCAATCTCAGTCGTTGTGAATTTTCCTCCTCCTTTGACAAATCAAGCAAAGCTTTTGTTTGAAGCAAGTTTGCTGGCCATGGGAGAGGGGCTTTAGGTGGGGGATGGTAACAACTGTTTTATTAAACACAGTTATTTGATAAAGCCTGGTCGTGCCAATTCAGCATACGAGTCATCAAATAAGAAATGCAATTGAGAAGAAGGAAAAAGAAAAGTTGCCATGATGTGTAAATAGAAAAAATCCACAGGGGAAGAAATGATGCAAGGGGATCACTGATGAGAGAAAATTTGATCATGGTGTGCTTTACTGTGTGAAGGATGCTGCTTCTTAGGTAAGCTGCAAACTAACGTTTAGCAAGACATTTTGCTTTATCAGTAGATTGAGGGCAGTGTGGAACTTAGAGCACCAAAAATTTTGGCTCAGACTTTAAAAAAAATAAAAATAATTCATTTGCTTCACTTCTTCTCTGCATAATTTACAGTACCTAGCATGTATGTGTGTTTGTCCTCTGGACTTGTAAATCAAAATCACAGTTTGTAAGAATTGCTTAATGCATGTGAATACACCAAAGACCAGGTCAGAAGAGAAGCAATGGGCTGCTTCTGTCTGCAAGTTTTTAACCTCAACTATAAACCAGAAATAAACATCTCTCACTGTTTTCTATAGGCTTGTGTGAAGCTCAGTGTTACTTTGATATGTGATATTAATCTACATACACATAAGAAACAAGCACAGAAAATAGCAACAATACTTAGCTAGTGAGTAGATACTTTATTTAGAGGGTTTTTTTTCAGACTAATACCTAGTATGACTAGGGTTTGATATACATTTTATCAAAGACATTCAAATAGGGACTTAGACAGAAAAGTCTATTTGTGTTTTTTCTATAATGAGTAGACAGCAGCAGTTTAAGTATTCTAAAGTCATGCTTTCATACTGGGAACCTTAAGACAGATCTGACAGAATCATGTGATTAAAGCAGGGTAATAATTTAAAGAATAACAGCTTATTCACTACTCTGGGTGACTGCACAAAATTTAGGCTAGGACACAAGCCCTGTACACTGTACAGAAATCCAGATTAAAGATATTAAAGAACTAAAGTGTATTTCAACAACTATTCACTGAGTGGGTTCCACAATATATCCAATTCTGTATCTCTGCACAAATACATCTAAAACAAAGTTTACTTTTGAAAGAAAACTTTAAAACAAAGAGGCATTTGTTTCTTTGGCTCTTTCTTGCACTTCCAACAATGTATCCACACAAACATTCAACTGTCCTTTATTTTTGATAAGCATTTACATGGGGGCCACCTAGTATGGTTAAGAGTCCTCAGAAAGCTCCTAGAACAGACGGTAGCTTTATGCCTACTTGAACATAGCTAAATACTGTTCTTAATTCTAGTAGCCATTTTCATGCTAACCAGGTAAATCTGGGTAACGCCTGAATTAATTACATTCCACTCAGTGACAAACTAGCAGGTCAGCATTCTGTTGGTTTTTTTTATTCTTGCAGTTTTTATTAATTTTTAACCTGAATAAATTCCATTGAAAACTATGTTTATCTAATACATTATTAGGATGAGAGGAAAATTCCATTTTTATCACCTAATCTTAAAATATAATGGCATCAAGGGTGCGACTATTTATTTTCTTGAAGTTAGTTTCTTTTGGGTAATTTGCAGAAGAAAGGGCAGTTGGGTGTTTGTGGCCATGCCTGGAAAATATTACACAGTGTTTTGGTAAGTTCAGACACTCAGCAACACAGAACTTAAAATAACGAGGAAAAGTCAGTTATAAAGCTTTGGTGAAGGGGGGTGTTCTGGAAACACGCCGTCCTCTACATGTAGTCTGATCACTCTGTATGCATCTTAACAGAAAAGGATATTAGTGGATAATCCTTTGTTTGGGATCCATTCCAAATTTACAATATCAAGTAACTCAAGTTGGTGCAAAACTGTAGCCTTGGGGATTATCTCAAGAGATTTGATTGAAATTCACTTTTCTAGAGAAACTTAGCACAACAGTGTGGGAATCAAATATAAGCCAGCCTTATTTTTAACATCTTTCACCTTGAATTTTTTCCATGCTCCTGATAGTCTTGCATTAAATGGTCTACAAAGTAGGAATAGTAACCTATACATGTGATCTTTAATTCTGCTAATCCTCTGTTACAGCCCAAAAGACCGAAAATGCCTCATTTGATGCTACTGTACCTTTGCTGAGCTTTTTCAAGCACTCTGTACCACAGCATATACTGGACTTTTAATGCATCTGTTAAAGAGATGCAGTACATTTCAGGATTTTTCCGCTATGCTTTGTGGAAAACAACATTCTAACATGGTAGGGGCAGGGGGGTGTATCCTTCTTTCTCCTCCTTCTTGTTTCAGTGCACTAAAATGTTACTATGCAACATAGTATGGTATCATAGGATGTGATCCTATGATGAATCAATGCATTTTACTGCACTTCCACAAATACAGACCAGCCATTTAATAAGCAAATAATATGCTAATACTTACTAAAATATAACTATGTATTATATCAACAAAACAACTAAGTACTACAACAAAAAACAAGGAAAGAAGCAATCTGGAACCATTTGAATCAAAAAGTGAGATCTCTACATATACGACCACGCCAATACAGGATGGTAACTTAAAGTTATAATGTATTCTTTAACCTATTACTTTCTATTTTTTCTATTACTAATGAATTTTAAGTACAAGCAATATATGAAAGCAATATCTGCTAAGAACATTATTCGCTTCTGAAAACATCCTAAACTGCACCATTTCTTCATTTCAGAGTCATCCTAACCTAGACTAGAAATGCTCACACCAAGTATAAGGGGACATTTATTCCTTAGACTGACACTGACTAGTTCAGCAGAGCCTTAGATCCGCTAAACATCCCAAAAGAAGGGTCAGACCCTATAAAAGCTTGTACCACCTATATGCATGTAGATAAACAGAGATGCACACACAGAAGGACAAACAAGCAAACACTGATCCTCAACTCAAAAGCTCCAAGAATATTTTAATATCTCCTTTAGGTATAAATATGTCTTTAACTTTGTAATTCTCCACCTTCCATTCATGCTTTGCTGGTCTCTTCCTTTCAAGAGGAGATAGCCTCAATAGATGATACTACTGATATAATTTTCCTAACTCCTGTTGTCAAGAATAAACTCACTTGCTTGATCTCAGTGATGCCAGATCTCCAAAATGGCTGTATGAAAAAAATCCTTTGACTGGCCTTTATCAAGTGGTCTGAAATCTGCATATGAACAGAGCTTAAACAATATCTTTCCCTCCCTCGTGTCATTAAATATGAAGCCATTTTTTCCTCTAGTTACAGAATGTTAATTATTGACATAACAAATACCCCAACCAGAGACACTCTTCAAGTTGCCTCGGGTTTTTTTTGATTCATTCAACATTCCTTTCAGTGAGAAATCTTTCAGTGGAATTCTTCATATGATAGGAATTTTAATTATTCTAATTATGAATTTTATTTCAATTGAATGGCAGCTGAACAAAGTGGGTTTGGGTTTAGTTATACGTATTAGTTGTTAAAGGTTCAATTCTTATGTCAATAAGGTTTAAAACTTTCCCATTAGCTAGTGTTCCTACACTAAACTTCTTAAAAATGTTAAATGATTGTAACAATGTCAAATAAATGCATCCTCACAAAAATATACACAAAAGCAGTAATTTTCATTGGCATTATTATGTAGAAACATCACACTACTCATCAACATTTTAAGAGCTCATTGAAATAATAAAGTGGCTACAGTTATTTCCATTAGAAGGTTTATAAATAATATCTGCTGTTGGGTACATTAAGAGAGCACAACTGTGTAATAATTGAAATGTCAATACATCTTCCTTGTGAAAGTTTCTACTTCTAAAAGCATCTGGCTTACCGTAGGAAGAACGCACAATTCCCACCTCCTCCTTCTGCCTCAACGTCTAAACTGTGGAGCAAAATAGTGCTTGCCATTCCCATTCAATCGTCCCTCAAAAATTAAAATTAAATTAAAACCATATGCAAGAAAAAAGTACTATTATACACTTATTTGTGTAAATATGATCTCTCTAAAAAAAAAAAAACCAAAACACACACATGCAAACTTATGACCGTTTTGGCTTATTTTTCTTAACTTTTTCATTTTGAATCAACAGCAACCTAAAAAGGGAGAGAACAAACAAGGCAAATTTAGGTAACTGTCAAAGTCTGATAAAACTAAGCCGCTCCAACAGCATAATAAGAAATCATGAAGTATCTAGTCCATCACCTCTATTGTATAAAGCAGCTCGCTATTGTGCTGAAATCTTTACTTCCAAAGAGTTTCCAGTTATATAACCAGATTTTTAATGAACAATTTGGAAGCTGACATTCTGGGGAAAAATAAGAGCTTTTAGATACTAGTGTCATGGCAATTTTACTGATACATCTTATCATTTTAATACTAGCAGATACTCCTTCAGAGCCCCTTGGACATTGTATAAAAACTTACTATTTATGTAACTTAAACAATAATTGTTTTCTATCAAAGACCCAAATCTGAGTTCAGGTTAGAAGAATGCTGTGCGGAAATTTTCCACAGCAAATCTGAGACACTAGAAAAGAAAAAAAAAGTTGCATTGCTATCCCAGTACCTGCTCTTCAGTAGACTCCAGATGACTGGTGGAGATTTTTATGGTAAAAACATATTGACCTTAATCCTCCTCAGCTCTTCCACTGAACCCAACAGACACAAGGTACTGTGCTTATTACTGATGAGTTTATGAGTTCCCATTATTTACCCCTTTCTTCCCGGGCCAAACCTCTCAGGTTCTGATTAGTCAGAGGATATATCGAAGGAAAGGCCTGTGAAAACCAGATCTGACTGAAGTCTTCTTCAATCACAGATATGCTGAGCAGATAAGGGCATTTTGTTCACTGAAAACAGATGAAATTTTTTAAAACATGCCAAAACGAGTACTCTATATTTTTGTGACACCCAGCCAAAGTCCCACATCAAAGTCTGTGAAGGAGAGAAATACATAAGGAGGGGAAAGAGGGTTCATTGTTTAATTGACTGCTCTGTCATGGTATGAAAGTCTGTCAATTCATTTTCTACACCCAAAATCTATCAGATAGTTTTAAGAATAAGATCTTACATAGCTGACGTCCTAATCAAAATTTCAGAACAGCATTTAAACATAAACATCTGCAACGATATAATATGAAGACCACACGGGTACATATTTTCATTATTTCACTTACCAATATTATTACTGCTCTTGGTAGGTCTGTTCGCCAAATATGATTCATAACAGGAAAGGTCACAACAGAAAAAATTTATCATAACCCAGCATAATGATGTGAGTCCAGTCCAGTTCTGTTAAATCAGTTCTATTAATTAGCCAAAAATCTGGTTTAAAGTATTCTTATGCAAATTTCCTCTACATGAAAGATTTTTCAATTAATGTAAATTTGTCATAATTATCAATGTAAGTGGTCAGAAATGCATCTCTACCACCTAGAAAACAAATGGTACCACAATGGCACAAGTTAAAATGGAGGGGAAAAATGACAAGAAAACTAAACACATTTTGGCAGAAAATTGTGATTCAATGATAGGCAGAAGCCATTGGTAAACTTGCTGTTTGATGCTAAGCACGGTAAAGCACCAAATTTGAGCTGCATTGCAGCCCCAGAACCGAGACTACAAAAGAGCGGCTTACAGATGCTTGTGCATACATCTTGCACATCTTCAGCTACATCCAGTACATCCTTTATCACACATCTCATTTGCCTGTGCTTCAGAAGGCCTCCGGTGGGACTGCAAGGGATCACAGGGCCAGTGCTCACACACAGGAAGAACTCGGGATGCAATAGACCTTGGGTAGGACACAAAGGCTGATACTTGCAAAATACCATCCCTTTAAAGCTAAATATTCAGGAACTGAGTTTTATATCATCTGGCACATCTGTTTGGATGTATCCTAAAAAGTGATACTTCCTGATTCGTACTGACACTTTCTTTGCGCTCATGCCAACAGAGACGGGTTCTAACAGAGGGAGCTATATCCAGATCTGAACCAAATTTTAATTAGTCTGATAGCTTTACATAAATTACAACTGAAAATATTAGGGCTATCAGTGAAATGATATTCCAACTTCTTATTTTGAAGAAAGGGTCAATATTTTTTCATCCTCCAAACTAATTAGGCTGATAGTTCAGACTGCAAAATACAGCTGTTTTCTTGACACCTTTAAGTTCAGCTAACACTGAACTCCGTTCCATTGAACCCTTACCACGCTTGTTTCAGTGGCAACAGACTGCAAACACAGAAAAATACCCACTTTAATTAACTTTTACTCCTTTCCAGGGGGTGTTAAAAGAAAACCAAGAGCTATTACAGAGACAAAGTGAATGAGCCTTCCAGGCAGCGAAGGCTATTACATTCAATTGTTTGGCAACACTTCTATTCAAGACTAACAATTTCAGAGACTTATGTTCTTAATAGAGCAGACTAAAACTCTTCTGATGAACAATTTACCATCAGAAACTGCTGATTTTCTGGATCAAAACGTTGTATGGGAATGTTTATTCCACTAAAACTTCTGATGGAAACCAGGCAGACTAGCTAGAAGGCTGGCAGATCGGCTTGGAAGCCTGCCTACCAGCCAGCCAGGCTGGCAGGAAAGCAGGCAGGCTGGCTGCCCAGCATGTCCTCTGCCCAGTTTGCTAGTCCCCCTCCTCTAAGAGGTCAGGCAGATTACGTGTTATGATGATATTTATTATGATATTAGTCAACATTTATAAGAACAAAACACAATATTTCAGCATTATCAAAAAGAAATACTCCAATAAGGTTGGCATGAAAAGATCTTCCATTTTTTTCAGAAAAGTGGATTATAAATTCTCTTGTGTGAGGAATTTTTATATTTTTGTTCCAGTTCAAAACAATGAGAAAAAAAGCAGGCGAAACACTGGAATTTCTGAAAAACAGGAGCTCCAGGTTTGAACCATGTTGAGCTATACACAAACAACTCCATATTCTAAAACAGAAGCCATATAAAGCTATGGTATTTCTATAATAACAGCCAGAATTTGAAGATAGTTCTTGCGCAATATTACCTTTACTTTTCCAGTAATTTAAGGAATTTATTAATTTGACAAAGCTTAAGGACTTACAAAAAGGGTTACTCTCTTTTCTTATTCATTCTGAACTAATATATTTTTTAAAAAGTGAATTGTTATCTTTGTAACTACCAGGGTTACACTGGCAGGACTTGATAAACACAAATTCAGATTGGGGAGTTAAAACTCCTTTGTTTCTAACAGCCCCCAAGAGCATCTGGGCTATTTATTCACATGACCAGAAGCACACATCTGGCAACCAAACACAAGCACCAACTGTCACCACAAACACAATGAGCCACCTGGCAAGACTGAATTTTGCATACCATTTCTTGACAAGAGTTACAGTTCCGATGTCCAGCATGAGCGGAAAATGCATATTTCGGTCACGTGGCATGCACAGCTAGGATGTGCAGACTCTACATCCCTACAAGAGACACCTCTGACAAAGGGTTAGATATCACTGTGTTCAACTTAATAATATTCCTTATTTAATTATACTGGCAGGAACAAACTTCTATACTTAAAAATCCTGATCACACTTATAAATATAATAATAACTAATTCCTGAAAACTTTGTAGAAATTGTCCCTAAAGTAACCACGCATACAAATTCCAATGATGAATAAAAAGAAGTTACTCCATTGCTGCTTACTTCTTTGCAAGCTTTCAGGGAAATTCTGCATTTCATTTGTTTCGTTTTAATGTGCTGGAGCCATACTGTTATGTAGGTTTTGGACATTCTCTTACATGAGATCTATTTCAGCTTTATTGTGCAGGTGAGAGCCGTGAATAAACTAAACCAAGAGGATTCACAGATATACTTCCAAGATGCTTGCACCACTGGTAAACTATTTCTGCCAGAAATATCATGTCTTTTACCAGTTTGATACTACCATTACGATCATCTCTACAAACATTCAGCAGCAGTAGAAGCCTGCATTTAAAGAACTAAAAGTTGACTTAGAACTGGAAAAATCTGTTTTGTTTTTTTTCCTCTGCTGAAAACCCTTTGTTTTCATAATCTTCAGAAGTCAATGCTATCTATGTTCACAGCGTTTAAAAATAACTTTGTACTTACCACATCTAGCATTTGTACTCCCTGCATTGCAAACACTATATATAGCATGCATGAACTCACGTTGGAAAGTAAAGGTGACACAAGCACAATGACGCAAACAGGACATATAGATTAGGGAGTATTTATAGACTGCAAAAAGAAATACCTTGCCAATATTGCTTGACCCAGGAGGCAAGGATAAAACTGAAATTTCTTTACCTACATATTACATATACAGATAGACTGATATATAACCTACCTCTACAGTACCCATACACCACAGAAAAGCAAAATATACTGCTAATACAGTGGTTCTGCCATGTACCACACACTAAAAAGACCTGGAATAACAGAGAAAATACCTACTTGAAACTACTAACATTGCAAGAAGTGGGCTGGTGATTCACACAGGCAACGTTCACATAGTTCAGCTTAGAGCCCTATAAAAAGAACTCCTAAATTAAGTATTTTAAACCTGCAGTGTCCTGGTTTCAGCTGGGACAGAGTTAATTTTCTTCCTAGTAGCTGGCATAGTGCTGTGGTTTGGATTTAGTATGAGAAGAATGTTGGTAACACTCTGATGGTTTAGTTGTTGCTGAGCAGTGTTCACACTAGGCAAGGATTTTTCAGCTTCTCAAGCCCTGCCAGGGAGGGGGCACAGCCAGGACAGCTGAACCCAACTGGCCAAAGGGGTATTGCATGACATCATGCTTAATATATAAACCAGGGGAAAGTGGCAGCAATCGCTGCTTGGGAACTGGCTGGGCATTTGTTGGTGGGTGGCGAGTGGGTACATCACTTGTTGTCTGTCTGTCTGTCTTCTCTCTCTCTCTCTCTCCCCCCCCCCCTTTTAATTACAATTTATTATTATTATTTTATTTCAATTTATAAACTGTTCTTATCTCAACCCATGAGTTTTCTTACTTTTGCTCTTCAGATTCTCTCCCCATCCCACTGTTGAGTGGGGGGAGGGTGAACATGCGGCTGCATGGTCCTTGGTTGCTGATTGGGGCTAAATCACAATACTGCAGGTAAAAAGGAAAATATTTCCTCCAAGTGGCACCTTTCTCTGAGTCAATATTGCTTCAAGCTTCCTATCACAACTGTATTATTTTTATAAAATAGAGTTAACTCGAGTTAATCAAAATCAGGCTTCCAGCACCTTAAGAATAAATGTTGTGAACATTTCAAATATCAAGAGATTCTATAAAACTGAGTTTGTACGGGTTTTACTTCACTTAGTTAACCTAAGTTTCCCAATATGAACTAATGTATGTCTTTACTGTGCACTATTCAACGGCTTCCACTAGATGAAAATACTACATCTCAGGTAACTGCTTTCAGTCGGTATGACAGGGCAGCAGGATGCCCTAGACATTCCACCTTGTTACCAGGTGTATGAATTTTGCACAGAAGATGAATACCAGGTTCACCCCAGCAGAAGAGCTCCAGAGGGTGCTCACGAACCCCACCATGGCTGCCTGAGCTGACAAAGAACCAGGAAACCAAAAACTAACCATGTTGTTCCAAAAAACTCCATGCAGCCCATTACATGGCTAATTCCAGCTTTATAAATGAAGTTGGACCAAAGTTACAGGGTGAAGTCTCAAGCTTTCTTTAACGTGAGGTTTTGCTTTGGTTTTAACTATAGTACAGAAAGAAGGCATGATAGGGGAGATGGCTTGCCTTCTCACTTGTGAAGTCTTTAGGTAAGGCAGATTTTTTCCAAACTATTTTTCCAAAGTAACAGAAGGCCAAATCCTCCTTCCTTCACCCATGTGAGTTAAGTGATGGCATATGGGATTTTTTGTGACTGCAGAAAGCAGAATATACCCAGAGCTATCCACTTCAAAGCTGTTTAGCTATTAAGGTTTTTCTCCTCCTCACTCCATCCCCCAGTACCTTTCTTCACCTAGGGATCTTAAGCCCTCTGCAGCAGATCCTCAGCTGATGTAAATCACCATAGTCCATATAAACTAATGGGACTTTGACAGCTGATATCAAGTGAAGATCCACCATAAAATGCACCTCAGCTTTAAATCTTGCACTGTCAAGCCCAGGAATCATTTGCATAAGTTTGTAAGATCAAGGTCTCTAACAATGGTCCGTAAGTTTAAAAGTCTGTGCTTTTCCAATAAATGTCCAATCATAAGTAGACTTTGACAGTTAACTTTGGCAAAAAGAGATCATGGTAACTCAATTAATTGGTTGAGTTACCTGAAGACTACATCACTTGCTGTTTTAAAAGTGTGTACAATTTCTGCTCTGGTACACCGTTAGTTAAAGTGCTACAGAGTGTGTAACTGTTGGGCATGACATGAGGGAAACAAAATCAATCAGATTTAGCACCCAAGGCAGTTTGCAAGGCAGTGCCAGTTATCTGAACTGAAACAATGGAGTTTTGTGACTAGAATTTTACTGATTAAACTGCATAGGGAGCTCTTGTGGGTTTCTGTCTTTTCTTAATCCAATATGAGTTTTACTGGCTCATTACTGCCAATTAAGAAAGATTTGACTTTAAAAATTTATTGAATGCTGATGAGGAATAACACAAACTCTTATGAAGTGCAGTATTAATTAGATGTCAGACTCTGAGCAAACTCAGATAATGCATAAACAAGAGTAGATATTGAAGTTTTCCATATTATAACATCATAGCCACAACACAACACTTCACTTATGACTGAGGAAGCATTTTGTTTAACACACAGTTTCAGGGCTCTTACCTAAACTCATTTCAGTATGAAGCAAGGAGCACATGGGGGACTCAAGGGGGGGTTCCACTACATTACTGGAGCCATCCACTTTTGAAAGCAACCTCTAATCAAACCCAGACCAAGAGTGACAAACAGGGCTTACTGACTGCTGTTCTGTGGCCTAAGTAAACTCAAGAAGTATTTTCAGACCAAGGTCCTAAAAGGCTATTACAGAACAGCCAAGATGGCTAGTGCTAATAAAGAGCCCTTACAGAGCCTGGTAGGAACACAGAGGTTCATGACTGAATAAACAGAGATAACCTTCCTTGTCCCACCTCCTCCTAGGGAGCTCATCTTGCTATGGCTTACGCCAGACCTGATCTATAGATTAGATGACACCATCAATCCATAAGACTGAGAGAGTCATAATTTATTGTAACGTTTTCCATCTGAGCTGAATTACCCTGTACTTCCTCATGCATGTGTCCTGGTTTCAGCTGGGATAGAGTTAATTCTCTTCCTAGTGCTGTATTTTGGGTTTAGTATGAGAAGAGAATTGATAACTCACTGACGTTTTAGCTGTTGCTGAATAGTGCTTACACTAAGTCACGGACTTTTCAGCTTCTCATGCTCTACCAACTGAGAAGGTTGGAGATACACAAGAAGCTGGGAGAGTGCACAGCCAGGAGAGCTGATCCAAACTGGCCAAAAGGATATTCCATACCATGTGATGTCATGCTTAGTATATAAATTAGGTGAAAGCTGGCCAGGGGGCCACTGCTTGGGGACAGGCTGAGCATCAGTCAGTTGGTGGTAACTGTTTTTAATTTGCATCACTTATCTGTCTTGGGTTTTATTTCTCTCTCTTTTTGTTATTTTCCTTTTCTTTAAAATTTATTATTATAATATTATTTTATTTCAATTATTAAACTATTCTTGTCTCAACCAGTAAGTGTTCTCACTTTTACTCTTCCCCATCCCACTGCAGGGGGAGTGAGCGAGTGGCCGTGTGGGGCTTGGTTGCTGGCTGGGGTTAAACCACAACAGCATGCAAGGTGAAATGAGGGATTATAGAATTAATATTGCTCAGGTTTGTATGGCACAGTTGTTTTTCTGATTTTAGGTAGCTTGCTTCCCCATCACAACTCAAAATGCATTTACTTTAAACTAAACTAAAATACTTGCAACCTTAAAATGACTTAAAGGCATATTTTTTTTCTTCTTTTCTATTCACCTGAACAAACTTCATTGGAAGACAAGCAATATTGTTTCATTTTCTAATGATGTTGCTTCCATGGAGGTTTTTAGTCGGTTTGGGGTTTTGTTTTGTGTTTGCTTTTTTTTGTTTTTAAAGGAGCTCAAAAAAACCCCTAGATCCAATTATGGCTAAGTATCAGTACACTAGTCTTGTGTCTGGCATTTAGAGCGTGTAGGTTAACATAAACTATGACAGATGTTGAAGCACGTTACATTTGGAGAAGGACCTCCAATGTTCATCACTCTGGCTTTTAACACATAAAAATTCTCAATCCCTACATAGAATTATTTTTTCTACTCATCAACTAAAACACATCTTTGGCACATTAGACTGGATTTTCTTTCTAATACACGGTAATAAGAACAACTAACCAGTTAGTTCATAGCTAACTGGAGAAAAAACTTCTTTTTTTTCCCCACCCAAACACTTTTTAATTCCCCCACCCTTCCCCACTTCATGGCCTTTAAGAAGTCCGATTAAATGGAATTGCTCAGGAACTTTCTGATAAACCATCTTCCATTAGGGAAAAAACAAGACAAAACAAAAAATCCATTTTGAAAAAGCTATCATAGAAATGTATTTATGGACACTGCTTTTATCTGTAAAATTCTTCAGGCTCAAAGGGAATTTCTAGTCAAAAGTCAAAGCCCAAAATCACCAGCAACCCAGCAGTTAGGTTATGATATGACCATGCTTCCCAGCAGGAATTAGAATCAGCGTGTCTAACATTTGAAGTACATGTCTCAATCAGTGGCCTTATTGACTTTCTGTGGCTTTTACTATCTACCTTTTCAGTGACAGACAAATAAAATTAAAGGTTTATTTTATCTTGATGTAGAATAAAAACAATTTAGAACTTATCAGAAATCTTGTTTTCCAGCCACCTAGTATTCACTGGATTAGATGCTGACAGGATGGTGTGAGTATTACTTATTATCTATATACTTTTTAATGTTAATTCTTTCTAAGCAAATATTCAGTAATAAGTAAATTCCTGCACTTCTCTACTGAAGGAAAACTATTTTGAAAAATTATTCACTTGCAAAATCAAATCCATGTACTGGACCATAGTAAGAAGCTTCCTTCCTTTTTACAATGTCATCCTCTGAATATCAGAGACAAGTAACATAAAGTTTTCTGGCTACATTCAAGGGCTTCGCAAAAGCAGACCACAACTTATAACAACATTCAGCATAGCTTTAGAGTAAATATGGAGTGCAAATGCAAATTACACATATTTCAGTTTGTAGCACCATCTCATGAATTTGTCATATAATACAAACACTGCATGTTAATGAAAACGAGGCAGCGGAAGCTCATAAGTCTTTTATTTGTATTCTATGATATGATTCTATATTCTATGATTCTATGATACTGACTATCAACATTTGTAAAATCCCCAGAAGCACACCTACTAAGATGTATTTATTATCAGGTAGTTATCTGTTCCATAATCTAACACTGAAGCTAGATTTCTAGCGGTAAAACCCATTTTTTCAGTGGTTGCCTCCTCCACCACAGCTTCCTCTAAGAAGGAATCTGTTTCTCTGAAGTGTCACAAGCCACATCACAATGGGAATAAAAACTTTCCTGACATGCTTAGGAGAAAAAGAAAAAAGAAAAGCAAGATTTAAATATCCCTACTTAAAGATTTCTTATCTACATAGGAAAAAATACATGACCCGAAAACTCATATCTGTATATACAGATCCACGGGTATATACAAATCCTTGTATACAACTTGAGTTCTTCTGACAGGTGCACCAGTTCTCCAAGGAAAAAAATTTCTGATATTGGAACATTAATGCAGAGAATGTCAGGGGCTGAACAAAATGGGCTGTAAAAAGTAGGGATTAAACTAACCTCAAATGCATGGCAGTGGGGAAAGGCTGGTTACCTTGACCATTTCTAGCTTTTTACTATTTTTTTCTTCTCTTCAAAAGCAATGACTTTTTCATCATGCAGGTAGCTGGAAATTCAAAAAGTACATCAGAAATGATCTCTTAACACTGCCTGTAGGAACATCCAAGCTCTGGCTGCAGAGGCAGTTGTCCCCACACATTCCCTGGAACTTGTCCTCAGAAGGTCTATATAGCCTGCAAAGAGCAAAAGCAATATTGTCCTCCAAATCAATTTTAGCTTCAAAATTTTCCACAGCTCCCTGGCTACTTTCTGCCTAATCTGCACACTGTGTCAAACTGGTGATTCAATTCATACCTCCTGGGGTATGGGAAAAAAATAATCCTGTTGTGAAATCAGTGATGAATATGAATTTCTAAGGAGTTTTAAACTAAGAAGGAAAAAAATCATCATCCTTTAAGCCATCCTTTGATCAATTTATTCTCCAAGCACTTTGAGTAAATTTATCTGACCTTCTCATTAATTTTGTCAAATAATAATTTTGTATGACAATGGCTTCGCTGCTCTTATTATTTCATCCTCTGGAGTCAAATCTTGTGATCACCATGCAGAAAAGTCTCATACGGGATTCGGAGAGTACAAGCATTCCAGAATTTTACCCAAAATAAAAGAAAAAGCAGTGTCACAAACATTACCATAGAAACAAACTACCACAGACATAGTTATTAAGGAGAATGAAAAGGAAAAGCTAATTTATAAAGACAACTCACAGTCTTCAGTCTGTTTAACAGACACAATTCTAATAGAATAGAAACAGATTTTATTAAGCACTGAACAAATGATCAAAATAATATTACTATGCCCTTTATTTAAACAGGGGCAACTATAATTGATATGAAGATCAAATAAAGAGCCTGATTCTGCAACCTTCATAGACCTTCAGTAACATCCTCCTGCTTAAATTCATCACATCATTTCATAGCAGCCTCTGATTTCCCTTTGCCTGACTGTCCTACAATTTTCTCCATGGCATCCTCTCCATACCCAGAAGATGAAATGTGATCCCAATAAGTCACTAGGACTAGGGGTAATAGACCTTATCTAAAAGTTATTTTTCAACAATGCAACACTGAGCTCTCTTTGTTTTAAACTCCTTATATATATAAAAAAAAAATACTACTTTCCTCAAAAAACAGAAACAATTCTTACAACATAATTGTCTCAGATATAGACATGTCTAAATTAAGGACACAGTAACAGTGATGAAGTTTTGTCCTTCCCTCTTGCAACTTGTTATTCCTATCTGCAGCTTCACAGATAAAATAGCTCAAAGTAAGAACTATAAGGAAGATCCAAACTAAATTCCACTCTTGTTTCAGATTGTGCACTGCCTTGAACATCTTGAGCATTCCATAAATTTATCCTAATAATGAACTTGCCACTGAGCCCTTCTGCAAAGTCTAGAAAGCTACACACCACAGTCTTCTGCAGAGTCTTTACTCTTTTTCTTCAATGTCCTGCTGTTGACCTTGACCTGCATGTGCTGATAAATTATTTCCAGACCCATTAAATGATTAATTTCTTCCTACAGCTGGGCCTTGAAAGCTTGAATTTTCATACTAGACTATTATTTTGGTGAGACTAGGATAATATTAAAAAAAGAAAAAAACAAACAACAACACAAAACCAAAATAAACCCAAGACAGAGAAATGTTTTACATTTACTCTTATTTGCACCAACAAAGTAAATTTCAACTTGGGAATGAATATTTTAATGAGTCTTTAATGGGTCAGGAAGTTCAGTTGTGGATTGTATGAATGCATTCTATAGATTTGACATGTCTTATATATTAAATTACTTCAAATACTTGCCAAAAACCATTCAACTTCTCAATAACAGCAGAACTAAAAATACAAATCTAAATACAGATTTAGCAACTCTGGTGGACCAAATTTTTCTGTTGTCCTCCCACTGTTGAACATCTATATGTATTCTCTAGCTTTATCACTGGATAAAGGAAAAAAAAATAAATGAAGAAACCAAGGCAAAAAATAGCAATATGCACTCTTCGCTACTTTTGAAAAAGGTAACATTTAAATCTTGATACATAGGTCCTATTTCTAAAAAAGGCAGTGCTTATATGCAACAGTTAGCCATGAACTGTGCAGAATCACAGTAAATTAATGTTCTGAAACATACACACTTTGTTTATATTTTTTAAAATGATTGAATCTATAAATTTTTGTTTGAGAATTTGAACACCTAGAATCTGCATTTGTACTTAAATCTTTTCCTATAAAAGATTCTTTTCAAATAATGCTTGTGTGGTACAAGTAACTTACAAAATAAGAGTAAAAAGAAAACCTATTTGTAATGGTTCTAATTTAATCCCAACAACAGATCCTTTCAACATTTAATTCCTTAAAGACTGTAATTTTAATATGCTCATAACTATTAACTGGGAGAGCTACAAGCCATTTTAGTCTATCGACCATTTGGGGCAAATCCAAGAAACAAGTAAAGCTAAAGGTAGACATTTAAAATACATACATACAGAAATAAATAAATGGAGATGCAGAAGATGGGTGCATATTCTCCCTGTCAGTCCCCTCATCACATCCTTTCACATACTGCTTACCTCTCGTTCCCATGTTTTAGATCTGCAGTCTTCTCTTCCTAGGCAGAAGCAATATCGAACAGGTTCAGACATAGTTTCCTCACCTCTGGGAGGGAAGACTGCATGCCATGCTCTTGCCATGCTCTTGCTACAGCCTTGGGACACTGTATTCAAGATGCTGAAATCCCAGTGGTCCATTAACTGAAGTGCAAAGAGATTAGAAGGTTTTTTAGGTATAGATCTTGCACATTATCATCTCTGATAAAGTGATGAGGGGAGAGGACAAGCTTTTAACTGTGTGTTCTGCCACTTCCCCCTCCCCTGGTCTTTTCAGGCCTTTCTCAAAAAAGAGAGGTTACAATTATCCCTTTTTCTAGGTAGCTGAGGCCTTCATTCTTCCTATAGCTTTCTGCAGACCCTTTTAGTACCTCCTGCTACCTGCAGTTACAAAAAGAGATGAGAGTTCCCCAAGCCTCTTATTGTAGCAACACTTTCACAATGATTTAAAAAAAAAATTGAAAAAAAAAATCACAAAAATTACAAAATAAAACACAGATGTGCGATACCCAAATTGTTATATGATCTTTAAGTGCCTGGGAATTAAATTTTTATCACTCTCCATAACATCTTGTATAAAGTTGCTGGTTTCTGCAAAGGACCCAATTAGATCTTTCATCGATTCACACTGAGAGAACAGGGCAATTGAAATCATAAGGGCTGAGATAGATAACTGCTATGCCCAAACCTTGCTGTCAATTGCACAGATATCTACCTTAACATCAAGTCTCCAATACTGAAAAAGCATACAGAAGAAAATACACGTGTGAAAAATGAGAACATGAAGATGATGATGATTTTGTGATGGAAGATGTATGTACATGTATGTGTATGAAACAGTACCAAAGAATGATTTTTTTATCTTTGCTTCATGGATATGCATATCCATATATTTAGTAAACTTAAAAAATGAGCAAACTGAAGAACAACTGCATAGTTAAAAGGATCAGCATTCATTGCACAATAAATGTTGTCAGATCTTTGGATATGCTTGAATTGCAGCAAACAGACTACTGCAGATACTGGTCATCGGACATAGTAAACTGCTCATTGACATGATAATTTTTTAGATAATTATAGCATGGGTTACCAAGATCTTACATATGCTGTGTTAAGTAAATCTCTGTCTTGACAGATGGGTTATAGACTGCTCTCTTTTGAAGCTGAAGCGGCCAGTTCTGGACTCCTTGCTAGCAACAGCTTCGCCCTCTGCCAGGCTGTGGCGTGGCAATGCTGCATGAAGCACGGCATCGGCAGCGCAGGACCACAGCACCCGCCTCCGTTTCAGAAGGGCACACAGGCAAGTGGGGAGAGGAATAGACCAAAAATGTTGAGACCAAAAATTAAACCAGCTATGAAGAACAGCTAAAAATATAAGTATCAATTTCAAGGCCTGCTCTTCATGAACAAGACAGTCCTCCAATATAACTATGCTGGTTATGCTTTAACTCCCACGGAAGTCACCAGTTCAGACAGCACTGCTTTCTACATTTCGCATACTTCCTGTTAAAAAAAGAAAGCGGGGAGAGTGAACATGAAAAAAGCAGCTTACTGATTCCTCAACATACTGCCAATGAATTTTTAATTAATAAATTTTGAGTTTGTTCTCTATGTTGCAGAGCTCCCCCCACACTCCCCTATTTTTAAAAAAAAGGGGGAAACAGAATTTTATAACTATTTCCTAAGACTTTAAATTATAGAAGAAACCTCTTTCACTTCAAAGTTTTACAAATGCATATTATATTTTGAACAAAATCTTCTGATTTTATACCATTCCTTCTCATTTATGTTGTCAGATGCACCGTGGCATTAGGCTTAAAAGCTAGACAGCATTACTGCTCCAAAGGCAGCATAGCAAACAAGAAAAACAATTAAATTTTGTATGTTTAGAAGTGAAAGTCTGCTGTAAATAACCATGTCAAGTAGATCTTGCTGTGGGAAGGTGGTATCAGAATATCGATAAGAACTGACTGCGAGAAGGAAGGAATAGTGATCTGCAACAGACTACAGAAGGCAGGGCTGAAACAAGAGGGAAAACTAGATTTAGCCAAGCTAAGGGAGAAAGAAAAATAAAAGAAGAAAAGCATTAAAAAGTAAAAAAATACTAGTAAGCTGAATTGGGGGTGGCGGAAGGTGATGGGGCTAGAGAATCAATTGAGATCAGAATTCTGTGTTTTTCCCACTGCTCTGCATTTCCCTCATGTTTTTTGATCTTTCTTCAAATGTTTGATTCCCCATTTATTATCTCATTTGCAAGTAGACTGCTTCACACTGCCAGCATTGAATCTGGAATACCAGACTGGAGGAACTTCCAGCTTTATCAAGCCTTTTCATCTACAATGGGAGAAAAACTATGCATATAGGTTTTGCCTGCCAGACCTAAGAACAAGAACAAAGCAATCCAAGACCATGTGTACGTTGTACCATACACTGCTGAATAATTGTCATGGGACTAAGGGGTATTTCCTCCTTAGGCTACTAAGCCAAAGGTATTTCTTTTCCTCTGACCATACCCAATGCTGAAAAGCATGCTAACCTGTCAGTATCCACCACTCCAGAAGTGAGAATATATCAAAGTACTCTGAAGTTCTCAGGGAGAAAGTCCCCAACATAGTTAGCCCAGTCTTTCTGATATTCTCATTTCACTCTCAAGTGTCCTCTCTTCGGAGACAAGAGCATCTGATTAGTGATGAGTGTGGCGTTATTAAAAGTAAGGTAACTATAAAGTAATAAGAAATAAACAATGACAAAAAGGAGCCAGACTGCAAGGTTTCTACTTTGTTGGCCTAGTCTGGCATTTAGAGATAATACAATAATACAAACAGTAGCATTCATTACTAAATGTTTTGTCAGTAGAGTCATTCAAAATAATCACATTTTGCTTCATTTTTTAAATACTCTTAAGGGCTTTCATAGCATTAAAAAACCCCCTCGAGTTCTACTCAAATCTTACACTGTCTGATAAAAAACACTCACCATGAGAAATAGCTGGCCATAGCTCATTCTCTAATCATTGCCTGGCATTAAGAGTTATGAGAAATCAATTATAATCACTATTAAATAAGGGGGTCATCATCAATATGCCAGTAGCCTTGACAGAGAAGTGCGTTAAGAGCACAATCTAAATATAATTTCATACAGATATCTCTCCTGTGATCTGTATAAATGTGGGAAGCTGAAGGAGGAAGGAATACGAACACTACATGAAAGACTACAACAATGAACAAAAGCTAAGTTGATTTTACAATGCCTAATATGACAGCAACACTGCCGTTGAGATATTCTCCATAAATAAAGAGGAAAGATCACTGGAAGCTATGCAATCATTTTGATAAGCTTGCAGATCAAAATAATCCAGCAATTTTGATGTCCAGAATTAAACATTAAACTGCAGTGTCTAAGCATCACACAGCTTCGGCTGGTTGGACTTCAGTGAGAAGTCTCAATTTGGCCATTTAAACTTGCTTTTTTTTTTTTCCTAAAGCTTCACTAAAATAGATATTATGCATTATAATCTGTGTGTGTATACACACATACATATAACATGTACAAACACACACATACATTAACTGCTACTGAACAAAAAGGCTGACTGAAAAATACAAGACATTGGCTTTTACCCCCCCGCCCTCCTCACCCACTGGCTCTTATTACATTTGCTGTTATGTTTCTGCACAGAACCCAGGCACTGAGCTTCTACCAATTCACAATGGAAATCCATATCATTTCACTGGTAAATTCAGTTTTTGTGCATCCTACTCTTCACAAAAAGCGTAACAAATGGCCATTACAGAATGTAAAACTATGCCATGTGCCAACAGTAGCATCATTTGTGAAATAAATTAATTTATTTTAATATCAGTCTTAGACTTTCACTAATATGCTACTATAAATTTGAAGTCTTGAACCTGTCTCCATCCAAGAGTGCACCTTCAGAAGAAAACAATGAAAACCAAGGAATTCTAAAGAAATAGAAAACTCAAGGGCTTTATTTCACTCCAACTTTTATTTCCAACATAATGTTCTGAAATGTTGCTGGATTTGGGGTGTTTGGGGTTTTTGGTTTGGGTTGGGTTTTTGGGGGGCTTTTTTAGGTTTTTTTTCAGAGTTCAAACTACTTATATAGGTAATGAGCAACTAGCAAAAAAAAAGTCACGAATTTTAAGGCACATTCAATTCCTCTGTTCTATATGTATGCCAGCTGATAGATACCATGAGAAAGCCTAGATAATAATTGTGATTCCTTTTTCTGCTAGCAGGCCAACACAGTAAATATTCTTCTTCAACATATTACCCAATACAATTATGCTGTTTATCCTCTTCTTGATATTATACTGATGTGATAGCTAACACATGCGCAGCTTCTCCTCAAACTTATGTCCACCACTTTTCAAAACTTATTCTCTGGAATGAGATCATAGCTGATGACAACCTGAAGGTACTTTCTCATACTCCTAAACGACAGGCATACTTTCTGCAGTTCTGCCACTAGACTCCTACATGCATTCTTGATGTTATAGTCTTGAGATACAACTTCATTTGTAGAAGAAACCACCCTCAAAAGACAGCAATTTAATTGCAAATAGCAGCACTTGTAGTGCCAAACGTCTTCTAAGAAAAGCAGGACTGAACCAACAGATGCTGTCCTTCTATTTGAATTCTGCCTCTTGAACAATTAGGATCTTAAAGAACTAATTCTTACAAGTTCCTCCTGCACAAACAAACAGCAAAATACTTCTGTGCTCATTTGAATCTCAAAATGGAAGCATATTTGTTTATTTTCTGCAAATGAACATTACAACCTTAGTATTTTGACAACCACTGTAGCAGATTAAATGATCTCTGCAACAAGATGTACCTGCATTCACAGTCAGTAGAGGGAAGGATACAGGAAAAAGATAGCCGCAGGATGCAATGATAGCCAGACCTAAAGCACTTTGTTTATTTGAATTTCTTTCCAGCCATCTGTATCTTGTCTTTACAGAGAAGAAGTATTGTCTCGTTTGCCCTTGACGAGATATAAATTAAGAAATGCTGCTAACACACATTCCTTTTAAACAATTGCATAGATTCTCATTTCAAAGGACATTTTAAAACCATTCTCCCTTACAAAACATTAGCATATGCTTCTTAAGTGCTCCTGAAATAAAATTTCTACCACTACAGTCACATGGCGTTACTCTCTACAATAGCTAGTATCAGCTGCCTTGTTGTTAAGACTTGAATCAGAATTTCCTTGCTGCAAATATTTTCTCTCTAGGGTATATAATTTTACCTCTCAGTCCTCCTGAAAATTATAAGGCAATCTAAAAACATCCTCCACTCCTGTTCCTCGTATGAGTATCTCTTTTTCACCAGCCCTCCTTCCAAAAAGAAAATCAGCATTAATACAATAAACAGATGAAAACAAAATTCCTGGTTTCTTCTCAATAAGTACAAAGTGTGATTTTTAACGAACCTTACAAAGTATTACTTTTAACATGTTTAATAAAAGCAATGAATTAGCAAAACCAAAATGAAGGCACTACACACACATTATAATTTCTTTACAAGCCCTAATAACAGTAAATCTTGCAATGTTACTGTGTCTCAACATGCACTCCTGACCTTGAAACCTGTAACGTCTATCATTGCCTCGCTGTAAGAACCACCATCTTTACAAGCATGTGACATCTTGCATTTAACCAAATGCACTGGTCAGCGCAGCATTGACAATCATTTTGGTTTTAAAATTACCTAATGCTTCATGTTCCCAGTATACAGTTGGATTGATTAAATAAAGGTATGCATATTCATATTATTGCTTTACAAGGTAGGGATAAAATGAGACATTTACATATCTTTAGACTAACCTCTATTCAACTGAAATTCCTATAATGGCTCACATTGCCTTGAATTAAACTTCTATTTCCCCATAAGCTCTGGTTAGGAGAGATTTTGTTTTCACATGTTGCAGAATTACTCACCTATAATTACTTTAAAATCTTACACAAATAGGCTTAATTTCAGAGTCTCAAAAGAAAACAAGAGTACATTATTTACCACATAGTTCAGCAATAAGTAAGTGCAGAAGGAAGTGCAGATTCTGCTGATACTGATTTAGGATTCTGACAATTATATAAAAAAATAGGATACTCATTTAAAATAGGCAATTTCCCCTGGTTTTTGTGCTAAGCATCAGAATTGAGTGGACCTGTGGCAATAAAGGCAATGCTGAGCAGAGATTCCCCCCCCGAATTTAGGTTTAATCATACTTGACTGATTGAAAAAAGCAGCTGTGTTATTTAAAAGTAGTAAAAAGCAGGGGGGGAGGAGAGGACAGAGAAGCAGCTGATAAGTACAAGAATAGTTAAGACAGTGTCCATTTGGGAACAGAAAATCATATTTCTTAGAACAAAGTAACTTTGTACTGTAGGTTTAACCTGGATGGGAGAGTAATGCAAGACTTAGACCGAATGAACAGGAGTCTTTCACTGGGACGAAGGGATGTGGAGCCTTAACAGCACAGGACATGCGAACCATGCCCCATTATCTACCATACACATCATATGTGCCTTTGAATCTGTCACATAAAGCAAGCTCCTACATTTCCTGAACTACTCCACTTTTACACAGTGCTATGGCCATATTGATTAGCAATAAAACTTTGCAAGGACAGTAAGCCGAATGCAGCAAAGATGAATCAGATCAGCAGGACTACTTCTGATCCAGTGGAAAGATTCCTACTGAGCCCGCTTTGCAACTAATAAGGCCTTGTGAATGAGACTCCTCTTCTTTAATGTCATGCTCATGTAATATGTAAACACACCAAATTCTTTCATTCATGGTGGCATATCTGGTGTCTCTGCAACATGCACACCTTTTCAAAATCAGAATTTGGAATAATGAATTTACCCTCAAACATTGTTTTTCAAAAATAACTATACTACAAATACCATCAACATGTGAAATATTTAATTACCATCACATTGATCTGTACAAGGCTTAAATTCAAACACATCAGCACAACAGGTGAAAAAGTTCATGCCAAACTTGACCCATGAACGGGGTGTATTTTTGAGAGCACTACAAATGGCAGAATAAAGATATCAGAGATCCAGCCAGGTCTATCCAAATTTCAAAGTGAATGTTAGAAAGTTTGCAGTTCTCCAGATGAGCACACACATACAAGCCCAGAAAACATGAGGATTCTATCACACTTCATACATGCCCAATCAGACATATCAAACATCTCTTTCTTTAATGACAATGATCTCAATTCTACAGTTTACAGTTATTCCACAAAAAATTAAGCAAGGCACCATACAGAGTACACAACTGGTCACCTTACTAGGAACTTCAATGTCTAAACCTTTGCTTTTTCCAATCTAGTTTCACTATTCTGCTGTTGAAAAACTCAGTTTTCATTTTTATCATTTTAGTCCAGATGGATTGCAGGCTTGGATAACAACATAAAACTGGTTAATCAACTTTCATGCTATATTTATGCTGCAACAGGGAGATTTTACTGTTGTCTGCAGTTTACCAGTGCATACTGTGGAATACAGCCAGTGTTTTATGTACCCTTAAAATTGCAAGCTGCAGCCCATCAGTGACCCTAAGCCTGCTACTAACAACGATCTCTTGTCTTTGGCGAACATAGTTTTAGTTAAATATAATTCAAAAAAAACATAACACCCGTCCAGCAAGCAGAATTATATTTCACTCACGAAATTTATGACTTCTCAGTCCTACTGGTTATCTTGTGTCAGAGTGCCCAGTTAAAAGTCAAGAAACATGTATTTCCTAATTAATTTGTTATGGTATCGCTATCACCATTCTTACTGCAAGTTTTTGGCCAAATGAAGAAATTCCTTTCACAGAAACTGCAGTGTGACTGTAGCTCCAATTATCATATTTTGACAATAGTGATGCTTTGGTTTTACTGGAGTTATTTTCTGCAGCATGCTGAAGGAATTGCATGGAAAAAAAAAATCTCAAAAGCTGGTATGGCATTCTGTGTTTTATAAATCACTTGTGGACATTTATGGCAGCAAGTAACTTAGTAATTAAAATCAAATTCTATGGCTGTTCCAAAAAGTCAAGACTCTGATAGCAGACAACAATTAACAGCAGATATTTGAACTAAACCAATTACATATAGCTTGCAATTAAGATTATTACTCATAAATTATAATGTATAATGTGTTTTGCCTAATCACATGATCAAGAAGCAGAAGAGTGGGAAATTACTCATATTTGAGCAACTGGCTTTACTGCACCACGATTGGTTAAGCATTGGAACCAAGCCAGTCTACCCAAGACTACAAAGGCAATACCAGTGGACTCTGACCAATGCATTCAATTGAAGTTTGCCCTTAATAGTTCATTTCACCTGTACACAAAATCTGGACAACATTAACCTATCCCACATTGTGGCTGGGGTTTCTGGGGGTTGGTTTTGGTTTGGAGTTTTTCTGGGGAGGATTTTTTGTGTGTTTCTGTTGGGGGGGGGTGTTGTTTGTTTTATGAGGTAGTGCAGCACAAATCAAGTTCCTATGGAGATTATATGATGTGGTATACAACTTGTATGTTATTTAGATTAATATTTGAAGGCCTAACATAATACAAAAATTGCTTTATTCATTATAAAGCAAAGGTAGTTTATTCCATTAGCTTAAAATACAGAGACAACCGATAGCTGTCACAGTAGGCAATGCAGTTTTTTCTCCCAGTAAGAAGCATTCTGCCATTCCCCATGATAAAAAAAAAATATTCTTATTCATAGTTTAAAACTAGTTGTAACTAGGGAGGCTATAAATTCATCAGCAAAGCAGGACTAAGTATTATCTGCAGGTACCCTGGGTTAGTTTGACTTAGAGAATGGGAAGGCACAACAAACCTACAACCATGGGGCAGGGGGGGATCACTTGAATTGGCTCAAAATTTGGGAACATTACCATGAATTCCAGCAGCAATGGTTTAGCAGAGTACAAATGAAGTGACTAGAAGAAGTATCGTCTCAGACAATTACAAACTACTTTAATCACATGGCTCTGAATCTTGCGAGGGATGCATTGCTATCTACAAACTGCTTAAGCCCCTTCCTACAATAGCAGTTCCTGAAATGTCATTTTCCTGCTCTTTCCCTTCCTCCATGAATCTCTTACGTTGCACTTTTTAAAGCCAGCCTAGGCCAGGTCATAGTCTCTCAATAGCTAATGTGAAATCTGTAATCTTTTATTGTCACAATTAATTTTGACCTTTGAGCTTTCCAAAAAGCTGCATCTGTTTATACCAAAACAGTTATTTTCATAATCCCACTACTTTTATTTTATTACATTATGTTTCAGTGTAATATTTTTAAGTACAATTCAATCGTCAGTAATGCCTTTAAAAAAAATCTTTACTGAAAAAAGTGTTTCTTATTGAATAAACTGCACTCTAAGTAATAAAAAGCTGCTTTAAATTTAGTTTATTTAACATCACATCGGCCAACACAAGCAATATGTAACTATTCTCTAAAATAATAAAACTATGCTGACCTCTAAAAACCATTCCACACCGTGTTTTCATCCTTTCTATAGCAACGCACTCAAATGCACAGCAGCAATAATTACAAACACATCTGGGATTTAGTGGCATAAACTGCCCTACCACCTTGTGAGAGGACAGGCCTCTAGTGCAGGTCCATTTAATGAAATGCAGAAATATGCAAGTTGGTTGGGAACCAGCAACATGAAGGAGTTGTCAGTCATTACCTTCCTTGTAAGGTAAATAAGCATGGGAAAAATCAGCTCCTTGCTGATGTACCTACCTTGTTACTGGCACTCGAGCTGACGTAGTATTTATAACTGCTACACTGCAGTCACTTCTAGGACAGTAATACAACATCTAAATCCTCTGACACAAGCAAGAACTATAGAAAGCTTCAAAAGGATGAAAGTAGTGTTGATTTAATCAAGCAGAAAGGTCTGCTTTGCAAAAATATTGTACTGAGCCAAAAGGTGATTTGTTCAAAACAACACAGCCTAGGATAGTACTGACAGTGGGCTGAATACATAAGCCCTGATGTCCTGTTTTTAACAGTGGCCTCAGAGAAAGTTACACAAATCCTCATAACAAACAGTGAAAGTAGTCCACTTCAGCATGTTTTTGTGATTAGTTAATGAATCATGCATTTCTTATTAAAACAAAATGTGTTTTTTTCAGAGTTTGAATGATGATGCTAGAACAAATTAGACACTACTTCCACACAAAGCAGCACTTTTGTTTCAAAGAGTATGGCGGCCATACCAGTTCAGCACAGTTCAGCTCCAAACAGGAACAAAACTAATAAACATTTCCTCCAATCTCTTACCTTCCTCACCAGTCACACTGCACTGCTTTGCTGTCTCTGCTTGTCTAGTTTTTCCCCATTTGTGTTCCAACCTTCTTCCATGTCTCTCCCCTTAAAACCAGAAAAAGTCTTTCAGTCTTTTATAAATGAAAGCATGCTATTTTTGGATCATTACAGGAGCTACACATCGCTCTCCTCCTTTTGTCTTTCCAGTTGAGACAGTTAGCTCCTTGCACTGGAAAGCCTACATTTGCGCAAACCCAGCACAAGACCCTAATCCTAGTGACTACCTAAATGTTAGTAGCATAGCACTTACTAAATTTAGCAGCATAACTGTGGTTCAGTAAGGATTCACCTTCAACTCCAAAAATAAACTCATTAGATGTATCTTATCCTTGTTGCGAAATTTAGAAAGATCAACTGTATGCTCCTTTCGGAGCTACTTGTTCAGTAGCAAGGAGCTGGTGAGAGACTTCCAATTCCAGACCAACAATATTTTCAAGACTAGGATCTGCAGAATTGTTCAACTTTTGATAGAGAGAGGCATCCATGCAGTCAGTTTTCATTTTTTACTGATCCATTAATACTAAGAAATGCTATTCGAAATAACGGAAGACTCTGTCTTGCAAAAACCTGTTCTCTTATGCCTCAGCATCCTCATTTCCACAACTGCCTCATTAAATCATTTCTTAACAAATTCTTTATAGCCTTCCTGCAATAAGATGTCTCTGTTTCTCTAGAAGTGGAATTCCTGGATTTAACTAATACTGGAAATAATAGGTTCCATCATCACTTGATAAGGAATAAGAAATGCTGTTCTTAAAGCTTCAGTAAAGTTTTAACCATGAGTACGGGGAGTACGACAGCCCCGAGTACCACACAGATGTTGCGGTTGTAACAGCTGGCAAATGGCACAGTATGTTAAATCTGGCACTACAGAAAACCAAAAGCCATATCTACAAGGCTCAGTGGAATAAGCAATCTTCCTTCTGCTACAAATCTCTTTTCTATAATTAGACCAATAAAATATATCTTAATTTTAGTATTCTGTATATTTAAAACTCATATTTTCTTTGTCTTTTCTTTGGTTTTTTTAATTATTATTTCTGCTGAGATATTTCTATAATCATACTTTGTGTATCTGAATGGTAAGGGAGAGTTAGAGAGCTTACTAGATCATATGTACTTCTAAGGAACTTTGGATTTTGTAAAATGAAAAAAAAGTGATGCTCTAATTTTTAAGGGTCACTGGAGAAACCCCTGTATTAGCATTATAGTAGATAACTAGATTCACCAAAAAATTAAAACCTAAACTCATATACCCAGGTATCATCATGATAACTATTTTAAGTACCCAGATACACAGTATTGTTTCTCCTCCTCCTGTCTGAGGAAAGGATCAATTCAAAAGAGTAGCCATATGAGTGGGAAACTTAAGGTTTTCAAAGCATGGTTCCTACAAGAACATTATATTAAGCCAAACACCACTACAGGTACAGTTTATTAAAATATCCTCTGAGATTCTAGCTGCTAAACTTTTCCACTGAAAGCACATGAATTCTTCTACAGGTTCAAACTAGATTCAGGACTGAACTTTTTAATGGCAATAAGCATATTACAGGAGCGCAATACCTAGTGTGGTGTTGACCTCATTCATCTGAGCACCAAAAATATGATGCTTCAGTGTCTATAGAGTGGAACACCGATGCACAGTCACCCACTGGAAAGCATTGCTATTTGGTTAAGCATTGCTATTCGGTTAAGGAGGTTTAACAGCTCACATTATAAGGAGAGAGAACTAGAATCAGAAAAAAAAGAAAAAATATAGGCCTCCCCAGTGCCGAGGACTAACCACAACGTTTTGGGTGCTTCATAAAGCCAGGGAATTCATAATTAAATACCTCATAAGAAAGAGAATTATTTGCTTTAGAGCAAAAAGGCAGCTATGGGAATCACCAAAGAACATTAACATCAAATGCTGAGACATCTCTTAAAATCCCATACCTCTCTAGAAGGCAAATAATTTATTTTGGGATGCAACAAAGTAATTATTTTTTAAAAAAGAGTCATAATTCTATCAGAACATTTTTGAAAAACAATAGTAGTAATAATGAAAGTATCAATTCCGTTTTACTGAATAACTTAGGATAAGTGCAGAGTGCATAATACTCATATTCATCTTCCAACAATCTCCCAATTCCAAGGCAGAGTACATTAGACCATACTTTAGTAGCTAGGTTGGCAGTTTTGGATGCTGAATATTCTGCAGTTTGATGTAAGCATTTATTGTATTCAGTAACTACTGTGAACCAAGTTACTAGTGGAAATGTCATCCTTTTTGTGTCAGATTTCTAACTGACCAGCAAGCTTTTGCATAACACAAACCAGCTGCAAATGGATCATAACAGAGCCACATACTGACACAGCTCCCCATATTGTCTTTTCCTAGACGAATATGTCAATATTAATAGAGCAAAGAATTTCAATTATTTATAACCACCTATTGTCTCAAATGGTTTCAATATAACCAGTGTCATTTGAATCAGTGGTTTAAATAAAATAAATTTAGCTAACACTGTTAAATCTGTCTCTAAGTTATTTTACCATGTTTTATATTCCTTCCCTTGACATCAGTGCCACTGTCAGGCATTAACTATGTGGTTAGCCTTCTGAGACTCCTAAGTTTCCCCCAAATCCCTCTGCTTTTAATTTTAGCTATTTATTGCCACCTCCTCTTCAGCCTGGGTCCATCTTTGCTCAGAACCTCACACGACCCTTAAGAAATACCATGTGGGTGTCATTGCTGTTTGTAAGTACAGACTCTGTATTTTAGAATAGATACAGGGTGAGGTTTCATGGGGCTTTTTCTGCTTATGTCTCAGCATGCTGCAGATATCCTAGCCTTCAGTTTCTTTGGAACAATGAGCATATGATAATCTGTGCTGTACTTCCATTAACTGTCCCCAACATGGTTCAAAGTTAGTAAGCACCAGATTTCTTTCATCGTTTTAACCAACTCAACTAGAAAAGAAAATCACAGTCTAAACCTCTGTTTCATTGTGAAGTGATGACACTTTCCAGAAGGTTACAGACCTAGAGCCTATCACAACTGTTCCTTTATTGCTCCCAGTATTTCCTCCAATTGTTTTCCTCCTGGTATGATATACAATTCACAGTAGTGGGACTATTTTGAATGAAACATCTATTCATAGCTGCAGTGTCTCCACAGAGCCAGTGGAGTGACTTTTAGTCCTACTTGCCAATGTCCGTTGTTTTTACACATATAGCTAGCTAGCTAACAAGAAGGGAAAAATAATATTGGGAAAGAAATAAAATCCAATGTTCTAGGATTTAAGCCACCATTAAGTAATAGAAATCTTCCATTTAAGTGGAAAGGCCCACAATACATATTCTTACAGAAACACTTCTGAACCTGCCCCTAGAGCGCAGCTTGTTCTCAGCATCAGACAGACCTGGTTAGAAATCAGAAGACACTTCCAGTGAGCCCTAAATTATTTCAGAATTTTTTACAACCCATCTCTCCTCAACGTCAAAAACATGAATGCCATGGAAAGAGACCCACAAGTTTAAGATATATAGTTTGAAAAAAAAAAAAAAAAGAAAAGAAGAAGAAAAAAAAAATTGAGATGGCCAAACCTAAGTTGAGGCAAGACCTAGTTAATTCAGATTAGGAAGAAGGATGAACTTCTAAGAACTTGCCTACAACTATGGAGGGAATCACCTACCATTTTTTGCCAGGCAGTAGTGATATTAGAGGTGTCCTGGTTTGTGTTATTAAAGATTTAATAGCTGTAGTATCACATAATGCCTACTTCTATTTGTGACTTGTCAGAAAAACTTCATTCCTCTGTCAGAAATGGATATAATAAACTTTGGTGTTGATCATAACACTGTCCTGATCCATGCTCAGACCTCAAGCCGTGGGAGGTGAATTCTCTAAACATACTGTGTGGCGATGCTGCAATTCAGCCAGGAAACCACCCTCACATTTTTGAAGAATGAGGAATATATTGTTTTCTAACAAGTCACACAAGGTATTTCCTCAGATACTGCATTTTTAAGTGTAGACTGGTGCAGTCCACATTTGACATAGTGAAATTAACAGCCACGTACAAATTTAAATTGCACACTCCTTTTAAAGAAACCAAAGAGCTTTGCATAACCTGAAAGTGTAGTTTCTTCTTATGAAGAAACTAAAATGTAAGACATTTAAATGCCAAGCAAAACATAACCCATACACTTTCTCCTAAATAGATCTTGTGTACCTTTACAAATTATGCTCAAACAAAAAGATATTGTACACCCGCAGGATGCATTACCTCCCGGAGCGGAGCACAGCAGAACAGACACGAGGCCTGGGTTCTTAAACAGCATTCCATCACAAACTCCTTCCATGCCCTGTGGGGAGCAATTTCCAATCTGCCTTAAGCACAGGAATGGAGTCTCTCTGACTATTCTATATATTATTTGTCCAGTATGCTCAGGCTATGAATGATTGCTTAATATTTTTCTTTCACCTATCTGTTTTGAAGATGTGGCAGTAGGGGAAGGTAAGGAAATTCTATTTTCACTAGAAGAAAGCTATTTTAGGTAGTATCACCAAGATTCAACCACAGAAATTTAATTTTATAAATATTTTTAACATCAGACAGTGTATTCTGCTCATTCCTGTTCTCAACTCAGTTAAAAAACAACAACAAAGGCAGAGGGCTAAAGGGCTTCAAAATACGAGTTTCACTGTGGCATAGCATCAATTCTCTTACCTCTGTAAGAAAACTTACAGAATGACTTTCAGAATATGAGGTATCGTTCTCTCACCTGTTCTTTTTTTCTTGCCTTAGATGAAGGGATTCCATGATAAGCAACCTTAATATAGGTGCTTTAAGAAAGATACATCTTTGTGTATGTTTGTAGTGATGTGCGGAAAATGGACTCCACAATCTGTAAGATTGTACAGTAGGTATGTTTATTCAGCACTGGTCAGCACGGGGGGTAGTCCCACCAAAGTCGTGCACACCTCCACATGGCAACTTGTCCTGTTTATATGTAGCAAAGTGTTAACATATGCATGAAGTTTCCCAATATGCCTATACATATGCATAACCTGTTCCCACTTCGTATTAAAATCAGTTTCATGAGGTCATTTCCATAAGTCCCTCCCAACTGCGCTTGCTCAGTGCCTCCTTGTGGTGGTTGTCAAGGGTCATGGGGATGAAGGCTGATGGCTCCTCTTCGTCACCACTAGTAACCCCTTGTTCTTGCGCAGACTCAGTTGCTTCTTTGCTATTGCCCAAACTGCAGGGTCAGTTTAAGCCAGTTCTTAAGGCAAATTCCTGGTTGTTATCAAGAACTGTCCTTCGTAAAGAGCCACAAATCTTCCTGCTGTCAGTTAGTTCGCACAATAGTTAGCAAAACATTTGAGCACTATCTATCAATTTGATTCTCTGGGCTACTCAGCAATCTAGACAATTATTACACAGCACCTTATCTACTAAGATTCCCTTAACCCCTTCTCTCAGTAGATCCATAATCTTTTATCTGTCAATGAACACGGTATTGCTGATGACACTAAGTATACAGCAATGATTGGGAAGCAGGTCTGCTTGGTAGCTAGCATCTGCTATTAAGTACATTAAGAATTTCTACATGTAGAGAAAGAGTCATAAAAAGAGGTTCTAGGTCCCAATACCAGAACTATAAAGAACATACTTGATTTGTTTTAAAGGGCTTCGTCATGTGAAAAAAGCCTAAAACATCTAACTCTGCAGAGCTTCTAAAATACTTGCAATCTCTGATCAGTAAATAAAATAATGTGTGTAACCAAACACCTTCTCAATATTTTCTTATTTTTCATACATATATGGGATTTATTGGGGAATTTCTTTATGCAGAAGATTGTTCAGCAACTTAAAGGATTTCAGAAATAGGACCATACAAAAAAACATTTTAGTATGAAATCAGCAATAGTTTCAAAAATAGTCATTCTACTTATACAGCTATGAAGTTCTTATGAAATGCATACAACTATACATGAATGAAAAAATCAGGCCTTAATTCCACACATTTCCAAACCTACCAGTATTAGCAAATACATTTGCTAATTTGGATATTTGCAAGTAGAAAGTGACCCTAAATTATCTGAAAACTGGTTTTAGGAGCACCCAGTTGTCCAGATTTTGTTTTAGGAGCACCCAGTTGTCCAGATTTTGTTTTGTTTTGTTTTGTTTTTTCACAGTAGTCTCATCTATTACAGAAACATGCCTGACAATAGAATACACTTCACACAGCACTCATGATAATTCTGTAATAGAAATCAGCTGCTATGATTTCCTGTAGAAAGCATGATTCATTCTGGATCAAAACCAACTTAAATACTTTCTGCTTTCAGTTAAAAGTTAGAGATTTCTGGCACAAGATGTTAAAATTGATTAGTAGGCTGGTTTACTGCACTTTTAACCCTTCTCCTCAAACCAAAAAGCCCTGAAAACTCAAGATGCCACCTAAAAACTTGGTTAAAGCTAATAAAAGAATAAGACCATTGGCAATGGAGTTTTCATAGCAAAGTTTATATTTCACTGAAGGTCCCAACGCTAAGAGTTGTGGACTCCTACAGATGGCAAAATACACACTACAAAATTTACCAAGTACTCAGCTACGGAGAAGTTATTTCATCCAGCCAAAAGCAAAAAGACAAAACATAATTATTTGGCAAGGAATACACTTCATTTTTACCTTTGGTACCGAATGTTATTAAAAATGTTTTAAGAATCACATTCACCAGATTGCTTTTGAAAGCAAGCTACATAACAGCATAAAACCTTTACATTTTTACACTCAGTCAATATTTAGCATTCAATCTGAGGATCTCACACACCCAACACTTCTAAACTAGATATTCAAAACTCCTCCCTGGTCAAAATCCAATTTAATACTTGGCACCTCCATCTCCAAATCCCAGGAGGAAACATGGAGAGTGAGGTGCCATGAACCCCTCAAAATCTGTCCCTATCTTTAGTGGGTCAGTAAGTAATTGTGCAAGTGGATGTTCTAAAATGTAATTCCCATGTTACAGATAAGAAAACGAAGACAAAGAATGGACTTGTTGAAGATGAAAGTCCATAGAAGAACAAAAAAAAACCAAGAGAGAGACCTACTAGCAAACCCTTTCTTACATTGATTTCTGGGGGTTTTTTTATTCATCATTGCCAAAACTTCCTTCATAGCAAATAAACACATTCTATTGCTTCAGGTTTCCACAGACATATGAATGTGTGATCCAAATCTCCCAAGTCTTCTTCATCTGCTAAGGACTTAACACCTACAAACTGAAAATAGATACTACACACCGGAAGAATTTTTTTTTTTTTTTTTCATGTAGAAGTTTCTGGTTTTGTAGTTTCTATATCCTGTTTGATTACTCAAAAAAATATATTGTATTAACTTTTTCAAAATTTATCTTTCTTTTAGTATCAAAGGAAACCGAAATCAAGGGATTTGTAGGAAGATATATTTGTTCTCATACAAGCATCAGTGCAGCCACAGGTTTCAGCTATAGCCCTGCTGCTTTTATTTTTCACATTTGATTAAGAAATAAATATGATATTCTCCCTTCTTGTAGGTGGCAAATCTCCTCTGAAATCTGGAGCCATGCTGATGCAAAGGGGAACAAAACCACTGTAAGTTTATTGTAAATAAACTTTTTCTGATTTGTGAGACAGTTCTCTCAGGTTTCAGAATTGTAATGTAACCCACTGAACTCAATAAAATTTGAATAAGATTATATGACAATGAACAAGTAAAAATACATAAGATTCAACTCAGATATTCATCAATCTTTAGAGTCTTCATTTCATCTTATTCTCTGTACCATTTAAAATATACTTGATTAGAAAAAACTAAACTCCATTTTTAGTAGCAATAAAGTATAAAATGCTATTAGTTTTAAAAGTATTTGGAATTGTTTAAATACAATAAATACATAAGACATAATATCATCTTATATAAAATAATTCAAAGCCAATTTTTTTTTTTTTTGCATCTTCTCTACTTTACGTCTGCCTTGGATCCTTCTGGATTTGATCAAACAGCAAAAATGTCCAAGAAAACATTTTGATTTGCCCTCATTTTTGAGTTCCACAAAATCAAAATTCTGTCTTTAAAATTTGACAATACCACTCAAAATATTATTTACAGCACCTTTAAGAAACTTTTCATAGCAAACTTAGTATGCAAGTAAGTTCACTGTTTACAAATTTGGTTTGAGGTTGGCATGCTCTTGTCAAAATCTGGCATTCCTAATTTCAAGTCAGTATCTGTAGTCTACAAGAGTTTCTCAATAAAACAAACTTTTGGTAAATGTCAGGGTCTTCCCATTTCAACCACCAAAAAACCAACACATTTCTAAAATTGGCAAGAATTACAAAAACTGGTCTTGAAAATAAGTATCACTTAAGTAGCACTTAAGATTGAAACCTAACAGTGTTTTGTGTCTGTGAAAGTGAATCAGAATAGGACTTAGGTTGCACAATTACTACATGAAGGGAAACTTCTTGGCAGCCAGAAGAGGGAGCCGAGTATCTGGCCTAGATTCTCCAAAATCTCACAAGAGTCATTGCTTAGATGATGAATTTCCATGACAAGCTTTCTTACCTCATAGGCTGAAGACCACTGATAAGCTTTAAAAGCTTTAACGCTTGGTTTGGTTTACACCAATGGATTTCCAGCACAGGTATTAACATCTCCTTAGATGGATGCAATATTATATTATCATTGACTCTTCTCTGTCTAAACAAAACATAACCTTTACTGTTTGGTAGCCACAGATGTCGAACACCATTTTGTCAAGAGGCTGCTCATTTGTTGGTAATGGTAGTCAGCAATAAATGATGCAATAGGAAAATGCCTCTGTCTGGTGTCAAGAACTAAACAAAGAGCAACTCTTTTTTATGGTTTAATTGGTAAACTCTTCGCATTATTCTATATACATAAATTTAGATTAGTTTCAAAGTCCCATTCGAAGGTTCCATGTATGTGGAAAACCAACAGGCAAGCCAAACAGTCAAAAAACCCGAAGGAACATTGATTTTTGGCCTGTACTTAAAAAAAAAAAAAAAAAAAAAAAAGTGTTCTTAGGTACTAAGGGCTATTACTGCTTTGTTAAGGACATTGATGTTTATTTAGGCTATGTAGACATGCTGACAGACTATATACACATCCCAATGTTAAGACAGCCCAAGACACTGTAGTAGCATAAATGAAATTAAATTTCTCTTCCTTTATCTCATAAAAAGACCTTTGTTTATGCCACTATCATCATAATTATTTGTAAGCCATATCACTTGCCATATTACTGGCCCAGAAATAACTACATAAGAAAGAAATGAGTACATGTTTACAGAGAAGAGCTTCTAGAAGCTTTATCTTAACATTTCCTCACATCATTTGATATGCTTGGCTGGACCTCTGAGTAAAAAATAAATTATCACTTTTAAGTTTGAAGGTGTACTTTTGTAGTGGATTAAAATTCATGCATATTTTCATTTGATGACTGCTTCAGGCTTTCTTTTTAGGCAGCTTCAAAAGGGGGAATATATATATACTTTTTTAATGCTGAGCTGCCTTTTTAAGCTGGACAAATATGAGTTACAATGTGCTCCAAGGGAAACAAAAAAGGAGCACATTAAAAACTGTCATTTGTATGAAGAAAATAACTCCTGAAATAGACATTTCCACGTTTCCAGGACAAATTCGTCACTATCACAATCAGACTTTTTAAATATTCTTATTAAGTTTGCTGGGAAAGTAAACCATCTACAGCAAAAAATCCTACCTACTTTCAAGTTTAAATATCACTTTACTAAACATTTAACTCATTATTAGGATCTAATGAATTATGAAGCCTATATAGTCATCGATTTTATCAGCAGAAAATTTATTATTTCATTATGATTCAGCAGAATTACTGAGATAGCCAATCTGAAAACGCCTACAATCTTCAACTTTGTTCAGAATGTAATTTTGTGCATAATGTTTAGTCATCTGTGCCTAGAGAAAGAAACTTGGTCAAGAGAATTGTGACATAGCTTATACAGCTCCTAGAATCTTAATTTATTTTGTTAGTAGTGTGATTTTTCACTGCAGTAGTTACATCAGTATAGCTCCTGTCCTGGTTCTGCCCCAGTACCAGAATACAGTTTAGTCCTCTGAATTTACCAGAATATATCCCTCCAACACAAAACCTTTCTATAGAAATGACTGTATCCATGAGTGGAAAAGATGCTACTTTAATCAGGCTGTTATCTAGAAGGAACCCAGACTACAATGTATAGAAGTGTGTTGCGAACCTTGTCCCTAACCTACAGGGTTTCAATTCATGTCCCACAGGGGCACAGAGAAGTATGCATGGCATCTGAGAACCAGGGTCAATGACCAAGTTCTCTTGTAACAAAATTAAACCCCACTTTCATAATTAGTTTTTGGAAACATTTGGAAAGGTAGACAGCTCTGATTCAACAGGGATTCGTGAACACTCAGCAAAGTATTAAGGTCTGTGAGGAGCAAAACAGGAGTAGAAGTCTGAAGGATTGGACAACTGGTAAATAGATATGGAAGGTAAATTGCCATAACAATTTCTAAGTGAATAACAATTCCAAAATTCTTTTACGCAATACTACTTTTAATGGCAACTAATAAAAATATTTTGCTTTTTCAGCAGAACAGATGGAAATTTATCATTAAGTTGTTTTACAACACCATTCAGAAGCAGACTTTAGAATTTTACACCAAAAGCCATTTTACATCACTAGGAAGAGCTGTTCCTTTCAGTGTCTACAAAAAAGCTCCCAAAATTAAAACTAAAAAAAAAACCCAAACCACTATTAACTTCTACCACCACTCAAGACTGGTCTAAGTCCTGTTCAAGCAGACAGTAGCATTATCCCTGATTTAAAGAACTCAAAATTTACAGGCTCTTCAGAGGAATCACTAATAGATGGCATAGATATCTTACAACCACAGCAAGCGGACAAAGCTATAACAGGATGTAAAAACCAGTACATTCGGTAACTCTGGATAAATGGTACACATAGTTTTGTCTGTTCACTGGTGGGATGTTTCTAGGAAAATATTTAGCAAGACACCAAGGCAGAGGTTCTAAGAGTCCCATCGCAGCATGTTCCTTTCAGCAGAGCTGATGTGCAACAGTCACGCAGTGCAGAAGACAGAGACCTGTGCAGAATTCCCATTGCTGCACATCTAATAGCAATTATGAACCCCATAATTTAGATGGATAAAAACCTTAAGAAATTCCCAACAGCATAATTTAAAAATAAAATTAAAAAATACCTTTGTAATTACCATGCTTCAATTCTCAGGAAAATAAGCTTCCTTCAACAGAATCACCTGACAGAAGTTGCAGTCTACAAACTCCAATGAAAAAGGATTGTTTACCACGGTCAAGATGCCTGACCCTGTTGTATCTCAGCTGCCAACAGCACAGAAAGAGCTCATACAATTTAGCTGAAACTAATTCTTTGATCTAGCAGGCATCTCCATATTACTTTCCCATCATCCTCACAGATTATAGGTGACCTTTTGTTGTTTCTCTAATAACTACTTATAAAAATATAACAACATCTACATTAAATGTGCAAGTGCTCACTACAACAATTACATGTCTGGCCAAATGAAATTCCTGATGCTGCGGTCATGGAATACGTGAGCAGGCATCATAAATCTAGAATCAATTCTGTACGCTGGCTTGTGCAAATAAGCTCAGAACAAACAAAAAATCCTCTGAAATTGAGAGATTCAAAGTAAATGAGGCTTTTGGATAACACTATAGTAGTTTAATGTTCTGATTTTATAAATGTTGAATAGCAGAACAGGGAGAGAACTTGCTCCTGACTAATACATTATCCCAGGAGTAATGAAACAGAACTGACAGATGTGAAAGGAAGTCATGCTGATATTTTCTAAAGACACATTGCTTTTTTCATAGTAAAAGAAAAATAACAATGCTTTCCAGGGAAAAGCCAGCTGCATATAGCCATATTTTAACATGGTGTGGTTCATCCAGGACAAAATATCAATAGGACCCAAAAACTACCACCAACAACAAAATCCTAAAGAATTGATAAGACAGGCATCTGAAATGGGTAAATTAATTTTACTAGGCACAATAAAATTCTCTGCTTTGTACACCAGACATTTAGGGCCTACTTCACTGTAGCTCATTTAACGATTTCTATTGACTTCTGTGATCTTTGGTATAGGAGCTGAGTTTTTTGTAACTATAAAAAGAAATCATTCCAGTTTGCACAGGTGCAGGTTACAATACAAGGTAGGAAAAAAAATTGAGATCCTAATTTATCCTTTTATGGCATAAATAACAATTTAAAAGGTTAATCTAGTAATACCACGCAGACGGCTGTTAAATCAGACCTTCTCTGGCTTGCTAAAGGTGAAGAACACTGTGGAAAAGTCCAAGACTTGTCTCTCCATGCTGGAGATCTCAGTGTCAGATTATAGGACAAATGTCATTTCACTGGCTCAAAAAACACTGAACTGCTCTTTTTTTTTTACATTACCTTGATAATGGTATCACTAAAATAACCTTTGTCATCTCATTTTTTTAATACACACTGTATATATTTAGGCCTAACAACTCATTTTCTATGCTTGTTGCAAGAGCTAGTTTCAAATTTCTTTAAAAAAGTGCCAACTATATATTGATGCACCTTTTTCTTATCATGCACAATGTTGGTCTCCTTCCAATAAGGAGCCCTGAGGCATGAGGTGTAGGCTAGAACTTCACCCACAAATCACAGAACCATAAAATCATGTAGGCCAGAAAATACACCCGGAGGTCACCTAGTCCAGTGTCCTTGCTGAAAGAATGTCCAGTTAGAGCAGTGACTGACCCACATTTTTCTTAGCCTTTTTCTTTTGTTGTCAATGTGCTTCTATATCTATAAGACATTATGGTTGCCTTTTCACATCCCTCTTTTTTTTTTTTTTTTTCTTTTTTTTTTTTCTTTTTTTTTTCTTCCCCCCCAGCTCCAGCCGGGCTTTGAATTTCCTAACTCTATCCCTGCCTGCTGAGGCAATGTCTCTGTATTCCTCCTGGGTAGCTCATTGCTGCTTTCACTTTCTCTGTACCTCCTTCTTGTGTCTGAGTGCAATCAAGACATTCTTGCTTATCCATGCTGGCTTTTTGCCATGCTTGCTTAACTTTCTAAACATCGCAATAGACTGGTTTTATGCTTTGAGGGGGTTGTCTTTGAATATCAACCAGCTGTCTTTGTGTCCCTTTGACTCTCCAGAGCAGTCTTCCATTAAGCCTGCCAAGAAGAACCAAAGCCAAAACCTGCTTTCCTAAAATGCAAGCCTGTGATATTACTCTTACTTTAATCTTATTTACTCTATCTTACTCCACAGTCCAATGGTTACTGCAGGGAAGGATGCCCTCACCCTTTATATCTTTCACCAGTTCTTCCTTGTTTTTGACATCAGAATATCTCCCCTACTCAGCTCATCATTCATCTGCCTCAAGAAATTGTCTTCTGCTTGCACCCAAGCCTATTACGCTTCCAACAGATTTTGGGACAGCTGAAGTCTCCCATGGATACAACAGCCTGTGCCTTCCCTACACATGTGAACATTAAAATTTATTTCACTTCCATCACCGTTGCATCTCGGTGTCTATTGACAATACCACCGCTATATCCACTTTCAAAGGCAGCAGTGCTACCACCTTGTCCTCTTTGTCCCTGCAACACTGCTACTCAGCTGGAAGATATACTACTACGTATGCCATCTCCTGAGAGCTACAGAAGTAAGGTCCTACCATCAGAAATTAACTGAATGATCAGCATAGCAAAGTGGAGAATTGGCTTTCACTGCTTATCTTCCTCCTTGGGTTGTTAGATCGTAACTATGCTCTGGTACAAGATGCTATGACTAAAAGCCAAAGTACTTTCTCATCAGCTTGACCCTCTAACTCTTGTCCACACAGAGGCATGCAAGTTACCCTATTTCACTGTTACACAAAGTGTGAGAACAACAATTCAGGAAAATAAATACCATAGGAAATTGCTACCTTTGCATTTAGAAGCAAGCAAAACAAACTCCATTTGCTCACAAAATTGTTTGAACAGCATAAACAAGAGACTTGCAAGCCACATGATCTTTCCCTTTCTTTTCAGCTCAAATAAGGAACATTTTTCAATTCTCTCTCTATCCTCTTATCTCTTCATGATATAGTGACTTTTTCCTCCTTCAAGCTTAGGCAGTGGAACCGAATGCTGATGAGACAAAACTAGGTGCAATACCACACACTCACTTTTACTCTGGTTCCCTGATTCCCTACCCACACAACTCAGGCTATTTATAGTGACAGGTAAGCCAGATTTACCAAACTGAAATGAGTTTTACTCATATATGCTAGGTTGATCAGGCCATTCTGTTATCCTTAACCAGTGATGAACAAACATGATTGTTTTGGGGGGGCTGGAAAAATAAAAGTTTCCTAAGAATTTTCATCTTTGCAAAAGAGCTAACAGGAGTAACACAGCCAAATCCCACTGAAATTCCCTGTTCAGGAGAAAGACATCTTACCTTCAAAAATACCAAGATGTTTTCAACTACCTTTACCTGAAAGCTCATCAAATAGCTATGGCAAATATTTTAAAGCTCCTTATATGATGGCACAGGCTTCTTGGCTTTCCAACAAATGATAATATTGACAGATCATCGTCATGCCAATCATTAGATAGAGCAACTCATAATTTATGAATGAAGATTCAGTAGAGGGTAACCATTTGAATCTGGATCAAAACCATTTGATCCAGCTTTCTCAAAACAAACAAACAAACAACAACAAAAAAAAGCCTCCATTATCTTGATTTAGAAAAATCACTGCCCACACAAGTTGGTAAAACTGCTAGGGATTTCCAAAAGAACACAAAGGTCAAAGTAAACAAACTTAAAATCTTTCGGATTAGGTTAAAAAGCTAATGCAGCATCTTGATCCAAGTATCAAATCAGTAAAATGTACCTCATTACTTAATGTTAAATATAGACCATAAAAACGTTTTTTCATTTTTTCCAGTCACTTACATTCATATTTGGATACAATGGCTTAATACCTAAAATTTTAATTTCCAGTGAACTACAAATACATTAGGAATATTAAGTTTGATTTTTTTTTTTTTAAATCCATGTTCCAAAAGTAAGCATTGGAACGACTTTAAGTACATCTTCAGCCATGAAGCCATGAATCTATTTTTAGCCAAAAGGATTGAAATCTCACTTCTCCGCTCTGCCAATCAAGTCAAGTGGGGCTTTGTGTGGTTTAGAGATAATGTGGCCTAAGGTCTTGCAGGGAGCTAGAGTTGGGAGCAGAGCAGGCCCTTTCAATTCTTGATCTTTTTCTCAGGCCAGTTTCACGTTTCACAACTAGGGAACAGCCAGGATCTTATTCTCACACACTCATAGTACAACAAACCAAAGTGAATGTAGCTCTGATGGTAATGAGGGATGGATGGAGGAACAGACAGAAGGGTGAAAGTGAGTGGCACACCCAAGGGCAGCACAAACCATACGTTACAAGGTAGCTCAACTCCTGACTTCACAATACTAACACTGAGTCATGGTGTTTACATGGGCTACCTTTCCATGTCTATATAACAGAATAAATGGAACAAGAACAAGTCTTCTGCAAAAGAGTAAGCCCCCCAAAATCACACTGTACTACAGTAAGATATACAAAAATTACAATACGCTCAGCATGTCATGTAATCTTTCTATAAATTTATGAAATACTACCTGAAATACTTTTATTTTTTAAATTCAAAGCCAGAGTGGGAGGCTATTCTAGAACTTCGTTCTTCTAACAGCAATGGAATCACATTCTAATTTCTAGTCTAAATGTATTTATGCTTAATGTTTATCAATTTGATCTCACAGAATTATTATTTTTAATTTAAAATAATTCTTCTCCAACATTTACTGCCTACAAATTTTCAGAAACAGCAGTCATTTCCCCTCTCAATCTTTATTCTGCTACACTAAACCAACCAAGACCTTTTTATCTCCTCCAATAAGACTAATTCTTCATCCCCCTCCTAATACTAGTAGCACTCTTCCACAACTGCTCCTGTTTCCATGCCCATTTCTAAATGGACATACAACTAATACCAGTAAATTGGGTTTTTAACAGAAGTGAACAAAATGTTCCAGTAACATTACTAAAAAAAATCCGAATAACAAACCAACAGATCTGTACAGAGTTCATGCATCATATTTGGAAACTACATTCAGAAACGTGGATTTTAGTATCATTTTCTAAGCAAATCTCAGAATATACTGAATTCTAGAACAGTTGCCAGTGTTGGCAAATTAAGGAAAAAAAAAAATCAGCAGCGGGAGGGGGATGGAAATTTGAAATTGGGAGTAAAAATTACCCATGGCAGTAAAAATTCTGTAAGTCAGCATTCCTCAGTTTTTTCTCTGCTTATTTTTGATAGATACAGTAAGTGACAGAAACTGATCTGCATCTTTTCCAAGCTCTGTTACACAGCTTTACTTTGAAAGTCAGTTTTGTTCAGGTTTAAATAAAAGGGTTTAACCCCCGCATCCACCTGGGCCATTAATTTGGAACTGTTTTGCTTTCTTATGTTCAGCCTCAGAAAGAACTCTCCAACTATGTCAACTCATTCAACTACTGAAACTCACTTCAGCAATAGTGTCTGGTGTAATCTGTTACTCCCACTCCACCACACACAGATCATGACTGTAACTTTTATTTTTGAATTCACATTGTGATAAACTGTAAAGAACCCAAAGCATTCTTAAGAAAGGGCGTTGCACAGTGAAGACACAAATGGTACAGAGCAAAAACATAAAAAAGGGTGGGGGGAACAGGAAAGCAAAAAAGCGAAGCAAATGGCCATGCTTTGTTTATTTTTAGCACTCTCTAAGAAGGTTTTTATTACCACAACAATATATATATAATTTATGATGCATACGGTTTAAAAGTAAGAGGAGCAATACTTGAACGAACAGTTTTAATTTAAAAATTATCTAGATTGATTGATTATAAATAAGGAATGGAGTATAAGCAAATTCTATGTTTTCATTAGCAACACAACTGTCATTCAGTGTTCAATAGTACATGGAAAAAACTGACCATTTTATACAAGGTGAACCTACCCAGCATAAATTTCTGCAAGCACATATCAATCACCGTGACCTTAATAACTCTTTAATACATGTAAGTGTATTTGTGTTTCTATGTAGAAATACATAAAGATGATCAATAGTCCAATTTCTATTCAAATCCTATCTGGAATTCATGGTTTTGCAAGGACCAGTACGTATCTGATTCACATTTGGAAATCCTCTTGAAATTTTAGGATGAACCAAATAGCTATCTGGACTTGATTTAACAAGACTGATGTTAAAAATTTTTTAGTATGGTAAGGTAAAACAGTATGTATGATCAATAGCACTTTCTTTTTAGAATATATAGCTTTAGATGTACCCTCTAGCATACCTCCAGGATGTAACTTTCAGCACAGCTCCCAGCAAGTCAAGAATTAGAAATGTAAGAGCTAGCTCAGAAAGGGGGAAAAGAGAATTAATAAAAGACATCTAAATAGGCTTGTGGAAGAAGACTTAAGTCACATTTCTTAGTGTCCCATATAGAGTTCAGAAAACTAAGAAAAAAAAAAAAAAAAGATACTACTAGTGTAAGCCAGCAGAAGTTGGGTATGCCACTGACCCCCTAAACACCCATCCTTCCAACAATAGTCCCACCTCATATCCTCCTCCCTATATCATACAGCCAATAAAGTATTCTCATTTTGCTGTTGGTGCTCTGTGAATCACCTGAGAATAAAAATTATTCTTCTGCTACTGACTGGCTCTGGAAAAATAGTTCTCCATATAATTCCTGGGATATGGTCTATAGGCCAAGAGTTAAGACACAGTTCAAATGTATGCACAGCTGTTACATGTTCTGCACAGTTCCCTGTTAAACCACAATGGAAAATAATTTTGAGAACATCCTTGTCTGGAGATGGGAAATAATATAGATGTCCTATTGCTTAACAGAAACGGACTCTTAAATTTCATATAAGACAAGTGTACAATGGTCCCAGCAACAGATCATGAGGAATAACACTGGTCTTCTGCTTGACGAAAATAATTTAGGAATTATGATCTGCACTGTATGAAGTTCTGCAGATAGTTCCCTGTGAATTAAATTTAAAACATTATATCTTAATTAAGCTACATTCAACCTGCCTTCTTCCCGTGAGTCTTAGACAGAAGAGTATTTGTTTGCCTCTAATCTTGAACCTAGGCCTGAAGCAGCTCAAAATTCTTTAAGTACACTGTGTATCTCTTCCGTATTTACCACTTATGTATCAGAAGACAGCTGAACAATTTAATCTCCGTTTTCAGAAATATTGTATGGCTGCTAAAAACATCTTTCAAAAGGACTTTCATATTGTTTAATAGCTTGCATGAGTATTACTAGGTTAAGATTAAGAAAAGGAGCTTGAGGAAAATATATTTTAATTAACACTGATTAAAATTTAAGACATGGAGCAAGAGCATGAATATTAATTACAATTCATATGCAGAAGAATTGTCCTTTGCTAAGTATGAATAACATACACAGAAAAATATTACAAGAGAAACACATATCACACCTTAACTAATACGCAAAGTTAAGGACATGAAAGTAACCTTTTTGGTTTATTATGCCTTCCTAATTCAATTAAATGAGAACAAAACTAAGATGAGGATTACAATTGCAAAGACATTTAGCATCATTAACAGTGTCTGCCAGAGAGCTTTTTTCCTTTCTTTAATTTCCTTAAAGAGAAAACAAGAGCATGGCCTTCAAAACTTTCTATTTTTTAAAAAACAGAAAGGATAGGACTTAATGGTAAAAGCCAGTACCACAACATTTTAAACTATAAACTGTTTATGAATTCTATAGATAAGGAACTCATCTGACATGATACCTGCTTTTTCCACGATGGCCTTAACTCGCATTGCCAAAAGGAAAATTGAAACAGGGTCAATATTTTTAGTGCACCATCTAGCAGTGCCACAATTTCTCACTGCCTTTTTTTTGTTGTGAAAACAAAACAAAAACTTGCTGTCTTCAAATGATGTGTCCTCAAAAGGACTACAGAATGAAATCCAGATTTGCATTAAATTTGGGCAAATATCAGCCCTTCACAGGTACAACAGGCAATGCTCTTAAAACACATGAATATGGGTGCACAATAACCTACTACAAGCGCACACAGCAAGCTAGGTACTCCACCGTGCGGGCACTCCCAAAGAGAGCAAACGCACTTCAATTTGTGCACCAAGGTGAGACACCTAAATCATCCCGCTGAGGAAAAAGCAGTATGTGTGAGGAGCAGGCTCACCATCATCTTCAAAAGAAAGCCTGAGATCACAGCACTGAAACAGAGGAAACTGCAAGGAACAGAACTTTTGTGTGCCAGGCTCAAACACAGCTCTACCAAGCATCTAAAGCCAGTTGTGCAAACACAAAAATTTCTGTGAAATACACTTAGTGTAAACAGAAACTTAAAAAAAAAAAAAAACCAACCAAAAAACCAAAACCCAAACACAACCACACACCACAACATCCACACAACTACTAGGCACTGAAAGGAACAATATAATTTTTACTAGAGAGGAAAGAGCTGATAAATATTCCAGACAAAAAAAGAAAAAAAAAAAAAAGATAGCTTCTTGATCTTTATGCATAATAACTAAACTAGTTACAAGTCTGAAATGGAAGCAATATACGTTTATTTACACCATTTTTCTCTTACTGGCTTATCAGGGATCCTATAGAAGAACATCTACCTGCAGATCTTGTTAGCAGCACCCAGCACATTGTCTACAGACGGCTTTCCTGAGTGTCAGCTTCCACACAGGAATCTGATGCTAGCTCAGACTTTCCTTTTATTATACAGAATAGCTTAATTTCTACTGTGTTTTTCCCATTTGTTGAAGATTCCTGCAGAAACCATGTTTATAACCCAGATACTTCAAATTAAGTGACATTACATTTCCATTCCTAGAGAACACAAATAAGAAGCATCATAGAATTTCCTTTTACATTATTTGCTGTTGTCTCTATCTTCATATTGATGCTCAATTCCTACAGAGTAGGTTGCTTATTATGTAATAGCTATGTGTATTTGATAACGCTGTAAACAATCTGCAAAACCCTCATTTGGTCAGGCAAATCTATTCTTCAGAAGGTTCAGAACCAGGCTGGTGACACTGTCCAGCCCCCCCCCACCCCGCCCAAAAAAAAATTAAAAAGACCTAATGGATACTAAACCTTATCTTGCCACGCTTACATTACAAGCTAAAGGATGCTTTCTTGTTATTTTATGCGAAAATACAGTAAACACCATTACAAAACCATTCTGCCTTTTGATTCTCTTTAGACATTTCAACTGACTAAAGTGCATATTTTCAGACTCGCCAGGTATTCCTCATTATAGCAATAGCTGAATAAAATTTCATTTCCACTGATAATGAAAATCTGTTACAAACTTCACATTCCAGTTAGCATTGCCCACAGCGTGCGCAGAGAAATGTCTGAGCTAAACATAATATATGCAACCGAGGCTCTAGGAAGATGATGCTGTCGGCTGCCAGAAAAGCACTGCTCTCTACTGTCCCACTCCCCCACCCACAGAGCCACCCACTCCCGTCCCTGTCCTTTCCTCCTCATTCACTGTAGGCATTTGTCTGCTGAGAAAATAGAGGCTGACAGGGAAGGTCATTGTGACCAATTCTAAGTCTCAGCATACAAATGTGCCTTTTAGCTGTTGGCTCCACAAACAGTGACCGTGTCATATTATTGATAAAACCTTGAAAAGACTCTAATGTATCTTCATTTCAGAAAACAACTGCCTTCAAGGTTGCTCCGAGAAAACAAGCAGCCAGAATGCTGAAGAATTCTCAAAGTTGGCGTTCTCCTGAAGATTAAAAGATAATAACACTTCTATTAGAATCACTCTGCTACGCTGTATTGATCTCATCAGGGAGGCCACTGCAGGTCTAATATGAACAGAGCAGTTTTAGAATTAATCACAGGGGTTTTTATTACGGTTCATAGGGCTCCTCATTCAAATGGCATCGTTTGCAATATTTATGGCCTGGATTGGTTGCCATTATTAAGTGCAAGTGTGCCACATGGTGTCTGGCCTGCTGTGTTAAAACACAAAGTCATTCTTCAAAAGTAAATCTTATCTAAACTATGCACAAAAAGCCAATTACTTTTTGATTTACATTTTAATTTCACATTCAGCTTTCCCCGTATATACAAAAACCTTACTTAATCTTTGTTTTGGATTAACTAGCACAGGCATACAAGGTACACTTCGTAGTTTTAAGTGGACTGTTACAGCATATTAATGCACTCTGCTCAGAAAGATATATATTTGGTCAATGACAAGGTACAATTTCTCCGTAAAAGAAGCAAATGGAAAGGTAGAAGAAATACAGCATCTTGGAAAGTGAATTCGCCACTGATCTTCAAGATAAAACTGACTCATTAAGGCTCTCAACTAAGACTGTGCATTTGAAAGTGAAAAAAGTGTTCGCCAATGTCATAGCAAGCTCTCACTGACCAGTTCCAGTAGTAATTTCAGGTATGGCTGTTTGCATTTCCATGCTCCCTGCTTTTTCTTTTTTTAAAATTGTCTTTGCTACTTCACCTATGCTCGGTTATATCATTTCTGTTTACCCCACCCCAACAATATTTTTTTGCCATGATGGTGACAGAAGTTTGATCCAAGCAAAGGTGAATGAGTATATGCACTCCTGATGTTAAGTTAATAAATTACTTGAAGTCCTGGGAAAAAGTTTCTGTGTGGATTTTGGGTGGAGGTTGTTTTGGTTTGTTTTTTTAAACTGGAAAGAACCTTAGACAGGACTGTCCTTTTCCTCACCAAATGCCAAGCTCCAGGAGCCTACGAGCATGCTAAACAAATAATCAAGCCCTATGAAGCATACCCATTTGTTTTACATTTATACCCCTATGGTAGGATTAGCTAACTTACTGTCACATTCTTCAAATCATCCCGTACAAAAGCAACAGAAAGAGTGCTGTGAACAGTAAGACTGGGCAGCAAGGGAGCCGATTTGGGCTTGTTGTTGTTAGCCAGAGAGAAGGGCAGGGGTTTTATCACTGACTCAACATCTTCTCCAGTCCTGTTTTTGGCTGGGATTGAGTTAATTTTCTTCCTAGTAGCTGGGATAGTGCTGTGGTTTGGATTTAGTATGAAAATAATGTTGGTAACTCACTGATATTTTAGTTGTTACTGAGCAGCGCTCACACTAGTCAAGGACTTTCAGCTTCCCATGATCTGCCGGTGCACAAGAAGCTTGGAGGGGGCCCAGCCAGGACAGCTGACCCCAACTGGCCAAAGGGATATTGCATACCATATGGCGTCATGCTTAGCATATAAACTGGGGGGAGTTGGCCAGGGGCAGCGATGACTGCTTGGGGGTGGGCTGGGCATCGGTCAGCAGGTGGTGAGCAGTTGCATTGGGCAGCACTTGTTTCGTATATTCTTTTATCATTATTATTATTTTAACTATTTTCTCTTCCTCTACTGTCCTATTAAACTGTCTTTATCTCAACCCTCAGGTTGGGTTTTACTTTTTTTCCCCCCAATTCTCTCCCCCATCCCACCACAGGGGCAGGGAGCTTAAACCACGACACCTCTCTGAGGTAAGCAACACCAGCACAGCAGAGCTGCATCTTTCTTTGTGGAAACTACACAAATTAGTAACCTTTGCAAAGGCTTCCATGACTGGAAAAGCAAACTGCAAAGACTCGATTATAATGAAAGACGAAACCTTTCAAAACACCTCTCTTACCACCACAGCTTCTCCGGGATGAATAATTATGACATCTCTGCAATGGCCTGGCCTATAACAATGCAGAGAACAGCCACAAGCACAGAAAAGGCCCCACCTTCCTTTACACAGCAAAGGGCACCTGCCAGAGGCTGCCAGGGCCCCGGGGGCAGCCTGCGCCCTCCCCTGCCTGCAGAGGCCCCCAGCCCCTTAGGCTCACAGGCCAGGCTGTGGCTCCAGCCCAGGCCTCAGCACAGCAGTGCTGGAGCCTGGCTCATCTCCCTGAGTAATCTCAGGCCCAGTCGTCACCGTGCTTGGGCCCGACTCCCCCAGGGCCAGCAGTACCGCGGGGCTGTCGGGACGGGCCCCCCAGCACGGCCACTGCCTCACTGCTCCCCCAGGGGTGCTCCTCCCGACCACGCAGCTGGGATCCAAGGTTGAAATTCCACAAAGACTGATGGTGAACGTGATGCTTTGGGCAAGAAACACGCTGAGGGAATGGGGGGGCGGCTTCTGGCTGCGTCTCTTGCCAGTGCAGCGGAGAAGCAGGCCTGCTCTGGAGACCGCACTTATCAACATGACTTATTTACAAATACATTCCCAGGTGCAGATTTCAGCTAAGTAAAGTCAGAAATTGCATTATATACAAACAGGGTACCCCTCTGTGACAGAATCCTTTCTGTCCCATAGAAACGCATCCACATTACCATCTGATTTTCCTCCTTTGCAGTTTTTACCGCTTTCTTCTTTATTTAGCAAATGGAAATCTGACTGAAAATATTTAGCTTTCAGGATGGTTTGATTCTGAAGATCATCATACAAATATCTTAAGGGTGGAAGTCACAAGGACGGAGCCAGACTCTTCTCAGTGGTGCTCAGCGACAGGACAAGGGGCAATGGGCACAAACTGAAGCATAAGAGGTTTCAGTTGAATACAAGGAAGAACTTCTTTACTTTGAGGGTGACAGAGCACTGGAACAGGCTGACCAGGGGGGCTGTGGAGTCTCCTTCTCTGGAGATATTCAAAGCCCGCCTGGACAAAGTCCTGTGCAACATGCTCTGGGTGAACCTGCTTTAGCAGGGGGGTTGGACTAGATGATCTCCAGAGGTCCCTTCCAACCCTTGTGATTCTGTGATTGATTCTGTGATAAGCCCTACTGTATAACCCCCCACAACCCCAAAGTTTACGCTGATGTTTCCATCACGTCTCAACTGTGCAATGAAACAGGTTTGGAGAACATGGGAACACCTCAGATCTTCCCCCATGCAGCACAGCATTTCATTAACGACCATCGGCACTAACTGAATGCATGGAACAGGCAGGAGAGGTTTTAATCATTATCATCATTTCACTAAAAAAAAAAATCCTTCCTGAAAATTCATTATTTAAATAAATTTAGTTGTTCAAAAGGGTTTCCAACATTCCTGGTTAAGTATGTTGATAATTTTTGTCCTAAAGCTCAGAGTCCATTGAATTTTTAGTGAATTTTGAGCAAGAAAACTGCACTGACCTTTGCAAGGCCATGTAAAGGACTCTCCACACCAATTTCCCATTAAATCTAATCATTAACCTACAATAAAATGAATAAGAATTGTTTGACTAAATATCTCTGTTGACTTTAAAATCCCTCATATTTTCTTAACTCTATTTGCAAGAAAGCCTTCATTATGACATTCATTTCATTTAAGGGACTAATTCTATGTGGTAAGCACACACCTAAATGCTTTGAAGGATGGAAACACATTTAAGGAACTTAGAGAATAATTGTATTTATCTGCTTAGTCAATGCAGAAGAACAGGTATGCTGCTCCATGCTTGTCTTTCCTGAAAGCATGAGGTATGAACGCAGAAAAGATGAGATAAAAACGGACTCAGAAAGTGCCTCCCAACCCCGTTAAGACTGCAAGAGATATATGGTCACAAGCTTTTAATTCTGTAGACAAAACTAATGCCAAATTCTGCTGAGATTGCATCTGCTTTCCAGTCCCGACCTATTCACAGCATTCCCTGTCTCAATTCAGTCCTTCCAGGATTCTACTATGAATCGTCCCCACATATTTTTGGATTCTTCTAGACTAAATGACCCGAGAAGCAAAATAACCTCTATGACTTCTACATGAGTATCATATGCTTGAATACACACACACATGCGCACACTCTTTTTCATCTTTCACCTATACTGACCGACTCGTAACTTCTGTAAACAACTTGCACTGTAAACAACTCTCTTAATGGCTACCAGTGAATATGTTGGTAACAAAGAAACCCACCCATCTGAATTTCAGCCTGATGGCCAACAACAGTATATCATGACATGCTATTTAAGCTGGTTTTTTTCTACTTTCTGTGTATTTTCTACACTTAATGGCTTATTTATATCCTTGTTGATCACTGCACTTAAAAGCCAACCGTATAGTATATGACATCTCCCAAACATGAGCGAAATCAAAACTGAGATTGGAATACAGAACTCTGACCATCTTTCCTCTCATAACATCCTAGGGACATCCACTTATGCTCATGTTTTGACAGCTAGTGAAAAAGTTGTTTTGTGTTTTTTCTTTTTAAACAACTACATAATTTCTGGGTAACAGAAACTTCTGAAAATAAGCACTTGGATCACAGCACCATCTTATTTACCCATCCTCACCAGCTAGGCTCCTGAAATAACATATTGACTATCATTCTCACCTATGACAGATTCAAACCCAAGCCTCCTGGAGTGAAAGATTAGGAAGTTAATCCATTTTGAAACCTTGCTACAAGATATTAATGCTTTAAAAAACAGAAATGATGGATGAATATTATTCAGGTCAAATAAAACCAGAGTGCTAAGAAGAGCTAGCCAGTTTTCAGTTCCAACAAACAGTGTATGAAAAAAAATCAAACCATAAAGTATCTTTCCATAACATTATTTTCAGAAATTTGCAGCCTCTTCTGCATGTATGCATGTTTCTACATACACAGTGTGTATACCTGGATACACACACATATTAATGCAGTAGCTTTTCCACCATTAAATCCAGCTTTCTCATATATATATACACACACACACACACACACAAAAATACAGCCTTCTGAAAACCTCCAAGTGCCATATTCAATACCTGAAATTCATACTTCAGGCTCTATTGGATTTATGCATTTTTTACTGAAATTGCCTACACAATACTGTTCAAGTGGTTGTCATTAATTATACACTTGTATTTATGCCATAATTTAATATGCACTTGAGAACTGTAATTCAGATTCACTTAGATTTAGTTGCCCAGCTAAAGGGAATGAGACTAATTGATACATGAAAAGGGTGACACTTTGGGTAAGATGGGAACTCCCAAACCAGATGTAAGCAGAAAACATCTCCGGAGGACATCAGAAAAGGCTGCGTATTTCAGGCTGAATACATGGATGCTGTCCAGAGAATATAAAACAGAGCAGCATACCTTATTGGGGCAAATTACCCAGTTCCACCCAAGATGCAAGTATTCTCTGTGCTTTTAAACATACCTAAGATGTCCATTAGAGATTTAAGATGTACTGTACCTAGGAGCCACTGCCATGCTTCCTGTAGAAGGAAAAACAGGGAAGTAAGCAGGCAGGAGTTCCCGAAGAACAGAAAAAAGATACAAGGCAAAGCTTTTTCTTCACCAAGTTTTAAATAATGCTGCACTGAAACTGGATATATTTTGACAGAATTTTATTAAACAATAAAGAAGTTGGCAACCAAAAAGCCCAACTCAACGTTTAACTCCTAGAAGAGACCTCTCTCTAGGAAGAGGTGAGCCTTGTGAATGAAGACAGTATGGCGGGATGCAAACTCTTGCTGTAAAAGCCAAATTCTCAATGGCCTCGGGTACAGAGTTACTTAAAGACTATTCAGACTTTTGCAGGTAGTGGCCGGCACCAGTGATTTCACTGTTTAGCTCACAGCCCAAAGCACGCGCCAACAGCCTGCTAATGCATACCCGCTGTGACACAGCAAGAAGCGTGAATGGCACTCTCTCATAAAGAGCTAATCTCCCTATGTTGTATATTTGCTTAAGAATCCTTATTAGTGTAAAAACATTAAAGATAAGCACCAGGAACATTGTTATAGTTTGTGAAATATGACACTCTACCATAAAAAGTAAGGCATTTGCTTTGTAGGTTGACCCAGAAAAAATAACGCTATAGAACCAATCTAAAGAGCAGGTATGTCACCATTTTTCCTTGAAGTTATATTCTAGATAAAATAGTAAGAAACTGCAGGACAATTATAGAGGCACCCCTTCAAAATACTTTCTTAATTTTACTTGTTTTCTATCATATGTACTGCCCTAGAAACTGCAGGCGACTTCCTCAGCTTGAGTAAATCCATATAGCTCTGTCCTCTATAATGATTTTCATATCACCAAATAAAAATTACTTTTAGGCAGAAGCTGGCAGGCAAAACCAGCCCCTTGTGGACAGGTTTTTATTTTAGTGTTGCTGAAAGTGGGAACTTAACAGCAGTAACTGTTTAAATACGGCAGATAAACACTTCTCTTGCATCAAGATACCCTAAAACAGCACAAGTTGCTGAACTTCCATCTAGCATAGCCACGACTTAGAATAAGTCCACAGGTAACAGCAGTATCCTATGAGGAATTACCAACAGTACTGTGAAGTTTAAGTAACAACGCATTCAAGATATATTTCTAACCCTCAGCAAAGCTTGTCAGCTCAGGCATTGTGGCAGAATAACACAGAATCCTGATCCAAGCTGAGTCACAAAAATTCAGAACAAGTATCGTCCCAGACCTTCTGGTTTTGCAACCGCTCCAGGAGTGAGCCTGGGTTTGCTCGCTGTTACCAAACACGTTCCCATGGCTCTGAAAATGTAACAAGGAAAGGGTTTGAATTCTGCAAGTAGCATAAAGTTTCAAAGTATTAGAGCTCTCTGATCCTAGGCGCTGTCAAAACACATAACGAAAAGGCAGGGATGAGCAGATCTGCTGAAACATGCGTAAAGATGCATGTATATGCCAGTGCAATGATTAGGTATTTTACCCGACAGCGTTAGCTACAAGCCAGCTCTGCAGCTCTCAGCAGTTCAGGCCTTCCGCACAACCGTCTGGGCAGGTCAGGCAGAACAGTTGGCCCGGGCCAACAGTGACACGGGCACAGTCACTGTCAGCTGCCTCTGCCCACCTGTAAGAGGCTGGGAAACCAAAGAGGTCTGCAAAGCACCAGTACCACAGCCTAACACCGCTTTGTTAGTCCCTTCTGCCATCCTGTCCCCTGCCTCCCTTGGGTGTAAGATCCCATAACTGAAACGCTGCTTGGCAAAACACCACGACTACCACACACACACACACACACACAAATAGCTGGAGTTAAGGTTAAATTTCAACTGTGGAGTTAACCCCCAATTTCTTCCTAGCAATGTTTCAAGGAAAACATAAAATATTGCAGTAAAGAGCACCACAGGCATACATCACATTCTTCCATGAGATATTTAGCTTTGACTTAGGTGCAAAAAATAAAATACAACTGTGAACTTCAAACTCAGTGACCACTTTTTGACATACTTGGAGAAGGAAGAAATCCCCAGCATAAGTCGTCTCCAGTCAATTGACAATGCATCATTTCAGAAAAACAGTTTTAAACTGTCAGTGATCTACTTATTATATGCTTGACTAATTCCTTGAACAGAGGAAAGCCATGCATGACTACTTAACAGATATAAAAGGCAGATGATGTACGGACTTCCTTTTGATGGAATCTGATTGCTGGTTTCTATAAATATGAAAATATATTTTTTGCGATACAAGCAAAGGCAAAACGTGACTTTGTCTCCTAGTCTATTTGAAAATGCAAAGGTTTTTCATAGTGAGAAAAAGCCTGGACTGTGCCTTGGATGGAATGATCAACTAATGCCTCAAATCCCCATAGTGTAAGTCTCATTTATATATTTCTAACTCCCACTTAGGATTTTAATATGGCAGAGATTCACTGGGAATACATGGACTGAGATTCATTTTCATTTTCCTACTGGGAGGTGTTTACTGCAGAGAAGCTCACCTTTTTCTATTGTACATCGACATTCTCCCTAATCATTTTTGATTCCCCATGCCCTCATTGAGGCCCCATGATCTTCATCTAGGGACCACATCTAAAACCCCAGTCGTCTTAATCTTTTAGATCAAAGCGTGGACTGAATACAATCAAAGTCAAATTATGGGATAAACTATTTTCAAAGCTAAAATCATAAATAGTAGGCAGGAATTATGCAGCAGGGGGAGGTTACATAGCACTTTTCACCTGAAGAACATGGAATTTCCCCTACGTGTATTAACCCTCGTTAACAGAGCCATCACTGAACTGTAAAGACCACCTGATTAAGGCCACAAATAACGTCAGCCTTAGAGGGGGGAGCAGAGACATGGAGATGGGTAGGGGGGCAGTTAGACTTTTTATCTTTGCCAGTTCACTGAAAGTTTCAAAACAAGACTCAACACCTTGGCTTAGAAATTAGATGCACTTTTATTTAGGCTGACCACCTGCCTGTTCACCTTCCAATGAAGAAATACACTGGCAAAGATACTTTAATGCTCATGAAACTCTTCCCACAGTTTCCATGTCCAAAAGCCGCTAAGAAAACCCAGGTTACTGCAGTACAAGAACTATACAATACCTCCCCCGTGGGCCACCACACACATTGCCACAGAGCATCAGTGGGACCCAACACTTTTACACTCAGAGCACAGACACTTTGTGCTCCAGCTGCTCAGTGCCTTGGAAATTTCTCCCCAGCACGCTCTACTAGACCACGCAGGTGTGCCTAGCGTAACTCGGGTTCAATACGGCTGAGGCCACTAAACCCATGGTGTTCATTACCATGAGTACATATCATCCAAGTTGAACATTAAGATGTTTCTATATCAAATCAACCCTCAGTCAAGTGCAAACTGATAAAATCTCCACTACCTGTAGTAGAGCTACACTATTTCTACCAGATACAGGTTTGGTGGTGCTGCTATAATGATTACATCTTCTTTACATGTTCCCCAATTCACTCTCAACCTAACCCTGTTTCAGAAGTCAATTATCATATCCTAACACAGATTTCTAATTACTAGAGATGGGGAAATCATTATACTCCATCCACAGTTCCTGACAACAGTACCACACCTACTTAATTTCAGCTGCCCGTATTTCTCTGGTATAATGAAAAGAATTCACATACAAGAAATGCTGTGCCTATTCAGTGCCTAGCTGCATATGTCAAATTATCAACTGCCAATTCATACTGGTTGAATTCCTTTCATCAGTGATAATGAATCACTTCTGTTAGCATATGGTTACACGCCATGTGTCTGAATATACTTTTGCCCTCTGAAAAATTATCTGAAGAGCTATTTACTGAAGTTTTAGATATGAAGAAATTCAACATTAAAATTATTGATGCCCACCATTATCTGTTTGCATACACAGTCGGCAGGCTGGGCATGGAATGTTCACATAGCAGCGGTGGATTAGTATTTTTAAACTATTTCTATTATTGATTTAACCACTTGAAGCTGCTGGAAGCAGAGTTCCTGTCACAGCCGTTAATGCAAAAGGCATTAGGGAAAATCCCTACTGTGAAGGTGTGCAAAAATGTTCACACATAAAATGGTGAGATTTCACTTTTCATCAGCATCATGTACAACCGAAAATCCCCATTTTTATTTAGCTCAGCTAGATAAGAAACACAAAAGGGGAAAAGCTACTATTTTCTTTTTCTCATTTACTTTAGTCCTGTCTAAATACCAGATCCTGCAGTCTACCCGAACTGAGTAGCACTTTTTTCTCTCAAGTTGTTCCATTAAAGCTAATGCAGCCACTTGCAGAGCAGGGCTATTCAACGAGAGGAAGGGTATCAGTGTAGCTCTGCGTGAGCACAAATCCATTAACAAGATCCTTAAAAATGAAGAAAGCAGCTTTGTCAGAAGTTGGAAGGGACCAGACCCTGCAACACTGTTACAACAGCTCTTGGCCAACTCAGAGAGCAAATTAGTTTCTTAATCAAGTTAAATTAAAAATTAGTAAGTAAATGACTGACTTCCAGACAACCCGAATTAAGAATAAAAAACCCATTTTGTTTTGTCTTCTTTGCAGCTTAAAATTCATTCTGATTGAGGCTGGAGACAGAGTCATAGCCTAAAAGCTACTCTAGAATAGTTCCACATTTGGCACGTCTTACTTTGAATACTCCCTCTCTTAATTAGCTATTCTAAAATAACTCCTGTGTAGACAAGCTCTTACAAGGTTCATGAAGGAAACACTTCAGAAAGTGTAATGATTTCCAAATTCACTGATGGGCATTACATCCCTCACTTATTTTTCATGTTAGTGCATCTCTATTCTAAGTGATTATTTCATTGATGCAAACAAAAATTAACATATTATTGCCATGAATCAACTTCATTCATTGCCTTGACAACGCTGTACTTCAATTCTGTAAACACTTGAAAACTAAAAAGTACAAAAATTTGGAATTTGGGGAAAAATGTTCCAAAATAGAGCAATAGGCCTAAGTATCAAAAGCCAACTGCATATCACTCTTGCCACACAAATCCAGACGTATTTCACTTGTGCAAAATAAGAAAGCAAGATAATTCTCATACAAAAGTGCAAAAGCCTGCCCTATAACTACTTCAAAGTACGCCTGCATACTGAATACGTGCGTGCCTGTGCACTGTGGTTAGCCACCAATTAATGTGCTACAATATTTCAGCTAGTTCACCCACATCTAAGTGCCTGTAGCTCTGTTGACTTCAAATGGCATTAAAGCATCAGCAGTCACACTGGAACGAGGGGCATTTCATTACCTACAGACTTCAACACTAATACTCTGCAAAGCACAGGGGAAACACTGAAATAAGTTGCCTTCTTAAAACATTACTGTTGTATTCTGGTTTTATATACTAAATTCCTATGATAAACTTAATGGTTCACTACAAAGCTGCTGGCATGCTCTTTTTAAACCCCCTTAGTCTATGGGTCCGACTGATATGTAAAATGTGCCCATTGCTGCTTTCAAATACATATCTGGCAGAACTGTGAATTTGAGGAGAACGATTTTCTATTTGAATTGAAAACAGACAAATGACAATTAAAAAAATAAAATTAACCAGAGCAGAAATTAGATAATTGTACAAATTCAACTACTAATCAGGGAATTTATTACATAAAACTTTGACCTATAGCAATCCAAAAGACTAAGGATACAGCACAAGTTAAACACAGAAATTGTCTGTTTGCAAGCAGTATTTCAGTGATGCTGATCATAAAATACTGCTTCTGAAAAGCGGTATGGCTTAGATTTATAGTGCAAGAGAGCGCTGATAACATAACATACCCACCGAACCCATGGCTCTGCGGGTATGCCACTGTTTGACAGCCCTATTGTTGATTATACTCATTTTCTACTTCAGCAAGCAGCAAAATTTTATGAGATCCACCCCCATAGATGTTTGTTCTCTGACACAATCTGGTCTACAGTTACAGAAGTTGCTAAATATGATTATTGCCTGAGAAGCAAGGAGAAAACAGAAATACTATAACCAAATATGCTAATCCTAGCGATTCTTCTTCTGCCCGCCCCAACAATAATGTCAATATGAGGCACTATCATTGAAACCTTGCAAACTCTGCAGAGAAACAGAAACCAGTAAATTAAGTTAATGAGTAGAAAGGCTGTTTGTTTAGTTATATTTGAAGATAGCACATGGATGATACTGCTTTACATCTTTCTCAAACAATAGTTGGGGTTTTGACTGTTTTAAGCAAAGGTAAAAATGTTTGTAACTACTCAGCTGTCAAACAGTTGCATAGGTGTAAATGGGGACAGAACTATTCATTCCTCTTGGGACCCAAAGCTTAAAACCTGTAATAACAAATGTCTGATAACGTACGGAATACAAAATTATTTTTGGTGCAATTCCTTTGTTCATTATTTCTGAATGTAATGTTTCTAAACAGTCTGGTCTCATCCTGTAAACAAAATTATTCTCCTTTGCTGCTGCTTTGCCCCTCAGAATAATTTAACTCAAAGCAGAGCACTGTTCCCTCTGCCCCGCTTCCCCCCAGTTACAGATTTGGGGCATTTAACACCCTGCATCAAGCAGGTGCATTTGTCAGTCAACAATCATTCTCCCTGCTGCATCAAATTGCATCCTTTCATCAGCAAACGTTGCCAAACAAAGCACTATTCTGACAACTTCTCATTTCCAAGCATATTAAAGGGTTACATCTTAGACCAATTTTACTGTTATAGATTTAGATTGAATCTGCCTCAGTAACGTTGTCCCATTCTGGGCTGACGACGAAACCTGAACTATCCATATGCTTAATTGCACTCATAAATGGAGCTCTTAACAGTCTGTGGTAGCGCGAGTGTTACAGTTGCTGTTTATGGAATTGTTCTCCAATTCCCTTTTTTGTAAACTGAAATATTTTTTCCCAGGACTTGCACACATTCTGATAGAGAATCATATTTTTCATGAAATGTACTTGGCCTGCAAACAGTAGCAGAAGGGAAAGGGAAGGCAAATGAGAAATAATGGAATGAGGTAAAGAAAAGGTAACTCTGTACCCAACCTGGGAGGAAATCATCCTAAGTGTGATCTCAGACACAACCGAAGTCCCCAAAAGGGACATAGAGTTATCTGAGCACCCAAGGAAGCCGGCTGGGCCCATTTGTCTTGTGGCAGCCTCTCTCCAAACACTACCTGCCAAATTCCCTGCTGGGCATGGCCCATCCTGGACAGCCCCCCCAGGTGGTGGGAGGCAGTACACAGACCACATTGCTCTCAGTATCACATCAGCAAGGGAAGGATTCAGTTTTGATAAGAAATATGAAGAGGCAAATGTAAGGACCTTTGTCAACAAAGTGTTTCCTTTAAGGCAAATTATTCACATCTGGGATAATTCAACAGGGAACTATACAAATCTACACGCGTACCAAAACTTTCAGACCATATAATTTATGCTTTCTTAATATTCATCGACATTAAAATCTTTCTTGACTTGTTTCTTGCTTTTTTAATCTTTTCCAAGGTGTACACACGATCTGTAATACTGCCTATGAAATTTCTTAAAACAACATTTTGACTGACACTTTGAAATTACATTCCCATTTCAAATGGAACTCAAATGATTTTAAAATGGCAACAAAGATTCAACAAAAAAAAAAAGAAAGAAAAGATTCACTTAAGCTAATCATTATGCCTCATGTTAACAGAAAAAAAAAGTGCTAACTGGAAGAACTCCTGTTTTGGTTGGGGAAGGCAATCTTGGAAGATGATATTTCTGACTACAGTGAGCATGACTGGGTGGCTTAAAATGCTTTGTGAAAACTTTTTTATAAATACTCATGTCTGGACAAAGAATTCTAATTCTTGAAAAGCAGTCTTAAAATCAAAATCTTTGCTGAATTTGATCAAATTGCTGCTTTCAAAACTTGCAAAAATTAAAAAAAGAAAAATCAAAATAGACCTTTCTTTCTCTCTGCTGTATGCACTGTCCCCTTCCTCCTCACTACACCAATAGAGAATTTTATCAATTTGGATAGAAATACATTCTTTACAGGTGATGATTCCTTACAGCATTAATGATTTTTGGAAGTAAGACCTCTCAAACTATGTCTATGGCATATCTGATTCAGTTACACATCTCACCAGAAGTACCACTTGGCCAGAGGTGATCGGCCAGTGCTGCTTTGCAAGTATAAACACTAATATTAGCAAAATTCTACTCTTCATTATATTGCAGCACAGCTGACAGGAAGGTTATCGGATATTTGCAAACTGGTTAAAGCCCCTCACCCTGTCACTGCAACTGTGAATTGTCAAAAGGATATAATGATAGAAAGACCCTCTGATGCTGCAGGGGAATTATTTTAATCATTTATAAGCTGGTCAATGGGGTTTAAAAGCACTCAGACATGCATTAAAATGTGTCTGAGACAGGAGCTTGAAGTCAATTTTCAATTGATTCTGTCTAGCAAATGCCTCTTAAGTAAGAATGTCAGTGTCTTTTTTTTTTTTTTTTTCCTTTTCCTCCAGAAGGCAAAAGCTTAATTAGGAGGCTATCATTTTGGTTTACATCCCACAAAGTATGTAACTGCAACATTTCAGTAATCATTTTTACATGTGTACCATACTTGAAGTAACCTAAAGAATGTAATTCCCTACAAAGTGCTGGGAATTACGTAATACAGTGCACAAGATAGACCATAAAACCACAAGATATCATTGTTTCACTTAAGTATATTTTACCTTGCAGATTTAATGCTCTTCTACTGAGAAGGAACAAGTTAGGGAGAATCAATTTCACAGTTTTAATATATAAAGAAAAAAAAAAATCTGACTACAGCCTGAGAGGTTGGAGTCATATTGATTTTACTGTTTTTCGCAGGACTGTAATATCAATTCTGCCTGCAATTATTTTGCATTACTAATCAGCTCATTACAAGCCAGTAAGACAATGTTAGTTTATGGCACAATACACTTGTGGTTCATTTGCCAATACTAATAAAATTTCACAACGTATCAGGTAAAATTTTTTTGTCATTTACGATATCTATAGAGGCTCATCTGTATATCTGCTTTATTGATAATGATACAGCTACCAGCGCTAGTAAAACCACGTTACACATGAGGAAATACAACATTTACAAAAGAGGAAATGTCTTTTGGACTGTAAACTAAACGTCTGTAAAGCAGCAAGGAACATCCAGTTAAAGGTGCTTAAATTGAATAAGCATTCAACTCGTAGCCTAGTTTTAGTAGTAACATTATATATCTTAATACTGGGTCCATAATACGCAAAACTCAGGCACAGCTACCAGAATTGTTGTCTTCAATAGCAATACCAAGACTGTTAGCAATAAAAATATGGCCCATGACACTGCAAGAGCCACATGATAGGACCCTTCAAGATCCACAAAACTTTCAGAGCATTACAGGGCAAAACTGTAAGCAGCATCTTAAGAGGGTTGGAAAAGTTTCGGATTTCTTTGTAAATGTATAATCTGTACAGTGCAGTTGGGTTTTGAAGCTTCAGGCATACTTCAAATATGCTGAAATTTTCTATTTTTTTTTTTCTGCAGTACTATTTTCTCCATAATAAAGTATGCTATCATTTAGAATACAAAGGAGAAGGAAAAAAGTGGTATATTGGGTCCCTGTATTTTTCTATAAATTATAACACTTACTGCACAAAAAAAACAAAGCATCTTGAATTTTTTTTCAACTAATGACACAGACTATGAAATGTAAGGACAAATTGCTTATTAGAAAATAAAGCTTTTGGTTTTTTAAATATAATTTACTCTCCCCAAAATATCAGTTATGACTGCAGAGTCATCTTGGCATGAGGTTTGTATTTAGAATTTTCAAGAATTACTCTGAGGCACTAAGGCTGACAATAGAACTTAACCACAGTTCTCTTCCATATAAAGTTCTTAAATAACTTCTTCAGTATATTTCTTTTTTCTTTAACATTTCTAATTTGGTTGACAGTATGGCTAGCTATCCTTTGAGAAGCAATTATTCTGTAATATTTTTCCTTATTGCCTGATCAGGTGTTATTTATTCCACTGTACTCAGATTTGCTTTGTAAATGATTCTCATCACTATAACACTTTGCAGTTTTCCAAATAATTCATCTTCACAACAATATTCTGAGTCAGAAACGTGGTAACACAGAGACACACAGAGATTAAAGCAAAAAATATCTGGGATGGGACAGTCTGGTGTACATGTCAAGTAGGACAGCTTTGTGCACTTCACATTGAGTAGAACTACATGTATACCCCACACAGTTACAGGAAAGACGACCCAGCAATTTTGCTAATACCCAAATGCCTCAAGCCAGATACAACCCCCAAAAATCCCCAAACACACACATAGAACTGATGAGTCCCATGCTTCAGCAGTCACATTCCTCTTCCTTTTCAACAGCCTCCCTACCCAGCCATTTTGCAATTCCTGCACTTGAAAGGGGTTTTTCCAACATTCTGAAATAAGATCAGGTTTAAGTAGACAGTACTAAGAGTTGCAAAAGCTAGACCCTGGCAACTTTCAAATCTCTGCTGAAAAGAACAAGGACATGAACAGCTTTCAAGAAAAGGCCAACAAGCACCTATTAAAAAAAAAAAAAAAAGACATAATCTGTTTTGCTAGCTTGGTCCTAAAAAATATGTCTGCATGTAAATTTGTCTATTCAGCTAGAAGTTTTCCAGAATGGTTTGATCTAAAGCTCATTCCCAAGCAGATGAAAACATATATTTATCATGGGAATTATGTACAGCCTCAGTAAAGGGCATTTTTATCACTACAGGCTGTGTATTAGGCTTGTTTGAAGCAGATTAGCTGAATGTCAATAGTTTTGAACACTCACAAAACAACTTAATGTTTTATACTAAAATTATATTACTTTTTTCATTCCTTCTTTCAGCTCTTTTATTATTTTTTACAAACACTTACTTTATTTCAGCATCCTGCTTGGATGAGATGTACAGTGAGGAACATCTTCAGTTTTCCATCAAACTAAGTAATTAGGATGCCAAAATCATTCACCCAAATTCAAGCATCCCGACTCTTACAAGAAGATACAAACCACACCTTTGCAATCAACCTTTTTGCTATTATGGTCCTCAGACAAAGCCACTAAATACAAAAGTTTAAGAATCATGTTTATCACCAGGCATTTCTCTGAAATTTCTGATCATGTACCTGCCACTATTAAAACACAACATTATTGTGCCATGTAAGACTGTAAATTCATGTTTGACATCATACTTAGATATTTTAATGTTGTGAGATTACCTGCTAGATATCATCCTTATTAGACATCAGGCAGTGTATTTATCATACTTAAATGCCTCACAGTTACCAACCCTGAGTGTATTTTTATCAATATATACAAGTGATAAGAAATACAGAGTACAGCAGAAATTCAATTGTGAACCGACATTACCATCCACTTCAGAGTTCCTAATATTTCTATCTGTTGTGAAAGGTGATTTGCCCTGAAATGAAATGTTTATCTTGGCTAGTCTACCTCACAGTGGTAGCCCTTCTAAATGCTCCTTGAAAGTCCTTTCAGATATTATCTCACTCTTATTCCTCCTTCTCCCTTCTCTCCTTCCCCTACTAGATTCTAGGCAGAATTATTTGTTCTTCCTTTTCTGTGCTCGGTGTGGATAGACTGCTGATGTGAAGAATTCCTGTTCTCTGTATTATACCATGCAAGAGGCACCCTGATGTTTTTCTAACACTGAACTCCATTCAGCACAGCAGTACCAATAGACTAGCTAAAATACCACTGCTTAACCAAGAAAGGAAAGTAGGACTATGGTAACAGTTATGTTTAAACTTGTTTATGCTCAATATTCAGAGACAGAGAGAGAGACTCCACAAACCATCTAAGGGAGCCTCGTATACTATTATCTCATTAGCTTTCTTTTATGCAACAGACAGCACCTTCATCTTTGTACAGAACTTAAACGTTAAAAAAGCCTGCTGCATAAAAAAAACGCCTTTCAAAGAGTATTTGCATTGTTGTGAGGGATTGAAATATTACATTTACAGTGTAAATAGATCTATTCACTAAACACACAGCTAGTAACACCCACACCTACCAACTACGCCAATTTTTTTTCCACGTAGATTTCCATTATATGGAAATTATATATTTGTAAATTATACATTTGCAATTTTCACATTTGACTGACTATCTTAGACCTGATTTCTCCCACTGTCTCCTTTGCACTGTAAGTCTTGGAGTACACATCTAGAACTCAAAAGGCACAGGGCACACAAGTGATGCACGAGAGCGTAATCTTCACTCATCTTGCCATTTAACATAAATACACAAAGACCCTGTTTGTATTACGTACCTTAGGTCTTTATACAGCACCATGACAATAAATATAGTACAACAAAGAGACCAGAGCAACTGAATTCACTCCAGACCTGTGAAAAAGGTCATTTTAACTTGATCATAGCATGTCAACTGGAAAGCCAAAGTTGGTCAGGTGCAATGCTAACCAGACTTCGCTGTGTAGCAACCATAGAAAATTGGCACTTTTTAGGCTGGTCTATGATCACACTACATGGTCAGAAATAATATCTTTCCATAATCAAAATAAAGACTACAGTCTAAACACAAGCAAACTCCCTGGGCAGTGGCATTTACCTTCACTATAAGCCTGCCTTATAATAAAAAGGAGAAAATATAATTTTGTGTGGAGAGGTTACACAGTGGTGATTCAATTTTAAATAAATTGTAATATCACGGTAGCTGCAACAATGTGATTCATCAGCATGGCCAGCACAGCTGGAGCCAAAAGAACAGGCCATGCCTACGATCACACGGCAAAGTACTGTCATCGAACACACACTTTTGTGAAAGGGTGAAAAGTAAACAAGGAAGATCCAAGTTAACACTCCCCAAAACATTCAGCCATACGACCCTTAACGTCTCTTAAAAGAAAGCAAATTGCCATGGGATAAGAAAGTTCTCACAGGGTGGGAATAGAGACATGCATTTTCTCGGTGGGAGGAAGAGTGTTCCAGCAATCTGGGCTAGTCAGCAATGTTCACAAGCAAAAAGAAAAAAGGACTGGTTAGGCAACAAAATTCTTGAGAAGTTGCTGAGAAATTACCAAGAGTAGTGAACACAAAAACTGCAGAAAGCCCTCCCAATACTAGCAATTGTGTGATAAAATGGCAGATGAAATATCAAGTATAAGTAAATGAGAAAAAAACCTTAATTTTATACTTAAAATGTGGGCTAAGTATGAATATTAAGAAATTAGCAGTTGGGGTTAAAACAGGTCAATTCAATGTTCCACAACAATAACAAAAAGATAAAGCAAAAACTTAAAAAATGTAAGAAAAAGAGCTACTAAATATCCATGTGCAGTCATATCCTGAATACTGTTGACTGTTTTGTTCCCCCATCTCTAAAAGACTACAGATTTCCTAGACACACAAAAAGGTACAGAGAAAGGCAGGAGAACTAAGTAAAGGTGTGGAACAGTTTCAGTGTGAGGACAGCTATATGTGTATGTATGTGTGCGCACATATCTGCACGTATCTGTATGCGTGAGCATATGTTCATATATATACACACATGTATAAAGAGTCTTCTGACTAGAAGACAGATAGCTGAAGAAGGATATGACAAAGATCTGTGAAACTGTACCTACTCTGAAGAAACCATGATCAGCAGATCCTGTCCCTGCAAATGAAAGACTCGTGGCAACAGAAAAAAATTGGTATGTTCAGCATTAACAAAAATATTTAACTTCTTCACACAATGTACAGTTAAGTGGTACATTCTGCCCCTGGATTCTAGGAATGCGAAAAGAATATATATTCAAAAATCCATTAGATTAGGAAAAGAAAAATCTGTCAAATACCACTAAACACATGCGCAGTGCAGAAAGTCTCAGTCACAACGCTCAGGAGCCTGGGGAATTACCACTACATCTCTGCCCTACTCTTCCACAAGCATCCACTGGATGAGGGCAGGAAGCCTTTGGTGCAACACACAGCTGCAAGGCTAGAAATTTAACCACTTTTCCAAGTTCAAATCCAGACAACCATTATTGTTTCTCCTTAATACATTTTGTGATAATTCAAGAAAACCTCCTCATACAATTAAACATGGTTTCACATTCCATATTATGTTTTTATTTGCAATTCATATGTTCGTGTATCTGTGCGGGCTGCCCACTTCTTACACAAATAAAGCAGAAAAATGGAAGGTCTAAAGCAATTAGTCAAGCTACACTGCCAGTACTTAAATGAACCATCTGTTCAAAGGTATATAAGACCAGAGCGGTTTTGAGCCATAAGGCAGCTCTCTCATTTCTGCAACATCTATCTGTGATTCGGCAATACCCATCCTTGGTTTGGAAAGGTTATGTCTGTTACTGTTTCGTAATTAAACATAGAAAGGGCACTAACGTCATCCTCTTATGTCACACAAAGATGTAATTCTGTCATAGATTTCCTTTGGTTTGCGGGGATTTTGGTTTTGGCAGAGTTAGAATATATGTGAACACTTTGTGTGGGAAAAGCCACTCAAAAAAATTTCCAGAATGCATTATGCAAACTATCACATAAAAATTAAGGTCAAGAGAATGGACTTAACAGCATTTCACCAGGGCACAATGAAATACTTCCTGACTGAAGATATTTGACCCTCTCTTACTGCTCAACTACAGCTTTTTTTTTAGGATGGAAAGGGGAAGCAAAGGGTAGGAGATTGCTTTTTTGTCTCCTCAAAAACAGATCTAAAGCATGACTACCTCCAGCATCCAATTCTAGAAGTATTTTATTAGTACATCACTGACATTTATATATGCCAAGACTGAACATGCTCATTATGACTGTTTATTAGACAAAAGGCTACTAGTAGAATGATAATTAATCAGTTGGCATTGATTGAAATTCTTGATGAAATGAAGCGTGAGCTGTTGAAAAATAATTGAATGTAATCATAAAATCTATGAATCATCCATAGAAAGCACATTTATTAAACCAGAATTCATAACGAAGATATTTTGTCTAGCTGATTTTCTCCTCTTTGGATTCTCTCCTGTTGAACAAAAAAGCCAGATGTTCCTACACCAATCTGAAAAGAACAGACATCGGTTAAATATTCCATGCAATAGCAGAATATGAGTTTTGATATGTGACTTATTAATGAACTTAAAGAGCTTTTATAAAGTACAAAACTAAAACCTCATATTTGCCGTAATAGCTCAAGAAAAGTGAAACACACTTGTGTAAAAAAAAAAAGTTAATGAAACCACAGCAGCCTTCAAAAGAAGTAACCAAAATGAGTTTTCATTCTACTGTAACTGAAAATCTAAAATTAACTCAGGATACATCTAGCTATTCTTTCTCAGTACCACTTTCTGATGGAAAAAATACATAATGCAATGTCACAGTTTCAAAAGCATTGACAGAGGTATCCCTTTGCAGACAGAAATCAAGTTGCTAATGTTTTGGGTTTTTTTAATCTATCATTATCTAAACACTGATAGAGCCAAGATGACTAAGGCTTCCAGTATTAAAAATTGCAGACCATGTTATCATGAAAAAGATATTTAAGAATTGGAATTGAGTTTAAAGGTAACCTCATTTTCTGAAGATTACAAGCAAGTCCTCTTATATGAATTCTGCTTTTAGACGTCCTGAGTAGTGATTAGTGCATGCAGTATATGAAGCAAATTAATTCCCCCTTACAATGATCGATATTCAAGTAAACGTGAACTTAGTCCTGACAGAAGCTAAAATATTTGTATTACAAGCAAAATTGTAATCCTAAATGTTAGATTAGATAAAAATACATCTTTAATCATATAACTTTATATTATGCAAACTAAAAAGGTCAATGTTTTAATAGAATTTCAGTGAGAATTTGTTTCTGCTCAAGTCTTTGAAAAAAAAGTTTAAATATGTGTCAATAATACCATGATGATGTGAACAAACATAAAAGGCACTGATTTATCTGTTAAATCACAGAAATATGTATCAGAATATTTGAAGTACAGAAATATTTCTGTTGCAGTGGATCATGTATCTCAGAAAATCTTACTTATATCCTTCTTCTCACGTCCACAGAGAGCAGTTTAGCAAGTCATAAGAACAATTCTTTCTTCAAACAGCATGTAGTCGCAACATGAAATTGCAGGTGGAACAAACAGGTAAGCAATGACTAAAAACATCTTTCTATTTCCAAATGCATTTCTTCTGGATGAAGAAATATCTTTTTTATGCAACACTAGCACTCATGTTCACTATAGATAGTGCTACAAATTCCTTAATTGGTATCACTTACTCATGGCTAGCCCAAACCAGAAGGCTAAATTACGCAGCATAACCTCTGAACTCTACAAGCATCATTTTAGCATTCATCTGGCAATGCAAACAGAGTACTGACCTAGTTCTGCTGAAAAAAAACCTTTGCAAAAGTCCCTATGAAAAAAATAATATATGGTCATTCTAAATGCTAGTTGAATAAGTGGGAAGGAGGGAAAAATACATTACACAAAAACTTCTGCAGCATATGATTCCACAGCCACCACCATCCCCTTTGCTATAGGATATCAGCATTGCTCTAAAGGCATTCATCAAGGATATGTCAAAGAACATGACCAGGAGTAAGATAAACTGGTTGCACTATCAGACTTTCTGCCTCCCTTTTCTTCCTAGTACTGCTTTCCTCTGTCAGAAGCACTTATTAAAAAAGTCCTGAGCTTACATGTTACAAAGGCAACAAATAACAGAGCATGGGGCAGGTTATAATTCTTATATCAAATACAAAACCCACCGCAATAAATTAATTTCAAACACAGCTAACTCTACAGAGTACAAATACCCTCTTGCATACCCCCTCTATTCTGATGTATGTATAAAACTTTAAACAATCAACAAATATTACCATCATGATGTTATTTTAATAGGGCACTTAAAATGTGACACCCATAGAACATAACAACTAAATTATCTAATTTTTGTTGATGTGGATTTTCAAGCCCTACAACTTTCTCAAAGAAGGAGTGACTACATTGAACCCAAAGATCTAATTTAAGGCAGACTTGAGAGGAAACTACTTCTTTTGCACCATTACCAAAACAGCTGCAATGGCAGCAGAAATAGTACAGCAGCGGCTGAAATTTTGCCATCATTATATTATTTAGACATTTCTCTGAGCAGAATGATATGACGGAGTGACTATTGCCACCACTGATAGAGCATCTACACGAAGAAGATAGTACAAGATGAGCACAGGCACAGCCTGCATATTACAGATAAAGACAATACAAATGCAAGCTCTAATAATAACCTCTTGTAGAATTGTACCAAATAGACTTTGTTTCTATGCATTATTTATCCACAACTACATTTCAACAAAAATGGCCTCACCCAAATTAATTGAAGCTCTCCTTTGGTATATTTGTTAGGAATCAGTATTACACATACCCTGGTTTATGCTCTATTCCAGCACTGTATCATCACAGGCATCCAATAATTATAAGTTCAGTTATTTAAAGTAAATAAATGACAAATAAATACTCCATTTACTTGTTTAAATCATCAAATAAATGTGGGGATTTTTGCAGAAGTCTGAGTAACTAATGTACAGCTTTTTTGGTTCTTTCCCTGCTGTTATTTCTGAACCAGTGCATTTATTTAATATGGAGTGCTCTACAATGTTAAAAAATAAAATGACATAGTTCAGAAATTAAAAATTTAACTTGTGGAAGATGCTGCTATAACTAGAAGCTATGAGGATTTAATGAAAGTATTCAAAGTTCTTTTAGTATGACAACAGCAATTATTCCTTTTCTTCCTCAACAGTGATCTCCCCTTTACTACCACATTCTGTGTATTAAACAAAGCAGCCCAGTCTCGTAAGCAGGTAGGGAAAAAAAAATCCCTACAGGCAACCTCATTGCAGCCTTAATGGTCCTTGTGAAACTCCATTGCTTAACCCCTCCCACATTTCCTTCCTGCCCCACCACAAGCAAAAGATTAATGGCTTTTCCCCCATGCTTTAAGTTTATTCAAGCCAGAGAAATAAATGATGAAGCTGCAAAGTGATTTATTCCAATTTCTGACCACTATACCTGATGTCCCTCAAGAAAAAAGCCTCAGCAATGTCCAACATCACTCAATTGTTTGGTTGAGCAAATTTGTTAGTCTCTGGTTGTGCAGCAGGGGAAAAGAGGCAGCAGCAATGGAGTTTAAAGAATAGCTCTTGTAAAATTAGAACTCCTAAACACCAAATTAAGGACAGACATAAGAAAAAAATAAATCCATATTTACAGCTTTTGAAGAACCCATATTAGAATGAAATTATTAAAGTTTATTACTTATGTTCATGACTACATTCTGATTTCATATGGTGCCACTGTGCACCACCCTAGATACTGCAGTTGCCTTATGCATTGCTAGGAAGAGTGAGGAAATCTCTGTGGATATTGCTGCTTGGCTTACCACGTAAGACATAGCGACATAGGAGGAAAGCAGGGAGCGAGTACTCCTGTGGGTAAGGCACAGACAGAGCACAGGTGATTATGAGAAGACAAAAGCTGGAACAGGAGAAAACAGAGGAACTATACCATGTGCTAAGCAGAGCAGAGGGATGACGCTCAGAACAGGAGGAGGAAGGGGTTTCATTTGCTGCAGGCTATGGTAGTAGTATGTACATAACCTTTAACTGTAAGACACAAATGTTAGATACGTTTTGTGTGTGCATGGTTTCACAATAGTATCACAAGTGGGTTAATTTAAGGAAAATATATTGTGGAGTTTTAAAGGTTTAAGAACGTGTTGGTAGGAGGTGACTACCACACAATGACTCTTCATAACGCCTGCACATGTGGAAATACTCTGCATTTATTTGCAGTGTTCCCCTCCCTGCAGCAAACATGCTGCCTTTACTTACCTCGCTGCTTTTTGACTCCTTCCTGCTCAACTTTTTTTATCCCCACCACACTGGCCTCCTAGGATGCAGCATCATTTTCCCCTTGTGTTTCCTCAGGCTGCTCTAAAATGGTGCAGCATACATAGCGCAGGAAGATGTGCTACTCTCATTACTTTATCTCCGGCCTGACTGTAGACCTCTGGAATTGAAGGAATCTGCTGTAACATCGTATGATACTTTCTGGTCCCATTACCAGAAAGCCTTATGTACTTCTCTGCAAATAAGATGACAAACTCCTGTGTACTTCCAAGACCTGAAGGCTAGCAGTCCTAGCCTAGCCCCCTCTGCTTTCACACCAACCTGAAACATATCGCAACACTGCATCTTCCATACAGAGCAAATATGACCCAAATGCAGTTTCAATTTTTACACTTCTAAAAGGAATGAATGTCATGATAAATACTACATACATCTCACCATCGACAGTGGCAAATATAAGCTGCGCTACTTCTGTTTCAAACAGTACCTACATACAGCAGGAGATCAAACAGTAGGAAAAGATGTTTTCCTTTGCTGGTTTGTTAAACCAAAATGGCACATAACATTGTCCAACTGCAAAAATACCATCCTGTGTTTTCTGGAGTGCATCCTGTAGCGCTTACGCTGAAACAGCTCTCAGCTGCCTACAGGATGCTATGCCCAAACACAAAACAGGGGCTTCTGCCACTGGTGGTTATGAATGCAGCCTTAGTAAGGTTTGTCTACTGTATAATCTTCCCATAGCTATTTGCTGCACAATCATTCAAGGTAATGAAGGAAGTCCTGACTCCATGCTTACAGCAGCCATGAAAGCTGCTGCCTCCTAGATAAGGGTATGCCCTCTAGGTGAAGTGGGGGAATTCTGCCTCAAACCAGCGTCGCAGTCCTGCTGATGAAACAACGGAATCCTCCCTGTTGCTGAAGATCATCTGCCTTCTGCTCAGCTCAAGTGAGGATTTAGTACCATCTTTACAGGTGTCTTATGAACTGGAAAAAAATGTTCCTTAACAGAGCTGATGCTGAACACATTTAAAAATTTTTAAAAAAGGACAGGGGAGGGCAAGGGAGACAAACAAGCAGCCCCTGCATTCAGCAGTGATTGTGCATAACAAACAATACTCTTACTTAAATACGGTCAAAAGATGGGCTGATGCTAACCTTAGCAATATCAATGTGGTTACTACTTTTTTCCTCCTTTTTATTTTGAAGACTAGAAATGGAAAATCATTTTCTTACAGACAATAAACTCCAAATCAGAAAAATAAAAATCATATGGTCAGTGCTATTCATCCAGTTATGTATTTGTCTCAAAAAGTGGAGAATTTATTCCTGACAACAGCAGATCAGATCATGAAAATAAAAGGCCTAATTCTGAACTTGTTCTCTTTACAAATATATTGCAAGAAGATAACTTTCTCATATATTTTCCAGTGGTCATAACGCTGCTCCTAGCAAAGCGATGAAAGCTGCAGTACTAAGCTTGCTGCTTGCTCACCAATTTCCATGTCAGAGTCTCACTGGCAAGTGGCCCAGTCATAGAGCAGATGCTATTGTAATTAATACTTCTATACCCCCCAAAAATGGTGACTATTTAATTACTAAAAGTACTTCTTTTTAACTAGATATTTTTGACTAGTGGGCCTAACAGAACTCAAAGAACTCTTCTGTTCACAGGTTTGCTCAAAGAAAGGTTGTTCACTGACAAATAACTTCAGTTTGAATGTTTTAAGCTGGCTGTATCCTTAAATTCACAGTTCCTTTGCCAATAAGAAGCTGATATGAAGCACTGAACTTATTATCAGGCAATGAGAAAGTTGAAGTCCCGCATCTAGTTCCCAATTTCAGTCATCTTTTCCCTCACATTACATTTTCATTCCCTAGTTAAGTGAAGCAAACAATACTGAGAGTATTCATGAATGTTTGGAAAACTATTTATGTTCCTGAAAATAAGTATTCGTTTTTTCCTGACAACCCTGTGTATTTTGGGGATAGCAGGAGAAAAGAAAATTAAATGCAGAAGCAAACTATTAATAGCCAACAGATTTTGCTTTCAGTGCTTTGCGTACCTGTCAGGTAATTTTCAATCTGGGATCCATGCATGTAATCAGCATGGAAAGGGAAATTTTTAAGTGTCTAAAAATTCCTTAGACTTACTTATCTCCTGCCACCTGTCTAACTGTCAGAAGGTCCTTCTCCTATTCCAGATGGGAGTAAAAGGTCCCCAACTTGCACAGAACCCCCTTGCTATGGAGAACAAGATATACAGTCAGGGACCAAAAGCAACCTCCTTAACAATTTAGCTAAGTGGCAAAAACTGAAGCTAGATTGCTGCTTTAGAATCCAGAATCTTACTCCTTCAGTGCATTCAAGTATCAAATTAGTTCAGCCTATAAAGGAAGTGGTCACCTGTCACAGTAAAACTGGTGAACAGGTTCAGCAAATGAGGTTGTTCTTATGCAAATAATTCAACCAACTGTCTACTTCTTCACAAGAAAATATGCCATTTTAGCAAATTGCACTCTTACCACAGTGCCTCACTTGTCCTAATATTAATCTAGGAGAGACTCCTCATTTCAGGTCTCTTTGAATTGAGAAATGCCAGTCACTAACTCAGCTTCTGAACCATTTTGTGTGTTTTTTCAGCAACAGCTAACCAATGTCCAAAGATCACAGCATTTCAACAATCCTTACTCAGTTCTGCTGCAGCAACAACCAGAGTATGAAATAAAAGCTCTAGACACTCTTATTAGCACATACATTATACTTACTACATTTGCAAAGGACTTCAACTTACCTAAAACTGTCAACTTCTGCTTTTTGTGTCATTGTGTATTCTGCTGTGCATGACTATACACAGTTAGGCAGCATCAGACATGCAACATCAATTCTAAACAAACAGGAGGTCACAAAGCTCACATTCTCAAAGCTATTACAGAAATTGCAGCCTTCATCCAATCTCAAATCCCTGCGCTCACTTAAAAGCTCTAACCATATAATTAAATGTAGGTCAGCTTAAAAGTGGACAATTCTTTTCAGGCTTTATACAACGCTCTTGAATAAAATTTTCAGCAATTCTGTTCTTTTATCTTGGAGGGCTGTCAGACTGTCGTCAAAACCAGGGTCTTCCTGGCAAAAAGTTTTAACGCAGAGAAAAAGGTACAACAGTGTAGGAGGAGATGCTTAGAAGAGAATAAATCTCTAGCTTTCTTTCTTCAAAGCTAGAATGTTTCCCTTGTCTGAGACATACTGAGGACAAGTTTAACCCAGGGTAACTCTTCCATAGTCTAACAGCCTTACACCAATGAGCATTTTGACCCAATCTGTCTGAGACATGCCTGGAAAAATAACATATTTTCCTCACAGTCCTGCTGCACAGAGGGAAATCTTTCTTGTCACTCCCTGTAGCTGTCACGTCTTAAGTTTTTCTAGAAATTCTCTCCTGACTTTCTTCACCCCTACCAGCCATCTTCATAAGAGCAGGCCAGATTAGATTGTCCTGCGCTCCAGTGGATTTTATTCAGATATATACTACTGTAAGTGTTAAAAGAACCTGGCCTTGGTTTTTGGAGTCCTGCTATGGTTTCTTTTCTAATCAGAGCAGAGAGAGACTATCATAATCAATCAATTGCTTGACTTGAGGCACATATGCTTAGACAGGTTTTCCACTTTTACTGTGTGTTTTTAAAGATAAGTAACACAAAATGTAGTCGAATTATTTTTCTTAAAGAAAAACTCTTCATGAGAGATGAAGGGGTACTGGAGACTGGGGAAACAAAGAACAATGAAACCCTAACCTATAGGTAGAAGCAGCCTACTCAGGAAAGGAAATACTGTCTGTAGCTTTGCAAAGCAAAAATCTGCTTGTTTTCCAACTCAGGCTATATTCTTTTTCAAGTTAGATCTATTTTAATCTCAATGGAACTTGGCTCACTGAGGCTTTTGTTCACTTAGCACAACTAAATCTACTCTATAGAATAAATGGAATCATATTCATTTGCCATACTTCTACATATGAATTTAAATATGTTTAATACTTTTAGTTATTATACTATTCTTGAAATTGTTTCAGCATGAAAAGAATATACTTATTTAAATTCCCTTTCATGGTAACCTATACATTTTTCTCATCTTTCAAAGAAAAAAAAGCAATGTGTTCTTAGTGTTAAGTATTCACAGTTATTCATTATCAATCTACTCTAGAAGACAGCTAAGCATCTTAATCTTTTGTTGTGAAATCAATTCATAATTTAATTACTGATGATTAAAGACTGCCTAATCTAGCTGTAATTTTTTTGGTGTAAAAACCAGTGATACACTACACCATTAAATAAAAGAATCCAAATCATGGCAATAACTGAGAAACAAACCAAAAAAACCTTTAAATGGACCGCTAAAACCCTCATATTTAGACAAATTTTCTACTTCAGATGTTTTATGACTATGCAGTATGAACAAGCATCTCCTACCCAATTTAGCATTTAGCTAATTAATATGCCAAGAAAAAAAACCAAACAAAAAACAACACACCAACCAACAAACACACCCAAACCACCAAGGTCCTTTGTATTGGACAATTTTCATTTCCACAAGGAAGCCCCATGGAATGGCATTATTCAAGACACTAGAGCCAACAGATTATTCAAGATAAATGAGCTATAACCAAAAAAAGAATCTGGGTTTAAGCACTTGTTTCTCACCCTCCCTTTTCTCCCTCCCTTATGTTTTTGCAGAACATGGCTCTCCTTCCCCAACACTAATAATATTGCAGTAAAATTTTCTGCTCTGGATCTAGTGTTATTATAATGATTAATCCACATTATTTCTGTATTACTCTATAACCAGATTCTAAACTCTATTTTCCATGTATATTGGCACAATGCAGACCTCTGACATCGTCACTAGAATGATTTAACACAGATTCAAACAAACTGCAACTGATTTGTTGATTCTCAAGATAAACAGTCTTATTCATGCAAAGATATAAAACTTAAGGAAAAAATGGTGTTTTCCACATTTCTGTTCAGGACTTTCTGGAAAGATATGCATACACACTTGTATAGGTATACATGCATCATTTATCTCATTCTCATAGTAGCCTGACAATCTGGATCCATTCATATATAAATCTGCACAGTAGGTGCTCTTTTCCGCAGTATTCCTGGGCATCAAGCTATCGCCATGCAAATACAAACACTCAAAATCCAACATCACTGTACAATACTGTTAGTAACAGCAGTATAAATGTATACTCGACAAAAGCAAGCATGAGTACTAAAAGAGGTGTGAAAATTCTATCCGTCCACTGTAGCAAGTTTTGACAACTTTTATTATTTTAGAATTAGATTCCACCTCCCTCCCCTCCTCTTTTTTCATATAGTATCAAAATACAATATGGAGCTTTCAGCCTTTATGAACTTAGGTACAGCAAGATGCATTGTACAACGAGCAGCACGAGTAGGATACCTGAAGCGACACGTCATGCCTTCAGTCAATATAAAGTCAACATAAAGCTGAGACCTTTGATACAGGCCTTGAACAATGCCTTCTGCTGGCCTCAGAAGAAAAGAGATCAAACGCTGGCTCTTCACAAGTTAAAACCCTTCACACCCCACCTCTCCAGCATACCAAAAACAGCTAACATTCTGCTATCTACCACATCATTCCTTTCCATCTCTCCTTTCCTCAATCACACGTTGAATTGAAAGGATTAAGCTCTCATTTACTTGATTCCCAAACAGAGAGAAGATGCTTTTTTCCTCTTAGGCACCTAGAATTGTACATAATTCAAGTGACAATTCTGAGCAGCCCTTTCTGATAAAAAAAGTGTATGAATACTGACATGGAAGACATCTTGTACGCTGAGCTCCAATTCTTCTACTTGAGTAGACTCCCACTCGTATGAGTGGATGAGAACAGGTCTGTCAAACTGAAGCTGGAACTGAAACAATTTAGTCAGTCCAAAGTGAAATACACAATTATTTATGTTATTACACAACAAATATTTAAATAGATAGAGGAAGATAGGTCAAAAGTACTAATGCTGAACCAATGCATTCTGTTTACTCCTCCATCACAAATTATTAATGTAACTTTATGAATAGGTAATATTACCTTTATGCTCAGCAAGCGTACCTGTGCACAAGTCTTTATTAAAGCAAGCTAGGTCCTCTTTTAATAAAGCAATGAAACCGTCACCCATTTCTTCCAAGTTATTATTGCCACTGGAAACATAAATGATGAAAAACTTTCCAATGCTGTTTGTAAATACTGAACTTGAATTTCAAAGTTAGGCACTAATCCATGGAAACAAATCAATGCGGAACAGAAATACTTGTGACATATCCAAACATCACACAAGTAGCATATGTCTTCTCAACTGATGTAACATGATTCACAGACTTACAAGAAAAAGCCTTCTTGTATGATCAATATGGGTAACAATTTAAAATATTTGCTATATTACTACTCACATGCTTTCAATTCTACACTTAAAAGGCCATAGGTATACGTGGAAAAGCTCTGAACACTGAGTATTTGTGAATCTAAAGTTAGCTGAAAGCTGAGTAACTGGCAAGCCAGAAGTAATGCTGGGTATAAATCTTACTTCTGATCCCCAGAGAATTAATACTGAGGAATGTATATTACTAAGAATTGCTAATTTGGGAATTTCTTCTTTTCTTTTCTTGGTCCTTCACTATTCATCAAATATCTTTAGATAAAGACATATTCTTCATGTCAGAATTTAAAGTCTTTGTTTCAGCACAGAGCTGAAATTATCACAAGGGCAGTAAATTAAAGTCTTAGATTTTTAAAAGCAGAAGGGAAAACCTGAGCATTCAGTAGTGAGATGTACATCTCTTCTTGCCTCTGTCTCTTTTATTTATTTTTTTACAGACAGAACAGAATCTACTACAGTCTTTCATGTCTTTTCTATTTATGGAATAGTGTTTGTCTCCTTAGACTCATCTCTTTGGCATTCTCCTTGGGACATACTACATCTGAAAAGAAGATAGAAACCTCCTTAGTAAAATATTTCAATTTGTAGAACCAAAAGTCAGATGCATAGAAACACAAACATGAGCTGTATCTTTTTATTCTAGCAGCCAAGTAAACCTCAAGGAAGTCTCTGAACCAAAGTAATAAAGGTAAATGAAAATTAGAAAGTAGATTTAGTAGCAAATATTTTACTTTTCAGAAGACTTGAGATTCTGTTCAAAGGCAAAGCAGCTTTTTTATTTCAACTACTAAATCTTGCATGTGATGACTCTCTTCCCAAGTCTGGCCTTCACGGTTGAGTACAGTTATGTTTTCCTCTGACTGCTGCTATTACTCTCTTGGAATCTTCTCAAAACTACTGGGAACTTGATGATACTAGGAAACTGGTTTAGCATTAAGCGTTAACAGTAGAAAAATTAAATCATGATTAGGTAAATATAAACAAATCATAAACTTCACTCCAGCATTAGCTGGTGTGTCTGCCTGCCAATGTGCAATCAATTTTTAAGTAGTCTCACTGGGCCTTTTGCAAGGCACTACACTTTTCCTAATATACACATCGTGTAGGCTGCATGCCTGAGCCTGCTAGACAGCACTTGCTTCACTTTCAAGAAGTTCCAAATTTTTTTACTGCTAACGTATATTTGAAAGTGAATCACGAGAGCATTCCCAGATCCCACCATATATGCATCAAGGTGGCATCTAAGCCAGAAACACACCAAGATAAATATATAATTGTAGCTTCTCCCAGCAGAAGGGTATTATGCAATCCCTTCACATGGACTCACTTTCAGTGGGACATGAAGTGCATTAAAAATGTCTGATTCAATCTTCAATCCTCAAAAAATAATGAACACAATTTTTATGGTGTACAAACCAGTGAGTGATTTATATTATATATATACACCACAAATACAATGGGTGGCACCTGCATTATTGATTTGTGTACTTCTTCATATATATACTCTCTCCTCTTAAAAGCTTGAGGTTGCTGCCTCAAAGGGGAAACAACTCATTTTACGTACACCCTAACTTCTATATATTCAATTAGCTTGAATTTTCTCAGGGAATGACCAGTTATTCTTTCTGAAGACAAGCAAAGACTATAAGCGGGGCACGGCAGTAACACGAGACAGATACAGCAAGTGGGGAGCCTGTAGAAGAAGTGGAAACTGCCACTTATGGAAGCCTCTTGGGAAAGGCAAAAGAGAAAACTACAGAGATTAGTGGACCAAAATAACTGGACTGGAAGAAAGGATCCATTCTAAAAGGGCACAAAGGTGGGGGGATGATTTACTTATGAGTCTTACTTCAACCTAATTCAACAGTTCTTTGAAAACTTTCTGCAGTCTACTTCTATTTCTTTTGCTTAGAACGCAAGACATTTCAGTAGTTTCTGTTTCTCAACATCAAGGAAAAAAAATCTACAATTCTACCTTAAAGTTCTGGCAAATTTGGGTTTCAATCATGACAAGGAAGAACTTAATTTATTCCCAGATGATTTTATAAACACCAAGCTAAAATGAGCACAGGATGCAGTTAGAGAAGAGTTCAATAAAATGAGCTTCATATTCAGTTCTGCCGGAGTCTATTATCATTATCAATGAATGACCATTAACAGAGTCTCCAATTAATTCTTCAATACAGAAAAAGCAAATGTTCTTTCCAGTGCAAGTGAAGAATTCCCTTGTACCACTCTGTTTGAAGAGTAAAGCACAGAAATCTAGCTACAAATTGCATCATACAGTGTTTGAAGGAGGAAGAAAAGGAAAATACCTGATCTCCAACAGAGAGGAATTTCCTTTGTTATTAAAAGAAGATTCACCAAATAGTCTGTTACAAGTATTAAGACATCCCAGTATGGCCAGTAATAAAATATTGTTAAAGAGCAGAGAATAATAAATAAATAAATAAATAAAGCACACCACTTCTGAAATAACCAGCTATACATAATCAAAACAAAATTATCAGAAATTAAGGGGTTTTTTTCCAAAATATAAAGAAATATATTTTTTAAAAAGTCAAACTAAAGACTCCATTCAGCAGCTCGCAATATTGCAATATCACTGAGGTTTTGGCGTAAATACTATCTGGGACAGGACTCATGGATGCCACCCCCCCCGAGATCTTTAAAAAGCCCACCAAATAATCCTGCATAACTGTCTCACGCCTAATTTCATTCCAGATATGTATCACCATGTCTAAGGTGAACTCTACTGTGTATTTATGAAATGTCAGTCAGCGCTACAAATCAAAACCTTCAATATCCAGTGGACCCTTCCCAACAAAAAACACAATACATAAATTTAAAAGAAAGGACCAAAATAAAAATTTAATAGTACTGAATAGTATTGCACACTCCCAATCACTCATCTTTAACACTATGCAGTGACGTTACCTAGGACTGTAATAAAGACTGCAGAGTGAAGACTACTACCACTGTTTTATTTCTGATTTTAAATAATAAGTTTAATTGAATATTCAGGATAAGAGAAAAACTAAAAATGGAAAAACCTTCAGTATTTGGTGTTAAGTACTGAGTTTGTCATTTAATATTACTTACCATTCTCGTTTCCTGGTCTAATACCAGCATGACTGACATTTTTCCATTTCCATAACATCAAGTCTGTAATGTTTAAAATATCTTGTGAAATACAACACTCAACATTTTCAACTTCTAAGTTATCAGCATAAAGGGAAAATAATGCCTGTGTCATCGATAACCTTGTATGTCCTACAAGGGTAAAACATCCAACGTTCTTCCTTTTTTCCACTTATTTGATCAATTAAAAATTGTAGGCACTGATCATCAGATTTCCAAAATTATTTACCTCATCTCTATCAACTGCCTCAAGTGTGGGAACGAATTTTAGGAATTTGCATACTGCAAACAAACCTGTTACCAACTGGACCACTCTGACATCTTTTGCTGCTGGAAGATGCAGCTCTGCTTTTATTCATGCCATGTTCTTCCCACACTAATCCTGTTCTTTACTAACATATCACTGGGCGATAAGTTGAAAGCCCATTTTCACCCTCCAGAGTATAAACTTTAGCAACCAGTCCCAAAAGCAAAGACCATACAGACAAGTTCTCCTGCCATCATTCCACTGTTTGCTCCTTGAACTGCTGTCAGTAAATTGTTCAACTTGAGCTTTCTGGTTTATACTTCAACTGCTTGGTTGAAAACACTGAGATATGGCACATTAAATACACAAGACTGACTGGCATCACTCATTTTTTCATCGCATAAGTAGTAAGGTTCCTTTGGAAACTAATAAATATCTTCACCTACATCACCTGGAAAAAGAGCAAGAGTGCCATCCTTGTCAAAGGCTACTTTCCTGTACCTCATCAATCCCCTCTAAGTGCTTTATGGTGCATTTTTCCTCACCTTACCTCAAGCAGCCTGAAGCAAACATCTTGTTGGAGGATGCAGATGGCCAGGAGAATAGGAGGAGGAGGAGGGAAAAAAAAAAAAAGAAAAAGAAAAAGTTCATTTCCCTCCCCCAAAATTCTCATTTAACCTTCATGCAGAGGGAAAAGCTTGTTGAGGGCTGCCATAGCAATGTGTTTCACATCCAGCAGCTTATCCTCTAAGGCAGCCATGAGCCTGCAGACTGAAAATTTGGTCTCTTGCATGCAAATAGGATCTGGTCCTGAGAAGGGCTAAGTACGCTGAACTCCTTGAGACTTCAAACTGCAAATAAGTGAAGCCGGTCTTTTATTTTCTTTTTAATATATAGTGCTCCTTAAGGCCTGTTTTCTTGCTAACCCATTTTCACATGAATTCTACTTGTCTGCGCTACTGTTTGTCATTCAATACCAAACAAGCTGTCTAACCACCTGATACCAGATAACTGCTCCTAATTCTTTTTCAAAATTTTTTAAAAGGGAACAGCAAGCATTTAGAAACTAAAAAGCCTAATATCAGCCTCTTCCTTTGAGTCTACAATCATCTGATAATGTCCTCCACCTCTACTCCTCCCTGTGTATCTCAAAATGTGCCATCTGTTTCAGAGTAGAAAATTATGTATAGGAAGGAAAGCTCATGCAGCTTGAAATCTGACCAATATGATGCCTTTTTCTCCTCATTCCCCTTCCATCAACTGAGTGTACCTGGGTGGCTGTCTTAAAGGTGCAAATGTATCAGGAAAAATAATTAGCTAATGCTGTTTGCATGTGTTGGGTACAACTACTTTCACATCAAAGTTTTATTTATATCTAACAAAAGAAGTTAAACATCCCTAGCAAAAGCATCATCTCTGAACACCTGAATGCTGCATCATAAAATCTTTATTGCACAGTGACCTTAGTGACACCAATGACTAATTGCCACCGAGAGAAAAGAATATTATGTGACACTGTTCATTTCAGTATACCAAAAAATGCATTTTAGAAAAAATGGCAAGAAGAGGTGCACCTTGAAACACCATGCTAGAAATTAAATGCTCTTCTCCTGACAGGTTAGGTAAACGACAATGAAAGCTGAATTTCAGCCTAACTTAAAAGGAAAGTAAACTAAAAGGAAACTAAAAGGAAAGTATTACTAAATAATTATTATCACTAAAATAAATAAATAGAAAGGTATTATGTCTGTTTCAAAGCTCCAGGTGTTCTGTAATCTTTCTCTATTGAAGTTGGACTACTTAAATTTATGTTAGCTGATGACCTAACACCGCTTTAATACTTGTAGTGGATTGAACAAGATTTTTGTAATACACAAAAAAGGCCATTTCATGTCAACATGCAGACTCCAGGCATGTTCAGATCAACAGAACTGGCCTTTGTCTGGGACAGGTTTTCATTGCTTAATCAGAAATCTGTTAAAATTCATGGACACATAGTAAATCCTCACTCTGCCAAAACAAAGGACATTTGTAAAGTAGTCTTCCCTGAGTTCTCCAGCTGTTATACAACAGGTTCATTTTACTGCATGGTTGTATTTGCCGACTCAGTTTCCCATAGTTTTGCTCTTTTATATATAGTATCCATAATTTCACAACATACATATAGGTTATATGTGGGTTTTTTATTAAAGACTTTGCACAGAACCAGGATCCTCTACAAGACAGACAGGAATGCACATCTATTCTGCTTTATTGCTTCCAGCCTAGCCAGGGTGAGATTTTATAAGGACCTTGAGAGGAAAGAAGGTGACAAACTGCCAATGAAAGCCAAACAACATAATCTTTTCAGGAATTCCTTCCAAAAAAAAAAAAAATCTTCAAAAAGATGGGAAGACATTAAACTTTATGATACATTTATCATGAAAGCCAGCTTAGTGAACAGGAAAACAAACTGGAGGCAAACAGACCCAAAGAAAATCTGAACAAAACCTCCTGTCCCATAGCTAAACAGCTGCCTATCCTCACGCAGGTTATATTTCAGTACTATTTTTACCACATATTAACATGCAAGCCTAGCTTGCAGCTTTTGGCTTCAGTGACTAAAAAGCTGAAAGTGTTAGAGAAGGCGACTGTGTAACAGCAATTGGGATGAATGAAGATAGCAGGTCCTCTCCAAAGTGGGCAATAACACAGCATTTCTAAGATTGCACTCTGCAGTCATGAAGAAGTGGAAAAATGAGTAAAAATCTTGAAGAGCCTGCATGGCTGCTGAGCCCCAAAAGCTCATGAAAGCTTCTGTGGCCCAGCAGCTGTGGAGGCCATTTATCTTATTGAAATGAGTCTCATGGGAGCGCATTTAATTTAAGTCCCTGAAGTTAACATCATTAGAAGATACATTTCCTTGATGATTAAAAATTAAATACACAAGTATTTCAAAGCTTTTGAAATAACTTAGAACTAATGAAGGACTAATTGCTTCACTACATGTCTTCATATAATGATGTATAAAAAATTGGTGTCAACTGTCTTATGTCAACTTCTGCATCAGTTAATTACATGTTTTCCATCAGTCATCCATAGTCACAATTAAAACACGAGAATATTACGATAATTAGTTTTCTGTTTTAGTGAAAGAGACAACTGAAGGAAGTGTTAAAACTCAGTTGACTTTTTTTGTTATTAAGCTGACAGAATAATTACCACTATCTTAGAAATCAACTCCATGGCTAGTTGGCTAGTGGTAGTTATATTGCTGAGGCATTCACTATTAGAAAACTCTGGGGTTTAGCAAAGTCCACTAATTTCAATTAGTTCTTTCTTATTTTTTGAAATATCATGAGCAGCATCTAGTTATTTATCAGAATAATAAATACTGAAATTTCTTTTCAAAATAAGTCTAACACATAAATTAGTAGGCAGTCACTACCCCTGTTTTCAAGGAAATAAAGAACAAGCGGGACTGGAGCGAAGGTATCTTCATCACATCTTTTACATTCCTTACTGATGGGGAAAAGTCTGCAGACAGCAAATAGGAAATCAGTATGTAGCAACTGGAGAAATACCATTTGAGACCTAGTTAGTGAGCAAATTCCACATAAACAGCTGTATTGGATTATTTCAATTTTTTACACAAATAATTAGCCTAGTTTTAAAAGATATTTTTAAAACAAGCATAAAAACGTTACAACAGCTCTATCTCAGAAGCTTCCCAAGAAGGAATTACAAGAAAAGACTGGTTTACTTGAACTAGAGCTGCTCTCTGTCTCCAAACTAAAGTTACTGCTTCAACAAGGCTTGGAAATTAAATCAAGCTGACATTAAACAGATACCAGCAAAACAGAGAGAATACCAGGAGCTGTTTCAGAGATAATCAAGGGATATTGCAAGGCAGTATCTCAGGCTTTGAGACATTCTCTCCTAGCCTTTCAGGGAATAAAATCCTTACAAAAAACCAGAACAAAACACACAGAACAACAACAGAAAAATTACTGCCACCACAACAAATGTATCTGCATGTAACAAAACATAGATATTCATGGAGTATATTTTTCTCAGAAATATCTTACTCTAAAATTTTAGTTCATTTCTGCAAGGGACAGTCAAGAACAAAACTGAAATCAGTGAATCTAACTCAAGCCATCTGAAATAAGCAGGAAAACTCCAGACAAAGGCTTCTCCTGAGTGTCCAAGTCCTATGATTTAACTCTGAAGGAGAGATACCCTGTGGTACTCCAAAACAAACAGTGGATACATTCAAAATGTTAGAACTGTTAGAAATCCCAGAAGCTTATGAGAAAATTTGCTTATTACCCAAAAAACCAGTAGTAATTGGATCCAGCTGTTCCTTGGGCTGCTGAGGATTATTTTTAGAGCAAAATCCCTGGGGATTACTACAGGTAGTCACATTCCTGGTCAACTACCAGCACAGCCCAGGCAAACACCCTGACTGACAAGAACCAGACACGAAACTGCGTTTTCACAAGTGACAGTTCGAAAGTTCTCTGAAGGGCACCTGCAGTTGATCACAGAAATGCATGAGGGGAGGGTGTGGTTTTGAGATTAATGGAAACTAGAATCTAGATATCAAAAGACTCCTGACACCATGAATTTTCATTAATTTTTTTTTTTAACAAAACAGCTAGCTTTATTTCCAGTTCTCCAAAAGAGAGTACTGAAGTTTAACTAAGAGCATGATTCCACACAGCAAAGGCATTTCAATGGCAAAGCAACTCAAGAGTTTTTCAGATCTCTAGCACAAACATTCCTGCCTTCAATATGTTGAAATATGACTTCCATACCTCTCAAATTTCAGTTTGTACATGTCTGAACTAAGTCTATGAAATTACTTTTCAAGAAAAAAAACAACAACCAAACCACCCTCATAAAAATATCCTCCCTCACCCCCAAACAACACATTGCACTACCTGGAAGATTAAAATGAAAGAGAAAGGACTTGAACACTGCCAGTCCTGCCAGGCACCAGGACCCTGGAGCCTTCAGCATCTCAATAGAGGCAGGATTTATAAGGCAAACAAACAAGTCAGGCTCCTGCTCCCACACACTTGGCTGCAAGCAGAAGGGCCAGAGCACAAACCCATCCACTGCTAAGCTCCAGCCTTAAGCTCCTCTCCAGGAGCACGCAGCTGCATAGCAAGCCTAACCTCAGCCACAGGCAAGGCTGATTCCTTCACCCTGTGCCGCTAGTAATGCGCCACTCTGCAGCTACACCCATCGTTTGCCACACACAGCAGAAGGTCAGTCAAGCACAGCTTTACTTTGAGTAGAGACAGATCTAAATGAAACACTTTTTCTAACAGCTTAGAATGCATCCTAACCTTCACTGAGTTGAGTGTGACGATATCTCACTTGAAAGAGCAACGGGGGCACCTCTCACTTCAGAACGACTTCTTGCCTCTTCAGAGCTTGTACAGATTGCTCCTCAAACTTCTCAAAAGTGGATCCTTTTCAACTGCCATTTAATTCCCCAGAATGAATGTGAAATATGATGGACATGAAAAGGAATAATAAATTACATAATGTGCAATTGCCAAAAGGGATGTGCATTCACAGAATCCTGCTGCATACATGCTTCTCTTGCATATCTGATTTTGAATCGCAACCAGTCCTAGATGGGACACCCTCAGTAAGGACAGCCCACCCTGCTCTGTATATTGCTCAGTTGAATACCTGAATATACTGAACTCAGCTTTCACTGAAACAGACACTTTTTCCAAGCTTACAGGACAGACGCTGCTTTTTATAGTGAGGACTTTATTCTCCCAACCAGATGCAACAATGGAAAATGCATACATGTTCACATAGTCCCAACCACGTCTAACTGATAAGGCAATAAACATTACCAAGCAGAGCCTGTTTCACATTTTATATCCACAGAAAGAAATTTTATTACCATTTGTACATAAACTTGTGGGTGTTAGTTTCATTAGACTGTAAGACTTAACCTTTATTCAGATCATTCTCTCTAAACCATGATCTTATTTCACCACTACCTGAAGTACAGTGGCTCACCTGGCATTTTCTGATAAAGCTGCATCTGAAACTCTTCAAAATGGCTGAAAAAAAAAAACCTGGAGGGTGCAGGGTGCCAGGGCCAGGCAGGGGGAAATCCCTGGTGTAGGTGACTGAACACATGTATTCCTCAGTTCACTCTTGGTGGTTATTGTCTAACATGCTTTTGTTGAAGTAAGATTTTTAAGTCAGAAACATAGTAAGAAAACCTGCTTTCAGTGCTCCCCTCATCCTTTCCTCATGTGTTGAATAAGCTTCCCTGAAAAAAGGGGGTTAAAAAACACGAAAAAGCTTTAAACACTAAACTCTGCCTGTTTAGAGCTACAAATTGTTCATTTTACCTTCAAATAGGATGTACATTCACTGTGAAGGTACACTATGTAAACCACTCAGAAATATGCTCTTACTTTTGAACTTTGAAATGAAGTAATTTGAATTGCTTTTAGAAAAATATATCATTTTTTGTTAGTAGGGTCCCAAAGCAAATGACATTTTTAAATTTGCATGTAAAATAATGTTTCTAAGTTAAGGACCTGAAGTGATTTTTCTCTTCTGTTTTGCTTATGCCTTCCTTCTCACAACACACTATTAGCGACCTTGGTCAGAAGCAGCCCATACCTACCCATCCCACGGCACAGGAGGACACACGATGGTGCCAGATAGGCACTGTGGACTCTTTGAAGAAAAACTCGTAGTTCTTCCTACAGCCAGCAAAGCAGCATATTGGGGCCGTTCAGTTCTTTTAGATGTAACATTAGAAAAAATCCTTTGAAGTACAATCTGACAGCTGCATAAAACCACTTCTTGAAAACAACAAAGAACCATAGTTTAGATGTCTCTAAGAGACAGAGCAGCAGTCCTAGCCCTGTCTGCAATTTGTACTTGTCACAGAGCGGGGGGGGGGGGGCGGCGGCGTGTTAATTCCCTGGGGAGTGCACAAGCACTGTCCTCCTTTTGTTTTTTCTATTGAGAATAGGACAATCTAGAATGGAATTTCAGATAAAAGACACTGGTGACAAATCTCTAGTGAAAGGAAGTATCTAAATATCAGAAACTTCTTGGATATAAACTCTGATGGCTGACGTTGCAACACTGAAGTTGATGAGTTTTCACATCTACATTTATGAACCCAAAGTCAGATGCCCCTCCCTTTTTCTTTTGTTTTTTTAGCATGCAAGTCATACAAGTCTTGCCAACAAGAGCTGCCAAATAAATATGCTGAACCAGTACTGGCTCTACTAAGAGTCCTGGAAATTGTAGGTATATCAAAGTGGGTTTCATAAGCTGAGAATACAAAATTGAGGGAGGGGATAACAGGCAAATGGATGTATTTGCTTACCACTTGACAAGTTAAGAACCTCATGACACCACAGCCAAAGTATCAGACATTAATCAATCTTTAGAAGAAAACCAAGAAAAGGCACTCTTTTGCTCTCTTTTATAAAACTGAAGAGATGTCAATAGCTTATACCATTAGGATGAAAAGTCAAATTCAACAGATAAATAAAAAAAATACAAAAAACCAAAAAAAACTTATCTTGTGGCTACCCTTGGCTTTAGTCAGTAGGAGGTACAATGGAAACACTGTGTTTCATAGGACTCAAGATGACCGACCGCCTTTTAAGCTCCACATCATCTGATGCTGCTCAGAGCTTAGGTTGTGTGTTGGAAATGGAATGGTTTCCAGTGCCTCACAGTGCCAGTACATCCACATTCATGTGGAAGTGAAGTTATGAGAATTAAAAGAAAAGCATTTACTACGTAGCCTGTGCGATAAACCATGGTAAATGGACATACAGTATTTCCACTGGCAAAACTTACTTTCTTGTAGTGGAGTGACTTACTCTATCTACTAATATTCATTAACTTGAATTTTACTGCTATCTATGAATGAATTAGGAAACCAACATACTGAGAGGGATTTAATAAATTACGCAGGAAACACATTCCCAAAAGTAATGCAGTTCACAGATGTTGCAGATGTTGCAAAAAAGGAGAAAATACATTAGTCATTTAATGTCATGTATAAGAGTAATGAGATGGAGTTGTGGAAAACCAGATCTAAGATAGATAATTCAACTAGCCTGCTTAAAAATCACAATAGCCAATACAAGAATTGTCCCAACTTGCTTTGTTTTTAATTAGTAAGTCCTTCTGAGTAAACAGCACCAAATAGGTAATATAATTTCACATGTATTTCCTCTTAGAGCAGTTTCAAAGATCTGTTTATTGTTAATGAATAATTTGGTGACAAAAGATCAAAATATACAACAAAATTACAAATACAGGCTTTTTTCCATTGTGATTAGGTAAAATACAAATACACACCATCTCAAAATATCCCCCGCCAAAAAACAACCACCAACCCCCCCAAAAAAATGCAATATTTTTTGTGTTCATTTATATACCTGACTGCATCTGCTGTCATGATTTTATTTTTTTTTCCCCAAAGAAACATCTGCTCCCTGATGTCTGGAATTATAATCTGCAAGTATAAGTACTCACTGTGTCAAGGGATGTAATGTCAAAAACCTGCAAGTAATAAACAGTATTTTTGTGTGTGTGTGTCCTGCTGTTCAAAACTAAAAGCTTATCAGTAAATATATCACTTGGATTTTATCAATCCAGTCCTGGTATATCTTTGTCTGCAGATGAGAAAATACTGGCTAAATCCTTGTCCTACAGAATTCATTAAGGACTTTGAGGTTGATTGCAGTGGAAACAAGAGGCCATAGTCTATTTACTCCAGTTTTAGTAACAGTCTCTGCATAGACATAGTGAGCAAGATTTAGCCTACATTCAAAATTGCCACATTCCCTGGTGAAGTTGATTCAAATTTTTACATTTTTCAGGCAAATGAAAAGAATATTCTGCAGTTTACCAACTTCTTTGACTGATCCTCAGAAATGAGAGGTGTAATTCCTTATGGGAACAAGGCTACTTCTGTACCATAATTTTAAGAGGCACATGGCCCTGCTGTTAACTAAATCTAGATGCGCCCTCATCTGTGTGCCCATACTGGTGTTCTGGCACTTCCTGCAGCAGAAAAGCAACCCCGAGAACAATACACAGCTGCATTATTCCTTATGCCTGTAATTAAGCCTCCTTCCCCTTAATAAAAAATGAACTTCAGAAAACTTTAATATTAAATGAAAAGTAAAATGAACACAATCTTAAGGGACATTTCTTCATCTACATTTCAGTTTACTGCAAGACCAAACACGGACAGCACTAGGAGGACAATCCCAGTTTATTTGACTAATAAATTATCCTTTTAACAGGAAGGCACATTTGCTTCCAGCAGTCACATTTAAGAAAGTCCCAATGTGACGTAGTTATGTGCCCTCAGGTGCAATTTCTTAACCTTTCTGAAGTGCAAAATTTGAATCTAAGATTGTTATTCTGCAATTAAAATAATTCTAAAATAGAGTATGTGCACAAGGAAGCAACTAAAGGTCACAAACGCAACCTAAGTTTATTCTACTTTTTAGCATGAGACCTAACTTTTAAAAAGCCGATAAGGATGCAAAGCAGTTTTTTGACCTTGATGTTTTGAAGATAAAAAGATTTCTCCTAATATGTATTTAGAGTTTGCAAAATATCTATATTCAAGCTATCTTCTACAACACCAATGAGAGGCAAGACTCTCTCCATTATTTGAATACTCTATTCTGCAGATAAATGCTGGGGAAAGTGAACAGATCACATAGCTCCAAGTATCAGATTCATTTTGAGATGAGTACTCTAGAGCAAAACACCCAAAAGAAGCTGGAGCATATCGTGTTGCCAGACATTGACCCAGTGCACCATCTCAGAGACTAGCGATTAAAAGGGCAGACCGCCCACCTAGCTGCTACCATTCAGGAGACAGGAGCCTTCTTAGAAGCATTCAAAAACCATCTTCAATGACTGAAAAGGAGATGCTTTGAGCTTGGCAAGAGAGAACAATAATAAGGACAAACTGTGATTCCTCTTCTGCAAGCTCGTGTGGGGACATACGGTTACACAGGGAGCTGCTTTACTCCGCTGAATTCCCTTTCACAGATGACAGTTTGGGGAACGGCAAGGGAGCTGCTACTCGCGCTCTTGCACAGATGGATGGGAAAAGGACACAGCCGACATCCCATACAGCAAGCTGAATTAGGAGTTAAACAGAGCCAAGAAGAGGGTTTATGGTGTTTACTCCCTCCCAGTAAGGGAAAATAGCTGAATTTTAATTCCCAGGCTGAAAATAGCAGAGTGTAATTGAACATTCAGTAGCAGTGCTACCAGATAGCTGCCAGGGCTCAATCTCCCCTCAACCACACGCTTCTGTTTTCCCTTGCTGCGATGGGGCTGTGCTGACGTAAAGAGCACACCCACACAGAGATCCAGGTTAGGGAAATGATTCGGTGGAAAAACAACTCATCAGCAAAATGTTATCAGTTAGTCACCTCCCTGATCTGGCTTAACGTACAACAGTACAAATTCCATTATCAACAGGAATGGAAGGAAGCAACAGCATGAGAAAGCAGAAGAAGGAACAGGGGCACAGCTGCCAAAGCCAGAGCTTCCATCAGGAGTTATTTGTCCCCCTAGGCTTTAAGCTGTACCCCTGCTTGCTTCTGAGCCAGGGCGACTTAACATATCTTAACTAGTCACACTGCAAGGCACCACACCTACCTATCACACACCAAGGGGAAGCACACCTGGATGCGACAGAGTCTATCCCTTTGGGCGAGGACAGAAGGCTGTCTGGCAGGATGCTCCAGTAACCTCCACCATTCAGATAAAAAGGACAGGAGACCATTCCTCTTGCAGGGTCCCTTCAATGAATAGGGCAAGATTCTGCTTTACAAAGGGCAAAACCTGCAACCTTGAGATTAAATGACATGCAAGCTGAGGAATGCCAGAAAAAAGTGTATCTATGCTCTAATAATTTCCTACACCACAAGCTCACGAAGATCTGGTAACCCTAACTGGAATTACTGTATTTCAATAATAAGTCTTGAAGAATGTAACTTTGATGGATGTTTGTCATGATGACTCAGGTCCAAATTCCTGGATGGAAGTCTGCTTTCACCTCTGCTTTTAGACTTCACATTATGATATTCAAATCCAAACATCTCACAACAGTCAGAAACAAAACACATCACCTTGAACAAAAACCAAGTTTAGGTGATCTTTCCCATCTATATCTACTTAACATCAAGATTTTATTTTTCTTTTAAATGCATGGAGCTGCCATATGTGTATCAGCTGCATAATCATACAATAGTCTTAAAGTTTTAAAAATTGTAATCTCAGCGTCCTGCAGCTATGAAAATAAATGCAATTTCTTAATTCACCTTTCTGACAGTTTTTGTAATTTTTGAAAGTACCTTCTGTTTTGGTGGTTCTGTTCTTGATTTGGTTGTCTGCTGGCAGACCTTGTGCAGATTAGTCTAGTATTACAATACTGGTATTTACACTAGTGCAAACATATAGCAAAATAGGACCAAGCAGCTGCTTTCTCTTTAGTTCCTATGCAAATGAAAGAGAAGAGCTTAGCCATGTTAGGCTCCTTGTTCAATCGCACAACTCAGAGTCAGTCTTTTCAAGGTAAAACTGCCTTCAGCTGGCACAAATCCCAGTGTCTTATTCTGGCTTTATGGGGCTTTTCACTGCTACAGCTGTCAAATTAGTGACAGTTCAGTATGGCTTGCTGATGTGCACTCTTGAAAAAGTACGAACAAGGCTGAGACCATCTGATCTCATTTTTACTTCTTATACTGTTCTGAACTGTCATACTGGATGTGTGTGTTTCTAACACTTCAGGGTAGCCAGAACTCCACAGTGGGTCTGAGAAGTTCAAGATAAGTTCATTAAGCCAATTTGTTAATCATCTCCATGAATTGCGCTCCCATTTCTTATGAGGCTTTGTGTAATAGATTTTATAAAACCTTAATGAAAATCTAATTAGAGCCAGAGGTCTTTGAAAGATTTCTTTCTTTTTTTTTTTCTTCCCCCTCCCCCATTTCTTTCCCTTTTAATTATGAATAGTACAAAGGGACAAAAAGGGACAGTAAAGGAAGTGACAGTAACAAAGAACACTTCAGAATAAGCTACAAATTATCAGCGTTTTTCTTTCATATTCATGTGCATCCACAGTAGACAACTTGATAAAATTCTTGACGTTTCTATGTACTGATATTCCACCACAGAAACTGCTATAATGGGAGATACTCGGACAATAGTCACAGCACTAGACCCACATAGCTGCTCTTCAAATACGTCAGTCTTCTGCACCTGTATGTCTTTAATCCCGCAGCTTAATGTATCTTTTTTTTGACTAATTATCTCGGTCTTTCCCAGATCTTCATACCTATATATATATATACACACACACTTGGAATTAAAGAAAGCAGTAACAACTGAAATAAACTATCTATAGCTTTTCAACAGGGTTTTTTTTCTGTTTGTTTTGGTTTTTAAAATTATTTTTGGTATCCTGGATACATACATATTACATACTTTTTGTATTTAAATTACTTTAGAACACAGAAGAAAGCCAGTGAAAACTCAATGGATAAATAAAAATGTTACTATTCAAAGGATGCATTTCAAGGATGCCAGTACACAGCCCTTGCTGTTACTGGCCCCCACAGCTGGTAGGACAGCTGAGGATCAGTCCCATTTCAAAGTCATCTTAGTCATTCACCCTTTTCTCTAACCATAAATTCTACACTTAGCTTTAGGCTGGATATCTAAGCATGCAAACATGACTGTGGCTCTCAAACTCACTGATGTGGGATACCATTGCGCAAGTAATCAAGTTGGTTTTAGGGAGGTAATAAACCACTTGTTAGGTAACTGTTCTTTGAGTGTATACAGCCCAAAGAGAGTATTTCAGTATGGAAGGTACAGTTACACATTATTTCCCCCCCCTCGCCCCAGTTATTCCTCCCACAGCCTATTTGAAGAGGTGATTAGCTATGCTGGAAAGGCACAAAGCTGTTGATTGTAACTACAAATTCTCAAGACATGCCTTCACCTTGCTTCCCCCCGGTTTATTAAAAAAAAAAAAATGCATAGGAATCAACTCAAACAATTAATTTTGCTTCTTAAAGACACAGATTCAGTATACTCAACATACTGATTTTGCAAGATTGCAAAAATACTGATGTATTTTGCAATTGACTTAAATATCCATCAGCTCAAAACATGATTCACCAATGTACATATGTATGCTATGAAACACGATTACTTCAAATATTTGGAGGTTTCATGTAAATATGGAGGGGGAAAAGGTTTCCATATAACATAATTCTATATGCCATCTTACTCAAAAACAAGCACAAAGGAATTCTTTTTCAACTCTTTCCTCTTTCACTGAAAAACTTTGTTTCTAAACATGCAAACATAAAGAATCTTTAAGTAAACAAACTGTTTTGGGGGTTTGATTTGGGTTTTTTTTTATTCTTCCCAGAAATATATCTGATAAAGGGGGTTTTTTGATTGTTTGTTTGTTCATTTTCTTTGGAAGGTTTTTTTCCACCCCAATGAAAAAGCTGTGTTTTCCAGAAATTTCTAATGATGAAGAAACTAAGCTTGGCTACTAAGTAGACTCTTCAAAATATCCAAATTTGCATATATAATACAAATACAGCACCTTATTATTGTTTATTATTGAGTATGAGGAGATAGAGGGAAAAGAGAACTGCAAGCTATTACACCTCACCTAAACAGTATGCAAGATGTCAAAGACCTGGAGGGACTAAAATAATTAAATCAATTTGTACTATGATTCAATAGAAACAAATGACAAATAGTTTTGGCTGAAAAGAACAAACAAATGTACCAATAGGGAACCAAATCCTGAGGTCTTTGTTCAGTCATAATCTGGCAACTCCCACTGAGATCAACTGACTTTGCTTGAAGATGCGACAAGTTTAAATTGAACAAGGCCGTTAGGATTTTCCCTGTGAATAGACTCTATACAGGAGCATCACAGAGACAGAGCTGTATGTCATACTGGATAATACACTGAAGACAAGTTAACAATAAAACACTGTCACATAAAAAGTGAATGCTATTTAGGTCACAGCACTAAGTATGTAAAATAAGCACGATTATCCAAGTCCCATTAGATCTCAGTCAGAGTGCGTGTGTTTTGGAGCAGCATGCTTAGGAGATGGACAGATCAGAGGGAGTTCAGAGAAAAGCATCTAAGATGATAAAAGGTTTGGAAAATAAAAACTGTACTCTGAGAAAACATCACATGTTAAGAAAACTTTAGAAAGACAGTAAATGGAGAAAGTAAGGAAGCTACTGCAACAAAGTTGTCAAGGTTCAACTAGATAAAATTATTTACTAAACATTTTCTAGCATAAAAAAGTCACTTGTGCCATGCAGCAAAGTATATAATGCTAGCAGCATTCATCTACTGCCCAAACTTTTGTAGTTCAGTGGTAAACTTGTAAATTAAGACTATTACTTGGTGTTAATCTTCCCCATCCCATCCAAGCCACCGATAATATAGAATAATACATTTTTTTCTGGAAATAATGCTACAGAATACCAGGGGTGGTGGATTGGAGCCTACTAACTTCACTTTCTGCTATGCTGCCCAGATTTATAAGTTTTATAAAACCTCAGACGTTTAAAACCTCCTTTGAGCATGTTTTTGAAGGACCAGAATGAACAGACCCTTTACGGTGGAATATTATTTGAATGCTGGAAAACAGAGCCTTACATTTACACTTAGCAAGTTCAGCCTATTTAAGCCATCAAAAAGGAGCGACTCTGTGCTTCGGTGCCGTCACTGTGCAATACAGCACCGCGCTGCTACCCAGCCTAGCTCCAGCTCCACTCCCTAAAGGAACTGCACAGACATGCCAGCACATTAAACGCCAGCTAATTAAACACAGAAAAGAAGGAAGGACAGACAGAAGACAGACAAATTAGATCAGGAGGAGCATCCCACTAACAAGTCAATACTGTCTCCTAGACTTTCACAAATCATTCTGCAGAGAGAGGTGCTGCACAGTGAAACAGTAGAGAGGTTCCTTTTCCAGGAATAAAATGACGGGCTATAAGAAAGCATTCTAACGAGGTAAGAGGAAGCAAACACGATCATGAATCCAAACAAAAATCAAACTGGATTAAGGCATGGATTTTAAGAGTAAGGGCAAGCAACCAGTGGAGCAAGATGATTAGAAGACTGTAAGACATGATTTCTTTCCCCCCCAGATAGAGATGCAAACTCACATCCAAATATCCAGCTGGGCTCAACACAGCAATAACTTACAGACTAAATCATATAATAGGTCATAACGTATTTTCTGCACCCTTCTGTCCTTAATATTTACTAAACTAAATTAAAAATGTATTTGATGCTATACTGCAGGTCTGGAAAATATACAAACTTTGTTACATTGACTACAATCATGGGTGAAGTGACATACTGCTTTTTAAGTGCCCTTTCAACTGAATACAAGAATACAACTTTGCGTGGGAGGAAAATTGAGAACACTGCAATATGCATGATAGGAATAAACAGCAGCTGTCTACACATACACAAAACCCCATCGCCAAATTATAGCACAGGATACCAGGCTGCCCCCTTTCCTTGCTGTAATTTACTTTCTACGCATGGTAGCGTGAAATGAGGAGGTACTGGAGGACACAATGTTGGCAGTGCACAAGCAAAACACTTATTTCCCTAGGTGTGGATGAAAAATTGTATTATTTATACAGAAGTGATGACACAGAAGGCACCATGATAATAAGAGACTATTTTAGGATATGTGCAACCCAAACAAATCTGCACTATGGCCATACTTTGCTACTTTACTGGAACTTGAGTGGCTGAAGTTTGTTACACCTTTTCTCAGCATTTTCAGAAAGTATTCTCTGTTTATTTTGTGTAGACTTATATTGGCACCCCCAGTGGGACTTTAATTTGCCGTGCTAAATTGGTCTGCTTGTTAGGTAGCTTTTCAGTCACCAAGCCAAGCAAGCGAAAGGCAGAGGAAACTGAGCACCTAACTCTCTCAGGCACACTAAAAAAAAAAAAAATTAAAACAAAAAATATAAAAAAATCTGCTTTTCTGCTTAGGTTAAACCAGGGCTGCTACAGGAAGGGCACTGGCTATAAACACAGTGTCCCAAAGCCTGTGCCCTCTCTTACATAAGGTAGGTAAATGCAGCTCTTCCCAGTTCTTGACTCGCTTCAAGCAGATGGCTGTACTATGAAAAGAGCAGAACAAACGAGTTTGTTTTCTTAGCAGTGTCTTCTTTAACCCACATTCACAAGCGCAAAAGCCAGGACAGAGCATTCAACACTCCCAAAGGCCAGATCACTTCTCCCATATTAATCATTCATGTTATTCCTCATTTCTATTTCTAGGTTCTATATTCAGAAGAAATATACTCTTATTCTGATTTGTCTTCTAGAGCAGTTTGGGGAAAAGGTCCAAGTATTTTTGTGGCAATATTTTGTATCCACAAAGGTACAATTCAGAGTATCTGCATCTTTGTGATAGGCACAAAAACCCCATAGCTTATGTTCCTGAGTGACAGAATAAGTTCAAGTTTTAAACAGAAATCTGTGTTGAAAAATTTCCCATAATCCTGTCATAAAGTATTCAAGACTGGGAATAATTCCATTTTAAAACTAAACCCGACCTAGGCCTCCTAGCTCCTGTAGCACACTTCTTGTGAAACTACTTTCTCAATTTCATTAAAGGACTAATGACCTTTTACCAAAAAAACAGGTGCTCCATATTTCCTAGGGACGCAAATTAGCAATTTTACAGTTCCTTTAACATTTCAAATGCAAAACCAAAGGCTTGGATCCAAGGAAATGTATATTTCATTATTTTATTTTTACCACCAAATTAAAATACTCCACATTATTATCCATAAACTTCTTTCCTATAATAAATAGAAGTATAACTAAATCAAGTCCTCTGACAAATCTTGCAAGACCAAAAGAATCTCATTTCAATTATTTCAGAGAACTGTACAGTACATAGCAGCTATGCTACATGTATATTAAACAAACACAATCAATTTAACAGAATATGGAATCAGAAGTTTCAGTTTTCCCAAAACAAAGAGCCTTGTGGTAAGAAATATAACCTTTTGAACACTGTTAACTCTAACTGTCAAACTACAAAAATAGTAATTCCATTCTCTCAAGTAGGAACTATGTGATTTAGAGAAATAAGCACAAAATTAAGTATATGATTTTATGTACAGACAACTGATTTCTCCAAGATCCGTATTTTTAGCATGTCCATCTCCAGGCCAGAAAATCTTTAAGATTCCAATTGGCACATTTAGGCTAAACTGGTGCCACTACGGAGGGCTCAGGGAGCAGTCCACATAACATTTCATCAAGACATTGGTCTTGAAATTGGAGACAAAAGCTTTTTACCTGCTACAGTTCATTTTCCACTGTACATCATGAGTGTTGCCCCCCAAAATACCCTCTGATTCTGACAATAGTATTTCCATATCATTTTTGATCTACATACAATTGTGTAGTTTCAAAAAAAAAAAAAAAAAACAAACCAAAAAAACCACCACACCAAACAAACAAAAAAATCAAAACAACCCAAACTAATTGCCATATAGCTAATCCTATACAGCAAGATCTGTAACAGCTGGTATCCCCAGGTTTGTTAATGTCTATAAAGCAAAATAAAATAAAAATCAATACTAAAATGCAATTTTAAAAGGGATGGGAATTTGCCTTTGAATTTAAGGTGATTACTCTTTCTTAAAGGAAAAAAAAAGTGGCAAAATTTTGATTCCTTAGAGTTCTGATTTATGTTGAACACTGAGAGAAGACCCAGAATATGTATCCAGGCTTTTCTAAGATTCCAAGATGCAGCTTAGATTTGTGCTCTTTTCTGGTAGCAGTGTGTTTTCATTCTAATAAATATTTTACCTACATGCATTCACATGCATGCATGTATCTTAGATAGTTTCCCTATTTTGATTACATATTTTTCAGTCTTCTGAAAATAAGTAAAATATACACACACAGAGGACCTATATAAAACAGGATGGCCTATATAAAACAGAACCAAACTCAGTTGAAACTGAAATCTCACTGAAAATGTGGGAAAAGTCTGACTTGCATTTTCTCCAGACAAAAAATAATAATTCTCATTTTTATTAGATTTGTGTACTTATGCAACAGTTTCACTATGATTTTAGTAATTCAGCACCCGAAAGGCAAAGGGCCAACTAATCAACACTTCTTCTGCTTGCAACTATTCCCAGAAGCAACATCACACAATGTTATCAGTTACTACTTTATTAAGACATTTTAAAGATTACCTGCTGGTACAGTATCTGTCCATTATCCACAAGATATTTCAAGGAACACATGATGAGTATTTCAGTAGCTTTTTTCTGTATATCAGAAGTTTCCTGGAAAGCTATCTTGACAAATTTTATATGCTTTGTAGTATACCGTATATATGCTAAGTATACCTTACAAAAAAGCTTAGCAATAAACCCACTTTTCAGAAAAAATAAACAAAACACTGAATTAATCCCAAAAAATCTTTTCAGAAACTCAGTGAAGTGCGCATTGTACTCCAGGAGCAAAAATCTCCACAGTCCAGATAGGATGTTGTAACAGTTTGAAATGAGCTTCTCAAACCTGAGGCATCACCCAGCTGTAAAACCATTTGTTAAGAACAGGGGGAAACATAAAAAATGAGAAATGCGACAGAAAAAGGCATATCCAAGCTTAAGAAAATTGTGTAACATTGTACTGTTATCAATATTGTATTAAAGCAATGATTAAAACATTGCAAAGGGGGAACAGCTGAAAACTAGATGAACCACAATGGTAAAAGACAGCTACGTTTAGACATATAGCTAGTACCAACTTTTAAAGGGTAATTTTTAGGTTGCATGGAGCTACGGTCTTACAGATATAGTTCTCATGTATGACGGCTGCTCTCCATAACCATTCAGAAGGTGAGTCATCCCCCCCCACGAAGAATCAATAAGATCCAGGACTTCACAGCATTATTACATTTTCAATTTCTGAGTGAAAGTACGTGATCCCATGCCCTCTAGATTTCAAAAAGCCATTACATTAAATCAAACCCCAAAGAAAGCAGATTAAATATAAATAACAAAGCATTTTAACAGAACTCTGAAGGAGGGCGAAAGAGTCTTGAAATTTGTTGTTCTCAGTTGTTCAACCTGTCACTCAAAACTCAAAGAGAAACACAAAACTTACATGAGGGTAGTACTGCAAGTATAGCGACACACAGCAACTACTTTGGTCCACTAAACAAAACCTGGCAGGAATAAGGAAAGAGAGCACCTTTTAACAAATGCTATGGGAAGATATAAACCACTTCCACAGGTCGATGTCTCTGGTTAGCAACAGCATTGGTGACTAACACATCAGAATTCTTGGTGGTATTCACTCTGCTACTTGGCGGGTTTAGCAAATTTTGCTGCAGTAAGATCCTCTTATCCCCATAACAAAATTAGGATCTCATTTTATTTAATTTATCATTTATTTCTTAATTTTCAGGCCAGCTGTTTCAGTTTCATAGCAGATAATTCATTGTTCTCTAACAAATCAGCTTTGGACACTGTTCAACCATTGCAGCAAAGGCTGCTTGTGCTTTAACAGGGTCAGATCTGTTGCACCAATAGAGAATAACCAGATAAAAGGGAGAAACCTGCCTAATATCTCTGTGCCACTTTGATCCAGCTCAAGAATGGCCAACACGCATCTCTGCAGGCTCCTCTGTGGGATGCTTTGAAGCACATTTACTCTTTTAAACATATTCTCTTAATTAGGTGAAACGCTACTCCTTATGAGGAGTCTCTTTTGAAACCAGGAAGAACCCCTCCTCCTCCTTGCACAATATTGACTGTGTCAGGCTAGTGATCTCCTGTAAGCTCTGCAACACTGGTTTCATTATTTTCTCACTAAAACACTGATTAGATCTGCATCTGAAGTTGTAATCCATGGGGATCTAGGGAAGGTAAAATAACTCAGAAAAATAAAGAAAGGGAAAAAGTTGACAGAACAAAGACTACAGAAAACAGGAGGTGCTCTACACCCTACCTACAATCTAAAAGCTGTATGAAGATCCAAATTATTTTCACTAGGGTTGATCCCTGAACAATCTTGTGACTGAACAAACATCAAATACAAAGCAACACAAGCATAAAAATATATATATAGACACAATTTTTCTACGGGAGATATTTCAGGAGGTTGTGGGTTTCAGGGGTGGGTAATCAATTCCATTATCAAGAAGTCTTCTGTAACAAAAATGGCCAAAGATTATTATTTTGAGAGAGGACACCACCTGTTTTGGCAAAGAAACCTGAAGGAATGGGAGATTCTGCAGTGCTGTATCTATCCAGTCAGAAGGTCTTTTGGGGCCAGATTTGAAAGGAGCTTCAGAGAATTAATCTGTAGTATCACCAGGTGCTTAGGCAGGAGCACTCTGTATGGATGGGAGAACACACAGGAACAGGAATCCAATGTACATAGCCCTAACATCTCTTTCCTGGGAGTTTTGGACCAGTAAGCCCACAGCAAAGCAGCAGATAAAAAGTCTAGCTGAAAATTGCAGGAAGGAATTCTGATAGATAGGAAGAGTGTACACACCTGATGTCCCAGTCAACCTGCTCAAGATGTTTTCCATAGTGACTGCTATAAATAGCAATGAAACAATATACAAAACAAGAAACTGCTGAGCTAATTTCTCCTTTAGCCATGGATCTGGCAGCTGGGTAAATAGCCACACACACAAGTTACAGCCCTAAGACTCTGCACTGCTTCCTCCCTCTCCGCTGTTTTCCTGGCACCCTTCCCTGGGCCTCAATTCATTTGCTGCCTTTTCACTTCTCCAAATCCCAGCGCCACCTCGGCCCCCGTGGTTTTCCTTCTGTCTCCCAAGAGCCCCCGACCTCCCAGGTCAGTCCTGCACTCAACCCCCACCTCTTCTGTGATTCCCTGCTTGTATTGCAATTTCCCCAGGGAAAACCAACCCAGTTACAAACTAAGCTCTCAAAAGGCAAAAGGAAAACTAAACCCGCTTAATTTGTAGACAAGCTTCTGAAGAGTTTGACAGGAGAGCTGATGAGTGTATGGCATGTATTTCTGAACAAATACAACATTAAAAAATGAATCCGTTCCCATTTCCAGGATAAGTTTTCCCTAGCAGGCAGGTAACACGCGGCTATAGCAGTGCTATCTCGCGCTGCTGGCGCTGCAGCAGTGCTAACAGGCTGTATGATATTAAGCATGGATGGCTGAGCATTTTATGAGATTTAAACCTGAGAAAGATTGAAATGCTACTGATTGGTTCTGGGTGCTTGGTAGGCATGACAACTTCTTTTGTGATTAATTCTAACAATAACTTAGTTTTAGGACCCTCTGACATAAAAGTCTTGACTGCTATAATATTTAATAAGAGATAAATCCAAGGAAATGTATCCGTTACTAAATCTTTTCTTTTTTAAAATAATCTTCATAATATTGTTAGATTAAGATCTCAATTTAGAAAGCACCGACACATCTGGACATGTTATTGTTTTTGTTAGGACATAGCAAAAGAATTTTAAGATTCCTAGAACCAGTTTTGGATAACTGTCTACAGTATTTTTGGACTCAAATTCTCCAGGTAAAGCATATTAAGGCTGAAATTTTACAGCTGCTTCAATTTGAGCAAAATTCCAAAAGGGGATTAGCTGTAGCCATTATGACTCAAGACCCTCTTCATCAGGCACAGCCCTTGTGTGCTTGTGCCCATCATCTCAGATATTGTAATTTCAAAATTCAAAGCTGACCATACAGCTCTGTACCTTCCTAGAGACTTACTGCCTGAGCCATAGTGAAATTACAGCTACAATGAATTCAATGCAAATTATATTACAGGCATTAGTGAGGGCAGAACTTCAGTCCTGAAATAGGTAACAGATTCCCCTAGATATTGGCTTACTTGCTTTCACCTTTCTACTAGAATTTCTCCCTGAACACATGATCTTCATAACCATTGAGTAGAACACTGCCTTTCCTCCTTCTGCATGCTGACACAAGGAATTCAACTTTCAAATTAAAAAAGAAAGTGATCAGTGGTTGGGAGAAAACACCCCGTATTGAATACAAAAACAGAAGCAAAGATTACTGACTGGAAGCACTATAAATAAAGAGTAAATAAACACAAGTCTGCATCACTGGAGGCAAAATTAAAATTCAGTCGTGTAAGACATTCTGGGTGGCACAAACATACTGGCAAAATTCAGCTAGGAGCAAAATATCATGACAACTTTGACAGGCATTCTCAAGCTGAAGAGGCTGAAGACATTATTAATTGTAGGTCCCCCTGTATCTCTATTGTCATCTAGAGTCCAACTTAATAATATACCGAGAAAACTGGGGAAGCTGAGGCACGAGGGAAGGTCCCTAACCACCACCCTCCAAAGAGGGAGCAACCCTCTGAAGTGAATGGCAGAGCTGATGTTTTAAACCACATCAATGAGACTCACAGAGGACATCCATTATAAACCAAGCTAACAGAACCCACACAGGGCAAAGCTAACAGGGGAGAGCAAGCACTTTTTTGGTTACGTTTCTTAAGAACTTATGCAATCACGCTGCCTGCACCCTCCCTTCCCAGTACCTTCAGAGTCTGATGCCCAACGTTAAATAATCTAGCATTACATACCCTAACAAAAGAGATGGTTATGATAAACACTGAATCTTAGAACATTTTAAATGGTAAAGATACACATCTATCTGAACTACTATTTGCTGCCCTACAGAGATAATAGAACAGAAAGAACTGAAGAAAAAAGAAAAAAAAAGTATAATTAATAGCTCAAAGCAATTTCTTGTTCAGAGATAGTAAGTTCAGAGGAAGGTTTATTAGGCAAAATTACTGGGGCAGAAACACCATGATGATTGAGGAAATTTTTGGTTTATATCCCATAGTTTAGAGATAACAGGAAATTAAATAGGTAAGGAATGGTTTCTTACATAGGTTTCCTTACTTATGTTCTTATCTATATTTCTTATGTAAAAATAAACAATGTTATTCAAACCTAACATTTGTATTTCTTAACATACAAGAGATGAATTGATTTATTATGACAAAATAGTTAACCACATTTCAAGGAAAACTATGTTTCTTCCTTTGGACTCTAATAAGAGGTAACTGAAGTACGAACTGCTGTCAAAACATGCTTACCAAAACATGCTGTCTTTAAATCATTTTTGCTGCTAAGTGCAGGCTCAAAAGAACTGGACATTCAAAGTACAGACTAGGCTAGTTTGTTCAAAGGGCAGAGTGCGATCAAGCTGCTGTTACCTCAAGTTCTGAATAGTCTTCCCCTTCTTCCCAATTTAAATTGGAAGTGCAATAGGGATTAAAATAACCAGCATATTAATTTGATTTCAGCGCGACTACTGAACTAGGATACTCCTTGTGATATATTCTGGGAAAGATTAAAAAAAGGCTTTATTTGAAAACAGTAACAACCAGAAACAGTAATTGCTAACTAACCACTTTCTCCCTGACATCCTGTTACAAGTTTCCTGCATTGCATGTTCGTACTTGTCTACGCTCCGACTCCCGCTGTGCCACCAGCTCTCAGGGCACAGCAAGCAATGTTAACGTCACCTGTAGAAAGGCTGTGTGCTGCCAGCATTTAGAGAAGCACTGAAGCCCGTGAACAAAACAAACAAGGGGCAGGGGAGGTAGGAGGGAAATCACTTAAAGTAATCATGAACACTCCCTTGGAAAGACAGAACAATAATCATATGCTACAACCTGTATGAAAATCAGGATCAGTACAGCAAGCCATTACCTATGCATTTAAACCTTCTACTGCCTGAAGTGAGCATGAATGGAACAGGTCATGCTATCATTTTCAGCAAAATCAGATGTTTAAAATTAAATAAAATTCAGCTTTTTGTCATTACCCAATCCCTTCACATCCAGAGCAAAGAAAAACTATTTAGAGAAATAAGTAAAGCTGGTGTGTTAATGGAGGATCACATCTGATCAGAGCCAGCAAAAGGAGGACGGAAGCATAACAGGGCAGGAGGAAGACTCTTGGAAACCTCTACTAACAGGGTGTGGGGTTGGTGCTCACTCTGCTCACGGACGTTCATCTCGCTTGCAGAGCTACGCTATGAGGCCACCCACTGAAAGTCTTCAGTTTTGAAAGTGTCTTTAGTCAGTGTTTGTCTACAACATTCAAGTGAGTGGACAGCAAAACTTGAGAGCCAATGTTATACTGCTCAGAGTTTTTTCTAAGGAATGCGGGTGGGATCACCCAGTACACAAAAACACACAAGGATAAATAACTTTTTTTTTTTCCTCCAGCAGATTAAATCCTTTTCTGAGATAGTGAGCATTAAGATAAACTGTTAAGCTGTTCAGCTGCACTTTCTAACATCTGTAATTGTTTAATTTAAAAGACTGGAAAGGAAAGGAAGGTCACTTTATGCCTTTGCTCAAAACAACCCAACACCAACACCCACCACCCCCAAACCAAACCAAACAAACCCCAAAAACCAACAACCCTTAAGCAAAGGGTTTGTGTTAACTGTCCTATGATAAACACAAAGCAATGTTTTAAATAGTTTCAAGGGCTTTCAGACCTAAAGAAACTATTTCATTTCATATTACTAACACAATCCAGTCCTTTATATGTCTTTAATAAGATGAGAATTCACCAAAATACATTAGTCACATATGAATTTTAATTTTTCCCAAACTCCATGAACAACCTTATAATCATCACCACTGTGTAATTCATCAATTACATTACTAATATGCAGGCAATAACACTGAGCTCCTATAACATTTGCAGAAGTAGAGATGAAAACTTGCAAGGAAAGCCAGTGTCAATACCCTCATGCTGTTAAAAGGGAAGTGACACAAGTGGCTTGCCAGTAAATAAGTAAATAATGGCCTCACCCACATTCAGGTGGTCAATAGTACTGCTCGAGCATTTTGTTTTGTTACAACTATAATTTGTGTTTTATTCACTATGCCAGACTGCTATGTGTTTGCTTTCTAGTCAAGCACGGGCTTCAGTATTAAAACAATTTGAGAGATGTAAAGAAAAAACAGTTCCAAGGGGATTCCTGTGATGATTGAGACCGCAAGCCAAGACCATCCCTTGTGGACAGAAGGCAGATGGTTCAGAACTCCTGAGCTCCATTATACTTGATGAGAGTGGAATGGTTTTGACCTTTGAACTCAAAATTGATGTAATCCCTCCGCTGATCATCACAGCAGGGCTTTCTGAGGCACGGACCTGGACGGACTTGTCTCCACCCTTAATGCCTAGAGAGTTAAGACATTTGGCCACCCAGATACCTAGAACTGTGCTCTCTCCCTTTGATTAAGAAACTGAAACTTGAATATCCATGGTTTTGCTATTTTCTGGCAAGTCTCTACGTTACATCTGGCCAACAATAACAGTCTTATATGAACAGTAGTTATAGAGCGGGAAGATGCTCCTTTCATGATGAAGCAGAAATTGGTAACAGCCTGCTACACCAGTGCTGTAGTAGTTAATGCTGGTTACCTCCCCAGTACAAAATCCAATACTTGAAGTTCAAAACTGCTAATTTCCATTTGCTTGAGGCACAAAGACATTCCAGTGAGTAGAAGTGAGATGACAAATGTAAGCACCTTCGTCTATGGCCTCAGGTAATTACTGGCTTGTCGTGGGTTTTTTGCTGGGTATTTGGGGGGGTTGGGGTAGTTTGGGTGTTTTGATTTGGTTTGGGTTTTTGGGAAGAACAACTTTGTTAAACGAACATCTTTCACAACAGGTTATATTCACTGACATCCTACAGTGTTTGCAGCAGAGCTGGGCAATGTTTGGTAGTCAGCTAACACAGTAATGTCAAACGGTCACAGATCCTGCCATAAAGCTGTGGTCCAACAACGCGAAAAGGATTAGCACTGCGGAGACACATGCAGTCTGTGGGCTCAGTAACAACTCAATTACACACTTGAAAACCTGGTGATGGATTATTTAAGAATATATACATTTGTGTCAGTAAATGCAAAATAGAAATCCAATTCCATGCATTAACCGTGTAAAATCCCAGTTATTCTTTGAACAGTAGATTATGACCTTATATGCAAAATAAGTTGTATTCATCCATTTTTAATGAAGCACAGTAGTCTCTGCACTCTTTCTATGTCCCAGAGCTTGCTGTGGGGCACTTTGTCAAGTGCTGGTAAAGGTCAGTTAGTTAAAAATCAGACTTTTTCTGGGTTTTCTTTCATGTCTGGCTCAGCTTTTTTTTTTTGCTTTTTTTTTTTTTTTTTAAGGAATGGGTGAAATTTATGCTTGCTGTGACTTCTCAGGGAAAGAGATAGTGAACCTTTTCATGCAAGTAGATGAGGACAGATGAATTACATGGTATAGGCTTTAGACTCACATATTATGTGGGGGGAGTTAATCAGCAGGGATCCTTTACTGCAAAGCAGAGATTTCAAAGACCTAACAAAAACTACTCTTCCCTTAATCACTGACTTCTGGCAGTTGTTTTTTCTCAGATATCAGACAACTAGAGACACAGCACATAAATGAAGCAGAAGAAAACCTCAAAGATCAAGAACATTTCTACAGATTAGTTGAGAGCCACCAATATTTTAGACTTTGTACTTTTATATTCATGGTAGGATCCCTTTCTCCAAGTGCAAACACTTCCACTTTCTCATACATCTTCCTCACAACTGCAGCTTAACTACACCAGCAAATTAATGAATCAACTGTGTTTCCACCTCCTGCTCAAAGGACAACATCAGACATAAGGGACTTTTTGAGTGCTATACAAAGATTCCCCTTACAAAAAACTGTAAAACACCCAACTATTAGTCCAAAGACAGTTAAGGTTTCTAAACAACATAGTTACCTACTTCATTAACGGAGCATTTAACTGTTCACACAATGTTTTTCGATTTTTAAGGACAAAACAGTGCATATGTACTGAGTCTTAACTTCAGCCTAAGAAATTATTATCTGTGTATGTGCACCTACACGTTTCCCTTGAAGCTACTCTAAGTTACGATTCGATACCACGTCTGCACATATCAGATGTGGGGTCAGAAGAGAACAAAAAGTGCACTTCATTTTGTACTGTCCTGTTCTCTTCAGTGTGATGTGCACTATATTCTCTTTATTCCCCCTGCAGTACCGTCCCTTCACCATACCAGACAGGGCTTTATAAACCTAGCATAGTGCTTTTAAATGAGTCCTACATGTGATTACAACATGGTCTGTATATAAATATATTAGCCAAAATTCTGCCTATTTCCATAGAGAGACAGTTTTTTGTTATGCCTTGTATTTCTAAAACTTTTCCAGACCCTGAATGGATACAATTGTGTCTGAAATTCTCTGGAGTAAAAGAAAGCCAACCATTTAAACACTTGAAAGCATTCATCAATTTGGAAACTGAATCCTCCTAAAAAAGAAATCAATGTGGAAATACCCATTTCCAATCACTATTATTTCTAGCTGAAAGTTGCTTCTGACATTGTGCCACCCATTCCTAAATCTTACAAAATTCTGGTATTAATAGTACAGCACTTTAATATATTAATCACGTATATACAAACGTATGCTTGCCTTAGTTCTTGTACATTAGACAGGCAGCCTACCCTTAGTTACTGAAGCTGTAGAGTGTATTAGCTGGGCAAGAAAACACATCTAGGCTATCTGATCAAGGCCTGGATGTGCTTGTGCATTTCCAAGCACAAGCTAGTTCTAAAGCAGTAAAATCTGGGTTCCTTAAACACAAGCCAACACCATGCTTTTGAGCTGTCACCTGATTAAAATGCGGCTGCTGAGAATTTTAGGCAATTTTAGTGTTGTAGGCAAGCTGTATCACAAAATGGCTTGACATCGCTGGTCCTGAATTATTTGAAGCAGACGGAGTTAATAATAGAAGAGGTTTCATATGGTTATACCAGTTCCGCAGAGATCAAATGCCTGTAAATGTATCCCAATTTGCTCAAAGGGCAAGCGTTTCCTATCTGCCTGCTGGTTGAGACTGACCGAAAGAGAGAACTTCCTCACTTCAGAAGTCACTCCTGCAGTTACTCATTTTTATCTTTGCCATATTAAAAACACTTCAGTTCTTTTGACTGTGAAAAAAGAAGCCATCATTAGCACTACCTAGTACTTTAGATAGAACAATAGTTTAAAGAAAAAAAAAATAAAAACCCACAAACCTCAAATATCCCGTGACTACATGGGGGCCTGAACTTACAACTAAAAGCCAGTTTCTGTGCCTGTCTGTACCCCAGGAGCAGCTTGAAGTACTAAGGCAGCATCTCCTTCAGCCCTCTGCACCAAAGACCAACAGCCTGCTGACATCTCGCAGAGCAATGCTGGCATGCCAAGACACAGCCAAACCTGCTTTTTCTGTGGACGAGTCTTAAGCCTTAAGCAGACTTCAGTGATAAGGTATAGAGATCTTTAGAGGCTTGACAAATGTTTGTAGGAATTATGGCACTAACTCTTCCCATCCATTTACATCACAGACATCTGCTTAGCTGGGAACTTGTGGCTTGATAAATTCATTTATTATTTCAAATGCATTCAAAAATAGGGTAATTGACATTTTACATTGTAACTATTCACCAGTTTGTCATTAATATGCATTTTAATTAACATGAATACCTAAAGCTTGGGATTGAAGAGAGAGCTAAGTCATATTAAAGTCAATAACTGTCATGTTTCAGTTAGAATTCAGACATGGAACAAAAGCAGACGTGTTTATCAAAGCTGACATTTCAACAATACTAGTTAAAGGGGATAGTACCAATTCTCTATTTTTAAAGATGCTTGCACTAAATTAAAGATCAGCATTCAATACTTTTTAAAAAAAAATCCTAGGTCAAGTGCAGTACTGGTACACATTAACTAAGCACTGTTAAACCTCACTTAAACAATATAGTCAAGAAGTAAGCACAACCCCATCCAATTTCCAATTAACCAACACTGAAGTCATACAGATGTTGTAGCTTGGCCATATTTACCCCTTTCCACACAACGGGTTCTCCTCCTCTGTGGCAGTGGAGTTAGCTCTGAACTGCCAGTTTTAGATTAAAAATAAAACAAAACAAAAACCCACCACACACCAACACACCATCCTACGCCTCCTATGGTGATGCAGGAAGGAATGCTGAACATACACTTTAGGCACAGTATGTTTACATCTCGCCTTTAAGTTGCCCCAAGTCAGTCTTCCTTCAGTGAAAGACAAGTATATCCTTCAGGAAACTCTTTAGCTTTCACTCATGGATAGTGCAGTTCCACTCCAGATAGTTTTTCTCCCTCAGTAATAGTTTATGACCACAAATCCACCTCCTACTTACTAAGTTTGACTCTAATTCATGCTCTGTCACAAACAATCTTTAAAGATAACTTGATAACTATGCCAAGTAAACATCACAGGAGAAAGATCTATGTGCCCTCATTTACTGTTGATTATTTAAAGTGGGAAAATAGAACTCTTAAAATACAATTTTTAAATAGAAAGTCAAGGAATTTTTTGCTAAGAGTATTGTGTTATCACTAGGTTTCTCATGAAAATGTGACAATATACTGGAGTGAAATTACAAAGCTAAGGAAAGAGAAATATCCAGTGGTGGCTGTACAAAATTTTCCATGTAAACCCTACTACATTTAATAAATTCAGATAGAAATTAGATAGTAAGCATGTTATTAAAACATGTAAATGAGTAAATATAACCAAACAAACACCAACTGTGCATTGAACACAACAGGGGAGAAAAGGAGATCCAGGTGGTTCCTTTTAGTTAGGTCTGCAACTTTGCAATGAGACTGAAGAACAATTCTGCCTGATACACACTGTGTGGAAAATGAAACAAGCAGTCACCTACCATGCATAAAGTGCCAGCTTCTCTTTTGCCAAGCAGGATGAAAGATACAGCCCCAGTACCCACCCCCTAGCTGCACATACATGCAAGATTCCCTTGTATCAGTGCACTCTTACTGCACACAATTTAGAGACAACTCACCACTTTAATGAGCCATTTTGATGCTGGACCTATAAAAGATAATTATAAAAAGAAATAATCATAAAACATACCAAAATTGAATTCTCTCGTGAGAAGCACAAGAGCTCAGGAGTGCAAGCCAAGAGGGGGTTTATAAGGTAGAAGCAGTATCACAATCTATATACAGCCACTAACCATACGCCTATTTCATGAGGTCAGTAACTACTCACGCTGTCTATCTTCACTTATTCCTGTATCTTCTTTCTGCAAATATCTTACAACGTTATCAAAAATGAAAATATTACAGCCAAGTAGTAGTGATGCTGTGATTATGACAGCAGCAGACGTTCACACTGAGTATTGTATTTTCCTCTAATCACTGTTTCCTCACAGTAATAATTGAGGTGTGCTATCTTTTACCGTTAAGAAATGGTAAGCAGGGTAAGCAGATTTCTGCATTAGAGAAAGCAAATGGAAGGGCCACAGGTATACATTCCTACCTTTTCTCTTACAGTAAAGATCTATTATCCCATGACATAAACTTAATGCTGTACCTTCCAATAGCCCTGACCTTTTAATGTTCTTTACTTTCTGCTCTAAACTCCAGGTTTGCTGTCCCTGAGCCCAGGCTTGGGTTCTTGGGGTTTTTTTACTTTCAAGACGACAGAGCATTTTCAGACTTGTTATTATCCATTCTGCTACCAACTTTGTTCAATAAGAGTGCAAATCACTTGCGGGCAGGAAGGTTGGCTGAGAGCAAGATAAAACGTGTTCTCCGAGGCTAACTGATTATGGTTTGAAGATATTGTTAATGAGTATCTGACTCTCTGTCCATTGGGCATACTTTAAACATGTTTGCTTCTACTTCTTCCTTAAAATGACTGAATCATCACAGCACCAGTTGAACACTTACATACTGCAGTGACAGGTGCTACAGAAAACCTTTATAAGAGAGATCTGGGAGTTAAGACATGGATTTTTGTACAGCAGCTATAAAATTCCTTGGGTTTGTATTTCCCAACTGAAGGGAAGTTTGATAACAGGACCAACGCATCCTAACAGAAAAATCATGCAGCCCCAACATGGAAATAATTTTAAAAGTAATAATGGGAAGCAAATCCTGTGGGTGCAAAACAGGTGAGGTGTTTTCTCCTAGTCAAACAAGCAATGACAAATAACCCACATTTATAAGCATTTCTTAAACAGTTTGCCAGGTAACAGCCCTGTGCAATTCAGAGTGCTACAAATGGAGTTATTCCTTCAAATTCACCCAGTCAGTCAGTTTAAATCTAAAAACACCTCACGGAGTCCAGATGGAAACTTCCCCACCAAGTGACAACAAAATCTGGGAGTAAAGAGGTTGTCATTGCTGCTTACATCAAGGCCAGGCATAAGGTTAGCAGTTTGCTCACTTCACAATTAATTTCTTCATAGCCACAGGCTGTCAGGTGGTCTTTACTTCTTCCTAAGAGAAGACACTGTCTCTCATGGCAATAAGTTTGTGTTCACCCCAAAGCCACATGTCAGAGCCACAGATACACCAGAGCTGCCAGGCTGGCAATCCTCTGCTTTCACCAAAGGCTGAAGGAACAGCTTTCCTCCCAAACCAATACTTATTTTCCCTTTTTCTCCAGCTGTGAGGAACACATGCACATTGGGGTATCTGGGCTTACCAGGTGCGCCCATCACCAGCTGGATTAAGTGCCAAGCAACAGTGGGGAGCCTGCTCAGCCACTGCTACCTTAACAAATGCCTCGCACTCAGCCAAAATCAAATTCTGTTTGATGCGTAAAATGGGTAAGTTTGTATCAGTGATATAAACCTTTTCTTTATTTCTCCATTTAGAAGAATCTAGTCCACTGTTTTGACCTATATATTTTGTTTACTTACATTTTAGACTATAAGCTTACAATTCCATAGACAAAATGAAGCTGTAAATTAGCAGCCTCTTGTTAATATTCACCATGACTGTAGTGTTCTCTCGTCAGGAAAGACCTGTTCATTATGAGTGAAATGTAATCCTAAATCACCAATGGAAATTGAACATTGAATTTTCATTTAATGGTCTACTAACTTTAGTTGGTAGTTTTCTTTTATGTACATCTTAAACTATAGGTATAGCAGAACACCACCCTCCAATTAAATATTGGCTTAAAATGTCCTCTCCAGTCTGGCATCTTATTGAGACAGACCCTGAGGAAGCCATACAATGCACAGCCGCAGAAGCTTTCGGCACCAGAAAGACGCAGTCATTTTTGTCACACTATTTTTCACTGGTTTGTTTGCATCACTGTATCATGCAACTCTAAAGAGAGTTAGCTAAATTAACTATTGTAACACTATAGATAACTTGCAGAAATGCAACATATTGCCTTCTTTTAAATTAGAATGTTATTTAAAATTAATTGGGTTATAATAGTGACACTGTGCACTGAGTAATTGAGTGAAAATTGCTATTATGCAGAGACTGCCATCACTACATAATTAGTACACTAGCAGCCTACTTAAGGCATGAATCTTCTGTCCATGGAAATGCCGGGGTCAGGCAGTTAAAGTGGCCTCTAAAAACCAACGCAGTGCTTCTCTGCTGGCTTACATTTATGCAACAAAACCGGCGCCTTTGTGGTGAAAGAAGGGGAGGGCTGGGGTGGAGGTCAGTCAAGCAGCAGCAGCTCCAAGGCCAAGCAGGCAAAGCTCCCCACAGCACTCCCCAGCTCTGCCTGCTGCTGCGGGCTCAGCACTCCCAGCTCCAACATGCCCCAAGTTTTGGATCTTCACGCCTGCCCTATGCTATTTTAAATGCTATTTCTTATTTGGAAATATCATTTATTCCAAAGAAGTCTGAAGTCCCGAATGAAGATGAAACCACCAGCATTTTTGTTTTGACAAAACATGGAAGCCTGGAAGGAATTTTCAATGTATCTAGCTCAAAATTATCCAGCTCTATTTCATTTCAGGGTAGAATAAATATCCCAGGCACTTAGATATTTCAGCAAAGCTGGTATTTGTTGGTACTGATCTGGAAATTATTTTCAAGACGCCTGAACTCCTTGGTCTACATAATTGTGGATGAAGCATTAAAAAAAACTTTCCCTCATCCCACCAAAATCTATCAGTGGCATTCTCCAATTCAACTCCCACAGAACTCACTTTAAAATGACCTAGGTTTCAACAGAAGCAGAATAGGATGCTGGAAAACTCATGTTAGCCCAACCCAGGCTCTGCTGGATGTATCAGAGTCCCACTGAGATCAAACCATCTGAATAGCATATTATTATTCTCCAATGTATTTGTGTATTTTCAAAGAGCAGCTTGTATGTTACTTCACATTCTTTCCTGCCTGTGCCAAACCAAAATTTAGCCTATCTCAAAAAAAAAAAAAAAAAAAAAAAAAAAGCAGCCACAGACTAATTTCATCATCTTGAAGCCAGGGAAAAAAAAGTGGAGTGATTTTCACAAGAAAAGCTAATGCATTTTGGAGCATACAGCACTTCTCTTAATGCCAAAAATACAATACCTCAGATCACTGACCCATTTACTAAGAGTGGTATCAAATTAAATATAAGTACAAAAATACTCTCATTCCCAAAGCACTTTTTTTTTTTCCAGGTTGATACAGCAGATTAAGCACAAATTCACTTACTCTATTATTCTATCAATATAGCAATTATTATACACAGCAGGAATTTAATCACTCTCATGATATACTCAGGCTGTTCAGAGTGCTTGTTGAGTCGACTTCCATGTCAGCTACACACCAACAAGAGGTCCTGTCCCTTCCTTCCACAGACTGGTCAGTTCGTCTAAAACAGTGACTGCTCCCACCCGCTGCACAGCCACCAGCAGCCCCAAAACCAGCACGCCTGGCAAACTCATCAGAATGAGGCAGCAGGAGGGACAATCAGTTACTGCTAAAACAGCCATGCAGCAAGGTATTTCTCCAGAGGCGTGGGGTGACAGAAGGGAACGGTTCCAGGTGACCGACAGGGAGAAGCATGGCCGTCACGTAATGGCAGCCTGGCGGGGCGCAGACTGGCTGGCTGCCCTGGGCTAGCTAACGTGTAGCACAGGTCTTCATCCACAGCAAGGATCCTCCTCGTACTGACGCGGCACAAGTGCCAAGCAGGAAGACCCACACCGTGCCTAGCATCACCATGGCCTGCAGCCGTTCCATGCACTTCCAGTCGCAGACTGCTCTACCTCAGTGTTTTCAGGCAAGTCTGCTTTTAAACTATGGAAGAATGTAAAAGCCTGATCCCAGCTGAGTAAAACCAGCAACAGTCTTTCCATCACCTTGTATGTGATTTCAGTCTGCTTATAAAGTACATTAATTCATTTAGATTGCCTTGCAGTTTAATATTTCAACATTCAATTTTTCCCCAAGAAATTTTTTGAAGATGCAATCAAGTTTCAACCACAGAAGAATTTTGATCATTTTATAAAGCCCAGTAAAATGAAAGTTTGGAATGGACTAATGCACCCCTGCAGTTAGTGTGGCAAATTCTGCTCTACTAGCAGACAAAGAAAATATTAAAATGAATCCTTGGTCCAACAATAAGAACAGTGTCATTCAGTTCTTTTCCCAAGCTTTTCTTCTGTGTTCTCTACACCAAACAGCAGAAAAAATATTAAAAATAAATAAATTAAAAAACCCCACAAACCGAAAAACCACAACCAACCAACCTCCCCCTCTCCCAATCAAGTTACACTGTAGGGGGAAGGAAAAAAAAAAAAAAGAAAAAGAAATCTATCCAGTAAACATCCACCTGAAAGTGCAATTAAAATGTCAGATTACTAATGAAAAGATGCATCTTAAATAGCTAAATAGTTTTCTGATCTCATTTTCAGAACAGATTTGTTTGCAAAATTTGCTACTGAAACCGCTGGATACTGTTTCTCAACAACAAGAAGAGATTTAGAAAATTCATGTATGTTTCTGTTGAGAAAAGAACACCACCTTTTAAAACTACTGGATGTCTTCTGTGTTGAACCATATGCGAGTATGTCTCATTTTCATCTTCCCCAACACCCTGAGGTCTCCCAACAATCAGAAGAGTTTCAGCTTTTCTAAGTGAAGTGTTTCCTATATAGTCAGAAGCAGTAAAAAAACTCAGAAAAAGAGATTATTAACTTTCAACAAGATAAATCCTTCATTACAAGAAAATAAATTATATCATGAGAGTGACAAACAGCATCATTTGTACCTAAAGTATTTATCTACACTAAATCATTCTGCTTATCATAACAAAAAAAAAAAAAAAAGTTCTATAGCTAACAACTACACAAACTTAACTCAGAACTGTGGGTATGGCACAAATCTTCTTCACAGGAAAAAGACCAGAAACACAAAAACTCACCATGAGGTTTTAAATATAAAACCTAGAGTGTTTGGTGGTGTAAACTATTGACTCTAGTGAAAGCTTCAACAGCTGTATAGCAGATTCAGTGTAATAAAATTCTGCCAAATGAGACCTACTGAAATACTAACCAATAAATGTAGATTTATCAATCACAGCTGAAGAAATATTATTTTTATCAAAGGGATACTATCAACAGTGATCGCACTGATGCTTGATCTTGAAATAGACACCTCTGCTCTAAGTACATGCCAATACTGCTTTTATTTTCTAGTCTCACTCAACATGTTTTTCCCCACAGTTTTGCAGTAGGTTATTTCTGCTCAAGCACAGAGCTTAGAAGTAGCCCCGAAACACTGATCTGCTTAGTTTTGCTGTAATAACGTAAGTACCTCTCATCTTATTTACTTGGAAGCTTACTGCAGTATGCTTTATTTCTTCTGGAAATATCATTCTTTTCATTTTTCCTTTTGATCCTACAGGTACAATTAGAATGGTGAAACAGTAGTACATAAAGTGTTTGCACAACTAGAGAAAGACATTCTCTGCAAAACAGCAGTGCAACACACCCAGTAACTGCTGCGAGAGTTCTGCAGCAGCTTGCTCTGCTTTTGAACGTGGCATTAATTAAAACAACATATTAAGGCTGCTCTAGAGGATCAGTTAATTGATTATAGATATCCTTTCAGAATGAGCTTTAGAGGCTATATTGCATTTCATAATCATGACTGGAAAATTTTAAGGTGCCTATCTGGCAAAAATATGCATATGTATGTATATATGCATATGAAAACCTTCCTAAATGCATTACCGTAGCTACTGTTTATAAAACAGGAGCCACGTGGACTGTTAAAGGGAAAATACTGAAAATCCATGTGCAAGTGAAGTCTTGTTCATCTTTTTGCAATTCTGAAAGGTACATCATTAGTGTATCAATCATCCATCTATAAACACTTAAAAATACACACACACAATCAGTAATGATTTGTGGAAATTCTGAAGTAACCCTCCTAAGTGCATCTTTCTTCTGTAACTATGCCTTGGGGCCATGATAATCAGCATGAGAAGCAGAGAACAGATTTAAGAGCTTTCATCTTGAAGCTGATTTGTATTCTTCCACTTACGTACATTTCCTACATAGGTCTGCATCACCCTGTGCTGGAGTGCTACTGTAATGCATTTCTCCAGAATTCAAAGCAGATAACCCCACCATCTCCAAGCAAGCCTTCTGAAAAGGTATCAAAGAGCAGAGGACACTGTTGACTTATTTTACCCTCCTTGTTTCCCTGAAAGGTTGCTCTGAGACCATACTTGCGTAATACTTTGACTATACAGGGAGTATTGTTGAGGGGAAAAAATAAGCTACTGCACAGTTATTGTTGAGGGGAAAAAATAAGCTACTGCACAGTAATTTATAATAAATCACTCATGAACCCATCAACTAAATCTTCATTACAATATATTACTACAAAGATTTCTACAGTATGACAGAAGACTTACTGGGTATAAAGATTTGCCTGAGGGCTGAATGTAATCAGAGATGGGACAGAATAAAAACACAACTAGCTTGTTAGTACTGCTATATAGACATATGAGGAACTCTTAATAATGGTGAAACTCATGAGAAAAGATGGATTTTTCTCACTAGCTCTTCTCAGGAAGTCAAGACCTTGCCACATTCAATACATTTTTCACAGTGATATTCCCACTGATTTGAGGAAGACATCTGGTTTAGCCTACGGAAAGTTATTATTCCCCAGCACCTGCTTTTTTTTTTTTTTTTTGCAAAGTCCAGTAGAATTTAGTACAGTTAATCAGGGAGACTGAAGGATGAGCAAATAGTTTTAAACTGCAAAATTACCTTTTCCTTATTCTTTCAGTAAAAATACCCCTCAAAGACCCCCAGAAACAATAGAGGGATAGATACACACAGATAATAAAAAATGTTAGTGCTTTTGTGAAGCTACTGTCTCTCTCGCCTTCTGCAAGCTACATTCCCTCACAACTGACCAAACCAGGTAAAAACAGTGAAGAACAGAAAGCCTCCTAGTTGACAGATGATAGATTGGTCGTACATTACTTCCCTGTCCGATGCCTGAGGACCTATGGTTTTGTGAGATGTTAACATTATTCTCATGTCCTGTTTTTTTAACCTGCCAAATGAAGTGAAACATTTATTTTGTAGCCCATACTGTATTTGTAGCATGAACTGTCTGCTTCTATTAACTGAAGTGATCTAAAACCCAAGGAATTACAGGCATATACCAAGTCACAGTGAATCCTGATATTTACAAACACCTGGTAAATGCCATTTGCTGTTGCAAGTAATTGGGTCTTGGATTTCTCCACTTCAACTAAATGCAAAATTAATACACTGCTGATAAGGATAAAGATCAGCAATTCGGCTAGATGGATGTAACAGTCCATGGCTACCAAAAGGGAAGGTCCATCTCCTCCATCCCTCATGGCATCGTGCCTTCCCAACATATCAGTTAAGCCCTTTGCCCCATGTCATCACTTTTGCTCACAGCACTCTTCACTGACCTAATCGTACTCATTAACCCAGCAAAAGACTATTTCTTGGGAAACTGCCCTGGTGTGGGGGAGGAAGCATTTGAGGTGAACTGGCTGACCCAGAAACACTATGAGAGAAATGTCTATAGCACAGGGTGGTGTAAACACACTACCAGAGCCCCTCTCAGCCAGGCTGAACCCAAACATCAGCATTCATTCTTGCAAATGAATTACATCTGATTTTCAACTAATTTTAACTCTCCAAAAACTATGCATTGTCAAAAGACTAGTCACCTAAAGTGAGATGCAAGCATGGATGAGGCTGAAAACAATCAAAGGAAGCAGAAGAATGGGAAATAATGTTTATCAGTAGAAAACAGGGAAGAGAAGAAAAAATCTGACTGATTCAAGAATGAGGATGCCTGAAGCAGACTACCTTTAGTCTAACCACTTTTAGTTGCATAAAGATCAGAGTTCCCATTTGTTTTTCTATTCTGATACGCTGCTGACTCAGATGGCCAGAAACACAGCATGAGCTGCAGGTTTGTAGGATAAATTGCAGACTTAGGGCTAAAACATATTCTACAATGTGCTAGAGATTGAGAACTGATGGAGACGTCTCTCTTCCTTGCCAAACAGACCTGGGTTCTCACCTGGTGTTCTTATCAGAAGTGCTGATCACAGCATGGCAGCTGTCATGTTGGAGGTACAGAAGCTATGGGTCAATCTACAGTTGTAACGACAAAGTTCATTCTCCACATAGGCTTATAGCTGATTAGTTACATGCAAATCACTATTCTGTCCATAATAGACTGGTACCATAGAGAGAATTTCATTAACCGAAGTATTTATACTATGTACAAAATAGGCCAATACTTTAACATTCACACAGACACTTGAGTTTGCACGTGTATATCCAAACAGATTTTTCATTAGATCTGGAATCTCTCAAATCCTGTTTCCTCCTACCCACTGTTAAATTCTACTGGTTTATTTTTCCACTCTATCTACCACCTCCTGTATGTTTCTGAGCTCTTTTACAAGGAGCCATTAAACCCACTGTCAGTTTTCACATATCTGAACTATCTACAACTTCCTTCTTTAAAGTGTTCAACTTCTTGTTCCTCAAATTCTTCTTTTTTTTTTTTAATTTTTTTTTAAATCCTCTTGATGTGTACACAGCCTCACCTGTAGATCCCTATCTCTGGGGACAGGTGGGGTTGTATCTTTCATTGGCATTCATATCTGCCTCAAGTTTTGTTTAGTTTCCCCCCCCTCCTTCCCTCCAAACTCATTATATTGCCATGGATTGAGCATTTCTTGGAACACATCACCTCATTCCTATCTGTCAGCCTAGGCTGCCTTCTGCTTAAGACATATGGAGAGGCATTCTTTCTCCTTGAGGGGTGACCAAGCAGACAAGGCCTCTAGTGCAAACTCTCTTCAGAAAAAAAATGCTAGGAATTGCATGGCTTCAGAAAAAGCTCTGGGGAGAAGTGGATAAAATTGCAAAAGTGCAGACAAAAGCATTTCTCTCCACTGATCCAAACAATGTTTACTGAAGCTGATGATTGATATTGCTCCTTAAAACAATTTTTTTTATCATCAGTTTTTGCTAATGAAGTTGGCCTGTTGGATTGGTGAAAGGACAGCCACTCCAGGCAGTTGACTTCTAATTTGCAGTTGGAACATGTCTCCTCCAGGTATGCGACCAAAGATATCCAAAGTTCAAGAATTCTGCTGCTTTGCCAGCAAACTGATCCAGCCAACTGCTAATCTGTTCTTCAAGATACCATGGTCACATAAGATAACATTCAGAATTCCATTAACCTAAAAGATTTCAACCACTTCTTCCTTCCACCTCACAAATAAAAGTAAATGAGATCAAGTTTTTCCTCACATATTATTCTCACCACATTTGTCACGTTTCAGGTCTGTTTCTTGTCTGAATCATTAAAGTGCCTTGATGCACAACGGATTAAGTACTTAAATAAATAGTTCACTTTTCCTCTAAATTGCAAAAGTGATTTCAATTTTTTAAGCTGTTCACAGAAAACATTTTTAAAAGGTAAACATCCTATTCATTGTGCAAACAGAATATATTTTCATGGCCAACTTTCTAAAAATGTCTATAAATGCCTGTAATAGACAAAAGTTGTACATTTTTTTTCATTATTCTTGTTTTAAAAGACACAGTGTTTCAGATTCAATGGGCACAAGCTTGAACTACTCAAAACCAGACTGGCAGGCCAGCTATTTTCAATGACCCCCCTGCAAAAAAAGGTTTACACCAGAGCAAACAAGCCCTGCCTGCTTGGACTGTAAATACTCCCGAGAGAAAAGAGGAGCAGCTCTTACACTTAGTTCATCTGCTGCCTAGAATGAGGAGGCCTGGGTAGCAGACTGCCTTACTCCTATTCTAACGCTCCAACAACAGTACTTGTCTAGCAGTGTCTGTCTTCAGAAACAATACAGAAATATTTGTTTAGATACTGTTTATTTCAGTATGGAAGATGCTGGCCAAACATTTCCCTTATGTTATTTTTATGCCCTGGGGCAGTCTCAGATGGGGATTGATGTCATTTGCTTGAAATATTTCCTGTAAAGTATAAGATGCTTATTTTTCATCTGGGAAATCCAGCATGAGAAATACAGAGAGGCTGAACTTAGCACTTTCTCCCGTGGCCAGCACATCCTGCTCTCTGAGTACACTTCACATCTGGTTTTGCCCTGCAGTCTTGCCACAACTTACAGAGTCACATGCATAATTTCTGAAGTGTCTGGAGCCTAAGTTAGAAGTCTATCACCTTGGGCTCCCTACAGAGCTAACTTAGAGAAAACATCATCTCTAAGAGGCAGTTCAACCCATGGGAGCTACTGACCAACCTTATTTCTTTCCACCATCTTCACAGAGCAAATGGACTCCTAATTTGGGAGGCTTATATAGGTGCTTAAGGTTAGACAGAATTAAACCCATGAAGCCAGCCCAAATCAAGTACTCGATAAGTCAACATTAGACCCACTGTGACCACAAAGGGACCTCTTTGATGCTGTTAAAATAAATCTCTCTACATAAATCTTAAACAGTCAATAGGGATCATTGGATAAAGATCCAATTTCCCTTTTTATAATCCCGACTCAAGTTAAATCTCTCGTTCAAACTTACCCTCTATTGCTCCTGCATTTCCCAGTTAATTTTATTATTCCCGACAAAAGCATCTAGCTCATATCCCCCCCTGGGCTGAGAGCAGCACCAGGTCCCCACATCCTTGCACTGGGCATGGGAAATCCTAGCACATTCCAACACAGGGCTTCCCTTCAGGCCAGGGTCCAAATCAGATGGATGCTTTCAGATGACAGGCTCCATACACAGACAAGAGCTTCATATTTCAAAAAATGTAACACAGAAATGCATCTTGTAATGAATTATAGGTACAGTTCAAGCCTCACAATTACATCTGCATCTGCTCAGTGGTGTTTGCCAACAGTACATCATAAATACTTCATCCTGACTCTAGCAGTCATTTCCACTGTAAAAGTACCTTTGTGCTTTGGGTTGTCCTCATTAGCCAGACTATAGATGAGAACAATTCTTCACCACTTTCTCCAAATATAAGGTTTAAAAAAAAAAAAAAGTTACAAATCCATTACAATACAAATCCTCACCCATTTGAAAAGGTTGGAATTTTAAAACGCAGTATCAGTAGCCTACACCTGAAAGTTTAATTTTAGAAATACCACTAAAATGCCAAAATACCATTTGTAAATGTTAATATTTAGACAGAACCCCTGGAATCAAAGGAGGGGGGAAAGTTTTTTTCTCTGATAACCTGAGTAATGAGTGGTCCATATTGTAGGGAGAAAATGAAACTCCAGGATGGAAAATGCAAAGTAGATTTGGAAGTGCAATAAAGGAATTTAAAGTCTATTTCAGGTAAAGTAACACAAATAATGGTTAGGAAGAAAAAAAAAAAAATAGGCCTTGGCTTGAGCATGTGAAATTAGGCAGTGATGTTAAGACACCTCACGGTATATTTGATGTATGTTTTTATATTTTCAGCTCATAAATGTCTTAATCCAGGTGTAGCTGGTACATTTAGCAACATGTACAGGTTTTGTTGGGGGTTTTTTTTGGTTTGTTTTTTTTTTTTTAAAGATAGACAGCTACCTTTGACAAACATTTCTAAAGAAATTCAGGGCCGTTTTTCTCCCTCTCTAAAACATTAGCTAGAAAAGTAAATGCTTTCATAATAACCTCCATGATACTATACAAAAAAACCCTGAGGAATTTAATTTGATAGCGACTCACAGGCACACAGGGTTTCTTCTCATGCAACTGTCTAGATAGGAGAGACAGGCTACATAGCATCCTACATAAAGATGTAGTAAGGATACTGCTTACAAAACAGGTTCAGTATTTATTGCTTCATGACACTCCTCAAAGTGAATGACAGAACATAGTTGCTGGTTTTAATAACTTTTCCTTACATGGAAATAATTCCATTACTTCACAAGTATGCTACTTTTTTATTTCTCTCTTCTGCTAGCAAATGGGCAACCTAGAAAGACAGAGGTCTTCTATAGTAGTACAGAAAAGATACAGTAACTCGATAAAAAGAAATTAATTAAATCTAGTATACAGAAAATGGAGAAGTGTACTGTGGTCTAATAGAAACCAATCACTACCTGATAAATCAGCATGGAAGAAACAAAAAGGTTACACAACCTAAACATAACATGGGAAAACAGTTATCCTAAAGAATGTTAAGAGCCCTGAAGCAGAACTAGATTACAGGGGATGCAAGGGGAACAACCGCCACCTACCCCATGGTAACTGAGAGGATATTTCACAGTTTCAGACAAAAACAAAATGCAGCCAGACATGTAAGGGAGCACACTGAAGAAACAAGGGATCCTTACATTTCAGATAGTACAAAGGCAGTGTATTAACTAAAAATGCAGCTCCAGGAAAATTTCTTCAGTGATATTTCTGTAGTAGATACAGTATTTCTATGTTGTTTCTTTTTATTAAAAAGGAAGGGGGGGTGGGGGGGGGGGTGGGGGGGGGGAGGGAGGAAGGACAAGGCAGTGATTTGCCCTTAACCCTTTAGAGCCATTAGTGTGTCCTTGGAATACAGTTCTTGCTCTGCATAATACTAGTGATTCAGAGTGATGTTATGCAGCGACCTTTCTCTTATTTCCCCTTCTCCGCTAATTAGACCATTTTTTAAAAGCGCTTACCAAAATTAATGAAGAGACAAGACACTGACCATAGAGCTATTGAGTCTGCACTGCAAATGCATATAGTGTAGCACATTGCCACAGTCACCTTCTGCACACTGCTGACGAGATGTGTGCCTTCACTAGAACTGTACCAAAACACAAGGAAAAAGGGATTTAGTTTCTCAGGGCCCTGAGCTGATTGTAATTTATGAATTGAGAGAGCTCTGAAAATTCAAGACATTTTCTTAGAGGTCACAGTCACATTCATAGAATGCAGCATAGCTTTTGTTTGTTTAACTTTATTTGTATGTTTTAGATCCCTTGTTTGTCAGCCATAGAAGTTACTTGTGTAACCATAAATTGTAGTTAATATGGCAATTTCCCCAACATCAGACAGGTTTCATTAAATCTACAGGTTCTCTGTAAAATACATAGTGGAAAAGATGATGTTCCACAGTTTGTTTTTTTAATGCGTAACAGACCAAGTACACTGAACTACATTAATTACAAGCTGTACAGGAATATCAGAGAGGCATTTTTATGAGATACGGTTATTATTAAAACATAACCATATGCATATTAATTACAACTGTTCATTAGAGGACATTCAAAATATTTTTGCTCCAAACCGTGGAACAATTATCATGGGAAAACGCTTCGTTGTTTTTCTAGTCTGCCCTGCCCTAGTGCAGGGGTTACATTTATTTGTTGTCAGAGGCGAGCGCTATTTTCTCTAATGGATTGGCATTTCCAGGTCAGATGAGGTCAATCTATAACAGCAATGTTTCGGGCTGTTACCGTGTTATGCAATCAACGCCGGGCTAGTTCAGCCTGGAGCCATTCAGGGTTTGGAGACAGTTTAGCTGACTGCCAGGGAGAAGAAAGCAAGCTTGCAGAAAGGGATTGATTTCAATAAATGATAAACTCACGCTCACTAAATGCCTAGCACTTCTAAATCAATTAGAGCAGGGCAGAGATGGAATGATACATGATGTCTGCTAGCAAAGACTTTGAAGCTATTATTTTCAAAGACTTAATTTCCTTTTTTGATATACTTGGAATAATATTTGCTTCCTCAAGACTAAACCATCCAAGTCCAGGGCAGGAACATTAAGTCACATGAATAGTTTCAACAATTTTCACTGAGATTATCTCGGTGAATGCAAACAAATTTTAAAAGTACACTCAGGCTGTGAGAAAGGTGTGTTTGCCTTCTTCCCAATTTCTGGTTTATACATTTGTTTCATTTAAAATAAAAGTAGAAACTTTCCAAAGGACTCTGTAGTAGAATCAGAATGCCACAAGTCAATTAAAGCATGACTCGACATTCCCTAGATCCAAGCAATTTTCTCTCTCCAAAGATCTTCCTTTTACCCCCTGTTCTTACAGAGGCTGCAATCACTGCAGAACTAGGCAGGGAAGTCTTTGTTTTCCTTGAAGGGTGGTTTTGCAACACATGTCTTTTAGATTACAGTTGGGGTTCCACACCCCCCCCCCCTTTTTTTTTTCTTTTTGATAAAGCCTGAACTTTCACACAGACACCAGTGCCTAAATGAAACTTCACTACAAATGAAGATGGAAAATGTTTTCTCCCTTTAAAAAAAAAAAAAAAAGAAAGTCCTCAACAAACTGAAAATAATGATTTTTCTACCCTTATCTTTGCACAGTAGCCAAGACTTCAGGCTGACAATTCTTAGCCTATGCTGTATAAAGCACCAGCACCCCCTCAAACAGCCCATTTCCACCCTATTTCCTCACACTTCTCAAAAAAGGTGTTAAGTAAGATTTTGACCTTCTGTCCACAGTGGCGATAGACCATGTATCTTCATTCAAATGTACCTCTCTTTATTTCCTAGTCTAAGGAACAAGTTCTTTGGCTGAAATTAACATCTATTCTCATTTCAAGGGGAGTCAATGAATTAATAACTTAAATTGATCTAGAAAGATATTCAGATCCATATAAAAACTAGACACCAGAAAAAGATAGAAGCCCCTTCTTCCTGACACAAAGAATTTATTCTTTTCAGCAAAAATGTTTTCAATAAAACCTCTCTTCTAAACATACTCTGTTTTAAATCATTTTGTGCAAAAGCTAGAGACCCCATCCTGTACATACTAAACCATCCTTCTCATTTGAGTAGCATTGAAGTGTAGATACCAACTTAACCCAACCTTGTAAAAACTCACATTTTCCATTCTGTTTATCATTCTGCAAGGTAACTTCAGTTCCCCAAAGTAAACATCTCAGAGATACATAAATCACTTCCTAACAAACAAATATGCTATCATGTGCATACAGCTTACTATTGCCTCCATATAGCATTTCTCAGGATGCTTCTGACCTCTGCTTCTTCATCTCCTAAGAGGCCCATAAGAGGCATAAATATTCCTCAAGAAACCAGGGGAGTGTTTAAAACCCTTCAACAGCTACCAGGAAAACAAACAAACAAACAAGTAAAACAAGCAGAAGATCAGCTGCCAAAATGGTAGAAGACATGACAAACCAGGCGTTTCGTATCAGTCATGAACCTTCTATCAATGAGATACCGCATGAAGTTTACAAAGGTAACCTAAATGCTAAAAAAACAAGTTTCCGGCTGACATGACCTAAATGAATTTTTAGGTTTCAGCTGACTGTAATACGTGTGCTTCCTCCAGCATGCAAAGACTAATAGCTTCCTCAGTGAACAATCCTAGCTCTTTTGCAGCATTAATGTGGTGGGAGATACAAGAGTTAATTGATACAAGCACTCTACCTCTTCATCTCACCACTGAGGATCACAGTGTATTTGCAAATATTCTTTGGAGGCTACTAATAAAGCCTGTAATAGTCACAGCACACAGCGATGAGGCACTTGCACTCCCTCTTCTTGCTTTTCAGCAACAGAAGCACGCTAAACTCATCTTACGTATTGAAATAAAACAGGGATTTTGGGCTACAGCCTGATTATCTCTTGATCAGGGTGCAATGGCTTGTACTAACAGCTACAGGCATAAGGAAAGAAACAAACTATGGCGTTTGTACCTCTTTGACTGTGCTAACAAACCAAGTGCTTCCTCATGCTTCACTGTTGACAAATATAAGTGATACACCTTGGCGCAACATCAGAATGTGCAAGTTCAAACAAGTGGAACTAAACAGCCAGGGACCCTCTGGTAATGGACAGTCTTCACTGTACATATCATCTCCAGGCAACAAGGGCAAGCCATTTTTAAAAAGGACATTAAAATGCTCACTACAGGTGATTTAAGATTACAGGCTAACACTAAGAAAATTATGATAAGGTTAAACAGCTGGTATGACTTACTCAGAATTTATCTTCAGAGTTAGTAACTGCATTTTGAAGTCCTTTATCTTTTCAGGTCCTAACACCTGAAAAGATAAAGAAACCATTCCCAAGATTAAAAGGCACAGCTGGAAGGGCAAGCATAAAATATTTATAGCACATAGTTTTGGTGGAGAAAGAGGTGGAAATACATTAGTCCAAGAAAGCAAATGAACCCATGAGGAAAAAAATTGCTAGTATTTTACTCTGGTCAAATCTGTTTGAACTCTCAGTCTAAAACTTCATCACCACTTAACATGTGCAAAATTCCACTGAAGACAATAGGACATAGTTACATTTTCAAGTGTTAGATCAGGGCCTTACCTCCCAGGGAGAGCTGTTTGCTCAGCAGTCCAATTGCTTACTGCTGGGGAAGATACTTCTTCTTTCCTTTACTGCAGCCACTATGGTCTCCTTTATACCATTAAGTTCCTGCAAACCTGCTAGCACAAATGTTTTGTACCGTCCAGTACACACACATAGTCATCTCATTTGGCCCAATTTGGTTTTTAATCAGTATCTCCCAAATACATTCCTTATCATTTTGAAATTAGGAGCAATATTTTTGTTGACAAATATGCAAGATGACACATACTAAGTTGAGGATATGAAATGGTCAATCTGACACCCAGCATAAATCAGCATCACACTGTTTAAGTCATTGGAACTAAGGCAAGATAACCAGCTGAAAGTCTAGCTTACATGCACTTAATCATAATTCTTCCCTTTCCCCCTCTCCCGCCCACCAGTTTGGACTTAAATAAAGGAGAAAAGTGTATTTCACCACACGTTTATTGAACAAAATGTTTTCTCTGAAATATATATTCTAATAAAACTATGATAGAATAAACCCACTATAGCATCTTAGAAGAGTTACAGCAGTAGAACAGCTACCAGATTTCAACCATATGAACCCAGGCAAAACCTTAAGATGCTTTCTTGCACACTGTACCTTGGAGATTTCACAAATTTAAAAATTACTACACTCTTCTTGTGTTTTTCCTGTCTCCCTTGTGCCAGCACTGGCATGTGCATTAGGAAAAAGAAAAATAGAAACCTGAAAAAAAGGTTGCTGTCCTAAATGATGAAAAAAGCACAGTTGTAGGGAATGCAAGTAGATTCCAGAGAAGTATCATATACAGAGCCTGGAAATAAGGGGGAAGGCTTCTCAATGTCCATTTCTTTTTGTTCTTTTATATATATATATATATATACCCGCTGCCACAGAAGTTTCACAGTTCATTCAGCAACAAACAAGTAAGGCATCACAGGAGGCAGGGGCGAGGAGAAAGCTTACCGTCTGATCATGTCAACCAAGAACTCACTTCCAAAGAATGATTTCATGATTAAAGCACTGGGTGGGGACCCTGGAGATTTGAGTTTAGTTCTCTCTCTCACAGACCCTTAAGCATGTGCTTAGGCAAGATGCTACCTTACCTTTTAAATGGAAGGAATACTTTCCAGCCTCTTACCCCTAGTCTTTATTTCTGCACTAGACTCCTAAGGACAGAGAGAGCTCATACTTAGCAGCATTTAGCATCAACATTTCCTGGTCTAGCTTGGGGCACCAGCTCAGGAGCAGCACAGAAATAGGCCACCTGAATGCACTGTGCTGCCGTAATATTGACCACAGCATCTTCAATGTACCAAAGAAAACCTGGAGGCAGACATTCATGTTATCCAGTTCTGGGAAATCACACTCTCACATGGTGTACATATACAGTTTTCTTTCCTAATCATGAGTCCTTTTGCTAAGTAACTCCTTTTGATAAAAATTCCTCAGTCATAGGAAAAGACTTAAGAAGGTGGACTGATTGTCAAGAGACTCTCTGTCTCTAAGCATGCAGAGAGCTGAGCTTAACTCTGAAGAATATGAATTACCTTATCCATGTAGTGGCCTCGTTAGTCATGCTCACTAAAGATGATTTTCAATAATACAATGAAAATTGAAAAGAGCATAAATAAATTGAATTTCATATAAGACTGAACACCATAATAGTTGCACTCTTAATCTGATTCAACAAAAATGTGAATTTGGGTCTGACAGCCTGTGTCCATCGCTCAAAAGCAGAAACTATTCATCACTATAAGAAATAGCATCTCTGCTCCAAGTTCAAATTCCAGGCAACTGCCCTGGAAAACTCTGTTTAGTTCTATGCTGAAAATGGGGATTTGCACAAAAGATGAAGTATTTAATGAAATATATGTGCAGTAAGTTACTAGGATCTTCAAGATCTATATAGAACATATGAAATGCAGGAACACAGCAAATGGATACATTTATCCAGGAAGATTCTTGCTGCCTCAACCACATAACCAATTCACTTAATGGTTAAACACACCATCTTAAGAGGAGAATATAATAAAATTAATCCTGACCTCATCTACTAACTGCCCTTGTTTTCTCTGATCTTATAGCTTTATTTACTTTGCAGTTATTTGAAAAGAAATTTTAAGCCTCTTAAGCTGAGTGCAAAAGAGCACTAAAAGTATCTTTAAAACTTCAGAAGGAGACAGCTATGTAAACATGGAATGTCTTAGTCAAATTATAGTCTGTCACAGAGCTTATATAGAACTAGATAGGTGTACTATTTCTCAAGACTTAAGAATTTAATTTCACTTTTAGGACAGAAAATACATATTGATATTTTCATACCTTTTCATAAGGGTGTGTGCAGACCCATAACAGGTTTAGTGAATTTTGTCAAAATAGGACTGATTTTTCAGTGTGCGCTACTGATCTTTCTGTTAGCATGTTTGAATTTACAAATAAAAATCAAAAGTTAAAGCTGGAACTCTATTCAGACATTGTCAACAAGCTTCAGGGTCATTTAATGTAATGTGTACATACAACTAAAGCATATTATTTGCCATTTAGAGTAAAAGCATTAGAAGAGGATTCATCAGCTTTCCATTAGGAAATAGATTTAATAACCCGTCTGTCTATAGGATATGTTATAAAATTGCAATAATACCACAGTAGATGCACTAGGAAGAAATAGGAGGGAAGGAGATAGCTGAAGCAAACTGCTACATCATAGTTTTACTTTTTTATTGGTTTTCCATTTTAATTATGTAAAGTGAAACCAAATGTTTTGGAAAGCTCTAAACAGTAAAAAAAAAAAAAAAAAAGCTCTGCTCTGTAACCTTCGCATTTTCATTTTAAATGGGAATGAGTTTGAAATCCTAAAAACCTCCATAAAATAGAATCTCAGGTCTCCATGTAGCTCTGATGAGATATGTTTCTTCAAATTCACAATATTTGAATGGCATTTAACTGTGTTTTTACTGCAAAAACTTAAGACCTGAGTCACAAGGCACCTTGTTAGGTTGCTTTTGGTTTGGGTTTTCACTTGGGTTTTTTGGTGGGGTTTTTTGTAAATACCATATAATCACTTGTTTCAAATATTAGTAATAGATTACTTGATTTTCCCTTTAGTACAGTTTAGAGGCTACATATTAAACTGCCCTATCCCATAGGAGTCTTAAAACCTAACAAACAACTCATTCAGAAGCCCAAGTTCACACAAGAGTGACACACAGATCCTAAGTAGACGTGAACTTAGTGAAACTGTTTATGACCCAATTCCCAATACTAAAGCTGAGAAAGTGTTTTAGAGGAATTTAAAACCCCCTAATTCATATTTTAGGCTTAAAATATCCTCTTGAGGGGCAGCTGCTCAAAAATGGAAAAGCTCACTTCTCAAACAGAGTTTCACATTTACTTGACCAAATTTGAAATATTCTTTCCCATCTCAAAACCTTGAGCTGTACCTTCCCCCCCTTCCACTAATGAACTCAATAAAATTAATAATGACCAGGATTGCCATTTCCCTTCCCTCTTTCTCTTTCACTCTAAATCCTTGTCATCTGTGTGTGTGCATGCATGCACATGAACCCCCTGTCCCCTCCAGTCCTACTCAACTTTAGAAAACATTCCAAAATGATGGAGACAGCGTCTGGGATTTTATTTTCAAAAAGTCACTGAAGCCAAGAAACTGCTGAACGTTTCCTGCAGAGGTATTGTGCAAAAAAAAAAAAACCAAAAAAACCCCCAAAATTCCTACCAAAAAAACCATTGTCAAAACCCACATTTTTTGGAGAAACACTTTCATAAATTCTAACTACAGTACTTAGTTAAATTTCTAGTAGTATGATGACAATTTCAGTCAGAAGATGAAAATAGGTTTGGCAACAAAATATCTCATACAGAGCAGGCTAGAAAGTTTAATCATCCCTCTTTGCTTCCACATATTACATGCTTCAACTCTTGTCCTAAACTTCAGTAACACAACCACACTCGCCAATAGTTGGGATAATTTTACATCTCTAATATATGTCGCACACACACACACAAAAAAATCATAGAGATGTAAAGAATTTCCTATTAATGACAGGTCATCTTCATAGATACTGTTCTGAAACAACATTAAAACTGAAGTTTCCAAATCTAGAAGATAAAGGACTTAAGGACTTCGTGGTAACAACTAAGACAACCTGCATTTACTGTGTTTCTTTAAGTACAGGCTGTAAATGTACTGAGGACCACCTCAACAGACAGAAGAGGATTAAATGCTCTGGTTCTCCTATAACTTTCCAGCCTCTTGCCCCTAGTCTTTTTCATTCCTGCAGTAGATGCCTAAGGACAGAGAGAGCTCGTACGGGACAAGAGGAAGGACTTCATTTCTGTGTTATGGAATCAGACCTCTCTTAGTGATCTCATTGACAGGGAGCCTTCAGGCAGCCAGCCATTGATAGATTTATACAAGCAAATTCAAGAAAGTTCTTATGAAATATAGTCGCACATACATTCATTTTTGCCTTATTTTCAGTTATGAGAAAAAACTACAAGATCCTTTTATTGCAAGGCCTAATGCTCCTTCAGATGCAGTTTGTTATGGGATTCTTTATTACTATTTTTTCCATGGTTCAAGATCAGACTAGTTATCTGGAATATATCACTACTCAGCCTTTCCACCATCTTTACTTTTAATTCTGTTCTGTTTAATGTTTGTTTAATCCCGATTTTAAGTAATCACATAGGAATGCATTTTTTTATTATCTTTATAAATACTTTGGATTAAAAAAAAAACAACAGAAACAAATTATGTTGCATTCTGGGAATTAGGTTAATATTAAGAGAAAACTTTCAATTTAAAATATAATAGTAATTTAAGCTTGTTATTAAAAATTGCTGTAAGAGACAGTTGCACTTCAAGTTGTTCCATAAATTTCATTAAACTAAGGCTTACGATTACAGCATCTGAATCAACCAGATGCTACAGTCATGAGACATAAAAATCTGTTGAACAAATCCCAAATTTGTTGTTCAAGCAGGACTCCCCTTCAGCAGAGCTCTGTACTGTTTCATGAGCGATTTGTATAGGTTATTATAAACATGAACCATTAAGTGAATAAAACACCTCATTTATTTGCTCATCATGATGATACGATTTCCTCTCTCAAGAATCTTCACAAATGATACCTAGAATTTTACTTTTGCCTTTTTATTGAAGCAAAGATAAGGACAAAACAGTGAAGCAGGGCAGGGGGGGGAAGGAGGACAGGACATGACAAGGGGGGAACGACACCCAATTCAACCACAACAAACATATGTTTTGAAGAGTCACCACATGTAAAGGGCTTCCCAACAAATCCTAGCTTTTTAGTTCATTATTCAAATGATATGATGGTCACTGACTACCTCATTTTAGAAATACCTATATGCATGCATATAAAAACGAAATGAACACAAAAGCAATAGTTTAAAAGGAGATGCATCAGTAAACTATGGTACTGACAATCAATTACCAATTTTTTTCCAACCAATTGAAACTTGTAAAGCTACCCCACAAAATACATGAAACAAGCTACTACAAACCTAGAAAATGCTCAGAGGCAAAGGAGTAAACATCCAGCAGGTAGATAATACAGGAATATTAGCAAAGTTAACATATTTAAAGATGGTTTTGTTACCATATACAGCCCAAAATAGCCAACTCCAGAGCCCAACAGGTTACTTACTACAGCTAAAAAAGAAAAGGGGGAGGATTTAAAAAATAAAAAATAAAAAATCACATTCACCAAGTTATATCTTTCTGCAACTTTTCCTCTTCAAGTAAAACTTTCCAATCAATGATTAAGCAGCTCTGAGACAGAGAACTCACCTAACTAAAGCACTGCCTAAGATGTACCAGTTTGGGGATCAGCACTTGCTCAGATGACAAAAAAGATCTGACACATACAGAACTGGAAAAATGCCTGAGTATTTGTAATATCCTGACAGACTGCATCTACCCCAAAAACTGTCACTACAATGTAAGTTTGCACTGAGGAACACAAAGGTTTCTTTTTCCCTTCATTACATACACATACTTTATAAATTCTGGGCTTATCTGTTATCTAGAAGCCACAAAAAAACTTGGTTGAGACAAGCTGGTGCAGAGAAGGGCAATTCTAAGATACCACCACGAGCGCATCCCAGGGCTTCAGCTTCGCTAATCCTCCCCCCCTTCCAGGGTGTATGCTCTCTTTCCGATGCAGGAAACACAGGGTTCATAAGGGTATTGCTTCCTGATCCAAGGGGAAAATGACCTCATCCTTCTGTGCATAGTGATGTACGTTGCTGTCATATTGTCTGTCAAATCCCAGCAATTTCATAGTCTCGACAAGAGACAGAAACGCCTTGCAGGCTTGCCAAATGGCCCTGACACTTACAACTCTTATGAACACTAATTCGATATTAAAGTTTCAGCTACTTCCATTCTACAGGAAAGGTCATATTTCAAAAACAATTTTATTCTCAATCAGAACACAAACTGGAAATGCTGAGGATTCCCCCCTGCCCAGCCACCAACCAGCAAACAACAACAATGAAAGGATATGTTAGCCCCAAGAGTTACAAGTGTCACAGCTGGAGCATTGCAAAAAAGTGATTTTGAAGCAGGAACAGAGAATTTGAGACACCTTAGCATCAAAGGCACAGCACATCATCCTGCCCATTGGCAGGGGTGGGGGAGGTGGAGAATTATACACTTGCATATAAAGGTCAAATAAAAATGTGGATTTTAAGACTGCCATCATACCTGACCTTTGCCGCTCATATGAGGCTTCAGGAAAGAACATTTTCTATAAAATATTGGTAAGGCAGGCCTTAAAAAAGCTTAGGAAAAACTCAGTAATAGAAGACCAATTATTAGGTATAAATCCAGTAGGGAGAGTGCAGCTTTTTCTCAGAAGAACTGCAGTATGCCTGTGATACTCTTGTCTATTCTGCAACACCGGGGACAACTGCAGCTCAGCTAAACATTCGTCATCCCGCATGCTGACAGCGCCACAGCTGGAGTAGCACATTTAGGACCTGTTGGCTAACTAACCACCAGCTAGCAGGAGATCACAGTGAACTCAGTGCTGCTAGAACTAAATTTCAAGCACTATCCAAACTGAATAACTGAAGTTAGCTTGATGACACCTATAATAGTTATGATCACCCTTCTATTTTTCTGGTAGAGCCTGAGTGGCATTTAAATCTGCTCTATTTGTAAAGTCTTGTCCTAAGGAAAAGATAGAATTTCAGGGCATATGAATGATCTCTAGCAATACTCTGGTTACAAATCCTGCACTCGTCAGTCTGGGTACACACCAGGGTATAGTTACCAACTACCTAGGAAGACACTCAATGAAGATGATAGCAGTTATCTCAGTTGTATGTAGGTATTCAATAATTTCGTATACAAGAACTCTGTACCTCACTGAAAAAGATCAAATTGTAAAATTACGATATTCCTTATTAGCAAACACAAAAATCAAACCCTCAGAATGATGTAGGTGTACAGTGAATACTTGAGCAAACAAAAGCGCATTGTACAGGGAAGTCAGTCGCACAAGCCCAGTTGTCTAATCCGGCAACTTTTGCAGGAGAGCCTTGATTATCATTATCTGTGTCAGCATGTCAACGGAAAGAACTTTCTGTTTTCCAGCCACTTTTTGAGATTAGCCTTTTTCTTAGAGTGTTCCACTAATTGTTTTTTCTTCACTTGCATCAGCAGGAGACCCAATTATAGCTCTATCTTCAATTTGCAATAACCTCCTTTTTAAATAGCGTGTCACCTTTTCACCTTTTATTACAGAGATAGCATAAAGGTCTGATAGAGAAATAGTGCAAATCCTAAATTCCATTTTTCAGAAATAGGATTTTATAATTGTTGGTCACTTTCCTTGATTTAATTTAAATCACATTTACATCCTAATATGACCTAGAAGAAACTATTTCACAGTAATAGTTTTCTGTATGTAGTTTTAGGTTTTTAACACTGTATAAACTACCTCCTATTTTTACCGATTAAAATATTTCTTTTTTTTTTTCTCTGAAGTCCCAGTGTCACTTAATCTATTGTCACTCACTGAAAGTAATTTTTTTTTTTTTTTTTAATAAATAAGTAGGCCATCTATCCTTGGGCATGCAGATTGTTAACCTTGAAAAATGTTGTATGAGGCTGACTGATATGTATTGGATGCACAGAGATGAACAAACTGGGGCAGTATTTGGTCGGAGTAAACCCCCAAGATGCTATTAGCTGTGATTTCAAAAAGTCAGCTCTCACTTCCACCTGGCAAATGCAAGCATGCAACAGAAGCGTAGTTCAAAAAAAATAAACAGCAGTTCAGACCAGCAATTTACAGAATGACGTGCACTATCTACTTTAAATGTATTTGAGAAACGATGACAGTAAATGAAAGGAACGTGCTCATTCATTTTGGGAACCTGAATCACTGGAAAACCATGCAGTTTTCACTTTAAAAACAATTTTGTAATCAGTTAATAGCATAATAAATGTTTTAAAATAGCTTCTGTGAGTTGAATCTTTGCGAGACCTGGTAAAAATAATTAATATTATTGAAAAAGAGTTTTGTAAGCTTTGAAGAAAAATGAGCCTTACTGAACTCCACTCAGCACAAACTCTTTCAACTCAAGATAAAAAAACCACTGCACTCACTAGAGAAAAGGAAGGTTAAGAAGGGATAGGACTGAAATCTTTAAGATGCCAGAGGAACTAGCAGGATAGTGCTGCTCTTGCTTTTCAGAGGGTAAATGCTTTGAAATAATGGTAAATGCTAGAAGATGACTAGTAAGGTTGGCACTTCTTCATTGAAGTAAACAAGTTTACACCTGCAGATAATTTGTCTCTAAAATGGGAGACTCATTTCTAAAAGCAGTGCATTTTTTTTTAAAACTAGTCATGAAAAGCAGCAAGACGTTCATAGCTAGGATATAGATTTTCTTACAAAAGGCAAAAGTAGTCCTAATGCTTCCCCTTTCAACCTTTGAGACTTTGAGTCTGACTGAATAGCCTTGACTCTTCTGCTAGCAAGTCAAAGTACAAGATCAAGGGACCAGACAGAGATTGTACATAGAGCAAGAATTATCTTCCCAAGCTCTGCCTTCCCATCCCTGATGGGCTGGGACCCTTTCTGAAATTCAGCCTGCCCCTCAGAAGCACAGAGTCTTCATGCAGCACTTTCTGCTGCCTCCCCTCCCCTTTGGCCATCAGACAGCTAACCTGTCCCTACCTGCTGCAGATCTCAGCGGCATCTTTGTAACAGACGGACATGATTGCCAAAGCTTTCTTCAAGTTATACTTTGATACTGCTGCACTTTCACATCCTTAGGATGCACAGCAGATTAAAACACCTTCCAATAGGTGCATATTTATAATGACTAGGAAGAGAAAGATAACAGGAAGGAAAAAGAAAAGTCTTAAAACCTAGTTTCCAATATTTATCTTGATATACTAGGAATCACAACTTAATTTCAGCATTAAAACTGTAGCTATAAATAAGTATTTAAATGCATTTTAGAAGAGGAAAGGTAATACTTCAAAGCCACAGCAGGCACGTAGTGCACACCGCCCAAGCCAAGGACTGAAGAACCCACAGGTGCTTCCTGGTTTAGCTGGAAAGAAATGAAGCATCTGCCCTGCCACACCTTCTATTGCAGCCTTTACACTCAAAATACATAATGACAGATCCATAGGAGGGAAAATAATCCTGCAGAGCCTACGATCAAAGAACTTCACTATTAGAGCCACACCAGGATTAGAACCCATATACACTGAGACTGCACAAAAGAAAGATTAAGTAGTTTAACATTTTAATAACAACTTGAAAGATTTAAATTTTGTGAATTGCACTTGGGTAAAGGGGGTGCTTTCTAAGGCATCCTACTCTGTAACGCTTACCTGGACTTATTCTTCTGTTCCAGGCCAAACTAATGCAAAATTCACTAAGGCAAGGTCTTTAAACCACAGATTTCCCTGATCACTAGCGGGCAGCAGTTGCCAGCAGTTTCAGTGCAGCTCAGGTTCATAGAAACAAATGTTTCAGGCTCCCTGCGGACTCAGGCAAGCACCAGAGCTCTGGGAACAACCCCTTCATTTTCCTCAGGAGCAGCCAAATAGAGGAGCTTTTTATTCAATTGCTGTATTGCACCTATTTTCCCCTTTGAAGAGCTTTATTTGTATATGTTATGCAAATATAAGTTAAATATTATTGGAAATACACTAACAAGAGTATATATTTCATCAGCTGAATTGCCTGTATTGGCTCTAGGATCTGAAAGTACTAAATGAAATTTGAGAGTACAGTTTATGGGAATCAGTTTCTATGCATGATAAACCAAGATAGATGTTATATTCCAACCGGGGGGAAAAAAAAATAAATCTAATTTTCACTGCCACTGTCAGTGTAATTAATAAATAACACATACCAGATAGTGACACAAAGACAGAAGGGGTCAGCATGGAGAAAGCAACATGAGTAGCAGCAGCGTGATGGGATCTGTCCTACTGTCCGGTACGCACACACCACCATCAAGCAGCAGAAACAGGAAAAAAAACCCCAGTTTCTAGGCTATGGTGCCGCACTGACTGACTGGCACAGCACATGCATGAGGAACCACAATAAACATTATAAACCAGAGAAAAATCCTGGCCTGCTCCATGCCCTCAGGTGTCCTCGAGAAAAGAGGGCTTCAGAGGCATGGCCCTCCTGACTGGCTATCGCTGTGACTCATCCACGTTAACACCCGAGCTGATTAGGACGGCAGTTATTGCTGACAGGAAGACATTTGTTGACAAGCTTCCGTATCAGCTTCAGGCAAAAAAAGAAGCCGCTTTTACCGCCTTTGGAGACACTGAAGCTGCCAGCTGGCAGCAGCACACACCAAGAGCCACCTCAGCACTGCGGGTTTGCTCTGGGGAGGCAAGGCCCAGCCTGGCCCAGGGCCTGCACAAGGGGAGCCACCACCCCACCCAGAGAAACAAGGGCCTCTTCATCTAAGGATGGCCACAGGTGAAAGACATGAGGCCTCCCGCCTGTGGGGAGGGACCCAGCCACGCACAGTTGCCCGGCACAGTGTGCCCCTGCCTCGGCACCAGGAGGGCAGGTGGAGCGGGGTTAGGGCCTGGCTTTCTCACCAGGGGAAACAAATGCAAAATGGGGATTCCGGGCTGAATGAAACAAGGTGTGTTCCAAACAAAAAGCAAGAGGTTTGGGATTACTGTCACACCCACAGTAGCTGTGGCCCAAAGGGAAGTCTGGCTGGGGGCTGGGGGCAGCCTGGCACCCGCACCTGGGGGGGGCTGCCATGCCCACAGAGCCCAGCACCCTCCTTGGGCTCTGCCACCTCATGTCCCAGCTGCGACTGAGCCATAAGAAAAAAACCTCCTCAAGAGGAGCTCAGAGCTAGGAGGTAAAGCAGGTAACAGAGTAAACCACCCAGATACCATCCACAGGAGCGTGCAAATTGCACCAGTCTATCCCTCCGCTTCTATTACAAATGCAAACAAAACTAAAGGATTCTGGAAATTGCAAAATTTGGGGTAGGTTGCATTTTATTTTGGACAAATTATCAGTCAACTTTGATATAAATTGATGAATACCTTCATCTACCCTTAACCTGTAGTCTTTCAGTGAAATAATTGTGAGTTTCCAGTCAGAGACACGCTCCAGCTAACACGTCCTCCTCTCTTCAGCATGCTGGTCAGATAATAACCTCATCGGGTGGTGTATAGGGGAATTGCGGGAAGCACATTCTAAAGAGGACATGTGCATAAAATAGTGCATTGCTGGCAGCCAGTAAAGACACCCTCTTTGTCCAAAAGCCTGCATTTATAGAGAAGAGACATCCCCGAGCCATCCCTGTCGCTGTAGCATTGCAGTAGGGACAACAGTGAAATCCCGACAGCACCTTGTTCACAAAAGCTGTGACACAAGCAGTTCCTATAACTCTGACGGGGACTTGGTGCATCCAAAGCAAATAAACTTGGCCATTAGGTAATCATAAACTAGTGGTGACTTTCTTAAGTTGGTGATAGCATTGTGGTATATGCAATAAATAGATTAAAAGAGGTGGAAAATCCACTGAGCCTAAGCAAAGTACTGCATATGCTGTGGAATCATTGATAGCTACAGATGAGCTACGGAGCCAGGTAAGCTTATGGGGTTTTAATGTGTGATTAACTTTTGACTTATATCAAAAGGAAATTTCTGTCCAAGGAATTTCATCCATGAATTTTCCACATAAGTGCTTCAGAACCAATGTGTCTGTGTTGTATTTTATTTCCAAAGCTCCCTGGACTGTTCCTGTAATTTCAGCTTCCCCTCAGGGGTACTTTTTCTCAGGAGATCTCCCCGGGAGATTTTGGGTTGCATAGCACTCCCATTTATCCACTTGAGAAATTTGGAAAGAAATGTTTGAGTAAACACAGAGTTTACTGTGAACCACAAATAGCACCCTGGGATATACTGCACGACAGCTTTCGTTCACATGGCTCAGCTCCTTAGCACATGGAGGTGCATTGCTATCCCCGCATCACACAACACCGCGTGCGCACAGACAGCGCCTGCCGAGGATGTCTGAAATGCAGCGTTCTGGGAAGAGGGACTTGCTGAAAATCCAGCAGCTACCAGCAGGCCAGGTTCTTCTCAATTTTTTCACTTCCTGGGTCAATGGAGCTCCATTATATCCCCAGGCCTTATTTATCAGTCTTCAAAACCACCATCCCAGGATGTCTGTCTCTTCCTTTAAATGGCCAGCACATCAGAAACGCCAGCAGGCAGTAGCTTCAGAATGCTGCCAAACGCACACGCATGCATGATATCTAAACAAAAAACCCAGGCCCATAAGGTGAAATCCTAACCCTGATGCTGTCATTCTTACATTCTTTATCTGTGATTTAGCAGGTGTGCAATCCTCTGTGTTTGTGGGCTTTTTTTTTTTAACAGGTGGAAAATGTCATCTTGTCATGAGAGAGTCGATGTAAAACACACTAATGCTCTACTGCAGTGGTTTATATATCTCAATGTTCATCACCTAACAATAGATAGAATAGCTTTTTCTGTTCTCTGAGCCGTAATTTAGTTTGTCAGTTACTGGCAAATATATTTCAGTGTTGCACCCCGCAAACATATAAAAATATCAAATGCATTGTATTGTTAATAATATGGTTGTAAGTCATTCATGGCAATTAAACTTGCATTACAATTAAATCTCTTCTGACCATAATGATGTTCCTGTTATGCCATTTTATTATTGCACAGTGAAAAGTACAAATAAATATATAGCCTACAAGAAAATGTAATGAGGTGTACCCACTTATTTCAAGTGCTTTTAAATGTTGTCCTTTGGAAATTAAACTGCCATAAAAACCTGTGATACAAAGATTTCACACACCCCAAAAATTCTTTTTTTTCTGTTTATATTTCTTGACCCATATGCCAAATGATTTCCAGTTATATTCCAGTACTAGATATTTTATCTACTAGATACTTTGAGCTTTGGCAGGAAATTTTTAACTGTCATTTCCCAGCTGAGAGAATCAATGAAATTATAGTACTATCAGAATAGCATATCTGAATTCACACCCTCAGCTAGCAATAGTGCTTTGTAAGCATTATTTAACATTCTGTTGGTTTTGTCTTCATAATCTACTTTCTTCCCATAATATATTGTTATGTTGCCTACACTAGCAAAAGCAGGAAGTAAGTAAAAAACTTAACCAAGATTTTGAGACCAAACCCCTTTTTCAAGGGATAGAATAGAGAAAACTTATTCATTTCACTGGACCCAATACCAAGCATTTCTTTCCAGTAGTTCTGGTATTAGATATGCAGAAATTTCTGGCTAACTCGCATTTGAGAAGGAGGCAAATGTTACTTTTTTGATGACGTCAAACAATTTTTTTCTTTCTTTTTTACTGGAGTTCTAATGCACTTTACCCCACGTTCTGGAAAGATGAATTCAAACCAAAATAAGCAGAGACAAGGAGTACCAGAATGATGGAGGAGCTATTGTAGAAAGTAAAACCTTTGGCATGCGCAGTCTTAGCAAATCAAAGGCTAAGAGTGTTATTTATAGAGGGCAGTCATATCCGACTGGAAAAGTGAAACCAAACCCTCCAAATACTATACTTTAAATGGGGAGCTGGACTCAGTTGTGAAAGGAGCTAAGATGCTGTGGCTGCTAGTTATTGCCAGCAAATAGATCTATTGCCCCACGAGGCTTGTAGTTCAGTGTTTGTCATCCCTTGCCATGACAGTGGAGAGCTGAGTGATGAAGTGGTCACAGTGGTTAACGGAGGGGACAGAGCCAAAGTGCAGTTTCAAGGTGAGCTACCTCTGCAGGACAACAGCCAGGTGATGTCTTACCACTCAGGTGTAGGCTTCGAACAAAATGTTCTTTTTTTTTCCCTAAACTGCATTAATTACCCAGACTTGCCTTGCAGGGAACATTAGTTAGTCATTAAAGCACAGTGGTAGGAATCATAAGGTTGGATACTCTCTTAACTCTTTCAAAGCTTTATTATGGTTTTTCCTAATCTTCATCTGCGCCACTGGAAACACTATTTTGCTGTCTCTCACAAGGGAGCTAGCGGATAACTGATGGATTATTGAAATTACTTTCTGAAAACTCTCCAGGCACCTATCTGCATCTGTAGATGTCTAAAGGCATTTAAAACCTGGCCTTAAAGTCCTCCAGGTTAGTAAAGCATGGCTAGAGAAGGGCTAAAGAGGTGCAAAGTATTATCTCAGTTATTAAGTATACAGGTTTCCTTGGATACAAGTCAGGCTAAATCATGCTTTTTTTTTTTGCTATATGCTAATAGGCTTTTGCAAATTAATTAATGAAGGAATTGGGCATACTAAGAGAATTACTTGAATGATGCCTGAAGGATTACTAGTTTCTTAACTTCATTTGCTTGAAAAATTGAAAGTAGGCACAAAATGTCAGGTTGTGTTTAAAAAAAAAAAAAAAAGTAGAAAAAAAGCCTTTTTTGTTGTACAGAAACAAGGAGAGTCACCAGAGAGCTTTTCAGCATTCCATGTTATTCCTGTTGCTAAGGAAACTTTCCTTCATCTGTGCTCAGTAAGGCATCCTCAATAATTCCTCCACAGAAGGATGGCATTACGGATCAGTGTCAGAAAAATCAGCTGACGATTAGGCAGAAAACTATTCACTGCAAAGTTTTAACAGGAGAATTCCTGACTTCTTTTACAAAGCCCAGGATGATTTGTAGTAGGGAGGAGCCTGAGGAACTATAGTAAGCCTGTATGTTCACTCTCATCCCGGCTGAATTTCCTTCCAGAAGCAAAATAGAAATAAACAAGAATGAAACTAACCCTTTAGCTTGGATTTTGTCGGTGTTGTCCCATTAGCTCACATCCTGTACACTCTTGATTATACTTTCTAAAAGAAAAAGCAAAAATCTCCCTCTCAAAAAGACATGCGTGTTCTTTACTATCATCTCTACTCAAGACACCTTAAAGAGAGCAGGAAATAAAGAAATCATCAAAATCCCTGTACTTTCACTATCTCTGTTGCATGTGTTCATTTTCAATCCATTGCACACGCACCACCATGCCTTTCAGTACCATTACTCACAGAACAAGGTGCCACTTATCGTGAGAAAGAGAGCACAGTTGTCTCTTATAGAAATAACAGGTGAGAATGTGCTATCTAATTTATGTTGTAAGATTTCTTATTCATTTCCAGCAAAGGTTTACCTGCTTTCATTATGTAAGTCTTGAAGTGCAAGCTAGCAGCTAGCTTTATTATGCCCTTTAATATCCATCAAATATTCTAAAAATATTACATTTCCTGGAGGACTTTGGAATCACGATTCTGCCACGTTTTGTGATACAGTAAGGAAGGGGATCGGCTGCTACAGGCGGAGCCCGGCGCTTTCTAGCTGACCTCCTTTCTCCAGCAGCATTTCACCACAGGTACGTCAAGAAAGAGCGTAAGAAATGGGGCTCATACAGCATGACCCTGCTCTGACATACTTTCCAGAGAAGGCAGCTCCCAGCAATCACTTGTTAGAGAGGATTAAACCTATTGCTTTACCCTGTCCATTTTGTCTAATAGTCACTAACAACCTTATGCTCTGTGCTTTTGTCTAATTGCTTTTTAAAGCCATTTGCACTTTTGCCTAGTGTTAAAATATGCATATTATTGGTCCCAGTAGTGTTGCTCTCATAGAAAATGTGATACAGGAAACAGTAGACCAAATTTTCATTTGATGTACACTTACGTATGATAAAAATGAGAAAAAGGAAAGACTACGAGACCCTTTCTCTTTCCCGAAGGGAAGCAGTGGCTGCCTTACGTTATGCCACTTGTATTCACTTAGAAAATACTATGCCTCCTGAAAAGGGGATGAACCTTGTATGCTTTACCCTCCTGTTCCTACTCCATGGCATGTCTCTGCTTCATGAGAATTTCTGGTCACACTTCCACCATCTTTGGTAGAAAGTCTGTTTCCATAACAAGGTTTTGCCTTCCTCTTTGAGGCCATTTTTTTTGGCATACAATGCTGAGATATATTGAATATATCATATTATATGATATATATATGATATATTCATATATATATATCATGTTATATTCATATATATATATATATATATCGTGTATATATGTCAGATATGTATGAATGCTGAGATATAGTTCACTTCTACCCTTAATCACCCAATGCAACCCAACAGTATTCATCCTAGGAGCTATACAACTTTAATGCACACAGAACTGGTTTGCATCTTTAGATCTGGATTTGGACTCACCTGATGCAACTTAGGAAAAAGGCATACCTTTCCAGTGGCGTACTTCCTGATGAGATTGTTCTTCATTTATATAAGGGATTTCAATAATATTATTTGCCTATTGAAACTCCTTTGTTTTCCAAGACCACAAGGTTTTTTCCTTAACAGCATGCATAGCCTTCAGTAGGAAGGCTGTGCATGGGATTTCAAGCCATAGAATCACAGAATGTTTTGGGTTGGAAGGGACCCCTAGAGGTCATCTAGTCCAACCCCCCTGCAGTGAGCAAGGACACCGCTAACTAGATCAGGTTGCTCAGAGGCCCATCCAACCTGTCCTTAAATGTTCCCAGGGATGGGGCCTCCACTACCACTCCGGGCAACCCGTTTCAGTGTTCTTTCTTGTTCCTTCTTCATCTCCTGTATGAGATCCCATGAAGCAATCTGAACATCTCCAGCACCAGTGTGTGACCTTCTATACTGGCCTGTTGAACGTGATCACAAAATTACTTCTCTGGAACCTGCCAAAACAAGTCTTATGCTGTGGTGTATAAAACTGTAAGTAATTCCCTCTCTCCAACAAATTGAGAACCTCAAAGGGATACCATTTCTTTTCAGATGGCTTAGGTTTTGCTCACAAAACCTTAGCTTTCATCTTGGTTAGCAGTGAATCTGAAGGAACTGAAAACACTAAAGTATTGTGGTATGTCTGGAATATGAAAGATACATTCTGTTGCTTCTTTGATGTCTCATGAAAGAAAACTGAAAGAATACAAATGCAATATCATTAAAACACATTACTAATCCAGCAGGAATGGAGAGGCTTGTACATTATAAATTTTTGCTCAATACTACTTCAAACTATGATTTGTAATCTATTGAGGAAACGGTCATGAATAATGGGTTTCAAGATGACAATGAATTTTAAAACTTTCTTGAGTGAAATATGGATGACAATTTTTTACCACCATTTTGAAAAACCTTGAAGTGGCAGTTACTGGTTAGAGAACAAAAAGCCAAATGGCATGGTTTAGATATACAGAAAACTGAAGATAATGATGCATGAAATAAACGGAGAAGAATTGAGGAAAACACTGGAAAGCGGAAGTGCAGAAAACAGTTTGACCCACCAGTGAGCCTAGTCCTATTTCTATGGAAATGAGCTCGTTACTGCTAATTTTTTTTAAGCTCCTAGTTGATTCGTGAAGTGCTTTTTGAATTCCGATAAGGGCTTCATGAATCACTGAAAAAAAACCCATTTGAACAAAATATCCAGAGTCAAATGATTACCAACTCCCATAGATTAATCAGCTGAGTACTTTATATAACAGAGCATGCACTAGGAGAGCCAGCTTTTTCCCCTGGTATCATAAGTCTATAATGTTTCGTTCTGCAAAGAAAAGGGATCATGCTTCTGAAATCTAATTCTGGATGGTTACTCCATCCAAGAGCCTATATTAAATAGGAAAGACATCTTTGATTTTTTTCCCCTGCTGTTTCCATGTTTGATCTGTTTTAAAAATCAGCATCATGAGAATTGGCCATAGAATTGCTTCTCATTCCTCAGAAATAAGAGCATCTGTGGTATTCATACAAATGGTGCTTGCACATTTGCAACCAAGTCAGTATTGGCTCTAGGCACTCCTAAGCAGGCAAGGGAAATGCCCGAGGGCCAAAACACTGGTTCTTCTTAAACCTTCAGGATGCTGAAAGAAAAATCAAATAAAGCAATGATTTAAATCACAAGTGAACTTTATGTATTTTATAAACCCAGCGATTTTTAAGACTGTTTATAGACATGAACAGAGTACATGTCTGTGACAGCCGTATTTTAACAATGCTGACTGACTTCACACGTTACACATGCAGCATCTGCACTGAACACCTTTTATTAATTCTCTAAACACTTCAAAGAGAATGCTCTTGGCAAATTCTGTGACTGTCTGCTAATTTGCCTCATACTAATTTTCAAGGTGTGCGTAGGTCATGAGCATTCTCCAGCATGCATCTTGTAACTATGCACTTACTAGAAATTACACAAAATAAATCTACTCCTATTGCATGTAAGTGCCATGTGCACAGGCCATGCTGTCCTGCAAATGCCCATTCTTTAAACAGTTACAGGACTCTGCACTGTTAATTGCAAAATGGGTTAACTGATATTTGAAGTGCAAGTATTTGGACTGTTTTTTAAAAAATACTATCTAGAGATGGATGGGCATATACACACACCATCCTGCAGTTATAACAGACCTTAGATTATTTTCATTTAAGATCAACAGGAGGTTGAAAGATAAAATTCATGATAAATTACATGAGGAATTACACTGGTGTAAATAAGAAAAAATTTGGCATATATGACGCCACTGAATATAGAATTCAGAATTAAATTTGGAAGAAGGTTATAAAGTTATAAAGCATTCTGTTCTTCAGTTAATAATATTATTAATAATGCAAAGATGGTACTTTCATTGTATATATTCCCATACATTTGGGCAGGATGTGAGACACCAAAGCTGCTTTGTTAAAATACTTCCAAGCTTTTCTTTTTGCATCTTGCTTTTCTACATTTCTCAGGGCACCAGAAGCATAAAGAAATCAGCATTTGAAGAAAAACAAAGGCAGAAGATTGATGTGGAAAAGGAAAATATCAAAAGCTATTTCTCCTAGCCGTGAAATCTTATGACAAAGTTGTAGAGGTGAATACATCTTTGGAGTAAAAGTTTGTGTGCTCTGCTTATGAAGTGCAAAGTGAAGGTCCAAAAGCCCTCTATTTCTGAGACCTTACACGCCCAGGCTTTTTAATTGCATCTTGATTTTTTACATTATTGATGCTCATTTCATTTCCTATTTCCCTCAAGGGAAGGCTATGGTGTAGGATGGAAGAACAATTTATTATTTCAGTTTCTTTACAAAAAGATAAATAATAACAAAGATTGTTTTCTCTTTGTTATTTACTTCCACTTACATTTGGGAATAATGATACTTCTTCCTATTCAGTTCTTTGAATTCAAGATGATGAAAATCCTATTCAATCTAAATTAAAATATAATAATATCATTACAAATTAACAAAGAACAGTACTCCCTTAAGCTAAGTGCAAAACAGACGTAGACCAACAGTTGTCATTCCAGAATTTAAAGGAGAGGTGAAGCACAGTAAAATGATAAAAAAGAACTATCTTGTTAGTGCTGCCAATCAGAAATAGGAAAAAGCTTCCTTTTTTTTTTTCTTTTAATTATTTATATGGGGTTATTGGAACAGAGACTAAGAGGACGTAAAGACAAAGAATTCAAAAAATGAAAACTGAAGTCACTGGAAAGAGAGGGAAATGATCCTGGGAAGGAGATGGAGAGTTTGAGGTAGAAATACTCTAAGAAAGGCTGCTGGAGCACAAGGGAGAATGTCCAGAAAAAAAACCCAAAAGCATTGCTGTTGCATCTCAAATCAGGCTATGCTCTCTATGTCCTCTCTGATAGTTTTGGTTTGCCAAAACTATGCTCACAGCTGTGCTTCCTAGCTCCAGACAGACAATGCCATCTCAGGTCAGACTCATCATGGAAGCCCACAAAGTTTTTAAAAAGGTACATGGAATATTGAGTATTTGAGGTTTCTGTAATTTGATTTAAGCATAAAAAAATATTCAGCACATTGTATCATTTCACATTGTAAAGATAACATACAACACACAAAGCTGAGTTAGAAGTTTGATTTACAGATTGCACAAACACTGTTCGAGCGACAAAGATTACCTGTCCTTTCCTTACTGAAGTTCTTTAAGTTCTTTTATATAATTTTGTTTTAAGGCTAAAAATTACGTAATGCAGAAAATTCCAGTGATGCAGCTTCATATTACATATAAGGCTCACTCATTATACTGGGGAAAACTAGTCCAGTTCTGCAGAAGAAATTTCACCAGCAGAAATCTACTTTGCGGAATCCTACCCAGCACAATACAGTAACTGGAAGAACAGGATCCAAGCACTCTTTGCATGGCTATAACCCTTTTTACTCCAGAAATTCAAGTAGCCGGACCTTATTTTCTTATTAGCCTGCACATTTCTACTAGTATTATATATTAGTTTGCCTTTTTCAACAAACTATCATTTGATTGGATGGGCATCATACTTTTACCATTTTGGTTTCAGTATTTTAAGAATACTAAATCATAAAAAGTTACATTAAAAATTAATGCTTTTGTTTTCTCCTAGCTAAAAAAAATTAAATCATACAGAAATGCAAATGGTTCGTAATTCTCTGTCCCTTTTCTCTCCAGGCTAGAACCTGAACAGGAGACAAGCTCGTATGGGAACTCGAGCTTTGGCCAAACAAACTATAAAGCTGGCTGTGACTCAGGCTGGGATTGACATTCTTGTTTAGTCCCCAACAGTGGCACTTAATTTTCTTGAGAGAGGAATGCAGTTGCCATAACGCAGATGTTCAAACTCAGTGTTTCCTGATGGCTACAAGTGTTCTCTAGTATTACGGTTTACCAATAAACATCTAAGCAGCCACATGACACTAGTTTTGCTTACTTAGAGCTACTAGGTGACATTTAACAGACTTGATGCAAAGAGAGTAAATAGCTTCCTAACACCCCTTTTCTAGGAAAGCAAGTGTTTCACGATTACAACGTGTGCTGAAAGAGACCTGACACTTGGATAAAGTAATCTTTCTGCTATAACATATTTGATAGCTCAGCCTTCACAGGTCTCAGTAAAGAAGCTTTGGTTGCTTCCAAGAATAATTAAAAAAAAAAAAAAAATATCTGTGCTACATTAACATGTATATAAAACAATAGAGCTACTTATTCCCACTGTTAGCCAAGATAACACTACTAATGTATCCACGAAGAGCAGCTGCAAAGCTTGGCCCATCTGGAACATTCAAGGCTACTATATGCTGTACAATAAGCCAGAAACTCTTTATTAGAAGAAATATTTACAGAGGTGCCTCAGTGGTGTTTCCTTGCTGTGTGCATGCGGCGTATTAGTCTTCCAGATTCCCTTTCCCCCCCTCCAGGATAGACACATTCATGTTTACATTTTTAAAAAGTCATAGAACAATCCATGGCCAGTCAATATAAAACCACCAGAAAAATAATATGAATTGATCCAAATACACAGCCCTGATAAAGTTAGTGCCCCGAGTGACTACAAAGAGAAAGCAAGCCAGTACTCAAGTGGTTTTCCTTGTAATTGTACTGTGCCTTCTCTGTCTTCCTCAGGAACCAAAAAAAAATACTGCATTGTCAGTCTCTATGCCCTTTCCCTTTGTGGATTGAAAAGCTCTACTGTAGTTTATTTACACTTCTTAAACAAGCATGCTGAATTAAGACCATTTACACAAAACCTTTTTTTCTGTAATACTGATTAACAGTACTTTCATCTAGAAAATTTTAGACACGTTTTACTTTTCATCATATTAATGTTGACAGACCTCCTTTATCAGTACTTTAATTAACAGCAGGTAAGGGAGGCAAAGGGAGTATGACATGCTATTACTTCTGCTTGATTTAAAGTCTGCTTGTGAGACTTTCTCTCAACTCATAGTTGAAATTGTCTTATCTCATGCATTCCCTGGATTACTGTTTCATGTAAATGTCTTTTTTGCTGTCCAAAACATTAAAAAACCCCACACCAGTGCTATATAACTACTGTCTCTTTCTGAGAGACATGAGGGAAGCTGTATGCTTTTGATCAAAGACAAGATCCCAACTTCAAAGTAACACCTCATCTGTAAATATATTACACAGTACTCTTAGTAAAGAAAGGGGAACTCCTTGATTTCAAATAACCTAAGGCTAATACTGTGGGATTTGCCTGCATTCACAGAGTTTAATCTTACTCCTCTGAATACTTACAGAAAATTAGACAAAAGGATTTAAAAGACCCTGGGTTCTAGTCTCCTCTTATATTAGTAAGTCTTATAGACTGTAGTCTGATACTTCATTGAAGAACACCCAGCTTATTGCAGACTGAGAGAAGAATGTGGAAACATTACAAATTTCAGAAACATCAGAGATTTTTTTAAAACCTAAGTCTTCCTTCCAATGACAGAAAGCAGTGGCTGTACGCCTGCAGATGCTCTACCACTAATTTGGTTGGGAACTTCTAATATTTTTCTGTATCACCACTGGAGAAGTTTTCATTACTTCTTTCATTGCTGCAGTCTGGAAAAGCAAAACTAAATTCCAGATTATCTTCAAGGATTTCATCATTTGAAAACATTGGAAAAGGACACTAAGTTATTTCATAATACGTTAATCAGCAAGGACCATGGTGGTATCAGGTCATACAAATAATATTAACTATTTAAGAGCCAGCTACAATGCTAATATTTGCACATGCAAAGAAACAGTTTTGAGCGGGCACAGAGGGTTCAATTTTATTGTCAGCTGACAGTATAAACAGCAGTGCGAGTGTACAGATATCACTCTCGTCTGTGTGTGGTCAAAAGGAAGCAGCCTAACACGGTGTAATCAATGAGACTTTTCTGCACAAAACTTTTTTTCCCACAGAAGAAAAAAACCCCATAATTCAGTGGTCTAGGTATGGTTTATAAATCCTATTAATCTCATTACATCTTAAAAAAAAAAAAATAAAAATCCAGCTAGCTGAAAGAAACAAATTTTGGTTCTCAGAATTTTAAATGTTGAGGTTATTTTAAAATGTCCTGTTGTTTTACTAAAACTTCTTATGTCTCTCAAAAGTAGAAACAAAAAATTTCCATTTACCTGAATTGAATGTTCAATATGATAGAGAACTGTAGAAGCTGTTATTTCTAGTTAGGGATTAAAACCTCTTGAATGCTCAAGACTGTTAACAAGCTGAAATAAGTCTTTGTTTCTCCTATAAGATGAGCGCCTTCTCATTTTCACTAAATATATTTGCTACAGTAAATGCATAGCAAAAAGAGCCGAGTTCCTCTCTGGGCTAGAAAAGGATCAGTTTCTCCTAGCTTTCTAAACGAATATTTTCACTACCAAGCACTATATTCCTTAGTTCAGCATTACTGCCCATCATCTCCTTCCTTCCCATAGCACTCACAGAAGGTTGTCATCATGACGGGCAAGAGCAAAGCTTTGTATATGATCTCCAAGGTGCGTTAGGCTGGATGCATCCACATTGCAGTGCCCTCATGTCCCCACCTCCCATCAGGCACCCTCACAACCTGCTCTCTGGGAGAGAGGGGAACTCAAGCAACTATGTCAGCAGCATTACAGATGCTTGGGCCGTACAGTAGAAGATGGAGCCAGGAATGTACAGCCCCAGCCTCTTCACATCACAAGTAAATGCTTGTTTGTGCTCTGCGTATGTGTCTGAGTATGGACTTGTGTCCAAACCACAGACCTGTCCAATGCAAGAGACCTAGGGCAAATTTGACCCAAATAAGATGGTTCCCACCCTTTCTGTATCAGCACTGCTAATCTAAAGTAAAACTTTCCTCAACATGAAAATGCATGTGATCATGTGGCAGCTTTCTTGTTAAAGGCCTGCTGGAGACTAACAGCCACGGAACAAGACAACACAACACAAGCCAGTAAGTCCTGCAACGCTTAAATAAAATGTGACCCTACAAAGATGTTCTCAATTTACACAAAACCAGATCAGACACTTCCCAGGGCTAGTGCTGCAAAGACCTGACAGTAACTGTTTGTGCCATTAGCACAGAATACATATCCTTTAATATGCTTGGTTGCACCTTGCCATCTCTGTACTACTGTCTTGCAGTGAAACTCCCACAACTTCTTGACGGGTGAAAAATTAAACAGTATAGCAGACGTAGAGGGCTTTTGCAGTTTGTACAAGCTCAGACTTAACTGAAAAGTTAAAGGCATACCTGGAAACACTTTTAAAATATATAAAATTCATGAATACTTTTCAGTTTACAGCTGAGACATAAATATGTGTAATGAGCACATAACAGACATCTTACCTCTCCAGCATGGATATATATCTGCTGTTTCACTCTCCCTTGGAAGCAAAGTGATTTAATGTGCTTTGCTCAGTAAGTCACCCTCCAGCAACATAAATTTGATTTCTGCTGCAATCAAAAGAATTTAAACAAAATCACCTATCAGCTCTCCCTAGGTTCATTTATCCAAGTGTCCATTTCAGTCTTTATTTTCAATACAGAAAAATTAAACAAGGTTTGTTTGAGGCAATCTTTAAGATTCTCTAAGGATAGGTGCAAAGACTAGTCTTAGATGGCCACATCTTTCACATGCATCATATTTCCCCAAGTCTATGGTTATAAGCAGCTCTCTGTGAGTCGCTTTCCCAGTTATGCTCATTTGCATCTCTCTGTCTCTTGAAAGCAAAGGTCTGGCAAGGAAAGGAAAGATAGGGGACCCTCTGTGTTCCTTACCACTCTCCCACCATGCCCCATACATGCCATAGTCAGAAGTTTCCAAATGCATCAGTCTCCAAGTAAACAAGGAAAAAGAGGGGCAATGTGCTATGAAGCAAATTCAGCTTTCAAAAGATATATTTTTCATTCTAAGCCTGTAGTTGAAGTTTTAAATAATTGCTTGAGCAAATTTGTAGGCCCAGCCTTGGTGATCATTCAGCAGCAGTGTGGAACTACAGAGGAGCTAGACATACTTAATTTCCCTTTCCTTATACTATGGCTCACTGCTTCATACATCACATATAGTGCATGAAAATAATTGCAAAACACACCCTTTTGCTCAACAAAATAAGTTTTTAACCATCCTGCTCTTTACACAATATTCAAACCATCAAAGCTCCTGCTATTTAGTTTTGTCATATGACTTATTAAACAATGGAATCTGAATATTTTCCATGAAAGAGAAATTGGAAATCATATTTCTCAGTTCAGACATGCATCTTAATTTGTACAAGCAGGATGTGCACACTTGTTAATCCAGTGTAATAGTGCCATGGGACCATGATTTTTCACTAGTCATTAGTGAAGAAAATTGTCTAGCAACCACTGACTGCTTGCACAGAACAGGTCACGATTATCTTTTTCCATTAATATGCTACCGTCATAATGTTAAAATACTAAAAATCAAGGACATCTTGATGGATATTTAATAAGAAGAACAAGCTTCTTTTTTCATCTAGATTAGTAAACAAATTATTTATTTCACTCTATTCACAGATAATTTTAAACAGCATTTCTAATAAGTTTTAGACAAATATGTTGAAAATCGTGTCTCGTATTTGAAACTGTACAACCTTCAGAACTGCCTACACTTAGCAGCTTCTATCACTATACTTGTTCGCAAATTTTAAAAAAAAACTTACAACAAGGTGCTCAGAAAATACTTTTTCAGCAAATGTTTCATAGCACTATCTTAATTTCACCAAGTTTACAGCTTCAGGATGTACTATCACATATTTTACTCCAGAATGAGGGGGACTTACCTGTCCAAAGAGATCGTGTTGTACAGGCAGCTGGAGGAAGGAGGTTAGAGCCCAGCTCTAAAGCAAGGAATTTGAACCTGAAATTTTGCACCAGGATTCTCAGGATCTGGTGTCTGACAACAAATTCAAAAAAGGTATCATCAAGATCATCAAACAAATGGAAGCTAAGGCTCTCAGATTTGTAAGATCCTCCACCCGCAGCGAAAATATCCTTTGAAATCTCAGAAACTGTCTAGCATCTGCAGAAACTGGAGGCTGAGAAGTCATCTGTGAATGCTGAAATCAGTCAACTCTGTTTCAGTTCAGAAAACTAAAGCCGAAGTAGCTAGGGTTTTGTTTGTACGTTTGGCTGGTTGGTTGGTGTGCTTTAATGCCTATTATTCTAAATGTTGTGAATCATAATGAAAACTTTTCCTAAATTAATTTTAGCCAGAATGTATCTACCAAAGTTTGGGATCTCTCCTTCAAAGAGAGGCACTATATTGGAAAAATTAGGTCACTGACTTGTTTCCTAATTGAACATTGGAGAACCAGGCTTCCATTGCCTAGGAACTCAATGTCAGTCAAGTAATTTTCCCCACCTCTCAAACATCTCATATTCCCTCTCGCTGTAACAATGAAATAAGAATATACCTGACATTTTCGACAAGTATTCTGCATCTGTTTTCATATAATATTTTACCCCCAATTTGGGTTACAATTTAGCTTAATTGTACCAAATTATCAGTAGGCCATCTTTTGCTTGAAATCTTTTTCTTCTCTCTACTGTCATTTTTACAGGCAGCTCAGCAGATAATTTTATGCTACTGCAGTCACACAAGGCAGATTCTAATATTGATCTGAATTTTCCCCTTGAATATGATTTGCATTCTTAGCCTGATCTATTTTTTTTTTCTTCCCATAGAACATGATTTACATTCTTATGTCTGGCTGCTTCATTTTAAAGCCATCTTGAAAAAGTCTCTTTCTAATCATCCTTCTAAATTCATATGGGAATAACTCTTCCCACCAATGCTTAGGAGAGGAAAACCTCAAATAAATTGACGCTATTTTTGCAGACTATAATGACTGGAAACTGTATTTGTTGATGGAAATTAGAGACTTTTTTATAGCTTACTAATAATCTAGCTCTGGGACAGCTAATTGCTAGGGATTGTCATGTCTGAATACTGAGGAAGTGCATTCAATCTTTCAGCTGGTCTAAATAGGAATAAACCGGCAAGATCAGCCAAAGGCCATCCTTGTAGCATAGTAGTCTCCGGTATAAAAACTTGTTTCACATAAAGCAAGAGAGATACATTTTCCTCAATTAAACGTAGGTAGATTGGGGAAAATTAATTTGCTTGTAACCAGGGCCTATTTCTACTTGCCTTCCCTACCCATTACACATGTGTGGGGGGGGATATTCATTCAAGCATATGAACGTGGCCTCACTCCTTTTGGCCTGTTGGACACCCTCCCAACTTGCTTTCAAGGCTAGCTCCTCCTTCATGAGATGCAGAATTGCACCATTCAGATGACACATATCCAACTATCAAAATGAAGGAGGAACTAATAAAATCGAAGTGTTTAAGTCTCATGACTTAATGTAAAAGTACATCTGGGACAAGGATCAGTGATACTTATGTTCTCAGTTTTCTTCCTAAGTTCATTAACTATCTCAGTTTCTAAAAGTGCCTTTTTTTTTTCTTTTAGTACAAAAAGAAAAAATTCTCAAAATTCTTTCAAAATTGAAAAATTCTCAGAATTTTTTGTTAGGTCTGAATAATAATAAAAAAAAATTACTCTGCTACTACATTGTTATCCCCCTACCATTGTTACATTCATATTTTTCCACATACTCTTCATTCACTAGAGGTAATAAATATTATACTTGGAGTTCTTGAACACAACTGACATACAACAGTTGTCCAAAAACACTGGAAGAGGAGGAATAGGAAACCACATTTCCCTAGCATTTTTTGTAGTAGAAGCATTGTATCACACTGGAAAGGCCCAATAGGGAGGTTTTGTACTTCACTATTCTACTTGGTTTTAAGTTCATTATTGCAATACATCGGATGGGAAAAGGAAACTGTCAGATTTTAGGAAACTCCAGATAGGACAGACTCAGGCATACACGCAAGTTGAGTGACTCATCCAACATCAAACATTTGACTGGATCTTGATTATTTAAGAATTATTCTAAGACGCCAGCATAAGAATTGTAAATATATACTAAAACATTGTATTTCACAACATACACAATATTTTTCTGGGGCTGAAAGCAAAAGACAGTGCTAATTAACCAAGTACTGCTTTTTCCAAGTCATCTTAAGTTCAGTTCATTTTTAAATAAACAAACAAAACATATTAGTAAGCTTTAATAAGTTCCCCAACTAATTTGAATTATTAACTTTCATACAGATGTTCCCACTGAGCTCAGTTCCTCATTCATGCTTGCCTTTACCCACAAGCAGAAAAGATGGGTGAGCCAGAGCGGAGTTATGACCCTATACTTTGCAGAAGGAGGCAAATCTACCCCAGAATAGTCATTTTGTGGGACTAGCAGAATATCTTGCACATCATCAGAAGCTGCATCTCAATGGTGCTCCTTTCAGTTGTACCCTCTGTCAGGCCTCTCATCCATCAGCACTTGAGTGGTACCACTTGGCAGAGGTACCTGCAAATCCAGAGTGTTTACCTAAATGCAGAACATGCCCTTAACCATACCAAAAAATTGCAGCATATGCATTTAGGTGGGATTTCTTCATAAAAGAACAACTCTGGGCATTTACAGGACAATTACTTTTGCCATGAAACAAATTATTATACAATGCAAAGTATTCAGAATTTAGTCCATCACTAGTATTAATGAGGTGATCTTACACAGCATTGCAATCTGCAGATTATACATTTGAACTAAATCATGTTTGCCTGTGCCATAATTTATATTTTTATTTATATTTATAATTATAATTGTAAACTCCTAGGCCTTGTATTTGCCCAAAGAGAGCTGAAGCCCAAAGTTAACAGTTTAGTGACCTTACACTCCATACACAGTAAGTTCAGAAATGTAGAAAACTGTAAGGGTTGATTCAGGTTTATGATAAGACATATCATTCCCCAGAGAGGCCTGAATTACCTTCTGGAGATGTCTGTCTCTTCACTGATTATATAGTGAGTTGGAGGACGACTAGGCTCCTAACCTGTGCGGTTAGGAGGGACAAATGTCTACCTGAGCATTTTTGGTCCTTTGCCAAATTAGGCCTTTGAATCTGTAACATATTTTATACCACCACTTCATTAACGATCGCGTCAATATGCTCAGAGTCTTTACCAAGACAAGAGAAACCAATACACAATATCAGAATATGTCCAATAGAGCCTAACTTTTTCTTTTTAAAGCACGAAAAGAAACAAGCAAGTATTTGGCTACCACTATACTACAGAGCATTTCTGATTGTTTCATATACATAACTTCTCATTACTGTTGTTCTGACTATTATCTATTTCTTTGTTGCTCTTATGCTTTTCGATCTGTATTCTTGCTTACGGAAGTCTTTCTGTTTCTTTCTGTTCTTCCAGAGCAGTTTCTTGGTCTTAAGCTGTGGTAGCCCATTAGTCTGTGCTTTTGTTTCCTGGTTCTGTGCTACCTCTTACTGGATGGAGGTCATACAGATTTTTTAATTTTATTTTATATTTTTAGATGCTTGCTTTCCTCATTATTTTAAGGTGTTAAGTAATTACTCTCCTCTTCTAGCTATCATAGCACAATGAATAGGTTGATATTCTACAAAGGTCAGTCCTTTGAACAGTGTAGTACAATCATGGGAATAGAAATGAGGCAAGTTAGCTACCCTGATTTCTCAGTCTAAGGAAACAGCATATTTCTGAAAAGGTTTTCAACCTATTAATCAGATTATCAGAGGGACCTAATCCTCTGGAACACTGACTGCTCCTCAATACTTCTTTTTTTATACTCCATATTGCCCCACTAGTGTTTTTCACTAAATGATGTCATTCAGCTCCTCCTTTGTCCTCACCCTCAAGTAACTAGTTCTTTCCTGTGTCCTGCAGTTTATCAATTAAAATATTACAGAACAGTGCAGAACAGGAACCTAAACATGCGCTATTAAAACCAAACAGAAATCCTATCATAAATAGATAACCTTTGGAATTAATTTGTTATGAATATAAACTTTATATCATCCAAAGTTATATTTTTATTTGTGCCTGTATCATGTAAGCATTTGTTATTTGGCACTGGTGTGAGAGATTCATTTATTAACAGCTTTTATCAGTTATTTCAGTCCCTTTCAGCATCTTTGGAAGATGCCTGTGCTTTATTCAGCTAAGATCTTTTGTTCATGAGTGATTTCACATGTCATTTCATACATGATTTTTATTTATTTTATATATCTATATGTAAAGATGGATATAAAATACTAAAAGTCCATCAGCTACTTTAATCTGGCGATGTAGAGTTGCCATTTGTATTGTGTGCACCTGTTTGTATGGAAATCCAGAAACTCTGGAAGAGTTTTAATCCATGCAGTTGGTAGTCTCAAGTATCAACAGATCTGCATTAGTAGCACACCAGTGCTTTGCCAAGAATTGAAATGCTGAAAGTCTTATGGCACTTCTGAAACCATCACCAACACTGAAGTAAAAGATTTGACTCTTGAGATTACAATTGAGTGAAGGAAAAAACATAACCCTTTTCAAGACAAGCATAACATAGGAATAATTTCAGAAATAGCTCATAATTTGGTATGATGCATTGTCGTGGTTTAACCTGGCTGGCAACTAAGCACCACGCAGCCGCTCGCTCACTCCCCCCCCTCCCTCAGTGGGATGGGGGAGAGAATCGGGAAGGGGAAAAAGGTTAGAGCCGAGGGCTGAGATAAAGACAGTTTAATAAGAGAAAATAATAATAATAGTAATAATGAGAATGATAACAAAATATACAGAATATACAAAACGAATGATGCACAATGCAATTGCTCACCACCCGCCGACCGATGCCCAGCCCGTCCCGAGCAGCGATCAGTACCCGAGCAGCGACCAACCGACCCACCAACCCCCCCGAGCATGACGTTATATGGTATGGAATAGCTCCTTGGACAGTTTGGGTCCTAGCTGTGCTGTACTCCCAGCTTGTTATGCACCTGGCCGAGCAGGAGAAGCTCAAAAAGTCCTTGAGCAGTCTGAGCACTGCTTGGCAACAACTAAAAACATCAGCGTGTTATCAACATTCTTCTAGTACTAAATCCAAAGCACAGCACTATGCTAGCTTCTGTGAAGAAAATTAACTCTATCCCAGCCGAAACCAGGATATTCCACCCCTTATTCTATACCATTTACGTCATGCTTAGGTCCTACCCTTACAATACATTCCAATTAATCACCACCATTTTCTCATCTTTTTGGTACATACACAGATATCATTCCCTTAGTCTATGGACCATCCCTCTGAAATGTCCATTGGGTTCATTTAGTCCACAGTTTTGGGCTCCATCTGTCGTAACAGTCTTTCAGGGCAGGAGAGATGGGGTCTGGTGTTGGGTTGTTGCTTGCTGAAGTCAGTTCTGGTTCCATCCGCTGTGCTTCCTTAGTTTCTTCAAAATTCATTCTTCTTAATCTGGGTGATCCTTACTGTTATACCATTGATATGGCATACAGCAATAGTAAAAATAAAGACATACTATATTACACAGCAATTAACATTATACAATTCAGTTCATTGGCTATTTTCACCCAAAATCAAATCCCTTTGAGGTACACATCGGACTTCCCCGTCGTGCCGCATCACCCACCAAGTAGAGCCAGGTCCTTGAGCAAAAGCAATCCCACGGATGGGCTTGCCTTTACCTGAGGCAGGAGAAACCCAGACTGTCTTCCCCAGCATATTTTTTACATGCACTACAGGGACTTTATCCCCTTCTACAGTACGTAAGAGGTTTGATTGGGCAGGGCCAGCTCGGTTGGCAGATCCTCTAGTGTTGACTAACCAGGTGGCTTTTGCTAAATGTGTATCCCAATGTTTGAATGTTCCACCACCCATTGCTTTCAGTGTAGTTTTTAACAGTCCATTGTATCGTTCAATTTTCCCAGAGGCTGGTGCATGATAGGGGATGTGATAGACCCACTCAGTGCCATGCTCTTTGGCCCATTTGTCTATGAGGCTGTTTCGGAAGTGAGTTCCGTTGTCTGACTCAATTCTTTCTGGAGTGCCATGTCGCCACAGGACTTGTTTTTCAAGGCCTAGGATAGTGTTCCGGGCAGTGGCATGGGGCACAGGATATGTTTCCAACCATCCGGTGGTCGCTTCCACCATGGTGAGCACATAGCGCTTGCCATGGCGGGTTTGTGGGAGTGTGATATAATCGATCTGCCAAGCCTCTCCATATTTGTATTTCAGCCACCGTCCTCCATACCAGAGAGGCTTTAACCGCTTGGCTTGTTTGATCGCAGCACATGTTTCACATTCATGGATAACCTGTGCAATAGCGTCCATAGTTAAGTCCACCCCTCGATCACAAGCCCATCTGTATGTTGCATCTCTTCCTTGATGGCCTGAGGTATCATGGGCCCACCGAGCTAGAAACAATTCACCTTTATGTTGCCAGTCCAGATCCACCTGAGCCACTTCAATCTTAGCAGCCTGGTCTGCCTGCTGGTTGTTTTGATGTTCTTCAGAGGCCCGACTCTTGGGTACATGAGCATCTACATGACGTACCTTTACAACCAGGTTCTCTACCCGGGCAGCAATATCTTGCCACAATGCGGCTGCCCAGATGGGTTTGCCTCTGCGCTGCCAGTTGTTCTGTTTCCATTGCTGCAACCACCCCCACAAAGCATTTGCCACCATCCATGAGTCAGTATAGAGATAGAGCACTGGCCATTTTTCTCTTTCAGCAATATCTAAAGCCAGCTGGATGGCTTTCACCTCTGCAAACTGACTTGATTCACCTTCTCCTTCAGCAGTCTCTGCAACTTGTCTTGTAGGACTCCATACAGCAGCCTTCCACCTCCGATGCTTTCCCACAAGACGACAGGACCCATCAGTGAACAGGGCATATTGCTTCTCATTTTCTGGCAATTTATTGTACAGTGGGGCTTCTTCAGCACGCACCACCTCTTCCTCTGGCGATATTCCAAAATCTTTGCCTTCTGGCCAGTCCATGATCACTTCCAAGATTCCTGGGTGACTGAGGTTTCCTATTCGAGCCCGTTGTGTAATCAGTGCGACCCACTTACTCCACGTAGCATCAGTTGCATGATGTGTAGAGGGGACCTTCCCTTTGAACATCCAGCCCAGCACCGGCAGTCGGGGTGCCAGGAGGAGCTGTGCTTCAGTACCAATCACTTCTGAAGCAGCTCGAACCCCTTCATATGCTGCCAATATCTCTTTTTCAGTTGGAGTATAGTTGGCTTCAGATCCTCTGTATCCCCACCTCCAAAAGCCTAGGGGTCGGCCTCGAGTCTCCCCTGGTGTTTTCTGCCAAAGGCTCCAGGTAGGGCCATTCTCCCCGGCTGCGGTGTAGAGCACATTTTTTACATCTTGCCCTGCCCGGACTGGCCCAAGGGCTACTGCATGCACTATCTCCCGTTTAATTTGTTCAAAGGCTTGTCGTTGTTCAGGGCCCCATTTGAAATCATTCTTCTTCCGGGTCACTTGGTAGAGAGGGCTTACAATCTGGCTATAATTTGGAATATGCATTCTCCAAAAACCCACAACGCCCAAGAAAGCTTGTGTTTCCTTTTTGCTAGTCAGTGGAGACATGGCTGTTATTTTGTTGATCACATCCATTGGAATCTGACGACGTCCATCTTGCCATTTGATTCCTAAAAACTGGATCTCCTGTGCAGGTCCTTTGACTTTACTTTGTTTTATAGCGAAACCGGCTTTCAGAAGGATTTGGATTATTTTCTTCCCTTTCTCAAAAACTTCTTCTGCTGTATTGCCCCACACAATGATGTCATCAATATATTTCAGATGTTCTGGAGCCTTACCCTGTTCCAGTGCTGTCTGGATCAGTCCATGGCAAATGGTAGGGCTGTGTTTCCACCCCTGGGGCAGTCGATTCCAGGTGTACTGGATGCCCCTCCAAGTGAAAGCAAACTGTGGCCTGCACTCTGCTGCCAAAGGGATTGAAAAGAAAGCATTTGCAATATCAATTGTGGCATACCACTTGGCTGCCTTTGACTCCAGTTCGTATTGAAGTTCTAGCATGTCTGGCACGGCAGCACTCAGCGGTGGCGTAACTTCATTCAGGCCACGATAGTCTACTGTCAGTCTCCACTCTCCATCAGACTTTCTCACTGGCCATATGGGACTGTTAAAGGGTGATCGAGTCTTGCTGATCACTCCTTGGCTCTCCAGTCGACGAATCAGCTTATGGATAGGAATCAGGGAGTCTCGGTTGGTGCGATATTGCCGCCTGTGCACTGTTGTGGTGGCAATCGGCACTTGTTGTTCTTCAACCCTCAGCAACCCCACAACAGAAGGGTCCTTTGAGAGACCAGGCAAGGTAGACAGCTGCTTAATTTCTTCTGCCTCCAATGCAGCTATACCAAAAGCCCACCGGTACCCTTTTGGGTCCTTGAAATACCCTCTCCTGAGGTAGTCTATGCCCAGGATGCACGGAGCATCTGGCCCAGTCACAATGGGGTGCTTTTGCCACTCATTCCCGGTTAGGCTCACTTCGGCCTCCAATACAGTCAGCTCTTGAGATCCCCCTGTCACTCCAGAAATACAAATGGATTCTGCCCCTATATGGCTTGATGGCATTAGAGTACACTGTGCACCGGTGTCTACTAAAGCTCTATACTTCTGTGGGTCTGACATGCCAGGCCATCGAATCCACACAGTCCAGTAAACCCTGTTGTCCCTTTCCTCCACCTGGCTGGAGGCAGGGCCCCTCTAATCCTGGTCACTGTTGCTCATGGTTTGTGTGTATGAGTCAGAAGTTCCTTCATCACAGTCAGAATTAAGATCAGCCCTTCTATTTTGTCTGAAAAAACTACAGTCGTCCCAGTCTCTGTAAATTGGAGCAACAAGTTTCTTGGAAGAGCCCCCTTTTGTGCTTGTTTTCCTTTGCAACTCACGTACCCGTGACTCTAGGACCGAGGTAGGTTTTCCGTCCCATTTCCTCATGTCCTCTCCATGGTCACGCAGGTAAAACCATAGAGTGCCCCGTGGTGTGTACCCTCGATATTCTTTTTCTTGAGCAGAAGGGCGCTTACTTCTGATGGCTGAGATACTGGTCTGTACAGGAGGGGAGTAGGACATATGCTTTTCGAGTCGTTCAAACTTTTGGGACAGTTTCTCCACAGCCGAAACAAAGGGGGAAGAGATACTTTCTTCATATTCGCGGAGCTGGCCAGCCAATTTCATCCACTGTTGGTCCCCGTCCAGTTTCCCAGCTCATCATTGCCCATGTGTTTGCAAATGATGTTGGTGCGCTACGTAACAACTTCCGCCACATGGGTCGTGTGCACTGGACACTATCTGGATCTTTGGGCAGCTGGTCATTGTCCAGGTCACTATAAATCACCTCCAGGACAGCCAATTCCCTCAGGTACTGGATGCCTTTCTCCACAGTGGTCCATTTACCTGGGCGACATACGACATCTTCCTTGAAGGGATATCTTTCCTTCATGGCTGACAGTAGACGCCTCCAGAGGCTGAGGATTTGCGTCCCTTTTCCAATTGCTTTGTCAATGCCCCCTTCCCTAGAAAGGGATCCTAGTTGCTTGGCTTCCTTACCCTCCAGTTCCCGGCTGTTGGCCCCATTATCCCAGCATCGGAGTAGCCAGGTGATAATGAGCTCACCTGGACGACGGCTGAAATCTTTTCGGATATCTCGCAGCTCACTCAAGGATAGGGATCTGGTGGTTTCTGTCTCGTTTATGAGCTCTTCCTCCTCCCCTTGTGATGGCCCCGCTTTTTCATCCTCCCTTTCTAAACGAGTTGACTTTCGCTTCCAAGATTTCTTCTTTTGTATAGGGGCGACTGATACTGGCACGGGTTGGTTCGTTGGAGTAGCCGCAGTGCATATCACTGGGGTTGGAGGTGCCGGGGTTGGAGTAGCTGCAGTGGCTGTGGCTGGGTTGGAGTAGCTGCAGTGGCTGTGGCCGGGGTTGGAGTAGCTGCAGTGGCTGTGGCCTTATCATCAGATCCAGAGACTTTCTGTTCCCTTTGGATGTGTTGAATCATGTTGAACAGGGTTCGGTAAGCATGGGCCAGGCCCCAGCACATTGCAGTGATTTGTGTTTGCTTAGAATTGCCAGGGTGACAGCATACCTTTTCCAAATACTCTACTAGTTTTTCAGGATTCTGCACTTGTTCAGGAGTGAATTTCCAAAACATTGGAGGTGCCCATCGTTCTAGGCATTTACCCATACTACCCCAAATACCCTGCCACTCATAACTATCCAGCCCTGGGGCAGACATCTGGATGGTATTATTAAGTTGCTTACAAACTTTGGACAAAACTGAAACAATATTCCAAATAGATATCAATAGATATACCTTAACTATCCAAGGATGTTCAAGATACTGAAAAGTTATTGTAGTGAAGGAGGAAACATCATCAAAGAAGGCAGAAAAAGTGCCATTCTGTATTTCCTCCAGAACAAACTTTTCAGAGTCCCATGTATAATTGCTAATATTCCCCGCAAGGTGGTACCCAAAGTGCAGTACAGACTTCGACATGAAACCCAAATACCAGATAAAGCTCAAGGTCATGGTTTTAATAACAAGTTTCCCAAGCAAAACATGTCTGGTCACCGCAGAGCATAACAAACTGCAAAAACCAACACCAACTTTTAACAAGTACAGCAAAGGAGGGAGCATGGTGCAGATCGGATAAGCTAAGATCAAGAACAAATGAATCAAATTGCAACCCACAACTATTTAACAGATATAAATTCCTTAATATACTCCGGTTACTCTGTCGTTATCTCAAGCCCTTCAGGCCCCACGTTGGGCGCCAAAAAGGACTGTCGTGGTTTAACCCGGCTGGCAACTAAGCACCACGCAGCCGCTCGCTCACTCCCCCCCCTCCCTCAGTGGGATGGGGGAGAGAATCGGGAAGGGGAAAAAGGTTAGAGCCGAGGGCTGAGATAAAGACAGTTTAATAAGAGAAAATAATAATAATAGTAATAATGAGAATGATAACAAAATATACAGAATATACAAAACGAATGATGCACAATGCAATTGCTCACCACCCGCCGACCGATGCCCAGCCCGTCCCAAGCAGCGATCAGTACCCGAGCAGCGACCAACCGACCCACCAACCCCCCCGAGCATGACGTTATATGGTATGGAATAGCTCCTTGGACAGTTTGGGTCCTAGCTGTGCTGTACTCCCAGCTTGTTATGCACCTGGCCGAGCAGGAGAAGCTCAAAAAGTCCTTGAGCAGTCTGAGCACTGCTTGGCAACAACTAAAAACATCAGCGTGTTATCAACATTCTTCTAGTACTAAATCCAAAGCACAGCACTATGCTAGCTTCTGTGAAGAAAATTAACTCTATCCCAGCCGAAACCAGGACATGCATGCATGCTATGCTTATGGATGGAAGATAGAGTCTAAGGCCCCAATAACTAAATACTCATTTTCAGGATTTTGAAAAGGCTTTCAAGTGCTCAAAAGTCTGCTGCCATTCACCTTGTAGGCTGTATGTAAGCATCTGTGTATTATACAACATGACTACATTAGCAGCCCGAGGGCAGACTAGAAACTGTCAGCTGAAGGAGTGAATTCTCTTCTTAAGGCAAATACATAACTGCTGTTAATATTGGGATTCTCACAAACATGCCACAAGAAAAAGGAGTTGACTGGAGAAGGGAGGTGTGAGAGACAAGGCATAGGGTTATCTGTAAGATATGCAGTGATAATTTTGTTCTTGCAAAAAGAGAGAAGAGTTAGGAATTACTACATTAGACGATGTTTAATAACCTTTAAAGTAGGAAAGGAGAGAGTATGTAGAAGATGCCTTCAGTACAAAAAATAAATTAGGTTTGACACACGAAGTCATTAAGTCACTGAAAGATAAGCTATCTTACTTTGGAAAAAGCTACGGATACTGTGTATATTCCCTAAAAATCATTTCGCTCTGCTCCAATGGTAGCAAAAGTGCTTCTGGGAGGTGCAGTTAGAGCTGCCACAGCTTCAAACAGTTACCTTCTAGTGCTTGGCCTCCATTCTCACCTTCTCAACACAGAGCTTGCTGCTTTTGCACACATCCATCACAGAGTGACTTTTTCTGGTTCTATTCCTAAATTTCATCCATATGACCACAGCCTATAAATGAGAGGATATTAATTAAACAAGAATATCAGTTCAACTGTTAGTCTAGTACAAGAGGTCAAGCAAGGACTTCATATGGGCTTGTATGACTACAGAAATACAAAGGAAAAGAAACACCTGGCTTCTGGTATGAAGGAGATTTTCCAAAACCTCAAGAGATTGAAATGAGGTTGGGGGAGCTTATAGCTGAACTGCAACACTGTACTAATGAATGTCTTAACAAATACACAACAAAAAGCAGAGGTAGACACAGAGAGCATGCAAAGAAATGTTAAAATGTTCTCCAAACAAGGCCCATAATCATGAATACAGAGCAAGAGAGAATTTCATATTTAGACTTATTCAAGTTTTCTGAGTCACAAATTAGCACTTTTAAGAGTTTATCTTTTTCCCAATTGACTTTAATCAAGTGTTTCAGAAGCTGGAAAATGTTTTAAGTGAATAGAGCTCTTAAGCAGAGAGTCCAGGGAACAGAATAGCAGCTATTTTGTACTCTCTTTCAATGTTTTTGATTTGCTTTTTTCTTTGTTGTTGCATTTTTATGGTTTTCAACGCAAGTGAAGCACCGCAGCTGTAGGTTTCACAAATAAGGAGACACAAGGCAGAAAGAGACCCTTGCAGGGACAAGTTCAAGCACAAATGTGAAATTATTTTCTTGACAGTGTCAAGCTGATGATCTTTTAAGTGTTCACTTTGCTATGATCTCTAATGTACTTCATGTAGACAAGAGACTGATATTCTGCAAATGACAGAATCCCTTTGTTTTCCAATATACTGTATGAAAACAGAGTCACTCTTACTTTTTAAATAATATCTCAGGGGAAAAAAAATCAACACACTTTATAATGCATGTCTTAAAAGGTCTTTAGCCAAATGAACTCAGGCAACCCTGGCTAAATTTTAAGGCAAATGGTCTCGCAAAATTTGATTAAAGTCTCCCATGAAACAAACATACCTTGTCTATACCTGTATGGCAATGCAGCGTAGCAGGCTCATGTTCTCGTTATCAAATATATTGAATTGTATCTGAATACGATCTCTTTAACACACTGTCATTAGACCTTTCCCACAGTACCTTACAGTGCCCGTTTAATTATCATCTCACACATCTGTCTACTCTCCCTGTGTCACCTACTGTACAATACCACTGCCTTCCCCTCCTTTGTGCTGGACCTGTAAGCCATACACAGCTGAAGCCATGTGAACAGTCTTTCTCACTTTTGCCTCTGAATGTCTGTACTTCTACCATGAAGTCTTACAAATTCAATTATTTTCTGAAAATAATGGGAAATTAATACTTGCTACTGATAAATAATGTGAGAGCTATCAACCTACTGTTTGCTTGGTATAATGCTATGTTATGATCCTTCAAACTGAACTAAGCTGATGCGAGCCAGACTAGGCGCTGATCAACTGGATCCAAGAACATGCTCACGGGCTTCTCCACGCACATTTCTGTCAGTGTCGTGACGGACCATGCACTCACTCTCTTTAAAATGTGATTCCTTAGAACAACTGACAGCGGCAGCCCCAATTGTGCACGTGAGTGCAGCCAGCCCAGCTACTGAATGGAGATCTGGGTCTTGCCACACTGTGCTGCTGCTCCTCTTCCTCCAGCTTCCTTGTTTCAGAAAGACCAAAATCCTGGCTCCCTTCCCTTCAAACCCTTGTGATTCTGCGATTCCTTGGGCTCCTGCACCGACGGCACAGCCACAGGAAGCCGGTTTACCCAGAGAAGCAGTGCTCGCCAATGGGACTCCACATTTTCTTCAGAGGCTTTCAGAAGTGTAATATATTGAGGGTGGAGTCTGTCACTTAAGCTAAAATAGGCTGTTACAATTTTGGATGAGATGTGACAGGTTTCCCTGTGTGTCTGCACACTCCTCTGTGTGTGCAATCACTTTCAGCATTTACCATAGCTCTGCTTGATCAAACTCCAAAACCAAACTCCCTCTTTGCTCAGATGGTGTTTTGCCTGACCAAATTATTCAGGATTTTGCCTTAGTCTGTATCCCACAGAAGTGAGAAAGTTTAGACATCAGGTTGCATCACACTTCCACTGATTTTTACGCTATTTGAGCGTTACCAGGAAACAACCCCTAAAACTAAGGAACTCATAGTGAAAAATCATTATTATTACAAAAAAAAACTGTGTCTTCTAAAACCTTACCTGTAAAACTACTTTTGAAAAGGTTACTTTCTCAAAAAATATAGTGCCTTTCATTAACTTATGGGAATAAAAGTAGGTACAGAGCTGACAAGATTAATGACAAGGCAGTTCAATGCAGTCAAAGTGCCCAATGGAGATTAGGTTATCAGAGTTCCAACACTGACTTGAGAAATGTTTTTTTGAAGTCATTATGATTTAACAATTAAATGAAAGATTTGTTTGATAGCTAGATGCAGCCAGATAAAAAAAAAAGACATTCTGTTCCAATTATGCCTTATTTTGACTGTAACAGATTAACAGCATACTTTGAGGCATTTTTATATCCAAACCTGCATAATTGAAAGTGAAAAAACTCAATTCACCAACTTCGCTACATTCAAAAAAGAATACTGAGTTCTCTTTCAGTAACAAATGTGCAAATAATCATGACTTTGAACAGAAAGGATGAAAGATACAAGTCAAAACCTGGGAATCAGTGATGATAATTTCCAATTTTATCCATTTTAATACTTACACAATATTTCTGTGATGGTTTTCAAATATTTTATATTGCCTGCATTGGTATCTATTGAACTAGTTCTAGTAAATGTTCATCCTACTGATTTCAATGGCAAAAATCTTCTTTCTTTTTAAGAGTTATTCTTTATTAATTGGGTCTCTTGATCCTGACCCTGTTAATTGTTAACAGCAAAGGGATCGAGAGACCTGGGACTGTGTCTGATCTGAGTTACAGCTATTGAATGTGCTCTGCATATTTCATTATAAGACTTAATTTTGCACTGAGAGACAACTTGAAATAGCTATTTTTTTCTTGCCTGTACTTTGCATTGAAGGTTTAATGCTTCTCTCACTCCTTTCTCCAAAAATGACTCAAATTCACCCCCAAATTGTTTTTGAACTTTTCCTATTTCTGAAAATTTAGAATGGACTGGATATTTCTGTTGCACATTTCTCTTAAAGTACCATTTTTAGATGAGTATCAAAGTCTTTAAAAACTATGGAGCTTTTGATATTACAATTTATGTATTTGATTTTCCCACTATGCACTTTATATCTCATTATATAATTTTTCTGTTTTACTACTTTTATTTTCCAAGTGCTTCCCCAACAGTTCCCTTTTTTTATTAAAAAGGTAGTATTGTTGATATGTAATTTGATTGGCTGATCATAGAGCTGGCCTTAACTAACTTTATCCAAGCTTGACTAGTGAAAACTAACTTTCCATGGCCCTCAACAGAAGCTGTATTTCTTTTTTCCTCATACAGACCTTGAGAATTACTTTGGTGAATGAGCATGTGCTTTTAAGGAGAAAGAATATGATCTATGTATTTGTAGTGGACAGTTTTTCATAAGCATCCTAAATATCTGGTAATACAAAGTTGTATATAAATCAGTGTGGGCTGAAACTAATGTCCTATCTGGCAAGTAGTAGAGGATTTTCAGTTACAAATATGAATTTTTCAAATTTTGGAACTGTTTCCCATTAATTAAAATACATTTTCCATTACCTTGTTCTTTGTCAACTTGTTAATTATGTTTATATTTTTCTGAGTTAGTCACAACAGCTATACACTTCCTTTGAAAGATAAAAGTTGGTCTTTTTTAATTTTTTCCGGTTTAAACCTTATAGAAAACATCAAATATTCCAGCACTTGACAATAAAAATCAGAAGTGGCAGTTTGGAATATTTATTCTAAAATAATCAAAAGAGTTCTTTGATGCATACCTCAATAATTATTTACTACATTTTACTCTTATAAATGTTTCTTTGCCTTACAGATGCAATGAAAAATTCTTAAAAGATATTTCAAATGAATAATTCAAATAATTTTTTTTTTTTTGGCATTCACTTTTTCCTTCAATTTATAAACCAAGTTATCACTCTCTGTGATATTTATAAAAGTTGAATAAAAGAAACTTTGTAAAGATGTCTTGTTTTGTTTTTTTTGGGTTTTTTTGTTGTTTTTTTTTTTTTTTTTTCCACTGTATTTGCTAATCTGCTCCCATTATTTTCGTTCTGTAGTTGAGAACTTCTGGTACACTTGTATACCACCTTTGTTGGGATTTTAGCTATACTAAGAAAATACATAAGCACTGGCAATTAAATTGCCTTATCAATTTTCAGCAGCTTATTAAGTTGTTTTATTGTAAAGGAAAATTAGTGTCTTCAGTAGAAATAGGAAAATACCCTAAGTAGGAGTCCATGGATTAAAGCTGTGATATCTTGTACAAACCCACCTTCTGAATGAATTCTTAAAGAGATAGAAGTACATTGAAGTGGGAATGTAAGGATATGAAATAAAATAACAAGATGAACAAACAAGAATTAAAATACTAACACGGAATTGGAAAATCATACGTGCAGAAGAATCTCTTAGGGAATGAACTATGTATCTTGTGAAGCAAAACAGTCTTATAAAAAAAAATTTTAATAAATCTATAAAAAACAGGACAGCCATAAAGCTACAAAGAGAGATTACAAACTCACTCAGAATAAAAATCTGCCTGAGGGAAAACAAAAGGATACAGGCAGATATAAGAACAAAATAAACAACAGTAACAAAGGAACAGCTAGGAAGATGGGAAATGGAGACCAAGAAACAGAATTATGGCTTACAAGGACAGAAAAGACTTTGAAGTTATGAGTTTGGCAGCAGCAGAAGCAGCTCATATAAAAAAGGAAATATGGACGGAGGTGCTTTCATGTCAGCAAAAGCAGTCTCTCCTTTTATCCTTATTTCCCTGTATCGTACTAATGGCTATGGACCAAATTCCATTCAGACTAAAGGGTAACTCCCAAGCTGGAGATGCAGCACACAGCTCCCGTAGCGTACTTCTCACAAAGCCCATGTGACTAGTGCCATTCCTGACATTGTATCTTAAATTACATTTTGAGTCTATAACTACTCAGGCTTCCCAGAGCCATCCCACAATTCAACACCAGATTTGAGAAATATACAGGCTAGGTTAGCTAGTATGTGTGTGAAGCAGTAGAGGCATCCAACACAAAGATGTGAAGTTACAAATTTATGTTATTCAAAACATAAAAATAAGATCAAATCTGACCACTGTAATCACTAAGTGGAAATTTGAATTAGATCAATATCTAAGTCTATAAGAGAGGTATTGACAACAGAGATTTTAACTCAACTGTTACTAGAGTGTTAGCTGCCAAAAAAAATGTAACAAGTATTTCTGAAGGTACTTTTCCTAAACAAAAGCCTCAGCTTGGAAAAACGGAGCCTAAGAAATGCTTAACTCATTAACGGTTGGGAGATAAAGTCGTATATTATGGCTGTGAGGAAGCTGAATGAATAGCTGAATTTCAGCAAATCAATTATGATTAAATCAGGATGAAATTTTAAAGGGAAAAAGAACTCACTAAAAAAAAAATCTCCTGGGATCAATGCCACCTTCCTAGTTTTCAGCCAGACAGTTATGTTTAAAAATATTTTGTTCGGAATTCAGACATCTGCTTTACTATGTGTTTGTTTTGCAGGTTTTGTGGTAGAGGGATTGGCAAGGGATGAGATCTGCTGTTTAAAATTCTGGGCTGACTCGGTCTTCTTTGTTTTCAATTTATTAACTTATTTAACTGATTAAGAAAGATTTTTAAAAATTTGCTAAGGTCTCACTGTAATTCCAAATAAAATTAAGTATGTGCTTTAGTACTTAATGGAATGAAAGGAACAGTCGCTCTACTGTTTGCTTTTTTGTTTACTGTAGACTTGTACTGAACTCAGTTTGTTGCTTTTCAAAAAAAATACATAGAAAACTTTGTTAATTCAATTAAGGAGCTGAAAGCACACAATAAGGCAAAGCAAAACTTCATCCACAGAATACATAACCTTTTTCTTGTCATTGCAGCAGCATGAAAAGGCAAAAGGACAGATGGGCAAAGGGTGGCTATCATTTACAGTACCACTGCATTCTGGGGAAAAGAATTTTAGACGGTCTTGATTTCTGAGAGAAAGTAAGTTCAAAGGGCAGAAGGTTGCTTAAATTGATCTCTAACTACTAACACGAGAAAGGAGGAATGTACTGGAGAAAGGGGGAAGCAAAAACAAATCTAAATCAGAGGAATTTATATGTTGGTAGCAAACTAAGCTGCTATAAAACCCTGCCTAGTAAGGGTATTAATACAAGTGCATATTGCTCTGTCGGGGAGGAACTTGTTCCTCTCTTAAAAGCTAAGAACTTCATAGCATTTTTATGTTCTGCTGCTCTCAAAAGATGTTTGTAGCATTGATTCTGTCAACACAGTTCCTAATCCTGACATTTTCTGACATTTTCCATTTTGTAAAATAAAAAGAGTTTAAAATTTTTAGCTTTGACCTTGACATAATGAACTGATGGATCACAGCAAGGAAATGGAGATAGTATGATCATATTTGTTCTAATCGTTCCTTCTGGTGCTGTCAAAACTGAAGATTAAATTATAGTTTTTATCAGAGGTGCCTGGAAAATGGATATTCTTTTCTACGGTGGGGTGAAAAATCCCACATACAAACATTTCATCTTGTATTGGGACAGAAGTCCAAATATAAAATAATTCAGGAAGAGTTTCCAGAAGAAAACACATTTAGGAACAAACAATTGGATGCATTTTTTTTTTTTTCCAGCTTGCCCAATTTAACTACCTCCCTACAATCTAAATTAATATCCAACTTAAGATCTGGAGAACTTCCTTTGGTGTTATGAATAAAGCAAGCTGTTATGCTGTCTCCTGGACAGGCAAGAGCTTGGTACTTTTAATACTTAGAACTTGTTTCCTGCTATTGCTAAGCCAAGTCTCATATTAGCTTTGATGTGTTAGAGCAAGTTTTGTGTTGCCAGCAATCACTGTGATCCAGGGCAAGTCACTCGAGTGCTTATGCAGATAACACTTCTCATCAAAAAATAATAATACAGTTAGGAAGAATTTGGAATAAAATGTCGAGGTATTAAAATGCATACAGTACTAAGAATTGCCTACTCCGTGTGATTCGGGGGCCAATCAAGCCTGATGATAGTCAAAATGCAGAGGCAAAACAGTTTCTCTTCTCTCCTTTAATCCCTCTCTTACTAATAAAAGCACATCATAAAAAAGCAGTGACATATAAAAACTTTAAATGAAATCGTAAAATGCACAGATGTGATACAGACACTCTTGTTTCTGCCTTCTATTAGTTAAAACAAATGTCATTGCTTGTATTGTAGGACCTGTGATCAACCAGATCAACTTGGCTGACAGTATCACTTCATATAATAGAATCAATTGGCTATGTTATCTGTGTCTTTTCTTTGGACAATTTCAATAGTAAAAGGCATAAGAATTGAGAATGGGAAACAAGTTACTTAACTTGCTTATAATACTGTTTCATCGTCATATTGCTACACATCCTTCTCTTGTTCTATGTTTACTCCCTTCTTCTTCTTAGAAGATCATCTCAGAAGGGTTTTATGTACTGAAATTTAAGCTTTTATTATTCTTTAACATATATCATACTGCCTTCACACATTGTACAGATTGAGGCAACAGTCATGGCCAACACCTAGACAGAGCAAACAGGCAGCCAGTCTGTCTCAATCACCCAGGTTTAAAAGAAGGTAAGGAACCTAAGCTGTGTCTGGGGTAGCATCCTTTCTAACAGTACGACAAGTAGTTAGTAACTGACAAGTAGTTAGTAACTGACAGCATGATTTATTCTTTCAAGGCAACATCAAGAACCATAGCAATGGCCATCAAGAACCATAGCAATAAACAATCATCCTGTGGGATCTGCAATGCATCTGGTAGCATAGCTTACACATAAATTGGTCATGAGCCTTGCTTCATCACAGTAACTTGAAAAAGGTTTTGCAGGGATGTTGATGGACTCATATTTCACCTATAAATCACTGTGGCCAAGCTGCCATGAATATCTATTCCCAGTGGGCTTCTGCAGGAAAGTAAAAGGGAATGCTGGAGGCAAAAAGGACTGAGTGACAGGGGATAGAGTGGGGAAGGGCAAGAGCTGAGCAGCTGGCAGATGGAAAAAAAGAGGAAGTACTACAGGCTAAAAGGTAGGAAGGAGCTAGGAAAAGTGAAGGTTAGCAGAGACAGGTGGCTAGTAAGTATGCAACTGGGAATGAGATGGTTGAAAAGGTTTAAAGATTTGTACTGTCCTTTTAGCCATTTTGAGTTCTTCCATGGGTTTCTCCCACATCAAAATCTAATTTGAAGGATTAGATCTTGGCTTGATAACATAGACTTCTGTGTAAGACTATTTGTCTCCTCGAAATAATTTTAGGTAAGTAGATGTTTGCAGATCCTGTATGAGCCAACAGAAATACACGTGACTAACCCAGCTCAGGCTGGGCATCCTCTCTCCTCACCTGCTCCCTTCAGCAAGGTGAAAGGAGTGCCCGTCAATTCGGCCTGAACCTCGGCACATAGAGCTGGAGGTTGGCAAAGGGTCTGAACAGAGGAAAGAGGTATCAGCATTGTAAGTAACCCCCTCCAGAGATGCATTCCACAAAAACAACGGTAACCTTTTGACAAATAATCTGAGACTGAGGTTATCTGTAAGTTCCTTTCATGAAGAAATCTATAGAATTGAAAAGCTGAAACAAGGCAAGGATCTTAGAGCCATTTGTCCACTCTCCCACCTCTTCAGACAAGCCCAAGGACAAGTCTGCAAAAGGCTGACAGTGCTGGTTTCAGTGTTGCTTATCTTCAGCATGATCCATATTGGCAGTTTTAACTTAAATCTACTGCTTTGTCTTCCAAAGAGGGACAAGTGCTTTAAATAAATCTTCTCTTCCTGTGCTCTGTGTTAGCACTTCATTTTCTCTAAACTGAGTAAAGAATCTATCCTGATTTAACAGACATCTGGGAGAGATGGGAGTAACAACATTGGTTGTGAAGTCTTCAGGACTGCTGCAGAATACCTTGTAGCAAATGTCTTGGGTCAGTCACAACAAAGAGATTTTTCCATGCTGCATACTGGTCTCTTTGTGTCTTAGTCAAATCTTACTGGAGTCAAAGAAAATGACCTGGACTGGACCTTTTGCCTGTCAAAGACGGCTGCTTTCCCACACTTTACAAGCCTCATATTTCTTTCTGGTTCCTAGATGGCAACCAGTAAGTGAAATTTGAGGAAGGGAATTCAAAACAGATTATGTCTACCTGCATTTTGTCAACCAGCTTGGATAGCAAAACCAGCTGTTTAGAGTCATCATATCCCATTTGTAAAAATATACTATCCAGTGTAGTGAAAATCCCTGAGAACTATTTGTGTTTAAAATATATTGTAAGTAAAATTCAATGTCCCACAAAGGATAAGTGCATGACTACGTCATGAACATGAAGACAGCCACATTGCGTTGTAAACAGCCATGTCAGTGGGAAAAGGCTGTTTGCTTATTTTTATTTTCCCTCTAAAACTGCAACTGTCATGTAAACTCTTTAGTAAAAAGATCAGAGATAGTCACTAAAGTGCTAGTCAGAAATGCCAGGCACTGCAGAAATCAGAATTTTAATTTGAGTTTTGAACGGAATGAAGCCTTAACATAGCTCTTGAGCTATTTAAATGTGGGAAAAATTAGCTGAATGAATGAAAGAAAATAACACAGCTGGTGACTATTTAAAAAGGAAGAGCAAGACTGAGTTTTTATAAGTTCAAACAGGGATGTTCAGAAATAAGTTCTTATAAACTATGCAAAATCAGATGTTGTACAAATATACAACTGTATATCTATTTATCTCTCCAGATCAAGGCTTTGACAATAATTAATCATAATGAAGGTTTCTCCAAGAAAACTCCAAAATACTTAACTCTGAAAGAGCCTGCAAATGTTTGGTTAAGTTCATATATATATATTTATACACATACATTTGAAAGTAATTTACTGCAAAGTTCTTCTAGAAGCATTTCTTCTTTCTGTACATTATTTATCTTCACTGAATTATTCTGTAGCATCTGGGAAGACTAATTTAGGCAAAGAAAATTTCCAGTTAAAACCAACATCCAACTTTTTTATAGTTTTTGGACTCTAGCAAGATAATAGCTACTCAGAGAGTACAGACTGCTCCACCCTCATGTGGGCTGACTTGCAGCAGCTGTCCAACATATGTCTCTTAGTTCTTGACTAGTTTATTTTGCCATCAGAACATTTAAAAATGTAAAGTTTTTCCTCTGCAGGCAAAAGACTTAAGGGGGTCAGAATCAGCATATTAACCTGAGCTCCTTAGCATCCTGCACACTTACAAATCTACCTCCCTGAAGAAATGTTTTCCTTTTTGTACAGAATCCCAGCATTGTTCAGCAGAGTTAATCTTGCAGAAATTATGCATCTAATTTTTAAAAAGAGAGAGAGAAAAATAAAGAGGAGGTATAATAAACTCAGAAGCTGTGCAGATTAAAAGCTCCAAGCCATTCAGGCACCAATAAAACTGAAAGGCCAACTGAAAGTTATGCATCTGTCCCTACAGTCCTACTAGCTGTCCTTTCTCCCGCTACTGCCAAGACTATGGATAATGCAGCACCTTTTGTTCTAATAATATGTGTAAGAGTTCTCTTTGCTTCATATTTTCATGGCTTGTATAGGTCTGCTTATTTTGATGTTAGAGTCTCTTATGCGAGCCAAATCACTTCTTTTCATGGTAAACCCTCCAGGGCCTGGCTTGGGATTTTTTGATTAAAAGAAGTTCTTTTGTAAGCTTAATAGGTTTGTAAAAGTATTATCTCTAATTTTCCACTTACTCCTTACAGGTTAGCATGGCCCCACAGAATCCTTAATGGTAAACAGTTGGACTAAGTCCAGCTCTAGATTAGCTAAAAGATGAGGAATGAAAGAGAAACTAGACTGCTAAAGTTAAGACTCTGCTTCTGCCCTGAGAGAGAAGTGCAGCCATTCCCATTCCTGGCACAGGATCTTGCCGGTCCGTTGTCCAGGAAGGAAATCAGGACCACGCTTGCTGCCTGTCAGCCAAGGGCTGCACTTTACCATGGCTGGAGGCCACAGTGTATTAACTCATCCTGAAGATGTTAACTCGTCAAAGCAGAGGAGCATTACTTAGGAACCTCCCAAACTAAATGGGAGTCTACACAGTCTTCCACTCACCTTCCACAACGAGGAGTATTTAATGCACAGTTGCTTTTATTAAAACCTGTGCACATTTTGAATTCCACCCCAAAAGTATTTATCCTTGCCAGTGTTTCTTAAACCTGTTCAACAGGTAGAATGTTCCAATATGTCACAGCTTTAAAAGCCCAGGTTCCTGTTTTAGACTCTCATTCCTACAGTATTGAGTCTAATCATTTCCAGTACCACTGAACAACTTAATAGGCTGCAAGAACTTGATAAGACAATGTAATTGCCAGCTTTTATGTATATTCTTAAAATAGCTACTTTCCTCACAGAGGTTGTACAGGATATAAGTGTTAGCAGAAACAATTAAAGAACTGAAACAATAGAAGCAGATTAGAGAATTATAGCATGCAAAAACTATAAAAAAAAAAACCTAAATAAAAAGTCCTTATTCCTTGTCTTGCATAAACAATAATTTCAGATACTGGAACTACTCAAAACCAGAAAATCTCGTTCACTGTGAATAATGAAGATAATACTTAGCAGTGCTACATGAAAAATAGGTATAAAGGAGCTTGTATCAGTTCAGGCAACTGAAGTTCCTGAAATGAATTAACTTCATCTTAAACATTTCAGGTGTTCAAGCCAGTGGAAAAATACAGTCATTTACTCATTCCAAATATTGGTGTTCAACACATCATCAGTTAGAAGGTACAGTCTTTACTGTAAATTATTTCCATTCCCAGTGTTAACACCTTGCACAAGACAAGACACCTCCTGCTTGTGTTTAAGACCCAGCCTTATAAATCTAGTGCCGTGATTCTGTCTGTAGCAGGTTGAAGAGAAATTCATTGTTTCAGGTATATCAAAGAAAATGCATGATAGCACTCTCACATCTATTTTATACTAGTAATACTATTTGAATTACTTTAGGGCTCGCCTGTATACACCCTTTGGCAGATGCTCCCCTTTCTTATCCAAAGCCAAAATAGGTCAGCTCCCTTAAATAATAATACAACTGTGAAAACACAAATAGGACTACAGAACAGTGGTTTTCCTCTAATCTCTACTACTACCAATAAAGTATATATTCTTCCATATATCTCTTGACCACATTTTGATATATGCTTTGTACCAATATTGTCAGGAAGTAATATAGGTTAACTGTTCTATTATGCAACATATTAAAAAGACAGTAAAGGTTTTTTTCAGGGCAAACAAAGGGTAAAAAATAAAAGGATTTGTAGCAAAGTGATTTGGAAGACACTAAATTAATCTTGCACTCCAATCAATCTGCAAATGAAAAGAGACTTGACTCGATCTGTCAGCAAAGTCAAACAGGTACCTGATCAACTCAATGGAAATCCTTTTATAAACTCAAGCTACGATGAATACTCTAACCTCACTTGAAGAAATGGCATGCCTTATACTCACATGCATGGTAATAGGGATGAAATTTGAAGTCTGAATACCTGATCAAGGCATTTCTTTTTTTCATGAAAGGAATCACTCCATTAAGTGTTTAATCAAACAGCACTGTTCTATCAAAGGATGAGACCTCTAAAATAATGGTCTGCAGAACTCCCCATGAGAGAATATTTCTAGGTTACAGGACTAGACAAATTCTGAATACCTGCTCAGTGCAATAAATCTCAATAAGAAGAAAAATTATCAAATTAGGAGGAAATTTCCAACCAGTATTCCTGCAGATTTCCTGCAGTACAAATTTGTGCTGTTGGGATAATCAACATAAAATCTTACGCAGCAAAGGCAAAGCAAATGGAACCACTTTACAGTTCTATCTTTGCTCACCTGAAAGTCTGGGTCAACTTTAAATTTTTCTAGTACATTTGATAATTAGATCATTCACTACTTTATGCCTCCAACTGCTACATTACAGAAAGCAACAGTGTAACCTGATACGTTAAGGATGTTAAGCTCTTACTTCAGTCACAACCAGAGGTTGCAAAACAGCTGCTTCTTAAAAATCAAGCTGTAGATGGAATGAATGACAATACTGCAGTCAAAGCTAGGGCTCAGCTCTATCCACGTTAGCTTTTACCATCAAGTTCAGATATCATTGAAATCTATTAAAAAGCATCATGAAAAGCAGCAGTCTAGCTGCACGTCTCATTCAAATCCCAAACAGGCTTTCCAGTCCATGCTTTGCTCAGTGGTCCTGCAGTTACTATGGTACCGAATCCCAAGCATTTTCATTTAAAGCTGTCTCAGGTTAGTCCCTCCTGTAGCTACGCTACAAAGTGGGGCAGTGTGACAACAGGGAGCGTCCCCATTTTTCCCTTTGAATAATGACATTCCTCCTCTGAAGGAAGGGAAAGCTGGCCCCAAGCCACCGCGGAAGGGTGCGGGGCTCCCGAGGATGCTGCCCTGCCGTGCTCCTCCGAGCAGCGTGGCGGGCACTGCCTCTTGCAGAGGTGACAGCCTAAGAATCAGCCACTACCGAACACAAAGCCACAACAACAAGGAGGTTTCCTCCACCTCAGCCGCAGCCTGGATGTGCTTCGTTCTGGCAAAGCAGACATGCACTTCACATTTGACAACTTCACTTTTAGCTGGAAGCTGTTCAAAAGACTGCACACAAGCAGTAAGCAGAGGGAGGAAAAGCAGAAGGACATAAAAAAAGGCATAGGGGTAGAATTTAAGATAAAGGTTGAGGACATTCCCACTAAGAATGAGGTACTATTCCATATTAAATACATATGCTAAAACATACAACTCATTTGGGAATGAAACCTCACAGAGAGCTCAGGCACTTTAATGGAAAATGCTTACTGACTCCAGGGCAAGGTTTTGCCTTGGTTATGTCAGACAATAAGGTTAAAAGCCTGACAGGAAGAATGCTGTGTCAGATGATGTCAATCCCTCGGCTTAGTTCATATTGGAAATTAGGTGAAGAGGGTATTCTAGGGAAATATCACCTCCCTCCAATATTAGGAGGTTCTGGAAGCTCACTGAGACACACAAGAGCGCAAGCACCTGCTGTGCTTTTCCTGAAAATTTGTCATTTGCCACATGGAAAAAGGAGACAGACAGAGGGAGGGGAGGTGTTGAGTCCTAGCGTGGGTAGTTGTATTGCTGACATTTAGCAACAGTAGGCTGACTTTCATTGCTGAAAGTGAGCCAGAAAGGCTCAGAAGAAAGTTTGCAGTATCTGAGAAATACTGCAAAGAGAGAAACTAAAATATTAAGCAGAGCAACACAGAAATTGCTATTTAAATGACAAGCAGATACAGACTTTGGAACAAGGTAACTATGGGAACTTCTTCCATTTCTAAGAGATGATTGCAAATCAAGGCCACGGCCCACTGCTCAGTACTTTTATGAAAATTTGTAGACCAGATTCTCAGTTTGTGTGCTGACTTGGCCCTAAGCGAACTCATCTTGATTTACACCATCCAAGACTGTAGCCTTAGCACATTATTAGATTTACAGAGATAAAAGATATATGCCACAGTGTTAGAAATAAGTCAGTTTATAAAAGTTAAAATGAATAAATAAATCCAATTTCAGAGCAGCTCCTGATCTCTGAAGGGTATTATAGCTCCAGTGATTATGATGGCAAGTAATGATAAAACATGCCAGCAAACACAACAGACATGTCTGAGACTACCAAACAAAAATTCTGTAACTTAAGTTCCCCCATTCCATTTTGATACTGTCTCCTCATGTCTAAACAGGTGCTGCGGGAAACAATGACGCAGGAGAGGCCCCTCCGCCTATGAATATGTGACACAAAATAAGCCAACATCTTCATGAGCAATTTTTCAGTTTCAGTACTGAAATTTCTATTCCCAGTGCCAGAAAGTCATGCTTACTACAACTAACCACGTTGTTGTCCATCATTTAAAATACAGCTTTTCAGGTATTAAAACGCTATTACCATTGTTTAGCTTGAAGGCATAATTTACAAAGATTTGTAATTTGGGTACAGCCCAAATGAGAGGCACTTTTCTTGGTTTGATCTAGATTGACTTATTATGATAACTTTTTTTTTCTTTGTTTCAGTTATGCGTAGGTGGCTTTATTCATTATGGACACTGTTCCTGATGTGTGAGCAAAGGTTTCTGAAAAATATCAGTGAGAACCCAAACAGGAAAACCTGACAAAATCTGAGATTTTGAAAGCCACATCTTCCTTCACTGTAAGGATGCTGCTAGATAAAAACTAGAAAGGGAAGAGCGCATTTTTTTCTAATCTAGCTGGTGAGAAAACACATAGGCATCTGATGATTGTATACATTATAACAGTAACATGGGGTGCTACTGTATTTAAAAAAAAAGACACAAATAAATCTTTGAATAATTTAAAGAAAGGCACACATAGACTTTAATGAGATACAGCTCTACTGCTTACAGCCTCTGGCTTCCCTCCTCCCCCAGATAAATTTTGGGCTCTTTATTGTTGAATAGTGGCCATTGTCACAAGAACTCTGCATTAATATTCTCACCATAAAGGCACAACTGTTCTAGCAGAGAGCTTGCAGCAGAATGACTCTTATCTGCAAAAGAGAATATCATTATGGGCTCCAATTAGAAAGAAGTAGATGGAAGGATGTTGAAGAAAGAACAGAAAACTGCTGCAAGAAGATAAACTATTTACACAGAATTCCATCTAGGAGCACAAAAATCTTTTTTTTAAAGTCACATTCTTTTAAGCCATTGATTTCAGAAAAGAAACAAAGAGGTGCTGAAAGATAAATGATAGTCTAAAAACTACACACAGCGCACTTAGCAAAATAAGGGAAGAGTAAGGAATATAAAGTGTACAAAAGATGCTAAAAATCAACAGACTCATCTAAGCTATATTTATTGGCATTAGTTTTTCTTCAAAAAAATGTAAAATTGCTCTTTTATCATAAGCACTTCACATTAATCCAGGCTGTATCTTGGGAGTTTGTTGTGTATATGCCAACTTTCATGTAAGTGAGACATGGTTATTAGGCTTTTATATAAAATATGCGAAACTCAGAAGATGGTCGAGATCATTTGTGCATTTTAATTGAATGACTACTGGAAAAAAAAAAAGGTATTTTTATCAGATCACATCTTAATAGAGCCTCTGGATTAAATACTAATTAATTTGCCACCAAAGTTTGCTGTTAATCAGTTGCATGTCAGCATACATTCTGAGTGACATTTAAATTATAAAGTATAGTGGGATTATCTCCAGTCTTGCAAATTACCTCTTTATAAAAGTCAAAGTAAACATTATGTGCTCACTAGAGGTATCATTAGTCTCCTGTTTACTCTCTGTATGGTTCTTTGGATTATAGGTTGTCTCAGTCTATAGATATAACACTTAGATCACCTTAGAAAAAAAAGGAGTTGCGAGTTTTAAGGCTGACCTTTGAAGATCCAATCTCCAGTAACCAACCTCGTTAACAATTGTCTCATGACGTTTATGTGTAGCTGACAGTGTTTCTCCAGAGTAGAGACTAAACTGAGCCTCCCACAGAGCACTGAAAATTCTGATGACTCCATCATCGGTACATTGGCCTTGACTCAAGCTCTTAGAAATAGTCTAAAAAGTATAGGAAATGACAATCCAGTTGGGAGACATACGAGTAGAAGCTCAATTTCCATCTTACCTCTGTATGAAAAATGTCTATCAACTAAAGAGAACAACTGAAGAAAGATATATGAAAACAGGTGGACTAATGGGTGGATGAAGCAATTAGAAGAAATAATTGATGTAGTATCTGTAACTATCACAAATAGTTACTGTGGTCTTATATTAAAAAAAGTAATAGAAAATCAATTCAGTAAATAAGCCAACCATTTTGTTGAAAGATGAATAATTTCAACAAGGAAGGACAGAATTAGATTTTAGTCTTTCTCATGTTTGAACAGTCTATTAGTATTTTATAAAAATTGTAATTGAAGTGTCAGCTCCTTTCTGTAATGTAAGCTAAGAAAGGAGGTTGTATAAGGGGACTGAATCATCAGACTGATTAAAAAGCCATTCATTGAGTCTCAGCGTGTATCATATCTATCACCATGTACGACAAACACATCCATTAAAGCAGAACTTCAACAGTAGAGATAAAGAAGGTCTTCCCAGGAAAATTCTACATTTGTCACAGCACAGAAGAAATAAAATCATAACTTCTGCTGAGATGGACAGATTCCAGTGGCCTCAAATTTGTCTAAAATCTAAAGCAAAAATACAGAAAAAAACTTGAGGGATGACTCTCAAAACCTTGAGAAATCATTTTTTTAGCACAATGAAGAAGAAAACAATGACAGAATATTAGTTCTAAATTATAATTTTGGTCTCATAGTCATGCTTTCCAACTATCTTGAACTTGTCCACTAACCCCAAACCAACAACTGCCTCTAGGTATAGTTTTAGGGATCAGCCAAATGCAATCACAGGGGAAAGGAAAATGTCTCAAGAAGACAAAAAAAACCCCAAACTTCCTGACCATCCACATATGTGAGACACATTTTTCATTTACCATTGCAACTGTTAATATGTAAGACTGCACCCAGATGGAGCAAAAATATCGAGTATGGAGGAAAGCATGCCATATGCAGTGTCTTTTCCCTGTCCTTACCTAAATAATGTAATCCTTATGCAACCCACAGAGACACAACCACTTCGAATTTGTGCGGAGGGTTCTTGTGCAGTAGACTCACCTTATTCCTTCTCTTTGGGCTCCACCATCACTGCTCAGCAGAAAGAAGTAATTGTCCTTATACATAGGTGGGATTGTGAGATAGTTACCAAGGAAACGGGCTTAGTTTGACAGAGATTTGGAAACCCAAACCCAGCTGGAGATGGGATATCCGAGTATCCTCCCCCAGAAAGCATTTGAAAACTAGATGCAATCTGGCAGCAATTAAAACCCAGTTAACTCTTACCTTTCTTCCCTTTGTGAATCCATCTTTCATTTTATTTATCTACTTTTTAATAATTCTCTTATTTGGCCAAGTGGATTCTAAGAGAATAGTAATGAACACACCTGAGAGCCAACATCTAAAAAGGACACACAGATACATCTTTCCATTTAGAAGGACAATTACTCTTCTGTATCCAGGTGAGGAAAGTTCAAGTTGTGCCACAAGGTACACATGTGGGACTCTCCCTTTAAATGAAATGCAATCAACATAACTAAGACCGGGATTTCTCCTAAAGCTGTGTTGGATGCATTTGACCCCTTAACCAAACTAGCAGTAGTTTGGTACAGGCTCCAAAGGAGATATAAAAGGCCCAAGCTGTGACCGGGCCAAGAACTCCTCTTGTTCCAGTCTGTTCTCCGAGACCCCACAAAGAAGCCGAGTAGTACGGTGAACATCAATGCCTATGAGCTTGGAACACCGATCATGCAACTGACACATGAATAGCAGGTGGCTTTTCCAAGACTCATTTATCAAGGAACAAAGAAAGTTCTGGGTACAAGGACCTTCATGCATACCTTTCCCATTGCATGTAATTTGACTACAAGCCAACAACTTTATTCCATAAGTGTGACAGCCTAAGGGAGCCTTCTTTGAGCTCTACCTGCTAGGCAGCCTGGCTGCATGGTGGTAATCTCTCCTTGAGCAGGGACACCTCTCAAGGTTGCTCCTTAAGGCAGAGTGACCTTTTACCAATGGCAGATATTTAGTAAGTGACTGATAGCATGCTGAATTAATGCTAATGAAACATTACTAATCCGTGTAGCTATTAAATATTAATTACTATAACTTTGTATAGATAATTCCATTAGACATTGTCCAAGTCTGAGACTAAGATTGGACCTAGCTACACCTAAGCTCCATCAGGAGTTTAGAAAGCAAGGGGGTCCAGTCTGAACCTCATGACTCAACAGTAGGGTCTTCCTTACCCTTTTCATCTCCGGTCTCTGTGTGAATCATTCTAACTCAATTCTAATTCATTTTTCCTTTGTATGTTTCTTCTATGCAGTAATTAATAGAGTGAACCTTGCCATCAAACTTACTGAACCTTGGCAAACCCCTGTTAAACTTTGTTAAATTCCATCGAATTCATTGAACTCTCTCAAATTATTATTTTACCTCAATAAAACACATTGCTGCTTCTCTCTTTTGAGTGAGGTTCATTCCAGTCATCTGCGCCAGGCTGGAACTCAGTCCACAGTTCAGTACAGTACAGACAAGCCATTGATCACTTGGAGAGGTACTATAAAAATGATTAAAAGCACCAGGATAGATCCTGAGCTGGTGTAAATCAGTGGCAGTCCCACTGATTTAATCCTAGCCAGAGGAGAGCTAATCTAATTTACACAAGCTAAGGATCTGAGGCCATCACATTTGAAGAAGTGGGTAGTGGAAAAAGATACTGCACAGAGAAGATGGAATGTAAATGTAACAACAAAACAAGGATAAGGAGGAGCTGTTTGAGGTGGTTCGAGTTGAAAAGTCCAAGAGCAATGGCCGCAAGCTAGACATGAGAAGATCCACTGCAGAGAGTAAAGGATTGACTTACAAAAGAACCTTTTCCTTGGAAAAAGGAAAAATGAATAGTATCTCCAGATGTCTTCCCTAGAAATTTACAGTTGAATCTGAATTTTACCTTGAGTTACTCAAGTTTAAAAGTGATCATAGCTATGTTCCATGTGGGAATCCATGACTACAATTTCACCTTTACAGGGGAACAGCAGGAAAAAAAAAACACCAACATTTTGCACTTACATGGAAATATACACCAGAAAATTAAGGAATTTTTTTTTTCCAGGCCAGGAATCTAGGAATTTTTATCATACTGAGATACAAGAAAGACAATGGAAGTCCCCAGAAAAGTCATTGTTGCAAATGAATAACCAGCACTTTTCATGGTCTAATAATTTTTTTGCCATATTTCAGGAAAAAAAGTTGTTGCAATGAGAGAAAAATGGAGCCATAGCTTTGGTACAGTGAAACCTTCCCAGCTGAACTCATGAACAGCCTTTCTAAAATCATCTTGAGTGTCACAATTCTACATTTCAGATAATAATAGATGAAAACTATAAAGGCTTCTAAGCTAAAACCTTCATGAAAACAAACAACAAATTGGTATCATGGCAAAGCAAATTAAATTGAATTATTTTAACAGCTGCAATTGTCTCTAAAAGAACTCTGGCTAGACCTTCTGGGATTTTGGTAACATATTATCAAGGTTGTTGAAAATTATGGTTGTTATTAGTAACCGCAGTTAACTGATGGATGAACTTTGCATAATGCCTCCCAGGGATGCCCAAGCCTCGTGCAGAGTAAGCTTGTCCTCTCACGCAGCCCTGATCCACCCTCCCCATTGCAAGAGGAAAAGGGTACAGTCCAACCTGAGCCGATGCGGGCAGGCTTCACTAGCTATGGGCTGATAATGCTCAAAGACCCAAAAGAAGACTTTTCCAACAGCCAGATCACAGCACCAAATGCTCTCTCTGCCGAAGGGACCTATCACATTAAGCACATATAATTTGTTAATCCCCTTTTCCCTAGTGAGCTACTTCAGCATTCGCCCTGGACGCGAGGTCTAGCAAGCACTGCTTTTGTGAACCTGTGAGTAACTGGGGTATGTTCTGTGGGGCAGCCCTGGTACAGTAGCAAGAAATCTTTTGCCCTCAGAAATAAAGATAATATTAAATCTGAATTTTGTATGATGCACAGTTTAACATATTTAGGTGACGACTTGGATCACTGTGAGTCCTGCTGGAAGTCCAAATTCTCTAGATTTATCTGGTCTCCAGTTATCTAAGATACATAATTTTCCTCTTCAGGAGCATGGGATTTAGAAAGAATATTAATCAGTTTGTTGATAATTATTCTTAATAATTATAATTAATAACTACATATATAGTATTTTTCTATTATTTCCCTCCTAACATTCTGACAATTCTACAAACATTACTTAAAAGCCTGAAGAAGCCAAGTATCAGGCAGAGAGTGGTTGTGAAACACTTCATTTAGACTGTTCAGCAGTGAGTAAAGGGGAAGCAGAACAGACCTGCATTCCCAATGCCCATCTGAGATTTGGCTCATCAGCCACCCATTGCTGGTGGATTCCAGGAATGGGAAGAGGAAACGTACAATATGGAGATCAGAAGCCGTACCGGCGTATACAGTAGCAAAGCTTAACCTGTGGCTTTCTACTTGATCTTCTCATTTTTAATTATTGCCTTCCTAAGACAATGGATATACGCTATTTTTGCTTGTTCAAATATTTGCAGGTCACTTGCATCTGGTTAGAGGAGACTATTTAAATAAATGCCCTATTGAAGTTGAATAGCGTATTATATTTTGTACAGTGTCAGATACTGGTTCTCCTATTTCTGTATTTCCTTTCTGACAGTTATTAATCTGAATCATATAAGTAGTTAAGATTTTTTTCACATTTCTCTAAAGCTATCTATTCATGCATATTCTTATATAATTAATACATTTGTACAATCCAGCTTCATAACTATACAAGCCATTTTCTTTGGTTTTTCTCCAAGAATGGCTTGGGTTTTTTGTGGTCAGATTTCACATTTTGTTTATGGGCTTTACTAGCAGGAAGAAAATTTTAAGAGTGTTAACTCTCAACAACTGGAAAGGAGGACTGGAAAAATATGGATACTTTAAAAAAACCCACAAGGTCTCTAGAAGCCTGGGCCCAGCAGACTGTACTTCAGTAGACTGAAGCCTGCTTCCATGTATAGCCCAGTAAGTGAATCATATAGAAATAACAGAGTTGGCCCTGTTCGTAAATGTCAAAACAATAGCTGACCTACTCTTCCCTCTAGTTCTGCGTATGAATTTCATGGAGAAGTCATTGTTCCTGGTTAACAATTTCTTCCCGTTGGAGATATTTTTTGACTGAATTGAAAAATTGCAAGGAATTCAGTTTCTAATTGACCCCTCTTCCTGAAAACCAGTGAAGAGGTCTAGAGGTACTACAGAAAGTCTCCTACAAGATGTCAATAGGAAGCTTTCAGGGTATGAAATAAACTGGGACTTGCTTAAAATCCAGGGTACTGCTTCCATTTTATCTCAAACTAATGAGCGTTTCAGTCTCCTTATTTAGCCATGTTCTCTGACAAGAGTAGAACTTGAAGCTGGAATCTGAGCTGTAAGTTGATACATCAACTGTAAATTTTCTTGTTTTTTCCCTAAGCCAGCCAGTTAACACTATTTACAGTAATGTCATTGTCTGGCATTGATATACAGTAATATAACACCATGTCACGTAGTTTGACACATTTTAAATTAAAACTGAGCAGATAGTCTTTTCCCATACCAAGTTCCACTATCATTAATCAGCCACATATTGTTCCAGAAATTTAATTGTTTTAAAACCATGATGTTAATTCAGAGATTTACAGGTGGAGATGGCCAGCTGGCAAGCACTAGATGAGAAATGACATTGACCTTCAAACATATGTATCCAACTCAACCCTCTGAGAAATCACCTTTTTCAAAGGGAAAAGCAAAAAACCCAACTCTTTACTGGGAACAGCCAAGAAGCTTGGGAGTAGGTCTGCTTCAGACACCTTTATGAAAAGATCAAACACACTCTTTATACTTCAAGATATAATCTACAAAATAAGGCTTCTTTGGTTGGTTCCCAAAGCCAGGCTAAGATGCTTCAGGCTACCCTTTGTCTCCACAGGCATTGCTTCTTTCCTTGCAAATCTGACACATTTCCTGGGTACAGGCTCTCTACACATAGAAATGGACCATTGCTGACCTAGACAACATGATTAACATGGGCAATCTCTTATGAAATGACAGAAAGCTTTGGAATTGGAGGAGGAATCTCACCTTAAATCAATGCTGGACGTTAAAAGTTTCAAAAACTGGAAGCTCGGCGGTACAGACGAAAAAGCCATGAAAGCCAACATTACATACATAATTTTGAGGTCTGGAGATAGAGACAGAATATTTATTACTATTTGATTCTAGTTTTCTGATAGCAACTAGATTTGACTAGCATCCAAGCAAAAGAAAGGTATCTTCCTCAGATGAGGTGAAAACTATATGGACTATCATATCAATATAAATTTAATAAATCCATTAAGAGCTGAAATTATGTGCTGCTATAGTCAAACTGGAAAGACCCTTACTTAAATGAATAGAGTCAATTAATTTATTTAGTTGGAAATGTGCCTACCACTGCAGAATTAAGTGGGGTGTAATTTCTACTCAGGCAGTAGCTTCTAGAGTTTACCCACATTCTGGAGTAAGCAGCTAGCTTTCAGATTTCCATTCAGTTCCAGTTACTACATGGTCTTAAGAAAAATATTAATCTTTGGTTTAAATATTTGTTACTATATCATATATCATGTTGGAAATTTACCATTCTTGAAACAGAGAGATGAAATTAGAAACATCTTGGGAAGAGCATTCTTGTTATCAATCATGTCATCTTGAACATGTTTAGAAGCTTGCTGCTGGCGCCAGGAATGGATGTTTTATTCAAAAGAATGTATTTAAAGAAAATGACAGTGCTTTTCAATTCAACTTTTCTAAAACAAGAAATCTTTCCAGTCTTCCAAGCCATGTGGATTTCAACATTCCAGTGATTAAGACTACTTTCTATTATACATGCTTTTTCCATTATTTTTTCATAGCTTTAGGGTAGATCTTCAACACTCTGCATGAAGAATTAGACACACAAATCACTCGCAACTATTAATGGAAATTGCACAGACGGTGGAAGAACTCGTACAGAACAAGAAAAACCAACTCAAACCATCAAAAACTCGAGAAAAACCTGTCATGAACTTTGCAGAGTGGATAGATCTGTCTTTCCTGTTTCTCATCTTGCCAAACGGCACACTTCCAACTTCTAGCCCAGGAAGTGAAAATGTCAAATGGCCACAAGAAAATTAGAAATGGTGAGAGTACCTCTGCAGTTTCATGTCTCTGGGATTTTCAGAAAGCAATCTTTCAGCCTAGATAAACACAGAGGTGGATGACCCTGTGTGGTTTACACATGCTGGAGCTTCTGTGTAAGCAACAGTGGGCTCTCGACTTGGAAGAAGAGACAAATATGATGTTCCTATGTTTCTCTGTTGTCATTTGAAAGAACTACAATTGAACTAGGAGAGAATATGCAACATACTTGTCTGTTTTCATTTGAGGGTTCATTAGAAAAAGGACTGCAATATTTAAACAATGTTTGTATCTTTTTTAATCAAGGGAACAGTTAATGAAATCGCAGAAACTCACTTCGTTATACTCCTCTGTTGCCTCAGCAATCCACTTTTCTCCAAGAAATGATCTCTCTCATCTAATATCATCAATATAAATTCAAAAATAACCTAATTAAAATGTTCATTAAACCAAACAGATTTCAGTCTAATACTTTTTAGACTTTAATACTGTGAAGAAAGCTGCCATTTTCTTTAGGTTTTTATGACAGCTATTGACAGAGAGATTCCAAGAGTAGAAAGGCTTGAGAAGATGACATGGAATATGATTGTAAGTAAGCCCAAACTCACTACTGCACTTTCCCCCACACCTCACTTATTTTTAAATGCAACAAATGGCATTTGATTTTGTTGCACCATTTGCTTTTTCATAGTCTTGTAAACGGACTTTGAAGAATGCTAACCATGTTTGTATGAATTCAGAGTCATCAATCACGCAACAAGCATCTAGGCCAGCAATTACACACCAGGATATTCTGAATTACAATACTGCATTGTTAAACTCTTACTCCCCACATAAACTCTTTACTGTTGTTTGTAATATGCAGTTTCAAAACTAAACTCAAATAATTTTGGTTTTGCCCTCAAGCATGTGTGTAGTTCAAAAACATACAAGCTATTTTTTGTAACCAAAATTATTCTCCTTTTGTATATTCTCAGCTAGCAAAATATAAACTATAATTGTTCAGTTTAAGCTGAAGAAATGTATCATTAAGTAATGTAAAAACAGTGTTCTTCATTATACTGTCAGAATTTTCTTGAAAGGAATTTCATCGCACTATGATTTGAACTATCTAGCAGAATAATATTAAAGCAATAAACTATATAAAAGTGTATACAAGTGTATAAAAGTGTACACTTGATAGATAAGTTGGACATCCTGAAAAGTTATTGCTGTGTTTTCCACTTAGTATTGCTATACCTAAGCGCAACTCGTAATGTTAGCTGTTCTGCTGTTTAGTCATTTTTATGGCTTACTGGAAAATTAAAGCTGTCTGCTGTCATTTCAGATGTTTCTGGGTGGTAGATTGTTACACAGACAAAGACTAAAATATGGAACTTCATATATACATCATACCATCATACCATCATTCTACAACCCAGAGAGTTTTAAAGTTAAATTAAGATTCTTGCTCAAGAGCTTGTTTCTGAATCAAACCTAGAACAACAAAATGGTGAACAAATGGAAAGTTTGCAGCTAGAAGTTATGAATCATACTTTCTTAAAACTGGGTGCATAAGTTTCCTGATTTACTTCTCTGAAGTTTTTTCTTTTTCCTCTGGAATTTTCTTAATTTCTGCAATGTTACTTATTGACACCCTTTATTCTTCTGCAACCACAAAAATACAGTATTTAAAAATGGTAAGAAAGCTGTGTGCTTTGCAACACACCTTTACAGAAAATATTGAAATACAATTCTTTGCTTGCATGTTGGGATTCCCAGGTTCTGCTGGGATAAAGCGAGTGTGCCTGGTTGCTGCCAAGGTATCCAGCTTCTTAGCCCATGCTCTTGTGGGAAACACAGCTCTACAAAGAGCAAAGGAGCAAGCAGCAGGGACACATGGAGCCTTAACAGCAGTCAAAGCTGGAGAAAAGGCTTGACCTAAATTTAATTATTGCAGGGGTGACTCAGGGAAGTGAAGAACAGTTTGTGACTTCACAAAATGAAATTTGTCTTACAGCTATAAAAGGTAAATTTAAGACAGGTGTCAAAGACATAGTATTCCTTGGAGGAGAAGATTTAGTTAACTCAGGTCATACAAGAAAAAAAAAAAAAAAAAAAGAAAAAAGAAAACAAAAAAAAACCCACCCAAAACTTTAAAGCAGTCTGTTTTCATACAAGGTATTTCTAAATAGCTGACCAGTGTTCATCTGGCAGCATTTCTAGGCATATAAAGGTATTTACATGAATCACAAATAATTTATGGCTGTAAGTACAGAAAACTCACTAATGTTAAGTGTTCACCTACCTTGCTAGAGCTGTAAATGTTTACAAAAACTGAAAAGACGACATCTGCTAAGCCTAACACATTGGCAGTTTAGTGAAACAGTTTAAAAATGTATACTTATTGGAATTTTTAGTTGATGTTTTTAGTATGATCTTTGCAGAGTTGATTTGTGTTCTTATTTGAGAATTAGGAATATATATATATTTCATGGCATAAGGTCTACTGCATAAGAAAATCTTGATAATCGCTAAAAAAGAATCTAGATAATATCCTAGCACACACATCTGCGCTTTCCCTTGCCACCTCCTGGAATAAGGCTGGCAAAGGAGGTAACTGCAGCATTCTCATCTTTGTAACTCTTCTGGAGCATAAGCTATAGTTACACTGCAAGTGAACTCTTATTGCATCATATAGTCTCAAAATGAACAGTAATCTCTATTTTTACTTAGAGAAAACAGACTGTGTATCTCATCTGTTCAGCTATATTTTATTCCCAGCTGCTTTTTATGTCCTTGTTTCAGATAAAAAGATATTGGAATCTTTCAAGTGCCTCAGAGAGCCCATTTTGTCAACTCTTCTGAAAAGAAGGCTTTCAAAACCTGTGCACTAAAGGGCTAACCTGCATTATGGAGGACACACAACAGCTCTTAGTTCTGTGCACTAGGTCCACACTGACGTCTTTCTTAAAAAAAAAAAAAGTATAACCATAGCTCCTGCCTACAGATCTTTGAGCATATGACAAGACGTTAATTAAAACTAAACGTGCAAGAATAAAAGTTGGGCCAATAAGCACATACCAGTTTGAACATATAAGCTGACCTCAAACAAGACAAGTTAACTGTATCTTAGAAGTGTACCTAAAGCAAGTTGTCAGCTCTGACAAGACAGCTGGTAATGATCTATGTTGGCACAGGTTTATAATAGCAGTCTAACATGACAGAGGTCTTTGAGAAAGTGCACATTGCCACCTTCTCAAAATTCTCCTTTAGTATCACAAAAATTTTCAGCACAAACAATTTTCAATGTCATAAAGCTATAATATGCAGCACCAAAAGGCTTTTCTGATCATTATTATTATAATGTATTTTAAAATCAAACATACAAGAACCGATTAACATCCATTCAGATGCTAAATAAGCAGCCACATTTTTAGAAGTAGTTCAGCTCCCATTCAGCAATGAAGCAAACAGGTTTTGAGCTTCCAGCTCCTATTCTCAATTGAAGTTTAGAAATCTTCATTTGTATGCCTAAGCCGGAGCTAAAAATTATCCAGTATCCAGTTACCCAAATATCCAGTTCAAGGACCAATTGTACGTGCCTGCTTATATACAATACATGACTTAAAATGAATCTTTTTTCACTCTTCCCAATTTCAGCCCTCTCTACCACAACACATTCCTCTACCAAATCACTAGCAATTGACAAGAACTAACAACCTGCTCTTTATAAGAACACATCCACGGTAAACACTATTTTACCCTGACACTGGGGAGCTGGGATTTGCCAGGTAGAAAAGACATGTTGATACGCTGTGCCACACAGTATCATGGTGCACCTACGCAATACTGTGAAACATTTAACATTTTAAGTACGAAATGTTGTAGATCAGCATTAAAAAGGAGACGCTCCTATTTTGTCAGTTTTGTAGCTTTACTAAAAGGCTACCATAAGTGTACTACTTCCAATATGCAAATGCTTTATCTAGGAATCCTTAAGCAAAGATGAACAGCATTTCTGAGTGGAAATGGACAGTATAAAAGAAAAGGACATGGGGTAAGAACAATGTAAGTCACCAAAGTGTAGTCCCTGAAGCTCTGACCCTCCCATTCCCGCACCATTTGGAAATTTTTAATGTATACAGTATGTGCAGACACAATCTCCACAGGCACTTAGAGTACTGCTTCACTTAAAAGCTCTCAGACACAGCAAAATAAACAGGAAATAAAGATTTGACAGTAGGCTTCCTTATCAATACACACAGAAATTCAACACAGGGGTTGGAACCCACGCCCCCGTAATTAGTGTAGGAGCAATAGGACCAGAGATGTCACCTTTAGCTGCAGAATTAAAAATTAGTCTCCAAATACCTGTATCAGTTAAAAGCCACCTCCTGTTTTTCTTTTCTTTTTTCCTTTTTTTTTTTTTTTTTTTGAAAGAAGGATGCACAGAATATGGTTAATCATCAGCCTACCACTCAGGAACAAACCCAAACTTATTAAGAATACTGAATACCAGAAAAATAAAATAGAAGAAAAATCGTATTTTTCAAATTACTGAAATATCTGATTCCCCTCAATGAAAGTTGTCTTATTTAAAAAAAATAGCAATTAAGTGTATAACGATTCCTAGCACCTCCCATGTGTAAAAAGACTCACTTGGTAATGTACAACATAATCTTTCATTTAGGTCTAGAGTATCATAACAGATAAGGTCCCAGTAGTCAAAAATAAGCATGTTATGATCATTGGCAGCTATTAAACTTATGATAATAAGTGACATTATGAAGTAATGTATTATTCCTAACACTGTACAAGTTCATGATGATAGTCTCAAGGAAAAAAATATTGAAAAACTGTATTTTGAGGAACACCGAGAAGGAACAGGATGATATAACATTCAGGCAAAAGAAATTCCAAGCTTTTTTTAAAAATCAGAAAGTTGCCATTTATCCTAACTTCAAAAAAGACTCTGGATAAGCCAAATGGCTCTTTCCTTAATATCTCAACCAGCAGACACCGTTCTATATTAATGTATAACAAGTGCATTGAGACAAAATAAGGCAGTTATCTTAAAAATAAACCAGCTATCAGACAAAGCCAGGCAGTTAACTTGGCTTTCTGTCTTCACTTACTTACCAATTTTGTTGTCTCCTTCATTTAATACTAACTGCAGGTCTTCTGACTCACAAGTAACTTCAAGTTGATCACACCAGGTGATAGTAGTTTCAGGACTGCTTATTTGGCCTTGGCCCTTATATTCAAGCACACACCTGGTTGGAGGTAAGCAATTTGTTTAACATGATTCATGCTTTATCAAACATTTGAGATTTCTCTTCCCTTCCTATAGTAATTTTCTCAAATATTTAATTTTTTTCTGAATAGCTGAAGGTCAGTGCTTATAAATACGTGGTTCAAGTGTTCATACAATATTTCTGAATATTTTTATTATTATTTTTGTTCTTAATCATTTAATGTGAACGCAGGTTGGGGTTTACTACGCATTTTGTAAATGCTTTGTGCTTTACAGAAGAGTGATGCAAGTACACTAAAATGCACAAAATCAACCAAAGACCACACAAAGTATGGAAGATATACTACCTTTTCTGTTATCAGGCCAGTTCTCGCTGTCCCTCTGCTTCATCATGCTCAGTGATGCCATGGGGCTGGAGATGGGTGTTATTTCTTCAGGACCATCCAAGATCTGTCGGTCAGACTGAGGTCTGCCAGAAGATTTGGACATGAACATGATAGGGCATTTCCTACATTATGCAGTCAAATCCTATGTGCTGCATAAAAAGAAGCAGCTTTATTTTGATTTGAAGAAGAGCCAACCACTTTTCCAGACTCTGACCACTCCTGGCTGCAGCACACATACAAATAAAACTTGAAGCAAGGTACATGATTCATGCAGTGAGTCTTTGGGAATGCACTGATTAGCACTGCGTGCAGGGCCTTCAAAATGCTTAGGACAGGTCCACAACCAGCTGAGCGTATTCCTTTAGTAAAATACTACTCACAAGAGTTTAGGAAAGCTGTTCTTACTGCAAGTGCTCGTCATCATGGGACTCATCTAATGACTGCTGAAGTCAATAGAAATACAGACCAAGGGCAAGGGACGTTGACTTCATTAAGATTCCCAGTCAATCTTAAAAGATACTCCAAAGATTCTTCTGCAGTCTCTTATAGCCTTTGTTCAAATAGGTATTTAGTCAATAAATTGGGCTGTCAACTTGCAATCCCATAGAACAATCACTTATTTTTCAAATTAATGATAAAGCAATTTCTTAAAAGCAACTTATGCTTGCTTTTATCTCTTGCTATAAGAAGACAAGCCATGAATAAAATCAGTTAATTGGAATAATGAAAGGATGACATAATTTTTCAATATTTCTCTCTCTAAGGAAAACACCTTGTAAAAAATGGTATCCTGTATCTTCCTTTTCCTTCCCAGTGGAGCAACTTACCAATGATTATAATAAATAATCTGGAAATATAATAAACACTAACAGCATGGTGAATGATCACATGCTCATTTCAAAGTCTGGTACAGTCTAAACTTTACCACATCAAATAGGATCATCCAGAAATTATGGAATAAATCCCTGGAGCTCTAGATAGTGGTTGAAATCCTTTTTGTAGCAGCAATAGAATATTTTACACTATGTCATGAAACAAACAAGAACACATTAAAAAAAAAAGAAAAACAACTACAACTGAACTCTTGCTATTCTTAGTTAGTCAAAGAAAAATAACACAATAAAGAAATTTATTTATCCTTAAATAAAGCATTTTGCTTCTGAGCTATCCATAATCTTGGAGAATATCACTGTAAGGCACATTCAGCACTTCCAGAAGAAGAGAAGGAAGTTGGGTCATGAGGTTTAATGATCAATACGTTGAAAATGAAGTAAAACCTTCCCGTGAAGACAAATTGAAAGCGAGCTAACAACTGGAAATACTGTGGTGTAAATCGAAATCCAAAAGTGAGCCCAAGTAGTATTAGACAACCCTATAGGAATAAAGAATATTAATCCTCAAACCATCTATAGGCTGAATCAGGACCTGATTTACATCTATGCTAAATCCATTGTTTTCTATGGAACGTTAGAGGATTAACTTCAGACTGAATTTTTCCTGTTGAGATATTTCTTGGCATTGTATGAGAACAGATAATACTTTTTAATAAAAAAACCCCAACTTTTCCTTGGTCTACATGCCCACTTATAAATTTGATCTCTTTTATGTTTCTCACGAAAGTGTGCCTCTTTTCAGGGCAGCCTAGCTGAGTTCCAGCTTACAAATGTATTTATTGAAAGAAGTACAGCAATAACAACTGTTCTTTTGTCTCTGTGAGAAAAGGCTGCCTATAGCCAATTATTGTTTATCATTCCAGATACACGTTTTATGATCACTGTTAAACAAAAAAAAAAAAAGTTTAAGAATAAGGACCCAATTTAATATCTTCAAGTCCAATCACATCAGAAAGGATCCCTTACTTGTATTTTATGTTGCTCAGTCTAATTGTCAGGTTTTATTAATTTTGCATGCTAAACTGGAAACATTAGGCACAGGCTTCTCCTTAGGAGAGCAGCAAAGCTAAAAACAGCACAAACACCGGAGAAAACTGTGTTTATAATTGCTCTGTTTCTTAGTTGGACTTTGTCAGCTCAAATTGGGTGGCAGAATGACATGGAGAGAAAAAACTCACTTCGATTTGGAAAAGGTTGTTTGCAGGTGTCAAAACAAAGTCTACTAGGAAACCAAGGGAAAAATTAAATGCTGTGAGCCATTATTGCAGGTGTGCTCCAGTGAAAATTATCATCCTTTTGTTTTTGTCTCAGTAAATACGTTGTACAGTTGAGGCCAAAAGTAGCTTGGAAGGAATTTAAAATACTATAAGCTTACAGTGAAGCTCAAATTTAAATTTCTTGGTCCAAACACACAGATTAGAAATTATTCATCCTTCTCACTGAAGACAGGAATACAATGCAGGCTGATAATGAACAAGCACTGAGGACTAAACATGCAAAAAGAGGCATTTCTGACACTGCACAGATCTAACTTAGAGCATTTAATAAACAGCCACCTTAGAGGCTGTCTGCAAGCAATTAGTGTGCATTGGCAATGCATCTCCCCTGGCAGAAGAAAACACTTATGCCATGCTCCAAGGGGCACGTCACTGGCTGCACCTGCTGAAGACGCCCCATGGCAAGCAACCACCAGGCTCACACTGGCTCCCCTGCCCCAGTGCTGTGCAGCCGCTCAGCCAAGGCTCCGAAGTTGATGGAGATCACCAGCTTCGTGGAGGTGGTCTCTGCACTGCCTGGTTCAAGTCTGGGCTTAGGTCTAATCTAAACCTCCCCTGGTGCAACTTGAGGCCATTTCCCATTGTCCTATTGCCCATTACCTGGAAGAAGAGATCAACACCCACTTCGCTACAACCTCCTTTCAGGCAGTTGCAGAAGGCTATAAGGTCTCCCCTCAGTCTCCTCTCCTCCAGACTAAACAACCCCAGTTCTCTCAGCCACTCCCCATAAGACTTGTGCTCCAGACCCCTCACCAGCTTCGTTGCCCTTCTCTGGACACACTCCAGCAACTCAATGTCTTTCTTGTAGTGAGGGGCCCAAAACTGAGGTGCAGCCTCACCAATGCAAAGTACAGGGGCACGATCACTTCCCTACTCCTGCTGGTCACGTTAGTTCTGATACAAGCCAGGATGCTGTTGGCCCTCTGGGCCACCTGAGCACACTGCTGGCTCCTATTCAGTCAACTGTTGACTGGTACCCCCAGATCCCTCTCTGCCAAGCAGCTTTCCAGCCACTCATCCCCAAGCCTGTAGTGTTGCATGGGGTTGTTGTGACCCAGGTGCATGACCTGGCACTTGGCCTTGCTGAACCTCATACAACTGGCTGCAGCCCATCGATCCAGCCTGTCGAGGTCCCTCTGTGAAGCCTCCCTACCCTCGAGCAGAGCAACAGTTTCACCCAGCGTAGTGTCATCTGCAAACTTGCTGAGGGTGCACTCAATCCCCACGTCCGGGTCATTGATGAAGATGTTAAACAGAACTGGGCCCAGAACTGAGCCCTGGGATTTATAAAAAGTGGTCCAAATGTCTTTATATTAAAAATTGTTAATTTAATTTTTTTTCTATGGTGGAAGGCTGGCTATGCCATATATATAACATGCTTTGCCTCACTAAAGCTCAGACATCACAAGAATGATTTTATGCTGAGTTGGCTTCCATAACATCTAGCTGTGTATTATAATTAAAAAATACACACAGGCTTCTGTGCATGAAAAACAGAAGAAAGATATACTGAATACACTGAGCCCAACAAAGATTAAATACAAATATACTTCAATAAAATGAAGCATGAGACCTGAATCCACAGGTTCAGTGTTGAATTAAGTTTTAAGTTAGGGTTGTCTTTCTATGTTTGCTTAGCTCAAGGTATTTAATTCAGTGCAGCACACATTGACTCTCCAGAGGTATTCATAACAGCAAATTACTTTAGTTGTCTATAATGCTGAAACTGGAAGAGTTGATATATCACGTGTCCCTAAACTCCCTTCCCTAAAGTACACAAAAACTGGAAATCCACTGTCAGATTCCTTATCTGGACTCCAGCCATTGTACTAGCCCAATTCCATTAAGTCTCAACTGATAGCTCTAATTCAAAGTACCTTTTTATAACCTTATTTATAATAAGAATAAAAGAAAATGGTCAGAAAAAAACCCACTTAATTTCTGCAACCCACATTTCCTTAAACTAGAAAGAAAACCAGAACAATCAAAGCATATTAAAGAGGTTCATGTCTTTTCTGAACCAGAAAACACATGCCAGTGACCAGCAGCTTGTACACTAAACCAATGCAAAACCCTACAACAGCATTTTAAAGGAACAGTCTAATTTCTGCATAGTTTGATTAAAAGTTTTACCTACTTTTGAAATAACAGGGCAAAAATCAAGGTAATCCCCATCATAGCCAAGGGCATTTACTTCAAAAATCTACGTGTTTGTAATTATATTATTTCCTTATATTTATACTAACTGGCAGGTTTACATCATATTTTCTACATATTCAGTGATCATTAGAACAGCTGCTAATGGTTTACTGCTTTCCTATCAGAGTTATCATTTATCTGTTGGTGACTGATGTGATTCCTAGCTTAGAAAAACCCTGAAATTGTTAATCTTGTAGCTGGAAACTCATATGGTACCACCTCAATGTTACATTATGGTAGCCACCATAAGCACCATGGCTTATTATTGATGTTACATGTTCACTTTCACTGACATATCAGAAATCAGTGTCAATAATCTCAGAAAACATATTTCTCAGATTGCACTGATACCCTAGCTTTCAGTATTAAAACTTTTCTGGTTGCACCTGTATTAGAAACATGCATTATGCCCCTATAGAGAGAGAACTTGAGACACCATTCATTTGGAAAGGATTTTTCTGCCATGTTAATAGCTTTTTGTCATGCAACACACCAAAGAAAATGATCTATGACAATCTAACCACAGTTACGACAGGTGGACAACCTGTGGCATATTAAAAAGTGTAGTTGGAATAGCTTTAAAATTTATAGCTTAATTATAAAAACACAATTTAAAGCTCGTAAGAGGGAAGCAGAGGTAGGCCCTTGGAAGTTACTTTCAGTTCAGCAAAATTTACTACAATTAAGACTGCAGAAATAAGCTATAAAGAAAGTTCAGTAGTACTTTGAGGTGTACATTTATGTCCACTACCTTCATGTATATTTTTACTCATGGCAACTGCAATGAAACTGTTACAGCTCTCCACAGTCTTCTAGGCAGCTGGGCAGTCATTGCCTGTATATAACAGTAGGTTCACTGGTACCCCAGTCACACAGTGGAGTCATACCTGTGCTATGACCCAGCTTTGCAGTAGACTCAGAGCAAAAAGGCTTAGCCCTTATGCTTTGAGTTTTTATACCAAATTCTCCACTAAGCACTACAAAAAACCTGTCATCATTCATGCAGCATTCATGCAACTGCACAGTATAAGAATGAAAGCAGCCAACACCACATTGCAAGACCTAGTTCCCACTGGAGCCTAAATTGTTATCAGAAAGCAGTTCTGAAAATAGACAAAGCCTTGAATTTTGGGCACCAGCCATGACAGTATATTCCTATCTTCCCATAATGCTCAGGCAAATTAAAACACTGCATAAAATGGTAGATTTCAAATACCCTCACAAATAGAAAGTACTAGAAGTGAAATATCTATTTTCTAAAAAGCAATTGAGTGTCTTGGTTTATGGAGTAGAACTTCATCATTAGTTAGAAAATCCTCTCATCACTGTGCATGGGACTTTATGGAGGTTTAGATGAAATCCAAGATAATCTCTGTTGTTTTATTCCCGAGACATCACAGTTACTACCACCCACCAGTAGCATTTCAGGACACCAGCATTTTGACAAAAGTGCTTATAGTAACATTGAAATGGGTTCTTTTTGCTCAGTAGTAGATACGATGGGGAGATGCAGAGTGCAGGAATTAATGCAGGTAAGTTTTTAGGCCAAGGCTCTATAGAGGACGGCACATTGCTTGCAGGGAAGAAGAAAGGGGAAAACAGCTACTTATGTTATCTGGTTGTTACTTTTTTTGTTAAGTTTTTATTTGGTTGCAATTTCAGAAATATAATTAACAGTCCCCAGGCAAAACTGAAGAGGTGGAATGCTAATGGAAATTTTAATCTTCAGCATAAGAAATCAAAAACATTTGAATAGCCTACATACACACATATCCATTATTTAACACTTGAGACCAATTCCAATGTAATATTTTCTTACCACCCAGGTATCCATTTCTTTCTACAGTAAAATCATTTTAGCAATTCCATTTCTATGCCCACCTGTCCCTCTGAGAGACATTATATTGGTAAGTGTCATGTTTGTAGAGGTTAAAAGTGGTAATCTTAAACCTCTAGGGTTGGTGTGTAATAATTAAGGGGCAGGTGAGATATTTCTGTATTAAATTTATTTATTTAGGTTATGGTCCTTACAAGCAAAGTAAAATAATCCTGGAATCCTCACACAAAAGTTCGTGCTGCCTCAGAGAGCTATTTTACTTGCCCTCTTTATTTCTCTTTCCAAGGACCTCTCCAAGATTACTTACAACCCTTCAATGTTTTCCAGCTATGTTTTATCTTGTCTAGCACAGATATTCTGCAAAAAGAGTCCTAAATATTCTGTGATTTGATGATTCTTTGAATGAATCAGTGAGTCACAGAGAAGGATTAGTTCACGGTATGTCCCTCATTGGTCTCCAGTCATATGCCCTATTTTGGACAGTACTATGATATCACATAACAGGTTGTGTATGAGAAGGGCGCTCTCCTCTTTAAATTTCACAGCTCGTGATGTGATTTGGGTCTAAGCTTATATATGCAAATATATACACATACATTTGTATATATACTTTGCATATTAGCCAGACACATTTAAACTGATTGCCCAACAGAAAAGGTATCAATTACAGCTAGGGTAATGCTCATTTGATAGCTGAGAAAGTACTCCTGACCATTTATCCTTCATTTCAGGTTTACGGGAAGTGTCAAGGGTGACACTGACACCCATCACAGAGGTAAGGGAAGGAGAGGCAGAGAAGGTTAAAAAAAGAAAAGAAAAGAAAAATGAAACGGGAAAAATGAAGGATAAAAATAGAATAAAGAAAAGAAATGGGAAGTATAACAACTTCACTGCAGGTGTGAATTGCTGTTCCTTGGTGTTACATCTCAGTAAACAGAATAAATGCTTGGTGGTGTGTGACTGCTTTCCAATCAGTGAGAGCAACGTGCTGTGACTAGTAATGGGTCATCTTTCAGCCTTCCTTTCTAGGGGGAAAAAAAAAACAATGAAAAAAGGATGGATAGTCCATGCATTAAGTCAAGAAACTCTCTAATTTCATAAGTTAAAATCATCATTACAGTTCAAATTGGGTTTCACAGTTGGTGTGACGTGTTTGTAAAATATACTATAGACATTAATTAATCTTCTGCCCACATCCTTCAGAGGTAGAAGCACTATCCTTGGTATTCCCCCGACACTTTTATTCAGATTGTCATTTATGCCATAATATAATAAAATCTTAGCAGAAGCAGTGTGTTTCCTGACAAAGACATGCTAGAGAATCACAGTTAGCGATGTCTGCAGGTGCTCTATACTCTCAGTAAATATGCAATTTTGCAAAAAAGGCATTTAAATAGATGAAACTGGCACAAGCATTTACATGTTTAAAAAAAAGCGCTAATATGCACTAACAGTATAAGCCATCAGCTACAATAACAAACATATTGCAGACAGCCTTATTCCATGGTCCTTCTCCACCACAGATGAGTTTCGCTGTCAATATTTTTTATTTCTGGTAATGGCAAATTTACATTTGCTAGTGGAAGGCCACTTCTTTTACTACGGAGAGCTGCATCTTTGCCTAGAATGGTTAATGCCAGCTCACATTGCCAGCAGGTGACAGGAATGTACAAAAAAGAATACCAGTTTATGTATTTGATTCCTGCATGAGCCAACCCTGAGGACTCAAACTTGAACAGGGATCAAAGGAGGTAGATGTAAGTTTTATCTGAATATTGAACAGTTATGAGCTGTGCTATCACTAGCCATTTCTGGTCTGCTCAGAGAGTTCTCACCCCCATTATTATACTACTTAAGGTAGCAATTTAATTTCTTCTCTTGCAAAAAGAAATTCCAGTTACTGCAGAGCTCTAAATGATATTGAATCTATGTCAAGTGCACAACTTCTTTTTCATACATCAGTGTGACAATAGAAAGAAATGGAAATTTCCTTCTTGTGATCTCACCAAATCCTGATCTTGTTCAAGGGGTACAATATTCAATTTTGTGATTTTACTGTTGAGTTTTAAATCCTTCCTATAGACAATACAGCGTAGCCATTCCCCAAAGCCTACAGAAAACTTGGCAATCACTAGTCTGCTGGTGTATTAGGGTACTTCTTATCCTGCTGACTTACTGTTGCTCTCCATTTACATTTGCTTGTTTTGTTTGTCTGTATCTGTAAAGATAAACATAGAATTATGTGAAAACGAATGCTATTTTTCCATCATGACAACTTACTGCCTCAGGTTGCCACCTTAGAGAGAGAAATTGGATGTAAATAATGTCACTTAATGTACCAAATAACATTTATATGCAGTAATATCCTCCCTTCAGATACTAACTGCCTACTCTCTTTTATAGGCTAACACTTAGCAATTAAGCCACTGAACATCTGGGCTTCCGATCGTTCAGTAATCATTTAAATCAAAAAGAGGATCCACTGAATGCCTCTATGGGTCATAGTGTGGAAGATAAGCCCAAAGCAAAATATCTGTGGCACATACAGAAGGGCACATTTTGAAAACAGCTGATGCCTCTTGTTCAAAATTTACTAAAGCAGTGTAGGAAGCTGAGCATCCTGATGATTTATGTGGATAAATAACTTCGTGAGACGCAAAGGTTTGCACATCTTTATTACAATAAAACAACACCTGGTGCCCTTTTGTTACCATTTGCATGTTCAAAATAATTTGGTCAGCATTATTGGCTTGGATGATAGCCAGCGAGTCAAATTATTCATTAAATGGTGTGTATGAACTGAGGAATTATAAGCAGGTTTTTGAAGTACGCTAGCAACAAAACTTTACCACATGTTGCCCTAGCTGACAGCTTAACAGCAGAAGGAACGGAAGGCCTCCACTTATCTCTGGAGCTTAGTAATAACTGCTCCTTGATGTACCTCACCAACCCAGATTTCCTGTAGGAGGAAGAGGACATTGCAATCAACACTTGTCCCTTACAACTGTATCATGTGTTTGTAAAGACCTGCATGCCCACACTTAAGATTTCTAGTCATTTCAGAAAAAAAAAAAATATTATTTTTTTAAAAAGGTACAAATTAAAGCAACATTTTTTGATGAAGTTTGCTACAGCTAAAACCTATTCACACACCTTTACCACATGGGCAGATCTATTTGGAAAGGAGGTTAAGGAAATGGCAGTACATTGAATGGAGGACAAGCACTACTCCAAATTCTCACAAAAACTTCTCCAATGCTTTTATCTTACTAGCAAGCTGGCTAGAACTGAGGGAATCAAATAGCACACCAAGTAGCTACTCATACTGAACAATTTTTCTTCAGAAATTGTGAAAGACTTACTTCCTTCTTAGGAATGCATTTCGGTCACTTGTTTATTCAGGCACTGGTCTTAATCTAATACAGAGGCTCTTTAGCACTTGGAATTCCTCCTATTTGGACTGGACAGATGGAATTTAGGCATTTCTGTTCCTCAGTGTCAGAAGCTGTGAGCGTTCAGAAGTGCAACTTCAGAAACCACCATCCATGGGCAGTGGTACCGTTCTGCACCTCTCCCTTATGATTGCCATTTCATTAAATGCATGTTTCAGCAATTTACCAGATTTTCATGGAAATCAAATGCAAAATGGTAGAAAGAATCCATGAAATGTCTTTAAAAACAAAATACTTCATTTGATCGATAAATATTTTATCCAATTAGACTGAGGACAAATCAGGAAATGTACAGAGGTGGGTTGTCCAGTCTGGGATCTGGCATCTGGCTCGCTGTGGTTGTATTCTCCCTTTTTCCTTTTCCCTACAAGTAAATTAAGTAGCTGTGGAGCAACTCTGACCCTTTCACAATGCAGCCACAGTCAAGCCAGTTTATAGACATTACAGTATCTGTAAAATTGACTTACCTCTTCTTTACTAAACACTATTTTTCATGAATTACTGCCCCATCTGCTTCCAAATGCATTGACCTGAAACATGGAATACAAGTTAGTAGCCTAGAAGCAATGTTTCATGTTCATATAAAAAACAGAGTAGTGAGGCTATTTTAGAGTACAGAAAACCAAAAAATTATAAATTGGGTTTCCTTCAAGTGCTCTTCCAGCAATCACTTCATAATAAGAGGTGCATTTTTATGTTCAAAATCTAGTCCTGTAGTTCAAAACTTAGTGTTGGCTTCCCCCCTGAAGTATTTGAACATAAAAGAGATCTAATATGAAAATGGCCTGAATAAAATATAACCGACACTAGATTTTTGGGGGAATTGCTGAAAATTGCTGAAAAGGAAAGAATGTTGCAATATCTGTCTTTCATAACACAATGTAATTCTAGAAATTTGATGGAATCAGAAATTAGCTTACAGTGAGAATTTCCCATAACTATGAGCCTTCCATTATTAATGCAAAAGGGTTATTTACAGTAAATGTAAATAGTAGCAGAAGAAGACATAACAACAGAATTCTTGGATATCCTGGGGATAGTTTGCTTACACAGAATTATTTTAATACTCTAACAGGAAGCGAGAAAGGAAGGAAGAAAGAGAAATGCTTCTTTATTATTAAAGCATGGCTCCACTGCCCAGATGGAGGATGTAATTGAGCAAACCCACAGTTAGCATCATTGTAAGTGGGCTTATTTATACCAGCTGAGGATTGGTACAATAAATAATACATATAAAAGACTCAGATACTGTCGGACTATTCAAATTTCATTGAACTTTTTTTATTTAGATTTCTAAAAAATACAGAGTGGAAACAAAAGAGCCACAGTCTTTATTGCCATGATGTTCTGCATAGGAAACTTGTCTCTCTTCCAGTAGCTCCACAGGAATTATATGAAAAAATGTTCAAATCTCTGATCTTCTTTGATCATTTTCATGAGAACAGACAATGTTGGGGAAATTTGCCAAAGACAGAGTTAGCATTTCCTCTTTTTTGTTGTTTTGTTTTGTTTTACCCTTTGAAACAAGGGGCAATCTCAAGCAGTGTTCCCTGTCCAACGTTGTTAAATCACACTGCTAAATACGGTTTGTGCAAGTTTCCAGCACGGCACTATCCTGCTGTGCACAGTGCCCACAGGCACTTGTTCTGCTTGGAAATTAAATTCTCTAAACCAGATTAAGGTAAATTTACAAACTGGAATTCACACAACATCAAAGCATATGATTTAGACAACACCAGTCTCTAAACAATTATGAACCCTAATGTGAAATAAACAATTTTAAACCCTAATGTGAAATATATATGCTGAGGAAGAATTCTCAAACTTGAGCGGTTTCAAAATTGCTCAGAAGACATTGCCAGCTGTGCAAGTAACATTCAGCAGGTGTAACCTGGTCATCTAGGTAAGGAATACAGCCCATACACGTTCACCTGAGCTTAAGTGGAAAGTCTGCGGTCTAGTTTTAGATTAGTGAAAAAAATGTGAGATCTACATTGAAACTGGAAAGGATGTATTTATAGTTCTATTTCCAAATCCCCTGCTCCATATTAATTTGCCACATTGCAGTTTTCTGTTTACATCATAGATACTGTTCAAGACATTGAAAGTGGTTTTTTTTAATTGGCCACGTACTGTGTTTTTTAAAATAACCTTTGGACAACCAAAGTGGGTTTATGTTTTCATACAAGCAACAGTAAGATTCACTGCTTTTTCCTATGGTCATTGACATCTGAAGGTTAACTTCACCAAATTTTGTCACTTGGTTTATTGACAGGTCTGGCATGACAGAATTAAAAGCTTGAGTGATTCACTGATGTTTAACATTATCAGAACCAGTCCATTGTAATAGAAGGGAGCACTTTTTATTCCCATAACAATGACCATGACAACAGCCTGTAAGATGAAGATGAACTGAGAATATGAATGAAGACTTTAAAAAATATTTTTATATGAAAAATTGTTTGTGTCTTGAAAGCATACAGTACGTCAATTGACACAGCAAGCACTTCTCAAAACTAACTGCACCTAATACAGGCTTCCACCTTACTCTAAAAAACAAATTGACATTTTCATACTAAAATTGCACCTGATATTCCAAGCACTGCTAGCACTTCATGGCTATCAGTAGGGTTTCTGGCTTCCAGAAGGACTATTTATGGAGATCATGACAAAACAGGACCAGGAATCATAAGACACCTATTTACTCATGAAAGTACTCAAGAAATAATACCATACTCCCTAGCATAGGTTTACCTGTGTGAGTAGAAGATGAAGCTAAAGATGTGTTTACAGGATCAAAATCCAGAAGCACCTACCACCTACTCACAAACAGCAAAACCGCTGTTTTTTTTTTCTATTTTAAAATGATAATACAAGTCATAAACATATGACTTACATTATAGAACAATGAATCTCTGGTGTCACACTAATTAAAAAGCTAGTATTACATTACTTCCTCAAGGGCTCATTTTATAATTTTTAGGATTATAGCACATTGATTAATTTATACAAGTTTTTAATCCCCTAGTATTTAATGAAGTCTAGGAACTTGGGAGCGTGTGTATAATTTAGATTTGTATAATTTTATTATATAGGAGAAAAGTTAAACTGGTCATGTACTACTTCTTGTAGAAAAGTGTCTGAGCACACCAGTTCAACCATCAGCCTATTAACCATTTGCAATGAAAATATTTGAGTCTAAATTAATTCTAGGGTTATTAGATTATTTTTCAGCTTGCTAAGGACTCCAACAAGCATCGCTTGTCTTATGTGCTTGTCAACTGCCTTTTAATTAGCTACTGTGTAACAACTGAGCACAGTGGGAAACTAATATCTGTTCAAGTTATCTTCCATATCATTTAGAGTGCCTTGAAAACGACATTGTCATTATCCTGTACAGCCTCAGATTTACCCATTCTGGCACATCGACTTAAAATAGCATGCTGCAAATAGAGGTTCATAAATGCATTGCAACTAAACACAATAGGAACTAGCAAAATAAATTGTTGAAGACAAAATATTGTACAAAGATAAAATGCTGAATTGTGGTTGAGACCGGTGTCTGGTTCATTTTTACAGCCTCCAAAATGCAGTTCGATCACCTAGTTGACAAACTGTTAGACCCACCCACAAATCACAGGCTCACAAACAAAATACATTTATTTTAAGTCACCTGTATACAGCATAAAAAGTCTCAAAAGCTACAGTTTCAGGAAACATAATCCTGAATCTAAAACCACGTCTTACATACACTTCATGGGGGGAAACAAAACAAACAAATAAACCAAAATACCCCTAGGCACTGAATCTTGAAGTCATGTTTACTCAGACCTTATAGTAGGTCAGGGACAGGCTCCAACTCTGGGCATTAATCAAGAGAAACAGAAAATTTCTGGATGCTTAGAGTATATTTTCTGGTCACGTGATGGCTACAGAGAAACATTACAGAATCTCCAGCTCTCTACAAAGTGTAGATACAAAGGAAGGAGACTGATTATTTAAAGCACTGAAATAAGATTATTACAGAGGTGGATGGGGACACACAGTTTTATTTATAATGACACTTCTAGATTCTGAAATCTTGTCACTTAGGATGCTCCAAGTTGTGAGAAATAAAGAGGAGAAAAGAAAGGGGGGGTGGGGGGGGGGGGGGGGGGGGGGGGAAGGGCAAAAAAAAAGAGTAAATTTGCATGGTCACAAGTACAAGTTGAGCCTGACCAGTGAATCTTCTTAAAGACAAGATTTATGAACAACCCCTTAATGACATTTTGCACAATTTTTTTCTTTGTCATTTGTTGGTTTTACAGACCAGCCTTTTCAATTTTCTCCTTTGCTTTAATTTGGATTTACTAGATTTAGATGATAATAAGGAATTAAAAAAAGACACATGAACGTTGGTTAAGTAATAATTAGAATTGATAAGCACGTTGGTCTGCACTCTGACAATTTGGGATTTGCATTCTGCTTCACATCACTTTTCTATTTGGCAGCATCTCAACACTCCCTTCACATAGATGTAACCAACTAAACATGGCATCTGTCTAGATGGGTATTGACAAAGACATTTCTGCTGTATTTATGTTTTCCAAACAAGTGAGCTAGCATGATATAAACCACTGCTTAACACCTTGCACAGATAGAACTTAACAATATTGTTACCCAGGTACCTACAGTAAGACAGGAACAGCTACTGTGTTGGTAAAGGTGGTAAGTTGTCTCTACTATGTGATAAAAGATGTTCCAAAGCCTAATAATTAACTTGAGTTAGAAGACTATTTAAAGAAAATTCCTTTTTGTTCCTATTTTAGAAAGATCTAACACTGACAGCAATGCTAAAAATTAGACTTTGGTGCTAAAAAGTACTCAGCCATAAAACATTTATCACCTCTTGCAGAGGAAACACCTTTAGATTATTAAATATCTAGGTTTATTTCAATGCATAGTGGAGTGCAAGGCAGGTAATTACGCAGCAGGGAGAAGTGTCTCTGTGAAGGCAGTGGGAAGAAAAGGTCTTATTTATTTCAACTCCCCACAATTACATTCATTTTCTAAATGTTTTTGAAAATCTTACTGGCCTGTCACATTTCCACCTCGGATACCAGAAAATGAGTAGGGGTAAGAGTCACGTTTTTCTTTGAGAGTGAGGTGCACAGTGTAGGGAGAATGATAATTTTGGGCTGTGTCTTGGGGAGCTTAGATACAGGACATGTAACAAAGTTTCCCTGTAACAGCTTTTAATTGCTTTTTAGTACTTTTAACTTGCAATGTTTATATAGATGAAAAATTAAATTCTCCAGATATTTTCTCACTTGTTTTGCATTTTTCAAATAACAGAATATGCAGAAATGATACCTCAGCAATACCATAAAGCCTTTCATCACCTACACATATTCACAGCAAGAAATCTGTTTCCGTGGCGTAATTTAGCAAATCATACAGAAGGAGTATCTCCCTGTAGACTGCACAAACTCTCATTGATTCAAAAATTATTCAGTATTATTCTTTAGGTTTCCACCAAAAATTCCATACATTCTTTTGTAGGGCTATTACCATCACACTTTCAGCATCACCATAACTCACTGTTCTCACTAGTTACCTACCCTTTTGCTACCTCTTATTGTCCAGCCACGTCCAGTTCATCCCAAAGATACAGCGCAATATCTGTTGCACATCTGATCCTAAAAAGCTTCATTCCACTTGCGCACTTGTTGTAGGATCATTTATTGAACTGAGTGGCTCTAAGTCTGTGCCACAGTGACAGCAATAACTAATCCCATGTTCATCAGTTTGAACTAGGTAACCATTTCCCTAAGCGTATGGGACATTACAGTAGCTGACAATTTCTTTGCTTTAGCATGTGTTACTTCAATTATAACACCTACATAAAGGTAAGTGATACCGGCTTTGATGTTCAGCCAAGACTGCCTAGATACTTTCTGTTGTAAGACTCTGCTTTAGTTGCTCATGGGTTTCTACACTTTAATTGCTCTGACTGACATTTTCCATTCCAGGCTGATGTCTACCTCAGGCTTTTTTATTTTTTTTAAGTCTCAGCAAAAATTATTCATCTTTTTTAGAGAATAATTCATGTCAAAAATATCATGGTAAATTTTGCCATTTTATTGAGAAATTCTAGTACCTCTGTTTTACAATAGTGGCCTGATATTTTACATCAAGTAAATGTATGAAGAAGCTGGAAAATTTATCCAAATTCAGACAACTTATTGGTTTGGGGAGAATTGCAGATAGCATGCTTCAAAAAGAGGGAATTGCTAATGCTGCAAATTGAGGCATTCAGAAGTCAGGAGTGGCAGAACTAAGGAATAAGCAGCAGCTTTCCCCTGCATGTAGGCATTGTGATTACATATCATATAGTCTTGTGTTTCATAATTCAGAAGCACAGGTGACTAAATTAAGGTTGCTTATCTTGCATTTCCCAAGTTCTGAGGGTTTTGTGTTGGTTGTTTTTTTGCAAAGTACCTCATTCTTTTAAACACTGGTTGATTTTGTTTAGTAGTTTGCAATAAAATAGAGCTGAATACAACATATACTTACTTCAAAATACAAATCTAGGATTCTCTACTCAAACTCTGTTGAAAACACATAAAGGTTTCGCGCTAGAAAAAAATCTAAAGCAGACACTTGATCAAACAAGCTATTGTTGGGGTGGATTGCCTGGGAGGGCTTGTATAGCTGAGTTTAGTAACATCAGGAATCCTGTCTGAAAGATGTGTTCAGCAGGAGGATCTCTAAATGATTTATGAACAGCTGAATCAATAAGCAACCACTGGTGTTGAAAATGTCTTTTGAAGTAAGGTATCCCAGTCTGCTTTTACAGTGTCTGTCTAGAGTCCAAAATAAGGAAGCAGGTTGAAGATTAACATCTCAACAGGATCTTGAGGGGTAGGATTTCCTAAGGAAATCTTTCTTAGTCATTTAACTGCTATTGCCCTCAGACAAAGGTTCTGTTAGAATAAAATTGAAGAAAGTGTCATGATAGAAGCTATGGGATCTCTGTAGCGCTGGTGATACAGGGGTCTCCAGTCTGTAGCTGAGAAGTGCCAGTTATTGCTTGTACAGATGTAAACAGGATTATTTTCAAGAGGAAAATGCCAGCATTTTGAAATTCTTAGATTTTGCATCATGCATAATTTTTTGCTTAGATTCTGAATAAAGAACATTCAACAAAAAAAAAAAACGCTAAAAATATTAGAACACCAAGAAAACTTACTTTCCTGTTTCCCATTTAGAATGCCACAGCCATTGGCTATGAACTTCAGGGGCTCTTTGCCTGTCCTTGAGACACAGGAGCAAGCTGAGCGCTCTATCCCCAGAGCCAAGGACTCCTCCCACACATTCACAATGGTGCAAGAACCTCTGAACAATTGGTGGAAATCCAAGGCTTTGGGGCTTGTTGCTGATGAGAAGAAAATCTGATGCTCCTAATTTGAGTTAGGGGTCCAAGAGCTGCTGGGTCCTTTGTCACAAAGCAGTAAACTCAACATGAAGACAAGGCTCTTCAGCATGCAGCATTCATTATGCAAAACCAGGATCAGGCCCCCAGGCTTCTGTGCTACCCAATCTTAGGACTAAGAGCCTGGGGCAAGCCTTATTACAAACTTATCCCTCAGCTGTAAGTTCTGAGGAAGAGGACAGCAAGATGTATCAGCGCACATTTCCACCCAGAACAAGGAACTGAAATCAGAAATTCTAAGTCTTGATTTTCTTCTGCTAAGAACACCCATAAAATCTGCTACCAGAAGTTGTATCACTCCACTACCAAGAGTGACAGAATAGCAGCTTTACAGTACTAGCAAATGTGTCATATATTCATGGTTTCAACCAATAAACTGTGACAGACATCCTTCTAATCATTTTCTGAGAAAAAACTTGCTGAGTGAAAATTCCTGACCCAACCATAATAATTATGTTCAAAGCCCTGAGAAGTGCCAGGTATCTGAATGGACTTTTAAAATACTGAACTTCACTGACTATCAACTTCACAGATTAAAGATTTTCTCTGATTTTATTTTTTTTAAAGGGGGAGATAACACTAGACATCTGGCTGAATTTTAACATTTCTTAGTAGGGACTTGACAAGACAACAGATTCTCAGTTAATGAATTCAAAGTTTCATGAATATATAACAGCTCTAGCTTTGCGAGTATGAGCGCTACCTCCAGAGAGCTAAGCTACAGAGCAGTGATGCTTTGTTTTGTCAGGAAGGCTACCCTGCTATGTCACTGTAAAGCACCAGCTGATTTCCTTTGGGATCGCCACTGGTTCAGAACAGCTCTATCCAGTTAGGATAAAACACACCAAAACCATAAGCAAATAACATAAAACTGATTATCTTCCCTTTCAATGACGTTTCAAATTCCTCATGACATATCAGTGATGGATACAGTTTTTAAAAGACCCTGTGGCAAGAATAAAAGCACTTCGAGTATAAGGAGAAAGGAAAACCTCATCACAGCTTACAGAGGGAAAAAAACTGGCACACAAAGAAGGGGTCTCTGACTCGACATCTGAACAAACTATTCCAAATGGCAGATGGATCACTGAAAACAGAGGAGTTTTGTGCTGCCAGCAAGTATCTTTGCTTAAAATGTACTAGAATCTGGAAACAATAGGAAATAACCCAAAGAGCTCAAAATGTCATGAATAATGTAGGCTTACGTTATAATTAGGCTGCACGAATACAGCAAAAAGTTACCATAAATATTCACTCTGATATTTATAGACATTTGCTATGGTCACACTGACTCACCTTGCCATTAGCATTCAATAGACTGGCACAAATATTTGTAGAAAGCAATTTAGAGCCATGGAAACAAAACTCCATCTGCCTGGGTATGGTCCCTGAATTGTTCACAGAGTCAGTCATTGTAAAGAATCAGTGCAACAATATACAATACGACACAGACATCTCACTCATGGTCCTCTGCCACCGACACCACAAGCTGCAAGAGCGTGACCCAACTATGCATTACCACCATTTGCATTTGTGTTCAGGCAAGTGCCAAAGCATACTGGGACATTGCTATCATGAAATATTCCTAGAAAACTAATTTAAAACAAGGGTGGCAAATGGAAGATGTAGTAAACACTGATTTTGACATCTAGCCTTCACAGAAATTACAATAATAATGTTAATAGCATGGCAGAGTTTAGGACCACCAGCTCTAACAGCACTCTTGTCATCCCTCTTTCCCCTTTCAGAACAGGGAAAATGAGAAGGGTGGTACCTGCAATGCTACTTCTAAATGTCTTCCCTTAAACTGTCCCCTGTAAAGGAAAGAGCTTTCACTCTGTACTGTTAATTGTGGACAGCAATGGGTTACATAGGGAATGAAAGGAGAACCAGATATAGATGCCCTGTCCCAAAATGTTTAAGCTAGCTCTGTGTGTACATATCCCTTCACAATGAAAAAAATAAAACAGAAGCTGTCAACAAGATTATTTTAGAGGAAATCAGATAGCAAAGCGTGAGTAATTACCTCACTAAATCAAGTAATCTCTTTAATCTTAAAAGGAAACTTCAAACCTGCCTTTTAGCAAGCTTTATTTCAGATTCCATACCCAATTTAGGTGTAAAAAATGTTTGGTTTTATTTTTAAGAAATGCATAGCAGGACTGAACTCTGAAGACCGTGTCTTGTTGGGTGTGAAGAAATTATTTAAGACAAATTATAGTGCTGTCACACTCATACCTCATAGTTTAAAATAAATCTTGTCATCTAATTATACAAGAGCTTGAGTTTGTTTAACAAATTGCTCAGAGGTATTTGTGTGGCACTACATTTCCCTTCGCCTTTGATTATAGCCTATCGTTTCAGTCTTTTCCCTCTACAGCTTTCTGTGTTTTATTGTGTTTAACAGGTTGCATTTATCACATCTCTTCAGCTGGGCTAAAGCAGATAAACCATGATGTCTCAGTACAGTTCTTGGCAGTTCACAATTAAAGAATTATTTTAAAACAAAGGCACCCCAAAAAGGGATTTCTGCTCCCAAAGTAATAACTTCAACAGTAAGAAACAGTCTCTGAAAACAGTTTTGATGTCCCACCCACAGGTCTACTGAGAAAATTCAGGGAAAAGGAAAATTCCCCTTGTGTTTTAATTCCCATGCTATATTCTCAAAATGTCAGGGCAAACTTGACTAGAATAAGCCAAGTCATGATAATTATTTCAAAAATTGTAGTCTGCAAAAGAATATCTCTCTTCCCTCCTTGCTTATCGTTGAAGTCAGATAGCTGTGAATTGTTCAAGAGTAATGTTTATTAAGGCAACAAGAAGAGGAGCAAAGAACTCTCATCAGAAAAAATTAAGCACAGCTCCCTCGGAAGTGCTTAAGGAACTTGATGTTATATCATTGAAAGAACTTCATTGGCCAAAACATTAAAGACAAGTCAAAAAAACCCAATGATCAGCCTCCATAGGAAATATGAAGCACTTCAGAAAGTTGGCAAGGGTCTAAGTTACTAGGCCTTATTTTGAAAGATGATGTCTAATCCCACAGATGTTATTTACTGTAAGCCAAGAATAATATTTATGGCTTAATCACCTGATCATCATAATCTGGTTTCTTAGCGACTCACAACTGCAAGTACTTGTGAACATATGATTACAGATCCAGAACAGGAAGGCTGCATAAGCCCATCCTAAAACAGGTCAGTTAGTGTTTTCCAGTCCATATATTGCCAAGCCACAAGATAGGTATTTTCTAGTTCTCTGACCAATCTGACATTGCATATCTCTTGAGATCAAACTCTTCCCCACTGGTGCTTCTGGAGATACTGTATCATAGCTTGGTTCATGTGCTCAATAATTAAAGTTACCTTACAAAATGCCTCAGTGTTAAGCTGTGGTTGACATTATCAAGCTGTTAAACTAAATTTTAATGCAGTTTTGAGCGTCCCCCTCAAAACTCAAATGCAAATGTGCCCATTTCATTAAGCAATTAGGACTATTTGGACTCATAGGGATGGGAATAGCAATCTTGAAGGGCAATTGTATGTGCTTAATTTTTTTACTCAGTATTTTCTGACTGCTTCTTTTCTCTCTAGTGGGAGAACTGCAGCTGCTTCATCACTTCTTTCCAACAACTTTGACACATTCCTATTATTGGATATATTCTGCAAGTATCATAGACATGATATCATTGCATTCAACAATATCATTGCTGAATTCTCTAGTTTATTTTATCAGGAATAAACTGGCTCTAGTTCTCTTGCTATGAGCTGAAGGCTTCCAGTATTGAAATTTAAACAAAAAATTGAAAAAGAAGAGAGGATATCACAGCCCCACCTGTTTAGTTTACAGTTTAATATATCCATCAAAATCAGGTTTTGATGGATATATTCACTCTTTCTATTATACAGGATCTAAATGAAGATCTTTTAAAACACCAACTTTATTACAACATTATTTCAACACTACTTCAGAATCAGAAGTAACTGCAAAGTTTACTTATCATAGTAATTTATTAGAACCAGATCTTAGCAACAAAAGAGAGCAAATAAAGTCATAAGCAGTAAGCCTTACTGTACTACTTCAGGAACTTTGAGCAAAAACAATAAACAAAGGAAAAGAATATGTGTATTTTCAAAAATCAATCATTCCTCAGTAACTTTCTTTAGTTTTTAAAGAAGAATTTCCACTGTGCTGAAGTCTGTCTCAATCTTCTGAAGGACTGAGCACCCAGCTAATGACTTTATTTCAGAACAAGAAAGATTTGCCTTTCCACTTTCTGTTCCATGCCCCTCCAAGAGACTTTCTTGTTGTTGTTGGCGGTGATGAAAGAAGCTATTTGCTTGTGACAAGAACAAGAAAATCTTACTGATGAGAAGTGAGGTGGCTTTTTTGTTTGTTTCTTGATTAAATCAATAAAACCCAAAATGTGCCAGTTTCATTTTCCGTTTTGAAATGCATTGGACAGCTGCAGGGCAGAATGTTATTCCTTCATTATTCTCTCTATTAGTCTTCAAATAATGCTATTTGGGATCAATGATCACCTCAGACATGCTAAAATAAACACAATTTGTTTCCAAAATAATTGGCATGCTGCTATTTAGTGCATTATAAATGGCTGTATAAATTAATCACAGATTCATACACTGGCTATGTGCACTGCAATTTGTCTTTACAGAGTTGCTACTGTCAGATCAAGTTTTTATCTATTCTTAATTCTAAGCATTTAATTACATTAGTATTCACACTATAAAACATACAAAGGGGTGTCGATTACCATAGCCCTTCATGAGATGAATTAATTTAAGTCATAAATCCACTCTCCTGTAGAAAGGAACATCCAAAGAATCACTGTTTAGTTCATGGACTACCCAGTGTTTTCTTTCTGTCTAAATGAAATATCCTCACTGTACTCTTACTGGAGTGCACAAAATGTCCATTTGTCATTGCGCTTTTCATTTGCTTTCGAGTCAGGGAATGACCCTTCATCTATTAGTTTATTTAAATGTCACTGAACCTTTTTGGGGATTCTGCCCCATAAGTAGTGGTACATATCCTGTAAATCAAACCTGTAAAAACATCTCTGGCTTTCACATTTTGCTAGATTACCCTTTAAAAGGAACCTTTTCTCAAATTATTGCCCTCTGTGTTTCAGCACATTTCACTTCCAGAAGCTGTAACCATGATGGAAAAAAAAGCAAAGGAAACAACAGAAAGAATTCGGCATTAGCAAATTTTACAAATTGATCCTTGACCCTAAAGTGTCAGAGTACCAGAGTCTGAGCCCAGACCAGACTCTGCACTTTGTCCTTCCCCCAGCTGCTGATTTCTTTTCGTTGACTTACTATACATTCCCATGCACTGACTGACTATGTACAGATTAACCAACTGCAATTTTCACAAGCCATCAGACCATGTTAACACTTCTCTGCATAACCCGTCACTGTTTGTCTGCCTGCGCATTATGAGATGCTTTCACCTTGCACTAAGTGCACATTGCCCACTGCCTTCCACCATTCCTTTAGGCAGCTGCCAAACTTTAGGTGAACTTGCCCTCTGTAAGTAAGTATATCCAGGTGCACATTCTTTTCATATAAACACCTTTACCTGCTTGCTCTTGAGCAGGAGTACCTCGTGGTTTCTCCTCCTGTAACAAGGACTGCTGGCCTTCTTGGGCAGGGCTCAGGGCCCACTACTACTCCTTCTTCTGCGTCAGCCCAGCTTAAGAGATGCTGACTTTTCTAAAGGGATGGGTGGAATTATGTGTAAATTAAGGAAGGGATAAAAATAGGTTTACTACTCTTGTGAGAAAAAGAAGAGGAGATGAGTTCCAAATGGTAAGAGGGAAAGTTGTGCAAGACCAAACAGAATTGGTGAAATGGATGCAAGAAGGGATTAGGGAGTACAAAGAAAGCGTAGAGTCTGGAGCTTCACAAATTGGCAGGGAAGCCAAGAGACAATATTGGCAGATAGTGGATGAGAAAGGAAAGAGGATATGAAAGGATTATTAATTCAAAGCTAGCTTATAGTGGCTTAGTCTCCATGCTCAAGATACAGATAGAAATAGTGAACACAGGTGGCTCAAAAGAGCCTTCCATCCAGATCACAGCAGCGCACTTGTCAGATACCACAGAAATGTAGAACAAGTATTTCCTCTTGACTTCCTTGTGCAGCTCATAAAAAGGATTATCCAATAAATAGAAAGGTTTGCTCACCAGCAGGTCTGTTCTGCATCACAGACACCCAGCTAATACTCCAAAGCATGTCTAAGAAGGAGAGCAATATTATTACCATGCAGATAGAAATCTTGCTCTTTGAATGGTGGTTCCAGGGCTGCAAGTAAGAGGGCTGCTGAGTCAGGGCAGGTCCTTAAATGAGAAGCGTGACAGCTCTTCTCCTTGCCTTAGCAGGCGTAAGAAAATAATGTTCAGCAAGCTCTCTGCTCACTATACGCAAGACATTTTCTCAGTACCACGTGATTAATGAAGGTGCTTTCATATGAAATGTTTTTAAGAGAAACTTTCACTGATGCTGTTACAAAGAACTTCCCACCCACATCACACCCATCCCATTTCTTCCAAAATCCCTCTAGGCAGCTATTTTGCCTCTTCCCTGATGAGTAATATTAACAGGTTGGCCATTAGGAAAGGGAATAATTTCTCCCCCCAAAAGGAGATATTTATCTGAATTTACACATAACTCAAGTGGTCAATAGAGAGAATGATGTAAACCTGATTCATATTCTGTAAGCCAAATTCATATTCTCCTAGAAAAAGGATTTGCTCTCTCCAGTGGCTACCGACAGTGCATAAGAAAGCAAGACTCCATTAGGTGTCTAAAGTAAAGTGGTAAGAATCTCCAACCTCAGTACCAAAATCACTTTAAAATTTCAGAGGTAGTTCCTAAATTACTCCAGTAGACATTTTAATCATCCCTTTGCTGTGGGTCTTCAAGAATTTTCAGCCTAAGCAAACAAGAAATTCAAGCAACAATAACAAAACAGCTCACAAATAAAGTAGCCTAGAAATATGTCTTGAATGATCTAATTTTTTAAAGCACACTAAGTTATTTCCTCATTTCCCATTGTTCAGATGCCCTAGCCAGCCATAAGAATGATATAAAGAGAAAGTATCCTCTAGCTATAAACTCCATCCATAGTTAAGTCCTGAAAAGAAAATATGTATACTAATTTTCTCATCATTAAGTCACTAATTATATTGAAAAAAACTGCAACACATTGATTTTTTTTCTTTTGCCCTTGGGGAAAAAGTTTGTATATAATTATCAGCTTCCTAACTCTTTACTTGCCCTTTTATTTTGATAATGAAAGAAACTCTTTCATCTGTTTGCAAAATAGTATCGCAATGAGACAGGCTGGAGGAAATACGAAACCCAGCGATGGTTTAGGGCTCTGGAGAAAACAAGCAATATCTATTCCTAACCTCTTATTGACCTATCACTGGCCTTAGACAAAAAAGTTAAACATTCAATTAGTAGAAAAGAAATGAACGTGCTGTTTATTAATTTGGAAGAGAAAATGCAATGTTGCGCATATTAATTCACCTAACATGCCACACAGCATCTGAACTTCTGTTAGATAAATTCCATCCAGTTTCAGATACTCAGTCCTAAGAGGCAACTTGGTAGCGAAATGTCTTACACACAGGTCTCTGCATATTTGCATTACACAGGAGAAATTTGGTATTAATGATTTCTCAATTTCAATATGTCTTGAACCTTGTTTATTTATCATAGATCGAAGCTGCCTAACTCCTTGATATCTATTAATTTTAACTTGTTTTCCATCCCGTATCTATCTTCCCATACTCCCTCATTCCCTGCACTTTGCTTTGATCTTTAACTTCTATCTCTCTTCTGATTTACGTCTGTATTTACAACCAACGTCTTATAACCCCATTACAAAAAAGCCTCTTCAATTCAACTGCCTATCAAGCTGCCTATCAAACTGCTCTCCTTCTGCCCTCAGTCACCGAGTACACTGCTGTGCATCAACCGCTCCACGTCTCCATTGGGCCACCTCGTCTCAGCGCAAAAGCCACCAGTGCAACTCATGCCCCCTTCCTTCCTATCCCTTATGACAGGCTGGTGTCCTTGTAGGGGTGATATGGGCTGGATGGGTGGAGTGGACTACCTGGCTGGATCATGGGGCTCAAAGCACAGCGGTCAGTAGTTTGAAGCCCAGCTGGCAGCTGGTTAGCAGTGGTATTCCCCAGTGGTCTGATACCACTTAACATGTTCATCTGGAGCAAGGGGCAGAGTGCTCCACCAGTTTGTGAGTGGAATCGAACTGGGGAGAGGGCAATGCACTGGGGACAGGGCTGCTGGGCAGAGGGACTGCAACGAGGTGGATGAATGGGCTGACAAGGATCACATGAAGTTCAACAAAGGCAAGTGCAAAATTTGCTCCCTCCTCCTCTCCATTGCAAGACTAGAACTATAATCTCAATGCATTCTGTGCATACTGCAAAAAAAAAAAAAAAACAAAAACAAAACCTACACAAAATTTTCACTCCAAAGAGTGGAGCAGACTAAAACTTCTGTAACAGTTACATAAGTCCCTCAGCATTCTAGCAGCAGTGTTTCACTACTGCTCAATAAAATATGGATATTGCTGATTTGTTATTCTATTGCCTGACCTTGAGAATATCTGATCACCACCCATCCACACAGCCTGTACAGAAATGCTCTTCCAATCTGTTGTGCACTATTGAAGGTAAAAAGTTAAAGCTCAGGCTATTTAATTAGATGTAAGAAAGAATGGGACATAGAAATCTAAACTCGATATAATTCATTTCTGGAGACAAAGAGGTCAAGTGTGCATTACACTTGAGAGCTTATACAGCTTTTCTGGGTATTTATTCAATACTGTTAGTCTGAAGCTTCAGTAGGTAAGGCAGCAACATCCCATTTCAATGCTATGCTAGGAACTGCAGGTACTTCTGGAATTACACCACAATTTACATTAGACAAAAGACAGTTTTAACACAAGGAGCTCTGTCCTACAATTGGAATTCCAAGTATCTGTCAGCATGAAAAGGAAGCTGAATGAACAATATATGTTTCTTCCCTTGGCCTCCAAGTGGAATTAAAAAAATAATCTAGTTAAAACATATTTATCTGCCTTGTCTAGTTGGTAGCCAGCATTTGAAAAATCCCACTTATTTTCACACACACAAGATGTACTACAGGTTGATGAGGTTTGGGGCCCCATTTCACACCACCTTCTCATTTTTAAATGTTCAAAAAGAGCTCAAGAACCATACTTACAAATTATAAACAAAAGTCAGACTGATTCTGTTAGTCTTTTGATGAAATCCAGTGCCCCATTGCATTAGAAAGTGAGGAAGTATAGAAATCTGACTCCAAGAAACTAAATACGTTCAGGTATTGACATGAACATTTTTCACAGCAAATGTGGAATCTTTTTACAATGACAGATGAATAATAAAATTTTGTTTGTTCTTTCCTATTGTATATAGATGTTCTCTATACTTGTGATAGTGCATATTTCACTGCATCACCCTGATATGAATACTGGGCTGTTTTGAAAAAGATGCATCTGCTCTTCTTAGCCATAAATTGTTGTAACACCCAAGCTTTTTGTTCAGATTTTTTAACTGCAGAACAGCAGTTTCCCAGACTCCCAGTTGCATGTTTCCTTATAATGTTTTGATATGCAGCCATTTATTTCATTGCTATGTTGCTAATTCACATTTCCCTTAGGAGAAAGGTCTGAGGACATTTTTGTGAAAATAGATTGTATTAGCTAAATTTGTGTTTTCCTCCAGAAGACAAAAAAAGTACTGCAGGTGGTTTTATGTATACTGTTAACGTTAAGACCATTTTTCTTACAAAGTTCTATTGTTGCAGAGAAGTCGAGTGGTCTTGCCTTAAATTTAGAGACAAAGCAGAAACCTGATGGTTTACTCAAAACTGTAATAGTATACACTAGCTGGCAAGGAGGTTTACAGAGTGTCTGTAACAAAGGGCAGCAACATGGAGCTTTGGGAGACCTAAATCTGGAACATTTCAACTTGACATTTCATTTGTTTGTATAAATCACTGTGGAAGATGGTTGAGCACTCAAGTTAAAGCAACACTTACATTATCACATTCTGAAATCATGAGTAAGGATAACCAAATTGTCTAAATAATGTGAAGCAGTCTTATTTGGTGCTCTCCTAAAATAATTACAGTGCCTAGCTGGTAATGTTCTCAATGTAGTAGCCTCAGAAGCAACTGAAATCTTTTTTTCATAATAAAAGCATCATGGAAGGATAACAATAGGTATTTTAAAACAAAATCTATTTGCAGGAATATTCATATGCTGTCCGTATTAACACCTCTTATTTTTTAGAAGATTGCCTATATAGAGCAATTTGGAACAAACAGTTAAATTTCAAAAAATCTAACAGCCATGTTTGCTTTCTGTTTTGCTTTTCATTGGGGGGGGGGAAGGTATTTCCACGCTGTTGAAGTGAATAAGGCTACTTCTGGGTGTAAGAACAAGAAAGAGTTTCAGTGAGTAGGACGCATTATGCAGAAATATCTGCTTGATAGTAATGTCTATAGTACAGGAACTATTAAAAATGAGTTTTCAGAATATTTTATTTACACCTGGGCATGTTCTCTGGGAATCTAACCCTGGGAGCCACTGAAAACCTTAGGAACGAGGTAAGGAAGGAAAACTGACCCGTGCAGCTGCTCCACAGCCACTAGGCACTGGGCTAGAGAGGATGTCAAAGGCGACAGCCCAGATCCAAGCACTGAAACACAAGGATGTGATTATTGTCAGAGTATTTTATCACTACCTCTTATCTTGCACAGACAAAATTACAGTTTGGGAAAATAAGATGGGAGGTAGCTGGAAAGATGAAACTACTTCTGCCTTATGGCAAAACTGAGTTTAGTGAAAATGCATTTTTGTCTATGTGATACAAAAAAATAAGAGGTAAATAGAAAGTTCAGGTTTTCACAGCTTGGCTGTAGATGAAACACATCTTGTACAGCCATGAACCTATACTGGAATAAGTGCCACTGGGAAAATTAATAACAGGAACAAGTGATTGCATGAGCACTGGAACTAGTGAACCCTGGTTTTTATAGATTTAAATTGTGTGCTTGGATTCTCTGGTGTTTAATAAAGCAGAAGCTTGGCTTGCTTGTCTGAAGCCCTGCCTGCTTCAGCCTTTCCCTCCATGGTGGTATTAAACAGGCTTCTCGGTTACTCCCTGCCTACATTCATGACACCTTTGGAACTTGCTATTTTTTAGAATCTTATTATTTTATTAAATTTAGTTGTTTGAGTTAGATGACTGGATAGACAGCCTTCCCTACCCTTGTCCCATACTCAGGGTGAGACATTATAAGACATGATTCCTTAAGAAGCAAGACTAGAAAATACCCACATCTTTGTATTCTACCACAATTGAGAGGAGCTCCTATAAACATCTGCCCAAGTAATGCATTATCCCCCTTCAAAACCTGCTTTAACATTCTTCTTTTCTGTGATGCTGACAAAAAAACCCTGACAATGATTAGTTTGCTAGTGTCCTGAGACCATTGCTTATCTCACAGACCAAAAGGGCCTCATTTTTTCTTGTAGTTTTCAGTTTGTCTGTCCGTCCGCTGCCTTGTCTTAGTTGGATTTAGTCTGCAAACCCTTTGATACAGAGATCACCCTTTTACCCCATTTGTTTCTGCAGCAAGAAGAAAATCATCCATGTCTATGACCAAGATACTAGAATACTATATTCATTCAATTAACAGATAATAATTATATTAATAAGATGACAATTGAGCAGGATACTTGTTAGAATCATATACTACTCATCACACTGGCCTGCTATCATTGATAAGGGACTTCCAGTTGTTCTAATACACTGAATGAGATATTATTCATCTGACAAACAAATCTGTCAAATGGCTTTACTAGCCTGCCCAAATTCTAAGAGTGTTTATCCAAGCAAACCACTGCTCAAAGTTGGCAGACGCATTATTTTTCATATTAATATGTGTACCAACTTGAGGGTTACTACCAAACTATTCTAGGCCTCCCTCTACAGATGGATTGATGATTGCACTTTGATTTATGGCTCATCACTAGGACATTATTCACAAGGCCTTGATAACTCATTTATATCGGTCAGCACGTGCATTTGACTTGACAGAATCATTATCCACATTATCACCAGAACTCACACATGGACCTCTGCCTTCACTCTGGAATTGATGTTGGATTTGAAATCACTAAACACCATTCAGTCCATTCCCCCTCAGAGCCACACTGTGCTGCTCACATTGCACTGTAGTCACATAGTATCTAATGCCCATCACATTCTTTTTTACGCATCTAATCTATGGACAACACTAACTGTTTACATCTGTTCTACATTACCTGATATTTGAGATGTTACATCTGTGTTTAAAGTGTCCAATGGTATAAGATGAAACCTTGGCATTAATAAGCTCTGCCATACTATATTTGTAGTGAATTTAAAATTCTATTGCACCTTTGGGGCAAATGGTATTTTTGCATTATTTTATGCAGACCACCACACTCTATGAACTCATACTTGGTCAAACCTTTCCAAATCAGAATAAAAACATCATTTCTGAAAACCAAATTTCTTACATTCCATAAAAACCCAAGTTGTACTCTAGCCTGTGAGGCTTTGGCTTCCACTTTCATAAACACTTTATACAGTTAAATACTGAAATGGAAAGGGAGCAGAAAAAGATGAAGGTTGTCCTCATTCTGCTATTTAACAGATTGCCTTACTGCTTTAGACCACAGGATAGAACCAGGCATAAACAGAGGCTCATAAGCATATATATTTCATGCTAATGCATTTCGTCAGACAGCCTAGTAAAGGTAATATTATCTTTAAGCAGTTACCAGCAAGAAATAACTAGACAGACTTATTTCCCTTTCAGGCATTACTCACATTTTGTCATCAAGTTATTCGCTGCTTAAACAGAAATACAAAAAGTCAGTAAAGATTTGAGAGATCATGTGAGAAATTACCTTCAGCTGACCAACTAATTCTAAGTGCTCATTTGCACAACCAGAATGGTCACTTTTCTGTTGCTTTAGTCCTTCCTTCTGCTGCCTCTTTCAGTGATACAAAAAATGAGAGGTGAGAGCACATCAAGTTCATTATTTGTAATTCTGAATGTCACAAGATCATTTCCAAAATTCAGATTATCACATCATCGCTTCAGCTTCTAGAAACTCATTTATTTCTGACCTGTTTTGCATTTCTGACCTGTTTTGCTATTTATGTAGAAAGATGAATACTGTTACCTTAGCTGCCACTGCTTCTGTGTATCTGTGCATAATATATATTTCAGTTTCAATTTACTATCATAAACCCTAGGATTATAAAGATTTTGTTTCATGTGACAAGTTTTGCACCCATATATTTTTATTTATTGTGCAAGTTAAACTTTACAGGGACTTAACTAACTATACATATATTTTCATGAAATAACCATGGCAACTGAATAAACCCCACACTGAACATATCCATCTCTTGAACATCATCTCCCACTAGAACTTCTTTAGCTAACTCAAACGTCACCACGACATTTTCAGTGTGCAAATAAACTATGTATCACGTTACCATATATTCTTAAAGTTCTAAAATAGAAAAGTGTAAAAGCTAGTTTCAAATTGCAGTCATACAGGTATCTAAACATTCATTTCAATACATTTGAGAATCAGGACTTCATCACAATAACAGCTCAGTCTAAAATAAAGATATGTGAAAATTACAGGGATGGGATTTATAGAATATCTGTGTTGTTATTTAGCAGTACAAACCAAAAATGCAAGACATGCTTTATACTTACTTAAGATGGTCTTGCAGATGTTATAAAACATAAAAATGTAATACATGTCAAACATTGTTTACTTCTCTTCCAGAGAAAAATTTCTAATTTAGAGTTAATATGTCTAACTCTTCTAATTATTTTACTAGTTACTGCTAGGAGAGTCCATCTAAAGATTTTGTGATACAAAAGACATATTCATCACAGGGGACTTCAGCAGCAACCTGAATTAGCTACGCAAGACAAAACCTCTGCTCAGTTTTGGAAAATTTTATTAATGGCAAGTAAATGTTTCTTCTAATAATGTTGATGTAAATAATCCTGACTATAACTGACTAGAGTAACTCTTTTTGCTTTTATTTTTTTGTCATATTCAAGACAGGCTCAGAACCAAAACCCCTCACAATAATGATAAAAATTCCAATGCTACCTTCATATGAACCTGAAAGGGCTTTTCTCTTGCACAATGTTATGCCCTTATATGTGGCAAAACAAAAAGAGAACTGTCTTCCAAAGGCTGAGCCATTAGGATGAAAATCTCATCTTTTGAGCAAGGCTGATACCTAATCTTTATCACTGTATTGATTGAACAGGATTGTGAGATTTACCCATATTCAGTTTAGTTGCCTGACAGACAAAACAGAAAAGGAAGAAATCTATGCCAATCAAACAACATTTCTTACAAAAAAAAAAAAAAAATCTGAAATTAAAAACTAAGCCACAATACTTTGGTTGTCTAGAGAGAGGTAGGAATCCTGAAAAGTTCATTTTAGGAACTAACAGGAAATTAAATGCCAGAATTGTCAAGTTAGTAGTCTTTCTTGGTCCCCAACTAGGCAGTTCACACCCTCAGGATATAGACTCAGGATCAATTTCTATGACAGGGTGATCTGCTAAAGAACTAGTATATGTGACAAAAATGGGGGAGTGGGAAAAACTGTCTTTTCTCATTTGTGTTTCAGCCTGAAGCCTCCCTATTATTTTAACACTATGTCAGTCTTTGAGAAACAGCCAGCTTGACTGGGTTGGTAATTAGCTGAAAAGACAAAGGCTAAAGGTCAATTAGGCTAGGAGGCAAAGGCTAATTGCTCACTTGTCTTTGGGAGACCAGCTGGGAAAAGTTAGAGCCAATGGCCAGTCAGAAGTGTTCCTCCAAAGTTTGAGAGGGGATTTAGCATGAGGAGGAGGAAGAAAGGAGTGGGAGTTATTGCTGGGTTTCTTTTTTCCTAGTTGCAGAGTTAAGTTACACTGGGAGTTGGAAAAAGCATGACTCATCTTGAAGGATTATTTTAAAATGAGACAGATTCACAGCTCAAACCAGTCTTATGACAATTCCTTTCTCTGTCTGAGGAGACTGAATCCTGAATGCCTGAGGAGAGCTTCCACCTTCGCAAAAGTGTTCTAATCATCATTTTTGCTAGTTTAGGGGATTGTAATCTTTCCATTTTTTCTTAAGCAATCAAACATTTACTGGAGCAGAAACTATAAATTGAGTATTCCACTTCTTAGATGAGGACTCTTACTATATACCCGCAAGATTCATTCTCTGGAACCAGACAAACCCAAGGGGTACATGCAAAGTAGACCAGGTTGGACCAGAGGAAGAGTTAGCTAAAACACCATGGGGATGGGAAGCAGGTCCCAGAACTCTGCTTGTTCATTTATAGTGAAATTGATGCAGTGAAACCATTTCAACAGAAGAGTTTAAGAGTACTGAAAGCCAATATCCTGTACAGTCTAGTGGGATAAGCAATAAATGCTGGAGTGCCCTAAATGCTGACTTGTTGGATTCTTTCCTTAATCTAGACCTCAACATCTTTTCCCAGCTGAATTTATTTGGCAGGCTCAAGTTGCCTCTAGCTGAAAAACACTTCATTTTTCTAGGAATTTTCTATTCAATGCACTTAAATTTATTTTGCCCCCCCCCCCCGTGTTCCATAGACTACTTTTCTGTAGTTTCTAAATGTTTAACTTGCCTGTCAAACATCAGATGTCAGCAGAACAGTGGAGTCCTTTCCACAAGAACACACTCCTCTATTGAGGATAACACTGTCTGCATACCCAGGGAAGAAAACATCATCAGATAAAGGTCTCTGCTTGGTTTTCTGTTTGGTTTGGTTTTGGGGTTTTTTTGTAAGGCTTCACCTGCATGGTTTTGCATCAAAACTGGGTCTCTCTGTTGGCATCATCAACACCATTCCTTTTCCTGTTAAAGAAGTAGAAGGTATTTTAATAGGGAGTCTTGGTCACTGTACTGTGTGAAGAACAGATTATATATGTAACTATTGTAGCTTAAAACCAATGAGCTTCCATGTCCTCAGTTTTGTCTACTGAAAGTTTTGATCAGTTCAACATTAAGCACAGTCATAGAATCACAGAATGGTTGAGGTTGGAAGGGACGTCTGGAGTTAACAGTAAGAAAGAAATGTACAGGAAGACCAGCCAGGTTTCCCCTTCCCTTTTTTTTTACTGTATGATTAGCAAAGTTCAGTGCCTCCAAACTGGCATGAAGGTGTTTAATGTCAGAGCTTAATAATACAGCATACATTAAAAATATAAATACAACATTTTAGCAGCTTAGAGAAAATATTTGCCCAAGACAAGTTAGAACTATGTAGCCGTATCATCTAGTGTTTTGCTGGATATAAAATGACCCTTTAAAGCCTTCTGACATTCTCCTCGAAGCTGAGGATTGAGGCTATGACCTTTTCAAAGCCTTCCAAAGAGCTTCACAATCAACCAACTCTTACAGAGAAAGTTTCATTAGAAGCCAAAGACTTTTTTGATAAACGTGGTTGCACAGTTGCCCTCTCTCATGAAAAACGGGCAAAATCAGTTCTTGCTATTTGAAGAACAAACAGCTGTTGGTGCTGAATGTGTTAGGAAGACTTGTTTTGTAATTTGAATCCAACCTCCAATGCTGGAAATTTTGATTAAATGCAAGGGGGATAAAAATACTATAAGGGACCCAGGGAGGTTGAGGACTGTCCATCCCTGGAGTTACTAAAACACAACTGGAGAAGCCCTGAGCAGCCTATTCTGCATGGACCCGCTTTTAGTAAGAGTTGGACTAGGTGACCTCTAGTGGTGCCTACCAACCTAAATTAAACCACCAGCTGAAGTTGGCATTCTTCTTCTTCTGTGTTTGTACTAGAAGGGAAAAGACTACTCATAGCTGTTTAGTTGCTAAGGATGACTGAACTGCAGTAAAGGAATCTGTCAAAAATAAGATAGGACAGGACTGGATAGATCTGAAATCTGAAACATGACGCTACAGATGTCACCTGTCAAAAAGGGAGGGGTTTTCACCCAAGTGGGAATAGAACAGGGTGATATGGCTACTACTATGTGCTAGTACAGATATACTAGAAAGGCTATCAGCCTTCGGAGTAATGGGTAGCTTTGACTATATACTGTCACTGCCAATGTGCCATCCTGTTTTTCCAGTAGTTACAGAATTTTTTCAATTTTATTTGCATGAGACCAGGAATAAATTGCTATTACGCTGGAAGCAAAAGGGAACACAGGAAGGAAACTGGGTCCAAATCTCTATATGATGGGTTTGTTGCAGTGAAATTTACAGCCATCTGCTGCTCAGATCCATCCTAAAGGCATGAACTCCTCTATTATAAATACACAACAGCTAGTTACTCACATCTATGGTGGTACTGCATCTTGTGGTTATCGAATAAGGAAAAAAAGTTACCACGTGTTGCCAGTTAAATAAATGAATGTAGACATTCTCCTACATATAGGGATTTAAACTTCCTCCCTGTGTTTATCATTAGTATTGGCTAAAGCATTGCCCAAAACCAGAGCCCTAGAACGGGCAAAAAGGGAATCAGATCATTCTAAACAAGACCTGTTGAAGGCCTCAAGTACCAAATCTACAAAGTATCTTCAGTGCTTTAGAAGGCATTCCTGTGGGCTGCTTGCTTAAATATCAAAATAAACCACTTCTCAAGAAGAAATGAAACAATCTATTCCTTAAAAGACAGGATTCAGTAAATAAACTTATGCAATAACACAGCAAATAATCTGGAAGATCATGACGTAAATATCAGTTCACTTTCTGTTTATTTTCTCTCTCTTTCTGAGATCTCTCATCCTCTCCTGAAGACTTTTTTTCCATTCTTTAGTATGCATCAGACGAGGCCTTAGATCCCTAGGCTTTAACAGAGAAGCCACAGTCTCATTTTTCTATTAACAGTATAATTTTTGTTTTTGTCAGCCCTTCGGTCCTGAAGATGCCAGACCAGAGCCATTCATTTTTGCGAAGTCATTTGTGGCGGCACAGACCAGCCCAGTAGGCACAGTGCACAGTGTTTGCATGCTAATGGCATTTGGCAGGTATGCTGCAGTGGCTGACATTGGTGGCAACGCCATTTCAGAATCCCCTTCTTTTATTCTCTACAGTTTTGTCAATCAAAGCAATCCATTCTGTGCCATGATACTGAGTGCCAATTTGCCTGGTTTTTTAGAAAACTGGCCAGCAGTCACCTCAGTGACATTTCTCGTGCTAACATCCTAGAGAGGCTTCTGCTCCTTGCCTCACTGATGGGTTGCCAAGTCTAAATCCTTCTCCTCATACAGGATATGTATCTAAAGTTTTTCCCTCATCATTTTTTAGAAGACATGCTTTTATCAATAGGACACTGACATTAGTGATACTATCCATCTGTATGCAAGCGTAATTTCCCCAGGTAGGAAACATTTTTCCTGCTGGAGATTGCTGGAATATGGCACATTATAGCTGCTTCTTGCACATCCAGAGGTTCCTATGTTGATGGTGGAAATAGATTATTACTGTGCCGCTCCCACTGACAGTAACAGCATAAACATTCACTTCGTTTTATTGGCATTGCTAATTGTGAAAAGGAGTTGGTTAAGCAGACAGTTTTGCTCTCTCTGTTAGTTCGCCCCTTAATAAATCTTGTGAGAGTGGCAAAGCAAGCACCAATTCACGCACATTGTAATAACTTCACAACCACTGTCTTCTAGAAAGAGAACTGCAGCTACTCAGGGGAAGAAACAGTCATGGTAATTTTTGTTCAATGAAATAGCTGTGGAAAATTCAGCTACAAATGAAGATTTTCACTCTGTGCCTAGCTACATTGGTCTTCATTATAGCACCCTGCCCATCACCAGGGCAGCTCTCAACTCTGCTCAGGCTTACTCCTCACAAAGAGCTTTGAAGATTGACCACTTCCACAACAGAAAATTACCTGTCATATAAACATCTTAGAGATCTAACCAAAGAAAATAATTGAAAAAGAAACCTAATATGAAAACGTTCCTGTGAGGAAATGTGGTGGTTTAACCCCAGCCAGCAACTAAGCACCACACAGCCACTCGCTCACATCCCTCCCCAGTGGGATGGGGGAGAGAAACAGAAGACTAAAAGTGAGAAAACGCGTGGAATGAGATAAAGACAGTTTAATAGGGAAATCAAGGGCTGCATTTGCAAGCAAAGCAAAACGAGGAATTCATTTCACCACTTCCCATCAGCAGACAGGTGTTCAGCCATCTCCAGGAAAGCAGGGCTCCATCACGCGTAACGGTGACTTGGGAAGACAAACTCCATCACTCCGAACATCCCCCCCCTTCTTCCTCCTTCCCTCAGTTAATATACCGAGCATGATGTCATACGGTATGCAATACCCCTTTGGCCAGTTGGGGTCAGCTGTCCTGGCTGTACCCCCTCCCAGCTTCTTGGGCACCTGGCAGAGCATGGGAAGCTGAAAGTCCTTGCCTAGTGTGAGCACTGCTCAGCAACAACTAAAACACCAGTGAGTTATCAACCTTAGTCTCATACTAAATCCAAACCACAGCACTATACCAACTACTAGGAAGAAAATTAACTCTGTCCCAGCCCAAACCAGGACAGTATCCACCCCTTATTCCATACCATTTACATCAAGCTCAGGTCCCACACTATCTGATACATCCTCATTAACCACCACCCACCTTCCCATCCTCTGATATAATGCACAGATATCACTCCCTTACTCAATGGACCACCCTTGTAAAATGTCCATAAAACGTCCATTGCTTTACGAGTAGGCACCAAAGCCAGTTCATTTAGTCCATGACTTTGGGCTCCATCTCTTATGCTGGTCACTCAGGACAGGAGAGGTGGTGTGTTGCATGGAGTTATTGGGCACCAAAGCCAGTTCAGGTCAGGTCACTGCTGCACCTGCACTGCTTCTTGTAAGGCTTGTCCTCCATTGGTTCCGGTGGTTCTTGTTATAGTAAATCCTATAATATGCAACTCAAATCATGGGTTACAACAATTTAAAGGTATATCCATTACAATCTCCACCCCTGGTCCCTTTAGACCAGACCACAGGGTTTAACATTGCAATGAACTCCCTCCCTTGCCCCTGCTCCAGCTCAGACTTATCCACAGACTGCAGTTGCTTCAAGGTGCACCTGCTGCAGCGTGGCCTTACCCATGGCTGTCGTGCTTATCCTGCTCTGTTACGAGCTTATCCATGGCCACAGATGCTTCAGGGTGTTCTGCTCCTATGTGGATTCATCCACAGGTCACAGTCCCTTCGACTCAAGTTCACACTGGAGTTCCAGCCTGCCCAGTACAGCAGCACAGCAACAGCAGCAGTGCCCCGGCCATCTGACAGCCCAGGCACATGGCCCATGGCTGTTATCAAAACGTTCCCAGGCACAGCAGAGTAAGATGATAAGCAGTAAACCAGGACAGTAAAGAATTTAAATACAGAGAGGGCTAAGCCTTGTTTAAAAAAATCCCTGTTTAAAAAAATGTCCTTTACATGTTTCAAAAATACTCTTTCAAGAAAGATTATAAGATGGGACTGCTCCCATAGGTCAAATTAGCAGTCCTAGTAGGGTAAAATTTTGGAGACAAACAGAAGGGGTTCCATCAGAGGAAAAACATGGTGCGCAGTGGCACTGCATAAGGCCTGAGTGCAAAAGTGCATGACTGCCCTCAAGCACATCCAGTGGTCTGTGACTCACAGAGACAAAAAAAAAAAAAAAAAAAAAGAGTGGATTAAACTTCTGAAGAAGGTCGTTTGAATCACTTAATCCATGTTTCCAAGTTCATGATCAATGGGGAATAACCAGGATGACTCAGGCAGCGTCAGGGAGGTTACGGAGTCTGGGGTTATTTCATGGCAGTTGATTTCTTGCTGGTAAACCAACTGTGAGGTGACAAATATTTTATGGCTTCTTTTCTCACTTTAGCACAGAACCTATCAACATTCTGGTTCTTTCCACATCGCTTTGTTGTCTGTCAAGATCAGACACGTTCTCAGGATTTTTTCCTTCTTCACAGCAATGGATGAAATGGTCTCATACAGTGCAAAGGCAGGGCTAGGAAGTTTGAAACATTTTCTGAGGTCTTTAAGACTAGTCTGATCCTGGTAGGCTCACGCTTAAGACCCATTCAACTCTTTTGCTTTGTTCATATTATCACTGGAACCAGATTTAATTGGAGTAGGGAAAAAAGAAGAGGAACCTTTCAAAAGGTTTTGAACAGTCCAGGGTTCATTCTTGGTTTTTTTCCCCAGAGTTTAGTAGTATGAGGAGAGATTTCTGTAAACCAAAGAGAGATGTGGCGGATACAGTAGGAAAAAAACTTATAAAAGTTGTATAAAAAAAGGAGAGTGGTGCATATCTCTTTGAGCTACTAGCTGGCACTGAAACCTGGGATACTGATCCCTAAATCCCAGACTCTCAGACTGCCACAGAGAGCAGAAGTGCCCTCCTGCAGAGACTGACACAGATGGGACTGAGAACTTCCCTTTACCTAAGTTTCCAGTAGCCCAAACCAGCTTCTTTACAGATCCATGCATATCTCTGTATTGCAGTCTGCACTTTAAATATACCCTAAAGGCAAATAATCTCTTTGATTTAGCTTTCCCTCAATAATTTAGTCACACACATCCTTACACAGCACATCCACTCACTCACACACATAAACAAATAAATGAAGGAATGAAAACCTATGAATTAATCAAGCTATTTCCCTAAAGACTGTGAAAGAAGAAAGCAAGAGAAATTGTAAATGATATTTCTATTTGGGAGGCAGCTGGATTTTATCACGATGGGGCCATCCAAACATATAAATATCTGAGATGAGAAGGAAGAAGATGAAATGAAATAGATGGAAACATTTGTGCTGTCAGTAAGATGAAAGAATAAAGTTGTGGGTGCAACAGAAAACGATTCTTTAAATTAGACCCATATCCTCAGCATCATATTTAATATCCTTTCCACTAACCTGCCCAGAAACTATTCCTGTTATTCTCAGACTTGAACCTAAGCTTCTCTCTTCTACAGCAACCAAGCTTCAATGCATAATTAATGTGTTACACCCAACAGTTAACTAATGTGGTTGATAGCAGCCTAAGGTGAAGCTAGTACTTGCATTTCGTTTGTTATTTGACAGCACTGCCCACTTGAACATTGATACAGCTATTTACTGACCATTAAAATGGTTATATATATTTTAATTATAAGCCCATGGCTTTAAATTGTATTTATAAAAGAGACATTCATTTCTATTCTGTGTATGACCAATTTAGTTCCAGAATGAAGCTCCAGGCAGTTACTGCGTTTAAGCACAATAGGATACTGATTCTTCAACTCAGACCTGTCTCATTTTATCAATATTCTCTAAATGGTTATTTTCTGCCCCCTACACTTTTAAATTACAGGTACACAATGAATGTTTAAAATGAGAAAACAGGAGACTGAACTTGTTTTTCTAGTAAAGCATTTCTTGAAGAAAGAACAGTAATCACTTCAAATTATTCCCAGGAAGTTAAACTAAAAAAAAAAAAAAAAAAAAAAGAAGAAAAAAAAATGTTCCCTGAGAATTTTTCCAGACTGCAAAATTCACAAAATATCTCAGAAAACCAGATTTGGGAAAAAAAAAGTCCCAAAGAGTTATAGTAGTTTTGTAAGTGATGGTGAGTGTGAAATATACAATTTATGGCATGTGCTTTGGAGCTGGAAAAAAACTTTTTTGACCAAGGCAATTCCAGACTTTTCTAGCAACAGAAACAGACACTTCATCAGAAAGGCAGATTTCTCTTTGTAGGTAGGTAGAAGACATAATTTCAAAACTGGCATCCAGATGGGGTATAAATTTGAGTGCGCCTTCTAAAGGAGCCCATATTGTGATGTCCCCCGACCACCCATCGTCTGATGTAGAAATACGTTTACAAATGTTGCGTTCAATTTCTGCCTGCAGAAAAAAACAAGCATTTGGAATTTATCACAATTTACAAATAGACCCCCAAATATTTAGTCTAAGATTGTATTAGTTACTTGTTTATTGTTAAACAAAGAAGAGCCAAATTACCCTAATGGTTCCATTAATTTTATTCTGCTTCTACTGGACTACAGAAGTGAGCAAAGGTTAGAGTCCTCTGCATCTGAATGTTTAGAAGTTTGATTATGGAAATAAGACAAAACACTAACAATCATGAGGTAAGTTCAAACCTTTAAAAAAGATAACGCTCACTTATCTCTTTATTGTGCATGCCTCTCTTTATCTCTTCACAGTCCTTTCCCTCTATGATCTGCAGAGGTGATCTTTTCACCCTGTTAAATCATCCTTATCAAGTCTCCTGAATGCAATAACCTCTTTGGCACATTACCTATCTTTTAGGATTTGTATTTAATATATTATGTTGTTCTTTCTCTTTTTTTCCTAGTAAGTTACTCCAGAGCTCAGAATTGGTGGATTACTGATTGATTTCACAATTACTTTGTGCTATGTGTTGTTTTCATCTGTATGACTCTCTCTGTTGCAAAATGAACACAAAACATTCTAAAAGTAAAAAGAGAGGAAAAAAAATCCCTCTCTCTCTCACACACACACACATATAGACAGGGTTTATTTAATTAAGCACACATTATTTCAGATTGGAAAAACCTCAGTTTCCTAGGTATTTTTATAAAACAGAATAGACTTCTGCACATATGAGATTCATCATCAGACAAGTTACCTTAAATCCTCTCTCTGTCCATCATCCATTTTGATAGTGTTGTAGGATAAGTTTTGTCCACTATCTGTGGAATTAAGACTGTCTACCAAGCCCTAACAGTAAGCTGTACTTTTACGAACTATAAAAACAACGTTAAAAACTGTAGTGGTGGTAGAGTACACCCTTGAAAAGTGAACCCTCCTGTATTGTAGTGCTGTGCTTTTAGATGTGTGATTATCAGGAAAATATGTCCCTGTTTTCATTAATGCTCAATCCACTTTACAAGTCTTCTCTCCTCTTGATTTGATGCACGTTCAGAAATAAAACCCCTAACGTCAGTCTGGGATTGGTATGGCAGGACTCCAGGAGAGTCGGGGGTGTGTCCAGGGCCTCATTACTCTCTGCCTCTGCGCTGTTCATTACAAACAGAGCTAAGGAGGGATGCTGCGGCGTTAGAGAGTGAAGGTCAGTGTGACTTCCCCTGATGAATGCAGGAATCAATACCTAGCTGGGTGAGATGAAAAGTTGGTTCTCTGCAAAGACAAGATTTCAGACTGCAACTAGTTACTCAAAATTGCTATTGAATGCTTCCAGCAGGAGTATTTTCTTGTTATTTTTAAACACTTAATTGGTGGTTATAACATCAAAAACATCAGTGGTTCTTATTTGGATCCTTACACGGGGAAAAAGTAGGTACTGGCTTTTAATAAAAAAATTCCTTTTCACCAGAAACTTGATTGTATTTTCAAACTATTAGCATGAAACAGCTAAAATAAGCAAGATAGAAACAGCTGAGCATCCTTACACTTTCTTTTTATCTATCTATCTTTCTATATGGGTATGCATATAGGCAGTTCTATGTCTAAAGGCACCCTTTGTCCTTGAAACTCCTATGCCCATACTCAATTTTTATGAAGGTAACAAGACCTAGTAACTCTGCCTTTCCAAGATTGCTGCATAAAATGTTTAAATATAGATGACTGACAAAGAAAGAGGAAGTGAGCTGGCTGATATGAGCATGCCATCCCCTGAATCTTTGCTTCCGTGATGCTTTCTTTCCACTTCCACCCATATATTCTTCTAACCCTCATTACTCAACCCACGTTCAATTTGCCCACTTACCAACCCTTAATTTCTACAGCACCATCACTCCTCAGCCATCAGTTGTTTAACAGTGGACCTGCCTGCTGCTCAGTATCTCTGTGTAATTTTTACCTATTTTCTGATGAAACACAATCACTGCCCTTGCCTTCTTTATAGGACTGACTTTGGACTACAGTATTATTTTAAAGGCTTGATTGTCAGTTGAGCATCTGTCTTTACAAGAGCACTATCCCAGCAGACTAATTTGTTTCCAGTTAAAAAAAGACACTTAATAATAATAGACTGCACAAAATCTCCCAATACAGTATGATTGGCACAGGCTTTTAGTGAGTGAATCAAAGCTATTCGTTACTGAGCGGTGGCTCAGCATGGCTTGCGTGCATGAAACCCTCCACTGGAGGGAAATAGTTGTGTGCTGTGATAGTAAATTTATGCTGCCCAGGAGAGCCATACTTTTAGACTGCTATTATTCCCATTGTTCTTGACATCTGCAAAAAACATATAGTAAATCTAGCTGTAGAGAATTAAGGATCATTTTAATACAAAGCCTGCTTCACTGTAGACGGGTCAAGTAAAGAGTTAACTGAAAAATCAGGTAAACAAAATAATTGCTATGAAACCATTTTTGTTACTATCTCTCATTCCCAAATTTAAGAAAGCTTGCAAAAAAACAAAACAAAACAAAACAGACCCCCACACCACCAGGGTAAAAACAGAATTCCTGGAAAAAATCACTGGGAATAAAAAAAATATTGTTAACGATTCAATTATTTTTCCATATTAGATTTGCTCACTCCTACAGGCAAAATGGGGCCTCTACACCTGAAAAAAAAATGGTCACAATCTTTGAGCCTACAAATGAGCACTGCAGAACACCAGAATGCTCCAGCCATCCAGGCCCATTTCCAGGAGCAGGGCTTGACTTAATAAATCACACCCTAAGGCGCTTGGTAGTTCTGATGCAGCAGCTTTCATTCAGTGGAGCACTAGTCCTGGCTGATCCACATGCTGCTTTCCATCACCCAGTCACCAATGATATTACCTAAATGTTTAGGAACTCTCTAAAATTATAAGTTACTTTGTATAGATTTAATTAGTCCTTCTATACGTTGGAGAGATTTTGCTCCTCATCACAGCCTCATAATGGCACCAGAATGAATGTGATATCTAAGATCTGGGGACTTTATCTGACCCCATGTACAGAACACAAAAGCAGGAGAGATGCCAAAACTCACACACTTGAACCATATGAATAGTCTCATTGACTTCAATAAATATATTTGTATGAAAAGAAATACTAAGCATTTGGCTCAATACATGGAATTTCTATCCAATATATCAGGCTTTCCTGGTCTATTAAAATAAAAAAAGCACTTTGGATTTCCTTAGTATTTATGATAATATAAGCAAAGGCTCAACAGTTCACCAAAATAAATGAATTCTTTATCTTTACATCCACAATGCTATAACTAGAGCTTTTTTAATTCATACACAGGCTTCCTATGTGATTAATTAATAGCATTAAGAAAAAGAATTTTGGTATTTTTACCATTTTTGTGTCATGTTCTACAGTGAACTGTAGGGTAGTAATACAAGAATAATTTAGAGATAAATTAGCATAATAATTAGAAGCCTAGAAGTCTTTATAGTGTTTTTAATATTTATGCTTGATAAATATTGCTCTATTTGTCAGTTTATGCAGTATAAAGTGAAACTTAATGTAAGAAGGCTATTAGCATAAAATTAGCATAATGAGTAAAAAGCAAAACACAAAGGTAATCAAAAATAACAGAGGTTGTTTCCTCTTGCCTCTCTCAAAGGACATACTTTACACCCAAAAATCTGTGTTATGGAAAACAAATTTCATTTAAATTAATTATGAGGTTCTATTATAGCTGTGAAAAATGGATATCTTTTAACAGTTCTTCCAGAAACTGCTTTTTTGTCTCTTTCAAACTTCTTCCACACAGTCTAGCCACTCAAAGAATGAGATCACTTTGGTCATATTGCTTAAGAAAAATGAACTTTAAAAAAGAACATTTGTCCAACATAGCATGACCATTTAGCTCTGAGTTAGGGATGACATGAAAATGTTGTATGAAACCAAAGAGGCAGACCACAGATTTATACCTTTAGACACTAACAACAAATGGCAAACAGCAATAGGCAAATGATAGTATTATCTGCATGGAGAGATCTATCAGCCAAATAATTACTTTTGGACTTCTAAAGTTTTAGGTGAACATAACCTAAAGTTATGTTCACCTGAAGTTTCGTGCTTCAAAGCTCATGGAGCCCAACTCTGATATCAGATACGTGACACTTATTTTTGCTGACCTGTTCAGCTTCCTAGTGATATTCAAATCTTTCTTTTCAATCTCCTTTGACTACAGTTTGCAAAAGTTTGTCCTGTACTAGTGAAACCCGTGGCTTTATAACCACCTCTTTGAGACAAGGGCAACAACCTAGGGATGAGAGCTGATAGAGGTGAAAGAGAAGGGAAAGGCTCCAAACCATTCCTTAAGCTCCTCTGATATGACCTGCATCAGATTTATGAGGGAAAATGTTAAACTGATTAAAACATTAAAACTGGTTAAACCAGGCCAAAAGGGGCTTCAAAACTGTAAGGTCATTATTCCTTGGAAATAAAGGTAAGAAGCAGTTGAGCTTCTTTCTGATATCAGAAGCTGAAACAACAACAACAAACATCTGTCCAGAATATACATCAATACTCAGAATTAAGGCCTGAGAATGGAAGAGCATCATTTGGATGGGTTTTGAGAAGTTTTATTTATCTATGAAAGACAAAAGAGGAGAGAAGCTGTGCAGACAGACATCTCTAGACCCACACATTTAATTCTCCAAGGAATACAGGTTGCTTGAACACACTCTGGTACAGCAGTATCACCCCTACACCCTCTTTTCCTCAGCCCTGCCTACTGAGTTAAAAACAAGGGAGTAGTCCATGAGAGTCGCTGCAGCAGCTCTGTGGTGTGTAGAGATTTCTCAAAGCATTCTGACAATTTCTCCACTTTTTTTATGCCTTATGAAAAACCTGATACAAGCACATGCTTGTGTAAGGCGCTATTCTGGGGATGTGTGTCCACTTGCTACTCATCATGTGCACATGCAAAAGACCACAAAGTGCAAAGCAAGAAAGCCATGTTTCAACACTCAATGACTTCATTCCCTACATCACCTTCCACAACTCGATCCTCCCTATTGCTTAAAAAGAGCAACTAGCACAAGCAGTCACCTACAGCTGAAAAGTCAGCAGCCTTCTTTAACCCCCTCCTCAACCTCCAGTGATGAGAATACAGGTATAACAAGGTGAACTTGCACACTTGAAATTTTTTTTCTAACTGAAAAAAATTATCACATTCTTGACATTTCTGCTGTAGATCGTACAAGGAGTCCAGGTCCTAAAGTCGCTCACAAAGCCAGATCTCCTTGGCAACATATACAGTAAAACACAGCTTGGAATAATTGCTTTTTTCTAATACTATAACTTTTATGGTACCCACTATAGTATTAGTCATCAGAAGGCAATTCTTGGTTTATGTTGAAAATTTATGATCCTTTTCACTCCACCAGTATTTGTAAGATACACTAATTACCAACGTAAGGATTTGTGGAAGAGATCTGGAAATAATAGAAATAAGCCTTTTAACAGGCACAGTAATTATGCAGACACAACAGATGCTAATAACAATTTTCTTTTCTGTGGAAAAATGATTAAGGTTTAAAAGTACAATAACAAAGAGGCGTAAGAAGAGTACAAGGGGGTGTAGATGACATGAGACAATGTATGTGTGATCACAATTGCTAATTTAAAAAGAACTTTCACACTGGAATAATATCAAAACCATCTCCTCAACAGCAATCTGTTTGCCTCTCATGCTATTTTCCTACTTCCTGTTACCCCGGGTTGGCTATTTACCAAAGTTATTTCAATCTCCACTTCTGTTTTCTGTCATAGGCAAAATGTCAGACCAGGTGTAAAACCAGATTTTTGAATATCTGCTTACTAATAACTCTCCCAGAACCTTTCTTAATGCTATAAATATTTGTCTCCAACATCCTGGTAAAGTCGAGTAATTGCATATCAATTTTTTTTTAACCACTTCATATGGGTAGGGTGTTATTTTTCACTTAGTATCCCAAACCACTCTGTGTGATGTGTTAAGTTCCAGTGCAGAAGTGGTTATATATCAGCAATGCCTAAGTAGACTCCTATAAAAATACACATACACAGAACAAGAGCCAAGTCTTCAAATTACCACCAAGCTCGGTGTTTAATATAATGAGTGGTGGAATTAAAGTTCATAGCTCCACTTGTGTTAGTGGTAGACTTCCTGTTCAGTCCAAGAAATTGTTCACTGAGATAATTAAAGTTCTGGGCCATCTCACCCATCAATCAGTCTTTCTTCTTAGCACTTAACAGTTATTGCTGAATAGACTCTGAAATAACCCATTAACTCAGCACAGGTTTGCCACAAATTATAGGTGCTTTGAGATCACTAGGCATGAAAGGTGGCGTATAAATCAGAGGTACTGTCATCATTTGATGCTCCTAAAGTCTGCACTGAAGTTACCTTAATCGTTAAGGGTTGGTATTGCAGCCATTTGCATTGGAAGTCGGGACTACAAGTTAATTCCAAGATCAAAAACGGAGGTGAACTGGCTGGTGAGGTGATAAATCTGACATTACAGCAGAGATCCTGGCAAGGGATCCCAGAGACAGAAGTATTTATGGAGCTGTCCTTCAGAACAAAGCAGAGTAATAAACCTGTGAAAGATATTTTCAAATCAAACCATTTCTTCCCCAAATGTCCACACAAAAAAAATAGCCTAGCAAATTCAATTGCACTGTGGAAGAAAGATTTGCCCCCTATGCATGCAATATTTCTTGAGAATGATGCACACCTCCTCTTCACACAATATGCCCCAGAAGCTACTGAAAGAAAAATTACTCAGTCCACACTGTATTTAAGTGTGCTAGGTGTTTTGTCAATTATTTAATGAAACAGTGGGTATGCAGCCATGCCAGCAGACAAGAGTTAGCTTTAAAAAAGGCACTGCCAGCAATGTGGCTATGGCAGTTTTGAATTTAGTATGAACTAGCCTCTTGATAATTTTTTTTAAGTTTCTTAGGTCCAATTTGCAACTAAAAGGAATTCTTTTCACCACAGCTGTCCTGGTAATGCGGACAAGGTTCTCCAGCACAAAGCTGATTTGAACAGAGATGTACAAGCAATGCCACAATCCAGATGCCACCTCATGGTAAAATTTCACAACAATTTAAGGAGTGCTATGTTCAGTCATACCTACTTGTGGACTAACCCTGGGAGGGCAGATCAAGTCCCCGAGTGCTCTCATATTGCAACTTTCCCACCATCTAGTGGCTAAAGAGTTGCAGAAAATAAAAATACATAACACTCCTGTACATCATGGAGATATATTTTTTTTAATTTTTTATATTAGTAAGGCTCCTTGTTTTTTAAGTAAAGGATCAAACAAGGCTACTTTACAGCAGCCATTTTCTCCTTCAGCATCTAAGTTTTCATGTTAAAAAAAAAAAAAAAGTCGTACTCCTAACACAACCTTTACAGTAGACAGGACCCCAGAATAAACCCTTGCAGTGGTATTTGACAGCAAAGGAAAACCAGTGGGGTAGCAGCCTCAACATCTTATGATACTTTAAATTAAGGAATTGGTACCTAAATCACTGCTGACTGTTACACTCAAGAATGAGAGGATGAACATCAATCACAGGAGGCAGATCACATAAGACATATCCTAGTTTCACAAGACTTTGAGAGAAGTTAAGGTAGGTTTGAGAGTGTGTCACTGTTGGTTTGGCCCTCCCTTGTTCTATTACAGACTCTGGGACAACACTTGGACATGCAGGGGTAAGCTGGAAGCTGTGGATTTCTGCACTGTTTGCTGTTAACATATCCAGAGATATTTATGGAATTAAAAGTTCAATCACTGCTCAGTACTTTCGGAAATGTGTTCTAGAGATGTCAAAAAGGATGCTTTTAACTTATGGCAAATGCTTGCTTTATATACATCCTTCAAATAAGTGCCCTAAATCTGTTCTGTGAGCATATACAAAGACTAGATATTAGCATTTCTGGTACTTACTGAGATTAATTTGGAGAGTGTTTTACAGAAAGTGATGAAAAATAAGATACTAATCTAGCTTTCTGTTGTTCTCTGGCAAACTTAGCAAGAGCAACACATGAAATGTTTGGTCATAATCTTTTCTGTGACAGATTTTTCCAGGAGTTAAAAAGTACTAAAAATAATGTTGTTTTTCAAAAATGTTTCAATAGTTTGTAATGTCAGAAACAACTAGCGTGAGTAAATACCCCCTTTCTTTTGTATTTCCAAGTAAACAGCATCACACTACGAGCTCTCAGCCACATCCTTACGGTGGAAGAAGCAATGTGAGGGGAACACACTTTTCATGGGTCATGTCATCTAGAAAGGCTAACGCTACCTAAGTACTCATCCCAGGCAGTTACTGAATGGCTGAGACTGCTTAAGAAGCCAGAGTGGTATTACAAATAAATACATGCTCTCTGCTGCATATATGCTACCAATGTTAGGAAAGAAAAACTTTAAATTGGATTTAAAGTTCTGTAATTTAACTCTTCTTACAGGATAAAAACATCCAACCACCTTAACAGTAAGAAAGCAAAAGTTTTGCTTACCCTATAGGATACATCTGCATTTCCCATCTAAAGCATGGCACGTAAAATTGTACAGTGCTGTTCAAACACATATCCCACCAGTTTAAGCAAAAGTTGGGATAACTCCATTTTAAGTGCGTATGTACTCTGGCCATCATTTTCAGGTTCAAAAGTAACACAAGATCCTCCTTTTGTACTTTAATATAGAGGGCTATTTAAGGGTACAGGTCAAAAGCAGTTCTTAGGAGTCTGAGCTGCTATAGACTCCCTCAGGAAAAGTCACAAGACTACTTCCTGTGGTCAAACCTAATACTGAAAAACTACAATTAAATATCCATTTGTCCCTTTCTCCTGCAGATTTTTTCCAAGTCTGTAGTGTAACTTGTCTGCTTTGCCAATGGAGTCACTTGTACTTTTAAATTTCTACTTCAGAATTTTCAAAACATCAGTATCTACCCTTACATTCAACTGAACATACGTGGATTTCCAGCTCCCCCTGCCCTTCTTCTCATCTATGACACTTCCATTTACTTTAATCTATATTTTCTTTCACTGCAATGTTCTACACTAACATTTTTTTGGCAGTGGTTTTGATGTAAACCCCAGTCTAAGAGTGAGAATTGGGCAAGGAAACACATTTACTTTCTTACAGAGACAAGGGAAGAAGAGAACAGCCAAAGAGGGTCCTTGATTTAGGGTGATGAGGGCCATGCTTATTACAGTTTTGATTTATTTGCAACAGAAGATTTTAAGCATTCGCCTCTGATAGCTATGGGGATGTGAGGAAAAGGAGTATCAGAAATTATTGCAGATGAAATATTATAGATAACAGACATAAGGCAATCTCCTACAGACAGATCATGGTATCTTACACATTGTGTATCATAACATCACCTCCTATGGTAAAAATAACTCAGGATATCAAACCCTTCTGTAGCTATAAACCAACACAGAGATATAACAGAAACACTTGCACAAAGCTATTAAAAAAATCATTGAAAGAACAGATCAGCTTTGAGGCACCCCTTGAGAACTAGCCTATATAAATATTATTTTTTTTTACTGCTTTGTGCTTGTATTTGTTTCTTTCTTTTCAGAGTTCTGGCATTAACTGGCAATACACTGCAGAGAACTGCGTGCCTCAGAGAGATTTACTGCAAGCTCAGCATAATGATACTGGGTGAAGAATGCAGCATCTGGTGTGTACAGACAGGGACTTCAGTACCGCAGTACACTGGCGATTGCTAAACGTGCATCGGGATTCTGGCTACACTTTGGAACAGTCCGGTTATATTTTCACTCTGACTGTCCCAAGGTTAGCATGAGGTGGTTTCCTTCCAAAAGCCAAAAATCCACAGTGGTACTAAGGAAGGGGCCGCATTTCATGAAATATGCAGAAAATTATCCTAAAGCTTACAGCTTTAAGCTTATAGACTGTTTGCTTTCCCTTGCCAATGCCAAGCAAAAGATATAATTGATGGCGTTATCAGAGACGGCCCCATTTTGTTCTCCCTCCCAGTACTGGTAGTTTTGTCACTGGGGCTGAGAAAAAACAGAATCTGACCTAGAACCATCAAATGCCAAAAATTCACAGACAGCACCAAGGTTAGCATTCACAACAAAGAAACTTCTCATCTGGGAAGCTGCTACACGACTCGCCGCTCCATCTCCGCTCCCTTTCCAGCTTTTCAAAATAGCAAATCCTAGTTATGAATGGCTTTTGTAACTCGTGTTCTTCTCAGCAGAGGAGGAATTATTCAGCAGTATTCACTGATTTTAAATAATGAATAAAGAACCCAGAAAGTTGTTACAGATAGTTCATAAACAAAAAAGTGGCAGAGCTCATTTAATAAATTACCCATTCTGAATTATTTTGCCAAATCTAATATATAGTACCTATACATATGGGAGGGAAAGAGAGAACATTAACACCTTTTAGACATATTTTAGAAATGTTCATGTCAATTGTATATAATTTTCAAGGTTAATGGCTTTTTGATACATAATAATGGAACTCCCATTTATTGTACATATCCTAGTTGCAAAACCTGTTTCATTTGCATAATCATAAATTGCAGTTGAGCAATCCTCAGCATGTGGTTATTCATTTGATGAAAATGTAAATTTCAATTTTATTTTTGTTCAGTTGCATACACACTGCATTTACTGAATATGAGAAAAAGCATTTTAATTTAACCAATCAATTCAGCTCATTACAACCTACAAAGAACATTGAGTAGCCCAGAATTTTGTAACAAAATGCACTTTTAAGCAGTGACCAACAATAACTTACCCTTTTATTTTATGTTTTAACACCTAGAAAAAGTTTCTATGTTTACTTTTATGCAAATAACTTCCCTTTAGAATGTAAGATTGCTCCACCATTTTAGATACAAAACTAGTGTAGTACCGTTCAAAAGAAAGGCATTCAATTAAAAAAAATAATTAAAGGGAGACATTCAAAACTAACATTGACTGAAACATCTAAAAAGAAAATGGTTTCTTGGCTTGGGACCTAAAAGAGACTGATGTAAAAATGAATACTCAGATCAAATGATCTGCTTACAAAAGCTGAGAATCTAGGCCTGAATGTGTTGGAAGAGTAGCTAAATGTATGTCTTTTTTACTCGTAAACTGGATATACTACATAGTGGCATTCCTGAGAGACAACAGTCATATCTTTACTATCTTGTAAAAGTCTTGCATACAAACCTGGTTCAAAAGCCTTAAATTACCTCTTTTAAAGTCAAGAAACTTTGGAGCTACAGAGAAACATTGAGGAAGTTAAACTTGTGTCCTGCCTCCTTCTGTGATGTTACAAGTCTCTATTACCGATATTAGTGTTCATCACTGTGATTGAGCTAGCGGAGCGACTCTCATCATGTAGTTAATGAGAGCTCACTCATCATCAGACCGTGGATATTTCCAAGCTACACATGAGAGCAACAGGTGGAGACTGTGATCCTCAAAGGGACCGTTTAGTTGACTGAAATTAATTTGCTCTGATATTATAACTACTACTTCTAATTAAGCCAAGTTCATGATCTTTATAGAAGAGAAGTAAAGCTTAGAAAGATGAACAAGTCCAAACATTTTGAGATAATATAAGTAAAATTGCTACTGAAGCAACTTTGGACTTAATTAAAAAATGTATCTGATAATCACAGTAATGGGCCTTATTTTAATAAATAATTTTATTGCATATCTTGTGAAGATTAACCTGGATTCCATTTCTCTTCAGAGGTAGCACAAGTATAAGTAATTAAACTTTACAAATTGATAAAATCGAGCATTAGAATTCCATGCTTACTTTGCTTCCTCCAACCATTCTCTCTACCCCTCCAAAAAACAAGCTGCATTGTTTAGCTGCACTCATTGCTTCCTTCTGACTTTAGAATAGATTATGTCTACAAACAACTCTACAACAGCCATAGACATGTAGACATTAACCCTCCTTTTCACCCAGAAATTCCGAGTGGATGGAAAAAGAAGATTTGGGACACTTGTCCATGTCCTGATGTCCCACAGCTCAGTCAGGCAAATAAATGGAACATTTAGAAATACCAGAAACATTTAGGGCACACACACAGATCGACTCAATGGTGATAAAGGTCAGTCAGTGTCTGTGCAGTAAACCTTATCTACTTATCACACACGGTACTTGGTGTAATACAGCATATGTTCAAAGCTTTCTGGGCACACAGGATCTGCTGTGTACGTGCTCCATCTGTGACCCACATGTATGTCCAACACGACAGGAAAATGCTGGACTTCCTATGCATGCTTTGCAAACCAAAGGTCACAGAACTATGACATTATGAGGCAACTCTAGCCTTTGTTATATCTGGTCTGATAATGTCTCAGCTCATTCATATCAGACGTTTGGATTACAGCATGTGCTACAAGCCAATACTCATAATGGGACCAAGTATGCCTGCCAATTGCTAGAATAGCTGGCTTAGACGAATGAAAAATATTCAAAAAAAGGAGAGTGAAATATGTACTTGGTTATGCCTTCACTCCAAAACTGAGGATATTCACAGTCATAAAACCTTGTAGTAGCTTGAGGTTTCCTTTGGGCAACTCATTGCTGAATTTCATTTTCCTGACCTATCTCATGAAATTCCAAGGTATATTCCGGGCAAAACCAATAGATTTTGATGACTGCTGTACAATACAAATATTGATTACATATACTTTCTTCGTAGAAAAGGTATTTTCTTTTTTCCTAGGAGTGATAATTCTAAGCAGAATGCAATGAATTTAGAAAGTCAAAATCATCACTGAACTTTTCTACAGTATCTATATATGTGTGTACATATAAATACACATATTTAGCTACTGGATTCAAAATCCTAATCTGCTATGTAGTATGGTGAGTTCCCTTATTTTCTAAGTACCTAAAGTAAACTGGGAAGAGATACTAGATATGCAAAGGGAAAATTTCTAGAAAGAGGGATCCCTCCTAGAAAAGAGAAAGATGAACAGCTCGGCCAGCTGGCATTTCTCTCATGATCTGGCATAGAACCTACACTAGCTAATTTTCATGGCCTTGGTTGAGGTCTCTGCTGGGCATTCTCCAGGCTACTGTGCTAAGCCTCACACTAGCCTGCAGGGCTCCCCTCCATCAACACGGTCCCTGGCTCTCAAAGCCATGGCACGCTTTTGGACACAGTCTCCCTTCAGAAGCAGGGCCATGCTTTGTTAAGAGTTCAGTGCCTTGAGACCAAGTTGGCAGTAGCACCATGGTAAGCAGGTGAACTGAATGGCACCTAAAACTAGAGTGATTTTCTATGTGCTTCACACTGCCTTATCCTGCAGAGAGTTGAATTGCTAAATTTCACAGAAAACAGTAAGGTGAAACAAAAAGAATACTTCATAAAACCCACTAACCTATTGCTTTGCAGGACGGCATATTTTGGCAGACCAAATTAAGAGCTCCGAGTTCTGCTCCTTATGTTCTAACTCTAAGCATTTCCTTGTTTGATTAAGACAACTCAGTTAATTTCTACCTGTCCCAGCTTCTCCTGTGTACAAAATGACTGTATTACTATTCTGGACAAAATGGTACAACATAAAAATATGGATTAAAGAGAAAATGAGAACTATATAAAAATAATGTAATATTCTTGATGTCAATGCCAAAAATGAAACAAACAAAAATATTCTCTTGGTGTTTGCATTAGCAACTTCAACTATCTCCAGGGGATTAAGCAACATACTGTAGGAGTAATTCAACCAGTGGTTCGATAACTTAATTGAGCAAACATGTTTAATGCTTAAGTTTTTCCATCCCATGAAATAGATACACATTTCCAAGCCAGCAAAGCCTCCCACACGCCCAGCTGAGAAGTCATGCTGTTATTTCCATGCCCCCCTGCCGGACCACACCCTCACACGCAGTGCCCCAAGGGCAGTGGGTCTACTCCGTATGTCACTAGGTTTAAGCCATCCTATTTGCTTGCATGGCACTATTTGTATCAAATCTGTTTTTCAATGTACTGCATGATAATGACAAAAAAAAGACCCAAACCAAAACCCTGACCATTAATTGCTGCATTTCTGACAAACCTGACTAGGAAGTTCAGTGTGTGCAGCTGCAGCTGCAAACTGAGAGCTACCTAATGAAACAAAATGTAATTGCTTGAGTGAAAATGGAGGGAGCATTATCACGTAAGACCATCGCAAAATGCTTCCGCATTTATATACCTAATGTACCCATAGTGAAGTTTTGTCTTTGCACTTTCAAATGACCAGGGATTCTATTTAATTATGTAGATAAATAATGGATAGTATTCCTTTTCTTGTACTCCATTACTGTTATTTCTTTGTTTGTTTATAAATAATTTGCCAGGTTCATTCTGGAAAGAAAAAGGATGGTCCCTCCTCCAAGAAGGATAGAAACTAAGAAAGAAATAAGAAATGGAGGGAAACTGTATTCCAGTTTTACTATTTTGAGTCCAAATCTAATAGACAAAGAGTAACAGGGTATAAAAATTGTTCCAAATTGAAAGGCAGATCCTCAGCTGGTACAAAATATAGCTCTGCCAAATGACCAGATCCAAGTGATGATATAGCCCTGAGTTTTCACAACTCCCATAAAATGCTGTCAGCAAATTCATTACATTAAAAAAAGAAAACCCAGGAAACGTATGTAGTAAATTACCAATGAAATAAAATAGAATACTAAGCCCCATACAGTGTATCACCTACACATTTTTGTCTTTGAGTGCGGTCAGGCACCAATTCTGCCTTGAACAGCAGTTCTAACTTCCTCTGAATACGTTCTAGGCTGATATAGTCCTTGTTAACTATGTCTTGAAATATCACAGCTATAAATTTCACTGTTTCTTTCTGCTACTCTCAGTAATAAATGGAAAAGCTTGTTTAAAATAAGAAATTAAATTACCAAAACAAGCCTACTTTTTAAATTTAATAAAGAGTATTCCATTGGTTATTACCTCAAAGAATTTTCATGCCTCAAGACTACGATGGTAGTACAATCACAATTCAGCATTAGTTACAAGGCAAGCAGCACAATTATTCAAATGTGACCTATTTTTATCTTAGAGACAGTTTTTCAATTTTGAATTCTGCCTTTATTGAAATGAGAATGAACTTCTTATAAGATTTAAAGATAATATGCTAGGTAGGACCATGGAGACAAACACATTCCCTACAGCAGCTCACATTTCTTGCTATAACAGCACATAAATACAGCTAACCTTTATCAGAAAACCTAAGATGTTTGGAGAATCTGGGCTTCCTTTAATATACCAGTATCTTTCATCCCTGAAATAAGATAATACAGTGGATCTGGCTATGTAGCCCAGAAGCTTCAACCAGAAAAAAAGAAAAAGAAAAAGGTAATAGAAGATGCAACTGGCAGAATAATTTTAATGAAGTTGTTTCACCTTTACCCTAATGTAAAAGTGTGAGGCTCTTGAATAACCATCTGGATTTACATATTGTGAGTCAGAATATAATTATGTGACCTATTCACAGCTTCAGCATCTAATCAATTGCAACATTCAAGAATCACACGCTTCAAGCCATACTCACCTCAACTACAAAAGTAGCTTCATTAGGTAGCATGGACAATAGAGGGTAGACAAGGTAAACTTCTTGTTTGGGTTAGGACTACAGGAGAATCTTTCACAATCTGACTCAGTCCAAAATCTTCATGAACAAGGCACTTAAATTCAGTCATCATTTTAACAGTGGAACATAAATGGTACTTAGATTCTTTAGTGCCTTCCCCCCACGTAAGGATTCCAAGGCACCTTCACATAAAAAAGCCATCTGTTTCTCAAGCATTATAAACAAAAGAACCCTTTTAAGAGACTTAGACCTTCTCTGGATGAAGTATAAGAAGCAATGACTCTCATATTTGAGAAATGCAAAATCTAAAGGGTTGTATGCAAGAGGATTTAGGTTTTCTAAGTTATTGGGAAAAGTCATCATTCAAGACATTCTGAGTTAAAACAGAAGCAGATATTAATGATCTGTGAGAAAAAAGGCCAAATCAATGCATTTATAACAATTTTTGTGAGAGTTCACCTCGGAGACCTGATTTCAGAACTATTGTGCTCTAAAAACAGAGGATAAGTAAAGCTTCCAGCCAAAGGAATGTGAACAGAAATTTATGCAAGGATCATTTGGCAGGCATTAGAATAAGCTTATGGACAGATTTATAATACTTACCATAGGCAGCAAAGTTATATATTCCAAGAGCTAAAAAGCAGGCTTCTGGCCCTGTCTGAAGTCACATGTTTCTATTCCCTTGATTGGAAAGAGACAAGTACAGAAATACCCAGAAAAAGCAGGCATTTTGGTATCTAAATTCAGAACCTGTGAGAGGGATCTGACTAGTTCTCTACCTGCTCATACCTGCCCTTGAGATGCACATTTTTCTCACATTTTATGGAATTTGTGAGCAAAAATAAAATTACCTGTTAAGTTAAAGAATCTCCTGGGGTTTTTGACAGACATTTGAAACTTCTCTAAAATGTTCCCTTGGCTTCTGACACTTAAATTCCATAGATGAGTAGTAGTCCTAGGCTCAATACTAGACAGACTCCATCTTAAGTCCTGTTGTTGAACTCCCCAAAGACCGGTGTATAATCTCAGCACAGACGTGTACAAACCATAATTCTCTACAGGAAGCTCTGAAACTTTGTTAAGTTTTCCTAATTCTGTCTGAACCAGCCCATATTCAAAGTTGGCAGTCAGAAGTGCCCGAGTAAAGACAAGGATTTGGATGTTAACAGTGTATTGTTAGAAAAAAAGAAAGAGAGCAAACTAAAGAAACCTCAGGTTTCTAATTAGTGAGGCTATAAGGCCGCTTCAAGAAAACAACCAAATGCAGGGTCTGTAAAATAACACCACATTCTTTACAGCACTTTATATTCTCAATGGGCCTGATCCAATCCTTATTCAGAAAACATTTCACAGACTTCAGGCACGTTGCTATGCAGTGATCTGCGATCTGTTTCATTAATCCAGCAAAATTCTAACTAGCAACACAACACCCTTTGATAATCCCAAAGCACAGCAACGAAGAAGAATGTTTACTACTATCTGGCGAGCCATACATAATATAGCTCATCATCAAACTTCCTTCCTGTAGCAGCAGTAAAAGAAATCTGCAATATCCCTTGAATCTTCCACGAATACCAGAGTTCTAAGCATAGAGACAACAAAGTCAAATTAGATATGTGCCACTAAAGTAACAAATGTACCCAATAAGGACTACAAACCAAGGCAACCAAAAAGCTCATATGTATTTTTGCACTCAGCGTATTACAGTTTTGAGTCCAAATAAGTGTTCTTTGTATGCTGCAGTAAGGTGGCCCAGCCTCCTTTCACAGGAGAACAATTGTAGGTGCAAAAGAAACATCACAGATGTGTTCACAGAGAGAGCTGAGCTTCAGCACTCTGCTCCTCCGGTAGAAGGCCAAACTGTATTATACCCCAGGTGGTATAATACACCTGTCTGAAACAGAGAATCATTCCTAGGGAGGAGACATTATTATTGTGTGTGTGTGGGATATATTCTCCTGTGTAACTTCTATTAATATTTTAATATCAAGACTGTTTCTGCTCTATAGCATTGAGCTATATTTTTAGCTAAAGACATTTAAAGTACAGACTAATTATGACTGGCAGGCTCATTTAAATAAGAACTGGTGCATTTTGGATATTTAGCGCTGTACCATCTATCTTTACAATTGTACCTTTATAGTATTTTGCTGAACTATCTCTACAAATCCTTTAATGCTAAATTGTGTTATAGCATCTTCTCTTAGACTTAGATGTATTTCAGGCACTAAAAAAAACCTGTCTTACAGAATGCAGCAAACTCTTCCCTGTAATGCAACTCTTTCCCTTCTAATTTTGTTCATCTGCATAAAGGTAACTTCTAAACCCGTCTCAATTAATTTTTACACACCACAGTGAATATGAACTTAAACAAATAGTGCTATACCCTCGCAGCATGGAGAAATGCATGCATGGAGGCAGAGCAGTCTGTCTGAAGGAGGAGGATGTGAGTTTTCAAAACACCCACTCTGCTGGTGTCCAGCATGTGTCATGAATCCTCAGTTCATTAAAGAAACCAAACACAGGAATGGTTCTCTGCAAGTAAGTCAACAAACAGTTTGAGTTTTGTAACTCATGAACTGTAAAAAGCATTGCAAGCAAGTACAGACATAGCTGAGCCAATATATTGTAACATCAGTCAATTATCTCTATTCGGGACAGTTACACAAGACACGATGACTTCAGATATGTAATATGTGGGGAGAAAACAGCAGTATACTTTAGCTTAGGCTCCTGCCTTTCAGTGCTCTTAGCCCAAAATGGCAAATTATGGTAGCAAAAGAGGGAAGAGAGTCTGGTAATATTTCTTTGAAGCTAGAATTGCACTTAGGTAGTCTGTGCTCACATCCCTTGCATTTATATCTGACGAATGCTCTGAGAAACAAATCTGCCAACTAAATGTGTGCAGAAACTGCAAGTTTTGAGTAAATACTGGAGCACTTGCAAAAAATGTGTTCATAATTCAGAAAGACCAGATATTAATGATGGAAATTAAGTGGGAAGTTTTACAGTCACCAAGCTACAGAACACCAACCACATGACTTTTAAGTTCAATCAAAAGAGCCAGTGCAATTCAATTTAGTTAAACCTAGCATTTGTAACTGATTTCTTCTGCCTTTAATTTGCAGATACAGATTAAGATTTGTTAGCTGACATGATTCAGAGAAAAATAAAAAGTATATGTTGGTTGCTGACAATTTATAACCAGAAAGAGTGCTGAAAGAGAATAACATAGAACAGTCACTTTGAATTACAGATTTGCTCTGGAGCATCTCCTGGGAGGCATTTCTGGGTACACAGAAAGTACAGTTTTGTTTAATAAAATTGAATGTGCTAGAATACATAACTCTGTATTCATAAACCTGCCCCTTCCCACGATGTCTACGTGATTGCACACATCTTCTAAACTCACATGTTATAGCTAGCACAAAGTATAGCTTTATTAAAGTTAATTCTGGTTCTGGTATTTTTCAAACATGCACAATACAAATATTTTCTGCAGGAGCTAGTTCTGAATGATTAGATCAGGCACCTCCAATGCTGACAGATACTGAGAAGATTCAATAAAACAGAATCACTCCAGGCTCACCCATCTTCTGTAATCATTGGGGAAAAAATGTGCTAAAATATGTCTTTTTGACTGGAAATTAAAGTATATGTTATTTAAGAGGCCATGAGATATCAGTAGAGATTTATGTGTGTGTACAGGAAACATATATATTCATATTCATTAACTATTTACTAGAAGTGTTTGTTTTCTGATACCTTAAAGAGTACCTCCGTTAGTGGTAAAGAACAGACAATTCTGACACAGAAACTCAGTTTATAAACACCAGTGAAGGCAGTGGTTTCTAGTGAGCAGGATAATAGATGGGGACTTCAAAAATGTGGATTTAATTCAAACCTGTAACATTAACCTGCCGCGTGACCAAAGGGGAATCACTTCCCTCTTCTGCACCCTGCACTTGCCCAGTTCCATTAGGATGGCAAACTGCAGGAGGGCAGAGACTGCTGAACTTCCCACAGAAGCCTCCCACGCTCTGTCAGATCCTCTAGGTTACAGAAATATAGCGACAATAGTCAGACAAGAAACACAGGGAACATAAGTCCATTTCCATCACTAAAATGTACATCCATCAGGAAAACACAGTGATGCAACATACTTTGTTATAAGAATTTCTGTGATAACCAGAGACGGAGTCTAATCACGTATGTCCATGTGTCAATACACAGAACAATTGACCCAATCCATAATCACCAGGCATCAAAGCAACAATGGGATCAGTAATTCCTTGCACCAGAGGAAGGACACAGAGTGGAGTTTCTGAACTCCACGAGAAACATTTCTGACCTAATGCATTAGAGAGTTAGCTATTGGACTCATGAAGCTATCAGCAGGACTTCCTGAATAGCAGTTAAATACCTCTGAGCTGCTTTTAACATGTATCCTGTTAAAATGGCCAGATAGATTTTTATCAAAATGCTAAAACACTCCAAGTTCTTCCATGTAAACAGACTCCAGACCTCTGCCGTGTTAGTTAATCCAGTCACTGTAACTGAATTCATTGCCACCTGTGTTTTTTTCTTTCTAAAAGTATAGATTTTTATCTGAAATAGAAATCGTGCTCCATGCAATGTCATACTGACCACAGAGAGCTTTCCAGAAAACCCAAAAGAAAGTTACTTTTACAAGTTCCTTCTAAGCAGAGACTAAGTTTTGGAAAACATTACAGTTAAAAGCTTGCACGTATGCTTATGAATTTGGCATTCCTCCCCCTTTATTCATTAATGACATTTACATTAATGAAGGCTGAGTAGGGGAAAGAGGTGTCCCTTTTATTCATTGTTGTTCATCTGAAGTTTTAATTATACCTTCACAACTCCACAACTGATTACTATGAGGTATTCAAATTTTGATTGCAAACCCAGCAGAGGAGTAGCAGGAGGGATCACTGCATACAAATACTCTGTTATTCTGCAGTATCCTAAATATTTTTGATTTAACAAGCAATGACAGAGGAAAAGTACGTATGTCAAATAAACCGACTTTATCGAATTTTCCATGAAATGCAAATGTCCTTAGAGGTGAAAAAGTTTTGATTAGGAGATGTGTAGCATTGTGAAGATGCTGGATATGCAACATTTCTCAAACCAGACTCAACAAAGTACTGTGCAAACTATTTTCTTTTTGGAAATTCTCAGAAACTCTGACAAACTGCACTGCAGGCACGGCACACTGTAAGTCACTAACACTGTAGTTAGCTGCTTTGTAACACAGTGTGACTACAGTCCTCAGCTGTGAGATAATGAAATAAAACATTTCTAATATTAGTCTCACAAATATTAATATGGAAAGTGGATATATTAACTTTCAAGAGAACAGATTTAGCCTGGCATGGAAGCACTGTGGAAAAAAAATGGAAAAATCATTTATTTTCGGCAGCAGAGAGCTCACAGTATAAGGAGGTAAAACATACCTGAGGAATACAAATTTTTGGATACTATTTTGATGATAATTTTTTTCAACAGCAGTCCGTCTTTCTTTGCCTCTGTTCATACCACTGCATCCCTTGAGCTTCATGCCCAGACAGGCTGAGGAACCGAGCAAGGTTAAAGCTCTGCTCCTGCTTTTCAGGTCAGGTAGTTTGAAATCCACTGCAGCCCCTGATACGGTCCTTGCCATTGCTCATGTAACATGGGGGGCCAGCAGTGCTGGGCTGAGGGACTGGAGGATGAGCACCACCAGACTGCTGCCCTGGGCACAGGCCATGCTGCACTTACCACCAAGCTGTGCCCCAACACAGGCACGAGTCCCCTCCCCTTCTCTGCACCGTGACTCCAACTGCTGCCCCAAGCAGCTGGTTTGGACAAGTGTGGACAGAGCACACGCTCCAGACTGGACAAGGGAAAAAGATACTACCATGGCTGAGGCACTGGGCTGAGACTCAGAACATCTAAATCAAAGTTTGCCAGTCTACCGTGGACTTACTGGTCCATCTTAGGTCTGCCAAGCATTCTCTTCATCTCTCATTTCCCTATGGGACAAGTGACTCAGACCATTTGAGTGTTTGAACCGCAGAGGCAGGCACGTTCCTTTACTCCCCATTTGCAATGTCTCATGAAGCAGAGCCTCCGTACATTAATGTAACAGAATAACAAGAAGGACCCTTTTCAAATGGCACTTGCACATACATGTAGCTCATGGTGAACATGATGGACAGCTATACACAAGTGAGGATTAGAAATTAAAAGAGTAGGAGAGACAAAATATCTACTAGCAGCTGATAATACTGCAGGGGAACAGTAGGAATAAAACACTGCAGAAGAGTTGTCAACTTCCCTCTCTTCGTCTGTGGTGGGATTAGTAGAAAAGGTTAGACTATACATTATCCAAGAGTCATTCTAATGATATATCATTCAGAGGTTTTCATAAAATTAATCTCTCAATAATAAGACATAATACAGGTTTCATGCATAGTAGGTAATTAAAGAGCTTGATGAATAGATGAAAGAGTGAATGCTCTGGATCCTTAAACAAATCACAGCTTTAAATTTCATTAATTTTAAATTTACTCCAAGACCTAATTTAAAATTGGCAAAACTTCCCTACCACTGAAACCAGAAATCATTAAATTAAACTGAATTGTATTATTTATTGTTGTCTCAGGCCAATAAAATACATCAACTTACAATATCGGGATGACAAAAATGTGACAAAAACTCTACAATATTAAAAATAGTTTGAAAAATTCACTGCAGCTCTTGATTGAAAATTTAAACAAGATAATCAGTTCCCAGATACTTTCTCGGCTTTTCATTTCCTATCCTGTGCCTAGGGCTACCACACTGAAAGGTTTGTAATAATTTAACCATCATCTGCTAGAGTTTGGAGGGAGGGGAAGGCAAAGAAAGAGAGTACTGATTCCATCTAGGTTTTAGGCAAAGAAAACCATGCAAGACATTTACTAATGTCTGCAGAGGATATCTGAGTGCGTGCAGCACTCTGAAATACCATGACCTGAGTAAAACAGACACTGCTTAAAGCAGTTCTTCAAGGTTTCAAATTGTAATCAGAGTAAAAACTGTAAAATGCAAATAGGGAAAACCACAAGAGAAAAACAATGACTCATAACCGAGAAAATAGTGACTTAAAAGATCTCTTTTACTATGAAATCAGGAAAAAACCACTTCACAAGTGATTACAAAGTAATCTAAGAACACAGTGTGGCAATTAACTGCCTGGGGCAGATCTTGTGGTTTGGTAACTCAGGCAGCTGTGTTGGTTTAACAGCCCAGCAGCCCCAAAACGTGCCATCCCAGCTCTCCCAGCACCCTGTCCCATCCCCTTCTCTAGCCCCGCTTCCATCAGTAGCTCACTAAGTCAATAGAGAACGTTTTACTTTTGCCAAGTTCATTTTCTGGTGGTTTAGTGAGCTGAGCAGGCAAGGAGTGCCTTGTTCAGCAGCAGCAAGCTTGGCTATGTTTGTATGCCACTCTATTAATCTTCCCCCGATCCTGACACACACGTGTACAACCCATGGACATTGGGGCAATTTTTGCTCTTACTGAAGACATTCTGTTGAATTAAGATCTAGCTCTGAAGCAAGTTAAGTGCACTCCTGTTTTTCAGAAATACAGGAGTGATTAAAGTCTGCCCTGGTGCTTTTTGGAATTCAAGTCCAATAATCTTCATTATGTCTGCTCCTTTTAAGATTAGTTGGTGATATTTCTCCCATAGGTGCCTGAAGAGAAACACCACAAATGTATGCATTTAACACAGGAGTGGGATAACATAAACTGCCCCTATGCTAGCCTCCTGTATGCAGTGCCTTTCCAGATTCTGTGCACTTCTTTCCAGGTCTATTTTCTTTATTTGTTTTATTATTCTCTGATATTAGCTTTTCGTATCTTTGCTTTTCGTCAGTAGGTCATCAATGAAAGGGAAAAGTTTTCTTAGTCTTTTCCTTATTCTCTTATGTAAACCCATATAATAAGATTACCTTTAACTGTTGACATAATTCTCTCACTCATGCAAATCCAGCAGATGAAGGGAGAAGAGCAAAGAGTCTTTTCAGAAGTGGCCCCTGCCAGCAAATACCCAGCTTTTAGACTTCCTATTGTTTTGCTAACAATTAGAAGCTTGAATTATCAGTTTGCTGGAGCTGCACTGAAAAAACCCTTCTGGACTTAATCACCGATAACATCTTTTATTTGATGACAACTCTCATACCTGTTTCACAGTTTCTCTAAGCTGTAAGATAAAGGAGATTAGCAAGGAACTTCAGCACATCACTATGGTTTGGTGAACACCACTGTCTGCTTGCAGCTCCCAGTACAGCAGCCCCCAGTCTTGAAGCATTCTTGACCAGAGCAATTTTATATCCTAGAACTGGAATAAAGCAGATTGACTTCCTAATATTACAAATAATTCCAAACATTTAGGCTGCTAAAGCGATGAAGAGACACTGAAAAATACATTGATAAACAAATAGACTGAGAACCTGTGATGCTCATGAGATGCATAAGTGACTTCTTGCTGAAACTGCAGGTCATCTAAGAGCACTCAGAAAAGATATGTGGGAGTTATGACACTAACAAGAAAAAAATGAGCAAAGATGGATAGAAATACATGGTCTACAGATCTTCAGTTAAAATGTTGAAATCAGAATTCTTTTATGATTTTCATATGTGAAACAAATGCTCCCTATAAACTTATGCTATTAGCATGCTAAAAATCCAACAATAAAACACAATTCTGCTTAGAGGCAGTGTCCAAATCTGGATAAAGAAGAATCAGTGTGTAACCCAATCTTTCTCCATTGCCAAAAGAGAAGTATTACTTGGACCACTACTGCAATGTCTCTCACATATTCACATCTGACACCAAATTACAGGGTCAGGGATAACTAAAGAACCAATGCGAGTCAAGGATTTCCAAGAGTGACAGAAGGGAACATCCCCATTACTCAAAAGACACCATGAAACGTTACTCTTGCATCTGTTACTTGTCCTGCGCTAAAATAGATGGAGTTACTCACGTATTTTTGTAAGGGCTATTATTTTTTTCAAAGAATGTATTATTTCATCAGAGGAACTGAATTCTGAAAAGACCCACAACTTTAATTGGCTGATGAAAATCAATTCTACATTTTTATCCTCTCTGACTCAGTTCATGAAATTGCACGTACGTCGAAGCATCGGGTCAAGACTGTACCTAGATTGCCACTGGTTGGCTTAGACTGAGCCTAGACAACAACATGGTAATAACAGTAGATTGAAATAAGCAGCTGAAAAGATTTTATCCACCGTTTGATGGAAGAGTACATCTTCTTTCCTTACCTCAGTTCAGAGGCTATATTAGATCCTCACAGCTGTCCCTCAGTGCTCCAGTAGCAGTTCTTACTGAAGATTGATTTTTATCCATTTGAGTTTGATGAGAAAGGAAAGACCTTTGCTTTCCAATAATGAGACCTGTATCATGCCTTTTACTTTTGCAGACAAGAGTTCTTTTAAAAGTTTTAGCTGTGGATTATCACTTAAATAGCATGCACCAATGCTCTTGTTTGAGGTTGTCTAGAAGTTTCTAAGTTGCATTTAAAGAGTTACATTGATTTTTAAAGGTCTTGGCCTGGCTGAGATGGCAACTATTTTGCTATGTAATGAGTTAGCAGTTACAGTCAAGAGAGGTACATAATATAGTTAATCTCCTTTCTCAAGCAGTTGTTAAATTGTTAGCCAGCATGCAGTAGTCACATGTGGATGCTTATTATTCTACCAACAAATACTGTATTTCATTCTGGTTTGCTCAGTATGAACCATTCACAGCATATTCTTTGTCACTTAATTTCCTGTGTATATTGTGAACACTTACGAAAGCTCAGCAGGGTGCATTAGAGAAACCTAAAGAAAGAACACAGAACATTAATCAAATTACTATATTAGATGCTATTACACGTCTTCAGGTTGGAACTAGTATGTACTGATTTTTACAGCTTTCTTCTTATCACAGCAGAAGAGATCAAAATAACTTATTAGGTCAATTCATCCTTTTTGCTGCCCTTGCTGATCGTGCAGGAAAATACAGACCATGAAAGGCAATGTGAAAAGGGGCTATGCCCAGGCGTTGTGGGGAAAGGAAGGGCAGGGAAGCACTACCGTAACTCTCACTCTGCATCCTCCCTCCTCTCATCCCCATGTGGAGGCTGAGTTCTTGCTCCCCTGGTAGCTGGGTGTGGTAGCAAAAACATGCCACATACCCCTCACATACAGCACTTCTACTGAGGTGCTATCTGTCCCAGGGCTACCAAATCTGTCCCTCCTTTTCCTCTGTTGCTTCTTCCATCTTCCATTTTATGACTCCGTGAGAAGGAGAGATCAATGAGCGTAGAGTTTGGGTGTTCTTTTTCAGGCAGACAAGGATCAACAAAGCACTTCCAGTTACCACAGTATGAAACAGACTTTCCCTGAGAACCTACTCAGACAGCTAGCAAAACAGGGACTGTGTTGCAGGAAACACATCAACAGTCCCTTGTATCCCATCAAAAGAAGAAAAACTTATCTGAAAACTCCTCTGTTGGGAAACAAAATATTTAGTAGGTTTTTTTATCTTTTGACAAATAAATTAGGCAGTTTCAAAATTTACAATTAAATTAGGATGCAGCCAATTATTCTCTATTCACAGCCTGCTTTAATTTCTTCACTTCAGGAGGTCTTGAAAAGTTTTATGCTTGCTGAAAGCTATTCAATGCTTTTATGCAACCAAATCCCAGCTTCCCCTTTGCATTTTTGTACAAATACCTCTGCAAACATACCACGACTTTCCCAAAATTAAGATGGAGTAGAACACTGCCAGAGCAGAGATGCAAGTAAAGTGCCCAGAAAAAGGCAAGATTTGAAGTAAGTCTTCTTAGTAAGTTGCAAATACAAATTCTATGTAAATGGCCTTATGCTCTGCTGGTTCTTAGAGTTCAACACTGCATTTGTCTACTGGTTGCAACGACTTACAGTCAAGAAATGAACAAAATTTACTGGTAATTACAAAATGTTTTGGAAAAGAATTGTACCACAGTTTCTCTCCATATTCACCTGACTGCATAACCAAACAGAATTCATCAGATAATCTGTAACGCCTGTGGGAAGCATGGGACAAAGAAAATAGTAGAAAAGATTTGAAGAAGATGCTTTAAAATAGAGAATATTAGTCAAAGAAGAGATAGCAGCAGAAGATCAGAAAGAGGCATGTTGGATTTCAAAGGTACCAAAGGACAATGTAAGGCTAAAGTGCTAGAGCCTTAGCACATGGCTTGAAAATGCCCTGATTTTCAGAAGTCATAAATACCTATTGACATGTTGACATCCTGACATCACCTCCATGCTCCTGGCTGAAAGGCACAACGCTTACCAAGGAGAATAAAACAAAGGCTTTTAGGGGATGCTACATTTTAAAATCTTGGCCTAAAATCCAATGAAAGAAATGTATAATCATAGTCTCTAACCTGTGACTCTGTAAGGTCAGAGTCCATGTACGTGACTCGTCATATTTCATGCGAGTGAATATATCTGTGAAAGTATCTGGCAGTTCACCCCTGCCTTTCTGTTTGAGGGAAGAGGGACTCTCAGTGGGCTGGCCTTTATCTCCAGCTTTTACTTCTGTCATCCTCCTCAGCTAGACTGTACCAGGACTGTGGGGAAAGTCAGAGGGAATTGTTCTCTTGCATGGGTCAAAAGCAACTGTGTTTGCCTTGCACCTGTTGGATGCATTTAGCAAAAGGTGCAAAGAGGAATGTTAGCACATAATTGATTATATCAATTATTTAAGTTAAAGGCAGGACTGTCTGTAGACCAGCTGGAGTAGGAGAGTTTTATCCAAAAAACATCACTAAGGGATCTGTAGCTTTGAATTCAGTCACTGAAAGAATTGGCAATGAATAATTTCAACTGACAAGTATAGTGCTTTCTGTCAACAAGTTATTTGTAAACAGGCTGTAAATTTCATTAATTTGTTCATTATTTGTGATCCTTTAACAATTACCTTGTATAAATAAATCTAAACTTAAAATTAGTTGCTAAGAATGCTTGTTGTTTATTACATGTTACTGAAGTGACATGTCTAGCTTTCTAATCAGCTTGAATTTTTGAATAAATTCAATCTCCAGAAATTCAGCTTTCCAAAATGTTTCTTCTGCATTGACTGCAGTGTTATTTATAGAGACAAATGTTTATTAATCTGACCCAGAAAAAAATTCTTCTCAATAACAGACTGTTATAATATAACATATAATAAAATTATAACTGTTGTCTGAATTTACACAGTATGTAAAATGTCCTAGGTTAGGTTTCTACATTATATAAAACTGAGTATCACTGTCCAATGCAGAAAGAACTTACAGCTTTGAAAGAACAGGTTTGGTTTTCCCAAAAAGTGTCTCTCTTATTTGTGTTTTTTCTACCTACTTCCTAAGATAGGAAACAATATTTTTTGTTTTAATAATAAAACATCACAAAATCAAAATTGTGGAAAAATTACTTTCATGATTTTTATGGTTTTCCATCTATAATCTCAACATGGAGAAACAAAAAAACAATTCCTGAATTCAGATCACATGCTTTAATGCTCATAATGCTGAGTTAAATTAGCTGTGGTCACTTGTACCCAAAGAACGCTAAACAGTCACACTCTATATGCAATCTACAAGGACTGTGCTATTATCAGACAGCTGGTTTTTTACAACATATGCTCTAAAAGAGAGCAATGAGCAATGTCCATCACACTTTAGTTCATTTCAGTTCATCCCACTAAATCCACAGTAGCTCCTTCTTCCGCTGCTGTAGAGGTTTCAGACATTGCTCCATAAAAAAAAATTGTTACTTAGTTTTCTCTTGGACTGCTTAAAACAAGAAAAAGCACATATACTGTCATTTTCTCCATTCCAAAAGTGCTGACTGCTTAAGAACAATCTTGGGTAGAATTAATGCCAAAACCCAGTGAATTGTCATAGTATCAGCAAACTCTATGGCTCCAGGTGGAATGGAAACTGCTACCAGGCTTCAAAGTTTAATAAAATAATTTGAAGAAAAGGATACCCTACACTATATGAATGGTAGGTCACGACAGCAAGTACTGAAAAGGCAACATAAGGTCTGACACCTATACCCCAGCAAGACTCTAGTATTATTTATACTCTTATTGATTCAAGGAATCTTTTGACTTTATCAAACCCACATACACCAGCCTTCCAACTGTGACCAACTTCAAACAAAATGAAAAGGCTTTGGTGCACTGGGCTTACTGCATTTCTCGACGAGTGAAAATATAAGATGAACAAATTGCAAAGACCATCAACAACCAGGGTTGTATTCTGTTGACTTGTTTCTGTCTAATACAGGGTGGTTTCTCTACACATCATTAGACCAGTTCAAAGATCCTTTCCTCTGCATGATGTCAATAACAGGAAGAACAAACAGCAAAACAGGTTGCAGTAAAAAAAAAAACCACCATCAGGTATCATCTCTGTATTTGTGTTAGGACCCAGCACAATAGTAATCACTGAAGCTGGTATATCAGCTACCTGACAGGTGTCTGCAAAGATGAAGAGTGGATAAAATACACCTCTTTCAGAGCACATAGTTAAGAAATCTGCATTCGAAACAAACTTCAAGACGTAACCCGCTGTCATTTTGTGTGACCTGTGCTAACCCACCCAATGTTGAAGTCTACATTTTACCTGGCTATATAATTTTTCGAACTGCAATCAACAACAGAGGTTGTAATGCCATTTTTCACATACTCAATTTGCAAATTTTCTGTTTGCCACACTTGGCCTTTCAAAAGTGCAGTCTAGGTTAGTCACATGAGTTGCTTGTTTACAGTGAAGGGTATACTCCACTTAAGGTTATGGTCTCTGCCTTGCACAGATGCCCTGTAACCATGACAAAAATCAAAACACTACCCACTGGTACATCATTTTGAATATATGCTATTTATTTTTTGTAGCTTCCTTACCACATAATGGACAAAAAGTTTAGTTTCTCAACTCAAAAGCTTGCGGAGGATGAACTAACTTTGTTGCTCTACAACATAAAGTCAGCCTCACATGAGAGCTCACAGCAATGATCATTACCACAAAGGTAAGGTGATCATTCCTTAATGGTTGTAACTGCTTTCACACAGTTATTTACAACAGCAATCCTTTCCTTGTCAACATTTTACCTGAAAAAAAAAAAATCTAGGTTGGATTTTGCAATGGAGCTGAAGTGAAATACACACCCAGATTTTCCTGAAGTTGGCAGAAGCCCTTCCCCATGCTCATTTGTAAATCCCAGCACTATCAGTCATGTCTACAAAAGCTATCTGGAGAAGAAAAATGAGATAAGCAGTAAAAAGAGCACCTCAGGAAAAGAAACATAACTAAATCTGCTAAAGGCTCAGTTCCTGAGCAGATACTACAAAGGCACTAAGGTATTTATGAAAGGTAGAAGGCAGGTTGCAGAAGCATTAGGTAAGGGACCAACAAAGGGAAAGGCATGGTCTGTGGATTTGTTTACTTTGAGTTGTTGCATAAAAATTATAATAGTTTCTATTTCACTGCAATCTTTCAAAAATAAATTACATGGATTACACACCCTGATTATCTACCAGAACATAGAAAGAAAACTACCTTCTGGCCTTTGGCCAGTTGTCATGATCACAGAACCTTAGAAATGTACTTATGATTTTTGAGAACGGGGAAGGGGGGGAACAAACGCAAAAAACCACCAAAGAAACACAAAAGCACCCAAGCCCTTATTTTTAAGCATAAATGATGAACTTTGAAAAGTTATAATGATCCCTTTTGGTCTGCCTGAGGAACCTTTGCTCACTGTTTATGATGCATGCTCAACTGATACAGTCAAGTCACTGGGTACTTATTTTTATGTAGTGCATAAAACGTATTCCTTAAATGTATCCCAAAACAGGTTTCTTAACATAGCACTTCTAAAATGAATATTCTGTTGTTCTGAATGCAAAGAATTTATTTTTTGTAGTCTCATTGGCACATAATGGATGAAGAGTTTATTATCCTAGACTCCAGTGCCCTCAGGGAATGCACCTTCCACACTGTTCTTAACCTTTTTCAAAAGAAATACAATTGCAGTTGTTGTAAAGTGCAGCATTACGTGACAGCAGTGAATGAAACCATAATTCTGTTTACTAGATATTACTTATGCTGTGGAAACAAGAGAATTGTGATTTCTGGAGGGACTATGAGGATCACAAACCAGCCATTTACCTGGACATTTTTATTACATTTTCTTTTATTAGTCTTTATCAAATCAAAGCTCCAGATATAGGAAAATAAGATAATGTTTTTATGTCTTCTCTCAATACTAAATTTTATGATTCGATATTACAGTATGAGACATGTTGATACACACTTCGCCATTGGGATATAATATATATGGTGTATAGTCGGAGCTACAGATAATAAGCTGTTAACCTCATGAAAAGTTTTACTAAAATGGCTTTTTTTTTTTTTTTTTTATAAAGTAATGCAAACAACAGCTTTTGCTGTTAAAAGTAATTTTGCAGCTTTTTATTTAAGAACTCTGCTGGTCTGATGCTTTGGGGCCGAAAAATTACATTTGGCTTAAAACTCTAAGTGACACATATGGTTTTTACCTGTCTATATTTGACAAAATTATACTAATTATAACATTTTAATGGTTCTTGCTTATATCTTGAATGAGTTAATATTGACAGGAGCACACAGTGCTGGGTACCAAATCCTCTGTCAGACCAAACAGTGGAGTACAGGAAGAAAGCATACTGTGTTAAGAGGGTGAAGACAAATTTATAGCACCAGCTGGAGGAATGGAGAAGAGTACAGATGTTAATGTATTGTAACACATTAAAAAGGATGGGTAAGCAAACCACCTCCCATGAAGTGCAAACGGCAGGCTGGTATCTAAATGCACCTCAGAGCTCAATCTAAACCCCCAGCTCTGCTAGGTACAGTTGTTAAAGATGGAGATCATCCAACTAATAATGAGGTGTCCTGAGATTAACTATGAACTGAATGACAAGATATTCATTCCTTTAAGAGACAGAGGGAAGCTGAGTTGGACATATGTCACCTCTGAATGATCAGCTACATTACTGTGACTTATGTTTTCACTGCAATTCCAACCTTTTGCTACACTGGTACCTGGCAGCCTTTGTTGAAGAATGTATTCATTGTATAATGAAGATGTATTTACTTCAACAGCAGATAATGTTTTGTTTTGCCTTTTTATTATTAACTTGTCAAAAGGAAAGATATGATAATAATAAAATGACAAAATAACATGTTAATTGTTGAAATAAATGGGATGTATAATACATCAGGTAATGGCAATTAATTATATGGCTGATATACATAATGTCAGTTATTCATTACTACTCTCAAACACTCACAATTATCCATACTTAAAAGTATTGGTAATCATATAAATAGGCTTAATGAGTTATAATAACAATGGATTCTAGCAGTAAAAAAGGTAAATAGGCAAACTTTAAACCTAGTTAAGGGAATAGACTTCTGGGAGGCAAATTGTTTCAGAGTTGGACTGGCATACATTAAAGTTGAAGTCACATTTTTCTGCCAGTTTACATAGTCCATTTGTAGCATAGGAACTGGTGAAGTTTTTAATTGACTATTAAAACTATTGACTAGTTTTAATAGTCTGTTCATTTATTATTTCCAAGGTTCATCACACAGCTTCATCCTTTACTTGATCTACTTCTGAACTTTCCCTGAAGCTTATATTTTAAATATGAAAACTTGAGATACTCAGATATGCTATATAACACAATATGAAAATGTAAAGTAGTCTGATTATACTATTTTCCATAAGATCCAGTTCAATTCTCCATTACCTTTAAGGCTTTACTTTTCTCATGAGTTATATCATACCAAATACAGCTTATTTTCTAGATTAACTATGGCAGCACAGTATACTTAATTTTTAATAATATCTTTGCTTCTGATATATGGATTTGTGTTTAAAATGTGTACTTCGTCTTTTCAAAATATGCTTTTATTTTATCATTTTGACACAATAATCAAGTTCTTTGAACTAAACGACTATTAAAAAAGATCATTTTGCAATACAAACAGATCCTATTCCTAAACCTCTGACTTAGGCGAAATTCCTGTGAGAAGACAAGATTGGAACCAAAACTCTATTTTTAAATGCCCCAAGTATTACGTGCCAGAACAGACTATAAACAAAGTTGAAGCAAAAGTTTACGTAATGCAGTAGAATAGCCCCTTCCTAGGAAGATGAAATAATTAGTGCCAAAATATTTAACACATCATAATTACACACCTATAACATATGCCACTTCAGTAATGATCTCATCTGAAAATTAAAAAGTAACAGCAACTTTATATTTTTCATTGCAATTGGCTTGATAGGAGGGGGGGTTATAAGCAAACTGCTTAAGTCAGGCATTGTTCCTTTCCAAATATAAATGCAAATTTATGCACCAGGGAGCAAGATTGTGTGTCCAGTGCCAGGCTTTCAGTTTGGGCATCTATGTCTTCACTGCTGCTGTTTGAAAAAATCATGTATAAGATATTAAATTCTCTGAAAACATAATTTTAATTACTCTTGAAAGACTTATCCAGCTATTAAATGAACCAGGGTTAACCAAAGGGCTACTGCTATAAAACCATTTAAACAGACCAAGGTGATTTTATCAAATTTCACAGCTGTTCCTGCAGAAAATGCAGTTTCTCAGAACACAAGATTTCTAGTTAATCTGTTAACAGTAAATTTAGAGACAATCTGCATCGAAGGAGAAATTGCTACACAGGAACTGCCTGACTAGACTGGACCTGCAGTCAGCCCAGTCCAGAAACTGTCTCCAGGATGAGCCAGCACCAGATGTTCCTATGACAATAAAGATATAAATACGTAATACACAAGCATAATTTGGCCTACAAAAGGTCACTCTGCTTCATTGCTAAGACACGGCTTCTTTTTCTCCAAAGTACTTTTATTAGCATCACATCATGAAACGTTCATGTTATTCATATAGAAATAACCATTCTTTGAACCTAAGTTTCTTGGGTCAATTGATGGAATCCAGTTTGATAGCATGGTTTGAAGATATATCCTCCTTTATTCATTCAAGATTTTCCATGCTTCTATTCTATTGTTCTTTTATTAGGCAATAATTTCTCTGAATCCTTGGCTATTTCATAGGCTTTTATCTCGCTCCCCTTATTCATCATCCATGTGCAGTGAGCAGTCTCAGTCCCTTCAATTTCTCTCCACATGAGAGACTGTTTCTTTGTCTGATCTGATTCTCAACACCCATAACTTCCAGCTGAGAGAAGCTATACAACACTTCCTCAGGTAATCCATGCCAAGAGAACAACAAAGCTAGGACCATTCATTTTAGCGTTAGAACCACAGTTCAGTGAAACCACTGTTTAGTTGCATCTCAGATGCTGTATTTATGCTGTCTTATGGACTGAAACCAGAGGAGAGCACAGATCTTCCAGCCAAACCATGTGGAGTTGGCCTGTGTCCACACTCCTCTGGGGTGGTCTGACCACGCTCATTTTGCACAGTACTTGGCTAAGGTATCCTTCAAGTCTAAGACAATGAGGTCAGTCCTGTATCCATGAGATATAACAACAACAACAATTATAATAATAATTTTAGCTTTTTCAGCTCAGTGTACTCAAGATAATGCAGTTGGGCTAAAGCTCCCAAGAGCTTTCTTTTCCGAGCATGCTGTCAGGGTGTGTGCCAGGAATGAAGGACTTTGGATGAAAGGTCTGCTGAAATCCTGTTGATGAATTATCTTGGTCAGAAGGAGGCAAAGCTTTTTCAGCTAATGGCCACCTGCCTGGAATAGGACCCTGGATCCAAAAATCCTGTGATAAGTGTGTGGGTTTCATCCTGAAGTTTTGTCTTATTCCAGAAGGAGGCCTATTCACAATGCGGAAATGATCACCCACAGAAAATAGTGAGCAACCAAATCAAGGTAGAGATAAACCTTAGCATTCCCAATCCTTAAACTTAACTCCAATACCAAATGCAATTACACTTGGACGATTGATCTACTGATAATAGAAGAAAATAATAAACAGCACCATGTCAACATCTGTTAGCTTTCTAAGCCTTCAGACCTAGCAGAAAATGGTTCATGGGGTTTATATTCCCAAGCCCCTTATCTCACCCCAACTATAATAAAAACCACAGGTCTAATCACTACATTAAAAGAGCAATGTATTAGACCATACTGACCCTATTCCTAACTCCGCAGGCCTACAGAATACAGCAATAATTTGAGCTTGCAAAGCTTTTATACTTTGAAACACCCATCTAACTTCAACCCTATTAAACACTTACCCTCCACCTATCTGCAGAAGCCTTAGGATCCAGCAATAAATGGGGCTCCTGAAACCACCTCAGAGATAAGTAACATAAAGCAAAGTCTTTACTGGATTCTTCTGGGTCCTTAAAACTAGCGAGAGAGCAAGTGTCTTTATGCTTTATGTTGTGCTTTATGTTCTCTCTTACAGTGAGAATGGCTATAAATTTCAAGATAATTCAAATAATTTCAAATAATTCTGCTTACAACTATATATGAAAGCTCTTTCTGAGTTAGAAAGGTCTCTGGAATGCTACCCAGAGCATAAATTTTTCTTTTATATATGTGCTTCAGGAAGTTAGGCTGCATTTGGAGACAGTGAGAAAAAAATGCAGACCTCCATAATTTTTTTCTTTAAATTTATGGGACATAATAGGATTATCCTTCATATTATGGCTGTGAAGATAAAAACAGCTCATATTCCAGCAGCTGGATGAGCCTACTCACAAAAGTTCAATGTACAAAAGCCACCCAACCCATGAAAAGTCCTCTAGCTTGACCCTATGTTAAGTTAAATGCAGCATCTCTTCCTCCTGTTATTTTCCAAGATCATGATGGTCCATTCCCTTTGTTCCTACCTAAGCCAAATATTTCTGATCACAAACAAATGTGAAGTGTAGACCTACAGCTCAGGCTAGCAAGCATACACATTTGTGTTAATAATCACGCCTCTGATGTTGAGAAACTTTGCAGATAAGTTACATACATGTAAGATAGGAAAGTAGCGCAAGACGCGCTTCTGACATATGAATTCAGGCATTGATTTTTTCCCCCTTTATGCTGCTTGTGTTATGTTGCTTCCTATCACACAACCATATGCTTAGCAAACTTACAAATAAGCTCAACAGGTCAGCAATTAGACAATTGTATGCAACTAGATGTGCAACAAGGTTTATAGATGAAGCAGCACAACTGAAGATCTTCTGTTCTGCCTGAACTGCAGCAAGAAAGGTACTCTGCATTTCCTGATTGCTTATGGACAGACCATCTAACCAAGGGGACTTCTGATGAGCAAAGTAATTGCTTGGGTAATTATGATTCTAGTTACCCGGACCTTACCCATGTTCTGCTAAATAAGCCTCTGCCTTTTCAGACAAGCTGCTGTCTGGTCTCCTGTGAACCTGAAAGGTTATGTCTGAACTCCTAAGTGGCAATTACAGTAGTCATGATGTCAAAACATGCTGTCAAATTACTGTATAAAAGTTTCAGATTCCTGAGCTGTCAGTGTTTTATACTGCTTACTCCAAACTGTTGAATATTTCTTCTAGTCGTGCACGGTAATGCCAAAAGCCACTGTGACAAAAAATACATTTTGAACAAAGGCTAAACAACATAAATGCTTTTACTTTACAGATGGCAGTCAGAACTCGGCAGATGGTGAAAGAAATCCCACAGGATTCTTCTCTCCCTTCTCTATCTTCCCCCCCGTATATATATATGAGTGCATGTCTGTGCGCACAAACCAGCAAAGTAAGTGCCCTGACAAAATACTCAAAAGGCTTTCACAGAAGAAGTATCTATCCTTTGAACAATATCTCAGTGCCCATTTTTAGAACAGAAAAGATCCAGCCAGGGTTGGGTACTAGAGGAGGAATCAGGAAGCACGTGTCTGTTCATGGGTTTGCCACTAACCTGTGATATGTCTTTGGACAGGCACTTCTTTGTTCCTTTTTCTTCCCCTCCCATGCTCTGCCCTCTTTATTTTTATTCTAAGATCCTCAGGGAGGAGACTCTTTCTGCCTCTGACTGTTAAGCCTTAAAACAGCTTGTACCATGCTGGTGCACTTCAATCCAGCTTCTGTTTCACAGAAAGCGTCAGAGAGACAGCACACTCCATGGTATTTTCTGCATTTCACAGAACTGAATATAAAGCCCTCCATGAAATGGAGATATGCCTGATGGAGGGGAAAATATGGGCAAGGATAAACCGTAGAGAATCTACAATGTCCTTTTTGCATCAGGTCTTTTAAAAAGACAGGGGATAAATTAAGCTGGCAGAGAGCCATGCTAACAGGCACGTCTGTGTCCGGTTCCCTTGGTCATGGGGTAACTCCTGCGTGGCACTGCACTGTTCCATATAGTTAGGCATCACTTTGCATTTCTATCTTGAGATTTTTACTATATTATACTTATGCGTACATCTAATGCAAATACAGCCCAAAACACTGTATCTGAACTCTTTATGTTTACCCCCAAAAAAATCCTACCCATTGTAGAATTGTCACTCATGTAGGAAGCACCAGCAACTCAGTGGTACACAGCAGGACCAGGCACCAGCCAGAGCAAGAGCCCCATGATCCCCTGAAACTGCAGGTGGGATTTCCAGTAGGCAGCACTGAAAAATCCAGGCCAGAGTTCAGTTTTGGTAAACACCAAAACACTGATAAATACCTCTGGCCTGGATTTTTAATCTATCCTTTTACTTCTGAAAGAAAACACCCAGTACCTTTAATGCACACAAATAATCAGAAATTCTCTTTTACTTGTAGTACACAAGAACCCCCCTATAAAGCAGCATATCATTGCATATCACAGTATTGTTTAGCACTTACACAACCATACCGTGCACTGACCCACCAGCCATATTCTCCATAACACTAAATTCCCTGGCAGCTTACTCTCCTGGAACAAACTGACTCATTTGAACTTGTCATTATGATCACACTGCAACTCCATGTTGCTTCTGCACAAGACCCAAAACAGCACTAATCTGTAAAGCACTGCACTTTGTCCAAAAATATAAAATTCCTCCACTCACATAAAATGCCTCTCCCTCACTTACCTTCAAGGGGGTGTACTGTAGCTTGCTTTAATTGCTTCAATTTTTCAGTCTCTGATATAGACAGTTTCTCTGATATATATTTGTGCTGATCTCTGTAGGAGTGAGTTTTACATGCATGTACAAAGGGCTGTGCAAACTTTACCTTCTGTAAATGGGAACTCACTTCTTTGTGCAGGTAAATCCAATGTGGTACTAGGCCACCAAGGACATAACTGGTCAAACACACAAAAGACAGCAAATATTGGCACATGCCAATATTTTTAAAGGTGCCACTAAAATCTGAAGTCGGTCACACAGTCTGAATGGACTACAGCAAGGGGAGCAGAGTGACAAGTTTAGCTATTCTCAAATTACTGAATCACTGAACAGATGGACTAGTTTGATAGAAACCTACTATAGCCTTTCCAAAATAAGGAGTATCAGACATATGCACAGAAAATTGTACGCATAAAAGTGTACTCAGCTATCCTGATGCTTACAATTTTGGCAACTCATAGACAAATCTGTTGTTTAACCAGAGAGAAAAGTGATTTTTTTTTCCCTTTACTTTCATGGCAACCTGGTTGTCCACAGCAGAGATGATTTCAGGTAGAAGAAAGTTGTTATGTATTTACATGACACTGATCACAGTATGTTGTAGGCTGAGAACACATGCCAAGCACTTCACACAGTCTACCTCCCCAACTCAGAAAAATGCTTAAAATGACTACACACATAGTCCTCCACTCGAAGGTGAACCAGAGAGGAAGGCCTGTTTGCAACAGCCTTTGTTAGGTCTAGAAACTGTTATGTAGCAGCACTAGGTGTACAAAACAAAGCAGAAGTGGGAGCCAGGACTACCTTGCTGCATATAACAGGATCTGCCCTGAAATTGTAGATTACTTCTTGGGAATTAATATTTAGCAATGGCCTGGCTTTGGCTCTGAGCTTTTCCTTCCTAACCATTTTAGCCAAGTGGCACTCAGATTTAGAACCGTGCCTTCTTCCAGCAATCATGCTAGACAGGTTGGCTGCTACTTCCCACTCAAAGATCTGTATCAGTCATCAAGATTTAGCCAACCAGGCGAATTTTTTAAAAGTGCAAGATATCTATCAGCTGTGCTGCTTGATCAGTTAGTCAGTCAGTTCCATGACAAATGGTACATTTAAAACATTCTAATAGAGACAGCTAAACTTCCCAACTACTCTGTGGTCCATGGACATAGTGGTCCAGAGCTGGGTATATAATCCTGATTTTTTTCCTTTAAATGGAAACTCAGGCCATGCCAATTCTGGGCCCAAGAGCCCAGTGAACACAAGCAGGCTGTTTGCTGGTGTTTCTCCCCACTCCTCTCTGTTCAGCCTCAGGCAACAGAAAGGCAGCCAGTACAAGTTAAAATGCTGCAGTGTCAAAAGTGTGGAGTAGGAAGGAGACAAGAGGACCAGAACACAGCTAGAAGTTGGACATGCCAGAGATCCCCACTGCTGATCAGACCAGGAATAAAAAGATAGAAGATTGGAGGCACCAGTGGAAATGGAAGAAATAAACAATGCGCATTACTTAATTAAAGATTGTATTGTGTGGATATAGGAGGCATTAGGATTCTGACTGCACAGGATTTTGAGGGTGGGACCATTGCCTTTATACAGCTTTTGTGATAAGATTATTATGGATGTGGGTGTGAACTACAGATACAAAAGCTGTCTGAGGTATCTAAATTCTGACATTGTTTGGAATTTGAAACTACTCAAAGCTGAGATCCAGTGGATTTATTTGGGCTCATTTCTAGTTAAAACATTCTTAGCTGAGGTCACGCAATTCCATGGAATAAGGGCAGTTTCTAAATCAAACCACAGCAGTATTAGTAATAGATAGCTCCATCTTTCTGTCAGGAGCCTTTTTATTTTTGCTGCCTCAAAGGAAACAACCAGACCTGATCCTGGATGCCTCTGAGCTTGGTGGACAAGTTACATTAAACCTCTGTTGAAAATAGCTAAGCTGGCTCAAACACCTTGTTCCAGGAAGAATCTTACCCAAATAAGAGGCTCCTATCTCAGAAAAGATCTTAACAGTGCTCTACATTAATTAAAGATTAGGTGATATCATTACAGAGATAGGCACTGTTATCTTCCCCCCTAATGTTATCAAGGTTGCTTTTATGCCTACAGATGAACACTTCCAGACAAAGATATTTTTGAAAACCTCCCATTGTGCTTGAAAGTAGCTGCTAAATGGAATTACAAAGTTTCACAGGGAAGTATATTTTTGGTCTGATCTACAGTTCATTGAAGTCAAAGAGAAGATATGTAAAATCATATTTAACTGTCTCTGCTCCGGAAAGCTAATTTTTTTAGCAAGTGCATGTATAATATTAAATGCATAGTGAGCTTCTTTCATTTTGTTAGCTGTTAAATAAATAGATACTTTCAAGAATCTGCCTGGGTTAAGCTTGACAATAAACCATTACTGGGGCAAGGGAGGGGAAAAAGAAAAGACTGGAAAGGTTTCAGTTGCTGCCAAAACTTCAAACTATACAGTGCTGAAAGCACTGAGAACTCAGGATGCATATTTTTTCTTCAGCACCAAAGTCAAGCAATGAAATTTTTTTTAATGTACTTTGACTTCAGTTAGTATGTATCTAAAGATGCAATCTAACTATATTTCAAATGAGAAGTTTACACACAATAGCAATGATTTACCTAACTTTATGGGAAACACAAGTAAAGGAGTATTTAAAGTAGATGAAAAGGGATTGTTGGCGCTGGCTTAGCTGAACTCCTGTTAAAATTATTTTTCATAGAATCATTAAGGTTGGAAAAGATCTCTAAGATCATCAAGTCCATCCATCAACCCAACACCACCATGCCTACTAAACCATGTCCCAAAGTGCCACATCTACACATTTTTTTAACATCTCCAGGGATGGTGACTCCACCACCTCTCTGGGCAGCCTGTTCCAATGTTTGACCACTCTTTCAGCAAAGAAAGTTTTCCTAATAGCCAATCGAAGCCTCCCCTGATGCAACTTGAGGCCATTTCCTCTCGTCCTGTTGCTGGTTACTTGGAAGAAGAGACCAACACCCACCTCGCTACAACCTCCTTTAGAGACCAACATCCACCTCACTACAACCTCCTTTCAGGTAGTTGTAGAGAGCTGTAAGGTCTTCCCTCTCCCCTTTAATATTTGACACCTCATACATAGTCAATCTCAATATACACAGGAGGATCCTGACTCATACATGTGCATGCACTGTAGCATCCATTCTGCTGAGGTGCATATATGGAGAAAATGCCATTATGAAACATCAGAATAGAGCAATGAATCCTACCTAAGATGGGGAGCTCAACCTTGTCAAGAGACGGAATTGTTTAAAAGAAACCAGTGGTGAAAACCAGATGGTGTTTATGCTGAACTTTGTATATTTACAAATGAATTCAGTTTTGCTTTATTGTTTTTCAGTTTTAAAGAAGAACTCTGTCAGTCCATAGCTGTATAGCTGGTAAGTACACAGCATGAAAGAATTTCTGCGTATGTCTTCATTCAGTTAAGGAAGACTTAGAGCTATTGTTTCAATTGTTACGTAAGTGTACTAGAGCAGTAGCAACTGATTAAGCCACTTTCTCTCTCAAAACTCAAAATCTGCATTTTCCCCTACAGTTCAGACAGACTGTTAAGTGACACCTAACAGACCTTTAGGATTTTTTCCCTCCTGCAGTATTAAGGCAAGCAGCTACCCTGCAACTTCCTGCTTCTGGGACTTAAGGGAAATCCAAAGGAAAAAGTACTACCTAAAATCCACATTTAACTCCTGAGTATCCTTTTGTTTGGAAAATTCCAATCATAAGCTTGAGTTATTTCATTCCAATCCAGGTTCACAAATAGGTTGGGGGGAAAAAAAAAATCATAGCAAGAGGAGCCATACCTTGGGAGATATGTTACCATGGCTGCTACAACACATCCCCAGATCAAAGTGATCCTTTGTTCTCAGAATGCCCTGAGAGCGAAAGCCCTTATACAAGGTAATAATGAACAAGCTTCATTTAGGTCTATGGAAACACTTAAAGTGGCACAGAGGTATCCCTACCAGGAATTGTACTGCACTCAGATATAAGCCAGGCTCTGGGCTGGATAAGCTAGAGTAATTCCAAAATACAAAATTCCTTCCTGCTTTATTTTCAGAAATACATGGCTTGTATCAGATAACATGTTTCCAGACTTATTCTGCTTAAGATTTAGTAAAGGTTTCAAAATAGCACAAGTTTGGTAAAATACTAAACAAATTCAAACAATGCACTTTATAAAAAGGGTCAGACAACCACAGTAAAAGCGCTACTATCCTTCAGCTGAAATTCTGATGCATACCTGGCTGAGAAAGAATTCAAGGCTAAAATTTAAAATGCAAGGTGAAAAACAGCTGAAGTTATCATCTTTCATTTTGGAAGTGCAGGAAGATTTTTGATACTTATGTGACGCAGTTAGGCATTGAGTGTTTTTTCCAACAGTACCTGAACACCTAATTGCTGAGAAGAAACACCCAGGCACTACTAAAATTCCCCAGAGACACCTATTTCTACCTCTACCCTTAAAATCTGGCTTTTATGGATTCCATCATCCTGTGAAAAAAAGGAGCCATGAGCAAGTGTAACAACCTGAATATTCAGTGTCTCAAAAGAATTTGTATGCTACATAACAATAATACCATAACAACAGTTTGTATGCTAACCTATGCTGCAAGTGCATCTGGGTGGATCCCAGCAGCTTGGAATGCAACCCTTAAACCTTTTTAGTGAGATGAATTAAAAGACAGACTAGAAAGCTACTGTAAAGTAGCTGAAAGAGACAGATTATGTTTCAACAACCTTATTGAGATGTATTCCTTACTTGGAGTCATTTAAACATGTTTGCATCCACAAAGAATCTGGAACAGAAATTATTCTGTGCACAGAGGCCAGGAGCTGACACTGTTCACCTATGGAGTTGGTGAGCTCTTGTTTGTGCTCTCAATCTCTTTTCTAAGATTTTTAAAAACGGAAGAGTCAGAGAGGTTAAAACTATTTTTTAAAGCAGTGAGTTCTTCACAATCTCTTTGGAAGTCAAAAGAAAATTGTTACAAGTGTTATATTGTTTCTTATATTGAACTCTAAAAACAAAGTGTAGACGTGTCTTTTGGCAAATTTAGGTGTGGCTTATGGGAAAATTTTTCTATGACTATATCAGCTGTATCGGTTTCAGAGCCACACACAGGGTCACCACAGTGTTAATTCCCTGCTTACCTTTCCCTACCAAAACAGCTATGTGCTGCATCTTTGCATCAGTATAATTATACTCACACTAATGAAAGAAGACAGGTAAGAAAGGTGCTGAAGGGAAAGAAAGGACTACCATCTCCAGTACTACTACTACATTATTAGCAAAGTATAAGAGAGAAATGTTTTCCTACAGCCACATTCCATTCATGGCATCCTCTCCTGATATCCTTTGAACAGTGTTTGCTTAGGGAAGACCTGCACAGACATCAGAACCCAGATGGAGCAGAGCAAGCCTGCAGAATTAAAGAAAATGGGTGATATTGGCACTGACCGTCTCCCATTAATCTCTGAAAGCTTTGGGAAGGAAGCCTCTAGTTGCCCTACGATCAGGCCCTCTACCCTGAGCTGCATCCCTACCTCAAAACTAAAATATTCCCCCTGTATCCAAGGTCAGGGATGTCTGCAAGCAGTGGTAGGAGCCTAGCCCAAATCCCATGTGCATAGAGGCAGACGTGTGCTCAATCACTCACTCAGAATTTTTCCTGCTCCACTCGCAACTGTGAGAGCACCATCAGCGTTTGAATGGCTGGGGAGACCTTACCAACAGGCCCTGCTCTCCTCCACGTCAGCGAGTGGGAGTCTTTCACTAATCAAGGACTTCTAGGGCAGGGATGCAGGGAGGGGAGGCAATGGGGATTATCTGGGCTGCTGCTCTTTGATGATTAAAGGTTTTCAAGTGTCAAGAGCAATTTCCAAATATCAGTTGTTTTCCTCTGCACGGCTTCATGCCTCTGCCGCTTTCTGTGTTTAAAAAGTTTAGTTACATATTTTGAGAAGCTCATCTGTAGAAAAGGAAAATGCCTCAGATACAGTGATTCTGATTTTGTGACAACTGACTTCTGAAAATAGTACATTTATTCAATGAGCTTAAGCACAGCAGTCCCAGTTGTTGACTCTCCTCATGAAAATATTGATTCTAAGCTCCCTAGCTTATAATGTTTTGATCCACATTCTGGGCCTATTGATTTACCTTTGATACTTCAATCAAACTGTTGTTTATATCAACAGCAAATGCATCTGATCTCTCCAAAATAATTAGATTAATCACAGGAGGATCTACGAAAGCCTTGTTTTGATTGATTATGTCTTTATGCTCTCCTGGGGAAAACAGGTAAATTTGAAAATGTAAAAAAAGAAACAGTTGTTAGCCTTTTCCTTCTAGCATCTTTGAAGTGTTTTTAGTCTCAGTTTTCCTTTTATGATATCAGGCTTTTACAAGATTGCAGGCTTGCAGCGTGCTTAGTTATGATTTCCTCAGTGGCTGACATTTTGCAACACATAATGATTTAGCCAATCTGAGCAGAACTATCATTACACAATTTATTGTTCCCCAAAGCATTATTTGTTATAGAGACTATTAGGCCTATGAGTTACATTTTATAGAATTCTTATTAGAATTATTTTAAACTCCAAGGAAATTAATCTCTTCCTTCCACACCTCCTGCTCCAAGATTTCCATTTTGCAAAGCAAAGTATTCAAGCACAAAAGAGGTGGGGGTGGTAGGTACTTCTCCTAAAATCATCAGTGCTTCTCCTTGCATAAAAAAAACAAGTGACGGCTCCCAGATTTTACTTTTAAGGGTAAAATTCTCCTTTCATTTCTACCACAGAAACACTAGTGATGCCAATGGGAGTTCTGTGTGAGTGTTGAGCCTAGCTGCAAAAAGAATGGTGGATGCAATGCCACTGTTCAAAAATGAATTTTTTATTTGATGAATGAATTGCTAAAGGAAAAAAAAAAGCACTAAAAAATTTTCCATTCTGGAAACAATGACTTTGTACAATAATCCTATTGTTCAATCATCACTACAGTCTCTATTGGAACCATGCCCAGAAGGACTAAACATTTTGTGCTAAAACTGTTGCATACCTTTGCTAGGGGCCTTATACATTAATCAATAGTTTTGATTACTCAATCCTATTATTATGGCATTTTTTGGAATAAACTGTTAGGGTTATTAATTACCCTGAGAAAGTTATTTATCTTCTAGCACAACAAAAAAAAGCTTATACTGACACTGTCAGAGAGCTGTTTAATGCACTGTGACATGTTGAACTTCACTCAGCTTCATGCTCTTTCCCTCCCCTCTGATGGTGTCATTGAATGATAGGATCAAACCTTGGGTTATGGAGCCACAGGAGGCTTCCCTGAAGATCAAAATGCTGCTGCTGCTGCTAAAGGTCACTTCTGGGAATGTATTTCTCAATTTGAGAGGGAGCTCAGCTACTGGAGGCAGTGCAGGGAAAACAAGGCTTGTCTGATGTTGGAAGTAAGCTAGGCCAAGGGCACATTAAAAATCAGCGAACGGACACAACAAAGAAAGGATGCATATAATTGAAGAGAAGGAGAGAGAGTGGAGAGATGGGGGGGAAGAATAAGCACGTAGGAGATACATTGCTAATTTGGGGGGGGGAGGGGGGTGTTTTGCTTTTCATGCATGCATAATGAGGGTTAATTAGCTCTCCATGTGAAGGGAATTTCTGCATCTCAGTCAGGAAGCAAGAAAATCTTGGAACTGCTTTTATTCAGAAAGAGTAGAGCAACATTACAGAGCAGACCAGGTCTGGAGTGGACCAAGAGAAATCATTTTCTGTGCAACAGAGTACTGAAGAGCTGAAAGAGGAAGCAGAAGTGCTGCAGTGACACACTTAACGTTTCTTGAAGATAGAAAGAGAACAAAGGAGTGGGCGGTTTCTAGACATTTCCTTTCCATACGAAAGCAGACCTGTATTTATGAAGACAGTCACTCCCCTGAAAGGGCCACCTTCTCTTACCTTGCTAATTATGTAAGGTTCTTAAAATTTTTATTAGTTAAGAAAGCAGTCTTTTTCTTTCACTCACAGCAAGAATTATCATATGGTTGTGCAACTCAAAACTTACAAGTGTAAGAGAGCGTGGGAGCTACCATCTAACAGCTTGTCAGGTCTCATGCATATTCTATGCTGGCTGCTGCAGTGTGCTCAGGATGACATCATACCCTGAGCTGTCGAGCATCTGACATCACACCTTCTGGAAGAACGTCTTCTGCCTGAAAATAGCATGCGAAAGCTCAAGCCAGAACGTTCAGTACCTATTCAAAGTGTACAAGTAGCACAGATTGGACACATGTGGGATCCAGCACTGCTGAAGGAGGAGGAGGAGGACATAATACCACACATCTACCTCACACAGAGCTTACAAACTTCAATCCATTGGAAGCTGCAAGTAATTTTGTAGTACCTGAATGCCAGATAATGCAAAATTCTGCTGCTATTATGACGGCAAGCATAAATATTCTACCTTCATCCCTCTGAGAAGATTTCCTTTTTTCTCTTTTCCAGGGATTAATTTCTCTTTCTCTATACAATTCAGTGGATAGCATTCTGCCTTTCTTCTCCAAGTGGTTTCATACCAATACTTCAGCCACTGGGTTTCAGGAACCCAGGCTATCTCTTTATTCTGTGTCTCTACAGTACCCAGCATAACAGAAGCCCTTTACATACTTCTAAATATTAATAAAAAGAGAGAACAGTATGGCACTTACCTTGGATTTGGGAAAGGCTGTATTGTACAAGATGCTAAAACCAAAGTCATTTGTTCATTTCTGTCTGAAATAGTTTGGGTTTTATGTGGCTCAAGAAGTGAGGATAAATTTACAATCTATAGTTTTCTGAAATGAACAGAGAAAAAGGAAATTAAGAGAATTCTTGCAGCTGTCTTGGATTCACATGTCTAGTGTTTTAAACCAGTTTTTCCGTGCAACGTCTAAATTGAAAAATTCACATTACAAGTTAGAAGAAATCTCAAGGAAGATACATTGATTTTTATGGAGGATTGGTGTTAAACCACTTTTTCCTTATGCTACAACTAAAGTGAATCTTAAATATTTTATGGGATAAAAAAATCTCAACAGAGTTGAAAGTTACACTAATAAGAAAGGCCCTGCTTAAATTCCAGTGAGCTCATTCAGGAGCTGGGGAGATATGACGTTTCATTTCTCTAAAATTTTCAAATAATGGGAAAAGTATTGAAACTGAAAAGCAAAACTCAAATGCTCACAGGTTTGCAGATTACCATGCCTTCTACCTGTGAGCCACGGCCAGCTACTGCTGGGTCCTAAACACCCAAATCACTTCAAACCACAGCGTTTTAATGGCCCATTAGACAAATTACTTTTCCCTGAATAGTTAATGAAACATAGCTCTGCACATTCCTCTAATTTCACATATGGCAAAGAGAATTGAAACCACCAGTATATTTTAAAGATTCTGTTTTAAAATGTCATCTTTTGATATGCAAATACTAGGCCAGAAATAATACCACTTCTTCCACTAATGCTCTATTCCTTAAACCTAAGGAAAAGAATAATCAAATCAATAAACAGCTTCAGTTTCTAACTCCTTCTGTCAAGTTGCTTTTAAAACAATATGCAGCTAAAATCTCATAGTTAAATATGCCAGGCCAACATATTGCTTCAATTACTGCCATATAACCTTTTGCAACTTGATATCTGTTATCTTATCTCTAATAGCTAAATACCCACCCTGGGGAAAGGACCTGTGCATAATAAACAAGAAAATTGAGTCGTTCTCTTAAGACAGCTGTCAGGTAGCACAAAAAGTGGCAATCAAATGATCCAAAATAGCACTCAAGCAGATCAAATTAAGGAAAAAGCTTGTGTGTGTGTGTGTGTGTGTGTGTGTCCACAGATGTCACGTAACAGGGTCAGTTCCTCTTACCTGCTGTTCCTAAAAGAATTACTTCCTAAAATGCAAGTTTGAAACAAATGTCCTCCAGCAAAGCCTGACTCCACCCCAACAGGCACTAAATCTGATGTGTCGGACAAAAGGAAACCAGGCAATGTAAATCATTTGTTAAAGCCAGTACAATCTGGATAAACAGTAGATTCATATTCAAACTTGGCAAGAAAATCAGAGGGAGAGGCCTCTCCATTTTGCAGGGATCTGGAAAAAGTGAAAAGCCTATGGAAGACTAATAAAACTTTTTTGGCATGCCATCTGGAAGTATCAGCAGTTTCTGATTTTGGAAAGAATGCATTCTGCTTTTAACTTCACACAATGCTTTATTTCTGCTTTCATGTACTCAAGACCAAGAAGCCTTTTTACAAACGGCCCAAATATCAATACGTGTTATTCTGTCTCACCCAGGTATGTGCACTTTGAAAACAAACTGAGACATCTTGCAACTTAACTAAACATCGCACAATAGCTCAGCGAATTCTGCCACCAGGAAGTACAAGTGCAATACAGTCAAGACCTGCAGACTTTGGAAAGGTTGTGGAGCACTAAAAATGAATGGAGGAGGAAAAAACAAAGGGAAGAAAGCCCTTCTTATTCTTCTCTCGAGAGACATAGCCTGCAATATGACAGCTTTCACCTATGACATCAGCCAGTCTGTGCTTCAATCCAACAGAGTACTTAACTCATACTTTACTTTAAGCCTGTGAATAGGCTGAATTTCTCCCAATTCTGAATAGAAATTCATACCTATTTAGTTATGAATGCCTGACTAGATCAAGGCCCCAGTTACTCGGATGATGAGGTTTATTGCCAGACTGTATAAAGAACAGGAGCAAAGGTTATAGAGTTTCCTATTCCTTCGATGGAAAAAGGATGTCAAAGAAAGATGAAAGCAGGAAATATTCCTTAAACATAAAGCCCAGAAATGGCACTACCTCCTAACAAACCTTGACACTGTAGTAACAGCTATGCAGACCAGCTTGTGGCTGTAACACAATCAAAGTATGCTTTAAGAACTTACTCCACTCTTGCGAGAATTAAATAAAGGAGGAACCTGGACGAGACTATCTCATGTGCCAGAGCCACATAATAACCACCTGATCCAGGGCAAATGGCACAGTCCTCCATGAACCCAGATGCTCCTATGCTTTGGTTTAAATCTGAAAACAGGTTTTTCACCAGTTTAATTTACATGAGGAGTTCAAAAGGCTTATTTTTCATTCCAACAGAGAATTAACACAAATGTCAGAAGTTGCCAGGGAACAGACTGTCACCCTCCAACTGCTTCCCTCCCTTCAAATACTTGGAGAATATTGTACTTCATGTATCGCCTTTTAATCCTGTGTTCTGGTGTAGGCTTTTTAATATGTACTTGCTGTATCTGTACAAAATCTGAAAATGCAGAGTAGCCTACCAGACAGAGCTTTGGCTTGGGATTTAGGAGACCTGCGAGCTGTTAAAAGCTGTTAAGAAGGTTGCAGTAAGTCACTTCCTTACTCTGTGCTTCAGGCTTTACATTTTGGCAGCGTAATATTGAAATGCTTTGAAATTGGTGGATGAAAAATCTCTCAGACTTTAAAACATAGGAGAAAGCATAAACACACACAAAAGACACCCTTGCTAGAAAAGAAAGATGCAAGCGATCCATACAGAACCATCAAGAATTCAGTATGTTTCTAACAACTACAACATACAGCTTCCATAGATCATTTCTTAAGGTATGCCAACCTTGCAGTCAAAAGCATTACTCTGACTGGCAGGCTACCCCACGAGCTTGCTTTAGGCTAACCAGTTCATGAGCTGCATGGAGTCTCTCACCAGTAGTAGTGGAGTTCAGTGTGGGCTGCCAAACTCATCTGAAAAGCTTTGAGTTTTCATTGCCAAGGCCACTGTGCTGCTCTTAGTGCCCAGCCAAGGCAGTTTAAAGTTAGCCCAGTTATACAACTGATTTCCATTTGCAATACAGACAAACTATTAAAGAAAAGGTGGTTCAGTTTTACTAACACTGAGTCAATCTGTGCTTTACCTGAGACCCCACGAAGACTAAACAGCCACAGCTAACACTTAAGGACACTGCTCCAGAAGAGTCTCCATTCTGGTCCACTGCACCACAGAAAATTGGAAAAAAAGCTAAGATTTATCACAAACATTGTACCAAATGCTCTCCAGCTCTGAGGTTCTCTTGCAGGTATAAAGGAACAGCATAAGTAGTTTATATGTCTCCATGCCTCTGCCAACTGCTTCTGATGCAGGGCTCAGAAGACTACAGCATGAAATGCCCAACTGTGCTAGGTAAGCTTAAAGTATGTTGAAAGGTAAGTGCTTTTACAAAACACTGTTTTCAATTACTTCTTTACTAAAGCTGAGGTTTCATAGGTGCTTTCAAGGTGAAAGACATTGTAAAGTGTATGGTGTAAAGCCTGACGTTCAGCATATAGACACAGGCTAGTCTAACTTTGCTAAATCCAATTCTTTCTAGCTCTCACTCACTGTTTCTCTTTCTTAAATACCCAGCCTATGATGGAAACTCTTCCCCATAGGAATAGTTAGTAATGATAGGCTGTATTCTTATGGCTTGTGCTGCCATAACCACACATTGATTTCAAATATGAAAATACGTTACTAGAAAACACATCTTTAAAACTGTATGCTCAATATATTTGACGTGTGAGCTTGCAGCCTCTAGATTGTTAATTTAAATTCAAAGCAAGCTCATAGTGAAAGAAAATTCTGCCATCTGGCAGAAGTTAAAGCAATCCACAGTGTGAGTGGGCAGGTGCTGACATCCCAAAAAGACTGTCCCAAGGAGTAACAACTGTGGGCTTTCTCAGCTGAGGTACAAAGTTTGAGCAGGCCAGACATTAGGCTGCTTATTCCACTTCTGTAAGTGCCCAGGGCAGCAAAAGACAATGCACACGAGCAGAGCAGGTAAACAGAGCCTTTCAGTCCTCTCAGTGTACTTCACTGGAAATGAAATGAATGCTGAAAAGGGGAGGAAAACTCTTTGTTGATGAGATACAGGCTGCCTGATGTCAGTTCCAGCGACAATCACATCGGGCTGACTGCGAAGATATGTGGAGAGTTCATCTTCTCCTGGACAAACTCTGCACTTACTTATTTTCCAAAATAATCATACTTGAAGAAAAACATGCTGAATGAGTTGTACAGAAGGTGGTTTTGAGAGCCAAGGAAGAGAAGACAGATGGACAAGCACTAATGAAAGATTAGATTTTGAAAGCACTAGATGAGCACAAGGCCTGTGAAACCCAGGCTCTTGTCCTTCTAGAAAACAAGGTCTGATGGTGTTGCCTTCATGTATTGTATTTCATTTGATCCTCAGCACGGCCTTGGCTAAAGAAGAAAGCAAGTTCATTCACATCTCTCTCATATCCAGATATTGCACTGGAAAAACTACATGCCAAAAGCATCTCTCCAAGACCACATAGCACTTTTTGAGATAAACAACAATATTAAGGAGTTTGGGGAGTCAGGCATCCAGCTCCTCTTACAAAAAATGGCTCATTAGCTCCAACTGACATAGGAGCTTGGGTTTACATGGTTTGGTAAAGTTCTGGATTACCATTTTGGGACTGTTTAAAGCCCATTAACAAAGCAGGCAATTTACCCCCTTTGGGCTTCTTAGGTTCTGGATGCCTAAGTCCTTTGGGTTCTCTCACTACAAGGAGAAGCTGATAACAGAGCAGCTTATTGACCTGCCACTAGCCACATGCATGTACGCCACAGGCTTTACATGTTACATAATTTACACAAATAAAATACTCTTTTCCCTCAAATTTACAGTACAGTATGCATGTTTTATAATTGCGATGCATTAGAGGCTGTCATGGGACAGCACAAACTGTACCAGGCTGTACAACTCACCTGCCAATACAACTTGCTGGAAAAATTCTTATTTCTGTCTTTAGAGATGACTGATTTTAAAAAACAAATGAACAATCTAAAATCCTGCTCCATAAGGGCTTCCACACTAAAACCTGGATTGTACTAACATATGTTTTGTGTTTAAAGTGTGACAGAGCTGTAGTCAGCAGAAACTGAAATCAGAAGTAAATACTTTCGGGAACTTTTCCTGATGTGGTTGGAAAAGAATGCTGTCTAGAGAAAGAGCGCTGGGTGCATATTTATTCAGAGGTCAAGAGCACTGCTCAGCTAAATGTTCTGCCTTCTAATGCACAAAGAGAACAACACTTTGCTGGCCAGAGAAATAGTTTCTGTACTGTACATCTGGTTATATCATCAGTGCTGCAGCCTTTTTTAATTCATGACAGGTTTTAGAGGATTATAATGATGTTTTCTTCTTATTTCAATTATTCTGGTAGATGCTAAGTCTGCTTAGAGAGTGATGGTTGCTTTGAAAGAATTAGGAAAGCTATGCCCTTTCATATATATCAGACGACTCCATAAATGTCCTTTTGAAGGATGAGGCAATTCTAGAGACTTTTACAAACAATCCAAACAACATATTTAATAGTAACTGAAATTGACCTGAGCAATCTGATGACTTTCCGGTGTTTAATTCTAATAGTGTTTATAGATGCATTATTAGGGAAAGTAATTTACTTTCTTCAAAAGACCAGCCTAGTTAGTTCTGATTATGATTACAAACCGGTCATTGAAACTGCAGCCAATTCAAGGGTATCTGTAACTTGCCTTCATACACACAGACTGCTTTATTTGCCAACTCTGACATGAGGAAAGGATGTTTGCTTTGAAGGAGTGTAAATCTAGCAGCTCAACAGATGCAATAGATGGGGGCCCAATTTGGGCAGCTGTTGTACAAGCCAGAGACACTGCAGCTAGTGCTGTGCTGCAGGATGAGCATTCTTCCCAAAAGCCAAGTATTTCATTGCCTTTCTCCATGTACTAAAGAGCCCCATGTCTCCCACTAGGAGAACCCTGAGGGAAATGTTATCATCTGACAAATATGTTACATCTTCAAGGAGTTACCAGCTGTAGGAAAGCTTTTGCATAAGGAAAAGTTCTCCCTGAGGCTCTTCAGGCCAGACAGTTTCAATGACGCACTTTTAAATGTTTCACTTAAAAATGCTGCAAATGCCTTCATGACAGGAAATGACATACTTAAAATTAAAAAATTAAACAAAAATCACCCAGACCTGCCTTATCCAAAACAAGCAAGTTCCTTGGCAGTCCGAGTTCTTACTGCCCCAGCTATGCTCACAGACCATCTCCTTCAGTGTGACACTTCAGTATACCAGCAGCCATTCCCATTTGTCTCTGACTGGGAGACAAACAGCTTGCCACATTTTCTGAAACAGGTAGAATGTGAACTCTAAATGTTATATCCTCTAAGGCTGTACAGTTGCATTTTAATAAAAAAATTCTCAAGAAGTTTCTCTATTCGATTAAAGTTGCATTGGTACAAAGGGAAATGCTCATTCACTCTATTAAAAGCCCAAAGCCTTCCTCAGATATGTCCTTATAAAGGCAACTATGAATCCACTTTATATCTCTATATATTCAGTCTGGACTTCATTTTCACCACAGCCACTGGCTCTCTCCCACACACCATGATGGATTAGTAGGAAGCAGACAGTTAGTGGAGACTTGGATACTTTTCCCACTCAACTAAAGGTGTAGAAAGCCACCGGAATAATAATTTGATAATGAGAGAAAGGAAAAAAATTACCTTGATTCTTTTTTTACTGTACTTGTGTCTAAGTACTAAAACTAATTCCATAACTTGAAACATCCTTTGAGGAGGAGGGAAAAAAAAACCCCACAACCCAGTAATAAGAAAAAACAAAAACAAAAACAAAACAGGGCTGAGTGGAATGAAGAGGAGTTCTGGTTCCCTTTAACCAGAAATGGGGTCATAATGATTGGGCAGAGCAATGGGATTTTGCATTACTGCTGCATTTTACAATTTGTTACTAAAAAAAAAAAAAGTTTTCCTAGATTTTTAGCAGACACTTCTGAGATTTTCCTGGGGTTTGTCCTCCCGAAATGTCTGTCTTTGTGTTTTGCCATGTACTCGCTTCCACAGGAGGTTTCTCTCCTCTCCTTCTCTATGTTTGGAACTCTTTGGCCCCTTACCCATTTAAAGGAGGAGACCTCTTGCTGCTCTCACAGGTGCTGCTTGCTCCCTGAATATTGAAATAGCCCTGCTCCTTTCATGAGCTGTAAGACACCTACATCAAGGACTAGAGGATCTAAGCAATGACCCTGATATTTAGATCTAGAAAGTTGTTGATAGCCAAGTTCACTCTCAGCATAGTTTCACTGAATTTGAAAGACTCGCATGTGGGATACATTTGGTCCTCTGTGTTAAAACTGCAGGTCTGATCTAGTGATACATAATAAGCAAAGACATTTGAGGGAGTTCGGCATCTTTCAGGGTAAGGATTTTTAGATCTGTACCTTTATTCCCAAAAGAATTAAATGAATAATGAAATCTCCCTGCAGTGAGAACAGCTGAACTTAATTCAGAGGAAATTTCTCAAAGAACTGCCTTGGTGCCTAGCAAATGCGCCTGTCAAAAAGGGTTGCTCTTTCCCAGGTATTTGTGTTAGAAATTCCCTGCCTATAGATTACACAGAGTGGCTCGGGATAGATTTGTGCTTTAAGCAAGGTTTTATTTTGTAGGTTGGAAAATTATGCTTTTTATTAGCATAAATGTGACAGCAGCTTAAAGACCAAAATTCTATTTAACAAAATTAATTTCAAGCTAATAAGTCTTCAGATAACCAAAATACAAACTTCTGAAGATCGGCACAATTTCTTTGAGCGGTTAATCCTTTCTTCTCTACAATAGCAACTGACAATTTATACTGTATCTGTAAGACTGTCACTATATCAGATTGGACACTTCCATTCTTAGGCCTCAAGTGCTTTGGACAAATGACAAAACCACCTGGATATCTGATTACACAACCTATACCTCAGGAGACAATTACATACTTGGCAATTTAGAAGGGACCAAGTTAAACCCTGATGTCATTTCCTTACAAACACTAAATTGACTAATAGAATAGGAGAATTCTAACATATCTATCTTAGGCAGAAATACCAATTCTTATCTTTAACAATCATCATGGTATAGATAAATCTTTGATATCTGCAGGCTGCAAGAATTACTAAAACTAGCATCAAAATTTGTAAGACCGTTTGATTTTTAACTCTTCAGGTGCACATATAGACATGTAGACATTGTTTTAAAACACCACCAACAAAAAGACATTTATAATAGTGTAGCATTTTAATTAGATTTTTCAGACCCTAAAGAGGTTACCTAACTATAGGACACTTAATCTTGATGGTTTTGGTAGGTTGGCTCATCTTCTAAGCAAGAAAGTAGGTGTAGAATTATCAGAGCTGAATCCTCCTAGTGAACCCCTTCCTCTGTCAATCCCTGGTTTCTTTAAAGTTTCAGAGATTATTTCCAAGCGACTGTTTACTTTTGTATTTTTGTCAGCCAACCCACAGAAGGAAAACTAATTGTGTAGACTAGTTCTAAACAGACTGCCAATAAAAAATTTAAGCACCACTATCTAGAAGTAGAGTTTAAACAGAATTTTAAACTAAATCAAAATGTCAGAGTAAAGGACCGTCAATGTAACAAGCTCTGATGCACTGCACTTTACCTAAGGTATTGCAATAAGAACTTCCTCCTTCCTGAATCTGAGAAACCGTAATTCAAATGTTGAATCCTTTGTGCAATGGCTTGATGCTCAATGGCCTATGGAGCATATAAAAAGTAGCACACCATTGCCTGTGCTCTGAATAGATGGCTCTTCAGCAGAAAACTCAGGCAGAGGAAATGGATTTATTTAAGAAAAAAAAGCCATGTTGAGGCAGGGGAAGCCTCGAATTTCACTGTACGTGGAACTTGGCAGAGTGTCTGGGAAGAGCACTTTCTTCTTATTGTCAGTCATTTCTTTAAAACCTGGCATTTTAGGCCATGTGTCTGCAGTTTGTCTACATGGGAAATTTCCTATCAGTCATAACTATATTCTGCCAATTCTGCTATGCTATTCTGGTCTAACTCCAGTATAAACATAGCACACAAAAGTAATTTTATTTTTTTCCCAGGATTATTAACTCCAGTCTGGATTAATCACTTTTATTCTGGAATACAGTTTCTAGATAGAAAGGTATATAGAGTAACAACTTTGCTGCATGGCCAGGTCTTTAAGAGTTAAAAAAAATTGTTCCCAAGGAACTTCCACATTTGTACAGTGTCAGTGCCAGCTATATGAAAGCCAACAGCAGATAAAACAACTCGGATAAAGCAGGCTGGGGGAAAAGGTTGCTTCAGGTATAACTGTGAGACCGAAAGGCGGGGATGCGAGAGTTATGAATCTCTCCTTGCTATAAATCACTCAGTGGTGTTCCAGCTGAGCTGAAAAATAAAAAGAAAAGCACTGGGCTTTATAGCACACTCGGCATTGTTTGTTTTGTCTGCCAAGTCTATTCCTCTTCCTTCAATGGAGTACTTGTGGTTTGGGAATGACTTTTTAGCCAGTCCTGTCTGTCTCTATCTGAGGCCCCAAACTCACATTTCTGGAGTGTCATAGAAGCTGTAAGTTTGTACTTCTGTTCTCCAACCCTCAGCAGACACTGGACTGTTTGTGTGCCAGTATTTATGCCATTTCAGCAAGTACTTAGAAAATGAAAACATCAACTCGTCCTTATAAGCACAGAGATTCAGAAAACAAAGTTTAATTTTGAAAACACAAACATACAAAGGAAAGCAAGCCACTCAGCAATAATGAAGCCTTCCACTAATTGGAACCATTCCTTTCCATGCTATTTATCAACTGTGGATCCTGTTTCCTACTGCACCACCTGCAGTCAGCACCACTAAGCTCAGTTTCGAGTTTCTCAAATCTCATAGTGCCAGGAATGACCATGTTACCCAGACACTTCCCTGGAGTTCATTAACAGCCTTTTCCCAGTGTGTTAAAGATTGCTCTTTTTTGGCTTAAAGGAGAAATAGGGGAGAGCAGGAAACAAAGACATTGCCGTAGTTGTGATACTCAAAATCCCCAGATGGGTTTGGTGGGAGGCACTGCAGACAGCATATCAGCCCATTCTGCCAAACACAACCACAATCCAGGGACCCTACTTCCCTCTATCATGGTGCAAGCAGCAAAGACACTGTGAAAGAACAGAGCCTCACAAAGGTAAGGGCTTGCAGAAGGCAGCCCTGGCAAGTAAAGGGAAGATTATTGTTATATCTTTTTAAAACAATTTTTCCCTTATTAATGCAAAAAAAAATATAAATCCTTCAACCACTATGATTCAAAGTGTTCAGTTTTCATGGTCTGGATCGAGGCAGAAGACTGAACAGAAAACCTGTGACATGCCAGCTTCCATACTGGCATACTCCCATTGCTCATGCAGAATGATTACTCTGAAAATTTATTTTGTAAGGAATATCAGTAAGACCTACCAGACAACAGAATTCCTCAGAATTCCAAAGATTTGTCAAAATGCTCTGCCTCTGCATCCCAGTGGAGGGAAAGCAGGGAAAACCTTTAACCACCCAAAACATAGGGACTGGTCCTTCTTTATGTGGCTTTTCACAATGCAAGTAGAAGTATTTGTTAAAATATGGAATATGAAACATCAGAATTCAGAACAATTCTTTGCAAAATTAAAGGAAATTTGCAATTAAATTTGATCATCTGATTATTCAAAGTTTATTTTGAACCACATTTTTCCTTAGAGAGATTTCATCCAACAGGAGGCACATAACCCATGGATAAGGGAAACCTCTAAGAAAGCACTAACACAGATGTGCTTAGATCTCAGATCTTCTTGGTGTCTTGGTGTTTAATAATCCTCTAAAGAACAAATTAAATTATGCCTCCATGACCTCCTCTGTCCAGGACCAACTGAGATTTAAAAAGAATAATAAAAAAAAAAAAGAAGTCATTGCTGCTATTGTCTATTTTCACTATGGTTCTCAAAAAGGTAACCTAGCAGTTCAATTTTTTCTGTACTTCTTCTATTGAGTACAATTAGTTATACTGAGAAACACTACCCTGTTCCCTGTCAGCTTTAAGGTTTGTGGACCCACACACAAAGTGTTTGTGATGTTCTCATGGTGAAGAATACCCAGGTACACACCACCCCTTTTCAAGTGACCAGCCTGACACAATCCTTTATTCAGATTTTAGTATTAATGTCACTGTTAAGACATGGACAACTTACCTATTTGCACTTTTTGCTCAAATAAATTTGATTTACACAGAAGCATTTCATAAGTAGTAATGAGATAAGGCTTTGAAACTCCATGTACAATAGGTAACTATTAGTATTACTATTATCTGGCAGAGACAACACTGAAAACTCCCTGACTTTAGGCTATGCTTCAAGAAAATCAGCATATCTGTGAATTTCTAATTCCCATCTTTTAAGTTTTCTGAATTTAATTTGTTAAAGCATGCTACTCTGAGAATTCACACCACTGTGAAGCACAAGTAACTCTAATAGATGAAATTCAGCCCCAGTGAACAGTGCGTGAGGACAGTCTGATGGAAGATCTGCCACTCAACTCAGGGGAACCCCTGACCCTTCCTGTCAATCCCAAACAGGCTTCCCCTTCGAGTGCCATCCTTCCAGGCCTTCTTCCACCAGGGCAGTTCATATGTCAGCTGTAGCAATTTGCTAGTAATTCGTTTCTCAATTATTTCATACTTTGAGCAAATCATATATATGAAATTAAAATTAATATTTCCTCACATTTCACACTTTGGTTTCTGCTGGTTTTACATATTGCTTCTATTCTCTAGCTCCAATGGCACAGCTCTGTGTCTGGGCAGACCAGGCTTCCATGATACAGCCAGATTACAGTGGTCTCACCTTCACAAGGAGGACACGTTCATGCAAATTCTGGCATACAAAGAAACTGCCTTCATTTTGTAGATCAGCCTGCATGTAGAAATATGCTTATTTTGAGCTTATGAGTGAGGTTAAGCAAGCATATTATACATTAAATGCTGCTTTTTATATGAACTTATGGGAACTTAACCCTAGAGTGCTCTAAAGCCTTCTGTTAACTTCCCTCTGTGGTGGGCATTTAATACTTGAAATATTCACTGATATCTCATTGCTTTGGAGAAACATTATTTATTTTAAAAGGCCTTTCCAACAACTGTATTAGAAGTGCATACCTTGAGAGAGATCCGAACCATAATTAAAACAATCTTTCTAAGATCGGAAAGACCTTGCATATTGCCAAGAGACTAGATAACACCACCATTTTGCTTGTTATTATTTACTTAAGATTTCTGTAAGTGTTACTACCTGTTAATACGCTTTGTGTGCACAGTTCTCTATAACGCTCTTGCTATTATAATGAACAACTATATTAGTAAGAAGGCAACTGGTGTTAAAACTTCTCATATTCATTTACAACCTAAAGTACCAGCCCTCACAGGCACCTCTAATGTTACAACAAGCACAGTATGATTGACATTAACAAGCCCACCCATATGCGCACAATTAAATATCCAGGTATATGTTAGCTGCAGGCGGGATACAGCGAAGTTTGGAGTACATTTAACATCCAGCGAGACAAAGGTTTGATATCCTTCACCTCACTGATGTAACTTAGCTTGTGAAGCACTTGATTTTTAGCTTGCTTCAAATCAATAGAATTCTTTCCAGTAATTTCACTGGGCCCTGTATCAATAATGTAACATTTCAACAGCACTAAAGTAATTTAATCTAGAAATTGTTTCCCCAAAACTTCATAATGACAAGATACAATCAATTAGAATTTTTTTGAAACATAATAAATAATAGCTCAAAGGCAGACATCTCTAAAATTAGTTGTTATGCTTCACTGAGGCTGTCACAAAACCCAGAAAGCTTGTTCTCTTTCCTGTATTGCGCCATACAGTAAGTTTCAAAACAATCTATTTATTTGCTTGGTGTTTTTCTATAAGAAAACTAACAAATTATTATAATGCACATTTAATATGCTATTAAATTAGTTGTCACCTGCTCTTTGAGTGAGAAGTAAAGATCGAGTTCTGCTAGTCAGAGGCATAAACTCAATCAAGTATTAATAGCTGAATTACTTCCAGCAATAAGATACTAAGGCCAAGCAAAACGTCCAAGGTCACTACACTCCAGATGGTACACTAATATATTTACAGGACTGATGCCTCCTGGCATTTTCAATTTCTTATGTTGGGTTGTTTTTGGAACCAATCAAATTCAGGAGCTGGCAGCTGCAATTTGCCCACAAAATTAAATTTAAAGGATTATAACTCCAGTTTTAAGCAGTGATTTGACTGTATTGATGTGAAGCCACTATTCCCAGCTCTTGATTTTCACTGAATGATGACCACAGCATATTATAAATTCAACTGGGACAAAACAGACTGCTTGTCTGTAGAGATTTTTTTTTCCCCCCAAGTTCACAGCCATTGATTTAAGCCTTAGCTAACAGAGTCAACAATCAGCAAGATAACAAAAGGGCCCTACATGAAATAACTGCTTCTGATATGGGTGCCTGAAATATTCTGCATTCCTCCACACTGAGGGAATTTTAAATGAAGGGGTTTTTTCATACGGACAATTATGCTCAAGCAATGCATATACACACACAATTATACATGTTGCTGTTCCTACCTACAGGTGTGGAATATGTAAACACAAACTTACAGCTCTATACCAAAATTTTTGGACTTGTGCATAAGCGAATGCACTCTTTTCTAACTGCTGTACCAGAATCCTAAGGATCTTTTGCCAAAAATTTCCTAGAAGCCTGTCAGTCAGAGATCACAGTGCCCAGCTTTGCATCCATGCAATCAAAGCTACAATTCACAAATGCAAATATACAATATACAAATGCAACCAAAACTACAATAACAACATGTTCTGGGAAGGGATAGGCACTTATCCCAACAGTAGTCTAAGTAGTCTGCTCAGGTTAAAAACAACTTGTGCAGCAGAAATGGCTCAGAGGGGCTCTGGGGTATCCTACCCTACAGGATACTATCATGAGCTAGCAGGAAGGAAAAATAAAAGTGCCCAGCTGATTACCCAACACAAAAAGCAAACACTTCCAGCTCTCTGAAAATAAAAAATGCCCAGAACTGGGTGTTGGAAGATGCATTCCTAAGCTTCGTTACTCAAGCTGAGCAGTGTAGCCTGGTTTGGTTTTTTTTTAATATATATATATATATACACACACACATAAAATAGTGTGTGTGTGTACACATATATGTTTAAATATACATTACTGACAAATTTTAAGTTGGAAAAACACTGTTCTCAACTTATTTGTAGGCTTTCTTAGGCAGAAAATCCTGCAGGCTGCTTATCTTCAAGCACCTAGCTCTTTGGGTCTTAAGCTTGTGGCCTCAGTTGTTTATATAGGCAGCAAGCACAGGAAGGCAGCGACAGACTGTCAGGCAACGTGACTTATGAAGTAAAAGATGCAGAGCAAGAGCTTTGCTCTCTGTGCTGTCACAACCTTTCCCAGCAGTCACCTGAAGTCTCCACTGATGATCTCTACTAAGAAGTCCTGTGCTTTGGGAAATTCTCAGCCCTTCAAAAAGTTTCTGAACTACATTTGGGAACCAAGGCGGCATGCTCCTTCAAGGTAAATTTCCTTTACCCACCAGCATCTTTCAGAGCAACCACTACAATTCCTGTCTTGATATGCCATCAAGTTGTTCCAAAAGATTTACCAGTAAATCAGGTAAAATGCAGTTTAAAAATTCCAATTCCTCCAGGTTACTCTATATGGATTTTGTATTATAATATGGACATTTAATATAGTTTTCTTCCTACCCATCCTTCCAGTGACCTTACTAAAAGTACCCATATTTTGCCATATTTAGCTTTTGTCCATGTGTACTGTGGGTCTTACCTCTGGCTTATGCTTCTAACCTCCATCAGTTCCAGTTTAAAGCTTTTATTACTGCATTAGCAAATCTGTGACCAAAGTTGTTTTTCCCTTTAAATTTTTTATCTTGATGAAACCCTTAACTATTTCATATCATATTGATGATCTAAATATTCCAACCTTCATAAATAAGTTATCAAGAGTGTTCTATTTATACTTCCATGTATGTATACACAAATGCACAGAATTAAAAACAGAAATTACTTTTAAGGCTTTTGTCATATTAAATGTATAGTAGCTCCTGAGCAGCTTCAGAAGAACTAGAAAAAAAAAAATCTTTAAAAGTACAAGTGCTCAAGGTATTGGTTAAATCAGGATCCACAACATACCTGGATGGAGCTGCTGAAAAGAAAATAGAGGCATCAAGGTTTTTTCTTTCAGAAAAAGCTGCCAAGGTTTGGGAGAGGGGGCTGTACTGAGCAACTAGTAATTAGGCAGTTTACACTAGATACCTTCAGTCAATAAGCTTACACACCGATGAGAAAAATACCAGTAATTTTTCAATTGGACTTTTTAGTACTGGACATAAAATGAAGCACGCAATGATTCTCAAATTATTTAACTGAGAAATAATTCCCACACTTACAGAAATGAAGTCTTCAGTAGTGATGTCTCTCCAACCTCTTGCTTTCCAAGCAGGAAGAGGAAAGCAAAGATCAGAGTGATCTGCCGAAAACAGACGACTCAAAATGTTATTTAATAATATATGACTTCTCTTGTCAGAGATACCTCTAACATCACCCCAGGAGAAACAGACACTGTACACAGTTGAAGATACACTATTTGTTTTTACCTCAGAATGTGACCCAAATGGTGACTTGTGCACCCACACAACGTAGGAGCGCCAAGTGGTTTTGGCGGGAAGCGGGGCAGCCCGCAGCCACTCCCGCGTGAGGCGGCATCAGCACCGCGGCAGTGCGCCCACAGCCCTGGTCACAGCGAAGCCTCCCCAAGCAGCACCCTCAGGACCCTCAGGCACTTTAAATGCTTTAGCTACTCACACATTATTTTTTTCCCCTGTGGTGAGAGCAACAGGCACATCAAAGCAGGTAACATCTCTCTTTCAGAATGGAGTTATAAAACAAACAATTCGGAAAACGTTATGTTCTCAGAGATTAAAAAATTCTGGATGACAAATTAATTCCTCAAAGTGATAAAGTGACATGTTTTCACAATTTCTTTGTAGTGAAGATCAGGAGGCACAAACCTGACAAGGCTTGAGCATCAGCAGCACTTATATAAGACTGTGATATGTCTTGGCCCATTTGTATAAATGGCTCTCATGGAAATCTTCTTTTCAAAATGCAGAAAGCAGAATTTCAGCTATCTTCCACTTGCGACTGCAGCACCCTTAATTCCCAAATTCAACTTGAAAGTGAAATATAATCTGCAACTATTCTGAAGACATTGATTATATTTGTAATGCCTGTAATATAGCACTCATTTAAGAACTCAAATGCTTTCTTGAAGGAGGTGTAATACTGAACCTCAGTTTTTCCTGTATTAAAAATAAAAAAAGCTATATCACGCAAGGGTGCCTGGATATAGGGATTTTACTAAGGTTTGAGGTCTCTAACACACACTGCTCTAGCTGGATTAACATAAGGATGCATCAAACAGATTTCATGCCCTCCAGGTAGGAAAAGCTGAGGAATAACAAGTGAAAAAGAGGAGGTTGGGAATGTTTCTTTCCAAACAAGAGGTGGGGCACCAGACATTCAAATAGGGAAATGTTCTTGACCAACCTGATTAATGATGGCACATATCTGTTCAGACCTGTGCATAATCCATGAACTTCCAGTGACAAAGTTTAGATGTCCAAACCAACTTTGCTAGATCTATCAAAAGCCTTTGAAATATGAAAGGTCTATCACAGCCTACCCTTCCCACCTGAAAGGCGGTTGTAGCTAAGTAGGTGTTTGTCTCTTCTCCCAAGTAACAAGAAACAGGACAAGAGGAAATGGCCTCAAGTTGTACCAGTGGAGGTTTTGATTCAATATTAGGAAAGATTTCTTCACTGAAAGGATCATCAGGCACTGGAACGGGCTACCCAGGGATATGGTTGAATCACCATCCCTGGAGGTATTTAAAAGATGGGTAGATGAGGTGCTTCGAGACATGGTTTAGTAGTGGACAGGTACAGTTGGATTCTATGATCGTAAAGGTCTTTTCCAACCAAATGATTCTATGATTCACATCCAGAACATTTCAAAGCCGCAATTTACATTTGCAGGGTAAGTCTTTGCGTCCATCTGCGCAAAATCAAGCAAGCATACATGGTTCAGACCAAAGGATGACGACCAGGAAAACCACAAAATACATTATATTAAAACAGTTAATAAATATGGAGAAATTACAGAATCTTTGACTAGAACAGAGAAAATAGCATCAACGTAGTGTTCCTTTGCATTTTCCTGTAAATTATTCAACCGTTGCTGCATATTCAAGCATTCCTTTGTCATGCAGGTGCTATAGGAATCTTCTGTGCATCCTAGTCAAATGTAAGAAAGCAACTGAAAGGAAACCTGGAAAATGTGGGGTTGCAAGGCCAATATGCAAGTCTCCATCTCCTTTTCAGCATATTCCCCACATTTCCCAGCACCTGGCATTGACAGACTCCCCCACAAGAGTCACCTGTGATACATTACTTTCACTGTGCAAATTAAGGAGAATTTAAATGCATGCACTTAATCACAAGCAACTTGATTGGCTACTTCTCCATCTCTCACTGCTTTCACAAGCATCTGAGCTCCGTCCTACCCCAGCTCGTACAATTCACATTTTGTTCAATGTAGGTGAAATTCAATAAATACTGTAGCTTAAAGTGCAACCAGGGCTATAGATTCCAGAGTAAGATCTCCAAAAACCTCATCAAGTAATGCCACATACAGAGATACAAAATCTTACAATACATTCATATTATGAGAGCAGAAATAAACACTGCCAATTTAATGTATTGCTGCCTGATAGGAATTTGCGGGTACCATCTTTATAATAGTTGCCAGTATCTCTGGATCTTATGCTAGGTAATGTAAGAATCAGCAAGGAAGTATTTAGGCTTTGACAGTTGTTCTTGTTTTTCAGTCCTTGCTTTGTTTCTGGATCGATGGACAGAGAGCTGTAAACAGATTTTTGCAATGCTGTCTTAACACAATTACAGTACACAGAATTGATTGACTGTCTACGGGATAGGCTATTTTGTAAAGGCAAGACCCTGAAAGCAAAATGTGAATCACAGTTTGTGATGTTTGGATAGTAATGCAGAAAGCCAATCACTGCAAACTATCCCTTGAGAATTCAAAATGAACTACTGCATCACTTTTTTAAGATACTGTGCATTGGTGATAGCTGGTATTTATAGGAAAAAAAAGATTTTAAACTACATCATGCACTTAAAGTTCAGGTTATGCTGCATTTTGTCCTATTACCTTAAAGCAAGTGAGCCAGAAGAAAATCAGTTAATATGATGTGATATTTCACAATACACTAACACCACTGTAAAACAAAATAAAGCTTGTTCCAAAGTGTTCCACATTGTTGATTTAATTTTTTTTCCAGAGAAAATCTAAAGGAGCAAATTCACACACTGGTAATGAAACTTTCAGCATTCAGATATGCAAGAGACAAATGCTTTGCCATGAGTGATGACAAGCTATTTTGAATTTTTAAGCCTTCTGGAGATTTTTATTAGATAATAACATAATACTATAAGTCATTTATACATATATGGGTATATATAAGCAAAAAATGAAAGTATATAAATATGGGAGTTTTTGAGATGATACTACCAAACTGATTTGAGAATTAATAAAGCAGAAGTCAGTTGGTATCATGACTCAGTGAGTTTCTTTGAATAAAATAACCTTTCAGTTTTAAAAATATGCTTTATCTCCACCTACACAACTATGTGACACAAACATGGAAAAGGAGGAGAAACTTCTCTTAAGAGGATGGAGCATATATAATCTTACCTCAGAGGATTTGCCCAAATCTGAAACACTGTATCCCCACAGTAAACGTTTGTTTCTTGCATATCAGAAAGCTGGTTTCATTACCAGTCAGTAAATTTGGTTCTTTAGATTGAAATTAATAACAACTACACATTCTTAAGCTTTTTAGTGACTTTGTATATGAAGAACTGATATTCTTTGTGTCCATTCTTTAGCAAGTGACAACCATCTATTAAAGCACTTAGAAATTCTCTGTCTCCCATTTTTATTTTGAGGGTATAAAAAGCTATAAGACAATGATAGCACTTAGGATTCTTAATAACTAGGTTTTGCACGAATGCTTATTTTTCCTTAAGATAAGAAGGAGAAAATCATAAACTATTATCCTAATTGTAAAAATACAATACAACAATCTCTGTTTAGAGTTGGGGTTTGGGGGGCTGGACTATTTTCATTCTTACAGAGCACTGTAGGCTCAGAGTAATGTATTTAATTCAGACTTACAGAAATCACTAAAAAAAAAAAAGACACCTATCTCTATACATTAGCTGCCCTTCACCTCACCTAGAAATATTTCCTTCTAAGTGCAGCAGTATACTGGAAAGCTAAAACTCTAGTCCCCTTCCCCAGTGAAATTTTAAGGGGGGCGGGGGTGGCATGTGGCAAGCAAATCCGTTGTGCCCTGTGTCACAAGAGGATAGGCGCTTGTGGGTAGTTATCTTAACAGAGCTGAGAAGCAGATATAACTGCTCTTAGATAACCATAAGCGCTCTTCCGATTGCAGTTGCAGTAAAAGGACACCTGCAGACTTGGGCCATACACAGGGTCCCTCCAGGCTACGTGCATGCTGGATGTTAGCTCCGCTTCTGATCCCACATGACTGTAACCTGAAAGGTTTCAGTAGCACAAGAGAAAAGATCGTCCTTTCGCAAGTCACCTGAAGAATTGCACTGGATGCAGCTTGCATGGATGGGTGAGACAAATCAAGAGCAAAACAGTTTGCAAAAGTTACACAGGATTTACAGGCATCATTTAGGCTTTGATATAGAGTCCTACTACACAAACCTTGCACTACTGCTAGTTCAACTCATCTTTTGCCCCAATTTATGTATGAAAAAAATAGAAGTTCAATAAACAGGGCAATTCTTGGCTGTGAAAGAATCGTAGTTCCCTTCCTGTTTTCAACTTTCCCTCAAATGATTCTCGTGCTCTATCAGGCCCCTCACTTCGGGAAGCAGAATGTCTCTACGTGCATTTTTAGAAAGAGGAGCTGTGATGGTTTCAGGAACTCTCTTTGCACAGTGTGATGGATAAGCCAGAATAAATGATGCATTTTTAGTAGGTTACTGAAACTGCTTTTACTGTGTATTTTAACTATTGGCCCTACGTAGTGATGACCTGGTAGCCTAGTTTTCCCAAAATGCTCCTGGGGAAGCATTTCATCTATCACTTTATTTTTGTAGCAGCCTTCAGGTTAAAGCACCTTGGGGCACTCTACAATATTAAATGAAATAAAACGTCAAAGCATATAAAGCAAACTGAAAGAGCAGCCTAAGATATACCATAAGACTGCTGCCTAATTCCAAAAAGCTGCTAGTTATTCTTCAGATCTTAACTATAAGGATAATTAATTTCTTTGATAAAATAATGAAATTTAATATGACTGAGAGCCAGAAGAGATCATGTAACTTGTATTTTCAAGGGTCTTTCTGAATGCAAAGAAATGGTTGTCAGTGAAGAGGAAAGAAACCTATAGTAATGGGTACAACTGACCAGCCTTGAGAAAGTTCATGAGAAGTTACAGTAACAGTTCACAGGAATCCTTTTGCTTTCTACATAAACCTATTCCTATTTGAATACTACACATCCTTCTGGCAAGCTGAAATAGCAAACTCCACCAATTATACAACTCTTAGTTAAGAGCAATTTTGTTGATGTCTTTTTGATAATTTATCTTTTACTGTAATCCTAAACTCATTCACTAAGCGCATACGCTATATAAGCAGTGCACTTCTGTTATTGCATTTCCTTACACTACTCTGGATTTGATTTTTGTACATCACATGTTCAGTTGGAAAAAAACAACCAACCAACCAAAACACACACGCTTTTATTTGTGTTTCTGTCAGACTGAGCAGATAGATAATGTAACTCTTCCCGGAGTTACTTGTCATTTCTAGAGAAATGACAAAGTGGGCATTCGTATAACAGATCCAGACTGTGTATATATTACTGCTAGAAATAATCTTCAGTGTAATCCATACTACTAAGCCCAGCAGGTCTTCTAGCTTCTAAGACATTTTGATTTGAATCCATTGAATTAACAGAGCCCATAATCAGCTTTCTGCCTCGTATTAGTTTAAGCTGTCTATATGTACTTCTCTAATCTTATTGTGCTTCACTGTGCCAGAGCCCCAGGCGTGGGTTCTCCTCAACCAAACTGACACTGCTAGGAACATGTGCTAGGAGAGCTTCTGCATCCAAAGTGCTGCTCATGGTCCTTCCTCTTCTTCATGTACACTATCCCCAGGGACTCACTCTCATTTTTGAAAAATAAGGGTTCTGATTTACCAAGTAGCTGGCAGAGATGGTTTCTTACCTCTGAGACTAACATAAATAAAAGCTGACATTTTATTTTGTGGACAACTCATCAATTCTGTTCAGCTGAAGACACACAGGAAAAGATGAATGTCCAGCTGGCTTATTTTTGATGTCTGCTCTGCTTCCTAAGTGTAAACTCTAGGGGACCTGCAAATACACTTGATCATACATGATGAGTAATTTATTAATGAATTGAATCCACCCATATAGAATTTCAAGTGCGCAGAATACAGGCTGCAAAAATACTGCACATGTGCGACCTGCATATGCAAGTATCATGTCGCTTCACGCCATACTCTGCTCCAAATGCAGCAACACCGAAACTTTAGCTAGCACAGCAAGATCATGATGGGAGCCTGTGAGTCAGAAGGACTGAATTATAATGAAATTCCTCATAATGTCAAACTTTCTAGGTTTTTCCATACTCTAAGGGAAAGATCTTTCAAAGTGAATGCGCTTTCAGATTTCTTAGTACTCCCACTGTGTACTCTCAATTCCTACACAAATCAGCTGCATTCATTTCACATATCTGACACTGACTTTATGCTGGATCATAAAGTTTACCAGATTTTGTATTTTATGTAGTCAATAAACTGTAGTAGGCACAGAAACCTAGTAATATAGGGAGAAATAAATAAAGGAAATTATGTAAAGAGCCCTTTCCCCGTTTGATCTAAACCACGAAGTTGCCCACATTTAAAGCCAAGCAACAGGAAAGAGTTTATGTGCCCAGGAACTCTTATCAGAGTTCTCTTAAGACAACTGAAAGTTAAGAACTCTTTAAAAGGCAACAGCACACACAATACGTGGGCCTAAAATATATTCTTAGGCCCCTGAAAAAGTCAAGTCTAACTCTATGGGGGAAAGGTTTCCCCACCAAGATTCAAATCTCTGTTGGACAGATTATTCCTCCTTTCCACAACACATACCACACGAAAGACGCCATTTTCCTAAAAGATGTAGACGTCAAAAAAAGCTCATTAAAGATATTAACTACTGATACTGGACATCAGCTGCATAAATAATATTTCAGAACCACAGTACCCAAAGGAAGCCCTTTCTGCAATTGGAAATCAGTATAAAAATTTTATTTGAAGTAACAGCAAGCATGTAAATGGTCTGCTTTTGTGGGAAGCTCATTTTAAACAAGATCCTGAGCAACTATATCCAGGCTCTTGTTATTTCATTTTTATGGGTAGCAGATCCTCTGCTGTTCTCAATGCATACCCCTAGCTAGTTTCAAATATATGGTGCTGTCCTGCTGCTCTCAGCTCGGCTCAGGTCTGGCCAGGTCAGTCGCTGTGTTGCTCACTTCATTCCAAACATTGTGTATCAGATCACCACAGTTTATACTAAATGCTATTTAATTATGTTAGAATTTTTTTCCCAAGCAGAAAATAGAGCTACAATTTTTAAGTTTACCATGCAGCAGAACTTATAAAAATAAGTGCATCTAATATAAGCCCCACAATATATCTTATTCTATCACAAGTATGAGACATAACGTTATTAGGTACTAAGGAAGATCTGTACTTTCAACTCTCTCTCTCAGACACGCACAAAACAGATCTAAAATTACTAATCAGCAGAAATGATCAAAGGACTCACATTCTTTTTGCATAGATATCACAGGAGCCAAAGCAGCACTTTGGAGCATTTTTGACTTATTTTAAACCCAAACTCAAAACGCTAGACAATAACTATGGAGTTGAAAGCTGCAGTATGAAAGTACAGTTTTATATCCACCCTTTGAAGCAAAACATGGAAAATTAACACAGATAATACTTCAGTGTCAAAGAAAAAGCAAAGATTTTTTTTTAGGTTGCTTTTGCAGGTGCTGTCAACAAAACAGACAATAATATAGTATTTAGGCTTCACTAGGACTAAAAGTGACAACAAGCTCTACAGCAATTGCCTGCTATGCTCACTGTCTAACCATTTGTACTGTCCCTCCATACTCTAATTTAGAACCGCTTTAAAGCCTGTCATATTTGATGGGAAATGCCATGAAGCCGCAATATCAGCGGCTTACAACATGAAATGGGGTGCTGCTTCACTGAGGGCCACTTTCCCTACCAGCTTGGGTTTCTTTCCTCTCCTTTCTCTTTCCCCTTTGCTTTCAGTTCCCAAGCAAAAGCAGGAGATAATTTGGGAATGGTGCTTTCCTCATATATATTTTCCTTTTTCTGAAAATGAAAGGAACTACCTGCAGTACGTGGGAGATTTGCAGACATAACCTTTCCCTGTTCTGTTTATGAAAGAATATCACATATGCAATCATACACGCATTATGTTGTTGACAGATCCTCTAGGGCAAAAAGACACTGTAAAAGAGAAAATGCTTCCAGGTATTAACCAATAGAAAAGTAATTATCTGGATTCCAAAGAAGTTTTTGCACCAGCAGATATGCCTATGCCATTACGCTATATAGAAATTATACATGCAAATGAGTTGTGATTATTTCCACATACAATTATCCTGTCTGCACCTGCAAGCACAATATTTGCATATACCAATTAAGATGGTGTACTGGTTTTATTTGTTTGTGGTTTTTTTTAAACACATTGTCCATGTTTATTTAAATTCCAGTACAAACCCAACATTTTGATTAATTACTAGCATACTCTGACAGTAATGGCAATAAAACACTACCACGTGTAACTGGCCTGCCCACACTTCCTTCAAGAAACTTAACAACAGAGCAGTTTTTCAGTGAAAAGCTGAAAGAACAAGACACTGAGTCACAGCAGCTATACCAAAAACTTAAATGTACAAACAAAACATGGATGAAATGGTGCATTTACACCTATTAAAAGCTAGGAAATATTCAGAAACATACCAAACCCCTCTCAGTTTCATATCATAAGGCAGCTCCGCTGGTAGGTGGGTCTGACTAGTGACCAGCAAGTGCCCTCGGCACACTCCCACTTAGCCATACTCTACAAGCAGGAAACCCGCTCAGCTCCTTTCAGGCACCTCTCATGCAACTGTTCTGCAATAAATGGTCTTTATTTTCCAGAGAGACTATTCATCTTTCTCATTTCTCCATTATTATGGTTCCATATACAATCCTAGAGAATGGATTTACTAAGATTATTTGAGCATTAATTCTATGAGCCTACATATAGTGCTAAAGTAAATAACTTCAATGCTCTTCCTTTTTACAAATAACTAACTCAGCCATTGCTTGTAACAGAAATAATGATTTGTGGAAATCAGACTCGTGTAGTCACTAGTTTATTATGAAGCAGTTTACTTCCTACTTCCAATGTTGCTCATGGAATTGAAGAAAACCCCCTATAGTACAATAAACAGATTATGAAACTCTGCATCAGAGCCTGGATCTTCAGTTCATCAGAAATAAAAATTCAGTCCCATTAGCTCCCTCCTTGAAGATGCTTTCTCTTTTACACTAACCATGTTTAGCAGCAGTTTGCTCCAGCTGACCTTAATTTAATCTATTTTTCACAGAAGTATTGCTTCAGGGTTAAAATGTTTTTGTTGCTAACCACTGCACATGTTCTAGTACTTGGCCCTAAAGATCTTATATCTTTCCGAGAACACTGTGGGAGTTATCATTTTTTAAAACATATAACGTAATTGATTTGTAATTATCAACAGGGAGAAATACCATTGCTTGTGTTTGCTAACCTAATTGTAAAATAGATTGTTCCTTTCAAGCCTTAATGTATTGCCTCAAGTGATCACCACTTAGGCACCAACAGGCTAGAGTAAACAGAGTGACAGCAGGAAGGCAGAGAGATAGCATTACCCAGTTCTCACTGTAATAAATGATGTTCTCTTTCTGACTATTGCTCAGTCCATTAATGTAATTTCCGAGGGGTTTTCCCCCAGTGGGATGCAGACCAGGTGTCAGTGCTTTGAAAGAGGATCATTCTTTGTAACATAATATACCTTGCTGGAAATTTTGTGCCATATGCTTAGTTAAATGTGGAGACTAATTAATGCACAAGCGTCACTTCGCATGCACCTATGGGTGCACTCCCATATGCATGTGTGGGCACCCACACACACTATGGCCCTCGCTGTAGAAAATTCTGTACTTGAAACCATTTCACACAACAACACTGAGCTATCTATCAGTCTGCATCTTACTTTTCTGATATTCTCTGTTGAGTGCTTTGTGATTCTTCAGGCAACACTAATCTGAGAGCAGCAATTTCCTCACAGCTAAAAATCTCACAGCATCAGCACCACAGTTAAACTTCAATACCTGTCTTTGGCACTAACAAAGAAAATAAAGGGATTAAAAAAATAGGAATTAGTTGGCCTGAGGGGGGCGGGGAAGGGGGAGGTTCATGGGGCATACCCCAAGCTGTATTAAGTCAAAACAGTACCCATGCTTCAGTAGTCTTTGAAGCAGTTCCCTAGGGCATGGTTTATATTTATACCATGTCCCCATTTGATCGGACAATGTCCTTAAAAAGTAGGAAAATGTCCACTTTATTTGTAGCTTCTAGACTTATTTCTTCAATATCTCCATTCCTCACTTTTCTAGCCTTCATTTTTATATCACCTAACATGTTTAATAGACCTTTCTTCCTATTTTAGGTTCCTATGGGGTCTACAAAGAAAGGTCTCCCAAAGGATCGATTATGAGGTTTTGTTTGATTTTTATACCCTTTTAACTATTAACAAGACTTGAGCTAGAAGTCTTAGCCAACACAAATTGTTTGAGCTAGATTCTGATTCAAATTTGGTGAAAATGCAAGTTCTAGGGTTTAGTGCCCAGAACTGGGTTTTTTATGTTCGGTATGAATAATTTTGGTGCAGAATTAAAAACATCCAGGTTTTTTTTCACTTGCAAACTGAGTTCCCAATTCACCAACAGACAACACTTTCTATGGCAGATTTCAGGCCATTTTCATACAGCAGTTTTTTCAGTCCTAAGACCCACCTGGCTGGATTCCTCCTCAAAGGCAACTTCTTCATATTTGCATGGGTTATCGATACAGTATTTAATGAAGAGGCAGTTTTGGTTTAAAATCAAGTTCTCGTGACATCATGAAATAAATACAGCTACATGATTTATAGGAGTTAGACCTTTATTAAACATGTATAGACTAATTTCTTGTAGAAATTAAGGAAAGCTAAATTAAATTCATAAATTATTCTCATAAGGAGATTTTATATTAATAGTTATCTTGTTGATATGAACGGTCTCCTCATTGCTCTCAGGTTGCCATCACTCACTCACTGTATTCTTTCTATATTACCGGTAGCTTGCTAAACTGTGAATGCAGCATAAACTCACAGGATGGAGTGAATGTAAAAATTGTTACTACATTGCATTACTGAGCTAAGAGGAGATTCAAACTGCTCCAAACGTAGTACTCAATAGATGTATAAGGTCACCATAGTCCTATCACCATCAGACTATGATTTTTTTTGTTGTTATTACTGTACAGAAAATGCTTAATGATGCACTTACAGACATGAACTTGAAAGAGAGAGCCCGTAGACCAAGCCAAAAAGCAGTAAAACCAGCACCTGGAGGAAGTTTGTTTTTCCACAAACATTGGAAGGTCTGAAGAGCTGCAAAGCAGCTTCCTCTATTTCAGCTCTTGGTTTTTGTAGAGCGGCTGCCTGAGCATCCACCCCCAGCTCCATGGGGCTCTCCCATATCAGACTGGTGAGTGCCCATCAGGGCATGTGGCAGCATGCAGCAGCACACCCCATGAGATTCGGGTACTCTGCAGAGCAAGGAGGGCCTGAACAACTGTTGCTCAAGGTCAGGCAGAGCTGAGCAGCAGCACTGTTTTATGAGCAACACCAGTTGGCAAGAACATTAAAACCCCAGTGCTTTCATCAATTGCTGTGACTTTATGGGGAGAAAAGGAAAGTTAGTTACTAGTAGTTTATGTTCACACTGCACTTCAAAGCCACCAGATGCTTTAAACAGAAATGTAGAAACAAGCCAAAATGCCCTCAAATGGATTCCATCACTATATGGCTCTGCTAGAGGACAGTCTTTTAAAATGCCCCCATGTAAGCATGTTCCACACTGGCAAGCTGAGCAGCACCCCCATGCTGTTGGTGGGCTCACAAGGCTTCCAGAAACGCCAGGACCCAACATGCCTCGCTCTCCTCTGCCGCCCTCCTGCCTGCCCCACGGCTGAGAAAGTCACCCACTGGAGACCAGAATACCCTGGCCTTGATGAAGAACAACTAATAGCAAGGTTCAAACTGAATGGGGAATTCCACAGTGTTTATACTTATGGACAAGACTATTTTTCTTTCCTTCACTTTGAACAGTGGTTGCACAGAGAGCTACAGTGCACTGGGAGTTCAGGGAGAGAGCTTCCCCCAGCCCTGCTACCCCACAAAAAGAGGGTCACCCAGTCACATGAAAAATACAGAATCAAATGGTGGGAGCTGCAATGGAAAAATGTAACACAATTTCTACATTTCAAATATCTTGGTATCTGGCAGAAATAAAGAGACCTCACATAGAGATTTACATGTTCTTAAAATACCAGTACACCTACACATCTACTGGGAAGTGATGCCTCTTCTGTTTGCTGACCTTAGCACTTGGGCTTTTTCCTGCAATTGTGCTTTAAAGGCAGGTTCTTGGCTGAACACGCCAAGCAGATGTTGGACTTTATTTTCCTCTCCTTCTTCTTTTTTTATCCTAAGAGCAACCAAAACCTGCTTGCAGTAAGGCATTTAATGTATTCACCTGTAAAGGGCAAAATACACATACAGGATATTTTTTTCCACACTATACCCTACTTAAGACAATGCTTATATATAACACCACAATGTAAAACAAGTTTTGTTTAGTTTTGGGTTTTGTTCCACCCACCCACACCTGTTTGGGGAGCAACACAGTCCGATCTCTACAGGCTGCTTTGAAAATTGCATAAAAAGCATAGAAGCATTCTTTTTATGTACACATATATTTTTAAATATGATCCCACCAAGCCATTAATGTCTGCATGATAAACTGGCAACTTTAGCTTCTGCTATTAATTCAACATCTAACAGCAATTTTAGCCAACATTCAGTAACGCTTGGTGCTATAAGTAATGATACAGTTCAAAAGCAGACTCTGACGGCTTAACCTGCGCTGACCCAAACATATATAAAAACTCTGGCTTTCGTGTTAGACTGTTTGGCTGATGCATCATAGCTACACAGTAAAATACTTCAAAACGTCTCTGTCAGCCCTTAGGAGGTTCAAAGAAGAATTGTTCCCACTGGTTTCTTATAGGTATACAAATGAGTATTATAATAATTTGAACACTGTTTTCAACAATAATTTGCAAATAACCTCTTGATGCTTGTCAACAGGTGTATTTTACACAGGCCCCTTTATTCAGTCTCCTCTGCCTACTGAAAACAAACCTTATGCAAATGTCACAAAAATACATTTGCTGTCCTGCAGAACCTCCAGTTTAGTCTTGCAAAAGAAAGAGTTTTTCAAGCAGAAATGCTAGGCCACTTCAAATGTAGAAGTTCCCACATTACACTGGACCAGGCCAGGCATTGTCATAATTCACAGATTGCTTCAGTACCTGGAAAACTGTATAACTCCTGTTAAGTTTAAGGACCATAAAGAAAGCAGACATACGTATAGCAAGAAATCTAAATGTAAAGAGACCAACAGAGGGAAGGTATGATTTTAAAAGTAAAACAGGTAAAGCTAACATATACTATGTAGCAAAGGCTTAAAAATGAAGAGAAGCAAATATGGCAAAGATAAAAGCTGTAGTCGCTCCAATGTATTATAAAAAGGGTTCTCATGTATTCCTTTAGTGGTGCGTTCAGCAAGGAAGAGATCTGAAACTGTGAGTACAGTCTGTGCTTGGGCCTGAGCCGATCAATACAATATTAAGTAAATAGGGAAGGAAGGACTATTATTTCTCCCCTCTAACTGTTTTGCTAACATTCACACACAAACACATTCTGGTTTGAAGTTTATGAAATGTCAGATGGCTTATCTTATTATGCAATATCACACCAGTATTTGAGAAAATGCCCGTATACAGGACCACCTACTGCGTTCTGCAAATAACATATTTAGATAGTGCAGCCATGTATAGCAAATCATATTGCCAAGACACCACTAAAAAAGAGATTTCTGAACCTAAACTATTCCTTTGACATGCATTCATTATTTACTTTGTATGTTGATCTCATAAGGAATTTCACATTTGCACCCTCCCACAAGAAGTCAGAATGCTTCATTTCAGAAATGTGTAATTCTTTTCAGATTTCAAACATATTTTTATCCACTTTGTTACTTGTTAGAACCATTCACTTACCTGAATTAGCAAACAGTTTGTGATTGACACTTACATTTTTCTGCAGATAAAATATTAGCCCTCCAAAAAAGAAAATGCCCAGTTGAGACAGCTAATAAATTATCAGTTAGAAAATACAGTTTGAAACACAGCTCTTCTGTTTGCTTTTCCGAGGACTTTTTGCTAGAAAGATACCAGCCCTAGCACATGATGCAGAGAGGAACACCGCAGAAGAGTATGCCATAGAGTCCTCCTCATGGTATCAGACCGGGACAGGCAAGTTTCCTGACATGGAAAACCACATATCTTCATATGGCCAAGAGCCACAAAACACCCACGTGACCTTAGAGAGGCGACAGCAAAGACAGCTCTGGAAATGGTGAAAATGCTTCACATAATGGAAAAATGACATTCACAGCTCTCCAGTCTCCCTCTCTGCTCCTGGAGGGATCTATATTAAGACTGCAGCTGGTCAGCACAACCCAGAGATAATTTCAGAGTCATTTTCCGGCTTGTGTGTTCCCCAGACCAGAGAGCTGAATTACTGAGCAGCCCCTCCACTACCACTGGCCCTTCGGGGGGAACTGCATTTGAACTATTCAAATTTACAAGTGATTCAACAGCTGGAGGGTCTGCTCCTGTTGCCAGCTGTTGGTCTTCCTTGATTTCATTGTCTTAAGAGCTGAAGGGGATGAGTCCAGATGACATCAACCCTGTGCAGTAGGTGCCTCTCAGAAAAGCATGCCTGTACATGCAAAATACACTTATATTGTTTTCACATATATAATCCCCTATTCCTGACACTTTCAAGTGGTGAATGAAGTCTGGATGGTCCAGATCTGAGAACATAGTCCAGTAAAAAAGAAACTCCCTGCATTAACAGCCCTGCCACTGGCTCCCTCTCTGGATGGGACAGTGCTAGCAACAGCCCCAAAAGCCAAGAGTGTCTCTTTTACACAGACAGGAGCAGTTACTGCTCTGGATAACCCTGTTCTTCACCTGCATTGTACCGTCACACATGAATGCTCAGCTGAACAGATGTAAAAATATTTTAGAAAGGCTTTCAAGAGAAAGCTCTTATTAAAAATCCTAAACTGCACAGTGTGTGGAACAATAACACTGTCTGCCTGAAAATGTCATATCCTTGTCTGAACAGCCCAATACCTTATGTGCTCTGAATAAAGATAAAGATGTAATTGCTTTTCTTGTTACGACTCACTTGTGCATCATAGATTTTTTAATATCCTGCAGAACACATGTATTGTGGGAAGGAAGCAGGTGACAGCAGTAAACATATGTAATGTTATTTTTCTTTATGATAGATATGAGCAGGGAAGTCTAAATGATGGCTTAGGTTTTTAATAATCAGCTATGGAATCTTAGGGGGAAAGCGTGCATTTTGCCAAGAGCAAAATCATTAGAACTTTAACTCCAGCCATTGTGGGAAATTTCATTCAGCTAATTGTAGCCATTAAGTGACGGGTTATGCAATGAAATTACTTCAGCCTCATCTATGTTCGGAAACAGGATTCTATCAGCAAAGTAGCTTTTTCTGAGAATGAACGGGGTTTAAAAATGCTCAGTGTTGTTAAAAGTCTAATGGACTGCCATGTAAGAGGAGCTGAGCTGATGCTATGCAGCTTTTGAAAACTCCATACGAGGAGACACAGAAGAGGTCCAAAAGAACTGCATCTGGCAACATCTTTAAGTTTTCATATACATGGAAGGCCTGTAAGTACTGTAAGCTAAGTAATTCCTAAAATTTTGGTGAAGATTGAAAGCCAGACCACCCTACCTTGGCACTTCATGGACCAACATAGTAACAAACTCCACAAATAAATAACAATTTACATTCTTGTAGAACAAAGCATGTTACTGCACAGACTTTTTGAAGATTGTTTCTAACAGTCCAATTAACCTTCCCGCTCTTTCCTGCATACTGTCTAAACCCAATAAGCCCTTATTGCAGGCATCTCCCCTCTTTCATGCCTTTGGTCCAAGCCCTATAAACTTAGGTCTGTAAGAGGGAAGGGGTTACGGGAGAAGCTCTCCAGAAGGAGATCAGAAGCCTTTTGGTTGAAACCATAGGCATGCACAGTATAGAAATGCCTGGGATTTCTCCAGATCTGTTCAGATAACACTGCCCAACAGCCCTGGTCGGGCCACCAGGCATCCTGGACAAATGTGGAAATTCTCCAATTCACCTGGGAAATTTCCCAAACAGAAGCATCCCTGTCAGCAAAATACAGATCCATGGTAGAGTAGTTGGGCGAAGACATATCCCCCATTCATGCAGTTCAATAGTCACAGTGCCAAAAAACAGAGGGAAAGGAGAAGCTGATGGAGGTCAAACCTGAAGCAGTCACCAGACCTCTCATAGAGCCTGACCAGTCCTCCAGCCTCACCCCAAGGATTCACATTCCTAGCACATGCACATAGCACTGTCTTAAGGAAAAAAAGAAGTGCCTCATGTTTCCTGAAGCAATGAAATAATCCGAGTCTTTCTACGAAAAGCATACAAAGCATATTAAGGTGTTATTGATTTAATTAAAACAACTAATCAGTGTTTTGCATTTGTAAATTATGACCTCAAAGTTTCTCATTATTAAACTGGAAAATCAGAAGCAAAAGGCACACCTGTATCGCCAGGATTTAACAAGTTTGCCTCGAAGCTGTGCCAGGTCAGGGAGCGGGATCAACCCATTCATTTATATGATGATGCTTCTGGCTGTTGTTGGAATTTCCTTCAGCTGCGAATAAATTCTAATGAAAAAGAAAGCTGAAGCAAATTCTTCTGAAATCCCCAAAGCTCTAGGCTGTTACAAATGAAAAACAGTGCTGATGAACTGAGAGAGTATGTTTCAATTCTAACCACATCCAAAGTACATTAAACAAACTGGTATTAAAATATTGTCTTGGGACAGTATGAATTCTGCTACATACATGGAAACTAAGGAGCATCCTTCTGGGATTAAAGTCTGAGCATAGGACCTCCAAAGGGTTTTCTACAGAAGGACTTAAGTGAGGGCAAACCAACTTATTTTATTAATCCAGTGCTGATTTTCAAGTATGTTAAGTCATTTATATAGATCTTATTTGGTGGCCCTAAATTCTTGCAGCTTAATCCTTATCAAAGTATTCAGTTACAGTGATCTAAGGCAACTACAGCCCCAATGGGAGATGCATACTTTATACACATTACCTTACACCTCTGCTCAATTCCCCAGCTTTCCAAGTCAAACCAGAGGGATCCAAGGCTTATATACCTGGGTTAATTCTTTTTCAGCTGTACAGTAATACAGATAAATCCTGTTAAGTCCCTAATAAATGGTTTCTTTTTTTCTCTAGTCAGATCTTGCGGACTCTTCAGTTTCCTAAGTACGTTCTCAACCATTCCAGCCCTCCACTCTAAATGAATGCACAAAGTCTGCCTCTTCAGGATCATTAAAAAGGTCAGTCCATTACAACCTGTCTTCAGGTTTAAAATTTTCTCCTGCAAAATCAACTTCATAAAAATGTGCCTGCTTGTGAAAATGCCGGCATGCAGCCCTACACCCACAGATGCTCAGTGTGGGTCTGAGCCGCCCTGTTGTATGTAGGAAAGGCCACACAGCTTTGGACTGCAGCTCCACCCTGTCTCAAGAAGTGAATAATTACAGCCAGTTTTCAGGCAGTGCCAAGTACAGAACAACATATCCCCAGAATACTTCCCCATCTCTACTAATTTTCAGCCCATGGACTTCCACAGTCACTGGTCTCCCTGTGCTTTGTAGTCTGGAAAGCAGTTTTCTTTCAAAATGTTTCTTAATATCATGTAATTTTTTTACACTTACAATATTCTAATGCTGTACAATGAAAATGGAAATTTTAAGAATTTCATATGCAGTTCCAACTGAGAACAATAAAGAAGTGAAAATTTAACTTCATTATGGTTCTTGGAAAACTACAGTTTTTAAATATTTTCCTTTCCAGAAGGAAGATTCTTTCAGTGAAAGGCTTCATATGCAGAGGACAGCATTTCTTGGTCACAGCAAAGGCGTGCAACTGGGTGAGCCAGTTACATTACTTCTGAAAAAAATCCTGCCTTTGCAGATAAGCACGACTTTACATCTCACGTTGTGTCACTCCACTAACTGAACTTCACCTAAAAACCTGGTCTTTAGTCTCCCGCATTCTACCTTACCAAACATAAAATTTAAAGCCACAAAAACGAAATACAGGCGGGGGGGATAATCTTTAAATCATGCTACCCTGGTTTAAAAAAAAAAAAGTCAAAAAAGCATTCCTTGTTATCAGACTGGTACAAAGCAGTAGCAGTTTACCAGCATTCTCAAAAATAAAAACAAAATGTTGAAAATCAATACATTCTAGTTTCAAGGCTTCAAAACACCTTAAGAAAATAAAGTTTAAAAATTGAATTTGAATGCTAAGAACTTCCTTGGCAATGCTAGCGGGAACTAGAATGATCCTGATTTAATTCCCTTGAATTTCAGAAAACTAATAATGGTTCTAAATAATTAGAAACTGTTATTACATTAAAATGCATGATACATACTGATTAGATCATATTAAAATGAAAAGAATAATTTGAATTATTTACACAAAAAAAACCTCAAAAGTGAGACAAATCTATGGACCATAAAGACAAAGAAAATAATTCCTCTAATAGTAACAGCTCATTGCACAAGTAACTTGCATATGTATTTGTTATGTCTGAATTGCACCAAATAAAGAATTTAGACAAAAAAATACCCATATGTACTTACTGCAATAAAGTCATTTAATGCCTTGGCTATCTCAGCTCAAAACTCATTTCTAAACTACTAGATGCAAGCCAATGATTTTTCATTAAATGCAAAATATTCAGTATATTACAAGTTATCCAAGACTATGATGTGAAATGCTTTTGTGACAGCAGTTTTATTTAATATTCATTGTCAGCTTCTCTGAGGATAGACTGAGAAATAATAAATTCAGAATGTATTAGTATTATAATACACTACACAATTTATATTTATACTCACTATAACACTTAGTACAAGGCAGGTACACTGAATACAAAAGATTAGATATACAAAATATATTAAGATATTAAAGTAGATATTAAAATATTCCTGCTGTACCCCTAGCTTAAATCTGCCTGATGAATATGTAAGATGGGGGCAACATTTCTGCTTTTTTGGTGACTCTCTCCCTTCCCTGTAACAGCTGAGGCAAACTCCTGGCTCTAGCTGGCTGTGCCATGGTAACACTGAAGTAAGGGCCATTATAACCTTCAGACAATTTGGTTCACAGCCCAAGTAATGCACAAATCTGGAATGAAATTGCTGACTTTCCTCTTTAGTATCTGTGAGTAGTCTTCTGTGTGGTTTTATGTCAAGTTGAACCTGTAATTGCTTCACTTGTGCTTTGCATGATGGATGTTGTTCACAGTCAATAATTTACATAGCTGAAGAAACCATTTGATAAAATGTGACTAAAGAACATAAAGGCTTTTCAAGAAACAGTTTCTACATTTCTCCCTGAATACATGTGAGCTACTGGCCAGAAGAGAGATCAGATACAGCACAATGCATTTATAGGCTGCTTTCCTAAGATGACGTATGCAGTCCCATCGCCTGCTTGCCGTCTGCCAGTCCTCTCTAAAACCGTAACATCCACGCCTGCTGGCTGGTTTCAGATAGGGATCTCGAGTTTCTAACATTTGTGACTCTAAATGCTGCCGCAGAGAAGAGTGATTCTGTTAATGCCTACACGGAAGAAAGGCTGCTGTACAAATTAAAGCCTCCAAACATGAGCCAGTGAATGCTCATGGCACTCGCACAAATGCCATGCTCATTGGGAAGCTTCAGTCACCCCTTCAACCTCTGTCTTGGCACACTGGAGGCAGCAGATGCTCCAGGAGGCCATGCTGGGGGTACTTGGGAAGGGGCATGGCGGGAGGGCAGTCACTCACTGAATAGCTGTCCCCAGTCCTGGCACATGGGGAGGGTGGTTGGCGCTGGCCTGGTGGTGCTTGGGCATGGTGGAGGAGACACAGCTTCTAGGACTGCAACTGCAGAGCATGCTGCAGGGCGTATGGTCTCCTCTTTGAAAAGCGTATTTTGGCCAAAAGTGTCAAGCACACAGTGCTGGCTGATTTCTCAGAAAAGGCAGAGAGGAGGGGGATAGTAAAAAGACAAAAGTATTCATCTGATAGAGAGAAGGAAGTCTTGCTTAAGGTCTTCTGTGCTGAACCCCACTATCCTCCAGAACCGATGGCATGCATCTTACTCTGGTCAGGGGCCATTTCTTTCTTTCCTCAATTTTCCATATAACTAACATCAAGCCGACTTACTTCCCTTGGGGTGCAGATAGCAGGGACTGCTGACAGTGAAATGTGTAGCAAAAGACTGGGAAGAAAACAGTCAAGATGGGACTTCCATCAAATACAGTAGGAAAATGAAGGTAGGTCCAATGAAGCAAGATTACATCATCTCCAAAATGAAGTAATTAATTCCTTCACTCTCCTGTTCTTCACAGTTTTCAAGATAAGGGAATGATATGATACGATACATGATGATACTGGGTTGGAATTATGAGCCTCTGTTCTGTCAAAGCGGTTTGCAAAAGTGAGAGATTAGAGGTAGCTAGCATGCTCTGGATGTACAAATAAAGAATGGCAATAGTACCAATTCTGGACATTCATGCAGCCCAAAGAAATACTGCCACCAAAGCACCAAGTTAAAAAAATAAGGCTGACCAACTCTCAAAGGACAAGCAGAGCCAACTTGGCATTTGGGCAGGCTATGGCTCAGTGAGATGACATTCTTTAATATTGACACATTAGCACTTTCAACAAGCAGCAGAGCAGAAGAAAGAAGAGGACATCTGCTCCTCAAAAAAGCTTGGCTCCTGCAGAACAAAGGTGGATCAAAGTCAACTTCCAAATCACTTGCTGTCCACTTGAGAAACTTGGCAAGGTCTCTCTACCACGTTTCCTCTTCTGCTGAATTGCTCACTAAACCAGTACCTTTTTTCCTTCTCTTCTCCTTAGTGCAGTACCATTCAGCAAGAGGAACAATATCAGCCCCCAACAACAGGGGGCTTAAATCAGAATTTACTTGTAAGTATTGCATTTCAAGAATGTCAGGTCATCCTCCAGTGAAGACAGACTGCTATTACATGAAAGCTTGGATAGTTTTTCAACTTCAGGTTGAGTTTTCATATGACGAACCTGATGCTGATAGCCTGCACAAAATATATAGAATTGGCCAATTTAAAGCCCTGATGTATTCCAGTCCATTAGTTTTTACAGTTCAATTTATGTTGTATTACGAGGAGATGTGCTGAACTGCCCAAAAGTACAGATTAGCCAAACTATCCAAAAATAATCTGGAAAGCAAGGAAGTCAGGATACCAGCCAAATCATAAGCAGTATGGCCATTTTGCTACCAGTTCAGCTGGTAATAAATTTTTTAAAGCACTGTTAAGCGTATCTAGATGAATTTGACTGTAAATCACACTTTCTGCTGAATGTTTAAAGAACTATCGATTTAAAATGAAACATACACACAGACAACTGCTACAGGTTCACGTACCGCGTGAATAACGACAACACAGACCAGACATCTTCCTCTCTTTCAGCTTCGCACAACATACAATTAACCAAGCTATTACATTGCCATGCAGTAATCAAAAGTGATTACCTCTACCAGAAACACAGCTTCTAGGTGAACTGCGCAATGTGGAAGAGGTAGCTGGCAAAGACAGACGTCTCAATGAAGTAGAGCTAGAGAGAGAAGACGCAGCATCATTACCATCACAATACATCTTCCTACCATAAAGGAGTGAAACTACGGTTAAATTAAGCTTATCTTCTGCAAGTTGAACACATGTTGGGACTTTATATTTGCTTACTCTAAAATTTACATGACAATTGAAGTAACACCCAAACGCAGAGTCATCATATAAGCAGCAGAGAGCCTGTCTGATCACTTCCATATGAAACCATGGCAGGTAGTGAAGGCTTGAATTATTTCTGCTTCTCTTCTATGCAGTCTCTGATAGAGAATTCTAGGCTCCAGGGCCATCACTGTGCTGCTTTTCAATTCATACATATTCATGGAAAGACTCTCTGAGACTCACTTCCCTAACTGACATCTGACAGTTCTTCTCTGACTTCCACAGCGACCTGTAATCCCTCTTGAAAATAGGGCAGATTAAAAATAATGTCAAGAACATTTAACAAACGTTGGTCCGGCTAACTAGGTAAACAGTTAAGAGCATTTTGTACGTTTTTACATCTCTAGGTTGTGATACATTGATGTTTTGCACTGCCATTAAAAACAAGCTGAGAGCAAGTTTGTGCTAACTAACCACAGTAAATCAAAAAAGTGAAGAGAACCTGCATATATGTTTGGAAATGTGCTCTGGAAGAAATCTGAACAGAAAAAAGCTATACTAGTTTGTTATTTGAAGACAATTGCATATTAAATACCTCCTCTTGGCCAGTATAATTTATGCTATTTTATAAGCAGATTTAGCAATCCTGCTGCAGTAAGATGTTCAAATTCATTCAAATTTAGCCTCTTCAGGTCAAGAAAATGGACTTTTATCAAGTGGCAAATTAAAATGTCAAGAGCAATCATATAGACACTTGTTTACAAGACTGTTATTATTTTGTTTTACAGATCCAAGAAGGTTTGTCTTTCTCAGAAATTGCTCTGCTAACGTTTTCACCATGAAGGAAAGGTACCAGATAACATCAACAGGTTTTTGACACCTCAGCTTAAATAGCAAAATGTTTAGGTGAGGACAGAGCCCCTCACAATTCTCAAATCTTTCATACTCAATCATAATAAAGCAAAATGTTGTAAGCAAAGCGACAGGTATCTGCATTTTTAAAATGTTTCTAATTGTCTCTCACAGAGGGAAGATGGGGAGATGACCTTCAAATCATTCTGTTTATAGCTGTCATTTTTACTGGGTTCTTTAACGGTATTCAAAGACTTTCCTTAGCATATTAATTTTCCATGCAAAAATAGGAAGTACCATAAGTACAAATCCCAATTCACAGGCACAAGATGAACACAGATTTCAGAAAATCCTGAAGAAAATTAGGGCAAAAACATGTCCTATGTAATGTTTTACGGTAGTTCACAGACTGTCAAAAGACCATATGCTGGCCCCTACATGTAGAGAACAATTTGCCCATCGCTAGAATCCTCCAACATGGCATTCTTCCTCCCTTCAGATGGCATCAGCAGATGAGAGTAAGGAATTTCTCAATAAACTTAATCTGAAATCTATTCCGATCAAAGGAAAGAATACCATTTGGGCTACACTGAGCACTGTATCAAGATCTTCATGGCCTTTTTTTCGGAGGCAGTAAATTACTGGAATAGGATGAGAAATTATAAATATCATACTTCAGTGGGTAATGATTATATAAGACAAGCTTTATGCTACAGGAAAAAAAACCTACTGTTCTGTATCTGCTCATATTACAATGTTAATTAAAATGATATGTAACATCACTTTGATATGATAGCTTCCAGTAGTTAAATGGTTAACAGCTTTTACTGACAGATCTGATTTTCCATTTTTTCTACACAGAGATAAAAGCAATGGAAGGTCTTGTTTTGATAGGGACTTTGGCTTGTGTTGCTCATGTATATAAAGAAATTATTATACCCTTATTTTAAAGGAGGTAAATCAAAGAAAAGCACTTTGCAATTGACTATGTTAGAGGTAATGTTTATGGCGGTATCTTAAAAACATACAAGTGAGTCAGAAACTTCCATTAAAGTCTCACTATACCGTAATCCATCCCTAGCAAACAATCTATTTATCTTTGAATTGACAGGTAAAAAGACCCTATGATTGCACTACTGCTGCTTGCCTTGGTAAAAGTAAGGAGCTGTGCTGAAGGTGGAAAACTTCTAGTGCAGTTTTGCTCCTTCCCTGCTCTCTGAACAATGCTAAACATTCCCAAGGAGAGGGCTGGTTTGTACTGTTCTGTTTCCTTTATTTCAAACCTATGTATCAAAATCCTACAAGGGATGAGGTAGCCACTGAGATAACATGATGGGTCAGATAAAATACTTTCATATGACTGAGACATATATTTTTGCCTGTATTCTACTGTTTCTTCAGGAAATAAAATACAGAAAAATGTTATTGTGGCTTTTGACGAACATATTCTATTTCTTATTATATAAACTTTTAAAAGCTTATTGTAAACTGATGTTTAGTTTGTATTTTATGGTACCCAGCCTAACCAAGCCACGATTAAGATTTCTAGGTACTACAGTAACACCTGTAACAGTGACTATGAATACACTTAAATAAGAATGTTAAGCTCTCAAATGGTAGCTTCACAGATCTCTATTTTTCACTCAGGGATTTTAAAACACTTAAAATACTAATTAAGCTTTACTACGTGTTTATTTAACTAATTCTGGAGATAGAAAAATTGAGACAGGGAGGTCAATAGCAAAGTAAAATTCAAGTCTCAAAGCCCTTGCATCAATGATACAATCCCAAATACACTGTGTAACATTTAAATGTATTACATTTAGTTCTGTCAAAGACAATTCAGGGACTCACACAGAATAAGCCACAAAACATCCTCTGTGTCAATTCTTTCTTAAGGCCTCTGTAATTAGCAGGTCAGCAACATAAAAAACCACAATGGCTCCCTTAGTATCCATCAAGCCATAGAGCAGATTGGGATTTTTTTTTTTTCTTTTAAACAAAACAATGATTATGTTCTAATTCCAGGTATTAACATTTTTTTCAGATTTATTTGCTGAAAAGCAGGTCTAGATCTGGCATATAATTTTTCAAAGAGAAATCACAAGGTTGTATTATTGGGTTTGTAAATTGCCACTGACTTCACTTCAACAAAAGTGATGCTACGGTCTGTAATGAGAAGGGGAAATTACAGGCAGCTGTCACATTTTACCTGCATACCTTTTCGTCCCAGACTCCATGAGGAGAAAACACACACCTTCCTGTGTGAGATGAACTGCTGGAACAAAAAGCCTGATTATGCAAGGGGTCTGAGTGCCTCACCTACCTCTGAAGTCGGTGGGGGCTGAGACGCTCAGCACCTTGCAAGATTGAGCCCAAAGGCATTATCAAGTCAAGTTTTCAGGGAAAAAATAGTTCCAGCTCTCAGTCTTATTGAGGAATTGCATTGTCTTATTTAAATAGTGAAGAACCTTGGGGAGACTGAATTTCTGCTGTTACAATGCCTGCTGAGGAGGTCTGAATGACATCAATTAAGAAGAAACTTGGCAGAACGTAATCTGTTAATTTTGTGCCACTTACATCCATTCTCTTAGCAATGCCAACTGTCAGCATTTGAACTGTTTAAGTTCCCTTTTTCTCCTTCTGTCTCTGCTGCACAGGATTGCAAAGGCTTAAGCTGTAAAAGGAAGACTCGGCAGCCATTGTCACTCCAGGCTTCAGCCGGTCTTTTCCTATGCCAAAAAACATCGCTGGCATCACTGTTATTAACTCTCAGGAGCACACTATTATTCCCAGTACGTCTGTTATTGCCTGGATTACTGCGTGCTTACATGCTAGCTTTTTTCCCTTCTCTGTAACTCATGAACCTCCATACCTCGTGGGTGTATCTGCATCTATGTATTTGTCTCTGCCCTTGGAGAGCTCTGTTGCAGCACACAGTCAGTAAAATTGCTAGAAGACATGCTAAAAACCACAACATGGCAGCCCAGAAAAAAAAACAGGGGGTAGATATAATTTCAATGAATTGAATTCCGTAAGGAGATTGGTACATCATTTCTTGTGCATTTTCTATCTATTCTGGCTGCTGTGAGAAAAGCTGCTTCAGGTATACTTGCAGATAGAGCTAAATAACAATCACAAATACAATAAAAACCTGGGAAAATTGTTATTTCTCAAGATTGTTCATTATTTACTTCTTGGGTATTTCTCATTCTTCATCTTAGTTCTTTCCTTTTTCCCACCTTTTCCTTCCCATCTCTCCATAATTTCTCCATTTCCCCCTTTCCTCTTCCCATATGGTTCTCTTTCCTTTTTCTGCCCTGTTCTCCATTCCTAATTTTTCTTCACATGCTTCTAAACTGATTGTCTTTCATCCTTTCTGCAACCACACATACTCAGTTTTCCCTCCCTCGCCTTCATGGCCACTAATCAAAGGCACCAGAAATTCTTAAATTGCACCAGACATTCTCAAACCATTTATGCAAACATTAAATTTCCTAGTTTGACTCCAAGCCTCTCATTGTTTTCTTCTTTCTCAAGTAAAAAGACACTCCCTTCCCTGTTATTATCACTACCTTCTTTATACATTCACATTTCTCCATTCAGATAAACTAATTTGTAGTAGATGAAAGCGCTTAAACTATTTAGATTTTGGGATAGGTAAAATGGATTTTGAAGGGAAAGATTTACTACTGTGCCAGTCATTGCCTTGAACCTACTAAGGCTTCACCCAATCTCACACACACAGGCACAAAGTACAATTTAGGAAACGTGGTTTTGTTTCAGAATTTGCTATCTGTTAGAGCTCTCTTTTTAGTGAGGTGGCTCTGAGAGCCTAAAGCCACTTCTTGGTGAATAAAAGACAAACATATCACTGAGTCCTTCTGATGCCATTGAAGATACCAGGTATTTGTCCATTTATTGCCGAGTGTTCATTTAAGCCACATACTTGCCCAAAATATTGGCTGGAAATAGTCTAGTTGCTTAAATATAGGCATTGCTTAAATTCTTGTACTTCTAACGTGGGAAATTAAATGGGTGCTACTCGCTACACAGAGTAGGTAGAATAAAATAGCCTCCTATTGGGCTTAGAGTATCTGGAAGACTCTGGTGGGACATCACTGCAAGCAGTTTTCATAAAGGTTGTTACAGTGAAAGAAGAGATACTGGGGTTAATGTTAGAGAAGCTTTTATGTTGACCTTGTATCAGAAAATATTGTCCTGTATGATAGGAGGGTTTAATAGCTTGCACTGAAAAAAAGGGTAAAAATATCCCAGGCTCAGTTTTAAAATATTCAATATACACAGTATTTTCGCTTGCACACAGGATTCTTGTTACAGTTAATTCTGAGCCAAATATAAGCACTAGGAAATTAAAAGCAGGAATATCCGGACAATGTAGCATTTGGCTTTACTGCAGATTGCAATGGTTTCTGTTGACATAATTACTGCTGAAATCTACTCCTTAGCAGCAAGCACATTCAATATAATGCAAAAGCCAAGGGGAAAGAAAGAACAAGGAAGCCAGATATCTTGGGTCAGCTGGGTGGCCAAGTAAGAAACTGTTACTGAGAGCAGATCAGAGGAGGCTGTCATCGTTGTCATCTCCCATGCGTTTCCTTTGGAGAAGAACGCAGGAGACGCACAGCGACGATTCGCCTGCTCCCACACACACACCCCGCACACACATGCCCACACACTCTCAGATCTGGAAGCTCAGAGCTCTCACTGGGACTTTCAGTGGCTGAACTTTCCTCCTTTGTGCCAGAAGCAAGAAGTGTCTCACAGAGATAAAAGGGTGTGTTTTACTGCTCAGAAAATTGAGAAACATTCAAGTCTTGTTTTACTGTTCCTATAATGACAAATTACATGTTAACTTCTAGAAGGCTAAATTTTATACAGTTCTGTTTCACGCAGAAAACGTGTTTGAAAAGCTGTCAAAATGCATCAATAACTTACCATTATCTACCCTGCAGGAAGTATCAAGGTACTCAAAGAAGCTAGCATTGTAATATATGATCACTTTCAGGTGAGTTGGGGGGGGAATGGCTATTAGGACAACGTATTTGTAGTGTAAACCCTTAATAATTCAAACACAAAGCTACAGCACAAAGCAGAATTTAACCTGCAGTTTGTAGGACAGAGACCCATCACTTAAAAATCCATCTAGCTCAATTTTAGTAACTAACCATCTTTTGTCATCAATTCTGGCAAATATAGATTCATTTTCCCAAACATGAGAACTTAAATCTAGGCACATCCTGACTTATATTTAAGGGAGCATCTCAAACAAGGATTTACTTTAGTGTCAATAAAACCATAGTGTTAATCCAATTTCACAGATGCAGCCAACCAATTTATTACTCCAGGGAAAAGTATTTTTTCCAACCTAATGATGAACTAAATAAGCAGAGATCTCAATTGCTCATGATCAAAATGTTTAGCCCTAGTAGCTAATTAGTAATATTTACTTGCAATGTCACAAGAGTACATCACGAGGTTGTTAAAACTTATTAGTTGGGGTTTTTTTTAAGGTAAAAGTCACCAAGTATCAGAACAGTCTCCATATTTTCATGACTTTGACTACAGAAAGACGTGCATGTGAAGTAGCAAATGGACTGTAAATACTTCGTAAAGACTGTTACATATGTATTTAGACTGCTCCTGAACACATAATGCTCGCAGGCAGGGCTTGCAGGGATTAAGACTGGTAGAAGGCCTATGAACTTCAATGCTATCATGCATTAACTCACATACTTTGCAGGAGTACCATCATCACCAACCACCACAGCTGTATTTCCCAAACACAGAATGCAATAATTTTTTGAAAGAACGTGTAACGTAAAAATCAGTATTTTTTTCGTCTTAATCAAGCCTTACAGGTTTTACTGACAGGAAGTTTTCCATCAACCCCCTCAAACATATTTGCACTCTTCCATCCCCAGTTTGTGTTCACTCAGTCCTCATTAACACAACAGTTCCCTCAGAAGGTAAATAAATGACATCACTCAAGACAGTTTGTTCAGGTAACTTCATAAGATTATCACAGAAGTTTCCTGTTACTGCAGGGAGGTAACAGTGGAACAGTAAGCAAAATGGACCATCAGGGAAGGTCTCTCGTATAAAGCAAACAGCTTGTAGGTTTTGTTAACCAAGAGCCTCATAAATAGGGTAACTGAAGATATATTTACTCTAGTGTGCATCAATGAATTATCTCTTTTTTTTCCCCACTAAATCAATGCTTTACAAAGTGATTTTTTTTTTCAATTTATCCCTATGATCTAGAACCAAAGATCTCAATTATAGTCCAAAGAAAAAAGAAAGAAAGATACTGCTGCTGTGTTTATCGCTGGCATATAGAAGAATAAGACTCAAAACCTAGTGAAAATATTCTGTTCTGTATTACAGACCAGAGTTCCTGCAAGGAAAAAGTGATCCAGTGTCTCTGTTCAGATTAACTGTTTAATATTCTGTTGGGCATTTATCACGCAGATATCCAGGCAGAAAGAACTGCATTCGAGCAAGCTTAAATACAAAACAATCATTTCTCTGCTTCACTATCCCCGTGCACGTTGTGATACAAGGTTTCTACCAGTGTTTTTAGTCATTAAGTGTCGTCTTATGCAGCTTTTATAGAGCTTTCTACTGACATGAAGAATATGTTATGTAAACTACTTTTTTGGGGGTGGGAGGGGATGGTATACTAGTAACTTTGTGAAGAAGCCTGCAACATTCCCATGAAAAGGCAGAATATCTCATAGCTACAGCAATGGTTCATTTTGATTCTTTTGTAAAAGCTATCACTCAACAGCCAGTAGAGTTTGTTAAATGTATGACTAAGATTTCATTACCACCAAAAATACCAGTCTCCTCAGCTGATGAATTATCCCTGGCAATTTATAGATACATTTAGAGGAAGTTTGCTACTACCATTTTTTACGCCAAACGTATTTTGTCGCTTACCAAATAGAAGCTGAACAGCCCATCTAATATTTCTTACCAGTAAAGTCTTTCATCATGCATAGCACTCCTCTGGGACTCGATGCTTCTTATAACCCTGCAAGAAACAAATGTTGAATAGATTATATGGTGGGTCTGAGTTTTGATACTACTTCAGATGAGCTGATAATCCTGAAAGAATGTATTTGCTAGATTAATTTCCCATAAAGTTTGTGGGCTACTCTTTAATACAACAATATTCCTAGTTCTAACACACATGGACATGACGCTTTATCAACACTAGCTGCTTGTGTGATCGTAGACCTCACTGATACTCTACGCGTGCTATTTGAATGCAGACAAACACTGGCTACATTTATTTATTTTAATTCATCTTTTAACAAATATTTAAAATGTACAAATTCAACATTTAACTAAACATACATCATGCTGTCCTTTTCTATTTAACTGAGCAAAAGGGTACTAAGGCTTCCATTACACAGATTTAAGCCAGAAAAACATCATTCTTCCTTAAAAATTGAAGTCCTGGGTTTTGTAGTTGGTGTCTGACCTTGTAAACATACGTTTTGTACTTGCCAATAGCAGCCCAAAGTTTTGTCTCTGTGATTAACTGCACAGTTGATTCATAACACTGAGCCAGCTCATTAAACTGGCCCAAAGCTAAACATTTGAAATAGCCTAATCAAACATCTATAAATTACACCTGCAGATAATTGTGGGTGTAAATCTGGATCACCAAAATGGGAAGCCAAATCTTACAGGCAGCCTTACAAACCAGAGCCACTCTCATGTCTGCATGGAAACCATGAGCCTCCCAGCAGAAAGGGAGGCAGCTCTGGTGTAAACAAACATCCCAGAGTAAAGCGAGCAATTACTGTTTTCACACAAAATCTGATTCCAGTAGGAAACAGAAAAATTTTGCTCTGAATATTTAATTCACTTACTTTGTTTAGCGTGCATTTTAAGTGCTTATATTTTTAGCATCAACACATTTTTATTAAATATCTAGTTTCTGCTTTAAGCTTTTATTTGTTTTATTTGTTATTTGTTTTCACCTTTTACTTTTCAGAGACACTGGTGCATGGTTTTAGAAAACTGAGCCGGTTGGTCGCAATAATTATCCCCACCATTCTTCCCCACTTATTTTCTCTCTCACCAAAATTCAAAAACATTTTCTTTTTTTAATGTAAATTTAAAAGCAAGCTACTATATGCAGTAAGTAAAAACAAATACATTACTGTTTTTTAAAATAAGGATTTATGAAATTCCTCCAAAATATGTTAACTGTATCTCCCAAGGGATATATTTTTAATTGTCAGTATGTGTAGTGACACAGAGTTTAACTGATATCTGAAGTTATAAAAATTAATACATTTTAGGACTCAAGAAAAAAGAATGGAGTGGTTGTATTGGCTTGTAGAAAGTTACAGCCCTATGACACAGCAATATGCTCTGAAAATGAATATGTATCAAGAAGCAAAGAAACATTCCTTTGATTCACACTCAATTCACTTCAGCTTTGTGATACCACATCGGGATTGATTTCCAACCCTGGATTAATGACTCTGCCAAATCTCCCCATAGGCACTAGCACACCAGGTGAGGAGCAGGAACTGCTTAAAGAGCTGCAGGAGCATCTTTGCTGCAGAACTTCAGGAATTAAACATTGTGGTCACAGGGATGAGAAATGCACATTTCCTGTGGGAGGGACAGTGCTTAACTGTCCTGCTGCACAAATATCATATGGCACTATGTCCTGACTCCAGATTACTCAACCAACCAGACTTTCTTTAGCTACCTTTGATGAGTTACCAAAGAACAGCCAAGGCACTGCTGTTCTTAATCCCTACTTTCCCCCAAAAATGTGAGGAAAAACATTGACCCAGCAGTCAAAAGCTACAAGTCACACCTTACCTGTAACATAGTTTAAAGAAGATTTTGAGTATTGAAAGAGTAATGGAAAAAATCATGTATCACGAAGAAAGCAAATTAAGTTAGAAATAAATACCATTAAAGCGGTAACCAAAAGAAAAACCCAGCAACTCCACTGTTGTTATTAATAGGATGGAGTAGTGTTCTCAAAAGATGAGAGAATCTGTAAAATAATAGTAGCACTTCCTAGGTATTTAGCAATGCTGAACTTCTCAGTGCTATGGAAAAATACAGCAACAGCAGCGTTTACTTTAAATTCTGAAATAAAGCTTTTAAGATATCATATTTCCTGATACATATCTTCTGGTGGGGAAAAAAACACCACCACAAAATAAAAAGAGCTAAAAGGTACACATAGTTGATAGCAAGAAGAAACTAAAGCTGAACAAACAAACTCTTATTCAGAGCACTCTGATGTTCTTGCAGCAAAAGGATGAGTCCTATTAAAACGAAACATCAGCATCAAAGAGAACGAGTAGAGGTTATAAGAGGAACATAGAAAAAAAGCAATGCATCTCAAAAGGATTCCTGCCAAGGAGATGCCAGCTGTCTCCACTGCATTTACTGTCCCACAGTTTAATAAAATACATGGAAATTATTATTTTGCAAAGAATGATGTTGTAATTAGATGATTCTATCATATGATGCTTTTTCTTACAACACTGCAAATTAGAAACGTCGCATTCCTACAGCTAAGGAGACAGGGAGAAAGAGAGAATTACAGATTCATGGAAAGATGGAGTACTGCTATTTTCATTCAGAGCTCATAAAACCTTATTTCTTCCCTCTTCAGTAACTGTTTTCACTCTTAGATAAACAAGGTAAACTGTGCAGAGTATCTGCCTCATCCTGTATTCCTTATAAAACCAAGACTCCCATCAGCTTCTGTAAATCCTTGACCCTTGAGGGGCAAATACGCAACCAGTGTCAAGTGCAGAACTGTAGCTATCTGACAGTCATACCAGGATCATCAAATCATTATTAACCAAGGAGTGGAAAGAAAAACAAAACAAAACAAAAAAAAAATCACAACTTAGGCTCATCATCAAAATGGGCAATAAAAATGATAGGTTAAAGAAAATGAAAACCAAAATTTAAATAGTTCCCCCCCCAGTTGCTTCTTTAACATGTTATTTTCCATACAGTACACACACCAGCATGAAGAACTCCCTTTCTAATTAAGATGTTGTATTTCCTCTGTCTGACTAACAAGTATCTGATCTGCACATATTACAGAGGTCTGCATTGGAGTGAAACACCAGATTGCTCCCGTGCCTGCAAATCAGACTGTGCTGGCTAGAGAGTGTTACAGCGGTGTTCAGGGAAAATTTCTGTGTTCAGCCGTCAGAGTCAGGACATTATGCAGAGGCAGACAGGAGTCTTTGTCACTTTCTACTTTTACAAAGCAATGTAATTTTGAGAAGCAAGAATATTCTCTAAAATAGAGTCGCACAGCAAGAAGAATGAGACACTGCTTTAAAATGTCAATCCCAGAATAATTGCAGTAGATAAAACGCCACACAGATTCAAACAACAACAACAAAAAAAAACCCACCACGTTTTCCCTTGTCCACCTATTATGAAGAACAAGTAAATGAAGAAATGAGAAAATGACTGGTTTAAGCACAGAGAATGTCACCAGGTTAAACAGCTCAGTCATTGCTTGATGCTCAGCTGTGCCGTAAGTGTCACACTGTCCTTGGAGCAGAAGGCTGAGTGGGAAGTTTGCCTTCCAGGGGACAGAAATATCCCAACCCATTGTTATATTTCCCCCCTGTGCAGCCTAACAGAAGGTCCTCTTTGCCCAGATGCTTGGCTCCCTGACCACCTCCTTGGCTATACAAGCAAATTTACAGTTGCAACCCCCCAGTGATTAGTATCTTTCCTTTCGCTCTGATTTTAGCACCCTTAAGCATGCCTTTTTTTAGCTGGCTGACCATATCACTACAATAGAAGTTGTATATCCAAGTAAAATCACCATAAAATATACTGCTGCTTAGACATCACAGTTGTATGCAGGGATCCCCAACAATTTTTTTGTGTGTGCAATGTACTAAGGTTTTCCGGATTACATTGTAGTATGGACCAAACTCTAACCGAGGGCAAGTATTCACAAGCTCACCATTTTCACAGCTGCAACAGCTAGCCAGACAATAAAAAATAACTGGGAAACTAGTGATGCAAAATGATCAGGCCTCTGTACACTGTGAAAGTAAGCCATATTCTTTCCAAGGAATTTTCTTCCACCTTATTCCCAAGTAGAGGTCCCAGTATCACTGCCCAGGGCCTGGATACCAGTCCCCATTTTTGCATAGGATGTTTTCTTTCTTATCTTAAAAAGGCTGAAGCTACGCTTCCTCATTGACTGTGAGGAGTAAGACGGTTTCCAAGGGCATACGTGTTTCTCTCTGCCTGCACAGGATGCTGTACTGGACTCTCCTGCACATGTGCATACTGTTCAGCCCTCCGCTAATTGCCACAAATAACAAGCACTCAAGCGTGACCATCTAGTGCATTCAGCTGCTCATCAGAAAAAGCCTAAGAAACGGGAGCGGATCCAGAGAACAAAGAATGGGCTCCAGGCCACAGGCAGTGTTACGGGCTCCGGATACTGCCAGGCAGAAGTTGGCCTCCCTTCTTCTGGAAATACCATTTTCCCCTCACACATGCTGCCTTTGAGATTTCAAAAGCTATAGAGAGCACAGAATAGGGACAGTCCTTGGGGCAATGGGGAGGGGGGAAGGGGTCGGGGACATCTAGGAAAGGGAGCAAAGCAAGAGCAGTTACTTTCTTCTGAGCATAAACTCTGCTTTTTATATCCCATCCACCGGGCAGAGCGAAGTGATGAATTGCACTTAAAACACAAAGCCATTTTCCTTCCTGATGCATAGCCATTCCACACCACCTCTTTTTTTGGAAATGCAACCCTGTCCCAGCAGTTTGGAGGTCTCAATACAAGTTTGTGCTTGTCTGTGCTCAACCCATTGCACTGACAATTCCACACCAGGCTACAGTTCCAGTCAGCACAGTCTTGCACACCACAATGAACACATAACAGCCTCCTAACACTGCTTTTAAATCCAACTTCCAGGTTTTTTATGCCAGTGTAACAATTTGGGAAACCTGCCTTACCGCACTGTCTCTGAAAACCATGAAAGAGTTGAACAGGTCACACACGCCCAAGGACAGGGACAATGGAAGGTCACTACATATTGATGACTCCTATTCAAATAGATGCTCACATAAGGCAGCGCCCTTAAATTAGAGAGCAATGTGTTTCTGTGGAAGCCTAGGTCTCTTAGCGACGTTAAAATATATTCCATAACAAGTGAACAGTAAATCTCCGGGTTCTGGAGACAGGTAATATGAATGACTGCTCATAAGGTGTTTGGGGTGTCTGAACAGGTACTTCAGCGTTGAGTTGCAATATGAATTATGCCTGGATGCTTCAGCTCTCATGTACGTGGACTGCTGCCGTGGCCAGAAGATGTCATATTTATTGAGCACATGCAGTCAGTCCAAAACGCCCTAGACATGTCAAAGTTAATTCATCTACATATTTGCTATACATAAGCCCAGGCTCTGAGACACCTAGACTTGCTCCAGCCAGATACAATTTGCTGCCCAAAAGTCCCAGTCATATGTGACAGATCTCAAATCTCTCCAGACCAGGACTCCAGGCAGAGAAAAAGGAGCAGGTCAAGAAAGTCAGGCAGAGGGCAGCCCTGGCCTCTGCAACTGGGGTCAAGTCCAACAGAACCACCACAAAGAAAGCCTTTACTGCAGCCAACTCGGCCCATGGGATGATTAAAAGCACATGAGATTGGGGCTTGGGGATCTGGATGCAGCACAGGAAGCATAATTCAACTGTGAAAGGGTTGTGTAACAAATCTGCCAACCACAAGACTGAGTACCTGCACATGAAGACGCGCTCCAGAGAGCGACCACAAGGCTTCACCTCTGCTAACTTGCTTGACTGTGTTATATTGGTGCCTGATTCAGCTCTTCCTCCTTTCTGAAGCCACAAAAATCCTCCCTTTCTCTCCTTTTATTCTCCTTTGTTTCTCCCCACAAACATCTGCCATGGGTTCTTTCCAGATGTTACCAATTTCTTTGTGGAGAGATCAGGAGGTCTATCCACACACTTGTCTTCAGAAAAGAGAAACTTACTTTTCCATTTTCTTGTATTAAACATATTTTTTCCACTTTGTCTGGGGACTTCCAGGCAGGCATTAGTCATACAAGTACAAAGTATTCCCAAATGCAACTGAAATCAATGGGGTAGCAACAAGGTCTCCCTCAGTAGATTTCTATGCCAGTGGTATCACACATAAAACATACCTGCCTGGCCTATTAATAACCTTTTAACTCCATACCCTCTTCAGTTTATTCTGAAGTTTGCTGTTGCTTTCCCCGCTGTTCAGCTGACTCTCCCCGATGTATTTTGAGGCGTTCACTGAGCTGCAGCAGCACCCGCCTTCCAGACCCAGGCCCCCTTAGGGTCGTCTGCACAGCTGCTCCAGCTCCTCTGCACCAACACAGGAGCTGCACCATGGGTTTGAGTATCTTGCACACAAGCCCCAGAGGCATCTGGAGCTCCAGATCAATGGGCAAGAGCAGCTTTGTGTCTAAAAGGAATATGGATTCTTTTTTGCAATGGATTTTCTCATCACATTTGTGTTAGGCTACTAAGTAAAACAGAGAAAGCTAGTTTTTTCGCTCTGCCACAGTTTCCAGATTGATCTGTCCTAGAAAACTGTAGCAGAGGCAGGCATTTTTAATCTGGTGAATAAGAAAGTAGCAACGATTATATCCATGAAAAGTTAACGTGGTACAGACAAAGCCAGTCTCCCAAGCAAAAAGGTGTAAGGTGGTGCCATGGCTTGTACAATTTTTTCCTCTCACATCAAGTTTTTAAGTGCTTGGGGTTTTTTTAGATCTGTCTTAAAAGATATCAAGATATTTGGCTACACCCTTAGTGGATATGAAAAAAAGGAATAGGTAAAAGAACAAAAGAATTTCAGAAGGGACATGCAGGAGTGACCACAGACCTGACAAAGCCCAGAGAAGTCATCTCAGCCCTATCATTTCCAGTTGCTTAAAATAGAAAATACACCATTTATAAAATGCTGAATTTAATTTCTTGTTTTCTCCTCCTCCACGGGAAGAAAAAAAAAAAAAGAGTGTCAGCAAAGAAAACCTGGGATGTAGAATCCAGTTGTACACATGCAGCTACTCTACTTTAAACTTTTTAATCAACACTTTCTCCATAACATTCCTCCAGTTAGATGAAGAGACTGGTCCAAAAGGGCAGAATGCAGTTTAACTGCCTGACCCAGGGCCAGCTGACTTTTCATCAGCCAATTTCTTGGCCAGTGGTTTTTTTGGCATCAAAAAAGAGAGATAGTACTGAACTATATTTAGTCATGTTACATTCTCTCACCTATACATTGTGTTTGGCCATTGAAGGGCAGAATAATATGCTGGAGGATTTTGTGGCATCAGGACTGTATATTTCCTCCCTTGGAATGGAGAATTGCAGTGAATAGCAACAACGTCCTTATACAGAAGATACTCCCTTTCTGTAAAGTACACAAAATCTGAAAAGACCATATTTTTTTTTTCTTCTTCTCTGAAAATGATTTATAAGAATAGATTTACAAGAGCAAACCCAAGTTTCCTCTAGAATGGAATATTTCAACCCATGTTCAAGGTACTATTCACTATGACTTAATAATTTAAGCGCATTCAACACTCTGCTTGAAATCAAAATAAAGAAAAAGCGTGTGAAATATGCTTAGAACTACTTGTATTTCCCTTATTAACAGCATATTTTCCATGCCTTATTTATCCTTTCTGCTGGCATATCTGCTACAGACTTTGAATCAAAGTAAAGCTATGTTCTTTTTATTGCCAATTTTGACTGGATCCCTGATAATAAACCATTAAAATGACAAGCAAATATATAAAACAAATGGAATCATTGATGCTTATGTATCACAGTTCTTGAATATAATAAGCACATCTCTCCCCTTTCTCTCTTGTCTTACATCTGAAGAGGATTTTTTATTTTTTAACGTAAGTCATAATTCAAAATAAACCTACTTAGGCATCAAATCACGTCGACAGCCAACTCTTTTTGGAGTTTCATACTACATTTCATACAAAATTAAGTGAGGGCAAAACCGGTGCTCATTTGTGTAATGTTCATACTATTTCTCTGTTTATAGACTACTTTAAATTACTCTAAGCTTAATGAAATTTAACACACAAAATATTTCCTGCAAGAAATTAGATGTCCAGCAAAATTGTCAATTATCAGTATGATTTATTGGTCAATTCTAGGGGATGTTTCTACATGGATCTGCCGTCCCTTGGGTCTGTGGTAGGCTTTATCTTAGCCTTGCAACCTCTACAGCTTCCACACCCAGGGCTCCGCACCCAGGTTTTCTTCTTCCAAATGTTGACCACATTATTGATGTTGCCACCTCAAATCTCTTGCATCAAGCCAAGAGAAACATTCAGTACATTTTATTGGAAGTTACCATACTGCAGACAGAGAAGCGAGATAGCTTGCCCTGATCTCACAACCGAGCTGACAACATCAGCCTTGCTGGAGCAATACATTATGTCTACACCTACCCTTTGAGAGCAGTCCTTGGGAATCCTCACTAATATGGCAGGTCACTTCAACTGCATGGGAAATGAGGGGTTTCCACAGAATTATGGCCATTAATGCTGATATCAAGTGATTACATTGGTCTGTAGTCCAGAGAGTGCACTAGAGACATCTTACCAAGCCAAGCCTTTGTTTGTTGTTCTTAGAAACACACCCTACAAGATGACTTCCAGCTATAGGAGAAACAGACTTATTTTAATAAAAAAAAAATAAATAAATAAAAAAACCCCTACCCCTTAAACGAGATCTCATGAATTACACAAGAACCTAAATATATTTGCTTTGAAAGTTCATAAAGTGTCTACCCTTGTACTGGTCAAGAAATTTGGGCCAAATTCTCAGCACCATAAATAAATTCATCCCAATTCATTAGATGGGAGGTTTCAAATGTAAGACCTAAACATGGAGTAGCAAAGTGTACGCATTTTAAAATTTGCACACCTTGTATCCATGTAATGCATTTGTTTCTCTCAAAGCAAAATCACAGTTAAACAACATTCCTGATTTCTGAAATTTCACTGCTGAGAGATCATATTTCTGGAACCTTCTAGTAATAATCTACAGTTTGTAATTTTGTTTTAAATTTGCTATAGCTTCCAATCTCCAATCCATTCCACTTAAAGTCCTGGAAACATTTGTTCCTCATTTCTGTTTGGTCATTTGGCAACCATTAAAGTTCTTTTTCTTGACAAAATAAACAAAGCCACTCAACTAGATTCAACTCAAGCTGTCTTCAGTCCAATGCACAACAGCAGCATAACCTTGGAAATGCTTTCTACTCAGCAGTAACAGCTCGTATTACACCTCTAGCTAAAAGGCACACAAAACTTTGTGACCATTGTACCAAACCTGCTTCAGCAGACCCATCCTATACTCCTGAACTCCACATCAGGACTCAGTGGTCAGCATTAGCTCAAAGTCTGACACTGGCTGGAGGCTTCCAAATGATCATTTTGCTTTTCAATCATAAGCTATTTTTTTTAACTATGTGAATCCCCAAACCCCGGCAGATTGTATAATTATACACAAGCAGAATTAGCAAACATTTCAACAGTCCAAAGGATACCTAGAAATGGCTCTGTCTTTACCAGATCACATTCCAGTGTGTACTGGACAAGTCAAAAAGCCCTGCTGGGTGAAAGCCCAATGACCCAAACTGTGGACCTCTGGAATAGACTGACCAGTCTGAAAACAAGACCAAGAAATCTCAACTACCTGCTGCTTTAAATAGAAGTTATAAAAACAAGCTGGAATGTTTGAAGCAAAAAAGTTACCACATATAAAAAGTGAACTAAAATATCCTGGTCAGAGTTCTAGAAGATGCATATATTCATTACTTCTATTAATTAAAATCTGTTTGGGCCTACTCCTACTGTCACTAAAACCAATAGAAAGACACCCTCCAACCCAACTTCTGTTAGGCAGCATTGGCTTGTATGTTACAGAGAAATTAGGTTTAACAAGTTCTTGCCCCTTGAAAACATACACTATCTTCCGCTTAACAACCTTTGAGTTGAAGTCTACCTTCCTGTTATACATCATCCATCTGTAGGCAAGTCTTGTCAGCATTACCAAAACTTATTTCAAAAAGCAACTGTTCTATAGAATCCAAAATAACTCATCATCTTAAAAATTCAGTGTCACACATCCACCTTCCAGCAGCCAACAAGACAGGGACATCATATTTAGGGTTAAATGAAGATCTTGGAAGATAGTGGAGACAACAGCCTGACAACTTCATTTTAAGTTCTCAGGATTTTTAAACTAACTATACTTTTAACAACAATTTCTGAAATCCCTTAAATTGGGATGCCCTTTGCCTCATTTGCTTTTTTGCTTCTGAAGTTTCAGAGCTCACATCCTCCAGCTCTTCTCCACAGCCACAGAAACAAACAAACAAAAAAAAAGTCTTAAATGTTACACAAGCTCAGAGTGCACAGCACTGCAGCAGATGGTTACAAAGAGACAGTAAAGCTTACATGAAAAGGAATTTAAAAACAGAGGAAAAAGGTTCACTGCTGCTCCCATTCGGGGTGAAATCATGGTTCCTTCCCTCCCCCCTCCCCCGAACATGCTGAGATCAATGTTCAGTTTGGTTGGGACTTACAGAAGCACTCAAAGGTGGCCTCGCTTCCTCCTTCATGAAATGAATTTACCATGAACATGAATAGCATTCAGAGCTGTTTCCAAGTTTTGTCGTTTCATAATTCAAGATGAAATTTAAAGGGAGTCCCAAATTAATGTAACCAAGACCCTTAAGTCAGTCTCATTGTTTCCAAAGAACTGCCTTACAGTTTATGAAACAGGGAGTGGGGGGGTAAGCAGTGCCATTAATCTAGCTCATTGTGTCAGAATAATGCAGAATACAGCTGTAATTAAGTTACCGAAATCTACATGTGCATAATACAACCATCAGCCTGAGAATTCTCTCCACAAAGACCATTTTGTTTTCTTGTATATTTTATCACTTTCTAAGACTTCAGACTACTTCTGTGTGGTTCTTTTCCCCATCAGTAAGAAAGCCTCTCTCTCTAAGCTGTAGGGGAGCCTTTGAAATTCACACATTGGAATTTATTCCCATTACAAACCTGCTGATCCAAACAAGCTTACAAACAGCAAGACCCGTGTCCTGTATTTGCTAACCTCCTCTCTATATACTTGCAGCTTCTTCCCACGTCCTCCGTTTGCCTGGCTGATAACACATGCTATCTGGTTTGGTCTGGCTGCTGCCACTCAAAGCAGACATGGATTGAGTTCTGCTTGACTTTTCCTCTTGAAGGAGCTTTAATGTAGGTTTTTTTCCTCTAGCTGAGGATTTTCACCAAACTTGGGGGAGCTTAGTATCTCTGAAGCCTATACGTTACTGTCAGCTTCAGTGGAAACCAGCCACTGGATTCAGAAGTTATCAGCGAGGAACTGATGAAGATGACAGGTCTACTGTAGAAAAGCATGTCAGTACTAGAAGTATGAAATTAAAATTAAAAAAAAAAAAGACACCATACAAAAAAAACCAACACCAAAACCCTACAGTCTTTTGACTCTTAATCTGAATATGAAGGATGTTAGGGCATCTCTGATTCCATAACATGTGGGATTCTAAACCCACACAAGTGATTTAGGAGCCTTCTGTAAATGGCATTGAGTGTGGCAGAGGACTGCAGTCACAGGCTGTCCCTGTGCAAGAGCAAGCCCAGTCGTCCCCGCTGAGGAAGCTCAGGAGACATTTGAATCTGTAGGGCAAGGCATCATCGGTACGAATAGGAAGAGGATGAGAGAAACTGAAAGTTATACACACATTGTTAGATAAAATGGATTTGTCCTACTAAAATTTTGAATATTTGAGCTCTTTCTTTTCACTTATTTCAACATTCTACTTCATGAATACTATAATATAAAAAGCAATTCAGCCTTAATTATAGTGGTTTAGCTGGGTTGCTATAATTTTCCTGTCCCTTAATTCTCCCCATGTTTATAACTATCTAAGAGCTTCGGCTCTGGTAAATTTTTTATTCTTCATAATTTGTAAGCCTGAGCAGAGCAGTAAGAGCTCCATACTTAGAATTTCCTTCTGTAATCTAAAGGCATACTGTGCCAAATATAAGCCACTTGAAATAAGTCACTGTGGGTAGCAACGTATATGCTTTAACTCATGGTGCTCAAAGTATCTGATGTCATTTTTCAAGTCACCCACATACCTATTCGTCTCAAAGCCTATTCCATAGCCAGACACGGTTGTTATACTACTTCTACAGCAGAAACATTCTTCTATTTTTATCCTGTTGTTATTCCTTTGTTAAGTAGTTATAACTTACTTTTTCTACATTTTGATTTTACTGGAGCAATTCACACTTGGAACCCAAATAAAAAGAATTCCTGCATGCCACCATGTCTCTGGGATGTGGCTCACCAGATCTGTGAAAGCAAAGGATGGTGGCACCACAGAGTGTGAAAGTATATACCCAGTGGCTTTCTCCTTGCAGAAAGAAGGTGACCTTCCACTATGCTCTCCCCAGAGTCTATACAGGAAAACAAACAACCCTTTTAGCAACAACAAATAAAATAACCTATTTTTGGTCACACCAATGTGCAGATTTTACTTCAAATAGGCAAAGAATTGAAAAGATACAATTTTTACAAGTGGGGAGAACCTTAGGCAACACACAGGAATATGGGAGAGATTCAGGAAATTCTTTCAGGTGTTGCAAGATCCCAAATGAAAGAAAAAAGAAAAAGTCCCCAACCCGACTCAGAAGACAGACATTTCGTCAGAATTCCCATTTGACCATGTATAAGGAGGCCATTAGCAAAGCAGAAATAATATTCCCGCTAAACCAACTCAGATGTTTTGTGAACAGACCAGCTTTTACAGAGACAAGAGAGAAGTTAGGTCCTATGTGCAGGCCTATGCGATCCTCTGAGCCCCTCCACAGAACCTGCCATCCGAACGGCTATATCCCACAGGAACAACCTTTCTTGTACTTGCTGACCATTTTCATTTCCCCCCTTTCACGCATAACTTGAATTTTCAAAAGTTTTGCCCAGGGCCCTTTGCTGGGCTCCACTGCTTTACATGACCAGAGCTGCCCTCCCTTAGAGCACCTCACTGTCTGCTCCGACCCTGCCCGAGCTGCTTTTTCCTGAAAGATCCTCATCTAAGGATGTGCATGTCAACGTCTCACAAAACAAATGCACGCTTGATACACAGGCTGGCTAGGAAACACAGATTTCAAGGCCAGTTTACAAAGGCTTCCTCACCGGGGCCCGAATCTCTGACAAACAGCTTGCCGCAGCTTCAGTTTACAGAGTTTATAATTGTTCTGGGAGGTGCATTACAGAGTAATCAAAATGATAACAATTCTCAAAAATTGCAGTGGGTTGTGTGGAAAGATTAAACAGCTTGGTCTTATTCTCACTGGGAAACAGGAGACTTAGCAAACACTGAATTAACATTTTTAATATTATGAAGGGGAATTAATAATATGATAAATATGGGGGGTGGAAATCAAGTAATAACCTATCGACAGCAGGTATTTTGCTGCTATCTGGAGGCTAACGAAGGAAGAAAGAATTTTTCTCGTGAAATCTCAGTAGGGAGCAGAGCATGCATGCAAGATTCATGCAAGCAAGACAGTAAACGTGTGGGGTAGAAGTGGTGGAATATGTGCGGCCTTGCAAAGTCTTCACAACCGGCCACACACCAGAAACTCTGTGACCCATTTTAGGGGGTTTTGTACAAGTGACATTGTGCAACAGGGGCAGACAGCAGCGATTCCCACTTGCATACATCTAGTCACTCACAAACACACACCAGAGGCGTGCGAATGTTTTCAGCGATCGCAAATCTATCCATCCATCCACCCAAAATGGTAATTCCCCTCCAGAGTACAACACATACGGTACACTCTTCATTTCTTTTCACTTGTAAGCAAAATAATTTCCAGGCAGTGTTGCCATCATGCTTAATTTAGATTTTAAAACATTCTGGAAACCTTGACGTGACGTGAATGATGGCCTTAAAACATACTCCAAAGCTGCCTCCTAGTTACACTAAATATAAGAAATTGAGAGGAGGGAAAAGAAAACAGGAGGGCATCATAAATTTTTTGCTTGACACAAAAAAAACTATTTAACCATAAATGCACTTTTTTAAAAAAAAAAAAAAAAAAAAAAGGCTAAAAAAATAGCCTTGCATCACAACTAAATATTTGGAGTTAACACAGACAGACCTGGGTAAAATTTTTGTGCCACCCCTAAACAATCAGCATAACTTTCAGAAACTTGCATCCATTCCTGAAAAAAAATCTTCTAAGCACTGGGCCATGTATTATTAATGCGACCTACAGCCAAGGCTGAATCTATCAGCAAGTTTTAAGTCACAAAGCTTAGGTGTTGCTGGTGTAATAGCTGTAGCCACCAATATGGCTTGCCTGCTGGAATATCCATCCAGCTTCTTAAGTAGCTTTCGTAGCTCTCTCCAAGTTCCTAAAGGTCCTGTGCTACCAACATCTGCATTAGTAAGCTGGAGCTAGCTCAGGAGAGAGAGGCAGAGGACAAGGAAGACAGAAGCTACAGGAATGTGTATGCAACCCTTTGCTCGATGTCCAAGTCTGAAAACACTGACTTTACTAAAGCAAAATAACAGAAATTTTGATTTCAGAGTACATTAAGCTATAGCTGCATATGGAGCATCTGTACACAAGGGCCAAGTCTTGTTATCAAATACAGTTACTGTTTTGCTCTGAAGCAAAGTTGGCACACAAGGAAGCCAGAAAGTGCTGTGCTCTGTTCAAGTCACCTACAAACACACCATTCATACAACACTGCTGTAAACTGACAAATCCTGCTCCCCGCACACTGGTATTTTATTAACCTTTTAAATTATTTAAATGTTTGCAAAAATTGTTCTCATTTTACCACTTACTTCCTTTTTTAAGGTGATTCACTTGAGCTTTGTAATGCAGAAGTGACAAGACGTGGGAAGAAAGGTTAAAAAAGCCAACCGATCCCGTTCTGGAGTACAATTAACACAGTACTTTACTTTCACAGGGCAGTTCTGGCATAGTAAACATAATGATAGCTTTTCTCCAAGGTTAAAATGAGAGGGCATTCATTTTTATTACTAACATACCTTGACAAAGGTTCCGAGATCAAAGACAGACTGTCAGAATAATTGTAAAATAATACTTTCTTCCCCACTTTTAATTACATGAAATAGCTTTTACATATTATTAATAGCATTCCCCACCATTAGAGTAAAACTTGATTAAAGGCATCGCTTTATGCACAAACACAGAGGAGGTCTGTATAACACAAGGATGAGGTAGATTTTTGGATTGCAAACAGACAACAAAACTAAGAAAATGTGCTCACTTCAAATCCAGCCATGTCCGGGCAGTTTGAAGCAAGACTCAGTTCCCTCTTTGAGAAGTCCACATCCCCAAGAAGCAGTTGCCACAAATTTAGCTTGAAAGGCCTGCCACGCAAATGAAGAGACAAGTTTTATTCTCACCAAACTTCTCTTCTGAGAGCAGATCAGCCTTCTCATAGAAGAAACTCTGTGATCCCAAGTCTGATCCAGAGCCCCCACTGACCCCCCGGTTGGGTTCATACGGCTGCTTTAGCCACAGCTGATGGCGGCTCCCCCAGATACCCCATGGTTAGTTTCCCGAAACTTATTAATGCAAAACCTGATTGTTAGGAGGTTCTACAACCCTGGCTGTACAAAAGCAAGTGACATCCTCTGTTACTCTTCTCCAATATTGTTAAAAGATCAGTAAAACAAAATAAACACCAAAAAAAGTACTCATTGCTGTAATAGCTCTTCTCAGTTTGACATGTCCTTCTCTCCAAGAAAATGTCTTGCATCTGGAGGTTTGAAGGATTAAGTGATCTAATCATTTTTTGCATCCCTGTCTTCCATGAGTTATATTTGATAGCTTTGGTCCAGCCTTAACATTCACTGAGCCATTTCTGCAGATGATTACTGCTGGGCTCAAAAATATTTTTCATTGTTCTGATTGCATTTAATAGAGGAATTCTGTAGCACAAGACTAGGAAAAAAAATTACTGTAGTACAAGACTAGGAAAAAAAAATAAATTACAATAGATAAACTTTTATAATTGCATTAAAAAAATTTAAACAAAAAGTCAATTTGCTTTCCACCTGAATGATTTAGATGTTTTTCCAAGAGTGAACAAACTGCAGTCACTTCATAATCCCCAAGCAATGAACACAACAGCTCACGGATGTTACAATCACCATTTGATCTAGAGCAGATGCAAGCAAGTTGCAAACTCTCATCATATTTAATGTGGTGATGACACTTATTTTTTCCAAGTCATCTTGCCTTGTAGTTGAAAGGGCTGGCACAATGCATCTTCTCTGTAGAGTAACATCATTACTCCATGAGCAGCAGATCAGGGAGGAAGCTCTCAGAGCAGTTGTGTACAGTTTCCTCCCAAGCAGGTAATCCCATGATTTCAACTGGAACTACTCACATATTTATAATTAAGCACTGACCCTGCATTGTTAAACTACACATAAAATAGTAAGCGTCCCACAGCAACTTTCTTGGTAGTATCTAAACCACCATTTTTACTAGGGTGGAAATGGGAGCAAATGAAAGTGTCTGAAAGGAAAAGTCATCTAGAAATCATGGCACAACTTCCTTTTAACGATGACTTGCCTCTGTGTGTAACAGCCATCCCTCGTGATGTCTGCAGACCTGTAATTTTCAGAAGTGAACAGCGCATCTTGCCTCTTATTCATCAAGTCAGTGGTCTTAGTTCTCAGTTCTGTGCCTGCCTTATACCACTCTGGCACCAGCGTGGAAAAGCTGCTTGAAGAGACCTGAACCCACAGCCCAGAAGGAAGAGCTGTGCAGTGGCCAATGCATGGCCAGCAGCAACTCAGGGGCCGCAGCTCCACCTCCTCAATTAGCAAAATCACCCTTCAATCAGATCAGGGCCAGACAAGCTCTGGCCTTTCCAGACCTCTGAGAGAGCCGAGACCTCAGGTGCCTGTGTAGTTTGACCATGCAATTTCCAGTATTTGATTTATATTTAATGGAAAAACACATATCATTTCAGCAGTACACTCAGCCTCATAAAACACAGCCCCTACACTACAGGCCAGTTACACTGCTGGACACCCTTGCTATATCCCAGTTTGCTGTGGAAGTCCACTGATTTAACAGACCCAGCTGCACTGTCACACATATGCTTTCCACAATAGCTCCTAATATGGGTGCAAAAGAAGTAAGACAATCCCAAAAAGTAATATATCCCTTCTCTAGGAGGTTAAGATGCCTCTTATGGGAGGAAAATTGAGTATCTGGCAATTTTAGAATGATTTAGGAAGCTGGGATTGTATTTATTTCCCATCTACGTGAGGGAAGGAAAAGGGCTCTTCAAAAAAATAGTTTGATGCTCAGTATGGTCTTTTGCAGGACTTTAACTTCCTTTGTTATTCATTGAAATTTATGAGTGAAAGCTGGTAGTCGCAAACAGAAGAGAGATTTGACGGGCAGCTACAACTTCAATTTGTTTGAGAAATCTCTCTGGAAAACTTCCTTATTTTGTCTCAGCCTCACCTCCCAGTAACAAAACCATGACTGTTACTCTTGCTGTCCTCTTGTGTACACATCCTCACACTGGAAGTTACAACTAAATTACAAAACAGCTTGTCCAATACTCATGAAAATAAAATTCATAGTCCACTCCACTACAACTAATTAATTTTCTTAAAACTGCGTCCCAGAGTGATCAAATGAGACATGAGCTCTTTCATGAGAAGAAAATCCCACTAGAGTTCCTTAACATCAAATGTAACAAACACCAGTGTTTCAACATTTGCATCACCATGTTTGAACCCCCATGTTTGCATATGTAAGCACACATTTGCATGTAAGCATTATGTATTATTAATATTGATTAATATTATTATTCAGAGGTAGTAGTCTGCCTACGCTCTGTGTGAGGTTTGTATATATGCATGCAAAACCAGCTCATGAAATGAAACAAAAATAGATTGCTTACAGTTAAGTTCATTAAGAGAAGAGAATATATGACCATAATAAAAACAGAGCAAAAAACTGCGTTCCACCTCTCAGCACTTACTGTTCACAATGGCTCCACTGTGAAGTTTTACAGCATAGCACTTCTTTTGCCTACCCAGTCCTGGGAACCCTTTTGCACAATTTCATATAGTTCATATTAAATATGGGAACTTTAGATTCTCTCATGAGACACAGTTCTACAGCTATTTTCCCTAAATAATAGCCATCTGTTCTGAATGACCTCCCCAAACAACTCGCTTTGTTAATGGCAACTTTGCTACAGTTAATACACCAGTTGGGATTACTCCAGCCAACTTTCCATGGGCCTCTATTGTTATGAAAACCTATTATCAAGCAATTATATGACAGCAAGAATGTAATAAAGTACAACAGTTTTACTTGTATCATTATCCTGGGTGCTGATGTTAATGAAAGGCTATCGCACCCTAGACTGTAATTCCTAGACGCTGTCATACAGGAGAATAACTCCCGTCAGCAGCTATTTTCAACCTTAATGGTTTGAGCAATTACAATCCTTGCCTAAGCCCTTCCCCAGTATTTCGCCCCAAATTAAATTAAGGACAGCTCTGAGATTACCTTCAGGGCTTGCTGCTGAAGGCCAGGTGTAAAGGACGCGAGGCTAGTCTTACCCAAAGCTCGGACAGTTTTTGAAGGTATTTGTTAGCTTTCTTGTCAGACAGGCAAGCCTCACGGAGGTGCATTCGCAATCGCTTGTCCTCTGTGTAAATGAAACAATAAACCAGCTTTCTAAATTCTCTATTCTGTACTCGTCTCAGTAGAAAATAATGAAGTTGAATTGCCCTCACAGTTCTTTTAGTATCCCCCTCAATTTCTGGCATGATACCTTTCCTTTTTTTTTTTAAATTAAATAAACCTCTCTAGAAACAAGATGCACATAATTGCCACAGATACCACAAGATGTCTAGAACATTTCATCTTTCTAAATTGTCCTGGGTTTGAAATTTATACAATCAGCATTTTGTATTTCTGATATATAACATAACAGTAGGTCTAAAACAAGTTCTCTTTTTCCCACCGTGAAAATAATCTAAAAATTTATGTTGACATGAAGTAGTACTTCCTCTATCACTGAGACGATCCAACCACAGTCATACTGTTTGGCATAGATTCAGTTAATATGCATTTATAGTTCTCCTTCCTTGACAGAAGGCAGTATATTTACCAGCCTATATGTGCAGTTAGGCTAAAGTGTTGTTTTTCTCTGGGACTCATAACCTCTACTCTTTGGAATATTTATTTTCTTCCTAAGATGCAATAGGGAAACTTTATGCAACTTACTATATCAATTCTACATACAGGCTTCTTCCAGATAGCTGATCAAAACAACTAGACAAAAAAGCTCCCCAGTATAAATCACTGGATGAGAGAGAGAACTCTTTATTCATAAGCATTTTTAGATTGTTTTATAATTCAGGTGGTCTTATAGCAACTACATTAATTTTATAAGACAGAAGTGTTTGACTGAGTACTTACTTAGGCGATAGGGAAGTACACTATCCCAAGAAAGGCCCTTCAGAGGGAGTTTTTTGCTAAATCAAATGAGAAACATGGGGTTCAGTTACATCACCTCTTAGAGGAGATAAAATTTACTTTGTTCCACTTTTCAAGAGAAACCACAGCAGCTGCTAAGCAGGACGGACAGACTTGATCATCCCTTCAAACCCACTCCCTTTGCCATCCCATTATGCAGGGACAGAGTCAGAATCTTTTTTTTTTTTTTTTTTCTCCTTTGGGCCTACAATGCAAGCCAGAATTGGAAAGAACTAATGTGATACTTTACTCCTCCTCACTAGCCTTCACATAAAATGATGTTAAACTAAAATTATGTGACAGAAATGTTATCTTTAAAAACTGTAATAAAGCAAAAGGGAACCTTATAATATATAGAAACATTCTCTGTATACTTCTGTCTACTGGGAAAAAGAAACAGGAAAGTAATATATTAATATAAAAACACAGATAGGATTGATTCTCGGAAGAACACTGATAATAAAGCAGAAGAGTGGAGTTTGGTTCTGTAAAATGACTTGTGCTTGCATGAGGAAGACCTGAACATCACTCATGCTGCTGAGAGAAAACATGCGTTTCCCAGCTCCCTTATGAATGCCGATTTCATCTCTCCCAAATCTATTGTCAGGCAAAAGAAACAACTGACATTTGGGTTTGGTAGTCCCTCCAAAGTTGTGCACCTTCAAAACCAATATTGTTGACTAATATCCTCTCTGTTCCTCATCATAACGATTCTTTGGATCTCTTTTTGAGACCTGGCTTATTGAAAATACCTTGCTAGAATGATTGTGTCCTTCATACCTACAGCGTAATATGATGCGATTCTCCTATTGACACTGGTGATATTTCTAAACACACGGGAGAGCAATGTAACATAGCTGAGTATTTCCCAGAGGCTCCCAAGAGAGAATTTTGCCCTTACAAGGGTTATCGCAATAAGCTTTGTCTGCGTACGTTATAATGGACAACTGCTAAAAAGGTCCACAAAGTCAAACAGATACAGTAAAGGATGTTTCTGAAGCTGCACAAAGGGGTTTTTTTTTCCCCTTTGTGACATGGATGAGACAGAGTAAGCAACAACCTGTAGTAGATCTGGATACTGCTGTTATTTAAAAAAAAAAAAAAAAAAACACACCAAACCACACAACCAACCAACCACAAGAAGACTAGAGCTTTTACTCACCCTCCTCAGTGCTATCTTTGTTCATCAGGTCTCCAATTCACTGTCCAGCAGGGAGGTTAGGCACAAAGTGGTCTCGCTCCAGCTGTGCAGCTGTGCACAGTTATCCCTCTCAGGTCTTCCTGGCTAAGGTCCCTGAGTGTCCCCCAACTCATATCCAATATCCAGGATTCTCTCCTCCAGCCAGGTTCATCACCACCTCTCTTCTGGCCCCTCCTTTTAATTAGGGAACCCTTCTTCTTCAACACCATCTCTGCTTTCCAGAACCCCAAGGCCTCCATTCTCCCTATCTAGTCTATGGACAGAAGCCTCCTAATCAGTGGTTCTGGTTTGTGTCTCCTTACTAACTGGAGGATTTGGGATGTGCCACTTGTTTAATTCGGGCATTTTCAGAATTTACAGCCATCCCATATCAGGCTTCTGCCCGAGTTCAGAAGTTCAGTTTTGGACATTCACACACAGAGTCTCGGGCTACCTGGTAGCACTTGCAATTTTTTTCACCTACAACATTTTGATATGAGTTTATTAACATACAGCTTTATGACAAATAGTCAGTGCAAATTCCTGATTAGACCTTAATTACAGAATTCCAGACTAAGTGCATGCACAGGTACCATAGTCTCGATGAAACCTGAAGACTAAACAAAATCTGCAGGACCACTGATAGCAAGGGCTTTCCTCAGTATGCTTGTGTTCATTGTAGATGGAACTGCAAGCACATGTATAGATAGAGATACAGTGCCCAACCCACGGTAATCAAGACATTTGTATTTTGGGGCACTATACACCCTCGATGTGAGTTGCACTAAGGATGAAGTGAAACTTCTGGGCTTTATTTTTGACACTGAGCTCCCATTGAAAAAGACAGCCCTTACCAAGGTGGGGAGGAAGGGGAGAGCAGCACAGACAAATGCATAAACTAGATGCTTAAAAAAGTGGAGATGTATGCTGGGAATATACAAATAACAGGACTAGCTTCTGCTCTCACTTGCACCAGCATAAAACCTGAATGGCCCAAGGGAACTCAGTACAGCTGAACTCATAAATAATGAGTTGTGAAATCAAGCCTTGAATAGCAAATAATACGCTTCATGATAGCGTTCATTTCATAACACTGCCGCATTACCTGCCTTTCTACATTAACTTGCCTTAGAATAAGAGTGGTAAGATTAGTATACAGCTTAAAAACATACAATGCCTTAAAATTAGGCTCTGAAATGAAGGGAGAAAAGAGTAAATAAGAAATAAATAAATTGGGTATTTTAGAAAATTCTAATGAATTTTGGAAAATAGCATTTGAGACATTGACTTGCTTGCTTCACCTATAAAGACAGAGAAGAGGCACTATTAGTTTTTTCTTTCCCCCTACTGAGTGCTAGTGAGGCAAGCTTATTGCCTGCACACATCATTTGACATCCTGAAAACAGAATGAGTGCTCCACTGGCAGCGAAGGAAGATAGAAACGTTCTCAACATTTGTCACATTCCCTGATTGGTTCTCACTGAGCTGTTTGGCATGGAAATGCGAGGAGGAATGGAGCTCTGTAAAACAGAATGTGGGGAAAAGCGCTTGCAACAAAGCTTCATCTTTTTAGAAGTAAATGTTGAGCTACGAGTCTGAGACAGGAAAATGCATCATGATGATACATTTGATAATGCCTTTTACGCAAACAAAGAGGAAGTTAATTCTTAAGTCCCAATTAAGTATGTGTTCACTACTTTGCTAAAATCCATTTATTTTCAAGAAAGCATACAAGCTTAGCTTCAAAATGGATGCAGCTTCAGGATGTACCTCGAGTTTAGCCTATACCAGAGCACTCTGCCAAACAGGGATAGACACAAAGAGCCAACATACCCTCAACTTCCAGAAACTGCTTATCATAAACCAGCACATAGGCAGGTAGCTAGCTGGACTGGAATTTTCTATCCAAAAATTATTGGGAAACATGTAAAATCTTAAGTAGCAAAAAATTCAGACAAAAAGAAAATTGAATTACCCAAGGAAGCTCAAAAGAAGGCCATGCTTAATTTGATTCAGATTTGATTAAAATTCACCCTCACTCATTAAAAAGTTTGAAACTTTTCAGGCACCCAAAAATTAACTCTCAGGTTGCAGAGCAGGGTACATAGGAGTAATTTTTCACAGGCTGGATTTCCTATACAACCTTTCTCACAAGCCTGTCAACTGAACTAATACAGTTACACCAGCACTTGTAATCCATACATTAGCAAACTCCTATGTTTGTTTTAAAAAAAATAATACCTAGCAACGTCTACCCACAGCCAGCTGACATAAAACCTCCAAAACATCTTACATGTATGCACATGTGTCTCCATTTCTGCAGCCACTCGTAAGACTAACATACATTCAGCTATGTTTAACTAACATACTTGCAACTATTTAATTAAATAGATTATCAGGTTAGTATAAAATTAGTATAAAATCATACAGCCTATTTTGCCTTGACTTCAGTAGGGCTGGCACTTATGATTAAATTAAGTGCTGCACTTTGTGTCCTATAGCTCACGTGAAGTGGACAAGTAGTATTATCTCTGTCCACTTCACAAATGGGAAACTGAGGCAGAAGAAGGTTAAGTGGCTTGCTGAAGGATGCCTGAAAGGTTAGAAATGATGCTGTTGAGAATGAAGAATAGGAGAGTAGCTGAATAACCCGTTGTTTAAAGCCTGTAAGTATGTGCACTGAAATGGATTAAAAATATGCTCTTTACTTTTAAAATGGCTTGTTGGAATTTTCCAGCGTTCTATGTTTCTTTTCTATTACCCTCCACTGGCAGCAAAGAAGTTCACACACATAAAAGCAATATTTAACATTAAAACATTTGAAAGTTATTCTGATGTCAGTGATGTTGAACTAAATTTAAAACAAATTCAAAGGTAAGCTTTATCACCTAACCTCCACATGTCCTGTTATACTGTGTGCTAGAGCTCACAGCATTACCTTTCAGGCAGACGGCACCTCCACTGCGTGCAGTCAGACCTAAAGAACATCAGCAACTCGCCCAACCGAGGGAATGCCCTACCCCAGCTATTCCTATTCTCGACACAAGCAAGTCAGAAGTGTAAATCTGCCTTTAAAGTTCAAATTCCTTATGTTTGCACCCAGATGTTTCCTTAGAACCTCAATTCAGACTTTTTAGGTATACATCCATGCAAATCAATGCACACTAGATAGTCCAAAAGCAATCATATTTGAGCAGTCTCAGTACATAGGACTCTTCAGGTATTGAAAAGATCAAATACATATGCAGCAGAAAAACTGTAATTAAAATTGGAACCCAAGAAAACTCCAGGCATTTCCTATTGCCCGAGATGCACAAAAGGGAGTGACTCGAAGAACTTGCAGCTTCTTTTTGAGCACAAACAGGCACTCCTGAACTAGAGCAACCAGGGTCACAGGGAGGTACATCACAGCTATAAATAATTCTGATTTTAAGGCTCCAGTTAAATGAAAACAGAAAATACAACTGACAGCACCTATGCTTCTTGTCTTTCTCTATATTCTCTTATAATTGACCTTGAGAATACTTAATATTAGCCTAAGGGTGGAAAGAAATGTTCTTCTTCACCACAATCATTTAATAATAGCTTGTCCTCCTTATGCTCAATGTGCAAGTAGACACTGCTTTTGTAATACCTTCAGAAGGTGCTTTGTTCATACCATTAGCTACTGCATAAAGCATGGGGACTGCATATGCCAAAGATGTAAAACTATTATACCAGCGCTGGCCATCAAGTATTCAGATATAATAAATCACAGTATCACGGCATAGTACGATACCATGAAACAATTCATCTGTCATTCAACACAGCTGTTTAGGAAGCCACTTCTGGGGCAGGGCTCCTGCCCCCCAACTGCAGGGAAAAACCAAACAAACATACTGTTAAATGAAACCACAAAGTGAATTTTGATTCAACAGGCATTTTGTCAAGAAAAAATGTCTGCAAGCAGTTTGGAGATGGGGTGAAATCAGATTGTTAAACTGTATTTTGTTCACATTTATGAAATGCTACAGTTTGACATTGTCATGCGTTTGCTGATAGATGGAGGAAAGGAGGCACAAGCTTTCCACCACCAAGCAGCCCCTGAACCCTGGAGCCGCACTGCCCTCTCCCGAGCTCTCAGCACACTCAGCAGGCAGAGGAAAACACAACCTGCTTTTTCAGAGTGCACCCGTAAAGCAGGCAAAATATCTATGAATGCAGTTCAGGCATGTTGGATAAACTTTGCCATTTTGCAGCCATGCTGAGAAATGGCAGAGAAGCCTAATGCATGAATACCACTGCCTGCTGCAGTCTTCTGTCTTTCTGTGCTAGAGATTAAAAAGCACAGATTTTCAGCAACAGTCGGAAGCCGGGGATCCTTCCAATAGGATGGAACATGAGCAACGGTGCTGTCTCAGGTTACCTTCTCACAAATACAATTAGAACAACGTGAAACCAGCAATCTGCAGGAAAACCCTCTCTCTCAAGAGCAGGAGCTTATCCAGTGTGCTGCAGGGTGACAAAACAAGGGCTGTGAAGGGAACTGGGAGCTTTGCTCTCCTTGACCACAGCAAGCAGTGCAAGAATTATTCAACCAAAACACATCAGGGCCAATTTTGAAGATACGCTCTTACAGCGATGCGTAGCTGCTTCGTAATTCCAGAAGGGGTAAATGCATGTGCATTCACATCTATAATTACTGTGATTTATGGAATAGTCCTAATAAGTATATAGACCAGCTGCCAGGGAGAAGGCCATTTGTGACTGGAACTAATGCAACCACATACATCATTCCACCACGAAACAAACTTCAATGGTAGAAATCTGGATCCAAATTGTATATAGTATATTTCCTTTAAAAGCCATTTCAGCCATTTAGTAGGTTAAATATAGGCTTAATTCTCAATAAAGCCAGTTAAATATGGCTTATCTTCATTTTGTGTCTCATAAAATAGTCTCTTGAAATATTTTTTTTCCTCATTTTCCCTATTCACACATTTTCCCAGCCCTCTCATTTGACTTCCTGATTTCGGCTCCAGCGCTGCTTTACAAGCTCATTCCTATTGAAATGGTTACAAGTTCTTTCCCATCTTTCTCCCAGGGGTTCATGAGGACACATGTACACCACACAACTCAGTTTTGGAGGACAGTGAGTTTAAGGGATGATTAAAAACACAGTTTCATTTATTTCTCTTTATGCTCAGCATCGCATTTTTCTTTCACTGACACACTATAATTTAGTGATATACACCATAACTTTATTTAAACAGATCACATGGGTCATGGAGAACAAGATGACAATAAGCCAACCTTTGGCCAACAAGTCTTTGCTGCAGCTCTAACATACAAGAAGTTCAAGAGCTTTTGAATTAAAAGGATTTCTGCAGTGGAAAAAGCTAATAGACAGAAAAGGGCACAAGCTCATAGTCTGTCTTGAGGATCCACCTATTCCACCGAGTTCCCAGGAGATCCCGTGGCTGGAGGATTGGTCACACCATAACAAAGAGCTACTCCCACACTAGAATTCTGCACATCTATGTCTCATATTAACAGACCACTACTCCTTGCTTATAGTAATTTAATAGTTGCTGTTACCAAAGCAACATCCAAATATTTTAACCTTTATGCTCACAGTTGTTCCTTCCTTGCAAGCACCTTTCTCCATGACACTTTGCTCTCTTCCATTTATAAACATCAGTCCTTTCCTTATGTTTTAAGCCAAGCTTAAACTAATGCTGCTGTTCTGTTTAGCAACAGCAAGAACTTCAACTACCAAAGCACCTTTTCATGCCAAAACATCTTTGTTTGTGCACCAGCAACAACGATTAATGTCAACACAGCTCTGGGAATTGTGTTTGTTAATTAACTGCTGCTGTAGAGCTAGCAGGCACAGTACAAAACATGGCGTTCCTACAGGGTGTACACAAATGCTTATTATTTTTCTTACGCAAAAAATCCCAGTGGAAGACTTATTGTTTGGGTTTGTTTCATTTAACAGATGAAATAGTTACACTTCCTGTTAGGTATTTTGGGGTAGGGTCTCCTCACCTGAGCTCCACCAGGCAGAAAACTAGAGCAGATGAACAGAAAAGTAGGTTGGGTTTCTGTATTTCTGAGCCCTCTGAGCTAGGTCACCCCTGGAGTAAGGCAATGTCTGCTCTAAAATGAAGTGTGATAAATTTCTGAAGGGGATTATATGACATGGTTTTCTGTGATAGCAAGAGACTGAACTCAATGACCCAGAAGGCCCCTTTCCGGTCCTATGTTGCTAAAATGCTACTTCCCAGGCACTAGTTATTAACAGCTGTAAGACACCAGCTGTAAGAGAACAGTCTGAAGCAACCTGTGTAGCAGGTGATGCTGACAGGAGACACGCAGCATCCTTTTGGAGGACCTCTTAAATCAGCTGGTCCTGCCAGAGCTTTCTGTTGCTCTGGAGACCACAGCAATTCAGGGCATCCAGATAATGGGAGAGCAGAAACAGCTCAATGTAACTAGAATCTATAGCCTGAAACCTTCTGGCTGAGGTCTGCACACCAAACAAACTCACTGAAATATTCCCCAACTAGGAACTGATCCATAACAATAACCTCTCCCGTGGCTCACTGCAGAACCCTTTTTGCTATCCTGGATCCTGGGATGCTGCTGTAATTGACTCCATCCATTACCTTAAAATGTTCTCCAGTTTATCCTGCCTTTATCACATCTAGCCATTGTAAGAATCTCTTCTGTTTTACATCTTCCCTGTGCTTTCAGCAATGCTATTACTCCTATAATAAGCTTAATGAGGACACTGAGTGGAAGAGTCTTCACATAAATCATCACAACAGAAAATGCTCTGGAGATGCATACAGCAATGTCACACTGCCCTCTGTTGAAATTTGAGGCACTAAAGTAATTTTTAAACTTCTTATTTCTAAGGACTAAAGGTTAATTATTTAATATTTTTTAACTGCAACAGCTCTTTCCAGCCATTAGAGAAGATGATTATTTTTTCACGGATTACAACATACATATTGAACTAAGTTTAATTAGCTGTCAGAGAGAGAAATCCTTACATCTCTAAAGTCAGGGGGGGCAGCAGGGAGGGGCTGCAAATTCTGAACCTGAATATGCCTTTCAAACTGGAAGACTTGCCCCAGCACTAATCATAATAGACTGAACCCTTTTAGCAAGCAGAGTCATCAATCCATCTGCCAGCCAAGCGAGCTCTCACCAAACTCTCATCCACTGTCACACCGGCCACTTCCTTCCACAACCTCTGGCAACCATGGCAAACAACCTCTCCTTAAGAAAAATTACTACAAGTAATATTTCTTCCTCAGCAAAGCCAGTTAAGCTGAATGACACCCTGGGAGGAGGTGCTGAGTGGTTTGCAGGTATCACTAACATTTACCTCCACGCTGTAAAGGACTGTCCTGCTGCAGAGCTCATCCCGTCTCTGCAGCATATTAAAAGCATAAAACGCAAATCATTCTTCTTCGGTACATACCAGATTGTGCCACATCTCATATTTTAAAAACCCCAGGTGACATTCCATGATTACACCACAAAGAGTTTTTGACGCACACAGTCCCATACTTTAATTAGCCCACTTCGCTTTGAACACATTGCCCCAGAGATGAGTCAGGAACAATGTTCAATAGAAGCGTCGTACTCTGCATTCAGCAAGTCTATTCTTAGGTATAGGAAGAAAATTAGACTGTGTGACAAACAAGTATGTACCCTGACCCCGTTCAGCCCGAGTTTAGCAGGAGACCATTTTCAAGAGAGGGAAGGTGCTGGAATGAGCAGCTCATGCCAGCTGCCCCATCGTGTTACCAGCAGAGGGGTAATGCTATAGAGAGGAGAGCTGCACAGCACAGCATATCCTGCTCCGGCTGTTTGTCCTCATGCGGCCAAGCAAAACCTCAGCAACGGCTATGCGTGAGAGACAACAAGAGCAGCTTTAAATTGACATCTAGTTCAGAAAGAACAAAAAAAAAAAAGAGATTGGCCTGTATAATTCAATTATATGCTTTCACTGTTTGACAACAGCACAGTGGCCTCTTCAGAGACGTTCACCCCATAAAGCTGACAGTATGGAGTCTGATGACTTACAAGTAAAGCCCATTTATCTGATTGTTGGAATACATATTTTTTTCATGTATGTGACACTGACAAAAGCAAAGGCAAGCAAAACTCTTCAGAATGTATTTTCTAGTAAAGATAATGTTTTCTACCTCAATGACAGCTACAATACCAAATCCAACTCATCAGCATTCTTCTCTGATCTAAAAAGTAATTCATCAGCTATATCACTGGATTTAATAAGAATATGCTATAAGGTCTCAACTTTGAAAATGCGAGTCAAAAGCACTTTTAAGAACCCCATGAAGCTTGTTTCATTATCTAGCATTTGCTGCAGACATGAGAGCATCAGCCTTTATTCATTTAAATTACAGTAAAGAATGGGGGGTTTTGGTGACTCTAAAGATTTCTTAATTTCAATACTAAAAATTACATCCTCTGTAGCATGGCCGAAGAGGATAGGACATGGGGCTAGGAGCCAGGTAAGTCTGACCCAAGCCAACTATTAGATACACAAAATCAGATAATCAGTTATTTCAATTTCACCACTTCTAAAACAGGAATATACTAGCTGGCTGTGTTTACAAAACCCTTTCAGGCCTGTGAAAGAGTGAATTATCATCATTTTGGCACCCCTAGCAAGCTGGGGCAGGTATTTGAGGCCATGTGAGGATCATGCAATGATGGAACCTGAGCATCCTCTAAGCAACATTAGCTTTAATTATGTATACACTTCTCTCTGGAACAAAGGTAGTCATAAAAAGCACACCGAGCACCTCCCCTTCTGTTAGGAATTTCAACACCAACAGTGATTTGCAGATTACTGGTGTCACTTAAGAACAAACTTTATATCAGAACTGAGGTAGAAATCAAACTTCTGTGAAATATATACATTTTTTTATTATCAGAACAATGTGTAATAGAAAACACACCTTGAAGCCTATAGGTAACATCATCTGTCGATAACAGATGGAGAGCACAAAACAACCCTCCCCCACAGTTGCCAAATGTAAATCCAAAGAAGAAAGGATGCATCATTTTATGCTTGGAGGCAAGTTCTATTAAAAAAAAAACAACCACAAAGAAAAAAAACCACAACACAACACACTGGGCTCCCAAGAATCCCGAGTTAAAACTCACAGCCAAGCCCACATCAGTCTGCAGGAAAAAAAGGACATTTTCAACACTTCAGTTGAGTAACAATTCTGCTAAGTCTGCATGCACAACTGTTTTACAACACTCTTTGGTTTAATTTTTCAATATTGATCATAAAATATTAAACTTGAGTTTGGTCTTTAAGATCTGAGATCATTCAAACCCAGAGTGAAATTTCAGAGAGATTGGAGATAAAGGAGTTGAAGCACTGAGGGCAGGAAGAGGTAATGTTTTAACCAGACAATTCTATATGGTCCTGTACTTGTTACTGTACAAAAAAGAACTACATCCTTTTTTGCTAACAGTTCAGTGCTAGAAACTCTTATGCCAAGCTAAATGGAGGAAAAGGCTAAAAAAACAAAAAAAAGTTCACATATCTACTTGTGCTTGTAATAACATATATAAACCTAGTAAACCTACATGAGTTTTAGCATTGACATCTGCATTATGTTTTAATGCTCTTTAATTTTCAAAAAATGGTATCTGAGTACATAGCAAAGCCATATATGAAACCAAAAAGGACTTTTGGTTTGTCTGCTCTTTTTTCTTTTTGCTGCCACAATCATAACTTCCCCAGTTTCTTTCAAATTTGATTATTCAGTAGGCCAATACTGCTGTAAAAGTCCAGAAAAAGCAATATATATTCAATGCATTCATTTCCCTTTGCATAAAATAAATATGCCTAATACCATTTGATCCCCACGTTTAGCTTGCTCTGCTTTCTATCGAATCAGCTTAACTGGGTTTTTTTTGTTTGTTTGTTTTGATTTTAGTATGTCAGTTAGTGTAAGGAAGGCCATTTGATGAGCATGATCCCCTTCCTCCCCAGCAGCAGGCAGGCTCAGCTTTTTCCTGGTTAAAGAGCACAGGCTTCAGAAATGTTGTCTGAACATATTCTGCTCTTCACAACCTCAGGAAAAACAACAAATCACCAAAACTCCCAAATAATTCTTTTACCTTACGGGCTGAAGAGACATTATGGGCCTGATTCTCTGTTCTCATTACTTCATTTTCATCTCACTGCAAGCAGCTGAAGGCAGCGGCTTGCTGCAATGCTGAATCCAGCCCCAACCTGGCCTCCCCAGCCCCACGTGTGCCCTCAGCCCATGCACACACAGAGCCCTACATGCACCCAAAGGCAGAGCACAGCCCTTTCTATCAAAACCCAGACTACAGCCATCTCTGCAGGATGGCAGTGTCAGCAGGCTTAGAACAAGAATGTTTCAGGGTTGAGGCATTAAGAATTTGCAATGCAGTTTCTACCTCTGCTTCAGTCTCAAAAAAAAAAAAAAATCTGAACCATTTGAAGTATTTTTCTTACTAAAAACAAGAGATTTACATGATTCATGTACTACTTTACAACATCAAACAAACCCTCGATCTCATATTGCCTTTGGTTCAGGGCAGAGTCTGACGAGCCCAGGACACCAACTTTCATTGCCTGCTTGGCTGTACAGCTCCAGACTGCTCCTTTCTCTCAGCTGTTTTCATGTAGGCTTAAACGAATAACGAACACTAGAATTCTCTCTCGCATACAGTATGATTTCTACCTACATTCTTAAGATATTTCTGTTAATGCAATGAGAAAATTGATCCCAGCAGGCTGGGATCTCCCTGGCTGGGGAGCAGCTCTGTGGAAAGGGTCCTGGGGGTCCTGGTGGACAGCAAGCTCAATATGAGTGATCAGTGTGCTGCTGCAGCAAAGCAAGCCAGCAGGATATTGGGTTGCATCAACAAGGGCATCACCAGAAGAGAGAAAGAAATAATTATCCCACTCTACACAGCACTTGCCAGGCCACACTGGGGTTACTGTGTTCAGTTTTGGTCCCTGATGTGGACAGGCTGGAGTGTCCAGAGAAGGGCCACAAGGATGATCAAAGGGCTGGGAGTCTTGCCATATGAGAAAAGGCTGGCAGAACTGGGTTTGTTCAGCCTTGAGAAAGAAAAAAAAGGCACAGGGGAGGCCTTATCATCATGCTCTAGCATTTAAAGGGTGGCTACAAAGAACATGGAGATTCCCTTTTTAAAAGAAGTCACATCGTAAAGACAAGGGGAAAGTTACTCCTGGGGAGATTCCCATTGGACACAAGAGGAAAATTTTTCACAATGAGAACAATCAGCCATTGGAATAGTCTCCCCAGGGAAGTGGTGGATTCCCCAACACTGGACACTTTTAAGATTCAGCTGGACAGGGTGCTGGGCCATCTTGTCTGGACTGTGCTTTTACCAAGAAAGTTTGGACCAAATGATCCTTGAGGTCCCTTCCAACCTGGTATTCTATGATATTTCAAAAAAGTCACATCACTCTCTCTCCATGTATAGTTTTTCAAAAGTTCTATGTAACAGCTTTTCCATGAACGGCTAACACTTCCTCTAGTTTCTTCTTCTCTTTGAAGACGGAGAGGGGAATTTAATACCTCTTCAAGCAACTTTAACTTCCAGAGCTAGCATCATCTCAGCAGTGCACAGTGTCTCAGTAGCCTCGGGATGTACAGCAGTCAGATGTTCGGTTGCACAAACTAACTTTTCATAGTATTTTGCATTATCTTTCATTCTGAGTTATATTATTTTTCCTACACGCTCTACCAGTTGCAACCAGAAGATTAAAAAAAAAAAAAAAAAAAAAAAGAACAATAAGCAAATTTCCATTCATTACTTTGCATCTTAATTAAGAATAAACCACAAAGTTCTATTGCACTTTTTAAGGGCACCACCTAGTGTTGAGCATAATCAAGTAAGAACGCAAATTTACGATTACAGTCACATTTCCGGGAGGAACTTGCTTGTCTGTGTTCACTGGAGACAGCAGGGTCAGACCAACCCAGTGGCTGCTGAAGCCATAGCCCAGAGCTGTTCCTGGAAGTGGAACAGCCAGACCCGAGTGCTCTGGCATGGCCAGGGCAGGCTCAGCCCCAGTTTTTTCCCCAGAGGTTTATCTCAGGCATCCACAAAAACCAACAGACACTTTTGCTGTCTGCATCAGGGGAAGCAAAGGTATCATGTTTTGTTCATGTTTTCCCAAGCAGTTTCCTGGGAATATTTATAAGGTAGGTTTAACGTCAATACAGTTTCAAGCAAACCCGGAAAGCACGAGACAATCTGAGAAAGCACACATTAAATGCCGAGATACTAAGTGAGATCTCGAGAGAAATAAGCTGCAGAATTAATTTATAATGCTATTGTATTTTTCTGAATAATATGGCCTGTTATATATAAGGTACCTATTTAAGTATTTTCCCTTTTCTTCAACCTCCAGAAAATAAAGTTTGAAAAGCATTCTTCTCCTTAAAAGCTCTCTTCGGTGTTTTATATTACACATGAAGTCTGAATTTCTTCTACAATTATTCAGATAATTTATCTACCAAAAGTGTAAAACGGATAATTTCCCAGCTATGAAAATACCAGTATTCCGCTTCAATACATGCTGTTATTTCCTTACATACAAAAAAAGCAACTGAAATCATTATCTACCCGTTATAAAGAGATTTCAACTTTCTAAAAAGCTGAGATAAGTAAAATTGCCATTCTCAAAGGTCTACTTTAAAGCAAGTAAGGTACATTTTATATTTAAAGGTAAAGTTTCTTCTTTCACCCTAAGGGCTTTACATTCTCATCTTGATGTATTAATTAAAGCACATTTATGGTGAATTTTTAATTATCTTCCTAATAAATGGCATCACAAGGAATAAAGTGGTCTCTTCACAAGCCTCTCTAGACTCCCCCGTGTCTTGGAAACAGCACTAATTCCACAGCAAAATAAGAATGCAAATTGCTGGGAGGACCATGAACGCTGATGGGCAGGGACCAGATGGCTGTCTTGCACTCTTTCTTGATCAAGGAGCGCTGCAAAATACTGCAGCCAGAGCTGGCCACACAAAAAGATGAGACTCTGCTATATTTCCTTCTGAAATATATATTTCCTTCCACTGAAAATCAGAGTGAAAGGAGGATTATTTTGTTGTTCTTGTTGAGGTTAGCTCCTATACTCTCTTCCCTGGGGCAGTTTATGCTCCTCTGTACTCCTAGGCAGAGAGGGAAAGGACAAGACATTTGAGATATTTCCACTCACCAGTACTGTCACCATTTATTTAGAGTGCAAAGTAAATCTTTGCCCAGTGGAGGACCAGCCTGGGAGCACGTGACAGCAGCTGCATGACCTAGCACGGACAGTCCCGGACTGGCAGTTCAGCACCTCCCGAGCTACAACAACCCCATGTCACCAGCAGTCACACAGGGGCTTTCATCTATTAAAATACGCAGCTAACAGGAAGCATCTAAGGTCACGCAGTTTCAAAGAAAAGGAAGAGTGACCATACAAAAAACACTTATATTGTCAAATGAGGAAAAGTGCAAATTATTGTACAATATAACGTAGGCCTTCAAATGGTGAAGGTACATGACTCTACCTTTTAGATGTCAAGCAATAACAGCACACAGCAGGGGGGAAATGGGACATTTACTATCCAAATGGTAGACAGTGTTGCCTTTTTACCCATATTTACGTACACACATGCACAAAGTAAGTATTTAGGACTGCCTCTAATCTCACAGGAAGATTTGATTCTTGGGTCACTTTCCAAGAGCTGCTTTACAGAAGACATTCCAGAACCTGTGAGACAAAGTTTACAGACCCATATTTATCAAAGAGTAAACCACAAGTATAAGCAGCCTCACCGTGGTGAATTATGGTCTCCCCCTTTAAGAAAGGGCTAATAAACACCTCTAGGGCAGGTGACTTCTGACTGCCTTGCTTTTTATCACCCACCTATCCCTCCTGCAGAATGCCAATGATCAAATCAAGCCAACAGTTCTAAATAGCTTTTAATGTATTAAATGAGTGGAGGTAAGTATTAGTAATTCACTCATAGCTGGAGCTATAGATCCTTTTTTTTTTTTTTTGGTAAAAGCTAGAAGCCAATTGGTATCATGCAGCTAAAATCCTGTTTGCTGTTTTCAAAACAGACTGCACCCCATAGCCTCAGTACCTTTGGCCTGTTGCCAGTCACTTTAAATACAGGAAAAAAAAAAATATCGGAATACATTACTGCTATGTGGAATACTTCATTGATTAACAGGGAACTTAGGACTATTTCTTTTAACCACAGTCTAGGTGTTCTAATCCATTTTCTCCACTTTTAGTTAAGAAAGCTACTTAAACTGTGCAGAATAGCAATAAGTAGTAGCATTTTTTTAAATACACTTGCAAGACAAGACCCTAAGGTATCGTGCCACAGCATTACACAGAAGAGCATTAATGGACTACAACACCAAGACCGCAGCATTAATTGACAATTGCACATTTAGTTATTTGTGAAACGGAGCTTCTTGTGTTTATTGTGCAATGTTTAAAGGTCTAACAAGCTGTGGATAATTGAGAAGAACTGATTTCTCCCAACTTGTACCAAGAGGTATCCACATACCTGCTGACCAAGTTGATGCGTAGGTGTGTAAATAACACTGTCAACGTATTTAATGATTACCATCCCTGTGGTATTTTCCTATTCAGCTAAAATTTGTTATTAATGATGCTTTAGCAATTACACATTTTCCAAACCGCCTCCTCTTAGCTGCAAAGACTTCAGGAGTTTTGCAAGACTTCTCCACTTCAGTTCAGAAGCTACTATTCTTTCACAGTGCTAAACAGCAAAAAGTCAATAGGAATTGTATACATTATGTATCGTCATTACATGCTGGCATGATTCCTCTGCATAACAGATTAGGCTACATCTCCAACATGTTGATTCCCTAATAAAGCATATTAATTTCTCTATGACAGTTATTGCCTTAAACTACCACAAATTAAGGATGAAATACAGTATTTTATTTTTAACATTTTCATTTATATGCTCATCGGTTGAAGTACAGGCATCATTTTCGTGGAAGTTATGATGTGCATGAATCAGATTCACTAGCTTGTAAACTCTTAGTAGCTTGTAATTAAATAGCTTATTTTATATGCAATGCAGGGCAGAGATGTACTGTGTGTGCACTGTCCTGGCATGTGTGCAACTTCCCTTGCAGACCTGCACAGCATAGGCACTACAAACCTCTATTTTTATACTTAATATTGGAAGTTATGCATGGTTAGCATTACCCTATAGAAGGAGAACAGACACAAAATCAGGGGATGACTGATCTAGGTCTGCTGAGGCCATCCAGTTCTGAGTGCCCTGAACTCACATACAAATGCATTAGAAGGCAGAAATTCCTGGGTTTTTTTCAATCTTGGCTGGCCATGGTTAACTCACAGCTGTTCACAGGGGCTGTGTGTGCCAAAAGCACAAGTAACCAGCCCGGGTAAGAGTGCAGGAGGCCACTGGCTGAGTCAGTAACACCACAATAAAACATTCAGATCATATATCATGGCCTTAAATTGCAAAACTCCCCCATGGCAGGAAAGGAAGAACAGAGCCCTTCAGTTTGAGCACTCAGCAGTCAGAATTTTCATCAGCTTTAATGTGTGCTTTATTACCCCCCACAGAGCAGGCAGCACGCGGGCTGCTTCAGAGACAGGGACAAATCCTCTGAGCTGTATTCTGGTCACAGCTCCTGCTCACAGCTTCTACAGTAATTCAGTGTCAGAGCATGGTTCCTCATTTTCATATTCCTATCTCATTTGTGTCACGGGGCCAAACAGGAACAGGAGCATTATTATGCCAGATATTGGAGGGAGGTCACAGATGCATACTGCTAACTACAGCAATTACTGCCAACAGAAAACCAGCCCTCACTGCAGACCAACGTGAGGCATTGCAGCGTACCTTTCAACAGGGGGACACTGAGGACCGCAAGAAAGCGAAGTATGGGTGACTTTATAAAGATGATTGTGCTTCCATTTACAAAGCAGTATGTAGTAATCAGGACACAGTTAAAATTTAAAAAAAAAAAAAAAAATCTATGGCACTTACAGTAAAATAGCAGACAGCTGGATCCAAAGTCATGGAGCATCATTTGGGAAGTTACTCAAGTATTCTGCAGAAAGGTCACTCCTTTCTCAATTGTGCTGCAAGCAGAAATGTCTGCAGCCTTCTAAAGGCAGAGAAGCCTCCAGATCACAGACCTTTCCCCTTCCAGCTAAGACCAAGTCACAGCTATAAACCCCTGTGACGTACCAGGGAAACCTCCAGCTTTCGCACAGAAAAACCTTTTCTTCTCCAAAGAAATCCCACACTGGGTGAGCCCTTCTCTCACTTGACAGTCAAGCAGGTATATTAAGTACCTGTGGTCAACCTATGGTCTCTGGTTTCCTTCTGGTCCTTTCAGACGTTCTCAGAGCAGCCAACATTTAGCCCTTAAGCAATTGATATTTCCACTCTGACATGAAACACATCAGAAATTACACTATTAATAATCTCGTGCACTTGTCACCCACTGAAGCATCAACTTTTTGACAGCTGAATTGTTGAGGTGTGTCAATAAGTGACGTTAACAAGCTTTGCCATTGCTAGTGCATCTGTTGGTTGCTAGGCAAACTTTTTATTATAGCATTGCATTAGATGAAGAGGTGCAAAAAGATTCATGAAAAAAATGGCAAATAAGTCCCCCTTCCCAAAGCAGTTTAACAAAAAGCCATTTACAAAATCAAGATGAAAGAGAGTACAAATTACTGAGGAATTTGAAGAGGGGGAAATGTGTTGAATTATGCATCATTTGGCTGAGTTTTACACAGCAAAATATTTATCAGAAACTTTGAAACAGTAGTTTCTTCCTGAAAATTCAACAAAGCAAAACATGGATATCTGCCAGTTTCCATCTAAATTCTTCTAAATCACTAAGTATCAGCGCAGCTGCATTAGCATCAAAGGGAGTACTTGGGAAGTAAGGCGCTATTCACGGGAATCTATCCCCTGGTTCTGACTAATATTTACTCTGGGATATGTACTTAATTTCTAAATAATTCACTCTCAGTCATGTCTTTATTTTCTGCATAGACCTAAACTCACCTGAATAGCTGCACCGTATTAATGACAACAAAGGAGTATTTGTCCCAGAATTCAGAATTTTACAGGATATGTATATAGCTACAGCTTTATGCCCTTAATGGAGACTCTGTCAAGTGGCAGACTATAAAACAAAGACCCACAATTAAGCCTCATTTACCCTCACAACCCTCCTCTCCAGCAGCCTCAGAGAACAGCCCCTTCTCCCTCCCTTCCTTTGCCTGGCTTTAAATAAGACACGCAGCCTGCCCCGATCTCTCTCTTGTTCCTGCACCACCTCAGCGTCTGCTGATAACCTCTCCTAGACTCAGAGGAAGAAACCTACCCTCTTTTCTTCAAAAAGGAGATTAAAAGATCAAAAACCTCTTACCACCTCTCACTAGGAGGTCTGGCTAATGCCCTGAAATATTCCCTTTCTTGCAACTGTATGAAGATTATTAATGCTTTCCCATCAAGTCCGCGCCACCCAGGAGCTTTCAACTCCAGGCTGCAGTGGCAGGGAGGCCCCTGCAGCCCCCATCACCAGACACTGTGCAACCAGCCCAGCTGCACCTTGAATGGATTTTCTGTCTGCTCTGTGCTGTGAAAAGCCCTTGCTCTTCGCTTCCAACCTATCCAAAATATTTAATGAATATTTTAAATGGGCACCAACGTTTAGTTTGCTTCCTGAAAAACAAGGGGGAAAACATATGGGTAATATGCAGCTTGTTTTGCAAAACAATAATGAAGCATCTGGTAACTTCTCCAGGAAAAGAAATGAAAGCTGAGGGGATATTTTACAGAACTTGGAAGCATACACGGGATGGTGTACTGTTATCCAGCATGTGTCTAAACACACACAGTCTCCTAGCACAGCTTGAGGAAAGATATTTGGTATATTCATTGTAAATCTCTGGCAAGCACACCATACGGCTACTCTGTTCCCGCCAGCAGGCACGGGAGCCAACCCCGCTCCCACACAGTCAGCCTAGACACAAGATACGCCTGAAAATGCAGAGAGTATGGCTTGTGGCAGACCTGCAGGCAGAATCACACCTTCGTTGTGGCATCAGCCAGCAGAGCAAACCTTGCACGTGCCAGTGGATTATATCCTGCTGGGGTAATGCACCTATCCTAAAATTCAGATTTTCCCTGTGTTCAAAGTCTATCATCAAGTCTAATTCAAGCAAATTCAGTTTGTATGATTGAAATCTAAGCCATCAAAAATATTCTTTCCAGATATCGCTTCTATTATATTATTATACTACCTATAGCCATGTATTTTTTTCGTACATGTATTAAGTTGTATATGTTGAGCCATGCTATCAGCTGGTGTAACAGACCCAGGATTTGCCTTAGTAGCGTAAGAAAGGAATACCAATTAGAGAACTGTAAGACCATTCATACCCAAGTTGTTATAAAACATTATAAAAAGGATCGATGCTGATAGAGGGAAGGGCACACAACTAGAACACAGTCAGCAAGGACGTGATCAAAGCTAGGACAAATAGACTGCAAATACCGTATAATGTGCAAACACCTCTAAGGTATGCATAAAGATCTGTGAAGCATCCTCACAGCAGAAGGCTGCAAGCACATTTGGCGTGGCCTAATTTGCCAACATATCACAGCCAACTAATAAAAGCATTTCTCAAAGACAGGCAAGTTCTGCTGGGCTGGCCTAGCACCGTGTAGTAAAATTAAAAAGCTGTTCTCCATACAGCACGCAGCATCCATCCAAATCTTTGTTACACTTTCAGCAGTGCATGTAATACATTGTTAGAGCATGTTGCTTTTTCCAGAAATTAGCAGGGGGAGGGCATTCATCAGCAGGCGGCCTGGCATTAGCAAGGAGGACCATTCAGCAACAGGCTGCAGTTTGGGGTCCTGTCTGCACCTAGGGCAGGACCAGGGCTCGCTGGCCCCCCTCGCACCTCAGAGGGGGCAGTTTGCACATTCAGCGTGCACTCCCTGCTGCCCTGGGGCAAGCAGGCTGCAAGGCTGGGGCACTGAGCCCCCGCATCCCACCGGCACTGGCAAGCATCTCAGATGCCTTGAGTGAGCCTCCATCTGAGCTGAAGAAATATTTTCCTTTTAGATGTAACTTGTTTCCCAGAGCAATTTTCTCAGAAACACCGTGCCCCGGATGTTCCAAAAAGTCTGCCCCACTTTCCCGTTGTTCAGGAAATCCCACGGGGGAACGGCGCAAGGGCCACACTATGGAACACCCTGGGGTTAAGAGCAACCTCCAGCCACACGGTATGAGCCCCAGCTGTTGGGCAATAACTGCTGCCACATCAACTGCACCGAGTTGCTTTACCTATTCCCTGCATGTCCCAATGCAAGAGCAAAAAAGTCCACACTGAATACGGAGGATTTCATACCTGTTCCCAGGTGTAGCTAAACTTACAGTCTATCCCTGAACTTGTTTTAGTTCTCTGCACCCACCACTGTAGACAGACCCTTGGGCTCCTGAATACCTGTGTCCTTTCAAAATTAGAAGGAGGAAGGGGGCACTTTTGAAAATTTCAGCTTTAACCCAAACCAGTCTTCTGTACAAGCATGTGCAGCACCTAAGCTTGCAGATTTCCAAGGAAGAATTAATTATTAATAACTTAATGCAATGATAGCTGCTGTTTTCATTCTCCTCACAGCTGTCAGGGAGGCACAGATGCAGCACCACCTTCTGTAATTGGAATCTTTATTTTACAAACAGTGCAATAGACTGTGTTTTATCTCCTTTGATCCCCGTGTAATACAAACAAGGCTCACTAATCAAGGCTCCTTCCCCTTTGTTTGCCCTTCAAATGCTGCAGAGAGCCTCTTCCTCCTGGATATTGTCATTACATACACAGCACAGTGAAAATGTGTGTGATACAGAAGGCATTACAGGGAGTTTTTGTCCTGACTTTAAGGTATCTCCATAGTGCCAACTGGCAGCACATACCAGCCTGGCCAGGTGCCGTTCTCCTAAAGATACCATTATGTACCAACAATTAACAAATCTATCAACATATTTCCCTTATGATTCTTGGTGCTACTGAACTTAAATACACTGCAGAAGAATAATGGTGCCTGGATGGTGTACAAAAACACATCGAGCTGGCAGACCTGAAGCATGAACAGAGCAAAGCAGCTCCACCAAACCACAGAAGGGATGGAAGCACAAGCAAATCATAACCCTGCAGAAAGTCCTTCAGTCACAGCCAGAGCACAGGCTACTGCTGCGGTTGCCTGACACAACTGCCGAACACCATCTGCAGTTGGAAACTTTGTCAAATCTTAACCAGTTAGGGCATTTCCAAACAAAGGGAGACATTTCCTGTGAGCATTTCAACCACAATGCTTCTGACATTTCCAAGAAGGGCCCTGAAGGAAGAACAAGCTAATTTTGCCCTGGTTAACTACAAATTTTTACAAGTTATTTTTTTTCCTTTGAGAACAGGAGTGTCCCAGTGCTGTGGAAGGGGATAAAATATAAACAACTTTCTTTTTCATGATAACGTACCCGATTTTGACATAACTTCATAAGTAAAGTTCATGCCCATTGAGTATGTTTCCTTAGAATATGGTAGAGCCAAGACACTTAATAGAAAAAGTTTTTCCTCTGTGCTCTTTTCACCTGCTTACTCTAGCTTGTTCTAGGGGGCATGAACGATAACAGTTTAAAATTAGGAAAGATATGTGACAAATAATCATGGACAGTGGGATGGATCAAGAGTTGGAGATATTTGGGACTGGCTAGGAGGAAAAAAAAAAATAATCAACAGGGAAAGGAATGAAAAGCCAAAAAAAGAAGTTTTCGTTACAAGCAGTACAAAAAAACCCACAGATTAATTATGAGGAAGTATGAGGAAGCAAAAACCAGGGAAACAAGCACTGACGACACACAGCAGTGTCAATGGAAAGCCAGAAAGATGGTAAAATAAGGGCAGATTGGTTGAAGAGCCAGGGAAACAGTGTGGATGATGCGAGGAGTGGAGACTCTTACTGAACAGTTGGAGACTGTACCAGGCTTTGCAGGTGAGCTGAGTACCTGCAGTAAGAAAATCAGGACTACCTGAGCAGTGATTTGGCTCTAGGTAGGTGAGGAGCAAAGGTTATGTTCAGACACAAACCACCTAGAGAAAGGGATTGTTTGAAAGGGAAGCTGCCTCTGTCCTGGTTCTGTGCCCCTGAGCTGCCTTCCTGGCCATCTTCCCTCTCTCCTCTCAGAGAGATAGAGAAATCCAGCAGCAAGGAGATGAGAAGGCTTTGGATCAGAGTCTGCATTCCCTACCTAAGTCCCAAGAGCTCAAAAGCTTTCAGCTGCATCCTATTCACATCTTTTCCTTGTCAGACATCCCTTGACGAGAACAGAGCCTGACAGAAGGGGAGGAAGAAGGAAATTACATAAGCAAAACAAAAGTGTAATTAAATTCCCTCTGCAGATGAGCAGATCAGGTCTCGGCTGTTCCTTTACTTCATTCTGTCACATTCTGGACTGTTCTTTAAGGAACTCTCTGCTAAATGAACTAAGAGGGCAGCTTAAGGTTTCCTTTTTGCAAGGAGTGCCATATGTCTGGTCTCTTTTTTCACTCCTGCTGTCTTATGCCATTCTTACTAACGTGAGCATTGACTGGGTGAAGCACGAAGCATATATTTTCAAGGTACCAAAATGAAACCACCAAAACCATGGTTGAATTATGCAGGAAGAAAGCATCCTTCCACCAAGTGTCAGCCTCCCTGGGGTATAGTCCTGAGCTGTCTTAGCAATTGCTTGGAGCGGTAACAAAATGCCAGCTGACTGACACTGTTAGCATTTCTAAGGCATCTCATCAATCACAGCTTAAGTCTTTCCTAGTAACTTAGGAAAACAAGGCCATTCCTCGCGCTCATCCTGCTCTGATGATTTTCAGTGGCTCCATTATTCTGAGTTACTGACAGATGCTTTGTTTCTCCCATTGCACAACTTCTAGGTGCAAACTACTTTTGATTTAGCACACAGATTAAGTCCTTACCCCATCTCACTTTTCTAATCAGAAAGAGGCCTGAGGCAAATTCGAGGAAAATTGTCCATGCTTCCTTCTTTCAAAATAAAGCTGTGATTTTTTTAAAAGCACACGGAGGATGTTGGTGGTACACTTAAGTTTTCAACACTGCCTGGAAAATAAAGAATAAGAGGTTAGAATAAGAGAACACTAAGTAGTATTATACTAAATTGCTACACTTTTGTTCAAGGTGATTAGGTAGAACAACCTGAGGATATTCCTTACAGTGGGGAAACAAGATCAACTCCAGATACTTTATGTGCAGGGAGAATATCATCCTGACATTCCTGGAGTGCTTAAAGAGACCAAGAAAAACTTAAGAGGCCAAGTTCAGTTAAACCAGACTAGATCTTTTAAGAATTAAAATGCAAACTTCTGAACTACAACAGGCTTCCACATCCCACTGAGAAGGTTTCTACACAACAATGTTTTTGGTCAAATTTTGATAACTTACTTGCAATACAAGAAACCTGAGACATTGTAAGGCTGCCAAGAAAGGTGCTGAAACAATAGTTCAAATTTGTAACCTAATTGCTTACATGGAAATATCACCTTCTTTTTTTCAGATACTTTTAGCAGCTAGCTATGAAATTCTGGCAGGCAATTTGTCCAAAAACTCTTCAAGACTCATAAATTTAATAAGCATAAGTCCAATTTCTTATAAAAAAATTAGGTCTCATTTTCTGTCAGTAATCTGACCAGCTGAAAACTATGCCTTATTTTGGGGGGCTGTGAAAAAGGAAACCGCAAAGTTTTAAAGTTAGGAACACAAATTATGAACTTTCAAGAAAGTTGGCAGGAAAAGGAAGGAAATGACTCTTTCAACTCAAAAATGCAAGGTAGACAGCAAATCCTCTGCATTTAAATCAGCAAAAACCACATAATGGTGCAATCAGGTTTATTGCATCGACAGCTTTATTTCTCAAATTTTAACTTGATAACATTTAACAGAGGTTTCAGAAAGCAATTATTTTATATAGATTTTTAGTTTACTTTTAGGGTACTTTTTTTTTAGCTAATAGGAGAATGACAATGATAGCTTAAAAAAAAAATCATAAGTTATAGCTACAGTAGAGGAAAACTGTCTCTGAATACCATTTCATTTCCATGACAGATTTATTTCTGAAATTCAGACTCCAAAAATGATCAATTTAACGCATTAGATGGATTTGCATGCATTTAAATTCATGATTTAAAATACCAGCAACTGTACTCATACAAAATTAACACGCACACACACTTGCCTACATTTCGCTCATTACAATTTAACTGACCCTTATTAAGAGCTACCAGTGTTTTCCCAGGTTGAGGAAGTGTTTTACATAAATGATCTCTAAGAGGAAGAACTAGGGGTCCAAGTTCTGCCATCCTCAACCTCCTTTAAAATCTCACCAAAACTTCTAGGGGGAACAGTTCCTCATCTTTGAAGCAGCGTTTCAGGCCACAAGCAGCTACTCTGGAACAGACTAACAGCGGCCTGTATGGGAACACGTTTCTGCTCAGTTCAAGAGACAGTCGGTTTGGTTCAGTTTGACTATCACAGAATGATTTCTCATTATATTAGCCACAAAGTTAATTGGTCTTATTTAGGAAGGCATTGAATATGAAATGGCATGGCTTTACAAACATTGCAGTATCCTTAATGACACAGATTTTGAGAGTATTGTATCATATACTTTGGGGAGGACTTTGTACATGCAGCCAGACAGATGGCTGGATGACTGCATATCTATATAGTTTATTAACTGTACGAGTTACTAATGATCATACTTCCAGCCAGCTTTACCCACAGCTTCTAGCTTTTATGTTCAAAACTGCACATGCAATTGCTTAATCCCTGCACTCATCTGCTCACCCCTCAACCTCGCATAACCCAAATCCCTGCATGCAGTCAGTCAGTGCAGTTCCAGTAAATAGGGTAGTGCGAGGGAGCAGACAAAGATGTCACGCCGGCACACGCTCAGCGGGTGCAGAAGCCAGCTATGCACTTCGTCTTTTGTGCCCGCAAATCCCCAGTCACAGAGGACAGATTTCCAAAGCCTGTCTTCTGGTCTAAGGTATAATTTAAACAACAGTCATTCCAGGAAAAAAGATGAGCCATTAAAGCATTTCTACACTATTTAAGATGGTCTAAGTAATGACATGAATTAAAATAGCTAAATGAGTTGATGCTTACAGTTAAAACATGTCACTCCAAGAAACCACACTGCTCTACAGACCCTGAATATTTGGCCTTCGGGCTCACACAACTGCACTACGTAATGAGCACATACTTGCCATCATACAGAAACAAGAGTCTGACCTTGTTAGCATGTGCTCAGACATCCCTCCCAACTGTAGGGAAGCACAGAAATGTCAGAGTCTGTGGAAACAGCAATTAGGAAACAGCAGAATTTGTACTAGTTGAAAATTTGAATGGAGAGGATGTTGGGATGGAGTTGGTTTTGGAGAAAGATCTGGGGACACATACACTCAGTTTAAACAACCCTTTATATGTCTTTCTCTAAAGCCAAGATTATACTTGATCTCTTATGTAAAAAACCCATATTTTCTCAAAGAGTCAAACAGCCACCTATTTCTTTAAAAAAAAAAAAGAATCAGAGAATAATGACTGAGTCGTGGCACAATGTTATCCCTCCATCAAATCCTGACAATAATTTCATTGCAAATAGGAGCAATAACTGTTTGCCTATCTCAGCTGCAAAGGACATACTTATATGACCTAAACAATTGCCGGTAATATGCACAGAAGTAAGGGAAAAACATCATCCAGATTACTAACGTGGCAACCTGCTGTAATACGTTTATATAGCATAACTTGCAGAAATACTAATTTATCAATTTGCTTAATGCAATGTCCAGCACATGAAAATTATACTTTGCACCATCTTATTTACTACAGGGAAGAAGGTTAATGCAGGACAACATATTAAAGGTCATTTTCATTCTTTGGAATAATTAAGTGTAGCACTTGCAGAATCCTTTTGAGGAGATCTGTAACAGAAAGCGCTTTTAAACAACTCTGCAGGTAACTGTGTTAAAATAAATCCTCAGACAGTGAAGATTTAACAAAGAACTTGGAACAAAACAGGAGCCTCCTTTTGAGAGAGCAGTATTTTCTTGTCCCAGGTTTTTTACGTTTTCAAACCAGCTATGTCCACTGTATGCCATTTTGTTCAACGGCTCTTGTAAGCACCATAAGAAAATTTCCTTGTACTTATAACTAAATTAATTCCAGATTTTCATACTGGAACAAACCTTTAATGAACTGGAAATACAATAGTCTGCACTGTCATTTCACACAGATCTCTCAATGTTACCAAAAACACTGAAGCCATCACAAAACTATAAAGGGAAGCTGATTAAAGAGCAGGAAGTGACCTGAAAACACCACGTTCCTGGGGACAACTGTGGTGCTGGACCTAGAAGCTCATCCTGTCAGCACGCAGAAAAGGTTGCGCTCATCTGGGGCAGAAAGAACTGTCAGAACTCATGAGCCAGCATGGGGGAAATTGGGTCTGCAACCATAGTGAGGAAGAGCCCAGGAAAGCCCATCACCACTGGCATCGATGAGCACATACCATTTCCTGCCTCCATTTGGGGTGTGATATTTTTGTTAGATGGGGCACTGTTAAGAAATTATTTTTAATAGCTATTAGTTCGGTTTTGTCTTCTCTCAAGGTAAAATAGCTAAAATAGACAAAGCTGATGATAATGAGATATATACACCAAAAAAGAGGGGGGAAGGAAAGAGAAGTAACCTGTATTTTAATCAGCAGTTGTAACATAGATGGCAGGAATCGCTGTGGTCATGCCATGTGTAGGAAGCACAGGAGCGGCAAGCATATTTTCCCTAAATGAGGTTATAAAGCAGCAATAGGATGTGTCAAAATTATTAGGTATGGAAACTCCAGCTTCATAACATTTTGGTGGTCTTTGTTAGTGCTGACAGCTACAGGGACACCACCTTGTTTGAACTACACTGGGTGACATTTTTCAAAACAGTGGCAAGCTTATAAACACTGCATATCTGGTCTCCAGTTTCACCAAAATGTTACATCAGCCTTGAGCTGACCACAGGACAGCATGAGCCCTAACTCCTATTTAGCGCTTAGTGGGCATCAGCACCCAGCAAAGAGATTAACTACAAACCAGACTTCCAATAGCAGTCGTTGACTTGGTTCAACTTTGTGGATTTATTCATTTTGATGATTTTCACTTTTCAGACTGAACAATAATCACTTGTTTCTACATAAGAGTCGTGAAAACCTGAATGGAAAAGCCAAAGGGATGGGAGCTTTCACCATGTTCTTTAAACATCCTTAAGCTGAGAGCTGGATGCAGCAGGGCCAGTAAATCAATGACTGCTGCCTGCTCATTAATCTTCACGCCTACATTTCTACCTGTGAGGAGCAGGAAGTGTTCCTAACCATGCCCACAGTCCCTCTCAGGTCAGGGTAACCTCCAAAGAGGTCAGCGAGATGCTATTGAAAGGCTTCTCCTTCTGGCACAAACGACAGCGTCACAAAAGTCAGAAATATATTTCTGCTGAACCCTGCTGTCATGTCCATGGCCGTATTTTTTACCCTTAGACAGATTACAAGCATAATGGAGAATACATAAATGAATGCACAATGATTATAGATATTTATATGCATCCTGCTAGTGAGAGATCATGTCTATAATTCATATGTGGTAAAGCCACAAAATTATGAAGGTCTCCCTACCACTGCCATTTATAATCCAATGGGAATCCATTACATTTTTATTATTTCTCATGTTACAGGAGGCAATTTATGATTGTCTGTATACCACATTATGTTTTAGAGGTGATGATAATGTAAAAGCAGCCTGACCTCAAAACGGAATAACTGATTCAAGCAAAATGCCATTTCACAAAAAGTATACTTGGTTTCTTAGAGAAATAAGTAACTACAGGTAAAGCTTTTTAAATTTTAGTTATAGCATTCATTTTAGAAAATAATTTTCATCAAACTAATCCCTTTCTGAGGTCATTTCATTTAATTTTTCTTTTAGGAGCAGAGGTGTGGTTTTATTTGATTTTTTTTTTTTTTAAATCACAACCAAACATACAAATTCAGCCTATTTCAGAAGCTTTAAATTAGCCCATTCTCTAATCTTTCAGTCTGGTCATTCCCAAGCCATTTTGTGAACAATACTGAGCTGTTCTCTGTCCAGCTGGAGGTTTCAAGGCTGTTTCTGTTTATCCACCTCCTAATTGCATTGTGAGGCATAAACTCTTGCTGCACTTACAAGCAGTTAAGAGTTACTGTGATGACACCACTAAAAGAGGACATGAATTAATATCAAATAGTTGTAATGCCTAACTACACAGGATGCAATGGGTTAGATTCGTACTTACTATCTTCTACTTATAAATGAAGTAGCATTTGTGATAACAACTACCCTAAATCCTCCACAGAAGCTGCATGCCACTCCTGAACGCAAGACGCAACATAAATGTTCCTTTATCACTATTATTGTCGGTTTTGTTATTATTTCTAAGGATAAGAGTTCTACTACATTCATTTGGTTTCTTAACAGCAACACCATTTTGTTCATACCTTTGTAAACCTACCACATTTTGATTTTCAGATTCTTAACTTTCCAGTATTAGGGATAGGATTGCCATATTCTGGTTACAATTTCTTAAAAGCTGAAAACTCTGTTCTCTGTTGAAGGGCTGCTTTTCTGTGGGCATAAGTATTTCAGAACAGATCCATAAAAATTGACAGCTAGCTAAACTTTATACATCTTGACCTCACTAAGAATTCAGTTTCACCTGCAGTAGAGCCATTTATATTGGCATAATGTGTTACACAAGTATAGCTGAAGTCAAATTACACTTAATAAACTAGACTATATTTTTAAAAGAAGATGAAATAATGGCTATAATATTTAATGTGCCACTTAGCTGTCACATTAATAGAAAATCTATCAGTAAAGATGACGGAGCTGCAATGATTTAGCAGTTACCAATCCAGACCATTAGAGCTTTATGAGGAACACCAGCGAACAGCATTATGGGACCACTCTGTATCTTTTCTCATATGGAATATCAGTCTCTTGAAATTCCTGAACAGTCCCAACTAAATGGGACCAGGTGTGAGGCTACCCAAAGTCAGTCACAGTACCACAATGTGGATTTAGGAAGTGCAAAACATTACTGCATGTTCCAGGTTTTAGTGGGATACCGCTTGATGTGACTTCTATGCAACACATGAACGATCTGCTAGCTAAATTACTCTTACAGTGCCTAAAGAGAGACAACTCTTTTTCAGCATCAGACAGGAACCCCTTCTTAGACTCACCTGCACTAGCAGAGGTGAACTGTTTTCAGTCAGACCATCTCCCTGATCCAATTCAGTGCATGTTGTGGAGGTGCCAAAGATCAGAGGGGGCAGGACATGGGACCAGAGTAGTCCAGGCTTAGATCAGTTTAAGCTGCCGTGAAGCTGAACACCTAGAGTGGAAACAGCTGAGGACTCATTTTAGTTCCCACAGAGCCCCCCGCAGCTGCTGGCTGCAAGTACAGTTCATGACTTTCCCATGCTAGGCTTTCACACCAAAGTGTTAAGGAACAAGCTGTCTGAATCTTATTTTTCCTATATAACTTATTTTACTTTATATAGGTTATAGTCTAAGTTTAACTTAAGTAGTAATTACATCTGAATTATAAAATAGATATTAAGTTATAATTTAAAATCCATTTAAAAAAAAATAATTTCTTTTTAAAACTTTCATTGTTGGAAATGGAAAAAAAAGTTTAAGCTTACTTGCTGCATTCAGTAGCTGATCTACTTCATTTGTATGTCTTGTCATTTAGTACCTCTTAATTGAAGGTCTTAAACTGATCTGCTCTGTATTTTATGTTAGTATCATTTAGTATACCTTTTAACTCACTGAATGTACAAAAGCACCAAGAACTGAAAATTCAAAAAAATAAGCTAAAAGTTCAGGACAGCAAAAGCTTTAAAAACATAGGTCAAAATAAATCCTGGGTTAATTTCTTTTCAGAAAGCCTGCATAATTCTTGAGTTTACCTGTGCTGGGTGTACCAAAAGACAAGTTTTGTTTGTGGACAACATACAAAGTGTTTTCTTTCACTGTCAGCATTTTTATACCAGGACTTGAACTACGCTTAGGGTTGCATGATATTTGAAGCAAAGACATTATTATCTTGACTTTGATTTACCCTTTCAAAGGAGTTGCTTTGAAGCAGTTCAGCAACAACAGACCTATGTGGGATGTGTTCAATTTTTAAATTACTTTTCTAATGAAGGATAATCTACAAATTCTGAAGTTTGTTGTTCATCTCTTTTTTCTGTAATGTGATTAAGGGACTAGTTTCAATACAAACCAGAGTAAATTATACAAGTGTGTCTGCCTGAAAATGAAGTATGTTTTCACTGTTACAGCAGTGTGACACTACTTCCAAAAAGGAACGACAGGCTGCTAAGCAAAAATTATGAGGAAGATTCTTATCAAGGCTTGGAAAATGTCAGAAGAGGGAAGGACATTGGTTTAACCACTTTGGTTCCATAAACACTGCCATTTCACAGAAACATCTCTGGTAGTAGAGGGGGGAGAAAATGTAGCTTTTGTTAGATTTTCAGTGATGCATTTCAGGCCTTCTCCACCTCTAAGGAGACTTAATTTTTTTAAATATCATCCTTACCACACAGCACTTCATGCTGAAACAGCGCTTTCTTCTTTTCATGTTAAGCGAGCTTAACATTGGACAAAGATGCAGATTTATCTCCCACAGTGTAACGCTTGAACTTTGATTAAGCTTCTGAATGTTTCAGGAATGCCAGCCCCAAGCTCTCTTCACTCATCAAGGAAAACTGTAATTGCCCAAATAGCCTTCTTTTTACAGAAAGACAACAGCTCAAGCTCCACCATGCCCTATTCATCCCTTAATTCATTGAAAAGGCTGCCAATACAGGTTTAGCAGATGCTACATGGCCCACATACTTGAAACCATTTTTTCCTTGGGCACTGCGCATTGTTCTTCAGCCACATGGTAGAACAAGTGAAAAGCTTCACGGTCCATTGCAAACATCCTGAGCTATTTGATCATTCGGATTAGAAAGCCTCCAAAAATTATACATGAAAACACCCTGGTTTACAATTAGCTGCTTTAGGCTCTATGCTGTATAAATTTGTGCTTGGTGTACTCTGTGAAAAACTTTCTCAACAGAAGCTGAAACCTGTTTCTATATTTAGTACCGACCTACCCCAGTAATAAGTTTCATGGCCACTGTGGTCTGCTCAGAAATTCCAAAGCCTCTGGCCACAGATAACCATTCACTAGGTAACCTTAAATGTTATTCTCTCAAGGTTAAAAAAGTGTGTTTAAGATTGCTCTGGCTTTGAGTTCTCATTCTTGCATCCTTCCTGAACTCCCCGGCTTCCCAGGAGATTCTGCCCAGTGATGGATACAATGTGTTTTTCCTTTTGTTCTTAAAGGTCGATTCATTCATCACACTAGGTGGGGTACATTTTTTAAGCACTGGAATGAGAGCTGCTCTGCTCAAAACAGCATGCATGAAAAATAAAACTGGTGAAAACAGTCCTGGGCTAGCATCGAGGAAAAGTCCAGAGAAGCGCACAAAAACGTCTCCTACCAGGCAGGAGACCTTGTATCAAGCAGCTCACTGCATCTTCCTCTCAAAAACTCCGTAAGTCTCAAGGGATATTCTAATTATTATGATGCATTAAGGATTATTAACATTAACCTGGAATATCACCCCAAAAAATTCAAAATTTTTTTGTCATCTTTGAGGCCTATTCAGGCAAGGCACCTAGAAAGAAAACTGCTCAATATACAGCCTGGATTAGTATTGTCTACGTAATGAACCCAACATCATAGACAGAAATTATTACAAGTATTTTCCACATAACTTTTTAATAGACAATGACTTTTCTCCATATATATTTTCTGCTTCATGGTATCTAAACTCATCCTCTTAAGTCTCCCATATAACTGCCAAAGAAGATCTTTTAGAAATACAGACCAGCTTTCACTACAACTGAAGTCGTACATGTCATTATGTCTCACCATTTACTTTTCACATTACAACCAAAGGGAATTAGGATGTAATTAACACACAACAAATAACAAAACTACTCATAAGATTACTGAGAAAATTTCCTTTTAAAATCAGAGGGAATTAATAACAGGGTTTGCCTTTGCACAGTACAGATATTCATACTCATAAAAAGTCCTCAGTCATGGAAGATTTGACTATTGTTAAGTACAGCTATGACTTGGGTACAGGTCAGAAAACTGAAGGAATGTAGTTTTCATCTATAGGAGTAGTTACTATTGCACTGTGTACACATAAGCAAAGCAACTGTTTTAAAGCTCAGGTTGCTTATATATGCAAAAAACCAGAACACATTTTCAATTCAGAGCTAAAAGCACCATTGCACTATTGGCATAGAAAATAATTAAACCCTAAAGATGAAATCTTTCTACTGCTGTTGATTTTCATGTATCACTAATCTACATCATCTGTTATTTAATCCACCAGTGCTATCATTGATTTTAATGGGCCAATGCTAATGGTTTTTTTTAAAGCTGTCCTTAAATACAGAAAAAAGGCAGATGTCATAGCCACAGAAAAGACACTAATAGGACAGAAGATGTCTGCCTGCTGAAGTCAGATCAGTGTGCAAGGTGATTACCATGTCTTAGGTTACAACAGCTCTTCAGGAGGGGATTTCACATGTTGGCAGGGTGAGACACAACCCTTATCTATTGTAGGAAGCTGGTATATGCAGCAAAGGGAGTATGTTTTGTTTTTAAAATGGGATTCTTGTCCTCCTCCAAAATCTCCTATTTCTAAAACTTATTAACATTAAAATACTGCATCAACAGAGGAAAATAATTTTCTCCTTTTCCTTAAATTTTGTTTTGTTTCCCCAATAGCCAGTTTCTAAAGTGTGAAAAAAACAATTCCAATAGAGAAAAGCACACTCTAAAGGTACTGGCTTAACATTTTACAACAGTCTATACCTTATTTCAGAAGTCCAAACACAATGTGCTTCCTGTCTCAAGCTTTGTTATACAACGGAAATCCTTTTGATAGAAGCATAGATGGGTCAAAACAAACCAGAACTACTGTATTCAGAAAGAAAAAAAAAGTTCCCATTCCCACATATTATTCTATTCAAAGTCTATTTGATAGCATTTACTGGCATCCAGATTGCATCTTCCCCTTGCACCACGATGAGTCTTTAATTGAATGCCCTCAAAAAGCTGAGAAATTAGTTGCTTATTTTCTCTTAGAAATAAAACCTCCTCTTATGACCAAGGAGGCGGGACATTTCATAAGTCATCCGATAAGTAAGCACGTGCAGCCAGTGTCATGGCAAATACTAGCCTGGGGTGCTTGAACTCCACAGCACCTCCTGGCAACATCAACCCAGTTTCACTCTGTGACAGATGGACAGAGGTAGCGGGAGAGAGGTCATCAGGGAGAAGAATACCTCACACCTGACTTCATCTGGTATGTTCCACATTTTGCTCTCATGAGCTTCAGAGATCCTTTGGCCCTACACGTCCCTACAACGATTGTTAAACTGGAGAGTGAAGCAGCAGCCCTTGACAGCAAGCAGGCCTCCCCTGAAGACATGGTAAGAGTCCAATGTGTGCACAGTGTACATCTTGGCAGCATCATCGGTTTAGGGTTTTATTGCTGATAATGTGCTTTGTGAGTATTTGCATCATTTATATAACTGAAAGTAGCTAACACTAGTGTTATATAACTCACATAACAAAATGCAGAGAAATTTTACCGATCCAATTAAAATCAGAAGTCAGATTCTGCGTTCCAGAAAATGAATGCTGCATTTGATTTTAAATAGTAATAAAAGCCTTTAAAACACTGTCGTATTTCTTAGTACTTTAGAAAGGTACACTTCCAGGTTGTATCAACCTGCAGCAGTAAATCCAAAATTCAGATCATCTTGCTCATGCTAGCAGTACTATTAAGGCAAATGGGACAACTCTTCCCAGTATGGGGTACACAGTTAGTTGTAGTATCATAAAATTGTGGGTCATAGATCAGATTCCAGAATGAAATATCTAAGCCATTCTTTAAGAGATATGATCTGCAAAACCTAGGAAATCGATAAGGAAATCAATAGGAAATAATATTTGACTCATTCACAAACAAATTTGTTTCAAGGGGCTTCATCTATATTCAGTCATGGAATTTAAAGTAAGCTCACTTTTAAAACTTAATTAAACGACAGCTGGGTAAGTCAATAAAAATGTTACCCTAGTGCCTTCATCCCCTTGCAGGAGTGGAGAAAAGAGCACTTCGTAGGCCAAGTCTGCACTGAAGATTTCAAACCAATAAGCCATCTGCACAATGAGCAGCACAACAGGGCTCTATTTCATTCTGGACATCATAATAAACTTAATCAGCAAATGCTCCCAGCAGGACTCATCTTTGTGGTACTGCACACATTTTTATAGAGGAGATATCAATGAAGATAAAAAGAAGTGTTTTAGCCCTGAAACATGTAGCACCAGTACAATCTCCTGCATCACACTGTAGTAGGGTGGCTTATGGCATGCGTATCCAGTCATCCCTGAAAATATTTTTGGCAATGGATAGGCCATATCTATTGTTGTTGGGAAAACTCAGAAAAGCAGGAGAGCCACATTCAATCACCCTAGACTCGCTGGTGTCGCAGGCAGGGGCCCCTTCTGCTCTTCAGAGGTTTGAGGGGCACCGTTTCATTTGCAGTACAGCACAATCTGGTGCTACAGAAGAAAGCAGGGCAAGATAAAAACCAAAGGAGCTGCGGGAAGGAGCAGGAGAAGGGTACTGAGTGCCTGTGAACAGGCAGGGAAAAAGACAGAAATGCCGTGTGCTGTCTGGAAAAGGTGGGAGTGAGAAGGGAACCCCTAGACAGCAAAAGAAAAAAAAATTCTCAACTTTGTGACAGGAATATCGGCAATCACCCAACCATCACCACCTGTTTAGTCGCAGCAAGTCCCTTCAAACCAGCATGCCACACCACTGCAAGCCAAGGAATCTCTCCAGCACCCCAGGCTCTTGGCTACACCTTATCAATAAAGGTGCATGCAAATACACTGCTCTGCCTAACAGGCACAGCTTCTCCTACAGAAGCAAGAAAGTCTCTGACCCTCCAGCAATAAGCAGAATGAAGCAAAGATTGTTCCCTCACTAAATTCTTTTGGTTACACAAACCGTAGATTTATGCTGCAAACTATATTTGTTCATACTTACTAACAAAGGCACACAACACAGCCATCTTATTTTCTCATATGCTAGTTGGTCCCTTGCCCTGTAAAGCCAAATCAAAACCTGGAATTTCTCATTTTCCTGATTTGTGGTGCATTAAGCCCTTAGTGAATGGTTCAGCTCTGTGACTACAGTTGCTCTTCTTTTCCTCTCTACCTCCAGACTGTCAAGTCAAAAACTGCATGGCGTTTTTTCAAATATAACCCAAGACATCTCAACTGGTCAATCACTGCTAAAGAAGTAAATCCACACTTTCAACTATTATTCAAGTTATTGTAAAAAGTGTTTAAACGACTGTTTTTTACAGCCTCAGTAGAAGCTCTTTACATTTACACTTCTATAATTGTCAGAGATCAAGTCTGCTCCAACAGTGTAAACTGGTTCATCACAAAAAAAAATTTACTTTGTTACAGGCTTTCACGTAGTGTATTAAATATCTCAGCCTGCCCATAGATGCAGCACCACTGTCAAATCATGCTCAGGTATGCATTGTTTTAGTCTTAATTTGACCTCTCTTAAAACAAATCTACTCTTTGTAATGATAGCAGTAACATCTTTTTTTTTTTTTTTCCTCCAGATAAGACAGGACAGAAAATCTTTGCCCTGACAGTCAGAGAGTGCTTATGTGAAACAAATACTCTGCGACAGCCAGATGTGCTTCTCTATTTTAGCGCTAGACAAGCTGTCTCATGTTGGGCTGGAGAAGGCATCTTTTACCCGCAGTGAAATCCCGCACAGTCAGGACTCCCTCCCACTTGAACTGAAATGCTCTCCAGAGCCACACCACAAGCATTTTCTCCCCCCACCCAGATGGAAGCCACCAAAGAGCATCACCCACAGCCAACAGCACATTCCAGCTTGTTGAGTCACTGCATTTCACTGCTATTGGGTTAGGTGCCTTTTTCTTTCCAACAAGCCAGATTTTTAAAATCAGCTCATATTTAATGCTTACATTTCAGAACACTTCTGCACTCGTTTCCTACGTGCAGCCCTAGCTGTGATAATGCTCCACAGGGATGATTAGAAATGGCTCATATTTCATCCAAGCCTCCCCTAAACCAACCTTTCTGAAGATTTAAAGGAAACACGTAGAAGGCATTTCTCATTGTGCTGCTGTACACCTGCAGATGCCGACCAAGGTCAGGAGAGGAAACAACAAAATTCTTCAAGAAAGCCAGTTCCTTTGTCATCTGAACGTGGGCAGGAAGCGCTGGAAGTGTCATAAGAAAGTTTTTCTAATGAGATCTTAGCCCAGCCTTGCAGAAGCCACATACAGATGATTGTTGTAGGTCTGTTCCAACTGAAATAGTCTATTCTGTTCTATACACCTTTGAGAAGTAAATGGGCTAAGATCTGGCTATTCCAGTCCAGTATTCAAACAGGCCAGATCCTCATGTTCACAGAGGTTTCTGTGCTCTGAAGCACAGCCACAGAACAGCCACAGAACTCTGGTTTGAGGGGAGGGCAAGGGCAAGGTCAAGGTCTGGGGCTGAACTGCCCCATCCACCAAAGAAGGGCCTGGATTCAGGGTCTGTTGCTCTGGTTTAACCTCAGGCAGCCTCCAGAGGAGGCTATGCATTATTCTGTAACACAAATAATATTAACAGCCATTTTGTTTCACAGATACTTGAAGCACATTTAAAAAATATTGCACTTAGTGTGCAAATAATACATAAAAGGTGGGTTTTTTTGAAAATCAAGTGTTTTAAAATTATGCTTTCTCTTCAAAACAAATTTTTAAAGTTAAATCAGCATTATTTTCTGCTGCATTAAACTGGTGACAAGTCACAATAGCTGCAAATCTACTTGCAGTAATTAATGAACATTTATCTTTCTTCTTGTTTATTGTAAATACATCTTTACACAATAAGTTAATTTAGCAGCATATTTTTTCAGGAGCGCCCTCAGAAAGATAGATCCTAATGGAAGTGTTCATCCACAACCTTTGCAAACTAGCAAGATCAATCATTTTTCTATGTCTCTGAGTTTCCAAAATTAATGTAAATCCTGAAAAGTCAAAGCAAGGATTTAACTGTCTTAAATTTTCCATTGTGCTTTTAAATATATATATTCTCTCCTTTGAGATTCTGTTTGGATGTTAGTAACCAATTCTTATTCTTTTTAATCTCTGTTAAAGTGCACAGGGATGGGCACAGCATAATCATTTGTACGTTCAAGATGAAATATCAGCAAAATAAAATTGTCCAGGGCAGATATATTTCAGCATGAATCATTAATTCCTAAAGCTTGAGTCTTTTCATTATTCATTACACATTTTTCATCCTGTATTATTCCCTCAGTTAGCAGAGCTGCAATGAGATACTTACAGCTCAGAAGTGTTAGCATGTAGCTGGGGAGACCAGTCCCGTGCCTCAGCACTATCAAACTGAGCAAGTCACAGGTAACCAGAAGATTAAAAATTACTTTTCCACTGCATTGCAAAGATCACAGTCACTGAAATTTGGCATTTTATAGACCAAGCACTTCAACCTCTGTGACTAGTTTCCCTGACTATTTGCAGGGTATTTCTTTATGCCAAAATTACAAACAAGAAAACCTAAACCCAAATCTTTGTATTTCCATCAGATTTGTGCTGTCCCTATGCTGTTAGAAGCTAGGAAGTTATTTACGCAATTATAAATATATTTCTTCTGTTAAGAATTAAATGCTACTTTATCAGTTCTAGGGAAAGACTGAAACTTTATATTCCACGTTCCACTGCAATGGCTAAATTCAAACCAGTGCAAGTCAGAGCAGCTTCACTGCAGAGAACGAGACAACATCACAGCAGAGAATGGCCTCCGGTGTTTAAATAAAGGAAAATACTAGCTGCTGTTGCCTCCACATGGATGGCTCAGTTTCAACGGGTTGGGGGAAAAAATCTTTACTGACTGATTTCCAAGCCATTAGGAGTTCTTACACATACACTCACTGGCTAGAAGAGGCACAATGCAGACTGCAGAACAGGAACAATACATGGGGGACTGTCAGCGATACACTTAAACCATCTGCATTTGCACAGCGTTTGGCAGCAAAACCAGAAATAAGGCAGCCTAGGTCTGGGGGTATAATAAAGGGAGCGCATATAAATGAGTAAAAGTCACTGAACCAATTTACAAGGCATTAGTGCATTGGCTCCTAGACTTCAACCCCTCAGCAAGAATTCTTTCAGAGCAGCTCTCTCCACCCTCCTTTTGGCAAACGCTCAGACACGCTCAGCCCAGAGGACAGATCCACGAACAGCTTTTATAGAAAGCACATGTACCTCCTTCCCTTTTCCCATGTGCTATTTTAACAAAATAAAACACCAGTCTGAAATCCTGTGCCCTTGGGAAAAGGGTGGCAGTAGTTGGAGACTCGGGTCTATCTGATCTCCGTCGCAGAAGCCCGTGGAGTCTCACACACAGTCTGTGCCGTGCAGTGGAGCCTGGACCCCATGCCTCGCGCTTCTCCATCCCCTCACTGGCACCTCACACATCGATAGCAGGGTGTCGCAGCCTCTCTCCCACTCCATGAAACCATATGCCAGAGAGATCTGGCCAGCCCCAACTGTGAGCTGCCAACCAGCTGGGGCTGGCACACCACGCTCCAAGCAGGACCATGGCTGCGCAGCCGTGAGACAGTGTGTGTGTGTGTGCGCCTTAATAGGGCACAGCAGAGAATTGCTGGAAGATGCTCCAAGTGCAGCAGCAGAGCACTTCTGCCCACCCCTGCGTGATGAAACCTGGGGGAAGGGAGGGATGATCTGTGACCTGGTGCAGGAGGTGCTAACGTCAATGGCATGACTTCACGCATGGAGATTAAATCACTGGAACGCCAGCAGTTCAATGTAACAAGATAAAAGGAGAATCGAGAGACTTCAAGGGGCATCAAGGAAAGCATTTAAGATATGGGTCATCTCATGTCCTGTAAACACCCAGTGCAGCTTCCCTTCCAGGAACTTGTTTATTCGCAGACTCATCTAGCACAGAACAAAGCGCTAGTCGGACACATCCCTTCCCTGGCACGATTACAAGTGGGTTAGGTGCATCAGCGCTGGGAAAGACACAGAATTGAATGGCACCCCAACATCGCCCTGACAGCAACCCCAAGTCTGTGACCTACTTTTTGTGGCACCTGCTCTTTTCACCCCAATACTGTAAAATCTTACTCTCAAGTTAAACTCCTGCACTTGATTAGCCACACGAATCCCAGCATCACAGAGCTATTTGTGTGCTGCAGCTTTCGGATGACATCTCTCCAATGTCTGGAATGGTTACTTGGTATACAGCTTGCAGTTCAGGCAGTAATCTGACTTTTTATCTCCCCTGAGGCTCTCACAGAACAGTAAGAGGCAGAAAAAATAGGTTTCAGTCTTCCTTGAAGAAAAACCAACATTATTTCAACCTCTTTTAAAGTTTATCTAAAACCTTCTTCTGTTTTAGAGCTTCCTAGCAGATATTCAACTTCAGAACAAGTCAAAGAGCCAGTGTTGCTGAGTGCAGGGACCGAGATCTGCTACCCTCAGTCACCCCACCACTGAAGTCAGGAGCTTGCAGCCAAGCGTTTCAGCTGGCAACATCTGTCCCATTAATGGGGAGAATGTCATATGAAAGCCAGTATCAGGATGGGCATATGGGTTATGTAAATAGTGTAGGAAGGAAAGAGAGGAGGCCATATCCCTGCTTCTCTCCAGCTCCCTACTCCTGATACGCTGCGTCCCTTACAGAATCGCAGCACACAGTCAGGAGCACACGAGCACAGTGTCCAGAGAAACACGACAGGGCTCAAACTGAGGGAAACCTCCGCGGTCCCTCCTGCCCCAGCAGCTCCACAGCACTACCTCTCCATCATCTACTGCTGGTAGGTGACTATCACCTACTCTGGTTCTGATCATTTTTTCAATTAATGCCACAGACATAAAGAGTGTTTTCACTGCAAACTTTACCAAAAATGAAGATGGATGTTATTCCTCTCATTTCACATCTGGCATAACAGAGAGAGAGAAACTTTTCTATACCAAAGCATGAGCTCCCCCTTTACATTACCCATCAGAGGTGAAAGCAGTGTTAATGAACGAAAGGTAACGATTTTCAACATTTTTGTTTAAGTGGCTGAAGAAGAGATTGTGTTGTTTTGGGTTTCTATTTTAAAGGACATTTCAATTAAAGCAGATATGTTTGGGTAAAAAACTTTCACTGAAATCAAGACGGTTTACCAAAAACATTTCTGGAAAAATTTTGATCAGCTTCACACCTCCGCATTAGACTTGCTCTTCAAACTCAAATCACATATCAAGGTTAGTATGTCTGAGTTAGCCTGCAGGCTTGCTTGTTAAAATCCCTGTGGACGGTGTTTTCAATGAACAAATCAAAGGGATTCACAATTCCTTTCTTTCAGTTCAATGGTAAGGCAGTTTCATTTTACAGCTCCTGCTCAGAGTGCTACTAAGCGGTTTAGTACAATATGGGTGCATTTTCTACCACCTATTTTTTCCTGTCATTTCCAAACAAGGAAACAAGATCATTTGGGATCATTCCCTGCCGAACATTTTAGACACAAATCCTGCAGTCATTAGTCTTTATGCAGACAGAGGTCTCCTATATGATGAGAGATTTGCCTGATTAAGGAGCATAGAATTTAACCTTCCATGAGAGAAAGAGTTTAATGAAATGCATATGGTACAGCCATAACAGTACTCTGGAAAACATTTCAGAAAAATGCTATTGCATGTGCCAAGCAAATATCCGATACCACCAGCTTTAACTAAAATTCCTCAGCAGTTTTTTAAATACAACTTACATTAAAAAAATTCAGAGCTACGTTCTTTTGTTTAACAAACCTGACAAAAGGAAGCTGAGTCAGACTCACTCCAGGATACGCACCTCAATCCATGACAAAAAGGAAAAGAGTTACTAACTGGAAATGACTAAGAGCACTGCACTGCCCTGATTAAAAGTCCCAGAAATAACAACACAATGTTCTGCAGAGATTATTCTTTGGAGCAGTAATTCTTATTTTTTAAACTTTAAGTAATGTTTCTACCATAGAGGCTTCAGACAACAGTCAGATACAATTGTACATTTAAAATGGGAGGGATTTTACAGTGATTATCTGAACTGTTCAAAATTAGCAGTTCAGGTTTATTTTTATAACCAAAGGAAAGTTTATGCTCTTCCCTACCATAATTCTTAGCTGGTCATAAAAACACTGACACAAGTATTACTGCTGTGACTGACTTTCAAATCTTGGCAGACCTTCACTTGCACAGTGCCTGTAACGTGCTGGTTTTAGCAAGACAGACTACTAGGTCTAACCTTTATAAACTGTTACAAAAGCATTCCTGAGCTGTATTGCCAAGTGTAAAGCCCTTCTCCAGTGAGAGTTGAATATTAGGATGATTGCTTTTGAGAAATCAAAACACCATTAGTTGCAGCTGTGACAATAGCTGTCTTTGGTTTTGATGACTGTGCTTATTAAGAAGGTCTTATTAATCATGTGGAATTTCGCCATAACTCCAGTTATTGAAAAGACAAAAAAAAATAAAAAAAAAAAAATCCATGCTCATCCAGTGAAAGGCACGGGCTGTTTTATCAACTTTGCTGGAATTTGGGCTGGTTAGGAAAGCAATGAACTTGTTCCTACAGCTATGGTTTCCATTAATTCTTTGAGGACAACTTCACAGACCCCTGATCGGATGGGACAGCGAACAAGCACTACAGTGAAAAACTGAAAAGTTGTAACCAAAAGCTATTACCATAAGAGTCAGCTTGCTTTGCTGGCTATGCAGAAAGTAATGAAATTGGAGTTTCAGATCACCTGACCAATCTCCTCAGCAACAGGTAAAATATAATTCTGAAGAAAGATGCAAGCTTTAATCTCACATTTATTCTGTGCAGTTATCAATTCCATTAACTTATCCTAACCCACTCACAGGCATCTGTGTATAGTGAGAGCAGTCAAATTTAATACATTTAGCATAGTAAATGAGGGTTCTGTTTCTACCCATTACAACACATTATTCCTTTCAGAAGTAGCAAGATGGCAGTTATTACTTTAGATTCCCAGAAATGTCACATTTAAACTATGTACAAGCACCTTCAAAGCAAAGTTGAGTTTTACCCCCTTTATCCAAGAAAGGAAAGATGATTTTAAACTTTACTAGCATAAGTAGTCTGGAAGATTGCTCAGACACCAGCATTTAAATAACACAGGGTAACATTATAATGTTTCGTAGAAAGAAATTCTGATCTGAACCAGACACGTCTAACCGAGGTGCCACAAAGTCAAAAAATAACAGCTAATGAACATCTGTGGGAACTCCTTGGGGAATAAAGCAAATGATCCAGTAGGGACAACTGGATATAACATGGAAGAAAACTTGTACAGCAGTGCTGAACAGCCCAATGAAAAAGGCCTGGTATCGTTTGGAAAAAGGAATGGCAGACAAACACTGTGAAATGCCAAGTAAATTGTTATCACTCCTTTTACTCGTGCCACCAGCCCCATCCATGAGTCACACAGAGTAGTCGAAAGTTGTGAGATGTTAAGGATTCTATTCATTTTTCACCTATCCCTTTCACTTCCAGAAGCTTGACCATTAAATAAGATTTCATACATAAATGAGGCACCTAAAAGGTAATACATGCCAATATTGTCTGATCATGCACAGGATGATTCTCATTGGCGCAGCTTGGTGTGAATTAATAAAATTTGGTTTAAAACATTACACCCTTGCTTGCAAAAGACACCAGTCACCAATGAATTTTTCTGAAGTCTTATGATTTGGCCTTAATGATAAAGAGAAAGAATCTGAAAGTCTAAGAACTACAAGAAAACCTGCTTGCTAGCATTTTGAGTCAGAAGCTTTGAAAACGCGAAGAAATTCACTGCCTAGGAAGCACAGCAGTGCAAAAGTCTGGGATTAACCAGAGGGCATGGGGTGGTCTGAACCATTAGGAACTTTTCTGCCTGCTGGAGAGGACTGCAAAGATAAGTTCTTGATTCAGTAAAATCTCAATGGACATTTCCTCACAGCCAGAAAGAAGATCAGTTCAGCAGAGATGAAATCTATAAAGCATAATGTGGAAGGTTTTGAGATATTAAATCAGGTTTCTAAAATTTAAATGAAAATCTCTTCCTCCAAGCTTATAAGCGGCTTTCAGTTACTCTATTGAACTCTGAAACAGAGCATGCTGAAAACATGAACTTTTCAGTAGAGATAAAACAAGTCAACTAAGGCAAAGTTTATTTAGCAGGCATCAAAACAGACCTTGATAATCTAGGCCGGTTGCCTCAGGGCATATATAGAGAGCATAGGGGTTTTCTCTTTGCTTTCCTGAGCAGTGGATGTGAAGGGCTCCCTTATCCTCATCCTTTGTTTAGATTAGCTAAATAGCATGCTTACTCCCAAGTCCACAGATACAAACATCAAAGGCTATGCAACGGTTGTAAATACAGTTGAAGTCATTTGCAAAAGTAAATCATATCTGGGACTGTTGTCTGCTGTGGGTACCAGATTATCACTGAGCTGCATCCTAACCAGATAACTGCAGTTCCCTGGAAAACGCCTATCAACATCCTCCCTGCTCTTCTCTCAGCAATGACACAGGAACGGTTTCTTTTCTTGTAAGGAAACTTAACTCTAGTTGGTCTCCTTACGTAAGACTTTGAAAAATGTCTCCTTATTAGTTGCTTAACGTTTCTGAATAACTAATGTATCAAATTTTTTAAAAAGCCATTCATCTTTGCTGCTGTACATCATAAAAATGTGAAACAATCTAACCAACCTCAGCCTTGTAGCAAGCCAGGAAATCAATGCCATCACCTGTGCTGGACTGTGATGACAAATAGGGGCAAGAGAGTATTTAACTGTGGAACATTATTATTTAAAGTCCTACTTAAGATACATTGAATATTTACCTACATTTATTGGAAATGGTCCAAAAAAAGTTAGTTTTGGTTTAAGTCCCGCACTTCTCAGATTTTCTTCTTCATTATTTAGTAAAAAAATTCCTCTTCCATTGGTACTGTACATTGCCAGAGATACACCTTTGCAGTTTTAACACACAGATAGGGGTCAGAAAACAGCAGGTGGCACTGAAGAATCCATCACAGTCCAACAGAAGGGTTTGGGTACTTAAACTAGGCTTTAGAAAAGCCCACTGGCTCATCAGATTGGGCTCCCTGAACAATATCCTGACTTAAGTTTTATGTGGGTGACAGTATTAGAGACTGATGCCTGCATTTAGGTGGGCCTTCTCCAGGCTGCCCCCCATTTTCTCCTTCTGGCCCACCTACAATTTCTTGCTTCTGGGTCATAATTTTACCTGTGAAAAACACTGTTAAATTTCATTTTTACATCCAGCACTGAAAGAGCTTTACAGGAACCCAGTCTCATTCATATGAGGGCTCCAGCTTTTTTGCTTGCAGGTATAAAAATCCCTATAGATAGGACATCTCCAAACTGCTTTGAAAATCCTGTTTGTGCAAAACAGGCATAGTTTGTGCTGCTCAAATATCAGACACTATTTAAAGTACCATTTGCTACTCCTAAAACTCCAACTTTGGTGTTTCTCTCAATTTCCTTTTATTCAGCAACAAATAAGTAGGTATAGCAATAATAAGGCTAAGTTTATCTTGTTTCCTCCACTCTCTTTTCTCACTGTATTACTAAGACTTGGAACAATAACAGGATGCCGGGATGCAGGATGGGAAAAGGCTGACTCCCAGCTGGAAAACCTTGGAGACCGGAGAGCTGAACACTCCCAGTATTGCTTAACAAAAAGAGAAGTGGATTTTTCTATTTGATCTTCATTTTCTGTATGCTGCTTAACGTTTTGGGATATTGTTGATTTTAGTTTGCCTGATTTGGGAACAAACCGAAGCTCCACCAGCTCTGACTCAGGTAAGGGATAAATGGTATTTGCTGTCCTTCAGCTATGAAGTTATCTCAAAGGTTTTTTACCTCCACCAAAAATCTCTTCTAATGTCTTAAATAATTTAAGACATACCAGCAGACAGGCTATGAATTTTATACATATCCACAGAATCCTTTGGGCCTAACTTTGATGGCACTTAAACCAAATTAAGTGCAGACAACAGCAGAGCTGTTTATAATTTGAACCTGGAAGAGGGAAATCTCCAGCTTTCTTGGGCTATACCACAACCTGCCCATATTGTTTAGAAGAAAAGACATTTTATGCTTTTTTGTAGTTCTGCTTTGTAATATTTAGACTATGTTGCCAATGCTCATTCGTCATGGAAAAGGGACACAAATGATACTGCAAATTGCACCTGTAAATCCTTTAGGAAAGGATTTCACTTGCAGAGTGGACAGTTACAGGCTTAATACTGCTTTCAGTGAGCAGGTGTGCTATGATTTGATGCAATACATTTTATCAAAGTGGGGGTTGACTTGGTGTCTGTCTTTAAGGTGCTATGGCTTTATTGTGAGCAATGCCAAGAGGAGGTGAAAGCCACCATGTATACTAGCCAGCTTGAGCATCTCTCTCCTGCTAAGAGGTTTGTTTAAGGCTAAGAGGGGAGTTCACATAAACACGTCAGAGTCGGACTCCTAAATCTCAAGTTTAAAATGGCCAAGGTACTTTAGCACCCTAAACCTGGACTACCGGGTTTTACAGCCCCAGTTCTAAAAGACCAGCAGTTCTTATTTCAGAAGTTCCTTGATCTCAGTGGTCCAAACAGAACCATTTTTTTCTGATGACCTATTTCATGAGCAGTGGCTTGATATGAAGAGTTGGTGAAAAGGATTTTATCTTATCCTAAAGATAGTGTAGCAAGTCCCTGAACTAACAAGTTTGCTGTACAGCTTGCAGAGACAAAGCATTTATGCATAAGAGATGAACTGATACTACTTTTTCTGTAAGAACTCTATTCTGCAATAGTGGGACTGTCAGTGTGCACAGTACCTTACTGTGCTGCTGTCACGCTGTACTAAAGATAAAGGAAGGAAAGAAATGCAAGGGAAAAAAGATATGGAAAAAGATGAATTCCTGTGAGAAAATCTCTTCCATTCTTAGCTACTGAAAACATTAAAAGTTTGTTGCTACTGCAGTTAACAAAGGTATAGTTAATCAATGTGTCCCTGCCTCGACTGATTATAAATCATTGTATCAGCATTTCTAAAAGCATACAGTACTATAGATGTTCATGTAGGAAAAAATATTAGACAAAAGCAGGGATACTCCAATGATTTACAAAAGCTTCTCATCTTAGGTTAATTTGTGCCTTGTAACAACAACCAATATACCAGAAACAAATCACAAAAATGCTGACTTGCAATTTATCTGCAGTATCTTCAGAAGTTACTTTTTAACCTTAAATAAAGGGTGACCAACAGGAGAAAAGGACACAGGATTAATTTAGCATATGAAAGCCTTAGTACAGTATACTACAGAGAATAATGTGAAGTTACAAACAATAAAAAAATTAATTTGAAAGCAAAAGATAAACTCAATTAACAAATCATTCCTGCTTTGTCCACAAAGCTGGGCTTTATTTTTCAGAGTGTAACAGCTGCACTGCACTGCAACAAGAAGTATTCCCCAAAGCTTTGCTCTTTAAAATAATATCATAAAACTGTTTCTTAAACATTTAGAAAAAAATGCTAATGCTGAAATTATGCCATGAAATAGCCACATGTCACTCAGCAATCTGCAGCTTGCAGAACGCTAGATGTGGGGCTTGGTGCTGAAGAGGCAGCTTAGGCAGAGAAAGTTCCACCCAAACAGTTAACAGGTTTGTTGCCAGGTTTGCTTCACATCCTGCCTCTGTTGAGTGAAACAGAACTGAAAACAGGATATAGGTAGAAATCACTGGGGAAGGTTTCGAATCTCCTCTGATTTATAGCACTTACAGAACAAAGGACTTCACTCGCATCCATAAATCAATTAGTTAAATTAACATTTCAAATGAAAAATAGAAAAACTTTATAAAAATTCTTGTTTCTTGTCAGGGTGCATGCCTACAGAACTATAGGCTTAAATCAGGCCAGCTAATAACTTTACATTCTCTAAAAAAGCAGAGGTTCACAGCATAGAGGTAACTGTTTGCTTCTATCGGCTGAGCTTTCTGTAAGGAATCTTCATGGTTATTTTTGTCATACGTTCATAATTCTGGTTTTTGCTCAAGTTCTAGAAGTTTAATTCAGAGGTTCAAATGTTACTGCTAAGAAGAAAATAAGAGGTTCTCTGTTTTTGTGAGAAATTTGTTGGCCATGAAAATATTTTGGTGTATTTTTTAAAAACAAATGTCTTTCCCTTTGCTATCCTTGTTTACAAATGAAAAATTCCTCAAAGTTTAGCCCTGATATGACTGGTTTCCCTTCTACTCTAGAATACAGCAGACAGTGATTATTTGTGTAAACTGGAGGTTTGCTAAGACAGAGATGCCCAGCTCACAGTCACTAAGGTAAAACAATTCCCCACACGTGCCTTTGAAGAGCTGATCAGAATTTGAACTCAGAGAACAGACCTTAGCAAATCCAGAGCTGGATAGTATTTTGATCCATGATGAGAGTTTGCTTGATCCATCTGTGGACTTCAGTTCAGCACCTGTACTCCATTCGAAGGGCCTATGCAGGTGTATTTCCACTGCAAACACAGAAAGCAGACAACACTCTGGTGCCACAGTCATGACTAGGAGGCACAATTTTTGCTGTATCCTGCTCCAGGGCCTGTCCTCAGCCCAAGTACACAGCCCACTGCAGACCCAGGAATCCCACCAACAGGACCAGTGCTGGCAATAATGATGTGCAAAATGAATACACATCACTCACCAATGTGTGTGCCACCTACCTTCTAAATTCTGCAATAAGTCTGATCTTGAAATACAAAAAAAAATTAATAAAAAATTGTGAAGAACTTGTTTACAGTTCTTCAGTGCAAGAATACAAATTAGCCCTTTCATTCAATAAGAACCTGAGCTTCACTCGTCTTGATCTGAATTTCAAATTGTTCATGAGCATGGAACTAGATATATTTTGAATGTAAGATTTTGCTGAATATCCTGAGTAAGTTCTCTCCATAACATACTTCTGAGATGGATGTTATTTCTGCCATGAGTCTATTTTGTATGTATGCTGCTATACACATCTGTTGGGCAGACAGTGAGAAGATTTGGGGCCCAGTACTCCTAAGTGCTAGTTAAAGCCCATGGACGTTTACAGGAACTGGAACAGTTCAAGAGCTGTGTTTTCTAGGGCTGGGCAAAGACAGGGGAAGGGCAGAGGGGAAATTGATCCATCCATCACAGCTGTTCACACTGCCTACACTTCAGTTTTGGTACTCTGAGTATATCCAAGTAAAGATTTACAATCGGTAAACCAGAAAGAGTCAAGCAGATGGATGGACACTGGCAGACTTTTCTCCAGACAAGTATTTTTGTGTGAGAGAGACAGCAAAACTGTCTTACAAAAGATTGGGAGCTGCATGTGAAAGCGTTATCAAGTATCATCCATTACAGGGTCCAGAACCTATAGCAAAAACCAACTGATATTTCAGAGAAAAGGCAAGCACAGTCACCTGGGACACACTGCAGAAATTGTACCTTTCCAAAAGACCAGTGGAGAAGAAAGAGTATTCTTCTGCCCTAACATTGCTATCTGAAATGAAGGACTTACAGACCTAGAGGTAGACCAAAAGCAGAAATGTTTTCAATTCTTCATTTTTCAAAATCCAAGAGGTCAGTTTTATTGTGCCAGTCTAGTTATCATCGAAATCCTCCTGTTCCTGTGGGATTTCACCACCATCTTCTGCCAAAACTTTAAGAGAAAGGGCCTCCTGTTTGTATTATACATTCTTTTAAAAAGCCTACTATCAGTGTCCACAAATTAGCAGTAGCCAATGGGCTTTACCCCCACTGAAGTCATCCATTTCTCTGCATCCTCCTCCCTCCCCAAGCCCACCAGCAACATCTGGAATGGTCCCCCTGACACCTGGCAAAGTTTTCAGGGCGCAAGGTGGGTTATCTGCAGCACACACAGGCCCTTGTCCTTATTGTGTATGACAGTGAAAAGGGAAATTCCGCTTCCACAGTATGTCTGGAGGATACTGTTGAATTCCTTCTCCTGCCTTTGTCCACATTTCTAAGCAATGCTTTGGTAGGATCGGTCTTCCTTTTCCCCTTCCTCTTATGATGCTATCTGCTATGAAGTTGTGTTCTGGAAATCCTCTAGGAGTGCAAAGTCTACCTTATAACATACCGCTTGAGGAGACTAAGGGCCTAATGCTGCTCTCATGCAAATGATAGGAAATCCTGCCATTGATGGGAACTGTTCCTGTGACAGGTTCAGCTTCATCGACAGAATCTCCACTGGTACAGAGCTTTAGGTTAGCTTCTCCATTCTTTTTGTGGGATACTCCCTCCCCCAACCTCCAGTTTTAGACCTGAATTCAGAGGAGATTTGCATTATCTTACTGGCGTTTCTTGTCATTAACTTTCAGACATATATGATCCGTCGGCAAGAGAACCAGTTTACTCATGTTAGGCCAACCAATCAATAGTCCTAATAAGGTATCAGACTTTTCACCACCTAATCTATGAAAACAAGCCTTCAATGAAAGAGTATATATTGTTTATTTGCTCAGTACTGTTAATTTAGGGGTTTAGGCTGTCAGTAAAACATAAATAAATATTGCTACACTATGCACATTTTAGTATCATCAAGATTACCAATGCACTCCACCTAAAACATGTATCCAGCACAGATATTCAGAAGGAAAGGCAGAAAGCAGAGAGCATAAAAAGCAGAAATGCTTTTTGTAATGGGTTCATTTTACAAAGACAATAATGTGAACTTGACAGTGACAAAGCTATTGCAGAGCTCTATCATCTGTAGCACCATTTAACAAACACATTTGCTTTACACTAGATTTTCCAGCAGCAGCCTCAGTAAAAGTTTAGGATTAGAATAGATACTGAATCTTCCAGTAATTGCACCTGGAGATGACTTAAGTTTCAAACAGGAAGAAAGAGGCACATTTCTCTTTGGAATATATTGCGTCATTTTCCTGCTGTGAAATGGTAAGCTGTATTACCAGCCTTATATGGATTGATCTTCAGCTTCTTTAAATGAAGAGAAAGGCTTCATTCACATAAGAAAGGGGTTTTCAGTGGCTGTGATTAAAATATGAGCTGTGGGAGAAATAAACATTACACTTACACAGCCACTAACTAAGGAGGAAAAAAAAATCCCACCTCAGTTTAAGAAATATCTCCAGCTGTGTTTTGGATTCAGACAGCAAACCCACAAGTGCAGCACTGCTGTGAATAAGAACTTCCTAAACAGTCAGGTTACTTGAAAGCTGTCAGCTCCCGGGGGGATGCAGCCTGCACCCCAGTGCTCACCACACTCAGCTCCAGCAGGGCAGCAGCAGCAGCCACCAGCCTAGATCCTGGGCACTGGCTTGAGCAGACCTGTGAGCAGAAGTGTCCTCGGGTCAGCCAGCTGAAAGCCCCCAGCTCTCACTTTTATCACTTTCACAAAAACTTCTTTCCACATGTAAACAAAAGCATGGCCTGCCTTGAAACATGGTCACTCCTGCAGTCACGTCTTGCACTTTGAGCTATCACCTACTATGGTTGCAAACTGGTGCGGGTGCAGGTTCCCTCATTGCCTCTGGACTGGGCTTGTAAACTTCATCAGACTAATGACCTGCTTACCCCAGTGCATAGATAATGAAGCAAAACACAACACACCATTGTGTTAAATCACAATTGCTCCCACATGGAAACAAATCCATACAGAAAAAAGTCTAGCTCTAAAAATGTCACAAAATTTACAACAGCTTTCCTTGTCTTTTTAAGCTTCCCTATGTCTGAAGCCTGAATTTTCAGGCCCTCCAGCCTCCCTTTATCAGCACTGTAAGCTGGAAATTTGCTTCCCTAGTTTTATTTTGATTTGAAGATGAGATTTTCCTGACAAGAGCTGAGCTGTAGGTAAAAATATTGAAAGGCTCATTGTAAATTCATAAGAGCAGTAATAATATCATTTGTATCATCTCACAACACATGGCCATCGTAACAATGGAAGTGTTCCAGGAAAAGACTGTAACTATAGGGGTGGGAAGAAAAGGTCTTAAAGTTAATTAAGCCTGGTCTGGAAGTCTAGTTGAATAAGGGCAGGAAATACAGAAGAATGAACTGACATTTGAATTAGACATTTTAAAAAAGGAGAAAAATACTGAATACTAATTTCCAAACAAAATATATCGACACACCCTGGTTTTTTAGTCTCTTGCCCAGCCAGAAAACAAGAGATTTATGTATATGTACATGCTTTCTTTATCTGCCACAAAATTAATTTTCAGAGGAAATACTAATGCATTCAGTTACCCAGTAGAATAACCTGGACAAAGGAATCAGAACACACAGCCAGCTAAACACGGTTTCTCTGCTTCAGATTACTGTTAGCGCAATAAATATCAATTACCGTGACCTGTGCATGATGCTTGTGTTCAAGACAGATACTTTTGCTCTTGAGCTTTTGTTGAAGGAAAATGTCCAAAAAATCTTATCTGCTGTAAACACAGCTACAACGTACTTTAAAAAAAAAAAAATCATAATCATATTTATTGCATGCAGTTCCTCAAAGGATGGGGACTTTTCCTTAATCAAAGCTATTTGGTTAGAGCTCTGTGCTAGGAAGCCTCTCTGATACTAAGGCTTTATCTGGAAAGAAAGGGGAAGTGGAAAAAGCTCTATAATACATTATTCTCATAGTGTACCTTATTTTGTTTCAGCTTGGCCAAACTCTTAAACATTCAGTGACAGCTTCAGCTAATCTCTGTGTTCAGCAGAGCTAACCAGGGGGTAGTATCAAAACAGGTAAATTCTGAAATGTGCACACCATTTATTGTAGGAAACAAAGCTTCTGGTCAGAGATGCTTGAGAAATCTTTTTAGTGATCACAAACACCTCCAATATACCTCAGCTCTTCCACTTTTGCACTGGCATGAGTCAAATAATTTTTGGAGGATTCCCTTGTCCCCTTCTCATCCAAACCCTTGCTCCCCAAAAATCAAACATTGTCTGAATGTGGGAGGTGCTAGGGATGAGGGAGGCTCAGTGCTGAGACACCTGCACCTCTGTCTCTCCTACCAGAGCCACCGCAATTTGGGCTAAGCAAAAGGAAATTGGCTCAAAGCAAGCAAGAAAGAAGCTGGCTCTACAGCCACGTAAATACGCCACTGAGACTGGCAGAGCCTCAACTGCTCTTCAAAGTCAGTGAGACCCTTCACAGGAATGAGTACACCTGAATGCAAGATCATCACCGAGACTACTTTTTGGACACACGGAAGAGAACAAGTTCTTTGCCTGTCTGTAACATTAGCATTTCAACACTATTTTCAGCATCTGTCTTTATCTATAATTAATCTGGATGGGAGATATTTTCCTCTTAGCTTTACATTTTGAACAAAGAATTCATAGGGGAAACTGTTCGCAGTTCCAAACTATGCACACAGGGTTTATCCCATCCATCTTATTAGCTCACTTCAGAATATTTGTATTTAATGCAAAGTTAACCCCCCAAAGTAACTCTGATTTCAACAGTTTGGCAACTGTCATCAAAAGACGTGGCCAAGAACAAATTTTCTGTCATTTAACTGTTAGTTTCACCCCTGCAACATCTGCAAAGTAAATAAATCATACTAATCATAGGTACTATGAGCTTCCCGATTTTAAAAAATGGAATGCTCTAAATCAACAGAACACAGAATCTATGACACGATGATGATGAGGTCATAACATTCTGTACCAACTCCCAAACTCTGCTTGTGGGTTTGAGTGTACTTACTAAACACCAGAATACTCCTGCTCCTTAGGAGTCATTCAGTCCTCATATATGCATACTTTTCTACATACTATACAGGTACATAGAAATACAGTCACATGTTTTGTTAGATCATATATGGGATTCATTTCCACAAACAGGAATGCTTCAGATCCCCAGATGTACTTAAACTAACACTATCCACAAAAGGCTATGAGTCCCTAATGAACACAGAACTAGGCACAATCTGTCAGCCCATCTCTTCCAAATCTTTCCAGAAAAAGATACTGTTTGAGGTTTTCTTGAATTCTGACAGAAGCCAAATCCAGAGCCGATTCTGAGCTGTAAGAGTGTTATGTACAGGTAAATCAAGATCTAAGCCAAAAAAATGTGCATTTGTGAACAGGAAATTGAATCTGAACCTACACCAGCAACACACATTCAGTAGTTTTATAACTAATCCATTCTTTATCAGATAGGAGTCGTGTAGGAACGTAGACAGCACTGTCTAAACTGCAAACACGTTTTTGTAAGTTTTTGGAAAATAACGCGTTAAGATAAGGTTAACTAGAAATTGAGAGAAATCAACAGAAGTTGTATGTCCTCCTACCTTTGAGATTTTGGGCCTTGGTGCTCACCTGTCCAATAGACCTGCCTCTGAATTCTCTCAACTAAATCAGCAGTTATCAGCGAAGGGGTTTTGTGAGCCAAAGTGAGATCCTGATTATGTCTTGCTGTCCCGATCCAATGTCGGGGAGGTTTCGATATGATCCCAAGGACGAGATTAAGACACTAAATCCAGTCAAATGTCGTACAACCTTTCAATTTTATTTTTGACGTGGAGGGAGGAGGGAACCACGTGAGGAGGTAACAGAGGAGGTGAATGGGGAAAGGCAAAGGGGAAGAACTGAGGAAAAAAGAGGGGGAAAAAAAGGGGGACAAGAGAAAAGGAGAGCTAGAAAGGGAGCGGGTTTACATCAGGGAAGACGGGGTGAACGAGAGAGAGAGAAAGAGGGGACTAGCTACCACTGCCCCGGGTCCAGCGATGTTCTGCCGCCTCCGCTCTGGCACCCCCATCTGCTACTCCAGGTTCAGTCCACGTGCTGATGGCTTCGATGAGGCGGGTTCCAAGAGGTCCGAAGGGGAGGGACAAAGACAGGAAAGAGCCCCCTTACTGGACCACACACACTCCTTTTATAGGAGTTGGAGTCCCTTGCTCATGCGCAGATTGCACTGTCGTATGTGCAGTTCGTGACATACATGCTGTCTCCTCTAGGGGTCCCTTCCAACCCAAAACATTCTATGATTCTATGATTCCGTTGGATGCCTTCTACCTTTTTCGTGCCTTGGGCTTTGCACAGGCACATGGTGTTGTTTGTCTGCAGACCGTGGTGGCAGGACCTTCTGAGTGGCAGGAAACAGTGGTACAATGGCAATGTCGAGACAAACTACATTCAGTAATGGTTCTCTACACTTGCACACCCAGCTAAGGGGCAGTAAATGTTATGAGTCTACTGGTACAGTTATCAGGATAACTTTGAAGGTTCGCGCTGTAAGGAACAGTGTTTGAGCTGAAGAAAGGACCACCAACAAAATTATTTCCCGTTTTGTCCTGGAGATAACGCTTGTATATAATGGGTCAGATTCAGAGCAATTCAGAGCCAAGATGGACAAGAGCATGAAGCACAGTATTTCTGGCCTACTATGATGGCTGACTGCATCTGTAGTACTGCACTGTTCATAGATGAAAATAAGCAAAGCCTGCTATAGGGTAGTCTTTCCCCACTCATGCCAACATTTTAATTTTTGTTAATCTGCCCAGCTAAAATATTATCAGGCACATCAGTGATGTGAAACAAACTGCAGTAAAGTCAGGAGAACTTACTGATGCAAGATCAGATCCTGCACTTCACTCATCCTGCTTTTCTTTCAGATCTGTGATGAGGTGACTCCTAGCAAACAAACTGCAAATATGTACATCCCTTTTTTGTAAAAGCTTCTTGGCAAGGAACAAAGGAGATCTTTGTGACCTCTTACAACTTTCTTCTTCACTCATTTCTCTAAAATCATTCTGTTTACAGCAAACATCATCTTAGACCATACATTTCTTATTTTCAGTTCACACTCGGCTTTTGCATAAGCCTTCTCTCAGCATTTACTGCAGCACTTTAATCCTGGAGTCAGCAAGTCATTTGCTAAAATGCAAGCGTGGTGTCAGTGAGCTCTGGGAGGACATTCAGGTAGATTGCATTATTGCTGCTCACCTGTCTTCAGTGCACAAGCTCTCACTCACTAGCTTAGAGGGTGGCCTTGTTTCTTAAAAAAAAAAAAAAGCCAAACCAGTGCTTGCCTCCCCTGTTTTTAACCAGTTCTGTATCCGAGATAACAGAAAGACTGGGAGGCCAATTTGGCTGCCTGCTTTCCACCAGGCAATGAATCTTTAATGTATACATAGTAAGTATTTATAAATCTTTCATAACAAAATTTCTTCATTTCTGAAAGAGGAGTCTGTCCTGGCTGAGGACTCCATCCACCCATGAGATGAACTTGTATTTTGTATCATCCAGGAGAGAATTTTCTTGTGAGCTGGACAGAGGAAAAAATCATTAATATATTTTCCCCACACCTACCAGAAACATGGAGCTGAAATCACAAAGAACTTTCAGATTATAATTATTCTCTTTTTTCCCTAGAAAATATATGAGAAACCAAAACCAGAACCAAAATCAGAAGTGCTGAATTATTTCCTCAGCTATATTGATATACAGTGATGCAGCATCAACACCAAGAACTGAACAGCACCAAATGCACACAGTGCACGCAAGAGTGCTCACACAATACCGAGTGACATGTGGGGGTTTTTTACAGTAGCAAGTTTAGTTAAGGTGTTGATGAAGTGGCTATTCATTCAAAGGTACTACCACAAGTATAAAATGTCATTTTATAATCAGTTTTCAGGCAGACATTTGCACTCCAGATTGTTTAGTCATCAGAGTGGCTATTTACTCAAAGGTACTATCATGCCTATAAAAAGTCATTTTATAATCAGTTTTCAGGTAGGCATTTGCACTCCAGACTGTTTAGTCATCAGTGGAAACCACTTCTCGGGTACATAAAATCGACATAAGGACAATCAAAAATATAATACCAGGTAGTCAGGCACTAGGTCCATTTAAATCAGATCAATAACCTGGAAACAAAAAAGCAGCACAATGTTCTCAGGAAAGGCCTACTTCAAAATGAATCATTGTACACTGTTGAGGCCATGTGACAAGACAGCTTTAATAAGCTTATATTTAGATATAAGAGAAACACTGAGTAACCACCCAAAACAAACTGTATCTGAAAATGCAAAAAAAAATGATTGCTCCGAGTCAAATGTTGCACAATTTACTTGGACAGTTTTTTAAGTGATGTTACTAAAGTTTGAAGACCTACCCTAGTTCCCACTCTCACTGCACACGCTATGTGCCCTCAACTCTTCTCGCACTGTAAGCTCAAGGGAGTGAAGGAGGATCAGTTTTGCAACTCAGGTGCCAAGCAGAAACTGGAGTGAAGGTAACAATTATACCTATGTGATTACTTTGCTGCCATGCTTCTCTGGGTTTGTTAGAAGCTGGTTAGAGCAATGTTATCTAATTATGAGATGAAGAAACTGGGAGAACAAAATCTGAGACTGTTGTTACTCCTGACCCAGGTCCACCGTCAGGAGATGGCAAACACATTTAAGTCCTCTGTGCTTCAAATGTACCTTTTGAAAGGGATATTGCTTTTTATCTAGTTGCAGTACATTCCACAGGGAAATGAGGAGGCTTTGTCAATTCATGTTTGCACAGCCGTTTAAGGTCCCTGAAAGGCAGTGTTAAGTATTGCTAGGACTATTTTCTTTTAATAATGTTTTGTCTGCTTACCAAAACTATCAGCATTGCAAAGAAAAAGATCATTTATCCCCCTCCTGTGTTTGGTATGCTACCTTTCTATTTCTTAATGCTCACTGCATCCACACATTTACCTTTGGTCTTAAACATCATACAGATGAGAAATTAATGTTAAAAACGGATTCTGTATAGCAGGGTTGTTCAGGGTCGTTTTGTTACTTGGCACTGGATCAGAGTCTGCTGTCTTGTTATCTATCATGGCTTCATTAAGCACAGTCATTTTGGAGGTGTTTAGATGGTATATCAAAGTAAATTCTTTGCATCTGAAACAAAATTTTGAAGTGTTGTCTACGCTGCATTGTAGGGTTTAATCCACTGCAAATTCAACAGAATTTTTTGCACAGAGCTACTTAGGAATACTGGGGAGGGTGCAGCAGACAGGAGGGGGAAAGATATTCAGAAAATACTTATTAAATGAAACTAAAGCTACCCAAAGACAATTTTTCTGAAAAAAAAACTTTTGTGAAGGATGTTTTCTTAGTTTTCGCTCTCTTTTACCCCAGTCAGTGCATCCCCGCAGGCACGCACGCATGCTGGCACCCCACTCCCCAGGACACCGCAGGGCCGGGGCCCGCACCCACACCCACAGCAAGGGCAGGTTAAGCTGAGCAAACACCCTCCTTCAAGCTCCGTATTTCTCCCACTTGATTGAATACAGTATTTCAGAAATTTAATATTCCGTACATTTATGTGGCTGCAGGCATGACTGCTGAAGTTTGATTAACAACTGGAAACAGCAAAATTTCCAGTACTATGGAATGGAATAGATTAAGTCCTATAGTAGTGATTTATTAGTAATTTTGTTAATATTTTCTGCTTTGATGAAACTCTCATTTTTGCATGGGATTTTTCGTTTTCATTTACATTGTTCAGATTCCAACCAAGATACTCTAAGCAAAAATAATCATTAAGTTTCCAGCTCAATCATCAATAGTAATTTCGTTTACAGCTTTTCTGACAATCAGGTATGCAAATTATCTGAACAATACAGACACAAACCTTTTAAAATGGATTTCTTTTCTGGTGTATGATAGCCACTTTAAGCAAATTTCTCTCTTAGGATGTTCCTTATCACTATTTCTAGCTCTATTTCTGTTTTTTAGATGGTGAAAAATAAAAATTCTCAGAGATTAGCATAAGATTTTAGTCCAATCAATCAGAAAAACACATCATTTCAGCTACAACTGTCTCCTCATTTACCAAAGTCTCTATACAGAACTACAGTTTACCTTCTATTTAACATGCAAGCATATGACATTTCTTTGTTAACTAACCTCACATAAGCATTAATACATTTTAGAGTGAGAAGTAAACCAGATAAGAGGCAAATACCAGAAAAAAAACCCAGAAATGTACATAAGAATATTTCATCAAATGTGTTGTCATTACATTAAGTCCTTATTTATATTAGCTGCTCATAAACCTTACCAAAACAACTTGAAAATTGCAAACTTTTAATTAGTATTGTCTGTATCTCCACCTGACTGTTTTTTAATAATTATTCCCAATCTGCAAGAAGAAACTACACTGTATGAGTCATGTGTCCCATAAATCAGTCTGAATACCAGAATTTCTCAGTTTCCCAGCAGACCAAGAGTTATTTGCTAAAATAATTCAACACATAAAATGAATAATGCTGGTGGAAAAACCCATCATTTGCCGAAAGAAAATTTAAGAGCAAAGCAAGAAACTTAGCTATTTGAATAAACCATTCCCCTGATAACTTCAAGGAACATTTATGGTCCCTGCTTAAATTGAAAAAAGTTTGAATTATTTGTCTAATCAGTTAGAGACAGAGGGGCAACGGGAGACTGTACATTACGGTAGACCAGTGGTGGGACCTCACAGCAGCATGCCAGGGAGAGCCACGCGTGGGGCAGATTGGGCACAGTGCATGCTGTGCTGTCCCCTTCTCCGGGAGTGTGTGGCCGCGAGGGGTCATTACTTGAAAGGGCACATCTTATTTCCTTTTCTCAGCCCTGGCTGCCACAGCAGACATGAGAAGAAATGAAAAGCCAATCCCTACACGTCATCCACCTGTCATCCCTCAGAAACTTTCTTGCTTCTGACTCCATGGAAATGCATTCCCCTGCCCGGCATGGGAATATCTCTCTTCTGCTACTACCTCTGACATTTAAATAAGGCCTGCTGGAAAGGAAAACTATCACGGCCAGAAAGAGAGAGCACTTAGCACAGCTTGTCAAGAGCTAACATCCATGGACCGTGGCCTTCACACCAGGACAGTGCCCTTATGCAGTTACCGCTCGGCAGGGTCCTGCTTCTGAAGTGTTTGGATGTGCTGCCAAAGAAGGACATTCTTAAATATTGTGATGAATTCAGCTACAGATTCAACAGCAGTGGCCTTTCAGCTGCCAAATGGAAAACTTGCATGGTATCATAGAGGAAGTCTTCTCAGAGTCAGACTGTCCTATGGAGCAACGCACATTAAATGTCCCTAGAAAAGACAGCATGAAAAGTGCTCAAGCATGCAGTGTTACTTCTACCAAAACAAGAAATATTGAAAGATGCCAAAGACAAAGCCAAAGTAATTTTTTGCAAGAGGCTCTTCTATCTCAGTCTGTGTTTGACCTACAGCACATATCAGGGGGCAGACCAAACTCCATCAAATTGCTCAAAAAGGAACCGTTAACTGACCAAAGAGGCTGGACAAGTATTAACATGGAATCCATTAATGAGGAGTTAAAGGGAGTGAAGCCACCTTAAAAATCTAAGAACACAAAGATGGGTGTGCTGAGTAGAAGGAGTAGATTAAGTTTCAGCTGACATGTGCATATATTTAAAATATCCAGTCTAGTGCTTTCTGTATGAATGGCCAAGCTTTCAAACAAGGCCTGATCTCTGAAACACATACAGGCCACCTGCTTTGAAGGAGAGTTTGCATTTGATGCATGGATCCTCAGGAATAATCAAGATATTACCACATTCCCAGAGCTCCTATACAGATAACCATATACTCGTTATGAATTTAAGCCTTCCATTTCCAATAACCAGTGCCCCTCTATGACGAGATCGAAGGTCCCGGAGTTGCTGTTACTAGTAATCACTCGCAGCAGCAGCGAGAGAAGTACCCTGAGGAGTTTGACAGAGGGCATGGCAGGCTCTGAATTGAGCATTAACAGAGAGGCAAATACTAGGAAAATATTACTGGGAAGACACAAAATTTCTCTTTACAAAATAGATTCATACTGAGACCAGTATGCTTTAGTGGGAATTTGACTATTTAAGTTAAAAATGCTTTCTGAAAGGATGTTTGTAAACGTATCACTTCCAGAGAAATTAATGGTAACTGAAATGGGCAGTATTGTCCTCAGTTTTCCCAGCTGATCTCTTCACTACAGCAGTACAGGAGATCTCCACTGTACCAGAGCAACAAGAGAAAATTGCTTTTTAAACACTACAGTCTGTTTTTTCCAAAACTACAGCCTGTGCTATTTAACTAGTTGACCAACTGGTTTCCTTTGGCTATCATGTTTTGTAATTTTATGAACAAAAGATAGACGTATGTGCAGAATCATATCGATGCCTTCCAGTTGTGGAATGCTCTCGTACACAAATAAAACAACTAAATCTTACTTATTTTTCTAAAAATATTCAGAGCCAAAGTAAGTGCACAGAATACAAAAAACTAGCTAAATCAAAAAGTTTTACATGAATCCATAAAATGGTATAAAACACAGCTTAGCTATTAAAAAGCAACTTCAAAGCCACCTTATTTGGTCATTTCCTAGACAATCACAAATGAGAAGGAATGTTCCTCAGCTTATGTACAACAATGTAGAAGAGAAAATAGTACAGGAAAGCAAAATTTCATGGTGAATAAAATCTTTTTACTGACAATGACGCTGCACCACAGGATAACACTGATTGCCTAGTTACCAAAGAGTAATTTTGAAAACATCTCAGCACCTTCCTGCTGAAAATATGAATTTAATCTCGCATCTAGCAACCTGGGTGATGTCAACTTCTCTATCACAATTAACGAGTTTATTTTTGATGTGCATGCTGACAGCTCCTAAAATCTAATTGAAAGTCATTTATGTGTAATTTAAAGTCTGATTATTTGAGTGCTGAAGTTCCCTGACAGTCCTTTATATTGGGAAGGGGAAATTTCTTAAGAAAACAAGTCAGCTTTGCTACGGTAAAGTAACTTCTCAATCTGATATGAAAGTCAGGCCTAAAGTTTTCTAATATTAACTTATGATGCAAAAATATGGTTTTAGCTGAGAATAATTTCACAAATTATCATTTTGTAGATGATAAGTCCTGAGCATAGGGGATAAAGGAACTTTTTATGTGTCTTCAAATGTTTCAAAGGACAAGGAATTGTCACTCAGTGAATGAGCTCTCTGATCAAGAATATTTGCTACATTGTACTTGGAATTGATTGAAAATTTCACATGAATAATTTTTTCCACCAAAAAACCAGATTTTATTCTAAATCAATGTTTTCCATATGAAGATATTGACTACCGTATATTTTGTGTCAGGGCAGGTCAAAACATTGCATTTAGGTTTGTCAAGCTGGAACCTTTAATTTCAAGTTGAGTTAACATAAACCTTGATCTGGCTCAGCCTTGGGTGTTGCTTCCCACGAGCTATGCTCTGCCGCCGGACTACACTTTCCGTAATGCACGATGGGTGATTTTTGCTGCTGAATCTTCTCTTCACATTTATTGTGGTAGCTCAAGTGGATGCTGGCTTTTATGTGACCTTTCAAAACTTGCACATTTTTTATTTCATTAAAATACTTTTGTTAGTCATCTAGTTAAAACTGTTTCATGGAAGGAAGAAGCCTGATATTTCAAATTATGATGCTAAGGCAGATGAAAAGAAATATAGAAAGTAATCAAACTTTCCTATAGAAGGAAAGTCCATTTGCAGTTCTATGTGTGCTCTCTCTGGTTAATCTGATTCTGTTGTTATTTATATATTTTTCATATTTTATATTATTTTCTAGGTACAGAAGAAGATGAACCACCGTATTCTACTTTTCTCACTGTTCTTGGCTTCAGCATTTGCTGACAAAGAAAGTCAGAAAGCAAACCAAAACTTTTCTTCAAATAATACCAGTCATAAACGCCAGAAGAGAGACTGGATATGGAACCAAATGCATATCAAAGAAGAGATTGATACACCATTACCACACCATGTTGGCAAGGTAAGTAGCAGTCTGTTAGCAATGAACAATTAGAAATGTAGACAGCAAACAAGTATTTTGGAAAGTATTACTGTTTTGCAGCCTAGACAGAATAGAAGAGAAAAAAAGGAAATAGAAATGGGACTTAATACCAACATACTAATGTGTTAAAACCTTAATAATGTGGACACAGAGTAAATCAAGCATAATGTCAAAGGGATTCTAATTCTTTTGAAGAACACAAATAAATTTTAGAGAATGGCAAGTATAGAGCATCCGCAGTGCAGAAACATTTGTGTTGCATGCAGGTGCACAGTTAGGAAGGAAGTCTGGTGGCTGATGTATGTCAATATTTTTCTGGCAGCTCAAGATTCTTTCAAAAACCTAGGAAATCAGCTAATAAATATATATGCATTAAAAAACACAGTTTACATCTCTCAGCTTGGATACAAAGCAAAAGTGCTATGTTTAGGAATACTGTTACTCAATGAAAAAAATTGTTTCAGAAAGTGAAAGAAAATAATTTTTAAAAATAATGAGCATTGACCCGCTTGCAAACTATTTTTCTTCAGGGCAGTGCTCATAAAATCCTGTGATTAACTGCACATCACCCAGACAAAGTTCTTCCAATCTAGTCTTTCAAATTGAACTACTTTGACACTTCTCAGATAAATGCAGTTGTACGGTTTCCTCCCATGTACAACAATCAGCATCTGTCAAGGCTGTCTCAGCAAAGTGAAACGGACCTTTCTGGATCAGTGCTGCTCACTGGCGGAAGGCACGAGAGAGAGAGAAAAGAGGCCATAGGCTACTCTCAGCTAACACAGGGTATCTCTGTTTCATTTCAGACCAATTCAGTAGCAGATTGAGGAGAACACTTCTATTCCTGGAGTTGTCCTAAATAAGAGTAATTCACTTTGTACTGTGCTCTGTGGTCTTTCAACAGTGGAATGCTTCTGATTACTTTTGCAATGGCTGTGTTCAGCACGTTGCACTTGCAGGATTGAACACTTGATAAACCCTTTAAAAAAGGCCACAGCAGCAGCGTGGCAGAACTGAGTGACAGCTGCAGGAATATGCTGATACATTTTGATTTTATCTTTCATGACCTTGGATGCTTTCCTTTGTATGTTCATCCTCAGCTTTAGAAAAGGCAATCTTGGAAGTCTATACCTTTTACACTGAGTAAGTAAATAAAAATTGAGAAAGAAGGCACAGACTACACTATCTTCGAGACAAGGGTGAGGTTATTTCTCATGTTACGTCTCCAGAGTTGCAAACTGTTCTTCAACAGCCCCAGCAGCCAGAAGCATGATTAAGCATGAGGCAAGAAAATGTTAATGACATATTTCAAAATAGAAAACAGAAATGAAAAAATGTTCAACAGTAAATGACAACTAGAGGATAAATCAAATACTGAATACCAAACAGCTGCAATTTATGGTAACATCAGTAACAAAAGACTAGAAATTCTTGGTCAAACCCAGCAATTATTGATAAATAGCTTGATGAAATAAGAATGCTGATATAGGGCATGGAAAATTGTGGTTTAAACCTTCTATCAGTGTCCTTAGATGGGTGAAGGTATAGAAAGGGAAGAATCATCAGATTATCTGCAGATTAAATAATGTACAAAACCATTTGGGATTGGATTAAATTACATTTTTAAACGGATCAATGTTCGTTCCTTTTACCCCATCCCTTTTTCATTGCATATAATCTTAAATTTTAAAATCTATGGGGTGGAAATTTAATCCTATTGTCATAGCATGAGCCTAAAGACTGACTATAAAAAAATTGCATGTGACTAAACACAAGAAAACTGTCAGCTATGGCAGGAACTCTGCTAAATGCTAAATAATGGAGACTAATGTTGAATAATGTCAGTAGCTGTGAATGTAGATTTGAATCTGTAATTCTGTGAAATCTAAGCAAAATCTCTGCTAAGTTCAAAAGGCTACTTGCAAACAAGGGTAGCTCAAACTGGCAGTATGTGTTATTTCAGACATAATGAGGTCAATGATTTATATGTGTTAACTGCATGAACAATTAACTGCATGAATTGCATGAACAATTTATATCTTTAGGAAATATGAGATACGATCAAAAAAAAATGCTTCTTGATATATAAGCAAGCAAGTTTCAGTCTGGATGCAAGTTTCATCCTATAAGCCTGCATGGTTGTAGCTGCTGTGCTGCTGTTTGTTCAGTAACACTCCAGCTGACATCAAAAGTCTTGATGGCTATTCTGGTTTCAAACGGAGTCTGAAGAAGTCCTGATTGTGTTTATCATCTGGTAAAAACTGTGTTGCATCCAGATGCCAATGTCCACTTTTATCTCTTTGCATTATACTTTCCTTCTAGATCACATCAAGTGTAAGTAACAACAACGCTAAGTATATTATTGAAGGTGAATACGCCAACACCATTTTTAAAGTGGAAGAAACCAGTGGTGATGTGTATGCATTTGAGAGACTAGACAGAGAAAAGAAAGCAGAGTATGAGCTGACAGCTCTCATTATTGACAGAAGAAACAACCAGTCACTGGAACCCCCATCTAAATTCATTATCAAGGTTTATGATATTAATGACAATGTCCCTGTGTTTGTACAAAAAGTATTCAATGGATCTGTCCCAGAAATGTCACCAGTAGGTACGTTCATTCTTCTATCACTCATTTCCCTTCATGTGTCTGGTTAAAAAGCAGAATTTATACTAAATATGCTGTTTGAAAATCCCTTTCTAGGAACCTCAGTCACCAAAGTGACAGCTGTAGATGCTGATGACCCAACAGTTACAGGTCATGCCACAGTTACCTACCAAGTTATTAAAGGAGACGAATACTTCACAGTTGATGACTCTGGTAGGTCAGATACGCAAATGTCATTACACTTTGTCCTTATCTTACACTTCGAAGAAAATGCAGTTTTGAGCCTTATTTATCCTGGACAAGGGGAATAATAATTGAAAAATATAACTTTAACCATAATTTAGAAAGATTTTTCATTCACACTCACATAATGCTACTGTCTGCACCTGGAAATGAACAAATAAAGTCAGGATATCAGGTACCGTGAAATAAATGAGAAGTTAAAAGATCACTTTTTTCCCCACTGATGAAAGGATTGACTAGGAGCTAATATAAGTTCATGTTTTCAGTGTAGCATAGATACCATTCCCTTGACCAAAAAGGAAAAGGGAATAGATAAGCTCATAGCTTAGACAGGTGTACTTTTGGGTAAAAAACTGGCTGGATGGCAGAGCCCAGAGAACTGTAGTGAATGGAATTAAATCCAGTTGGCGGCTGGTCACAAGTGGTGTTCTCCAGGGCTGAGTTCTGGGGCCAGTTCTGTTCAACATCTTTATCAATGATCTGGAAGAGGGGATTGAGTGTGCCCTCAGTAAATTTGCAGATGACACCAAACTGGGCAGGAGTGTTAATCTGCTCAAGGGTAGGGAGGCTCTGTAGAGGGATCTGGACAGGCTGGATCAATGGGCTGAGGTCAATTGTATGAGGTTCAACAAGGCCAAGTGCTGGGTCCTGCACTTCAGTCACAACAACCCCATGCAACGCTACAGGCTTGGGGAAGAGTAAAACTGCTGTAAAGCTGCTTGGCAGAAAAGGACTTGGGGGTACTGTTTGACAGCCGGCTGAATATGAGCCAGCAGTGTGCCCAGGTGGCCAAGGCGGCCAATAGCATCCTGGCTTGTATCAGGAATAGTGTGGCCAGCAGGACTAGGGAAGTGATCATCCCCCTGTATTCTGCATTGGTGAGGCCATACCTTGACTACTGTGTTCAGTTTTGGGCCCCTAACTACAAGAAGGACACTGAGTTGCTGGAGCAGGTCCAGAGATGGGCAACAAAGCTGGTGAGCGGTCTGGAGCACAAGTCTTATGAGGAGAGGCTGAGGAAACTGGGGTTGTTTATTCTGGAGAAGAGGAGGCTGAGGGGAGACCTTATTGCTCTCTACAACTACCTGAAAGGGGGGTTGTAGTGAGGTGGGTGTTGGTCTCTTCTCCCAGGTAACTAGCAATAGGATGAGAGGAAATGGACTCAAAGTTACGTCAGAGGAGGTTTTGATTGGATAGTATGAAAACTTTCTTTACTGAAAGAGTGGTCAAACATTGGAACAGGCTGCCCGGAGAGGTGGTGGAGTCACCATCTCTGGAGGTGTTCAAAAAATGTGTAGACGTGGCACTTCAGGACATGGTTTAGTAGGCATGGTGGTGTTGGGTTGATAGTTGGACTTGATGATCTTGGAGGTCTTTTCCAACTTCAATGATTCTATGATTTTATAAATTCTGAAGCAGCATTCAATCAATAATCAATAATTCAACCCTTTCCTTTCCTAAACTTTCTTGTTTAATTTTCACCCAGTTTTAAAAATAACGTCAGCATCTCTTGTAACCATACTAGTCTGCTGGAGCAAGTAACTCAGCTAAAGAAGTGCTCAGACGAACGCTTTGGATGCTGTAGTGACCAAGTTTAGCCATTGTTAGACTGCTTCTAAGCAGCAAAGATCAGTTTAAAGGAATGTATTGTACAAAATGTCCCAAATATTCTGTCATGTAGAAAGATTTCTAACATTTCAGGCCTTAGAAAAATACCACTGTAAAAATGCTACTTAAAGTTGAATGTGTGGCATAAGACAAAAAGTTGCTGTCAAAATGAAGAGATGTTGGACATGCTGCAAAATCTAATAATTTTCAATGTTACTTTTTCAAAGGTGTGATTACTACAACAAGGGCTGATTTAGACAGAGAGAATCAATCAACATATGAAATTATTGTTAAAGCAAAAGATGCTCCAGGGTCTTCTGGGGATTCAAGCACAGCTACAGTCATTATCACTTTAACCGACATCAATGACAACTTCCCAGTATTCAAACACCGTAAGTATAATGCAAGCACTGTATCATTTGGAAACCAAGGGTATAGCAAATTTATGTCAGAGTTCATCACAATTCAACTTTTCTTAAAAGTGGACAAAAGAATCTTACATATTCAGAAGGTCATCTGCATTTCAGCCCTAGCTATATTTCCTGAGTGATGCACACCTAAAAGAGAAAATAAAAATCGGTATTAATTTCATCACATTGCACAAGATCTTGACAATTTTGAGAATTAATTATACTCTATAAAAAATACATCAAAGTGCTGTCTGTAGAGCTATATAATGCTGAATTCTCAATGACATATTTTTCTGTACGCCTAGAAACTAAGAACAATTTTTAACTAAGTTCTACCTTCCATGTACGCACTCTTTATGCCTTTTTTTCATTGTGGTTTTTTTTTTTATCAGCATCGTTTCACTTTCAAGTTCCTGAAAACATTTCAGTAGGAGGAGAAGTTGGCAGAGTCAAAGTAGAAGACATTGATGAACCACAACATAGAAACACAAAATACAGTTTTGTCAGAGGAGATTACAGAGACACCTTTGAAATTGTAGCAAATCCATTCACAAACGAAGGAATCATTAGGCCAAAGAAGGTACTTTTCCCAGTAACAAAGACGATTATTTTGGTTTTCCATGTGTAACAGGTGTTTGATTCAGTTTGGGACTAGCAGCAGGAAAAAATGGAAATGCATGGAAGTCAGCATGAAATATGTTCACCCTGAAAACCCTGTTCTGTAAGCTCTGTCAGTAGAAGATCTGGTGACTTACTAGTCCATTTCAATGGCCAGTCCCAGGAAAACCTAGAATTACTGCAGAGTACAATGGGGACTATGTCAGATATTCAGGTTATGCCTTCAGGCTCCTCTCAAACTTCATATACTTGGATGCTTCAAAGAGTCAGTTATTTTAAGAGCTGAGCCAACTGACCAAGTCAAAGAATCTTGCCCTTCTGCAGCCCAAGTTCCACAGCTCCCTTACTTTCATCAGGGTGTTTTCAGATCTTCCCCACTAATCCCTTATAACTCTTTAAGAGGGCCCAGACTCTCCAAAACATTTATTATGGTTTGCTCTTTGTTTTTTAATTCTCAGACCTACTTGCTTTGTGCCAAGGGACATTCCTGCATTATGCAGAGCACTACAAGCCAAGAGTTCATTGATTTCATTGACTTACAGTAAAAAAAAAAAAAAAGAGGAAGGACTATATATCACCTCCTGTAATCCTCAGATTGACAGGAATGTGTTTTTCACTTCCAAATGTATCTCTGTAACTGTTAAGACTAGAAATGTCATTAAGAAGAAGAAAAAACTTTAAGGAAAAAAAGCACCAAGTATTCCAAGACCGGCAGTAAATTCTTCAGCTGTGGTCACATGAGGTGTAAGGGGCTTTCATTCATCAAATACTGCCCTTCCTCTGGTCTTCCCAGGACCTGAGGAACGCATTGCTGGCAACTTCTGCCCAGAGGAGAAGGAATAAGAGATCCCACACATACATACACTGGGTGATTTGGAATAAGCTCATCTTTTAACACGCAGTGGGCAAAGTTCACCCCACTGTTTTGTAACATGCTTTTGGCCATGCACATCATAATTTTAAATATGCAGCCACGCGAGATAAAATTTCAACTGCAAGATAAGCACTATCCCTTGCATTTGCAGTGTCTACTCAAAGAGGAAAAACAAGAGTCACCACAATTAACTACTGTGTATTTCACAGTGCTCTTACAATTGCAGGTGACATTGCAAAGGGACCCAAACTTTGAAATAAGCGATAGTTTGGGCATTTCACAGAATCACATTTCTTACTGCCCTAGCTCCTGGCCTTCCTTCCGTTGTGCGATTCCCTTTATAATCTCAGTTAATGGGAAAAACAAGGAAGCGGATGTCTTTTATCACTAAATGTCCCAGCTATCAGTCAGTGCAGCTATGAAGTGTGCCTTGAATGACTTCAGAACAGAAAGCTTAGCCAAGAAGAGGAGAATCTGGTCCCCAACCTTTGAGAAAAAGGAGCTAAACAAGAATTATAAAAAGAAAATTATTTAAACCAAGAAATACTTGCTGAACTGAGAATTCTGGATTAATCTGTTCAAAACCAAAAGTTCCTCAAGCCATTCAATGAAAAAGAAGTTCAGTTTGGAAATGTTCTCCCAAGAGGCTAGCTAAAATGCAATTTGGTAATATTTCCAAACATGAATTAGAGCACAGAGCTTAAATTTGCATAGATAGCTAATGCGAACTTTAGACAACTCCAAAGGAAGAATATCTGTGTTTGTCTTTTTTCTAGCCCCTGGACTTCGAAAAAGTAGCAGAATATAGGTTTGACATTGAAGCAACAGATCCCACAGTTGATCTTCGCTATTTTAAATCTGGAGGCTCTAGGAGCATTTCAAGAGTCACCATTGAAGTCACTGATGTTGATGAGCCTCCGGTCTTCACTAAACTACCGTATGAATTTAAAGTAAGAGAAAATGATCCAGAGATAAAAACACTAGGTTCAGTTTGGGCACACGACCCTGATGCAGCCAAACGGAAAATCAGGTAACACAACACCAGCTTTAGTAGTCCTATTTTAAAGTGGAGAATTTGTTAATGATTCCAAGAATTTGACAAAGAACTGAGACTTTGGCCCTGTTTTTCAGAATCTGCATGCCAAAAAAAAAAAAAATAATCCATTTTTCTGGCACTGCAACCATGGATTTATATGGTAACCAACAAATATGAACATAAATTATATTTACCCATGTAATTACCACATAAACTTCCTGATAAAACATTTGCACATTTACAGGAAAATGCATAATCCTGGATATCTTTACATGGTTATAATTTATTGTTACATTTTTTATTGTAATAACTCTCCAAGCATGTGCTTTGAAAAGAAAATAGGCTTCTGAAACAGCAAACGACAATAATCTGGAAACTTTTCCGACGGATATATTCTGCTCTCGCAGCTTGCTTAATTTTAGGGAAATATTCTGAGACCACTTGGTCAAGATATTAACATAATTTGTCACACAAGAACTCTCTGATCTTCCACCATGAAGAACTGAAGTGAAACACGGTATTATCACCTTGCATTGACATATCTCTCTTTAAACAAAAAACAGATTTACTCGACGAAGAGCTAGTCCTAATGGAGACTACGTTAGGGTATCCGATACTGGAATTATTCAACTTCCCAAGCCCCTGGACAGAGAATTCAGCTCCTCATACAACATCACTGTAGCAGCTCAGGAAATCCTTGAAGACGGTAAGTGCTATCCACTTCCCTATTTGAGAGAAATCAGTGTACAACTTTACAGCAGGACTGTAGCTTATCAAAAACGAAAGCCACATCCTGACAGCCTGTTTCCACTAAGCTACAAATAAAAGGGATGCTTCTAGGGTTTGCACAATAATCTTCCAAATCAAATGAGTACCTACAAATAGGTCAAATACAGTTTTAATATTTGGCCCCTGGCTATTATGAAGATGCATTCAGTTTGTTACAAGGAATAAAAAGGGTGTGAGGAGAGGAAGCAGCTTGGGAAACAGGGATAAGCCTGTGGTTAGAGCAGAAGCATCCCAGCCAGCCTCACCCACTTACAGAGTTACAAAATCCCCCTCCCACGCTGCCACCCAGGCAGCATTGCTGCATAGCCATCTCTGCATAGCTTCGCTCCAGTTCAGAAAGCAGGACAGGCCCAGGGACCAGTCCCAACTCAATCTGGGGGAGGCCAGCCTTTTCTGGAGGGTGAAAGATATTTAATAATATAGACATAGCCTGTTGCCTTAGTGCCAGAGAACGATGCTGGATCCTGTAGCCACACAGTGTGAAGAATCAGGAAGCCATAAGCAATTGCCATTTTCTTCCTCATAGATCCCCAATGATCTAGCCCAATAGGAGAGTTTTTAGGAAAATATCTGAATCTGTCAAAGGAAAAGTTTAAATTAACGATGGAGCTAGAAACTCTCTGTATTTGTCATCCAGGACGCACAGAGGTGGAGACAAACAGCAGAAAGGGAGGGCTGGACAGCACTGAGATTCCAGGCATCTCAGAGACCTGTACTGTTGTTCTTGTCATTTCAGGACGTCTTTCTGACAGAGAATCCCATGCCCAAGTTCATGTAATAGTTACTGATGAAAATGATAATGCTCCAGAACTTGTTTATCCTGAGGAACCCAGAGTGTGTGAAAATGCAGCACCAGGAAAGGTGAGACAGGAGGGAGAGTTTTTCCCTTAAACCTGAAGTATCTACTCTCAAGCTCAAGAGAAAGATGTCTTTTATTAAAAGTTAGTCTCAGTTTTCATACCCAAGCACCTGATCATCTTTCACTGATTTCCAAAACGTCAGTGGTCAGAAATCTCTCTTCAGGACTTTACACTATTGGAATATTGTCTTTTATCTGCTTATGCACATGGGCTGCAAAGTTCCTCTCCCTCCAGGCTTTTAAGTACGTACGCGCATTAGCAATTGAACCATGAAGTACAGTCAAGCCTTGCAGAGCAAAAATTAGCAATACAGTTTTATCACACAAATGTTCATACATGATACTGCGAACGAAACCATTTCAAAATACTAAGAGAATCATTGCTGCATCTAACATTGTAGTATCCATCAGAGTGCAAGTATCTGCATGTGCAAATAGTGTGAGTATTTGTGGGTTTAGATGTTTAGCCTCAGACACAAGTATTTAGCCCATACTTTCTGTATTTTTATTTATTCTTTATCTTTATTTATTCTTTATATATAAAGCCCATAATCTTTCTTTACTTAAGAGAGTTTGTCAGAAACTGGACTCTCTGATGGAATCTGTTAGAACACACAGGGTATTATTTCACCTTTAATTTAATTTTTAAAATACCTTTGGAATATAATCATACACATTTTTTATACTTTGTACATCTAATCTACCCCAGGTTGAAGTTTTCAAAAACAGGCATGTCATTCAGGAGTGGCAGTCTCAATGACATTCAGTGAATGAGAGTCCTACTTCTAAGTTCAACAATTTAGAAGACACCTACCTTACGTATTTAAATGAGCCATATGTCTTTGAGCATAAGACATCTTTTACCCTTTAATTACACAAGATTTCCTCTTTTGTTTCCCACCTGTGAAGGAAGGGGCAAGACTGCTCTTTTTGAAGACCTACAAGGAAATTACTTGCCTTGAAAGAACTTGAGAAAGAATATCACAAAATATCTTTGTCCTGCCCTTTACTGAAGGGTTATACAGGATACACAGCCCAGCTCTAACTTAAATACTGTAAGTGGTTTTATCACGGGAGGCAATGTATTCTGAAAATTATGACCTATTCCATCTTTGTAGGTAATCATCAGGATTTCAGCTACTGACAGGGATGAAATATCACCTAGAGGTTTCTTCAGATACTCCCTGGCCACAGAAGACAGCAACTTCTCCTTGGTTGAGAACTACGGTAGCGTATCCCTGCAATGCATTTTGTCAGCTAGCCAAACTGAGACACTAGGACACAGGGGAGAAAAGCTGTAGCAATGACCTATAATTGGTCTAGCTGAGCTAAGTAACAATCTATTTTTAAAGGCTTGACTTACTGAAGAAAAATGTTGTTTGTTGCCACCCAAGTTTCACTGGGCTCCCTAAAGACTGGCTCTGTCTAAGGGGAAGATGTACCAACTGACTGATAATCTATAAGGAAAATCTGGTAGAGATTATCACTTAATTAGATGTCATTACTTCTTCCAGATAACACAGCTAATATCACTGTCAAATATGGACAGTTTAATCGTGAACTTGCCAAAATCCACTACCTGCCTGTCATCATCTCAGACAACGGTGATCCGGAGCTCAGCAGCACAAATACACTTGTCATCAGTGTCTGCAAGTGTAATGAAAAAGGCAACATCACTTTTTGTGAGGAAAGAACTAAACAAGTTGGAGTTAGTATACAAGCACTGGTGGCAATTTTTATCTGTCTCTTCACAATCATTAGTAAGTATTTGACTTTTTTAATGTTCTCTGACTTAAAATGTGGGGATTGTTTTGTTTTGTTTTTTAACTGAGATCTACAAAAGCTTTGTGGCTATAAAATGGTCACAAAGGCAGAAACATTGTAACTATTTGATTCATCTCACTTGCTCTTTCTATTTGGTCTGTTAGCACAGTTTCATCGACAAAGCTGGTCATTCTATTGGAAAAGTTGAGTCACTGGAAAGGTTATTGCACATATGCATAATATACCCGATTTACTGTTACTAGGCTCACGTGCAGCTATAAAACAGGAAATTCATGCTGGGGCAATAACAATAGGATTCCTGTTTCCAAAGGCTGAAGTAGTCTGGACACCCTTTAAACAGTACAGTGAACATATATACATAAATAAATCTGTAACAAATCAGCAGACCAGTACCTATTTGCTGTGTTTGGAATCTGTCAGAGAAGGGGCAACATTTTTTCTTGCTTGAGAAGAGGCCTCCTTTGCAATTACCACATAAGTAGCATTTGATACCTGGCATTAAAAGATTTACCAGTTCAAGACAGTAGTTGATTCAATGAACTTGTAACACTACGCATTTGTACTTTTGATTCCAGCACAAGAGTCAGTTGTACAATTCCTGTACAGACTGAACTGCTTTGAGAACATACAAATCCTACAGTTAAACAGTATTTTAAACCACTTTTTTAATAAATGTGTGTTAAAAAAAATCACTCCAGAAAAAAAGACACTTCAGACTGTGTTATATATCTTAAATGCAATTTGGTTTACTTCCTTACTTCTCTATTTACCCATGCTCACTTAAGTTTTCTTTGCAGTAATCATATTGCTAATTCTTCTAAGAAAGAGACACAAGAAGGATTTGAGCGGTCTTGGGAGGAATGTGGCAGAGATTCATGAGCAGCTTGTCACTTATGATGAAGAAGGTGGTGGTGAAATGGATACCACCAGCTATGATGTATCTGTACTCAACTCTGTCCGCAAGAATGGTATAAAGCCAGAAGCAGTTCCCTCTCCATATGCACAAGTCCAAAAGCCTCTTGGAAATATAACTTCTGGTGCAGGAGAAATGGAAATGATGATTGAAGTTAAGAAGGATGAAGCCGACAATGACAGGGATTTGCTGCCATACGACACACTTCACATTTATGGCTACGAAGGTGCCGAGTCCATTGCAGAATCTCTCAGTTCTTTGGAATCAGGCTCCTCAGACTCAGATATTGATTATGACTTTCTAAATGACTGGGGACCCAGGTTTAAAATGTTAGCTGAGCTGTATGGATCAGAACCAAATGAAGATTTCGTGTATTAAGTTCAAATTAGCCATGAATTTTCTCCCTACCACTACAGATAGACATCAAGAGCCTGCCAATGGCCAAAGAACTCATGCTCTTCACCCAAGCCATACTAGGATTTCAAACAGACATAAAAAAAAAAAACCAAACTGTCAGCAGCAGGGTTAAAAAGAATCACACAGATCATGTATATTGACTTCCCCCAGCACTGCTATCCTTGTTAGCAGTCAGTGTTTTCCACAAAATTGCTGCTCGAGGACCTGCTCGAGTCTTCTAGGACACAACTACACAACTCTTCTCCCCATCCAGATAGACACTTCTCCTTAAAAGTGGTTTTGTCCCCAGTTTCTCCTTCATTCCTCTCCTCCTGTACTGTTTTCATCAACATGCATTCAAGGTCACCATCCACTGGAACAGGGAGGTTCAGTGGCATTGGGAAGGAATGTTCTGAATAACCTTCTGTATCTCCATCCAGCTGCCTTGCCTGGCCCTCTTGTAACATCTTTATTGATATTCCACACTTATGCTTACCCAGCAGAGGAGAGGAGGAACATATGGTCTATCACTTAATATTAGAAATTATTCCATCACTTTCAAAAAGAGGCATGATTTTTTTCTTCTTTCCAATCTATTAATTATTCTTGCTTTATAGTCTTCTACTACATATATGAGTTACTAAGCATAAAATTAGACAGGATTTTTACATGCACAATCTGTTTTCATCTGTCATTTTTAACAGCCTGATGATGATTTCAGGCACCTTTCTGGCATGCTAGGATTTGCTCTAGCTAGCAGCAAACTTGTTTTTCTTTCTGTAAATAGGATCTCAGTGTTACTCAATGGAACATATCCTGCAGGGCAAGAAATGTGGAGATCAGGGGAATGTTAAGACTCTAATACTGTAAATCTCTCCAGATGGCAACATAGGTGTCTCTACATTTCTAAAGAGGTTGTGAATAGGCTTTTTATTCAACATTATTAAAGCAATTTATTTTTTCAGGGACAAACAAATGAAGGGCCTCATTACTGTGAAACTGTTTTGATTTTTTTCTAAGCAGGTACTGTAAAACGGGTATTTTCCACCTAGGAAAATATTGTAGACTTCCAAACCAGAATGCTAAATACCCACACATTTGTCTGCATAAAAGAACCACAAATGTAAGTAAGGTTTTGGAGCTACAACTGCTATGTCCCTGGTAAGCATGTGTTTAGTTTCTCGCTTGATGAAGAGCCACAGAATGAACAGAATGAAACTTCCCATGCAGGAAGTTACCCAGCCAAATACATTTTGTAAAAAGTGGGTCTCTTAGGACAATGGCCTGTCTCTGGCTTCTGGCAATGCAGAATCCCATTGCCTTCAACAGGAACAGAGCCCTACCACACAGATACTCAATTTTGCAGAATCTGTGCTGGAGCTGTATGTATTAGTTTAGTTGATTTGATTATTTAAATTTGGTAGCTAACCAAATAACACTTTTTTTTTTTTTTTCCTAAACCAATATAGTGGAACCTCACAAATTTGCTTTTCACTTATTCATGTCATCTCTAATTTACATTCCCTTCCCCCCAAATGCTTTCCTGGCAGGAAATAGCAATGCACTGTAATATGGTCTCACATTAGTCCTCACTACTGCAAAAAGTTGTCCAGTACAATACTGAGCTGGGAACTAATGCCTACTACCATCAATAACACAATCACTCAAATTTTCAATTATGAACTAAAGGAAAACTAAGTAGAATTCTGCCCATCAGTCAAATCAGCTTTGGATCACATCCTTTATAAAAGAAGTACATTTTGGGATGACAACCTTGGTTTTATTTTTAATGTGTTCTTTCTCTCCTGTTTTGCTTAATCCAGTCAACAGTGTATGCTATTGAGGTTCCACATGTTAGTATATTATAAAGAATGCCAACTAATAATACTTACATTTTAAGGTTTTCATCAGTAACTAAGGTATTGGCTATCAACAGGTAAAGTTAGTTATGAAATTATTTAGTGCAGTAAGTAATGTACTTTGGTAAGCATCATCCAGATAATATTACCTGTAATTGCTATTTTTAAGCCTGTTTTTATAAAGCTGTTTTAAGGAACACTGTATCAATTTCCACTGTATAAAGATGTTTGCACTGGATAGTTTCTTTTTATATTCCTGTACTGTATTTTATTTTTTTTTTACTACATAAAAGCCAATCTCAAGTTTGGATTTTCTGTGCATTAATGAGTTTCACACCGAAGACAATACCAGACTTTGTACCACAGTGAACTCAACCATAAAAACACCGGTATCTACGCTCTAAGCGAACTCAGGCTAGACACAAATTCACCAAAGGACTTTCCATAAAAGGGGTTTTCTCCCACTCTTTGGAAAGCTGTCAGTAAAGCTCCTGGGGTAAGGAAAAGGCCCAACAGTGCAGTCTGGTTTCAGCAGCTGATCAGGTTGAACCCTCTGGCTTTGGAGGACTCGTGTCTGCCAGTGCTACAGGATGCATTCAGTTTCTGAGCAGATGTTTGGTATTTTAGCAACCAGGCATCGGGGTGATTTTGAACCACCATGTTTAGTGAGATCCTGCCCTTTTTTTCCTACTAGGAAGGTACTCCTCTCAAATGGTAAAGGGCACACTGCAGAACAGAAAGCACTGACACCCTGACACACCGCCCACCTGAGGGGAACCACACATACGCCCACTACCTGAGTGGTCTGTCAGTGTTACCTCAATGGGAGAAAAGGATGAGACCCCCAGCACCAGCACCCCGGCCCCTGCCCTGCTATCTTCCTCTTCTCTGATCTGCTCCTACAGCCATATCCAAGCAGGATTACTCTGTAGTACACAAAAAGCTCCAGCTTTCTCACAGTCCAGGATTTAGATAGGACATGACAGAACAGTACACACCTCTGTGACAGAAGAAAAAAAATGACACCTAAATTTGCAGCTTTGGATCGCAGAGTTTCTTACCATTTATTTTCATTACTAATAATGACTACACCAATATAGTCCCAAGAATATTCCAGCACTTTAAAAAAATCACATCAATTTTCCCCAGATATGGCACTTATAATTTACAAAGCCTGGAATAAAGCAAAGAAGTTCAGTTCCTTCACTGCTAATTGCCATGAGCAAACTCCAGATCAAACACACTTTAGCACAAGTTGTATTAAAAACACAATAGATGTGCTAATTATGTTATAATGAAATGCATTTTTCCATAGAAACAATTTGATTAAACAGCTACTTGCAACTTGTAGCAGAGATTCTCATAAAGCTTTTCATTATTCATTTAATTAATATGCATTTTAATCTCTTATCCCTAAAAATATATAATAAATTATTATTTTATTACATTCAGATGCAGAAGTTCATGCCATTTAATAAAGGTTTTTTACTCCCAACCTATTAGAATTTTTGATGAAATAATGACTTGTGATCAGAATCCTCAATATGTATCAAAGCAGCAATGAAAAGCTCTTTGAATATTAACACCTGGCACACTGCTGTGCTTCCCAGATAGGTCAGGTGAGCTAAGGTCCCATTATCAAAACAAATTTCCACTGTTCAGAGAAAGAAAGCACAATTGTATCGGGTATTATGCGATTACAGTCCAGTACTACTGATACATTATTAAGAACAATATAACAGCAAATCCAGTGAAAACAGAAGCATTAGTTATAAAAGGAAAAAAACCCGTCTTTTCTGAGTTCTTGTTCTTCAATTAGTCGCTTCTTCCCTTTTCTCCTTCCAGGAAAAAGGGCTTAGAATAGCACCAGAAGAGACCAGCCAACCTGGCAATCAGCCCTGCTCGAGCCAGGTATTGCCATCCAGCCTGGAGTAACTGTAGTGAGCAAGTCACGTAAAGCCACGCTGCTTTATTGGAGCTTAGAGTTTGGAATACAGATCTAGCTATGTACATTTATTTTAACTGTTTTCACTCCTATGCATGTGTCACACGCAGGGGAAATGCTCATGGTGGTAGTAAACATGCAGATAACTATCCTATTGGGCCAGAAATAATAGTTATACTTATTTCCACTATATTTCAGCTGGGGCTAGGACAGAAAAAAAGAATACTCGCCATCTTTCCTGATCTATTCTCTCTTCCTACTTTTTTTTTTAATAACTACTTCAAGTTTGAGGGAGTAAGAAACAAAACTCTTGTGATTTTACCTTCACATGCTTCCTGGAATGAAAGAAATCACCGAGGTGATATCTTTCCCATTTAAGAAGCTATCACAATTTTACTGTAGCACAAATCATCAAGTCTTACCAGGAACTGAGTAAGAGTTGGATCAGATCAAAGTGGATGATTTAGCATAAATCTAGTCCATAGGAAAAGCATGACAGAAAACAAAACAGCAAATACACCCTTTTAGTCTGCATCAGAAAAAGGAAAAGAAAACAAAAACAGCAAAACCCTTCTATGAGCAATAAAAGCCCATGGATCTTTGCTGACCTCTCTCAGCTGCCTGACTTCGTTCCTGCCTGACCTGAAAGAAAAGGGAAAAACAGCATTTCCTTCCACTTCCCCCCAGCAAGGGGCTGTCCCACCTGCTTTCCCACAAGATCCTCTTAATTCATTCTAGTTAACCCCTTCATCAATGCCACAATTAATCATAAATCTCTGCAATTCTTTCATTCCTCATTAAAAAGGAACCTGTATTTGAAAGCCAGTGCTCTGAACGGAGTTACCAAAACAAGCAGAATGAACCAAGGCAGAGTTCACCAAGCAAAGACATCTAAAAGATAAGCCAAATGAGGTTTTTCAGAAAGTCAGTAACAGCTGGACTGCAAATGGTCCAAGGAGCCCTTCTGGCAGCCTCACTAGAGCCCAAGGCCTGACCCATAATGCTCTCTACAAACCAGTTCATTCTCAAATGGAAAGGTTCAAAAGGAGGCATCATGTAGCCACCTGCTGCTCCGACCTGCAGAAAACCTCCTACATTGCAGATATTTCTTGGGACATGTCTAGCCACTACAAACTACTTTTATGCAACTGGCGCAGTACAGAGAAAACAGACTGAAATGTGAGTCCAAATTCCATCATTTTAAAATGTCTGTTCTGAACAACTGTCCATGCTTTCCTCTCCCCATTTAAGGAGTGGACCTGAAGAACCTTAAACATGCCAAAAACCTGAAAGGAACCCGAAGCGCCGGATTTTACTCCTGCGCTTACTGGACACAATACGTCCCACACCACAGACGTATAGAATGCACGCTAGCGCAATAGCAGAAAATCACGAGCGAATTTAGCACGAGCTGATACTGTCGGTACGGTGCCATTTCGCGACCCGCACTAAGGAAGCCCCGAGCCCCCCGCGGCGGGGCCGGCCCGCTGCCGCCGCCAGAAGCCAACCCGGTGGCAGCCGATCCCACCCCCCCGGCCCCCCCCGGGCCCGCGCCCCGCCCCGCGCCCGGCCCCCCGGGTCCCCCGCTTGCCCCCTTCCCCGGTCCCCGCCTCCGCCCGCGCCGGTCCATCCCCCGGGTCCCCGCCCCGCTCCCGGCTCCATCAGCGCACACCAACACCTCGCTCACGTTCGGTAAAATTAATAATTCCAGACAGTTAATTCAATCGGATTCACGCTTTAACACTGACTTTATAAAATTACGCCGACCTTTCCAGAAGCCAGAAAGGCAACAAAGCCTGAATTTATAAAAGAAAAAGTAGTGATCTCGTTCAGGCAGGAGTTTTGAAGGGCACAAAGGGCAAGGAAATAGCTTTGGGGAAAGGATGCAGGCTCCAGATGTCTCCTTTATTCAAACGTCAGCCCAGATCACCCTACTTGGGGCACATTTGCCTGTTTGCCAGAAGGAGTCAAATAGTCCTGCCAGTTTGTCATATGGCACTGAAATCTGTTTTTGATGATAAAGATGTTGTCCAACCCTACTTCTTTAGAGTATCTTTCCTTACAAACCAAACTGCAACTACTAATCACAATTTTCTCAAGCAATACCACATAATTTTTGTTTTCAGTGACTCTTATAAAACAGTTGGGTTTCACCTTGAATGAGTATATTTGTCTAAGAACACATGCATTATCCACTAGTCATTATTTGTTCATTATTTTTATATTATAACCATGCAGCAAAACTTTCCCAAGTAGCCATACAAACAAACCAGTAAAAAAAAAGCACCAGGAACCTTTCAGTGACTGCCTAAAAGTTGAAAGTATTCACAGAAATCACTTGTCACACAGATTAATGGCTTCATGAAAGTCAAAGACTCCTTGCAAGTGGATTTAATTCAGTATTTGTAATCAGTAATTTAATCAGCCTTCATCCTCTCTCCCACTACTACTCCTCTAGACAGATTACTGTAACTCTGCTGATCCACCAGCTCTGGAAATCTCAATGTACTGTATGATCAGAGGGGCAGGCCCTGCCTTTGGGACCCAAACCAGTGCTGTCTGCAGATCTTCAGGATGAACTCAAGCTGGGCAGTCACAAAGAATAGGAGCAAACACCTACACCAGTTTAAAATCTGTTTATATTTTACTGGGCTAAGGTTATGATAAAGCTTTATGGCAGAGTAAGTGATTGTGCACGCTGGCGATCTGCCGTGCCTCCCACAGCCATCTTCAGAGGCTGCTTCTCAGTCCACCGCCTCTCCTGGTCACTCCTTTCTCACCCTTACAGCCAGCTCCAGCCTCGCTCTCTTCCTCCCCCTCTGCACAGTGGCAGCTGTGATGTCCCCCCTGATCTGCAAAAAGGCTGGTGCTCCTTATTTCAAGTCACCCCCAACGCCACATAACCACATACAAGCTGTGCTGGACTGCACTGACACCACACTGACTGAGAGCGTCAGCAGAGCCAGCCCCCCTTGGAAGAGGCAGAAAGACCCAGTGGAAACGCACAGACCTCTCCCAGCACCCATGCAACTGACATTAGCCGCACTATGACAAAGAACTTGGCAGCAGCCACCACCTCGCCAATCCCACCTCAATCACTCCTTAATTACTTTTTTCCCATGCTCCAGACTGAGTTCTCCCATCCATGACATACTCAACTCCCCAACCACGACGTTCTGCCTGATCCTCTGCCATTGCCAGCCACGGTTTGCAATGCCCTCGCAGGAGGAGGGTTGGGAGTCCCAGCTCTCCCACTGCACTCCTACCCACTGCCACCCCTCCCCTCGAATTCCTGGTGACTTTGCAAAACTTTGCATAAGAACATGACCCAAAACAGCTCCTTGATAGCAAGCAAATCTTGCCAGGATGAGGAGAGAGGAGGAAAGAGAAACACAGCATCACGTGAATTTGTAGTTCAAAAACAAGAGAGAAAAAAAGAAGTTATTTCTCCCTCTGATCCAAAAAGTTATGTTATATACAAGCAGCAAATTGTAGCAAAATCTCTGTGAGCACAGGCTGGCCCAGGGACATGGCTTCCTCATTCCTCAGCAGCAGCTGAGCCACCTCAGCCTGCTCAGCTCACACATCTGTTCCCCTGACGCACCCGGGTCCCATCCTGCTGCCATCTGCTCCTCTTTCCTCCCCCACACGCTGTGTACAGCACAGCCAGCAACCAGGGCTCTGCGAGCAAGGCACACGCTGACCGCCGGTCCCCCCCTGCCAGGCCTCCTTGTCCTTTAGAGAACCAGAGCGCATTTCATCGATACGTGCTGCTGACAAAAGCTGAGGATTCCTTCCTAAAGCTGCAGTTCTGGCAGATTGCCACACAAAAGCGACAGCCTGAAGCCTCCACCCAGGTCAGTAGGTCCTGCGCCACTTGCAGGCAGCCCTGCTTGCACAGCCTTGGCCTGGTCAAAGGGCAGCGTGGGGAAGTTTTGTGCGCCTTCCCAGACCAGCCAGCATGGACATCACTGAAGTCGCTGCTGTGATTTACCACGCCTTGGTGTACAGCAGAGTAGGTGGCTTCCTGGTTGACGAATTACTATTTGAACAGGAGGGAGGACCAATAGAGGTTATACGAGTATGTAACACAGCTGGGGAGACTATGAAGCTCTCCTCTGTAGCGCTCAGTCGGGTAAGAGCCATCCATGTGGATACTGAAACTTCCCAAACGTCATTGCTAACTACTCCAGCTTCAGGTGTCCGACAATTTCCCAAATCCAGAGTATTTTGCCAGTGCAAACATGGGGGGCAAGCACACACAAGAAGTGCACTGCCCTCCTAAAAGTACCGTGCTTGAGAATGACATGAGCTCTGCAATCACAGCCAGGTAAGGATCCAGAGCAGCAAAACCCACAACCTTTGTGATCAATGCAGCCTGGACAAGGGTCAGAAACATACAATGGCCATGCCCAGTTGTGCTACCTTCTAGTATTCAACAGCAACCGACAGCAGAAGGCACAGCTAGCAGGGATCCACCGAGAAAGTCGACCATGCAAAAGAGCTGGCATCAAGGAATACACCTAGAAAGCTAGCAGAGGGCTAGACACAGGGCAGTCAGAAATACCTGGCAGCAGAGCTGTCTCATGCTGACACAAAATCATTATCTCATTCTGTTGATTTAGCAGCGACCACTTGTCACCTGACTAAGTAACCACAACTTGAACAGACTCAGATCTGTCTCTCAGTACCTGCATGGATCTGGCAAAACTGCTCATCAAGCACTAAGTGAAAAGCGTTATACCCTTACTGAAGAGCTGTAAAAAAGTGTTAGAACACAGCCAGCCTCTTCTTCCTTTACTTTGAGTTAGCTAGAAAAATTAAGTGATCTTAATTCGATCCTAGTAAAACAATCTCCACGATTAATACCTTCTGTACTGATTTTGGATGGGGTAGAGTTAATTTTCTTGATAGTAGCTAGTATGGCGCTAGGTTTTGGATTTGTGCTGATAACACAGGGATGTTTTCGTTCCTGCTGAGCAAGGTTGACGCAGAGCCAAGGCCTTTTCTGTTCCTCACCCCACCCCACCAGCGAGGAGGCTGGGCTGCCCAAGAAGCTGGGAGGGAGCACAGCCAGGACAGCTGACCCCACCTGGCCAAAGGGGTATCCCACACCATATGATGTCATGCTCAGCACATAACACTAGGGGAAGGAGGAGGAAGGGGGGAACGTTCAGAGTGATGACGTTTGTCTTCCCAAGTCACCATTACACGTGATGGAGCCCTGCTTTCCTGGGGATGGCTGAGCACCTGCCTGCCCATGGGAAGCAAAGAATGAACTCCTTGTGTTGCTTTGCTTGCGTGCATGGCATTTGCTTTACCTATTTACTGTCTTTATCTCAACCACAAGTTTTGTCACTTTTACTCTTCCGAATCTCTCCCCCATCCCACCAAGGGGGAGCGAATGAGTGGCTGTGTGGGGCTTAATTGCCGTCTGGGGTTAAACCACAACACCTTCCTATAAATAGATGATTAAGCATCAACCCTAATCAGAACTGGGTTTCATGGATTTTGTTGCAACATCTGGATTTTTTTGGATGTTGATGCAAGTACTTGGCAAACAGACAAGGCATTCTATGGACATAGCTGTGTATAATCCATCTGTTGTCACATACATAATTTCTGAGTGAACTGGAAGCACCACATGGCCTTCCAAGAGAAGGATATCTGGAAGAACATTAAATGGTCACCAACAGACTTATGCAAAGCTGACTGCCTTTGATGTAGACATATTTCAGGAGGAAATTTGTGACTTATAAACAATATGCACTAATAAAGCCTATTTGGAAGAGCAGAACTGGGGGCTCATATCCTAGCTATGACACAGACTTCCCTTTCCATCTCAGGTAGGTCACGTAGGCCCACATTTTTGCTTTTACACATTAAGTGTTCAAAGTGGGACTCCCTTCTGAAAGGCTACCTGGCCATTGTCTTCCCCTTCATGTGCCATAGCAACTATACATACACACTTCCCCACATCATTGCAAGGGCTAGTTAATATGCATAAAAGCATTCTGAATAAGTAACATTCTCTAATTTTAAGGATGAAAGCTTTAGTAGTAGTCATTATTTTACAGCACACTTACAGGCACAAGAGATTTTTGCAAAAGCTCTACAAAGACTTATAATTAAAACACCCTCCCCTGCACATATTTACAGCTCTGCATGATGTATATGGTATTATTCCTATCGCAATTAACAGAGAACCTGTAGCATAAGGCATAAGTAGAACCCACATTTCATAGGTCACTGTGATAAGAGAGATGGGTAACACAGTTAACATGAGGGAGAGTTAGAGCAAAGTAGTCATGTACACATCTAGAAGTTAAAATTAGCATGTTAGGCATTTAAAATCCATGGCCTAGCCTCAAAGAGTATTTATTGCATGCAGAAAACACTGGAGAGAAATAAAGCACAGATTTAATTTTTATGAGATGCTAAATGTATGACAAACACACCTCATGTGGCTCTATATGGGATGGAAAAAGACATTTAGTCAAGGGACTAAAGTTTCAGTGCCTTTTCATTACTTAATTCTGCCTCTAAGAAACACATTTATTTTAGCCACTCATACTACTTACATCAGATGGTCATCGCAGATGCCCAAATTATCCCATTTTAGACCAGAACAAATAATCAACACCCAGTTGTTTTTCTTGCATAGCTTTAACATTAGCTTTTTAATTTCTACCCACCTGTGATGGTTTTAGTCACCAGGTTCAGAGGCCCTCTGATTCAAATCCTTTACAACACAGGAAAGGACTCATGAAACACACTCACCTCTAGTTAATATTTCCTTTGACCATGGAAAGCTCATCCCAAGACAGTTCTGAAGACCCTGAAGAACAGCTGAACAGCTGGACAAGCTTTCATTTCCATGACAGCAACTGTTTGGGCTAACATCCAAGGGATCAGCCTTGGAAGCATTCGTATGTAGAATTTAAACTTAACTGCTGACACACTTCAAATGCGGCTAAACTGGACTCCAACTAGGTAGAGAACAAAAAGTAATAACCAAGGTTCCACACTGTATGTGTTTATGCAATGCATTTTATTTTGATGCTTCTCAAACGTGCCTAGAATTGCATCACTATAAACAGAACCTACTTCTAGTTGTCACTGAAGTGACAGGAGCTGCGGCTGCATAAGCTACTAAAAAGAATCACTATGACATGCCCCTAATGCACAGTAACACAGGCACTGCTTACAGCATACTCATTTCAGAGACTTGCTTACAGCAGACAGTATTAAAGAGGGAATGTCTCAAAGCCTTTCTTTTTTGCTAGGAAAAGAGTGGCCTTCACACACCAGCATTCATATGAAGCCCAGTAATGAGCAAATTTTAGTCCAGAATTCCTCTAGACTTTTGTTTCAGTCTCTGGACTTATGGCTAGCAAAAACCCTGAATGAACATTATACCTCATTTATTTATTGTTGGGACTCTGAAATATGTATATTAATCCCAAAGGAGATGGGAGAAACTGAGCTCCAGGGTAGCTAAGCTGATAGCACCAAGTTCCTGAAGGAAAACTGAACTGTATATCCACTGATTCTCAGAAACAGCACAAAATGCTAAGCAGCTTCAGTGGCCCAGGAAAGCATCCTGGGTATAAGAGTATTGTTCATGTGCTGCCTTTAGGAGCCAGAGTCTTCCTGAGGCTTCCTTGCTTTCTGAAAAAAGACGGGACATTCATAAAGAGGGTGCTTGCCTGAGTCATTGTTAAGCACCCAGAGTGTGCAGAAATTGAAGTTTACTGAGAGTCTTTCTTCTCACTGCAATGAACTAGCAATCTTCTCTAGGTCCCTTATCAGATGAAGTATTCTGAGTGCAGATCTAAACTTCTGCCCACCCACATGCACTAATGCATGTTCAGTGGCTGTTGGATTCTCTTAACCCTGAGAGACTTTCCAATACTGCATACGGAGAGAAAGGGACTGGCACTGATTACACTCCTCCTCAAGGAGAAGAGATGAAATAGGAATCAGACTGTGACTGTCAGTCCACTGTGATTTTCCTGCCCTCTCCCGAGGACTGCACAACTACTTAATCATGCAGGGATAAGGCTCTTACTGAAAACAAACACTGTGATTTCACTATACCCACACGTTCAGCTTCCCATTTCCCCACAGGCAGGACAGTCTGCAAAGAGTTGCCATTGTCCGTAAGACTCTGGAACATACGTATTGCTCTAAGCACCTCTGATCTGAACAAGGCTCCACCACTATGAGAGCACAGTTTCACACTACAACCTTTGGACAAATATTAAATCACAGCACAGTATATTGCAAGCATCAAATAAAGATTTGAAAGCTGGCTTATAGGACCCTGAAGGTATGTTTATCATAGAAATGCTGGTGGAAGCTTAATTACAGTGATAGCACTATATGCTGCTCTGCTAGGCAAGCTATTTAAGACCTTTCAATAATGTTTTGCTGTAATGGGAACAGTTCAAGCTGCAATAGCAGGTCTGCGACATAGAAAACATTATAGCAGTTGATCTTATTCCTTCCAATGCACTCATTGTAATAGGTTTTTTTCTGCTGCTCCACCTGTCAGTTGCCCTTATCTCTAGAGAACACAATTGCCTTTTTTCTGCCATTTCCAGTTAGTTATGATTTTCAGATTCAGCTTAGAGCAGCTTCACTCAATCTAAAATAAGCATATCTTTTTCATGTATCTCATTTATTTGAGGAAACTAAAGGGTTCTTATTGAATGCTGAGCATGTGATTGTGTTGCACCCAAGTAGCTATTTTCTGCTAGGTAATAAAGAGCTGCAACACTTACCTTACCAAGACGCCTGAGAAAATTAAATACCCACTAGATATTCCTCAGAAGTAGCCAAAGGAAGGAGTAAGACAGTGTAAGTGGGAGTCACCTAGAGAAACAGTTTTCCCAGCCCCAACATCAGATAGTGTGATGCCAAAAAAAGAATGAGAGGCATCTCCTCTTAGAACACAGTTTGGGCTTTCTCAGCTTCAAGTTTGTTTTCCCTTCATCCTACTGTCTCAAACTAGGAACCGTTCCCTCCATCCATGCTCCCACACACATTTCTCCCTGCTTACATCTCCACCTTTTTTAAAGAAGATCCCAAACCCATCTTCCTGTCACACCTTTACCTACCCAAACAAATCTCTCACCCGCACTTCCCCACATCTTTACAAATAATCCCATGAGATTCCTATCTAAATGCATAAAACCCTACTGCCTTGTTTTTCTACAATTCTACTTCATGTCACCTAACTCAAGAAACAGACACTTTCTACAACTGAGGATAGGGCAATAGAGCCTACAGGGAAATCAAGCCCACTTTGTCTACATAAAATTCACAAATGCCAGTGACGGCAGTACCTAATGTAAAAGAGCAGAGCATTGCAGCACAAATTTGACCTGCAAAGAGCAGATCTGTTCAGTGTCAATCAGCTTTAAGGTTCAGATTGACTCATCTTTAATGGCAAGACATGATCTAAGCCAATTTGTATACAAACGTTATTATCAATTGTCTGCCATTTATCCTCAGCCTCTAATACCATGTTTAAATATTAAGACATTTTGCTTAATCCCATCTCTAGCTACAGCTACCCTAGGATTCTGATTTTTCTCATGACTAATCCTGTTTTTCATGTAACAGCCAAATGATCTGTCAAATAATGGTAGGTTATTTGCTCAACTAATTGCTTATTTTTTAATAACATTTTCAAAAACATAGGTAATGATTGTAGGCCTATGTAGGAATAAATAAGGTTGGATTACTTGAATTTTTCTTAACTTAGCAAAATACAGTATAAATACATTATTCATATGACAGCTTTATATTGTGTCTTGTTACTTTTTTTTTTGCATTAGCAATTCCATTCAATGACAGGAAGATAATTTTCACAACTGATCACTTCAATAAGAATTTCTGAGTGAATTAACCAGGCTTGGCTGTCTTTACATAATAAAACTTGAAATATTAAATGTCAGACATAAAGGTATACTCTTACTGTACCTTGTGTAAGCTTCTAGAGTTACATGCAAGCCCACATAAATAATGGCAGTGACATGCCTGGTTTCCCTATCTCTCATGCCCATTTCTTCCATGCAGATTACAAAACCTCCTAGGGAAGCACCATGCAGTTCCCAAACCCAAGGTCATGGACAGCCTGCCTAAGAGCCATTTCAGGGTAGACGGAATCTGTAAATAAACCTCTTCACAGCGACGCTAATCCCTTTCTATCAATAAAAGGAGTGCTCTTTTACACTCCCTCATCTGGAGCTCCTGCCCCACAGGCTTACATCTGCAGTAATTTAAATGCAGCTGGATACTGGTTTCTAGTAAGCATAAGATCTACATCAAGTCCCTCACATGGGGCAACTAAAGGGAAAAGAAAGAAAGAGCATGTACAAAAAACCCTAAATGGGTGGGACACATTTTCACTTCATTGTCAGTTCACATTGTCAGAAACAAAATGATTTTGAAAGTAATAGAAAATCAGTGTAATAACACTGTCCTCAGCATGGCTTTGAAATCCATTTATGGGAGCCCCACTGGTAAAGCACATATATAATTACAACTGAAGCTGTATTTAGCTCCAGCCTAAACACCATCATGAGGCAGTGTGTTAAATAATGCATTTCCCTAGTGCTTTTTGCTGAATATGTGAACATTTCATACATTAAATTTATTGTTTTGATAATACATTCTAGTAGCTTCATGGCCAACGTGCACACACTTTTTTAAGATTGCAGCGAAGCAGGAAGTATCTGCACACTGAGAAGCGATCACTGATACATAAACGTTCCACTGTGTTTCAGCTGCACTCTCCCTGCTTCACCTGGGACTTAAACTAAAACCCAAACAGCAGTGTTCAGGGAAACAAGGGCCTCGATGCTTCACCAACACCACAGTCTCACTGACTCTACAATCTGAGAAGGTTTCCTCATGGGACTCTGGGCAACAACTGTGTTGTAGTCCACATGCTTACTTCTCAAGTGGATGCACGTGAAGAGTGAGCAAGCAACAACCATGGTCACTCTGCTGTCATTGTTACTGCAAGGAATGTTATCTCAACATACATAAAACATAAACAAGGGCTTCCTATCTTTTTATAGCATGCACCAACTCTCTTCATACCTTTCTTCTGTCTCAGAGACAGTCTCTCAATATATTCAGTGATTTTTTTTTTTCATTTTGACTTGAATAACAAGCCCCATCACTGAATTTTTTATCAGTATTTTGCATGCCAAATGCACATGTGTGTCAGCTGGCATTGGCTTTCATGTTGCCAAAATAACAGTAAATCAAAAAAAGGCAGCAGTTAGAGCAGTGATATTTTCTGGACAGTTGTCATGGGAATATCTTTGTCAACTTAATATGACATTTCAGAGCAGAGTGGAGACATGTTCTTCTACTTTAAAGTGTGGTCATTGGAAACTGGCTAGATAAACTGACATTGTGCTCTCTGTATTTATTCTTTCTCTGTTCTTAATGTTTGTTGTATTTACAAGACAAGAAATGCATTTTCCTTGTCAGGACAGCAAATGCATCTGCAACATCAAAATCCATGTTCCCCTCTTAAACCTTGGGAGTTAACAACCAGTCTGGTGGTACCATTTGCTACAATTGCTCCATAGCAATTATCTCAAAATATGGTTATAGGGATCATAAAGAATCGTTATTTTATATATACACCTATATTTTTTTTTTTTCAATTGTAAGATTTAATAGTTATTTGGTTTTGGTCTTGACTCTAGTACTAAAATAAATGTGTTAACTTCGTTTTGGCCATAGATATTACTTAAAAGATTGCCATGCAATGAAATTATTACGTAGAAAATACCAAAGTCTACCATTGTATAACTAACTTCTGAACACAACAGGATTTACACTTCCTTGTGCACAAGCTAAACTTGATCTTTGTTCATTCACCACATAGTGGCAGTTGCAGCTAAAATACAGCAGATGGCACCCAAAGCAGTTTACTATTAACACCGCCGCTGTCGATTTCCCTAAATATTGCCACAGTACAAGCCCAACTTCAAACGGGAGTTGAACCTGGAGTTTTACATTTTCCAAAATGAGCATGGATACAAAGAAATAACCAACAGACGATATGTAGATGAGCACACTAGCTTAACTTTTGGAACCTAATTTGGTAAAATGCGGTAGTTCCTGGTGTGTCACTGTAAAAACCCTTAGTTATTTTTGGATGGTATCAACAATCCAAATTCCCCAGAATAGGCAAGATTCAACCTTCTCAATATATTCCAAAGCCTGAATAACTGTGTTTGTTTAAAAAAAAAAAACCAAACGCAAAACCAAAAACCAAACAGCTGGCTCTCAGGCTCATTTACAATGTCTCACACAGTATCTAGAAGCAGAAGGCAGCACGGGTTGAGTCCTTTTCCTCAGTAATAATGGATTGAGCGAAGGTGACTTACTCTCAGAAATAATAAAACAGGCTCTTGAGAGGGTTTTTGGCCCAGGCAGGGAATACTGTGAGACAGTTTTAGATTAGCTTGGAAATCAGCATTTCATACTATGGTTTTGTTTAGTTTTGTTCCCTCTGCATGCTCATATTCTTAAACAGAGGTAACCACCAGTGGAAAAGACAACAATGCTGACTGGGGATGCTGAATGAAGGCATCGCTCACAAGCCCGTACTCGGCTATGCAGCTGCAGCCACCGCCAGAACACACGGCCTGGGGAAATACCAGGGAGGCAGCGGGGAGAGAAAACAGAAGAGGCAGAATTTCTGTCCACATCACTCACACCTTCGTTGTTGGACCGTTGTTTGTTCTACCAAGACAACCATCCTTATACTCCCAAGACTAAAGGCCTTTTCGATATACAATAGCTGAAATATTATTAGTGGCAGTGAAAAACCTAAAATGAAGGAGAAGATATAGGATTTGCCCTAGTTTTCCTCACAACCAAGCTTAATCTGTGGGAAGAGATCCAGGTAAGGCACTGGAATCAAATCCATGCTATGAAACAGAAATGCATGAGTAAATGCCTTATTACTGGTGCCTCATGCTCTTACTTCATTTACAGTATTTAACAGATGCTCATCTTGGGACATTTTGTAGACCTGTGCTACCCTGGGACGTGTTTTTTTGTTAGACCTCTAAAACAAAGTAGGATTGGAGCTAATTGACACTAAGGTCAGAACCTGCACACTATGTTCATGTGTATACTTTAAACTTTAATGACAGCTAGTTACTGATAAGAACTTTCAACAATCTGAATAAAGGAGTCTCCAAAGTACTAACCAATTCCAAATAATAAAGTACAAAGCATGTACTGGAATTAAAAAAAAATAAAAATTCATCAATCTTCAAGCTAACAGCCAAAAAAGAAAAAAAAAAAACCAATAAAGCCTAGTTCCCTTTTGCTTTCTTCAGCCTGTTTGACAGTCAGTACATTTTCAGTTAAGCTTGGAGCAAATTTGGATTAATAACAAAGCCATGCTCATCTATCCAGCTTGTAATGTAAAGTAATGAGAGCAAGAGTGGCAGAGACACAACTCAGGTGCGTGCGTTCATACCATTTCATTTTTTCTATTGGGCTTTTGATAAAAGTCAATTGTCCCTTTCAGTACTAAGGAACACAAGTGTCCTTCATGATTACAAGTCACTAACTCAAGCAGCCCATGGCTTCCTTCCCCTTCAGTGCCTTTCTGTTTTCTGCACTGATACTTAATCATAATTTCCCTCTTCAGACAGAAGCCGGTTGCACTGGCTTTTGCTCACCTATACCCTAGAGTGGTCATTCACAACTGCTCCTTTACAATTTTATCCACAATTCTGAGAATATCTTGTTTTCTCAAAAGGATACACAAAGGCTGACTAGAAATTGATGCAGCTGATCACTTAAATGTGGTCTCACTCACCAACCTTTCAAGCGCTGCAGCAACCCAGTTCATCTGATTTGGTTTTGATATCTGTTTACTAGTTTGTGCCACACTACTGTTTCCTCTTTCTGCTACACTGAACACCATGCCCAAGCTGTTAGAAACAACGTTTTATCCTAAATCCCAGTACAATCTCTTTGTATTGTAAAACCCGCAGGGTCCATTTCTTTTTCTTCGCTTTGCTCTGTTCCTTTTGTCCCCAAGCCCGCCTTACATTTCTCTGCAAATGAATTCATAAGCCACTTAACTGCCCTAGTTTCCCACCTCTCCAAATCATTTATCACTGTGCTGCTCTTTCCTAGCAAGTGAACTTCTCTGCTCTTGAGGTTTTAAATTAATTGCCAGTTTGCTTATCCTACTGCACGTTTATTTCCACAGGTTAGAACTATTAAACAAGAAAATATGTTACATCGTTACTTTAACGATTAATAGTTTATCAAAAAAATACATCTCACTTCATAAGTGGTGCCAGTCTGTCAGGATACACAGGGAGAAACACAACCTGGAGGTTGCCAATATTTTTTTTAAATCCATTTCTTATAAAATCTGGCTGCATTTGAATCACCCTCTGTGCAAGTGCTGTTCTGTCACTGGTTTCTGCTTCTCACAGTAATTCCTCTCAGGCAGGAGCCTCACCATTACATAAGCCTGAGCGTTACTTTCAGGGCCTTATTTTACCCTCACTTTTGTACGCACAATGCCAGTGAAACCAGGTTTGAGTTGCAGAAGGGTTTCATGAGCCTGGGGGTACGTCCCCAAGCATTTTGATCTCCAGTCTACATCTCTTCCTTGCTACTGTGGAAAGCGTTTACAGTTCCAGTGAGGAACTTTGCGCCTTTGCATATTTATACATTTTTTACCATCTTCCAGAGGTCCTACAGATTCGCAAGTACTTCATAAATAAAATACGAATAAAATGGAGAGATACTGGATTGTGTATTCATTGGTAAAACACAGAAGACAATGAATTAGGGGGTTTGTACTTTGCCAAGGTACACTAAGTATTTCTTGCTAGTACACAATAGCTTCAGAAAGATAAAATTAATTTTGAGTCATGTATATATATTTTTTTTGCTGCCGTACTGGCTTTTTCTCATTTGTACTTTTGGTTTAGGTTAACAAATGCATTGCGAGATTCATATGCTTGCATACAGTAATACTGTAGGGCATGCCTTTTTCCCCAAGAGCTCTCTATCAAAAGCCTCTTTGAAAAAGATTACTGATAGTAAATGACAAATACTTTACTTTAGTGTCCCTCTGTAAGAAATAATCATTAAACTCGTAAACTCCAGAAGCGTTACACTGGCCAAAAATCTTTTAAATAGTCAAGAAACTAGTTTGTAATACAAAGCTTTCTTTCATTTCACTTTTCTTTTCTCCTTCCCTATGACATCTGATGCACAAGAGTGGGGTCCTGCACCTTAGCCAAGTTCTGCCTGCACAGGATGAGGCCTCCGCATTGAGGAACCAGCTTTCAACTCTGGTCCCCTCTGAGATCACAGACACCCCTCGCCTTTGGAACAGATACCAGTCTTATGGGACTACAAGTGGATCCAATCATCCAAACACAGGACTTTTAGCACCGAGTGGGACACCTATGTCAAAGAGTGGACCTACAACATATAAAATGTTTTGTAATATTCTGACATGCAGAATTACTGGTGGTAGCGGTGTTACCTAATTTTAAATGCTGTGTATGACATAATTCAGTACTTCTTTTTATATATTTGTGTGTATTTATAGTTATGGATCTCCAGGGACATATATGTTATTATTTCTTAGTAATCCATTGGCCATCTTTAATTCCAAAAGTACCATTAGAATTTATGATAAACTCATACAAGGACTCGTGGAAATAAACACTGAGACTCTGCATTCACTGTCAGATGCTTTAAGGTCCTTGAAAGGTCAACACAAATGAAATTGCATAATTAACTGTAAGTTTAATTAAGGAGTCACAGAATGAGAGGGAAAAGAACACCGAGATCAAATTTTCCATTCTACATCCTTAAACATTAATTCAGTTGGCATCAGAAAGACTGAAATCACAGAAGGACAGTTAGGGGAAATATTATTGGCTTTTCAGTAACAATCTTGGACCAAACTATTTCTTGGCACATATATATATATACATTCAAAAAAATATATATGTACAGAAGGCAACAATCGCATAATTCACCATCTTCCTCAAAAGTCTGCAAGCAGGAGAATAAATAAGAAACTAAATCTGGCCCCATTCCAAAGCCTAGGAGCATCTTTTGTTGAGTTGCTTTAAAAATCAGAAGAATAGCCTCTGAGAATTTGGGTGTGACATAAAATTTCTACAGAATACTTTCTTGACATAGCAGCTATAGAAACAGAATGAAGAGCCTCTTCATTCTAGATCTCATTTCTTTACATGGCATGTAAAAGAACATGACTTCTGTCTTTGGGCCTTGGTGCTGCTGCAAAATATTTTTTATTTATATGTTTCATCTGTATTAATAATTTTAAATTATTTTTCCCCGTGACAGATTTTATGCCTAAAGAACTAAATCGTTTGATTTAAACCTCTAGAAAATATTTTTCAAAATAAATTTGACCTGTCCTACAAATGCTAGCTGAAAAATGTTATACAGCAACTTTATATATTTAAAATTCCACCCTTTTCATTAAAATACCTTTTAGTACAGAGGAATTTCCTTCTGCTAGTAATTCTACGATACATCCAAACTCAAAAAGTCTTTAGGATCTTGCTGGGAATTCATTTTACTTTGATCATATTAAAATCCATTACTTGAAAACTGCTAACCTAAAGACTGAAAACCATCTTCACCCTAAGATTTCTTAGAAATGTAGTTTAGTGAATATTAAATAAACAAATTAATTTAACCACAGAACCCAACCAGGGATTCAGTTCACAACAGATCTCAAAACCGTAACTGATTTCATTGCTTCCCATTACCCCTGCTTGAAAGACAATGTAAAAATGGAAAAAAAAAAAAACCAACAATGAAAATGAGGAAAGTAAAACGTGGCCACTGGTATAAGAAATCCAAAAGTATCACGTGCAGACTGGCCTGAACAAAGGGAATTATGCAGTGGTTGTGCTAAAATCCAAGCTACAATATGCATGTGGTATCTCAGACTCTCCCATTTAAAATAAAGGAAAATCCTTGCCCCCGTGAGGCTAATCCACTATACTCATGCAAGTAGCTCCACAGGCAGTGAAACCATTTCTTGCATAAGGCAAATAGGAGTTGCCTTGAACCAGAAGTCAGCCAGAACCATTTAAATTCAAGCATCAATTGTAAGCACAGTACTAAATGCCAACAACATATTTTGCAAAACGCATGAAAAAATATATTGTTATATTTGCTTTACTTTCAATGACCTCATGTGAAATGGTTCATTAAAGAAAAAAAAGACTTTCCAAAACACTCTGCAGAAGGGGCTCGGGTCATCTAAGCAGGTGCCAATACAAACACAATGTATCTCTCCTGTGAGAATGAGAAGCTGAAGCTGAATCAAAAAAATCACTTAAAGAAAGTGATATGCTAAAAGTACCTACCTGGATTCCTGCCTTCCATCTACTTGTTTACTCCCCTCAGTTCAGCCACTTGATGAAGGAGGCCGACAATCCGGTAAGCTCATTGTAGAGTTGGCACCTATTTGGGCATCGCCCAAATACTAGGAACACAGAGACATTCCTGATAACAACCGACTGGAGAATGAAGCCCATCATGAGGGTAAACCACAATTGAATTGTGAGAGGAGACACTCGGAGGACTGTCTCATCAGTATGCAAGTGAGAGTAGATGAGGGAATTACTGTAGGAATTTTTTTCAGCCTGGAGAAGGCTTGGGGGGATCTCATTGCTGCCTTCAGCAACATATCAGGAGGATATAGAGACAATGGAGACAGGCTCTCCCCAGAGATACAATGTAAAGAGGCGATGGATACACGTTACAACACAGGAGATGCAGATTAGGTAAGAACAAAATTTTCACCCTGAGGATAGGTATAATGGGAATAGAGGCCGGAGAGATTTGAGTCTCCTACCTTGGAGATATCCATGACTCAAATGAACAAGGCTCTGGAAAACCTCCTTTACCTGGATCTGCTTTTAGTCAGAGGATGAACAAGGCGACCTCCAGAAGCCCCTTCCAACCTATGGAGTTCCATAGCTCTGTGAGATCCATGGGAAAGGCCTTCAACTGAACAATGGGAGCAAAGGACGGCAAAAAATAATTAGTGCACAAATTTATGCCTACAAATATCACGTTTGTACTGCTGCTCCATTCTTTAATGGATAATTATGTAAAAAATATCTCCAAAACACTTTCCAAAATGTTGAGGGCCTTTCACAGAAATTAAATTGAAAATATAAGTTAGGTATTAAGACTCTCCATGCAAAAATGACAGTGTTTTTTCATATTTTAAGTAAATATTTGAGAAAGCAGAATGAACATCTGGGTTTGTTTTTTTTCAAAAGAGAATAATTTGAAAAATTTTCTTTCAAAGGATTCTTTTTATTACATTTCAGATCACACCGAGCTGTGAAAGCACAAGGTGCTTCCTATCTAATCCCAGTCCCTCTTTTCCTGACCTCCTGTGTGTTCAGCAGCAAGCACAGATTTATACAGCCTGGTCCACCACACAGTAGAAACTCCCTGCAAGGTATTACCTTAGCCCAGGGCCTGGTGCAACCAGCATGTCCAGAAATGGCAGAGCACAGGGAATGCCCAGCACTTCTGGTACTGCTGGTCCAGCACAGGCGCAGGGCTAGCTGAGCTGGCGCGAGACCTGGCCAAGTAACGCAAAGGCAAATATATCTGCATACATTTGGCAGTGAGATTCCCACAGCAGCTAGCACTGATGAAATCTCACTGCTACTAGATCAACGCTATTACTACTGACAAGGCACAAAATTTTCTACGCAGAAAAAACTTTCCTGTTCCCATAAACAACAACTAATCACTTTTGCTCATCCTGAGGCATTTTATCTAAGGCTAATTGTATAATCCAACTGACGTTTATTTCATTACCACCTTTTCAAAAAAACAAAAAAAAAAGCGATGAACAGCATCCCCCAAGCGTCTCGTTACTAATACATAAAAATTCTCAGTCAAAAAGGAATCTCATTATAACTATAAAATTTATTTTGCCTTACAAAAATTGGCTGTCACAAAAAGTCCATGTGGGTAGCATAGCAGCTACCACACTTAAGCATCAGTTCAGCACTGAGCTCCAAGAACCTCAAATGAAACCACAGGAGATGTTAAGCTGAGTTGAGGAGGTCTGTCACTTCAGCAGACTGCACTAGCGGTACAGTTTTATAATGAAGTCCCTAGATTGAAGAAAATGTAAAATCATCCAAGAATAAAATTATCTGTCTTCAGCAAGGGTCTCTCACTGATTTCCCCTTATCAGTAAATTGAGAAACACTCACTGAGGATGGCAACTTTGTGCAGTTCCATCCGTAAGGAATGCCATTCTGAACCTTACCTAAATGTACTTGAGCACCTAGTCAGTCAGGCTCCCTATTTCAGAAGACTAGGAAAAAACTATCTTGAGAAAGTGACAAAATTCAGACTGTACACACTGGCCATAAACCACCAGAGACAGACACTGCTTTGGTCCTCCTTGTTTTGTGATGTGATGAGAAAGACAAGCTAACCCAATGTAAATAGATAAGAGCAGCAGAAATTCTGAATATTTTTTATCTTTGTTCCAGCTCTCCCATATACAATCCATAAGCAAACTCCTATATAATAAATCATTTATTTGTGGAATATTTTCTTTAATACAAATCTATTTTACCAAAACAGAAAAGCAGATGCAACAAAAAGAAACAAGTAACAGTGTAAACTACCAATAATATCACCCTGACACAACACATCACTGCTGAGGTACTGCACTAACTGTGCAAATGAGAGTCTGGCCTGAATTCTGCAACACATCCAGGTTTCATTCAAGTGCACAACTGAACGAGAAAGACAGGAACACCTAAAAGCTGAAAAACACACAGGATGAAAGGGTAAAAAACCATGCCATCTCCATACACATGTGATGCAGATTTGGAAATTAGTGGGGTGAGCAAAGCCTACAACATTTAAGGAGATTCAAGATGAGCATGCTGGGTACTGATAAGCACTAAAAAGTTATTGTTAACTGTGATGATGTTTCTGCAGGCTTTGATGGATCCTATATTGCACATTGTGTTGTCTGACCCAGAAACAAATGTTCTCTGTCTTAGAAGTAGTTGCGATTCCCACTGGACATAAAGGACAAGATTGTCACAGAAAGGGGTCTAAAGCCAGGCTGAGATGGGGATTTTTTTCAGAATTACCAAACACTAAGCAATTCCCCTGCATTCAAGGTCAGTTACTAAGGCCTCTATATTTTCCACAGTTTGTCAGCTTATGCTAAGCATAGATTTTTTTCAGCCAAACGTAAGACTCCAAGTCTGTCAGGATTAAAGTTAATACTGATACCATGGCTAAAGGTAAGGCACCATTTGGGAAAGATGCCATCACCAAAATTGGCAGAAGCGCTAAACACTAGAAATTCCTGAAATTTAAAGCGGAGAAAATATTTTGATGTCTTTAAATACAGCCTTACATACATACGTGACCCTTCACATGCAGAATGAGGCCAAGGGGGCACATATCCAGAAGAACAACACAAAGAAAATCAGCTTTTCTAATTCATATATAGATTCACAACTTCACACCATAACTAAACAACAGATAGCCCTAAAATAAAGCCATACAGTTTCCATTTATTGAAACAATAGAGAAGGAGTCTTTCAAGGAGTCAGATTTTCTGAGAGGCTGTAGAAATTAATCACAAGATAACTTCTGCAGCAGCATTTTGAGGGATTTTAGAGTAGGGATATGCTAATTAAGAACCAAGGTACTATAGTTGTGGCAAAAGGCACAGGTATCCCTGAGCCATAATGAAATGTACTTATAAATTTCCAGTAAACCTTCATTTCAACTGCCTTAACTCGCTTGATGCTTGCCTAGGTTTAAAAAGAAAAGAAAGAAAAAAAGGTGATCAATGACAGCAGGCAACTTTTTACAAAAAAAAAACCAAAAAAAACCCACCAGAGTTCATAAGCTTTACATCCACCCCAAACTTCATTACAACTCTAAATCCATCACTACTGATCCAAAGAGAAATTAAGCTGCCTAGATATTGACAGTAAAGTTGTTCCTATGTGAGAGAACTTGCTCACAGGACTACAAAGCCACCCGGGGGCAGGGAAGCAAAGGTGGCTGCCTACGTACTCGTGGAGTGTCCATTTCCATTTCCCTCACTCACAAGCAGTACCAGTGGGACCACTCTGCAAGCGCCTGCAGGACTAATGCAGGCACGGGAGAAAGCAATTGCTTGGTTTCTAAAAAAATCCAAACTGCTGGCAGGACATGCCAAAAAACGCCTTATTGCTTGCATTCTCTACCTAAGCAGCTAATGGCATGCTTTTCTTGGAGATACACAACCAATTCTGAAAGCTCATATGCTTTAGTACCCGCTGCAACCCTATCTTCTCTTGTCTCTTACAACACAGCATTTATCATTCAGAATGAGAAACGTTTCCAGGACCCCTGGTAACAAGTAGATCTTACTACTGTAAACTGGTTTTGGCTCTTACTTGGACTACATTCTTCTCCTGGCCCCCATCCAGCCACAGCGAATTATTTTCTGTGCACTGCTCAGATAATCCCGTCCACCCCCGCGGGTTTATTCCCAGGCAGTCCCCTCCCTTTGAGCCAAAGTGCTGGGCTGGACTCGGCTTTCAAGAGCCGCTATCTGCGTACGGCTCCTAATCCAAGCAGCACATCCCCGCAGCGTCCCTGGCACTTTCCCTCCCTTTCCCCAGGGACTGCAGCAGGGAGGGGAAGGAGCGGAGCCGGGGTTACTCCAGGCCCCGGGAGCTCAGAGGCAGCCCCCCGGGTCAGGCCCCCGCCTATGCGCAGCCCCGAGCACACCGCGGGCGGCCCGGCCCGCCGTGCGGCCTGCGCCGGCCCCGCCGCCGCCGCTCCGGCCCCGCACGCAGGAGGAGGCGGCGGGGCGCGTCTCCCGGCGGCGGCTGCGCCCGCCTCGCCGCCCGCCGCCGCCGCCCGCCCGCCGCCGGGGAGCCGCGGCAGAGGCGCATGGAGACAACGGCCGCCGCCGTGTGCTGGGGTAAGCGCGGCGGTCAGCGGGGGGCCCGGCGGGCGGGGGCGGCCCGCAGCCGGGCAGGGCTCTGCCCCGGGGGGCGCCGCGGGGCGGGCGCGGCGGGGGAGGGTTTCCGCGGAAACTTTCTGTTACTCGGGCAGCCCTCCCGAAGCAGAAGCAGCGCCCGCCGGGCCGTGCCCCCCGGCGCCGAGCGGAGCGGAGCGGGGGTGCGGCCGCGGCGGCGGGGGGCCGCGGAGCACGGGGAGCGGCGCGGCGCCGGCGGAGGGGCGGCAGCCGGGGCCGGCCCCGGGGCACGGGGAGCGCGCTGCGCCGGGCTGTACCTACAGCCTCGGCAAAAGGCTGTGTTGCAGCCCACGGACTGGCAGGGGCTCCTCTTTTACATCAACTGCAGGAGCGAACCAGACCACCTTTTAAGAAATCTAAACGTTTTGTTATTTAGGACACGTTTTACTCGTGTGCATTTTGCTGCCTGCAAGTATAAATCTCTGAAGTGCAAGTTATAAATACTAAGGCTTAAATGCATAGGGGGAGTATGTGTATCAAATTTTAGAACACATCTATTCCAACCCAGTTTGACACACGCACACCTAATGTATTCAAGATGCACTTAAACAAATTAGGAAGCAGTTCTTTTGTTTTACAATGGTAGGTGCCTGTTTCAGAGACTGGTGAATGACTTAACAAGAATAATTAGCATATTTATATAACACATTGTTGTTTATACGTGGGGTTTTGAATCCAGGAGGCATTAAAGTCATATATAATGTCATTTCCTGAACTGGAGTGATTCCTGGAAGTATGAAGCAATGACTTGCTTGGGTTTTTTCACCCCCATTCAAGCTACATCTGTGCGTAAATTCAGAGTCTGAAACGCGTAATCCTGTCCCAGAGAGAGTGGGTGCATGTTAATAACACAATGTGTCTTCAACTGACATCTGGTTGCAAAACAAAAACAAACTGCTATTAAGGACCTTTTTTCCATTTTTCCCTCCTTAGTTCTTTTCTTCCATCTTCCTCTCATCTCTGGAAGCTCCATCCGTATTGGAATAGGCAGCAATTATTCCAATCTCTGTAAGTAGGTTTGTTTTTTTTTTTAAACTGCATTAATGGCATGCCTTGCAGTCACGTACTGCTGTAGGAATATTATATTTAAAGTCCTCTAGCAGATAAACATCAATCCATTAAAAAGCAAATAGCCTCCTGACTAAGAAAACAACTGAGCTGTTAACAGAAATTGACTTAACCTTGTGATCTTTATACAGACAAAACTCACAGAAATGAGTGAGAGGATTGTCTGAAATAGAGGACCATAAAATTTAGCGTGAGGTACAAGTACTTCAATATTTCCTCTTTAAAAAAAAAAAAAATCTTCCTTTTCAGCATTTTTTCTCACGACAACAAATTAGCACATAGCTGCTAGAACTGATTTACAAATTGAGCACACTGACATCAGTCAAAATTTGTATCATTTTGGCACTCACTAGTGAAACAAATATGGCTAAAAATTACTTCCAATCATTGAAATAAAACAATTCCTGACATTTGACTTCCTTCTACTCTCCTTTTTATGACTGACTTCTGTAGTTATTACATGCAAGTTTTTTGAAAAGGAAATGTAACATTATAGGAGCCAATTCTGCCCATGTCACTGGTCCTCTTCTGGCAGAAAACCGCAGGGGAGCAGAGTAGCACATCCAATCTCTTAGGTGAGAGAATGCATAATGATAAAATTATATGCACAGCAATTCAAACAACCAAGATATCTCACAGAGCAAGTGCTGCAGCTCAAGAAAAGCCATGCTGAAATGTTCTAACTAGATCATGACTTTGGTAACAACTTTCAAGCTAAGATGCCCATCATGTGTGAGAAATCATATGATTAAACCTGAAGTTTAAAGACAGAACAGACAAAAAGTTATCTTATTTACTTTGGGACATACGTAAATGAACAACAAAGGCAGGCAGCTACTATCATTCCCAGACTAGAAATACTACAAAGCATAGTGTTTGCTGCCACAACCTACCAACTTGGAGAAATTATTCATAGTGTCAAGACCAGCTTCTGTCAACACTAGGTATCTGTAGGATCTAACCCTACATTAACTTTGGTTGGTAAAGCTGAAGACAGTGCAAAACCAAATAAATGCAAAGTGTTGTCTTTCAGATTGCCTGGTAAACCCTTAAACTCCTAGAAAAAACATGTTGAAGTTGGGCTCAAGAACAAGTGCAAAATTAGTAGCTGCTGATTAAAATTGTTCACCCTTTGGTTAGCTAGGAGATGACCAACTGGCATCACCTAAGTCACAGAAAATACATAATAACAATACAAAAATGATGGCAAATTGTAAACGCTTACATCAGTATAGCTACATGTGGCGGTCTAGTCATTTAATAGTGAATTGCCTCTGGACTTGGCAAAAAATACTTGATGTGCTTATGTTGTTACAGGTCAATATTGCAAAATTACTGTTGAGATTATTTTTGCACAGGACTGTTGGTTTTATGTTATGCATGAAATGACATTTCATAGCACTTCATTATGTGAGTAGCCAGTATATGTTTAGTTTGGGGCTTCATATCAGAATAACATAATCTCTTACCCATTCTTCGCTTTTATGTTCCTTGACACTTAAGCTCAGATTTTTCCCTGCCGTTGTCTCTCGCAGAGAGGCCACTTCTTGATGGCAAGGCAACTTTGTATTGCATTAACTTTAGATTAGTGGAGTTTTGCAATAGAAGTGTTGCAGCAAACAGTTCAGAGTATTCTGAATATTGCCCTAATTTCCAAATGGGTGCCTACATCTCTTCAAAATTAAATGTTCTTGAGACAGTATTTCTGTTTTATTTTGGCTTTAACTGAGTTCAGTGTAGCCAGGCCCAATGTTCTGCCCTTCTACACAAGGGCTATCATGTTTAATTACTGTAATGCTTAGACTGTGAAATGTTCTACTGACAATAACAGATAATATTAACACAATACCAGGTGGTCAATAGCCAAAAAAAACCACCAAACACCAATAAACCAAACTGTGGCTGGTATTACGCTTTTACAGTGACCACAGAGTCTGGTGTTATTCCAGGCTGTTACTATGTACTACAAGAAGGAGACTACATAGTGGTTTCCTTCAGCTATACAGAATTCAGACCTGTTTACTCTCCCAACACTGAATTTCCTAAGCAAGTGCAAAGGCCCAGGAGCAAGACTGCAGCTTTTCTCTTGCAGAGTCAGCAGTGCCTCAAGAATACTGTATCTTGTACAGGACAAAGGGGCAAAGTCACACAAGCCAAGTCCAGGCAAGCTAATACTCAAGAACAGACCTATGTGCCTTCCAGCTGCACAGTACCAAGGCGGGTTGACCGTTCCAGCATTTAACGGAACTTTCCAATTGGAAGTAAAATTTGCTGTTAGCTTTGTTGCTTTAGATGTTTGTTTCTGAGAGAAACATTGGATTTTCTTTGCAAAGTGTTTTTAGCTTTTGGTCCAGTATGTTTGTTTGTTAAAGGAAAAAGTCAAAATTATCTCTAGAAAATATTGATGACAATGAGTATAAATCATTATTAATCAGCAGTCATAAACCTCAATCAGCATTTGTAATACTTAAATGGAGGGGGCCCAAAACTGTCAGGGAAGTAAAAAGGCAGACAAACGATTCTACCCAAACTGCCTTCCCTTCCTGCATGCTGCTGCCTCCTCCACCTCCTCCCCAGCAGTTCTGAGATTCATCTCTGAAGAAATGAATTTTAAGCACAGGTAAAAGCAAACAAATCAACTGATTTTTCAACCAGTTATCCAGATTGCCAATACATATCAGCTATTACGAAAAGGTAGTTATTTTACAACTATTAATTGACTATATAGTTATGTATTAGTATTAGTAAATTATTTATTAGTAAATCTTTATGATAAACATTTTGAACAATGTCTCTGCTGTTGTAACTAAGAGCACAAGGAATGTCCAGAGATATGTAAAATGTCTATTTGGATGCAAGAATCATGAAAAACAAAACTATAAAATATGCAGACAGCATTTTAAAATCCAGCATTAAGACTCCTGTGTTATAACCTTTATAGACCTTACAAACTTACTAAACAGAATTATCTCACAAAAATCAAGAAGGAACAAACGCATTCAGACTGTGGCTCTCTCCTCTTTCTGCATGAACACCCACCTATGCCAGGCACAGGGACATACTTGCTACAAAGGAAAAGTGCAGAAAATCCTCATCCTAAAACCAGTAGGCCCTTGAGTAGACACTTTGGATGCTGTCCCTCAGCATTCAGCTCATACACTGTAACAGCAGGACAACGGTGGAAGGCTGAACAAACTTCTACTCATAAACCAGGAAATCTTTCTGTAAACAGCAAGAATAAAACACTCTCTCCACTGCTACAGACTAGGAAGTCTGTAGCTCTTGTTCTTGGTGGCAAATCCTCTATTTTTCCAAGAACAGTCTCCAAACTCAGCCAGTTTAACACAGTTGTCTGGAGGCCAGTACTCAATGAACTCACTTTCATATGCACAGGTGGAGCCCAGTGCCTCAGTTCAAAGAGGTGAAGAAACTCGGTGATTTGGGGTCTGTGCAAGTATCTTACAGTGATTCTGTTGGCCGCACCAGATGTGAGACATGCAGAAAGATGAGAGATTGCTTCAAGCCTGTGCGTGACAGCTTTGCTGTGAGCTGCTGTCCTGGAGAGAGTACATTATATGCCAGGATGTTTAAGAGACAGACTGATAGATCTGCACAAGACTTCTGCACCCCACAGCAGTATATTCCCTTGCACTTGTAGGATGCCTTGAGAAGTGTCAGCGATCAAAGGACCAACATCTACCACCCATTACCAGTTTCTCTCCTATTTAACAGAGAATGCCAGAAACCATGTATGCCATGTAACGCCAGGCAGGGAGGGAAACTCACAGTCTAGTTGCTCCCTCTTCTCTAAGCGCACAGCAAAATTTAATCCCCAAAATAATGTGCTCTTTATTTTTCCTTCACTGGTGTTTTTTTCTTAAAGTGTGGATGAAGGCACCCATCTCTCCCTACAATTTTCCACATTGTACTTCAGGCTTTAATGACTCCAGCTGTGCAGAAAAGGAGGATATTCAAATACCCCCCGAACCACACCTCAGAATTCTTTGTTCTTCTCCCCTAATAAGTCATATCCTGCTCAGTATCTTTCTGCCATCAATTTATTTTATGATGGCTTGAAATCATCTCAGTTACATCAAGAATGATTTTTTTCACCTTTTCATTTATTAGACTGGAATCTGCACTAGGAAGGCATCAATTTCTCTCCAAGCCTGACAATTTCTCATCCTCGTTTATGAGGTTATAGGCTGACAACTCCAAATTGTTCATTTCCACTCTAACAACTGACTTAATGCTTTAGTTTCAGCAGCTTCTCCCAACTCCTACCTCCCATACCTGATTTTTTTTTTTTTAGTGGATAGAATAATAGATTAGAATTCATTCCTATGCAACTACTATGCAAAAAACAGATTAGAGTCCAACCCTGCTCCCTATCAAATAAATAGCAACAATGCTTTAGTTTTTGAAGGGGATCTCATCAAACTGGTACAAGCAGCCTTACTAAGAAACCTCTCAGAGAAGAGTACTGGGGGAGATATGTTTTAGAGGTGCTGAGCGCTATTAACTCTTGCTGTCTGACATTTCATTATGATATAACAATTGTATTTGAGCTATATGTTCAAGCACCTAAAAACGCAGTAGATGCCCAGATGCCTTTACGCAGAGCCTCCTTTCAAGGAGAGGTGGACACCTAATTATGAGCTTTTGGAAAGCCTACTTAGAGTCTCTGCCTTCAGATGCTCTGAAAATTTGGCCTTAAATTCAGAGCTGGCAGAAGCAAGCAATTCAGTTGCCTTTGACAGCATTTATGCAAACAGGTGTTTTAGCTCCAAGCCTTAATACATATGTTGCTAGAACTTCCCAAAATCCCTTGGACTGTTTATATAATAATAAATATAATGACATTACATGACATTGAGACACCTACAGTCTTCAAGGACCTATATGAAGATAATTCATTGGAGGACATTCCGGCCAAAGCCGCTTGATCACTGTCTATTCTTAATGCAAATAGTGCCTCTATGACACTTTTTTTCTTTGGCCTCTTTAATTCTAAGTTTCTTATGTTTTAATTGCTGTTTTTAGTTGCAAGCATGTTAATCCCTTCTATCATTAAAATGAGGATTTTTCTTTCAGCAATTGTTTTCCTTCTTCATCAGAAGCATTATAAAAAGAGTGAAATACATGCAGTTTTTCAATTTTTTTACTTTTGAAACTTTCCTATTGTCAATCAATCTTTTTTAGCTTCATGGTTTAAGAGAATCAGCTCTGTAAGCATCTGATCTTTACAGGTTTTCAGCATCATAGCTTTATTTTGAATTAGCTGCAAAATTGTTACAGGATTACTTCTACCAGTACCATGGATGCTTAAAAGACCCAACTAAGACTGAATCTTTATGGTGCGAGATCCTGCACAAGATAACTGGCCTTGTCCTTCCAGATTGCAGGCGTCTAGATAACACAAAAGGCGGGAAGAAAAAAAAAAAACATTGGCAGAAAAATTAATTGCTTTAGATTACATAGCAATGTAAGGAGAAAGCAAGGCTCTCCTGGCTCCTGGGACTGGTGTGTGTCCATTACTTGGCATTGACTCTTGCTAGCAAGATACTGCACTAGCTATTTTCTCTTGTAGCATCTTTTTTTCCATCTTTGTCCAATACCATATCTGTCTTTGTTCTTGGGGTTGAAGGAACAGACTTGCTGCAAGACAATTTCCAGAACATTTATTCTACTTTTACTTCTTCATATGATTATTTTATGTTTCTGAATTAATTGTCTACTAACAACCTGATGTCCATCACACTGAGACCTGATAGAAATATTCTGAAGTTACACTTGACCTCAACTTTCAGTTCCCACTTAATTAGGACAGAAAAGGAACTACAGCTGGCCTGTAATGTTTTTCTAGTTAGATCACAGATACAGGTAGATCTCCCTTCCACTGGGGAACCGAGATATATATAGAAATGACATCTTTTGCATCAGGAAGTTGAACACTTCAGTCAGTCGAACAGCTTTCTGAGTCACTCTAAATCATTTAATAGGCTGCTTCCAATTTTTAAACATTGAAACCAGGCCCCAGCTTACAGAATGGGTTCAGTCAGGGATTTCTACAGCAATGACTCAGGATCTTACAGAGATGAGCTTTACAAAAGAGATCCCAGGTCATACAGGGGAGAGAATAATAGAGTACATGGCAGAGCACCCAGCAGATTGCAAGCTATTTTGTCCCAGTTGGAAGACTACTTCTTACTAGAACAACCTCATACTGAACTTTGCTTCTAATCGACACTTACCATCTCCTCTTATTAGCAGAGTTCAATGTTTTGGGCTAAATGCTCCCCATTTATGATTATTTACAAGTTAGACTACTGAGGTACACAATGGTCATTTTCACTCTCCAAATGCACACAGTATGCAAGTCATTGGCCCAAACAACTGACAAGTACAAGACTTTTAAAATAAAGTAGGTCACAGAAAGTCCAATGCAGAACAGAAGAGACTAGAGGTTTTAGAAATTTGTAAACCATGTTTCCTTTTTGTCATCTTAATGTATTGCCCTGAAACTTGCCTCTAAAAGGTTCAGTGATGAGGCAGCCTACTATGCAATCCTCATTCCCTGTTCAGCGAACAAATGTAAAAACCCTGCAGACTTGAGCAGCTCTGAATGACAAATTAACACTCCCGGTGGATTGCAGATGCCATGCTGACAAGTAGCCCAACAATATTTAGTCAGTTGGTATTGTAATTATACCTCTGCCTCAGAGACACGTCGGTAGAGGAATGTGAATCCAAAGGGCTTTCTGGTTTTGCCTAGAACTTGGTGCTAGAGAAAGAACACACACACACTGCAAAGAGGAGCAACAAAGAGTAGTTATTTGGGATGACTTTTATGCATCATTTGAAGAGTATATTAAACTATACTAATAATCACGCTCCTCACACTAAACACATTTGTGGAATCAGATGTTCCTTTGGAAAGCATATGGGACGTTCAATAGTAGATTGGAAAAGCAGTTACAACATATTCATGCTATTGTGTGCTGGGGTGTGTGCTATATAGTACATTTCTTAGCACCAGTCCCAATCAGAAACTGTCCCAATGTTTAAGGAGAGCACAAAATCAGAATACTACCACCAAAGATTTTATATATAGGTAGACACTTTTAGAAAAGACTTTGGTTTTACAACAGCACAATCCGAAATGGAAACATGAGTGGAAACTGTACTTTTGCAACTTGATCCTATTAGCCAACCTGAAAGATGTCTAAAAACCTGATAGAAGTCTAAAATAAAAGAGAAAAAATTATGTTCAGGGCTACATTTCTGTGCTTCTGATATAAAATAGAGTTTCTACTGAATGAAGCAAGCCATAAATTGGAAATTTTCAAAGTTGGAGACATAGGATCATGCTTCAGGAGTGCTGGAGCATCTGTAGAGGTAGAAAAAAGAACTTTCCCCCAGATTTTCAAACATGTAAAACTATGATTCCCAAATACAGCCAAGGACAGCGTGGTAAAATTCAGGGCTAAAGGTAGTACCAAGCTACCTCAGTCGTATAGAAATGACATCTTGTGCCTGTCCTCTGATTTAAGGTTATTGTAAAATTCTTCAGTTGCCATCAATGTGAAATACTAAGGAATTGAGGGGCACAACAAGTCACCAGAGAGATAGGAATCTCTCTTCCTTATATTGTGTTCATCTAAATCATATAAGCACAGCAGAGCATTAAGCATCAAACTAACACATACCATGCGCTGTTTATTCTCTCATCCTCTCACCAAGCTCAAGAGTTGTTAAATCATCTCTATGCCACTGGAGGATCCTTCTTCACCACAACTATCTTCCCGCAGCTGGCTACAAAGGTTTCAAAGCCAGGCTGCAGGCAAGAATGAGGACTATGATTTTTACAAAGTGCAAAGGGTTACGTTGCAGAGAATAGTTCCTGCTGGTGGATGATCAGGAGGTTATCAGACTCAACGGTTGATATGAGAAGTGCATACCCACTTTAACAGATATATAATTCAATGGCCATTTGAGTAAAAAAAAAATTGTGTTATTACTAACATAGGAAAATACAAATCTGTGTAATGTACAATAGTTGTAAAATATTGTGTGTATTTTAATGGTGCAGGTTAATTTTCAACTTGCGGATTTATTTTATGCATCACATTTATACAATATTGCACCTTAACCTTAATTTGGTATGATCATTGTGATGGTCTTAAATCACTAATTTTCACTTCATAAATTCATTCAAATGCGTGCTGATTTAGAATACAAGCCTTGAAAACCATTAGCACGCCTTTGTGTGGCACATTCCAGTTGGGAACAGGTGGGTTTAGAACTGGGAAGTGCTTCTCCAGAAGAGACTTCATTAGCTCCTTGTCATCTGTAGTAAAAATTGTTTTCAAATCAATTTAACCTCAGGGTAAAACATACTTTAAAGACAAAATACTTTGTGTCTCTACAGAGATAGAAACATCATCTTGGAAAGTAATGTATTTTCTCACAACTAAAACTAAAATGATCCGAGGGCTGGAGCACCTCTCTTATGAGGACAGGCTGAGAGAGTTGGGCTTGTTCAGCCTGGAGAAGAGAAGGCTGCGGGGAGACCTGATTATGGCCTTTCAGTACCTAAAGGGGGCCTATAGGAAAGATGGGGAAAATCTTTTTAGTAGGGCCAGCTGTGACAGGACAAGGGGTAATGGTTTTAAACTGAAGCAGGGTAGGTTTAGACTGGATATAAGGAGGAAATTCTTTACAACGAGGGTGGTGAAACACTGGAATGGGTTGCCCAGAGAGGTGGTGGAGGCCCCATCCCTGGGAACATTCAAGGCCAGGTTGGATGGGGCTCTGAGCAACCTGATCTAGTTAGCAGTGTCCCTGCTCACTGCAGGGGGGTTGGACTAGATGACCTCTAGGGGTCCCTTCCAACCCAAAGCATTCTATGATTCTATGATTCTATGATTCTTGATATTTATAAATGCATTTGAGGGTACTGACATCTTCCACTGGAGCAGCTGTGTGGAGAATTGGAAATCATAAACAATTACTCCAAACTGCATGATTTCACAACTATGAAGAATGACAAAAAGGCTCCAAATTAAAAATACTGGGGAGCAAACAAAAACGTGATATAGTAGAATTGCCCATCTTCTATTGGGTACAGATTTGCACACTGGCCCTCTGTGCCTTTACTTTCAAGAGCTAGCATTTTTCCAGTTGGGCTTGAACTTTTATTTCCCTGTACTTCAAATGTTTTAGGTTGCTCACATGAAGTAACCTGAATACAGCTCTAGTACTCTAATGAAATTTAAAGCTGATTTGCAAAGAGTCTTTCTGCACAAAAGTCTTCCTTGCCAAACTTAGAAACTTTTTATTTTGTCATTAATGAACTATTTTCTGTCTATTTTATTTCTCTTTCCCATTACTGGAAGGCCCTACAAAACCATACAACAAAATTATGTTAGTGTATCCATTTGCGCACTCAGATGCACTTGTCAGAAAATAGTATCCCTTTTATCAAAACAAGTCTACTTTCAATAACACTACTAGTGAAATGTGAAAAAAACCCCTAAACCTTCCTTGAATAATGTGGAGGGTTTTTTCCTCTCTTATCCTGCATAATTTTCTGACTTATCTCCATTAATTTGTTTGTTCTTTATAGTATGTTAATAGATTTTTAACCTAACAAACTGGAATACATTTACATAACAATTTCTTTTTTCAATTATCTGCTCTGTGTGGTTTTAGATAGTATGGCGGGTCACATGGAATACTTTGCATTGTGTAGTTAATGTGTCAAAAAAAAAAAAAAAAGGACATACTTTTCCTGGGATAGAGATTCCCCAACTCCTCTTTAAATTTTGTATCATGCCGCTGCTGTTTGAATGTTTATGGACATCAAACAAAACAGCTGTTTTGAGTAGCCAGTGAAAGCTAAACACTTATCACTTGCTGGCATTGCATTTGCAGTGATCACTCTCTCCTCAGGCGTACCCTCAGAACTTTTGGACTAGGAAGGGGTGATCCTGGTCAGGTATGACAAGCAATGACACTCCCACCAGCACTCCCTTTTCTTGTGCAAATATGTTTTGCACAAGTGAATATGAGCTTGGACTGAAACTCTGCTTTTCTTAAATTACAGGGCTTAGGCTGGTATCGTCTCTCCTTCGAGCACAGGAAATTTCTATTCATGCATACACTATAAAAGGACAAGATAAAATTACTCTTTTCCCCCCTCTCTAGGCAGAGAGGAGTGACTCAGTTTTCTACTCAGCCCCCAGTAGTCCTGGGAAGTGGCTTCAATCTTTCAACTGAAGAGCCAGTCAAAGATTTGGGTTCATGCAGAGATGCAGACCCTTCTATATAGGATTAATGTCTCTGCAAACCAAACCTGAGTTTATGTCTCCATAAGTTTACCCAAGGCTTTATTAAGATTATTCAAAAAATCCTTCCCCATTCTCTCAGACTGAGTTCCTCCCCTTAATTGTAAAACTGGAAAGAGATTGTGAGAGAGTTATATTTACAACTAAGAAGCCCTTAATCCAGTCCTTCAGGTTTATGCAAGATAACAGATCTCTCTTTTTTTCCCCATCATTTATCCATCTTGTGTGTTAAGCTGGGGCAAATGTTAAAGCATGTAAGTCAGTCAGAAGGTTAGGTGCTTCAGAGACACGGTACCCTTGTGATTTCTTTGGTATGCTTCACCTAGACCTCATCTGTCTCAAACACTATTTAAACGATCAGCAACAACAGTATAGGAAACATTTGTTTGAGTCTGAGACCCTTTTCACATCTAACAAAGAGAAGAGAGTGTTTTCATCCATCCAGGGCTTTCAAAAGCAGGAAGATAGACTTTCAGTAGACATGTGGCTTTGTTGCTCAGGAAGGAGCTGCTTGTTACACAAAGTCATCTATTGTTTTTCCTCCTTTCAGATGAACAGAGCATTCTGCCATGTAAAAAAGAGGAACTACAGTGTGGTGACGGACTCTGCCTCTTAAACTGGCTGCGCTGTCACTATAAGAAGGACTGTGGCAGAGACTACATGTCCATCAAGCTAACATGCTCAAGTGAGTTACCCTTCACTTTCCTAAATCATGACACAATGCCCTACGAATGTGAATCCATTTGCTCACCGAACTGGTGTTTGTAACAATATACTGTTCTAAACATTAGATGTGATACAGTTTTGCTGTTGCAAGGATACGGATATTTAGAGGTTTATTTATTCATATGTCTAAATCATTTATACTGCGTGCTGATTTCAAGTAGAATGGTAGACAAATATCAGCAGTAGTGGGAATGGAAGATTTGGTTGAGCTCAAAATGCATTAAACTAATGTATTGTGAAGGCTGCTGCTCTGAAATGCCAGCTGAGTGGGGAGAAGCAAAAAAAAAAAAAAAAAAAAAAAAAGCCTAAAAAAGGCAGTCGCCATTGCTGGAAACAATTAGACACTGGCAGCTCTGCAGAGCAGTGACTGATGGTATTCTGCATTTGGAAATGTTAATGCGAATAAAATAAACTGCCAGCTGATTAAAAAAAATACTTGGGCAGGGAAGAGGAAAGAATTACTGTGAAGTCAGAGATATCGAGTGTATTCAAAGGAGTCATAGGGTAACTTTTGTAAATAGTGCAGATGGTTTTAGAACCAGATTTGTTGCAAATACTTTGAAAGATTAATTGGAGGATTTCTGATGAACAAAAGTGTGTTATACTCTCAGCAATTGCTGTTTACTAGCAAACTTGGTGAGGTAACCTTCTTGGCCTTTTCTGTTCCTACTTTTCACTTGTTATTTGTTGTTTACTTGTTAATTTCAAGTTACAGTTTTAACTCTGAAACCTTCCTTTTAACATACCCATTTTGTAACTAGCAACATCTAAAATGGCAAATTACTTTTAGACCTCTATTCTACACAGTACAAATAGGACAGATCACATACTGCTGTTACTAATTACTTGCCAGAAATATTTGCAGACTTCAGATTTTTACTTAATACAACATTGTACACAGAAGAACGTAGCTGCAATTTTGCAAAAAGACCAGAAGTTATAACAGGGAGAACAGATTGACAGCTACTGGCAATACACTTCAGATGAAAGTAAAACAAAAAATGAGTTTCAGGAGTGAGCCTAGTACACTCCATCCTCTAATGGGCATTCAGATGCACAGAGACAAGATAGAGCCAATCCAAACTAAAACCCTCTGAAACATGCATAGTGTAGACAGCAGGCTATCAACACCAACTGTTCAGTCTACAGATCTTGTCATAACCCGCTGGCTGGCTTTACAGAGGAGTTCAAGCACTCATGCAACACAAGCACTCTGTAGAATCGATCACAGTCCATTAAGTAGAGCAGGATTCAGGTCAGATCCATGGAGCACAAAAGATTATGAGTTTATAATTGAGAACTCAGAAGGGCTACAGTTAACATGCATGGGAGGACACAGAAGACGTGAATTTCGGCAAGACCTCAGGTTCTTATGCTCTTAATTCCTAGTCTAATCAGCACAGATTAGAGCTAGGTATGTGGTTTGTTTTTTTCTCTGAGGAAACATATTGGATGTGATCATGGAAGATTGAATGGGAACACGATGGTTTTGATGATCTTGCATCTTGCCTGGATCACATGAAAACCATTCAGCAACTTACATCACACATAAGTAGGCATTAATTTTCTGCCCTTCTATAAAGGTGTGCATAAGGTAAGTAGTGAGTGGCAACACACTTTTTAATATATGCAAATATGTATTTTTTTCTAAATGCAAAGCTGTCAATTCAGTGCTAATAAGAAAAAGACAGTGACAGCTGACAAAATAGAGTCAAAGTCACAGATTTGCTCTGAACGCATTACCGTAGTGAAGATCTCAAAAATACAAAACCAACAGATCATTTGCAATGGTTACAGAAGCGCACAGAAATCGGAAATTGCCTAGGGGAAAAATTCATTATTTTTTCAATGGAAAGACAGATTTGCTGTTCACAGATGAACCTGAGAGTAGACTGTCATCCAGCAAGGCACTAACATCTGTCACTTCCTATATACTTCACAGACACAGACATGTTTCAGACAGGACAAGTGCCAAAGTACCTCTGTCACGTGTTGGTTTTGCTGAATAACAGCAAGACCTGTTAAGACAATCAGCACCAACAGAAAATCTACACTGAACAACTATGCATTTAGTCTGGTGGACTACAGCTGTACAGGGATTCCCAGGGAAGCTGATCACAGGCAACTTCATTTGGCAAAGCTGGAATAAACCAGCAATTCAGTCTCAGTTGTCAACTAATATGATAGAAGAGTCACCCAGAACAACTGGGATAAAATATAGCTACCAAAGTAAAAGAAAGGTATGTCTTTCCTATGGCCCCCAGAGAATTATCCCATCAGTCTGAAAATTGGTCAATCATTCCTATCAACAGTAGAGTTATGAAAAATGCATCACAGAAGCATGGTGGGTTTTTGCTTTGGACTGGACTAAATTCTCTCTGATGGTACTTAGGTTTAAACTAGCAGCTCTGGTGTGAGTATTCAGGCCTTTAAACAAACACATAACTTCAGATTATAGAATCCAGAAGCATGGAAAGGTTGTGCTTTGTGCAGGTTTAAAAACAAAAAGGTTTTCCATATTATACCCATTAGAAGTTCATTTGTCCCAACAGTTTTCTTTTTTGGTCTGAGAAAGCCTTTTCTCTTTAAACAGTGAAATAAATGGCCAAGTTCCTCAGTCTGTTATATGTGCTCACTATGCATGTACATTCACTCCAGGGGATTTTGGATTTTTCAGTAGCTAAGGGGAATGCACGCAATCTGCTTCTTAAAACACTGGCAGTACATCAACCACGGAAGCAGGCTAATGATAGAGTGAAAGGGAAAACACTTTCAAATCACCTCCTGCCCGCTGTGTCAATAATGCCTAACCTCATATTCTGGATTCACATACTTAGGTGTTGGGAGGGGATAAAATGAGAACCTTTTGCTCTAGCATTTGTAAAATCAGATACAATAGTGTCTATAATGGGGGCTCCCTGTACCAGTAACCACTGTCATGTGGTCTACCACTACCATGTGGTCTCAGTACTTACTTAGAATAAGAGATTGCTAGGCAGGTAAGCAGGATGTCAGAAATTGGAAGGGCAAAGGAAAACGAGATGCTAAGAAAGGCATTCAGAAATAAATACCTAGGAAAGGGGAAAAACAAAACTGGCAGCTCTTTCTCAACCATATTACACCATTTTTACTGTCATGTAGCTCACTGAAATCTATGGCCTACTGCTGTAAGACAATAAAGAGGCCATGGTATTTTGAGGATATCCACCACTATTGTGGGCAGTCCAGTCACACTAGAGCTCTTGACATTATTCTTTGTCCAGTTATGAGCAAACAATAGCAGAGACATTCAACATTTCCTGTTTGAGACAATGAGAAAGATTCCAAAGGGCTTACACACAGAATTGTGGTTATAAAGGAAAGACAGGCTATAGTATTTTACACATCCTTTCAGACCTAGGCTCGTATGGGAAAAGCTTTGCGGCTAGCCATGGTAAAGTGAATTTTCAGGAAAGGGAAGGGAATCGGGAAAAGCTTGGGTCCACAAGATCAACATCCACAGTATCTACTGAGAGTAAGAGCGGACTTTCCAGCGAGGCTGTATTCCAGGAGATTTCCATCGTACGTTTAGCATATTGCTACCAGATGGAAAACGTCCATGCTATTGCTGCAAACCATAGTCTAGTTCTGGCAGGAAGATACTCAACAAATGGTGGATGGAACAAGAAGAATGTGGGATAAGTATTTTGAGAGGAGGGAAACTTTGTTCTTTTTGTAGCACCTCACACATCCAGTTTCCTAACCATGGCTTCTAGGCATTATGGTAATATAAGTAAAGAATAACAATAGCAGTCAGTGTGTTGCATCATAGCTCCTAAAAGGCTGTTTATGGCATCACAGTAATCAACAACAGCGTAACAAGCTATGTGTGTGCATTCACAGAGATGTTTCTTACACAACCAACAGTATATATGCTTACCAACAGGTGATGTGTGCATACACATATATAAACACAGGTCTGTAAAAGAGGTACCTTGATGTGGAAAGAAAAAATAAAAGAGGAGTTACTTTCACAGGATTATAAGTACCCACAATTTAGTTAATTTTTACCTTCCATAGTTATCTTGGCTTTCAGAGGCAAAATAGTTACTTCCTTAGCTTACTCTCAGAGCTTAATTTTAGCATTTAAGAAGCAAAACACTGACATAAGCGTATTTCATTTAATGTGCAGCTACCATGAAATTCAGCCTAATGGGAAAGAACATTAACTATTTAAAGTATATTTCAAGTATGAATATATTTGCCTATTCCCTCCTGTATCGGTCAACCAGAATCACCACATGAAAAAATGCATTTGTGTATCTTTCTTCCTCTCTTCCCCCCCCCCCTTTCTCTTTCTTGTGCTTTCCTTTCTTAACTTGACTGACGGTGGTTTTTTTGCTGTTAAATCCTCTTGAATCAGAAGCAGAACCACTGCTAAGTCTTAACAAAAGCATTGTACTGCATGTACTCAAGGGAAGCTGCCCTGAGAAGCAATGCATGGATTTGTTCCAGTTGAGAAAACAAGCTAATATTTCCCTTGCTGTAAGAGGAAATCAAATGTATAATCTTTGCTCAAGGGTTAACCATACATTTCTCAGAAAATACACTCAGCAAAATAGTGTTGACCTGTAGCATTTAAGATGTACTTGCCTTCACCTACTCTTTTTCCAGTCCTCTAGCCAACCATTTAGCATAGAAGCTTACATGCATACAAAGATTTTAGCTATCTTCTAGTGGCTCAAATTACCTTGTGCTTTTTTTTTTTTAAGGCTCTATTATCTATCTAGAGACTTTCCTGAAACCATGAGAAAGTAGTATTAAAGGCTAAAATTTTGGTTCAGACTAAAACATACATTTTCATGGGAACCAAAGAATTTGCCCCAGTGAAGCCAAAGATAGTCATAACTAGTGCAATCATTGCTCCCACTTGCAGGGGTTACATGACTGGAGTCTTCTGTACCAAAAAAATTATCTTTTATGTCACTTGATACTTCTCTCTGTATTAAGGTAATTAAACACTGCACAAAAACTTAAAATAACTGTCATGAAGACTTTATTTAAGGCTCATATTAACAGGAGCCAGGTTAATGTTTGCTCTAAAGCTGCATCTACGCAGATAATCCCACAGATTGCCTTTCTATTACATACCATAGGCCATTTGGATTAATAATCTCCATCACTGTGCAGCTTTATATGAAATCACATAGGTAATCCTGCCTGTACAAAGTCCTCTCTCGATAATCCTGCCTAGAATCAACCAGGATGGTTAACATAATCTTGTCATGAGACTGTTGAGGAAAGTATGTTTGAATACTATCCAGACATAGATTTCAGACAGTTCTTGTCAGAAAAGTAGTTTTCAAAAGAGGCACAGTTCTGTTATTTAAACAGCTATTACATGAACATAACAGTGCTTAAGATGTTACTACAACAGCCATTGAAAATATTAAATTTTAACCTAATAAATGCATTCTTTTGTTTCCATTCATTCCAATTTAAATCCATTAAATGTCCTTTTAAAGTTCTAACTGAAGAAAAGGAATTTGTCATTTCAAAATCTCCGTGCACATTTGTATCCAGGATTCCCCTAGTCCTTGCATACAGTTTTAGGAAAGGTATATAGACCCTCTGAGTACCGGTTTACATACTCTAGATTGTCAGTGGAGAAGGACAGGTACTCAGGAAGGTGATTTCAGCGAGGTTCAACGTGCCCTCTAAATGCATCCAGTCTCTCCTTACTGCCCAAATGGGAAACCTAGAAAGCATTGATTCCTAAAATAAACTCCAAAGTGAAGTTCCATAAGTGGGTGAATACTTGCTCTTGATCTGTGCAATACTGTTATGCACCACTGAAATAGATAGGAAAACCTAGTTTTAGCAGTCACCGAAGGACATAGAAATGGAAGGCATGTTGGAGGCACTATCTTACAGGAAAGAACTCCAAACTCAAGAGACCCAGTCTGTCCTGGTTCTGCCAATTTCTTCCTGAGAAGTCATTTCATCTTCTGTTAACTTCATTTCTTCACCTAGCAAAGGTACATAACTATAATTGTCAGCTTTGAAAATGGCTGTATTACAGGCACCATAGCACTCTTAACGAAGCAACAGAATAATTCCTTATGTTCAGGAATATCTTTATAATTAGGAAAAAGACTTCAGCATCCCCCAAAAAAGATAATGGGAGGGGTGAAAGGGAAAAAAAAAAAAACCTGTTTGCATCTAATTCGGAGGCAATTAGTAAGCCAGTTCTTAAAATCTTGCTGACTAATTCAGGCTTCTTAAGACATCAAATTGTTTGTTGTAATGGTGGTTTAAAAATCTTTATCATGCAATTTAATTCTGAATTCACTGCTACTTGGTACTCTTATTTCTTCTTTGCTTGCTTAGTCACAAGAAGATGCTTTGGCCTCCAGTTAGATTTCAGTTCTTTGGAGCATTCAAGAAATTTATTTCTGTTTTATTAGGAGATTTTAGATTGTTCTGGAAATTACTATCTACTCTTTCCCTGTTACAACAATATGCAGCCTATTGCATACAAAAATGCTGTTGCTGGACTTGTTTATAAGTTTCATGTACTACCTTAGTCTGGATTATCAAAACTAATGACAACAATACCCTCTTCCCTTACAACTTTTATTTATCCTTTCTAAGGATTAATTTGAAAGACTGCTTCTTCCAGTGCTGTTATGTTTATTCAGCATATTTTTCTCTTTTATTTGCTGACATTAAGTTTTATCTAATGAATATTGTAGTGCATGCTGAGGGTCGGTATTTGTTAATCTTGCCCAATATAAAAATTGTACTCACATACTACCAACTTTTGTAAGCACAAATGAACAGTGGACATAGTTGAAATAACCCTCAAGTAACTGTTAATTAGAGCAGAACTTTTATCTGTATTATGCATCTTTAATTTGACAACTTCTCTTTTCATAAGCACGTAGCTAAAAAGAATAGAGGGTTTAGAAAATAACTAAGCATAGAATTCTGGCGTACAGTAAACATAAAAGGCAAGCCTGCATGGCTCTGGCACCCTTTGTCTCCTAGCTAGAGAAATTAGCAATGGCTAATGGAAATGAGTAGCCTTAAGAAAGGGGCATGATCAGGTACTATCAGGCAAAGATGCCAGTGCCAGGTCTTCCTGAAATGGGACAGTCGTTCTGACAATGACCCTCCCTTGCTCCATGAATTTAGAAAATGCTCAATTCTGCTGAATACAGCTGTTTACAAGGTAGAGATAATACTGAATTGTCTGATAAGATACAAAGAATGACTAGTTCAGTTTCATAGTGAGAAATTATCAGTATTATTGTTGTATTTTGAAATATATTAAAATATTTCTCTGTATGGCTGCATTTTTTCAGGAAGAGAAGCCAAGGTTTAAAAGGGGAGTTTCTATCAAGGCAGCCTGCCAAAGGCTGCTCTGAAACTCACAGACAAGAAATTAATCTAGTTAAAAAGTTATCTTGATATGCCTTTTCCTTCATCTGTAAGTCTATGAATTTCAGAAAAAGCTACTTGAAAACATTTCAGTAATTTTTATTATAACATTTCTATAATACAAACTTTCAAAACAAGAAGACAAGAAAAAGCCCATCAGCTAGGCAAATACTGTTCCCACAATGTAAATAGGTAAAATAGTGACAGTTTTTGAACGTGCATCTCAGTGCTCCCTGACTTGGAAAGTTTTGCATGAATAAAATCCAGAATGCATTTACAGCGCATAAAGTATGCACATAAGCACTTTCCTGAATTGAGGCCTAACTTCTTTGTCCACAGTCTCTTAATAAATAAATAGCAGAATCCAGCTTTTTGACACATTAGCTTTACGAAACATGAGTTAGTGGGAAACACTATATGCAGTAGAATTGAGAATAAGATGAAAAATACAGAGCGAATAGAGAACAGTCAGCTGGGCCAGGGGGCATAAAGCCTCCTTGAAATCCTAAATTCAAATATGCCTTAAGTCATGACTGAAATAATTTGGTTGGTTTCATCTGAGTGGCTAATAGAAGAGGCTTGTTCATATCCTTACATTGCAAGAGAAGTGTTTATAGCTGCCAGGCTTCATTCCAGAGAGAAAACTGGCAAATAAATGTATATTATATATAAATACATAAGCAGGGTAGGAAAAAAAAAATGTAATGGTAGACAACAAAATATTCTCCTGATCTCTCTTACTAAGCATCATTGGAGACTCTCATAAACAACAGTAATTCACAGAACTCGTAAATTATGTTTATAAATGAATGAAACCCTGATGACATCTTTCTCTGAGGAGAGAAGTAGAAGTAATACCCTCAGTCCTGTGAGGGAGAGCCAGAGAAACGCACAAACCAGCAATATGTGAAAGGAAGACTAAAGAGTTCAGGGTCTAATTTAGGTGATGCTTCTGGCCTAAGGCACTAGTAAGTCCTTCACCATCTTTGTAACACTGCACTTGCCATAGCTATTACATGGGAAAAAAGATTCTTTGTTGGGAATTAAGCATCCTTTTCTAACAACCTTTAGTGCAGTTACAGGGAGAGCCTTTGTTTTCCATGGATTCAGGTGTCTGGCCGCAGGAGTGCTGGATTAGTTTGAATTACATGCCTGTTTGGTAGTTGGATCTGCTTGGTGTTCGTAGGTGAGCCCTGCGATCGCAGCGTGGCGCTTCTGAATTGTGTCAACATAGTCATTTATGCATCTGCTCTAGAAACAAAGCCTGGGGACCGAACCTGTGGCTGTAGGAGCAAGGTCAGAGTGCCAATTCTGCTTCCAGATTAAAATTGTGGGGAAGGTTTTTATTCACACAGTGTGCTTCACACCACGGCCATAAAAAGTTGTGGTGGGTTAAGTCAGGGAATGGTGCTCTACCAGGTAAGGGACAGGAACGGTTAAGGCTGGTGGTGTTTTCTGCATGCCTCTGCTAGTGAAGCCACAAGTCTGCTACTAAGAAAAACCCCAGCCATTCTGGGGATTCTCCCAGGAAAGAGAAATGTCAGAACTGACACAATGTTTGTAGTAATAAGCTGTGTTGGCAAAATTCTTGTAGATGTCACCAAAATGTAAATGAACTCCACTGACTCAGGGAAGCAATCTCCAGAAGAGAGACACACAGCTTATTTGCATTTAGCGGGGGATTACAAATATCATTGTTCTCCTCTCAGACTCAAACTGTTGGCTCAGTGTCAGCAGTGCAGAGATGCATTTCTCATTCTTGAAACTAGTTTATTACCAAGAGATTAAAGTGTGTATCCCTGTGCTTGTCAGCTAGCTCCTTTTCACACATACTTTGCTGCAGGTATCCTGATTCTCAGTACTAGGAATATAGGATGTGACATAGTGCAGCAGAAACATGTAGAAGTACACAATTGGTACAAAACCAAAGAGGTCAGTCAATGAAAATACAAGACAGATTCATCACTTCAGTAAGATACAGTGAGGCCAGTCTCCACAAGCTTTCATTAGGCTCCAGACGTTTTCTTGCCTCAAGGACTATGCTGGAGATAGTAGTCAGCACGGGCTTCACAAAGTGCTACAGAAGCCCCATTCTGGAAATACTCCATGAAACATGAGTTAACAAGAAGGACAGAAAGTTTACCTGATGATGAAAATGCATGAACAAGGCAGGTATAATACAACATCTTAATTTTTGTTGTCTGGAGAAAGGAAACATTATCAGGATAAAACCAAATCACACAAAAATAGTATCGGAATGTTACTTACATTTCCCACTTTTTAAGGAATATAGAGCAAAATATGAAAAAAATCTAACAGACATAAGTGCCATACTTTCACCATAAAAAAATAAATAGCATAGTAATCCCCACCGCAGAAGAGATGAAAGCATCAAGAAAAAAAAAAACAAACCACTAGCCATGTTTCCATGGCAAGTCTCTTTTTCCCATTTTCTACCTTCACATAACCCGTGTAATTTTCATTAGAAGTAATTGCTCAGCTTAAGGAAACAGTGTGCTGGTAATTCGTGCCTCTCTCACAGGTCATAGAAAGTGCAGGAAAAATACGCAGAATTACAACGTGACTTAACACCGAGCATAAGACATGGATCATGTGCTGCAGTAAGCATCGGTTGAGTTTAATTTAAATCACAAGTCAATTCAAGGAAGAGCAGAGTTAAGCTGTTGCCCTTTTAGTTGTTGACCTAGGAAACATATTCAGTTAAAGCGCCGCTCTACTCAAATACATTGGTGTGTCAATTCACAGCCTCCATGCAACCATCTGTCCTCAGAAGACTGCAATGCAATTTGAACACTGCCAGCCTTTTCAGTAAGCACACGATAAATGTTTTTTTGACAAAATTGGATCATACTTGTACTAATAGAGGTCAGCATGGGATTTCATGACTGAACAAGCCAAAAGGGGGTCACAGTCTCGATGTGCTAAAATTGTGCACATTTAGTTTATTGTTTGGTGCTTGAGAAATTGACTTGTCTCATGAGAGGTGCAAAATAAGTCCACAGATTTTCCTTCTGTAACCCACCAAAAGCCATGTGACCTGTCATATAGGGAACTACAATGGCCTGCCACATGTTACTTCGAAAAATGGGGCACCTGCAGCATCAGAGCTACATGGGGATAGTTCTGCTCTTGGTCCACTGCCTTTAGCAGTTGTTTCATCCAAGTCAGAAGGGAAGTGATGGGAGAGAAGCCTGCCTACTCCGTCTCCTCCGCAGTTATGAAGGACAGGCAAACTGGCATTCACCAAATGGAAATAAAATATGCCTTAAAGTCAGCATCTCTCCTACCGCTTTACGGAAACATGAAAACCTTGCTTCAGTCTGCGAAGTTGCAGTGAAAATAGCCTAATTTTATCAGTAGAAATTGCCAACAAGAATGAGAAGAGCTCTTTATTAAAGGATGATAAGTGAAAGCTAAGATTAAGGCTGACATTAGGCAAATTGATTTCATATTAATCTTGATATGAACTACTTGTGATAATATATGTATATACACATTTGTAGGAGGCAGACACGGGGTTTGATGTATTCATATTAAATTATCTTGAGTAAGAATCCAAAGGACAGTGTTTATAGAGTAAATAAGACTAGTGAAATGTTCCATTAAGTCAAAGACATCCATCACAAGCTTCACCACATCCCTACCATAGAAAGAGGTTCCATACAAATGTTATATACACACTGATGGAGCCATGGCCACAATCTGTTCCTCTCTCCACAGGCCTTTGAGCCCCAAATTGCACACTGCAGCCAGGACTGCTTTGTGTGATAAGGCAACTAATCCTTTGAACCCAGTCTTTGACCTAACTGAATAGGCCAGTGACTGAACTTGCTGCATCCTTTTCCTGTCCACCCTAAACAAGCTGTTCTGTGCAAGGAGCAGAGATGAGGTGCTGGAGCAGAAGGAAGAGGTGTTACTGTTTTCATTGGCTCCTAGTGTTAACTACAAGGACAAGTAAGTTGAATTTTTATTTCGACAAAATTTAATGGAACAACTGGTACAAATGGTATTTTAAAAGAAAGATCCCATTCTCACAGATGAGGTTTTTTTTTACCATCTCCTCCATGATTTCCTCCTTTCACTCAGGAAGGTAGTGTCACCTTAAAGAAGCCACATCTAAAGCAAATGTGACAGATCAACTATGTAGTATTCCAAGGTTCAAGCCCCCTTCTCCCACATTTATTCTTGTAGTTCAATACCAATAATGAAGATTAAGTATCTTGTCTTTACAGGAACACATTAATTAGAATTAAAAATTTGTACTTCAAGACACGGCAAAACCTTGAAGTTAGATTTCTCTGCTTAAAATTGCTTTTAGAATTTATAAAAAAACCCAAAACCTAACATCAAAAAACAATTTGCCAAAATTCCAGTGGAGAAAAAAAAAAACTTAACTGAAAAAATACAACCATAACAAAAAAGTATATTTCAAATCTTATTCAGTATGCTTGCAAATAATGATTATAGTTATGTTCCTATCTTATAGATGTTTGCATGGATGAGTAATCCATCAGATCTCATACCGTGATCGTTATGCATGTACCTTAAACCTGCACATGTAAAACTTGTATGAATGCAGTTTTGAAAAAGACAGCATTCCCCCAGCACATCTTACTGATATCCTGCTCATTTGGAATCCTACCTTGGTGAAGTGTCTGCATCTTTGTAATTTCATGTTTGGGAATAATTGAGAGATGAGCAGATAACTGAGCACAAAATAATTTGACTGGGCACTGTATTGATTCCTCCTATAATGATTCAGGAATTGGTGGTGAAGATTTGTTTGGATAGAGGAGTAGTAGTGCAAAAGAAATTACAGGGTACCTGTGCTTCATCAGTGGTATCTACCTCATAGTCAGTGGGAGTGTAAAAAAAGAAACCTTGTGCTAAATTAATCAGAAATGTAGGTCCATAATTCAACAGTCAGTAATCACTTGACAAATATTGTAAATTAATGCATTATATGATGTTCATTACTTTTTATCTCAGTCACAGTAATTTTCTAAGGTTGATATGTGTATGTTTCTCTTTGCAGATTTTTTGCATAATCAAACACTCATAAAAGGTAACATGAGGAATAAACAATACACATTATTAGGCTATCTCTAATCTTGCTTCACAGGCAGGGTTTATCTCCAAGTAACACAGGAGATGAACAGGAGCAGTGACTTTCCTTTCAGAACCAAAAACCTCAGTGAACAATCTTAGCACTTCCTGAACCAACAAGGTTGCCTGCACCTTTCACAAGCATTCAGTGCTTGCAAGCTCAGGTATATAGTTAGCAATGAGGCCATCTGTTTTTATCATCAACCCCATCTTCCTTGGCCCAACCCTAAAATCTGGTATTTTAGGAAACTATGCAGCAGCTGCTAGTTAGAAAAATCTGTGATCTCATCCCCAGAAGGACTTAACAAGATAGTATTAACAAGTGACACAGTAAATACGAATACATCAATTATTTTAATAATCCAAACAGCATGATGTTTCTTGTATCGTATGCTGTCAGCACAAGGGAGATCAGAGGATCTGAAGTGAAAGTCCCTGTGCTATATGATATTCAGTACAGCCTTTAGAACAAATTGTAGTGGGACAACATGCACAGGCTGAACATTACAAAGCTGTAGGTCTAGCTCCATAAAACACAGTGCTTATCCTTGTTAACATTACTAGCACATTTCTCCAATTAATACCAATGCAGAAGCTATCTAGAAGAAGGCAGGAGTTCAAACAGGATTTTATTTTTACATAGAATTCATACCTTCCTTGGTAAAGGATTGCAATCTATCCCTTTATCTCCAGTAGCTAAAAAAACCAACCAAACAAAAAAAAAGCCACCACACAAAAAAACCCACCCACAAAAACCAGTCACCTAACAACAAAAAACACAAACCAAAACCACGCACAAACAGACAACCCATGCAAACCACAAAACCAAAAAATCCCACACCTAACTTCAAACCACATTCCCTTACCAATTTACAATGGAAGGCAGGACCTCTCCCTTCTCCAAGTCATGAACATATCACCACCACTCTTGATTAAGACCCCTCAAAAGATACCTTGTGATGCACAAGGCAAGAGTGAGGAGTTAAAGGAACTATTTGATACACGCAGAGATTTCAAATCTTTCCCATTTAATGTTTTTCCTCCAGCTTCAGGACAGTGAGCACTTTGGATAAAAAAAAAAAAACAAACACCACCACCCCTACCAATCAAAAAAGTATCCACTTTCCATTACCATTCTAACTGGGCATTTTGCCAGTACAATTATATTCAGGATATGCTGTGAAGTCCATGGTTTTATAAATTCTGAGAAATAGCTATTCACCTGCTATTCCAAGGTAACATAATATTTCAAAATTGGTTTGAGGCAATAGGGTAATTCTGAGTTTACATCTTGCCTCTACAGCAGATCAAACACTTACTATTAGCTTTTTATTAATTAATAGGGGGCTCATCTTGGCTCTTTACATATTTCACTTTCCAGTTACGATAACTATCAGGAGTTCATGCTTACATTAAAGCACAAGAGCTTTAAAGAGAAACCAGCCACTTTTTCCAAGCTTATTTTTGTTCAATTTCAGCAAATTAATCGGTCATTGCATTACTCTTGTGTTGTGGTTTAACCCCAGCTGGCAACTCAGCACCACGCAGCCGCTCTCTCACTCCCCCCATAATGGGACAGGGGAGAGAATCAGAAGAGTAAAAGTGAGAAAACTCGTGGGTTGAGATAAAGGCAGTTTAATAGGGAAAGCAAAAGCTGCGCACGCAAGCAAAGCAGGAATTCATTCGCCACTTCCCATCGCAGGCAGGTGCTCAGCCATCCCCACGAAACCTGGGCTCCATCATGCGTAACGGTTACTTGGAGAGCCAGACACCATTACTCTGGATGTCCCCCCTTTCCTTCTTTTTCCCTCAGCTTATATACTGAGCAGGACATCATATGGTATGGAATAGCCCTTTGGTCAAGTTGGGTTAGTTGTCCTAGCTGTGCTCCCTCCCAGCTTGTTATGCACCTGGCCAAGCAGGAGAGGCTCAAAAAGTCCTTGAGTAGCTTAAGCACTACTTAGAAACAACTAAAACCATCAGTGTATTATCAACATTCTTGTAGTACTAAATCCAAAACACAGCACTATGAAGAAAATTAACTCTATCCCAGCTGAAACCAGGACATCTTGCTTTAAGCAATTGAAGTTCAAGGCTTCCACGTTGTCTTAGCATTCACTTCGTTCACTCATTCAGCTCTCACATAGACTGGTAATCTTCAGTGGAGGCCTCAGATTTCAGCTGTGTGTCTCACCAGACTTTGGGTAGATGACCTGTGGAGATCACTGAGGTAAAACATGAGTTCCAGCCCTGGGGTTCAATTATGGTGGTTGTTACCTGGTCCCCTCCAAGAGCCGCAGCACCTTCTCACAGGAAAGGATGAAGTTTTTACTGCTCTTCAAAGCTCTGTGACTCTACTGCTGTTGGAAGGGATTTTCCCCAAGCCTTTAATTGCAAGGTCATTATGAAGATAACATCCAGCACAGATGACATAAATCCCACTGTATTTTGCTAGGATTTGAAATGGTGCTCCATTTCTTTAGAAACCCTGGAGCACCAGTTCTCCCCTTTTATTACTTTCAGTGCTACATCACTTTCATGAATAAGCCTTTTTCAGAATAGCATTCACTTTCCTCCAGCTCACACATTGTATTTCTACTGTCTCATATAAAATAGGAGCTATTTTCATGCTGTCAGTTTCTTCACAAAAAAATTCATTACCTACTAATGCAAAGAATATAAAATTTCAACTAGCTTTTAGTCTCTGAATATCTTTTAATCTGATTATTCACATGTAAGAAATTGAAGATGTTCATACATGCACCCCAGAATTGAAGTAGCAGTGTGTCCAGCTATCTCACGCAAACACTAGTCCACATAAGAGCAGGTGCATAGAGTTTACATATCCAAGTTTAGCATTCTCTTTGAGATAGTGATAAATTCTTCTAATGTGAACTTTTTACATTGCCCTCATATTAATGCACATTCTGAGTTCTCCTGTATTGCAAGACTATAATGTAATATATAACTTTTTGGTAGGGAAGAAGGTATGTTTAGTTAATTTGAATAGAAACACCTTAACTGGCCATGCCATGTGAATCCTCTTGGCCTCACTATGAACCTAACAATGTAACTCTTACCTGCCAGCACATAGTTAAAATGAATAATTAAGGCAAATAAGAGGAAACTGAAGAAGGGGTTCCCTTTTTTTTTTTTGGTGCTTCTTTTTTGTTAAACAACAATTCTAAAAGTCCTTGCTGTTAGCAAACATGTAGATGAAAATCCCTTTGCAGTCATGTGTGATCAGAATAACCAGAAACAGAAATAACTTCCTTTTCTATTACAAAGTTGTTTATATCTTTCTCCACATATTTGCCCATGCACTTGAAAGGGGATAGAAAAGGATTTTACATCAGCCTAGACACTAGTTTCTCTCCACCAAGAATCCCATAGCTTTTTTCAAAAAATTCTTTTTTTTTTCTCCAGTGGGTAAATGGGAACGGTTTAACAGACACATTTCCACTGGGAATATTAATAGAAGTAAGAGGTAGGATGGTTGGCATACAGGCATGTTGACAGTTAACAGCAGGGCTCAGGAAATAATCAAGGGTCAATTTGTGCTGCAGTGTAGGGTTAATAGTCAAAGGAAGATGATTCTGCCTCATCCAAAATAGCAACTGTGTCCAGAGGTGAAATCACAGTTATCCGATAAACTGCAAGAACAACAGCTAGTGAGCTTTACCATTAGCCTAAACATACAAAGTGCATCTCTCTGATGTGAACGCTGCAGTACTGTGAGTCTTCTCTCCTCTTCAAGCCCGACTCAGGTCTGCCAGCCAGGTGTGAGTACCAAGCAGCACCTAGACACTGCAGAGCATACATATGGAATGGTGTTTGGCTGTGTGACAAGTGCTGTACTCCAGTTCACCAATCCTCTAACCAAACAGGTCTTCTATAGTAAGCAATAGGGATTTTAAAGAAAGGTATTTTCCCCCAGTTTTTCAAATAGTAATGTTCAAGTAATTTAATTTATATAGAACTTTCAGCGTCCTTGAATTTTGGTGGCTCCTTCAGCAACAAAGAGACTAGGTGATTGAAATTGTCCCAAGAATCAATATCTCTTTTGCTATTATTGACATTCCTGCAGCTGCCTAAGCAGAACTCCTACTCCCATTCAGACAAAATCTGAGGGAATAAAATCACTTCTTAATGGTATGAGAAAACTCCTTGATTTATGCGGGCAGATACTGCTGTAGCTTTTACAGATACAAATGATAATATGTCATACTATAGGCTTTGTATACTCTGTGACATCAACACCATAATTCATATGGAAGAGCATAACAACACTGCAAAACCATTTTAATTATTTAAAAAAAATTCAAGTCACCTTGAAAGAAAGACTGATATCATCTCTTAAAGAAAGATCTTTGGATTCCAGCATTTGTTAACACGTTTCTATCTTAGCACCCAGTTCCTTATATAACTAGCTAGATCAGTATTTCAGATGTCATTATTTTCTAAGTAGTGAACATCAATCATTCGTCTACAAATGGGTTTTTTTTAGTAGATACTACTGTTGAAGACTGGAGATGAGGATGGAAAAAGAAATAGGGTTATTTCAATAAGAAAAGTCCTAAATAAGAAGCAGCACAGAGAATCATAGAATCGCTTTGGTTGGAAAAGACCTTTAAGATCATCGAGTCCAACCTTTAACCTTACCCTGCCATCCCACCACTAAACCATGTCCCTAAGCACCTCATCTATCCTTTTTCTAAATACCTCCAGGGATGGGATAGCCACAAGCACTCTAGGAGGAGTGTTTCAGGTATATATATTCCTGAAGCTCAATTAGCAGTTCAATCTCAGAGCTCTGTTGCAGATACCATCTTTATTAGCTCTTTTCCAGAGTTTCAAATCATCTGAACAGGTTAATAATTGCTGAAAGATGCTGGTTAATAGAACCAATCAAATAGTTCAATGCAACAAAAGGAAAATACAAACCTCATAATTTAAAAAGACTCATAAATTTGAGCCAGTTTAATAATAAGAAGAAGTGGACAGCCGATTTACAGGTTCATAAATGGCTATAGCAGGCAATAGAACACAAGTCAGCTGCTCACCGGTTGTTACTGTTAGAGCTAGCAAGAATTTCATCACTGCCTTCTTATTTTCTCAGTGGAGGTAGAAAGTAAAGTTTGTAAAGAATGGAATTTTTCCATGGAAAGTTTTGGCTTTGGGATTTTTTCCCCCCAATGTAGATTAGGTTTCCTGCCTGGGCTGCATCTTCCATGAGTTGTCATCTGCCCTATAGCTACCTCTTTAGGTCACATTACATATAATTCGGACAGAGCTCACCCGCCTAAAGAGAAGACAGGAGACATCTAGATCACAGTTCAAGCAGACAGACTGCTGAGGTAAAATACATAATTATTTGCCAATTACAATTTTTCAAACCTTTCCGTCTCAGAATAAAAACCAAAATTACTATTTTTTTTGAAACTTATGTGCCAAAATACCGTTTCTCACAATAAAAAAAAAAAATTACTGCTTTTGCCCCGGTCAAGTCTCTACCAACCTAAGTTGGATCTGAGCTTATGAAGGTAACTTTACTTTAATGGGTAAAATAGGATTCTCATCATACTTATTTGAAAGCCCTAATATAGAGTTTCTGAAAAAAGTAATAGGTTTGGGTCCTGCTTATAAAATCGTATTAGTTCAAAGTTGTTTGTATATGAGAAAATAGGGGAAGAAATATATTGTCCATCACAAAGCGAGCTGTTACACTTCCAGAGTGATTTGTTTCACTGCAGTGGTATTTATCATGTTGATAAAATAGACCATGGATCTGAAAATTGGAAGATTTTTCCTGTTAATTTGAAACAGCACCTATACATGCTGCTGTGACATCAACATAATACCCTAAAGCCACAGCATCTGAAAAGATTTATTTTCTGAGCCCTTATGCAGCCACATTCTCTTTGCTTCTGACATTCTCAATTTGCAGGCTGCTGGTGATCCAATCTTATTCATTCTGGCTCTATAATAAGGATGTCAATGCAAGAAGAGAAAAGTCATTATCTGATAGCCAGCAGACATGATAAAAAGGCAGAGTTAGATATCTCAGAGGAAAGGCCACCCCTTCTGCCTTGGATGAGCTTCTCAAGGTCATGGGCGGCTTTTGTATCTGTAACTATGCTCCAAATTCACTTTAAGCTGAGGACATCTGATAAAACTCAGATGTCCCTACCACACAGTCCTACGCTCTAAATAATGTTTTGATTTTTTTTATTAGTCAGTGAAGTTTTAATTATGATTAGAACATAACACATATATGCAGTGAGAAAGGACAAAGAGGCAGTGTGAGCTGCAGAGAAACTTAGTCTAAATTTATGGGTCCTGCCTGATTAATGGTGTTCATATGGGTTTCGATTATGCTGAAGTATCTCCCACAGTAGCAATAATCAGGCAAGACTAGTTAACCATTTGTATAGAAAGACTTTTACCTCAAATCTGAAAATAATAACAAATATCATCTGGTTTGGGGAACTGTGTAAATGTCACAGTTGCAGCAACTGACAGCAAAAATTTATTTATTCATCAACTTTGCCAAATAACTCCCAAGTACCATTCCAGAAGATAAGCTACCATCAAGCACAACTTAATGGGCTCTCATAAGTAAGTGGCTGCAAGTTTGAGCTGCAATATACATGAGCTAAATTAGATCAAACAATCTTTAATCTTTGAATATGTACACCATACGATGCCCTTTACAAGCCACATTAAGGTAAAAGTTTGAAGCAATCCCTGTACGGTTATTATTGAATATCAATTGTAGTTTAAGAGGCAGTTTGATTTTATGTGGGCAAATCAGAAAAGCATACAGAACAGGAGGGCAACACGTGACTGGCGCCTAGGCTGTAGGCAGCAGAGGCAAGCAATGCGAGACAATTAAATATGCTCCTGGGCCTCCTGAACTGAAAATTCCTTTCCCCATACTATTTGCATGGCTCTTGTAAAACTGATTTATAGAGAGAACATTCCTGAAATTGTTCTAGTCTTCCCCTCATTTGCTCAACTTTGATGCAAGATAATAAGATAAATGCAAAAGGACCCCAGTTGCTGGTTCTTAGCATCATCATCAATTCCTTTTAAACACTATTTAAACATTTAACATACTAAGGAAGCAGTTCTTACCTGCTTCCTATATCTCTCTAGAATACAGGAATAATCTGATGCGCAGTGTTCCCATAGGTAAATGAGTGTAACTGGTGAGCTGAGTGGTTTGAGTCTTCTGGTGTTAAAAGACACACAGATATGAGCTTGCATTGTAGCATCAATGTCTGCACTACTGTATAGCTGCTTTAGAGGGCAAGAACCCAGACATTCAATGCATTCAAATGTTAAGGCAGTGCCACCTAAGTTGTTACACTGGACACAAGCCATTGCCATAGCCGGACCTACAAAAGCCTTTCTTCAGTGACCAATTTTCCATCTTCCATGCTTTAACCATAGCTACAAAATCCCTGTACTTACTCTGTTTTTAAGTCTTTCTTGGTCCCTGGCTATTCTCACCTTAATAAGTTGCCATCACATCTGCTGTAGATCTTAAGTGATGGAGCACCCTACAACAGGTGTGCCAAGATTAATCTCTCACCAGAGGCACAGAAAGTAGTCTTGCGAAAAGACAAAGTAGATTGCAAGAAGCTATTTGAGGAGAACATACTAGTTTCTTCCCTATCCAAACTGGTCCGAATTAGTAAAAAGCACAGTATTTTCCTCTTTTTTATAATGCAGAGGGAGCATTCAGTTCCAGTTTTATCATTAAGTGGGACTCTTAACCCGGGAGTCAGAAGAAAGCATAGATCCATCCAAAGTGTTCCATGGAAAATGTGCTGATTTCAATATCATGTTTGACAGAGCTGAGCTGTTCTCATAAGCTTTTCCTTTTAGGGAATTACTGATTTTTATTTTTTTTTTAATATTTTCACTACACCTAGGGATTGGAAGGGTTAAAAAAATAAAATCAAAATTTGATAAATTGCCATTCCATTTAAAACTGACAGATTGTTTGCACAAATAGAAGAGTTGAACAAAGTATAAATTTAAATCAAATACAGGCCAGATTTCAATCAGAAGCCACTCCTGACGTATACTTGGGATAACAAGGTAAGTCCCATAAGCGATGACATCCTGGCTTTTATCTGGTGTAAGTTCCAACCTTCCTCAGGATCCAGATGGAATAGCTTTGAATCCAACAGAAACACACACACCCTGCTTTTTTTTTTTTTTTTTTAAGTTTTAACTCCTATGGGGCCTTTGCATTCAATGACTTGAATAATATCCTTCCCTTGCTACAGTGATGCTCTGTACAAAGCCATCACTTGTGATCCAAAGCCTTTCTCAGCTTGTTTTTGTAATGCACCTACCTTACTCATTTTGTGAACTCCTGCCTGGGAGCTACAGAAAGTGTGATAGCAGCCCGATAGCAGCTGCAGCCAGAGGCTTATTTCACAGTACAGCAGCAAGCACAGAATCCAATTGGTCACTCTTGGCCAGACCAAATCATCTTTGAACAGGAACTTTTTTTAAAGGCAGAATCAACAAAATCTTCATCAGTTCCATTAATTTAGCTTATCCGTGTGCCTCACGTGTGCCTTCTTGCCATCTGTCAATCTCCTCCCCTTGATAAAGAGCCTGCATATTCCAACACTGTCCCAACCAGGAATTAAAAAAAAGGATATCAGAAACAAGCTTTAAATTGCTTTGGTGTTTGAAACACTTTGTTGTGATTATTTAAAGAAAATCAAAGCATACTATGCACTATCCTACACTGAGCTTACTCCTTCTCATTTCCAGTCCTGTACACTTTGTTAACATAGCATATTTAAAGGTCATAGGAGGTGCTAGATCATCAGCCCCAAATGACTTGTAGTAACCCAGGGACTACATGTAATACAACATTGTTCTGCCAGTGTGCTTTGGGTCTAGCTCAGCAAGTAATCACTAAGCCCATTTTGTCCTCAGGCAAGGCTTAACTGAGGCTGGCAGGGATTATAGAGGTGTATGATTCTGCAAACAAAATCTCTCCAGTACAACGCATCAGCACTTCTTCAGGAGCTGTTCATGCACATTTCAGTCTGGAAAACAAAACCACTCCATGTCTCATGCTTTCCACCAGTGATAACATGAATTGTCACCTTATTAAGACGATGAAGAGATTTTAAGCCAGGGGAAGAAATTTGGTTATCTTCATAAGATCCAGCCTTAAAATGATCTCTCATTTTTAAAAGAAACAAAGAAAATACTATCAATTACAGACACCATTGCGGCTTCACTACAGCTGATATGCCATCAGAAAATAAAAAACAAAACCAAAAGACCCACAACTGTTTCATTATGGAGAGAAGTGATTTTCATTTATATGTAGTGCTTCCTTTCTGTCTCGTCTGGGATACAAGCAGTCAGAAGCCAGTGAAGGAGAGAAAAGCCACTCCTAATAAAGGGCTACATCTTGCATGAACCAAGCTCCCATCACACATCTGCACACCAAGAAATTTCACTCTGACATGATCTGACCCAACTGAAACTCCAACATTCCTTACAAGTTAGAAAGGAATAAGAAATGTCCCTTCAAAGATAGCTTAATGAGGAGAAATAGCACAACATGTGCCAAAAAAGTCAAGTTGTATTACACTTCCTTCAGTTACAAGTTGGTCTTTTGAGATGCGGGAGTACTGGGTAAAATAACATCAAGTGATATTTAAAGGATTTTGCAGATGGATAATTTATTGTCTACTACCCACCAAATGGGTAGTATAGGCAATTTTCACTAGTACTCTCATTCTAAATTAAGTGTTTCCTCAGCCATATGTGCCCCTCGCATTGTGTTCACAGCTGCAACAGCCAGCACGTTCTGTTTGTGCCATGTCTGGTTAGTTACACAGCTCCCATCACTGGATAAAAGAAATGGCTTTTGCATCCAATATAATTAATATTTAGAGGATTAGATATAAAGTATTCATATTTATGCATGTATTGTTTACAATTTGCAGTTTCATGGAAAAAATACAACTTAGCTCAAACACTCTGCTATTGCGGTTATATTTATGGGCTTTTCATAAATTGCCAGATTTATTCCAAGTGAAAAAACATAGCATCTTTATATACAGAAATGTATGGTTTATCAAAAGAAGATGTATTTGGATAAGAAGAGAAAAATTTGTAAGATGTTCCTTTGCCAAAAGTAATGTAAACATCTTTTACCCACAAAAAATTCAAACCCAAAGAATTTGTATCAACACAGGAACTCATTCTGTAGTTGTTAGTCACTTGAGCAATTTTCATAGTAGTAAGTCAGTCTGTAAAGTCTGGAGGACTAGACTCACAGTGTCAAATTGAAAATAATACCATAAGAGAAGTTTATCAACTGCATATTGTTTTAGGAGCTAGGCTAAGGGGAGTTATTCATCTATTGCAATATCTCTTGTCTTTACCAGAGACTGAGTTCAAATAGATTAAGAGCATAAAAAAAGAGAAAGATTCGCAATGGTGAGAAACAAGAGATAAAATAGACAAGATTTGGAACAGCTAAGGAAGCCCTGAGAAGGTGCTAGATAAATGGGCTGTCTTGAAATAAAAAACAACACCTCAAGTACAAGTGGAGAGTATAAGAGAGAGTACTTTCTATCTGAAGTCACTGCTAGCCTGCTGAATTCCTATAAAGCAAAATAGGACCAACGATTAATGCTCACACTGCGTGGCACCACAGGAATCTCCAAAATAGTCCATGTGTTAAGGTATCAGCTGGCTTCCGTACCTAAACAATACACAACAAAAAATAAAAATATCTAGTCTACTCTTCTCTTCTTTAGACAGTCCCTTCCCGTTAAGAGGATCATTTAGAAGTTGTCCAAGTTTCAAAAGATCCAAAAGAACTCGCTGTGGACTCTCTTCTTTCCCACTGAACCTGACAGCAAGTGTATCACCAACTCCAGTTCAGTACTACTTGACTTCAATTTGAGAACAACAAGCCTGACAGCGCATGGAGAAACCTCACACCCCAGGCTCATGTTCTCATCATGATGGCAACAAATTTGATGCTTCCCTTTTATCTATGCAAGTCAGCCAAAATTACCAATAAATTATCTGCCAGTACTTTCAGTTCAGGTGTCTGAATTGCAGTTGTGGTTTAAACTAACTGGCACTGCTGTGACATTTGCATGTTTCAAAGACAGAATTTTCAAAAATCTGAATAAGCAAAGCTATGGAAAGACAGTGTGAGTACACGTGTTGGACACATTACCAACAGAGATGGTTAATAAACTGTACAAATGACAAACAAACATGATTAGAATTTTGTAAACTTTGAGGAAGTTTAGTTCTAGTGCAATGGTCATAAGATCAGCAGAATCTACCCCTCAAACATATATCCCGTACCCAAAAAGTCTTTGCACTAAGAGTATTAAATAGGACAGTTTTCCATACCCTTTTGATTTCATGCTACAGAATCAGTTTCATTTTCAGAAAATTCAGTTTCCTCTTTTGGCATAAAATGATTTGTAAAAGCTCAGCACATTTCTTGGCCGTCTATCTTAATTGCTCATAAAGATTCTCAGCCAACAGTCAAGTGCTTCTAAAAAATTAACAAAACCCCTACTACGTGCTAATTCCCCTTTTTTTTGTATTTCTAGTCAGTTCTTTCAATGTCAAGCGTTAGCCAATGATAATACACATTGGCTTGAAGCCATCATCTTTTTTTTAAGCTTATTGTGACTGCAAGACACTAAGTGGTATATCCCAAAGGAAAAGAGTGGGGAAAACACTGCTGAAAACTATCTGCTAATATCTGTCCATGTAAAAAGCACTTGCACTCCCAAAAGCACATACTCACTTTACTGAACATTCAAAAGAGCAAAACTGTTAGCCTTAGTTTCTGTAGGAAACAAATTATTTATCTGTTCAACTGGCATACAGCCAGATATAAAAATATATCCATGCCATATCTGAAAGCTAGTCTTGGTATATATGCATCTCCAATAATTTCTTGCATCAATAAAATTCTGGTTTAATCAGTACATAGTTTAATCCTGAGCAGCTAATGAGAAATTTCTTTTTAATTTGGGGGGTGGATGGGTATTTGTTTCTTTGCTTTTTAATAAGCTGTGGATTAAAGACAGGAAAATGGGTGCTTCTTATAGACTCATAGAATGGTTTGGGTTGGAAGGGACCCCTAGAGGTCATCTAGTCCAACCCCCCCGCAGTAAGCAGGGACACTGCTAACTAGATCAGGTTGCTCAGAGCCCCATCCAACCTGGCCTTGAATGTTTCAAGGGATGTTTTCTTAAGATCTCGGAGCCTACCCCTTTCTGATCTGGATTCCTGGAATAAATTGCTACCGATACAGTCCCTCAGGAAATCCCAGAAAGCCACTTGCAAGTCATTTTCAAGGCCTAGGCCCAAATTTGGTTAACTTTACTACATGGCCAAACTTTTGTCAACAAATAAACATACAGAGCCTTTACTTAAGCAGGGATTCTATCTGCTGAAATCCTGCATCCTTTATCCCATCATTTCTAACATTTACCTCCCCTCCATTAGCAGTACAATCCCCCATAAATACATCTGTGGGCAATTAATTCACATATAATCACACATCACTAGTTGATTCTCTAGAAGAAACTTACTGTTTAACTTTGATACTCTTTAGCTTCTCTCAAAAGGATATTTGACTTGGGAATTGTATTTGGTTTGTGTGGCAAGGTTTAGGTAGCAGGGGGACTACAGGGGCGGCTTCTGTGAGAAGCTGCCAGAAGCTTCCTCTGGGTCTGATAGAGCCAATACCAGCCAGCTCCAAGACAGACCCACCCCATGCCAAGGCCAAGCCCATCAGCAATGGTGGTAGAACCTCTGGGATAACATAGTTAGGAAGGGGAAAAAGTTGCTGTGCAATTGCGGCCCAAAAGAGGAGTGAGAGGTTGCGACTAGAACAGCCCTACAGACAGCAAGGGCAGTACAGAATGAGGGGAGGAGGTGCTATAGGCACCGGAGCAGAGAATCCCCTGCAGCCTGTGGCGAAGACTATGGTGAGGCAGGCTGTCCCTTTGCAGCCCATGGAGGCCACAGTGGAGCAGATCTCCACCTGCAGCCCAGGGAGGACCCCACATTGGAGGAGGTGGATGCCCAAAGGAGGCTGCGACCCCATGGGAAGCCTACAGGGTGGAAGTAAAAGTAGTAATGTCACTGTGCAGAACTGCTTGCCTGGAACAAAGGCACACAAGCCAGACAGGGCTCAGCCCAGTCTGTGGTCACCTGGTGAAGCGCAGGGTGCACCTTCTGCATCGCGATGCTTCCACACTGTTTTAAGATGAGGTCTGCCTGCCCACACAGCTTCTTCCTTACACAGTATCAGGCCAAACTAGGGAGGATGAAATGAGAATGACTGCACCAAACCTAACTGCTCCACAAGGCATGTAGCCAGTTTGAACACTAGGAAAGACTGGACTAGAGCACAGCTTTGGCACCATCCTTGGGTTACTGTTCAAATTTATTGCCCTTTGGGCTTCCCCATATGTTTTACTCATTAAAAACCTGAAAATAAATAAATTTAAGTGCTCATTGAGATGGTGCTCTATTTCAACAATTTATTAGATGTTAAGGCCAACAGGACTGCCATAATGTCCAAGCTTCTGCCCACTTAAAAAGCCACACCTTTGATGAAAATCCAGTGCCTCGCTAAGAATCCCATTCAGAATTGGTCTCTTCCCCCCTCTGTTCCAAATCAGTTTCTTGATTTATCCGACTCATCCCACAAACTAAAGCATGTTCTACACTACAAAAGCATGCTCCTCTGTTTCACTCTCGCCCAAAACTTTCTCTGCAAAACCTTGGAGTCTTTTTACACTTAGTAACAAGACACAATTCCACTGTTCCACTCGAAGCCCAAATTTTTTGAGTTCTCACATTCCTCCTTGTGCACTGAAGTTCTTTCAGCATCAATCAATTCATGATACAAAGAATCTTTCCAGAATAAGCAATCATAATTACCATTATGCAACATACATCATTGACTCCAGCATGATATTCCCCAATAACAGGGAAACGATTGCTGAGCGGCTCCCCTCCAAAAACTTCCCCCAGTCAGTTACTAACAGCTCCAAAAATTGGTCTAATAAATAGGCTATCCATAAGAGCATCATTTTGTACAATGGATCTGTCTCAGGCTGTCTCTTAAGGCTTTGAAAGCCCTTAGTTTTGGCATCTGTGTAACCACACTTTGTAAATGTCTCTTTTCACAACTGACACGTTCTTTCTTTCTCTCTCTGCTGTACAGAAGTTCACTTGAACCAGAGCAGCCCAACCAGTGAATTCCCCAGCTACAGTGAAAACGGAAGTGATACCAGTTTACTTGTTTCGCCCCTTCTGGTGGCTGGAGTAGTGATCGGACTTGTGCTATTTCTATCCTGTGTCACAATCATTGTTGGCAGTCTGCGAAAGGACGGACGGTTAAGACACCCACATCTGAGGAGAGATGCTGTTTATGGTAAGAGAGCTAGTTATAGCAAGATAATGCTTAACTTTATTAATATCTGGTGCTACGGCAACAAAAAGCATCGGGCCCTGCACTGTGCAAGGGTTAAAAAAAATAAAATAATTAAAAAATAGTATGAGTAGGTCACAGGTAGCTTTGTAGTTTAATAGCATCTTTGTGCTGGCACTGAATTCACATAGCACAAGCTCCATAGTTAATGGTAACCATGAACAATGCCAATGCCGACAGCATTTCTTAAAGAGCTTGTTTTCCCTTGATACAGTATAAGATTTCTTCTCCATCACTAGACTCCTGATAGCTTATTTTCGTATCCCATTATAGCCTTGGTATAGCATATAATATAATTTCTCTTTGTTGGAAAACCAGGAATCTTTTCACTTCTGCAGTGTGCAACAACCAACAACAATAACTGGGCAGTTACTTTTCTGACCACAAAGGTTAATAACTGGATATAAACAGAATAACAGGGCATCAAAATGTCATTACAACTGTCATCATAATTAAAGAGATTTGTTTGCTATCAAAAAAGTGCTAATTCCTATGCCCCTGCCCCCCAACAAAAATCCCCTGTACTTTAAAAGGATTGGGGAATATAAAGGAGTTAATTGTAGAATTACATTTTTGGCCAATTTGGGGTTTGCTGATGAGAAGTTAAAAGCCACTATGTCATGGAAATGACAGAATCTGATGATTTCTGTATTTAGGGAAAAAAACAGTTACAAAAAGTTACTTTGTAGGTCTTCAGCTAGTAAAAATTCAAATGATAAATGGATTAACAAATTGAATGTAGCATTGTCGTGGTTTAACCTGGCAGGCAGCTGAATACCACCCAGCCGCTTGCTCACTCCCCCCTCCCTCAGCGGGATGGGGGAGAGAATCAGAAAAAAATGCATTGGCTCAAATCTTGATTTCATTGAGGTAAATCAAGTATCCACTGAAGTCAATTGCACTTCATTTAATTATTTGGACCAGGAATTTTCATGCCTAAAAGAAACACATTCCTAGGATCAGTTTGTCTACCTGGAGCCAGGAATAATTATTTTTGGCTTTCACAGAAACATTTATCCAGATAAGTGCATAACGGCTACGTTTTAGGAATAAATTTTAGACTCCAAGTAAAATACAAGCTCCCATGGTAACGTAACAGGAAAATGGAAAAAAAAAGTCCCAAAAGCTAATGTCTACTATTATTGTAACATTATTGTAACATCTATTTTTCCTACTTTTCAGCAGCTAAATTTGAGATTAAATAGTTAAAGTCAAATTGGAGTTACTGTTTTACCCATGAATATTTTGGCATGATAAAATACTGACCATTGAGATTCAATCACTACATTTAACTCTACTGCTACGTTCATTTCGGGTCCTTTAAAAACCATGAAGCCAGGCAAAAACATAAAGGACAATTTTCAAGCCACTTGTTAGAAATAACAATGCTAGAGAAATTGAAAAAGAAAAGCATGGTGATATTTTCAGAGAAATTCAAAAGAATAATCTTAAACTAAGTTGTGCCAGTCTACCCAAGTGAAAATTTTACATTAGCACACACCATCCTGGTATCTCAGCATGCTTCCACTGGCCAGCATGGGAGCAGCGGGAGTCACTGTGAAGTTGGCTTCCTTCACTGAGCAAGCAAAAGGAAAGCACAGTGCATGATAGACTGGATTAGTCCTGCTAAATTCCTCAAGAATAAATTGGCAGAGGTGAAAATTGCCAGAAAGAAGAACAGGCCAGTTCAAGTGAGACCTGTCCTTTACCCTCTGTTGAGAGGCACTACTTCGATGTCACTTTAGAAGCTGGCCCTTCTCTCCAGGTACTATTTTAATGCATTGAGTGAAAAGGAGGGATCACTTTATTTTGAAGACAATTGGGGCGGGGGGGGGGGGGGGGGGGGGGGGGAGAGGAAGAAATTGCTGTATTTTCACAATTTGGGACATTCTTACGGGAATTTACCCCGGAATGTTGACCATTAACTAACTATACTTGAAGACAGGAAATAGCACTAACTTCTTGGTATTTCTGGAGCTATGAAACTCCTGTGTGAAAGCATTAAGAAAGCCCTAGAGCAGGCAGCAAGTTTATTTTCTCTACTGTTTTCCAGTTTTTCACCTTTTTGTGAGTGTTTTATTGAGAACAACATTTTCTCAAGGCACATACCTACAATCAAATACCTAAGCCTCCTTCTAAAAGCCTTCACAGAATTGGCAAGGTTTCAATGTATGCAACTCCTGGGAACTTCAGCAATCCTGCTAACGTTTGAAGCTGCATGCAGCAGAACTACCACTCCTTTTCAACCTTTGAAGCACAAGAAAAGCTTTAGACACTTGCATCTTGTAGGGCAGTGCTAAATACACAGTCCCTGTGCCATAGCCTGAAACACCACAGTTCATCTACAGATGACGCTAACTTGCTCTTAATGGAGTAGAAACGTCCCGTGAAACCATATTGTTCCAGAATACCAGAAATTCCTCTGCTATTCAGTATGGCTCTTTACTTCTTCCAATTTATGTCAGTGTTATCAACAGTGATATTGTCTCAGAGAATTCACCATGGAGGAAAAGAGCAGCAAATATTCATTGCTTGTTTTCCAGCTCCAGATGGCTTCTCTTATGGTGGCTCTTTTGGAGAGCTAAGATCCACCTGCATGGAGGAGTTTCCCCCAGCTTTTGATTTTGGTTCCTATCTGGATACGCTTTCTCAGGTCAACGTCATGTATCCGGATTCACCTCCACGGTAAGCCCTTTTCTGAGATTCTGAGTGTTATAGTCCTGCACTTGCAAAGCCTGTTGAAAATAAAACTGCTAGACCTATACCCACTATAAAAAGGCAGGTCACAAACTCTTAAGTACAGACAGATTTTGTTTATTTTAAGTTCAATATTTCCTTAGCAGAATATATTTTTACTGAATGTGTACAGCCAATTCTCATTTACTAATATTCACATTAAAATTTATCATATTGATGTCATACGAATGAAACACACAAGTTAAAAACATTTCTTTTGAAGAAAGATGTTCATAAGTAATTTACAAGTCAAAGTTTCACTTCTAGGAGAAAAATATATACTTTTTTCAAGAACTTTCAAGCTACATTTGTTACTATTTAATTTCAAAGTTCAATCAAGTAAACAGAAAAAACAAAAGGGTAGAAACAGAAAAAAAAAAAAAGAAAGCAGCACAAGATACCTTTAAACCTTTCTGTATCTTTCAGCAAGTCTGACTTCTCAGCTTTCTTAACCCCAGTATTCTATCAGAAAGCAGAACTGAAGAAAACATATCATTCTGAAATGCCTAGTAATTGTACTTCCTAATTTAGGATAGGGAGAAAATTGTTTGGAATTGTTCATCTTATATCAGTAATCTGTGAAGGAGGATGAGTACCATTTTGGCTGTTTAACACAAACCTGCTCTGCAGAGCCATAGTTGCCTAGATTGTAGTAGCATCTTTGGAGAAGAGCATCCTTCAAATATCAGGCAGTTCTAATTGCCTGGGGAGGTAACATTGCCAGAAGAGTCTCTTTCCGAAGACAGGTATTCCAGAAATGATATAGCAGCTTCTTCCACATTAGTGTGCCTGCATTTACAGGATACAAAAATGGCCATCACAAGTGACAAGAGTCTCACTTCAGGCCATCTATATCTCCTCTGTCTGCCTCATGCACCTTGAGGTTAGTAAATGAAGGTATTCAGTTACTCCCTCCAGTGAACCCTCAGAAACAGTTTTAAACAGAATATCACTTCAGGCTTCCTGTAGTGCTGTATCTTACAAACAGAAAAGAATGGTTGAACAGATGTGCGCTCCCCCCCCCCTTCTTTTTTCTTCCTTATAAGCAGACTGTTTCGATTTAAAACGATATAAAACAATCCCTTTTCTGACTGCTTGTATACACATACAGCATGGAGCAAATCAGTAGTATGAACAAACAATATCTAGATCTTTGTTTTTTATATTCTATACATATTCTGCATGTAGGGATGAGGTCAGGAAGGCCAAGGCACAGCTGGAGCTGAACTTGGCAAGGGATGCAAAGAAAAATAAGAAGGGCTTCTACAGGTACATCAGCGAGAAAAAGAAGGTCAAAGAAAGCATACCCCCCTGATGATCAAGACTGGCAAACTGGTAACAACAGGCAAGGAGAAGGCTGAGGTACTCAACAACTTCTTTGCCTCAGTCTTCACTGGCAACCTCTCTTCCCACACCTCTCCAGTGGATGCACTGCAAGATAGGGACTGGGGGAGCAAAGTCCCTCCCACTGTAAGATAAGATCAGGTTTGTGACCACCTGAGGAACCTGAACATAGTAAGTCTATGAGACCTGACGAGATGCATCCCAGAGTCCTGAGGGAGTTGGCTGATGTAGTTGCCAAGCCACTCTCCATGATACTCAAAAAGTCATAGCGGTCAGGTGAAGTCCCCGGTGACCAGAAAACAGGAAACATTGCACCCATTTTTAAAAAGGGTAGAAAGGAAGACCCTGGGAACTACTGACACGTCAGCCTCACCTCTGTGCCCGAGGTGATCATGGAACAGATCCTCCTAGAAGCTATGCTAAGGCACATGGAGGACAGGGAGGTGATTCGAGACAGCCAGCATGGCTTCACCAAGGGCAAATAGTGCCTGAATAAGCTAGTGGCCTTCTGTGATGGAGTGACTACACCCATGGAGCTAAAGATGTCATCTGTCTGGACTTCTGTAAGGCCTTTGACATGGCCTCCCTCAACATCCTTCTCTCTAAATTGGAGAGACATGGATTTGATGGGTGGACTGTTTGATGGACAAGGAATTGGTTGGATGGTCACATCCAGAGGGTAGTGGTCAATGGCTCAATGTCCAGATGGAGATCAGTGACAAGCAGTGTCCCTTAGGGGTCTGTGTTGGGACCAATACTGTCCAATATTTTCTTCAATGACATAGACAGCAGCATCAAGTGTACCCTCAGCAAGTTTGCAGATGACACTAAGCTGAGTGGTACAGTTGACACGCCTGAGGCATGAGATTCCATCCAGAAGGACCTGGACAAGCTCAAGAAGTGGGCCCATGTGAACCTCATGAGGTTCAGTAAGGCCAAGTGCAGGGTCCTGCACCTGGGTCAGGGCAACCCCTGCTGCTATCAGTACAGGCTGGGGGATGAGGGGATTGAGAGCAGCCCTGCCCAGAAGGACTTGGGGGCACTGGTGGATGAAAAGCTGGATGTGAGCCAACAATGTGTGCTTGCAGCCCAGGAGGCCAACCGTTTTCCAGGCTGCATCAAAAGAAGCGAGGCCAGCAGGTCAAGGGAGGTGATTCTGCCCCTCAACTCTGCTGTGGTGAGACTCCACCTGGAGTACTGCATCCAGCTCTGGAGCCCTCAGCACAGGAAAGATATGGACCTGTTGGATCGCATCCAGAGGAGGCCACAAAAATTATCAAAGGGATGCAACATCTCTCCTGTAAGGAAAGGCTGAGAGAGTTGGGGTTGTACAGCCTGGAGAAGAAAAGGCTCCAGGGAGACCTCACTACAGCTTTTCAGTACTTAAAGGGGGCTTATAAGAAAGATGGGGACAGACTTTTTAGCAGGCCCAGTAGCCATCAGACAAGGGGTAATGGTTTTAAACTAAAAGAGGGTAGATTTAGATAGGATATGAGGAACAAATTTTTTACAATGAGGGTGCTGAAACAGTGGCACAGAGAGGTGGTAGATGCCCCATCCCTGGAAATATTCAGGGTCAGGTTGGACAGGGCTCTGAGCAACCTGATCCAGTTGAAGATGTCCCTGCTCATTTCAGGGGGGTTGGACTTGATGACCTTTAAAGGTCCCTTCCAACCCAAACTATTCTTATGATTTTATTACAAAGTCATACTACATAATAAATGGACTTTTAGAGATGGTGTAAATATTTTAGCAGAAAGCTCACATGTGAAAAATTACTCTGAGCCTGGCATCTAAATTTGTAGAACTTCATATAAATCCACTTAAAAATTTAGACTGGTTTTTGGACCCACACCCACGAGTCTTTACTAATAAAAGCCAGCCAGCTGACACCCAAGCAAACAGCTTGAGTGGGCATTTGGCCAGATTTCTGAGAACAAGCTCAGACTCCTGTGAACAAGCTCTGAGAACATATTTCTCTAGCAGACAGGTCTCCTAAGATTAAGCCAAAGGTTGCTCCATTTCCAGTTTGAAACAGGCCCAAAGATGGATTTTCTACCTCTATAGAGTTCTGTGTTTGGAAGGAGAGACATGAGTGACACAGGATAGCACTAGATGATCTGTGATTTCCTGTAACTTCTGTGTGTACTTCTGTAACAAGCCTGGCACAAGTTAACCGTCTTGTGTCCTACCTTGTTCTAAGAAACTATTCTGGGACATCAGTACTAGGATCAGAGAGACATAAAGGTGTCTAACCACTGCCTCCTCAAGATTCCCTTCTAGGCTGAATGGACTGCATCCCTGAGGGGCCCAAGATCTGATTCTGCTCATCCCAGTAATTGCAGTTCTGCATCACAGGTCAAAAGTAAAGATTATTATTATTAACAGTTTTGCTGTTTTCTCACTGCTACCATAGAGAAATATTTTAGAAAAAGTAGCTTTGGTAAATCATTAAAGTCTTACTAAGTTTTACATCTTAGCAACACTACTTAGAGAAAACTTCAGGAGAAGTAGAGCTTAGCAGATGGCTGAAAGCAAAGCTATACGGAGAGACATTTAAACTGACTATTAATACATTATACAGTCCATTGTAACTTTCTGTTCAGAAAAGCATTGGTTGACAAGCACTGCATGAATACATTGCATTATGTAAGAGCCTGAAAAAATTTCTGTATAGCTACCTTTACACTCTCCTCTGTGGCATAACACTAAAGTGTATTTTTTCTAATTAGTAGAGCATGGACATTATTTGGACTGATGGGCATTAACAGCAGGAAAACTGACTGTCAGACATGGCCTTGAAGCATAAACAAGACATGCTTGACCTTGTGAATTTAAAATATTAACTCACTGGGATCAATCTTGTTACATATGATAATGTTTTAAAGAGCAGGTTTACTGAAATGTAGCACTGGCTAAATTAATGCAATTCCTCCTTCTAATTCATGCTGTACAAGATGTAATTTAAAGCTAAACTAGCATGCCCAACAGCTAATAACACAGCTGTAGCATAAACAGAACAGAAGTGAAGAGCAGCAAGGAAAGCAACTGCATTGGCAAAAAACTCTCAACATATTTGAAGTGAAAGAATTCAGCATCCTGCTGCCACAGGCAGACACCAAGGCATTAGCTTCATTTAACCCCATTGTTCTAATACAGCCTGCAAGAGGCAACAGCTCCACATCACTGCATACTAGGTGCTGCGGAGCTGAGCAGTCTTGAACATATCATTTTTGCTAAAACCATACTTTCTGACATGATTTCAGTAGAAAGCACGACACCTCTATTTGGCCAAGAGGGTGATTGTAATCAGTCTAGAGTGTTTTCATTAGATTTTGCAATTGGGCTTTAAAGCATGAAATGAGTGGAAAAGGCACTTTAGGAGAAGGCTGATGAAACAGAGTTAAGAGCACCCATTTCTATGGCTGAGGAAGAGCTAACTGCTCAGGATTTCCCACTCTCAACTCTCCAGTTGAAAGTCCAATACAAAATAATATTTATATATATAAAAACTTTAATTGAGAAATTAATTTATGAAAATGTATTGGGATGTTAATAACTTAATTGCTTTGACATCTAAATCAGAAATTTCATTTGAGGCTCAATTTGATTATCACCATAGACACTTCCACTAACCACTTCCTCACATTAGATTTTACATTAGATTTAGGGGAATACCATACATGGAGTTTTGTCGTTATCCTGCCATAGTTGCAGGATGGTTACAGAGAACCATTTGGTCAATTTGTCTTGACAGCTCAAAATATACAGTGCTCCTATCCATAAACATCCTTCTAGGACAATTAATGACTTTCTAATGAATCGCAGATCTCTGTTAGCATCTGTCAGATTGATTTTACATGACGTGTAAAAACAAAATACAGTGGGTATGAACCAAGCAGTTTCGAGGTATTAGGGGTCTGTATTTTAGAGCCTATTTCTAACACATACAGATACCTGTAGCAGTGATGGAAGTTAAGTTAATGTTTCATAGTATGTGTTACCAGAAATGGCAAAGTATTTGTTTTTAAGAAATTTCAGTCATCTGAGAAATATGATCCAGGTGATCTAGCAACAATTCTAAACTGCAGAATTATTCTGCCCCCAAATTAGGAAACTTGAACAAATTCAACCAGGACGAAATACAAGAAAAATCTCCCTGCCACAGTTTGTAACTATCATCATAGTAAATATGACTTTGAAAGAAATACTAGAAAGCCTGTAAATCAAGTATTTGCCAGTTTGTCCAACATTCACTGTGATGATATGAGTAAAATAATCTAATTGAATTTTTAGGATCTTTAAACTTTTAAGAAGAATCAAAGAAAAAAAAATCAAGATTATTACTTGGAATTATATAGCAGTCAGCAGACGGTTAATCAAAAAAGTCTTCTGGAGTTTGATCAAGATGTAGTTGTGTTTTTATATTTCCCAAACACATTGCTGATGTGCTGATTGTTGATCCATCCTGTTGACACTGTGAGGATAATACCTCTATAGACAGAAATCACAAGCTCATGCTTGTGTTCACTGTGCCCAGAGTTCATTGTAACACACACACTTACAGTGAGCTTCCCTAATTATCTTTTTGTATGTACATAATAAGAAAGCTGTTTAAAAATAATTTGAGCTTACATGTTTTAAATGGCTTGAAGTGCGGTACCAATCAAGGACCAAGTAAATTAAAAACAATTGCATTTTCTTGATGACAGTTGCTAAAATCCCAACAATGAGATTTGAGGTTTCCTGCACGAAAGGAATTTTATCAACTTTTCACCTTTTGGCCAGAGGAAATGCATTTCACCCTATTCAACTAAGTGCTTTTGCACTCCTTAGTGATTGGATGTTAATGCTATGTACAGAGCTTTAGGCAACCAAGGTTATCGCCTTTTTCATCTGTGACTCATGACTGTCTAATACAAAACATCATTGAGGAATGACTCTTCAGCAAGATGGAGGGATTTAGCTTCAGGAAGAGTTTTAATGGAAGCCACAAAAGTCCTCTCTATTTCACATTGAAACATGTCCTGCAGGTCACCCATTATCCTAGTATCCATATTAGAACACATCGGGGTTTTTTTTTGCTTGTTTGTTTTAAGTGCGCTCACTCTACCTCATCTGGTCATCTTGCCTAATCTATATAGGATCAGTTCTGAAGAAAATTGTCTTGTTTAGGCTTGATAAAGTCCGGTACTCTTAATACCCATGTTCAGTCTGCATTGTCTAAACAGGCAAACCCCTCTAAAAATTACCTTAAAGTGGCGAAAGGAAATGCTCATGTCTTAAACATAGACCCTAATATGAAAACCAAAAAACACCAAACTACTTAAGGTACTTTCTTTTCCATCCCCCACTTCTGAGGAAGTAAGTTAGCCATAGCAGAGGGAAGAAGGCTTGAACCAGCTTCCTAGATTTTCTTGAAAGATAGAATCAGGCTTGCAGGAAACTAACATAAAAACATGGTATGTTGTGCTGTAGTCCTTTGTCAAGGCCACTTCTCCTGCGAGCATGCAAGGTAAGTAGCTTTTGGCACATTACAATGACAGTTGGCAAAGCATGAAATGGACATTTGTGGTTAAATTCAGATCTCACTTCGATACCCTCATTGAGATTTCCAGTCAGTAACATAAAAAGTACCATTGGAAATATGACAGTATGAAGTCAGCTGGAAATGATGATATGAGATAAAACTCTCAATTCTTTCAACTCCAAATTCTGAGCAACTAGACCCTCAAACGCCCCTCCCTTCACATCCTAGTGCTGTTCCTAATTAATATTAGATAGAGAAACAAGTTAATTACTTTTTGACTAGTTAGTTACTCTCTGCTGTGAGGGGATTTCTACATGACACCCACATTTCACAGCCCATCTAGTAAGCACAGGGAGATTACCTTAGTGTCTGACTTTAAGCCAGCCCTTGAGAGGCCAGGGCCTGCAAGTGAGATCCCAACAAGTGTGTCTAGACTAGTATCTCAGATGTCTCCAGTATATCTCCAAACAGAGCCCTGCCCTAGTGAGGTTCTCGGCTGATGTGAATGCACACACCAGCAGCAGCACCCTCAAGTTATATCTGTGGATGGAAAGGTTTTCAATCAAGCTGCCTTCATCTTGCTATTTTCTACTAATGGATCATCCTTCAGGAAGCCATTTCAGTCAAAGGAACTTCTGCAGTTACCCCGTCCAACCTCTGCTGCTGCAAGTAATCATTTTTAATGGAAGTTTACCTATTCCATAACAGAGTTTGCAAGGACCTTTTGTCCCCATTATACTCATTCCAGAATACGCAAGGCCAGACCTAATTCCTAATTATTATAGCAACCTTCTTATTTCCAGCTTGAATTTGTTTACAGCCATTTTATTCCAGCTTATTTGTGTGGCATTTCCATTCCTCTTAAATACCCATGCCTTTCTCTTTAATCGCTTCTTCTATTTGTAGTCAAAAATCTCCTCACACCTCAGCCTGCATGTTGTGAGGCTAAGGCACAAAGTTCTCTTAGCTTTCTGTCATGAAAATATCTGTTGGGACGCTGTATCGCCTGACCAGCCTTTCCCTACACCTGTCCCAGTTTCACTCTAGAAGTGCAAATTTTTGCTGCGTATAACACAAAAAACCCTGCAGCAGTGAAAGCAGAAAAACCTGATGAAAAAGAGGCACCAAGAATTTCTAACCAGAAATTTGTTGTGCCATGCAGAAGAATCACAGCTTAAATCTGTTAAAGTCATTGATAACAATACTGGCGGGGAAAAAAAAAAAAAGTATTATTCTTCTCTAATTTCCCAGTAGTTACACTTTCTGTTGTGTACTGCCAGCTAGTATTTCCTTCACCTGCTCAGAATTCATTCCTAGAAAAATTAAAGCAAAGCCCTTTCTACAATTATGATCCTAAAACATGTCACATGGCAAACTTCCTCAAATATTAGTAGGTCCTAAGCATTTCTGCTGACATGCAAAAATTGGTATTATTGTTTAGAACCCTGTTTGTGAATTAACTCCATCGCTTGAGAGGCTACAAGAGATTATTTTGAAATAAATTTGTCTTAACTGATTATTGTTACTCAACCAGTGCCCATAGCTTCACTGTCATTTACTGTATAACAGTTACAAGAATCCAGAGACTAAAAACACTGCTTATGATCAAGTGGTTCTTTTTATATATAAATTAATGCCAAGCTGAAATATACCATATAAAATCTTCATCACAGAATGACTAATTTTATTTAAAAAAATTATTCTAACTGTTTAAAGCTGCACGATTACATTGAAACTATATTATATCAGTTTCAAATGCTATCTGGTATATCTTCTCATGAAAACACTGTTTACATTTAATTTCATTTTTCATCTAGAATATTTATTCATCAAAGAGTCACAACTTTCTCAAGATTATCTTGACACATCGTGCAGAATAAAGATCCAGACTTTTAGCGCTTATTAACACAAATATTCCTATTGTAGTTGCGGGGAATGGGAAATTCCAGAAATAACTATGAGCAAAGGCAGAAAAAAATTAATTCCAGGTTTCCTGCCTCTTCCAGGGTTAAGTAACTTAACCCTTAGATGTTTCCTTGAACAATACCTTGGTCTACATATTTTACTATTTAAAAACATTAAAATAGAAAATAAGTGTTATTTGTCATGGTTACCTACTCCAAGATCAGGCAGGCATCTTGGAGTTGCATTTACCACATCTATGGGAGCTTAAAAGTCTATTAAGTTAGGAGATCAGTGCCACCCTACAGCTAATTAAGGGAGAAAGGTTCCTCCAGAGTACTTTAAGAGACGTTTCCCCCTTGTTTAAATAGCTGCATTTCAAACATATGTGACAAAACATTCCCAAAAAATACTCCAGTGATTTTACAGAGCATTGGATCACTTCTTCAGGGCCATGTCTTGGCTGACATTGCAGGCTGCTGTCTCTAGGTGTTACATGTTTGTTACTTACCCCCTCACCCACTGTAATTTGGGATCAGTCATACTAAAAAGATCTCGTGTAATATTATCCAGGCCCAGAGACAGACGGATTTTTATTTCATAGTAACACAATAACTAGGAGGACTAAAACTGCATAGGAGGCAGCACCACTTAACTACATTTGCTTATTCTATCATTTTCTTAACTCCAAGGCCCCAACAGTTTGGGGTGTTTCTTTTTCAATAAAGATGTTTTGGCTCTTCATTCTAAGTCACTGTTCAAGAATTAAGTGAATGACTGAGACAATCAGCAAAATGGATTAGATTGCTATTCTATGAAAATAATAAGCTAATGCTTAATAAATCACTCACAAAGCATCCAAAAGAAAAGTCAAAATATAGTCAGTAAATGCACCTGGTATGTCAAATGGAAACTGTCAGTGTCAAAAATAAACCTAGAAAAATATCCTGTCTCATGACATATGTCACTATAAGAGCAGTTCTGTCAAAAATTATACATTCCCTCATGGTAGTTAAACATCACCAAAGAATATATGTATTCTATGAAAAACACCTCAAAGGAAACCGCCAGATTTCCAAGCTGCTGTCCTACAAACCCAGCTGTTAGTAGATCGCACAATCAGATACAGCATCATCAGCTGAACTACTTCTATGGTCATCAAACACATCATTATTTGTTTACTTTGATCCTCCTTTTAGAGAGTTACAGCATATTTGTTCTAATTTCAGCTTTTCTTTATTAGGTGACAACATCATATAAACATACTTTGCGTTCTTTTCATCATAGCATAAACCTGTCAGCACATGCATTTTCCAGATTTGATGATTCTGTTTACCATTATTAAAAGAATACAGTAGGTCATCAGGAAAATGGAAACAATGTAACAGGAGCAATTTTAGTAGAGACTAACACATAACAAATGAACAAAGTAAACAAAAAGACATCTATTTCACAAAGAATTCTTCATTCCCCAGATTTGCCTTTTTTTTTCCACTACCTATTGTTTGCATATTAAAAAATTCTGTAAGTAGAACCTTCTTCTTTACCCAGAGAGTAGGTCTTAATTTATGAATGACAGCTAGTTAAATAAGCTCTTTTGGGTTTCCTTAGCAACAAACTTATCCTAATACTCATTGCAATGAGATCTGACAAATTCATGGAGTTATTCCGAGTGTCCCCCCCGCAACATTCTGAGTCAACAAGGTCAGCTTGAAGAGCTGCTGTATTTTTTTAAGCAACATTCTTCTCTTTGCAGGTCACATTTACATGCAGTAAGATGATGTTAACAGACATCAGCCCTCCTTGTCTTTCCTAGTATAATTATCCCTTAAAAACTCAGTAGCATAGTCTACAATGACAATGAAGTTATTCTACCAAAAAAAAAAAAAGACAACCCCTTCCTTTTCATGACTGCCTGTGAGATACACTGAACCTGAATATAATTTTAAAAAAATAATGGATTAAAGCTAATTCACCCCAAGTACTGTAGCCAAGGATTTTTTTCAGAGCTGAAAAATAGACCTATGATATTCATGAGATGAGTTCCTGTGGTCCATTATTAAGTTATGGTAACATAATACTTTTCAAAAGCGCTTGCTTTCTTGACTAAAAGGATTTTCCGATGACCACTGTACTGAAGTTCAAGGATCACCTACTTTTTACATGTACAATGACTTCACAGAACTGAATCTCTCAGATAAAACATAACTAGCATTGTATTTTTTGCAAGAGACTAGCAAGTATTTTTGTTTTTCCACTTAAGTCATGCAAGCTCCACACTCTTGCATTTTCAGTTGCAAAACACATATATATACACACACTTACATATGTAGATGTCATTCCCTTAGCAGTTACTGAGGTTGCACTTTTATGATAGGGCTAAGAAGTTCTGCCTGTGAGCTGTAGTCTAAGACCTACCCCACTTCCTCCATCTCTTCTACTTCCCTTGTGTTGCATCAATGCCTGTTGGACTACACTGTGAGCTTCCAACTTGGGTAGCTAAATAGAAAACCAGCCCAGAAGACACAACACACACACACACAAAAATCAAAACAAACCAACAAAAACCTCCAAAAAACCCCCACACAGAAAACTCGCAGACAACCTTTTTGCCTATTTAGCTCCAGATTGGAGATCATCATTTCGAGGAAGTAGTGCAAGGAACACAGTGGGAGTATGCAACAGGGCAGGGGACACTTCCTTTCAATGATGTGGATGTTGCCTCATCTTGAAACCACAGCTTTACACATCACTGAGCTTTACAGCTGCCACATTCTCAGATGAAATCAGCAGCATTAGTTACCATGCCTAAGTGACTTGCACGTAGCAGTATAATTTTAAGATTAGGAATCATCATTACCGATTGCTATGGATGCTCTGCTTCTTTTTAGTGGTAGCCATCATTACATAGTACCTCAAGGCCCCTCTGGTATCAAAATCTCTATACTATCTGATGTGAAAGCAGCTCCTTCATTCTATTCTAGTTTGTACTGTTTGCAAGTAAAAAGAAAGAAAGAAACCTAAAAGCTGTGTCAAAGGTGCAGACCTCGCACTGCAGGACATTTTAGCAGTACCACTTAGTTCATGATACACACCTCATTGCAGTAAAATGCAAGAGTCCATTCGCCTCCTCTCCTCAAACATTAAGCTTTTTAAGCATTTTAAGGCAACAGTAAGGATTTAGTCCAGTATAACTCACACCAATACACGGTAATCAACTGCAGGAAATGATTGCTATTACAATTTTTTGTAAGTAATCCTTTAAATCTTTTAACGAATGATTTTCCAACCACCAACATAGAGGGACAGTGGGTGCCTGTCAAACGGTGTATTACTTCTTAAGATACTTGCTTGGAATCCTCTAATAAAAAAAAAATCTGGTAAATACTAGATGCCTAAGTTTACATATTATGGTCTCTTTGAAGGAGAGACTGTGCTTTCCTGTCTGTAAAATAAAATTCATGCCTGTAGTGTTGATAATTCATTAGTTATACTACAGGAATACCTCTATAACAGCACTCTGAAAGCACAACCAAATTACAGAGACAGGGGGGAAAAAAAACCCCAAACAAACAAAAACCAACCAAACAAAAAAACACAACCTCAAAACACTCAGAAGCTAGAGGAAAAAATACAAAGTTAAAGTTGCTTGTATGACCTCAATTCATTTCCTTTCTATCCTCAATAGAAAATGCTAGGAACCTTATCTGTAGCCTCCACTACTGGTATCATAGCAATAGCTGCCTGCAACGTCAGCATTACAAGCAAAAATACCAGGCTTAGAAGAGAACATGAGAAACTGAGTATCAAGATCATAAATCGCTAATGAAATACAAGAAGTCGTTAAAAAAAAAACCAACTATTTGAATGATTTGCAGTTGCCTCCTTGGTGATAATGATCTGTATGTACAGTTGTGAAGGTGCCAAAAAGTTACTTAATTGAAAATCTGGCATGCGTTCCTTACTGCCCTATTCAGTTTTTAAAATGTGAACTTAATTGCCAAAAATGAGAGGGTGAACATTACTTGCATTGGAGTTTGGAGAAAAAGAGGGAATTACTTTTTTTAATCCATCGTATATATAAAGAAAAAATGCCCTAACACTAATATGTTGATATTCAGAACTAAACACTAGAATGCCAGGTCTTGAATACCATAATTTGCTACCCATTTGTCTTAATGCTTAAAAGTCTCCATTACAAAAGATAATTTTGCTATTTATCCCACCAAGCATTTTAGTTCTACAGAGCTGACCTACTGTCCATGAAAGATACTAAATTAAACCCAAGGGAAAGAAATGCAGATGATCAGATAACAGCTGTAAGTAGAAGGTTCATACTGTGCCCATTTCTCCTCTAGGTCTGTGGCAGATTTCCCTTGCACTGGGCCCAGGCCCAGAATCAGCAGACGGAGAAGCTTCTTCCCTTTTGCGTCTCAGTAAAAAGATTCAAAATTTTCCACCTTGAAACTCACATTACTGTGGGCTTTTCAAAACTGAAACTCTTTTACTATGGTAACAGGACCCAGTAGGTGCTCTTCATTAGCCTGATTAAGTCAGTCAAAATCTGTGGAAAGATTTTAAATAAATTCACTGGGCTTTGGGTCAGCAAAATGTAAATTAAGATGCAGCTCATAGTAAGTAATCCTGCAAAGGGTGGCTTTCCCTTTCTTCTCACTGAGTTCATGAAGAGTTGAGGACATCAGGTTCTCAATCTCTGACTGAGGTCTAAGCTCTTTTAAAAGAATATCGGGTATGCTTGAAAGTTTCAGTGGGCTTTGTAGAGGCTGGACTTAAATCTTTTCCACATGCTATACAAAAACAATGCGACTTCCTACGTGCTGGAATTTGTTTCTGAAGTATCTAACAGCCCTATCCAGGATCTTCAGAACAGAATTATGTTTTTAAATACCATACCTTCTGGGGAAATAGAAATTTTCTAGTCTGAATTTAAAACCATTGTCCTCATGAACACAAAAGGGAGGTAAGAATGAAAAGACCTGTGGATTTTTGAGTTATTTAGTAACCTAGTACTAAGATTTCACTTTCTTACCTTTCCCTTCCCCAAAAACCACCTTCATCACCTGGATTAGGAACAATACCATCAAAATCATCAGGAGTGCTCCAAGGGAAACGTATGACTGAGTGCAGCAAACCAAGTATTTTTCTAAGGCAGGGCCCATGGCTGGTTGCAGATCTGAGCTCACTCTAACCAATGCAAGCTGCCCTGCTGCAAGCTACTTATAATCTACAAGTAGGGTTTATTAGCTTGGCAGTAATGCAGTTACAGGGGGCAGAATGACTGCCTGCAGTCTACTGGGAAGCCATATGCTAAATATCCTAAGTTTCAGGAAATATCCTAGATCTTAATAGCTCTGCAGTTAGTGTGGTTGAGGAAATGGGTTCTTAATTTGTCTGGCTCCAGCAGAATTGTTTTTCTGTTAACTGAGTAGGTGAAGGGGTTTTTGTTTGTGGGTTTTGGGGGTTTTTTTTGTTTTTACAGGAAACATTCCCTCCTTCAGAATTGGATTTAAAATGATCCTGAAACAGTTAAACCAGGCAGCTACAAACAAAGCAGATCCAACACTTAAGATCATGATGTTATGACTCTTCCTCACTTTTGCCTGTAGCCAGGAAAACGGGACCTTCCTTCAGACCACTAGACCTGGGCTGGTGTGATAGCAAAAGCAGTCAGCTTTAGTTTGCGGACAAACAGGTGATGCTAGGATAGGCAGACAGTAGACCACCCAGATAACAGACTAGACTCACCAGTTCTGGTTCAGCCCTCCTTGGGGCCACATCTGCGAAGCCCTTAGGCTCAGAGGGCTGGGTAGTCCCAGAACAGCGTGGTACAAACACATGGAGCCTGCTCATGTCCACTCTGTCCATTCCCAGACCCTTCCTTCAAGGGAGGACGTGGGAAAACAGAAGCACAAAGACACACTGGTCTATCCAGGCTCATTATTTACCCCCATGGGCCTCCCTAGGCTATGCAGTCCAAGCTCCTGAGATGCCTACCTGCATTCACAGCAAGACAGCAAGCACTGAGCACGGTAGTGGAGTGAGGAGGTAATAGTTTCCCCTGGCTCTAGCTTGGTGGCACAGACAGAACTACAAGGCCTGGACAGATCTGAGCTGGCTGTTCATGGAAACCCCACAAACAGGTCTGCCCTCATTTTCAGGAGGAACATGACAGGGAGTCTGCAGAGTCTCAGAATGACCAGTATGAGTCTGTCAAGATTATTCATCACAGCTCTGCACCTCAGCAAGAAATCCTGCTGCCCCTGCCAGCACAAATCTGCAACCCAGACAACCCACCACATGTAACTGCTGGCTGAGCACCAGAAACCTGGGAATCAGGAGGACAGCATTTGATGTGATGTTCTGCTTTAGACTTCATCTAAAGCTCTCTATACATTATTTCGTAACTAAAATGGCAACACCACTTCCTTTTTCCCCCAGCCATTTTCTAACTTAGCTACTTATAAGCAGCTGAGAGCAGGAATGAACCCCCGCTGTGCTGCACTCACAGTGACTGGTGCAGCGTGCACAGCTTTGTGTGAGCCAGCAATGTTACTCCTCCTGCTCCTGCGTAACCGGCTGTGAGGAGCTGGGCTTATCCCCAGGCACCTCAGCTGAATAGTGCTGCTACAGATGTTACTTTCATGCAGGAGGATAGGGTCTGAACTTTCACTAAAACCTGTGGGATTATCTTTAGGTATTTGGAAATGTGCTTTTAAATATTATGTTCTCGAGTGTCTCACACAGCAGGGTAAGTAGGGATGTGGGTTGAGGAACAGAACACCAAACGATCCTTTTCTTCTCAACTTTACCTGCCCCTGTTATGCTGAAAATAACGTACTATGGCATTTTTCACAGGAATGTAATGACAAATTCTTTTTTTCTTTCAGCTATGATGAATGTGTGGGTCCAGGAGCAACTCAAATATATATTCCCACAGATGATCCCCCCCCATATTCTCTTACGGACCCTTGTCAAAGAAATGAACTATCTGTAAACATTAGCCTAGAAGAGGAAGCAGCATCTGGGACTACAGGACAGGCTGCAAATTATGCAGTCAGGCTGCAGGACTTGCAGCAGCCCATTTCATCCATCTCTTTGTCATCTCTTACTTTGGAGGCCGCTCCCCTGTATGAGACAGTGGTGTGTGAACAGAATATCCCCATCCCACTTGTTCCAATGGAAGTACTAAAAAATTCTTCCACTGACTATCAGACTCTTCTGAACCAAATCATGTGAATAAAAGTGGCTCTTTCCATCAATTCTTCTGAAGATCTCAGACCAACAAAAACATTTAAATGGAAGAATAAAACCTCTGAAAGTTTTACCTATTTTATATCTTTAAATGGGGATGCAATGGGATTTTATTTTTTACAGTGAATTTTGAAAGATTACCTAAGCTTCCCTGTTTGTGCTTCAAAGTGTTCCTGACATCACACAGCGTAAAAGAGCAGCAGTGACAAGCAGTGCACCCGACCTTTTTGAAGCATTTCAAACCACATTGAAATCAGCCATTTTTAATGTTGATACATGTTATCCAGTCAAGCCTACTTGTTGGTTTTATGATACTTTGCATGTTTTAGCGCAGAAGGAAAAAGAAGAGCATTTTGTTGTCTTTGTAGGTTTCATGAGTACATTTCATTCAGTGTCTTGGCAACAAAGCATTTTTAAATAATTCTTTGTCTAAATATGTATTTCAGTAGACAGAGACAGAACACTGCCTGCAAAACATGACTATCAGTAGCATATAGGAGCAAAAGAAAAAGGAGAATAATATTTTGATAATCACATTTTTCCTTTGGAAAGCCTGGCCAGTACCAGGCTTTCCAGACCATTGCAAAGCCTGCTGTAAGTCTTCCTCAAAAGAAACTAGTGGCAAGTGATGGAGAGGTGGCAGTGGATCCCCAAACACCAATTGGCTTTACCTACGGAAGCTGTACTACAGCTGCTTGCAGGCCTGGGAGCTGCATGCCCTTCACAGGGACATGATATAGCCAAGGGAAGGGCAATGTCTGGAATCCCAGAGGATGCTTCATGGCAATTCCCACGCATGTTTGCTTTTTCAGGCACTAACTGGTCTCTTTCTTCAGTAGGGAACCTGCAGTGTTACAAAGGACCTTGACCTCTAGTAGTTGCATTGGTGTGATGTAAATAATAGATGCTGGACTTGGCATGCACAGTAACAGAGAACCTCAGTTTGCGTGGAAACCTCTTTTATTAGGCATGATCCTTTTTACTGAAATTTTGCTACCCACAAATCTAGCCTTTGTTCATAGACCCAGACTTCTCACACATTCATGTGATAAGCGTATACAAGTTGGAGGTGCGCACTAGCAGGAACAGCAGAGGTAAACTGCAGATGTGAGAGTTTAATCTTACATGGTACACAAGCACCTATCTCCACATAAGGACTCAACTATGTCTTCAACCAGTACTAGTTAGCAGTTATCAGAGGCTCATTTCCACTAAATCTCTTAAGAGGCATTTTCACTGAAGAAAAAAAAAAATTTTTTTTTTTTTTTTTTACACTGATAAAATGGGCTTCAGTTTACTACCCCCACTGGAGGATGTGTAAAAATGAGTATAGTAAATACATAATTGTGTTTAAAAGGAAGCATCATCCAAATTATTAAAATTGCACTTAGATTTTCTGTAAATACTAAATAATTTTCAACTGTAATCATCATTCAACATTCCAAAGATTGACACAATTATAATTAATACTTAGATGGGAAGTAATTATATGGTTCTTACTGCTGTATAAATTATACCATTACTGAGTCATATGCACATGATAAGGTAAGGTAAGTATGCATTTTTTTGCTAAGTAGATGAGAATAAGTATGTATTTTGCTAAAATAACAGAATTCTTTTGCAATTCAGCAAAATTTTCAATATTCTCAGTATACTATACCCAAACCAACAAAAAGTCACAATTTTGCATTGCAAAACTGCTAGCAGGCATTGCCAGAATATAGGCTATATTTCACAGAATTATTCGTCTATATAAAGTACTAGTGTAAACAGTTTTGCGGCATGCTAAGTATCCTGCAGTAAAAGAAGCAAAACTCTACACCATCCATTAGGGGCCAGAAATGGAAACCAACATAGAAATATACCAGTCAGTTTTATTGGCAGGAAAATAAGAAGGAAAGCACAGAAGTTTATTTATGCAGAATGGGACATGTTTTCATAGCTGTGTCTTCCTGCAGCTCTTGGACACCTGCCTAGAACAGGGTAAAGCACTGGGACCAGACCTGTTTACTTCAGGCTGCTATTGGAGAGGTGGAGAGAGAAATCTAATAAACAACTATTAGAAGGCAAATGTGATTCTACCTCCACTCCCCCCAAAAACTGAGTCTGTCTTTTACCTATAACGTGGCAAACCTGAAGTGTCTTCTGAAGACAAGAACAGAGGGCTTCTCACATCTGGCAGGCAATTGTCTACTCTGTTAGAGATGCTTACAGTTTCTGTGCATTTTGGGAAATCCTTTCAATCTGCTTGGCTTTTAACCTGACAGGGATTTTATGACCTTCCACTAACTTTCTATCTGTGGTTTACAAAATAAACTACTTTTAAGTAGGCCTCTGATGAAAATGGGAGATTTGTGCTTCACCTCATGATAGAAATGCATTACTAACATTATGAAAACTAATCAAAGTCTTTCTTCATTTGCTAAGTTATGCATCCTTAGCATTGCGATCTGGATTGTATGTAGCAGCATTACTTACAAATAGCTTCTACTCCCTCTTGTGGTATACTGCTTTATAAAGTCATCTAGTTATCACTCTACACAGAGTTCACGATGAGGGACATCAAAATAATCCCCGCTTCTTTGTCACATGGATATGGAAGCCAGCCAAAACATACAATTCCATACTGCAGCATTTTTCTAAGTTACCACTAAACAGGTTATGTTATTCATTATAAACAAATATCTTCACTTTGACTTCACAGTTTGTTTTTTAGAGTATGCTACTTTCAGTGATACCTTACCACAATCACTTGTAGGAGTGGCTTAGAATTTTCTACTCTTGCTAATATTTTTCACTAGGTGATATCCAACAAAGTTGTGGGGGAAAAAAGCTTATAAATCCAACCCATATACCTCTGCAAACAGACAATACTACATAGGGAAGTTTATAGCTCTAAAGCTGCTCTGACAACTTCCACTGCCACTACTGGAACAGTGTTGAGATTTCTTGCAATGATGCAGTAAGAACATGATTTCATTTCTTGAAGAATATTTAAGATCCCACATAAATCTCAAAGTTGACAGGGTGTCTCCTGATGCCTCTCTTAAGAAATTTATATCCTCCTATCAGATTTTATCCTAAACTCTTGCCTAACTATAATGCCAGTTCCAAAACAGGCTTAACATAGGCCTTTCTTTTATTATGTGATTAATATCAGAAAGAAACTGTTTGGACATGCTGTTTCTTGCTATGTGATAACAATACTCTATTTCTGTAGTCATCTCTCTTGCTTCGATTTTTAGTATACTAATCTTTACAAAAAACTTTTAGTAAAGAACATACAAGTATTCAACGTAGCTTCTGTGCTTTTTATTGCGTCAGTATCACTTTGGTACTACCCACAGCCCTTAGCCTCCTGTTAATTGGGCAACTAAGCAACTCTTGACTAAGCAACATCATAGTTCAGCCACTTACACTGGGATTTTACACTTGTCAGAGATCAGAGGAATAAGCAGCCATGGGAGCAGTCAGGTCTCTCCTGCTCAGGGGATGAGTCAGTGTGTGCCCAGCCAGGATCAGCTCAGCTCAGCAACAGCAGGAAGGGAAAAGTCTGCAATACTGCTGCAGTGAAAATCACTACCCTTGAAATACTCTCAGGAGGCATCAGAAACCCCAGAAACATTCATAAGTACTGAAGGTCAGGAGACTGGAAAATGGCAACAGAGCACCAAGGAGGGGAAAAAAAGAAAAAAGAAAAAAAACACACCGCAGGAAATAACAGGCCAATCTTCCCAGAAATATTCAAATAGATTTTTTAGCACAGCAAGATGAGTAACACTGTATTTCCTGAATGGAAATCATATCAAACTGATCTAACTGGTCATGGTAGAGTCTGACAAATCATTCCCCTCCTTAAACTAGAGAAATACTCTCTATGTAAAATTATAACCACAGACTTCTGTAAATTAAAATAATAATCATGATACAAGAAAGTATTTACCAATTGCTTTCTGTTAGCTTGAAAGGATGTGTCAGGTGGGATCACCGATGTCCTAATGAAAATACTGAGCGTTGTTGGATTTCAGAGGTTTAAGAGGGAGAATGGACCTATTAAAATCAGCAAGTTACAGTAAACTAGGAGAAGCCTGAGTATGTAGGAGAGCAGGATACAGAGAAACAGACTGGAAAGAACAAGATGCAATTCAGTGAACACAAATACAATTCCTGCACTTGAGAAACGTAGGCTCAAATTCACGAATGCACGACACAGACTGCAGGAGAATGTCTGAGAATTAGACTGAGACAAATATGGGCTAACTATGAGCAAATAACTACACGCAAATAACTACTGGGGGAAAAAAAAAAGCACAACAGCAGCCTGGGAATATAAACAGCACTATTATTCTTAAAGCATTCAAAATAGTTCTCCACTCACTACTGCTCTGTTAGGAACCAGAGTCCAGGCTGAGGCTCTACAAGTAAGGAGGCTAACAAACCTGACCACCTAGAGAAAAGGAACAAAAAGGTTAAAAGGCCTGGTTATTTTTCTTGGTTTTGCATGACAGAGGATAGAAGCTGTTCTTCATTGCCATATAGAAATGGGATATTAGAATTAAGAGGAAACTGACAATTAGTGTTTTATAAATTGTAGGGAGATTACACGTTACCAGGAATGGAAAGGCAAGTTTCAGTCCTCTCCTTCTAGTGGAGCTTTCCATGTCTTCTCTTTATTGCTGTCTGACAGTGTCTGACACTGCTTCATGGCCTGGGAATTGGCAGTTGTTCTTTTGTCACTTAATATTAGCAGCTTTCCAAACCCTAGATGTTCTGCCAATACCCTCTGGGAAAAGAAGATTCTCTTAGTCCAGACCACATTAGTGACACTGAGAACTACATGATTTCTAACACTATACTGTTGTCACAGCAAAAAGCTTTCAGTGAAAAAACCCTCATCACCACAATTACATCCAAGCACCTCCAGCTCTAACTCCACTGAAGTGATGTGTTACATGTGAAGTGGGAATAGTAGACAGATCAGAAACTAAATCACTGTTGGGCATTCAGAAAACATGATCTCATGCATCAGAATTTCCTCTCAGCTAGCAAAGTTCATATTCATTTCCCTTTTCCTCAGCTCACAGTAATGTCTGTTTGAACACTAGCTATTGAACTCATAAGCATGCGATAAATTCACAGGTTGGATTTCAGACATGTCCATATGCGTATATTCTCCCTCCCACTAAAGCAAGAAAAAGTAATGAGCAAAATTGCTTCCATATCCAGCAGAGGCACAAAGTTAAAGCTTTAAGGAACCTAGAAGTATCCATGGTGGTCCATTCATGCTTTGGGTCCAATGACTTGATTCTCTTACTTGTTCTCCTGCATCTTCTATCAATATTGTTTAAATAACCCCCCTCTGCCTAAATCAGCCCAACTCCAAAGGGAAAAAAAAAAAGTCAGGTATATAGCCTGATGCAATTCACTGGATATTGGCATTGTGTCTTTTGAACTCCAGGGAAATGGTGACAATTTGCATGTACAGCTGGAAGTGGCCATTCCTTTCTACTGACTTCCTCTTCTTTCCTAGGACTAATGACCAGGCTTTTGCCTTGCTGTAGTCTCAAAAAAAAAAAAAAAAAAAAAAAAAAAAAAAAATCTTTTTCATAGATTCTGTCTTCTGTTACAGTGAACCCAATACATTCACAATGGAGATATATATTTTTTAATTTAAATTCAAATGACAGTGAAGCAGTGAAAGAACCCTATAAAAATTAAGATCATTTTGTCACAGCTTTGCTCCTAGCAGGATTTTATATTTCTGCAAGAGATTGACATCGGTAATAAACAAAATTAATACACCCAGAAAAGAGCAAAACATTTCAAAATCTCGTTGAAGAAGGAGGAGCAAAATGGGAAACCTCATAGCTCAGGGAACTGCAATTGGACTTTCAGGCACCTGGGTCATGGGCGAGTACTCTGCCCTGTTGGCAGTGATGGGATTGGTACCACACACACACTCCCCCAGGGAAGTGATTAACCGTCCCTTTTAGAGAACTGGATTTTAAAGGGGCCTTAAAACACAGAACATCAATCCCACCCTTGGAGGCTGTGCTAGGAAACTTAGTCAGAAAATAAGAACACAGTGATAGCTAGATAGATGAGACAACTCAGCATTTATTGTATTATGCAAATATGGTTTACTGAAAAGTGAAACACTCAAAAGAAACAGCAACAAAGCAAAAGTCCCTGTATCATTCTACTAAAACACACCAGGTTTTAACAAAACACAGCTATTCTATATGTTAATGAGAACTGCAAAGGCTGAAGACTCCAACCACCCCTATGGGAGCAGGTGTGCAGAAACAAAATCCAACCCTCTCATTTGGGTCAATAAAGTTTTGCATATGGCAAGAGGAGAGCTGAGCTGCCTGCAGGCACCCTACTAAGAGCACAGCCAAGCTTGTTGGTGTGCATGCACATATGGCAGGGGAGGAAACTCAGACATTGCAACAGATGGCCAGATGGCCTCAATTTAACATGTGGTGATAGTATGGGGATTTGTCCCCCCTTCCCTCTTGGCTAGATCAGCAATATTTCTACAGCAATTATCCATACACAAATTCTACAAAACTATTTCCTAATGACATTTCACTTGGAATGACGATCAAAAGCATATGGTTTTAGAAAGCCCTCTTACCTGGAAAGTCAGAGAGAAAACCAGTTTGTTTGCAACACCACACAGCCACTTTCTGCAAGACAGACAGACAACTGTAAGCCCAAGATTTCCCTTAATCAGGAGAAGCCATACATTCCCAGCGGTTAACAGTGAGACAGATATTAATTTTAAAATCTGTCATATAACGAAGACAATCTATAATAAGACAATCCATTAAACAAACCTCAAGTCAAATTTACGCTTGCAACAAGTCAAGTCAGTGGAGACAAGTTTGAAGACACCAACCCAACTGGTCTAGGACAAGAAATAAGGTTATGGGAGGCCGATGCCAGCACTGATTTATGAAATCACACAGGTGTACAACATCATAGCAGCCATGGGAAGCAACTCTAAAACTCAGATTCCAAAAGTCAAGATTAATAAAGTCATCTGGATCAACGTCAGGTTTGTTTTCCACCTGGACCTGACCTCCATTTCAAACACATCCCAGGAAACTTTTCTCAGAACCAAGTCTCTTTCAGGCGATTGTTACCCAAACCTAGTCCAGGCATTCAGAGGCAATATACAACAAAACCAATAACAAAACAGGTGCGAGAAACACGCTATGTAACAGATGGCCTCATTTCACCCCACAGCACAATTACCGTTAGCATAATTCACCCTCACGCCAGCCCTTGAGCACGGAGCCTCGCCCTACCCAGACCCGTGCCCCACAGTGGCCACCTCCCTCCGGGGGGAGCTCGTGGCCAGCGGAGAGGGCAGCCGGGGCCACGGGGGAGGAAGGGGGCAGGAGCGGGCTCGGGGAGGTCGGTCACACAGCGCTGCCGGACCCGCGGAGCGGGAAGCGAGGGATCTCACCTCAGCGCGGTGGCAGCGCACCCGCCCTCACGCGACGCCGCCACGCGCCCGCGCCGAGGCGACGAACGCCAGCGCCCAGCGCCGGGCGCCACCCCGCGCGACACCCCCCGCTCCGCCCTCCCGCCTTTCGCTTTCAGTTCGCGGGGGCGCCCGCCCCCCGCCCTGACTGACCGGCGGGACACCACTGACCGCACGGCGCGCCGGCGGAGCGGCCGGGGCCCGGCCGGTCTGGCGCCGCCATGAAGGAGCCGGCGGCGGCGGCCGAGGAGGAGGTGTTGCGGGACTACCTGGCCTACTACACGGCCCGAGGGGCGGAGGGGAAGCTGGCGGTGTGCGACGAGGCCTCCCTGAAGGCGAGGGCGCGACGGCTGCTGGGCCAGCGGCGGCGCGGCCCCTGGACGTGTGCAGCGTGGCGGAGCGGTGCCGGCGGGCCCGGGGCGAGCGGGGCGGCAGCGTCCTCTGTGACCTGCTGAAGGCGCTGGAGGTGCTGGAGCTGCTCTGCGTCAACTTGCTCCTCTCCCCGTGGCGGAAGGAGATCAGGTCACTGAAGGTAGGGAAGCGCTGCGGTACTGGCGCGGGGGCCGCAGACAGCCCGGGCAGGACTTGTCCGGCCTCGGGGCCTTTCGAGGCCTCTTCTCCGGGCCTGGGGCTCAGGAGGCACGGCAGCGGCGCCCGCGCCCCGGGGAGCTCGGAGCAGCGTTTAGGAGCCCGTTTTGAACGGGTCAGGGGTGCCCTGAGCGGTGCGAGGCTGCTGCGAGGTGTCCGTTGGCCTTTGCAGGCCTTGTCCTCGCCGAGGCCGGGCCTTCAGGGCCTTCCCAGGAGCGCTGAGCAGTCCAGGGATTTGGAAACAGAGACCTTTGCTTATTGTGAGACAGTAGAGAAGTAAAAGGGTACAATGAAAGGCTTAAACTCTCATTACTCTGAGTTTTAACCTTATTTTGCCTATAAGTTGGGGATGCTTTTTAGCATTAGCTACCACTTTTGCTAACAGTTTAATGCCAAAGGCCAGGTGGGCCAGTGTCTTCTCCGGTCCAGTGATTTTACCAGCTATGCTAGCTCTGGTGACTGCAGATGGTGAAGTGGGTAGGAAAACACCCTTCGAAAGAGGAAATGCTATTGCTTTTTACATCGAGGTGGTCAAGGTTATCCTGCTTCCCTAGGACACTGAACACATCTCATTGCCCAGAAGAGAAAGCAATCTTCAACACATGCCAAATCTACTTGTATTTGAACAAAATCCTTGAACGCCCAAAATGCAAACTTATCTTCCTTCCTACAGCAACAGGTGTCGGTGAGGAAAAGCCATTTCTTTCCTTCTTCCTTCCCTTAGGTCTCATCGCAGATTCTCAGCAAATTCTTATTCTCCTCATTCACATCCCTAAAACAGGGCAAAGCATAAGATGTTCAGGCCTACAGTTAGTGGGCTCAGCTTTTCATAACACAAGAATCCTAGGCTTCATTACAATCAAGTTTTGAAGACGACCATGGGTAATCCAAAGTGCAAGACAGCCTGCTGAAGGCCTGAAATAATTCTACTGCAAGGCACAAGTTGGAGAACAACCAGTATCTTGTGTACATACAGATTTGATAAAAAGTTATTGATTATATGCAGAGTACTACTTCACATATTCCCTGCCTCTCAGCCCTCTGATGTCACCTCCCGCAGTGCCTGCTCCTTACTTCCCCTCTAGAAGGAACAGAAGCTGGAGAGTGAAAGGCACTGTTGACAACTCTGTCTGAGAATAGACTGAGGCTCGGTGCTACGTTATACTATGGCCTTTTAGGTTAATGGCCTTTTGGGGTGTCAATTTTGTTCTCCCCCAAGCTTCTGCTTGCAAGACCAATGCTTAGGTCTCGGCCTTAGGAAGTAGGTAAGTCAGTCTCAAGCTGGGAAGCTTGAAAATAAAGGTATCCCAATTCTGGAAGTCTTGACTTCACATTCCTGCCTCCATTCTGTTCTGACTTGTGTGGAGTTGGTCATGCTTAGGTCAACATAGTCTCTCCTATCACCGTGTTTCAGACAAAACCAAAAGCCACTTCTGGTTTACAAACTAGGCCTCAGGCCTGGGGTAGCTCCAAAACCAAGCAAGTGTTGAACGATTTTTAAAGTTGTTATACAGCAGCAGCATTTTATTCAAGTCATGTTTTGCAGACAGCTTGTGCAAAGAGAGGGTGTTTTGGCAACATTTCTGCTGGAATAGTCTCCCTGAAAAAAAGTGCTTTCAAAGAAATGGCAACTTAATTCAAGCGTAGTAAAGTTACAGCAGGAGTCTGAACCATGGAAAAAGAAAATGGTACAGTCTTGTCACCAGTTAAGAAATATGATTAACAGTGAGTGCATTGTGTCTATTTCTTTAGGAAAAGATGAGACCTCTGTGATTTATTCTATGAATCTTCATTTGTTTAAAAATCTTCTGTTCTTCAGTAAAGCGCATAAGACTTATTTCTGAGTTTCTCTAGTTTGACTAAAATGATTTTCTTACTATCTTCCTTTTTCAATATTGATGCTCTTAGCCAGTATATCAGCAGGTTTAAACTGGCGTAACTTCGCTGAAATTAATGTGCTATAGCAAAGCTATAATGCTTGAGAGGCTGACAAAATAATGCTGATAGAAAAGCTCACTCACTCTGATTCAAAATTCAGACTTTTAGGAACATAGGTTTTTTAAAGATTTAAGTCATTTTTGAAGTAGTTTTGATTTTTGGGAAGTCTTTCACACTTCCCTCCACCCCACCTCCCACAGTCTTCATCTGTTTTTCAATGTTGCATTCTGTTTCAGACATTCACCGGTAATTTTGTCTACTATATTCAATCTGTGCTCCCAGATGACATTGTAAAAACAGTACTGGAGAAAATAGGTTACATTGCAACAACAGCAACAGAGTTTTCACTTGTCAAAAAGAAAAACAATGAGGAAACAAAGCAGACTGCATTTGAAATATTCCTGGCAAGAATTGAGTGTGAAACCATCCTTGAAATGACAAATGAAGAAAAACATGGCAATTTGGAGAAGACCCTACAGAAGAGAACACAAATGCACCGGCATCATGGAGATAAGGACAAAGAAGATCAGATACCCCAGAGAGAAGATGCTGAAAATCTAGAAAATAAAGAAAACAGTGAGACATCTCTGTGCCTTGCTACTCAACAGAAGTCTTCAATGAATAGCAGTATATCCTTTGAAGCTGCTGGGAATCTGAAGATCAAAGATGACATGCCTCAGTTAGCAGTTACTCAGTCCACTAACAGGCTTCAGGAACACCAAAGGCAAGTCATTAATACTGTACATTTTCCGGGCAAATGCTCAGACAGCGAGGACTTCTTGATCAAATATAGTGACATTGTCATAAGACAAACACCTATTTTCAGTGAGAATCTTTCTCCAAAAGCTTTTGAAAAAAAGCCAAGAGCCAGTCTAAGTGAAGAATGTGTTTTGGCAGTCACTGCAGAGTCAACTGCAAATGAGATCAGGCCTGTGCCACTCTCACCAGGAGCAAGCGGTCCGCCAGCCTTTGCAATATTTGCTGACAGCTCTTGTGACAGCAAAACCACTTTGGAGTACAAAGCTCAAGAAGTCCCGGAAGAATCAATTGAAGCAGAAATTAACGAGGCCATAAATTGCATAGACCCGGACCCTGCAGATGAACCCAATGAGCTGAAGTCTCTGCCGTACAAGGACATTGCCTCTGTCCAAAACTGCAGTGTCCCTAGGGAAGAGGAAGTTTGTGAGCTGTCTTTAACCTTCACAAAATTACAAATCAAGGACGCTCAGGAAGACCTTATGTATCCAGTAGAGGAAACAGGCCAATCTGAGTCAGTATCATATGCAAGTACAAGTGACAGGCATGTAAGAGAATTTAATCACTCCAAAATAAAACATACATATCTGACTAATGCTCAGATGCAGAACAGAGCAGCTGCACATATTGAGCCATCTTCAGATCTATGCTGTACTACTGGGAACCTGGAGGATTCTACTACTGGTTCTGATAGCAAGAGACTATTAATGGACACTCCTAATGCACATACAGCTTCCGAGTGCTTCAGACACATTAGAGAGCCCCCTAATCTCACCTACATTCCACCACAAAGTATTGATGTTCGCTCTTCACGTATAAGAAGGACCAACACACAGGGCAGAAGGAACCTCTTGCAGCCTGAGCGTGACTCTCACGAATCCAGTGAAGTAAAGCTGGAGAACTATAATTCAAAAGTGAATGAAATCCAGGAGACTTATGTCATTATTGACAAAACTGACCAAGGAATGTTATGCCATCACACTTGATTCTCCCAGTGCTTTATTTGTAAGCTGACTGGGCTTTTTCCTCTCACTTGTGGCCTTGATCATGCTTTCAACGCAATGATTAGCTTTGTCAAAACAGCTTAAAAAGAAAAAAAACAAAAACCCACCACTGCTTTTGGACAGTAAAAAGGAGAAGTAGTTGAGCAAATTCTTAATGGCCCCTTCTCATCTGGAACTTTTAGTACTGAAACTTGAATGGTCACCTTTCTAAAGCCTTGACAACTTCCTTAAATTTAAATCCAGTTTAATTCATTAGCCAGATTCCTTCTGGCTGTACTTAATGCCAGACAGGTCTCTTCAGTTAAGCATACTTTTTTTTTTTTTTTGGTGCTTTACAGGCCCATTCCTGGAGTATTCTTCAAGTATAGCATGCTGTACAATGACAGAAACAGGTAAATGTTTCTAAACTGGAAGACCCAACTTCATAGCTTTACAAATGCTATACTGGAGTGTACCTCTATTATCTCATTATCTTCCTATGAAGCTGTGCTCTGAGCTAATCTTGCTCCTGTTTTCAGTTGAAAATAAGTTTAGAAACTTTGATAACATTCCTTTAGGCTTAAAGAAGGCAACAGCCCTGTGAACACTTCTGGTTTTATTTTTGCATTAGGAGTATCAGTTTAGATCTTATAGAGGCAGGTAACCTATACCTGTCTCCACTTATTACCAGATATTTTTTGTGGCTGCCACCACAATTTTCAAGAGCATTGTAACCGTTCACTGATACCAGAAGAGGGAGATTCAGCTACTGCTGCCATTCCCCTTGCTCCCATGTTCCTGCCACTTAACACTGAACCAGCTCTGGAGTTCACTGGACTTTTCTGTAAGCCAGTTCATCTCACTAAAATGAAGAGGAAAAAAAAAAAACCAAACCTGCCATTCTCAGCCATTTTAGTGGCAGGAAAACAAATCAGATCAGAGAAGGGTCCCAGTGATCATTAGAGCCAGGATAAGGGATATCCTGTAGGTGGCAGTACTGTGTGAAAAGCATTGTGCTGAGGAGAGTGAGCAGTATTGTTAGATCAGATCAGCTGGAAGCTGGAGTCCCAGCACTGAGAACCTCTGTCATACACAACATCTAAATTTAGAAAAGCACACAGTTACTGGTACTGTGTTTCAGCACAAGCTTCAAGGCTTCTTTATACACTTGTTACCTAGAAAAACAGTTTACTTTAATACTGCTTCAAGTAGCTTTTCCAGTGCCACTTCAATGCTAAGAATGTTTTGTTGTATCATGTATAGTTAAAATATTAGCTGAAGTTAATTTAGTACTAATTGTTATATTTTACTTTCATCCCAAAAAAATTCAAAGACAAGCACATGGATTACACTAGAAAAACCTCAGGAGCTAAAAATGCAAAGATTTGCTTTTTGAACAACTAATTGCTAAGTCCTGTCATCACCTGATTCCAACTCTGTAGGAGGAATAAAACTTTGACCAAGTTAATATCAAGTGACAGGACTGCCTTCAGCTTTGGATGGGATTGAGAGAAACAGGTATTATGAACATGCATACACAAATTAATATTTCTGTACTGGGTCTGACTAGGACTGAGAATGCTTGATAGCTGCCCCTGGGGTGGTGTGTTTGGGATTTGTGTCTAAAATTGTTGATAATACATCAGTGTTTTGGGTATCGCTGAGCAGTGCTTGCACAGTATCACAGCTTTATCTAACTATACTTCCCACTCCTCAGTGAGTAACTGGGGGAGGACACAGCTGGGACAGCTGACATGAACTGGCCGAAGGGATATACCATGAGGTGTAACAACATGCTTGGCAATGAAACTGGGATAGCAGAAGAAGGTGGGGGTTTTTGTCTACCACGGTGGCCATTGCTCAGAGACTGGCTGGGTATTGGTCAGCTTGTGGAGATGGTGAATTATTGTCATTGCATCACTTGGTTCCCCCCACCTTCCATTTGCTTATTAAACCTCTGTCTCAACCCAAAAGCTCTCTTGATACTGGTCTTCCTATTGTCCCCTGTCCTGCTGGGGAAGGGGGGAGAGCAAGCAGCTGCACAGGTGCTTAGCTGCTGGCTGGGTCAACCCACCGCACCCTCCTTGCTCTTCTTTCAAGAACCTATCTGTTCTTCCTAAACATTTTGGTTTTTATATGCTATACTTTCCCCCTATGGGGGTTATTAAAATTACATGTTTAAAATCTCATATTGTGTCAATTATTCAGGAACTCTAATTTAAGCAAAAACCCCTTCTCATCACAAATGAAGATGTCTCCTAAGTATTTAGATGACCACCAGTACTGCAGGATTCATATACCTACCATCCCTTTTTTATCTTTACAGTAGCCACACGAGGAAAAATATTTAACAGCAACATATACATGAAAAGCCAATACAAAAGGAAACTAAAGACTACCACTTGAAAAGACACCATCTTGGGCATCTAACTCCACTAATGCCATACTGCTCACCTTCATTACACTTGTTCAGTTAACATCTATTAGATTGAGAAACACTCTTATGTCTTTACTAAATTTACCCTGATGGGCCTGTGAAAAATTGTTCCTGTCTTCATGGTACCTGGAATACAGGAGACATAAATCATAGAATGTTTTGGGTTGGAAGGGACCTTTAGAGGTCATCAAGTCCAACCCCCTGCAGTGAGCAGGGACACCGCTAACTAGATCGGGTTGCTCAGAGCCCCATCCAACATGAATGTTTCCAGGGATGTGGCCTCCACTGCCTCTCTGGGCAACCCATTCCAGTGTTTCACTACCCTCATTGTAAAGAATTTCTTCCTTATATTTAGTCTAAACCTACCCTGCTTTAGTTTAAAGCCATTATCCACAGATCTTCACTTTGCCCCTGTTTGAGCAGAATTTTGGACCAGCATCTTCCATGTCCAGGAGCTTATGAACAACCTCACGTGGGAAAAACCTAATACAGAGAGCCTTTCAGAGGAGAGGAAGCATAGCCCTAACTTGCTAACAGTGCACCACAGTCCACAGCTCCACCAAGTCAAAGGAACAGTGGTGGAGATGGTAACAATGAACAATGTCCACCGAACAGTTAAACTGCACAAAATTTATTAAATATAAAATGGCCATGTTCTGAGAATTTACTTTTTGTTAATGTTTGAGTACCTGGATTGATGAAGAATCTCCTCTTTATGGCAGATTGGCCAGGACTGGTAAGTGTTCTGTCTGCCTTTGGAGGGAAAGCTACTATGCACTTAAGAGTCCTCTGGATATTTTCATCCGAGTTTCTTCTTGCTGCAAGAACACCTTTAACTTATCTTCCTGTACAAATGGTGGGGTTTTGAGGTCTCGTACTAGAAACTACTTTTGTATTTGCAAATTTCTGGGATCTCAAGAGACAACTGCTTTAAAGATGCTTGTGAGGAGACAGGATTTGAAAACCAGCTGAAACAAAAGTGCAGCTGCTTCCTCATGAGTAAGGTAGAACTGGGTTTAAAATCCTGGGTTTAAATACAGTCAGACCTGAGAAGAGGGACAGACAAGAGGAACAATATGATTTCTGACCCCATCTGCCAGTGTCCTCTTGTTGGTAGTAACCACTGCACCTCTCCTTGCCTAATTAACTTAAATAGGAGCAACCACTCAAGCAGCGCTGCTAGTCAGCAAAAGGGCTGCCTGGGCCCCTTTCTAAAAGAAGGTGGTTTGTGTTTGTAAAATGTGTGCCTGTCCTCTGGTGAGCTGACAGCTTTAATTGTGCTACAGCTGGTCCTGATTCGTCTAGAATTGAGTGGGGATTTACTGACAGATTGGATGTCTTTCTATCATAGAGACACAAGGCCAATTCTGTTCCCGAATTTATATGCTACACACAACCACTTTGAATGGCTCAGCTCTCCCAAGCCGTGGATTAGAGAACCTCTTTTGATCAGTGCAGACACAGAGCTCAGGCAGCAGACCTAGTAGCTGGGTGATACGCACTCACACAACCTCTCCCCGCTGGGTCTCCTAGAATAGTTGTTTTCTCCCCTTAATATTCGTATCACGCATACACCTTGCCCTGTCTGGAGATAAGGTTCTCAAAAAGCATAGCTTGGGTTTAGAACAAACTTTGTTGGTTTTAAAGCCAAGAATGAAATCCAAATTCAGTGTTAAGACCAAAAAAACCCCAACCCCCCCCCCCAAAAAAAAAAGCCACACAACTGGAAAGCATGCAGACACTAAATTAATAAAGAAATTGCAATTTGCTTCAGAGTTATAAATCACCATATCTTAAAAAACAATTCCCTGAGACACAGACAAAAGCATACCCGAGAGGGACTGGCAAGGGCTTGCAAAACACTGATGAAGACACATGTTTCTACTGTTAAGTCATCTCACCACAAAATAAGACGATTTCTGAAACACTGCTTTATCATTTTCTACCTTACTTGTACCTAAACACTGGGTGAATAACCACCAGTAACCCACGGCCACAGCTAAAGGTCCCACCCATTGGAAATTGATTGGCACAGCTCTCTAAGTGAGATAGCAAATTAAATCCCACAAGGCTGCTTTTTACAGCACTGAATAGGAAAAAAACCCTGAAATTAGGGTTGGAATGGAATATAGTGCCATCTGCAGAGCAGCATACTCACAGTGGAAGTCCTAACAGCTCAACGCTTTTTCTGGGGGACGCAAGGGAGGAATGTATTGCTGTTACCAGGCAAAGGGCTCTAGGGTGGAACAGAGGATTCAACTCGAAGCTTTCTGGCATAAAAAGAAGTAAAATCAAGTAGTATGTATGCAATACACAGATAACAAACAAAGCTCCTGTATTCTGTCACTGTGCTTATTGAACCTCTACATGTTCAGAGATCATTCTTGTAGGTGTATGTTTACACAACGCTCAGCAAAATGGTGCCCTGATCCTGATACAGCACAAATAATTATTACATGACAGCCTCTTAAATGTTAAATAATCAATTAAAAATTTGATCTGGACTAGACTACATTTCTCTTACATAGGAATTAATCTACCAACTGCTAGTTTTTGTTCTGAAACTAAACTTTTCATTTTCAAAAAAAGCTTGCAACTTGCTGTCAGCCCCCTCAAGTGGTGGGGTGGGGGGGAACACCACCATAATTCTCACCTGACTTTACCCTGCTTTAGAAATGCACAGTGTTTACTTAAACCTTCATATGCTACAGGAAGGACTGGCTCCTCCAAGTCCTGAAACAGAACAGTAACTTGCTGGGAGAGCCATTATTCAGGGAGGGAGAGATACCTTCAGGTCTGAATCTTAATAGCAACTGAGCAAAATACCCATCACTTCCTTACAGTGTCTGCAGGAGAAAGTGCACTGAAGAGAGATGCTGGATTATTTCCTGGTGTAGACAGTCGTTTTGTGTGCTAATTACACTGGTGAAAACAATTTTCGAGGTTTCTTAAGACCTACATTTTTGAACAGTCACCTCCGAAATGTTTAATCAAACTATGACCTAAACATGCTTCCCAAGCTAGAAGAAATACACAAAAGGCCATGCTAAGAGAATGCAACTGTAAAATGTTTTAATTTTGCCAGTCTCTCTAACTTACTTCAAATCAATTTACATGCTGCTCTCAGATACTGATTTGCAAAGACACCTTGACCAGGACAAAGTAAATACCAAAGTCTGGAGAAGACATCCCTCTATCCAGACTAGCATGTAACAAAGAAAAGGCAATACAAAAGGAAATAATCACTTTTCACACATACTGCAGTTTAGATGTGGAAGTCATTGTGACAGAAGTAATTAAATCCACAATAGCTATAATGTATGCAAAACCAGTTATGTATGGTTCAGTCTACAAGTATAGGCTACATCCATATTATGGACCAAATCTTAAAAGCCAAGAGAAGTGGCAGCTTGTTTATGTGATCCATTCCACTGGTACTGAAGATCAGTCTCCCTACAGAAACAGCATACTTTGTGGTATTTGGCGACTTGCTACCCAGTCACTGCTTCTTAGAGAGTCATAAAGGAACAAAATACATATCAGACTAATGCTGATTGCCCTTTTTCCCCTCCCCTCATCAACTGAGAGATTTCAGGAAACAAAAGCAAATAAATTCCAGACTTAAAAACAGCTATTTATGATTACTACAGTATTTTTATCTACATATCTGTACCAAACTGCAAACATTTTACATTTATGACACATAACAAGCAACCCATTTGGGTTTTTTCCCAGTTTTCATTAAATATCACAACCTTCCTGTATCTGAAAATCTATACATGAAAATTGATAGCAAAACATAAACCAAACATGTTCTCTGTAGCCATTGCATCTGTAATTTGTAATAAATAAGTTATAGAAATTATTCCTTCATATTCTATTATAATTACTAATATCAATAACCTCCATCCAAACTACTGGTTTGATATAATGAAGGAGAAAAAAAAAAATCTGACCAAAAAGCATAAATTGCTTTCAAAAGCTGAAAGGTAACAGTGAGGTTCTTTGTACTGTAGGACTCTCTGTACAAAATTATTAACTGCTATATTCTGGACCATGTGCAAAATATACATCCTTAGGTGCTACAACCCATAATGAATTAGTAACAAACTGAAGATGTCCAGACTTCAAGTTTATAGAATTATTTCCAAAGAAATAGTTCTTTTGGTCTCTTTTGAAACTATCTTGAAAGTTTAACAAACTTTTTCAAGAATGACTACTAGCCCCCTACAAATAAGCTTCAGTAAGTAAGGTCATTACTTAACACACAAAAATTTTTAAGCTAGAATTCTAAAGCTTTACAACAGAACAACAGAATGGCAATACTGAGTTCACAAGCTTTAGTATACTAACAGTACTTCACTAGGAAATGCTCTCTCAGCACACTGATCATTATTAAGTTCTACTGATTTAGAAAAAAAGTATCCCACCAGGTGGCAATACCAAGAACTGAACTGCATTTCCCACCTTGGAAAACGATGCAGTCATTTCAGATACAATGCTTTTGAGGCATACCACAAAACAAGCTGCCACAAAACTACAAAATAAAGGCAGTGACGTGATCTCCAAAAATAATACCATCAGTTACTGTTCAAAATCAGGTGGAACAAGGGAAAGCCAAGTAACTGAAAATTTATATCCTCCAACAAGTTACAAATGGCTGTAGTAAGTGATCAAAGTACTAACTGAAGTCTTGGACATTAGCCATGTTTAGGAGCATTCACTACAAAGCTATGACAGGTGCTCAACTACATTAATACGAGCATGTTTTAAAGCACTGTTAACCTTGCTTGCTCCAATTAAACCAACCAAAACTACTATGGAGCTGAAAATTATATACCATCCTTCAGGTATTATTCTCAAAGAGAAAAAGTAACATGAAAACAGTCAGAACTGCTGCATTAAAAGAATTATCTTGAAGACAATACTCAGAGGGTTAAGCAGAAATTAAGAGCAACTCAACATTTTAGCTAACAAGGGCAAAGATGAAACCTCCACTATGTTTCTCTACTCTCCAAGTACCTGTAAGTCACGATAAACTGGTCAAGATGTAAACCCAAAGAACCGTCTGTATTTTTCTTCAAAAAAAAAGTACAATCGAAGAATCGAAAAGCATTAGGAAAAAACTTAATTTCGTTTTTTATAAGCATTTGAAAGGAACAACAAATACAGTTCTGCACACCCTATATTTTCACTAGTCCTTAACTCAGCAATGGTAGGGCCAGAGATTTCGTGAACACTGGAGAGAAATAAGCCCTTTTAAAAATGTGGCTTAAAAAAAAGCCTCAGAGCCATTCTGCAGTTACTTATGAAAACATTTTTTTTTCCCCAGTGGGAATTCAGTGGGACTATGCTTGTGCATTGTTGTCTTCAGAGCTATAGCTGTATTGTGATTTCATGTAAAGCAGAAGAAACTTACTGAATTCAATGAAATTGCATTAGTGAGGTAGGATTAGAGTAAGACCCCTATTTCAACCTGGCAAGACCTATTTAACAAAACTGCTTTAACTTGATGCACTTCATTTGCTTCCTCTAATAATAAAGGACATGCCCCTTCTTGCACAGAACTATTTCTTTCAAATTACAAAAATAAGGTTGTCTTGGGGGGAAAAAAAACCCAAACAACTCAGATTACTTATAGGAAGCAGCAGTGAAGTGGGAAATGGGAGAAACAGCCATATTTTAGCTGAACCAAACTGACACAGTAAAGCTGATGGAGAACGTAAAACATGAAAGGGAATTGGCTTATATTCTGTTTATGACTTGTTTCTGAACATTTCATAGCAGTAATTCCACAACGTTCTACAAAGCATAATTCAAAAGCAAAACCCATTATATTCAGAAATATTGAATATACTCAAAATTGCCCCCAAATCAGAATTCATAAACAAGTTTTTTAAAATACAACAACCGCAGACATCTATAAATGGTGTTGCATATTATATGGGTTTAGTATTTGGTCACGGTTTTCTTCATACTTTTCTATCATTTTCTGCATGTCATGGTCAGCTCCAATAACCTTGAAAAGAAGAAGATGAACATTAGCAATGATGACACCATAAAACATGTTTGCTTTTGAGCAAAATAGAACAGGACTGCCACTGACGCCAAACCAATATACTCCTAGAGATCTGTCGAATTAGCTTTCTGTTCAGAATTTGGCATTTATTGAAAAGCTACGTGTCTGATCCTGCAAACAATTGCAGTGAACAGCCCCTCAAATTCCACTGAAGAGACGGAAGACCAGACTTTCGTGCTATACACTCTGGATAGCTGTAAACATTTTTCTGAGATTTTCCTTCTCCAAAGTTTATTAGAAAAGCAGATTTATTTACTGTTACCACTAAATAACACTCTTAGTATTTGGAGAGTACAATCCTCCATTATGCTTAATTGGTTATAACTAAAATTATACTCACAAGCACTGGGCAGGAAACTTTGAATAGTGTATGTTTAATGAGCCACTCTTCATAGAGCTGATGAATAGCTTCTAAATATTCCTAGAAAAGAGGCATTCAAATAACACATATGCCCAGGGATGAAACACACGTTGCAATTTTTACACATTTCGTAAGTAGTTAAGAACTACATATAAAATCCAGCATCAGATAGTTCCACTAACAAAAATAAAAATCATCAGAAGGTTTCTGAGAAAAATTAATTCCCACTATAAGGTTTTACTCCATGAAAAACCTCAAAGACACAGCGCTTACAGAACACAGGGCTCTCAGCTCCTTTTAAGATCAAGAACCACATTTCTCTCCCATAGGTATAATCTGGCTCAAGATTTTACAGAGAAAAATACAACAAAGAGAAGTAAGGACAAAAGGGGCAAGGCTGCAAAGAATATGTATTGAAGGCACTTTCTGTGTCAGTACATTTTCCTAAAATTCCCAGTTCGCTTTCTCCTAACTCTGACTTGATTTCCTCTAAAAGCATTTCTGCCTGTCATCAACTATTAGGTTTTTTTCATGGAGACCACTTAACATTTTTCATTCATAACTGCTCCCCCTCACCCTTCAGTAGAGCTGCGAAGTAAAGCAATGCCTCTTCAAATCCATTATAGCAAGGATTTTTTCTTCAAGGCAAAATTTCACATGGCCCAAAATTTATCTCTTTGCATGTATCTTCAGCTGACAATTGCTTCTACTCAATTACCCAACACTAGACCTTGTAGTACACAGTATGTCTTCCGTAACTACGTTTATTTCTGGTTCAGCTTTCTTTAGGAGAAAAGTTGTTTAATGAAGGGCCATTCTGCAACTGTGACACAGAAAGTGATCTTTCAATTACTACATTTTATTTTTAAGCAGATTCCCATGCTAACAATTTTCAGTAAGTTGGTTGTTTTCAGACACAGAGACACTTTTCATGCATAAACATCCTGGTAATAGCACACAACATAAAGTGCCCACATAAATCTTCAGCACCTGTGTGCACAGGTATTTGTGCTTCAACTGGGTGCCTTTAAGCCATTTAATGATACAAAAGCAATTGCCTTTTTACATCTTAGAGAAGATTAACAGTTGATTACTACTCCACCTAAACAGTCAGCTATAGTACACTGATTACTAAAACATAGCACTTGGGGAAGTCAGTGTGCATGATAGATCATTTTTGTAAAATAAGATTAAATACTGAAGTTTCAGTTTGCAATGGAAACAGCTGCACCACATTTTGGCAATACACTCAGGATATGATTTTAGTATGTAGATTGCAATCATTATATTTTTAAAGCTCATTGTAACCACATATATTGAAGGAACTCCTTACCAGAGGAATGATCTTCTCTTCTTCTCTGCATCTTCTCTTTAATCTCTCATAACAAACTTCAGGAGAAGTCTGCAAATAAACTGCCATAAAAAAATATAATAGTTATGTTCAAGGATCAGCTTTAAAAGCAAAGAAGAAACTTACTTCACAAGCTATAGAAGGAAAGAATCCCAATTTGGGTACCACCACTGAACCTCCCCATTGGCGTTACTGTTAATCAATCCATGAACCATCCACAAATTCATGCGGTCTGATGCTACGTGTTGCAACCATTATTATATTGAATAATGTGATTACTTATGACCCAAGAAACAAGAATTATTTTTTCTCCCAGTAAAGAAACCCACCACAAACACGCCCCTCCAGATCCCATCAAAATTTTACCTATCAAATCAACCGAAATATCAGTGTTGTTCTGGATCCAGTCAAACCATTCAGTTAGGACAACATAATCCACCTCTGGCATTTTTCCGCTGAATAAATATAAAAGTAATCACTCACTGAACAGCATGCAGAGATCAAATCTAAACTCACATTTTTTTCCCACCTGACTAAAATTACTCCCAATTTACTCCAGCATATGCAAAATGAAAAAAAGACCAATATTATGCCCACCCAAATTGAAGGCCTCATAAAGCATTGTTTATACAATAGAAAGGACAAATCTTTTTCTTGTTTTAAAAAAAGTACTTAGTAACACAAAGTTTCTACTGTTAACACTTACAAACATTAATTATTTTTCCCACAACAGTTAAAAAATACTTGGTGACTAAGAAGAAAAACATTACCAGATTGACATTTATACAATAACAACAAATTAATGTCAATGGTTATTTATTGGTCAAGTTCTTTACATCAGGATTTCAAATATATCTGAACTACTGCAGTGCACATCACCAGAAAAGCTTGATTTACTAAGCAGCACTGACAATTCATTACAGAAGCCATACTAATGAGCAGTGAAAGTGTGTAAATAAAATTTACTCCCACTGTAAAAAAAAAATCTGTGGTAAGAGTACTGAAAAATTCAACATGCTTAATCTGAACTCTGTATTCAGAGAGCATAGACAATATTGGAGATCACTGTCCCAAAGTTATCTCAGTAAGAATAATAAAATATCAAACAACTCATGTAAAAGGGAGTCTGCAGAAGACATATTAAGAATCACATACTACATTTTTACTAGTATTGGAATTTTCACTTATTACCATATTCCTAAATACTCAAATATTACTAGTTTTACGTTATTCTGTCTTCAAACTGGTAATAGAAACACATATTCCACACTCTTTCCTAAATGCCTCTGCAATAGAAATATAACAAAAGAGATGGGGTTGAGCGGCTCCTATCTTCTCCAGCTGAATGATTAAGACCAGTTGCAACATTTTAAATAGTGCCAATGAAAAAGATTCCACAGATTTCTAAACCATTCCTCTGGCCACATGCTTTGATCACTGCCAAAACTGAGTAAAGGTAATCCGCATAGATATTTCCACTTAAGTATGCAAGAAAGCAAAACCTATATTTGTGCCACCTCCCTTCTTTATCTGCCATCCAGCTGAATATCTTGCCTCCCAAAGCACCCAAGAAATGGGATAACACAATTCACTGCTGTTCTTCTAATAGATCAATCACATATGGCTTTGGGTAGCAGGCGTATACATAAGCCAAATACTGATTCTGCTACTTTTCTCCAAGATCTATGGGGAAACCAGGAAGTTCAAAAGGAATTAGAAGTAAGAAAAAGCCCCACTCTTCATACCCTAAAAGATACATCCAGGTCAATTCTGCATCGACCTGCCCTGCAGATGACGTGCCTCCTTCGCCTTGCCTGTGTCAGTGGAGTTCCCTGGATCCTGTGAGGATTCTGGATGAGGCTCAAGATCCATAAAGATACAGGTCATGTAAAAGGCACTAAAGGGTGTTTTCACTTCCATAGTTTGCTGACATTTGACTCCTACCAAGTGAAGTTTTTACTGCAAAAGTTAAACATTAATGGAACGAGCTTTGTATCAAAACTATGAATTCAAACGGGACAAAGTGAATTGCTAGTGCTTACCCTATAGCATATCATGCATACTCACGTGCACACATTTAAAATTCTTCTACAGTTTTACACCTAACATGACCGTGGCTTTCAGTGCTAAACTCAGATGTGCAATCGCAGTAAGAACTTGGATACTCATGCATATCTCTGCATGCCGGAGAAGCTCACAGCAATTGCTCACAATTTAAGCCTTCCATCATCGTCGTAAGTCTTACTCTATTTCTCTCTCTGGGAAAAAGCCTGCAAAGCCAAAACACAAATACTGAGTGACAGTGGATCAAAGAAGAGCTGGTATTCCTGATATTCCCACAGCTCTTCATCCCTGGCTTAAAACTAATCATTCTCCTAAAGGAGAAGAGCTTGTGTAGACTAGAGATAACAAGGGATTCTTCTCCATCTTTAAGACTGGGACCCTGAGCAATACCTTCTTACAGAAAAGAAAGCAGAAAATAACCTTTGCTCTTTGCAGCATGCTTACCCCATTCAGACTGAGTCTTATTTTGAAGTTCTGTTTCATTTTTACATACTTTAAACGGGAAGATGCCTTCCATACAGCTATTTAACAATCCCTTTGCTTCTGAAGATACCTGTTGAATAGCTTGAGCCTGAGGGGGCTTTTTGATAACATTTTCAGCAAAATTTAAAGATATGTCAGGTCAGTTTTGTTTTCCAGACCTTCCATCAGACAGACATAATTCCACTTCTACAATGGGCAACCTCTCCTGTTTCTCTGCATGATTTCTGCATGTTGACTAACCTGCACAAGAATTAGGATCACTCCCCTACAGAGACAGGAGATTCCTTCTAGGAAGTAACAAAGAAAGAAAAATACTCTGGAGGATACAAAGGAATTTTCCTTTGCAAAGTCCATTTAGCTACAGAACAATTTTTTAAATTTTCATGCAGCAGTTAAACAAAAAAACACAGCGTGGGAAGCAATCGTTTTAAGTTACAAGGCCTTTCCCCTGCCACCAGGCACTATTATCTTTCTGCATAAAACTACCAAGGGTAAAGTTTGTATTTTCTCTTTGTTCTTCTGACGGCTAAGACTCCATCTTCTAATTTTCAATCCTTAATGTATCCACAGCCTTTTTGTATGTAATTATTCTTTTGTTATTACAGTCCTGCAATTTCAGTAACTCCCTTTTTTTTGTGTTTGCACCCGGTGTGCCCATAGGTGACAAGTGTATTCTCCCAACTTTTCTACACAATCTCAAGCTGGTTTTGTCTCTCTAAACAGGCTTTCCATCCTTTTGATCATGCCAGTATCTCAGCTTCACACCTGTTTCAGTTTTAGTTCATAGATCATGAACGAGCAGTTAGAAGTGTAAAAAGTAATGTTAAAAAGCTCTCATAAAAGCTGTGTACAAAAGCACCAATATTTCCATCTCCCTCCTGGAAGCCCTTTGCCAGATACTTCCAAGAGTCACATTTACTCTTTGCTGGGCTACACAACACTAGCATTATTTTGTGATCAATTTTTGTCTACAAATATATAAAAAGATATATATATATATTTCTGCTTTTCAACTTAAAATCTTTCATCTTATAGCTGAAATCTCTGTTATCAGTTCAACTGAATTACAGAATTTATCAGCATACCCTTTGTACCAAAGCATCAATCCAAAGGCTGATCCAACATGAGTAACCTCCTTCCAGCCTGATCCATCCCCTTTCAGTATCTCGCTTCAGTGGGATTTCCTATCACATTACAACGCCATCTTCTGCATTTATGAATAATCATTCATGAAAGTCTCCCAAAACCTCCTTGATAAATGCGTAACTTCAGACTGATAAGAATGCCTCTGTTTGGGGGGGTGGAATGTTACAGAACACAATTACTAGATTAGTCTAACAGCATGTCTTGTTGGTCACTGGCTTTACATTTTTTGTCCAAAGCTTTAATTATTCTCTCCTTCATCATTTGCTCTGAAGTTGTGCTAAATACTGAGGCAGACGAACAACCTGCAGTTACTAGGACCACTTTCCCTACCCCCTAATGTGGGCTCTGTAGTAGTTGGTTTAAGACACAGGGGTGGTACTACCTCTGCATTACAATACTTTCTCCTATTGCAAGATTTCACATGCTTTCAGAACTCTGAAATGGACTTCGTTTCTACTGTAGTTGTGGTTAATACTACTTCCATACTCCCGTTATCATCCTGCCTTTTCTTATATGCAGTTTTCTTCCCTGTACACAGAAATAAGTATTGTTTTTTGAGACAAGTCTAAGTATCTTTAAAGGACTATGACAGGCGAGGATAGGGCAGTGATCAAACAACATGGAGCAAAGCTATGGAACCGCTTGCCATAGGATGTCCTGGAAACTAAATGTTTACAGGAGCTCAGGGGGAAACTGGACAGGTTCGTGGAAAAAAACTCCCTGTGGGTTACTAAATACAGAGAAACCACTGCTGAATAAGGAAGCCCCTAAACTGTAAGTTACTGGATACACTCAGAAATTATCATAAATGCTTACCCTGTTCTCACACTCTTTTCAAGTACTTCTGGCTACCACTGGAGACAGGATATGAGGGAGAACAGTTTTACTTATTTTTTAATGTGACTCAAAAATAGCCATTTTCACATAGCCCAAATTTTTCCTTGTTTTATTTACAATCCTTTTACACACCCTTGTATCATATTTTGGTTTGCTATTGGTAGCATCAGCTACCTTCTAGCTTGCTGTAACAAAACAAAGCAAATGCCTTCTGTCCAACATTAAAAAGTGCTGAAGCCACGAAACATCTTAGATGCCCTTAAAAGTGTTACTACAAAATTAACAGACATTAAGAATAATATAATAATATAATGAGTTGACACAAGCAGACTTAGGCTCATAGCAACAAAGTTCTCAGTCTTTGGGACAAAAGCACTTTGTCGACAATATAAAAAAAAAGTAATTAAAAAAAGAGAAAGACATTGCAGTAGATTTCCACTGCATACAGACTGGAATAAATAACATCTCTTTCTGGTGCCTCACATCTTACTGTGTGTGTGTCTCAACTTTCCAAGCAGTTCCAGTAACAGACTAGGAGCTTATGTAGCATGGATGCCATCTTGTGGCCTGCAGCCATTCTCCCTGCAGACAGGGCAAGAAACTGGTTTTGTCCCTTAAGACCACTGAAAAACAACAATCTGCGAGATACACTTCTCAATATAAGGTCAGCATTCTAAACAAAACAAAAAAATCAGTGCTGATTACTGCAGTACTTTAGTTAGTATGTGATGGATGAGTTATACATTGGCCAGGTAATAAATGTTTTTTTCTATCTCAGGCCATAATCGTATCCCCCACAACAAAATAACCTGGGTTAGGCCCAATTGCTCTTCCTCTGGCCCAAGCACACCTGGGGGTGGGGACCCAATTCAGAAAGTGACATTCAGAGACAAACAGCTCTTGTTCTTTCTCTACTCGCTAGTCTACCACGGTTTCCAGGCTACTTAGATCCTATGAATCCTGATTCTGAGCAATAACATGTGAGGGCTGGAACGCTTCACACTCCGTTCCTGCCTGCAGGAAATGCCAATCCTGGATGCTGCGTTGGGTAACGCTACCTAGGTTCTCTTCCTCCTACAGTGTTATTCTTTATATCCTCATGACTTTTGACCTGTTCAGTATGTGTTTGCTTTGATTTAAGCAAGACTTTTGTATTCAGCTGGAGAGCAGATAACTTCAATAAACAGTGTTCTAAATAATAATATGTTCTAAATACACAAGCGCACATCTGAAAAAGGCTCTCGTCTGGCCCATGTCCTGCAGGTTTCATTCTACCAGCGGGCAACACGCCCCATACAAAACACACTGCCACTCCAACAAAGAACTGACATTTCACAGACCATTTAGATGCACATTACCAAAGAAATAATCAGTCATTATATTTTTTTAATCTAAAAGTCAAGAAAATAAAGTAGAAAACCATATACCGTACCTTCGATACAAATTTTCTACAAAAATGTATTTTGCACTGTGTATTGATCGCTCCATCATTCTTATGGGGGAAATCTACAAAATAAATCCAGTCACCGACTAGTTCACATTTTTCAGCATGCTTGTTTATTTTCAAGCTCACATTGCACATCATGTCCTTTACATTATGAAATACCTAACATTTTCAGTTCTTCCAGATCTTGTGGTAAAAACATTTCCTGGGAGGGTGGAAACCACAGAAAACAGTATTCTTAATCTTACTTACGGTCACTGCATTATTGAACACCTACATAACTAATTTGTTATTCATATGCAAGTTTCAACGGTAACTGCAGCAGCACTCAGCTGAGCAGCTGAAGTTAACTAGGGGGACAACGGAGCAGCAATCCACTTAGGACTTGCAGAGCAACAGAACTATTGCTACCTAAATTGCTGCCACCTTCAGGTGTGTTACTGTGTCAACAACACAGGCCTAACATCAGAAAAACTGGAGGAAACAGAACTTTTTAAAGAAATAATTACAACTGACAAAGTACTGCTGCCTTAGCCAGCCTTGCACATGTTCGAATAGCGCTTCATGTTGGACAAGAGAGATTTTGTGATGCTCTCTGGCCCCTGCAGAGCAAGGCACCCCAGCAGAGCTCCTTCCAACCACGTATTCCGCGAATTAAAGACCATGGAAGCAACAATTGCTCCAGCAAGGCTCAAATGGCAAATAACAGCCAAGCACAGATTAAAATGCAGGGCAATCCTCAGGAATTCTTGAATGAACGTTTTCTGCAACAGAATGAGATTTCTATTACCTTGAAAAAACACCTCTTCCAAAAAGCTAATGATTATATATACAGTATGTTTGAAAGTTTGCCCTAACACAAACTCAGAAAATATAATGCAAGAACAATCATTAAGATATAAGCATGCCACCTAAGATCAGATCTTATAATCAGGGAATGTAAGATTTAGCACAGAATGTAACAAAAGGTGTTGGAAGGAAAGAGAAATGAACAGGTAGTATGTGTGAATCAATATAGAAAAAGAAAAAATTACCAAAAAAAAAAAAAAAGATGCAAACCATCTGAAGAAAGGCAACAGAAAATTTCAGTGTATGGATTTTGGAGAAACAGCAAAAGCAGTGGCTAAATTTGTGCTAGGCAGCATGGAGCAGTAGAATGAACACTAACACTATCTTTAAAATTACCTAATGTTTGCCGAAGATTTGAAATAGCTAAATTTATATAGAGAGCAATTACAGTCAAGTCACTGATGTGTGATGATGAAGAGATTTGTGCAAGTCTAGCTCATAAGGGTGGTGCAAAAAAAGCAGTATTAGTTTGGGGAAGTAGAAGTTCTGAGCAGGTAGGAGGCAGATGTTTTGCCCCTGGAGCATGTGTTGAGCGTATCAACGATGCCTTTGCACCATAAAAATTCATACTCACTGCACGAACGAAGAAAGAATGCAAACAGCATCTTAACTTTGGATGCAAGGTTAATAATATTTATTACTCATAACCACATCTAATTCTTTTTAAATTAAAAGAAAAATATGTTTGTTTACCATTGGTCTGGTATGCTGCTCCAACATTGTAAGCTGTACATAGGTCTGTAATGTTATCCCCCATCTTGATGCATCTTGATACATTAAGCCCTGGGGTTAGAGGTGGAAATGAGACAGACGGACATTTTGGTTAGGTCAAACAGCAAAAAAAGTGAAGTTGAGTATTTTGTAAGCTTTTGCACTACAACAGAATCGCTAAAAGTGCATCAAAACAGCTGACACCAGGCTTGACAAAAATCAAGTGATCATTTGCTCTCCACAATGCAGTTGTAAGAATTACAGTCCTGGTCCTTAAGGACAGTAAGTGGGGCACTTGCAATGCTCACAGAAGTCAATGGGAATTAGTTACTTTGCATCTGGAACAGTCAGGTCCAAGGCATAGCTCATATGAGACAGTGCAAATATGTTTAGTAATTAAAAGAAAGGTATCTGCTACTCTATTTTAGTGCACTGAGAGGCTCTCAATATACCCAGTCCATCCAGAAAGGCAAACACAGTTCCAGTAAGCATGTTCTGGGCCTCAGAAAAGGTGGCTTTTAACAGACAACTGTTCTTCCCAAAGGATCCCCAAAGCATCTCTCAGATCTTCCACTCTTTCCGATTGCTGCAATTCCACACACACATACGTTTACAAGCAACAGTCTATCCTGCAAAGCAGAGAAAAGATCTCACGCAAATAAGACATCATCCACTGTCTATTTGCTGAGGTGACGAGCTTTAAGTCAGCAGCATGGCTTCAGGCCACAGATCTGACCTCTTCCTTTTCTCCTTGTCCAAAATCAGAATGAGAAAGTATTCTGAAGCACACAGATTGCTGTGATGATGTGCAACACAGCCAAGCATGCCCCATCCCTTTACTAAGAAAGTAAAGCATCAGCAAATCTTAGTAGGCAAAATTTACTTTTCCAGAGGACCTATGCTAGCAGTAATTGCATCAAATACACGTGTGGGCACGTGTCGTTTGGGGTGTATCCACACCACTATGTTGACAGCAAATTCCAGGTGAGCTTGAGATACCCATCTCAGCCAGCAATGAGATTTTTGCAATGGAGGCGATCATACAAGCAGGCAAGACTGACATCAGAAACCACTGCAACCACCCCAGCAAAAGCGCATCGCAGATGTGGTCAGAGCCCTGCACGCTGTCTCCAAGCACAGCTGTGACAAAGGGACATACTTGTGGGGAACGGTTCTGAGAAATGACGACTACCCAAAAGAGAACAGAAGCTCTCAACACCTCACAGGACTGAATTTTCCTTATCTTCTGCAGTCAAACAACATTAACCAATCAGATCCACCCCTCGCCTTCTGAGTGGCGTTCTTCCCTTCTTTGAAATAGGCACAACTAGATTTAGAACCAACTGTCACACTCACGGCTTACCTTTCTGGGAATTTCTTTAGCTCATACCCAGTAAAAGACCCAGTCCTTGCCAAAACCACATTATATATGCAACGTTTCTATTATATGTTTGTCTTAATCACAGTAAAAGATCTTCTGCATCACGGAGCTTTATTTTTTTTGCTGTATGAGATTATGAACACATCTTTTGTAACCGTTTTGCTGACTGGCAGGAAGTCCTCATGCAGGTCTTTCTAAAAGAAGAGTAATTGTAATTGTAGAAATAATTTCTGTCACTTACCAGGATATTATGACCACGAGCATTCCTCCACTTAGTCACTGGTTCTGTCAAAACCTTGTTAAAAAGAATTACTCCATGTTAAATGTTTTAGATTCAAAATACTTAATTTGACCCTGCAAGTCTACAACTATTTGTAATGAACACTCATTCAGTAAGTCAAGAGCATTCATGACTTTTATTGGAAAGCTCATCCCTCTTCTAAAAACACACTGAATCCTGTCATACAAAAGGTAATAATGAACACTGTTAGAAAAATAGAGAAATATCATTATACAACATCTCTTTAGCATCTTTAAACCGCCAAAATAAAACACTGGATTGATTACATAATGAGCCTGGATATAATTTCACTTTCTCAAGTCAAAATCAGTACCATGTAAGGGAAAGAATGGCTGAGCACCGACTGCATCTCAGTGACCGGCTCATTCCCTCACAAATTAATTTCTCAGAGAGTAACACTTGTCAGCAAAGGAAAAGGGGATCAGACTGTTATCATGTTACTTTTCATTTTATTCTTGTGCTCTAACAAACAAAATATATTCAAAACTTTTACGAAATTTGTCAGAAAAGCTTCTACCCTGAATAGGTAAAATCACAAGAGACTCATCTCATTCAAACAGGGTCTAAAACTCCAAGGATACTGTAAAGCCAGGCTTAAGAGAATCTGATAAGCCTGGGAAGTGAACTAGCTTTTTAAAAAAATGTTGCACTATATGCAAATTAAACTTTGCTATCCTTTGGGTTATTAGTTATTTACTCCATAAGGACCATTCCTGTTAAATTACCAAGTAACATCTGGCAACCCCGCATTTCTATGAGGAATCCTGAGACTTATTATCAAATGTGTTCCCAGGTCTGCCAGGAAAAATATTAGTATCTGATGTACGCAAAAGCAATTGCTCACTGAGGTGTGACCTTGGGTTTTTTTTTTCAATACAGTAAGCCTGCCCTTCCCCTAATCTTGTTCTAAGCAATACAAAATCAAATCCCATCCCAGTCTAAGAAATCTCCAGAAACAATTCTAACAGATTTTTCATTTTTTAAAAAAGCCTCCATTTACTGGGATCTCATTTATATAACATCACTATTTTTACATCATTCCTTCTTCGTCTTTACTGTGCTTGATACAAGATACATCTAAGATTTCCGTGACATGCAATAACAAGCAAGCACGCCCAAACACGCCCAACCCACATGGGTTGCTGTTCCTTTACAGAGGTACAAACTCTAAGGTTTTACTGATGGTTTGGCATCCTCTTACATATGATCTAAATTTCTCTTCTACACTTTGACTGTAAATAGTTGAGGGGAGGTGCACCAGTAAGTGCACTGGCTCACAGCCTGCTGCTCCTCTTCCCATTAGCTGAAGAAAGGACAACACTTCTAAGTCAAGTCAATTTTGTCAAGACAAGCAACCGCTTAATGATGTAAATGAAGACAAAGAAACATAGGTCCAGTACCTCAATGCTGGTAGTTTGTGCAAAATAATCCAGGCATGTTGTTTTTCCACTTGCAATGTTCCCCTCGATACATATCTGTTGAAAAACAGTATCACCTTTAAAAAAACATGCTATCGCATAGCAGTAAATGGCGTATGTAAAAATATACTCTTTCCATACCAAGCGTACTACTTCCCTATAATGTAAATAGATTATTTTATAGGAAGACATTGGGGATCAGTCTGGATTTTGTGCCTCCCCGCAGACCACCACTTTTTCTCTCCTGGCCATACATACCTGTACCAACTGTCTCTTTACCAGGCAAGGGGCAGCTTTTCCTTCTGGCACCCCTGCAGCCAGCCCACACGCCCCATCCCAGCCCGTCCCCATGGCCCCCAAGAGCCGCCGAGGGTCGCCCGCCCGGCAGGCTGCTGCTCCTCCGCAGTCTGCCACAGCTCACCACCGAGACTTCAATTTAACTTTCAACTTAAAATAAATGCCAACTGAAGTCATAACTTCAGTATCCATTAAAGAGCTTAAACCTTAAGATTCATTACATTTTTATTTTCACAAACCTGCACAATAAACTAAGATAATTTTGCTTCAGCTGTCTTGAAATGATTTGTAAGTTAAAGTAATTAGATTCCAAATTTAAAAAAACACCTTACAGGCGGGGTTTTTACAGGACAACTGCCACGCTACGCGGGCCACACTGACCCCAAACCGACGCTTCTCCCTGCACGATACCAGGCGTTCGCACAAATCCCTCACGACTTTATTGCAATTTACGGAACGAGGTATGCGTAGGTTTGCACCGAGTAAGACCCAGTCACGGGCCCACCACCGGGACACCACCCGGTAGAACAGCCACATCTGATGGTTGCCGATATACACACACTCAAGTTATAATAAAATACGAGGCTGCGCATTTCACACAGTTTTCTGAACAGAATGCAAATACTTACAACAGTCTTTCTATCATCTTCTTTTATCAGATGTTTATCTACAATGGAAATAAACAGGAGTTACAACCAAGAAGTTGTATCTTACAGTTACACTGAGCCCTTTACTGTGAGCCCCTCCGTGAAGTTTTTAGGTTCTCTATTGCTTAATACAAATACTTGCTAAATTACCAATCTTTAGAGTTTTAGGTAATCATTGGGTCACGTAACAGACATGTCATGGCATGCACTGACACAGTTTTAGCTTAAGTTCTCCATTGTCCTTGACACTACAAAGAGTCAAATGGCAAGTGCCTACACTCTTGCAGCAGACTTCTGTTACATTTACTGCTCCTCAGTTCATTTCCATTGGGGAAAAAGTGAATTTTGGACAGGCCAGTCATGGTGCGACGCCCACTGACTGCGCAGGCCCAGCTACAAAGCTGGGTAAGGATGAAGACTTCAGGACGCCACCAAGACGGGCAAGTTGGATGCCTTAGGCAGTGCTAGGTTTGCTAGGCCCTTAAGAAACAAAACACACGGAAAAGGCCGCTTGGGCACCCCAGCACTGCCAGCGCGGGGCCGCACGGACTCCCAGGGCCAGGGCGTACGAGACACCGGCCGCCGTACCCCTCCTCCCTCCCCTGCGCGCTCCCCGCCGCTGCGCCGGGCCCGGGCTCCCGCCCCCAGACCCCCCAGACCCTGCCCCGGCCCCCCCCCCCCGCGGGCTACGGCCGCCGGGCGGCCCCGGCCCCGCCCCGCCCCGCTTCCGGCCGCTGCGCGCTCACTTCCGCCGCCAGGGAGGGGCCGCGGCCGTCGCGGCGCGGTCGGTCCCGGTCCCGGTCCCGGTCCCAGCCGCGGCCGGGGGGCGCGGGTGCGGCAGGGCCCGCCCCGCCTCGCCCCTTCCCGCCGCCATGGCCGCGGTGGCCAGCGACTTCCCCCGCTCCCCGCGGGGCGTCGTGAAGATCGCCCGCGCGGTAGGCCCGGAGGGGGGCGGGGCGGGGGGTGCCGGCGGGGTCCCCCCGGGTGCCCGCGCTGCGGCAGCGGCGCTGAGCCCCCGCCCTCTCCCCTCAGCTGGTGGCGCTTGTGACGCTCCTCTGCTTCGCGGCCTCCCGCTCCCCCGGGGCCTACACGGCGCTGGCCGTCATGGAGACCGTCATCACCGCGCTCTTCTTCCTGCTGTACTTGCTGAAGCTCGACCAGCAGCTGAGCTGGCTGTTCTGGCCGCTGGCCGTGAGTACCGGCTGGCCCTGCGTACGAGGGGATTCCGCCCGGTTTGCCGTGGCCGGCTCGGGGGTGGCGGCGGCTCGGTGCGGTCGCCGCTCCCGGGAGGTTAAAGCCAAAAGCAGCGCTGGCCGCTGCCGAGGCCGGGTTTCCCTCACGGGGGGGCCCGCGCCCTTCCTCACGGCTTCCCGCGAGCCGGCTTGTGCCCGCTCACGGCCCCGCCTGTGGCAAGCGGCCTGTGCTTAACCCTACCACAGTGCTCTTCGTCTCCCGCCTCCCAGATTAAACACACGCTTCGCTCCAGTATTAGCGAGTTCTTCTCTTACCTCCCTTTTTAAAATGCATTTGCTGCTTCAGTCCATCGGGCGCAGCCAAGCCGCGTAAGTTGGACTGCAAAACAAACAGGTAAAATGAGGAAGTTTTATCCCAAACGCTCGTTTTAACGTCCAGCCGCTGGGTGTCGCTGTTGATCTTAGGTTGGTATTTTCATAGTGATCGGCAGTTTTTAATGATTCAGGCGGTATTGGGAGCTCTTCACGTTCTTCTCCGGGCGTCTATTTCAGAATAAATACTTTGCTTCCACTGGCTGTTTCAGGATATTTTCAACTCGGTGGTGGCAGCGTTGTTCCTCCTCATTGTGTGCCTGTTTGCCGTCATAGTCAAGACCAACAACGGGACACTGGCTGGAGGAGTAAGTAGGAACATTAGTAACGGATTTCAGGTCTTGAAGTGGGCATGACTGTGACCGCGCGGCGTTCTTACGCTGCGGCAGGACCGTGAAGACAACTCTGTCGTGGAAGAACGTACTCGGCAGTTGCAAACAAAAGTGAATATGCATCCAGTGTATCTCCAAAAAAAAAAAAAAAAAATCCTCAAATCACTGGTAATTTAAAAACATTCCTAGACTTAGGAATTACTACAGAGAAGAATTAACACTGAAAACTCCTAGAGTTTGAGTCATTTGAGGAACCTATGTTTACTTCCATAGCTTTAAATCCCAGGTGGGAGACTCCATAGCCCTTGTCAGACTGTCCAGTCTGGTTATGCTATTTAAGAACAAACGCCTGCAATCCTGCTAAAGAGAGCTGATATTTTGTCACAGGCATGCTGGCACCTTCCTCTGGATGTGGGTATTATTTTTTCTGACACAAACAGAGAAGTGGTGGCAGCTGAAAAGGTTTTTTCATACTGCGAATGTAAGATTTGTGTGTACTTAGGATCAAACCAGTTTAATGGTTGAAGCAACTCATTTTTAATTCAAATGAAAACTAATGTATTTAACATTAATAAACAATAAGGGGGGAAAAACTCGGCTTTGAAAGTATTTAAGTCTCCTGAAGTACAAGCTAAGCTAAAATGTGACAAGCAACCAAACCCAGAAACCAGAACTCGCCACGGGAGTTTTTCAAAATGAGCTTAAGAGACGATGAGGTGGAAAGCTGACGACTGCTGGCAATGACTTCCTAAGCAAAAAGGAGCCTTTCTGATGAAGTGGCTACGCTAGAATGTAACACGTATTCTCAGTTGTGAAGTTAATTAAAGTTAAGCTGGAGACGAAGCAGGTGGCTTGGAAAACAAGTTTGGGCAGAAGGTATGACACCATCAGTGCTGGGAGAGAGAGAATCGCCCCAAGGCCCAAACTCCTGGGGCACAGACTGCCCTGGCCGGGGCTTCCCTGGGAGAGCTTGCCTTGGCGCTGCCCAGATCGGTCCGATTTAACACATGCGTGCATCAAAAAACTTGTGTGCGCGTGGGATAGGGCTGAGGGGCAAGAGCTGAGCGAGTTAACTCGACAGGCATTTTGTAAATGAATTTTTCCAGTTGCCTGTCTGGAGTTTTGTATTTTTTTAAGTACTTACCTGCATTTTCTTCAACTTGGAGTATGTTTCCCGTTCAGAGCTTCAGAGGAAAGGAGCACCGTTTTTTTTTCCTGCTAGGCTTGTGTGTACAAATGTTGACTTTCCTCAAGCCGGTACTGTTAATGAGGCAGTCCTTAAAGAGACAGAAGGGTTTGCATTTAGGATAAAAGCCTTGCCTGGCCTAACGCAGCGATGGCTTAGCTTTCAAGGAGAACACGTCATCTCCAGTGCAAACATCAAACAAAGCCGGGGTGTAGACTGCTGTATGCAAGGCTGATGGGATTGAAATACGGATGTTATTTAACTTACCAGCTGTCTGGCGTATCTCACACATACATTTAGAAGGCCAGAACCAACGTGGGGAGATCCATTTACAGCTGCTTTGAGGAACAGTAGATGAGTCGCTACAGTAGAAGACAGAGATTCTATGGGGAAACTAACGTTATCATTATTTTTGTAGGTGTTTGGTCTTGTATTGCTTGTTCTCTGTGTTGTCGACGCAGTTCTTCTTTTCCAGAAGATCAGCCTTGATGGGCCAAGAGGAAGGAATACTCCTGCGAAATGAGATTGCTGTGTTAGTAAAAGCACGGTTTCCCTGTCGATGAGTGGTTCACTGTTCTCTTTTAAAGAATTTGTATTTTCACGTGTTCACCTTTGCATTTTCCTTGCATTTATGTATGTTTTTGCAAGTATCGTTTGTAAGTTTTCTTACAAGTGTTGTTTCAGTGTTGCAGTTTCACCAGCATAAGCGTCACAAAGAATTGTCGTTTTTTTCAAATTTAATTACATTTTCACCTGTTTGTTTGAAAATTAATTTCATGATTGCCTTCTTTCTGTAATAAAAAGAAGATACAAACAGGCCTGGGTGCATTATTTAACATCTATTGAGTGCGCTTGAAGAAAAAAAAATACTTGATTTAATGTACCAATAAACATCATTAGGAACAGATTATTTTTTTTCACCCATACTTGTGCTCCTCGGTCCATAGATCAGCGTCCTGGCTGCAGGCCGAGCGCCCACCCCAGCGTCCCCCGCCCCTCCCGATACCCCTCGGGGCCGCCCCGGGTGCGGAGCCGCCCCCCCCCCCCCCCCCCAGATTTGGGGTGCTGAACTTTTTTTCACGTTTCCGCAGTGTCACGATTTCCGCTTCCCTCCTTCACAAATAAAAAAAAAAAAAAACAAACCCAAACCCCACAGCAGCGCCAGCCCGCGGCCCCGGCAGCCATGGAGGAGCCCGAGCCCGCGGAGGCCGCCGCGCCGCCGCCCGGGCTGGGGCCAGCCCCCTCGCCGGCGGGAAGGGGGGGGGGGGGGGGGGAGAGGGGGCGGGACTGCCGGGGCCCCCCCCGTCCCAGGGCTGAGCTCCTTGCTGGGGCCGGGGCCGCCCCCCGTAAGGCACCGGTTGCCTCCGGCGAGAGCGGCGGGGCGGAGGGGAGCGGGGCGCTCGCGCCCCAGCCCCCCAGGAAGCTGGGCCGGGGAGCGGGGGCACGGCCGCGCCCGGGGGCTGAAACCGCAGTCGATTGCCCCCGGGCAGAGCACCTTCGGAAACCACACTGCTTGTCACGTCGAGCTTCCAGTGCCTTGCCTGCGTTCCCTTGTCAGTCACAAATGGCTTTGATACCGTTTTAACCCACGGGTGAATCCTGTCACCACTGCTGACCAGATTTGCCTTATCTCCTAGTGCCACGGGTTACAAGACAGCTTGTCCTGAGCGTGTCCAGACCGACCTTACTCATTAATTTATGATGCATGGCGTTATATAGGGCATCACGATCTCTCAGCTTTTGCCCTGAGCTCCCCGAAGGCTGTGTTTGTCCCAGACCTCGCCGAGGGACAGCACTTGGTCGCTGCCACGGAGCCAGTTCGCTGACTGAAAGTACCAAATGATCATCAGAAACAGGCGTAGTGTGGCAATGGAAGCACTGCTCCCCCAGAAACACACTGTGGTTTTCCTTTAGGTCTAAGTTCTGAGATCTGGGCTGGTGGTAATTATAGGCCTTCGATTTTTGGTCTGACACCTTCTGGTATTTTACTTGTAAAGGCTTTACAGCCTGACAGACGAAACAGTACCCACCTGGTAGGGAAAGAGAAAACTGACCCCGTGGCTAGAGGGTATTTGACAATCAAAAGTTGAATTGTAAGAGGAAGTTAGTTGATTGAAATTAAGACTTTCAACATCACTTATACTAGAAATAATGAGAAATTTAAAAACCAAGTTCTCTGTGGTTCTCTCTCAGCTGGAGCTTTGACAGCAGGTTGTCACAAGTCAGGACAGCCCAAACTGGTAGCCAAGTACTGTTTAGATGTGTAAGGTGTCTCTGGCTATCCACCGTGCGAGCTCAGAGAAGGAAACGAGGCAATTCAAGCAAGAGAAAGGGAAGGAAGGGGCAGCAAGCAGGCAGCGCTGTCAGGCTGCCGGACCAGCCTTCCTCTAGCAGCCCCGTGAGTCTGTGAGGCCGTAGGCGCTGCCCTGTGGCAGGCAGCAAGGGGCATGGCCAGGAGATGCGAGGCTGGCTTTGAGAAGAAAACCCATGCGTTCAGGAGACGAGGATGACTTCTGTGATGAGGGACACAGGCCTCGGGCTGGGTAGCAGCAGGCCACAGGCTGTGTCAGCTCCACAAAAAATACTGTAAAAATTCTGGGTACCCCCATTACTCATACGGCATCTGTAGTTGACAAAACCACACATTTAGAAGATACCAAAGCCCACCTAACCTTGCTCCTTTGGCATGTGTTTTTGTTAGGTACTACAACATAAACAGGCATTTCCTATACAAGCTTACAGCCAGTAAATGACGACTCTCGGACACCCTGGCTTTTTAACATCTCTGAATAATGACATATTTGAGGAATACTGTTTTGCTCATGGGATCAGACTCACCCTTTCGTTGTCATAGAGAAATACTGATTATGCCTCCTTGGAGTAATAAAAAACTGCTCTGTCTTGACAAAAAAAGGGATCTATCCTTCGTAAGGCTACTCGGGGCTTCCTGAGGGTTTGGCTGGCTGAAAGCAGCTCTAAAATCCCATCTGCCAAAGCTGCAGCGAAATTTTCTGTATGCTCCTTGCAGGCCAGCCCACGTGCTTAGGATGGCGTTTCCTGGCAGCAGGGAGGCAGCAGTAGTTTCTCTCCAGTTGTCTCAGCTTTGCCAGAAGAAATCCTTGAAGACAACACAGGCCCCAGAATAAATCCAGTCTGCATACAATTAGAGAAATGCAGTGCCAAATAATTAAAGACGAGTCCAAGTTAAATCTATCGTAGTTCAAATCTGCGTTTCATCTTTAGCTTTGTATTTCTTGTCCTGAATGTTTGATTCTTCCTCTTTGACACAATACTAACCTGCGGTGGGGCTCTGCATAAGTGTATGTAAATAAGATTCAAGGAATACAGATTTTGAATAGTGTCTTTTGCTCAGAAACAAAATGGGGTTCTCATTATTGTTACCAAATATCTCTTGTCACATTATTATTCAGCAGCTTGGCAAGTCATGAGAAATACACTTTATTTCTCTGTCTTTAAAGTGATGCAAATGCTGGCATCTCTGCAGGTAGATCAGAGGTTCTCTGTTCAGCTACAGGAAATGCCAAGCCAGTTTTTTCAACATTCAGAAAGCAAACCACTGTATACTGAAAAATATATTGCCAACAAAGCAAAGAAGCAACTTGCAAACGTATCTTGAGTGGGGTAGATGGTTATACTTCTCCTTTTCTACGGCAGAAGGGGAACGGGAGTTGGCTTCAGCAAATTCTCTCAGCCCAGTGACCGTGCTTGGCTGTGTGCTTGATGGAACTAACTTCATTAAGTCTTGTTTTGCCCCGTAGGAGTGGTGGGCAAATGATGAGTTCCCCTGTCACAAATTACAGCGGACCGACTCAGACTTTGTAAATCAAGACAACGGCCGTGTTCACCCCAGCCTATGCAGTTCGCCTGCGCTGCTGGAGGCGGCTGGGAGCACTGGTGCCCACAGGCCACCTCGGGGCGTCCCGGGGAAGGTCGCACAGGCAGCTGCACTGGGAGCGTGGGAGCTCCCCGCTGCAGGCAGGATTGCTGTGTTCAGACTGAGGGAAGCTGCTGTAGACACTTTGTAAAAATAACATTTACAGACATTTTCACATGAAGCGAGTATGGATCTTTACAACGTTCGGTGTAATTTTCATGTCCGCACGTAAATGCTCTGTGGGTTATTGGGTCTGGGCGTTCTGGTGTTTCCTCTAGAACAAGTTAGGCTGGTGATGAAGCTGATCACTACTAGAAGCTTAATTATAATCTCAAATTTTATTCAGAGAAGGAAGCTCCCACCCCCCTTTTCCTTTTGATCTTCCTGCCTTAGTAATTTTTTATTCCACCTGGGATAGCTACACAGCCACAAAGAAGCAGTAACATCAAGTACATGTCTAAGCTTTGCTGTCTCTCCTGATCCTGTTTATTCTGACTGTTTTTTTTCACCATTATCTGCCAGGTAAAATTTTTTCTCTTTCTTTTTTCCTTTCTATTTTCTCCCCATACCATTATTTTTTCTATGTATTTTGATACTCCTCTTAAGCTACTCATTTTTCCTAAATATTCAAGTTGCTATCTTGAAGGTCAACATCTCATCCCTGCTCTTTTCCCCCCCTTAAGAGATGCATTTTTCAGTTCCCTCTGTCCTGTATTGGAACCATTTAACAGCCACTCTCATACCTGCCAGCAGAGCTTGTCCAGGCAAGATCCACATTTACACATCTGCTGCTCACCCTGGCTGTTCCAGTCAAGCTTTTGTGTTTGTCCTGGTGACTGCTTTAATTGGCGTCTCCTTAGTCCCCTGAAGCCAGTATGCACTGGCACTATGTATTTTTTTAGTAAAAATACAGTATGAGTATGTAAGGTTGTCCTGTATAAGGCTGTGTCACCTCTGTGGTGACACAAAGGATGTAGGAATCATTGTGCCTGTTTTTCCCCTCTTTTCCTGTCTTCTGTCTTTTCAGTCTTCTCTGAACTGACCTTCCTAACTGAAACTTCCAGCTGCTCTGTGTAAAGCCTCCTTTGAAGATGAGCTCTGTGCCTTTCTCTGGGTCTGTAGCCAGAAGGTGACCCTTGCAGCTAATTCCGGGAGCACCAAGGACTTCACCTCCATGGCAAGTATGACAGAGAAGTAACTGAATAGCAGAGACCACTAAGCAATCCACTTTCTCTCTCTGCCAATAAACAACAACAAAAGGGACTCTTGCCCAAAAGAGATCACTGCTAGCCACTTTTAAAACTGTTAAAGCAAACCTGCTCTTTTCTACGGAGGGGAAATGAGGAGCAGGCATTTGACTGCGCGGAGCAGAGGGCACCAGGGCGTATATAGTCGTGTGCAACGATGTCAGCGGCTTCCTGGCATCCACATCATCCCCGATGGGCTGCAGTGGGTCTGTTCTCCCTGCATGGAGGCTACAGACGCCTTCCCACTCTGCCCTGACCTCAGCACTTCAGCAGCCCTCCCTCCCCTAAGAGCATGATGCATTCTAACTGTTGTAACTAATTATTTTTTATACCTTAAATTGCAAGCTGGTTATATGTGAAAGTATAACTCGATAATGCCTGGCCAATTTAAGAAGCAACACAATACTAAGTAATAATTATATGGGAGAAAATTACTTTTTTGAAACACAAGACCAGAGAAGTTCCTTTAGAAAAAAAAAAAAAAAAAAGAAGTCAAATGTAATAGTTCTTTCTCTTTTATGTGCATTCCCATTCCCACAAAAAAAGGTGCTGAATGAAGAATCGGGCCTCTTTTTTTGCCAGGTTTTTTTCTGATCTTACCACTGCCAGACTATGAAAGGATCCTGCTCTGTTCATTGCTGCACTAGAGCTTTCCGCACCCACAGACACCTCCACAGTGGAGCTGGTAACACTCACGCTAACCTTTCAACAGCAGTGCAGGAACAACTCAGGCTCCTCGCTGCTACCAATGTCAAGGATGTAATCCCAAAGGAAAAAGAAGCCCCCCTGTATAAATACAAATGGACAAAACCGATTAAATACTTTTTTTTTTCCTCCCAGAACCAGCAGTGCTTTCTGAGTCTGAAAGTGCTAGAAATGAACTTGCAACTGCATTGAGCCTCACAGACTTCCTCTCTAGTATTTTTTTTAGCATAGACACAGAGCTACTGGAAGAATTACAAGATCCCATTGCTTGACCTTTCTCTGAAATCACTTTTAAACACGCAGCTTCAGGAGAAAAGGTGCAGAACAAGTGTGATGCACAGTGGATCATTTGATGGTCTTCAGAGGGGTCAGGCTGTGTTCTGAAGGTTGCTTTTGAGTTTGTCATTTTGAGAGCAACTTCCAGTTTGCCAGGTGTTTGTCTCAGGGACTTGAGATCTGGAACAGGAAGTAAATAGGTGTTCATTACTTCTGGGTACAGACTGGCACATCATGTTTGCATTGTGGGAGGAAAGGTGTATTTTTTAAATTATGAAATTTTTAGATGACATCAAATGCTTTAGTTAGTAGCACTGCAATTAAATGGTCAGACAAGATAAGATAACTACTCACTTTTATAATTCAGAAAAGGTAGTAATAGATAATATCCAATATTGCTCAGGGAGTCCACGCACGCCACCTGTCAGAAGGGGAAATGAGCTCTACACAAAGAGAAATGAGAAATGTCATCAAAAGCTGACAGCTTTGTGGGCTCTTGCGTTACATAGGGCTGTCCCCAAGTCACCGAGTGCATCTGGCATTAAAATCCATGTCAAAGCTGCAACGTAGCCACCAGGCAGACAAAAAAAGAAAACCAAAGAACAAGCTGTAGCACCGTAGCCATCATCATCAGAGCCTTCAGACACCTCCTTCCTTCTGTTTCTCTTGGTCTTTCTAAGGTCTGCCTGCCTCCCCTTCCAGCACCTCCCAGCCCTGCCTCTGTGAAGACCGTAACATCTAAAAATACCATCTTTCAAGCCTTCCTTCTCGAAATCTAGTCCTCTGTTTTATAGGTGTGTACTTCACCTAAAATCTTCCTTGGGCCTTTTCGGTCTCTGCCTCCAAAATGAGGAATGATGCTTAGTTGGAGAGCAATTATCACCCTTCATGTCAGATTCTTTCCCTTTATCACCAGTAAGCCATTGAAATCAAAAGAATTCTTGCATATCAAGGGTGGTTTGGGTTTTTTTTAATGTGGCCTTGCGCGCACTTTCCCTGCACAACAGGATGCTGACAAGTCGAGCCAGGAGCGGAGAGCTGGGACGGGCTGGGCTCAAGCCCACCACTCGGTGGTGGCGATGGCGAGGGTGCAGTTACTGCTCGTCAGGGCTGAGGAACAGGCAGCAGGAGACTGCTGTGATCCTGCCAATAACCGAGGGGTGTGTTTGAGCGAGTAACTAGCCTGTTAACTAGATTTTAAAATGGACAACTAATATTTCCCTAGATGCCAGCTTCTCCGGATCAGACTGAATTAGAAAGCTGAAATGCTCAGACTGAGCCTTTTGTCTCTTTAGCAACTTACCCCGCCGCCGAGCAGGGATCCCACCAGCACACCAGTACGCTGGAGCAAGAGCCCCTTGGTGTGCTCTTGGGCACTGCAATGTGTCTCAAACCACTTCAGACCTACCCAGTGCCATCAGGGTGAGGGGAAGGCAGCAGGAACTTTAAATAACACAAATTGCCATAAGGCTGATCTCAAGAGAACACAAAGGCTCTTTGTTTCACCTAGCAGTTAACGCTTCTGACAGAAAAAATTTTCTCTGTATAAAGGTAGACGGAGCACAGGAGTCACCGTATCAAACAGATGGAGATCAAAGTGATCTCTGCTGTGCATCATCAACTTACACATCTGAAATTTGCCTCTCTACCTCCCCTCACTGCTGTACTACGATGTATTATTTAACACTCCATTTAATTCTTTCGTAAGAGATCTACCAAGTTTAGTTCAGGTCTAATGTTTTGCTATTGAAAAGGGGTTGGATGGTGGGACCCATCCTGATCGTGTCTCCTCCCTGCTGCTCTTCCTCCCTGCGTACTTCTGTGCCCCAACATCTCAGTTATCACCCACTTTTCTTCAGCCAGAAAAAGAGATTTTTCTTTAAACACCAGAACAAGAAAGAAAAAATGTCCTGGCTACATGGTGATTTCTTTTTAAACCAAGAAAACATGAAACCGTGTCTAAATTAAGTTCCACAAACGCGAGCGAAGCAGATTCACAAAGTTAAAGTCCCATCCTTTCAGTTTTTATTCTGTGGGGGTGGAAGGGCATAGGCAGTAAGATAGGAAGGAGGGAGAAGTCCTCTCAGCAGTTTTCAAGTTCTGTTTTACCCACTTCTCTTCAAACAGCACGTATCGCTTTTCCTTCACAGAAATAAAACACCACGTTAAGGATAAGATACACTGAATGAGTTCCCTCCGCTATACGAAAACTCTAGAAAAACCTGCAAAGAGGCTATGTAAGCAAGAAGCCAGTAATAATAGGACCAATAACAACAAATAGGGCAAATATCAACGGGTAACAGGCCTCGATGCAGAAGTGAACTCTTATACCAGATCTGTTTCTTACAACCCAATGAAACGAAAACAATGCATAGGCATTCTAAGATAAATATAGTATCTTACTAAAAATGTCACATCCTCTCTAACTTCACCACCCAGTCCTAACGGATCAAAACAATATACTCCAGTTATTGGCATCCTGGTCAAGAACTGACCGCTTTCGCCCCAAAACAGGCTCAGAATAAAGGCTTGTTTATTAATTAAATTAAGAAATTATTTCAACAGGATTGAACTGCTTAGTTGCCCCTTAAACAGAAATGGACTCTTTGATACATGCATTTGAAGGTTGACTGACCTCTCATAGGTGTAATTATTAATTAATAATTAGGAGCCTTATCATTCAAGTACAAGCATGACTTTTTTTTTTTGCGGTACAGGTGGTTCCCAGGAACACCTGGTAGCAGCAAATAAATCCATAGATCTGAAATTTAATCAGGCAAATGCATGATCATCACAGTCCAAACATTTATGCTTTTCAAGAAGCCACATCTGCCTTCAGATGTGCCGTATGGGGGAAAATAATACATCTATTTTCAGTACTATAAGAGTGAGAATGTCAGTGTCCCGATTTAGAATTTAGAAGTTAAAAAAAAATCTTTGTAATCCAATGCTCAAATAGTACCTACTGCTGTTGACCAAAAGCATCTCTGAGCATTGCCAAGGCAGAGATTTGTCTCCAAGACGAAAGGCTGAACAGAGCAGCTCAGGTGCAAACTAGCACATCATATCACACTTGCAGAAAACCTTTTATTCAGCATGCTATTTTTTTTTTTTTATTTTAAGCCAATTTGAAGAAAACAGCAACCGGTTACCATGCGAGGCAGTAGAGCAGTAGGGCTGCAGCCTCTTCTTGGAGGTGACCAACTCCCAGTGCAGCACTTGAAAATTTTACTGTTTCTCCACAGTTCCCTCACCTCCCACTTCCACAAATACAGTAGCTGAAAGTACAGAAGTGTAGGACAGTACTGTGGTACTGTCTGGTTTAGGTGAAAATGCATTTTCTTCAGCCATTTTCCCATTATGAAACTTTATATTTTGAGCCATAAACTATATTCTAAAGGTATTTTAATTGAATGGGAAAACAAATGCCATTTTTATTATTTTGCAGGGTTAGAAAACATCATGGAGGTAAAACAAATCTATGGGAGTTACCTACCCCATTAATCTCTAAACCAGCTGTCTATGCTGGAAGACAAACCAGAGACTTGCAGAAATCTCAGAATAATTAATTCTCAGCTCTTTTTTTATCCATCAACAGCAGACTTTTTTCTTTCAACTCTAAGAAGATTATAAATGCTGAGTTACTTTGGGCTATCTGAGCAATGATTTGGATTTCAAATGAGAACTGTCATGGTTGAAAGCCTAAAGCTCTGTTTGCTTGGCAATGCTCCACTCTATTTGCAGAATTAAGTTGTCAGAACCGTTTACAATCCAGAACAAATTACTGACTCGGAGAGGTGCAAATCCACCGAGCTCTCCAGAAGGTCGATTTCACATGCATTGAAAGAAACGCCATTACTTTAGATTCATTCCATGCTAAACAGGAAAATTCATTTGGCCCAAGAAAAACAAAAAAAAAAAAGGTAGGAAGCAAGATATGCCATCGCCAGCAGCACTGACAAATACACGGGGAGAATAACGCTTCAAAGTCGCTCAGCTGCCTGAGGCTCTGCTATTCCATGCGAATAACTAGTGTTTTCCCTCTACTCTAGGTGCTGTCATTTATCATCTTTATCTGCTATATTGCATCTCCAGCTCCCTCTTTCATGATGGCACCTCTCCTAGAGTTTCTGCTGGCACTGTTTCTTTTTTTTGCCTATGCCTCCAAACTTAATGAGAAGTTTAAAGGACTCTACTGGCCTTTGATGGTAAGTGAAATGCGCAATATAAAAACACAGATTTAATTGCACAGTATAACTGAGTAAAAGGGACTACATGAGAGTTTAGGCTGACTGCTAACAACTTCACCCCCTCATTAGAAACCTGTGCATATTGCCTCTCATTCAAGAGGTCCCAAAGCACTCTTTAAACTGTGCTGTACCACATACTGTAGCTTTCTTAGTGCTGACACAAAGCCTGGTTTTGTTAAAGCAGAATTCATGCCCGATTTCAGGCAAATGGCTTAGGGCTGGATCTGCAGAAGCAGGCAACATCAGCCTAAGTCTGAGCACTGCTGGGGTCTCCTTAGTATCGCCCCCCTTACACATGGGGAAACTGAGGCATGCTAGATAGTAATGCATACACTTTACTAAAATGTAAAAGCAAACTGACGGCTGCTTTCATTAAGGGGGGAAGCCCCGCAGCCCTTGCAGGAGATGCTGGCTCACACCAGGGAAGGCCCTGGCTGTTCCCCAGGAGCTTTCAGGCCGGCAGCAGCGGGCGGCTACTGCTCACTGGCCACTGGATGTCTCTGTCGCTTCAAAGATGCATGGAAAAGGCAGCATTTGTCTAGCGGTACAAATACTTAAAAAAAAAAAAATAAAATGCTATTCCAATCGATCTGGAGTCTCTTAGTATAGTTTTGCAATAGCTCGTCATAGCAAGATTTGAAGTAGAGCTCTCAATGTATAAAAAGAACATGGGCAAGGCCACTGGTGGATAAAACAATAGCGGCAACTTTGACTATGACAGCGTGCGTGGTTTTCAGATGGTAATCTCTGTTCCGTTGTTTTCTACATGCATCTGATTCCAGAACTAAGACCAAAAAAAGCACTTGTATGTTTATTATGTCCATTACCATAATATACTCCAGCCGCAGAATGTAGATAATTGACCTCATCCTGATTTCAGAGGAGTCAAGTTTCTTGTAGGATTTGTCTTTTGAGGCAGTATCTTATTCACCCATCTGTTCTGAAAAGGCAGAAGATCTAATTGTGAACAGAGGTCAAGATACCATTACTCCAGCTCGCATGATTTACACATGCCCTGGGAATCACAGCTCTTTATTTAATAACACAGTTCAGAGAGACCGTGGCTCCAGCACATCCCTGCCTGCATTTTAGGGCACGGCCCCTGCCCTGCGGAGCTACAGTCTCATCACATATTCAGCACGTATTTCGATGATAGCAATACGTATATTCTCCTCAGGCTAGCTGCTGGAGTTACAAGCATACATACTAAGTATAAATCATAGTTTTAAATACTAAACAAAGTGTTTAGTTCCTAAATGAAGAGTTCTGATAGACAGGCCTACTCCTGTATAGAAACAAGCACACGCCTGTTCCCCACGGAGGCTGGTACACTCCTCCGGAGCCTTTGGTGCAGCAGGAATTCTGCTTAAAGATGAGACTTTTTAAGGCATTTCAAATTATTCTTCCATTAGCCCTTGCTGCGCTCCAAGCTAAACGCCACAGAAAAATAGCCCTTCTCAGCCTGAAGAAGTGTCTGCCTGACACACACATGTTAGAAGTAGGATTTATACCAACATCTGTAAGTACAGAAGCTAATGCCAAGATTCTGGTCATCTCACATTTAAAAATATTTCCCAGATGAGCAACTCATCCACTACAGAATAGCAGGCTGGAGTCACACTCCAGCATCAAGCAAGTCCACTGACGCAGCAACAACGGTTTTTAATGGTAATTTCTGAAATAATTTTTAGGGGAGTTCGTATGTTGGAATTACATGACTAATCTGAGAACGCAACATTGCTTATTTTACAGGATTTCTTGCGGTGCGTCACTGCTGCCATTATTTACTTTGCCATTTCAATTGCTGCTGTCTCAAAATACAATGATGGAGCATCTAAAGCAGCAGGAGTAAGTAGATGTGAGCTTTCCACTTAGGTATTTTGGTGAACTGCGTATGGACATGCTTTAGAAAGAATTCTGACCCCATGGCAAGTAGCAGAAGTTTCTTCAGTTAACTAACTGAGAATTAGATTTGCCTAAAGCACGGAAGAAATGGTTGGTTATTTAGAAAAAGAGGTTTTCAATCAATGAATAGGTTTTTTCATCCTAACAGTGCTGCTCAATGTTAACTACTACTTAGGGAAGGCATCAATTTTGCTTTTTAATTTCACCAGCTGTATAGGGAAGATAAACTTCTCTGTTCCTGCAAAGAATATCAAGATCCTTGAATGGAGGGAATAATAATAAACCCGAAATCAAACCTGTAACTACTAAGGACAGTCTAAATTAATTAATTTCAACCTCCTGCTTCTACTGTTTAATTTACTTGGATGAGTTGAAACAAGAGCAGTGTCATTTTACCCTTGAGTGTATGGACTGCCCAGGAGAGAGCCTTCGTCATCAGCATTTTGTGTTCAGAAATAAGATACAGCCTCTCCATCTGCAGCCTGACTCTAAGCATCAATAATGTATGCAACATAAATAATATTTGCATAATAATTCTAAAAGATAGGGAAGATCAATACCCAGTAGTGTTAGCCAGCAACCCTTACCAAACCATCCCCATTCATACACAATTTCAAAACGAAGACCTTGTTTTAATCTCTGTCACCCTGTTTAGATATGGAGCAATGCAACATAGCATTTCTCATCAACACATACAAATATCTTAAGGGCGGAAGTCACGAGGATGGAGCCAGACTCTTCTCAGTGGTGTCCAGCGACAGGACAAGGGGCAATGGGCACAAACTGAAACACAAGAGGTTTCACTTGAATATGAGGAAAAAATTCTTTATTTTGAGGGTGACAGGGCACTGGAACAGGCTGCCCAGGGGGGTTGTCGAGTCTCCTTCTCTGGAGATATTCAAAACCCACCTGGATGATGTCCTATGCAACATGCTCTGGGTGAACCTGCTTTAGCAGGGCGGTTGGACTGGATGATCTCCCGAGGTCCCTTCCAACCCTTGCCATTTTGTGATTCTGCGATAGCATTTACCTTAGCTTCTCAGATGGAAAACCAGCCTATTCTTGTCACACTGCTGCTGCTTTAACTCTAAATAGGCAACTCCTGAATCATTTTTTCTCAATCTAGTTCACTCTGCAATAGACACGTCTTTTTGCAAACCAGTAAAAAAAGTATTTCCAGAGAAATCAAGGTGATTTCTTGGTGGCAAAGAGATGCCCTGGGATGGTGGAGGTGCAGGTTTCCTCCTCCTGTAGCTCCTGGCACAGGGCAGTGCTGATGCTTGGAACGTGCACAGAGCCAGAGAGGGATGTAGCCTGGGGAAGGGCTAAGGATAAACCTGATACAGCAACTGCAGGGATCACTGCTCAGGCTCCCAAATTAGCTGTAATTTAGTTGATGCCAATGGGTCACAAGACATTTCCCCTTCCGTATCTTTTTAGAAAGGCATAGGCCAAAAAAATCAAGCCCAAGCCTTGTGTCAGTTAGGCTTATTTTGGTTCATCATTGATGGATGTGAACTGTTGTTAACGAGAGTATTATTCTGCCATTTTAGGTGTTTGGATTTATAGCCACAATAGTATACGCCATTGACTTCTACGTAACCTTCAATGACCTGGTTACTTTTCACAAGCAAGGCAGTTCTGATTCCCCTGAAGGGCACAAGTCAGAAGGTAGGTACAATTCCCCGTTTTGGTTAAAGGAGCATGTAACTTGAGATTTTCTTCTCCATTTCACCCTTCACAGTGGAGCAAGAGCACTCACTTAGTAATAACAGTTTCTATCCTTGGATACCTTGGTTTTATATGCCACAACTATGCTGGATTATGAAGCTTCTTAGTCTTAAAATACAACAATTGGTATTTCAGTGATTTATAAAGATAACTAGCAAGTCAGGAATGTGAAGTTTCTCAGAATTTTGCACCATCTAACTTTGAAAAGCCCAAAATTCAATTATAGAAATTACTGTGCAGCACAGACTTTTTTCCTCCCATCAAGATGTCTTTTAATACCTTTTAATAACTTAATAATTAACGTCCATTAGTCCACAGTCTTTTATGTCCAACAACACTTTTCTCTTTTATCACGATTACCTGTTATTCAGGGTCAAGCTTTGACCATCTGTGGGCAAATGGCCTTAAAATCCAAGGGCTACACAGCATAAAATTAACAAGACTGTTAATCAAACTTCTTTCCAATATAGGAGGTACAGTCTACCACAGATCAGACACGTCTACTTGGACAAAGATAAAAAGAGGGACCCACTGTTGGGAGTTCAAACCCATTTCAAGTCAAGTCAGGACATGAGTAGCTATTTTGCAGTACCCAGGAGCCCCAAACAGGCATCGTGCCCCTGTGATACTACTCGTTGCACCCACACAGATGAAAAAGACTGTTCCACACTTAAAAACAAACAAACATCCAACACACCCCCCCAAAACACCTCACAAAAAAACAACACGCACAAAACACCTCAAAAACAAACATCCAGAATCCTAGAAGGTATACAGTAATGCTAACAGTCTTTTCTAGATGTTCTAGTAGACTGTTAAATGTTTTGCAAGGTTTAGGCCAAAAAGAGAGACAAAGAAAAGAATGAAAGGACCCAATCATAGGAAACAGACTATTAGACAAAAACTGTTTATCCCCACAAACTGAACTCACCTTGGAAGAAGATAAGGTGATATGGGTACAAAATTAGGCTAAATATTCAATCTAGTTTCTCTAGAGAGGGAGAGAGAACTGTATGAACTTACAAATATGCAGTCATGCAGCTTTGTGTCGATGATTTGACTGTGCAAGGAGGGCTCTGCCCGGCAGTACTGTTCCTCCAGCACCAAACTCACAATTATGCTGTAGCCCTCAACTGCCAAGGCCAGAAATCCCTTGCAAGCCAAGTCTCAAGCTTGGGCAAGATTTATCTATGGGGATTTCTTAATATCTTAAAGCTTCTGGTTTTCAGATACGTTTAACTGGCAGTGCATAACCGTGACCCACAGAGAACAGCAATGGTGTAGTACAGGAAGCATGTCTTCAGCAGACTTCCTCTTGGTGGTCATGCTAACGTTAGTATCTCTGCAACTTCTTCCATCTGAACTGTTATCTACATTGTAGTGGTCTAAGTGCTTCTCAGCATCATTTCTCAAGTCCCTGAAATACCATTTGAAGGTCCATCATTAGAACTTTATTAGAACATCATTAGAACATCGTTAGAACAAAAGGCATCTTACAAGCCTTTTCCTAAATACGCCACGTCCTTTGAAGCAGACACCTGCCGAACAGCAACATCTCTCTCCCAGCAAGAGCTAAAGCTGACATGGAGATTTTCAGTTTTCGTCTTCACTATTGCTCCTTGTTTTAAATTTCAGATGAGGACTCAGATTCCGACTCGGGCTGAAGAACCAAACACCAACCAAGCATGAAGGGAAGATGATCAAGCACTTTCCTCTTTGCTGAATGCACTGCCAATTGAAATATCTCCCTTATTTCAGCCTCGGTATCCTCTTTCCACCTCACTGTTTATGGAATCACTGAAGCACAGACAAGGCAGTGAGGTGGAAAAGGAGACTATTCCCAATGCCATTAGACACTCCCTCAGAACTACGGATTTTACAGTCGTTCAACCTGCCAGAGAGGCCTGTATCCAAACAACACATCTCAATTACCACCCCTCCTTACTCAGCACTACAATGTATTGAGTAAACAGGAACATAGTATTTTAAACGTATAAGCGGAGCTTTTAATATGCTTTCTTAATTCCAAATCTTTAATGCTTATAGCTTTTATAATTCTTGCTGTGCCAAAGAAGAGAGGCTCAGAATGCCTCTACTTTATTTGTATTTTTCGTAACAGTATTTCTTTATCTGAAGTCTGAATATTCCACTATCATCTCAAGCACTGAAGGCATAGATTGTAGTTAACGTTGGTTTCAGTACATTTATATCTACTGCCTATCTGCAACAAGAAAAAGTGACAACTGGAAATCTGCAGCAAGAACAAACCTTAAAGTATAATTCTGCCGCAGGGTAACTGGCTCCTCAGACATTCAGTATCATTTTTTTAAGCTGCTTGGATGGGGTCACATCCCATCTTCTGCAATTTCACCACAGATACGAGGTAGAACAGATGAGGCATTGTCTTACTGGCCCCTTCCTACCGTTTGGATGGAAGCCCTCGTATGTGTCTGCACATACAGGTAAGGAAGGCTTGCCAAACACCATCCAACATTTCCCGCCTATCGAAGCCTGCAAATACTTGTGTGCAAGATACCACTGTCTGATCTCGTGCTCTGTGTTGCGAACACTGGTCCTCCATGAGAAGCAGTGCTGGACTTAGTCCACTGGGTTCGCAAAACAGACGACTGTTTCTGTAAAACTCAGGATACCTGAGCCCCAGGAGGGCAATACATCCTTCCCACTGTGAAAAGGCAAAAAACCCAACCTCCAAACTAAAGAATGTCTGCAATGAAATTCATTTTCCCAGACCCCTTTTTTGGGTGTGTGTGCGTTTTTTGGTTTGGGTTTTTTTCCCCCCTGGAAGGACATGGTTTATCTCATGGTCTAGTATTCTGGGGGAAAAGCCTTCTGAACTTACAAGAAGGTGTTTTCATGGGTAGCACAACCTGCCTTGAAATATTTGTGTCCACCTATAAATGCATACTGCTTAGAAAAAGCATGGCATGCTCCTTGTATATGGCATCAGATAGGTCTATTTCAAAGAAACCTGTATACATTTTTAAAAAATTAATATAGTATCAGAACAGGTGGCCTTAAAAAAAAGTAATTAAAATGAGAGCAGATGGTACTAACAGAGTAAATTAAAAACAGGGATAAAACAATAAAGGCAGATTTCCTTTGGAACAAAATTACCGCTTGGGTTCCAATTCCCTGCTAGCAGCTGGCTGCTGACGGGCAGAAACACGGTACCTAACAGCAAGCAGGTGCTTGGGAAGGTGCTGGCCAGATTCGGAGTTGCCTAGCAGGCAGCTCCTACATCTTCTGTTTCCAGACCACTGAATAAAAGCAAAACAAATGGTTACCTCCAAGTGTGACAAATAATCTTTGCTTTTATGAGAAAGAACTCTTTGGACCTTTTCTGGTATGAAATTCCACGTTTCTTTCTTTTCTATTGTATTTTACTGGCACACACTACGACATCAGGGGACCTGGACTCATTTTTATATTAAATTGTTTTCTCTTTTTTAATTAAAAAATGTACTGCATGTCACAGCTGGAAACCAGTACATGGTTGATATTTAGAAACCATGCTGGATTAAACCTCTTTTAACAGAAGTGTTGGGTGTCTTTACTTATTTTAAGAGCTGGTTTTACTGCATTGCCTCTCACCAGCGAGGGGAACGGTGTTTCAAGCCACTCCATCAGGAAGGACGCCATGTGCTGGGGCAGCGGCAATAGCACAGAGCCAGCGCTGGAGACCCTCACTCATGCTTACACATCTTGCAAGGAGAAATTGCATCTTCAGCACATAAGCATGAAAGAATTTAACCAAGAATTAGTTTTAGCATATTTAGTAGACATCAGAAACACAGTGCTCTTACTTAGCAACTACTAACACTGTAAACAATCCCCTTGGGGTTTACCCTTCATAGACATAACCTGAAATCTGCTAAGGTTTTCTAGTAAATTTTTCACATTGGAATACTCCTAAAATCAACAGAAGAGGCAAACAAAATCATTGCTCATTAGTTGCTTCAGGACTACTTTAGCAGGCATGAAATGAATTGCTGTGTGCAAAGAATTTAATTACTAGCATCCAAGTATTTGATGATTTCATTTATTTCTAAGCAGTTTGCTCCCATGGTCAAGCACTTGTGTAAGACTCCAGCCTTTTATTTAAAAAGACCTGTTCCCACGATTGAAATAAAATACACTTCTGTGATCTTATGAATATCATTTCAGAAAAAAGAATTCAATTAAAAATAATTAAAGCCAATTCTGATTTGGGGGGGTAGGCTGTGCTGACTCAGTCTTTTCTTCATCTCCTGCCAGCAATACTGCACTAAGCTCAGAGTCTCGTGTAGGGCAGAAGAAAAGTCTGCTCCATTTTTTGGCTTGTTTGTTTGTTTGCTTTGCTTCTCCTCAACTGACAAGATCAAAACAGCGGGAGCACTGGTTTCTCTGCAATTCAGGATTTGTGACACAAGCATAATGTTACACCTGCAGCATGGAGGCCTGCAGGGCCATAATCAAACATCTCTTTTTGATCACAATAAATTCCTGTTCCAAAGAGGAGCCATTACCAAAATCTGCACAGGCAAATACATGCCTTCTTCACAACTAGAGTGCAACTATTCTCATTTTGAATTCCTGTGCTCGTTGAACAGCACGCAGCAGTGGACAAACCTTGGGAGTGATGAGAGTTTCCAATACCAAGTGCGGAATAAATCTGTGCAGAAACAATGCAAGAAGTCTTACGATACCAACACTGAACCAAAGCCACTAACAGGAAGGAAAAACAATCAGCTGGCATCACAGCTGAATGACTTCATACAGCTCTCGCACTGTTTGAAGGTCTCTCTCCCTCCTTCTCCTATCAAAAAGCTTTTATAATTCTCTGTGGAAGATTTGTTCAGTCTTGCGTGGTGATTTTGGACAGGTGATGTTAAGGAATTCAAAAGACCTCTCCAAGCAGCCTTTTTAGATTCTCACTGAAATAAGAGGCTCAACTGTCCTTTTAACACTTTGTCCATTATTCCACTTAATTTTGCTTGTCACCTGATACTGTTCAAAGTTCTGCAAGTCTTAAATTTCCAACTGACAAAGTCATTTCAAAGATACTGAGTAAAGAGTGGTGTATCTCAGCTGATGTGGTACTTAAGAATACTTCTACCAGCATGGTGTGCTGCAAAGCAGAAGACAATTTAGCGCTCTGCATAGCAAGCATATGTTTTTCATTCATTATGCTTCTGGTAAGAATTCATTATGTAAATTTCTAAGCCTGAATTTTATAGCTTCATCTTCCCCTGTCAGAAGACCAGCAGCCTGCATCACTGAGTGAGCAGGTACTTATAACCAAACATTAACAGTGCATGTTTCTAACACCTGTACTTCTAAAATGCACAAATAAATGAGAAGACATACACATTGCTACTAGGCTGAGCTAAGCCTCATAGCAGGGAGCTTGTAACCAACCTAATAATCAAAAGAAGTGGCTTCATTCCAAAGACCAGGATGCAAACTGCCCCCGAAGATCAAATGCAAGCTCCATATCACCTTGTATTTCACATATGCATGAAGAAGCTCCACCTAACCATCTTTTAATCCTTTTCTGAGCACAGAGAGAGAAAATATATCAAGGAAGCAGAATAAATTTAGATAAGCACTGAGAACGTGAATGTTGTTACAAGATACAGTAGACACCTTCTTGCACGGAATATTGGTTTAAAAAGTCGGGATGGAGACATCATCTCTTGATTTTCCTGCAAGTTAACAGGACTGCATCAAAACACGCTCACTGTGACACAGATTCCTCCTCTACTGGAAGAATTCACAGTCCTCTGAATGCTTTGTGAAATCTTCTAGGTCAGAAGGTAAAACAATGCTACCCAGAAAATGTAAGTATATTTCTCTAAAAAAAAAAAATCTTTTTAAAAATACATTTTTTAATCTATTTCCTTGAAAAAGAAAACAGTGGTTCCAATGTTAATTTTGGCCAAGTAATACCTGTGCTTTTATTTTATATATTTATGATGCTGTCTAACACATTTTATTAGCCTGATCCATTAAATAAGAAATCAACTATAGCCGTCCCAGGAGAATGAAGGAAGATTCTGTGTTTAAAAGTTAGACAGGATAAACTTTTTTTTTTTTAATTCAACAAATGACAAAGCTTCTCTTGGCCAAGGAACACCACAGATAACAACATCAGCAGCAATGCCACATTAATTCCAGCACTCTGTTTTCTTAAAGAGCATCAATTTAATTAAGGCCTGATCTAAGCAGGTCCAATGGATGCAACATCACAACAGATTAGAATGTACCACCGCTGACAACCCCACACAGGCAAAATGATCTGGCCCATCTTCTAGCAGAAGTTGTACAAGCACAACTCCTTAGTGAATCCTTCTGTCAAAGCTCGATCATACCACCACCATTGTCCACCTCCCCACATGCAAGTTATCCCTAGGCAGTGTTTTAAGAGTATCATCAATATTCCCAAATCTTTCTGCAACACTCATTCAACCATCAGCACGGTTCTTCAGTTCTTACCCTTGTCAACTCAGTGCTTTCACCTTGCACCGGAAGTGCCTGGATACCAGAAATCCCAACTGCATCAAGGTAGGACTTGCAACCTACAGCCCAGGAGGTGGCAGAGCATTACCCACTCACTCTGGCATTTCAGCCCCAGAATTCCTTTTCAGTCCAAAATGTGATGCTGCAAACCACAGGAGAGCATTCGGTCCATTACAGATGGAGAAGCCTCCGCAAGAGCAACCCCATCACAACCACTTCAGCAATAAAGCAGTTCCACGTGCTTCCTGCTACATAGAACCTCTCATCAGACTGCTTATACACAGGTTTGCATTAAGTCCTGCATCTATGAAATTTGTCTTGTCAGAGACATAGTCAAAAAAACCAGGGTTGGCTGGTTTGGTGTTTAACCCCTATGCCATTGCCTTGCATAGGAAGTGTGTTTGGCAACTGCACTATCTGGATTATTAACTAATCAACCACGACACTTGGTATACTGAGTTTATACGTTGCCTTTACAGATGAAGACAGTGGTTTAGTACTTTAATATGTCCATTTATTAAACAGAAGTCCTTCACAAATTATTCCATACTATATTGATCAAGATAAGTGTTAGAAAACTACCATTTTCCCTACATACAAAAATACAGACTTTTACCACTATGAAGACATGATCAGAGGAGTACCATGAAAATCCATAGAGCTCAAATCTTCAAATATCAGAAAGAAAAAAAGACAGAAAGGCAACTAAATAAAAAAATTTACAAAAAGTATTGTGCCATATATGAAAGACTGGAGAAGCAAAATGACATTTAAAACTGATAAATACACCATTTAAATTATGCTATTACAGTATGGATTTTAAAAACAAGACTGCTTTCTGTATTGCAAGACATTACAATTCTTCAGCTTGTGTTTTTTGTTTAGCATAAAAACCAACAGAAAAGAAGCACACAACGTATTGAAAAATCATTACTGGTGTAAAAACAAGTTGGAGGTTATGTTTTCTTGTAGAGTTACCTTGCTTTTGAAACTGGTCAAGCATTAACAGCACAACTTTCACATACAGAGCTGGAAGATGCTACACTTGCACAGGTAAGTTACAGCTGTCGATACCGAGGGGACAGTGATCACAGCTGGTAGGTACTGCTATGGAAAGCATCTATTTTATCAGCTGGCCTTGTATGCAGTTTGAGAACTTCTAAAGAACACTTACCAAAATGATGTGAAATTGCTTCAAGACTGTAAATTGTCTCTATATAAGCATTTGTTAACTTGCGATATTCTTCAAATCCTAGATCAGGATTTGGTGATAAATGGGTACCTGATCTACAGTCCCCTAAGTCAATGGGGAATTTTGCCTGAGCGAGGACAACAGCGTCAGGTTCTGCATTCACACATAGAGTATTGTAAGATTTTCCTTGGCAAAATATTATTTTTTCTTACTTCAAAAGCAAACTACCAAGGGTATTATACAGCAGACTTGTGCTCATATGATAAAAGGAAAATTGCATCCCCTTTGCTCAGTCCAAGATGGAATTCTAACCCACTATTTCAACTAACACTTCTGAACTGTTCACAATTACAAATCCGTCAGTATAGGACCTATATCCTCGAGGGATAAAGTCTTTCAGTCAGGCCTGGATGCTCCTTCCTCAGACACCATAAATCATGAGCTAGAATCAGAATGTTTAGGTTATGCCTGCTATGTTTCTCTAGAGGACCCAGAATCGGCACTGAGGATACAGATATCCCACACTGAGCATCTTTTTACACAAGTCTCAAGGAAAGAAATTTGGAGTACCTTCTAGCTCACATCAGCAATCTGCTTCATCTCCATCTTTCAGGTAGCAGCTGAAGGCAGAGCAGAGCCAAAGCAACACAATCTTTTGATTTGCCAAGATATCAGATTTACTATTTAGTGCCCAAAGGGAAAGCAATGACTACAGTAGCCATAAAACTGCTATTAGTGGAAACACAGCAAAATGAAGCCAGAGATGCATTAGTGACTCACATTACAAAAATAGCATTTACTGGTTTAATAAATTTACATCTCTATTTCTGTGAATGACAAGTGTTTATATCACACACGGAAGGCACACTAGGTGAAGCAGTTTTTCGGTATTTGTTTACAATTCTGTGAAAAGACATACAAAGTGTCAACTTTCAAACCAAAACTGAGCATTATAATGAGAAATAAATACATACTTTACTATTTTACTGTGGGTTCCTGAACCCTTACAAACTTCAACATATACAAATAGTTTCAAAATGACACTAAAACAGAAGAGAGTAAGTCTAGACAGATATAATGATTAGCTAAGTCATTTGTTTTATTACGTCATAAATGTTGTGTCTTAAGTGTAGAAATCATTTAAAAATGCAATAAAATTGGCCACAATATATAAATCAAAATATTTTCTTACTCCAGAACTGTGATGTATGAGTTAAAGCTGGATGAACTGTAGTGCTAAGATACACTCTCCCTCCACAATATCCAACAAGTAGAAACCGGTAAACATTCAAGATCAAAGTATAAACAGTAGAAAAATGAAGGTAGCAATTGTCGTAATAAAAGGGTGCTAGCCAGAACCACTTTAACCTGTAGACATCAGGATAAATGTAACATTACTAAAAATATTTAGACAATAATACTTTTGGGATTAAAAGGTTACCAAAAGTGATAAATTAGCCTAGTTAAGAGAGGGTATTTTCTGTCAAACACATGAAGGTTTTAATTAAATATGTCTATTGAGACATTTGTCCAAAGCAAAACAAATACAATACCCTGAAGTTTCCCATATTCTAGACAATAGTCCATGACAGTCAGAAGAGGCAGATGGTTATATTTCATTCTGTTACTCACATCCAGATGTTACTAAAATAGCTGTAGGGACCAGCCCCAATCAAAAAATAAGAAAAACCCCAGATACTCTGTTAATATGATCTGGCTATTGCTTTTTGAAATGCTCCTATGCCCTCATTCTGAATTCATGAAGATAATTTCCACACCCTTCCGTATACATTAACTGGCTTTTTAAAATTTTACCCATTAAGTCCCTGGTATACAGATAAAACCTTCATAGTAAACACAAAGCTCTATGTTATAAATATGTCAATCAAGGTAACTATGTATATTGTATATAAAATTATATATCTTCTGTTTGCCAAGTATAATTTAAAAAGGAATATCTGTGGCTAGTAATAAAAAAATATTTATTAACCCATAGAGATTAAAAGGCAATTTCACTAACTCATCCATCCAGCACATTTGAAAGAGTTGCACTGGGATTCCGGATAGGTAACTTTATCTAATCACATTTTCATGATAAATAGACAACTTTCATTTCTGGGCATATGTAAGAACACTTTTGAAAGCTGCATATCCCAAAAGAAAATTAGATTGTGTTGTGTACTCTAAATTAAAGGCTATCATAAATCACAGTGTAAGCAGATTTTTTAAAGATTATTTTAGAATACAAATGGTTAAATTATAGACAGATTTTAAAAAGAGAAAGGAAAAATAAAACCAAAACAACAAAGGAACCCTTTCAGGTTGGACAGCGCCACTCTGACTCTGTCAAACAGATCTATCCAGGTGGCCGAGTGGCTAACAGGGAAAACAATATACCAGGAAAAACTCTATAAAGCATCATTCAGAGATTTCCTGAGTATTTGTATAAATTCATTTTTAACCAACTCCCTCTGTTAAAATAAAGAGAGGAATATAGCATAATTTCTACAAACTATTTTCAAACATTCTGTTGGGTTTTGTACCTATTTCAGTTTAATTTTAAAATTATTACTTTTGTTGCCATTAAAATTCACATACACACCCCTATTTGCACAGCCTTTTTGAGCTTTTCTGGCCCTCCAAACAATCCATTATTTTGTGCTACAAACAACAAGAACTAAGTACCTGATTTTCAGAAATGCTACGTGACTGCTTTCCTGATTTCAGTGGGACTGAATAGATACATAGAACCCTTCTGATGCAAGCATCTATGTCCTGCAGGTCACTGTGAACCAGCTGAGGAGAAGTTATTTGGTAATCACACCAATTTGTCACCTCAGGTTTTAAGATGCACCATTAACAACGCTGGTGTAGAATCTCTCCACCAGCATATTACACAGCCAGCACGGCCCCGGAGTTGGGAACAGAGAAACGCTTCTACACCTACTTCTACTACGGACTCAAGGGGTGTCTCTCTCCTTCGCTATGAAGCACAAAAGCAATCTTTACTTCTGTGGTTGGGGATTATTAATGTTCACATGTAATTTTGAAAGCACTGGATTACTAGGAATCAAGTTTGGGTTTCTCTCTCCTTCTCACTCTTTATCACATCTCGAGTTCATGATCAGATTGTGCCTACCTTTTTATTTATCCTAAATACCTGGTGAAGATGTTTGGCTCCAGAGCTTTCAGCCTAAACCTGTTGTTTATGCTCTGATTTTCACGTACAAAGCTGTTCAGTATCTGATCTCAGTAGGAGACAGGATATTATTTTCTACACTATTTGAATTGCTATTAAGTTTTTGGTTTGGCTTTTTGGGGGTATTTTTGGTGTGGAGGGTTTTTTTTTCCATTATGCCCTAAAAACATATTCTTACATATGTTGGGTTGTTGATTTGGTTTTGGGTTCTCTCCCCCCCATAAAAAAGAGGAGAACAAGTAGGAGTGTTTACAAAGTTGTCCTGAGACAAGAAAATAACAGATACAGAACAAGGACTAAGGAAGGGGGGGGGGGATGTTGCACTAATAAAACCACATATTAGATAAGCATTTGCTGTGCCTGCACATCCCCAAAATAGCACAAAGGTGACAAATATCAAATTTGTCAAGGGACCTTAAAGTTCATTGAAAACTAGTGGTTAGTTCACTCATAACAGTCCACATGCAGCTTGCAGCAGATCGATTCTCCTGCTGTGTTCCACAGCACTTTTAAGAACCAGTAAGTCTGCTGTGTTAGGAATGGGCAATCATCACGTGGCATAAAATAACTCATAGGGGAAGAAAAAGTAAAATAAGATTATCTTAAGGAAGACTGGAAACTTTCCCCACTTTTTCCCTCTTCTTTCTAGTATCAATGAAATACAAAGAGATAAACCAATTGTAGATTGTACCACGAGATGCACAGTGAAAAGCATGTGACAAGCCTATGAAGAAGCACCCCACATTACTGATTTTATTTAAATTCACATGTAGGAGACATCTTATAAGCAAGAGATGAGAAGCTGCTTCCAAGGCACAGCTCTTTGCTGATGCCAAGCTTCTGAATACAAAGCCCATGATGAATAGCACAGACTGAAACATAGGCATAAAATCTCTAGAGTCAGTACCTTGTCTCTCAAAAAAGGCAGAGGTAGATGAATCTCTCATCCTCTCAACCTCTAAGCATGTGGCTCCTACCAGAAAGCTGACACAGAACCACATGCAGTATACCAGCTAGCTTCCAAAGTCCTAGGGGAAAGAATAGTATTTCCCCAGCACATCCAGCCCAAACACCATAAGCTATCATAAAAGGGAAGAGTGCCATACTTAAGCAAAAGGACATTGGACACAGCATCCTTATTTTCCTTATATTGAAGCGGTCACTATACAGATCAATGAAGAAGGCTTAACAAAAATTAGATATTAAAATGTGAGATAGATGGGGCATGGATATATGATGCGAAAGGAACAAGTAGAGAGTAACAAGGAATCAACTTTACTAAGAAGCGATGAAACTGTCAAATCGGTTCTTAATTATGGTTTTAGAAACTTCTTTTGTAGGCATTTTGCTCATCATTACAGGAATGTATGATAAACTTGAAGGCTGACAAAACTGAGCATACATAGCATTAAAAGAGAAACACATATTCTTACAAGACTATACAACAGTTACTATGCTGTTGCTCCATCACATCTTAAGCTTTAACTAATCTTTTGATGTCTGTGCATACGTTTCAAAGTTTACCATCATTTCTACATGCAGAAATACATGGAGATTGCATATCTGAGAGCTTAGTTTGACAAAAGAGGACTGATCAGAACCATTACAGTTTCAAGCATCCCAGTCCTACAAGGTTTAAGTGTTTAGCTTTAATTTAGTTTTATTTACAGTGGGTTTTGAGTCCCTTTACGGAGCTAAACAGTACTCTGAAGGACTAAAAGAAGTTATTCCTATATGCTCAGCAATTACAAGCAAGACTAACTGGCCGGGGAAAGCAATTTAATATCACATTTCTGAGCAAGTTTCAAAAAAAATTTAAACTTTCTAACCTATTTTCTTCCTTCAGAGCTTTTTTATTATGACTGCAGTTTGGATAACAGTCTTAAAATATTACCACCTCTTCAATACACGGTGTGAAATTAAGTCAGGGGGATCATGTGATGTTAATGTTTCAAATTTAGTTGTCTCTCAGAGCTACTTCATTTCCCTTTTACATAATCCCAATAGTAAATAATGTCTCCGTAAAAGTAATGAATGCTTAACTTAGATTTTTAGAAAGTATATACTGTACAATACTAAAATCATCTTTGGTCCCCATAATAAGGAAATTACAAATTTACATTTGTTCTTCTGGTTTACAAAGCGTATCAGATAGTATTTTTTAAATTAATATTCTCTTTGAATTCTACCCTGAAAGCTGTGGTAAGCTCAAGTCATGATGTCAGTAATAAATAATGGCATACGGTTCTCAGCTCAAGAAAACTTACTTCACATGTAAAAGCACTCAAGGTCATTCAGGTATACTATACTACATGATTAAGTGTTATAATGTATTAGAAGTATAATGGTATCATTCGGCATTTGTCATTCCAGCTAAAAGATGACAAAAATCTTTTCATGATCTCACTCCAGAAAAAGCTCAGTGAAGTTACCGTGTTTCTAGGTAAGGAAAGGTGTAAGGATTTGAAAGATACCAAATTCATAAACTTAAGGATGCAGAAGATGTCCCACACCTCTGAAAAGCCTGAATCAGCACAAGGAGTACAGGAGAGGAACAGGGAGTTCTCTTACATACGCACCATTTTAGTCTTTGTCATTAACCAGCAAATAGGATACATTCCTAACGAAAAGCCTTTGCTATACATCGCCTAACTTCCATTTCTTGATTTCAGATGAGGGTTCCGCTTCAAAAGCATGGAACTTCCGGAGGACAATATTCTGTATTTGAGTAGGGGGTTTTGGTGTTCTGGTGTGGTTTTGGGGGGTTTTGTTTGTGGTGGTTGTTTTTTTAAACAATCTTTACACAAAAATGCCAGTTTACAATTCCAGTCTAGACATGCTTGTGCTACTTTTAAAAAAGTTCTTTTAATAATTGACAATCTCTACAAACACTCCTTGCAAACTTTGCCAATACTACGCAGAGGGGTGAAAAACAGCAGGGTGTAACAACTGTATTGGCAACAATAAACTTCGTTATTTCATACCACACTGAACATGGAACTGTCATTTACTTTTCATGAAATGCACAGTGATCCTGGTGAGGCACCACCTCAATAAAATGTCTATGTTCTAAACCCAACAACAGAGGTTAGCTTATATGGTTCAATCTTTTTTTAAATTGGTGTTCCCCTTGGCATTAACTTTCAGTGAAGCACAATAAGATGTTACTATAGTAACTAGTAAACTCATTAAGAAAATGCAAGTTTTCTTTAGCCTCAGTAGTAACTCTGAATTTTAATCTGCATCTTAGCCACTAACGTGAAATGCACTCTAGACGTCAGTAAATTGAAAATGAAGAGACATCAGTTTTGTCACCATTTTTTCACACATCAAAATAACTCTTTGTTGCTTGATTGAAATATTGCAGCGTTAGGTTCACACCTGTCACTCTCCCAGTTCTCTCCAGTATTAAAAAAGCCCAAGCACTTCTATGGATCTTCTGTTAGGCATAACCTGGTTTTCATATTTAAAAGTGACCTATTGCAATGTATTGCCGTTTGTTATTAAGACTCCAGTTAACTGCATTCATCCACTTAAGAGTACAGCTACATAAGAACACAACGCAAAAAGTGTTCAAGTCAAGCGTGAGATGAATTCAGGCACACGTGGCATACAGTTCCACTAACGTCAAAGATTTCATTGGCTTACATCAGAAAGGAATTCAGCTCTAGAGATCCTCTCCCCTACACATTTTCTTCACGTAACATGAAGGCATGCATATGACAAACACTGGACTACATAAATAAAAACACCAATCAAAAAAGAAGAGTATCAAGGGACATCTTCCTAATAACGTTATTATATTGTCTGCTGATTACTGCAGAATTCAAGTTTCAAGTAGAGAAAATATCCTTCTCTTCACTCGAAGTACAATTAAAATAAGAAAACTTCAGTTAGGTAAAACTATTTCTAAACAAATCAATACAGCCAATCCTCCAATTATCTAAACTCATTTTCCAAAGAAATATTAGGGAAAAAATTTGCAGAAACACCCAATTAAAAAAAAGTTTTACCTACTACCAACAGTTTTAAGTTTAGAAGTAACAAAAACCTCCAAAAAGGAAAGTATTTGTCTTACATGAATCACAATATTGCAACCTTAGGAACACTTCATAATTTTTTCCTAGTTTTGCTTACCCAAGGCATCTCAGAAACATTGAACCTTAAAAAAACAAAACAAAACAAAAAACCCACCAGAAAACAGAAAAAAGCCATGACTGGAATGCAAGTCTATTGAAGTCCACTGGATGACAACCCCTTCTTTCTCTACTGTGCCCCTCAACCCCCTTTTCTCCACTCTGCCTCACAAGCATTTTTCTTTTCCCATTTTGGAATGAAAAACAGAATGTATTTCGACATTACCAGAAAACCACGTATTTGTACTTGATGCATTATGGTAACCATTGAGTAAACATGCTGATTTTGCACAAGTTCAGATCTGCATGCATGAATGGAATATGGCAATTTCAGAGTAACCCATAAGGTAACTACCTCAACACTATATCCATCAACCAAAAGACGTGAAATGGTTGTCCATTTCAGATATATAAGTGCACTAACAGTGATACTGCAGGAGATCTTGCAGATGAGAATTGAGCTGCACTGCCAAGGCTGCATGAGGATGGATACAGAGAGTTCGTTGTACACGATACATGGCTAAAGTTATTGCTATTTGCCCCTCAATTCCTTTTCACATGTATTAAATTTACTTTTGGTAGATTTCTTATATTAACCAAGCAATGTAGTGCTGGTCTTAGTGTTTACAATAGATGAAGAAACAGTGGTAGAACAGTATATTCAGAGCTTGCATTTGGGAGAGGGAAGGAAAGTACTGTGCAGTCAATCCAAAACAGTAACATACTGCAAAACATACATATATTATATAAGATATATAATATATGCATATATACGTGGGCATCTTAAACTGATCTTGCTTTTAAATGACCAACATTTACTGCCTTCATGACAACAGCTTTGACTCAATGCATCTCTGCATATATGCAGGGCTGGGCATTCTTTGCCACCATCCGATCTTCCTTTTATTCCTTAAATAAAGAAAAAACCCTTTATTCCATGAGGGAATTAAGCACTTCTTTTCCCTTTGCAGTCCCATTTGAATGTCGCTCTCATGCATCCAGACGCTGAATCTCAGGGCGATGATCTACTTCTCTGGATTCTGTCCGAGCACGTATGTAATCACTGGTCTGCCGACTACTTTGTTGTCTGCTGTTCATTCGCCACTTTTTAATAGCTAAATATGTGTTCACAGCATACACTGCCATTGCCAAGAAACCAAATATCTACAAGAAGTAGAAAGAATTGTCAAAGACAATTTTTGAAAACAAGAACAATAGTAGTTTCACAACAAATTCCTCAGCAATTTAGTTTTCTACTTTATTTGCACTGACAAATCATCATGGCCTGTAAAATTGATGTTTTTCTTCTTCAATGACTAGAGAATTTGCAAAATCGACTAAGATCAGTGATCCCAGAAAACAAAGTTCTCTGTCTACAAACATGACAATTAAATTGTGCAATGCCAACTTCAATGGAAGAACCTCTTGTAAAGAAGAATACAGCTCTTCATCCAACAGTTCGTTCCTCAGGGTGCACATAGTAGTGAATGAATGACAAGAGAACAGATGACCAGTCCAGACCATCAGCCTGGAGAAGAAGCTAATCTGCATTTCTTCCTATATGCTTCTGCGGAACTGTTGTGTGAGTATCAATGTCCAGGTTTGGGGCAGGGGAAGAAAAAATAAGGTTTCCAAATCAAGCACAAAATTAATTTGCTTGACCTTACTGTTCTAGATTTTAGATCTTCAAGTACTACTATACTCACTCTACAGAACAAAAACAATCTGTAGTGAGCAAGAACAATTCAGCAAATTACGTATAAGCAGCTCCAATTTCCTGTAAATTTTTGACTCCCTCTTTTCTCTAGGCTTGCAATATAGAGCAGTATCATCTAAGCTAGCTATAGAGAAAGAAGCAAGGCAAGTTGAACTGTTAAAGTGTTCTCTGCAAGTAATTTTTCTGTTTGTTCTTGCCTCAAGTCTTAAACAAGTCAAAGGATGTCAATACTTCTAAATCAGAGTTAGTGCATAGCCAATTGTAAAATTAGAAGTAAACTGCAGTGGCAAAGGCAACAGGAATATTCACTGAATATGAGGGAAAAGTTATTCTTAGTTTTAATAGAAGAAGAGAGTCATATATAAAGAAGTTCAAATTCTTACCACAGCAGCAATTTCTGCTCCAGTTTTATGGTTTAAAGCAGCAAGTACTACAGAGGCAATGAAAAAGAAGAAAGTGCTGAGTCCAGTGTTGACCAGATCCTAAAAAAATAAATTCATTAGCATTACTAAACAATGATTCTTTGCTTGTTTTTATTAAAAGTGATGGAAAAGAAGGTTAGAACAAGAACTACAGCAATACTTTCCCACTTTCTATGCAGTTTTATCACTTATACAAAAGAAGGCAAAGATTATTACACAGAAAACGCAGCATGTGTGCACATTAGTCTGTGAACTAAAGTCAAATAGCATGTACATATAAAGCACCAGTGCAGATTCTGGATGCATTACTTCAGTTTCTAGTGGGTTTATTAGACAAGTACTGTCAGCACAAACAATGAGTAATGCTGTTCTACCTCAGCTGACACTGAAGTAATCTGAACATCAAGCTCCAGCTCTTCATCTTCACATCACAACAGTGCTCCATGCACTGCCCAGGTAAATCATGAATTTTACTACAAATTCTTTGAGGCCTTTATTGTAGAAAACTGCATGTCCTATGCTATTTCTATAACGGCTGCCCATATTGTCAGAATACACAGATTTTTACACACTTGTGGCATAAAATTGATGTTTCAAGCAGACATATACACAGCAACACCCATGGGGCACCTACGTTCAGGGAAAATTCTTGCTTTGCTCCAAGCACAGAAAAACGACAGGCAACACGCAATTCAGGTATACATATGCTGCATATGTCACTTACTGTTCAGATGATTATGCTGCCATGCCTTACAAAAAGCAGGGTCATTAACATATCATTGGAACATAAGTAAGAATTCTGAATGGCAGCTATTAGCACAAGAGTAATTACATCAATACAAGACTATCTGATCAGAGTAGAGGAAAAAAAAATGCAAGAGTTGGGACTTTAACAGAATAAAGTGCTAGATCTGTTAGGGACTAGCTGTTCAGCACGCTACTCTGGGCATCTTTTACAATTTTTTAAAACATTTGATATGTATGTACAGTGCACTATATGTACACTACAGAGATGTAGGAAATAACAACCTATCATGAAAACTGAATGAATAGGTGAAGTCAGGGATCAAGGAGGGGCATGGAGGAATTGGGGAATGGCAGTTCAGCACAAATATCCTGAAGGAGCATGAAATCAGCGAGAGGTGAATACTATCATAGCCAAAAGGGATGGAAAGAAAACCTGTATACAAGTCTGCTGTGCAGTGTACAGTTTAGAGTTAAAGAAAAAATAAAACCCAAGAAAAACACACTGAACGTGCCAACTCCTACCACTAAAAAAAAAAAATACCATCACTGCTCTTTAATTAGAATTCAAGGGCAAATTTGTTCTACTTGTCTCTCTTCTTTCACATGCAAGTCAGGCTCACTTCCTGCTCCTGCTCCTCCACTTACTACAAGTATAATCTTACTTTATTTTTTTTTCCCCAAAGTGCATCTTGTAAAGTACTGTAAAGAAGTTAGGCTTAGAAAACTGAAGACATAAATCTAAACGTATTCCCTGGCTATGAATCCCATGACTACGTTCCAGCTATGTAGCACAAAGACTTGGAAAAGACCACTGTCACCCAGCCACCCCCAAAACATCTGTTTTTCTAGCCATGATTTGAGAATGCTTCAGAAAGCAATTGTAAAAACTGGAAGTTTCTGGCACTGTGTTATTCACAGGGAGAACTATTTTGAGGGTACTGACTCAGCGACAGCTGGTTATCAAAATTAAGCATACCTGGTGATAAACCATATGATGTATCACTGTGGCCCGATCCTCATCTAAAAGGGGGACTTTCCCAAGAAATGTGAGAGGCTTCCATTGCTCATCGCTATTTCCACCCATGTGTTCAGATTTCATAAGCCCAGTATGACCCAAACTGTCTTACCAAATAGTGAGGAAACAAAAACAAATTGTGGGTCTGAGAAAATCCTACCATCTTTTCACCTGCTGGTGTATAATTAGAGAGATACTTAGTATCTCTGTTCAAGCTCACAGAGATAGATGATATTTGGTACTACAGCATCAAACAACATTGGAATTTGATTAAATAGTTATTGCAAAATCATGTAATTTCTTGCCTTACAGAGATAAACTTAAGAAACAGAGATATTAAAAAATAAATGGCATTTCACAATTTCTCCAAGTACCTTCCTCTCCAGCTCCGAGTTTAGCAGCATTAACTGTGCGTCCAGTGCCGCCAACAAGAGCTGTGGTTCTCATCTGCACAAACCCTTTATCACTACAGGGGAAGTCTCACTATATATGACAACAGGTACAAGACTCAACAGTATTCAACATTTTCATCAGGTCTCTAGAGTAAACACATGCGTGTCACCAAGAATGCTGAAACTAAATACTGAGGAGAGGGCAGCTATGCTCTTGAGTTTGTTTTTTTTTTAATTTAGTTCAGGCCAAGTTGTATGTTTTGCTACCAGAGTACATTTGCCACCTACGGGAATGACCTACAGAATAGAAGTAACTCTGTAGAACTTAGTAATTACCGTAGGTAAGCATCTCAACATGTGATGCCACGACAAAAAAAAAAGGGAGAAAAAGCACTTACACATTCCTTTGGACATATGGACACGATAGGCGTAAGATGGTAATCTTACCTTTGCAAGGGACACTGGAATGCTGCATCCTGTTCCGGTATCCACATTTTTAAAAGTATGTTGAAAAATTGGACAGGGTACAGAGAAGAGCCACAGAAGTTATTTGAAAGGAGGAGAAAATTTCTCACAGTGTGAATCAAAGAACCTAAACTGCTTTGAATATTAAAAAGATTGAGCTGTGTACATGAAAACTCCAGTGTTCAAATAATAAAAAAAACCTAGCTGTTTTAAAAGTTTAGCACAGAAAAGCATGAAAAAATTAATAGTATTACAAAGTTAACAGCTGCAAAGTTAAGACAAAAGTCATATTCAAAATAAAGTAAGTTTTAATTGTAAGGGAGCTAACCATCAGAACAACCAAAGATGTGCTTAATATTCCACCTTTTCATTTCTTATAATCCAAATTGTTTTTTCAGACACACATTTTGTACTATGCTTAAGGACTAAGTGGATGACACATAATACTCTATGATTTATGGGGTCAGATGTGCTTATTAATAAATCCTACTGACCTGACTTTTTGAATCTGTCAGCTTGATCATCTTTGCCAAAGGAGAATAGTACAAGCAAGCTAGCTAGACCTATCCACAACATGACAGACTTTATCATCTATCTCCATGCTACAAATTGACTTGAAGGCTTCTCGTAAGAAGTTTGAGATACTGCAGAATATGAAATACTGCTGAAATTAGACTGCTGGTGCCTTTCTCATGATTTTTCCAGGAAGCCAAAGATACAAGTGCATTAGAAACTTTGTCATCATCACTGGCATTTTATCTTATTGTACTCTTTACAAAGAATATAAAATTTCTCCTTGCAAAGAACCCAGCAATTCAAGTCTGAAGACTTTGATTCCATCTTGAGGCTCCAATTTATTTTCTTTCTGCAATTCCATTTTCCTCGTTTAGGTCAAAACCTTTTAATGCAATTAACAATTGATTCACATTCACACAATAAGGATGGTTTCTTAAAAAGCTAAAACTAACACAATTTTCAAATCCACAGATCAGGCTGTTTGGAGCTCAAGAAGCAATGACACTTATCAATACCACTGTCATATAATGACATCACAGATGCAAATATTGGTGGAGGTTTTTAATCCAAAATTTGGTACTTACTACTTAGAGCAGAAAGATAAGAAAAGAAAAAATACAACAGTTTTGGAAGAGGTGAGAGTAGAAACGAAACAGAATGACCTACAGCAAGAATTCAAGAGTAAAGGACACTCCCTAAAATAATGTAGCTTTTTTCCACGTAAGAGAAAATGAATAATCGTGACAATAAAAAGAAGAAACTAATTGAAAAAAGATGAGCCATTTCAAATCTGGCCATGATGTAGCTGTAGTTCTTGCTATTATATTTATAGACAAAGTAAAAACCACATCACACAGAAGAATTTCTGCTGAAATTACAGCAACCTCATGAGACAGTATGCTGTGCCATAAAATACTGTACAAAACTGCCATCCATAACAGAGAGTAAAATCTATGAGCTGAATCAAATCCACTCTAGACTGCTGCTGCTCCCTTTCTCCTTTCCAAAATAATTTAAAAATTAAAGACTGACTTCTGGTCACTTGTGAGTTACTCGCAAGTCATTCTGTTCAGTCACTAATGGCCCTATTCGTCCAAAGGAGAGTATTCAAGGACATATATTTGCTACTGCCATCACCAGCTATCTGACCCACTCAGAAGGAGCATAAGGCAGAGGAGGCATCTTGCAGATGAAGATGCTTATGAAGATGTTTATGCTAAGACAGTATTTTGTAATAAAATAGATAGGGTGAGGCTTTTGTTCTGCTGATTCTGCTGTAAAGGTGGGCAACTCTAGAAAAGAAAAGTGGACAGCATCCTACAGTTCTTTGTTTTTAAGGGCCTGGGCAGGTATGGCTCCTGGATTAATGAGGATGGAGAAGCTGAATTGGCGCTATGAATGAGAGGTCTGTTAACAAACCTGAAAAACCCCATTAAGTAACTCCTGAAAGCTGCAAGGGACATCAGCTTCGAAAGCTTCTGTTTAGTCCTCCAGTTTGGTACATTACCAGGAGTTGGCTCTGATGCCACCTGATGAGGTGTCAGTAATATCCACGTGCCTTTATCCATGGCTCTCTATGACTTCACACATGCAAACTATTAAGAGACATTCAGTCAAATACACACTCTGCCTTTTTATCCTGTAATTCGTGAAGAGATTGCACAAATGATGAGATACTATTTAAAAAGGGGGACAGTACCATATTGCAATTGTAATTTGTATAAACAAAGATATGACATTTAAACTGGTGGTTGCTTTTGCCATTTGCTTTCTGAAATCCAAGAGTGTACGTTTAGATGGACTTTAAAGTAGCAAAATGAATGCAATCGGGGAAAGAAGGCTGCACATTTCAACAGCTTAAATTTGTCACAAAAGGTGACAGAAGTTAGCAGCCTGCTGCTGTCCAGGTTTATTTTCCACGAGAGAGAGCTCAAAGTAACGTTTTCTTTTAGCTCTGTTTGGGTTTTGGTGGTTTGTTTTTCAGTTGGCAGGGGAATGGAGGAGAAGTGTGGTTACTGATTTTTTTTTTTTCCCCAGTGCCCCTAATTTTTCTTCCAACCAGTACTTTACTTGCAAGGTTTGGGAACCTTTTCCCTTGTTTCTAAAAAAAGCTATCAAGTTTACAAACATACCAGTCAGTCCTCTAAACCAAGCACCTCTAGTCAAACTCCCATAATTTTACTCTATATTCATATTATTAAACATTGTATGAGCATTTTGTGCCCCAATTAAAAATGAAAACACAGTTTCTCAACTAGAAGTAAGTCCTAGGTAGAAAGAACAGAATTAACTGCATGACCATTAATTCCCATCTCTTTTTTTCTCATTTATTTAAGCTTGCATAGGTACAGAAGCCTTTATTCAAACACTAGATTCTGCTACACAAAGATTTACATAAGCAACGCTGCCCCCCGATAAAATAGCTTGTGACCAATGATTTCAGAAATATGTTAGTGAGGCAGAGGGCTGGGTTCACGCCATGCAGAGAGAGATATCTTAGTGCCCATCTCACAACACAGGGCCATGCTGCCTGCAGGGCTGAAGTCCCCCACAGTTCCCACTGCACACGCAACAGCCCTCAAAGGTCTCCAGCATTTATCTGCAGGTGCTCCTGTTCAGGCACTTTGATCTTGCCCCAGGTGCCCAACCTTGCTGGAAATCCGTTATTTCCAGCATCTCAAGCAGACTATGTAAGAAACCCTGAATTAACACAAGTGACTTTCAAAAACCTTAGTTGGCTCTCCGAGGTCATGGACAAGCTATGATTTTGAGGAAATGGAAAAAGTGGCCTCAAAACCAAGATTCATATGATTTTATTCTTATTTCTAAGTATTTTTGAGTTAGAATACAAGCTCTGTTAGATATAGTAACTCTGCTGTAAATGACAAAACACATTCCTGAATGAATGCTTCTACAATCCCTGTTTCATTTTGGTTTCTTGAAGATCACGTGCCTTCTTCCCTCTCAGCTCTTTTTTAGCTGCTCCTCACTGCTTTCCCTGCATGTTTTTCCAATAAGCAGTCCTGCACACAGGCAGGACCAGCTGTCATTGTCACAAAGCAACAGACCTTACTACCAATAACTACCAAACCACATAAATATTTCTTGTATTTAAAACTTGTATTTGTATTTCTTACAGGATAATGCATCATTGTTTACACCAGGTTGCACCAAATGAGAACGACTGTCCACAAGGAGCACTAACCTGGAGGAAATTCATTTTGACATTTTTTTTTCATTTATAAAATATTCAGTATTACCCTTAATAGGTATTGCTATTTTGACAGCAGTAAACATAGAAGTGAAGGATGACTTATTTAATTTCTTATTCAACAGCTAAGAAAGCCAAAGAAAACCAAGATGTTTTTTCAAAACAGAAGGGGAAAAATATACATTTAAAAAAAAAAAAAAATTCCAGATTGCCCTGTGAAGGCCTTTGAACTACAGATTTGCAATTACACTCTTCAGAGCCCCAGTTGGCATAAGACAGTTTGTCTTTCTGGCACCACATCAAGTTTTCTGCCAACTACTTCAGTGTCAGTTGCTTGCACGTAAGGTTTCATCACTGCAACAACTGAAAAAACCCCAACCCTGTAAAGATGATGAAATAAGTTTTCAGGCAGCACAAGAAAACACTGATCTGTGTCTTCAAGGAGACACACACCTGACAACTCCTGTTTCCTCCCTGTAGCAGTGCTTCCCTGGGACTGAGTCCAGGCTAATAAGCCCAATAGAGCTCTAATTAGTTTGTGCTGTGCTGTCCTGTGCCTCATCTTTTAGGCTGCTGTAGGCTGAAAAACTCTGCATTCAGAACTGCACACTCACACAAAATACACTACCAGAACTCCACTGGATGTTTAAAAAAATTTTTTTGAAAAAATCCATGGTGAAAATCTATTGGATGATTTTTTTTTCTACACACATACATAAATGGTCATTTTACTGGCTGATTATGCAATGATTTACATCTGTAATTGCTGATTTCTCTCATCATGCAAACTTTCATCCAAGAGACACTGTCAAATACCAGTATTCTCAGCTATTTGCCATCACTTCTCCTGCTCCCCAAGTCATCTCAGTTCTCAGCCCTGAAAAAAAAGGTACTGCAGCATTATGGTGGGTCCACTCTGCAGTGGCAGTAATTGTCAGAAAGCCTGACAAACCACATGCAAAGTCAAAACAACAAAGTTACTACAAAGGCTTCTGTTAACTTTCCTACCCCATCCCTACTTCTAGAAGGCTGTATCATCCACACAGGTTGGCTGCAAGTTCTTAAGCTCTCTCTGTAGAACACACAAGATTCAAATAATGAATTTTTAAAAAAAAAAAGGGGGGGGGGGTGTAATTTAGCCAAACACAAAATTATAGCAAACATTCAGTTATTAGTTAACTCTGAAAACAAACATTTCAAAGCAGCAGCTCATCAGTTAAGCAGGGATCTGCTGTGGCGTGCTCTTCATTCCCCTATGCCACTTGCAAGTCTCCTTGCATAATAGGCTCCCTTTGAGCCGTGAAACATAAAGGAAATGGAAATTTCCACTGACAGGTTCCCCAGCTTTTGCATTTCGCATAATATTGATAGTGCTGCACAACACAGACAAGTGACTGTTCTTTCATCGTACTGTAACAGACCTGCATCCTTCCAACACACCCAAGCAAGATTCTTTTCTGACCTCAGCTTCTCAGTGTTTCTTTCATGTTTACCTCAGGAAAATGTGAAAACGGTTGGCAAGTCTCTAATTAGGATCAAAATAAAGTTTTTCCCAAATGGCTAAAAATATATATTAAAAAAAATTTAGTAGATTTGCATATCTGTTAGATGTCAGTATATACTGATCCACATTTTCATTCCAACCAGGGACAGTGGACACCAGACAATATCCATGTGTTATAAAGTAGTCTAATTTTTGTAAAGTACTAAAGGAAACAATCCTGTGTTGGACAATAGCAGTTGATGGCTTGGTACTTTCTAATACGTGGGATCATTTGAAAGCAAATGGTTTCAAATAGTTCTAGGAAGTTTGCTCAAGTGCTGTGTTTAAAGAAAGTCTTCTTCCTAAATTTAAGACTATTAAATTCTTTCAAGCACTGTAACAGTCTCGTCCTCACACAACTTCTAAAAGCAAAGTTTGAGATTTTTCACGAGGGAAATAATCATTATAAAGTCATACATATTTTTTTAAAGCATGTATATTAATTAATTTATACATAAGCAGGAGTGACTTCCTCCTAAAGCATTTAGGAGCGTGAAAGTCTGTTGTTCAGAAAGCAATTCCTGTGATAACTGTGTCATATACAAAGGCTGCAAAATTATCCAAATAACCATCAAAATACAGGAAAGAAATAAATACTGAAGCAAATAATGTATGAATATACAACTAAATTGTAAAGAGTTAAATGCCAAAATAAGCCAAAAAAACATTCAGCCACAATTCTACATTCTTAAATTTCTACTAACTTTGCCAAAGTAACCTCCCATAGGTGTTTTATCAGCAGCCTTTGATCTCCCACTCTGCACATGCAACAGCAGACTGCAGCCATATGAATAATGCAGATACTCCCACACTCTTGTCAGAGTAACGGTCCTATCAGAATAATGACTGTTAAAATCAGTAAGCAGTACCAGGAAGAAGGATGGTTTCACCATTTAATGGAAGTCAGTTCTCTTCTCAGTTCTATTAGAGATCTTTGGTATAATGATGGAAGAAGCATTTCACCTTCAGTACATAACTAAAAGAATGAAACTTGCAAGATCAGGACAATTTACTTCTACCTCTGTTGATCTGGCAATGTGAGCTAAAGCAAGAGCATTTGCAGTATATTCCATTTGCCCTTCAAGTTGAACTCAACCATGTAATGTCGCTGCATGCTGTTTAGGTAGGGGGTTTGGACTGTGACCATTGCCCTAAAAACCAAAATACTTAACTTTAAAAAAAAAAAAAAACCACAACACACACAATGAAACAAAAAAAAAAAACCAACCCACCACACACCACATCACAACTGGTTGGATTTTTAAGCCCTCTTTTCTCTAAAGGTCTCTAACAGAGTGCTATGCAGAGACAAGTAAGGCTGCACTCAATGCAGCAATTCTTGTCACTCAACTCCTGTAAGAAGTCAGAGTGCCTGAAAGGACCTCCCAGTTACACAGTGATATCTACTGCATTATTTGGGGGAAAAGGCAGAGCACTGCATATAGGCTTCTGTACTCACGTATGTCCAAGATACTGTCAAAGTGTTCTGGTAGATAGAAGTGTGCCATGGGGCTCAACAACAGAACAAAAGGTACAGACATACAGAACCAAGGGTATGCAAAGTCATTAAACTGACTCCTCCAGAGATACAACTTCAGTTCTGTCATGGACACCATGCATACCACTCTGTGCTCTCTTCATAAAAAGTCTTGGTCAAAGTTACTTTGAAATTCACTGTGAAACCACTCACATCACAGCAGCAAAAACATCATGTATTTTATGTGACACTGATGCACTTACACACTTGTTATCATGCTCTTGTACATCCTACTAGCATGTACAGAACTGTGTGGTATAAAAAGATGGTCTTAATTGCTGTTATCAGCTGTCAGGCGGTTGTGATGCTCATAAAACAACCAGACTGGCAACAGAAAGAGACTATCTTCTCTCTGCAGCTGCTGCTTTTCAGCTTGCCATGAAGATCAGTAGTGACAATACTGGCAGAATAGAGACAAAAGGAGCAAAGGCAAGACAATCCAGTAACATTCCAGTGGTTCCACTGGTTTTGTTTTGCAAGCTACCTGGATCTCCCCCACCTACAGTTACCAGTAGTCAGTTCTCAGTCCATCTAATCTATCAACCAGGTACTCTTAGGAAGAGTTCCTCAACAGATCATACATCCCCAGTGTACAAAGAATCATCTAATTCCACATTCCAGTCTCATTTTAGACAAATCATTTAGGCTTATAAACAATTACTGCGAATGTGCCAATTGCAACGTTAATAAATTACATTAAAAACAAACAAAAAAAAACCCGCACAGAAGCTTAGAAACCTCCAGGACTGGTCTCCAACAGTACTTACAAAGTTACTGTTATAAAATAAAACAGAACATAGGCACATATGTATCTGTACTGTCCAAAGGGCTGATGTAAATATTGTCCTTGAAGCTGACAGATCTTTTGCTAGAGTGACTAACATATTGATTTTGTGACTTGTGTTTATGCAACCCAATCTGAAAGTTTAACTCGTAATACAGGATGGAAATGGAGACTTGTACAAAAGGAATGTGCACTGCCAGCAGTTCTCTTCCTAAAACTCCTTGTATTTGAGAACACATTAAGCACTGCCACTCAATGTTTGATAGTTATGTGTGTAAGCAATTCAAAACACCTGATTTTCACAGAAAGCACATAATTTTTTACATTACCACCCAATGATTGTATTAATCTGTGTAAGAAAACATATGTAATGTGGCTGTCCTAATATAAAAAACAGCTTAAGAAAGAACAACGGGCTACTGTAAATACAGCATCTGTCAAAGTTAAGTAATTACAGGCTGCATTTTTATCCACTTCATCAACAAAAAGTAATTGCTGGCATTAGCAGGAAATTTTTCCTTCCAAGGAGAATCTACCAGAAGACAATTTCAGTTCTATTTAATGTAGTTTAATCTTGCTACATTTCAAAGCTCATTCTGCTGTTAGTATTCAAAATAAATATAAGTAAAATGTATACTTTACTCAGCATAAAGAACACTCATACACAAACTTAAACAACAGTAGAAAGTAAAGTTCAACAACCAAACTTAAAAACAGATTTGCAACTATTTTTAACAGAGCGAGGATTTGTATGAACTTACAGTAAGATTCCAGTTGATCTGCGGTATTCTTGTGTGAAGATTTAGACTGAACATAAGCAACAGAACTCCAGTAACCACCAATGCACTACAGCTCACAAACTCGAAGAAATAAAGGCCTTCACAAGGGGAGCATTCCATGATGGTCTCTATGCAGATGAAAGCAATCAGTGCCAAAACCTAGGAAGAAAAACAAGTGGAAAAAATATAAATAGATTTCCACGTTTTGAAAATAGCCACAAGTATTCCTGAAATTTCCATTGGGAACACGATCAGTTTACACTCAGGAATGTGTGATTTTAGTTTGTAACAGGGCACTGTCTAAAGAGCAAAAACAAAAGCAAATTAATGCAAGACTTTCTGGATATCTTCTGTTCAACAAAGTATATTTTAGCAAAATTACAAGGAGTCTAACATCAAAATGACTGAGACACCCAGGAAGGCATGAAACCCCTTCAAGCCATTGGCTTAGTATGCAAACGGCACCTCAAACATTTTCCTTCATTTTTCATCAATGATATGCTATTCCAAAACTTGAAGATGGAATGCATTTGTCTATTGGGCCAACCTCAAGTTCAAGTATATAGTATTAATATAGTGTGATTGTGAAAGACATTTCAGTAAAGCTATTATTTAAAATTCACTACCAACTTGAGGTCTAAATCAACTCAAAATAGATTCAGGATCTCTTACCAGCCTCCATAAGTGCCTGCCCTTTTCATGTTTTTTATCATCAGTATACTATATTTCAGATAAAAGCATATTTTATCATTCCCTTACTAATAAGACAATAAAACAAGCAGCTAATAGATGAAGAAGAAACTCCTGGTGCTGCAAACACATACATCTAACTGTGATAACGGTTAGTCACACTGAATTCAGATGGTATCTTGGTAGAGTTAACAGAAACGCAGAATTTTGCAAGATGAGAGTTTAATTTACTACTTAGGATAAAACAGTGAAAGTCACTACACTTAAATCTGCCCAATGAACAAAATTAATATATAAAAAACCCCATACATCAATATTAGCTACCACTTACACCTACACAGAGTATACAACTTACGTATGTAAGTCTAACATTTAAAGAGGAATCTGTTTGAAACTAATTAGTAAAAGAAAACCAGTTGCATGGATGCTTTCGTTTTTTTAATTTTCCATGGTGAGCAAGGAAGGCCTTAAGAGTGTTTTGCTTTGGTTTTCAAGAGAACACCCCCCTCCCTTACATTTTTCAGAAAGAATTCACTTTTTTGCTATGCCACAAAATTCTAATCAGACCATAATAAGTCACTTCAATTTGAGGATGAACAACTCTGGGGAACAGCCTCCTCAGAGCTAAGTATTCTGTAATTCGAAGGTTTTGCACAAACAAAACATGTTTAAAACACTGACAGAAGCCACAGTACAAAACAGTTTCTGCTAAATTCTTATTTGCCAATTTCAATAACGTTTTGCAGATACACTTTCTTCCAGCACTTTTTATGCTTCATCAATTAATTTCTTTGCCTGTACAACAAAATGAGCAAAATTATGAAAAAGGATTTTGAAAGAATTCACCATTTTTGTCACTAACATCAGCAGTAATTCTAAGTAAAGGACAATACCCCATACGCTTTGTTTGCCACATACTTCAGAATTCAGTAGCTAATTTAAGTTTAAAAAAGGATTAAAACAAAGCAAAACAATTTTAACCAAAAAACTCACACTTGGGTAGAAAGCCTCTCACAGTTCACTTAGCACATTCTCTTTAAGAGAGCACATGCCATACTAATTTTTGCCAGCTAATAGAGCAAGCCAATTCACATCAAACAAATTCTGAATGGATATCCAGTGACTAAACACCTAACTTTTGACACTGAATAGCTGTAAAAAAAAGAAAAATATGAAAAAATTAAAACCAAAAACTATTTTTTAAAAAAAAAAACCAAAACCAAAACTTAGGAATAAACGACCTTAGCTGTTTCAAACAGGATCAATATCAAGTATTAACGCTAAATGTTAGCTGGCAAAACTTTAACTTTTAGGTGTTCCAATATAATAAAGTCACCATTATTCTTGCCACTATTTTTGATACAACACTTCTAAAATTTTTATTCTTTTAAAAGAAATGGGTCTGCAATATTTTCTAGAAATACTGTAGTACAAGCCCAAACAATATTAAGTTCATTTTCTAAAAATATGAACAGCTCTGAATTGTGCCACCAACATTAGGCTGAAGGAGCCAAAAACTCCAGCATGCCAATCATTATGCTGGGCAACTGCTACTTGGCATATGGAGTCTCTGTTGGTTTGCTGATGAAAATCTTACACTGGCTCTTCTCCATACCAGACAGCATTGCTTCAAGGCTAACATACCCATCTTAGCAGTCAAAGCTCAAAAAAGATGAAAGAGTTTCTTGCATACAGCATTAGAAATAAATTATGTACTGAAGAGGCACATGAAGCAATGAACTCTAATCATCACGATACTTATATACTCCTAAGATCAGAATTAATAATTAATAAACCTCAGAGCAACTCTACCTTAAGTTCTCATCCCTTAAGAAATTATAAAAGACACATACCTGTAACACACCCATATAAGAAAAAAAGTGTTAGCTGTAGACACTTAGATTTGACCTAACCCAAACCACTTCAAATGCAAGATGATGTGCCACCAGTTTAAGTAATGTGCAGCAGCATTAGTGTACAGGGGGTCTGGGCTGTGGCAGCCCAAGTCTATTGATATGTCTATCAGAAAGGTTGGGAGAAAACCCCAGTTGCTTCAGTTTTTGACACAGATTCTGGCCACAAAGAAGAGGAGGCTGTGTTTTGGAAACATGCACAATAACTGCCTATTAACAGGTGTATTATCATCACAGAGTGGATCAGGACACCTGAATACTTGTTGGTTGCGGGGACAGGGAAAGGAGAACATTCCCATGCATACAATTTATTTGTTACACTTTTGTACTTCAAGCAAGATTCCAACTAAATGTATCACCATTTTCTTGCAATAAAATTATATTTAACCTCTCTCGAAGATTATCCATCCTACCAGTGCTACAGATAATACCTTCCTGCTAACTGCACATTATTTGTCTCACAATGAATGCTATGACAAAAAATAAAATCTAAATTAATCATCACATTAGAAAAAGCTATCCTCCCACAGCAGCTTCCCTTTTCGTAAACACAATAGAAATCTCAGTCTTCAGTAAGAAATATTTTCTCTTTCAAACGTCAGGGTAATCTTGTCCTCCTACACATTTATAAACTTGCCAGAAGCATCCTTCCAATTAACTACAAGTAATGTGAATCTTCTATAAAAACACACTAGTGCTGCTTTCACTGGCCATTCCACTCAGAGATTAATCCAATTTTGTTTCTAATAAAAAAAAAAAAAAGACAACTACTCTGAATACATGAAATGAAAGTGAAATACATTATAGAGTTAAACCCATGATTTAGTTACATTACTTAAAAGTGTTGTGTAAATGCTGCAACATGAGCCAAAGCAGCTTGCCAAAGGCCATGGTTCATCCAGTGATTAAGTTCATTTGAAAAAAAACACATTAACATTGTAAGAAAAATGCTTCATTTTCATTGCATTTTTAAATGTATGAAATAGTTAATTTATGAGACACGCTATATAAATTAGGCAGTGAATTAATACAATTTTGCCACTCGGAACACCACTTGATTGACATAGCCATAAAGTAGACTGATGTGATCACAAGCGTGCCCCTAGAGTGCCCCACCACAAACTGCAGCCAGACCAAAAGTCACCCTTGGTCTCATCTACCCCAGCTTATTTACTGAGGGACTTCAGTGCAGGTTTAGCACTAATCATTTTCTCCTGTTCTCCTGCAGAACTCTGTAACTATAATGAAAATATCTTCTTTCTAACCTATTTTATCTCCATTACCCATCTACCACCCAACACTGTCTACTGAATTAGCTAATCTACATGCAGCTCACAGCTTACCAAGGCTCAAAGACCTAAAAAGTCACTTCTCCAGAGCCTCCTATGCTCTTCTCTCTGCCACTCCACACATCCAAGGTAAAACTGGTGCCTTGCCTTACCACGTTGGCTAACCACACTCTCTTGGTAAGATGGAAGGAGGACAACGACCCTCCAAGCCCTCCTGGGAAGCATCCATGCTCCATCCAGACACCGTCTGAGATGCAGAGATTTGTGCTGCCCCAGGTGACTGAAGCAAAAAGCTGCAGCAGAGAAAAACCCTCAGTCCCTAACTGCTAAAGCTTTGCTCTTGCTTTGTAACACAAGTCACCAATCCTACCTTGGAAAACCAGGAGACAGGATCTATTTAGGCCTGTGTCTGCCTCCTGTGGCTGCAGTTATAGGACTAGCTAAAAGAAAAAACAAACCAACCACAAAAAAAAAACCCCCAACCCCAGTATAGTGTCCAAACACAGGTCTCAGCCAACAAAACATACACTGCCATTTGTCCAGCACAGAAGGCAACCCTCACTTTCGAGTCACACCTTTTCTCATAGTTTAGGGTGATGACTTTTGACAAGTTTTTCCACAAGCAGAAGTTTCAAGGCTGGTTTACTGAGTAAAAATGAGAAGTTGAACATGGTGGAGATCTATTCTTACACAAATTACTGCTCTCTCCCATAAATGACACAGCTACAGCTTTCTCAGGCAGAGTCAACAGAGGAAGTTTCTTCTGATGGATGAAACAAACCTTTTCATCCGTTTTTCTCTGCATTGAGTACTTTGGAGAGAGTTTTCTGTTCCACTCTAATTCCAGTGCCCAAAGATTTGTATAACTCTCTTTTATTATGAATCCTTCTCTTTTTTAAGAGTTGCTTTTCGTTTCCTTTCTACTTCCAGTCTTCTTGAATTAAGTACAGTAGCTTTTGCGTTGATAAGCCACTTTGTCATGACAGAAACATCTGCTTATTCTACTGGACGCTCAGGTCCAACAGAGGCATCCTAGGCTACCTGCAATACCACCTTTTTCTTGAACAAAGGAGATGCAAGAGTCTGGTCAACAAAGCAGGATCAACAAGAACGAGCTTCAGGGTAAGCTGAGAAAAGGTCTGGGTCTGCACAGCCTTGCAGCCCAATGTGTGCAATACAGCTCTAACTATCAGGGAGCAAACCTCCCCCTGCCCTTCATCCCTCATCTCTCACCACCACATAATGCAAAGGCAGAAGGAAAAAATCTCCAAGCAGAGGATTAAGTACGAGATATACTTCCCAATAATGATTTTTTGTGCTTTTTGTCTTGAATAAACTGGCAAACAGTTATCCAATTTGATTGGGACGTCTAGGACTGCTGAGATAACTCATGTACAGCACGAGGCTATTGCACTTCCATTAAAGAGCACTGAACCCCCATATAAAGGTGCCATTCAGAGGGAAGCAGCCCCTCACTGGAAGGGGATGAAGCGACCACAATTTAGAGTCATTTCACTCCTGAAAGAGAGCCTCTATACTGGGATCCAATGTCCTTTAATTCAGCCACATTAGCCTCTACATTATTGTATTCATCTCAACTTTCCTGTAAATTCCCCTGGAGAAGGGCCCTTAATGAAGAAATCATCTGCCTTAGGGCTATGTAAATGGCTTATATTTACATCACTTTCTTGGCAACACAGGCACGTCAGACATAAAACACTGTATTTCCCCAAAATGGAGAAAATGGTCTACGACAGGCACCAATGCTGAAAGGGAGCTTTTAAGAGGTTGCTAATGGTGTATTTTTCCTGTCAGAACATGTTGTGTTTTATTTTTGAAGAAAATAATCAAACAACTTTGCACTAAAAATAAAAAAGACAGTTCTGCAATGAAAGCAAAGTAAAAAATGAGTTTTCCTGTTTATCTAAAACGTTACCACAGAAAGCCTTATTGTGTGGTTAAATGACATAATTACGCATGATTTCCAAAAAACCACAAAATGGTCAGCATTTTTTCTGCCTGAAAAATACCCACAGAATTTTAGTAAGAATGTCACACTACCAAGACTTTTTTACATCCAGATTGTTTAAATTAATGGTACAGCAGAATACATATGCGCAAAATAGAGAAGAAATAAATTGCTTTTACACCACTTAAAGTATCTGAAGACATTAAACTTTCCTGAATTAAAATCTAGATTTATTGTTCTCATTTACTTGGCCCAGCAGTCCCAACTTAATGTATGAAACCAAGTGGGTCTCATTCCTTGCAAAGCACATGCATTTCCCACATCTAAAACAGCTGGCACAGATACGAATACTTGGGATCATATGGTTTAAACACAGTCCTGCTTCTGCAGCAGGAAACCATCTTTTACCCTAAGCAGAAGAATGACTGGTTTCCCGCCTGTTCCTAGTCTGCATCCTTAAGACTTAGAGAAACGTGTTACTAACTCTAGTAATTGGGCTGCAAGGAGCCTTAAATCACAAATGACTATTAAACTTTTCTTACAATATAGAAAATTTAGGAAAATGACGCGTACCAGAGAGGGAAGTTTAAATACCACCAGTGATTCAGCACCCTGGATGAACTAAATTGTGCTCTAATGGCGCAAAATACAACACTGAACAAATCCAGAGAAACTCAACCAGACCTCCAAATTCAACTCTGATTTGGCTTTGGTGGTGACGATAGAAACAATAGCAGAATATTTAAATTTCAGATCTTCATGGCACCGCTACGGTTTTACATGTAGCTGCAATCCATAAGTTTTCATCATTTCTTAGTTCACTTTTTGATATAACATTGCAAGACTCAGCACATTAAGTATTGTGAAATCTTTATTAAATCAGCTGATCTTTTGCCACCTCCAGCAGTTTTCCATAATCCTTGAAAGATTCAGCTACTGCTGACTTCCCTTTCTCAACTTAGGCAAAACACCAATTCTAAATACAGAACATATTTCTGAGGCCAGAAACATTTTGATGGCGTATTATGAGAAAGGGTCATATTTAAGAACGGGGGTAATCAACACTCAGAGTTAACAACAGAATGACAGTTGTTTTGAAACATTAAGTACATCAAAACTAACACTTATTCTAAAAAAAGTAATTAACTGGACTGAACTAAGGTGAACAGAAGAGATTCTCAACTGACTAAAATAGAAATGCATTGATTTTAAAAGTGAACTTTATGATAATCATATAGTCTATAATGAAAAAAAAGCCACAGACATGAAGTAGTGACTTATTTCCTGCTAACTATCCATTAGTACAGTGTTTTGCTGATTGCTTGGACACACCTGTACAACAAACATTCTTATCAGAATATTATCAGAAATATTTTATGTTTGGGGTTTTTTTTAAAAGAAAAACCATAGTTCTTCCTGTTACTGCTAAATAATTTAAGAATTTTTTTTCATGTTACTGACCTCAAAGTAAATCCATCTTAGCATTCAAAGGAATAACTGAACATGCAGATAGTTGTGAAGCCCTGGTTTGCACAACTCCCGCGCGGCTCATTCTGGAGGTGTCAGTGACCAGACCCATGCCGCACTGCTCCGCACCATGTGGCCTGGGGCTGCAGCTTCAGACACAGCTGTGGCCACCACTGCTCCCCTTTCTCCCAGCAAGAGCAGGGTCCCGGCCCAGGCAGCAGCCCCTCACCTCAGTGCCTTCTGGCATGAGGGGTGCACCCCGCTGGCACTGGAAGAGTCACCTCGTGACCCCCACTCTCAGCCCCATCGCCATCTCGCCCACTGTTATTTTGGCACCTGTAAAAAGTTGCTTATCCCTACTTCGCATGACTTCGCAGACCTGACTGCAAGTTTGCCTCATTTATTCGTGCCCAACCAAAACACAAAAATCTTCCTAACAAAAAAAACCACGCCACAAACAAACAAGCAAATCGCTCTGATTTAGGTATATTTCAGGTTTTATCCAATCAAGCAGATAACCAAAAGAACCCCTGAACAAGAATCCGAATCCAAGGCACACTGCAAGGAGATATTTGTTTCAGGCATATTACATTTCCTTACAGAAACCTGAATGAGATTCAAACATACGTTCCAGATTAGGCGAAGAAAGAATGCAACGTGCCACCTGTCCCATAAACAAAAGCTCATCAATAGTTTTGTAGCAACCCCATCCTATAGGAACGTTCATTTGAAGATCATACAGAGAGCCAAACTTTGAACAAAGGCAAACAAAACCGGCAAAACATAACCAGTTTCTCCCACCAATTTCTTTTCACAGGAACCTGTGCCTCCAGTCCCCAGAAACTGCAATTCATGTGTACCATAATTCAAATTATTTTCATATACAACAGGTCCTGGAAGACAATAATGAACAACATCCCAACATACCAAGTTACACATTCTTACTTTCCCATTTATATGCTGTATTAATCACTTAATTCCTGTGCAACCCAGTGAAGTGAACAACTCATAAACGGAAAGGCTTATTCTGTATCTGTAGTACACTGAATTGTGCCAACAGCTTCAGTGAGTGGACATAAACCACTACATTATAAAAGGTAGGAGGATTTCCCTCTTTTTCACCATATCCTGGTATTTGAGGCTTTATTTTCCCATTGTCTCATACTCATTTTGACAGACATCTGCAAGCATAGCTTTTTATAGCCATCTCTCTCTAATTCCCAGACATCACAAGCGAGTCTCTCTAACGATACTGCCTGGTGCAAGACATGGCAGGTTCCTCAGGGGCAGCTGCAACCCACAGAGGTCAGACAGTAAAATGCTCTCAACAGCCACCTCCACAAGCCTCGGCATACCCACACCTACACCAGAGGAGCAGAGACAGACATGCCACAAAGCAAAGGGAACTCTTGCAGACTCACCACTGCAGTATGTCCACATCAGACTGCAGAATAGCGCTCTGGAGTGCTGGTAAAAACCACAATTACATCACATACATAACAGAAAAGTGGAAATTCTTAAACAGTAAAACTACTCAACTAAGTTTCTTCACGTCTAATTTTATCACAATTTGACTAGCATTTGCGTATCATGTTCTTCGACGAGCTAGGTAAAAATAGGTCAGAAAAATATCATACATTTCTTCAGTGCTGCACTAAATATAATTTTGTATATATTGAGTCCTCTGCATCTTCCTCAGCCATTGCCAGCTGCATGTAGTGGGTGCAGAAGGGCAGGAGGGGGGAGAATAAAATATTTTTCCGTTAGTCCCATTTGCTGCCATTCCTACTCATGCAGGCTTCTCTACAACAGTAACACAGAGTAAAAACTGAATACAGGAAAAAAAACCCTCCAGCTTAACAGCTGAGTTCAAGAAAGTTTAGTAACCCTCACTTTCAGTCACCAAGGCAGGGGAAGACACAACTTGGCTTCCTTAAGAATCACTGGTAATTCCAGTTTGTCTCAAAGACTAATTTAATAGCTAGTGTCACTAGAAGTCTCTAGTTTTGTACCAGCATTTATGAGTTTGTTAGTAACAGCTGTGCAGGATGCTCAAGAGAGCAGGTACCTCTCAGTATGTTGTCCAACTTCCCATCCCCAATCTTCCAGCAAGGGTACAGTATGCTCTCCAGTCCATTTCCTAGTGTTTTCTATTAAGTCAAGCTGTAAGAACTCATACTTACCATTAATAACTCACAACTTATCATATCTTTGCTATTTAAACAAAATGGATGAGTACAGTTACCCTATTTTTGTCTTCAGGCTGCACACACATGTTCTGTATGGTACATACACGCACACTCTCTGCTAGAACACTGCAAGTTACTGAGATTGTGTTTGTATGATTTTTAAACAAAGTGAAAAAAAATCTGGCTATTGCTTCACTTATAAGAATTCACTACTCAGCTCTTAAAAAAAAAAAAGAAGAGAAAAATCAACACTTTTGACTTGGCTTCATGTTCCCATTCACATTCATAGGCCAACCTGTGTTGGAAACGTGGCTAGGCAAAACAATATTAAAATACAGTACTGTAAATTTGTAACAAACAGTAGGATAAATTAATTGTTTTTAAGAAGTAAAGGTGTACTCATAAAATTTGTGAAGTATTTGATCTGCACAGCCTCCTGTTTAACTAGCCTGTTAGGCTATTTTAAAAAGTGAAAGTTCTATTTTAAGACTATCAGAATCAGTCTGTATCCTTTAAAAGCCCATTTAATCCCAATTATGAGTAAACATCAAACATCCCACAAATACTAAAACAAGAAAGGAATTTTAATGAGAAAACAATCAAGAACTTAAAGTAGTCCTAAGGAATCCATTAAAGTTTTTTGGGGTTGTTTTTGTTTAAAGGAAATGGTGCAAAATGTCCTTGCAATCCCATCGTTCCCAAGATTGCAATCTGAAGGCCCCCTTAGATGCCATGCCTTAAAAGGCAAAAAGAGTCTAGACATACTGGTAAAACAGAACATTAAAAAAATAGATGTAGGCCAGAACATTAAAGAGCTCTGCCAGCTGTACTGGGGAATGCATGAAACCTTCAAGCCCGTCTTGCTGTTTAGACTGTCTTAGAAGCGTTATACAGTAGTACCTCATCCAAAATAGAAAAGAGCCCACAACTTTCATTGCGTAACTGCAAATCCACCTACTTGCGATTTTATAACTCAAGAGCAGATCTGCCTAAAGACTGCAAACAAACTTGGCACACTGCAAACAGAGGACTATAAAATGTTGTTAACAACACAAAAGCCTTAAGACTCTGGCAACAACGCCTTCGCCTGATTCTTACTGTACTGCTGCCACGAAGTAAGCGTACTGAACATCCCGAAGACTTAGGGCACTATCCTATAATTCTGGAAGAGCGCTTTTTCCAAAATACTTTAAAAATATTACTAGGTGACAATATCATATAAAGTTAAAAGACCCCAATGTTTAACAGAAGGTTTCAGCTACATTAGGTAAGTTTCTCAGCATTAAATGCAACACTTATTTTCTTTTAGAAGAGCAGATGATCAAACAACTGATTTATTCACAACATTCAAGCAGCAATACCAGTTCCTAGCATGAAAAGAAGACAAAAGTTACTGAAGGTTATTAAAGACTTGTAGAATGTAAGTATTATGTGATATTCACAACAGTGCTTGTTGCTTTCTTGCATGAGCATTTCAGTTCAAAATGTACAAAAGTACAGAAAATTACTAATATGGAAATGCTTGTAGCTGATTCAGAAAATAATTTTGCAAAAAACTGCCAGGACCGTTACAAGTAGTGCTGCATCACTGGCAGAGTTATAGCATTTGAGAATAGCAACACTTAGCTTAAGTGGAAGTTACAACAGAAGTATCACTGTATGCAACTCCAGATGTAGCACAGGACATATTTCTACATACTGGGCACATGGCTGCGGTGCTTTTAAGCTCTACGGTAACGAAGGGAACTATCATGCACAAGTTCAGCTCACTTGCAAGCTCAACACTTTGTAAATGTACAATCAAGCTAAAGAAAATTCTAAGAAGTGTCTTGAATAAGACATCATTCAAGCATCAACACCTGAATATCAAGTTACATATTAAAAAAAGTTTAACTGCAGATAATGCTGAAGACACTTGTGTGGGTAAAAATGCATCATATTCTTCCACAAGCTAAGGCATTAAATACCGGAGCCTTAATTACAATTAATTAAATACAATAGTCAGAAACGTGATGGTCCAAGAGTTACAGTTCCCAGTTTAATTTGCACACAGTGAGATTAAAAGATTGAAAGTTACTCTGCTTACCTGAAACCACATTTCAGGCATTATGCCAGCCTAGTGACATACCGCAGCATGAGTACGGATTTCATCCTGGACATCTACTAAATAAAACGATGCTTGAGACCTGTCACTGTAAAGGCTGCATTACTTGATTCGTGCTGTTGCATACTACGTGCGCTTCTCGGTTTGGGAGAGTGCTACACCAGCTCTAAAACCTCTCCGCCCATAAGTCAGTAATATTTTTGACCATCTTTCTTCTACTCATGGTTGTACATTCTTACACGTATTCTACATCAGGTTGGTGTTATCCAGCTTTTGCTTCCCTCCTCCCATATTCTGAAGAGTTGATAGTACAAGTTCCAGAGAAACCTAAACATTACTTCCATGCTTTGGAAACAACTGACTACATGAATCATCTAAGAATTAGGTGGCTTTTTTTTTTTTAAAGAAAATGTATTTTTTTTTTTAAATCCAGCTCTGATTTAGAAGTAGCAACTACTACCCTACAGAGTAACAGCAGCTGACCCACTGTTAAGATGTCTATTCATTGTGCATCTAGTCCTCTCTGCATACAAAATTTCAGTACAACATTATTTGTCGAGGTCTAGAAGCAAGGCAGGTATTTCTGAAATGCAACTTTGAGCACAGGAAGATGACTCAAAGAGCATGCAAATTGATTTGACAAAATGATGCACTAGTTCACATCAGAAATAACAGATTCCTCCTATACTGGTTATGTTACAAGAAAAACACAACCCCTTAAATTCTAGTCCTTCTCCTTGTCTTCTTATCTCAAGATGACAATTAAATCACTAGGGAGCCCATCAACAAACGACATTACCAGAAAGATGACAAGAAAAGAAGGTAGCTTTCCAAATAATACCATTAGAACTACATTTCTTACTGTAGCATCAATAATAGCATGGTGTAGCTATGACTATAACGCTGGCTCCTAATGGGAAGAAAAAAAATAGAGCACACTTATTACATAGATTGTAGAAATTTCTGCTGAAAGCAGAATTTAAAACTCTTTACCATCTTAGAGGGAAATTTTGAACAGGAATTTGCAGTTTACTGACACTAGGACACCAGCCTACAGGTACATGGCAGTTAAGAGATGCCATGAGAGAGACCAAAACCCATTCACCTTTCTGCTGGAAGGCAACCACAGTATTTAGTTGCACAAAGAAACAATAAAAAGCAAAGCTAAACAGAGTTATCTCATCATTCTTCCCTCTATGGTAAATGTCAGTATAAAAACATCACCACACAGCAATGCAGATCTACAACCTTTAAAGAGAAATCTTTTGAACGAGAAATCAAGAGTTTTAGAGACACTGAAGAGACATGGTTTACCTAAAGAGGATTTCTAAGTATATTTGTGTATTACTAATCTGATCCTTTTAATACGATATTATAACATTCTAAGACCAAATGCCAAAAATCACCAGTACCCACTGACACACCTAACATCATCTGAACAAGCAGCTACAAATACCACTGAGTATCAAAGCTCAATATACAACACAAAAAGTCACAAGGATTTCTTCCATAAACACACATTTATTGTTTGAAAATTGTAAGAGAATCAAAGATGGAAGATACAGTTAATCACAGAATTACTACAAATTACCAATGCAATCCTAGGAGGTAACAGGAGAGGTATCTATCTCCAGCAGAGGCTTGAGAAGTGACATGTCATCATACACACTGGTAAGACACACTTGGAAGGTTACCTACTACTCAGGTTGTGCCTTCTGAGAAAAGATTACCTCAGTCAGATGGTGGTGCAAGGAAGGGCTGATGGACAGTCCCAAGACCAGAGAGCCCCTCTTATGAGCAGAGTCCAAAACAATTTTGTCTTGCCTTGTGCAGCAAGATGAATGCTGGCAGAAGGCAGACAGCTGTTTCGAAGTGCACAAGGAGTAAGGAGTAGTTACGGAAAGCGGCAATGTTAACACAAGAACAAATAGCTATAAATTTGCTAGAATTAAGTTCACACCAGACATGAGGAAGGTTGCTATACCTCTGAAGTACAGAACAAATGAATAAAAGCTAACTTCAAGGTGAAACTATCACTTCTGGAAAAAACTGTCAGGTACAGGGCTGCCTGTGACACCGAAGCTGCCTTAGAAGTCTGAGATGTCTCCTCCTGTGCTCTGCTTCTCACTAAGGCCACTAAATGCTCTACATCAGGATGGATGACCTGACCACCACGGAATGACCCTACCACGCAGAGAACATCATCTACTGACCTCTATGAAGTACAGTGTAATTTTCTGTATCTTAGTTAACACCCCATTTACATAAAACCAAACTTTACAATAACTAATGTGAAAGAAATCTCAATTTATTCACATCACGTTCAGTGGGCAACTTGTAACTTCTATAGTTTACAGAACGACAACTGCCTGTAAAGCAGCCAGCTCCCCGCTCTAGCAACCCATAAACAAAGCAGATCGGGAATCACACTGCTGTGCGGCTGCACAGGACTGCAGAGACCCAGGGAGAAAGGAGCGGGGAAGAGTTAAGACATGCCACAAGATGCAACACACTGGACTGGGGGCGAGGTTGGGGACTCCATCTAATCCTCCCCCCCCAGAAGTGATCAGAATGAGATGCGGAGCTGAAGGCACAAGAAGACAACGATAATTAAATATGAGATTACTGGATACTTCATAATAGTTTTTGCCTAGATTCTAATCGTAGCAATTAGCTTACTCCTTAGAACACAAAAGTTATTGCTCTAATTTTTTAATATAATTAATAATGAGAATTCTCAGTAGTCTTATTACCCATGTAGGCACGTACTACGGGCTTTTTCAAGTTTGTTTTCTTCATTGCAATAGATCCTGATAGCAAAGAATTTTACTGTAGTCCTGGCCTTAACCGATTTCTGGATCTGGAAATGTATAATGACAGTAAGCCACAAAACAACTTTTTCCAACATTCAGCTACTCTCCACCAATGAAGATGGAACTTTTTATTCTGAAAATTGTGAACATATGAACTGCTATTCCCACCAGATTTCATTTAGCTCAAAATCTTGCCTCCACTGACAGGCAATAGCATATGCTATAGAGAACAAGATGAGAGCAAGCACGCAGTGATACTTCCCAGTACACTCATCAGCAACCTGTAGCTCAGAGACCTCCCAAGCAGAAGCATTATCTTCTTTAGAAGGAGTCTCTGATGGATTTTTGTAGCATTTGGAACAGACACATGAAGAAAAGAAAGTCTAGTGCTGTCAGAGCCACAGAGGCCACCACCAACCACCACAAAAGCCATCCTCTTTTAAGCTAGCACGTGGTAAGGGTTTCTGACACTTGCTACTTCCATCAGAAGGTGGCTCTGTGATCTTACCGCTCCAGTTAAACCGCTCTTAACTACTGCCAATGTCACAAGAACTGTCCAGGCACAATTTTTCACATCAACTGTCCCAGCTGTTAATGGTGATCTATTTTGCTTTAAATCAATTGTCTGTGAAAACCTGGCAGGATCCCAGTGAGAACCAACGAGGCTCCCAAGAGGATCCTGCCGGGTTTCCTCCTAACTCACCTGGTGGCCTGACGAACAGCCCACCTGAAGCTGTGGTTCCCAAAGAAACCAAGAAGCAGACAAGAGTCACGGGAATTTCAGTGGGAAATATATGTCTACATGCAACTTTAATGATAGTAAGGCCTTGAAGACGCAGAATTATAACAATCAAGGAAAAATAATAATAATGCATTTAGAAAAGCTGAAGAGAAAAATAAAGCGAGGAAAACAAAGCAGGCAATCTCATCTAAAGTAAAACAATTTCCAGCAAAGAGGCGGCACCTGCTCACCATCCCGTCTCTTTTGGATGACAGCAATGGGCCCCTCCTGATTCCTCACACAGTAAATGCCTTCAGCAAGCAGACTCAGAAAAAGGAGAGACTCTCCTTAGGAAATTCAAGGGAATGGGGAGGAAGTACTGAAATGAAACAAATAATTTGAGGATGTCCACAGGAAAGTTTTCCAGGAATATCTGTTTGATTACTGTACAATAATCTCTGTGGGAAGTATTAAAGCCCCCAAAAGCATGAGAAACATTAAACCATGCCAGAGAGTAATGAAAATAAATGCTAAAGAGCTTTTCTGCTCTGGTCTCCAAGGACAGCTATCTAATCTCTCACATCTGCCGTATGGCAAGGTACTGCTCCATCCAAATGCTGGGAAGTCAGCCGAGACAATTTCCACCTAGATTTCAACTTCCCCAAAGGAAAAGCATTTCTTTCACTAGTACACAAGTGTACTGGCTTCTCCCAGACTTCCATTCCAAGTTCAAACCCTCATTTAAAAAAAAAAAAAAAAAAAAAAAAAAAAGCACAAAAAAAAACATGAGAGCTCCAAGTCTCCCCCCACCCCATTCATGTTCCTTCACACCATTTACTTCTCACCTGCCTGATGACACCTGAGCAGGTATCTCAGCCACCCCAGTAGCCCTGGAAACTCCTTTCCTGATACAGTCCAACACTCACCACCTTCCTTCGAGCTTCTTGTTTAAAAGAGGCTTACAGCTCCAGCCCCATTTACAGCAGATGTTTCCTCGCAGATCCAAATAAACACACATGCAGGTATTTCAACAGAACAGTAAGATACAGGCAAAAGGGCTACTTTCTGAAAAGCTCACCTGCCTAACAATAAAACTTTCAGAAAGAGGAAAATCAGTTCAATACTAAGCTGTTCCACATGGGTCCTTTTTATTACTTCCTCACTATTCTTCATACTGAATATTACTGACCATTAGCAGGCAGCCATATGCACTACATAATTGTTCAACTTAGCCTTGAATATTAATAAGCCTTAAATAGTAAAATACAATTTTCTTAGTTTGCATACCCAAATTTAAAATTAACCAAAAAAACATACTGCTATTCAGCCTTTCCTGGGAGTCAAGGGAAAGAAAGCCAAAATAAGACTCAGAAATAAGCTGCACAACACTACACGTGAATCACTATCATAACCCATTATGCTGATGCCCCTTTAAAGGGCACGTTCTCTTGAAATATGAATAAATAGGAGTTAAAACTATTCTCCCCTCCAGCAGCATTTAAATTACTCCATATGCCTAAAATGTCATACTCTTTCCATCTTGTACCAAGTCCTGTTGCAATATTTTGAATCAACAGAGACAAATCTACAACAAAACGGTGCTACAATCACCTAATTTCAGTCACTTAGGGGTTTTTTTTTTCCCCATTCCCTGTTCCTTCTGCATTTGACAATCAAAAAATGGGCGTTTGGAAGAGCAGCTATTTAAGTCACAATGCCCAGCACTGATCCTTCATATACAGCACTATGAACTAACCTGCGGAAAGCCCTTCAACTAAAGATTAGAGTGAACAGCAATGTTTGTCTTTAGCTGATACTTTTGTCTGCCAATCATGTATGTATTTCAAGACAAATCCTGATGCTAAATGAAGCACATGTATTCTAATCTTTCCTTTAACATTCTTTTTACTACAATATATTTAGAGACCTTTTATCTTAACCAACATTTGTCTTTTCTTTTTTTAAAGTTTTCTGGTGTGCAATAAAAGGAGTTCCTCCTCGTTTTTAGGAGCTAGAGTTCTGTACTATGAACTTTGATACATTTTAGTTCCTACAGTATTTCCATAAAAGTATTATTATTCAACATTACAATCAAAGTAATTATACTAGGCAAATAAGTGAATTAAATGCACTTAATGTGTTCTCTCTTTTCTTTCTTTTCCAAAACTGCTCAGTTTTCCATTGGTTTGCAAAATTCAGTAATCTGCTCTGCCAGTCATTACCATGAATTAGATAGAGCTTCTTTAGAGTGCAAATGTGCAGAAACCAAACGTGTTGAGATGGTACGCAGGCTTCAACCCTACGCTAGTTAATTTAATTTTGTGTTAACTTATGACCCACTGGATTCATAGACTCCGTAGGAATCACGCGCAATAGCTCAGATCACTCTTATTAAAAAAGCACAAAACATTACTTGGTTCGCCTGAAGATTCTAATCTGCGCGTATACATCCTCCTAACGATGTACTGGAAGTAGTGACGTCTTTGTTCAACAGACAAGAAAACTCCCATATCTGTAACTCTGCCACAGCATGGTCTTCCCTCCATCTTTCTTTACAAGACTTACAAAATTAAGAGGTGTACTCCATATACCTTTGGAACTTGTTCCAAGCAAATCAGAGTTTAATAATAAAGGATTCACTCATGATCAGTAATCACTCATTTTAATTACAAGTTTTTAATGTGACTTGCCACGGTTGTTAGCATACTACAGAAAGGATTGGCAGTAGGAACAGAAACAAAAATCCCGAGGGCAGATTATTTCAGCATATTAGGAAGCACCACGCCGGGATTTCCACCACACGGACAGTTTTTAACAGTTCAAAGACAGGTAGAGGTTGCACAGCGATGACAGATTCTTTGGCTTCAGTCCTGAAAACACAATGCAAATACAGCTATTCCCTGTTGTTAGGCTACTCAGGTAACACGCTCGTTGCTACCACTTGCAAACCACAAATTCCATTCTAGACCAAGGAGATGAGAAGAAAACAACTAGCACTTCCAAATCCCGGATTTTACTGGGTATTCGTAAAAAATGGTCATAGTTTCATCACTGCAGCCCTCTGCAAACTTGTGTCGCTGTTGAACCTATGATACTTTGAATGTATTTTACATGAAACCCATACATGAAAGTTTAGTCTCATACTAACCAGCAGTGGCTTTAAATGCTAAAGTTATATACAGATGAAACATTAAACCGTTTCTGTCATCACAGTCCTCAAAGAACTCACCCATTTTAAGGGAAAACAATTTGTAGTACCCTGTAAGAAACTACTTAAAAATGTATTTCAAACTTACTGCCATTTTCATAAAACACATATTTTAAAGCGTCCTGAAAGACACATTTGTTGATTTAAAGAATATTAATATCAAAGTGACTTTGAACGTAGATCACATGAAGACAAACATCAGCACCGTCGACAGAAAAACTGACAAAACGCTTAGGTGATATTACACGTTCAGCTGCCACGGTGCTCTAAGACTCGCACAGACTCCATCAAACTAAACTGTTTTAGCTGTTCAAAGTAGATGAACCAATACAGCTCGCATTTAACTCAGAAGGGAAAAACGTGACTTTGGGGGTTTGTGGGTTGTTTTTTTTTTCCTCCGGGGTTTTCTTTTCTTTTACTCTGCGGACTTAAGAGAACTTTGGCCTGCGAAAGCAAGCCCGCCAGCGAGTACTTTGCAGGCACCTCAGCCGACGCGCAGGGCCAGCCCCCGCCCGCAGCTGCTCACCGGGGCGCCGCAGGCCGTGCCCACCCAGCAGGCAGCTCCCGGGCCCGCGGGCGGGCGGCGGAGCTGCCCGGCGAGGCTGAGCGGGCTGCCGGGGTAGCCGCACCTGGCCGGGGCCGGTGCCTGCCTCCGGCCACGGCCGCGCCGCTCTCCAACGCCTCTCTACGGGAAGTCCATCGGAGGGAAAGAACATGCAACACTTAAACCCAAGTATTTACGTGCTGAGAAGTCGCCTTTACTTTTTGACCTATACAAAACCTGTAGCGGCGGAGGTTTTAGTACCCCGGGGATCTGAGGGCACCGGCAGGCCCTGGCACGCACGCCGAGCTCGGATCTTTTACTGGAAACAACCGGGATAGCCGAACACCCCTGCAAGACCGGCCGTAATGGAGGCCTAACCCGGGCCGCTTCCCGCTGCAAGGGGAAGCCACACCACCTGAGGGGAGCGAGCCCGGCCGCACCTCTCCGGCAGCGTTTCGGGGACGGCGGGGCCGGCGGGCACCACCGCCGACGCCCCCGCCCCGCCGGGGGCCCCGGCGCGCGCCCCACCCCGCGCCGGCAGCGGCCGGTGCCGGCGCTCCCGGCCCGCGGCGGCGGCTCCCGGCCGCCTGAAATGGAGGACGGCTGGGCCGCCGCCAGGCGCCGCGCCCGCAGGTACGCACCTCGCCGCCGGGCCGGCAGGGCGACCGGCACGGCCCCGCCGCCGCGGGGTACCCTTCCCCGCTCCCCGCCCGTACAGGGGAAGGACCCCACCGGGGGGGGGTGGGGGGGGGATCTCTCGAACGCCCGCGGCCGCGGGCCCACTCCCCGCCGGCGGTACCTACCACCTCGGCCAGCTTGATCCTGCCGAAGGTGCCCCGCAGGTAGTCCAGGTCGCAGCGGAGGCCGCCCAGCCCGCGGCGCTGGCTGACGGGCTCCGTGGTGGGCTGGTAGGGACTGCTGGCCCCCGAGGGGGGCTGGACGCCTCGCCGTCGAAGCCCTCTAGGTCATCGCCGTTCCTCATGGTGCCGCCGGTGGGGCTGGCCGCGGACCCGGCCCCCCCCGCGGGGGCGGCGCGGGGAGAGCGACGGCAGCATGGTGCGGTGCCCCGGTGCGGTGCGGTGCCCTGGTGCGGCGCCCCGGCCCGTCCGCCGCTGCCGCCGCCTCAGCCCCGGCCCCGCGCGGGGGGGGCAGGAGGAGGAGAGCGGCGGCGCGCGGGCAGCCCTCAGCGCCGCACTCCCCGCCCCGCCGCCGGGGGGCGCCCTCGCCTCACAGAGGGGCGCGAGAAGCCGCCGCGCCCGGGCTCCCGTTGGGGCGATGGCGCCGGGCGCCCTCAGCCACCCGCGGCTCGCTCCGCTCCCCCGACCCCGGCAGGGCGGCTCAGCTCCGACCGGGGACGCTGCCGCTGCCGCCGCCCCTCCCCCTGCGCTCAGCGGAAAGGGCGGAGAGAGCCCGCCCCGGAGGGCGCGCCGCGGCCGGGCGGTGCCTCCACCGGCCCGCGGCCGCCCGCTCCGCCCCCGCTGGCCGAGGGCAGGGCGGGGGGGCAGGCACCTGACCCCCGCCCGCCGCCGCGTTCCCCGCCCCGCGGCCGGCGCCGAGCGGCGCCTGGGGCGGGCGGGCGCGGCCGCCGGGTCACCTTGCTCGGCAGGAGCCGTTCGGGAGCGGAGGTGTTGGCTCCGGGCGGTTTTGGCGCTTCAGAGGGCATGGGCGGTCCGTCGCGCCAGAGGCGATTTGACTTTGGCTGTCAGAAACGCAGTGATGTTGACGCTAACAGCGAGAAAGTCGGCGACAGCAACACGATAACTTGTATTCGTAATCGAGATACATAAAGCAGCGCATGCCGCTCAGAATTACACGTCCAAGCTGTTACAATACTGCACCCGCAGTAGCTCCAATCTTGGAAACCTGCAGGGCATTCTTCCACGAGTGTTAGAAACACTTTAAAATGTAATTTTAAGTAGTGATGTTTTCCAAGGTTGGTTTTGACAGGCTCTGAATCCCTTTTTCTCTTGCTGTGTCACCACAAATAAGGAGAAATCACAACAAAATCTGGTAACTGCAGGTGTATCAAGTGCAGCCGAAGAAGTATGTTTTTTAAATAGAGACAGACAGACTGCTGTGTACCACAGACCGAGCTGAAATTCAAGGTGCTGAGTGTTGCATCCTGTGATCTGCCATCTGCCATCCCTACTCCTGTTCTTGTCTTTGGCAGTCTGCACAGTTTTCTCTTCTTTCCAGGGCTTTCACGTGTATTAATTCTTCATCTTCCTCTGGCCTCCAAGAGTCCTTCTTGCAGACACAGTTTTTCTATTTTCCATAAACACTGTGGATTTCAACCTTGTGATTTCCTTTCCAGTTATCTTTGTGTTTTGCTTGATCTCTCCCTTTCAGTTCTCTTGAAGCCCCTTTAATCCTTCATCTTTCAGAGGGTTCTGCCCAGTACCACGTGATTTTTAATTTCAAGATATTTTTCTTCTTTTCTTTGGCCTCTGTATCAACAGACCCTAAGCAGCAGGGCCAAAGAGACAGAGAGCACACCAGGAACCCTGGATGGAGAAAGAGTCAGGTTTTTGTCTTTAACAGTCATTGCTTGGTTAATTGGAGTATACAGCCAACAGAACTCTCTTCATAGCTTCTGTGGTACACCCTGGTGCTGGAAGAGGCTTGCTTCTCAAGCTAGATGTGAAATTAGGAGACATGGTTAAGAAACAAAAACATTGCCCTTTGGTGAAGGGCAAATGGTGGGAAAAGAAAAAAAAAAAAAAAAGAATGAAAAGAAAACATGAGCAAGCCCTGGAGAAGGATGGAAGCTCTGTTGCTTGGGTCACATGAAACTAGCCTAACACTATGAAATCATAAATGAAAGGGGAATATCCTGCAGTGGCACAGGGCTGGCCGTGGTGGACTAAGAGGCTCATTTCAGTTCTTGTATAACTCCAGGGAAATCTCACAAAGCTCCTTTTCTCGTAACAAAGATCATGGGTAGGTGGTTGCCACTTCCAAGTGCTTCTCTGGATTCTTTTTAACTTAAGGCTCCATAGCTGTTTCAGGAAAACAGGATTTCCACATTTACCTGCAGAGACATTTAACATTTGTTTTGAGGGACTATTGTGGCAGTTCTAGAAAACTATCCTGAGCAAAATAATGAAAACATTTTTGAAACATCCAGTGAACATAATTTTGATGAGTCTTTTGCAGTTCAAAGCACATCAGTACGTGGAAGTAGAATCAAAAGGTGGTATTGCAGAAGGCAAATGAAAGACAAAGGGAGAGATGGTTGAGTGATTTAAGAAAGAGGCTAGGCGATATGAGATCTTGATTCTGGTTTTTGGCATAGCCACTGCCTCCTGTGCAGCCTTCAGCAAACTTAATAGCTTAGATTTTCCTGTGGAGGACACAAAGTTTAAATGTATTTAAAATCATTAGAGCATTTTGAGAACAATGTGAAGTACAGACACACCGAAACCCCTCTGTTCTTTAGTGAGCTAATTACCTTTGTAGTGAGAGCACAGTTCTCTGTTCTATCCAAAGTGCTACTGGAACAATTGTGAGGCATGTTTCCAGCGAGCCTGTTGACAGTGTCACTGATCACGGTTTCACAGGCATTCCAGGCAGCTCCTAGGGCAGCGGGATATCGGCATGGCCATCCATAGCCATGGTGCCCCTTTCGGCACCATGGTCTGTACAGGCAGCGTCCCCCGTGCTATAAATGGCACAGAGCCAATACCAAGCCATACTGGGGGCTTTTCTGGCATCCTCCTGGATGGGTGGGTGGGTGGGCTGGACAGACTTGGCAAGGGCTTGTGAGGTTGCTGCCAACATTTAACAAAGGAATCCTTTACACGCATTCTTGCCTGATACGGCACCTTTTCAGCCTGCTCCGTAGCACTTGAAGGAAAAAAAACTCTACGTTTAATATGTAAATAAAAGTATTGATCCAGTAAAAAGGTCATTGCATTCATCCAAGGCAGATCACGTTGCTTTCAGATAACTTTGTTTTTACAAGCTCATGAGCTTTTCAAGCACAGCCTGCCATTTCATTGTGTGGCTGCATACCAAGATGAGGAAAATAGGGAACCAGGTCAATGATCAGCACTCAAGACACCACCATAGTATCAAGCTAATTGGATCACAGGATTCATCAGAGGGGATTTCACATCCAGCTAAAATATGGCTGAACAGAGAAAACAAGGAAGAACAGCACAGAGGGGAGGAAATCCAAGTATGCTATTCATAGACACTATAATTAAATGATCAAAAATCTGTATTTTTTACAGAACGGTTAAGCCAGCTTTGACAGAATTAAAAATTCCCCATCAAAAAGAACCTCCAGGACCCTGGTGATAAACAAAAACCCAGTGACGATTTAGGCGAAAAAAGCAGTGGAAAGAGAATCTTAAATATTATCACTGATCAAACTGAACAAAACAAGCCTCATCTCTCAACTTTGATCTCAGCTATTCGTACAGCCTTTAATAAACAGCTTTTAATAAACAAAGTTGTGAATTTCTTGTGGGTTCATTTCATTAAGTAGCACTGAAGTTTTATTTTCAAGATTAAAGCGTGTGATTCTATTGCAACTGACTATGAATATCAGCTTAAACCCACATTTTTAAAGCTGCATGTATGTAGTTTTAACACACTTAAAAGTATTTTAATGTTTATACATAAAATTTTGTAGATCTGAATGGTGCTTATTACCAATGGTGCTCAGATGTAGTTAAGAGTACGAAAGGAATTAGAATCCTAACAGGAAAGTCACATCTGTGCAAGTACCTGAAAAAAGCTGAGAGGTTCTTTAAGAAAATGCTCCGGTATTTCCACATGACCTACCCAAAGGGAAAGAGCACTGGTATGCTGCCAAATTCCAAGAGAGCTCAGCAGTGATTAGAGTTTAACTCTGGCATCAGAGAGAACGTTTTTTTCCCCTTGAATTTCTCAATGTAAAAAATGCTGAAGGTTTTTCTCAACTCAAAAAAACCCTCCCAACACCAAACACCCCACCCTAAAAAGCTAATAAAGAACTTGCTTTAGGAAAACATCTGGTAGTTTTAAGTGCCTTAGTTCAGTAACTTGTCCATTTTCAGTGTGGGAGTGTGGCATGCACACTTTGATTCTGTAGCCATGAGCAACATGGCAAGCAGGCAAATAATTTTGCTGAGTCAGAGTTAAGAATACAATATACAACAGGAATAAGCCACAAGTTCCAACATGGACTTTTAGCAGGAGGAAAATTGGACAGAACAGTGGGGAGCCGTGCAGTCAGTTATCTCAAACTGGTAGAGGACAACTGCACCAAACCGTACGATTCCTACTTCACCACGTCCAACCACAGCTGAAGCAGCACTGTGCAACCTTCCAGGGTGAGACCACTCAGCATAAGGCACCTCAGGAACAGTAATGAGAACAGAATTCCTCAGAATTCCTCAGCTAGGAGTCAAAGCACAGTCATATCAACTGAGGAAAGTACGAACAGAAGCAGAGGGGAGGACAGAAAGAAACTAATTTGAAGGGCAACCTATAAAAGCTTCTTCCACTGAATATCCAGAAGAGTTTCACAGGCTGACAGCATAGTCCCCGCTTCTCCAATCTGGCGGTTTGGTCAGGGTACGTTAAGCACATACTGACACAGCACAGCGCGTGCCTCTCTTGGCTTTTCGTCTGGTTAAAGTGCAGCACCAATAACAGAAAGTGTTACTGAATCCCTATTCCTATCCTGCAGTTGCACTGTAACATCAGCCCACGCATACTTTCAACACCTTCACCTGTATTCCAGCCTTTATGCTTTGGAAAATAAACAGAGCAGCCCTGGAAGGCCCTACAGGCCTTGTCTGCTCACGTGACACATTCCTCCGGTATGAGCACCACGGGGCAGCCATCAGGCCTCACAGCTGGGACCTGAAGGCAGCGCCCACTGAAAGTCACCACAGGACCTGTCCCCAAGGAGCTGTACGGGGTTGGCTTCACCTCTTGAGGGGCCGGGTAAAAGCATCACTCCTGGAATTTCACCATCACTATCAGGAAACATATCTCCCCTTCAGAAATAAACCAACCAAAAGAAAAAAAAAACCAAAAAACAGAACCAAGAAAGGCAACACTGCCAATAAAATGAGTTAGACCTTTACTTTGCAGACTTAAGAACATGACTTTATATGCTATTAACAACGAGCCATTCACAGAGCAACTTTTTTTTTTTTTTACTCCAGGATTAGAGATTGACATCTCCTTCAATATTGTCTACTGGTCCAGGTTTTTTTTTTCCCCGCCTTCATCACTGATGAAGTAGTCACTGACTCCTTTCACTTCCAAAAACTTTTAAGGACATCTGCAATCTGCAATTGCCAGAGAGGCGTTACCTTGCAGCCACAGCTGGGCTGAAGGGCAGCAGACATTCTGCATAGCAGGGAGGTGAAATTAATTTCTATAAAAAAATAGAAGCAAAACCTCATATTCTTAAGGAAAGTGCCAGTAGACCTTTAACGGTGCTGGGAACCAGCCAAGACTGTGGGTTATATTTCTTTTGAAAAAATCCTGTATAATGAAGCACACTGAAAAATATGCAGAGAGACTGACAGCAGTGTTTATTTTATTCATGGCACTACATTTATTCAGAGAACAGAGGGGGGGAAAAAAAAAAGCCCTGAACTGAGAAAAAAAGGTAGTCATCTTCCAATGAAACCATAAGAACACACAAACAGAAGGCCAGAAAACACTAGTTCCCTCTGACTGTGTGAGCATGGTCATGCTGCCCCTGTGATATCCAGTATTTTTATAGCAAGAGATGGAGTGTGTAGAGTACAGCAGGCCTTTGGAGGGAAAAAGCTGATTTTTATTTTTTGAGGAGGTGGGAAGCTGAAGGGGAGGATGAAAAAACTGTATAAACCATGTTTTATAAGCAAAGTTTTAAAGGTCCCTTAGCAGGCTTAAAAAAAAAAAAAAAAAGATGAAGTACGCTCACTACATTCTTTCTTTCCACGGACGAAATGGGCCAGTGAAAACAACTGACCTCAACTGTTTTAATAGCCTGTTTGTTGTTACGTAACCAAACCAGTCAGGCCCCTGCACTTCTGGTGGGGAACTGCAAATGTTAAAGAAGTTCATTTTTTAATTATCCTTCTGAATTTGTTTTACTTACAGCTAAACTGCAGTTTATTGCTAACATCAGCTAACATGATAACAGTTCAAAGAATATTCCTTTTTTTCAACAACACTTCATTCCTCCATATGACAGAACTTTATTTCAGCTGATTTGGCTCATTCCCTTGCACAGTATTTCTTTAGTTACATGCGTCTTCTACATACAAGGGAAAGTTTGGGCTTTTTTTTTTTCCCTTCTTTCTTTAAACAGGAAAAATAATTTCAAGTCATCACTGGCCATAAACTCAAGGCAGGCATATGGCCCCAACTCTACAAAGCCATACACAGCGGAACTAATAAATCCTGATTCCTTACAGACTTATGTCTTCTCTTCCTACCTTCCCCGCCTCACCCCTCCCACTGAGCCCAATGACCCAGCACCCTCCCGAGGGTCCCTTTTCACACACAGCAGGCTTAGCTCCTATTTATGTCCTCGAACTACTGCTTGAGCAAGAGGAAGCAAGTGCTATGCCAGGTTCCATGTGTGCAGACCGACAGATTTTTGTTTGGCCTGTCTCGCCTACGAACTAGCCAAACTTACTTGGCAAACCCTACCTAAAGCAGAGGAAATCTTGGCATTTATCATCTCCACCAAGCCACTAATTTTCCTGCAACTGGTATTAAGTCAGCTATCTGCAAGATCTTTCTTGTTACTGAAGCTGGCCAAAAGATTTTAGTTATTTTTGAGGAGGGGGTAGAATAGGACAGAGCACAGATGCAAAAACAGAGAAAACCATGCTAAAAATATTTTAAATATGACAGCATTCTCTTAATAGTTGTCTTGTACTTCTGTTCAGCTAAAAGGTGACTTGGAGAGATTTTCACAGGCTTTTGCTAAATTTGAAATATTTCAGATCCTGTCAATTTCACTGGCAATTTCTCAGCCCAGCAAAACAGTACTGCAAGGTATTGGTCAAAACATCCTAATACAGCTAGTTAAACAGCTGCTAATTATAGTTGCCTACTGACAATCCGTTATTTTTCTGGGGCATGTGTGCTTTTCCCAGAAGAATAAACCTGTATGTAGTAATTCAGGTTTACAACATACACAAATTTCCGTATTAATTCAGGTTTACAACATACACAAAATTTCAGTATTAATTCAGTAACCCCACTCTCTTAGATATATCAAAGGCTAATATGCCACTTGCTTGTTTCAAAACCAGCCCATTACAACAGGAACTAACAATTATTACCAAAGGATATTGTCAGCCGACAGCTGTGAGTTGAGTCACACAGTGAGATGACAGCACAGATGATAGAAGTCTCGATCACTCTCCTTCCTGACCTCCACACCTAGGCTAGAGAAATCCAGTTCTGGGTTTGGCTGGAAGTAGAAGAGCTCTCCCCCTAGCCTTTTGCCTTTGTTTTGGATTTAAAAGATTTTCTGTGCAGTCAGTGACTGATGTTTAATAAAATGAAATTTTGTCCTGCTTCTCCCTCTCCGCCAGTGGGCACAGTAACTTAATCTTTCAGACCATCTGAAAATTTTGAACATCTTCACTTTCTAATAATCTCCAAAGCATAATCAGTATACCAAGTCCTTCATGGATAACCATTTGATTCCTCTGGAAAAGAGAGGTTTTAATCTGATAGTACTTAGTGATTTATTATCAATGTGAAACAGTTTTTATTAACCAGCAAGAGCAAGTAACATCTATCTCCACCTTTATCCTACTATTTAAGATGTACATGACCAATATGGCCATTTAAACTTCAGTGCAACATCCAAGTTTGTTCTGCAACCGAAACACATGTCAAATCTGCGTTCAGATGCAGACTCTAATTACAGAGCCTCTGCCTAGGCATATGGTACCCTCCCACCACATGTGCCCACCATTCCTATCTGCACTATGACCACATCGTGAATTTGCTGTACCTGGCTCAGGCTTTTACCACCTACCCCAGACTGCCTTGCAGGACAGTCAAAAGGCTGGCATCAGACCAAAAACTTGGCTGGGTCCTTTCACAGAGGGAAATGTGCAACATAGGACAAGACAAAAATTATAGCCGGTCACTTGGGCCAATGCATGCGAGAGTACTCTGGCCTCTAGTCCCTCAGACTGGTAAGTCCAGTGAACAATATGCAGAGTTGATCTGGTCCAAGCCTCAGTGGCCATCTCCATCCATTACCTTCTCAGTGGTCTTATTCCCTCTGTCCTGCCAATTAACTCAATTCTAATGCCATCATTTCATTCTCTCTCTAAAAGGAAAGTCCCTGAGTTTTGCAATGCTCTCAGTCTGGTAAACTGAGTGCCAGAGATTTACAAGTACATGTTCCCTTTTCTCAAGAACATCAATATTTTACTGCACATTCTTGGGAATATTCATACAAGGCTATTCCTAGCATCTTTTAGCTGCAACCACCTTTCTGGCATATTTTGAAGGATTTTTCTTGTTGTTTTTAAGCATTTGGCAATTCTGAGACAAGGATGACATTTTTATATGTGTCATAAAGCTACACCGAGTGTGACATACAAACAAGTACCAACAGTTTCATTAGTGAATATTCATACTGAAAAATCAAACACTTTTCAAAGGCAGCTTGTACAATCTAATTCAGCTTTCTTGGACACAGATACAACTGTTTTCTTTTAGTGTTGGATATTGCTATTTCAGCTTTTATTCCGAAAGAAAGGAACCGGAGTGTCTTAATTACAACAACCCAAAATTAGAAAGAAAAAAAAGCTTAACCCATATTAACAAAATTCTTAGAACTGAATAAAACTGCTTTTGTTTGGGAAAAAATCAGCAAGTCACTCTTTGGAAGGTACTTAGCCTAAAAAAAATAATCTGGTAAACAAGAATTATTAAGAGAATATCACAAGCAATGCATATAGCGTCTTGCAATGTCACATCAAGCAGCATTACCTACAGGCACTGATCCCAAGTCTGCCACCTTCTGGACTTGGAACATTTCATCTCCAAAAACCTTCAGCAAAAAAATTATAATTAATTGGCAGGAGAGGGGAGTCAAGGATCTTTTTCTTCAGATAAAAAGTTACAACTAGCAATGCTGATTCTGCCACATAGAAAGTCTGCAAAGGCAACAGAGAAAATTAATTGCTTCCCTTGTTTATGACATTATCTTACAGACCTCTTGCATGTAACTGTTAGCATGGTTTCAATATAACTCCTCCACTAACTCGGAAGTCTGTGACTATGAGTAACAGAACACAGTGATTATGTAGCTATTTCAGAGGACAACAGTGCTATATTATCAACTTACACTGACAAGTCAAATCTTTTGCATCAGTCATTTCTAAACAGTGTCAGCACCATGCTCTTAAGTACATTGCCGTATTTGGCAAAATAAATGTCTAAGGTGCTAATAGTACTATTTTATTTTTAAGCGGGTTTTGAAGCATTGTAACACCACATTCATACTACCACTTGTAAAGCACTTCATTTGAGAAAATTAACTTCCTTGAGCTTTTTTTAAGCATTTGAATGTCAAGAAGCATTGATGTACATGTCCAAGTCAGAGCTTGCTTCGTTTCACTTTTCCAGAGAAAAGCAAAGCATGCTAGATCAGATTCTGTCCTCACCTGTACTTCCGCAACTCCCATTACATGGAATGGCTGTTTATAAACTACAGTTACATTTCACTGCAGAAATCTCAGATGTTTCTGAAACCAGAGCCACGCAGTGTCCCAAAGCATTAGTTCATACTGTTGGCTTTCTTAATTATTTGTGCTTACACCATCATCTCCACACAGTCCAAGTGGATCAGAGAAGTAATTAATTACTATGAAAGCTGTGCTTTTGGAATTAAAACTGCCTCTATCCCATGAATATATTTTTTAATTTAAAAGACTGAATAACAGACAAGTTCTGCTTTTGGTACTAAATATTCAATTTAGATATTCCATGTAGTTCTACATATAGTCCTAGACAACGAGAGTCTGGTTTATGTCATCAATAACAACCTAATAATCTATAGCCTTTCCCTTGTATGTATTTGAACTACAAAGACTTACAAACTGATGGTTTTATCCAAGCAAAGGTTCTTGTCCAAGAACTTAATTCCCTAGCAAAATCCTCCCATGGCTGAAAAGCCAGAGGGGTTAACACCACCATCTGGAACAGTACAGGCAATGGAAGATTCATCCTTTAGGAGTAGCTTAGAGCCTCCAGCAAATGTTTTCCACACCAAAACCTTATTATCCCAATTTAAAAAAAGAACAACAAACCAAAACCAACCAACCAAAAAAAAAAAACCCTTGGAAACATTTTGCTTTCAAAAAAACAAATTACAGTTGAACAAGAGCAAAGTAAACGTAAGACTTACAAGGGTGTTCTTCCATTTCAATCCACTGTTAGGGTCTTTCTGAAGAAAGCAACTTTCAACTTCAGCATGTCTGAAGATGAAATCTTCATTTAGTTTCCTCCCAACTTAGCATAATAGATATTCATCTTCATATATTAAAAAATATTTTCTAAATCTTTACATGAATGAACTCATTAAAACATAAAAGCATTATGGCAATTCTAAAATGCTAATTGTTTCATGGCCTCATAAGGATTCACTTCCAGAGAAACTATGTATTTTAGAAACCAAAAGCTTAGTTGATTTGTATTTCAGAGCCAGGGTGACTCAAGAAACACTAATAACTAACATTTCAATCTATGCAGGGGAATATATAGGCATCCAGTTAAAGTAACAATGAAGTAAACAAATAGAATCCTAATTAAATCAGCCTACTCTTTCTATGCTTACTAGGAAGAACTTATTACACCCACCAAAGGGAGAAAACTTAGCTTTGCTATTGGCAGAGAAGTGGTGTTTGTACCACTCAAGCAACTTACTCCTTAAACTTCTCATAACCTGGATTTTAGTCCTGCAAATTTAGGACCAATGCTCTGCTCAGCTACAGTATTCCCCAAAATCTACTAGAAGATATACCTCTTAACCTGGGAAAATATACAACTGCTTTCCCATTCTCATGAAATATATTACTTTACATCAAAACCAGTTCTGCTGACATAACTGTTTATATGTAAACTATCATGAGCACACCACTCTCTGCTAACACAGCTATGCCATCTTCACTTTACTTACACAAGGTGCACACTCTGAACTCCAGAGAGAAGTTGCATTAGCAAAGGCTTGTACAGGAACTCCCAAGAAGGAAGCTGTCGTTAATGTACACAACTGTACAAGCCAACTTATTTCTCCTGTTCACAGAACTCACCAATATTCTTCTCCCACAGAAACAGCTCTAAAGGGGGATCTTAAAAACAACAACAAAGCACAGCATAAAGCAGTCTGGATTCGTGTTTATTGAAGCCAGTAATTAAAGACGTCCTCATTTTGCCAGCACTAGAAAGCAAGATTCCACATGACTGCATACTGCACCTGGTTAAAGCCATACAACTGGACTAAGGTTTGTTTCATACATTTGCAGTCCTAATTGTAAGTTGGAAAAAAACCCAATAAACTTAGTATACAGGACAGTGAACTTTCATTTACAGCATGTATATTGTTAAGTTCATGATGTACAGAGCAGTCACTTTCAACATACTTAAATTAAATAAAATACGAAGTTCTGTTCAGTTTAAACAGTTTTTTAAATGCCAATAAAAAAAGTGCAAACTTTAAATCAAGCAGCATAACCACAGCATTTTTATGGAGGGCCAATCTTTAAACATTTCTGTTTGCTTCAAGTTGAATGCTTTCATCTTTTGTTTTCTTAGTTTAAACATGAACAGTAGATGCAGTCACTATAATGCATATAAATATAGTCATATAATAGTTTAAACAGTCTACCATACAAGTGTATCTGCAAATAAAATGAAGTTTCACTTGAAAATGTAAAGGCTGTTTGCAATTTGGCCTTTGGTTCCAATGCTTGAAGACACCAGAGTAACTACTGTGCAGCTTACCAAAGTTGACAGACTTTGGCAACCACAGGATGCTACGTTACTTACAACTTACTTTCAATAAACTAGGAGCATTCACTTGCAATTAGAAACTGGAAATCTGTTCCTGTTTTGTCAGAAGCATCTTTCTGCAAAGCTGGTAAGTTGTCATAAGTTATCAGTTTTGATCAATTTTAGTATATTTAACATTTTTATAGAACTGGAAAGTACTTTAAGTTTTAGCGATATTGCTAGAGAAAGTGCTTATCAGGTTAGATGACAAAAAAATGCCGTTTCAGACTGAGGTTTTCAAACTAATATCCCATTATGATCACACACTTTTTCAATTTTCCTGTTGAGTTTTTGATGTTTCCATCTCCAATCTCAATTCTCAGTGTCAGGAGGACAGTGTGTAATTACTTCTTCTGGTGTGGTAACTTGCAACTGGCACCCATTACACCAGGAAGTACATCTGCATTACCCATCAGCCATCCATAGTCTTAGTCTAAATGTTATCTGGACAACTGTACAACTTCAGGTCATACCGTTTATTAAAAAAACATTTAAAAAAGTATTTTCAACAAAAAACTGGCACAAATAACATATGTTAATGTTTGTCAGAGAGGCAAGTAAATACTCTCAGCTTTCTAGATAATGTTTAGACAGACTTACAAGAACAGCCTCTTGATGTAACATAGGATTTGAAGTTAACATCCAGTACTGTGTTAGTGGTCAATCTAATTCTGTATATTTAAGTAACAATATATATTAGGGAAGTTATATCCAGACATCAGATTTAGTACAACAAGTTCATATCAATAAAAAGTAAACTCTGCATAATTCAAATTGTGGTTTTTCCCTTCAGCGTTAAGAGCACAGAATATGCTTGGTATTTTTAATTTATGGTAGTGTGTACATGTAAAACAAGCATACCGTATATAAAATCAAAGTGCCATTTCAGTAACCATAGCAGTTTTCTTTGTTTTTATAGAATGATGGTTTTATGTGACCATGGACAGAGCTCCGTTAGAGCAACGGGGACAACCACAACCCATCTTTCCAAATGAAATGCTACATTAAAAAAAATACAAAACAAGTTATTATGTTCATCATGTACACATTCATACTTTAGGTTACCTTCAGAATTGGAGTTGGCTGCACCTGCAGCACATGTGGTTGGAACTAGGGCCTTGAAAGTTTGTTTTTTTTTAAAAACCTCCATAGGTATAAGGCAGGAATCAATTTTAGCTTGGTAGCTAGTATTTAGTTACAAAAAGTAAGAAAAAAAAATACTGAGTGTTCTGTAGCACATTTCATTATGGGAAAATGACATGTCACCCACCATTCTTCATATTCTAGCCTCTTGGCGTAAAAAAAGGCAGAAGCTATCAGAAAACAGGATTTAAAATTAAATACAAATTGCCAAACTACTGACTTTAAAATAAAACCAAAACAGTGACTGTTTGTACTACAGTGCACAATAAGTTCAAGCACCTTCTAAAGACACATCACACACAGTGCCAGGCACTTGGATCTAAACAAGTTATAGTTTCTCCCTTTGTCAGCTACACCAGAAAGGGCATCCACACTCTTAGACTTTTTTTAAAAACTAAACCGAGATTTATAACAAGAATAAATTCCCATGATGCTTAGTGTTTGGCCTGGAATTCTCCAATGTAAAGTAGTCTTTTTAAAACAGTGATTATTTACCCTATGTGAAACATAGGGTTTAACAACATTGCTCCTCTCCAGTCAATCCAACATTCTAGTTTCTTACTGTCCCAAATCTGTTTCCCCTTTTAGGGCTCCATTCCCTACCTAGGCTTCTTTCACCTAGTTAATGCTCTGTTACACCACCACCACCTTTCCAAGAATATAATGCATTTGCAAACATACAAGTAGCCAATTCCAGTAACTCTGAAAGAGGATTTCTCTTTCTTGCCTTGTGCAGTCAGTAGTAGTATTTTAACAAGAATTCTCCATTTTGCTTCTCTGAGTTCTTCACAACAGGAAATGCAGCTGCACCTGCTTACCTCCAAAACCAAAAGAATTGCCCTATATAAACTCTAAATGGTTATCTTATACAGAGGGATTTTATATGCAAACTTCCTGAATGTGCACTTTTTACTGGGACAAGGCAATGATGTAGTAAGCTCATTTCCCCTGCCCCAAGGAAACTGATAGCATCTGCCATAGCAGAAAATTCCTGGTCTTATCAGATCAATATACATAGTTATTTGGTCATTTACATAGGCATTTTTTTATGCGCTATCAAGCTTCGTTCTCTGTTGGAGGAGAGCTTGTTGTTACCATAGAGTCTGGCTTGCGAGTCATCCTATCCAATTCCTCTTGAACATTTGTCAAAACTGGTTTTTGTCCTAAAAAGAAAAAGGACAAGATTAAAGCAATCTAATTTCAATGAAATGTTTTAACCAATGAGTACAAGCATTCATACAATCACTTTTATATGACAAATAAATATTATTTCATTTCTCATTATTTTGCCACCTACCCAAGAACACAGGGCCTGACACAATGCAAGGTAGTATCTGTGTAAAGGCCTATAAATGGTAAGGTTTGATTCACTTTAAAGTGAGATGAAATGCTGAATTATATAGCAGCATAAAGCCAAAAAATATCTGTGATATGTTTTACATCAACTAACACTTTAAGAATAACCACATTTAGAATTTTCTATAAAAATCAACTGTACACAACTTCATTTAAACCCAGATTTTAACCACAAGTTTTCCAAGGTACGCAGGGCACCTGCTACAAAAATCACATTTGTTTGGTCACACTTATACTTGCTGCCTTTTAATATTGAACAACTAACAGGAAGAACTCTTATGTCTGCAGACAATGTTTCCCTTAAAAAAGGGGACACGAATTGCATATTCATGTAATATCTCAGAGCAGTCATTTCAAAGGACTTCTTCAATTGGAAACAGACACACTGAAGTATTTCATGGAAAGGCGTATCTTATATTCTTATATTAGACTCAAAACTTTTTAACAATTCTCTAACTGAACCGTCAGTTTAATTATCTCATTCTGAAAATTAGAAACCCACAGACAAATGAATCACTAAAATTGGAACAATGTTTCTAATGCTTGGAGCATACAAGCATTTAATCTTAAAAAGCTATATTTTTAGACAAAAAGTAGATTATATAACCATGTACAGCTTCCTTACATAGCCAAAGAATTTAACAAGCATCTGTTTTCCAGCTCAAATGTGTGTGAAATATTAGGTGGATTTTTTCCAGGGTACATGCTGAAAACATTAAGAAGGAAAGATTTGACTGTTTGTTAGAGATTTTAAGTGTTTTTTTCCAAAGTACAAAGACATAACCAAGTTAAAAGGTTACCTTTAATCACTACAAAGGTTTTAGATTTAAGCACTAGTCATAAGCCACAGTACTCAATAGCATCTATTCAAAGCACGAGCATTTAAACAAAATTTAAGAATTAGTACATTAACTATAATACAACTTACAATACAAAACACTTTACGTGTAGACTAGTGGTACCTTGGAGTTAAACTCTAAACCCTAAAACAATAAAACCCACACAATATTCTTGCTCAAACAAAAGTAGGTCTAAAGAAAAACTGTGGCTTTTTTTATGCTAGATGAACTGGATCCTTAAGCCTCCAAAATAATACCAAGCAGCTGTCTCCTGCAACTACCTCATACTGGACAGGAAAAGCATTGCCAAGCTGTTCAATGCTATGTAGGTTTACATACTCCCCCTTACCACCATCATAGGTCAGCATCTTTCAAAAGAAAAGAAATACAAGGAGCTGTTTTTAAGAAAAAATTTTCCTCACTATTATAAATTAAATTGATACTTGCTTTCATTTTCCCTACAAAAATATTGTGAAGGATGGTAATGGCCTTCGTCCATTAGATGTGTTCTATACAATGATAATTATTCTCCTTTCTAGATTAGAGTGAGAGCAGGGAACCCTAATTCTTTATCTATTGCACAGGAATAGAAGGATAAAGGCAACTCTTAGAATTTGCAAGAATCTTCTTGTGAATATAAATGAAATCACTTTTTAAGTCTAGAAATGTGAAGAAAAATAATCCACCACAGAAACTACCAATTGAAGTTCTTTGAAGTATCATGTTCTACACATGGAAGAAAGATAGTCCAGAAACAGAAAGGCAAGTAAGATGGGTGAGGAATCAGGACAGGAACAGCAAGAAAAATGGACATGACATTGCAGCATCCGCCCAGACGAGAGAGTTCTCTCAAATAAGAGTTAACATAGCAGAAGCCAATCAATCAGTTAGGTTGACCAGCATGTTGCGATCCAATGTCTCCCTCATCCTGTGACAAAAACTCAAAATTTCAACCACAGGATATTCAAAGCTCTGGGAGAAATGGATGCTCTCTTTAAAGCTAAATATTTTTAGTGTAAACCTTAGTGAATACTTAGGACTCTTTCAACAGTTTAGATTAGACATTTAAAATGCCTATAAAGACCATCTTAGCACGTTTATTCGCACAGAGGATGCTGCTGTAAATAAGACTTTCTCCAAGATATTCTCCTCAACTCTTCCACAGAAGAGCCAGTAATCTTTTCTGTTATCACCAGCACCAACTACCTTATAAACTCAACAAGAACTTTTCTAATACCAGCGTGAGGAGCCCTTACCTTCTCAGGAAAGTTTAATCTTATATTGGCTGAATATAAAATGTGAGCACAGCAGCTGACAAGGAACAGGCATACTTTCTTGTGAGCAAAAGCCGATTGTTCTGTTCTGAAAGTCAAGGAATGAGCGTGAGCTGCCAACTTGATGCAGCCAAGAAAAGCCAACTGCAATCTTGAGATCACTCAGGAGAAGCACTTCCACCAAAGAAAGAGAACTGCTGTACCAGGCACTACAATGAGATATATCTGGAGCACTGCATACATGTTCAATAAAAAGATAAGCCAATGATGGGAACTAATGAAGAAACTAGCAGGGAAAACAGAGCTCAACCTCTAACAGAAGACTTGCCTAATTTAGTCTGGCAACACAAGAAAGTTAAGAATGGATACATGAGTGCTGTCTCTAGATGTTTCATGAGAGAAAATCTATTTAAATTAGAAGCTAATGCTGACACAGGGTGGGGGGGAAGGTACACATAGCCATTTGTTATCTTTGAAAACTCCTGAAAGGCACATGATGTTCTAGAAGAGTAAAAGAGGAAAGAGTAAAGCTCATTACAGACTAGTTAGTTTTTACTCTAGCATTTTTTCCAGAAATGGCAATTATATTTTAGATGCTTAAAAACAGCCTACCAGCAAAACAATCAACACGGATCTGTTACCAACAAGTTGTGTCAAGCCAACCACATTTCTTTCTACGATAGGATAACAGGTCCTGTGGAAAAGGGAGAAGTGGTCGATATCACGTCTCACATAACCTTCATATAAATAAACTAGAAAAAAACCCCAGTCTTGATATTTCAGAAAAATGAATACATTGTAATTCATAAAGTTGCTCACTAGTTATCCATAGTACTAGTCAGTATTTTTATACAGCAATCTGCCCTGTCCAACCATTGAAGGTATCAGATACGTAGACAAGCACGTTTGAAGGGACTACAAAGGATTTTGAATGACAGGATTGCAGGTTAAAAGTTATTTATATAAATTATCAAAGTGGTGCATAATAATAGAATGGAAAACAACGATAAATCAAAATTAGGACTTTTGGAAACATGAAGGTCATTTGATACAGACTAGAAAACCTCCAGCTAGGAGGCAGAAATTGTATTAAACTGGCTGTACTGTTATAAGAAATCCTGATCAGTATCATACAGATGAAAAAAACCTGGCACCACACAGAGACATCTAAACAGAAGAACAATACATAACACAGATTAAGTAACCCCTACTTAGGGCAGACAAAGCCTTGTCTGAAGTACTGCATTCATTTCTGAGCACCAAAAGAAACAGGTCATCTGAGCAGACAGTCCAAAGGAGAACAGTAAGAATTATCAGAGCCACAAAAAACATGTGCTGTGAGGAAAGGCTGACAGAAGTGCATTTTTGTAGTCCAGACAAAAGTCACAGGCAAAAGGGTAATAGCTTTCAAATATGCAAAAGATCGCTGCAAAGACAAAGGGGCTACACTGATCTCTGTCTCCACTTGAACAAGACAAATAGTACTGGGATTAAGAAATACTGACTGTACATGAGAAAAAGTAACTGAGAAATCAAGTACTGGAATAGGCTTCCTGGAGAGATTACATTACATCTTTTATTTCAGATTTTGTTTGCTTTTTAATGACTAGCTAGGAACTCCCCGACTGATTCTGCTTTAGATAAAGAACATAGATGAAATAATCCCTAAAATTTATTTCTAGTCTTATTCCTATAAAACCAGTTAATGTGACATTGTGGTCAGTAATAGCATAATGCTGCACTTGTTGAAGCAGGGAGCACCTTTCAGTGTTTAACTGAAGAGGGCATTCTCGATCAAGAAAGAACTAATTGGTTTACAACACCAAGTTTTGTACAGGTACCATGTACTCTAATGGGTTTCTTTTATTTCCACCTAAACTAGTACTATTACTTAATCAGCAAATATCTCATACAATGCAGTCAAAGGCACATACACAGAACAAATCCACTTGATCAGTGCTATCAGTTGTGTTGGATCACAATACAATACTAACTTAATGAGAAAGTAGCTTGAAGATGTCATAAGAAGCAATTCATTTAAACTTTAACTCTGGACAGGTTTCAATAGTTTTACTGGAAACTACAGCCCAAACCCAATAAACTGCATTTTCCTTCAAGCAACACTTAAGTGTCAAGAAAGGAAGGAATTCTAAAATAAAATTAAAAAATCAGCACTTTCTGAACATGATCAAGACTCAAATGTTATTTGTATCCCAGCAGTATAACTTCACTTGAAGAATCAAGTTATAACAAACTAAACAGAAGTCCTGGAGTTGTGAAGTTACAGCAGGTTAGTTCCGTTTTAAAGACTGCACATTTTGGCACTCTGATCTGTCAAGGTCTGTCACTTTACTGACCAGTTTAAAAGATACATGCAGTTACACCAATGTGGGCCAAATAAAATATTAACAGTATGCAAAACAGCCTGCAATAACAAGTCCAATACCTGATTTCTTTGCTGTACTTTGCACTGTTCCAGCACCAGGACTGCCAGGAGAGCCAGTCTTTTTGCTCAAGAGACTGTTAAAGAAACTAGCCAAGACGCCTTCACTTGCAGCATTATCTAAATAAAAAACAAATATGTATACATATATATAACACACAGAATAGTTATTGCTGGTAAATGATAGAACTTATTGTTTTAACACACACACATAACTCTCTTACCAATCAAGAAAATAAACCTCATATTTGAGTCTTTCCTTGCTCAATTTAAAGACACCAGCCTTTTGCGTTCTTTGGCAGTCAGAGATGACTGAAAGCACATTACTGCTCTTCTGGAATGGGGGTGGGGGGTCACAAAATTTTAATCTAAATATTTGTATGCTTTTATTTTTTTCAAAATGTAGAAGCCAAGAAACAAAGTATTAAGTATGGACGTGCAATTCAAAGATTTAGAGTCCATTAACAAACGATATAGACATTTTAGTGAAGTCTTTCATGCCACACTACTTTTCAGAAATCAGAACTTGGATATATAGCAATGAGACATGATCCAGAACTGCATTGAGTATTTTATCCACTGTAAGTGAGGCATGGCACCACAGTGAATAACTGAAAACAATACTGGCCCTACTAACTTTCTCAATGCACAGAGAGGAAAGAAACTGCTCAACAACATGGAGCTCCATCTTAGGGCTGAGGGAAGGGAAAGGGTATAACTTCCAAGTTACTTCACATACTATGGAAAATGACAGGCTTCAGTAGGAGAACAGGTTTCATTGTGGATTCCAGAATAAGTGACATGAAGTATAAAACTGTGTGTAGTTTAAAGCAGTCCCCGCTCTAATAATCCAACTGATGCATAATAAATGTATTTAGGCAATTTAAGGAAATATTGCTAAGCAGTCAGAGTTTGAATACATTAACAGAACTCTACTTCAAGTCATTTGAATGACTCAAAAAAAAAAAGAAAAAAGAAAATTGAACCTGAAGCTGTGTCATAAATTCACTGCTATTATTAAACTAACTATATCATCAGTGAATAAATTCCAAAATCTTTCTACAAAAGAGGTTTTGGGTTTTTTCTTTAGGGAAATAACACATGATAAAACCAGTAAAATGCTTATTCATACTTTTAATATTTGGATCTGGTTTCTTAACTGATGTTATTGGTGAGGCACTGGGTACATTGGCGGGACCAGCTCTGCCTTGAGTTCTTGGGGAACCTGCAGGGCCTCTTGCAGGAGATTCCTTAAAAAAAAAAAAAAAAAAAAGTCCAAATCAGAGAAGAACTTAAATGGATTAGTTATGTAAAGCAAATGTAATATTACATACAAATTACTTTTTAAACCTTTATATTAGCACTGTAGTGTATGCACACTGGGGAAAAAAACCCAACCAAACAAAACACCACCAGTTACTTTGGACATGTGCCTCCACTAAAAGAAAGGATGAATCACTGTAGGAAATTTTCAGTTCAATAATCATCAGATATTTCTATGTTTCCACAGTGAATTAGAATGAAGTCACTTATAAGCAACATTTTAAAATATTGGGTTGTTGGGTTTGGTTTTTTTTTCCTCTTAATTTACTTCCTGCAGTTTGGGAAGACAATGTATTTTGCACTTGCAAAATGAACCTCTACAGGTTAGAATAATTCTCTCTTCCCTAGAAGGAAACAAAACACCTCCTACTCTTTTCTTGGATCTACTTACTGATGCTCTTGTAGGCGTTGCTGGCTGTTTGGCAAGGAATGACTGCAAAAACAGCATATTAAAGATATTAAATATATTTCAGAAAATATAAAGGAATATGATACAGTGACTAACCATTAATTTATTTGATAATTTTTTTTCCTCATATTTACAGGCTTCCTCTTTGATATTCATATAGTTCCAGACTTTACCACGAGAGGACAGAGTTAAAATAAGTAAATAAGCTTCAGTCCTCTGTTTTACACAGCTGTTCCAGAACTATAAGCCAGAACCATAGACACTCAAGTCTGTAACCTCTGTGGTATTTATAATCAACTACACTGGAAAATATTATTAGGCTTTTTTTTAAACAACAGAGCAGTAAAGAAAACAACAAGATATAGCATAGTCAAATTTGACACCTTAGAAGTCTTTCAAGCCTCTGGCTATAAGAAAACCGCAATGCTACGATGTTATGTTTAAAAGTATTTGTATTTTACCAACCAGTACATCTATGTTGTGAAATTTCAAATTATCTTCTTGCTCTTCTCCTTTGAAAAGTAAATTATTTCTGTTCTCTCAGCTCTGTTTCAACTGGCCAAGTGGCAATATTTTCTACTCGTATTTGTTAAAATAAAAACTTATTTCACAATTACGTCTGAATTTGCAAAGCTGAAAAGCGGCTATCTAGTGATTTAAACGAGGAATGAAAAACTGAAGGCAAAAAAAAAAGAGCATAAAGTGAGATCTTATTTAGTAAGGACTTATTTTCATTCTTACCTGCTGCTTCATAAGAAATACTTGTTCATCTTCTGCTGCCAGCTCTTTATCATGGACTAACTGTTGAACAAAATATTTTGTTATTAGAAGTAAAAACTAAATTTACTGTAACTGTTTTTTTATGTCTTGGTGACCAAAAGGGAAGGAAAAGAGGCAAATCTTTAATACTATTCTTTACTTTAAAAAAACCAAACATCAAACTTCTTTCACATTTAAGAGAGAAGTAACATTAAAGAAGTTGTCATTAAAAACAAATACTGTAACTGAATGGAGTAGACTAGCACTGATGCCAGCCTGTCGGCATTGTCCTAGAAAGATGAGTACTTGGTAAGTAGCCACATTCTCTTTTTAAGTTTAGGTATCTCTTCAAAGACCTGAGATTAACTTACTCCGTAAGACCCCAGACTCAACCCCTCAGCCCCCAAAAAGCATTATGACTGAGTCTTACCAGTCACAACATTGCTATTAGGCAATGATTATTTCCTGTAGGTGCCATGAGTTACAAAAAAACAGGATTAAACCTTTCCCTTACATGAAAGCTCCAAATAGCTTTTCCCTATTCCAAATACTGGGGCTTGAGCTAGAAATTTTAAGCATGTAAGAAGGTTGTAAAAGCTTTCAAATGCAGACCAGAATAAAACTTCATCTACAATGTTCCTTATCCATGCATTTTACACATATCCTTCTCCTGCATGCCTGTACTCACAAAATTAGCAATTTACAGAATTTATATGGATTATTTACTGCTCTTGCTTCACATTAAGAAGTCTATCTTTACATGGTAACCTCAATGCCATGTGTGTATATATGTAAATTGTTGAAGCCCTACAACAGTATTCTCCATTTTTAAAGTGGTTTTGCCCCACACATGCAAAAAGGTTCATGTGAAATGGTTCTTTCTGGACTGCCTTTAATTCACTAAATTGAATCATTTTTGTGTTTGCTTGCAGTATTTTAAACAACTGGAAAAATGAAAGCCTGATGTTTCACACATTTGGATACAAAAAAAACTACATTTAGATTTGGAGTTCTTCAATATCAATAGCTATTAGTGACCATTCAAGCAAACTGCATTTATTTGTCGGGGTGCAGGGAAGAGTTTACCCCTTTTTACCTTTCTTACAGGAGGTTTTACAATGAAGTCCTCATATGCATCTTCTGGTTTCACTGTTGTGAAGTTTTCATGTAAAATGGCAATTTTCTTTTCATTGTCCCAACCAGCAGGTCTATAAAAAGAAGGAAAGCTTTGCCTTTTCAGTCACAAAAGGCACTTCTGCAGAGACCATTTATTTACTGCCCTCTACCTGAATAAGGCAATTTTATTACAGGTCAGTCCTAATTCTCAGCTAAATTCCAAAGATACTAAAAAGCTGGAATAGTATACTCTGAGTCAAGTAACCCAAGTAATACGGACTAAGTTGTTTTTTTAATTCAGGATTTCAAAAGATTCACATACTAAGCTTTTGAATGACACAAACCATTCAAGTTATTTTTATATGTATCTTATATGAACTGCCATGCTTAACAGAAAATAATCTGAAACCATGCTGCTTATACAATTGACTTACATAAAAACTGCATCCTTTTCTACCACTAAGGCAGGTGTGGTAAACTGAAAACCGTATGTTTTATGTACAATGTACTTATACAACAGATCAAGGTTCTTTTCCTCCTTAACTGACGTATAAATCAAGGCAGCCCCATCTGATTAGTTGTTTAAGGAAAATTATGAAAGATACAGTTTTTAAATTATAGTAAGAATTTCAAAACAGGAGCTAATGGACATATATCTACTAGACCTAATCCTGAGAAGCAGTTCAAGGCAAAAGCCATTTAGCATTCAGGAAGAGGAAGAGCGTATAACAGGAGAAGATTCATGGTACTTTTCTTTGACATATACAGAAGTTACCTACGCTCCTGGACACTTAACTCTGAAAAAGTCAAAAACGTAAAGAGACAGCAGAGATCTCAAGTTTACAATCACAGTATCTGAAGGGAAAACCAAGAACCACCACCTCACAAAATGCAAGACAAATCCTCTGTAAAGGAACAGAAGCTCTAAATCCCACACACAATTTAAAAACTATAAAAAGTTTTATACATCTCAACATTTTCAAAACAACAAATGCTACATAATAAATAAATACCAAGCAATCTTGAAGTGCAATTTCTCAGATTAACTTTATGTGCAATTAAATACTAAAATGTATTTTCTTGCTTCCAGATTACAGCAAATCTCTTCAGCGCAGGAAAGGATACACTGTAAGCAGAATCTACGAATGTGTGACTGAATGAAGTCGAAGTGTTCTTCTCTGTAATCATGCTCCTTCTCTAGTACACTTACTGCATCGCACTGGAAGAAAGGTAGAAAAACAAAACCAGAAAGACACAGTCATTTAACCCCAACATCCTCCTTAATATTACATACACATCACATTTACCTTGAGCCTTTGGTTTCAAAATACCATCAAAAGATAAAGTACTTAACATATGATTAATAGGGTTATTACCCTTCTGCAAAATTAAGAATTTCCACTGATGGCAGAAACTTACGTTTAAAATAAATCCCTTTACTATTAATCCAGAATTCATTTTGCATGTCTGTATAAAGCATGCCTTCTTAAAGAAAAATAATTAAACTTTTCCACAGTAGCAAACAGAACTAGAAACTCACTTTTGTACAAACTACCAGCACTGGAATACCAAGGTTGTGAGTCAGCACGTTTTCTCCAAGTGGCAAAGAAACATGTTCATCCTCTTGGCCAGAAGAAGGGCCTCTTCTCTGCGGTGATCCTTGGTAGCCTTCCTCAGGTTCTACATACTCTTGAAACTCCTTTATAACTGTTGAAAGAGAGATCTTCTTAAAGTGTAACAAAGGAACTAGTTGTTCTTTTTAAAACACAATTAATCTATGACTAACTAGAAATTTCAACTTTTTTTTCCTTTTATAATGAGGCACTACATGAGACAGAACACAAGCTTAAACCTTGCTATCCCTTCAAACACAACAATTCTCCTCCACCAAAATTCACAGCAAGCTAAATCAATTGCTTATTTCTAATGGCTCCAAATGGCACAACTAGCTACAAGAGCTATAGTATGCACAAATGCACATTCCTCAACTTGATGCATTTCATTGCAAGGGAGTTGACAACAGAAGATGTAAATGTAGTTTAGCATCATAGCCTATACTCGCTACAATTTGTACCAAGTTTTGGAAGAAAGCATGGTGAAAACGTAAATGGACACAGAAAACACCAAGCTGAAACAGCCACTCTTTCTTATAAACCATTACTCAATTTAGGTTTCTATTACTCTACATTTCTGTTGCAGGAGTTCAATGCTAGAAATATTAAAAAAAAATACACTGCATAAATACAGACTCAAGGACTTCTAAATGTTATGTGAAGAGACTCAGTTATATTCTGGAAAACTACAATGGAGTCCAGAGGAAACTAGATGATTTCTATGTTTTCAATGTTTTAATTTGATGGCAACTATGAGTGTTCCAATAATCCTGAACACTATCAAATACTGAAGTGCCTAAGAAACATTATTAACACCATTTTGGAAGCCCACTGTAACCCCACACATACTTTATCAAAACTGGGCTGCAACTTACAGCTTTTATGTCTTTTTTCAGGGTGAAAGCCACAGACCAGATAAATCTGCCTACTGGAAGTGTCTGCTCCCAGGCACAGCAGTTCCCAAAGGCCCAGGGCTCCCCCTCACATGACAATCCCACCTGAAGCCTCCTCCTCACTCAGCCACAAGGAGCCCTCCCTCAAAGAGGCAAGCAAAGCTCCACCATTTGCTCCCATGAAGGCTTCTTTACTTTAGAAACAGTGGGAGCAGGCTGACTGTACGTACAGTAAGGAAAACTCTTCAAAAAAGCTCCCAATCTCCAGCACAGTCACAAAGAGAGTGTTGTTCACTACATCCATCCCTGTGACAGGGAAGGAACTCCATCTATACTCCAGGCCATCTGATAATTCTGAGGTTTAGGAAGTGGTAAAGCCTCAGAAAAGTTCGTAATACAAATCTGGCAAAAGAAAGTCACTGTACCTTTTCAAAATAGGAACCATTCCTGCAATAGAATGGGCATGTGGAAGGAAGAACATCTCAGAAAAACACTTCTGTTCAAACCTGCACAATCTTCAATTTTATTTGAAATATAAAAATCCGTGATTCTTGTGGAAAACAAGAGAGCTCTAGTCCAGAGAAAAGCTTAAAAAAACCCACATTAAATCAGACCGTAAGAGTTCCAATCACCAGTTCAAAATATCCCAAGGTCCAAGGAAATAAAAAAAGAATTCAAATGCAGTTGCTTTTAAACTTGGGCAAGCAGTGCCTTCTGGTGGAGAGGAAACAACAATGCTTTTGAAGAGATGCTTTCATCTAGTACCGTTTCATATTCAGCAACTGGAAATCAAAATTCCATTATACATTCTGTACATTAAATATGTTTCCTGACTATCTCACAGAAAGCAAATGAATTCCAGAGCATTTAACTAGAAAAGGGTTTTTAAAAAGTACTTATTTTATTACTCAAGACTCTTCCTAGCTCAGGATAGAAAAAAAAAAAAACCAAACTATTGAAGAGAAGTGTATTACAGCAGTTAAAAGAATACCATTTACACCCACTACAATGATTCACATAAGGCTCTCTGACTTAATCAAATGTAAAAGAATATTTGACAATACTGCTCTCAATTTACTACAGCATTATAATCAGACAATATGAGTTTCCTAAGTTTTGTTCATCTCAAAGCACAAAAGTCTTTTGTTTACTGAGGTATCTATTAGTATAGCCTCCCTCAAATCTGGGAAAGAAAAGCTGCTCTTGAAAACAGTAAGACTCTGACAACATGATACCAACTATTATTCAAGACACCCCAAGAATTTTACTGATATAAATAATAGCAAATGCAACATAGAACCTTCAGAAATATGATGACGCAGCCTCATAAGTTTCTGCTGAATGGGAATGAAGACCATAATCCTAGAGAGCAAAGATTCCCAACTCTTCCCTCTCCCCAAGAGTAAGCAGTACCAAACACCACGCATCACAGAGCAGCGATCAACAAGGCTGTATCTCACTCTGGTTGATCCACGCATGGAGGGAGAAAGGCTTCACTGTGGAGAAGAACTGTTGTTGTGGATTGTTAGTAATGCGTCTGGTCCAGCATTAATCCCTGACTAAAGACTGAGAAATGCTACAGAATACACTTGGCTTTACTTAACAAGGTCTGTTGAACGAGTAACTACTGGAGTTAAAAGAAGGTAAAAAAGCTATACTAAAAATCTCTAACTACTGTATCCTGAATGCAGATATACTTGTTTCTGAATTAAAGATCGCTGTTAGTGATAGGCTCTTAAATACTTTTTAAAGACTGCCATTCAACCCCCATTCTCATTCAAAATTTAGTCTTGTTAAATCCAAAGTAAACCTGTATCACAAGGGCTGTCAGACTGCATCTCATGAACAAGCTGCATTGTAAGCAGCTAATAAAGAAGCTCACTTCAACACAGCTATTTAGTACTTTTTCTTACCTCCCGTATCTATTTCTCACTTGATCTCCACTCTAAAACTTGTAATGGGCATAAAGTTCATCATACACCCAAACAGCTTGCATACATCTTTTTTCTAGCAAGCTATGAATATTTTCTCCTCCACATAATTCTTATCAAGGAATCACACTCTATATGATATGGGAAATAACTCTTTAAGACGGAGAGGAAAATGACTGTGGTTTAAATTTTTTTGAACAGGAAATACACAGAAGATGATGCACATCAAATAGGAAGCCAGAAAAACAACTGTTCATCTGACAAATCAGTAATATTCTGCTACCTATCAGTAAGGTCAGGTACTATTATGTGTGAAAAATTATCACCAGGTGACAATATGCCATAAAAACCACACCTCTGCTACAGTGTGCGAATTTATCTACCAAACTTGTGACTTTTCTAGGTAAAAGCCTTTTATTTAGAATTTCGCATTTAACACAGCAAACTAATGCAAGTTTCCAGCTAACTGGTTTTTTTTCCTCACGTTACTGTTTATTTACACAAGCTACTGAAAGGTAACTATAACAAGAACAGAGGTATCATTCATGTCACAGGAGCAATTGACTTGAAGGACCACCAAGAAAGCAATCCACAATTGCTCTTAGGTTTGATTGTTCTAGTAACAATAAAATCCTCAGTCTTATCGGACTGTTTAATTACAATACGGAAATGGCAGACAAACACTACAACTTACTTAACTAGATAGCAAAAGCACTGAACAGAGAACAAGAAAAATGCAGAAAAATTTTCTGAGACAATCATTTCATATTTACACTCCAGTAAGTTTCACAATCAGTTCATGCAGCTTTTAGCTTTTCTGCACACTATCTTTACCAATCATAAATTTTAGTCTTGTGAAAAGAATTCCTAGACAAAAGATATCTGGGCAAAGTGAGTTTCTTTAATCGTTTAGCCTGAGAATTCTTTCAGCTGTATGTCAGACAAAAAAAAAAAAAAAAGGCAGAGAACCTGAAACTAATTCAGCTTGAACAGGACACTACTTAATTTTCAGAAAAATATGTTACTGTGTTTCAAGTCTTTAGCTTCAAATGCTCCAGAGGATATTAATGCAATAGCCATTTTACCAGTATACTTCCTTTCTGCACTTCTTGATTCTCAATAGTCTTCTCTACTTTGCTGTCATAAACAGGGAGTCAAAATTTAGATCTTCCCTGAAATAATTATTCAAATATATATTATTTAAACAACATTTTATCATAATCGAGCCTGAATTAAATTAAAATATTTGACATTATTTATCTGAGTTCACACTAGCCAAGCAAGGAATTTCCTGACAGCTCAGTGGTAGGTGTGAGGGCAGACAAACAATACTCTTGGTATACTCTGAATAATTCCATTTCTTTAAAGGCAGCCTGTTGCTTCCGTATGTGTGTCCTGCCTCCCATTCTGGAAGCTCTTCAAGACAAAAGGAAAGCTTCTCATATACCAGATGGAGCCTCGCGTCATCCACCCAGTAAAGCCAAGAGTCAGTATCTCAAATAGCAAACACAAGACAAAAGGCTGGTGAAGAAAGGCCACCAAAACCTTGAAAGCAAAGACAAGCACTCCAAAGTTCAATTCCATTGAGAATGGTGAGCTAACAAAAGGATTTCTGGAAACCTGTAATAAGATCCTAGTAATGGAGAAAGAACAACCTAGCAGCACTTTAAACGGATGCTAACGGGATAATACTAGAAAATGTTTCCCCAGGGCCAACAAGAACTACTGGGTACTGATACAGAGTGTAATAGCTGGGGAAAGCAGCATTGGACATTCAGCTTGGTCCATATGTCCTGGCTCGCATCTAAAAGCAAGCATAAGGGAATTTGGTTTTACAAGCTGAAGTCAAGAAACATACACATCCATGTGGCATTACACTGCAGTGGGGCTTTACTGGAATGAATTAAGCACATCTCTTCATGCTGCACCCTGTTTCTATGTTTTGACTGCCTGCTTTGCATGTGTGTTTTATTATCCCATTATTTTCATATCTGGGCTATTGCAACATAGTGGTTCTCCATATTCTATGTGGCAGCTTATCTTGGGAAGCATACACAGGATTTTACTATGGAAAACTTTGCTGGTGCAGCTTTATTGATGGACTGCAGTCACAAGGCATTCTCCAGGCACATGTGCTCTATATTGTCTAAGCATTTACACTAATACAGCCAGAGCTATAATAGGAATTTCTTTCAGCATGATTTGCTGTTAAGAAAATTACAAGCTATGGTGGCCAAAGTTTTGAGCATAGATCTGGCCTTAAGGACAGTCTGCAAGATCTCAAAAGACTAGTGTCTGGGAAGACACGAGAGTCCTACACAGTGACTATGAAACAGAGAAAGATGGAAGTGTGGGAGTGGAGACATTAAGGCCCCTGTTTTACCTGCATGCTGATATTGGACCGAAGTTCACCGCTCAGCCATAGGATGGCAGCAGAGTCCCACAAGCATGTGAATTGGGCAGCTCTCAAATATTCCTTTTCCCTCGACTCTATTAAAGCGCAAGAGAAACTAGGAATTTCTATGATACCGTAATTTAGGAATCTCTAAGACAATGCTGTTGGAATGTGTTCCAAGTTCCCCAAACACGGTGTTAAAGCTTTGCCATAGCTGTAACTGGCTCCTCCACATAGTACACTCTTAAGTGAAGGCTGAAAACACTTCTCTTTTCAGAAGTAAAACTTAAAAGTGTACAAACTCCACATTTATTTTGATTGCCACAAAATTTGGCTCAGAAAAGTACAAATCAGGTTAGCTGCTGTATTTTTAGGCTAGAACTGCCTTTCATCTACCATTCCCAAAAAATCTCATACATAAAGAATGCGTTTTCCCTTAAAAATTGTCAGATTTTACTTTTTTTTTTTAATATGACCTGGTAATCAAACCCAGGTGGTTTCAATCATTAAGTTTAAGCTCTAGCTAGTACGCTGTAGGCACAAGCCTTTTGGGAAAGTAACATTTAACATTCAGAAAGGAGATCAGTGATACAAATACATCTGAATGCTCACATGCCAAACAGATCACAGTGCTCCCTAAAGCAAATTTAAGGAAGCTACTAGACAGTGTTTGCAAGGTTTAAACACTCCAGTACAGCTAGCCACGAGCCCTCAACAAAAGCAGCAACCAGCAAAGATCAGTCTGAATCTATACTTCAGCTGAAAAGGAATTTATTTTGGAGTAATTCAATATGTAAGCAAAAAAAACCTCTCAAGAAACATTCACAACTATTTTAAGAAAGAAAAAAAGCTGCAGGAAACAATACTGCAGCAATGACTGCTTGCTAGTGCCAGATTCTTTCCTGCCACTGATATGCCAGGAAAGAAAGTTCCTTTATACAACATTCCTAAAGTCACAGAGTAGGAATGGCTGCAGTGAGAGACAATTAGATGTACCAGGATCACAGTCTGAACCTCATCAAAAACAAGGGCAAAGAGACCTACTGGAAAACAAACACGGTATGGGAATGGGACCTGTCTTATATACCACAGGAAAGCAGACAGCTCACTTTGTTACTGAATTTTGTTACTATTTTTAAAAATATGATTCTGTATGAAGTTAGTTTTTTAAAAAATGGTCTTTTTAAAAATCAAATTATCAAAATCTCATTATTGCAAGGGATTTAGACCATTAATTCACCTGACGTTTTGTTAGCACAGTGAAACTGGAAGAGTTGTTTCAAAGCCTATTTGAATTAGAGTTGTAATCACAACTTCAAAGAAATTCTTATCCAACCCATTCTCAAAACATTAATCTGAAGAAATTTATCATTACAAAAGAAAGTTGCAAGAGCTAGTAAAGAAAAATAAAAAAACAACCAAAAAAACCCCAAAGGACAAGAATGCACGGATGCACAAAGACTTACACTTCTGTTCCATGTCTCTCATTTCTTCTGGAGGAATTTTCATCTTATCGATATGTTCTTGCAAGACACTGGCCCATTTCTGTAAAGATTCCATAACAGTCCAAGGTCTAGACATATCTGCAACAAAGACTACAATGGTGTCTTGCAGGGATTCTGCAGAAACTGCAAACTTCAATAGCCCTTTATGGTATAAGTCTCCATCCAGAATCCAAACGTTACAGCGAGTATGATCTGAAAGGAAAAGGTACAATTGTAACTCAACAGATGCCAGCTTTTTGCTTTGCTAGTTTATGAGTAAACAGATGAGTACATTAGTGTTAAATGAAAAGACCAAAGCCCAGCTACCAGCAGATCTTGCCTGTTTATTTTTAACACAGGTGCATGTCTAAATGCCTACATTACTCGGTAGATGCTTTTATTTAACAGGATTTTTTCTTGGTTCAGAATCTTTTAATTTAAAAAATAATTTCTATTCTTTGGCTTTTATTAATGACAGCTGACACAACAATTTTTAGATACTGCACAGCATTCCTAAATTTAAAATATGTATATTCCGAGTAAAACCAGAATACATGTGACACATGTAACTCCCAAGTTCAAAAAGGGGTAGTTCTAGCCAAGTCCAGCAGGGAAGCCTTAGGTGGCCCTCAGACACATAAGCTGGTTTAACATACTAAAGACATCTCACAACAGAAATAAGCTACAAACAAGATACAAGCAATAAGCAGCTTAGGTTTCTAGCACAGGAGTAGGAGGAGCAAACACAGGATAAACTTAAAACCTAACAAAGTTGTGCTACCTGCTCTTAATTCATACTGACATTGGCTCCTAGTTTCGGGTTCCTTACAGAATGAGTACTGGACAAAAGATCTGGTGCTTTAGTTTTTGTGTTTCTGCCTCCCAGTGTTTTGATAGTGACTGGACATTTTTTTGTGGAAATGCAAAGCAGGGGAGGGAGAGTAGGTGGGTGTGGTGGGAAAAATCAGCTGGGACAGATCAGCTGACATGAGAAGTTTTACCCCAAACATGAACTTTGGCAAGAATAGAAGAAACTGAAAATGGAGCATCATCCAGGAATGATGTTTCAGATACTCCAAACAACTGTTTCTGTCCAAATTAAAAAAAAAAGAAAAAAGAAAAAAAAAGAAAATAACATTACATTATCCTCAGAACTTCCTCCTGAAAAGGAACAACTTAATTTGTTTCTACCTTCTAGACTCTTCCAAGTACCTCTTCCAAAGTATTCCCTATTCTACTACAGCTGTCCAGAGGGAACAGTGGGTCTCCTAGCTATTACATGCAAGATATATGAACTCTGAAATACACGGATCAGCAAACCAATCACTGTAGAGCCCAGATTTTCAAGACGGCTACTAAGCTTCATAATTACTCTGCCTCACTATATTTCCTTGCCTTGTGCTCTGCATCTTTTAACTTCACAAAATAAATCCAGTTGCTGTGGCTATCATAACTTTAAGGAGGAATCCAACAGGATAAAACACACTGGCTCTAGAAAAAGGCAAAAACTTGACTAAGGAAATTGGAAGGAGAAAAGAGTACAGAGATACACATACTGCCCTTCTAATCAGGTCTTGGATAAAATTACTGAACAACCAAGTTACAGACAGATTACATCAAGATGCTATACGTGGGCAGTCTTCATTTAGCATTTGTTATGCTCCTACTTAAGTACTGTTAGGCTGTCATAAGACATTCAAACATCAGTCATCACACAAATAGGTCAGCAGTTATGCTTTTAATTTAAAGATCTTCTTACTTCCAACTGTGCATCTCGGATCTATCCTTTGCAGTAAACAGGGTAACCGCTGTGTATCTACAAAATGCACCTTTGCATATTCACCATTTCCCCCCTTCCCCCTCCACGAAACCATCTCACTGATATCACACAGGATTCTCACAGCACTGGATGTACGAACCTAAAGCTACCGGAAGACCTCTAAGGACAGAGAGGCAGTCTGGCAAAAGTTTGGAAAAACAGAAAGGAAGCCAGGACATAATGTGAACACATTTACACGTTTGCTATTGCACAACAGTAAATGAAACATCAGTGCAGGACTCTGTTAGCCTCTGCATTCCAGAAGCATGCTCTGTGTATTCCCAAAAGCAGAAATCAACCAGTGAATAAAAACTGTGAGCTTTCTATGAGCGCAAGGTTATTAACAGACATTCACCATGTCTATGCACAACTGTCTCCTTGAAACAAATATGAAAGTTTTAAAAACCTAACATAAGTCTACCTATAGTCTATGGAAGTTTACAGCTCTCATCAGCACTTTCATAGTTTCTCCTGTAGTGAGTGCTTTCATCACAGAAAAGACTTTCACACCTTAGCAAGTAACAAAAATAAACATCCTAATTCACTGCTTCTAAGCCACTTTTTAAAGCCAGTATCTAAAGGTTACAAAGGTTTTGTTTGCTAAACACCTTTGTCCCACTTAAGGATTTAGTTTCTGCTTAACATCTAGGATACAGACTGGAACTAGAATAGAGGTGGAACTAGAATGCAGTTGGAACTATCACTCAAATGAAATCAATCTGCTAGCAAGACTGGAAGCCTAGCACTCACATCAAGGCATACTTTTTTTTTTTAAAAATGGTAACATTCTATGAAAATTAAAGGTTTTCCTCCTTTCTTACAATAAAGAGATATGGCTTGTGATTTACATTGGCTACAAACACAAAACACTTAAAAATACAGTACTGGTTGTTCACAATTTGGCAAGGACTTGATGGCAAATTCAACTTTGTCAGCACCACATCAAGCTCCTAGTTAGTCATATGATGTGAATGTTAACTGGACCTTTCATAGTGGGTATGACATGAGATGCCAAAACAGAGCAAACAATTACCAGATCCTGTTGGAAAAGCAGGTGCTACTTATTAAAGACTATTAAAATAGCTGCTAAAACTACATTTCTAAATCCTGTCAATAGTTCATTACCCCTTTAGCCATGAAAAAGATTTTCCAGCTTTGATGAATTTTACTGCAGATGGCTGATTCTCTGAACTGCAACTACATCTCCTGCATTTATTCAGAAGATATCAGTGGTAATGAGATATCCTTTGTCCAAGCTCTTAAGAGAAGCAAAACAGGGAAAAATAATTTTCAAGAGAACTACTTTAAAGATGTTGACAAAAAAAAAATTTCCCATTAGAAACCAGTGTACCAGCAGCACTTGGCTCAATGTGGAACAACCAGTCCAACTGGAATATGTTTATGGTATGACTGAGGCCAGTCCAAACCTGAGGCAAAAAACCAAGACTACTTGATTTTGTTACAAGCAAGAATGCAACAGCAGAATGGCTCTAATTCATTGGCATATTTGGCATAGACAGAACAACTGTATTGCATTTGTAGTCTGAGGCAGTTCAACTGAAAGTTCTCTACAGTGTTTACAATTGCCAGCTAACCCACAGAGTATTGCTGCAAAACCAGTTTATGTAGTTTGTCTCACTGTCTTGCTCTATGTCCTCACTTTAACTCTGCCCCATCACTGCAAGAGACTCTGAAAGCTACTCTAGAAATACATATCCTTTAACAAAATTACGCAGAGACTCTCTTCTACCTCCTACAAATTAAGATTCTCAGCTCTCAAAAACAGACTAACTAGTATAGACACAAAACATCTGCTCATCACAAAGCAAAAAATTAAAACCGGCCATGCTCCCTGAGAAATTCCACTAACAGAGGACTCAAGGGCCTGAGCTCCAAGGTCGTCTAATACTTGGGAGTTACCTTTACAGCTGGTGCTGTAAGTGCTTTCATCCAGATGAACTACAGTGACACATATGCAGAAGCAGCCATATGCTCCGAGGATATTGTACCTGGGGCTAGTGATCGAGGAGAATCCTCTCCCCCTCAGGATTGCTTCTCAGGCATTCCTAAACTACTTCTTGAACAAATGCCTTAGTCTAGGCAGAATTTGGGATAGTACCCTAGGAAGGAGATTTTCCAGGTACTCAGTGGCAGACTTATTCTAACTTATCCTGAGGCCCAGGGCCCAAAGTACTGCATGTTACATTGAACAGCTAACATCTAACAGAACTGAACCAGCTAATCACTCATGCAGTGGTGATGTGTATCTTGCCATTCAAGCTAGGTATTATCCACTGGCAAGAAACAAGCAGATGACAGCAAAAAACCAAGAAGTTAGTGGGCACCTGTATTAGCCACAGGAGTTCTTCACAGAAGAGGTGTTTTCTATGCATTTGTTTAACTTTACTATAAAAAAAAAAAAAAAAAAAAAAGAGTAATTTAATCACTGATCTAGTCTTTAGGGGAAAAGACAAAAGTAACTGTAAACCAAGATATGCACCGAGCAAGAGAGCAATTCTACTTCAAATGTAGGAGAAGCCAGATTCAAATGTCCCTTAAGGAGGAAGGGGCAGAAGGGGCAGAAGGGGCAGAAGGGGCAGAAGGGGCAGAGATGATGTTCCTTAAGATTTCCAAAGAAAGATGGGAGGTAGATAATGACTCAGCACTATGACCAACATGTTTTCCTGGACAGAATAAACTCTTCTGAAATAAAGAAAAAGGCAAAGAGAGCAAAGAAATCTTCTAGCACCTGGGAAAGAAGTTGAAAAGATCTCACTCCACTACAGAGTTTCAGTTACCAGCGTTGACTTGACACCCCTGGATATCCTTGCGCTTTGCTGGTCTTGGACAGGTTGGGGTATAATGAAAAGCAGATACTCTCAAAAATGAGTATGTGATAGTAAGCTGCTGAATGCCTATCCTCAGTTTCTTTATGGCTTCCAAGAACTGTGGGTCAATTATAAAGGCTTTGTTCCTAAATCTGTGTCTGAGCATAAACACATCTAAAGCATGAAAAGAAACAAACCCAAACCTATCCTAGAGAAGGAAGAGTGTTATATTTGCCTGCTGGGAGGTCCTGACCCACTTTGCTACTTATTTTGCTTGCTGATGACACTAACAAGACAGAAAGGAAAAGGGCATGTATTATTAGATCCTAACACATCCATTAATGGGATGCATGAAGACCTGAATTCTCCAGCTGAGTCTGGTAGTCAAAAAGACCTTTTTTTCCTGCTAGTGCTGCCTGAGTTCTTATGACAGGCTTCTCCTAATCAGCTCAAATACTTATCATTTCCAGATACTTAGGAATAGCCCCAAAATATTTCCAAACTAGGGATATACTTGAGCTTTGATAGACAGCACCAGGAAAAACAGCACACCCAAAATTTGTCTGCTTATAATACCATCTCCTTTGATGTTGCAAGAAGCTTGACGTCACAGGCTGTCTTAACATTCCCAATCGCAAGAGGTTTTTTCCCCCCAAAGTATTTATGCAGTACTAAAGAAAATTGTGCATGGTGAGAAAGCACTTCCACCAAGAACCTCAAGAAGCCAAGAATGGCTCAGCACTTAAAATTACAGCACAAAAGACTTTTATGAGCTGCAAGTTTAAGTGGCCACTGAAGACAGGGGCAATGTACTCATCCTTTAACCGTGCCTAACTTAGTATCCAAAGGCAGTTTATTACCATGTAAGCACAGGACCAATCTCCATAACAACCAGTCACATATGGTACTTAATTACTTGTGCAAGCTTTCAGTACTTTTCCATTTCCAAAATACCATTATAGGATCTTCCTTGTTCATTTGTTTTCAGGAGCATGGATGAACTACCATCACTGCTTCCCTCTTCTGAATTGAAAACTCAGAAGGAAGTCATGACTAGGAAGACTGTCATTCCCTGTTTTTGAAGCGGGAAACTAACACAAAGAGATCCAGCAGTTTGCCCAAAATGAGACAAGCAAAGGCAGATTTAGGAGCAAGGATAATGAACTCACTCCCCATCTCTTCCTGTCCCTAATCTTCCTAAAAATAGTATTCTGCTCATTAGACCTGCTTTTAAATGGTCTCTTGTCATCATCCCCCTCCCACACAGCAAAGAACAGCAATCATCAACAGCAACGAAGAGAAAGACAAGGGGCAAAGAGACAAGCTCCAATTTGAGAAAATTAAATACTAATTCTAAGTTCTGTTCCTCACTCATGCAAGTCTAACAAATCATCTCAGTTACAGTAAAGCAAAATTGCACACACAGCCACCACAAGAAAACTCTAAAACCCCATGCCCAGAAATCCATACTGAGAATTAAGTTCTCATGGATGTATCACTTACTTCTATAGTCATCAAGCTGTCATACCAAATAACAATGTATCTGCCAGCAAATCAACATCAGCAAATATAGCTAACCTAAAAGTAAATGGATCCTGAGGGCTGCTCAGGTGTACTTTTTCTTCACACATAGGTCAGGCTGTGAAGGGTAAGAGGGAGAATGTACACCAAATGTAAAATGCATTTCATTTTTAAGAAACTGATATAACTTCTAAAACATACAGAACAATGCTGGAACCAGCTGCTTGGGCGTAACCCAAAATGTGCTGATGAAACCACAGTTATAAAAAAGCATGTCAGCTACTTAATTACAGCAAAGAGATCACATACAAAATGAACTTACCATCTCTGTCTTCATCGTGAATATTGAGATACAAGTATTCCAGCCCTCTTCCTTTCTTGCCATGCTCTGCTCCCTGTATTTTAGCCATAAGTGTGGTTTTACCTGAACCATCATCACCTGCCAGTAAGTTTTTACAGGAAAAAAAGATACTTTCAGAATTAATTTTAACTTTGTAGAAAAGATTTTTCAAAACATGTTTAAGTAATCAGAAGTATCGTTATATGGTTTTGGACCTTACTTATTTGTTATTTTCTTTCAAGTATTCCAGCTAAATCCAATGGCTTATACCATGACAATAAGAACAAAGTACTTGATTATTCTGTATTACATTCCATTTGTTTAAATATATATTACAAATCTAACAATGTAAACCAAAAAGACAATAAATCTAAGAGCCTGAAGACAATAGCACCACAGATCACATTACATAACCTAATTTTAGCAAACTGATGTGTCAGTTCGTTCCCATCATTGTTTTAAGCACGCTTTGTTTCTACAAAAAAAAAAAAAAACCACCCAACCACCCAACTGCTTGCCTATGCTACTTACCAAAAACAAGAATATTCTTGCCCGATGGCAATTTAGACCTCGACCGGGTAGAAACTTCACTCAGTATCGAGGACCTAGAAAACCAGCATCATTCTGGTTAGGCTGACACGGACTCGCGCACATACGCACACGCACGCACACACAACCCACACATTGCCCATTTGACAGCACTGATGAGCTCAGCAGATCTGCACGGACCAATCCAGTCACATTCATTCTGTTTACAAACTAGATATGATGTTACTGTTAAAGATTTAAGTTCATTTTAAACAACCAAGAATATGCCACCTTTTTGAGAAAAGCTCTTCTAATTTCTAAGGTACATGCAGTAACATTTACTTAAGTTTTTCTCCCTTGAAAGAGCTCACATTACCGCAAAACGTTTCTTTTTAGCTGATGACTGACTGTTCCCCCAATCAACTGCTGTATTTTATGCACAATCTTTTCTGCATTATTAGTATTTATAAAAGCATTACTCAGAGGTAAGCGAAGGGAAAACAAGAGCTGGAGTCTCCTGGAGCCTACCGCGCAGAGCTGAATCTCTCGGGCCCCGCACACCCGCTCTCCCTCACCCTCGCAGCGCCGCCGGCCTCACCGTGCAGGTGCGGGGCTCCCCTCACGCACCCCCGGAGCCCCCGGGAAGCACAGCGTTCCTCACGGCCCCGCCGCCTCGGCCGCCGGGCGGGCCGGCCCCCGCCGTGGGCAGCTGCGTGCCGCGGCGCCGCCCCCGGCCGCTCCTGTCAGCGGGGCCCGAGCGCGGCCGCGCAGCCGGCGCCCCCCGCCGCCCCTGCCCCGGCCGAGCGGGGCACACGCTCCGTTCCACCCGGCCGCGGCAGGGGCTCACGCCCGCGGCCGGGGCCCCGCGAGCGGGGACCCCCGTGCAGGCACGGGACGCCGGGAGCGGCCGCTCGCCGCCACCGCCGCCGGGGTGCCGCGGCCCGGGGGGCGGCCGCCGCTTTCCCCCCCCCCACTCCGCGCTCGGCGCGGCCGCTCACCAGAGGTTCTGCCCCTCCTCCTCCTCGCTGGGGAGCTCGGCGCCGCCGGGCCCGTCCGGCCCCAGCAGCTTCTTCTCCACCAGCACCGGCGCCATCTTGCCAACTGCAGCCACAAAGAGTGACCTCACCCGGGCCCGCCGAGGACCCCGCTCCGCCCTCTCCCCGGCCCGCCCCTGCGGGCGCCGCGCGCTGCCGAACCCCGCCGCGGCTCCCCGCCGGCCCTGCCCCTGGCGGCCGCTCCGCCGAGGCCGCGCCGCTTTCCGATCAGGCAGCACCCGGGCAGCCCCGGCAGCGCTCCCCGCCCTGGGCGGTGCCTCCCGCGGCGGGTGGGGCCGCCGCCGGCAGCGCCCCCTGGTGCCGGCCAGGCGCGCCTGCCGCCGCCCTCCCCGCCCGCGGCGCTCCCTGGCCCCGGCAGGTCGGTCGTGGACAGCCCTGCAGGAGCGCTCCCCGCCAGCGGCCCCGGCAGCCCCGGTCGGTCGTGGAGCAGCACAGCCCTCCAGGAGCGCTCCCCGCCCCGGCTGCAGCGCGGCCCTGGCGCGCAGGAGGTTGTGCGCGCACCTTGCTGGTGAGGCCGCACCTCGAATACTGTGTTCAGTTTTGGGCCCCTCACTACAAGAAAGATGTTGCCTTGCTGGAACAGGTCCAGAGGAGAGCAACCAAGCTGGTGAGGGGTCTGGAACACAAGTCATACGAGGAGCGGCTGAGGGAACTGGGGGTGTTGAGCCTGGAGAAGAGGAGGCTGAGGGGAGACCTGATCGCCCTCTACAGCTGCCTGACAGGAGGCTGTAGTGAGGTGGGGGTCGGCCTCTTCTCCCTGGTAACAGATGATAGGACGAGGGGGAATGGCTTGAAGCTGCGCCAGGGCAGGTTTAGGCTAGACATTAGGAAAAACTTCTTCACCGAGAGGGTTGTCAGGCTCTGGAATGGGCTACCCAGGGAGGTGGTGGAGTCCTCATCCCTGGAGGTATTTAAAAGAAGGGTAGATGAGGTGCTGAGGGACATGGCTTAGTGGTGGGATGGCAGGGTTAGGTTAACGGTTGGGACTCGATGATCTTAAAGGTCTTTTCCAACCAAAGCGATTCTATGATTCTAGGAACGCTGCGTGTAGCCCGGAGGTGGGATGAACTGATGTGCTGAGAGGAAAGTGCCTGTTTTAAATTATTTCCTACTGAATCCAACTTTAGTTGCCACCCAAATTCTTACACCCCGCCAATAGTTTTTGTTCTTCTGATAGAGCTACAAAGCAAGTTCATGGTTTTTTTGTAAAGATGCTTTCCTTCGGTGATTTGTCAGACAATTCAGCTTTCCACGGTGCTAGAATACTGTAGCTTAAGTAGCCTAAAAATGACATTAATGATTCTCATGCAATTATACTTTTATGATGCCCCTTATGTGTCTTTTTGAGCACCTTGCATTACAAGAGTAGTTGAAGCACCAGAAGAGGTTGCCCAAAGCAGCTGTGGGAATTTCATCCCTGAAGACCTTCAGAACTTGACAAGGCACTGAGCAACCTAACTTTGAAATGAGCCCTGCTCTGAGAAAGAGATTAAGATTATAGAGCCCAGAGGTCCTTGCCAACCTAAATTATACGTAAGTTTAGGTAAATTGTCAGTATTGTGATATCCTGACTTTATGTCAAGTAAAGCTTTATGCCTCATGTATTTTTTCAACTTGAAATATATTTAGACCAGAATAATAGGGATTAATAATAGACATTCAGTCAACAGATGAAGTGGCAGCTTCTCCAGACTCACTTCAGAGACCTTGGTAGAATACTTTGTAGAGTGTGGAACAGACCAAAATCTCCCTGTTGTGTGTACCACTCCCTGCTAGTCCTTTTGGCTCATATTCTGCAAATACATATGCCAATATTTGACTACGCAGCTTTGAATAGCTCCACTCAAAGACATCTTTTATAGATGCCTGAATATTCTAATAATATAAAAACCAAAGTGCAACAGCTGAAAATATTAGAAGACCTATTTATTATATCATTGGCGTCATCTTTACTGCAAGTCTTTCAGTTTTTGGCTATCTTGGTTGTTTTTAAGCATTTAAGCTATGTTGTAGTGAAAACCTAGTGCTGATAAGAAAACTAGACTTTTTACATAATAAATTAACTATCAATTAATCATTCCTGTATCAGAATAGATAAAAAACACAAATGAAATACTAAGGGTATCACTGAAAAATCAAGTTACTAAGGCTTTCGTTAAAGCTTTCTATAAAAATTGTGTAATTAGCAGAAATGGTGGTTCTACTCACTCACTCCAATAATATACCAGACCACTTCCAACTATAAACAGAAGCCAAATTCTATCAGTACCTGCATTCTACTTAGTTCAATGCTGAAGTGTTTTATATAGGCCCAGGAATGTTACCGCAGTCATTAATACCAGTCAAGAAATGCTGGAGCTGAACCACACTCTACATCTTCTACCAAGAAGTTCCGAGATTTCCTCAAGCTTTCTATTTCAATTTACTCACTGTACCAATGTAAGATTTGCCTACTGTATGCAGCAGTGTTTCACCACACATTTGGTGTTTTCTGTCATAAATATATTTTTCTGCACATACAACACATTAGACACATGACAAGATGCTTTACCTCCTTTAAACATTTCACTGATTAAGAGGAAACAAATTCAGATACAACATTAACACCACTTTCTGACACAAAATATTCATTTTAGCACTATAGCCTTTTCTTACAAATGTTATAAAGCAAACCATAAAAAGATTCAAACAGAAAGCCAAATCAAATGTTCCATAAATCAAATGTTCAAGAAAGTTAAATTTAAAAAACCCATACATTTTACTGATAAAGACTGTTAGCTATGTTAGCATTATTAAAAAAAACCCACCTTGTTAAATTATGTGTAATTTAAATTTACAAAGCATAACAACTCTGTCAGTGATGTTATCACTGAAAAACATGAGTCCAAGCCAATCTAAATTCTCTCAGGGCTCATATTGTTGTAGCAATACCTCACTGTTAATAAGGCTGTTCTTCAACATTCTGCAACAAAATCCAAAACTCTTGAGAGGCGTTATTGATGATTTTTGTTTTTTTCTTGCCTCTATGAAATGGAGATAAAAAAGAATATGTCACGGCAAATGTTGACACAAAACACTGCACAACTTTAGAAAACATTTTGGTAGAAAAATGCTTGCCACTAAACTCTCCCACACATACCCAAAGCACAGCAGAAACGCTATCTGCCCCATCCATAGATAGCACCTCCATGTAAGGAGTGCACTTACTAAACACAGTGAAAACTGCCAGAGAGGTTTCCACAAACCATCACCAGAGAGACTGAACAGAGAAAATCCCAACTTCCTAATAAACTTAGCGATTAATTTAGAGTCCTTAACAAAAACTCTTATCCTTTTTGTATCCGGTCAGGTGGCACTGAAAGGTTCAAAAGCTCTCTAATATTTTCCCAGTTTAGTTCCCTCTCTCCAAGCACAAGCCCCAACTGAATGACATCAGAGACCACCCTAATGCTTAGGGTGCACTGCACTAAGCTGACACAAAGCACAGTCCCATGGGTTGCAAATTCTGATAGCCTGTCCTTTTTTTGCGAGTCAATTCAGTGTCAAAAGCTGAAAACTGAGCTGAGAGCATACATGATTAGTAGAAAATTAAATTATGATTACTTGCAACTGTAACCTGTAGTATTTCTTGGAAAGATCAACACTTGTCCGTCCTTTCTGAAATGGATAAGACCACAAAATCAAATTCCAGTGATTACCCATTTTTTTTACTCCACTCAAAAGACAGTTAATTTCTTCAGTCGTGAAAGCTTTTCGGGTTCTTCTCTTGCTTAAAGTTGTTGCATTCATGTCCGAGGAACATATTTCATTGTTCTGCAAATATTTATTGTGGTGTAATTAAAAGTTATGTAAATTCATGTACTATTTCAGATTTGGAAGTAGCGCATTATTACTGACAATACGATCTTAAGTAGTTCTAAAGTAATAATCACTTTGTCAAGATAACAACGGTTCTTCAAGATTTCTTCACTGTCACCCACTTACTGAAATATATATTTTTTCCATGACCTTTACCTTTGTTTCTGTCATGCCTACACAGTTTATACTTCTAGTATGTTTATTCCTTTGGGTTTCTGTTATTTCTATACTATGCAAATGTTCATTAGTGCATACCTCCATATCCATTATTCAGAAAAGACTGTCAGTTGAAAAATGCTTAACTCATTTCAGGGATAAATCAGTATGACTGGAGTAGAATCAACACAGAGGAATATCTTTTTAATAAGGTTCACTTTGCTACTGTGCTCCTGTTAAAGTTGACTTAAAAAGAAATTATGCAATTCATAGTGATTTTATTTAGACATTTATAAATGCATGAGCATATGATTAGGCTTTGCATAACTAACCTCATCTGTGTCAAGTGAATATATGCAATTTTCTTTTAAGTGCTGACATTGCTGGTTGCACATTCCTCTGACTCTTTGTCTCTTCAAGTTAGCATCTTGGTTTTTTTGGAAAGCTACAAAATTGTGAACAAGGCCACCTCTTAGTTACTTTATCTGAAATCTGTAAAACTGAATGAGCATTGTAAAGAAACATTTATTCCAATGAACTGGAATATGTAAATGTTGCTTTATTAGTAATATCTCATTTTCATTAGATCTTTTTCTCATCACTGACATTAACATGAGGATTATTTAAGCATTGGAAGCAACTAGCAAATAACAGGAATTAACTCAAACATCAGTAATGCTGCGATTGAAGGTACCAGAAGATACCTATTTACATTCTTAGCCACTGTCTCCAACAGCAAGCACAGGGGCTTTGCTCAGTGCCCCGACCTAAGTGCAAAACTTGGTCTTTAAGTTAGGCTTATTACAGAATTAACTTTCCAGTAACACTCACACTTTTTGTACGTAGGTATCAAGTTATAGCTGTCAGTCAACGTAGTGTTTTTACTGTGTTCATCTCTACTTGAAGTATCATCTGATTTGTTTTTTGTAACTGGAGTCAAAAGAATACCTTAAAAAACCCCAAACAATAAAACATTATGCATCTTTCTTAAAAAAACCCACAAAACACAGCTAATGCTTTAGGAATTAAAATTTAAGACAGAACCATCTTTGGAGCCATACCACTACCTGGTCTGGGAAGAAAGACTGGAAAATTAAGTTTACTTCAGAAAATGTTTACTTGCTAAAGGCAATATATTAGTGTAATGGGCTCTTGAGATGAAATAAATTTGTGTTTGTTAATGACTATCATAGCCAAATTAATTTCTGAATCTGAAGGTGGAAAAAAAATTTCAAAAATAATTACAAAAAAACCCCCAATCTCCTAGCTTTTACCAGAAATTAATTAAATAAATTAACAACATAAACAAGGTTTTTGGAAATAGGACATTAAAAATAATTCCCAATGGGTGGGCTGATTTTTAAAAAGAGAATGTATTTTGAAGTAATATTAATGTTTTAGAATTTAAGTACTGATTTAGAGAGCTGCTTCAGCCTACTTTAAAATTTCTGGTCATCAATCATAAGAAACAGTATTGGTTACTAGTTGATGAAGGTAGTAATGTATGACTGTAGTTGGAGCACTGCAGGATGTACCCACAAACACCACATTCCAAAGAAAATTCCTTGTGAATTAGGTAAAATATACATACCTGCAGAGTAAGAAAAAACTATAACCATTAACTTTTTACTACATTGCAGATTAAAATACTGTAAAAGATATGTACTCTGCTACTTACAAATGGACACTTGTTGTATATTATAAAGAATACCAGTTTTTATGGGCAACTGATGGTTCTGTAAACATAGGGTTCCCATGCAGCGCTACAGGCTTGGGGCAGAGTGGCTGGAAAGCTGCCTGGTGGAAAAAGACCTGGGGGTGTTGGTTGACAGCTGGCTGAATATGAGCCAGCAGTGTGCCCAGGTGGCCAAGAAGGCCAATGGCATCCTGGCCTGTATCAGGACTAGTGTGACCAGCAGGAGTAGGGAAGTGATCGTGCCCCTGTACTCGGTGCTGGTGAGGCCGCACCTCGAATACTGTGTTCAGTTTTGGGCCCCTCACTACAAGAAAGATGTTGCCTTGCTGGAACAGGTCCAGAGGAGAGCAACCAAGCTGGTGAGGGGTCTGGAACACAAGTCATACCAGGAGCAGCTGAGGGAACTGGGGTTGTTTAGTCTGGAGAAGAGGAGGCTGAGGGGAGACCTGATCGCCCTCTACAACTGCCTGACAGGAGGCTGTAGCGAGGTGGGGGTCGGCCTCTTCTCCCTGGTAACAGATGATAGGACGAGGGGGAATGGCTTGAAGCTGCGCCAGGGCAGGTTTAGGCTAGACATGAGGAAAAACTTCTTCACCGAGAGGGTTGTCAGGCTCTGGAATGGGCTGCCCAGGGAGGTGGTAGAGTCCTCATCCCTGGAGGTCTTTAAAAGAAGGGTAGATGAGGTGCTGAGGGACATGGCTTAGTGGTGGGATGGCAGGGTTAGGTTAACGGTTGGGACTCGATGATCTTAAAGGTCTTTTCCAACCAAAGTGATTCTATGATTCTAAACTGCACTGCAGAAACTGATGGAACTTACATTCACTTTTCCATCTCTACCTTGTTAGTAACAACTTATTCGCGTTTCATCATACAGGACAGGTAGATAGATCTCCTGTACTTAATTTTCTGATAGGTTGTTTTCAGTTGCTTGCTCTAGTATTGTATACGTTAAGGTTTACCCTTCTAGCTATTTAGCACACAGAGACCCAAGTCCTTAGCAGAGCTCCAAGCAGGAACAGAAACAGGCATAACAGGATAATATGGCTCTAACTGTATAACAGTTGCTGAATCCAGGAACAGGTGACTGTACTGTGTTCTGACCCTGACTATAGCTCTCAATTTTAAAAATTAATGCCACAAAACCGAAAAATAGCAGATGGCATGGAAGTAACCCTGACAGGTTTCAAAGCAGTATCTACATAGCAAGTGCCAGATAAATTCGCTGTGAAATAATGTGCATATCACAATTTCATTATTATAGAATATGCATTTTCTGGCCTATTAATATACAGCTTTTTCACAGACTCCACAAGACAAAAAAAAAACATAAGTCCTTATCCACAGCCTCCCAATGGTAAAGTCCTGCAAAAAAATTACTTAAGACAGTAAGGGATTTTTGCATTCATTTCCAAACCAAGCCCTTACTTTGGAAACTATCCTTTTTGCTCCTAAAAGTTGGTATTTCTGTATGCAGTCTTTTTTTCTTCACTGGGGTCAGCAGTATTTCTGGAAAATATAAGATAGACACCAGTACAAATGCCAGTAAGTAATAACTGTTTAATTTTCAAAATGCCTCCTTTAAACCAGAAAAATACAGGATGCACTTTTATTTAATTAATTAAGAATTATAAGCCTGTTACATCTGTTAAGTGTGTAATACTAGAATAAAATAACCTTGTTATGATGTCATACATCTATTCACACTTATTTCAACTTAATATAGTCCCTTCTCTTAGTACTTGACGAACTTTGGCAAACAGGACAGCCTATGGGGATGTATCACTACTGCCAAGAAATACACAAGATCCTCAAACAAAAGTGGCTAGTTCTGATCTCACTTAGTACAAATCATTGGCAAATCAAATTAAATGAATGAGTTTACAAGAGAAGGACAATCAGAATCAGACCAAAAAAAGTTCAGAATTTTAAATATGATTTAAAACAATAGTTACAACTACTAAAAAAAGAAATCATAATTACTCTCATAAGTTGCATATCTACTGTTGTTGCAAACAGCCAATTTGCGAAGTTCCTTTCTGTATCGTTCTTCAGCTTCCAGAATGAATTTGTGATGGTCACACTGGTATGGACAACTTTGCAACATCTTGGTAAAGGTTCTACTATTGAAGGACAGTCCTCCTGCTGTACAACCTGGAAAAAAAAAAGGCTGTTTTAGAAACAGCAAGCATGAATGCTATTGAAGCCATCACAAAGTCCAGCATTTTATTTTGCTCACTATGATCTACAGTTTGACCTCCAGTTTCCCACCTACACATCTTAAAAAAGGTTACACTTCTATGTATCTTCTTGAAAATACTTAATTCTTGGTTTGTACTTGCTCTCTAAAAAAACAAAAATAAAATAAAAAATTATACTGCATTTCAACTCCAGAAGTACAAAATGAGGCACGGATCCTCTACAGAAGTAAAAATATTAGTGGGATGCAAAGTTCCCTTTGCGCATTTATCCAGGAGCCAAAATCTAAAAGATGTCTTTGCTATACTTGAAACTTTCTCTGTGTTGTAACAGTATCTGTATTTACCTGAATAAATGTAAGTGTAGCTTAGGTATGAATTTCCTCACAGGAAGCCTTCCTGTTTGTTTCTGAGGACATTCCTAGGGTAATTTATGGTTTAGTTATTCTTGGATGTTCTCACAGTTAATTATGTCAGCTGAAGGAGAACTTCTGCACAGTGAGGAATTATAAGAAGGGCACTGGTACATATCTGCAATATTCTAGCCTAAGATAAGGCAGTGCTAAAGCTCAGGCTGAATTTAGTTTGACAACCTGGGCTCATATGCCTAAATGATGTTCAGAAGTAGGTTATGGGGTTGTGGGTTTTTTTGGCTTTTGGTCTTTTTGTTTCAGTTTTTTTAATAGACACAGGGTTGATTGCAAAATCCACTTACAAATCCTGAGTACCAGCAGCATTCTTATAACCTACTGATAGGCCGTGTTTATGAAGTAGAAGATGGGGTAACTGAGGGCTGCAGTCATGGATGGCTATCAGACTGACTGCCTGTACTCAATAGCAGTAAGGCAGAGGAAACAGAAGGGCTGCAAAATAGTTCAGAGGCTTAGCAGGGGAATACATGAGGGAACTGAGCAGGGGTACATTTTTTCCCTCCCTCTTTCCGATCGGAAAAGGAGGAAAATACTGGCTTGTAAGTATTCTTTTAAGTAGTGTGTCATCTTTTAAGCTGTTGTATATTCTGTTAGTAAACCCACATTAAGAAAAGATGCATAGACCAAAACTGGACTATGTAAGCTTTATTTCAGTATTTATGTTTTATTTTAGGGGCAGAAAAAGGAAGGGAAGCAGTTAAGAATTACATAGTAGGTAACTGAACAGATTTGTTAAAATTTCTGTAATGTCAGTTCACTTACTGCATTGCTGACTCTTTAAGGCTTCTTTTATGGACTCAGGAAAGAAAGACCTAAGATAATATTTACCTAAACACTTCAAATTTGCCATTTTATGGGATGCAGATGCAGTTGAGGTACATTTTTCTTCCTTGGTTATCTCTGAGTAGAATGAATGTTGATCTAAATTCAGAAGGAAAAAATGCCACTAAGAAAATGCAACCTGTGCTTTTGCTGTGGTAATCATGCATCAGCATACCTATATTTGATTGTATTTCTGTTTGTAGATGAATCAAGTTTAATTTACATAACAGCAGAAAATCCAAATTAAATTCCTGAAGTTGAACGGATCGCATTTACATTTTTGTAAATTCAGAATAATGACATTTCATTCAGTGCTTTTTCATCACTCAAAGCATATTACTTCAACTTGAACACAGCAAAATAACCCTGTAAACTTACATTGCTTAACTAAGCCCTATAAATTTTATCTATATTTGGAATCAGATGCTGAAAAATGTGATGTACTGGAGTAACTTTTATTCTCCATTTAAATAGGATGGAGATCAGCTTGGTCACCTGTAAAGCTACCATTCTGGCAAACACTAATCTCATGAATAATTATAAATTTTATAAATTAACAGGAAACTAAATTGTGAATAAAGATTTGATTGAACAGATCCCAGTTCTGAAATAAATACATCAGACAAAACCAGCATCCTTACGCATTTTCTGTTAATGGCTTTCATTGTTCAGTATGGACTGTATTCAGATTAAACTTAAAATATTTATCTGCGATACATTCATTTGAATAGTTAAAATCAATTTTAAAAAGAAAGCTAAAATATGTATTAGAAAAAAAGTAGAATAAATATTCTCCTGGTAAAATTGTATACAATATAAAATTTCCAAACTAAAATGAATACACAAAAATAATTAAAATCTCATTAAGAACAAAATTATTTAAGAAAGAAATATGTTTAGCTATTTGTACCTGATGTGTGTGTTTGTTTCATATTTTTAACAATCTCTGCTGGTTGTTTAAATAAGTGTTCACTGGGAAGATCAAAATGTGAACAAATTAAAAAAAATACGCAAACTTCACAACATACATTTACCTGTAAATTAATACACTGATTCTGAAGGCAAAACAAAAACCACATTAAATATATGGAAGATAAAACTCTAAAAAAATTGATTCTAATTATCCCAAGTTACTGGGCTTGTAGTATCTAGAATATAACCACTGTGTGCTAGAAATCTGTTTACCACAGATCTGTGATTCACATTCCTTGCAGTGCTGTTCACAGTATGTCTGTTCCAGCATTTGGAATACAGTTGCTTTCAAGGGATGCTGGTTTCCGGAGTCATTTGCAATTCTGGTTCACATAAAGATTACTTAGTGCACATAAAACTATCACAAAGTCTTCAAAATACTGTAGCCTTCACCAGATGTAGCCATTGCTCTAAAAGGTCATTGATTTTCTTCTTTTCTTCCACTGATTAACTTTTATGCAACCAACATGCTCCTGATACAGTGATCATGCATTTTTCTATGTCACTGACTACTTCTGAATGCTGCAGGAGCAAGGAGCCTAATCCATGGTTATGCTTGGTTAACGCCTGTTTTCACACAAATACATATGCAAGGAGAGAGCTTTCCCCCCCAAAAAAGATTAATTTCTTAATAGTTTTGTGCTTCAGAAGTCTGAACAACAAAAAAAGAAGCTGTGTGAAATTATGCTAATCAGTAGCAAAGCAAAATTTACCTGAATGTACCATGGAAAATATCCTAGGCTCTTGATAATTTCTGCGGTAGTTGCAGAGTTACAATATAATGCGTGCAAGGAAACTGCATAGGAGCAGGGTCCAGCCAGCCACAATAAAAAAGCACAATGAAAATGTGGAACTCAAACAAAGGAGAAATGTAGTTTTGTTCATACTCTCTCATTGCCTGTCTTGAGGGATATTCCAGATAGAAATTCAAGATAATGGAATCGATACTTATCCTATAACTAATATTTTGTTTATCAGTAGGGAAGATAACCATGAGAAGCAAAAGAAAAAGAGGAAAATAAGCATCTGTGGAGAGCAACGAGCAAGAGAAGAGTGAATAACTGAACAAGGCTGTATCGTTATCTTCCCACGCAGGGAAGCAACTGAGCATGAGGGGAGAAAAACAGGGGGGGTGGCTTTCCCTAGTTTATAGGCACTCCAATTTCAAATTTTTTTGCAGACCAGTTCTGTAACAGCTGCTTTCCCCATAAGCGCATATTACACAAGTCTTTGTGGTTTCATCCAAACCAATGGGTCAAATCTTGATCTACTGAATCAGTGAGAATTTTGAGGCAAAAACTGTGGATGCTTTTTCATCACTATGTTGAAGGTATTAGAACATGGCCTGTTACAGGCTCTCTATACAATCCGTCAGAAGCCTATCATTCAGAGAAAAAGATCAGAAGCTTTTATTACTACAGTGTCTATAATCTTTGATCTGTGATGTCAAAAACACTCCCACAGAATATTCTCTAGTGAGCCACCAAAAGTCTATGTCCTTTCACAAGGAGAAAAAGACATAGTTAGTAACAGACAATTTCAAAGGCTGACATTCAATTTGGAAATTACTAAAGAGAAGCTACTTTGTATTCCTGCTTAGGTGTAAGATGCTTACCTTACTTCAAGAACAGACTGATTTTTTACAGAAGCAGTTTTTTCATTTTTACTGTGACTTTGAAGTACACTGTCTGTTTGCAGTTCATTAACTGAACATGGAATATTACTCTGTTCACTTTGTCTAGCAGAAGCATTTACTGGATCTATAGTGTTCACTATTTCATTTTTTAGTGGAGAAGAATCTACAGATGGAGCAAGAACCTGATCATCCAACTTAGAGGTCAACTGCAGACAATGTACTCCTTTATGTGTTCTTTCTATGTAAGTTTTTGGATCAGCAGGATTTACTTCATGATATTTTGATGCTTCAGTGTTGGCTTCTGAAGATCTGTCTACAAATACTCTTCCTTGCACTCTTTCCTGTATTGAAAAATACTAGTTAGCAACTAAACAAACTCTATAAAAATATTAAATAAATCTAGTAACAAGATTAACTAGGATAGACCAGTCTAAATCTGAAGGTAAAGCAAATTCTAGACAAGCTCCAAAAATCCCTGACTGAGTTGAGCCAATGAGACAGCAGTGCTACTGAAGGTGCTGAAGGGGTAGTTATTAAGTGATAGTTTGAGGCTGAAGCAATGGATTTGCTACTAAAAGAATCAAAGAATTATAGAATCGTTTAGGTTGGAGAAGACCTTTCAGATCATTAAGTCCAACTGTTAACCTAGCACTGCCAAGTCCACCACTAAACCAGGTCCCTAAGCGCCAGATCTACACATCTTTTTAAATACCTCCAGGGATGGTGACTCAACCACTTCCCTGGGCAGCCTGTTCCAATGCTTGACAACCCTTTACAAGGCACTTCTAGAAATGAAAAGATTTAATTAACTTAAGGTCCAGCTAAATAACTCAAAAACTTGCTGTTCCACACCCAGAGATACGAAGTAGTTATACAGCACAAGGAAAATATGAAATATCTTTATTTCAGTTTATGTTCACATTTTCCATTATCATCTATCCCATCATACCTGTACAATAATGGGCATTTCATGCATGCAGATATTGAAAGTATAGGTTCAAATGACTGGCAATTAAGAATAAATCCAGCTCTTGTTTCTCCAGCCTAAATTATCTCAAATTTGTAGAAAACCTGGTTTTATAATAAACTGAAATCTTCATAAAAATACAGTTGCCTGCATTTTCCAATTGCCCTGCATGCTTCTAACTCTGTATGATATACAGTAATGGTAAAAACTGCAGGTTGTGGTTTCACAGACATCCCAAGTTTTCTAGCTCCCACTGAAATTATCTTAAGGGTTTTCTTTCTATTTCTCCCTAAACTCTGGAAAGATTTGCTTAGGTTTGTCCTACTTTGGTAATAGGCCAACCTCATCACGTTCATTTTCAATCAATTTTATTCTGTGCAAAATTTCATTTGCTTTCTTCCAGTAGTCTTGTAGACTTCTTTTTCTGACTTGCACGTCCAACTCTTCTACATTGTTCACGTTTAATGAATTATCATTTATTTTCAGGGACAACTGTTCAGCTTTATAAAATATAAAACAATATTAAGATTCAAAATTTTATTAATTAACACCTTTAAAAGTATTTATTATATCTTAGTAAGTATGCTGAGGGACAGCCCCAATAATTTAATGCAAAATATAACCTCTGAATAATAATTTTTATATAACTTAAATTTACACATAGATGTTAATAAGCTTCAAATATAAACTGCAGTTTCAAGAGGTGAGCTTGCAATTACAGTTAGTATAAGCTGTTTACATAATGAGGCTGTCCTCTAAAAAATGACTTTATCACGGACTTAATCCTAACTCTATAGGTCCTTTACCAGTATGGGTCTCTTTTTTTTTTATTATTATTTTTTTAAAAAACAACTCCATACTAATGGACACTGAAAATCACCACACCCCTCAATCTTAAACAAAACTCTCAGTTATGTTTTCAGTACAAAAATGTAGATATATGTTTTCTACTAATTATCAGTTGCATAATACCTTCCATGCTTTAAAGATTAAAGGATGAGGTGTCTTTCTGTTTCACTGGTAGTATTATATAGTTCATTAAAAAAAAAGTGAACAGGATACTTCAAAATACAACCTACATTAAAAATAAATATCACAAGTTTTTTAATATTGCAAAATAATTGCAGCCATGGTGATTTTGGGCTTGATTATCTGCTCATTTATTCTCTGTATTCGATGGCACATACCCAGGAATAGAGTACCAATTGCATGTTAAATGACAATGCTAATATTTTGCACATAATTTATAGATGGGAAAGCTTTTAAGAACTGGCCCTACATATATCGGTTTCACAAATGCATTATTGCAACATTTTTCAAATTTTTACTTTTCTTTTTTCTGCCCAAATGCCATAATCAGTCCGTGGTGGCAAAACCACAACTTTTCTGCAGAAAACAAACATCTCTTGAAGTACACAGAATTACAAAGCTGACAGAGTTAAAATAATTAAGAATTAATAATTCAGAAAGACAACAGAATTTAGAGGTGGAAATCATCTCCATAATTTTTAAAGCAATAACAGTAAGCTTACTCATTTGTTTGCAGTTTTGCAGCACAAAAGTAGCAGCTTTGTTTAGTTCCTCATCCTGAGACTCAGTTAAAACCTGAATCATAAGTGGAAGACCATTGTTCTGGAGCAGTTCGCACTGGTTTTCTTCTAAAACGGGACATTGCAGAGGAAAATAGATTGGCTTCAGCCTCATACATACAGTTAACCTTACAGTTATTTTAGAAAGTAATACCAGTAACTTTCAGGGGAATTCTGAATAAGAGATTTTTGTTACGGATCCAAGCATGCTGTAATGACCTACCCAGGTTGCAGGAGAAGTGCCCTAGATCACACAGGATGCTTTAACCATAGCTCAAAGTTCTTGTAAGAAAACTGAAGGAGGACTGAGATGAATTATATGATGGAGATCCAAACTCTTTTAATTGTCACCTAAAATATTTGAATTATGGCTTCTGTATTTATCTTCCTCTGGTATATACTCGTGAAGTATATATGCTACATTTATGTAAGCCTTGAGATGCAGAAATATCAAAAGCTTAAAGTTTAAAATTAGCAAAACTCCAAAATTATTCCTCCTTGTCAGCTATGTAATTAGCTCATTTGCAGTATGTATTCATAAAACTGACAACTTCCTAAAAATAGTTTTTTGTTGTCTGAACTTGATAAAATAAAGGAATCTTATTTGTTGCTTGTGTTGTAGTTGTAGTAGTTCTCAGGTCTGGATGACTTTTACCCTATGATACCTAAGCCCAGCTCTGAATTCTTGCATAATAGTCTACTTTTTCTAACCTCAAAGATAATATCTGCTAACAGGTTTTAAAATTTAAAGGTGGAACATTATAGCAAACATTTTTTTCTGAATATTAACATTACATTATTTAATAGAACTTTCCCTCATATTCCAGTCTTGATGAAATTAAACCACTGAAGTAGTGTATGAGAATTTAGTAGAAACTGACAGAAAAAGAAAAAAATCTTACCACAAACTTCAGTACAATGTCCAATTGTTAGAATAATACTAATTTTCTCTCCTGTATCCAGAGTGCCATTGGACAGCAGCTTCAGTAGCTCTGACACAGTGTGATACTTTGCCAAGACAACACCCATGGCAGCTATTATGTTAAAAATAATTTGAAGAAAAATAAATTAGATAGTAAGCATATAGGCGTCATGCAAACATAAAATGCTGTTTTTCAAGGGAACTCTACAGACCTCTAAAAGCCCTGGGCCTGCACAGTTCTTCTCTTCCCTCTTTCATTTTTACACTTCAGATTACCATATCCCTACTGGTGCAGTAATTCTGCCCATGCCACTCCCCATATCCAACACTGCCCTTTCTCCCAGATTGTGCCGTATAGAGGTGTGGTAGAAGATCTGATAAACAAGGGCTTTGGAATGTGCAAGTTCTGTAGACCTCTGCTGAGATTCTTCACATCCTTTATCAGCTCCAGAATAGAGCAGAAGAGTAGGATAAGGTTTGACACACAGGCTAACTGCCACAAAGAGCTAAGGATGTTTCTGGTAGAGGGCAACCTCTTCCTGAAACTGGGAACACCACTGCTAGTACATACATACTGAAACCTAGTCCTGTCACATACCAACTTCCTTGAAACTAGGCTCAAAACCAGCACAGGTATATGCTTTTAAACGTTTTTGAACTTCCATTAGCAAGCACTTATGGCAGAAATGTCAGATAGTGTGGCCAACAGCACAGATTCATCAGGCTCACAGGTTTCTCAAAATCTCCTGATGGAATACACAAAGACCTCATTAGGCTAGCACTATCCAGACAGTAAATGAGAGTAAAGTGTGTTATCCAGACATACCACATTTGTTCAGCTCCTCGCCTGAGTTATTAAAGCCTCTTAAAGCTTACAAAGCTTATCAGCTTAGGCATAGGCCTACAGAAATGCAGTTCTAACTCCAGGATCCAAGATGACTGCCACACCCAGTTCTCAGCTCTACTTACACAAAACTAGCTCTAGTATCTTATTTTTCAGTATAGTTTAAATCACTATTTTTTTAGCAACAATGGGAAAGTAACCCACCTCAGATTGAATCATTTCCCATATACACATTTGAATTTTAAAAAATCTGCGATATCAACTGGGATGTATATAACTTAATTGCCTTTTGGCATCCATTCATATCACTCTTCCACCAAAACAAGACTTTAAAAATTGCATTTTAAAATTGCCATACATAAAAAATTGTAGCGGTCTTTTCACTCACAGTCATTAGCAATGCAGGCATCCAGAGTCTTCGTTACTACTACTGCAAGCTTTGTGCTTGAGTGACTCATACAGGAATCATGCATAAGCTTGATGAGAACTTTAGCTAATGTATCCAATCCTCCAACAGAAACAAAATATTTCTGCACATATGCTTAGTGAAAAAAAGAAAAAACGTGTCTTAAATAATACCAGTTGCAAATTATTTTAGCAATTTATCAATTAGGCTCATCATAATTTTTCTCTGTATGTATTAATCATTACATTTCCACCCATACAACAGAAGCTGGATATATATTCATCTCAAGAAATGTAGCAATTGTCTTATAAAATAGTTACAGGAAATGCATGGCCCTAATAAATGCGTACAAATGGCAAACATTATGCCCCAGCTCTACCTAAGCCATTGTTTTCAGAGATGTAATAATGACTTATATTTGTAAAATACTTTTAATCAAAACAGCTTCCAAATAGTTTTTACTGACCTTACGAAGTGTAGCCAGTTTGCAGCTATTTGTGGGCTTATACACAAGGCAGCATAAGTAAAGATGATGAATATAGTTTTCAGAGTAAAAGTTGGAAGAACAGTAAATGAATTTGTAGAGATTGACAAAAAGAAATCAAATATTTCACTATCAAATTAAACTTACTCTTACAAAAGAAAAACTGTTTAAAGCTTGAACTGCACTTACAGTTATTTGCAACTGTGAGACCAACAAATGAACAAATAGGACGAACTATCTCAGGCTCTGTGCAACTTTCAAGCCACTCTTTGGCATACGGAAAAACTGAACAGCAAATGTTTTGATTATCTTCTAAAAAAAAAACAAATAACCTTGAATCAAAATGTAATACAAAGTTTCAGTTGAACGGTAAAAATGAAAACAAACAGTTGTCACTTTGGAGAAGTACTTTCAACTTTTTTCACAATTTTAACAGCAACACTTACCATTCTGAGGATTGTTAACACAGGCACAGAGGGTACTGCAGACTGAAGACCACAGCTGATAACACTGATTAGTATTTTCATCTGACAGATTAATCTCAGATATGGAAAGAGTCGTTCTGTTAAGAACAATGCAAAAAATCCCAAACAGTCAAGCAAACATAAGTCCTAAACAGTCTATCATTTTTCTGTTTGAATTGCAACTTTTGTTTACCTGAATAACTGTAGCAGAAGACCAATGCAGCCTGTATCTCTGACGTAGGTTTGCCCACTTTCTAAAAAAGAACACATACAAGACTCAGAAGACACATGCAACTTGAGACAAAATCTTAACATCAAGTTTAATTTACATGTATACATTCTGTTTCTGTCTCCTAAGTATATATCCCCCAAAAACCCAAATACAGAATCACACCAACACATTGGCAAAAATGTTCCATTTCTTTCCATATCTATTTTTTCTATACACTGTCAGAAACTACTGGTTTGCATTATATGTGGGTTTTTTTAACCTATAATTTCATTTTTGAACTAAGCCACTTTCTGCTATCTAAGGAAATTCCAGTGATCTACTTGCACAATTCTGGTTCATCTTCATAAATTAACTTCACCAAAACATTACTTATTGAGTGTTCCAAATTTTCTATACTGCAGATTGGCAAATAGAAAAAAGTGTAATAACACAGAAAAACCCCAACTTACTATTATTTGAAACCAGTACTAAGATGACATAAACAGACATTCTTTTCAAGTTCACACCAGAATCCTTATTAATTAAAAATAAAATGAGGTCTTCAAACAATGCAGAAGTACACAAAGTTTGTTGACAATAAACTGAAACCAGAAAATAAAAAACATTAAGTCTGAAAGCAAGCCATTCATAATCCTCAATTATTTTTCTAACATAGTAACTAGAGTCTCAGTTGTGTCCAGTGTGTGGTCAGTGGAGACAAAACAGGACTACAAAGTGGCTGAGGGCTTCCCCTTGTAGTCAGTTCCGAACCAGCCAGGGCCTAGGTGAATTTTGGAACAATCTATGAGTCATTTAACACTTGCTGCTGAGAAACAGAAGTAGTGCAGCTGCCTAGTATCATAAGGACATGCTGTCTACACAAATCAACAAGTTGTTTCTCCAAATCTGGGGATGCACGGTGGAACAGTGGTACCTTTACTGCCCCTTGCTCAAGCTGATAGTCTTGTAAGTCTGATTCTTTGAGTCAAAAAAAAAAAATATTGGAGACAAAGCACAAGAAGTAGTAATGATATGGGCTCACTCAGAAATACAAATAATATTACTTGTTATTACCATTACTCTCTATTATAATTCCTAATGTAAATAAAGCCGCTTCCTTTACTATACAATGAACATTTGACTTTGCAAGATCATTTATAAACATCAAACCACCAATTTCTCGAAAATATTCGCTTGCTTCACCTACAACAGAAAAAAGAACAGAAATTAAACTTTTGCTTTTATTTCTCTGTAAAATTAAAACCTTCCAAATTTTTATAATTTCTCACACCTTATATCCTTTAGATAATTTTTTTTACAGTGACAACTAGCTTATCAACATATATTGTGAACATAACGATTGCATTGTTTCTAAGGAAAAACACTTCTTACTGTTTTGTTGACAAATTGAATAAATAGTGATCAAAGCCTCTTTCTGAGATACAGGGCAGTCCATCTGATATTTAAGGCATTCAAGCAGTAAGTTCAGATCTGTTTTCATATCTAAGAGTGAACACAAAAACTTCATGAAAATTGTTATCTTTTCTTTATATTAATCAATTTAGTGCTACAATAAACATGCCAAAAAATGTAGTACATATATGTATTTTAAAGAAAAAAAAAAAAAAAAAGAGCAAAAATGGAGCCACGCCACTGCTATCCATCTATAAATAACAAACATACTTAACCTAAAATATTCCTCCCCATAGTTTATTTGAGCATGATTTTCTTTGCTAAATTAACGGCCCCCTTTTAATATTTCTGGCCTTTAATTACTAGTAGCTGTTAGTAAATGTGGTGTAAATAAATATTGTATTGGCGATTGCAAAGTTCATTAAGTGTATTTAAGTGAACAATACAGAAACATGAAAATATTCAGTGAAAAAACAGTTGAAAATCGACAGAGTGAATAGGGAAAGAATCCAACAAAGCAAGGCTTGCTATATGATATTTAATTACAGAAAACTTAATCAGTTATTACAGCAGCTAGAATCTTGAATCAGGTTGTTAGGTTATAAGTTAATACAAAGCATTTTCTGGGCACCTACATACAACACTAGGTAGGTAAAACACTTTGAAAATCTGTTTAAGTCTTTTCAGTATAATAAAAAGACTTATTTGATCATTATTTACAACAGAACAGCAATATTGTATATTTTAAACACTTTAAGTTTTAGGGTTTCTTAAAGAAGTTAAAATACAATTAAAAATGTGGGTAAATATTAGCAAAAAAAGTTACTTTGTGGTGGTATTATTTACTATTTGAAAGTTTGTCATTAGATTTGCGCTTCAGCTATTCAATACAGAATCAAAAAATTTGGCAACAAGGAACACAGCTCCCCATCCCATGACAGACCTATTACAGTCTACTAAAACTTTGTAAAATTGACTCAGATAATAAATGACAAATTATCTTAGGTATCTTACCACACTGTTTTTTCTGCACCTTTTGAGTTTCCATTTTTGGTTGTATCTCTGTTCTTGTTCTACAATAGCAAGGAAAAAGTGTTTGCTTTTCTGTTCAGATTAGCAGTGTTTACAGTATCATATGCAGTATAAATTAAATTTTTCTTAAAATACACTCTTTCCAGTTTTCTGGGTTTACTCTATCATCTGACACACACACTGAGTTTAACAGGCTCTTGCATGGCAAAGATTTCCTTTGGAAATACAGTATTTTATAGTAACACTGCCTTTGTAACTAGTGTTATTATCCTTTCAAAGTTAACATTTTGCAGAAATCAGGTGATTCCATGTTACCATTGTGGGGCACCAAAAACATCCCCGTCACTAAAAATACACCTAGCTCTGTGTCATTTATCACAATAAATCTGATCCAATGTTCCTTACAATAGGTTGCCAACTGTGTCATCAGCCAACAACTGGCAGTAAGACCACTGAGTAATTATGTGGAGGATCAAGCATGTCTGATACCCACTATAAAACATTCAGCCTCCTACTGCTACTCAGTGACCCAGTAAACCGTAAGTATGTTGTTTTATTGGTATTAATCAAAACCAAAGACAATGAGCATCAACTGAGACATTATTTCTCAAACTAAGAATTTATTTCTGTTTGCTAAAGAAATTATGACTTTACATGAACCCTGTAAACCAGAAAAAACCCACAGCATTGATTCTACACAAACCTAATGTGCCAGAGTTAGTGGAGCAGCAGAGTGAAATCAGTTTTGGGGCAGAAAGATGGTCCCTTAACCATGCCCCAAGTCCCAAACACAAAACATCACAATAACCTATTTCAGTCTCTCAAAAATTATTTAACTCCAGGTAGAAACTTAAATCAGTGATAAACCCAGCTTATAATGTATTAGTTATCCTTCTCAAAGTAGAACAAAGGCCCTAAGAAATATCAGTGTCATCTTAATGAAGACAGCCAGCCCTGCTTTCCATTTAGTTACTGATTGTCCCCATCCCTTCGCTGCTTCCATTGGTTCCAATGCTCCATACACGTCCATACAGTAGCATTGGTGAAGCATGTGTTTTGAGAGGGAAAGTCTAAGAGTTCATCCTTGTTTACCCTTCAGAAGTGGTAATATACATGCATTTCTTTTTCTTGCAAATCTAACCCTGCCAAAATAGCAGAAAGCTTGCCAGTCTTCCTCACCTCTTTTTGCCCCTACTGATAGCACCCTGCTAGCTTAAGAGAAAACAAAAACTACCTATGTATTCTTTAACAAAAGAAAGGCTGTAAAAATGACCTCACTGTGGACCTAATTTCATTCCAGTAAAGTTTAATTAAATACGCATTTATATAATTAAAGACTCTTTAATGTAAGAAGCACAATTTTTTTTTAAATACCATAGAAAGATGTATCTTGACGTTAACTGGATCTTTCTCTTTTGCAACATACAGAAGGTTCACAAAATAGTATTTATAAGCCAGCCTACATAAAAATGTGAATAGCTCAACTCTGGTTTTGCATCATAGGGCAAAGATGAGAAGATAAATAACAGGATTCGCTGCAACAGACCTCTGGCAAATGTTGCATATAAAAGAAAATAAGATTTCCTCACCAGTTATGGACAATAACCCAGTACCGTCCCTTCAAGCCTCAAAAAACCCCTCTTAAAAAACCTAGATATGTTAATCTGTTCGTTCAGCAGCGTTACAGCACATGGCTTGAACACTCAGAAAGGCTGACACAGGAGGCCAGCGGAGCTCACCTGGAGGCTGCCAGGAACGTCCCCGGTCAGTCAGGGCCTGGGCTGCCGGGCTCCCCCCTGCGCAGCCACAGGATAGGAACAGCCAGTCTCAGGGGTACTTGTTCCTTTTTAAAACCCAGTGGTCAAATCCTGTACAGTGGTGGAAGTCCAGACTGTTGGTGTCCTATTAAATCAAAATTCCCACCAGCAGCTGGCAACGGGTCCAGAAACTTTTGAGGAGCACTGCTCAGTGTAACAGGCCTTTGAAGTCTTCCAGTGCTGTTTTAGCATTCATCACATCCCTCCTCCCTCTCAAATGAGCCATGTATGATTTATAGCTCATTATCAAGAGTTCGACTTTGAAGTAGAAGTCATAACAAGTACTCCAGATCATCCCAAATATAAAAAGGAAAGAACATATGAAAGATTTAAAAAGAAAAGAAGAAATGCCAGCAGTCTAAAGATGAAACAGCAAAGTCATTCTTCTGCCAGCCGCTGGGAGGGGTGGGGAGTATCGGGAGCAGGGGAAGTAGGGCAGGGATTAGCTACCTGTCGATCCGGCAACCGCAGTGCTGGCCAGCCGCGAAGGCGACCCCGGCCGCTCCCGCGGGGAGCGAGGACTCCGCGCGCGCCCTTCCCGCCCCCGCCCCGGCCCCCTCAGGAGCCGCGCGGCCCGCGCCGCAGGGGAGCCCGCCAAACCCCCTCGAGCGGCACCGGGCCTGAGCGTGGCTCCAGGCCAAGGCCGGGGGAAATTGCTCGGTTTTCAATGCAGCTCGGTTTCCATACGCTGCATTTTGGAAACTACAGCGCCAGAAAAAGCAGTGAGCCACCACTTGACCTCTGCCAGACACAAAGGGTGCAGGAAAAAGCATCTTTTACCAGATGAATACAGCTGAAGAAACATGCTTTCAGGCACACAATCCCTTTCCCTAATGTCCTTGAACTCAATGAAAGGTATTACAGCTTCCCCCAGCTTTTCTCACGGTTGGATCCTCAGACTATCATAGCCACATCAGCCTTTTTCAACCTCTCGTGAGTCCTCCCCCTGCAAGATGAAGAGCAGCTTTTATGAAAAAAATTCAGCTTTGCTGCAAACCAGGTAAGCTGATTTGTAAATGCAGCTTACCATGCCAAAGAACAGCTGCACCTGTCAAAGGTGAATCAGCAAATTCTAGATTTTAAAAAAAAATAATTCAGGACTTGGTATAAAAAAAAAACCAACCAGCTAAAATTGTTACAAATAAAGGAACTTTAATTGGCAGGTAATACAGAACAGTCCAGTCAGTGGCAGACCACCACAGTATTTACAGAACGCAGCAGCAGTGCCTGGTGGCAACAAATGAGATCCTTATCCTACAGCTGGAAAGTCGCTGAAGTCTGTGACATTCCACTATAAATATAGGTGTTATTAAAAATTACAAACTGCCCTGTAATGACTTTGATAACCTCCTGTGCAGCAGCTCCTGTAAAGGGGAACAAAAAAAAAAAAAAAACAAACCAGAAGGTAGTTAGCAGGTTATATTTGAAAACCCGTAAGAGAATGTTATTTATTTAGAACTCACTACGCTGGAATTATTTTGGAAGTGCCTGACAGAAATCCTAGGAGGAAAAAAATGCCTTTTGGCACCTCTCAGTGGAAGAGAGGCTCAGAAAGCTGTTACTTCAAAAGTTAGCTTTACATACTTTGCTGTATATACTTTCTCTCTCCATGTACATACACACACAGAATAAAAATGTGTGAGCAGACAGACCCATGCAAGTTGTGACCTCTATGAATGAAACTGAGAAGTTAAATTAAACAATGTCATATGCAGATAAACTGTACAATAAATTGAAGGGTCACTTCACTGTGATCCCTTTGTGTTCTCCTGTAGTATGAAATATTCTATCATCTCTTCAGAAGTTATCTTTACATATTTTTCTAAAGCACTGCACATACCAGGTTTCACTTGATCAGAAAAAACTCCTATATCCACAGAGTATTTAATACATAATTCAGCACTGCATGAAGCCAAATAAAGAAGGTAAGTTAACTGATGTATCAACTTTGGGCATCCATTAAAACATATTTAGTTTTTATAATACCCGCAGATTGAATTAAGGTAAGCAGTCAAGGCTATTTATAGTTAACAGATACTTAACATAAGTGTATTGTGTTGAAGGAAAATGTGTACTGTTAATATTACTACAATTACTCCTTTATTTTTTTCTCATCTCAAAGCCTCTTTCAAGCATTTTATTTTCAAACACATTTTTAAGATACTAGAGTTGATCTACTGAGATTATTTTTCCAGTTTATTTGGTTTCTTTTACTGACTCTAAACCCTTTCCATGTCTACTTTTTCTATATAGCATAGGAGGTCACATCTGAAGAATGAAGGGGGAGGATTTTGTTCTAATACTACCTTTGACTGCAGTCTGTGATTACAGTCTTTGCTCTGACAATAAAAAGTAATTAGTACAGTGGAGATTCTGACTCACGTTTGCACAAGAGCAGGTCTGTTTGTACGGACCTTAGCAATACAGTGACATTCTTACCTCCCATGAAGGCAGCAATAGCATGTGGCTCAGCAGCTCCGTAGCGACAACTGGGTAGCAAAGTAAAAGTTAGTATTTTCAGGTCAGTTTTACTGACAAAGTGACACTTAAGATCTAATACTTACAACTCATGAACATAGTCATCTTTCACCACTACAGACAACCCATGTTCTTGTAAGAAACCAGTAAGGCATGATTTTAGTTTTCCAATATCATCTTCTACCTGATAGTTGCAGACACCTGGAAAATAAATTAACTGTGACACAATTTTAAATTAAGGGTTTAAATGGCAGCATAAGTATTTTACTTTTCTGAAAAGTCTCTAAGCCAATATATTAAATTATTAATACTAGACTAATAATAATTTAATATTCTGTTGACATTACTCATTATAATGACAAATTACAGCATAGCTGAACTGATTCATAATCTGTGCAACCCATTTCAGTGATACCAATTCAGATAAATTCCCCAAGTTCCCAAAGAGACAAAATTTTTCCTTGAATTTTCACATTCTTAAAGTTAGATTAATACGGAAACAAAACCACAACAACATATTTGTAGTTTATAACCAGTATTATAGTAACTATTGGATCTTTTTTTTTCTTTTGATGACATTAAGTAACTCCAGTATTAACATACCTGGGTATCTACCGTGCTGCTTATAAAATCTATCTACAACTCGTAGCATCAAGTACAGCACTAGTTCACTGTCTGGGTTATCCATATGGGAAACTGAAAACAGCAAGAGAACTGGTTAGCTAGTACAGATGAAATGGAAAAAGAAAGGCTTTGAATTACATGAAATCAAGTATTTCCCATGTGCTTAAACTGTAAAATCTGCAGTAGAAAGGAATCTTAATGAAAACAGCCTGCAACTGAGAATCTCAATGAGTCAACTGTCAGATACATGATTTTGACTCCAGAATGACAAACCATACTGTAGGTATTTTATATAAACTGTTCAGTGAAGATATTAATGTTTCAACTCTGACAGCTGCCACAACATTAAAGGGGATATTCCTTAGTTATAATTCTGGGATGTGAAACGTATGCTTCATGTATTTAACTGTAATGACTGTAATTATAAAACAGGTCTTAAATCCCTTTACAGCTCAGTAGTCTTTCTAAATACTAACTACTACTTAAATTACATTGACATTACTAACTAATTCAAGAAGCTTTCACTCAAATTACAAATACTACGAAACTTACATATACACAAAATGTATACACTTCATATATACATTTTGTCCAAAACATTCCGAGGACTTGTATACACTTAATTTAAACAAACTTTGATTAAAACAAAAAAGCTGGAAATACTTTTTAATTTATGCAGGTTCAAAAAATAAAATGCAGTATTAAGTAACTAGTTTGCTAGTTCCCATACTGAAAAGGTAAGCTGAGACAATTATTCTCATTTCCTTGGTCAGGTGAAGCACCTTTCCAGCTCTGTCAGAAATAACTGAGGTACAGAAAAGAGAAGTTTGAAGAAAACACTGGTTTATTTATGTGCTATCAAAAATAAAATCTGCACGGGAAAAATCCCGAAAGATGCATCAATCTGTAAGGTCATTTTTGAACTTTCAAAATCAAATTGAATTCAACATTCTAGACTTGAAACAACCCCATACTCCTAGGTGATGCCAAATTATAAAACCACATAATGAAACAGAACACGTAACATACAATTCATCTTGGTCACAAAACCATTTCAAGTTGAAAATGCAATTAAAGTATGTGCCAAAAATGAGTACTTACTGATTTCATCCTTATTAAAAGTGTTTAAACCATATTCTTCAGACAGAGATCTACATCGTACTACTCGAAGAAAAGCTGAGTTGCTGCCTAAGCAGAGGGTGCAGAAAGGAGAGCATTACCTACTTGAATGCATCACCAATTACTAAATCTTTGTAAGTCTGCATCTCTGATATGCTAAACATGAAAGACTAAGACTTACCAAAATTTAATTTAACACTTTTCTGTTTCTTCTAGTAGCTTGCAGTAATAAAAACTGCAATTAAACTGTTAAACTACATTTAGGTCTATGATCACAAGTATTTTAGTGAAATACTTTGTGCTTATTTACTTGTAGAATCTAAACATCTGTTAATGTAACAGCTCACAACACATGTACCTCTTCTACAGCAATTCATCAAATCACACCCATCAATTTGTCTTCCTCTTCCATGTTGCAAATGAACATGGGTTCTTTTAATCTTCCACTACATCTACCACTGTCTCGCATATGCTCAATTAATATTCTAACAGTACAGCTACAAGCAGGAAACGGTTCTTCTCCAGTATCATTGCTATGAAACAATCTAATGTGCAGCTACAACCTAGGACTCAAAATGAGGAACAGTGAGGTTCCCAAAACAACCATCAAATTACCAATTAACGCAGGGGCAGCACGCTCTTGGCTACATGCTTACAGAATTTTCCAGATGCAGGGAGACTTAGCCAGGCTGCTGTGTGGACACGGACACATATGGAGAACAGACATAACCTGAAATGCCACTAACAGCACTACTGACTGCATCGCTGTTTACCTTTTCAGACTACCAGAAGTTTACAGAGCCTGCACTTTGAAGTCAGTATCACAAAATGGGCAAGAGTGATTAAGTACTAATCACAAAAAGCAGAGGGCATCTACTACCTGTTGATTGGACCTGAAAAAGTATCCGATCTTTTAAAAGCTAACCTTTATAGACTCACTATTAAGAGATGCTGAACATCTGTTACTTCCACTGAAGATGGGGGATGTGACTGCTAAGCACTTATTTGAAAAATTCAAGTACTGAGTTACTGATTAGTAACTACATTATCATTCAAAAATTTGATTATTCGACATTTACATAAACACAGCAACAGAATCCAAGCATACTCACAAAGCAATTTTAATTCTCTTTCTGAAATAGATTCAGGTGCCTAAAAGAGAGAATATATTCATTCCAGTACATGCAATAACCAGGGAATTCGTATTTTCAGAGATACTCATATATTCATTGTGAAATAACTAGTCATTCTTGTAAAAAAAAAAATTAAAAAATCTTAAATTGTAAATAATATATCCCTGTATGTTTTTTATTTTTATATAACCAAACCAAAAGTGATAAATAAAACAGACCACAGATCTTAAATTTCATTAGAACTTACTAAAGCCTTTTGAAGAAAATGAGGTAATTAAGCTTTCTCTTTTCATATCTGTCTCCTGTGACATTTTTCTGTACAGAATGTCAGGGTAAAAATATTTCTATCCTGTCAGAAAGGCCGTACATTTGTAATTACCTTGCCTAGGGATTGTAACAATTTAGCAGCATGGTTAGCCACAGCAGCAATATCCTTCTTTGCTTTTTCACGGTATCTGATAATAATAAAGAAGTGTTAATAATTACACCATTAAGCCATCAACTTCACAGTGAAGACCTTTTCTTTTTGTTTTATACTATAAAGACAAAATACAAGCCATATGAATGGAAGTGAGCTACCTCAAAGCCATGAATGCACTCATTACTTCCCTGTATGACTGACTGGCATGGCCGAGCTGTTCACTAAACGTGTGGCTTAGAAACCGGTTAAAATGGAAATGAGTATTACTGCCAACAGTCAGAGCAAGAATATTAAGTAGTTTCAGAACAGCTGTATGTCCTCCATTGGGTTTCTAATATTGCATTTATTTCTGTTAAGACCTACAACTACACAAACATCTCAACACAGTATTTAATAAAATTCAATTTGAGAGCTCATTTTAAGGAACTGTAATTGTTTTATCTGCAAATTAAAACCATGTAATGCTTACTGAAATTGAGAACTGAAGCACATAACAATCTGAAAATTCAGGACTGAAAAAATTAGTGTATCTGTGCAAATTCAAGCAATTATGTTTTCATTTAGAAAATAACGTAAGTTCTTGGCTTTACTATCATTATACAGAGTAACTTCCACAAAGCAATAGCGACCAATTATTTTAGACATGTAACATTTGTATTTTTATATCCATCTTTTTAATGCTATTTGTCACAGTTCTGAGGCATGTACCTCTAGAATTACAGATTTAATTTTTGTTAGTAAACACTATTAAGGCACACAATGCTTTTTCAGAATCTGTGGAGAAACAATGAAAATCTACTAGAAATACTCCTGTCCTATTTGAACAATTCAACAGTACAACTGCACAGACAATAAATTTAACAAAGATACTGCTTCATTTTAAAGATTAAGAAATATTAAATATCTAGGAAACTAGAGTTTCTGTAGCCAGGCTGACATACATCTTGAGGAGAAAAAAATGAAAGATGTGTTTAAGCAACAATTTGCTTTGGACAGCAGTAGCTGGGCTATGGGATCTACTATCTACAGGAAGGTCTTAACTAGATCTGAAATGAAGAAAAGCAATCATTTACTACCCAACCTGAGGAGACAAGGATGCATGGAAGGCTTAGGCCCTGGTTCCAAACAGCAGAGAGCATCTACACAGGGAGCAGGTTGCCCAGGCTGCCATGCTTCCCACATCCCTCCTCACCCTGGTCCCACATACGCACTTTTTTTTTTTTTAATGCAGGAATTCATGCACTTTCTGAGGTCTGAAATCATCACCATTTGCTACCATTAGTAACTATTAAAGAAAAAAATTGTATACTTACACATTTTGCAATTTGATAAATTTATTGGAGTCTGCTATCATATCAGGAATAGTGCCCCGGACTGGCAAGCTTCCTTGCCCCTCATTTGCCACGAACTCCTTTACAGCTCGAGCCAAAATCCAGAAGGAGGGTGACTGCAAACGCACAAGAGACAGTCAGGTATACAAATATTATTTATGATGCTTTTTCTGCATTTAAGTCTTACCCTTAATTACTCATTACCTGCTCTGTAAGATTTATGCAGCAATCATCATTAAAAATCTCTTCAATGCACCTTGGAATCTAGAAAAAAAAATAAATAGTTTGTATTTACTCAACTTTCAATTTCGTGAATTATCTCAACACTCATTACATAGGTGATCCAGCTCTAAGCAACCTCAGTTTCATACCAAAATCTCTTCTGAATCTTACAGTCGGTGCTTCTCAGACATATTTGAAACAGTAGCACTGCCTAAGAACGAGGCACACACTTCTGCTCAAGATGAACGTTACAACCAAAATCCTACCTTATTTCCATCTTCTACATGGAAGATGTAAAAAAACCTGTTAGCAGCATCAGCAAAGGGTACTACCAGTCCCAGCTGCTCATTCTACCTGCTAGAGGCAGAGCAGCAAAAAAGCTGGGGAAATGAAGAGGGGCTGCAAAAGTGAGAGTGTTTTGACTCCTTAATTGCTGCAGTTCAGTCTGGCACATAAACTGAAATAAATCACTATTAGCCCAGGACATGGCTTGTAGTGCTCAGATGTCAGCACTAAGTTTTACCTGCTGCTTTCTTGGGAGATTTAGCATGACTGTCCAAGCAAGGATCAGCACAGTTCAAATAAAAATGCAATGTAATCTAGAAAGAATCACAGAATGTGCTTTTACCTCACGTAGCTTCTGCAATTTACCATGGATAAGAGATTAAGGAAATCAGAGGTCAATTCTAAACCACGAGTTACTACTTCAGGATTATTTAAAAACAATGAAAACTTCACTTTTAATGTTTTTTAAGCTTGATCAGTTTATGAAAGGAATTTCATAATATATTTCTTCAAGAGGAAGGTACTGAATTTGCCAAGTCAAAGGTCCCTTGCAGCACTTCATTTTTATACAGAATAAATAATATAGCAAGCAGCTTCAATACAGCACATGTATTCATATATACATGTATTCACATATACATGTATTCTGAGTCTCTCTCTTAGCAATGTATTTAAATCTGACATCATCCACACCAGTGACTGCCAATTCTTTTTAACTGTAATGAGCACTTCACAGTTTAATCAACAAAAGACAATCTGACAGTCTAAGACAGGAATACACTACTAATGAACTCTGGTTACTGACTCATTTTTTACTTGAATTCAAGTTTTCAGGAAGGAAATGTAGCTTCCTTGCATGAGCAAGGAAACAAAGTAATTTCCATAAGTTACAGTGCCACCTAGTCTAGGTCTATTTTACTACACATTATTTCAGTTTTAAAAATCGTACTAATCCTGTTTTACCTATATATAAATGTTGCAAATGGAATTCCTGTCCTAAAAGTGCGTATTATGTTCTGAAAAAATGAGGTAGTTGAAATTTCTTCGATTGTGTCATATAAATGTTTATTTTACCTCTGTGGTATTTAATGCTGTATTCACATTTTTTATAGCTTCTTCAAAGTTTTCCTCATCTTCTGGGGTCCCATTTTCATTCCTTAAGATACCTTATAGAAAAAAAAATTAAAAATACACAATCCCCTGAATTACATCTCATCATTTAGGTCTTACCAACAGAGCACCAACAGAGCAAAAAATTCAATTACCAGTAAGATGTACTGATAAAACCAACTACATATATATTCTGCATGTGACGTTAAAGAGAAGTTATTTATAACAAAAATACGAATTTGTGTGAGAAAGAGTAAAGTTTCATAATCACTAAATTAATGCAGATGGTGGGAAAAAGGCAATTCAACCCTTCCCATTGCCAGTCGTGTTGTGGTGGGTTTTTTTTGTCAAATTTGGCAAACACTTATGAACCCACACAGCAAGCCAGGCTAAGAAATGGACTCCACTAAAAACCTAATTTAACCAAAGGTAGTGACTACAGATCAGATCAGTTCCCTAGCCCAACCTGGGGATAAGGGCGACAGAACCACTCAGCAATTTGCACACAGGCCAGCTTTAAATGAGGAAATACCAAAAATTCAGTTAATATTTTTATTCTACAATCATTTAAGACAATGTATTTCTACATCTTAAAAATCCCTCATTAATGTTAGCACCCACAAAGGGTATTAGATTGAAACATCTGCAAAAATGAAGTTTGTTCACATACTGGTTACAGTGCATTCAGTCACTACATCATTTTTCTCTCTGTCTCTTGACTGGTTATTTAGAGCTGCAATGATTACCAGCAGGTTGATGGGTCAACTGACTGATCAAATACTTGCAGTTAATAACAATTTCAGTATCAAAAGCTTTCCTCTTTGTCACATTTTCCATGTTAAACATCAACATTTTGTACAGGAGTCTCTTCAGGCCTTTTCTCCCGCCCACATCAAAACATACTCTTGATCGTAAACAGCAAACAGTAAGAAACACTGCCAAACTGCATTTATAAGCAAATCTGGGATCTTAAGGTCCACCTGTACAAAACAATCATTTAGCAGAAAAGTCTTAACTGCATATGCCAGCAGATTTTCATAAATTAAGCCTGGGAGAACTTCTGATTATTTTTCAGATACTACCCTACACATTTCTGCCAGTATGAATAAATGACTCCTACGACATATATTACCTTGCCGAATCAGTTGTCTGAAGGCTTCTTTTTCTTTGTAACTCTTAGGCAACTGATCACTTCTCTAAATTTAAAAACACAAAAACATTTTGTCTTTAAAATATCTACTACTACTAAGCTCATTGTGTTCAGACTGCTGAACTCTAGTTTGTCACTGTTCACATACATTTACTTGCATTTCAATTATTATTTTTATGATTCCACCTTGTTTTCTTTGTTACACATTGCCAAAATAATCTAGTATAGAAAAGACACATCTAAAGTAATAATAGTTACAGACTCATTACTTATCCAGTTTTGCAACATACCTCGTTGAACCATTTTGTTAGATACTTGGCTACAATCACAACCCATGGAGTGTGGCTATGGTCCTGTAATTAAACAGCAGAGAAATCTTTATCAAATTGAGAAAAGATAAAAACGAGAGACAAATTGAAAACCTATCTTAAATGTAAACTCCTAACATCCCTTCCACTCTTGTGTAGAAACACAAGACGTGCCAGATTTTGATTCAGAAATAACATTCTCTAACTACTATAAAACAATGTATTAAATTATTATTGCTTTACTTAAAAGAAGGGTGGCTGAGCAAAGTTCTCCAACATTTTTCTGGAGTGGAACTTATGTTACGCACCAATACCCACAGTACAATGCTCTGCAGCATAGGTAATCATAAAAATAATAAAAAAATGGGGGGTGAGGGTGAATCAGTCTAACAAAAGATTAAGTTGTCCAAGAATATTCCTTACTTCCAAGACCCCCACTTGCTTAAGATTTAAATACAGACTGTAACATTTTGGCAAAGGCGAAAAATAGTACCTCGTGACTGATTCTACAGTTGCCTCTGCTCAGATGAGACTCAGCACCAAAAAAAGTCATCTGCCAAGAGCAATTTTCATAGAATCCCTGTTCTATGCCTGCATCTGTCTTAGAGCACATAGTGCAAACCACATACCAACCTTTTTGTCCATATGATCCAAGTCATAAGACTGAATGTGTTCCCTGAGTTCTGGAAATGGTTTGTCCAGTCTCAGATCTTCCAACATATTGTCAGGATGAGATTCAACAACTGAAAAAAAACCCACAATCCATTTCATGGTTTTATGTCTGGCCTTCAAAACAGAGCTATACATCAAATACAGTGCATCATCTGCTCGTGTAACTGCTTGATTCTCAAAATAAGTGTTTTGTGTAAGTTAACTTTAATGTCAGGATAATATCCAATTTCATTTTTTGTTGCAGTCCATAATTTCTATGCATTCCTCAAAGAACGCTCTTGGTGATGAACTGCAAACTATGTAAGACTTAACAAATACTAAGTCACAAGATGGGGGGGGAAAAAAATCAAAGTAACATTATATATTGAAGCTTTAAACCTTTTAGAGAAGTCTTTATCTCAGAAAGCCCTCTTACCTGTGTGTTCTTTAATAATGACTCTCATATAACCAACCAGCCCATAAGTCCTGCAGACCAGCAGAGGAACGTTAGAATTCCAGAGAAGTTCAGCCAAGCGCAGCAACGTACTGTAAGGAAAAACATTTTTTTTTTCACATGTACAAAAGGACAACAGTTAACTACAAAACTTAACTCTTATACAAGTCACTTGTTAAAGAGAAGTCTTCTATGAGAGACATTTAGTATTACCATGATTCTAAGCATATATAAGCTGATTAATTTTATATGTGAATTTACACTAGGTTAGAAATATATTTATCCATTAGCTTACTTGTATTTTACTCCCTCCTTCCAAATGCTCCAAATATCAATTAAACAAAAAAGTTCAATGAGTTGTGAAAGAAAGAAAAAAAGAATTAGATCTGTGTGTTGCACAAACATAACTTCCAGTATGGGCAATTCCAATCAGAGGTTTCTGAATAGCACATAAGAAAGATTCTCAAATGCCTGCAAGGGAGTCACCACTTCCCAGAGGCAAGTTGGCTCTTGTTTCTCAGACAGTATCTCTAGCTCCTCTATAAGTAGGGGGAGGTAGAAATACATGAAGTATGAACAACAGCCACTTCCTTACAAAAGCGAGACTTAACTATTCATCTAACCAAGAACCTCTTGCCTCTGTGGAGACAGCTTGTCCACTGACACAGAAGCATGCTCTTCTCCCCCAAGTTTCTCAATACTCTGAGAGTTGTCATTTTTCATCTTTCATCTGTTTACTAGAAGGCAGCATGGGAGAGGCCTTCCAGCAGGAAGAGGTTAAAAAAATTTAAAAAAAAAAAATCAAGAACTTCTGGTCTTTATATGGGCAATGTAATTACATACGGGGTAAAATGGAAAGACCTACACAAATAATAAAATACATTTGCAAAAATCTAAAGGTATCACAGCTCCTATTATCTGTTAGGTTTTACATAAGAAGAATACTTGGTTATAATGATTTTGGACCAGAAACAACTGTCACTGCAGAAGAGTACTTGACATAGAAAAATACACCTGGAGACAGCACCCAGGAGTCAGGCATGGATCTGAAACAGATTTTAAACTATGTATTACCGTATAAGAAGGTCCACAAAAAAATGCCATCATTTACTGTAACTTCCCTTCACAGTGACAGAGTTCTGTTTTGCCTAAGTTTTCCTGCAAGAATATGCCTGCAGTTGAAACCTGCTCTTTCAACTAAATGAAAACAACCAACCAACCTTAGATGATTCTTTACCTTTCTGGCAGTTGTGTTGCAACCACCAGGTTAAACCGATTAAAAAAGGAAGGGTCATTGTCTAGAAGTTTTTCTGGACTCTAAGTAGTAGGAAACAAAATAAAAGAAAGTCAGGAAACACTGTGAAAATTTCTGAATACAGAGCAAGTCTGTTCAACATTGAATGTAAAGTGTTAAGCTATAAAATTATGATGAAGTTATAAAATAACATTTAAAATACATAAAATGACTTTTTGCAAATAACGAAAGCTCTTCTTCCTCAAATGCTGTTCTATCACGAAGCTACTTAAGCTACAACACTACTAAGACAACACAAAGCTATTATTTCATACTTTTATCACCCTGTACAACAAGAAACATACAACCAATTTAGGGAAACAAACCTCTTCAACAAAGTTTCCAGAAACGTCGTTATTCAATTCTTGCAAGAGCTCAGTGGCACTCTGGGCACGATTCTGTTTCAGAACAATCAAAACAAAGTTTAACCTCTTGAAATGTAATTTATATAATATATCTGTACTACTTATGCTAGATGCTTAAAAAATAAAAAAAGGACTTCATCATAAGGCTAGGATTTCTTATTCTAAGCCTTGCTTATCTGAAGAAAAAATAAATCCCTTAACAGCAGACACTTGTTTGAAACCTTTTTTTCTATTATTATTTTAAAAACGAAAATTACGTGACAGCTATTTATTAATCTCCAGGAGTTACCTATGCCTTTTCTATTCTCTTCTTTTTGTGATATTTTTTCCACTCATCCACTTCTCTACTCTTAGCTTTACTCTTTCAACCACAATTCTCATCCACCTTATACTTCCAAAGATGTTCTTAACCATATCCTGTTCATTTTTTCCATTAGCATTACTCCTAACACTACATTTCAGCATCTATTCAATACTTTCATGCCTTCAATACACCTAAAGTGACATTTGTTATCTCCTTACCTGACCAATATGACTTCTCTGTAGAAAGAAACTGAAAAGGAGACAAGAAAAAGTCATATGTGAAGTTCTATTTTGAAGAAAAACAACATTAAAGCTACATTTTGTAGTGCAGAGTATGTTGCTCACTCTCATACACAAGAAACCCGAGTTCTCCCTTAAATCGGCTTTTCTTCTCCCCACCACTGTAATATTTTCCTCATGATCAGTTTCTTAAGGAAACTTTCCCACACCTGAGCCACAAATCTGAAAAATAAAACATGCCAAACTTCTCTAGAAGCCAGGACCATACTGCAGTCTTAACATACAAAAACAGCAACTAAAAAAACTATGTAAAATTTAGCAGCTAATATCAAAATGATCGTGCATGCTGTATATGTCACAAACATCCAAACCCACAAAAGACCTAGAGAAATGTACAGAGGCTTTTAAAACTATTAAGAATTTTATAGGATTTTCTTAACAAGTATAGAGATGGAACTACTTATGAAACCCTGTTACTTCTCAGTTTCTATCAGAAACTAGTAACAAACCTACTTATTTCCGACATCTTCTCCAGAGACCTGATTGCCATCGACAATTGTAAATGAACCAACACCTTGGGAGGAAAAAAATCGCTATGAATAACTAGGCATTATGAAATGATCAGATACGCTGCAAAGAGAATACAGAAGAGAGATCTACTTACCTGGTAGCACTAAGTTTTTGAGTATTTCGGTTCCTGTCGCTGTTGCGTTTATCACACAAACATGGGCAGATTCTAAAGCTTCTTGTCCGTGGTCACCCCACAATCTATATTGGGATGGAAGCAGAAGCGTTCTGAATTTATTTCATTTTGGATTTTAAAGCCCATATAAAAAAAATGAACAAAATCTAAACAATCACAAATAGAGGCTAGCATACTACTTTCCATTCACTGTTGAGAGGAGCTAAATAGCACTAACCAAAATAAGCTTCCCTTAAGAAAACTTACTGTGACAAACTTGGAACTTTCTAAGGATCAACCCAATTTTACTGACATTTCATTTTCTCCACCTTTGTACTCTATACCATATGAACGCGCACACCATTTTCTGTTGTATCATATTTAACTTCAAAAATCAGCATGGGTCAAAACATCCCTTACACAACTTCATCCTAAAATTGAATGCTCCCTTTTTTCAGACGTTTTATTATAAATAATACATTTTTATGTTTTTTATAATTTATAATACAGGACACTGAAACATACAAGCAGATGTAAATCAGTCTCGACGAGTTTGGTAGTGTATTTCAGACATCTATAAAATACTATTCAGGCCAAAATGGGGACATGGCTGTGCTCAGTGACAAACGCCCCACTGATTTCACACGGGCTGTAATTTTACTCTCTTCAGCTGCAGGAAGGTTACTGAAGAGACAGAGCAACGCATTGCAACTACTGCTAAGACTTTCAAATGTGTGCCAGCATGTGAAAATTAACCCCTGCCGTGCTCCAAACACGGGCTGCCTCCAGTACAAGCCGCCCTTCTCTCATGTAACTTTACCCTTTTCCGCGTTTTTTCCCTGTGCCGGCCAAACGCTCGGGCAGCTGCTCGCCGAACCCGCTAAGTGACCGGCCCACAACGACACTAGCTCGGGCACAGCCTCGCCCCTCCACGGGCTCCTCCCGCCACTCGCAGGGCACGGCCTGGCCGGCCGGAGCCGGCGGCTGCCGCCCCCCCAGGGGAGCTCCGCGGGCGGCGGCGAGCGGCCCCGTCCGGGCAGCGCAGCCCCAGGCTGGCCCCGCGCCGCGCCGGAGGCCTGCCGCTCCACCGGGCCGCCAGAGCCGCGGGAGCGCGGGCTGCGGCCCGCGGCCAGAGGCAGGGCCAGGCGCCGCGGCAGCCCGCTCTGCACCCGGCCAGGGCGGGGAGAGGACGGGGACAGGACGGCGCCATCCCCGCGAAGCCCGCGCGGGGCACGCCGCAGCCCCGCCGCGCTACCTCAGCTGCCGGTCGTATCGCTGCTCCTTCAGGCTGGCCTCGCCCGCCTGCGCCATCGCCGCACGCTCCCCGCTGCAGGCACTGCGCAGGCGCGGGCGGGCGCATGCGTGGGGGCGCCGGGCGGCGGGGCCGCTGGGGGGCGCTGGGGGGCCGGGCGAGGTGGCGCCTCCCGGGAGCGGGCGGACCCTGCTCTGCCTCGGTGCTCCTCGGCTTCCGCCTCACCCGCCGCCCCCTCCGGCTCAGGGCCGGGAGGCGCCCGCGGCGCTGCCTTGCCCGCGTGGTCCCCGCGGGAGCGGTCCGGTGCCTGCGGGCTGCGCCCCGAACGGCACCGTCGTGCCGCCCTCCCCGGGCGCTGGCTGCGGCTTCCTGGGCCGGGGCCGGGCGAGCCGGCGCGTTCACTGCGCCCCCGCGAGCAGGGACACCGCTAACGGGCGTTAGAATCATAGAATCATAGAATGTTTTGGGTTGGAAGGGACCCCTAGAGGTCATCCAGTCCAACCCCCCTGCAGTGAGCAGGGACACCGCTAACTAGATCAGGTTGCTCAGAGCCCCGTCCAACCTGGCCTTGAATGTTCCCAGGGATGGGGCCTCCACCACCTCCCTGGGCAACCCGTTCCAGTGTTTCACCACCCTCGTTGTAAAGAATTTCCTCCTTATATCCAGTCTAAACCTACCCTGGTTTAGTTTAAAACCATTACCCCTTGTCCTGACACAGCTGGCCCTACTAAAAAGATTTTCCCCATCTTTCCTATAGGCCCCCTTTAGGTACTCAAAGGCCGTAATCAGGTCTCCCCGCAGCCTTCTCTTCTCCAGGCTGAACAAGCCCAACTCCCTCAGCCTGTCCTCATAAGAGAGGTGCTCCAGCCCTCGGATCATTTTTGTGGCCCTCCTCTGGACCCGCTCCAACACTTCCATGTCCTTCTTGTGCTGAGGGCTCCAGAGCTGGACGCAGTACTCTAGGTGAGGTCTCACCAGAGCAGAGTAGAGGGGCAGAATCACCTCCCTCGACCTGCTGGCCACGCTTCTCCTGATGCAGCCCAGGGTACGGTTGGCCTTCTGGGCCGCCAGCGCACATTGGCAGCTCATGTCCAGCTTTTCATCCACCAGCACCCCCAAGTCCCTCTCGGCAGGGCTGCTCTCGATCCTTTCTTCCCCCAGCCTGTATTGATACTGGGGGTGACCCCGACCCAGGTGCAGGACCTTGCACTTGGCCTTGTTGAACCTCATGAGGTTCACACAGGCCCACCTCTCCAGCCTGTCCAGGTCTCTCTGGATGACATCCCGTCCTTCTGGTGTGTCAACCGCACCACTCAGTTTGGTGTCATCCGCAAACTTGCTGAGGGTGCACTCGATCTCGCTGTCTAAGTCATTGATGAATATATTAAACAGCACCGGTCCCAGTACGGACCCCTGAGGGACACCACTCGTCACCGGTCTCCATCCAGACATTGAGCCATTGACCACTACCCTCTGGATGCGACCATCCAGCCAGTTCCTTATCCACCGAAGAGTCCACCCATCAAATCCATAGCTCTCCAATTTAGAGAGAAGGATGTTGTGGGGGACTGTGTCAAAGGCTTTGCAGAAGTCCAGATAGATGACATCCATTGGTTTTCCTTTGTCCACTCTTGTTGTCACACCATCATAGAAAGTCACTAGGTTGAATCTTGCGCGAATAGGTGAAAGCATTCGTGTTGACACAGAGATTTTAGCAAATCCAGTCGGGATATGAGAAGAGCTGCCGTCGTTGTTCAATGGAATTGAGATGGCAGTTTGGAAAACGGTGGGAAAAAATTGTGCTGAGAAAGCAGGCCTTGATGTCTTTGGGGGACACTGAAGGCAATGGGAATCACCAGCACAGAAACATAGGACACTGTTTCCTTCAAGAATATATAGCTAAAAATAAGGTGCCATTCCTGGAATTTACGTTCAAAATGGATATTTCTCTTCATCTCTCAACCTACTTTCTGGCATGAAGTTTTGAAGCATTGTACAGCAGTCTGAGTCAGAAGCCCTGCAGATGCCTGCATTCAGAAAAGTCAGTTTAGGTACATTTTGCTGAGATGGTGTACATTATTGCAATTAGTTCTATTTAGTATTGAGACAACAAAATCTGAAATCTGTTGCACCTATGTACTTCTGTCACAAAAACCTTCCCATATAGGATCAATATAGATTGTACTATGAAAGTGTACAAAAAAAGAGAAAACTTGCACATCTTTAAAAATGTCAACTAACATCTCTGGCACTGAGTTTCTACAACAAAAGAGAGGTCCTAAAATACGTCCCATTGTTCCAGCGGATTTGCTAACCCATAAAAGGGTATTCTGTTATCCACTTAATCTGCATCTCTTTAGTAAACTTAATTTGCTATATATCTGCTGAAATGAAGTATACAACAGTGCAATTATAATTTAGTGGTTTATACCTTGCAGATGATGTTGAAATAGAATACAGTGCTTCCTCTTTTGTTTTCCCAGATACAGTATCTCCTCCAAAGTTTGTTTTTCCCAGGCTTCATGTTTGCTATGTCACAGTAAATCTTTCCTTCTGTTGAAGTTCTAGTGACTGTTGCAATATTTTTAGGAATGTTCTGTTTACCAAAATAAATAGTTGTCTTGTTCTGTTCTTGCTATCTCTTACAATTACCCAGTTTCAACTGGACAAACCATAAATTACAATCATCATTATTTCAGACTTAGCTCCAAAATATAGTCCCCATTTCTGATATAAAGCAGCCAAGTGTATAGCTTTAAAAGTCGAAGACAAGTAATAATAAAAAAATGGCACATCAAGGCTGGGAAACTCCGAGGGAGCCACATACCCCATTCCTCTTTTTCTGCCCCACTTTCCCAAGAATGTTCCAAATAAATTCCTTTTTTCTTCTTGGCTCTCTTGGCCCATATTTTATTCAAGTTTTTTCTCTTCCAGAATTGTCTATTGAGTTTATGCACGTCCTTTTTGTCCTTTTCTTCTCAATCCCTTCTTTACTTTGGGACCTTTCCCCGCCCCCCCCATGCCAGGAGGAGATTCCCACTAAGTGCTAAGTTCTTTCCCTTAGAAATCTCAGGAATCTCACTACGTAGCTGTGGGAGAAGAATTACCACTTTTAGCTCCTGAAGTTACACTGGGTGCACAAGAATCTCAATATACAGTCGTCACGTTTTTGTGTTTGCAAGGAAAAACTTGAGAATATAAAATTCAAAATTTCTATTGTCAATCAACAAGTATAGGCCGTTGCTTTTTAAATAAAATACTAAAAAATTTTTTAAAAAAATCTGGAATTATCCTGCTTTTTAATGTTTAGTGTTGGCAGTACACCCTCTGTTTATATTTACCTTGTGAAGTATTTCTGTGCAGTTTCTGGATTCATTATAGATTATTTTAATGGACACATAAAGAACAGATGTCACCTTAGTGTAACTCCCATTGCAAACTGCCAGCATTAGTAATGGCAATGTAAGAAGAGAGATGAGCTGCCTGGAAAAACAAGATACTCTTTCAAGAACCTGAGGTGAGGGCAAGCTCTGGAGTGATGAATGTTTTAGCATTTAATCTGTTCCTACCATTTGTACTTCAGAGGCTCTAGAGTGAGCAGCCTGTAACCAAACTGACTGTATTTCTGCCATATTTTTGTTCATAGGCAGTGACACATCAGCACACTCATATGCATTAAAGAAGGCACATGACACCTCATTCAAATACGTCACCATTATTAAAGATGCTCGGCAAAAATAATTGCCAAATTACTTAAGCAAAAGCACTTAAGAGTGCCATTTGGACATTCACCTTGGAACCAAATAACTGTTCTTTCATTTTACATCTCCGAAAATGCAGCTCTACCCCTCTACAGTGATGCAGTAATATATACCAAAATCATTATCCTCAAGTGACATCATCTCCTTGTGTGAATACCTCCCAATGACTCCAGACCTCTATTATAGAGACAGCTTGCCTTAGAGATTCAAAAATCCAATTTCCTCAAACCTGCAAAGCTTAATATATTCACATTGTATTTGGCATTCCAATCTTACTTGGAGATTTCTAACTGTAGTGGTTAGCTCTTATATAGTGATTTTAATAAAGGGAGCTCATTCAATCATAAAGAAAAAATGTTCCACATATAGGGATGGGACAACTGAAGCATTTGTTGTTAGTTCAGTATCACAATGTACTGACAGGTTCAGAAGAACCCATGTCCTTGTTCTAGGCTGCTGCCCTGTTCACTCATCATTACTGTCAAAGAGGAATAAAACTGTAAGTATGAAGACCAGGGAAGACAGAATTACTCTTTAAGGTAGCTTGAAACGTTTCACTGCAGTGGATGGAATTATATCATCCTGTTATTCCCTGCTAAGCAGATAGTTTTGAGATGTAGTCAAAGCCTGTGAGAAATTTGTGGAAATGACGAGTACTTCACTGTTAGCACAGCATTGGAGAAATCCACCCTTTGAGCACCTACCACTCTGTTCTTCTCACTTCCATAAGCACATGAGTGTGATGTAATTATCCTCAGTTCAAGCAGGTAACATTGAGATCAGAGTTAGATTACTACCACAACTTTTGAAGTGATAAATGATAATTTGAGGAAAGAATCAGTGAAAAAAGTCTTAAATGCAGCCAGTATCAAGAGGCATCAGGGTTACAGAATAATGTGGTATTTGTATAAGCTGCAGTATTACCTTAGCTTTAAGGAAAACTTCATATTTTCCTCAAAAAGGAAGAATGCTGATTGGATGGGGGAGCACATTAAACTGACGTATACACACTGGCTATCATTTATAGCTAAAATTTTATCCAAGCTGGTTTTTTTTTCCTTTCAGGTATTGTCATTCCCCCTTTTCACTTCTTCTAAATCCAACCATTTAAACCTCCATTTGTGGAGTCCCCTTCCTGCCATGTCTTCAGCATGCTTTCTCTTGTCTCAGAGTTTGTCCTATGCCCCGCCATTGTAGTCCGCATATGTAGACATCTATGTGGTTTTGAATGTGAAAAGATAAAAGCTAAAGTGCTGAATGGTGTCAAGTGTGTGTAGACTTCGGGCCACTTCAGTGGCACTGTGCCCTGCAAGCAAGATCTGAGCCACTGTTTTCAAGTTTCTCTTGAAAAGTGTTGCTCGGTATTCTCCATCTTGCATATGGTTTTCCCCGATCTACAATCTGCTTTTTTAACACACAAAAATCCTCTTCCATTTCTTCTTTTCACTGGTAAGTTGGTGGGTTTTGTACTTTTCCCCATGGTCTAGAACAGCTTTCTTGACTATTTCCATCTCTGTCTACATCTGGCTTCCCTCTCTACAAACACAGCACAGAGCCACCCAAGAATAAGAACCAAAGCATCACAGCTTCTTGCAGCTCACTTGTCCTACTAAGCAGCAAAGTAGTCTAACCCAACGGCAGCGCTGCTGCACTGCTTCCCCTATCTGAGTCACCACGAGGACCTGTGTGTGCAGACTCCGGCCACAGACATACCTGCAGTGTCGGTACCTGGTGCGTGTCAGGCCTGTGCAGGGACCTGAGTACATGACTACTTTAACAAAAATAAATTGAGAAGTTGACCTGAGGAAGTCATTGCAGAACTACTCTGTGGACACCTTTACAGCGGTTTACATCCCTTATTGAGTGATTTAGCTTGCATCAGTGAATCTCGAAGGTTTTATAGCTGAATCCTCTGGAAAGCTCCTGAGGAAATTAATTCTTACAAGGCAGTACCACAACATAAAAGTTGCATAAAATGCTTTCATTGATTTTTTCCTTCCATTTTCTTGATTGCATAGTAGAAGAATCCCTATTTCTGTGTGCTATTGTCTTTGTGAAAATCAATGTGTTCATACAATAATATAGCCTTGACAGACGGCATTTCCTCAGATCTAACAAAATTACTACCAAGGAGCCTTTTTTCTTGCCACAAAGGTGTCTTAAGACATTTTACAGCTGCAGATTGGGTATCTCATTGTAGCCTCTTCATGGGGTTGGCAGGATGCAGGCAACTACAGGATCATACCAGATAACCGAGGCTTCACAGATCAGCTCCTTTCTCTAGCCTGTTGTGTTCTGTTCCCTAATATAACCACACTTTTATTTCTGTTTTTTCAAAAAGTTTCTTTAGAGTTACAAAGAAAAAAAAGTCAGATTGCCAATGTATTTAATTTATTGGTGTGATTTTTACCTTCTTTAAAAGTAGCACGAGTAATTTCTTCTGAGATGAGAATGTTCTCCATCTCATCTAAGCACTGATTCTGAAGTTTTAATTACAAATCATGTGGCAACATCATTCATTCTTTGCAGCTGGAGAGAGTGTTTAAGGAAAGAGAGGCAGTAACTAGGTGATGTTTCCCCCTGCAGAACATAAGAGTGAGAAGGGCAGTTCCCATTACAGTCTGCACACCTTACTGTGCCCTGATGCTCAGAGCAGGTTACAGCTCTTGCTTCCTTGTGGTGTAGCATGAGAAAACACTACTACTTTTTCCTAAATTCAATCCCCATGCCATCTGGACAGTCTTGGTTCCTCTCTAAGTCCTGGGACTTCAGTTATCTCAGTTTTACTTTTTCCTTCTCCTGTGCTGAGTTAGCAAACAGAGCGAGCAGCAGCTGGAGCAGCCAAGTTGGGAGCAGGAGGAACCCGGGTGCTCTCCCTGTCCTGCAGGAATTACTTCGGTTGCTCTGTATCTTTAAGGGGCTGACCCGATCCCACGGTGAGCCATTATAAAGGCAGGTAAGCAGCAGTGCCCTGATCAAAGAGCTGAGAGCAAAGCAGGGTGCAGCTCCCCTATAATGACTGGCCACCACAGTTGGGGATATGGGCAGGATGACGGTAGGTTATAGCATTTCCGTGCTGCATCTCTCTATCTTCCCTCACTCGTTTTCTTTCTAGAGCTGTTGCCTGAGCCCTGCAGAGCTGCCTGCATTTCGATGTCTGCAAGCATCAAGTATATACAGCAGGTAATTAATTACTTTATCGATAATAAATAGCACCCAGAAAGTGGCACCAAAAGATGCATGAACTTATGCCTGCTGCCTTTTGTCGTTGCACTCAACGTTCCAAAACTGAGGGAAGCAGTACTGAGTGGTTTTTTTCAGGCTGCAGATACTACAGATGGGTCCCCTTCCAAAAAGCTGTTATGAAAAGGATTAACTGTGTCTGTCTCTCCAAGAGCAATTCTTTTAAGTAAAGAAGATTTAGTAGAGCAGTAATAGATCATCTGATCCTGTGCAGCTGTTGAAATGTGGTATCTAGGCTTCTATAGAAATGAATAAAATAAGGTATACATTATATTTCTAGAACATCAATAAACTGTACAGATCAGTATCAGAGATCTCTTACAGAACAACTTATGCTTTCTGATTTGACAGTTTTTAATTTAGTCACTCTCCTTTGCTTCCCGCCTCCAAGAATGTGTCACAGAGTGAGAGGATATGTGAAGCTACTGAAAGATTTCTACAATAGTGTTTTATAGCACCTGTATCCTTTACAGAGAAAGATGGATGAGTGCCTGGTGTTGTCCAGTAAGACAATTGTTTGCATAACCTTCAGGAATCCCTCTCTCTCCTGACAGCAATTATTTTAGCTGCTGAGTGTCCAACAAGAGTCTTCTGCATAACCTTCAGGAACCAGTCTGTCTCTCTCTCTCTCTCTCATAATTATTTTAGTTTCCATGAGCAAGTTTGAATGCTAAGTGAAGCTGGTTAGTGCTTGGGCATATAGGTAGTAGTAATAAAGCTGTGTATTTTCTTACAAAGCTCATAACAGACAACTTATATTGCCTAAGCTTGTGTAACAGCATTTAAATCCTAAATCTGCTTTATAGGCAAGCTGAGAAAAGATATTATTTTATAAGCTGAGCTTTTCAGAAAATGCCGAAGACAAGTAAGAGTATAATAGATCACTGTTTTTGTTACATAAACTCAAGGAGGGTAAATACCTATGCTTCATTAAAAAAAGCTTCTACTTGTGAAAGTATGTGAGAATGCTACATTGCTTTAAGCAGTAGAATTTAATGGCTTCTTGTGGTATCATACCAAAGTAGAAAAAGGAGTGGTAAGGATAAGTAATTCTTTCATGCAGATAAGGTTTTGTTATCTCAAACAGCATTAAGAATGTTCCAGCTTTGGCAGCAGAGAGCTGTATTATTAAATTGGTCTTTCTCCCCACTCTGTTGGGGTCAGGAAGTCCAAAAATGTTAATTATCACACTATACCCTTCACTCAGGGTAGAAAAGGTACCATAATGGGCATGAGTGAATAATGAAGCTGCCTCAAAGATTTACTGCAGTCATAAAATGGTTTTAAAAATAACTGCATAGTCAGTAGCTAAGAGATTGAGTCATCTGCATCTAATTTGAATCACCAGAGCTTTTACAGTATCTTTCCAAGGAAGAATTAAATGCTGTTTCTTTGGGGGAGTGTGTGTGTGTGTGCAAGTGTGTTTACACCTGCACCCACCTTGGAAGGTCTTTGGAAACCTTAGTAATGTAATTACAAACTCCCCAGAAAATTAGTGGCATAAGTAACTGAAGATAAAGATAAAACTGTTGATGTGCTGTGATTTCCTCAGTGTGTTTTGTACAATATATTTGAATTGCCCATCTTGTTGCAGCCTGTTTGTGCTAATAAAAACACACCAGCTTAGAATTTAAGTAAACTTCTTGGATACCAAACTTGCAAGTCACTCCTGCTCAGCAAGCTTTACTTCAAGCCTCGTGAAAACCTGTAATGATTATTTTGTGTATAGTAGGAAGAAAATAATGGTGCTTTCCTTTCTTTCATTTTGAAGGACCTTCAGAGTGGCACAAGTCTTATCCTATTGCCCAAGGGAACCGCCAGTCACCCATTGATATAGTTTCTGCAAGAGCCATTTATGACCCTAATCTGAAGCCACTTATTATCTCCTATGAATCATGTACATCTCTCAACATCTCCAACAATGGCCATTCGGTTATGGTTGAGTTTGAAGATACTGATGACAAGACAGGTGAGACTAACACACAGCCAGCTAACTTAGAATACGATTTTGTGACTTAGTGAGGGCAACAATTAAGTACATCCTGTATAGCATGTGTTATATGACGTATAATTTCAGTTTAGGACAAGGCATGTGACCAGAGCCCTTTATGTTTTGTTGTTTTGAGCCTCACATTTCTTGTCTTGAGTCTCTCTAGCAATGTGATATTGCACAGCAGAATAGTGTTTCCGCATTAGGAAAAGCTCCTGTATCAGGAAAATCAGAAGTTTGTTTGCAGTGCTTCCCTTTTAAATGGGGTTGTCAGTTTGCTAGACAGGGTATCCATGAATCTCTCCAGCACTTAGAACACTCCTCGCTACCCTGTTCCCATGATCATCCAAACCAAAGATGCTAACACACATGCCAGCTTTGCCCAGTTTCCATTTACAGGGCTAGGGAAGAAGATTAGCAGAGATCAGACCATATAGCATAGTCCTCATAGTCCACTACACCAAGCTGTATCTGGACCAGTCACTAACCTTGCATTGTGGTTCCCCCCCCCCCCCCACCTCATAGCAGTTAAGTTTCTTCAGAAATTACAAAGTCTTCCGCTAATTCTGAGTTGGTAGCAGCTTGTGGATGTTGGACTGTCTGCAGTTGTATATTATTCTTGTCTCTTAGCTCTTGTCAGAGAGTATAAATGCTTTAAGTGATTGATTACTTCTGTTAATTCTACTTCCATGGTAGACCTTGCTTTTACATCTTCGGGGTAGGGGGAGAGCGCATTCAAATGGAGATGAAGTAGCTAATAAATGGAAAGAATGCTTTTTTTTAAAAAAAAAAAACCACACTCTGAACAATTTTTAAACATATTGGCTGATTTCATCTTCTACTTGGGTGTGTTTATTGGTTCTAGCTAAATAGGATATCCCAGATACTGAAAACAATTACTTTCTTTGTCAAGTGACTTGTCTGTGCTGGTAACCCTTTGAAATAAGGGCTGGGAGTTAAGATTCCAGCCATTTTGTTTTAAAATTTCTCTTCTGGAATGAATCTAAGAAACCACCCAACTGAATGGTCAGGTTTTCAACCATGTTTACTGAATTTGAAGATAAGACTAGATGTGCATTTGCCAAAATCTTGCTACACAGATCCATTAAGCATGTTACCCTACAAATAGAATTTGTAAAATATATCTGGAAATGTTATCTTAGCTTGCTAACTGCTTTTGTGCAATTCTAAGCTGAACTGTATCTATGCAACTGTGAACTTTATCCAGCTCTATAAGTTTAAGAACATAATCTATTACTGTGCTTTTAGAGATACAGATTCAGAGCACATGTAGGAACAAAGACCTCTGCCCTTCCTACACTAAGCACATGCCTTGTTTTAATAACACTTTCAAGGAAGAAAGATGCTAGGAGTGGAAAACATGTTTTTAAGTGTTTTTAGTTGTGTTTAAATAGATCTAGTGACTCACAGCTCTGCATAAATGGTACAACAGATCTTTGACAGCAACCCATCATGGCTAGACTTCTTAAAATAATGTTTGAGACAGGTGATGCATTCCATTGCTAAGTTCAGAAAAAACATACTAGGAGGTACTTACATTCTTAATATTAAAACATTTGCTTTGGCAAGGCCAGTTTCTGGCACAAGAGCCAGCTGGAACTATGCATGTGTGGTAGCACTATGTAAGCCCCAGCTTTAATTTTTTAATAAAATGTTATGGGCTACACTAAGGATAAGTGCTTTACAGATACTAAATGTAATTTTAATTTTCTTAATATAAGACTTTGATCAGGTTTTCATGTCTATTGGGCAACATTTATTTGATTTAGTGCCATATAAAATTACAGGAGAATTACTGATGCTGTTGATACTTTATCTTCTACAGGTGATATCTTAAACATTCAGCTGTTCTTAAGTGTTATTTCTAAATTATGTACAAAGTTTCTCTAGCACTTCCTCACCTCTATAAGGTGATTTGAGATTCTGAATGGTGTCATGTAAAGTACAAGCTATTATATTACCTCTTTTTATGGGATCAGGTATTTAAAGGAAATGGAATATAGATAACCTCCACAGGAAGAAAGACATCTAAAGAGGAAATACTTAGCTGAATTGTCTACCTGATGCTCAAGGTATCTATACTCTTTTGCACAAACCTCAAGTAGCAATGTCAAAAATATTTTAGGTACATGAGTTTCAAACTGATTATTTTTTTTTTTTTTAATTTTCAACTTGGGTTTATTCTTTTTAACAAGAAAGGCATAACCATAACAAAGCTAACACATCTTCATACGTCAAATATACTCTTTCAAAAAAGCTACAAAATTCTGTACAAGTAGCCATTCCATGTGTTTAAATTTAATTTTTTATATGAATTTAGGCGCTTTCCATTAAGAAATCCAACCCTTCTAAATGGATGATGCAAATCTTTGATATTGGCAATGGGGAGATGTTGCTGGCTTTTTTCCACTATTGTGCCAACAGTAGTTAGTTTTGCTAACAGGAGACTAAGAAGCCAGAATGTGTAAGCTATTTCCTCTTTTCCCTTCCTGTAGTGATCAGTGGTGGTCCCTTTGAAAATCCATTTCGGCTAAAGCAGTTTCACTTTCACTGGGGGACAAAGCACAGCCAGGGGTCGGAGCATACAATTGATGGCAAACCTTTTCCATGTGAGGTAATTATGTGTTTTTACAGACAGGATTAATTCATGCAAATACTGTTGACAAATGACTTTGCAGAGGGGTCTGTGTGTCTCTTAGGATTCTGATGGCTTATTCACCATGGTTAGGTCAGCACAGACTCTAATGAGAACTTTATACCTTACACTGAAGTTGTTATCTGTTGATTACCCTGGTTTTCAGAATGGAAACTTATCCACCCAGTGCAGCCTCTTCTCCAAGATTCTCAGTTATCTTACCCTAGTCAACAGGCCACAGCTAGCCCCACAGTTTAGCTGCTGTGCTTACACAGCACCTCTAACAGTCCTTTGCTGTGTAGTTTAGCCTGCTGCACACAATTGATTGCATCCTTTTACTTATACAGCTGGGAAGGATATACTGACAACCACAATGCTGAGAAGCCATGTACAGCTCTACTTCCTGGCAGTTATCTTTAGGCTTCAGCTGATGATCACAACCTGTGAAATGACCATGCTGGTGCTATCCATAGCTTAGAAATGGCTTCATCTGAGGCCTCTTGAGAGTTCTGCAAAGCTAGGACAAGGCACAGGCCTTTCCCAGCACAACCCATCCCAAATACTACAGTAGCGTTGCATCCTGGAGTCTACCAGTGAATACTGGAGCACAGTGCTTCATTGGATGAAGGCCCATACCAGGGAAGTTGGATCACAGGCTAATGCCTGATTTCAAGTTAAGGCTGAAATACATAAACTTTGTTTAGTTTCTGTCCATGCTTATGGACTAGTCCAAAAGATTGAACTTGCTCATCTTTCCAAAGATGCCTTTGGAGCAAACCTATGTTCTGTTATGAATGACCAGTAGTGCCTGTTAACATGAGACAACCTATGTTCACAGTTTCTATCACTAATTTGATTAATTCTTATTTGTTATTTTTCTTTAAAGCTCCACTTAGTTCACTGGAATGCCAGAAAATATGCAACATTTGGAGAAGCAGCAGCAGCTCCAGATGGCTTGGCAGTAGTTGGTGTTTTCTTGGAGGTAAGAATCTCAAAAATAGCATGTTTACATGATGAAAAGCATTATGCTGTCAAGTGTTTGAGAACGAAGCCATGTATTTAAGAAGTGCTTAAGGAAAACAGATGACTTATTGGAAGCAGTAACTCATTGCAAATTGCTGTTAGACTTTAGGAGGAATGGTGAAATTCAGATAAGAAAACAACACCTATTGAAAGCATATTTATAGTCATTCTTATTCAACCTGTCTATTCCATTATTTTAGATTGGGAAAGAACATGCCGATATGAACAGACTCACTGATGCTTTGTACATGGTAAAATTTAAAGTAAGTTTTAAGCTCTTCAAATTTAATTGTTTCTGGTATATCCTTTAAAAATTGAGCTCGTGTACATGTTTGAGACAAAAATGGAAAATCGCCCACCACAAATCTTGCCATCATTAGAAGATCACTCTAGTTATAAACTGAACTTTGGGGGGGGAACAGGAGAATATTTGCCTAGTCTCTGGTGCCTCCAAAGGCTGTGTTGATGCCACTGGTCATTCAGAGGTTCTGCCTTTCCCAGAGTTCCTAAAATCAAAAGCTCCATGACCCTTCAGGCTCAGCTCTTGCATGCAGCAAAATAATCCTTTTCCACTGAGCCTAGCCCTGAACAAGTCAAAAACGGCTGTATCTTCTGCTGCAAAGCTCTGTCAGGGGACAATCTTAATGAGGTCCTGAGCTCATCTGTTCTTACAATGATACCCGAAGGTGGTCTTTAACCAGATGTACTTGAGAGCTTTGAAGATTGATACCTGCTGCACTCAAGTGCAGACTGATTGGACCACTACAAATGTTATCCTTTTGGTATTTACATGAGGTTAACACATTCTATAATATGCATAAGTTCTAATATGCAAAATAAACTATATCTAATACTTGAATGGGCATATTATTTCTTGCTCCTCTGTAGATGCTTGTGAAACATGGGAAATGAAGGCAGTTATACAGTAACATATAGCCTGCAGGCACTAAATGATACTTTGATGTTGAAGTTATTTCTTCCACTTGCAGGAAAAAAATTGTTTTTCCTCAGCTGTAGCGATGGAAGGTCTGCAGGCTTGCCACTGTTTCTTATGAGCAATTTTACAGACAATTGGACAGTGCTTTCTGAGTGACTAAGTACCTTTCAGATATTCCTACAGGCTGAAAAATCTTGCCCTAGACTGTGATAGTTAAAGCATTCAGTACTTTGGCAGCACCTCCTTCTATTTCTACTGGTCTTTTGATAGATCCACCTTCCTCTAATTTTAGACTTGAACATTTGACTTTAAAGCCAATATTTGTCTTAGCAGACAATGACTGGGGCCAAGTTTTCCATAGTTTCAAATTTTGTACTGAAATAGATGGGAAACATGGAAAATAGCAAGTAATGAGACAAGGAATTCTGCCACGATATTGTCTATAGCTCACACTGAACACTATATACAGAATATACTTCCTGCATTATTTTTAGACCTTTTGTGACAAGACCTGAAGTTTGGTAAAGGCAATGGGGCAAGAACTCAGTCCAGTAAGCCAACAGCAGGTCTGACGCTTGTCATGCTACTCTTGGATAACAGTTGTTGTAAGGCAGCCAAACCTTTATAGACTTTTCCTTTCCTCTACTTTTTAATACTACTTCAGCATTTTCTCTGAGTTCTTTAACCTGCACTTAAAAGTAAAAATAAGTTTCAAATATCAATTCTTTTTCCCAGGGAATGAAAGCTCAGTTTAGAAGTTTCAACCCCAAATGTCTCCTGCCTCTGAGTCTAGATTATTGGACGTACCTTGGCTCTTTGACAACACCACCCCTTAATGAGAGTGTAACATGGATAGTGCTGAAAGAACCAATCAGAATTTCTGAGAAACAGGTAAATTTTTATTACTCTTGCAGTTCTTGTAGGATTCAACACTGGATAAGGAGGCAGTGACTGTTTTGATTTGCAATAGGGCTAAATTAAAAGACTATTAGCCTGTGAATAATCAGTCTGTTCAATAATCAGGGCTTCTGGTTTTTGTTAGTCTCTAGGATCTTTGCTTGAACCTGTTCTATTAACTGGTTAAAACGTACTGAATACTTTTCTTTGGTCCTTTTTAAAAACATTAATATTGATTGCCATCTTAAGCAGTAAATTATTTCACCTGGCTTTACAGCTGGAGAAATTCCGCATGCTCTTCTTCACCAGTGAGGAAGACCAGAGGATCCAAATGGTGAATAACTTTCGCCCCCCTCAGCCTCTTAAGGGGAGAATAGTTCGAGCTTCCTTCAAGGCCTGAAGAAAACTGATGATAGCCCTGAGATATCCAAGAGCTTCCACATCTGAGATTCTATAAACATAAACTCTTCAGATCATTTATGGAACATACAAGATAGCCATTTCCATGAACACTCTACTTGGAGGGGGACAGTCTTCTGATTTTATATTTTATTTGAATTGCTCATTCTTTTGAGAAATGGGATCTTTTTAACTAGCACTTTTTAATATAAGGGATAGTTGAGTAAATGAGTTCTCCAAGACCTGAAACTCTAAAAATGAAGATGAAATTAAAATCCCGCTTAATATAAAATGGGAAATTATGTAGTGGTCTACTAGTACTGATGGCCACAACTTCTAATCGTCTCATTTAATACATGGTGAAACAGTAGTCAAGAATTTTGGACAAATTGGACTTAAATTTTCCTCACACATCTCTTGTTAGCATTTGCCAAGCTCTGTCTCATTTAAAGATTGCTTTCACTGTATTCTTGCTGTCTGTTAACACATACAGTGCACATAAGTAGCACTAAAAGTTCTTTACTCACCTCAAGTAGGCACTGGTATGAAAACTACATATATATTTTAAAGTTGAGATGAAGATGCTATTTTATAACTAATTTAAAATAACAAATGCTGTTTTTTAAAGCAGGCCATTTTATTGTACAGTGTTGTTCAGATACTTGTTTTTAGCCCATGCAGCATACATAACTAGAATGCCCTTGTCAATTTTGTTGAAAAGAACATCTATAGCAATTTAGGTATGTGTTCTGTGGTTCTCAATTGTTCATATTCTACCTCAGTTAAGTGATATGCTCTGCAATGCGACCTCCTTCATAGTCTGCCTTAAAAAAGTAGATATTTTGTTTACTTTAGGGACCTAACATGGGTAGACCTTGACTGCACTGAATGTGCATTGCTGCACAAATCATCCCTTCACTATGGCAGTCTGTCAGGGATACTCCCTGCAGATACGAGGTTTCATCAATCCTGAGTCCTTTTACCTCTTCAAAAGAAAGTTGCTTTAGAAAAGCCATGTGTTAGTGTTACTGCTTAGTGACAAAATTCAGACCTGTGTCTCTGGTACTAAATACAGTGATGTTATCTGTAACTACCCACAGTCTATTTTTAGTTATGGGCTTCAAATGTTCTACTTCATCTGTATGGTTCAGATAGAAATTGCTGATTGTTATCAATATTCATACTCTAGAAGAACTTGCTTTAGCAGGGGGGTTGGACTAGATGATCTCCCGAGGTCCCTTCCAACCCTTGCAATTCTGTGATTCATCAGCTTAGATGGAGAAATCATCAAAGATGTACAGTGCAAAGGAAAGCAGGGTTAAAAAGGAGAAGCACAGCTACTATGGGCTGTTCTCCTTTTTCAGAAAGGGAGAAAGACCCTGGATGTGAGGCACAGTACAAAGAATGGAAGACTAGAATTCTAAACCTAACTCTTCTACAGTTTTTTCTGGCACATTGACCTAAAACTTTCCATTCCTCAGTTTCCTCTTATATAAAATGAGGGTAACACTGACCTACCTCACAGGGGTGTTGTGAGGGCTAATTCAGCATTGTTTTAGATGTGAGATTCTTAAACAGCAGATGCTAAAGAAAACAGAAAATCATTACAAAATGCAATGTTTTTAGCTATTATGAATGTAACTTTGCTAGTAATGCAAACTGGTATTGCAGAAAATCTATTTAATGTATCTTAATTTCTTTAATAAATGAGAATTTCAAATCAAGTGTGCATCTCTGTCCTTTATTTTGAATAGACCTATGTCTCCCTACTTGGAGCACTGTTTTTCTTGGACTTTCATTAACAGAAATGCTGTTTGATATCTTCAACTGATGCATCTATTTCTGATCAAGGAATGCTTTCATTGTTTACCTTCAGTTTCATAGAAACCTTGATTATGCTATAGCAGAACTATCTAAGAACAGATAAGAGTTATCCCTCCAAAGTTTCTGGGCTTTTTTTAAGTTCTAGAAAGCCTACCTCTAAAAACTATTTTTAGTTTGTCACATTAGGACTAACAGTTTCTACTTCAGCTTAATCTTTTCACTCAAATTCTGACATATTTTGCACAGCTTGAATGACTTCTGGCCCAGTCAAACTAGTGTCATGAATATTATGTTGCTGTTAAAACTAAAACCTACATGAAGAGACTAATTTTAAAGTGTAAAAAGTCTTTAAAAAGAACCATATGTGTCTGATAGCCCAAATACCCCTAACAAAATGTAAATTAAAGTACTTTTCTGATTAAAATGTAACTAGTCTTACTTACCATATATAGCTTAATCTACCAAAGTATTGCTGCATTAATATTAGTGCACGCTCTCGGAGCAGGTAAAATATTTTCAGTGTTTTCTTTGATTCTAGGCATATAGATAGGTTTCTGCTCACTCATGGTTTTACAAAAGGTAAAGAGGGCTTGTATACCAAAACTGTCCAGTTTTTCCCCCAACTCTAACCACTCAGTCTAATAAAATAAGTCTTATTTATCTACAGAATGTGTCTGTTCTGTGACCTTGAACACAGTCCTTAAGCTTCTTTAAGGGTGGTTTACTTATAAACAACAGAAGGATAATGTTTAGCTCACAAGGTTATTGTAAAAAGCTTAGTTATTGTAAAGAGCCTTAAATGCTGTATCCCCCAAGGTGTTCAGTTTCTGGGAGAAACTGAGCTATACCTTCCTTCAGAAATAATTTTTTTTTTATTTACAGATCTTTTTCAGCTGTTGGATTAAAGAACAATATCTATTTTTATCACGGTGAAGCAAAATATAAAAGGAAGTATTTTATATTCTTTTTGTTTCTTGAAACCTGGTCATCCAATAAAAAAGCACAAATATTTAATTTTTGTATGGTTTTAAAGCTATGAACTACATTCTACAACTTAATGCACTTTATTTTGAGATTATAAAAGCAAACTGCAAGTAGTATCAAATATGACACAATAGTGAATTTTACTGAATGCTCAATGATTAATGCAATCAGTATGATGAGGGTATAGTATTCAGTTAGATTAAGCTTTGATGTACTTTGTCAGTATTCTCGCTAGCACTTCTAGTGCAAATGTCCCCCTCAAAGGCAATCCATAGGGCCAAATACCTGTGCTATGCGTCAGTACTTTTGGGGATTTGCAGAAAATTCACTTTCTCTGTTTGCCTTCTGAACTGTCGTATTCTGCACACAAACATTATTCAGCAAAGCTCCTCCATCAAGGTCATTCAAATGCTAGAATATGTGCTATCCTTATCTTCTACACTATCCTTATCTTCTACCAACCATGTTGAAGGAAAAATAGCAGTTGAATCTAACTATTCCAGCAAGACTTAGCTTAACTTGTAATAGGATCACAGTTGTCATGACTGAGAGAACACGAGGCCTTATATTTAGGACAGTGACTGAAATTACACAGCTGTAAAAGCTAGACTAAAAATGCCATCTAGTGGCTGGCTGTTGCCATTTCTTACCACAATGCTTAAAACAATTTTTAAGGCCAATTCAGTCAAAATACAACAGATGAGAGAATTTAACTTTGACAATAATTATTTTTAAAGGTATGGGGTGTGTAATTGAAATCCCTGTGCTGGCTCTACATACGCAGTCTTGAAACTCCTTTATCAGAGAAAAATCAACCTTACAAAAGAAACTCAATAAAGCAGTCACGATTTTTTATTCCTCTTTTCACTGATAGGGTGGACATATCCTCTCCTGGTAAACTGCATGCTATCATAACTTTAACTTTTCAACTTTAATAGCTAGAGTTAAGGTTCAGCTTAGGGTTTTATTTCCCATCCTTTGCATACAGAAAGATTTTTAGGCAGTTTCAGTGATATAGTTGATATGATCTAGCAGTGATTTATAATGATAGATTTCATGATGAGTGTAAATTAACCCAAATATAAGCATCAGGGGAAAAGTGTTGCAAGTTACCTTGTCACCAGATGGTGTTTTTGGTGGTGTGCAAAGGTCAGAAAGATAAAAAAGGGAGCATTTCAGGAAAAAAAACAGAGATAAGCCTGAAAAAATGAGACGTTATCTTGTACCTTAGATTATCTGTTTTCCTTCCTGAATTCCTTCTGTATGCAAAAGTGACCATTTTAGTAAAAACACTGAGTATCAAAGCATGTTGCTCTACACTGCCTGTAAGAGGGGGAGTCTCAAGTTTTTTCTCACTTACCCTGAGGAAACTGCAGTATACTGATGAAACCTGACTTGACTTTAACAGAACTGTTCCCAATTTGCATGGCTGTAAGGCAGAGACTGTTTAGACTTCCAATGTTCCATTTATGTTGCTACTTGTATTACATTTGAATTTTAGTAAAATTTCAGCCCCTCATTCCAGGTTGTGAACAACAATGTAGTAATGCAAACCATAATTTTGTTTCATTTCATATTAATATAGTGGAATATTAAATGCAGCAATTCAGGAGTCAACTCAGCCTGTTCATCTGTTGGAGGGGGAGAAGGTGGAAGGAGGAGAGAAAGGAAAGGTATATAATTGATTTTCTACACATGAGCACTTCATAGCAAGCCAGAAGACTTTCTTGCACTTGCAAGCTGTATCAAACAAATTTAAACTCACTTTTACAGTGGTACAGAATCTTAGCTGAACATGTATTTCAGTTTAACTTGAACCAGTTGGTAAACATCATCTGGTAAAAATTATATATGCGGAGTTCAGATCCAATTACAGCAACTAGATAGGCCTTTGCGCCAGTTCAATTACAGTAACTTAAACTGGATCTTCAGTTTAACCCCTGCAACTTCATATATAGACACACTGCTTAGCCTCTGCTGTAACAGCAGGGGTTAAATGAAGTTGGAGAGTTGGAATGACATTTTTCCTACAGGTGTTCCCTGTGTTTACTTCTGTTCATTGATGTTTCTTGCAGCTTGTTTGCTTTCCTAGCATCTGAGTATTTGGTTTAGATTATATAGGAAGATCAAAGAAGATTATATAGGAAGACCAAAGAATAGCATTTGCTGTAACCAAAGTAGGAAAATGCAATTGTTTTAACAGACCTAGAGGAAAATTATTTTTCCCAGTCTCATTCCTGGGGGTTTTTTTGTTTGTTTGTTTGTTTGTGGTTTTTTGTTTATAAGGAGCGATCTCTGCATCTAAGGTTCTAATTTGCCTTCTGTGAAAATACAAAATATGATATACAGCAAATTAAATGTATTTATTTCACTATTAACAGGGCAAAATACATACAGTAAACAGGTGACATTTTAAAAGGCTCTGAGCAGAAAGGTATCCAAGGGTTTTGTGGAGTGGCGTATTAATTTCCTTTCAAAAAGCTGGTTAGCTAGACTGTTGTGCTTTTTGTGCAAAGGCAAGTTCCGACTCAATATGTATTCTCTAAGACAGACCAGAGAGTTAATTAATTCAAAGGACTCACCTTCCTTTGCATGATGGTCATTCACAAGTTTCCAAAGGGTTTGGATCTATGGCTATTTTCTAATGTGTATTGCTAGACTAAGTCTTTCTCTCCATTTCAGGAAAACTTCTAGTAAACTACTTTTCTTTGGATTCAAATTATGTTTGTTACAAGTCGGCTTTTTGGAGAAGTATCAGCTATTCATTAGAAATATTATTCTGATGTCTAACCTGCTTTCTTAGGAACTTTTGTGTTTGTAAACACCTTGGGAATTGATGAAGTAAAACAAATGCACTTGTTTCCGTGATGGTGTCAGCGTCTTCAGTATATTGTAATTTAACCTTAAGCCAGTCCTCAGATCATTCTAAATACTTTGCTAAGAAACTTGATATAGCTAAGATAATGAATAATAACAATCATTTTTGCCTTAATATTAAGATCATCATAGAATCTAAAATTAAATAAAGGCATAAAAATCACAAAACAGTGAACCCAAGCTTTTTCCAAGTCTCTGTATGCAACAGGAGGTATGCAATATAAGCAGAAATAAAACAATTTGTTAACATTCTGGTAATCCCCCAAGGTCAGAAGTAAAAACTCCATGTGCTTGAGTGGCCTGATCACAACCTGTTTCATGCAATGGCCTTTCTCAACCTGACCTTTAAGGCTCAAATAAACATTTCTCTTTTTCTGAAACCTATTGAAGTCTGCTGAAACTGCCATTGACTTTAATGGGAGCTGGATCATGGCCTAAACAAGCAACACAGAAACGAGCACAAAAATGTATTTGCACAGAAAATCAGACTTGTTGACTGTACAAGTCATCTGATAAAATTATAACTTGAAAAAATCTAAATATAGCATTTGCTACATTAACCTGTCACTGCACCTCAATGCAATGCCTCTGGAATGACACTGATTTGTTTATAAATACTGGTAAGAACTTTGTCCTGGCACAGGATATTTGATACTGAACTTTACCTCACCTATAAACAGGGAAGTCAAAACCAAACCTTAGTTTTATTTAAAGAAACTTGAGTTTTAATTTTTTCAATGCAACTTAACAAGATAGAGCACTATGGTAACCAAGCCACTGTTGCCACAGAAATTTGCCATTTTAATTAGCTATTCCTGAAGGTAAAAATATTGCAAGCCTGAGTAATACTGTTTCTGTCCCCAAATCATATGAGAGAGTAGGATTTCTGCTTTTTTTTTAACTTTAATTATATATCACTCTGGTTCATCAGCATAACCAAACACTCCAAAGAGGAATCTAAATCAACTTAATATCCAGTTCTGCCAAGCACTAGATATTAACACTGAAACCCATTAAGTTTTTTGGAAGCCTTCAACACGCTATTCCTTCTTGTGCTTAGAAAATATGGAATGAAAGCAACACCTTTTTCTGCAGGACTGTTAATTGATTCACCTTCATTTACACATTTCCTAAATCACTTCAGCTTATGCATATGAGTTTATGAAATTACTGCATGAGCATGTGAGCAATAAGTAATAGCTTTCAGCTGCAGAGAAGCATCTAAACATGCCAGGAGCACAGGAAACTCAGAGCAGCCAAGTTAGCTTTTAGGCTGCTGTATGAGGTTTTATCACTGTTGTAAATGGTAGGTCAGCTTGAAGAGTGCCTTAAGACCCAGAAACTATGGTTGGTATACCCAAGCAGTGGAGCAAAGCAGAGAGATACAGGTAAGGGTTACTGTGGGTGCTGTGACTTTCAGTTCAGTAGATTTGTCAGATATATAAAATAATTATGTCAAACTTAAGCTAGTTGTTTTCATGTGTGCTAGAAAATTGTCCTGAAATTTTTCTTTAAGGTGACTTTATTTTTTTTCTTGGTTTGGTCTTCCATTTGATGTGAAACTATGTTTCATTGTATTAATAAAAACAAGAAACAAATGAAAGCTCAGACTCACAAAGATGATGGTACATCCTTCCACTTGAGATAATCTGGGAACACATTTATTTCATCTAGGATACCTGCAACACATTATTTAAATGAAAAATGCTTCAATATAGGAAGCTGGGAGAATAAAAAATATACTGGAAATATTAAAGCCTTTATGACTTGTGAGCCTCTGTTTTTGCAAAATCACTATTACAGGTTAAAGCAAGGACTACTTAGTAACCAAGCCATAATACACAATAACTACTTATTAACCACAATGCAATTTGGGCCATTTCCTTGTCCTGTTACATGGTATAAAACCATTCAGTAGAAATTTTAACCAAGACAAGCAGATACATGAAACCAAAACCCCAGGGAGCCAGCAAAATAAGTCCTTAATTTTTGTCCTCTATAATTTAAGTGGCCTATCATTTTCAAAAGGGCTTTGATTTTTTTGAGCCTCATCAGCTGGTGGCCTCAGCGCTGAAGGGTGTAGAATTGTATTTAAAAACCAAAAATCCTAAGGACCCTCCCTCAAGATGATAACGTTTTTTGAACTTTATTAACGGGAAAAAAAAAATCTTGCTGATGTCTTATTTTCTCATGCATCTCATCTGCTTGCTTTTATTGCTCGCGTTATTCACCTGCTTAAAAATACTCAGGAAACTGAACCGCGCAGGGCCGAGGTCGCCTGGCCCTCCCTCAGCACACCATCCGCGCTGTAAGGCAGCCAAGGGTACGGCTTTATTGACCGAACGCGGGGCACCTGAGGTGACGGGAGGCTCCGGGGCCCGGCCCAGCCCCCGCCTCCGGCGGCAGCTCCGGAGCGAGCTTTACCTTGCCCCTCCGCAGCTGTGCCCGAGCCTGCCGGCGGGGGAGCAGCTGCGGGCAAAGGCGGGCGCTGAGGAGAACATGGCGGAGGGGCGGGAGGGGGGCCGGGCCCGGCTCCACTCGCTTCGCCCGTCCTGCCGTGTCCTGACAGGAACCCGCGCGCCGCCCCACGGCGCGGCCGTTGCTCGGGGCGGGGCGCCGAGGTCGGCTCCTGGTGTCGGAGGCGCGGGTTGGGCGCCGGGGCTGTCAGTCAGCGCCTGCCGCCCGCGCCGCGCGGCGGGGGGGGCTGCTGCGGCCGGGGGCGCCGCGCGGGGCGGGGCGGGCGGTAAGTAAGGCGCCGCCGTTGTGGGTTCCGCCGCCGGGTGAGTCCCGCGGGCTAGCGCCGGCTGTGGGGGCTCGCCTGGGCGGCGGCCTTGGGCCCTTCCCTTCCGCCTTGGCACCGGTTGGGCCGGGCAGGGGGCGATGCCGCGGGACAGGGGGAGCAAGCCGGGCCTGACGGGGCCCGGGGGGGGAGGGCCGGGGGGCGGAAGGCGGGGGGGCCGCGGAATCGGCGAGTCCGCGGAGGGGGGCCCTCAGGGGAGCGGGAGGACGGGGGGTGGGGTAGGGGGTGGTGCGTGGGATGGGGGTTGGGTGTGTGGGCAGGGGCGGGAGCGTGCGTGAAGGGAATATGGGGGTGCTGGGGGGCTGTAAACCGAAATGCGATAGGTATCTTCTTGGGAAAAGCGGGTTTTCCTCTTCTGTGAGCCCCCGGTGCGTACTCTGACTTCCCAGCAGCAAGCGGGCTGTGCTGCAGGGGCGGCTGGGGTCTCAATGATGAGGCTAATTCACCTCATGAGGAAGTGCTGAAGCGGTAGGTGTGCTGCGCAGGGAGCGTAGGGTTTATGTAATTGGCTCTTGCATAATGGTCTTTAGCACGTTGCTTTTATTAGCACTGCTACTGTATTTTAACGTAGCTTCTGCTGGAGCGGCTAACGGACGTGGGTGGGTGTCCTGGGCAGGAGCAGTGGAGTCTGCATGCTGTGACAGGGTAGGAACCTGAGGATGTGAAAATTACAGCTATGGGCAGTGAGTAGGGGTGGTTCAGAAATGTGCTTCAGGACTGATTGATACTACCTGACCTCAGGCAAACACATGTCTAAATGGTATTTGGCAACTCTGGTGCTAGGAAAAAAAACCCACCACCTTGCTGTGTCTGTCAGCCAGCTGATGTGAACAGGGTAAGTTTGTTTAAAACACTGTTTCTATCTGCTTTTTGATTCAAGAACATGGAAGTCGTCATTGTTTCAATTTTAGCAGTTCAGAAGGGTGGGAAGAGAAAGAAAAAACAGGATGGGGAATGGCCTGGGAAAGGTCAGCAAACACAAAGGCTTGTCTTGCACTGTTGGTCCTTTTTGGGTTTAGCTGATGCTGGAGTTAGCGGTATCAGCTGTCTTCCTATTAGCTTTATTTTGGTTGTGGTCTCTCTGCCGTACAACAAAAGGTGTCAGTTGTGTTGAGAGATGCCGGTGTCCCAGGAGACCACAGGCAAGCCTCAAGTAATGAACTGACATTGTCTTTTCTACCTGCTCTCCTGACATCAGCAGCAAAATTATGCTGTGTGTTCACTTGTCCCCAGAATGGTAGTGGTGGGATCCTTGTTGGTGGGGGATTGACTACTGTTCTCTCTTGTTAAGTGTGGGTGGTACACTTCACAGATGTTTTGTGACACGTTGCTTTTGTTTTCCAGATGGGATTTCAGTGAAGTCCGTGGGTTGTATCAGTAGGCCTTTTGTTTGGAATAGTTAAAGTTTGGTTTTAGCTCATGCTGATTTCTTAGAACAATTTTTATGCAGCTGGTCAGGCTGGCTGCTTGTTATTTCTCATGAAATGCGCTGCTAAAAAAACCCCAAAATTGCAGTAGTACGTAGCATCTTTGGCTTGGGACCACCTAGAGCACACAGTGTTACAGGCCACCTGAAAGTGGTTCAGAGCTTACAAAAAACCCTATATTGTTCTAACTGGCTGCTAGCATGATCTTCTGGGAGTAACCGTACTTGTGGTGCTACTATACAGTTAACTTTTGAAATCTGTGGGGCAAAATTCTATTGTGGAGTAGGCATCTGGTTGTCCTTAGCAATTCCCCACAGCTTGAATACCTTGTTTAAAGTAGGAGATGATATGATGGACCTCCCTTATGGCAACTGAAAAACTTCAGCTGCCCTAGGTTTTAGTGCTGTTGGCAGCAGAACTCTTCACAGCTGCTTATTCTAATTGTACCTCAAATGAACAAGCCTGTAAAAGTTGTCAGTGTAACTGTGCTGTAACTCTCACTGCATCAAAGTGCACAATGCCATGATAAATGCATTAATTAACCAGCAGTAGAATCTCCCTTCAGCTGTGCGGAAAATTCCTACCTGTGTGAAGGCTGGTGAAGAGCTTGAAGGTTAAAAAAAAAAAAAGTCAAGCTTATAAGCTGGAACAGAATTGGAAAGGTAGACTAGCTTGTTCTAGATGTGAGGATCATGGCAATTCATATAATTCATTAATTTGCCACATCTTTCAGGCTTTTCCATAGGGTTTGAGTACTGACCTTCCATTGTTTTTGATATTTAGAGTGTATTAATAGAGTTGTACTCTAGCAGGCTTTTAAAAAAGTTGCACATCAATTGTCACTTGAGTTCCTGTTTTCTAACTTATTGGATCTGTTTGTTCTGTGTCGTGTTAGATGAGGATTTTCACTGAACAGTTCATGATTACATTTCTTGTACTGTTGGGATTTTTTCTTAGCCTTGCCACATGAGGAAAAAGTGCCTGGAAAATAAAAATTGGCTTTTCTGATGAGTTAACTGGAGAGGGGCAGTCATGTCCTAAGCTAAATTCACCAAGGTTATAATTAAGGGATGGAAATTGAATAATTTCTAAGATGTGTCTATCTATAGCAGTCTTCTTTGGAAAAAAAAGTCCTAAATATTTCTGTGAACTCTAGACTTGCTTTTTTATTGCTATATAGAAAGCTTCTTCTGAACCTTCTAAATTTTATACCTTTCCTATTCTTATATTCCAGGCTGTAAGGACATTCTGTGTTACTGAACGAAGGTGCTCCTATTTGTGGAGTGACTTATGATGTCAAGAACTGTATCATCCTGGGTCTTAAGCTCAGCAAGAAACAGCATTGTTTTACAAGGAAAAGGACGTTTGTACTCCATCTGTATCCCAAACAGAAACAAGATAAAATGGAAGCTTGTTTTCTCCAAGACACGTCTCTACCCAGCTGGGAGCTGCAGCTTAGACAATATTTTCTCTTTAAAAAAAGCATTCCGACACACTTCCACGGAAGAAGAACATTTCTCTTTCCAATTGTCTCCATCACAGATCAATGATATACTCAGAGCAGGTGAACTATCCCATAAAATACTGCATTTGAATGGTAAAAATGCAAATTCTGTGTTGAGATTTGAAAGTAACCAGTTGGCATCTAACACCCCTATTGAAGACCGCAGAAGTGCAGCCACTTGCTTGCAGACCAAAGGGATGATGTTTGGAGTCTTTGATGGTCATGCAGGTTCTGCGTGTGCTCAGGCAGTCAGTGAGAGACTACTTCATTATATAGCGGTTTCTCTCATGTCTCGGCAAACCTTGGAAGAGATCGAGCTTGCTGTGGAGCACATGAAACCAATTCTGCCTATTCTGCAGTGGCACAAGCATCCAAATGATGTAGAGTATCGAGAAATAACTTCACAGTATTTTGAAAACCTCCGGGTTTACTGGCAACACTTACTGGACCTAGACACTGAGCCAGGATTTAGTTTAGAAGAAGCCATGATATGTGCGTTCAAAAGGTTAGACTCGGACATATCACTGGAAGTTCAGGCTCCCCAGGAAAATGAATTGATGAGAAATATTGCCCTTCAGGTAGCTTTTTCTGGTGCAACAGCCTGCGTAGCTCATGTTGATGGTGTTCACTTGCATGTTGCAAATACTGGTGATTGCAGAGCAATTTTAGGGGTTCGTGAAGAAGATGGAACGTGGTCAACTCTCCCTCTAACCCGAGACCACAATGCCTTCGATGAATTTGAAATTAGAAGACTGAAGAGAGAACATCCTAGATCTGAGGAGAAAACCCTATTTGTGAATGACAGGTTACTGGGGATTCTCATGCCCTCCAGAGCCTTTGGAGATGTGCAATTAAAATGGAGTAAAGAATTGCAACACAGTGTTCTTGAGAATAGCTGTGATCTTGAGGCTTTAAATATTTATCAGTACGTTCCTCCAAACTATCATACACCCCCTTATTTAACTGCAGAGCCTGAAGTCACATACCACAAATTAAGAAGCAAGGATAAATTTCTGGTTATTGCTTCGGATGGACTATGGGAGATGCTAAGTAATGAGAAGGTTGTGCAACTTGTTGCTGGACAGCTTACAGAGCTTAATGTGCAGAAACCACAACTGGCTTTTGAGAAACCAGTTAATTTGGGTTATATGCACAGCTTGTTACTTCAGAGGAAAAACAGAGGCATTGCCTCACTTGACCAGAACATAGCTACTCATTTAATAAGGCATGCAATTGGAAGTAATGAGTATGGGGAAGTGGACCAAGAGAAACTTGCTGCGATGCTGACGCTGCCTGAAGACCTTGCGAGAATGTACAGAGATGATATCACAGTTACTGTGGTGTATTTTAATTCAGAAACAATTGAAAATTACTACAGAAACAATGAATAGAGACTTGCACTGCTGCTATTCTATACCACTAGCCAACTTTGATGCTGAAGCCATTGCTGGTTTTCTCTGATAGTCAAGCTGTTACCAGTGTTATGGTCTGGAAGGTCCTAAATCTTTTTATTACTTACTAGTCTTGAAAATTAACTTTCTAGAAGTGAGTTTAGTGAAAGTTTCCTGGGTTTCCAGGTCTGCACACACTGAAGAAAGATGTTTTGATAAAAGCTCACTGGAGTGTAACTGAACTAAAGATTGCTGACCCAGTTCTGATTCCATGGGAACCACTGGTAAACTTCCTAAATGAACAAATGAGACAAATTTCATTGAGACCGGTACAATTTAATAGAGAGACAGATAATACCTGTAGCTGCATGGAGTGTAAGAAAGGCTCCGCTCTTGTGGAAAATGAGTAGCATCCTACTGAAGCACTGTAATTGAATTAAATAAAGAAACTACCAAACCTTTATTTGATGTAACGGTGTCAGATACTTTAACAAATTGCCTTGTATATGTGAAGACAACACTAAAGAAGGCTGTTCAAAGAGCCCTGGGATTATCAGAGGTTTTTTTTTCCTTAGGCTTTTTTTAAGCTAGGAAACAAAATCATGTTTTCGTCTGCAATTATTTTGAAGTGCGAATGCATATTCTCTTAACTCTGTGTGTGGACTTCTGTGACAACTACAGCTTGAACACACATGAGGGACTTCACAATTTCCTGTTAAGGAGTTAACAGTATGAGACTTGAACGTTTAAGTGTCTAACTTGTAAAGAATATACCCTCTTATTAGGTATTGATCTATGAAATGCTGTGCATCAAATCCACCAACTGTAATTTAAATGAAGTTTGACAGGTCCAGAAGTCCAAAAATTTATCTAAATGTAAATTCAGCAAAAGAGAGACCACCTTTCTCTTCAGATTTAACTTACAGGGGGAGAAATATCAGTGCCGATATTTCAGCAAAATGTGTTTAATCTTTATTTTACTCTTTTTGCCTTTGGACATCAGGTCACTTTTCTCTAATGAATGTATGTTCTGATCTCTGAACATAACTTGTAAAATACACAAAAGTATTTCTTTTATACTGTGATTTCTAGAGTGCCTATCCAAGCTTGCAAATTAGCTGTATTTTCTTAAATTTCACATATGGTGTTCTTTAGTGACTCTTCCTTGTTTAAGCACAGCAGTAACTGTTGCCCACGAGAATATGCGTATTGGGAATACAGGGCTGTTTACTGCTGTTGCTACTGAGTAAGAACTTGTGTGGGTGCAGCGGAGCAGACAAAAATATTGCTTTTTTTCCTGAACTTGAGTTAAAATAAAAGCATTATCCTTCTGCAGTTTAGCAGATTAAAAAGTACTTAATTTTTTCTCAGTGTCTTAAGTAGATGAGATCTTTGGGGCATAAACCAGTAGCAGTTGTGGATTTGGGGCTTTTTGTATGCTTTTCCTCCAGCTAAAACTTCTCAGTCCTTTTTCAGGCATTTAAATAATCTGTTTTGAAGATTGATTAGACGGAAACTAAAGCTGTTTAAAAATATTCATGCTTTTGGTGATTCAGGATTGACCTGTAATTCAGTGCTACAACTGCAATCTCTGAACGCATCTGTAAAAAAACTTCTGTTCTGGAAAACTAATTTACTCAATTTTTTTTTTTGTCTAGTCTGTATTGGAGTATGTCCAGCAATTTACCCTGGAGGCAGGTAAACCCTATTTTTCAGATAAAATGAGTAGGTCTATTCACCTTGATATCAACAAAATAGGTTTGCCTTAAGAAATCTGACACTTAAATCTTGGTGACAGGGACTTCAGGTACGTGCAAGATGTTATGGAGGCTGCTGAAATTCTTGTTCCTTTGGTCCAATTTACTTTGAAGTGTGCCCTCATCCTTAAGGCTGGTGCTGTGGAGACTGAGTTAATCTGCCAGAAAAAGGCAAACAATGAAGGTCTGGCCCTGTGTTAACCTCAGGAGGCGTCTGGCCTGCCTAGGAGGCAATTGGGTGAGGAGGGGAGCTCTTCAGCAGTGTTCCTAAACCCTTTTGGCTCTAAGTGAGCTGTTTCCATTTGGTCTTAAAAATCCTTTTGTGATGTCTTGCTGCTCAAAATTTAGATATAAAGCAGTAAAAGAATGCATTTCTAGCCTACCTCTTAATGGAGAAATTACTATACAGTGTAGCTATAGGAACAAAGGGGCTTTATAAACCATATTAGAGCTGATACAAAGTGATAAATTTTTTTATGAAGATAATATAGAAAACTTCTGATGTAGAGCAAACCTGCAACTGCAAAAGTAATGTAGCAAACCAGCTAGTATATAATAATAGAATAAGAATAAGCTGTTTTGTTCTTTTTACCACCCAGTGGTGAAATCTAGGTTGTCTTTTGGAAGTGTCATTATGGCACTGTCATCCAAGTGTTAATCCTGGATGTGCTATTGTGTGTAGGCTGTTGTAACTGCAAATCGATAATGATTGTTTTGGGGAACATGCTTGACAGTAAGAAAGGTACTATTTTTAACTTCATGTTAATTTTGCTCAGTTTAACATGCAATGCTATAATTATCCTATAGTGGAAAATGATAACATTAAACTAGTTAGAGGCTTGGTTTTGGAGGCTTGGGTTTTGATTTTTTTTTTTTTTAAAATGCAGGTCATGGATTTAACTGCATGCTCCCTGGAGTTTGTTGCAGGCCAATGAAAGCAACCTAACCATACTTGTAGTAAGGAAAATAATGGTTCTACCTGTTTGAACTGAATCGTAGACACTTTCATCTCTAACTGCAAACACAGCTAATAGGCATTTATAAAAGTAGTATTTTGTGACTTGGAGAATCTACAATGTTTAAAAAATGAGTGAACTAAATGCATTAATCTGCTCTGGCAAGCACAATGATATGAAGACTTGAATAGCATGTTTAGCGTCCTGCAATACTGAAAATATGTTGGAATTAACATCTTTGCAGGCAGTCTGTTTAGTTTAGGTTGGATAGTTCTGCTTGGCATTCATTTTCTTTATTTCCATAGTGGTCCAGAGAAGCAATAGTCAAAACCAGTCACACAAATTCTGTGTCTCAAAATGTGGTATTATGGGCATTATGACTCTTAAGTAAAACATTTGAGGTTAAACACTAATGTAAATACTAGAAAAATATTTTTTTCCTAAAACTTAAACCTTTGGTTGAAATACAACTTTGCCAGTTTTTTTTTTTCAGAACTCTTATTCCATGTTCCTAAATTATGGTGCTTATTTTATATTTAAGTATTCAGACCTCCATAATGTATTTTGAGCTTTGAGGGGTCTTTTTGTTGTGGGTTTTTTTTTGTAATTTCTATGTAAATAATGAGGGGAATCACTGTTTTTGTAAGCAAAAATATTCATTTCACACTTATAACTAATCTTTATTAAGTGAATGAAAGACTTGATGTTTTGGTTGCTGTAGTGGAATCTGGTATTCTTTCTGCTGAATGCTCATATGAAAAGATGCCAGATTCCAGGTCAGAGAGCATAAATGCTCAAGCTAGGATAAAAGTAAATAGTTTGAGTAGGTGGTGTGAGTTTGCTTAAGTGTTTGTAGTGCTGCGGTTTTCCCACAATGGAAATAATTGTTAATATATAAAAGTAAGGACATCTTGATACTATTGAGGTTCTGCTAAATTAACCAGTCAGCAGAGGGAGCACAAGTTCACTGGCCAAAATATCCAAATTGTGCTTTAGTTAATCTGACAATCTATGTAAAAATATTTTAACTTCGATAGGCTTATGTGCACATATGTGTCCAGCAGCAGTTAAAGCATCATTAATTGTTTAAAAATAATGCAAAAAAACCTATAAATACATCATCTATGGAAGCATTGATTAAATCATTGAATTACAACAGACTGGTAGCAAGGGAAGTGTTTGTGTACTTAGTCTTTGAGGCTTAACTTTATTTCCATTAATTCCAAATGCTTTTATTTTTTGAGGAATTAAAGAGAAAAGGAAATTATTTGGGACAGATTTTTTTCTGGAAGTGTTCATTGTTTTAGTCAAACAGAGCTTCTCTGTTCAGAGATACAATTGTACTAAGAACTGAAAGTAGAACTGTGCACGCTTTGTGGCCTTATCAAATATCAACTGCTCACACTGGTGGTGTGTGCTTTTTACTACCACAGGTTTAATACTTCAGTAGAAAGTAGAAAAGTAAGACTCCCAGGCATGTGTTTCTCTTGGAGTTACAAAGCATGGTGTGACATGAAGAAAAAAGGGGTTTCCTTCTTCATATCTGTTGTGGAGAGGTTAACTTTCAAAGAAGTATTATTATCAAATAAAACACTTGAAATTTTACAAATCTTTGTCTTTATCCTGAAAAACCGTTTCAAACTGCTTCTGTTGGATCACTCCGGTTGTCAGTCAGGTAAGAGTCGTCTTATCGCATTAGTTAATTGCTGCTCAGGGTCTTTACAGCCCGTTGGCCTGCACTACAGCACCATGCGTCTACTTGAGTTTGGCTTCTTTGAGCCTGTGCTGTCGGAGACTCTCAGAATGGTTTGACTAAAGCCCTTTAACAACTTGAAGGAAAAAGATAGCTGGGTGCCAAGCGATTGTCAAAAGGAAGCAGAATTGTGGTTTTTATTTGGGTTAAGCAAACTTAACTGGGCACTTCTCATTTCTTAAAGAGAAAAAAAGTATGGGTTTTGCCTTCTGGCAACTTTTTTAAATTAGAAAGAATGCTGAGGGGGAAAAAAGTGGTGAATGAGCAATGCTTAAAAGCTTGCTGGAACCCTAGGCAGCAGATAAGTGGGTCATAAAGCATACTTCTCATGCCTCCCTGCTGAAATTTTGGAGCCAGTCCTATAGGGACTTGTTCTAGAGTGGGTTGGTTGGTTCAGACTCTGACTTTGTACTTCTCTCAAATCTGCCAAAAGATGCAAGCTGTGCAAATAGTTCTTCCTGGCTGTAGGCTACTGAAGAACATTAGAAACCAGCATCTTACTGTCAGCTCAGGGGGTTTCTGAGCTCAGGTGGTGAAGCCTTTGACATGCTCTTTTCTGTTCTTGTTCAGCATGCTTTGCTTCGCACTCTCTGAAATGGTCTTTGTTGCTTTGAGGTGGCTCTTGCATCACTACTTCATGCTCCACAGTTCTGTGGGTTTGGGTTTTTTTTTAACAAAAAGGATTTAAATTTCAGTGCTTTACTGAATCAATCTTTGATTTCATACCTGCAGAACCGAGGCTGGCCAGAAGATGTCATCTGAGTTTTGCAAAAGGAGAGCTGTGTTACAACTTCAGTCTGTCTTTGCTTTTATATATGTGTTTGTAACATAAATTTCAGCTGCTACTGAAAAATGGAGGGGAAAAAAAAGCCCACAAATCACTTGCACACATCTTAAAAATTCTGTGACTTATTAGTACTTCCAATTTATGAACTGTGTAATCTGAGCAAGAGTTTGATTAATGCTTTGCCAAAACAAAGTTTTAATGGCCCGAGTACCCTAAGTGGTTAAGATTTGTGGATAACAGTCTCCTTGCCCTGGCACTGCTAGGTATGAGAATGTGAAAGTGAAGCCAAGAGGCACTTGTCTGAATTTCCTGAAGAGTCTTCAGCTGCACAAGAGGAAAAGATGCTTCCTATGCTGAAGAAATCTTTATTCAGCCATTAGCCGAGTGTCTGGACCTTGCTGTTGGGCAGCTCAGAAGCTGTGGGTGGCCATGGCTACCCCATGGCTACGCTATGGATTAGGTTAAGTTGTTTTGGTTTGGAAAAATTTCTAGTCCAGAAATTACATTGAAATGCTCCCGGAGGAACTTGCTGCTGTGAGGAGCTGGAGATCTACTGTTCAGCCTAGGTGTTCACAGAGATCTTGGTTCAACCTCATTGTCAGCTGGGATTCTTTAATAAGATGAGGGTTTGAGAAATAAATCAGTGTTTGGTTTGTTTAGGGGTGGAGGGGTTTTGGCCCCTCGCCCCCTTTTTTTTTTTTTTTTTTTTAATTTTTGCCTTTATCTGCAGTTTGTTCTTCTGGTAAAAGTTGACTGCGTTGGATAGTGCTTATCAAAACTTGCATCTCTTCTCATTACTCCATGGTGTTTTGTTTTCTATTTATTGTTCTGGATAACTATTTTAAGAAAAAGGGTCAACATTGCTTTTTTCTTTTTTTTTTTTTTAGACCAATATGAGAAGGGGGTCGTGGCTTTCTTCCCCACACAGCAGGTGAGGGAATTCTAGAGTGCATCAGGACGTGCTTTCAGCCTGGTGTGTATGTGACTGGTCCTACAAGCAGTTATAGAAAAGTTTTTTCAACTGTTTGCTGCTGTTACAGCAATGTTGTGTTATAGCACAGCAAATATCAAACATCTGAAGTGCTGGGTGATAAACAGTAATTGCTTTGTCTTCTTTATTATCAAAGATAGAAGTAATGCATCCTCCTATTAGGCCAACTTTACCTTCTGTTTAATCCCAAACTTCAGCCTGAGATATGTTTGAGTTTCTGTTTCTAACCACTTACCATGAAGGTAAAGTACTCGGACAACACTGGCAATTAAACTGACAATGAAAATGACGGGCGGTAGTGGGGCAGAGCAAAGCTGCAGTGTTTGGGTTACGGAGTTGATTCTCCACAGACTTGGGTCAGGTTCTGATCTCAAACCCATCTGATATATTTGCTAATCATCTTTGCTGTGTTCTCTCTCTTTTGAAAGTGAAATCTAGTCATTTGGCTAGATTTTCAGAGAAACTAGGTCATGACTAAAATCTTCCGGGGTTGGGGCTCATGTTGCACCATCTTCTTTTAAACAAAACAAAATAGTTATCTCTTAATGTTTGTGAGCACACACAAAGCAAATGAGCTATGCACCCATCCCTAATTCTGATGTTGCCACGCATTAAGAAACTTACTGTTTGCCAGTGGCTTTCCTCGCTGTGATATCCTCTGAGAATTCCTGAGGCATGTACATAGGACCTTCCTCTCATTTGTGGAGCTGTGCTTATGAATAAGAGATAATTGCTGTATTTATTAAACTATGATAATAGTAGAGAGTAAATTTCCTAATGACCCTGATCCTTTTTCAAAAAATGTGCCTAGCACTGCTGAAAAGGTTGGTTACTTTAAATGGAGTCATAATAAAAATAAGCCCCATGTTTTTGAAATCTTTGGCTACAGTAGAACAGATCGCGCTAGTCAATAGGCTAAAAGTTTCTCTGGTGACCTTATGCAGAAGAGAGTGTAGAACTCTGTAAAAACCACAAAACCATTGTGACATCGCTGCCCTTATTTTTCACAGCTATCTTACAAAAAGAAAAAGGGGGTTCAATTTCATTTTGAATTCAATTTCTGTGTGGTTTTCCAACCACCTGACATAAAAGTAGGCGTACTCTATTCCCTTTTCTGGAGTGCTAGTTAATTTTTTAAGTGTTTTTTGTTTGGTGTTTTTTTTTTTAGTCAGGCTTTTAGAGGCATTCTAGTGTCATTTTCAGCAAATGCTTGTAATAAGTATTTCTTTCTTATTCACCTGCCAACTCATCTTTTATTCATCCTGCTGATGAAAACAATCTCCTGTGAAACTTCTGTTGTTGAAAGAGTTCAAAAACTTTCCCATTACAGATGTAACAGATCCTTTTTCACCTTAGTGTAAGAATTTTCTATTACTTCGTTACAGGTTTTTGAAGAAGTTAAGAATTGTAAAGTTCTGATGTTTAATTAGGGCAGCAGAAATAATGCAACCCAGTAAATGTAACAACAGGTGAACCTGCACTTACTTTTTGTTCTTACTGCAGAATGCCAATGTTGTACTGAAACAAAATCTGTCTGTCCTTGTATTTCCTCAAAACTTCAGAGGTGTAGATTGGTGCAGCTGTACCTGAAGTCCTTATTCCTCAAACACTCGTGTTACGGCAGTGGTACCAAACGCGCAGGGGAATGGCTACTTGTAAAGTTTGGTGTCTTGGGAACTGCAGCTGAGAATAAATTAATTGGCCATGTGCATTGATGGAACAAAGGAAGCACCCACAATACTGACTCCCTTCTTTTCCATGTAGGGTAAGAGTATGCTTGTGTAGGAATTTGCGGAGATACCACTGAATGAAATCTAGTTAAATGATAATTAATTTTTCTTACTTGAGTTGAAATTGCTAATTGATGCAAACTGTTGGTAGCATGATCTCAGCTCGGTTGCTGGTACCTCTTTATTAAAAACTAGCAAATGACTTGGCTGTAATCAAACAGCTTTTGTAAAAACTGTAAATTGTTGCAGGAGTTCACATGTCTAGATAAAAATGTAAGAGTTACTAAATACATTTGAAACAGGTTGTACTATTCACCAGACCAAGTGATTTATGCAGCTTTTTATACTATATATATGTATCTAAAAACTATCATTTGATCTACAGGTGAAAAGCAAGAACTGTAGGCAAGCTAGTATCCTAGACAGTCATGAGTACAGAGATTTTGCTACTTTAAATATATTTTTGTAATATGAGAATGTGATTTTTATGCTCTGTGAAGAGGTATGAATGTGCATCCATTTAAACTTTTATTTTTATCTAATGAGGTTTTCTGTACTTGACCAGATGAAGTCTTAGCCCCTTCAAGAGCTTTCCCATGAACTTAGAGGCATGACTGCATGTTTCTGACATGCTCCTTAGGAACATGTCAAACTCTCCCTCTTACTTTCAAGATGGTGTTGAATTAAAACAAAGCATGACAGTGATGTAGGTATTGCCTCAGATGTCAGATCTCTTGAGGCACTGGTCAATAGCATCGTTATCCTCTGAGCTGTGGCCATGGATGAAACCGGTAGAGTAAAAAAATCAACAAATGTCCACCCCTAAAAAATCATGGGATATTTTGATTCCCTGGCCTGGAGTAGAATATGCACTGCTGTGCTCTCCCTTGAGACCACATAAGATTTCACTGCCCTAACATCCTGGGACTGGGTCCAGAGCCAATTGACCTCTCCTTGAAAAACTCGGAAGGACTAAGAGTGTGAAACTCCTGGATGTTGCATTCAAACTGCAAGAGAGATGTCGTTTTAGATGTGCAATACCCAGGACTCTGAAGATTGTAAGTTCGTATTGTTATGGTTGTGTAGAAGTATTTTAGCTATTGGCTGATGGAGTGTATTTTTGCTTATTGCTGGCCAGTTCTTGAACTTAGCTGCTATTTTTGGTAGCAGAAATAGCTTAGATCAATAACCTATTAATAACCTATTCAAGCCTGAAGTTGTATTCATCCTCACTCTCCAAACAAGAGGTATTTCCATTGTTCATTATTATGTGCCCCTTCCATTTCAGCCCTGAACACATAAATCATAAATGAGCTTGAAGTATTCATTTCCCTCTTTCAGCACTACCTCTATCTAGTATTTGCTGACATGGCTGTTTATAACTTATTTTTGAGCACAGTCAGATGTTGTTTTCTGAACAGACGAATGCATTGTTGGAAAGGACTCTATAAATAGAATTTAGGGGCCACCAAAATGAGAAATTCTAGCTCATTAGGATCTCAGCTGGAACAATGTGATCTGATAGACAGAAGTTTTGAGCTGATGAAAAGAAAGCTAAGACAGCTAATTGGTTCTAAACCTTTAAATTACAAATGGGCTGTTCTTATATTATTGTTAAGGGTGATAGAAACCATCTGGAAAAGAGATTCAAGGCAGCATATGTTGGAAGGAAAGGAGAAAAAACTAGGGTAGTTAAGGAAAATATATGAAGTGTATACAGTGGGATAAACAAATTATTTCTGGTATACTGAGCTATCCTCTTCAGGTGAGACTTGTATAAAATTAAAATCTTGTTAACCTCTGCCTATCATCTTCATATGTAAGAGGCAGATATGTCTCTTCTGTCAACACTTGGTGCTGAAGTGGAGAAGTAAATTTATGGATATGTGATTCTATTTCAATATCTTAAGTAGGATTACTAACGGAAAATACATGAATCCTCTAAACTATCTAGTCTCATGGAAGACTAAAGGCTTACTGCATCAGCCCAGAAATATGTCCTCGGGGATGTTGGGTAACCGTGTGGACGTTCTGCTCTGAAGAAGTGCCTGGCACACAGTGCCTCCCAGAAGTTCAGACTCTGGTGTTGGGGCACTGTGAAGACTTTGCCCTAATTCTTCCCTTACTGGCAGGCTTCAAACATGGTTGGATGCCAAATTAAGTCAGTTAGTTTTACTGTAGTGAAATAATATCCTAACTAATGTCTTTACTTCCTCTTTCCTTACTGAGAGGCAAAGCATGCTGTGCAAGGTGAAGATCCTGTAATCTTGAGACTCAGTAAGTAACTGAGGAGGAGCTCTAGACCATTTTTCTAGGATACGTACATTTACTATTTAAGAATTACATTATCTCCCTGTTTTCCATGGTCCTCCTAGGACATCTTAACTTCAGCTTTATTACTGCATGCTGAAACCAGGTGAGTCCATGGTTTGCTTCTAGAACCAATGTTTTACAGGAGAGACTGATGACATTATTTTCTTTATAACTTATTTAAAATTATTGTGCTTTAAATAAGGGGCCTGTGAAATATGAGTGAGATAAAACACATGCAAGTATGGGATGGGATCTTTGAGTGGCAGCAGACCATATAGCTTTGGTAATTAAGTCAGGGGATACCAGTTGTTAATAGCCGTTTGTGACCATTATGGAAATGTGCAGCTTGGACACCCTTGTCATGCTGTCCCCTATATGCAATGTACAAGAAAGTACATATACTATAAATACCTAAAAAGGAATAAAGGATAGAAAGGGAAACTGATGACGAAGTGAGAAAATTTGCTGAGATCAGATCATCTTAGGAGCAGATAAAATCTGGGAATCCTGACAGTATGTTGTGCCCTGCTGCTGGTTCCCAGCTCTTAGCTCAGACTCTGCCCCATGGCATAGACAGGCCTGACGGAAGTCCCGCTTCCTCCTCTTAAGTATGGAATAATGAAATTTCTCTGATGTTATCATATCCAGAACTGCAAAATTAATCTAGTTATACCAAGAATTTGATCTTTCAAGAGGACCACTTAAAGAGATACTTTTAACTTTGAAAAATTGTATTGACTACAAATCTTTTTTGAAGCAAAACAACATCTAACATTTGTATCTGAAAGATTAAGAACCCTTTGCTCTGTTTACAGTACTGCATTAAGAAATGAAGCAGTGATAATGGCAAGACAGGTGGTTAATTTTCCCAACTATTTTTTTCACATCTTTTGGGTGATCAAGGCAATTGCTGAATTTACAGAAAGAACTGCAAATGTTTTTGTAGACTCAGTCACACAAACCTAACGGGAAGGATGTGTGAAGTACCTGAAATTAGTTGCATTTTGTGTTTGTGACTTGACAAGCTGCCTTTTCTTACACAGTGCAGATTTTTTTAGAGGAACATGAAGTATTGTCAGTCTCGGTATTCACAGCCTGCATGGCTGATAGGATTTAATGGAATATGGGGCACTGACTCATCAGCAATTTAAATACGTGGTTGGTCTTAAAGATGCTGTAGAGCATACAGTACAATGCAGAGGTACCTGAGCTAACTCCAGAGCTAATTAGTAGTAATTTGGCACTTTGCTGGATTAATTTGCCTCGCTAAAAGAGGACAATTTGCTTGGATAGTCAGTTGACTGCAGTTGGACCATGACTAGTATATGTATGTACATCCTCTTCCCTGCTTGCTAAGTTGTAGATGCGCATTATTTCTCTGGAGCGGCTGTATAGCACAGTACTGCTGTCATGGATGGGACTGTAACGCGAGGTGGTGGCCTAGATGGAAGCCAGTTCTAAAACATAAAGGCAAGGCTAATGCTTAACTCATGCTGTTTAAAGTCTCTGCAAGTGGTTCTGTATAACTGACGGATTACTGTAAGACGTCTTTTTATTTTCCAGTAAGCAAGAACAGACATTAAGAAAAACAATAACTGTGAAGTTGTGTTCTTATTCTGTTTAATCTTAATTCAAATTACAAGAAGAATGAGTGCATTAAACCCGTCTATCTTTTTTCTTGTGTTTGTCATTTCTATTGTTAATGCATGTAACTCCAAAGTGATGTCTGTCTGTCCTCCTGTGGTTTTTGCAACTTTTTTTAGAAATCATTCTTTCACTTCCCTAGAAGAGAAAACTTCTGATGAACCTGTGCAGATATATTTCTTTGACTAAGCATTTTGTAGGAAAAGTAGAGCTATTAAAATAGATTCAGAAGCCAGAAGGAGGAAAACTAAGGCTCAAAGATCATTGTATCCTCCTTAAATTGTGTCATATTACAATTTTCTGTCCCTTCTCCAAAAACTAAAAAAAAAAATAAAAAATATCCAAGCTCCCTGAAAGCAAATACTGTCCTCTCAAAAACAAGCAAGTATGAATGGGCAGTCTGTCTAAGCAGATTTTTTTAGTGTTTGCAAGGCTCAGATGACTCAGAGACCGTAGCAAAACCAGTTCAAGACTACCGTGCTCACCTTCAGCTAATTTGCTGTGTATGGAGTATCCAAGCTGAAAGGACAAACTGATTTTTTAAAATCTATTTCAATTTTAGATTAAACTAGTGATCTTACACTAGGGGTAGTGCAAGCCAGGACTGGTTAAGGAAAACAAAGTAACAGAAAATCATGTGCTGACCTGAAAAATAAAATTGCTATGCTCATTTAAAATTACTGAAATATTTCCTACATGCTTGTTTTTTTCCTTTGGTCTGTGTGGATTTGTAAACCTTATGTGCCTTCTTGCGAAGGATGTGCTGCTTTACATTGTATACAATGCTTGTGAAAGCATGAGGTTAAAAATAAAGTATTGCCTAAATCTTTTGGGGCATATACACTAGACAGATACTCATTTTGCTGAGACTATGTGAGGAAAGAATGTATTTGATACAGTGGGAAAAGAACAATCATAAAGTACAAAACATTAGCAAGTAATACTAAATTGGGATTATTCAATATGAAAGTCTCAATGGTGTATCTTGCCTTCTTATGTTAGTGGATTAAATACAATAATACACATCCTTAAAATGTATGTACTGTGCTCACAGTCACTGTCTCTAATCGAAGTTGCCAATCACCATTACCTCACTGAATAGTTCTATGTATAGATGTTGACCTGCCGCCTTAGTCATCAGCAGCCAATGTAGTGTGTTACCATCTGACTCATACTGCATTTAATTGGGTACTGATGGATGAGTGAATTGTTTCAGATAAAAAAAGAAACCACTTACTAATGTTGCTGTGTTAAGCTAGGCCCTTTTGCTTCATGAAAATGCCTTGTTAACAGGTGTGGTTCTGTAGAGCCTAGGTGAGAGCACAGTGCTTTTCCAGTGTACAAGGAGCACTGTGTCCTTGGGAGCTGGCAGATTTTGAACCTGTACCAAAACACCTTTGGTGCACGTCAGGCAAATACCGAGGTTAGGTCACTGAACCAAACCTCCCATTGTTCCTTAACTTTCTCTGGTCAGGCAATTGTTAACACAGACAAGCTAGGGAGCCAATTTTCAGAGGCTGCTACATTTCGTAGTCTTAAATCTTTAAAAGAGATGATTCACAACCTTTATTCATTAATGGGCATCTGATTCATCGCTGGTTATAGTGGAAATAGATTTTTATATTGCAGTATAATTGTTCATACTGCTTTATAAAGACTGTGCAATTATTTCTATTATTGATGTCTATTTGGAGGATTTATAGCTTGTCTGTAAAACCTATAACTGCCAAGCTACAACATTAGAGCAATCTCTATCTGGAAGTGATTTAAAGCGGTAATTTTTAATTCATGAAAAGGTTTTTCTTTAAAAAAAAATTCTCAAAGCATTCACAGCCTTCTTAGTAGCATATAGAACTCTAATTTTCATTTAAAAATGAAAAATGAAATAATTTTCTGTTGGTTTAGCTAAACTGAAATGTTTCATATTTGCACGTTTCAGTCTCTTGCACTCTGATTTTCACAGGATAAAAATTGGAATGTTTGGAGGTAATCAACAGAATATTACAGGGAAATAATCCCTGCAATTTTTTTTTTCTTGGGGAAGAGATGAAAAAACCTTAATTTTCTATGAAAAGGCAATTCAGAACTTCCATCAGCACTTTTTAAAGTTAAATGGCTTATTCAGGAACAGCTAAGAAGAAATGAAGTATTAATTCTTGAAGTTTCATTGTCTATAACTTGAGCAGACTGATTCTGATTGAATCATGACAGTACAGTGCCGTTAGGCTTTAAGGACACATTGGTTTTGTCCAACCTTGTGAAGAAACTTGATATTGTGCCATAACTGCATTTGAAATGTACTGCTTCCTGCACAGTAGACATTTGGATCATTTCTTCTTGGAAGCTGGCTCATTTCAAATCCCTTTATGAATGGTCACTAGCTAGAGGCTGACTTGTATTAGCAGGCATATGGTGGGGTCTTTTGTTTTGTGATTTTTGGGGGGTTGGTGGTTTTTTGTTTGGTGTGTGTGGTGGTTTGTTGGTGGTGTGTTTTGTTTTTTTTTTTTTATGTTAGTGCACATTTTACTAAATTGCCTGGGAATTCCAGGGGTCTGTCATACTGCTGGGAGAGCTAAGCTAACTAATAGCACCAGAATGTTCTTTGGCATCTCGAGATTAAAGAAACTGACTCATTTTGGGATACTTTTATTCATAATAAGAAAAATAATAGTAAAAGCAAATCTGACATTTAGCATTTACTATTCCCATAATTTGGCCCAAAATGCTTTGTTTAGCTTTCAGATAGTCTTTGGCCAGCAGTAACTGTTAGGTCTCCCTTACTGAACATCTCTGTTTCAGAGACTGAGACTGCTGAGACAGGGTGTTAGCAACTTTGCAAAAGTTATGGTGTGGTTTGGGCTGATGGAGTTTATGCCAGTGATACTGTAAAGTAATTATCTGAGAAGAGATTTGTCCTGGTCACTAGGGCAGAAAGCTTTCCCTGTTGTTTTGAAATGATTATTAGAAAAGACTGTTTCTTCTTAGTTGTAGCATGTGTAGGGAGTGGGTGAAAACACTGCTAACACCTGGAGTTTTTATGGGTAAAACTAAATCCATTATAAGCTTTCAGATACCTTGTCTTCAAGATCTATTTCTATCCAAAGGCCCTACAGTAAAGCTTAAAAAGACGCTATCCATAACCTTCAAGAACATGGAGAAGTCTTTAAGCCAAATGATTCTTCGATGTACCTATGCGATTCTGATCCCACTTCTCAAAACTAAAATCTCTCTTCTTATACCACTGAGTATCTGAAGAAGACTTCACCTAGCTGAGTAAAATCTAATTCTGTCTGGTAAGGTCTCCAGCATTATGGTTGGTGTGGAAGCTTTATCTCTGTCACCTTCCACAGGTTCTCTCTGAAGCTTCTATCTCTGATATTCAATCCTCGTATCCCTGAACATTTGGGATACTTGATTTTAATGATGTATTTTTTTACAATTCTCATGACAACTCTGTTTCTATTTCATGTGTTTCTTTTTACTCTTCAGGGCTTGTTATTTATTTCCCATGGTTATCATTAAAGTTTCTCAAGGAAACCGTTCATTCAATGTCAAGGCATTTTTTTGGTTGTAAAAGCACAAAACTGAACGCAAAACTTTTCCATGAGTTTTATGTTCAGGAGATAGGACTGACTAAAGTTATATTTATGTGAACAGAAATCAGCTGAAGACCTCTGAACATCCAAAATACTGCTGAGGCTCTTCACTGTATTCTCCTCCTATTGCTGGAACCCTGACTGAAATACGGTATTTTCCAACTTTGCAGAGTTCCCACAACTTTAACCATAACTACGAAAATGTAGTCTATGTACTTTTAACTTTATTTGCTTTTCCCACAGTCCTCCATGCATTTATTTTTTAATATAAGTACGGCTGATAGAGGTGTTTCACCTTTCATTATTGTCTTCTGAAATAGTAATTGCTGTCCAGATGGAAGTATTAAAAGGGTGGGGAAGAAAACAGGCTCATATCTGTTTATATATACTAATGTATTTTAAGCTATCTTTTATTGCTGTATTTCTTTGAATTGGGGAAAAAATGCTCTCTTCTGGCAGTTTTCTCTGAGGACTGTGAATAGTTTCCAAGACAAAGTTAGAGAGTAACTGTAGCAGTGAATGAAACATGACTGTTTTCTACCACACTTTAGACTGGGCAAAAAGAATTGGTTTTATGTTTGTGTCTAGCTGGGTGATACAGGATGTGAAGATCCCTAATTTTAAATTGTACTTTTTGAGATGCTCTGGCAGTATGCATAACTTTTCTCTGATGCTCTAGTGTCAGACAACACTTATCAACTGTTTTATTTCTGTGTTCTTTTATCTAGTGTTTCACCTTCTAGGAGGGAGCACAGCAGGATTAATGAGATAATCTTATCTTTTACAAGACATTGGAAATGGCAAAGTAATAAGATATACTAATACTGCCTTTAACCTAATGTACAAAGGATTTTAAACCTTAATTCTATGATGGGTTTTTTTTTGTTCTCATTATATTTAACTCAAAACTCAGTTTCAAGCCAAGAGTTGCCCAGAAAAAGACAGGGAAATGGAACAAATAAAATATAATTTGTTCATTGCTCAGAAGGCATGTTGTCAGTTAAAAACACCACTGGATGCATATGAACTTGTATTAATACACAGTTGTCAAATAACTACACTGTACTGCTTGCTCTGCCTGAGAAATTATACTTGGTACTTTGGGTTTGCCAGGGCAACAGGGCTACAGTCTCAGGACACGGGCTTAAGCATCTGCCTTACTTGCTAATAAGGGCTTTTGTATGGTATCTAAGATTACCTCTGTTGTACTGGTGAACTGAGGAATATCATCTGTGGCTGCTATTTTAAGTTTACTTGCACATCTTTCTGAAAAGACCAATGATGACGTGCTTTTTGACACTTCAAAAATATCTGTTGCTAATGGCTATACATCCTTGTCACTTGGAATTTTTCTTTACTGTAGCTATGTCTAAGTATTTGTATTCTGGGAGTGTGTGTGTGGGCTCTTTGCACTTCAGTTTTGCACTCGGTTCTATCCACTTCAGACAATAGTAGAAAAATGCATTTGTCAATGAACAATGTTCATATGCTTTTTCTTGCATATGTTTTCAAAATTGTAACTGAAAATCATGAGAGAGCATAAAACCTAAAATGAATCTGAGTGGAATGAATGCTTTCATTTCAGTGTGAATTTCCTCTTGCCCGTATTTGCATTGACTTCACCTTTTGAAGAGAAGAGCCAAATTCTCTGCTACCACAAATGCCTGAAATTCTGCTCAAGCCTATAAACCGTCTTATAGAAGGGCTCCTGGCCCTCTTAAAGCAAGGATGCCTTGAATAGGCTCTATGTCTAATACAGATTTTTTTTTTTGAACTAATTTCACAGTAGAAGTTTCCCATGTTTCTGAAAAACAAAGATATTTTTCAACCTTCACTCTTGAAGACTGAAGGGTTTTTTTGATCTATGGCTATTCTAAAATTATCTGCTCCTGAGTAAAAAGTAATAGTGCTTCAGTACCCTTCTTGAAGCTATTAACCAAGCTGCCCAAAGAGTTCTTAAAGTCTAAAATAGATTAAGTCATATCCACAGTATGAAACAGCATTTGTCATGCCAAGTTTTAAGGTAGCTAATACCTGGGCTGTGCTATGTGTCCAAAAATTATTCTGGTTCCAGAGTTAGTTTATGCACAGCAAGTTTCACCATCTCTGCAGTAGCAGCAGAGCTGTATCTTGCACTACAGCAGCATACTCTGGTAGTGTAATATGAAGGCACATTTATGACTAACCATACCCAAAATTTGTCTGGTAAAGAACAAGCACTGCAATTACTTCTACATGTGGAAATGGGGTATCAAAGAGACTGATCCACCCGAGAGAGCAGTGTTGGGTCTGGAGGTATAAAAACGTACAAGCAGATTGTTCAGGTGGTGAAGAACAATTTACAGAAGCAGCATTCAACTGTGTCCCATCTCTGTGGCCCACTGCAAGAACAGAGTCAGGCTATAACCCAAAATCTGGAGTAGAAAAAGGGTAGAAGTAGTAGCTGTTCAAATTTAATTAGGCTTTCAAAATTTGGCTAGAATGCTCAAGAACTGATCTAAAGAGAAATAGAACAATTCTGTTTAGTGATGTGACTGCATGTGAAAGCAAAGTAGGTAGCTCATTTCACTACATTCTACATGAAATGCAGTATCATCATTTATTTATCTATTTCGGCTAACTTTTGGTGCCTGCTCTGTATTTAAGAGGCTGACAGCCTATGTTTCAACAAATGTATTTTAGAAGCAAGAATGTATTCTATTTCACAGTGCCACTTAGGCAAAAGACAGATCCTCATCAGTCACCTTACACTTTTTTTTTTTTCCCAAGTATATGTAGGGAACAGAAGAGTTGAACTTAAATACAAGAAAGAACCATGTCCATTGGGGGTAGAATTTCTAGACTCTGTGTTAATCAAAGGAAGAAAAGACAATAGTGTAAACAGTCTCATTGTCTGGGAACAAAGACATCTTTCCAGATTTTTTTTCTTTAGGAAACAAACAGGCTGCTTTGCTCATGCCTCACAATGCGGAGCATGTGGGCAAGCGAGCTTTTTTGAAATATGATGCTGAGCATTGTCTGCTTTATGGTAAAAATATCACAGCTCTTCCAGAAAAGGGGCAGTAAACCTACTGTTGAAAACTGGAGGTAAGAGGAGCAGAGGTACTGTATTCAGAGATGCTTGTCTTCAAGAAAAGGTAAAAATGTTCTGGTTTTGCACCCTTTGCTGTGAGTGGATGGGCTTCACCTGCAGGGCATTTCTTGATTTTCAGCAAGGGAAAACAAGGAAAGCACCTTAATGAGAACTTGTACCAAAACTGTGTTTCTAGTGCACCTATTTTTCAGTACAGATTATTCAGACTTTTATAGTTCTGTCTATGGAAATACTTTAAGCTAGGTAAGTTTGCTGTGATTTCAACCCTTATCCTCTGTGTTTAGAAATGTGATAATCTATATTGCCTTCACGTTGGCTGAAAAGTCTATTTATGTGTGTTTCTGGAAAGGGAGCTCTGTGAGCTAAGAAAAGGTGAATACCCATGACTGTCAGTCTAGAGAAATCCCCCAGCTCTGACTGACAGCTGGTGCACATATTACACAGATGACTAGAACTATTCACTTCTCGGTAAACCGCCTACTGACTACTTATCTGCCTCTTGCTTGCCAAATCTTAATTACACAAATGTCTGTCTCTCTGTCAAGTGTATATGTTGGGATTGTGGAGTGTTTGACTCAATGCTAGATGTGTACTTTATCAGTCATCTGGCCTGCTGTCAGCAGAGTCCTCATTTCCACCTAGCACATCAAACTGGGGATGAGAAAAGCCTCCCTAAAGATTATGTGCTTGACAATTTGCATGGGATGTACTCAAAAAATGATGCTCACATTTGACACCAAGTTTTTTAAAAAATCTTGGCAATAAATTGATAACACGTGTAAAAACAACAGTCTAATATTGCCCTATGGTCTTTATAATTGATAGTGGGTTTGATTCTTCCCCTTTTAAAGGCTAAATTACAAGGGAATTTCAGACATTAATTTGCCTGTAGCTTGCGAAATGGCATTCACCTTTTTTGGTTTTATTTCAAGCTGAAATGAAGAGAATTCAGAATTACTTCCCTCTACCTGGCAACCTGCTGTCGACTGCAGGTTGTGTGCATTGTTCCAAGTATTCTTATTGCTTGTCTGACTCAGACTGAGCAATGTAATCATAAACCTGATGTATTTAAGGTATATAAATAGTGTTTCTGGTTAAAAACAGGCAACCAAAACAGCAGAAAAAGAAAAAGATAATGGTTTTGACCTGTTGTTTGGGGATCAGTCTAGAGAAATTCTTATTCCATTGGGGTCACTGAATCCACACAAGTGTAATGTACTTGGAGACTTAGCTTGGGTATTTATAATGCATTAGAAAGTTCTCCACAGCAGGTTATAACTGTCATCCTTTACAGTGAGTATGTAAGCTGATAGGTCAATAGTAAGATGAGTAGTAGACTGAACCAGAGTTTGTTTACAAAGTGAATTACTGCACATTAATGTTATGAATTTAGCCTGCTAGCCATTTTGTGGTAGCTCTATGTGTCTTCTTAAGACCATTTTTTAATGAAAAAATGGTGCACAGTGGAATGCAATGCCATTCACTGAATAATATACATAGCTAACTGCAGCACAGCACTGAAGAGTGATCAGCTTTGACTCCGAAGACAGCAAATAGTTACTGGAGTGCAATGCTGTTCCTTAGTTAAGAAAACTGTTGGTGGAAACTTTTGTACAGTGCTGTGCTGATATGACTGCTTCACTTTGGTTCTGGTCACAGCTTGCTGAAGGAGAGATCTCTCATTTTAAGGGGAAGGCATACCCTCAGCTCAGAGCATCTTTGTGTATGTGGACTGATTTTAATTTTGAAGTGTTTGCACACAGGAGGTAGTGCAAAATAGGTAATATTTCCTTATGCTGGCTTAATGGTCATGTGGTAGACAAGCCTGTTAGTCACTCAGCAAAGATTGTCTGCCCTAGAAGAGTTTAGCAAAGTAAGTTTCATCCACTGTAATTTTATAGCCTTCAGGTTTTACAACATTAATAAAAATGAGAGAAATCTGGTGTCTGACAGTGCAGGTCCTCTCTGATAATGGCTGCATCTCTCTCAAGCTCTGATACTTAGCAGTATTTTAGTATGTTTTCTGACAAGTGCCAGAATTAAAAATCACTGTGGAATATCTAAGATAAAGGAAGGGAACTTTCTCCTACCCAACCAGCTCATTGTTTTACTATATAATTTTCTATTGTCCATATGCTGGTTGACAGTGTAAGTTATGAGTCTCTATGTATTTTTCCGTTTTCTGTATTTTTCCCAAAGAAAGCAGTTCTGGCAGATACAGTACAAGAAGATATATACTCTTCCATGGCCCTGTAGTCAGACCTGACCGTGGAGACCTGAAGAAAGCAAAGAAGAAATCTGCCAAAGCATAGGGACATACATACACCAATATATGCATATACATCTTATATTGGCTTTTAGAAACAAAACTAACCTCTCACTTACCTTATCCAAAAAGCATGGTAACTTTTGGATCCTTTTGTTGTCTTTTGTTATTTTTATTTTAGCGTTTACAGGAAAAGCTTTCCATGGGAGGTTATAGTCTCTTTCAGCACTTGAAATGGTCAAATGCTAAAAGGAAAGGGAGATTATGTGCAGAGGGAGGAACAATTTACTAGATGGATTAACATCCATGAATAAATTCATTAGCATGCCTTAGGGGGGAAAGTCTAAAGGGCTGAATATTTACTTAATGACTAGTGGATATAAACATTAGTGAGCAGCTAAAATGAATAGGTATATGAAGCTCTGTATTGAGCTGTAGCAATTGCTGCCCAGGCTTTGAATCTAATCTGGTCAGATTTTCAATCCTTTCAAAGTAATTGTGACATGAATTGCATTCAGTAGTCTTGAAAAGTATACCTTGAGTATACCCTGCTAAAATAGGACAAGTTGGAATCATCCTACTTTCAGCCTTAAGCAGTCTTAATGTACTGGAGTTTAGGACCATATTTATTTACAGAAGAAATGAGGTCCTATTCACAGAATTCTTGTGAAATTCACTTTTTAAATTATTTCAAATATTGGTAAAGTGTCCATAACACTGATTTTTTTTTTTCCTTGTACTTTATTACATAGATTGGCTGCTAAATCATATTGATCAGAAAGGGAACATGAGCAAGAAACTTCAGTGAAAAAAAGCATTAAACTGAGAGATGGGGATCTGTTCCAGTTTTTCTGATGATGAGCCATGGGTTTGGTTTTGCCGTACTTCTTTACCTTCCCAATATTTGTCTGTCCTGAATAATGCATAGGGACTGCTCTCTTTCTTCTATATCCCTGTGGTGCCAAGTACAAGAGGCCTCAAGACTTTCTGAACTGCAGGCGTTAAGAAATAGTAAACCATACCAGCAACTAGCGTTACAGCTACTAAGTATAAAGGCAAGTTGAAAGCAAATCTTCAGTCCCATGGAACAAAAATAGTGCTGAAATGAGACCTCATAAAATTAATAATTTCTGCCACAGTTTAAAGAAATATTTATTAGAAATCATAAAGTTAGGCAACCGACACCTTTCAGTCATAAATGAATGACTTTAACTTTATAGGCTGGTGTGGGCCTTTGCCAGCTGAATTCATGGCCTCTAGTCTTGGAGATTTGCAAACCTTTTTTGGGTGATCTGTTACTTTTTTTTTAACCAGCCTTGTTATAAAGAATATTTTTCTTATGTCTTTTCCTTGTTGCAACTTGTGACTACTGCTCTTTGTGCTTTTGTGGAGTCCTTTTAAGAAGTCTGTTGCTGTCTTCTCTATCAGCCCCACCTTTAGGTGGCTGCAGGCAACACTTAAATTCCCCTTTGGACTTCTCATCTCCAGGCTAAACAAACCCTACTCCCTCACCCTCTTCTCGCATTCTAGGTGTTCAAGCCCCGTACCATCCTTGTTGTGCTCTACTGTGCCCTCTCCAGTGGAGAGAGCTGGGAGACCCAAAACTGGACACAGTATTCCAGACGTGGCCGCTCACGTGGCCTCTTCTCTTTTGAAGTTGACCTTCCAGAGTGTCTACTTTTTTCTGTCTCCTGGTATTGTTTTCCTAGGTAAAAGTGGGTTTTATAGTCTGGGCTAGTATTTAGCAGCTACAAATGGCACTGTTGTCATGAAGATTGTAATCCTTATTTGAAAAATCTTACCAGTCATATTAAGATTTATAAGGATTGGAAAAATAAATTGCCTTCCAGATTCTGTATGTACTGTGATAAACTAGGTCTAATCTGGCAAGCATTTCTTAAGCTACAGAACATTTAGTAGCAATACACGTTTCCTTGAGATTTGGCTCTGACTACAGTAGTAAATATCAGAAATATAATTTGCTAGAATGTTGATAGCAATGACTAAATTGGGTAGTGCTGCCAACATTTTACTATTCTGTTTTCCAGTTGTACTGAACTGATGTGAAGTGAAATAACAAGAGCTCTGCCTACACAGTAGCTTCTAGTGCTGTTTATGGCAGGTAGAAAATTATGTTATAAAAAAAAAAGTTTGGATAAAGATATCTTCAGTCTGCATTATGAAAAATGGTGAACTTCTGTCTTAGAGTTTATAATTGTAATAATTTCTTATTAAAATAAATTTATATATCCTGTCCAGGTCATTAAATGAAGAATACATCAAAGTCATCCTGTGATTACATTTCACTTCTAGTTAATTCAATTCAAAATTATTCTTTTCAGTTACATTAAGTATCAATCCATCAGACATCTTGGAACTTCTTGAAGTGACAAGTCCTTAATACCACAGTAACAATTTGGAAAACCTCATGTTGATAGCATGGTCTCTGTTTTCTAGGTCAGCTGTTTCTCTAGTTTCTCTAGTGAGTACAAATACCCAACAGAATAAAGATATTTCCCTGTCTTTAAGAAAAGCCACAAGTACTCTGACAGTGCCTGAGCTGTGTGCAAAAGTAGTCATGTAGGCTAAAGATCATGAAAGTTTCTCCAAGTCTTTGCGCCAAAAATAGCAAATGTTTGGTATCTGAAATCAAAGGGTTGCTATAAAAAGATGCCTCTAAGCCTGTGGAGTATCCGTGTCATTTGTCAGGAGGGTTTATTTTTGGCATGAGCGTTGACACTGCCACTTACAGTCAAGGCAGATAGAAAGTTACTGGACCGTGAGCTCCAAGAGCAATGTTGCACAAAGAGCACTGTGACTCTCACGTGAGGAAAGCCAGGGAATGTTATTGTCTGAGAGCTTTGTATCTTAGAGAAGAAATGATAATTATATAACACAGTACTACATCGTTCTTGGTGAAGTCTTCTAAGATCTGCCTTTCCCAGAACAGCCCAAAGGCCCTACATGTGATGACCCTTTCTGTAGGCCAGAAGGGTGAGATGCTGCATTGTTTATCAGTCAGCAGTGGTTGTTCAAGTGTCAGAAGACATGTTCATTACCCAAGAGCAGAGTTTGAAGGCTCTCTGCTATCACAGCCTTTTTTGACCCCCATACTTGAACCCTGTAACAGTTGGGGTTTTTTGATAGTTGAAGTAGAAAGCTGTGTTTCCAAAAAAAGTTTGTATCTGTCCACTTTTCTGGTCCTCAGTACCATTGTATTTGAGGGCTTTGCAATTCTACCCTCAAGAACCCCTGCAAATATTTTCAGGCAGAAAACCAAGGCATAGACAAGCCTGTTCAAGGTCATAGAGGAAGTCTCTGATGGAGCAGGATGCGAAAGCAAGTTTCCAAAGTGTGGCTGTCCTCTGCAGGACTGCCAACTTCTGACAAAGGGTATCCTTTGGTACAAGACTGTATTCTGACAGATAGGCTGAGTCAATTTATTTTGCTGGACTCCTGGAGTGCAGTTGTATCCAAATGCCGTCTTCTGGCCAGAACGTGCTGCGCGTGGCAAGATGCCATACCAGTGTGCTGGGGAAGAAGACATAACACTGAGAGAGCGGAGTGCAGGCTGGCAGCTCAGCCAGCTGTTCTTCCTGAGCGCTGCTGCCTGCTGTAAAGTGCACGCTGCCTGACGGTACGTGCCTGGGCAGAAAAGGACGCTTAGTGACCCCTTAGTCTCTAATTTGCACAGCTGCAGTATAAGGTAGGATCTAGGCCTTAGTCCTTCTTCTATTAATTGAAACTAATGAATTATCCAGCTTCAAATTCCAATTACTCACCGAGGCTGAGAAAGTTGGGTAGGCCTCACTTCGTAGCAAATAGACAAAAACCAGCTGATGATGTCACAGCAAATATTTTATATTGCATATTACCCGTGTAAGTTCTGCTTTCAGGATACATGGTTGAATGTAGTATTTGCAAAGTTTCATAACTTAGTTTTATATGCATTTTTGAATTCTCAGAGGCATATGGGTCCCCTCATTCATTTATTGAGGCTATATTCAGCTTTAACAGATGGTAATAACTAACTCTGCTCCTGTTCTTTTTTTCCTCTTAAGTTTTTTAAAAAAGACTCTTCCCTAAAATAAGGCTTTCCCTGCTCTCCATTGTTTCCTGATCCTCACAAGCAGAGCAGATCACATCTTTTTCCATTGGATACACTGTGATGTGTTATTAAATACATCTTTTCAGGATATATAGTTTGGTCTGGCTTGGCAGCAGAATTTGAAGAGCCTCCTGTGATTACAGAGACTGCCTGGGAGTTCTGCAAAGATCTTCAATGGTTGCTTGTGTTCAATTTCCACCTCACTGTTTCTGGCAACATTCCTGCCATGTACAGACACTTTCTACAGGATAAAGACTAAAGAAAATGTCAGAAAAATTACAAGAAACAAAATGTGGGGGACTTCCCTCTTTCCCACATATTATTAGAAGTAGAGACATAGCTCTGACCAGGGCTTTTTTTTCTGCAGGGTTCCATTTCCATTTAGAGCCCCACTTTTATTGTTTCTGTTTCTCTGGGTTACATAAAATCCTTTTAAAATATTGAGAATATTTGCATCCACTCCTTGCATATGTTATTCTGTGTTTGCACCCAGTTTTGATGTTATAGTGTTTAAAATTGTGTAAAAAGCTGTTTTCTTCCTTATTAAATGATTAAATAGACTAAAATAAATCTTACTAGTGTGAATACAGCCTGCTTCTAGTGCAAATGTGAAGCAACTCTACCAAAGTTAGTGAATTAAGTGAATTAAAAAACAATTTACTCAAAGCAAAATTAGACTTTGAATATGGCTAACAACAAATTTTCTGTTACAGGTTGGCAATACAAATCTTCTGCACAAATACTGAAAAATGTAAATAAGTCTAAAAACCAATACCATTAATTTGCCCCTGAATTCCTGTAAAATGAAAGCCCTGCCAAGTTTCCAGGGAATGTGTTTGATAAGGACTGGGCATCCTTGTGACCTTACTAAATACTCTCCTAGTGTGGGAATATATCTTACACACTGTGCCCAGTAAGAATAGTAACATTGCTAACTTTGTAACAGATAGCTAAAAACAGACTACTTCACACCTTGTGTAAGTTATTCCAGTATCTAGTGGATTATGTGTGAAAACCAACGTCTGAGACTGGAGGTATGATTTAAAAATGGAAGAGTATGAGAAGAGAGAGCTCAAATGATGACTCTTGGGTAATTAAAACTGTCTAATCTGGCTCCTTTCTGACTCTCAAGTTACACATGAAGGTTTACATTGTGACTCAGCCCATTAATGATGAATAATCGGATGGACAACTGAGGAGCTCGCATCACCTTCTTTCCATAGTTTGTTGATGGAAAAATAGCACTTTGAGATTAAAATTTGAGTGACACAAAAAGTATGGGTGATATCACTGAACAAAAATACAAAAAAATGCCCTTCCGCATTACGTTGGAGTCTAGAAATACCCATCTTTCTTCTCTCCCCTCTTCCCATTTATTCTATACTTTTAATGGGCTGAAACACTACAGAATCTAATACATAAGTACAGGGGCCTGAATGCTGTGTTAACAATGGCAACAGCACTATTAGTTTGTTAAGAAACTTTGTTAACACTCAGTTTCTAAATCAAGCACAAAAGGTGGTTTGGAGAGTAAGCTATTTAATTCTAGTTGTATAAACTCTGCTTTCTAACATGTTAAACACATTTCATAAAATTTTACAGTTAAGCCCAGGTATATTGCTAATTTAACCTGCTATTGAAGATAAATTTGCAGACTTTCTCTATAGATGTATTTTATTGTTAGACTGCAAAGTTCACTTCGTAACAGAGCTTGGTAATTGTATAAACCAACTAAAAAATACATTAAAAGAGTACAGTTTGTTCTTGGATTGATTAGCTAGCCAGCAAACCAGTTAACAGAGTTCAGAGTGAATCTGCTGTCTAAAATAGACTGGGACATCCAATCAATACATCCATTTTTTAAAATTAGTCAAGATTGTGAAGTCTGACAATGTATTGTCATGAAAATGCTCATTGTTGTTTATATTTTTGAATAGTCTTTACCCAAAGATGTGTCTGTATTTGATGTTTCAGTGAAAACCTGTGACGACTCAGTGATAATCAACTCTGTAATCAAATCTTCTTTGTTTTTGACTAAACTCAGCCAAATTATCAAAATGGCTATTATTGAGCCTGACTTTCATAAATTCCTGCTCCCTTAGGAGTGATAAGTCATTTGAAAATTCAGAATAAACTTTGTCAATTGGCCCATTTCAAAGCATAAAAGTACTTTAGGTTTATGTGACATAAGAGTTGAGGGAAAAGAAATAGATGCAGGTGTTTACAGTGTATTTGCACTGAAAACAGGTCTGTTCAGTGATATATGTGTTTTACTTTTATATCTGCATGACTCTCCGACTATATGGCTTTTCTTGAGGATTTAGAAGTTCTTAAATGTCACTAAAATATTTGAAGCTCCAGCTTTATTATTTGGTATTCTCAACGTGAAAAATTAAGAAATTTGTAATGTTTGCATCACAAAACAAATTTTCACTGAAAGTGCCTATCCCACTATCCCATGGCTGAATGGAGAGCAAGATACGGTATTTTGTCACAACTTTGAGAGAAAATTAACATGAAAGTGTTAGAATTCAGATATTCTTGTCCTAAATCATTCACATTCTAAAATATTTCCTCATATTTTCTAAAATATATATGCTCTCAAACATCAGAAAAATCTCACTTTTCAGCCGAGCAAGCTATTTTCCTTGGCTTTTCAGGCTTTTAAAATGCAATTACTGTTTTGCTTTTTTAAAAGATACAATTTATGAAAATTATTTGGCAAACAATAAAATTAACTGTAACTACTCTTCATTACTATACGGTATCTTTCCAAGTTTACCCCAGCTTTTTGGTAGATATAACCGCAAGATGCTAATTCTGCTAACAATGGGATTTTTAAAATATTGCTTGATATACTCCATGCTATGCAGATACACTTTTCAGCTAGAGTCTGCAGTGTTCTGGGAATCCTTGCATAATCTGGAACGTGCTATAAATAGAACATGCACTCAGTGGAAGGAAAGCATGACTTATTTTGTAACTATATGCTTGCCACAGATCCAGCTTCCATCCAAAGTCAAATTGCTCTTCTCAGGGCTGCCAAGTTGTCAGTTAGGCAGAGAAAGCTCTTGCAATGTGCAATGTGCAAGGTGACTTTTCAGACTAAAGGGAGCGGGGGAGGAAAGAGGTTTCCCTTCTGCTGAGTAACTGGTTTCAGTCCTTTTACTAGGCTGTTTACATCTGCAGTTTGAGATACTCTCCCACAAAAAGATCAGATTGACTGTTCAAGGAGGTCTGTGAGACTGTCCTGAGTTACGGTCTCTGCTGGGTCCCTGTGGGTACCAGCAGGTCTACCACTGAAAAATGCTGAACCTTTGCAACACATAGAGTAATGAGGACATAACAAGTGAGCAATTGCACCTTCACCCTATTTCTGTGTGCCGTTCACAGCTGCTGCTTTGACAGGAGAGGAGGTTAGGTCTTTCACAAGAAGGAACCATGTGTAAACTGCTACAGCCCTCTTAGCCACCAGTTCCTAAGAGGAGGTGCAGCTCCCAGCAAGGAGGACTCCATTACTCTCCAGTCTTCTCATGACAGTATTGCCAGACCTGGTGACAGGAACAGGGAGAGGAGGCAACAGCAATGAAGTGTCTGAGAATCAGTGTCCAAGTCCAGATTTCTGTCTGGTTGCTTGCTTGTTTGTTTACTTTTTTTTTTTTTTTTGCCTGCCAATGTTTGAAGGGTGTTTAACAAATCTATGTTGTGTCTTTCAACTCACTCTGCCTGTGAAAGTCAATTCCTTCTTCTCATTCTCTTCTTCGAATGTACCTCAGTCAGGTCATTGAAAAATTGCAAAGTCTTCAGTCCCAATAAGCTGAAAGGAAAAAATCAGTCTTTCTTATGTAATTTCTCCAAAACTCCAATGTATCAAAAGACCTAATCTTAAATATTGCTGAAGTATAAATCAAATTGGAAGGTGATAGGGAGATGGACAAATAGAAACTCATTCCCATATCCTGGCTTTCTGAATGTGTCACTGAAATGAATGAATTTTGAAACTAATAAAAGAGCAGAGGTGGTCATTTTCAGTTTCTGTCATTCCCACTGAATAAGGTAATATGTTACTTTGTAGCTAAACCATTACTACAAAGCAGCCACTCTTGATGACTTAAGAAGTTATGGTGAGATCACAACAGCAGAGGGAATCCTTATGAGCCTGAAATTTATGTCACAGCTGCGGTGCACCCCTTTTCTTTCCTGCCAGGAAAATTTTGTGTGGCTGCACCGCTTGTCTTAAGTATTTCTATTTTTAATAGGCCTCTTGAGTTTACTGGCAGTTGGTATTACTGAAAGCAGACCTTATCCTACTGCACCCTATGCTGGGGTGTATTTGGGCACATGTCCAACTCCAGAGGGAAAATAAGACCTTTTCTGCAAAACTGCTCAGATGTGAGCTAGACTGCAGTAGCGTTCTGGAAAGATGTTACAAGACAGTGTAAACTCCAAAGATGTTTGCAAACAATTTCCAGACACGTTGTTGCAATTGGGAGGAATTTTGGTATTTTTCAAGGCTGAGTGTTGTTTTGATCACATGCAAAGAGGATCAGCCACCAATTTCAAATGAGTCCTGTAAAAATTCCACCTCTAGAAAGGAAAGCTTGTATGTAAAGCACAGTTCTAAGCTACTAGGAAAGAGTCATTAGAGTAAAAGAGGTGTAAAACTTTGCCTCTTAAGTGACTATGATTTACAATTTTTAAAAATAAATCAAAAAAATACTTCACTACTTTAAAGGTTTGGAAGCCCCAAGAAATGTTTGTAGAGCCATTATTAGTACTGGCCAAATGTACTGAGCCCTTCAGTCTGAACTGTCAGCCTTATTCTTTAGATCTAGTCTGTTCAAGTCAGAAAATCCTAGCGATGTTGCACTATCCCAATTTGTGTGGTCATAAAATTAGCATAAAATATACCCTCAAACAAACTATGTTATTGGAACCCCCTATTATTCTTTTCTTACTAATTCTAGTTATTTTCTACCATTCACATTAAAAAAAAAATCAGATGGTGACTCTAGTCTCAGAATCTTTTCTTCTTTTTGCTTTTACTAAGTGACTAGGAAGATTACTCTGTTTCTTACTCATTGGTATAATGCTTTGAATTTGATCCAAAGTAACAAGGAAGAAAAATGTGAGGTGTCATAAAACAGAATTTGGGGATCCAGCTGGACTGAGAAAAGAGAAATACCTAAATTGCTGAAGGGCTCTTTAATATTTTCAGTTCCCTTGGCTTTTCTGAAGCCTCATATATGGCCGTAGCACTTCACACAGCTAGACCTTTCTGGTCTATCTTATTGGATGAGCTCATGCTCTTTCAGAAGTCTCACAGCCCCTTTCAGAGGCAGAAGAATATTCCCCACAGTACAAAAAGGGCAGGCTGAGGTACTGAGAAAGGAAATCCACTGGTTGTGTGCAGTGCCTAGACTTCCATTCTACCTACAAGATATATCTGAAACAAGATTGGAAAGGCTTGTGAGAGCCCCCGGCATGCTGCGTATTGCATTGAATCACATAAGGAGAAACAATTTCCCATGAGGCTGAAAAGGAAGAAATGTGACGTTAATGAGCAGTTCAGGTCATTCAGGAGATTAGTAAAAATATGCCATAAAACTTTTTCAGAAGAGATAATAACAAAGTCTATTTGAATTTATGAAAGTAAGTTACTAGGTAGGACACAAATGCTAATTGTAAGAAGCATTTTGAGCACTCCAGTAAAAGTAGCAGACAACAGGCACTTACTTGTTTGAGACTCGCTAGTGTCAGGCGCTATTCAGTTTTTATATCTAACCACACATTTTCTGGGGACTTTTAATCTGTTTTCCACCAATATCCAGGAAAGGTAAAAAAAGTAAAAAGAGAACATGAGCTGCATCCAGAAAATCTTCACCAGGCCCTTCCCACGGTACACACTGAACTTTTCCCTTCCATCTGTCTTTTGTCTGTGCTTCTGGAAAACCCACAGACAACAGAAACATCTTGCACTCTGGAGGTCACAGTCTCTGGAATTTGTTAGACAAAATGGTAAAAATGCTTTCTTTGAGGATGGTGACTTCAATCACTGGATATTCTCAGCCAAGGAAAGAAATGAGGCTATTGATAACTCTGCCAGATTTGCCTTCTGAGAGAAGGAGGAATCAGTTGAAGTCCTAGGAACTGAACTCAGAAAACTTATAATCACAGCAGGTTTAGTCCATTTGGAATATAGTCTCCATAATCAAATACCTGATAAATCAATCAGTCAATCAATAAATAAAATAGCAATAACTACTTCCTTTGCCTGCTTCCTGTGTTCTCTGCTCACACTGCTTTTTCCTTCTCTTCACAGAAACCCTGTGGTTACTTATTTTTTGTATATTTATCTAGAGCTCCACGCTAAAGCAGATTCTTACCTTCTGATAGTACAGAAGTTTTATGCTTACAGGTTATTGGTATAAACATTGCTAACCTCTGAAATACAGTACCAGATTTGTTCTTGGAAAGGACTTTCTCCTAAAAGCACATTTCTTTAACAGTGACAGTAATTTTCTTTATAGCTTAGCTTCTTATGAAAATGAGATTTGTACTATGATATTATTAGCAATAACATAGTTCTATCTCCCTGAAGATGTTTTATACTCATGGGATAATTTCATCCAAATTTGACAAAAAAATATGGAAGTCTAATTCATAATTAAGTTTCAATAAAACTGAAGGCTGTTCAGAAGCTAAAATCTGCACTAGTGCCATCACTGAGGAAAGCAGAGGCACAGCCTGAGTGTCACACACTCCATTTAGCAGAGGCCAGCTAGGCAATCTACAGGCAAGTGCTGTCTGAGGACGTTTTAGAACACACAGAGAGAGAAACTGCGTTAATATGACGGTGTAGGTGAGCATTTGTGGAGATAAAGAATACAAATTGATAGAAAGCAGGCCTCTCATTATTTTCAGTGATCACAGAAGAACTTGTCTTCCAGAAGTAGAGTCTTTAGAAGTTTGGAGACCTGCAAAGATGCTGGAATTCTTCCAAAGTGTTATGCTTTGACTCTCAGCAATAAACTAATTTGGCCAAGCAATAAAATGAAAAGCTGCTTTTGAAAATTTGACCCAGAAGTTGATCCTCAGTAATTATATTTTACTTCAGCAAGGCACATACATACATCCTGAAGTGTATACTAGCAGTAAACAATTGTTTAAGTGCCTTGCTGAATTATATCCAAATACCATAAAAAGGTGCGTGTAATATTCTTCACTACAGAATAATTAATCTCCTGAATTACTATAATCTTGATTCAAGTAGCTTTACAGTAATATTTTTTTAAGATCTTGGTAGAAAACCTGAAGTCCTTATAAACTGGTATAAAGCTGTATCCTTGACAGAAGCCAATATCTTGGCTTGACTTACAGTATTGGAAGTGTGATTCCCAAAATAGCATATGCCTGACAACTGATATCTAACTAGAACATATTCTTTTCCGTTTTATCATGTATATGATTTTTCAAAGAAGGTCAATCAGTTGCTGTAACCACAACTGCATGAAGCAGGAATGGGTACTAAAAAGTCATTAAAGCTAAAAGAGACCAGGGTTAACTGGGGTTATTGAAACTAAGTCTCTCTTTTTAATGTTATTATACCCAGCTTTGGGAAGTTTTCATCACATTTATTGTACATTGAGCCTTTTTGTATTTTGCTGAGCATCAACAGCAATGGTGACAGCAAAGATTGTCTGTGCTCTTTATCAGTTCTGGCTGTGCTCTGAGTGTAGGTCACAGAGCCCCAAGCCAGAGTGAATTTTTTATTTCACTTGATGAACGATGATTGCTAGGAAGCTGTTTCTTCAGAATTATCTTGATTAGTAGCACAGTATTTCCTCCAGTTACTTACGTTTAGACCCATGATCAGATAATAAACAACTATTTTATTTGATTTTTCAGAAAAAGAATTTGGGGGTTAACAGAAATCTCTAATCCACAGAGAAGTCAAGGACAAAATCCTATGCATTTTAATAGTCTCAATTTGTACGTTGTTTTTCCTCATCAACTCTAATTGCAGAAGGCTACGAAGCTATGAGGTAGGAAAGGCAAACTGTGAATAGTAGGGTAACAATCGCTTGCTTTTGCATGCATATGACTTTTGGAAAAGGTGAGAGTCATAGGGCAGCTTGATGCACACAGAAAAAGGTTTTGTGATTGAGCTAATTAATTGCCTATAATTTTGAGATTGCATATTACTTGGAAACATTAATATTTCAGTATTATACAGACAATAAAACTCACCGAAAGTTTGGTTACTCTAATAGAGTAGCTTTAAAACAGACTTAAGTGAAATGCACTTTCAGTAAATTCTCCTGAAATGAACAACATGCATTTCAATGAAGTAAAGTGGGACTCACTTCTTCAACTTTTCCATATTTCTTCAGCTTCCTGAAAAATGTAGCTTCCGTGGGCCAATATATCCTTAGAATTCTTAGGGAAGAAATCTCTGTTTACATCACTGTATGCACAGGCACTAAGTGTAACCTCAGATACCTCGTTGTTTTCAATCTAATTGAAATTTTGCCCTGAGTATTTAGCAGGAAAATCTAGATTAATAGCCTATTTATGAGGCTATCAGATATGACAGAGATAAGCATACTATAAAGACATAAATAAGCCATCTTATAATGAATAGGTTTCTGGGTTTCTGTCATGTACCTTTGAAAAAAGTAACAATAGAAAGAGTTTACTTTGTTAAATCAGTGTTTCTTGATGTATAGAATAACTTTATATTGGAAATGAGAGAATTATTAAGTTATTATATGGTCCATTTATACATAGACGTGTGGCTTTTTTTGCAAATTCCTAACCAACAGGAAAGAGCAAACGAAATAGTTTCAGGTTGAATTCAGATGGTATCTAACACAGAGAGGTTTTTTGAGGGGTATTGTACTAGTATAAACCTTTTCAACTTTTTTTTTTTAATTTTTATTTCTGATATTATTTGGAAGTGAAGTTTTCAAAGAAAGTTTTGTGCAGCTGCAATACTGCTTTTATCTGTTCTGCATGATATAAGGAGAAATTGCCAGCTTTGACTGAGCTTTGCCACCTGAGGCTTGATCCATTTATGAGATTATTAGTTCAAGAAGCTGTTTTAAGTAAACTCACTCACAACATAAACAAACATGTTGTAGTGTTTTCCTTCTCACCTAAACAAAAAGGGTTTATTGCTTTTAAACATTTATACAACTTGCTCTTTACGTCTGTTAAAACTCCACAATGTATTTATGTCCAAGCATCTTTACACATGGCTCTACTGAGTTTATATCCACTTTGTTGCATTATGAAAGGTAATTTATGTTTTGTAAAATCAATGCATTTGATAATTCTTATCCATCATCCTGAAAATAGATAAATAAGGATTGTTACTGAAAGTTAATACATTTTAGATAAAGCCATTAGGAAAAGAATTTGTCTTTAACAGAACATTAAGTGTTAAGGAATGATAGATGGGTGAAACTTAGTAGTTTATAACAGCACTGAAATGAGATGCAAAAATTGTCTGGAGGGAGGTTGGAATGGCTTTCAATATTTCTTGTGAAAGCACAGAGATAATGCTCATCGACCATGGCAGATCTATGCTATTCTTTCCAGGGTGGCCCAACACCACCATCAAGACCAAACTCACTGACCATGCCAACAATCAGCCCACGAGCACGACTGTCAGGCACCCTCTGAATCACACAGGGACATTACTTACTCAAGTATGCCCAGCAGCTTAACAAGGCTGGTAGGCTGCCTGGCATGCCTGGGCTGGCTGCCCTGCAGCAGTGTGTGGCAACCGATGCAGAGGCAGCTGCCACTCAGGAACCGTACCAGCCTCAGCACTGCCCTGGAGACAGCCGTTTTGGAGTTGCATAGACAGAACCTACAACAGCAAGCAGTTATGGATATATATATATAGGAGTATCTCAATAAAAAAAAAATTATGTAGATACAAATGGGCTCATTACTCTGGAATGGAGACTTATTAGCAGCTTGATACTAATACATTCTAGAAAGTCACAGAAAATTGTTCTAAGAAGCCTCAGCTCATCATCAAGTTCATCCCTCAGCCACGCAGCAAGAAATCTATACTGTATGTTTCCTCACCAGTGTCCTTAAAGACTTTCAGTGCTGGAGACTAAAGCCTTCCTAGGTCAACTGTTCTGGAGTTTCACTACTATCCTTGGAAAGCTTTTCTAATGTCTAACCTGAACTTTTCTTTTGCTGCCATTTAGGCTTTAGTTTCTTTTCCTGTCCATCCTGGGCAGGATTTCACTGCTTTCCCAGTATTAAATGCTTTAAGCAATACAATCCTATTTTGTTCATTCCTGCATAGAAATTAAAAGATCCCTCATGTAGCCCTCCTGAATTTTCTTAATCTCAGCAACAGTTTTCTTGAAGAATGGTCCCCATAATTGGGGCCCAAAATGTATTCCAGCCAAAATTGCACCATTGCAAAGTAGAATAGATTACTTCACATATGTCTTCTAGACTATACTTGCATTTAAATCTCTCTTCCATTTTTTGTGACTGCATTAACAGTGTTGACTCATGTCCAGCTTGTGAGTCACTGAGACTCCCAGGTTCAGCATTAGTGTTGCCTTATCATTTATTCCCCATCTTTTATTTTTGCTGTTGGCTATTTCTGTTTGGAACAGTATAGCACTTATTCCTATTGACCCTCATTTCTTTTCAGACTGCTTTCCAAACTTATACTACGTACTTGCAGTCTCCCCCAGCTTGCTAGCATTTGCAAATTTAATAAGCACAGTCTCTATTCTGTCTTCCAAGTCACTACTGAAAACAATGAGCAGTACTTGTCTGGGACAGACTGCTGCAGAATCCAGCATAAGCCCTTCAGTTTTCACTAGGAATCATTGAAGATTGCAATCTCAATATAGTTTCCAAACAGTCTTGCACCCATCTTAGAGCAGCTTCACCTAGAGGACACTTCATTCTGTGTATGTTATAGGATACAATGGCCAAAGCTTTACTGGAGCCAAGACATTTGACTCCTACTTCTTCTTCTCCATTCACAGGGCCAGTTACCTTTGACAGAAGGAAATTAGATTATCTTGACAGAATTCATTCTCAATAAATCTATGATGTCTGTGAATCTTTGGGTTTTCCCATGTGTGTTAGAATGTGTTTGAAATATTTCAGTATTTTTCCAGGAATTTTAATTAAAAAGTGTGATTTATAATTCACCAGCTGCTAACTGCTTCACTTTTTCTTAGAACAGGAACTGAGTTTATTTTTCTTTTTCACTTGGTACCCTTGTGTACCAGTTTTTAAAGAGAACTACTATAAGTTGCGGAACTGCTTTGGTTACTTCTTTAAATGTCCTAGAATGACAAAGTTTACCAGACCCAGATTATGTGAAAACTCCCTAATTGTATTTTTCCTCTTCTAGGTTAAGTTGTTATCCCTCCCTCACTGGTACTAATTATGTTAGGCCCATGCTATTGAAACTGATCTGTTTTAAAAGGCTGATGAAACAATCTAGTGAACACTTCAGTCTTTTCCAGAGCTGCCATTTGTTGTTCTGTTCCAAATAAATTACCAAGACTTTCCTTAGGGTTTTTTTTTACAGCACTGTGTGGGTATACTGCCACACACTGATATAAAGAACAGATCCTATTCCAGGAGATTCTGCTCTGGAAAACACTTTTAATGCTCAGTTTGGCTACTGTTGTTCAGATTTCTCACAATGCAGATACACAAAGCATTTTCTTTTGTCCTACAGAGCCTGAAGCAATAACATTTTGAAAATCTCTTTGGTCCATCTTTGTCTTAAACTGAGAACATCATTCAATAGGTACAATTTACATAATTTCAACAAAGTGGCTTTACTTTAAGCTACATACACTTAATTGTTTCATCTTCAGGTTACAGACAAACATAATTTTTTCAGAGAAAATAAACAAGCAGAAATAAGGAGATTATCTTTACAAAGATCATGAATTTAATCACAGGATTGCTCACAAGAACACAGATGCTCAAGTAAAAGTCACGTGGAGGATAGAAACATACTCATCAGTAGTCTAACGGCATCTTTAATTGCTGTCCGTCCTTACAAACAAAATTGAATCAGTGGAGAGGATTACAATTTAGTTTGGTTTATAGAGTGAACAAATCCTGATCATATTTTAGGTATTTTAAAAAAGATAAGCTCCTAGGTGATATATCCTATATTCTCCCATATATTGCAGAAAATAAACTGCAGTTATATTCTATCTGGGACAGATAGAATTTTCAATTGACTCATTTGGATCTATGTCCCTTGACTTTTACATATACGTAGCATTATGGGTTTAGTACATGAGTGATCAAAGAAATATTAGCTTTGCTCAGACAACCCTCTTCTATCTGACATCTGCCAACCACTGACAGTAGAAATGGGTTATAATACAGCCTGAGACACTGCTTATTTCTACCGAGACTTATTCAGCTCACTATGAGGTTTTATGCAAACATGTGAGCAAGTTATCAAATGATGCTACTTTATCAGAGATTCCACAAGAGCTTCAACCTGTGTGGAATTATGACTGGCCTTCAAGGCCAGATTCAGTAACAGATCTATTCTTAAAGTTTAGTCACTTGATCTCAGGAGCAGACTTCATAATCCAGTGCTACAGGAGAATTTGGAAGAGCAAGCAGAAAGGATCTGGAGAGTCACATGTTGAGCAGGAAGCTGTGTGCCAGTTTCTAGGGAAGTAGTGGAGACAAGCTGGATCTTAAACTCTGCATTGCAAGCAGTTTTATTCTCTGCAGACAGGGAAGATCTTCTGTCTGTTCAGATTCCAGAGCTCTGATTCCTCTTCCGAATGATACCACTTCTGCCCATTCACTCACAAAACAGAGCAGGACTTCCTTTTTTATCTTGCAAGGTTCCTTGAGGAGATGTATTGGTGGTATCTCCTTTTCTGGTAAAGGCAGTTGCTCAGGAAGGAGGTATGGAAATCTGTGTTATTCATCCTTCTTGCTTAAAATATGTCAGAGTGAAAACGCTCAAGACTGATTTCCATATTCCCTATGCTACAGAATTGTTCTATCTTTATGCCCCTATCAGGAAAGGAGGGGAATTTATAACTAAAAATATCAGACATCTCCAGATATTTAAAAAAAAATAATTCAAAATCACTGGTTTGGTGCTGGGTTTCAAATTAAGCCCAGTTTTATTCTAGATACCAAAGGCCTGGGTCCTCAGAGACTTATCTTCCAAAAACCCATATGACTTCCGTGGGAGTTTAATGAGAGTTAAGTGCCAAGATACTCTCACAAATCTGGGCAAGTCAAGTCTTTGATTTGCTCTGGCCCTCAGTATCTAGCAAAAGACACTTGGTATTTTGCAAGAGCACTCCTGGAGTGGCAAGGTAGGGACAGAAATATGTGGTTTTTCTTCCCTATTTGATTGCCTGTTAGAATTTTTCTTCAATTATATGAGTTACATGTTCTTCATTTATATGAGACCACCCCGCATCTGAAACTTGTCTGTTTCAATGTACCCTGGATTAGCCTAGGTTACTTGTTCCCTTCTGAGTTGTTTATGTGCTGTTCCCTTGTCTTTGCTGTCGGGCAAATGCTAAAAATAACAATTTGCTTATCTAATTTGTATGGATCTTCACAGTATATGTGATTTCACTGTCTCCTTTCCCCTCAAGCAGTGGACAGATTTTCCAGACCTTATGACTATGGACTATGCATTCATTGCTGTCATAAGTCAGAGGATTTTTCCTTTCAATACTGACATGTCACATTAAGACACCTCAAATTTTTCCATAGGGAATAGTTAGAGATTACAGTTTCTGTTTGTTCTGATTGGGCTCTGGACCTACTAACTCTGATCTGATTATATTTATTTCCAGTCCTGGAAATCCAATAAACACCTTGTAAAATTGCTTACTGTAAGTGTGCCTAGAAATGTGCTGATACCTATGAACTGATTTTTTGTTTTTCTTTAGATTAGATGGGTAAATTGTATCTGGTGTCAGATTAATAACTTGTATGACAGAAGAAGAATCAGGGCAAGCTTCCCTTTGTTGTCAGCCCCTATGCTAAAAGGTTTGTTAGAGATGTCATGTTGGAGAAAGATCAGCCTTCAAGCCTGTCCTGTCACTGCCCATTCTACCAAAATAGCTCAATCTAAGTTCCTGTTTGTCAAATGCAACATTGTTTTTGGAAAAAAGGACTGCAGTACAGATTGTCACCAAATGGAGTTTTTTTGGTATGGTTTGGATTTAATCAGAATAGGCACATCTTTCAATTATCTCTATCAAGAGTCAGAAGAAAGTCCTAAAACATAACCTGGCAGTTTGAGACATAGAGACAGTTGTTTATGTACCCTTGCATATACCCATATACACAGCCAGTTTAATTCCTGTTTTAAAAGGTCTAATAGAAAATATTTTTCATAGCAGGAGGTATGATAGTTGATGCTGATGTTCACAATACTGAGTATAGGTCTTAGGACTACCTTACCTGTTTATCTTCTCTTATTAAGTCATATCAGTAAAAAAAGTTATATACCCTTAGAAGCTTGCAGACAGTACAGATGATTAAAAATGCAATTTCTCTTCTTTCTGTAGACATAATTCTTCTTTTTTTATTATTTGAACTGAGGAAATAATATTGGAAAATAACAGAGCAGTAAATTACATTGTGAAAGTTAGAAATTTCCTTGTGTCCTGGCTCCAGCTGTAGAATTGTTTTATCACTGAGCTGCTCAGCACATGTGGAGTCAGCAAACACAGCAAAGCAGAGCAAAGAAAGCAATCGTGTGACAATGCTGGCTTGCAAGGGCCACAGGCGTGTTATCGTCAGGGATGACTGGAAAATTCACCAGGGCAAAAGAAGAGAAAGGAATTCCTTGTGAACATAATAAAATCACCCGGGGGACCAGTCAAAACCAAGAGATATGGGCTACACAAGAGAAACAAATACACTATGATATGGAGAAGGTAACCAGGTCTGAGGGAAGAAGAGGGAGGATCCTGGAGGACCGCAACCCTAAGCCCAAAGGGCACGCAAAAATCGGTTACAGTGCAGTTATTCTGGGCTTTTTTAGAAATGTATTGTTAAGTGACTTAACAAGCATATGTGTGGACCTATTTACTTCCATGATTATGTTCTCTCATGGTTGGAACTTTGCCTCTGGAGGAGTGGAACTGACACTGTGTTTGAATAACAAGCTTTTGCTCAGCAAATGCACTAGAGATGTTGTGAACGCCTCCACACACACATATCTGCAGCCTACCTGGGCCAAAAGCAGTTTAAGAGCATAGGTACTTAGCATACAGGGACTCAGTTTAGCATCCATTTTAGTAACCAGCTGGCAAAACTTCTAGTTTGAGAGTAGATCTTTAGCCAGATTCTGACCCCAGCAGCACCAGTATGAATACAAATTAATTTCCAAAACTGACTTAATTTGTCCAGCAAATTCATTGTCCCTGAAATCAGAATTTGGTCCTTCCTGTGCAATCTCAGTTTTACTCTAGGATAGGTCAGATTCCTTGAGGGAATAATGAAACATCTAAAACATCTGGCAAATCTCCTCTCTGACAGTGATAGAATGGTAAAATAGGTCAGCGTAGTTTAGGGGTGCTTTTGAATCCATGAGATAGGAGACATAGGAGTCTTTTATAATACAGGAGACTGAATCCTAGGGACAGTGAGATCAGTTATTACAGGGAAGATGTAGAGAGATATGAGAGCGCTCTAAAAAAAGAAATTCAAAATATTTTAAGGCTGCAAAACCAGAAAAGATTAAATGAATTAAATACTTCTAAGTAATTCAATACAGTGTTGGCTGCTATTTACAAGTGCTTGAAAGGCAGTACAGTTCTGGTGAAATAGTATAATACAATATATAGTATATATGTTAATACAGTATATAGTATATATGTTAGCATAGTGTACAATGCACTGACCACTAGCTTACACAGTTCTTTTTCTGGACACATTAGTATACTAAAATATAGGAATAACCAAAGAAAAGTTAAAAAGGGAAAGAAGCAAAGGAAGCATTTTTTTTAAGATTAAAACTAAAAATCATGTCCCAACAGTAACACTTGGAGTTGTTTGCAAGCAGATATAGCTTGTAGCATTTAAAACAAGGTATATAAAACACTATTCTTAACATCATGAGTTTTTCTCTTTAGGTAGAGAATTAAATTCTAGTTCTAGAAAAATCACTGGCAACCTTTGAGGCCATCTGAAATTATCCATAGCTTGCAAGAATAATTTCTGAAGGTACATATGTCTAAAGGAAGTGTATAACCTATTCACATGGCAGACACAGAGATTTTAAAAATCTGTTCAGTGAAAAAGTACAAGAAAAATAATGAGTAGCTGGAATTAGGTCAAGGCCTACAACAGAATATTTAATTTGGCTTCAATGAAGGGGCATGGATTTATCATTTGTTGTTAATCTAGGCACTCTGCTTGTCCTCATTTATCTTCCCTTCAGAGCTACTGAGAAGAGCTTCAGAAATACATTTCAGCACATTGTGGCAACAGTCTATGCTCACAGCTAGTAATGAAGAAATAATGTAATTAATTGCTGTTACGTAATGGCACTTCGCAAATTAATGTGGACTGCTACAGAGTAAATAAAAGCTAGTGCTATTTCTGGAATACTGCTTAGAAACATCTTGACCAAAGACCTGGAGCATCCAAGCATTTGACTGATTTTTTTTTTTTTTTTTTTTTAACACAGAAAACATTGACATCAGTGACTGTTGGTTAAAGGTGTTGTAAGGAGGACTCTATTAATTGCTGAGTAAGGACAGCGCAGTCTGTGTACTGTACCCAGCTGCCTTTGTCACAGTCCTGCAGCTCCTTAGTTCCTGTCATCTCTGCTAAGCTGGCAAGAGCATTCTGTTAATTCCACCAGCTCCTGGGGATGAAGTTGTGTGGCCTGAAATGAGGCCACCCAGTGCACTGCATAGGCAAGCATAAGGTACAAAATGCTGCTTTCCACTGAGATGCATTGCCAGCCAGAGCCACAAAGCTCTTGTGTATGGATTAGGAATTACCTTTTGAAGTTAATAACCTAGGGTTTTTTAATACGTACTCCTTTCCTCCACAGTATGAGAAGCTTAACCACAGATACAGTGCATAGGTCTATACAATCTGTAAGGGCTTTGCAAGGACTACTGAACAACTGCAAGCAGACACACGCTAGAGCATTTCCTGTGCGAGGCCTTACACCCACGAAGGCACAGACAGAAAAACTGTAATATCTGTGCTTGGTAAAGGAGGCTGCTCAGGGAGTGCTCACTTTGAGAGGAGCTGTGGGTGGGATGCAATCAGGAAGGCTGCCAGGCTACCCTGTGACTCAGAGGGGGAACTCCCACCTACATGGGGGGAATTCAGAGCCAACAGGTAGAAAAGCTGAGGCACAAATTGTGGGCGGCTTAGCTGGCTTCTGTCACACACTTTGGAGACCTGATCCTGTACTAGCAGAGCCTGATGACATTAGCCAGGCATTGCTTGTTATCATGCCCATCTTTGTCCTAAAATCTAAAACAAATTTAATCTTTTTATTTTTGTAAATGGGTCAACAAAACAGTATTTCTCTATCCTAATGACAAAGAGATGTGAGTAACCTCTTTGCCTTGGTTTGGGAAATTTTAGAGTAGATTAAATAACTTGTTGTTATTACTGCACACTTGCATCATAAACTAAATAGATGCAGGTATTTTGAGGGGATGGCTTTTTTTTTAATTAAGGCTCATATAACATTTCCAATATACTATCTTTAAATTCTTCATCTGTCCATTTACATTGATTTTTAAATTCCTTCTTCCTTTCCCATTTGAATAACAAATCCCAAATAACAAATTTAAACTGCTATTTATAGAATGCAATGGGTGAGTTGGGGATTTTGCTGATTACAATTTAAAGTTTCCTCAGTTTTGAACCTTCATGTTTAACCAGTAATTGTTTCTTTCCTGTTAATCCTATTGTGAACAGAAAACCAGCTGCATTGATAAGAAAAGCAATCAGGTAAATCAGATTTTACACTGGGGATCCATTAACCTGTAATTTGATGTCTGATTATTTGCTTTCGACTGCTTGCTTTTTTATTGCTGGTATTGCCTTCCCTTCAGGACTCTTAGATTGAAGCTGCTCACCAGATATCCCATGGAATAGCTTATAAAGCCTTATTACCTGAATATTAACTGGCATTGCAGCTCAGCCTCTGTGGTGCTGGAAGTCCTCCCGGGTTTGACACTGCTAAGGGGATGGCCATGCACAGTTGATCTGGGTGGAGGGATGGCTACCGCTATCTATCTATGGGCCACTTTCCTCACCTCTGTGCCCTGAAGGAACAGGGGCTGAAGGACACACTGGGCCACAGACAACAGCCAAGTGGCATCAACAGGGAAGAAAATGGCTGTTTCCCCTCCCTGCCCTGCACCTTGTCTGTGGCTATGCAGGGCTCACTGGGACAGGCCAGCACCAAGGCCTGCCACCACCCACAGTGAGGTGAGGCAGCCATTTTTCCTGCCAGTGCCCTGCTGATGCCACAGCCAGTGACCACCCCCTCCTGATCAGACCAGGCAGCCATCTTCCCCCCCCAGCCTCACCGGGGGCCCCACCCCCCCGGCCCCAGATGAGGTCAGCTCTTGCTGAGCTATGAGGTGCTAATGGTGATCTCCAGCTCAGCCATGGCTGTGCCTGCCGTGGGCCCATTTATCTGTACCCTCACCTGTGGACTGACTTTCTGTAGTGACCTCAGACCTCTTTTTCTCACTGTGGATCTGCCTGGTGAGGAGGCTGTTTTCCTGCCAGCAGCATCTAACTCTGAGGAGGCTGTGGCCAGTAATGGTGAGGCAGACATCTTGGTGCTACAGGGCTGCTCTGGGGTGGCTGCCTTTGCAGGCTGAGGAGGGCACTGACTGACTGGCGTGAATGCACCCAACCTGAGGTACTGGCAGCTCTCCCAATAGCACAGGACCCCTCAGGAGCACCAGGTATGCCAAGGCAGTAGGCTGATGTATAACTTTGATACACAAATGTTAAAATCCCATCTCACCAAAGGCTGGATTCTGCCATTCTTTCTAGTTTTCCCTCTCGGGGGGCTGTTTGCGTGTAGCGATGTTGCTGTGACACAGTAATGCTGCCTTCATGAAAAGGTTTCAGCAAATGGAGGGAATCAAAGGGCAAGGTTTGAACTAGCCTCACCCTTGGTAGTCATCTTGCCTCTGTTTTTCTGCAGTTCTGGTGCCCTTTCTGTGAGTGACAGGGAGCCCTGGCCAGCAGGGAAAGGTACCTTTTCAATGCCTTCCGAATTTAGCTTTCTTTTTTAAATGTGTGCTCTATATGAACTTGGCCAAAGAACAGGACAAAGAAAAAGAATAAGGGCAGTTTTTCCTACTCAGGGTTTGCTTACAGTGTCATCTGTGAGGTTGCTCTTTTTATTACAAGAAGAGTCTGCTCAAGCTAGTTGATCACCCAGTTTTAGACACACACCTCAGTTGCTAACTTCAGAGATGTAGGTTTTTGCTTAATCTTTGAAAGTGAGAATTTTTCTAAATATGTATGCATAAGTGAATTCAGCTTTCAGTTCCTGTAGCAGTGGTGCTATCATTTGTATGCAAACATTTGAAAGCACAAAACATAGAGACTTTTCTTTTTTTGCATTCAACTGTCATGCAGATGATATGCAAAGATCTCAATGGTCTGTCTTACAGATTGCTTGCATAGACAGTTCTTGTGGCCACAAGACTTTGCTTCAATAACCATAGTAATTCCGCTCCTCCTCTGGTGCTTTGCACAAAATATTTGTATGATTATTGTTCCTCCAAGGCATTTGGAGTATTCCCCATAGCAGTGTCTGCTTCTCAGGATATCTTCAGATGAATTCCAAGCTAAAAAGCTTAGTGGCTTGAACAAAGGAAAGGACTGATTTTTACCAGTTAGGTTTATAGTTGTTAAGTGTTGTGAAAGTAATACTTTGCCTGAGGGTGTGTTTCAAAATGGTTTTGTTTTTTTTTTCCAAAAAGGTGACTTTGTTCTATTGAGAAAGTGCTATTTTTGAGAAGGTATGGGGAGGAGTCAGTATTTATCTCTACGCTATTTCCATCTGTATTGTACCAGTTAAGACCCTAGCTATGACCCAGGATTCCCACTGTGCCAGGCACAAAATGAAAATGTGTTCCCAGCCTCGAAGTGCAAGGTGACTTTGCTTTTTTACTTTAATGGATACCTTTTTATTACTATTTTGTATATTCTTACTCTTTCTACTTCTGCTTTGGTTACTAAATATGGGCTTTTTACTAATCTTTTTATCCAAGAATTCCTGAGCTCCAACCCTATGTGTGATATTCACTCAGTGCAGGCAGAGCTGCTGACTCACTCATACTTAACCTAGGGAAATCTTTTAAAACCTTTTAATTGTCACCACCTTATGTGGACAGCAGCGAAAGACTCCTTTGAAATAAACTGTGACCATCTAAAACACTTAAGCATTTATTTTTAATGTTATTTTAGAATGGATTGGCTCCCTGATCTTGTTCACCACACATTTGGCACATCAGTTGTGCTGGCACAGTGGAAGGAGCAATGTGGGTGCAGCTGAGAATAGGAACTGTTTAAGTTAGCAGTATTTGCAAGAAAATAGCATGAGGAACCCAATTAGGGTATGTGGGCCCTATCTGAATGCTTGAAACTGTTGGCTCTGCCTAGTAAGGCAAGTAGGTGATGGGAAGCAGTCAAAAGGTGGAATGTCTGACTGTCAGCTAGACTGTCAGGCCTCAGGAAAAAGAGAAAGTTCAGGTCTAGACAGAAAAGATCCTTTCCCTGAAGCAGACTGGCAAATATTGTTGCTAATGTTGTTCCCTGCTTGTCTGTGAATATGTGCTCTGCACAAGAAAAGGGAGATGTTTGGAAGATCTGTTCTTTTGGTGACAACACAATTTTATTGATATCTAAAAGGGCTGTGAAACTACAGCTTTAGGATTCACATTGCATATGTAATTTTTCCATTGAAATCAATAGTTGAATGCTCTTTGTCTTCAGACAAAATAGGTATGTACAAAATGTTCTCCTTACCAGGCACAAGATATGCAGACAAGATGGTAATAAAGGTACTTTGTACTTGAAAGACGATATTGGAATGAGTAAAAAGTAATGCAGATCATCTAAAAAGATCTTGAAGAGAAACAAGTAGTGACATTCTCACTGGAAGACACATTAATGTAACTTGGTTGTCTAAGGATTTGGTTCCTGTGGTTGATGGACTTTTGAAGTGAATTATAGAAGGCTGGAACTTGATGCAAATTCATATTACATGGTAGGGAAATGATGCAGGAAGAGCTGAATGTGTGCTTAGAAAAGTTGCAGCTGGAGTGTATACATATTAGACATCAGAAAATCTACACAGGAGATAAATCTAGACTAGGGATTATTTAGTGCTGAAAAGAGTGAGTTCTAACTGAAATGTCTCTTGTGTTTGTACTTACTCATAAATTTTTCCTCCATAGGGTTCTTTTAGGTATAAAAAACAATGGTGGTAATCTTCTGTCCTTGCTCTACTTTTCTGCTCTTTTCATGAAACCTGCAAGGCATTTGCTGAATTGCAGCTGGGGAGGCCAAAAAGGCATCAGTTCATAGACACAAAGCCCTCATCTCACCATATCACCTCCAGCTCTTCCACACCTCCCATAACTTTCACTGCAATTACCTAGATCCTTCCCATGTTTCCTCGGGTTCTCTGCTACCCTTCACTAGCTTTTCATTGCAGTACACTCGTCTGTCCCATATTTTCCACTTGTGTGTCTTTGGCCAGCTGGCAGAGTTACACACAGAGTGTACTGTAGCTGATATGAAGCCATGTATGTGGTGACTGAACAGTCTGCCATCCAGGAATTGCACGGGGTTTTTTCCTGTTGAACACAGGCCTCAGAATTTGCAGAGTTATTAAATAAATGTGATACTATTAATAAGTTAAATTTATGTGAAATTGTCCACTGGTTTAAAAATTTGTTTTGAGACTGACAGATGCACAAGTGATTATATGTAAATATGTAAGTGCATAAGCTTCAGTTCTTTAAGAAACCAGTCTGTACGTGACTTCAGAGAAGCTGGTTTATTTTACCTAAGAGCAAGATCTGATGTTATGTGGTGTTTCTACAGGGTAGGGTATACCTTCAATCCTTATGCTGTTTCTCAAGCCTCAACATTTAATACCCCAAGTTATTTGTACAAGGATAACCTCAGACCCAGGTCCTTCAGCTCTTTCTCAGTGTGGCTTCCATTGTTTGAATCCCTTCTGGCAGTGTTAATGGCTCACATCAACAATCAGGTAACTCCAGTGTAACAGCTACCATGCTCCAGCTAAGCAGTGGCAGTGGTCTTGGTGCGTGCTGTTTTCCTGCAACAAGTGGGAGGCAATGCAAATTATCTTAAGTTTTTGTTAAATGGGTGGAAAAGGAGTCCCATGTACTTTTGGTATAGAATCATTTAGGTTGGAAAAAACCCTTAAGATCAGAGTCCAACACTTATTAAGTCTTCCAGATCCCTTGGTGTTGGAGAATATTCTTCAGGGATGTCTACGCACAGCCCTATTGCTATATTCTTCCCAGGTTATTGGGCTCAATGAACCTATGACTTGACCTAATACGGTTGTTCTTTTTCCCCTACTGCAGTTTGGGCAGGGAAGCAAGATGGGATATTACAACTGTACAAATTACTACTAAACAACTTGGAGAGAAAATGCATTCTCATTAAATGTACGAAATCTGTAGTTTTCAGTGAAATAATGACATTTAAATAAAAATGTTAGTGTGCATATAGAATAGATGCATGGATTGGATAGCAGCCTAACTGCTGTATTTACTCTATTAGCAGTCTGTATGGCTACACATCTCTTCAGGGTGATCATGCATTTTAGTGACTGAAATGTGTAATTAGTGATATTTCTAGAGGTGGAAGGAACTGTACAGAAATCTTGAAAATGAGGAGAAAGTTTCCAGGAAAACATTTTGCCTCTTGAAACAGGTACTACAGAAAGAGATTTCTATTGTTTTCCCTAACTGATTACAAGAATAAAAATATTTAAATGTATAGCATTTCCATTTAAAATTTCTGTCTTTTACTTTCATATGCCATTATATATCAAAGCCTGAATGTTATCTCTGTTGTATACAAACAAGAAGAAAATTGCCCAGGACTAAACCTCTATTTTACAATTGTTACACTAACCTCTCCTGCTAAGTACTAGTATTAGAAGTAGTAGAAATATTTTTATTAGTTTCATATCCAAATGCCTCAGCTGAGATTGTAAGCCTTGTTGGGTTCCTAATTGCACAAAACAAAAAAGGTATCTTTGATCTAAAGAGATAACAATCTGAAAGACCGGGGTACATTTGAATAAATTCACTTTTCATTTAACCTCAGATGTGATATGTTTGTCAGAGGAGTTGAGAATGCATTTCCCTATCTCAGATTTCTACCCGAGTGTAGTTGCTAGGCTAACTAGTCATATCTTTGTGAAATAGGAACATGAATATGTAAATTTTTGTAGGTACATACAAAATGGAAATGTGCATCCATGTGTGCACCTAGGAATATATTCCTAACTCCACAAATCAGACACTAATGGAGCATTACTGGTTTACTGAGTGGATTAGACTAAGAGAACTTTGTCAAGATAGATGCATTTGTACATCAACTGAAAAGATCAAGATGGTACTTGCAAACCTCTGTTTCAGTTCCAGAGCAAACATTTGCCTTATTTAAGGTGTTGCACCATTCTGGGGATGGAAAAAAGTTTAAAAATATACTTCATGTTTACATTCCTTGTACACTAGTGCCTCTATTCTCATTTTTCGTTCATTTATTTAATCATTCATTGCTCATTTTTAAGCTGCTTTTGGACTGGAAACTTGTCTCATTTGGCCCCTTTTTTAGCTGATGTTATTTCTGGGTCTGAGTAAGTATTGCACATTTCCACCATGAAAGCAAAAAATTATGTATGGGAGATTGAGAGAACTTGTCAAAATCATCAGCATGTCACTATAAACATCTGACATTTGAACTGTCAGGCTTTAGATTTTAACAAATGCAATTTCAGCTCCACTAACTGCTTGCTGCTTGAATGTTAAGGTAATACTGGCAGAATATGTTTTCTGGGCTGCTAAAAATAGGAAGTTCATCTTAATGCCTTCAGTAGAATGCTAATGTCCTGGAGACACATTGGTAAAGCAGTTTAGGCAACTCTTGTTATGTTTGGATAAACAACACCTGGCTGCCCAAAGCAAATGTCATAGGACTAATCAGTGTGTTTTCCTTAAATCTAAGGCCATGAAAATATCTATCATTAGATAATATAATCTGTTTCATGAGATTCATCAGCTGAGGACCTATGGTACAGTCCTTTACATTTTGTGTAGTAAGATTCTTGTTTCAGAAATCATAAATAACTAACTTGCTTCTTACCTACCACTAACCTCTTGCCTATCATTCAGTCTTTTTTGGTCTTTCATGACAAATGGTTGCTCATTGACTGTTTGTTTTAATCCAAGCTGTGCAATTTAATAATAAAGGCTATTTTTTTTTACTGTGAATTTCACAACTAAATACACTAATATCCTTGCTGTGATGTTCCTTGTAAAGAAAGTTGTTCTTGCAAGACTTCAAGGAACAGTGGACCTGAATAGCTGCTGGGAATGCTTTTGAAATGACATTAAATTCTCTTAGATTCTATCTAAACAAAATACTATTCTCAAAAGGGCTCCCTCTAAAGTACATGCCAAATATCAGTAAGAGACTTGGTTCATTTGTAGATATTACCATTGTAAAGAAATGACTACTCCTAAGAAAAAGGGAATCCCTGAATATGTGTTAGGGGAAGTTCTTGCAGTTTTGTCCAACTGCATCAAAACTGTTGATTAAGCACATTAATGATAATTTTGCTGGGAAACACAAATTTTCCTGGAACGAATTTAAAATTAAACTTTGTAAGGAAGCTAGTCAGATGGACTAATTGCCTGACATCTAGCACGTTCAGAATCCTGTGCCATGAAAATATGCTAATATTTTCTGCATTCTCCTTAACATATTACTCCTATTTGGTAGAAATATATGCTAGAGAAAAGTTAAAACTGTCTTAAGTAATTAAAAATAATTATAAATGATAGGCTGTCTTTCAAAGGGTAAGAATCCCTGGATGAGGATGGGGTGTGCCCTTCTTGCTCTGAATGTCCTGTATTTAAATCAAACTTGGTCCTTTTCTCAGTAAGCAGAATGTAAATTTCATCAAAGCTTTCTCCTGAAGCTTATGTCTGGTTTGTAGAACCTTTTTATTTAAGGTATTAGTTCCTTCTGTCCCAAAAAAGCTCATTAGATGAACATGGCTTTCCTACCTATTAACTCATTTTGGCTCCTCTATTGCATTATTTTTCTGGAAGCTCTTGGGACAGAGCAGTCCTACAAACTTCCACAGGTTTATAAAATTGTCCACCACAATATTTCTACCTGATTTCAGTAATCTGTTTTTTCTAGATGGGATTTTTCAAGTCCAAAAATAAATGACAAATGTCCTTTTCACTTTACATGGGTTTTTTTGTTTTATGCACGGTTCGGTATCAAGCCTAAACAGAATATGCTGTGTTGCATGCCCCTAGGTGCACTTCCACTATCTCCTTGCCCTATCAGCTTCTGTATTTTAGCTATATTTGCAGTAAAGAGTTGCTAAAAATAGGTCCAAACATACAGCTGGTGGATTTAATTATTTTACAAGTTCAAAACTATGAAATCAACCCCAATTATAAGAAAACTGCCCTCCCCTCGTTACAAAACAAGGGAAATCCCCTCATACAAAATTCCCTTCCTTGTTACAAAAGTACAAAACCACTCCTCTAAATCACTCAGGGTGGGCATTTATTTTCTATGATTTATAAATCAGAAGTCTAAATTGGCAAAAGCAGTCTTGGCTGACTGGCTGTATTTCAATTTCTGAAGAGGATCGCTCTAATAGCAACCCGTTAAAAAGGGGCTGAAGTCTCATTCCACTAGTCTTAAGTGCTACTGTAAGCATAGACTGCATTTATTTAAATTAATTTCCATCAGGTAGTAAAGCTAACTTTTCTGCTGATCAAATGTATAGAGCACAGTTTTACAGAAAGCTGTTGATCATGGTCAACTTTAGGATTAGCTAATGAGAAGATGCTTACTGCTACCAGGAGAGAAAAAAAAATAGGTGTTTGAATTCCTGCTGCTTGACTCAAGATGAGTTCTCACTGTTCACTTCCTTCTTGTATTGTGAATATGTGGTTCCTGGTTTCTGGCACAGAAACATCTTCACTCTAAATACAGTCATGCAAACTATTTCCCACCTTGGACTAGCAAGATAGCATGTTCTTATTTGATTAAGGAAGTTGTAAGTACCAGGTGACAAAAGCAGTGTATTTTTAGTGGATACAAGGGGAAGTGATTGACAAGTACAGAATAGAAACAAACAAAACTGTTCACAGTTGTTCAGAGCGGAAGGGAACAGGAAGACTGTCACTTAAACCAGTTTGCCTCTTCTCTTCACACTGGGAAGTATATGAGAATCTCTAGGTGTTACTCTTCAAGGAAGAGTGATAATTCTTGCTGATTTATGAAACTCCTCTTTGAAAAGCTTGGTTCCTGTACTTGTAGCTGGAAAACTGATCTCCCATAAACTGGAGCTTGTTTAAAGGTACCTGGTACAGCCATTTCAGAAATAGGTATACTTACCTTTCCCACCAAAACCCAAGTTTTCCTTTGATCCAGAGGTCCCTAGGGTCTCTGGCATCTGCCATGTGAATAACAGCAAAGTCATGTTTTGTTAAAAGAGCTTATATGACTTCCAAGGAGAATTCCTCCTTTCTGGAAGCTTAGGTGTATATGATACAGTTAAACAGTTGCAAAGCAATTGATTTAGCTTGTGCTGAGAAGTTACCATCCATCAGCTGATGTGCACCATGACTACCCCAAACCACCTTACTGCAATGTAGAATGGCTAGTTTAACCTTGTTAGCTTTTCTTTGCAGTGGGGATAGACAAAGTATTTACGTTGTTCCAGATGACAGGCAGAATCTTTCAAGACAAAGTGTGAACAAACCTGCAGAAGTCTGGCACCAACACAGGGATTTCAATTACAGAAGAGATTCCTTGGTCATTTCAATGTTTGGATTAGTATATGGCCCCAGTAGATTCACATTTTCATGCTTATTGATGGTTTGTTTGTTGTTTTATAGCTGTAGAGAACAATATAGAACAATAGTACTTTCTTCTTACTGAATTTTATTATTGAAGACTGGGGATATGAAATGAGCACTAATGCTACTGTCTTAATTTATTACAATGCTTATTCACTGTCTGATATGCCATGGGTACAGTTTAGGAGTAACTAGGGAAATACTTAGGTGAATGGTTTAGCTTACAGATCACTTAGCTTATCAGATAAAACTAAAGGGTCATTTAATTGTAATATTGAATAAACTTTACTGGGTTTATACAGTTTATAGAACAATAAAACTCATAAGCTCTAATCACCAGTTACTCTTGATTTGCTTTGTTTCCCATAAATTCACAGTGAGTACAATGTTGCTAAAAAGCTCCCCAGACAAATCTGTAGCTCTTTTTAATGTAGTTCTTTATTAAAGCAAATGTCCTCATTTCCCACTTGTACTGGACTATGGAGCATAAAGAACAGAAGAGTGCTTTTTAAGCTTTTGATCTTGCCAGTTGGTAACTAGGAGCAAGAAGCTAGGAGGTAGGGAGGAGAAATTCCTGTTTGAGGAAACAGGAATGAAAACTTTTTTTAGCAATAATGGTTGTTTAAAAATGCAGTCAGTCATACAATGGAGAAATACAGTGTATTATCCATAGATAATGTGATCAGGATGTTCTATTGTACTACCACACAGTAATGGTACTTTTCTCATCAGGAGCACAAGGCTATTTTCTAATAATAGGTACCTTATGTGGGAAAAGGGGGAACAAGTTCTTCCTAATTAGGCTGCCATGGAGACCAGACTAACTTCTACTTTGTGCTGCCTCTCTCTGGCCTGAGTATGCTTTCATCCAAGTTGAGAGGAGTCTTACCTTTGACTTAAATGGGAGCAGAGTGAAACATCCTCTTTTTTTGTACTCTCTGGGATCTGACCCGTGAAGAGAAAAGAGTGGCATTTCCTGTACTGAAAATGGTGTAAACTCCAACACCGAGACTCTGGCTTTTCCTGGCTCTTACCCTGTTACATTTAAAACCAACTCAAACTTTCAAACTAGGATGACAAGTAATTACAGTTCTAATTGTTGTTTTCTTTGCTTAAGGAAATTTCCTTATGATATCTATTTTTGAGTTTGGCTTTTAAATTTTGCATGTCCCCATAACACACTTATGTACATGAAGTGAATATAGCACAGTTTTGCTGGTCCATCCATTCACAAGCATTTTTGTAAAATAAACGATGTAATTTTGCCAAAGCATACTCTGGACTATAACAGCATTGTCATATGAGCTTTTTTATTTACTCCCAATAAGACCAAATGAACAAAGATAACTAGCACAAGAAAACCTGATGGGGAAATAAAATGGAAAGAAAAATATTTAAAGATACTTACAAATTTTAACCAGGATAATTTGTCAGTCCTCACTGGTTTTATCTAAATATTTTTTTAAATTAAGGAAGGGGAAATAAACAGAATTTGATGGAGAGATTATCAGCAATGAAGTGTTAGTAGCTGTACAATAAGGGATGTAGGTTTTATGATGGAAAAATAGGTTCAGACTTCTGGTTTTGTGGACAGTTACACACCTATAGCTTCAATGGTACCAACAATGATGCTTGAAATTACTGCAGAAATCACTGCAAGCTTGCCTTCTGTGCTCTCAGCTGCTTCTTTGCATTGTCTGTCCTTAGTACACAAGCAAATAGTCACTGAGATCAAGAAGAGACCAAAGCACCACTTCCTCCAAAGGAAAGGGGAATCTGTCATGGACAAATATACTAAATAGCAAGAGCACAAGATCAAACTGCCTTATTTGGAAGCACCTTGTCTGAAAACTGGAGATTAAATTCCAGTTCTGCATTTGAGACCCAGGCCAACAGCCTGTTATGTAGAGCTGTAGCTCTTGACAGAAAGAGGTCCCACTTGAAGTCTTTAATATTAATAATTATTAATATTGACCAAAACTTTCTAGCTCTTTTTGGTCATTACTAACATGCAGCAAGAGAGTTACTTATACCTCCTTCACTGATTTTTGGGAAGCTGGCAGCTAAATTTGGCTTTGCTTTCTTTGCATTTTGGAAATCCATGAGAAGGATAACCAAGCACAAGTGAAGATCTGAGTATCAACAGCTGAAGTTGGCTCAAACTCTAAAGGACAAGTAAGGCTAGATCAAGTTGCACCCTAGTGGAGGAGGAGGAAAGTAGCTGCCATGTGACTGAGTGTCACATCAGGTGATGTGGGTGCATCCCCATCTTTGGGGGGACATACAGTCTTCTCAGTGCTCTAGTAGACCTTTATTAGCAAGTTAAGAGTTTGTTTGATCTTCAGCTTAATCTTCATGGATTATTTTTGCCCGTGTTTCTTCGCCCAACCTTTCTCCTAGCCACATATGTGGATGGACATGCAGAATGTCAGCTGTGAAAACCCCTAACCATTTCACTACTCTCACCTACTGCTATGGGAAGAAAGGAAAAAATATGCCATGTATTTTTAGCTATGACTAGCAATGTGACAGTGAGAGATACAGCAAAGAAATAGCTGGTAAAGTTGCTTTAAAATAGTAAGGAACTTCTTCAGCAATAACAACTTTCCATCCCCACTTAGCACAGTCAGCTGTATAAACCAACATTTTTGAAGCAAGAGCTTGGATTAAGCTCAAGTTTATATTTAGCAGCCAAGTTTCAGTTCTGAGAATGAAGGTTTAACCCTAATATGGGATACTACTAGACACTGTTAGAAGTAGGTGAACAACTAGAAACAATTAAATGATGAATTTTGGTTCATATATTGTCTGCCAATGTCTGCACTTATAAAAACTACTGCCAATCAAAAAGGTTTAGTAAATGTTTTGTAGGAGGAAAAAAATATCTGTTACACTCCTCAAAACCTATACAGAAAAGATTAATATATCTGTTAACTTCAACTCTAAGCATACAAATAGTCTTTCAGAATTCAGTCAGAGACCCAAGTTATGCCAGAAGTTGAACACTTATTACAAATCTTACAAATGCACTAATCTGTGTATCTATGTAAGCCTGATCCAAAATACTGTTATCGAAGAATCCCTTTGACCACCTAGAACACTGGATTCTGATCCTTGAAATTTAAGGATTGAGAACTTAGGTTCAAAAAGGGACTAGATCTGTATATGGCCAAGAAGACTATCTAAAGTTATACTGGTTGACACTAAGACAATTTTAGTTGGTGTGTTCAGTCTCATAGTTCAAGGCTTGAAGAAGTATATGCCAGAGATAAAGGTATCTAACCTGAAGCTGTGATTATCACTCAAGGTTGCTGTTGTAGGGTCCTCATTCTACTGTGCATGGACCCCATGGACAGCAGTACCAGTCACTGCCTGAGTTGGTACTAGATGAAGTACAGCTCTGATTTGATGAAATATGCATATTCATATCCCTAGTTTTGTTGCTCATGGAATTGAGATCAGTATCTTGCCTGCAGTCTGGTGAGGCTGTATTTTGCCAACAGTCTGATTTTTGCAGCAAAGCCCATTCAAGGAGATTTTGTGCTGTATTTCACTGTCCCTTCACAAGGATCAACGATTAGGTTTGTACTGTGACCCCACAAGCAGTTGCGTAGGCAAAATACTGGGGGCAGGAGTACAGGGGAACTCTGTAAACTAGTGTCACTGCCAGAGCACATGAACTACACCTTCAAGATGTAACCCAAAATCACTTTAGATGCAACTGTGGCTGAAGCAAGCACACTGTAAAATAGTCATCTGAAAGTAGAAGAGTTTTCTTCTGTATTCCTCTATTTCAGCATTGTTTCAGCAGACTTTCAGCATTGTAAGTGTGCTAGAATTGTGCCTCTGAATTGCCTATCTTTAAATCATCACTGTGTTAACAAGTCAATTATGTCTGCATTTTTTTACTTTTAGTGCTGTCTTTTTAAAACAAGAGCTGTGGAATAGTGATCTGATTTTACGTGACTGAGACAGTAAAATAGAATAGCATAAATATTAAACATTTCCATTTATCTTTTCAGTGTTCATGCTTAAGATATTCCACTTAACAATCCTTAAAATAGCCACTCTAAACGATTCCCTTTCAAACAAAGGAGAAATACATGCAAATGAATCACTGTAGCAATTTCTATAACAAACATCAAAACATTACAGGGAGCATTGAACCCAAGCATATACTGAATCATGGGCTCTTAAAAATAAGTGTGTATGTACCTTATAAAATATAATAGAGCTTTTGAAACATCTTAGGGACTCGGCCAAAACACACTGCAGTGCATTAGCTATTAAAAAACCCCAACTCATTAATCTGGCAAATTGTGTATTATACCATCATGCAACTTCATCTGTTTCCGGTTCATGTAGAATCTGGGAACAGGGTCAGGACCCTAATGCAGAAGAGATCTCATGAAATAATGAAATTTCATGGGAAATACTGTAACTAAAGCTAATGCATCTACTGTAGATCAGGCCCTGAGTAATTGCTGTGCTTTCTGTCAGCATTTTGCATTCACTTTAGTGTCCTTATCCATTGATATCCACAACCAATACTGCCAGATCACTCCATAGCTGTGCCAGACAAGGCCCAGTAGACAACTTACTTTCTCATGCTCAGGTTTGTCAACAAGCAGTTGACATCTTATGCAGTGGCCCACTTAATAAAAAGAGACATACCCCTGAAGGCACATCTCACAGGCATGTAACTGTTGTAGCTGGGAGCTGCAAACCAAAAAGGAAGCTTAAATTGCTTTTTAAGTTCAATCTACGTATGCTGCCCCGGGTTGAATAATTACTGCTTGGTCATGCTTATTTACTCCCTGTCATACTTGCTGTTTAATTTTTCTGGGCTGATTTTCAAGGAGGCATTGAAAAATCAGGCACTTTAGAAAAAACATATATTACGTACAATTCAGTCTGGTGCAAGTATAGGAGTAGGAATTGAAGAGAAGCTTTGTTTTTGGCATGTTACATACTCGCTGTGCCCACTCTGAAGTGAGAGCTTAATATCATGTAAAAGATACCAGTTCTGGTTTACTGCAGCTAAAAACAGTGGCCATAACATCTTACGTGAAAAGGAAAACCATGTCTCATTCCAACAGGAATTCTATATCTTGTGAGTAGGTAGAGGTAGAGGGCATCAGTCTCACAGGTGTCACAGTAGAGCTTTCTTTTGATTTGACCCCTTCATGATGTTGAAGGCCATCAGGAAGAGCAAACTCCATGGCTGGCACACATCTGTGAACTGCTTCAGGTATGGAGAAACCAAGCACTAATAAGCGATATTCTGGAAATAAGGAAAGCAGACATTGAAATAATGTAGGAAGTAATATTTTTAGATGGACAATACTCAATCTGCCCTGAACAGTTGTTGTGGCTAGGTAGTGTGCTATTCTCCAACTTCAAAGTAAAATGAATTTGTCTGGCAGCCCTTCTTAATTTTACACTTTAATCTTACCTTTAATAGAAGCAGATCTGAGGTCTTAATCAAGGACAATCAAGGAAGTTCTGCATAGCTGCCAGTTGGCTAATATAAGAGCAAAGGAGGTCACTGCCCTCTTCTCTGAGTGGAAATAATTTTCTTCAGCTGTGCTGCAGCAGTAACAGTCCTTGGCCTTTCCACACTGGTGAGTAAGGGCTTGGAGAAATTTGCGAGCATTATTTATAAATGGATCTTGTAGGTCACTGACAACAGCAGGAAAAAAACATGTTGGCAATCTGTTCTTAATTCTATTTTTAAGATGCCATGACTTCTTCAATGGCAGGTACAACAACTTAGCCCTTCAAGGCCAGAGGCACAGATCAGTATACGGTATAAATGGAAGGCTGTTTTCCTCAGACTCATATGATACAAATGCTGAAAACTACTGTGGTGCAGGTCCAGATGATGACCCATTCCATACTCCTCCTGTGACTTCTTTTTCACATTTTAGTGTTATTTGCTCAGTATTGTCACTGTTGCTACCTTCACTTACTAACCCTCTAGGCTGCAAGGCAGCAGGTGTCTTTTCATGAATGTGGATTATGTTATTTCCTGCCTTGTTCAGCCTCCTGTGTCCTCTGCATTAGCCCTTAAATAAATTTCACTAAGTCTGTCAAACAAGATTTACTATTTATGTAGTCTTGTTTTTAACAGCACATATTTCTTCTTAGTTTTGTGATTTCATCTCTTATTCATGTATCAAGGATCTAGGCAGCAACAGAAAACAGACTTTTGATTTCTCCTTCTCTGCTTCTTTAGTAACTCACTTTTCTTCTAGAGTCCCTCTCTGAAAGAAAATACCACTTTTGGAAACCATTACCGTTGTGCCAGCAATTTCTTCCAAATATACTTGAGCTGCTTTTCTGCTTTGTTATCACCATATGTACTTGAGTCTATAGTATGGAAAAAAGTTTTAGGGAACTGCTTGCTAGCGGAGTGATTGGGCAGATAAATGACACAAACAGTTTTCATTATCAAAATGTGGTTTTCAATTAAAATACAGTATCTGAACAGATAATTAGAATGGTGTGCTGTTGGGACATGGAGTGCACTTGATCCAGATTGGAGTTGCAAGGGGAAATAGTCTTGGACAAACTTTATTCCCTTCAGTTATTTCCAGCATTAAAGGTAGCAAGACAGAAACAAGGACAAGAAGAAAATTTACTGTTTATATCCTGCTGAAGTTGCAAGTAACTTATCAAATGCAGATGTTAACTGCTCAGCAGCAAACCAGAAACTTGAGAGTTTTTGTTCCTGGAGCAAGGCAAAAGATAGCTTTCCATGTATGTGTTGTCAGATTAACAAAACTGCTTTTCCTAAAAATGTATATTGGCACAGTTTAGAGTAGGGTATCAGAAATAGCATCAGTGAGAAGATGTCCTTAAAAATTAAGATCTAAAGTCTGTGGGGTGCTCTAGAGTGATAAATAACAAAAATGACCTTAAACTATATTAGTGAGTCTTAACCATTATTGTTGTAGTGGAGACAGCTGGAAAGCAAATGCTTTCTTATGGTCTACTATGTGTATGTGTTAGATCTGAAATGGAGTTATAAACTCCTTCAGGATAATGGGAACAATGTATGCTTTGGTTTCCAGCCAGGTGTTTTCCATGGTTAGATCAGCATGTGCACCTGTAAGAGAACATGTAGAAAGGACCAATATCCACAGAAAAAGTGAATGTTTGTGCAAGAACTTGGAATGCTCAGACAACTTCAAAACACATCCTCTTTGTTCTACCTTTAGTAGAAAATGATGTGCTTTTTGAGTGGTTGACTACCTATAAATGTTCATCTGCTGTGTAACTGAAGATTTCAAAATGAAAAGTACTGGTTTTGACTAAGTTCTCATATCTGTAAGGTGCTGTCCATTCTAAGGCATAAAGTGCCAAATGCACTTTCCCTGTGTTTTACTTGCATAGTTACCTAAGGTGGATGGGTGGGGGTGGAAATCTTCTGCCCTCTTTTAGTCTGCAACCAACTATAAGAAAGCAGGAAGCTTTCTCATATGCAATGCTGATACATCTTGAAACCAAGTCAAAAGCTCCTGTTGGCATTACTAAAGGCAAGAACCAGGTCAATAATTTCCATTAAAATCAGTCAAGCAGCAAGATTTGATCCCCAAATAATCTGTAACAAATAATATATTCAAGCTGATTTTAATTTCTTTTCCCTCAAATACAAATAGCATATACATTTTCAAGAATCCCTAGTCATAAAGAGTTTTAACAGACTAGGAAGCTATTGCAAAGTAAAATAAAGAAAATAAAGTAAAATAAAGAAATACAGAAGAGAAATCAAATTTTGAAATTGTTGGAATGTTTTGGTGAACTGTAATGCAGGAACAGTTTTGTAGGTGCCAAGCTCAACAGAAAGCAGATGGATTTTAGCGGTAGCTCAGTAACGAACAGGTACTCTGCTCTTTAAAGGTCACACACCAGCTTTGGAGGCTGGATTCTTTAGAAAGCTTTGCTTGTCAAACTCTAACATGGTGAAGTTTAAAACATAGTTTATAGTAATGGGCAGATGTGTAGACATGTGAAAGAAACTAACCTGTCTACTATAATGTCTCAGATTAGAAGCCAGTAGATGTTATAAGAATTCTTTAGACCACATAAAACAGCCATAATGTTGGAAGACAATTCAAGTCATTCCGTCTTAGAGGTCCCTCGTAATCGTAGGAAGCAGTGTATCTTTATTACACAGAATATGTGGAACTTTGTGGCATCTCCATTGCTGAAGATATTCAAAACTCAACAAGATAAGGCCCTGAGAAACTAGATTCAGCTTGGAAGTTAGCCCTGCTTTGAGCAGGGGACTGGACTTGACCAGGAGATGACCTCCTGAGAACACTTCCAACCTAAACTATTCTATGAATTTGAAGTTTTGTATTCAAAAAGTCTTAATCCCTTTCCTTATAGGGAATCAGTGTAGACTATCCAGAGCAAGATTTTCAACTGCTCTCTAATTTAAAACTGTAGTTCATGTGCATGCGAGGAAAATACTGCAGTAGTCTTTTACAGAATACCAAATTTGCAAGAATGCATCCTTACTTGCATGCACAAATGTCTGATATTTTGTAAGCATACATTCAGAAGCAGCAGCTGAAAATGCAGTCTCTGCTGTTTCATTGCAAAATTGCTAAAAAGAAATCTTATACTGTCTATATGACTCATGCCCCATTTTGAAGAAGCAGCAATATAATGCCTTTTTGTGTTGCATTGATTCAACTTTATTTAAAGAAAGATGCATGATTTTAGCCTCCCACAAAAAAAAATATTAAATCAGAAAGTAGAAATAAGGGCAGAGAAAGGATGATAGGAGGATTACAAGAGAAGTCTCAGCCATGTGAGTCCATGTGATTCAATCAGTATGTGTAATTCATGTTATTTCTCAAATTACAAATATAAATTACATGGCTAGGAAATATCTTCCAAAGCTAATGGACAAAAAAATGATGCAAAACAAGACATGAATTATTCTTTCTTGACAGCATGAACAAATGATGGAAGGAGTCTTGTACTGCTTACCTTTGAATCTCACACTGATTAATCTTTCAAGCAAACAGTTATGGATTAGTAAAAGTAACAAGCCAATATCTGTTAGGCCTATGTGTGGAATCCTGCTCCCAGCACTCAAAACTGTGAGTGCACTCTTGGAGACAGGCTGGGAATGCAGCCCTCCAACACCAGTGAACCTGAAGCTAAGATGTTAAAAACTAATAGTAGAAGCTATTGAGTTTCTCACATTAGATGCTAAGCTCCTTCCAGTCCTGATTTTGAAACTGTTCAGGATTGGGCTTTTGGAGTGCTTGATACTATTTATATTTAGGAATGAATCATCCCATTTGCTTCTCACTGTAATTGTCTACAAAGAAATGTGATCACAGTCATCTTGTTGCCCTTACCCTCTTCAATACATTCAGTGATTTACCATTCAGCAGTTGTCGCTGGCTCAAGGCGATTTGAGTGCCAACCTTCATCCACTGCAGCCAGCTCACTACAGCCTTGTGTGACACAGATGAATGTTTAAATTACAGCACTTGCTTTCGCATATGGTTCTTTCATTCACAATGACAAGAGTAGATTCTCCATCTGCTGTCACAGCTAGATGTGATTCAGATAGAGGCTGAAAAAGAAACATTCCTGTCCAACTTACTTGAAGGGTTTTTTTAGGTAAATTGGTTGGTGACATCACCAAAGTGTGAATCACTGCAGAGAAGTAGCTTCTAGAGCGATAAATGGCTGGTGCCTCTGTGCTGCTGTGCTTGAGTTAACAGCTCTGGTCATTAGAAATAGCCTGTTATTTTTTACAATTAGATTGCTTCCAAGTGTCTGCTGGTTTCAAAGTAGTTTTTGAGGAAGAAAAGTCACAATGAAGTTTTGATGTTTGTGATGCTCACTGTAAACTTGGATTATCTGATTGCCAGCCCCCTTGACACATACAAAACTGAGACAGATTTTAAGTCTAGCTGTTTCAGTGAGGCTGCCATGCATGGATTTTGGAAGCAGGGTGTATTACTATTAAGGCCTTAAGCCCAGTAAGAGCCATTTAGCTTTTCTTTTGGTGCATTTATATTGTTTTTAATGATACGGTGTTGTGACATTAAGGGATACTTTCTCAATTTGGTTATGAAACACCTAACTTTATTTTTAAAACCGGGGAAGGACCGCAGGAAAAGACTTCTTTTGTGTGAAAGAAAAGGGTTTTCTTCACAGTATTGTAATAGGTTACAGTAAATTTTCTCTGTTGTAATCAGTAATAGAATTTTGCAGGAATAAACCATGTCAAAGGTTTCTAACAATCCTTGCAGTATCCACCCTGTGCCACAGAATCCCCTCCACAGGTCCAAGTATGCAGTAACCTGGATAAATGATCCACAAAGGAAGTTTTATTGAAAGAGTATTTCATATGAGGCAAGAAGGCACTATCAATTTTGACAAATCAGTCTAAGGACGGGAGTTTGAGGCCAGAAATCTCTATCATAGAATCATAGAATGTTTTGGGTTGGAAGGGACCCCTAGAGGTCATCTAGTCCAACCCCCCTGCAGTGAGCAGGGACACCGCTAACTAGATCAGGTTGCTCAGAGCCCCATCCAACCTGGCCTTGAATGTTCCCAGGGATGGGGCCTCCACTACCTCCCTGGGCAACCTGTTCCAGTGTTTCACCACCCTCGTTGTAAAGAATTTCTTCCTTATATCCAGTCTAAACCTACCCTGCTTCAGTTTAAAACCTTTATACCTTGTCCTGTCACAGCTGGCCCTACTAAAAAGATTTTCCCCATCTTTCCTATAGGCCCCCTTTAGGCACTGAAAGGCTGCAATCAGGTCTCCCCGCAGCCTTCTCTTCTCCAGGCTGAACAAGCCCAACTCTCTCAGCCTGTCCTCATAAGAGAGGTGCTCCAGCCCTCGGATCATTTTAGTAGCCCTATCTTCATGTTGCCCTCAAAACTAACAGAATCATAGGAGTTTCGCAGGTGTGCTCTCTTTTAATATACAGTTTCCATGGACAAGTGTGGAGCCAGAAATTATCTCATACACAGGAAGAATGTTTTCTGCCAATCATTTATTCCACATACTCATTTACCAACATGCAACTTATATCCATCTGTGCCACCTCAGAATTTGGTGTGCTGTCTTTTCTGCTGGTCCTAGAAAGATGGATGGGAAGATGCTGTTTTCTGTTGCAAACCCCAAATCCATGATCTGCATTGTGTAACTGCCCTGTCCAGGCCTCTGTGACTTGAACTGTCCATAGTGCCCATCAATGGCAAACCACTTCAGCAACTCACATCTCAGGGAGCAGCTGCAAAGCAAAATGTAGTGGTAAATTACAATGAAGTTCACTTAACAATTTCAGACATGAAAAATAAAAGGACCTGGGATTCAGCTTTGCATCTGTACTGTCATTTACAGGTTTCCAATGTGCAAAGACAACTTGAATTCCCCTTTAAGAGAAAGAACAGCTGAATGAAAGACCAAGTCAAATTAGGCTACTTTAAAGTCATCAGTTGTCATCAAGCACTAATGGTCACTGTATATGCTTTTATTCTGCAATAGTTGCAAAGTGGTTCAATACTGCTTACTCCTCAGTGAAATGTAATGATTTTATTGACAGGACTAAAGGGATATGACCCAGCTAGGGCTGACATGCCAAAGAGAGGTGGTGAAAAAGACATAAAAGGATGTGCCTGTTGGGACTTCCTGATCTTTTCCAACTGTAAGATATGACTTTCAGCTGCTAGTAATTTTGCCTTCATTTTAAGAAAAATTCCATCTTCATTGTCTACATGAAAGCAGTTAATTTCTTGGTTATGTTTTAATATTTATAGTCATGTCCAGGTGTAAATATAGGCAATGACAATGTTTGGGCTCTGTGTAAGAAATTCCAGTTACCTTTTGCTTGAACTACATTTGTGCTTCTGTACTTTGGAGCCATGACAACTGAAATGGAGCAGGAGCTTGGGAAGAGGAAACATTGGGAGAGGACTTGGGCAGTGTACTATCAGGGCAGAATAACATTCTTGGACATTGTTTTTTAGCTGTATTTTTAAAAATGTCTTAGCTTTTGAAATACTTTTGCACGCTGTACATTGTGATGTTTAAAGCTGGATGGTTGTGTGTAATACGTGCTTTAAAATAATTTTGTAATTTGATTGTTTGCAGATGAAAACTTTTTAAATTCTTGGAGTTTCTTTTGTATTGGGGAATGACTGTAAAGGGCTACAGCAGCTCCATCACAGCAGATAGCTGGGCTGTGTTGGAGGGATGTCCACCTCTTACCTGGAACTCGGATGCCCAGGTTATCTGAAATGGTAGAGAAGAGTAAATCAGTGCCTTAGGCGGGAGGAAGTTGAATTGGGAAGCTTGAAAAGGAAGGAGCTGAACTAACCAGTGTAGGAAAAGAAACATTGATATTAACAAACTTTGAGTCTGAGATAGGATACATATGTGGTAAAACTTACATGAAAAGATGTACTGTGAGCATTGGCAGAAAATAAAAATCTAGATTTTTTTTTTCTTTTTTAGAAGGTCCTTCATACGGTGTTCCCTTGTATTCAGTCCTATTAACCACTGGTTTATCTACTTTGAAAAAGAATCTATGCTCTTGTGTTAATGTTTGGGTATACATTACTAAGGCGAATAAAAAATAATTTGAATTGTAGATTGTGCTTTGAAAGAAATTATGCATTAACTCATTAATGCTTGCGTGCTTACTGGGAGGGTGCCAAAGCATCTATCCTCATTTACTACTTCAGACTTAATCAGAATTCTAGACTTGTGCATTTACAATGTGGGCAACATTTTCACTCTTGCCCTGGATGTTCCTTAAAAAATTGCAATGACCATTTTAGGTTCTGAATAAAAAATAAATAAATACCAATCTGCTATGCTACCAGAAAACCTGTAGCTTTTAAGGTTGACCACAAATGACTTAAGCATTTTAAAGGTGTGGATGCTTTGTTCATACTCTTTCCATGAACGGTAGCATTCAGATGCTGTGTTATACAGTTCATTCTCTTCTGTTAATTTGACAAGCTCTCCAGCATCATTAAAGAAACAAAGTCCACATGTCCTTTTGAACAAAATTATATCTCTATTAGCATTTCTTATAGATTTTTGGCTATTATATTTATTTGACAGTAAAGCGTGTAAATACAGATATAATTAAGAAAGAGTAAATAATACATCAATGATACCAGCTACAATTTATGAATAAAATTCTCATATTACAGTTCTTGCCAGGACAAACTTTATGAAGAATCTTTTGGATTTGGCTGTAACTTTTTTATTTCTCTACCTCTTGGTACAACACTAAAAATTTCCAAGAGTTTATGGAATAGATATGTAGTTTTGACTAGAAATATTAATGAAGAAGTAGTATAAAGCTGACAAATTTCAGCCAGCACCCACTTCAGATGTGGCTGCCAATAAACTTGCACAGAAACTGATAACAACTGTCAGTTTTATTTCATTTTCTGAGGGAAAAAATTGAGGTTTCACACTCAAAACTCTTAGGTTTTTTTGCTTTAGGCTTTATCTAGCATTTACAAATATCTTTATTTGATGTTCTTTCATTAAATTTCTCAGAAATAGACCTTATAACTAAGATCTAGTGAGATTCCTGCCTAATCTAAATCCTGCCTTAAATCCATCTGGACACCAGCCCATTTCTTGGTGCATCTCCCCTCTGAGGAAAGGCTGAGAGAGTTGGGCTTGTTCAGCCTGAAGAAGAGAAGACTGAGAGGGGATCTAATCAACATGTACAAATATCTTAAGGGTGGATGTCATGAGGATGGAGCCAGACTCTTCTCAGTTGTGCCCAGTGGCAGGACAAGGGGCAATGGGCTCAAACTGAAACACAAGAGGTTTCAGTTGAATATCAGGAAAAACTTCTTTACTTTGAGGGTGACAGAGCATTGGAACAGGCTGCCCTGGGGGGTTGTGGAGTCTCCTCCTCTGGAGATTTTCAAAACCCACCTGGATGATGTCCTGTGTAACATGCTCTAGGTGAACCTGCAGGGGGGTTGGACTAGATGATCTCCTGAGGTCCCTTCCAACACTTGCCATTCTGTGATTCTTTCACCTCTTGATTTTTGCTGTTCTTCGTATTGATAAATCTTTCCGCAGCCCATACTATTACTCATGTAACAAGAATGACTAGTATTTCTCCTGCTTCAGCTGTCAGATATGCTAGAATATTTTGTTAGGATCTCCTGTTACATTATTAGTAGCGCTGTTCAAGACCTCCATTGTGGGCCTGCGAGCGCAGCAGGCACAGCTCAGATTTACACGCGAGATTTCACTGAGGGTGGAAAACTCCTTTTCCCCCTATTTGGCCAGGGCACAGTTCCCAGTGCATTCTGCAAAGTGTGTGCATTTCTTTCTCCTAATTTGTTCTGTAAATAGCAAATTAAACCTGTGGAGATTTTGGCATGTGGCCTCTATAATAACAAAGATATGACAAAATCATTAAAAGGATGATGCATTTTCACCACAATATCTCCAAGAAGTCAAAAGACTGATGTTTAATGATGTTTCACTCATTCCAGAGAAAAAGAACGTGAGACTCACCAGGTGAGTTTAGTAGATAGAACTATCCTCAATTCCCAAAGGGGAAAACTAAAGCAGGATACAGTTACATGGAAAGAACCAAGGTTATAGTCCTATTGTTTGTTTAGGCCCTTTTTCTTAATTTCTGGATGTAGTTTACACTTTTAATAATTCAATATTTTTAGTATTTTTTCAGATAATATATCACAATTAAGGATTAAAACCTTCAAATTAAGTTAAACACCTTCATTCCTTCCATCTAGCCAGATAAATATTCCTCTGAAGGAGAAGAAAAAATAGTAAATCAATTGGATGAGTATCTCCCATCTAAGCAAGCCTTTGGCTACAAATGAAGAATCTAGATCAGAAATAGTAAGGACAATTTCTCTGAATACCACAATAATCTGGTGGACACTTACATTTCCAACTGTCCTGGATTTGGTGATTTACTTCCAGACATGCCTGGCTTGCATCAAGACGGTACACAAACCACAGTAAATTGTAGAGACAGAGCAGAATTATTATTAACTTTGATGGCTTACCAAACACTAAAACAAAGTCAGCATTTATCTCAAAGATTTAAAATGAGATTATAATAATGTAATCATCATCGGTCTTTAAGGGCTACTCTATAAACACAGATCAAATAAACACATCCCTGTTCTGAAGCAGTACCCTATGCTGCACTTAGTATCTGTGGTCTCTTTGGAGTGATTATATCTGTGATTACCTGTAATCATCTCTGGGTTTGTGTCTCTCTGGAAAATAGATTTATGAAAAAGTAAAAAACAATTACTTGTTTACTACCCTAGTTAGTTTAGCTGTAGTTTAAACAGCAGCTACAGAGCACTTGTGTTTTCTGTGTGCCTCTTTCTTTTAAACTAATCTCTGCAATCTTGCAAGATACCAGCGATGGGTACAGAGGCTTCTGAAGAACAGGCAGTGTGGTGCTGGGAAACTCTTTAAAAGACAGTGTGAGGGCTTGGGTCATCCTTGTTTTCCTGCTTGCTACTCTCCACCTCTTGTCCAGAGACACAGGAGTTTATTTTTGTAGCTTTCAGTGGCAGGATGAGCTGAATGCATTTCCCCTATGGAACTCTTTTCCAGAGATGTGACTGATCTGTTGATCAGAGGGAGGAAACTGACTGTCTCTGTCTTAGGAAGTTAAGAATTTACCCTTCCAATTCTACACTTCAGAAATCTAAGCCAAACTCATTCTAATCAGAGGAATTAAGCACTCTGGAAAATAAGACCAGATTAGTTTCATTTGGGAGAGGGCTATGGATTTGTTCCTCAGACTTCGGGATCTAACTATCTAAACTCCATTCAGAAATTTGCCTGATTCAAACCCAGTATTTTCTGGATCACTGTTACATTTATAAGTGTTTTGTTGTTTGGGTTTTTTTTACACAGTTTAGTCTTTTCTCTTTGTTACCAAGTTTTCAGACTATGGCCACACATCTCCCACTGACAGTATGTTAAGCCCCTTCAAGTTCAATGCATTTAGGCTTGCAATAAATGAGAATACAATCTGCTAGTGTGCTTTCTCCACTGTTGTTTTCTCTAGGTGCTTTTGTATCAAGTGGAACTGAGCGGTGCTACTTACTGCTCCCCAGACATGCTCATCGTGTGAAAGGGAGAGAACCCCCAAGGGAAGATGGCAGCCAGGAGTGGCACCTGTTCTCAAGCTGAACAGAGAGATTAAAACCTGGAGAGCCCCACAAAGTACAGGTAACCCCCATTTCTAAGGACATTTCTACGTTGTATTATGTATAAAGGACAAAATGTCTTTTTAGATGGCAATACCAAACTCCTTACTTTAGTGGTCTGAAAATCAGATAAAACACTATTTGAACTTTTCACACTTAAACAGATAATTTTAAAGCCCAATTCTGAATTAACATCTTCCATTTCTGTTTTGTACTAAATTTTGTACAGATTTTGTACTAAAATTGATGTTTTCTGGTAATGGCCAGCCTTGTCAAAGCCTGTACATATTAGTTTATTGACTGAGAACTCACTAGGAACCTAGTTTTGAATATTCTGTTTAACCTTATGCCACTTGTGTCAGAAGCTAAAATTTCCTTGGACGACATGCAGTGACTAAAACGCTACTGTTATAGCTGACCTCACTGGAAGAATATTAGCACTTACGTGGCTGTCTGCTTAAGAGCATTAGCACTTTCACTGATGACACTAAAAAGCCCAGGTTTTACCCTTTCATTGACGTCAGTAGAAAGGTAAGGCTGGTTTACACAGAAGTAAACCAATAAGGATGTACTGCATTATACAATTACTAAAAGATAACCTCTTTTTTTCAATGCCTTTATTAGTGACTCATATGGTCCCAGGACAAAATCCACACTGTGTTTTAATGACTTCTATTGTTGCCTCTTAAACCTGAAGAAAAATGGATCCCTATAGCTGATTCCATAGCCCTTACCAAGCAGGATTCCCATTAGGGTGGGAAAGAGGTTAGTGGAAGGAGTGTAAGACCAGCTCTTGACAGCCCCATCTTCTACTAATGGAGATGACTGCAGAAATAATTCATGTTATTTTTACAAGTGCAATGACTTAATTGTTTACTTATTCTGTAGTGTCACTTGCCACTTCAATTACAGCCAAATTGCTTGGTTAAAGTTAAGGAAAAACTAAACACTAATTTCCAAGAGCTTAAGGCTATATTTTAGGAAGGAGATAATTTAATTCTAATTTAAAAAAAAAAAAAATGCTTGTATCTCCTTTTTTATTCTGTAGCTTTATATTGCATTGTGCTGAGCTTTTCCAGATGGGAAAAGAGCCAAACTGTTTTTCATAGAAAAGTAGAGTTAGCTGGAAACTAGATTACAACAAACTGAGGGTTTGGTTTTTTTTTCATTTTAATACTTTTTCATCTCCATGGGAAGTGATAATGGTTGCCTGTGATTCCAGCAGACGCTTAGTGATAAGTAGGCATGCTGTAAGTACTGTTAGTAAATGCAGAGTTCCAACCTGGAGCTTCATCCAGTTCTTATCTCTATATTGTAAGAATTTATTCAATGACTGTACGTGATTTACCCTACTAAAGCAGAACTATTGGTACAGTAAGTTGTATGGAATAAATTGTATGGAACAGGGAGCTTTTGTTCCATTCTGTCTTTGTGGAGTATTAATATAATAATGTCCTGTCTGAGGAGTGGATTCCTAGGTGCTACTACGTTAAAAATAATTAGTGAAAACGGTACTTGCACTGTGATAGTAAGAGGAGGGAAATACTTCAGTAAATAATTAATTGCAGAAGAGTTGATATGGAAAGTTTGAGTAGAGTTCTTCTAACTACTTTTTCTGGCAGTAGTCTACTGTGCATTGGTTTTGGTCTTTTGTAGATCCTCATCTTAGGTAGAAAACTATAGGAAAAGGAATATAAAGTGATAAAACTTTTTTAGAATTTGTTTCTCAGGTATTCCTCATGAGACACTAGACATGGCAAATATCCTTTTTAAGACATGGGACAGGTAAAAAAGTCTCTAGGACTGATTCCACACCCATAAATTTGTGGTCTTTATTGTAAGGTAATTATATATGAGCTAAATAGGAGGTCGAGAACATTAAAGGTTAGTTCTACAGAGAGGTAAACTTAATACAGTACACCCCAAGTGAGGGTATAGTGGTAACCCTGGTTAATATACTTTGCAGTAAGAATAAAGTACCTTTTCTCCATTGTTTTTTGTTTTGTTTTCTTTTTTTTACCTCAGAAGAGCTTGTGTACTTTGCCCTACAGTCGGGGGAAAATAAAAAACCAAAACACTTACGACAGTGAAAGCGAAGCTCAGAATAGTCTTTAAGGTATTTTCACAAACCTTGGTTACCTGAAATGTTCAGAAGAAACAACCTTCAGATGTATGGGTCAGACTGGACTGCTTCTAAATAATCTTTATTAGATCTTATGTAACAAAAAGGCAAGAATGTTATACAAGATTAGTCCATAGATTGGTAAATATCTGGGAATATAACTTAGTTTTTCAGATTCCATCATATTCAGGCAATTCAGTACTAATAACACTTACCTTGTCATATGGTACCACTGCAAGAGCAAACTATGGACAGAGCTGACTGAATAAAAATGTAATTTTAAAAAAAAAAAATCATGCAGACATTCCTATTAGTTTTCCGTGCAGCTGCTGTTAGAAATAGTTTTTCTAGCTCCACAGTTTGTATTAGAGCTACCAGTGTCCTAGTATTTATTAGCCTAATTAATCTAATGAGTATTTATTAGCTGAATTAGTCTAATGTCTGAGGTGAAAACACAAATAGTGAGATTTTCTTTTCAGTTGCAAGAGAAATCCAGAACTGCTCTACAAAATTCATAGTTACTCTGGACTGGGTTTTTTTGTGGAACCTTTTTTAATGGAACTTAATATCTAGCCCAGAGGTTTCAGTGTAGAAGTTAGCTTAAATTCTGCTAGACGTTTTGACCTGTGAAGTATCCTAGCTAAAAATAACGACTTTGCAACACTAGGGTAAGTTTGAACCTTTTATGTATCACAACACGTGTTTTTTAAGGGACTTTACCCAAATATGTAGACAGCTATTAGCTGAATTATGGTTGTGATTTTAGTGTGTTATAGCCTCTTAATTTGAGCCAATTTTAACCCATTGGTTCACAAGCTTCAAATTATTTCTTCCTCAGCTAAAATCCTGTGGTACCTTTTGCAGACCAGATGCTCACAGTGCTGATCTGGGGGGCGTTTAGACTTTTGAAGGTTCCGTCTTCAGAAAAATGAATTAACTTGAATATCATAACTTTATCTGTTGTGGTCATAGCTGTTATCAGTATACCTACTTCTGTATCTTTAAGAAAAATAAGTCACCTGTCTCACATTGAAAAAGATTATAAAAATAGTAGCTTTTACTGTGCTTCTGTTTTGTATCTTGAAATATGTTTCTTTTAGTTATAGTAACAGGAAAGAGTGGTACAATCTATGATAATTGTCTATATATAGTGCCCAATAGACATTTCCCACCTCAGTTTTTAATTTAGAATTAGTTAATTTAGTATCATGTCCTTTTGGCAGCATTATTGTAGCATCTAGGAGCTCAAGTAATCAAAGTCCAGCTGTGCTGTGAGCTTTATCAATGTGTACAGTTATTGCCCACATCTTAGTAATCTTAGAATCACAATTTAGGGTAAATTGACCATGTGAGTTAAGGAGAAAAACAACAACAAAAAAATCAGAGTAGGAAGAAGAAGAGGTGACAAAAGTATTTTTGCATAGAAAAACTAATGTTTGATATCTGAGATTAATAAATATACCATGCAATGCATCAGTTTGTCCCTTCCAGCACTGTTTATGCAAATGTAATTAAATTTCAAAATAATGAACTAATCTTTGTGACAGAGTATCAGACTACAATTAGCCTGATTCTTCTCCTAGTGAAATTAATGAAAATTTTATCACTGGCTTTAGTGGGAACAAAGTTAGGTCTACCCTTAACCTTTGTCATAGCTGTCTACATATAGAAGTGATTAAGCTGCTGAGTAACTGAACATTATTCAATAGTCCAGAGTGCTCTAAGATGTCAGCACTCCTTCGACAGCTAGCTATTAGAGTAAAGTTTCCAAGTCTGGTGTGTTAATCTGTCCCCTCTGAGATCAAACATTGCACCTTCTATAATAAGAATGACAACATCTTAACAGGCCAGATAATTATCAAGGATGCTTGTAATCACTTCTGTGTTTTGTACTGTGTTTATCTCTGCCTTAAGCCCTCACATGCTATTCTAAAAACAACAGAGAAATACTGAGATTGCAAGAAAAATATGTCAATCTTATTGAAGCTGGTCTCTGTTAATCAGAGCATTTTTCCAACCAAAGCAAGCCAAGTCTTCAAAAAATAGTGTTGTGCCAAGGAAAGTAGACCTTGTCAGACCTGGAAGAGTAGGTCAAAACCAACCTATTGTAAAAGCTTCAAGAGGCACTTGGTATTTCAAAGAGTTCTTGCAGGTGTGCAGACATCCAAGTTCGTATGCCCAATGCTCCTGCTGTTATTGCAAATTTTCTGAAAACTAGTACTGTGATTATAACTTTAGCTCCTGGAGACAGGGTAGAAATGCAATTTGATTGAAATGCAGAGGGTTTAAAACAAAAGGCAACTTTTCTACCCTTCTTCCCTGCACAATTTGTGTGTGAATGTGTCTGTGTGTATGCATGCAGTACTTAGAATAATTTCATGATCTGAGAGCCTTCATCCTGATTTTTAACATCTTGAGATGGTTAGCCATTCTGTAACTCAGTGACTCAGTGCACAGCCTATACAAATAGATTCTTGATTGTTCATCAAATACAAGCCCATGCAAGCGTAGGTAAATCTTCATGCTTACCTACATAAATAGTTCACACCCACATCAAAGTAGCAAATATATGTACTGCTAGCCAAAAAAAGATATTTAATCCAGTACGTGCTTAAAGGTGCAAAAGTAGACATAAGAGCATGTGCTCAGTCACACATGCACAAACCATGCCTCTGTACAATTACATACAGATAAGACAACTACCCATGCATTGGCCAAAATAGGTATGTACCAATCAACTCATTGAAATATTGGCTTTTTAATCATTGCTAATAAATGCATAATTAATTTGCGTCCCTATGTTTGTCCCAGTTTATTGGAGTGTTCAGCTATGTGTCTGGGCTTCCTTCATGTATAGAACAGACATAAGAAAAGAGTATTGATGCAATGATAATCACACAGTGGGTGGTGCTGCTGGGAAAGTCTTTGCAACTAGAGAATGCTTCCCAGTCACTAATATACTACTGTAGTAAGCAATATGCTGTTGTCAGGACCTTAGTAACAACAGAATAGAGTATACCTTTGTGAGAAGGTCAGGGAGTTGTTTACATCCACTGTATTAATGAAAATGTTGTAAGAGCTGCTGAGATCTGGCAAGGAAACACGAATGAACTTTCAAGGCTTCTTGACCCAAAGTAAATACGTGATGCAGAAGCAGCATACTTCAACAAGACACTGTCCTGACTGTCTGCCGTGGAGTCTGTGATGTTTGACAAGAGATAATCTCCTCTTAGCATTCAAGATCTGTTCTAAATCTGATTACAAGAGAAGTCAGGATAACAAGGTTTGGGTGATCTGTCCAGTAAATGATGTTCTATGATGTAAATGTAAAATTATCTTTATTATGAGTGTATGTATGTGGATATTCTATGTAAAATGGATCTATATGCCAGACTGGTCACTTCAGACTGAGAGTGCCATTGGTATGTATAAAGTTCCTATAGAAATTCCTATGTCACTGGAGCTGCAGTAGTGCTGTGTCACTGGGGAATCACTGTGTCATCCTCGTGAATCGTGATAATGGCCAATGTAATGAACACGAAGCTAGCAGTTACCCTATGGACTGCAGAAAACCTGCTATACTCAAAGCTACTCAAAAGGGCTGTTGCTTGAGCAAGGAGGCCAGTAATGCTTCACAGCGCTGGCCTTCAGATTGTAATCCTACAAGGCTATCACTCTAATTCCTTTGTTTATCATTTGAATTTCTTTGCCAATATGAAATGAAAAGCCATTTGATAACTGAGGCTCCTGGCACAGTATCTCATAAGGAATTTTAGAATTATTAGTCTTTGGATCATTAATATTCCCTGCTTTTACTGTGATGACTGTGATGATCTCACTTCCTGCAAACAGTAAAAATACTGAAAGGAGAGTGACTAAAAAAAAACCCCATAAATACAGCAGTTAAAACGTTTGTTTTAATAATGTGTATGCTTTGATGACTACGCAGGGAAAAAAGTTTAGAATTAAATTAAATTGGTTTTAATTTCAGTGGTTTGAGACAATTTTTATGTAATATACATAATATAAAGAATGTAACAACAAGTTTATCTTTGCAGAAATACAAATAAAACAAGATGTTAAAGCAGAAGGACATGAGAAATAAATAATGAATGTTCAGGTATTAGAGATTCACCTCCAATTAGATTAATGAGGGCTTTTATACCTTTTAGTATTTTTTTCCCCCCACTGCTGATCCCTAAGGTTTTGTTACTTCATGAATGATCATGCTGCTTCTAGACCAAAATCTACAAATCTTTCAAGTATTCTTCCAAGTCCTGTGCAAAAAAAAAGAATGAATTGTTTCTCTCATTTAGCAGCTACCAAGGTAAGATTCTCACTGAAGTAAAGATTGTGCAGCTGAGTCCTAAGTAAATTATTATGTTTTCTCAGAGCTCGGGTGGACTCATAATTGTACAACCAGTGTTACTGCATAAGAACTGTTCTCACGTTTGTCTGTATTTTCCTTGAGTGCTATCTGATGAAACTTCTGCGTGAATGCTGGCAAGCTGTCATTCTCATCCATCACTGTTATCAGCAGCATAAGTGGATCACTGTACCGCAGCCTGTCACTGTGCCCAGCAAGAACCTGAATCTCATGCTGATACAATTCAAATTGATGAAAAAAAAAATTAATATGGGTAAAGTGTTCATTATTAATTTTAGTAGAATTTGGCATTAATATTTCCATTCATATAAAAACTCTGCTATGATCTGCAGTATAGATGTAACATATAACTGCCTTTTAATACTAAAAAAAAATTTGGAAAATTATAGGGATGTGTAGGACTGAAAAGGGCTAAGATTGTTAAATTTCTGTGTTGAGCTGCACAGGCTACTTGTAAATTTTGTTATATAAAACTTTTCAATAAAGTTTTTTTAGAGATTGCAGAAAGCCTAGTGTGTTAAAAAAAAAAAAAAAAAAAAAAAAAAAATCCTCCTTTTCCCCCCTTGCCAGCTGCTAGACTGAGGCATAAAAATTAACTCTTATGCTGCTCCATGCAGCATGTGGACTGTGCTGGTAGATAGTCTAAAATTTTGAACTGCTAGCCTATCTAGATTGGAAGTGGTGCATCACCAAAACAAGCTAAGTAGTCAGTCTTGTCCAGAAGCCGAGAAACTCTGCCATGAGCTGACTGACTACAGACCTAAAGTTACTTTCTATTTATACATTTCTGTGATAAGTATTGATAACATTTCAAATGACAGTATTTCAAATGAGAGTTTTTCTATAGAGATCTTTAAACAGGACTTCATTGCATGCACTATTCTCAGCTTTATATATTCCAGAGACAAATCCAAAGCCTAAAGGTAAAATGTGTTGTCACTAACAGAAAATAGACTTCAGAACCCCAGATGGCAGCTTGCAGGCTTTCCTAATACATGGAAGTCCCAAGGCTCTTTCTATAAATACCTAGAACCATATGTTCCTACATCACTGAAACATCAGTAAACTCTTCTGTTACATCCCTTTGGAAAAGTGGGACAGTAGCATCATAGTAAGGACATCCAAAAAATCCAAGACAAGATAGTGTAGACAATAAGATCTGTACTGTATGTCTACTGAACTCAACATTTGGCTCAATATTCTTTCTTAATAGTGCTTGTTAAGGGCTGGTGGATTCTGGGATCAAGTTTAGGAGGACATGAAACAGTATTTAAAGCACGGATTTCCTTAATAACAATGCTGCTGCCAGACCTGCCTTGCTGCAACAGTGCTTTCTTCGGAGGGTCCTGTGCAGCACCTTTAGCCCGTAGTATGTTTCTGTCCCCATTGCGCCAGAGGCTGACATTTTCATTCTGAGTGTTTTCAGGTAAATTACAGTTGTTTTCCCTGGTATTTTGGGGGAGTTATGACTAATTACATAATGGAAGATCATGGGATTTAGTCCCATGAAAATAACAATGGAGGAAGTATAAAGGAATGCAATACTGATGTAAAAATCTAAACAGAGTTAATGCTTCAAATCAAATCAGAATTGAGAGCCAAATTAGTTATATTTAAGAAATCACTGGTTTTCTAGTCAAGAGTGAAATCCTTCTCCTAATTCAGTACAGTCTTTCTGTACTAGAAAATAGAACTCTTATTTTGCAATTGATATCACAAGCTCAAGGGAGGAGATTAATGGATAAGGCACTGAGCAGAATATAATTCCTAGGTTAGTCACAGGCTGCCTGTATAAATTTGAGCAAATGAAACCTGGTGTCTTGTCATTTTCTGTAGAAGGAGATAATAGCATTTTCCTACTGCCCAGGAATGCTGAAGAGCTATCCATTAAGAGTGGCAAGGTGGCATGCAGGGACATAATCCTAGTGTTGTGAGACAAGGAGTTATTAGCAGGCAAAAGATTGTTTCCCTGTCCTTATCTCTAAGAATCCTTTTGCTTCACATATGTGAAATTTCCTTAATCCTCTGTGTACTCGAATCTTCTGAGCACTAGTTGAAGAAGTCATAGTATGACTTCAGACTGGTTGTTCCTTATTTTATACTTACCTCTGCCTGCCTTTGTCTGTCAAGCTCTAGTGTTGCATAAATGTTTCTGGCTGGATCAATTGAAGAAAAAATCCTGAGGGGAGCTCCCCTTCAAATAGTAATGGACCTCTTTACTTTGCCACTGAACCTGGAATCATGGGTAAAACATTAATGTAAGTGGAAATATTCCAAGTTTCCAAAAAAACCCAAACATTGGAACGATTCAGTCTCGAGGACAAAGGGTCCCTCAAAGACACCATTAAATTTTTGCTGGCAGCTACAGAAGATTGCTATTAAGAATAAGCAGGCATAGAAATGAAACTGCCCTGTAGAAATCATCTACTTGGAGCACTGTCTAGGGACTTTGGGTGGACATAAGGAAGTTCTTGTGCTATCATTCCGTCTCCTTACCTACCCTGAGTATGAACCAAGAAGCTTGTCTCTAGTGGTAGCAGTACAGAAATTGTTCTTATCAAAAGAATGTAATCCTTTTTATCAGTTATTTGTTTTAGAGAGGCAACAGGCCTCAGGGTGAAATTGGAGACAATATTGCTTTTGCATCTAGCTGCAGTACAGTGTCTGCTCTTAAAGCAGCTGTGGTTGAAGACTGAGCCAGTGTGTTTTGCCATAATAGGCTTCTTAAAGAATTTATATTATCAAAAAATATTGAGATATGGTCTACTAGCTATAGAAGGCATGTGGGAAACAAGAAATGCTGGGCTTGGGGCTTCATTTCTGCCAGACTCATTCTACTTATCAGTAGGCAAGCTATTTATGACTCTGAAGTTAACTAGTTTCTATTGACTTTATTTGACCAGTTTCTGTTGACATTCATTTATGAATGAACATCACTAATCTCTGCCTCAGTATCTAAAATATAATAATTTATGTCAGCCTCCTTCAATATTGCAGGACTTGTATAAGTAATTTTCTCAATCTGCTTTAAGATCCTTTGAATATATAATTATGTTATTATTTAGACTTCTGATGAGATAGTGCAAGCCTCCACAGTTCCACAAACAGCAGCATTTTATATCAAGTAACTTCAAAAGGGTAATAATGAAATAATTAAATTCTTCTAGAACTTTGTGTCACATTTCCTTGTTGTTATGTGGTGTAATCGTTTCATCATCACAAGCCAAAGCAAAATCAAATCAGTGAAAGCTTTGCCTGATGTCCTTTGGCAGACTGAAAGTTAACTCATTTTCAGATTGATTTAAATATGAAATTGAATTAACGGAGCTAAAAATATTTCTGTAGTACTGCACTGGTGAAAAGCAATAAACACTTTTATGCCAGACAGTCTGAGAAAGAATGGACAGCAAACTCTGAGAAATTTATAACCAATTTTTTTGCTGTTACCATGGAAAAGTAGCTACAAACACTTGTGTTTAGACTGTACGGTCCTCATGAAGTACAGCTTGTCAGTTGTTTTTATAAGACATAAACCCTTTCGACTCCATGGATGCGGAACAGTTCCTAACATGGAGAAAGGAGAAGGTGTCTGTTACAAATGGGATGTGTGCAATGGCTCATCAGTCCTCAAAATAACAAGGCAAAGCCATTATGGAGGCCTCATTCTAATTTAAACATTCATTTGTTTATGTTAGAATTAATGTGTTTCTTGGGTGATTTTGTTTAGATTTTGTGCCTCTTAGCCCATATGACTGTATTCCCAAAGTATGTGGAAACAGTCATGTGACTGTTCCCTCACTGCATTACTTGCTTTGCTATGAGGAAAAGCAGTGCAATCTCTAATCCATGTTTAAAATAAGATTGTTATTTTAAGTGACCTTTTCCTACCCCTTTTGCATCTTAGCATGCCTGAGGGATTCCCTTTGGAGTTCCAATAAATAGAACAACAGCAGGCTTTACCCTCTGCATTAGACAGCCCTGTGTTTCTGTTACTGCTCAAACAATGCAAGCTGAACAGGCAGTTTGGGTTGCAGTAAGAAGCTGGGAAAATGCAGCACCGATTTTAGGTATTCCTAAGAATGTAGGGGTAAGAATGTAAAACCGTGGAGTCTTTATCTTTCAGGGAGAAAAACAAGACTGTCAGTCCAAAAAACAGGCATGTCAATGAATTTAAGCACCTTCATGTAAATGAAACACACTTTCATCAGTTGTCACTTGAAGATCATATACCTGAAATCCATTTTCCTGATCTCCTAATTAAAATTGGCCTGTTGCCATACGCATTTCCCTTTTGCTTTCCAATGTGCAACACACAGCAGATCTGCTTTTCATAATGAACCTGTGCACACAGCAGCATTTCTGCAAATACACAAGAGAATGCTGAATTTAATGGGATTTTTCATAAACCTAAATTAATCAAAGGCTTGCACATTCTAATGCAAAGGCATTACCCAGAGTAGACTTAACATTGCAGGAGAATCTCATTTCATCTGAGTTGAATAATTTTGAAAATCAGGATCTCCTGACTTACCTTGGAAATGATCTGAGAATAACTCATATTCATGAGTTCTGGAAGGAAAATGGCACCTGGAGCTACCTGGATGTTTTCCACAACTGCAATTTCCACTGTTGCTAAGTACCCTAGAAACTGATTCCCCAAATCTTTGACTTGCACAATTAGATTATAATTGCTGACCTGGGATGTGTCTAGCACAGACCTGTCTACAAATCAGAGAAACTTATCAAAGACATTTATAATTCTTTTGCAAAAGCATGACAGCTGGTCTAGGAACATGAAATTAAGCTCCCTTTCTTCTTAATTGCTGCTAAATAATTAGAGCAGCTACTTTGCTACAGGGATAATTCTGTATTCTTGATTTTGTGTATTTTTCCTATATTTCTTTACTGATGGTTAAATTCAGTTTTGTTACTGCCAAAGCTAGTAAGGTGGTGGATGTGACACCTCTGCTGAGCCTGCTAGAGGGAAGAATTTGGGGCACTTCTGGGACAGTTCTGTACTGTATTTTCCATGATACCCATGTGTCTTTCAGAGGCTTGTAATGATTGTACTGATCACTCACCGCTGATAATCCTGGGTTACTGGCTGCTAAATCTTCACTTTAAGGTTACTGCAGCATCTGCTTCTGGAAAGGAAATGAAGTGTTGTCAGGAAAAAGTCTTCAAGCAGCCCTGAGTGAGAGGTGCCAGGAGAGCGAAGCACAGCTTCTGGGCTCTGAGGAGAGAGCTGCTCTGCTGAGGGACAGTTGAAGTATATAAGCAAATGAGACAGCCACCTAGATATCACACTGATCTTTTTCTAGCCAATGCTGTGACCTGTGTTTGCTATCACTTATCTGAGGTGACATTCGTTTTCATGACAATATGACTGCGCAGCCTACAGCATGGAATGTTCCTTTGCTATTGCAGGCAGTCAGGGGAAGAGCTTTCAGAAGCTGGATTTAGGGAAGTCCCCCTTCCCATTTCCAATGGGACGGTCCATTCGGACAACCTAACATAGCTACATCAGCTCCTAAATCCTTAGGCACCAGGCATCTTGATCTGCCTGGCGTGCCAATGTGATGGACCTTACTGTCTGAGCTTGGACAGAGATGATGTCAAGCTGACTGGTGATGACCAGTGTTTCCTCAGTGAGGACAGTCTCAGACCCCTGAGAACTTCAGCAATTTGTCACTGAATTGCAGGTCACCTCCTACCTTTCACTCTGCCGGTTTCTCTGTGAGCAGAAAGTAGCCCTTCCCAACCTGCTCTGTTTGGACCTTTGCTCTAGTTGCAGAACTTTTCTGTATTACCTTCCCATTTCCTCTGTACAAGTAATTTCATTGACTGGAGTTGGGAATGGGAGGAGGGGATGTAGGGCTTAAGCTTGTATTAAAGGAGCCTGGCAGGGGGATGTAGATTTATCTTTGAATATTGTTCCTTCCATGTTTCTGTTGAGCTGCTGATGCAGCTTGCTGTAGTGATTTGTAGTAACTACTACCTGAAAGCCATAGAAATTTCTCTGAACACTTGAATGAGGGAGGATGTGTGTGTTATCACAAGGGAGGCAGAGGATGTTTTTGCTTTTGTATCAAAGGGTGAGATTTGTAACAGGTTGCTGTGTCAGTACAAAAGTAATAGCAGCCAGGAGAGCAAAGTTAGTAAATCTGTTTACCCAAAACAGAGTTATATGGGTGATATGTTTTATTGTTAAACTGTTCCTGGAACAAAGGAAATCAACTGAATGACAATGTATTTTAGACATTAGAGGAACAATGTTAGACTAGAAAGCTGGAAAAAATCCTATTTCATCTGAAACTTTCTTTTTGGAGTTTGCTTAATTGGACACACATTTTCAGTGATAGTTTAACTAAACAGCCTTCATATAATCTAAGAAACTAGCTGTCAAGGTCAGTCATTGTTCCAACTGTTATCCTGACCATAGCCTTTATCTAAAACATAAATAAGGACCTTCTTAAGTGATGGCCACCAGCTGTTTTTCCAGGGGAAAGAACTCTTCCTGGTTCCATGAAAACACTTAAAACTGCTGTCTCAGCCTTAGGCTTGTTTTTAAGTGCCCTTTCCATTATGGTAGTCAGCCTTAAGTAGCAATTGGAAGTGTAAAAATAAGTGGAAAAATACATCGAGGAGCAGTTTACAGACTTGAATTTTTAATTTCATAATTAAGTAATATGTGTTTTCCATGCTATTGCATAAAGAATACGGAGAGGTGACCAGGAATGCACCATTGCATGCCATTGTAACACAACGCAGTCGGGTACATTTAAATGGAGCATCGTAAACTGTTAGCTTCTTAAAAGATGAGATTACTCTGCCTTCCCAATTCATTCTATTATTGCTTTTGAGTTGTCATGCTCTATTGTTACATTTTCATGAGATTTTTCACTGTATAAAATGTCATTTGCAAAATGTCTAAGGCAGAACAATCTCCTACAGAGCCAGCTCATTGAGGCTCAAGCCAAGACATTCATTCTTCAATCAATATGCCATGTGATTAAAAACTTCTCAGGCTGGATATTCTGTTTTGGGGGAGCAGAGGTTTAGCCTTTGTAGTTTTATTTTGCGACATTTGACATTATTAATTTTTTTTTTTAGTTTTTTAAAAGGAAGTAATCTTTCCCTAAGTCTTTTTGCTCCCTTTCCCTTCCTCTTTTCTTTCCTACTGATGTAAAGTAATAAGCACAGTTTGTTGACACAATTCCAAGTTATGGGTTTAAAAGAATCCTTATAGATTTATTTAATCCCCTAGCCCATATGTATTGACTTCTTTTAGCTGCACTTTCCACAATATTCTATGGCTGTTAAGTTTGTATGGGCTTAGTCTTTTGAGAATCTTTCATACAGTACACAATGACTGCAGGCGCACAAAATGAACTTGAAGACCTTTCACTAATCCAACCTGTCGTTATTGGTGATGCATCATGTGGGTGTACACAAAGCATCAGGCAGTGTTTTTCAAGGATAACAATTTGCATGTTCTCAGCTGTACTTTATAATCTGCAGATTCAGAAAAAATCTGCTATAAAATAAAACTTTGTACATTGGATTTTATTCACAAGAGAAATGAGGACAGGAGTCATCAGGGGCAGCATCATCTGGTGGTAGGTGCATTCGGATACAATCTGGCAGAAATCTTTCTGCCTGGAGTCACAGAAAGTCTCAGCATTGCTGACATATAAAGCGCTACTCAGGATGAGTAATGCCAAGGTATTACATTTCTACTGCTTAGGTAACTTAAAATCAAAACTGAAAACCTGATGGAAAATTTTACATCAGATGGTACTAAAGGGCCTTTTTTCATATAAAACCAAGGAGTTCCATGATGTAACAGCTGCTGTGTTGTGTGCTCTTGTTTCTCTGCTATGTATTAATTTGGTTATTCAGAAGTTTTATCGCTGGAGTGGTGTAGGGAGTTCAAGACTTTTTCTTTTTGTGGTAAGAGCACCTAAACATCTCTCCAAACCTAGAGCTTATTCCTAGCTCTAAAAGAGACAGTACATCCTTGAGCCTGTAAAAACATTCCTTTGTTTAGTTCACATGCTTGTCTGCATTCTACATGGTCTCAAGATAGATAACTGACTTCTGTTTCCTAAGGCTTAAGGTCTACAATTGTTTGAGCACTTCGAAACAAAACAAGGGAGAACTACCCAGTTACATCTTACCTTCTACAGATAAAGAAATAGCCCATGTCTTTGAATCTGTATGGAACATATGCCTTGAAGGTTGGCTTGGAATCTGTGTGAAGATTTTATACAGTAACTGAGCATTTGGTTTGGAAGGGTCACCACAGTGGCACAGCTAGGCACAAAGACACTCTGGCTTTAAAGACTACAAATTGGGCTTGGTGTCACAGAAATTTATCTAAAACATAGTGGCATTCAACATGAAAAATACTTTTTATAGACAGGTTTGTTTTCGTAGAGAGCATCTGCCTATCCTGAAAACATTAAATGCTTTGTACTTATAGGTATTTTGTATGAGAGTTTAGTGTTTTTTCATGTGGAAAAGACAGAGCAATGTGTACCTTCCCATCATTACTGTGTTCAAGCTGATTCTGCGTTCGCTGTTTAATAGTTTCTTTTCTTAAGCTTATGTCCTGTAAATTTTTAAATCTTGGGGCTGCCTCAGATACCTATTGTAAATGAGATACACTAGCAAGAGCAAATTTATAACACCTTTTCTCTGAGGCATTCAAGGGCCTTGCAGTATTTCTTATCAGCCCTGTTTTTTGTAGGCTCAAAGCTGCCAGCTCTCATGATATTTGTTGTCTTTCTTACTAACCCATCTGCTGTCAGTTTTGATTAGGCTAGTAGTGGAAAACCACATTTTTTCAGTTGCACAGGATACCTTTAAAGTCTGGTGTGAGGCTTTCAGCATGGGTGGTTATTTCCACTTGTTGGTATTTAAACCCTTCAGCTCAGCAGCTGGAGATGTTTTTTACAGACTGTATGTATCTTGTGTTAGGTCTCTGTCTTGGAAATGTGTGGAGAAGGCACAGACAGCTCCTTGCTGGTTTTGTTCTTAAACTCTCAGAAAGAAAGCTTAACCTGAGAATTTGGGGTTGAAGAACTTGCTAGGGTGTATGTTATGTTCGTGTGAAGTGTAGAAGGAAGTCAACAGTAGGAACATATTCTGAGTGAGAGAGTCTTCAGGTACCTGTGTGTGTCTTCATGTGGCAGCTAAATCTCCTGGTGACAGGCTTGCCAAAGTTACAAAACTGAAACAAAATATGTTTTGTACAAATGATGGAAACGCAGGGCCCAGATATTGGTGCACTTTGTTTTCTGTAGTAATCTGCACCACTCCAAATGGGGTGCAGTAGTTCCTCCTGGATTGATGGTGATTCCTTTTGCTTTCTACTGGGACCAGTTATGGCCAAGAAATGCAGCAATAATGAATTGAGGCCTAGGCCTTCTCCCTAGAGGTTTACTCAGGGGTGGCAATATTTCTAAAACAGTCTTCTTTTAACAGCTGGTGTGAGCAAAACCCAATTCTCTTGTCTCTCTAGCAAGAGTGTGAAGCAGACAACAAATGTATATATTGCTTAAAGGAGCTGTGGCCTTGTTGATCTAACACAGAGTATTTCCCTGAGGTGAACAATATCCATTCTTTTCTTTCTATATTTTAATACAGGATTGCTCAATTTTTCAAAAAGAAACATAGTTTAAAGTAAATAGTCCAGTTTTTACATTTGTATGTGCATTAAACAGCTGTGAAATAACTTTTGTAGTCCACATTAGAGGTAGCTGTCTTTATGGTCAAAACATAGCCAGACTCTACCTTTGTTTATATGCCAATGTAAGTGGCATTTTCTAGACATAGTGGAGAATTTCCATGTGTTTGTAACTTATGCAATCAGGTAGCATTTGCTAAATGCAAATTGAATGGTGTTGTCAGGATCATATAGTTTGACATGCATGGGGATTCCCAAAGGACCTGCTAATTGCCTGGTCAAAAATGTGTGTCTCCTTATGAGGGACAGTAGAGGTCCCACAATGTTTTGCAGGATTGTTCTGAGGTGTAAGCATTAATAAAGTATCTAACTCAATACGGTTAATATGAAAGTGGAGACAGGCCATGTAAGGGTTAATATTTGGAACAGTAGTAATATTTAGAAAATAGTGTTAGGAAAGCGCTGTTACATTAACTGCCAGTAATGTAGCACTATGGATTGTAGCACCACCTTTCTCCACCTATTTTTTTTCTTTGTTCTCAAGAGGTTTTGTTACATTCTGGAGCAAATGACAAGTACCCATTAAAACTCATTTAGCCCTCACACTATGAATCTTTCTGCTGCTGTGGTGTGAAGTAACTTTTGTCTCTTACAAACATATGGAAATGCACAGCAAAGCTTTTATAATGTCTACAATACAACGAATATTGCTGTTAAAAGCCACCTTCTGAGACATGACGCAAAAGAGCATGACCAATGCAAGCCAAATGAACGCATTAAGGAAATCATCATGCTGAAGACAACTAAGTATTTCAGACAGAAAAAAACTTTGTGTGAATAATCAAGGATCTTGTTCTCTGGCTTACACCTCATTTCCGTCAGTATAATAAGCCAGAGTTCAGTGTAGTTACTCCTGATTTATAACAATGAGAGAGGAATATAGTACCAAATAGGTCATATTCTCTGCTGATTTTTGCCTCGCATCATGACTGCTTGACATCTGTGCTGGCTTTAAAATACTTCCTGTTTCATGTAGGAGCTTTTTATACCATTTCTACTTGCTGTGTATGGGAGAAAAAATTTAATTGCAGTCTAAATTAAATCTCTTTGGGATACATTTATATATGACTAAGAGGACTTCTAAAAATGTTAATATGTTTTAGAAGTATATTGTGAAAAAATAATATTTTAATATATGTTTGCAGGTAAAGGTGATCCATAGATAGAGTGTACCTTTACAGGATCACCTCAAGAAAATAGCATATTATCTTGTCTGTCCCCACTCCAGTCTTTGACAATGTCCATAATGTGCTACCTGAGGTAGTCTAAAACTAGTTCTATTCTTTTGTGGTCTGCACACATTCTTCTGCATTGTAAACCCTGTTGACCATTAAAATATGATGCATCTGATTTTGCTCCTTTTTGATGTTAGTAGACCACAAGCAGATACAGAGCTAATTTAGTAGACCCTTTTGCTGGGAAGCTGGGCAAATCCCTTCAGTTTAACTTTCCAGAATGTTTCCAAAAGCTGAGTGACATGCCCTTTACTTACTGTTTGAAGCATTAGAGCTCATGTGCTGAAACAGTGATTACAAAGTACCTCATCAGATACCACAAGTCCCAGTTATGAGATATTTCAGAACAATGGGACAAGCTCAAGAAGTGGGCCCATGTGAACCAAGTGCAAGTTCCTGCAGCTGGGTCAAGGCAACCTCCGCATCAATATAGGTGGGGGGATGAAGGGATTGAGAGCAGCCCTGCCCAGAAGGACTTGGGGGTACTGGTGGATGAAAAGCTGGACATGAGCTGACAATGTGTGCTCGCAGCCCAGAAGGTCAACTGTATCCTGGGCTGCATCAAAAGTGTGCCCAGCTGGTTGAGAGAGGTGATTCTGCCCCTCAGCTCTTCTCTGGTGAGACCCCACCTGCAGCACTGCATCCATCTCTGGAGCCCTCAGCACAGGAAAGACATGGACCTGTTGGAGCGGGTCCAGAGGAGGCCACAAAAATGATCAGAGGGATGGAACACCTCTCCTGTGAAGCAAGGCTGAGAGAGTTGGGGTTGTTCAGCCTGGAGAAGAAAAGTCTCCAGGGAGACCTCACTACAGCTTTTCAGTACTTAAAGGGGGCTTATAAGAAAGATGGGGACAGACTTTTTAGCAGGGCCTGTAGCCATAGGACAAGGGGTAATGGTTTTAAACTAAAAGAGGGTAGATTCAGACTAGATATAAGGAAGAAAATTTTTACAATGAGGGTGGTGAAACACTGGCACAGGTTGCCCAGAGAGGTGGTAGATGTCCTATCCTGGGAAACATTCAAGGACAGGGCTCTGAGCAACCTGATCTAGTTGAAGATGTCCTTTAGATGACCTTTAAAGGTCCCTTCCAACCCAAACTATTCTATGAATTGCTGCTATTGCAAACCTGAGAATTATCAAGAATTTGACCCTTATTTACCATTTGATGACATTTAGTGTTTACCTGAAGATAGGTAATTTTCTTTCTATTTCTGACTTATGTGCTGAATATTTACATTTTTACATTTTCCTCCACTTTTCTGATAAGCATCACCATTTTAGCATAAAGACTTAAGTACACCAGCAGCTTAAAACAACAGCCTAACAAGGCTAACCTATAATGAAGATCCTGAAATCGCCCCTAATTCCATATTAAAATACTGTTTCCTTCTGACTTTACATTTGGCTAAGCAATAACATTTGCTGTTCAAAAATATGTTGGGAAGTTTATCTATAGAACTAATGATAGAACAGTCCATGTTTCTAAAACAGTCTCCCTTTAGCCTGCTTATCTCTTCCCTGACATTTCTTACTGAGCATCAGTGAGCAGGCAGCTTTGTACTGACATCTGAAAGCAAGTCTACAGCAGCAGCATGCAAAAGGCTATGGAACAAGCAGTCACATGGTTTCTATATTTTCTCTGTTTGTTTACTGTGTTCATAATGCCAAATGGCAAATTAAAAGAATGCCCTAATCCTAAAGAGTAAGGCATGATACTTCTCCTTCCCACATGGATGGTTGTGATTATCTTTGGAGACGGAAGGCATTTTATACTTGTTCTCTTGATATTCAGTTCTAGTCTTGTCTCTGGGAGGGCAAATAACTTTTGAACTTTTTAGTATGAACACTATATAGTTTATATAAATTGGATTATTTTAATGCAATCTTTGACTGAATTTACAAAGATTAGCACACGTGATCTGTAAAACTTTTGGCTTTGAATGTAGGAAGAGACAAAGGAATGTGACTTTTTAGAAAGGAGCTGAGAAGGTTAATGTTACCTTGCTATGTTTGCTAAGAACTGCAGAGAAGACATCTTCAGTCAACACTGGCATATTGCCTTTTTTCATCTTTTACTGCTGTGGTTATGGTCATGGAATTAAATTCTGGATGCTCACCTTCAGCTTTTCCAAACGCCAATTTTTAAAACATGTTTTATAGTACACATCATGTTACTAGAGCTGTAGGAAAACCTCTGTTAGTTGCTACTAATAAAGAGCATGTGATGTTTAGATTTAAAATCTATTAAAAATTTAAAATATTTAGAATAAAGGGGTGAGAAATAATCTAAAGTGTGTAGATAAGCTTTCTCTGTCTCTCTTGTCTGAATTTCTGTCCCTCCTAACTCCCACAAGAAAAGGTAATGGGGAGACAAAAGTCAGGCTCCTGTTGAGATTTCCAGGTCCTACCATTGTTGCTAGTAATTTCTCAGGGACGGAAGTATGGAGATACAGCTTTCTTTGCCTATAGGTAACAAAGGATTGGTTTGCAGCCTTTTAGTTAACTTGACGTGGCCACAGTGCAATTTGCTTACATGTTGTCCAGAAAAAAAACAATATGAAGAGATCCAGTACTTGGATATTGCTTTATTGGTATTGCTACTGGAGTAGTATTAGGCTTTTAGGATGTTTGAGTCTATCACTTCATCTCAGCTTGTCACCAGTATACATTAATGTAACCAGATCCATGCATGTTTTCTGCCTTCAGAGAAACTTCTCCTAATTTGGAGGTCACAGTGCATAATTCTGATTATAGCCAAATACTTTTTCTCTAGATTTCTTTTTGTAATTGGCCTCACCTCATATTGAAACTCCCTGGGGATGAAAGCAACTTTGTTGCTATATGTGGCCTGAGTGAGTGTCAGGGAAGACAGGTGACTCAGGATAAGTACCCACAGAAGTGTAGTCTGCTTGTGGAACGGGCTATAAGGTGTGATTCTGTCATGAAAAGGATTCAGGAAATAAGTATCTATGAAGTTGTCACCATGAGATAGGTAAGCCACCATGGTTTTATTTCAAAGTTTGTAGCTCTTATTATCCATCATGTGTGGGTATTTACTGTATTTGGGAGGATAGAAGATGTAAGATAAGAAGCTGTAAGAGTAATCCGTGTTCTTTAATTTGCAAATTCTTATTTGGTAGGGTAATACTAGCTGATAATGTGGGCTTAGTTTGCAATTAAATTATTTTATCTTAATTTCTTTAGTATTATTTGCTAATTCTTTCCTCTTTGGACTTTTACATATCAACAGCTGGTCAAGTAGTCCTGGTAAGATCAAGGCTAATTAGTTTTTCCATTCAGTATCTCTAAGCACCGTGCTTAAGATCTGACCTAACAACCGACCACATTACAAATACAAAAGAAAAAGGGTGTGTGAGTATCCCTTTTTGATAGACTTGGGCAAAGTATACTTTGGTTGTAATAATTGCTGGGGTTTTTTTAGCAATAGATGACTTCAAGGACAGTCTGTATTCAATAGCTAAAACATTTACAGAAATAGATGCATCTGGAAGTATTTTTAAGGAGACGGTAAATTGGCATCAAAATGCAACTTAATTTTTTACTTTAATAGGTTCCAGTAATATTTTCTGAATAGTTTTTCAAACAAAATAAAAAATATGTCTATAAATACTTTTCCACATTCATTTAATATCTATTTCACTGCACAAAACTATTCTGCACACACAGCTGGGCAGTTGTGCACTCCAAACACACTTTTAGAACATGCAAAACACTTTTAAATCCCCTTTAAAAATATGTGCTGTGCTTTTACTGTATGAAAAATAGTACAGTTGTATTTGGACCATGTTTTGTGCTCATGAATTCAGAAAGTGTCAGGTGAAGAAAACAATACTAAGACTGAAAATAAAGTTCCAGCTCCAGTTACACAAGCCTGCAAACTGTTTTGAAAGATACTGACATTAACAGTATTGACTTTAAGGGTCCTAGCTGGTAGTGCGAAGCACAGCAACAATAAAATGGCAGTGTTCTGTTCAAAGTCAATTTAAGTACAGACTAATGGGTCACCGAAGCACCTATTAAATGGCAGATGGTGCTTATGACTGGGAAGGAGAATGACCATTTGTTATTCTAGCAGAGGGCAGTTACTGAAGTCAAACTGGTTGTTAGGAATTAAAAGGCAAGCTTAGTATCAATGACATTTGTTTTGATTGCAGGCTCCATGATAAGGTTGAGCAGGAGCATATTTATGTTAAAATGACTTTGACTTTGTTTTCTTGAATAATTATGAAACCTTTCCCAAAATCTGTGCCTTATGAGATCCCAAGATACAGAGAAGTACACAGTAGAAATTGTTTTCAACAAGTATTTTAACTGAGTGGCTCCAGTCAAGAGTGTTTATACTTACAAATTTAGGATATTGTGTTTTGTTTTCATCATTTATTGTGCAAAGATTATATAGTATAGTGATCGTAGAACTAAAGGTAGTCTAAGTGGGTCTAATTCTTCATTTAAAATGCTGACTAAAAACTAGGAAATTATGGCTTTAAGTAGTATAGATTTGGAGACCCTTGGAGTTTTCTAGTAAGTATTCTCTGGGTCTCCGATAGCTCTTCTCTCTGAACTAACCTCCCTTCTTTTGATGCACAACCATCAGAAACCCTTAAGATATGTAAGAAGCAGCAACACTGTTTTATAGATGTATATTGCCCTGTTAGGGACCCCAGCTCATGCAATAGAATAGAGTAGGAACTGCGATGCCTGGGAGTTACCACAGCAACATTTTCAAGTGCAAATTTTCAGGAGTTTGGGGGTTTTTTTAATTATTCTATTAATTTTTCCTAAAATGTTTATGTGTTTTTGTTGACATTTTTCTTGGAGGAAAAACACTTTCCAAATACTTCTTTTAAGCAGTGAGATAATTTTTTTTAAGTAAATAAAGACCAGACAAAACTTTTCTAGTCTATTTTTCACACTGAACTCCTAGTCTTGGTCTGCATCAAAAATGCTATCTATCACTATAAGAGTTTATCTGGATATAAGGCAAAAAGGAGGTTGCTGAAGACAGATATATTAAAATCAATATAATTTTATCTGATACTAATGACTTTTTCTTGTATTTCTTGGATACCAGCAATAGAGGCCTGGAAGAGCAAAAGTAATCAAAAAGCACGTAGCAAGCTAAGATTGAAAGTGAATTTTTCTTTTTTTTATGTATTCTGCAAAGGTCTCCTGTAAGCAGCCCCAGACTACAGTAGTGCAGGTGAGCCAGGTTAGTCTGTTTGGGTCATACTGGTTGTACAGAGGTGTTATTCCATTGACTTTAGTGGGGCTACTAAACAGCAAAAATGTGGGGAGAATAATACCTGTGAAGTCCAGAGTGGGTACTTTATGGTAGTGTAAGGAATACAGTAGGAACGAACCACAATATTTTTCAGGTACCTCTACATATTCTTTTCTGTTAATGAGATATATTCTTGATAGCAACATAGAAACCTGAAAGATAAATTAACTTCTTAATTCAGACAAAACCAAATGCAAATAATTAAATTTTTTTTCTGGTAATATTAGGATGACATCTTCCCTCTACAGCAATGGAACCAATACCACTGTCATTCAGTGGCATGACCCCCTGAAATTTAGTCCTGTTATTCTGAAGTTGATCAAGGTGCTTTAGAGCCGGCTTTAGTCCTCCTTTCTCCTCTATTTGTACAGTGTCCCTAAATACATTTCTCTAAGTTCTCTGCTTCAGTGAAATACATAGCAAAAATGTTTGCCTAGGTTAACAAACATACCATTCTATCTTTAATCTTCCCTTTACATGTGACATCTGTGGCTGGAAACCTGGCTATAGTTCAAGGAAATGTTTAGACTCTTTCTAGCAGCAGATAGAATAAGATCTAACTAACGTAGAGGATTTAATCTTGAATAGTGCTGAACATTGACAGCTTCCACTGAATCCTCTGGAATTCAGAATGTCTTTGTGTCAGGTTTCTCAGCACGATTATCTGAACTCATCTCCCTAATCTGGAATTGCTTTTAATGCTAAGGAATGAGTTCTGAACCAATCTCTAATTCTGCATATGGGTTATGGTCTGAGCTACTCAGATGACCCCAGTAGCTGGTACAGGAACCATGTACAGTGAAGTTTCTTATTCTTTAATAAACTCAAGCTAGAGTTGTTATAGTTTACAGATGGTCAGAATAAAATTTGAACAACTGATACACCTGTATTTTTGAAAAATTTTGCTTCAGGATAAGTTTATGGATCATGCACATCTGAATAACTACCATCAACCTTGAATCAGGTCTAAGTAGAATCTCAGGATAATTAAACAGACGGGTATATTACACAGGCGGCTGCTCAGGTGACAGGATTACTGCACTTATAAAGGTCATGTGGAAGAAATTAATCTTATCCCCATGCCTGCAGAAAATATTTGTTTCTAACATAACTGACCATCAGATGACATGGTGAAGCAGAAAACACTTGAACTGATAGACTGATAGGCATCATGTTTCCATGATTTGATTATTGATGTTTTCTACAGATCCTATCTTAGGCAAAAAACACAGAGGAAAATTGTGAATGATGTCACAAATATATTTTAGCCTATTTAATAATATAATGTGATTAGCCCTTTATATGTCTAACATTACTTTTTGGTTCTCGTTTAGTAGTGTACCAATACAAAATATATTTCTCAAAGATGTGGTGTCTATATATGCTTTATATTAAGAGGACCCACAGAGAAGATAGGATATCCCACATAAATTGTAATTAAAAGTTGCCTCCTTTTATTTACTCAATAGCTAGAGTTAACGATTCTGTGTATAGTAACTAGTGAGAGAAAAACATAGGTCATTACTGCTCCTACTAATGCAGAGAAATATGGGTTTAACCAGATCTTGAATGAGACTCTATGCTGTACCTTTTTGTATGATGCCAGTCCAATGAAAAATTAGTCTGTTCAAAACAGTACAGATGATCCATTATTCAGAAGGAAAAATTTTATGTATGTGTATATATATGTATATGTGCTGTATTGTGAATAACCATGGAGAAGGAAAAACAACGTGAATAATTATGGGCTGCTCCTATAAGTCTTCATAAGAGTGAAAAAACCTCACAAGAGTATTGTAAGACTTTCTATAGTATCCAGAAGTTCTGAAGAGCAAAGAAATGGAGGCTATGCTTCTTTGGTACTGATGTCACTACCTAGACATCAGTATTACAAGAAATGTCAGCGATACTTTTTGTAATAAATATTCCTCGATTGGAAAGTGTGGGATCTGAATGAGACAAAGTGACAAAGCACAAACTCACTCCTACAAAATGAGGGGAACGTGTATGGTTCAATATTCTGTCAGGGTACAGCTGTATGTGCAAGAGATTCAGCTGAACCTTTATAAGTCTTCATCATTAACCTCTACAGTGTTATCACCTTGTTTCCATACTTTTCTGTTTTATGGGATCATTGTCTTTGCCAGCCTACACCCTTTTATATCTAATTATGGAACAAAGGCAATAATAAGCTGACTGTGGATAGATGTATTTTAAGGTTATGGAGCTCAGCTCTTCCAGAATCATAGTCAGATTTCTGTTCATGGTGCAACTCCTGGAGCAGGTTCATAGTGTACTTTAGGGGCAAAATCAAATCAAACTTTCTATGATCCAGAAAGAGTATCTATGGTACAACATACTTTTTCAGTCCACTTAGAGTTATGTCACAATGTTACGATCCAAATAGCGTGCTATAATATACTACTGTAAATCTGTCTCTCTGTTCACCCAAAATTTCTGAATATTTGGATTCAGCTGGCCCTTGCTGAGACCTTAGCTTGTTCAGAGAAGCGGGAATTAAAGCTTGCCCCCACTGTTTACCCAGTCATACCCAGTGTCATTAGTTTGGATCAGTCAGCATTGCATGGCAGTGCTGAGAAGCTACCGCTTTGCCATTTGCTAGTATGGCTGGAAATGAGGTGAGAAGAGAGCTAGGTAACCTGCACGAATAGGATTTTCTACAGAGGTTGCCTCAAGATGCTGTACAATACACCCAGGCCTCCTTTACACTGCACCTTGTTTATCTACATGCAGCAGACATGTCATTCAAGTCCTCTGGACTCCACGCTGCTTGAGGCTCACTTTGCATGAAAATTTAGAAAGGAAGTAAAGAGTCGGGCCCTCTATATTTCATTCTGACTTCACAGCAGTGTAAGTTCAATTAAATAGAATAACTCTTGATTTAGGTCATGATTCACCCACTTTCTTAAGTAGACGTCCAGTTTTAAGCACGTGAATAAGGCAACTACTCATAAGAGGATGATGGCTTATATACTCAAAGTCAAGCAAGCGTTTAAAAACTTGGCTTAACTGAATGTTTCAACATGGTGACCTGAGATCATACCGAAAAGATTGTTAAGTTAAATATTTCTATGCCCAGTAATAGAATAATTTTTTATTATTATTAGAAGAGACATTCTGTATTTATAATGGGGAGTAGCTGGGATCATAAATTTGTTCTTAAAACTAAAAGCTTATTTCCTTATTTTAATGCTAACGGTATAAATATTTGGACATCTAATGTTGCTTTAGTTTTTTTAAGTGATCAGAGACCATATCTGTTACAACATTCTACTATTTCTCTTAACAGGGGCTTTTATTGTTTGACTTTATGCTGCATAAGGAGTCCTACAATAGATAGTCTATGGAGTCCTAGCATATGTGCCACAGAAAAGTTACTAATAGAAGCAATCTGCTTCTATTTTCAGGCATGGAAAAGGAAATTATCAGTAGCTGGACAGTAAATGTTATTTTAGACATCCTGAAATGCAATAAAGGAAATAATGTATCTTAGCTAAAAAACTTTCTCACCTGATTTTAATCTTCTGATTTGCTGAGAAATAACTAAAAAAAAATTCTTCAAAATATATTAATGGAATAAGGTACAAGTAATATGTTAAAATGTTATTAAAATACATGTAATTACCCATGTGAAATAATAAATTATCTAGGAATATATAACACCTAAACAAGAAATAGGGAGGATTCATTCTTATTCCCCTTTTGGCCTTATCAGAATTCATGTAGCAGAAAAAGGTAAAGGAAGCCTGATAATTCCTGATAATCCTGGAAAAAAAAAAAAAGCAGATATTATTTTCAGATCTTCTCTATATAACGAGAGTTAAAAGGGACAACTGTTGCAGGTTACCTATTTTGTAGGTTAGAGGTATACCTATAGATTGTATTACAGAATACCACTTACAGTATATAAAACTGCCCATAACATCACATAATGCCACCATATAGTGTTTTTTTTTCTCAGCTGGTAATAAGTATCCTGCTGTGCTAGGCTTATTTATTTCAGGAAAATATTGTCTCCTACAGACTTGACACATCTCAAGTGGTAAGTATGCTCACACAAACTTACTCTTGGACCCTTAATTCAAAAGAAAGAGTAAAGGAAAAAACCACTGACTTCTTTCTAAAAGACCTAACTCTAACTTACCATGGTTTCTGATTATTTTATTTATTTACAGTTTCAAATAAAATATTGTTTCTTTTTAAGATTGAGAGTTTTAACTGAAAAAGCTACATTCATGTTTTAAAGCAGTTAAGCCTTCAGTAGTCGTAAACAGAGGTATCTGAAAGGGGTAGGCATTTATAAGGAATCTCAGCTAACACATATTCATTAAATAGGAGAATGAGCTCGCTAATGTCATTAGTGCTGTAGTGAATAGTCACTGTAACATTTCAGCCATAAACTAGACTGATGATAGGCACAAGCTAGATAACTGAAGTCTGTTTAGATATCCCTGTGAAAGGTAAAATGATTTCAGGGTGAAATAGAAGTCCATTTATACTAGAAAACTGGAAGTTCTTCTCTGGGCTGCATCAGGAGAAGCGTGGCCAGCAGGTCAAGGGAGGTGATTCTGCCCCTCTACTCTGCTCTGGTGAGGCCTCACCTAGAGTACTGCGTCCAGCTCTGGAGCCCTCAGCACAAGAAGGACATGGAACTGTTGGAGCGGGTCCAGAGGAGGGCCACAAAAATGATCCGAGGGCTGGAGCACCTCTCTTATGAGGACAGGCTGAGGGAGTTGGGCTTGTTCAGCCTGGAGAAGAGAAGGCTGCGGGGAGACCTGATTACGGCCTTTCAGTACCTAAAGGGGGCCTATAGGAAAGATGGGGAAAATCTTTTTAGTAGGGCCAGCTGTGACAGGACAAGGTATAAAGGTTTTAAACTGAAGCAGGGTAGGTTTAGACTGGATATAAGGAAGAAATTCTTTACAACGAGGGTGGTGAAACACTGGAACGGGTTGCCCAGAGAGGTGGTGGAGGCCCCATCCCTGGGAACATTCAAGGCCAGGTTGGACGGGGCTCTGAGCAACCTGATCTGGTTAGCAGTGTCCCTGCTCACTGCAGGGGGATTGGACTAGATGACCTCTAGGGGTCCCTTCCAACCCAAAACATTCTATGATTCTATGAAGTAGCACTCTTATCAAATCAAAACATTAAAAAAGAAAAAGTAATGTAAATACTATTTTCTTTAAAATATAAAGATGATTATTAGAGCTGTATGGAAATGCTTATGTTTACTGGAAGGTGAAAGATGACAGAACTGCTGTCTGGCTCAGTGTCAGAAAATTGGCTTAATTGCATCCCTGCTATAAACTAAATTAAAACAATTGACTAAATTTAATTGACCATTCCCATGATATAAAGAAACAAAATCCAACAGTGGATGAATGTTTTTGATTTCTCCTGTTTTCATGTAAGTATTGGACATTATTTTAATCTATTAGTATTATCCTTATTTCTTTGAAATAAATTATTCTGAGGGAAAAAATACTGATTTACACAAAAAGAATAGTAATACCACAGTGGATGTCCTTGTACCACAGTTGGTCACTAGAGCAGTAGTTCTGCAAATACATATGCACATGTTACTTTGAATTTTATTCAAATAGCATCAAGCACATGTCTAAATGTCAGCATATCAGAGAAGGAGCAATATTAAAGTTGCCTTTATCAAAGCAGTGTATCAGTTTTAGTTCTAACTGATTCATTCTTTAATACACATCAGCTGGTACAGGAGGGCTCTAATCTTTGAAAGCTGTGACGGAAGAACTTTGATAAATTCTGCTGTGGATCTTTAAAATGTTGTTCTCAAATATGGATGGCATCTCTCAGGTGAGGACTATCCAGGTCTTATCTTAGCCCTACCTTCCCTGGTGACTTGAGCTAGGTCAGCCAGGTGGCTGGGGTGCAGGACATGCACTCACTGGCGAAGAGGTGGTGAGGAGAGTGAGCTGGGGAAGGTCAGTTCTCAAAATCCTCCAGCATGTGTTTAATTTCTTAAATTAAAGTTGTTCCTTTGAACTCAATAAAGCTCTTCTGCAGCATAAAGCGTGGCAGTATATGCCTTTGTAGGACTCTGACCTCCGCTGTATTTTTAATCAAATAAAATGAAAGACTTTTCTGCAGTTTTGTTGTTGTTAATTGCCTTCCAGACATAGAAACATAGTTTTGCTTTTAGTCATTCAAATGTTCGAGATGTTGGAAACAAAAATAATCAGGAAACCTTTACTGGGTTCATTTTCTTAATTTCTCTGTCTGAATGCATCCATCTGTCAAAACATTCTTGTGCAAAACACGTAACATGAGGTACAGGTTTTGAATTCTTTCTGTGCATAGTTGGCTAATTTGTACAAAATCCACTTAAAATAGAACTCATTTTCCTTTTTGTGCTTTTTCAAGTTACTACATGGATGCTTTCCACAGATGACAGAGATCCATGATACTGCCAGTCTTAAATTTTATCACAAATTTACAAGCCAGGATTTGAAATTATATGAAATTCAAGAAATCTCTTTTTTTCTGAGCCTTTGGGTTCCATCTAGTTTACATTTTCAACTTTTCCTTGTACCTCCATAGCTAGATCCAACATAATGAGATTCCAACATAATTGTTCCTCTCCAAAATGTAGAATGAGCAGAACGTTAGGCAAAATTTCAGCTACCCCTTTGATAAATTTGCAGGATTTAGAATTAGAATGATGTGTTAGAATTATGTCCCTTTCTTTGGAAAACTAATTCTTAACTCCATTCAGGTTTGTTGAAAGTTCTATGTCTACATGAGATTAAGTTTATCATTTTAATAATTTCTTAACCAATGAACTGTCAGTGCTGGGAACATTCCAAACAGGGTCGAATTGATTAGTGATTAGTATAATCTCTCTTTCTCATTCTAGTAGCGGAAACCTGATCTGTCTTATTTTTGTGGCTCACAAAATTAAGTAAAATAAATCATCAGTGGAGGAATTGTTTGGATTTGGTTTTGATTCGTTTGGAGAACTATCCCGTGCTTGTTCACAGTTTTGCCACAGTGTGATTGTGTCTCACAGAAATTGTCCTGCAATTATTTTGTTTTCAAAACGTAGTCCTGATCCTGCAAACACATCATACATTTTCATGAGATGACGTAGACACTCTCACAATGCCAAATTCTATTTTTGTTTTCTCCATAGTATAGCAAGAATGTAATTCCAAACCAACAACCTTTTAAATATGAATTGAATTTTATACGTTCAGTGTACCCTACTGACATTAAGCATGTGTTAGTGTTTCCAAAAACGGGGTCTAAATCTGCTGACTCTCCAGAAAAGAGCAGTATTTGTCCTGTGATCTTAATAACATTATTTGCATAAATAGTACTCAGTTGAATAAGGAATTATAAAGGTGTATATACATTTAGCAATGAAGGTGCTGTGTCTTCTCTGCCATAGAGATAGGAATTTAAGTAAGGAGTATTAGGAATTTTAGCTGGGGTTTTTTCTTCTGTTCATCCTTGTGGATAAGCGAAACACAGATATTAAAATGCAGTTAGTGTTCATCATCCATTATTCACCAAGTGACCTTAATAAGCCATTTTCAATGTCATGTAAAATGTTTTAGAGATTCGAATGGTTCTGGCAGCTTTTCTCACAGAAATACAGCTAAATTCAAGGAAGAGTACGGAAGACTGCCTAAACTGTATCACTTTGGTTAACCAACCTCGGCAAGCATTTGTTCCCTGAAATGGATGGGATTTTGATGGATTACGGTAGTACCAGGTGGAGTTTTAATTAAACCTCTATCCTGCTGTTGAGAAAGAAAGCTTTACAATCAGTGAATTAAAAATAGTCCTTTCTTTTGAGGAAAGAGAGGAGGAAGGGTGGAGGTGATGCTTCAAGATGCAGCAAGTTTCTCACCAACCACAGCATGGAAGAAAACTCTTGCTTGAGCAGCTTAGAGACTTTTTTCACTCAATCTTCCTCAGGCACAGCTCTGTGCTGAAGTCAGCAATCCCTGTGCTGCAGTTTCTTCTTGAAGCAGGTCAGGGACAAGAAGTTAGTACAAGTGATGTTTTTATTCCTCCTCTGATTGCCCTCCATTTCTCTGCTTCAGCCCAAGAACGCCTGCATTTGGCTGTAGACTTTGGGAAGGGAACAGTTGGCAGCAGAGCGTGATCAAAAAGTGCATGCTGCATCTGGACCTACAGGTCTTCTCTGGCCTGTTTATCCACTCCTTGCCCCATCTGCAGTTTCAGCAGTGAAGTCAGAGGTGGTTTGCTTCATAAACACTCCAGGTTTTCCCTTAAATGGAAATACAGGTTGCATATAGATTTCACGTCAATGCTTTCCTTTTTCCTCAGTCTTTCATATTACTTCTGCGGGTGCTAACATAGAGTCAGTCTTCCTATGATACCTGAAGTAAAAATCCTACAAAACTCCATGTAAAACAAATGTGATTTTATAGATGTAACTTTATCTTTGATACTTGCCACCAAACATACCCCATCCAGCATAAAACTGAAAGTTTAGAGTGCCTGAAGGCTACAAAAACTCTTAAAAACAAGCCTACAAAATACTGACATTTATTAATGAGGAGAATATTAAAAATCTTTGTTCAGCCAAGAAAGACCTGAAGTTACCACCCGGAATAGTAATTTGCCTTTACAATTTTCACAGCATCCAAATTCCTGTCAAAATTTGTTTGTGGTTTGTTTTTTGGGGCTTGACATCTGCTCTACATCAGGCTCCTCAAATGAATACTGTATTAGCAGATATTTAAGCATAGTCATTCAAAAGAAATGTAAAAGCAGAAAAGCAGGCAAAACGCTCATGACTGCAAGGCTCACTTCAAAGGCTGGAGACCTCTGTACTCAGCTGGTGGGAGGGACAGGTGAGAGCAGCGTGAGTTTAAAGGGGTCACGGTCGAAGCCAGCAGAAAAGAGAAAGTCAACCAACTCCCAGTTTGGTTAAGAAAATTCTCCTTAATCCATCTTACTCTTGAAGGGCAGAATGTTACTTTGGGAGTGTTAATTATTTACCTTGTAATTAAAAATGAACCAATTACTAACCAAGTCAGGATCTGTAGAATTTAACTAAGAATTTAATTTACAACTCATTTTCTGAAGGCTGAGTGTAAAATTGTTCATTAAAAAGCTCTTAACACCTCTTTTTGTTATGAATATGTTCTTAGACTATAACGTGCTGTTTTATAGAACCCTTGAAACTGATCTAGAGAGTTGGACATTCTGCTAATGAAATCTCTGGGAAGGTAGAAGGTGCATTGATGCATATTTGCATCCTAAATCTTTGTTCTTGAGGACTTGGCCATTCAGATTTTTGCTCTGATAATTGGATAGCTCAGCTTTTGAATAAATGTTGTGCAGACATGCATGGATACTTCAGCTCTCCAGTATCTTGAAAAAAATATGAAACAATGAATAAGAGACATATAGGCAGGAGGCATTATTTGCTTGCTCAGTGCTATCTACTGCTTTATTTTTGTGTTTATTTCACTTCTGTGCTATAATTTAGATTTTTAGAATTATCTTTTTAATTACTACATAAGAGAAAAAATAAAGAAAATCAGTTCTGCAGGTAGCGGCCACATATAGATGCAATCATTGTGTATCGTACACAGGAATTGTCTTCACTTGCACAAGTGAAAGCTTATTACTAGTAACAACAAAAAAAGTAGAGTGAAAACAGCCTAGTCTTGTAGTTTCTGTTTTATCTACTTTGCAGTTTATCACAGACAGTGACTTTAGATCTGCTGCAGGGAATCAAGATAAACAGAAAATACTTATTATTGATAAAGACTAATGAGTTCTGTGTTTTCTTTGTTTCTCTAACCAGTTTTTCATTTTTTATTTAATGGACCACCACAGTGCTGTGGACTGTGAGTTGTAAACCCTACATAGAAATGTTAATTTGTTGAATAAAAGGTTTTAATTAGTGTTTTTCAAAATCATGGAAACTTTTCCACTGCTCATATCTTTCACCTAACTTGTTTTTGTTGAGATCTCATGTGTCAGACTTCTAGGAAGATTTTCCATGTGGTACTGGGTAGGAAGGATAGAGATCCAAGAACTCTATGAATAGTCAGAGGGCGGAAGAGCATATACAACAAAACTCCATAGCTGAAAAGATTTCCATTGAAAAAATGACTATAGGGTAAAAATGAGAGGTGGCTGTCAGATTGCATAAATTTTTTCTTTTTTCTCCATGCGCAGATTAGCTCAAAATCTTCCATTCCCTTTTGCCTTGCAAATGCAACAGTATCCCTGACATTCAATGAGAGAGTAATTTAATTTGCTATGCTGTCTTAATCAGGGACTTATGTGCAGCAAAATCTGACATTTTTATCTAGATGTTATTATGTAAAGCAATGAGCTGGGGGACCAGGTTCATGTTACAACTGTTGACAGCTAGTATTTTTCAGTAAGTCATGCAGCAGCACAGGAGTGCCACTTTCCCATTCCCACCATACTGCTGAGCCACTGCTGCAAGGGTGACAATGTGTAACAATGGAGGTTGGAAAGATAAAATTGAAGTTGACATGAAAAGCGTGTGACAAAGAAGCCCTACAACTGAGATACCCATAGCTGAAAAATCTGTGCGAAACTTGTTCACCACCTGACTGATACCCAAAGAGAGCTTATATTATTCCTTTCGTTGAAGAAGATTGGTGAGCACTCCTCAATAAATTCCAAAGGCAGGCCTGTAATGAAGTGGAGCTGATGCAAGCTGGCACAGTTTTAAAATTCACCATATGTTCTAGTTCAGTTAAGATGTATTTCTGTTGCTTTATGCTTTTTGCATCCTTGATCTGCAAGACTAATAAATAGGGTGTGATCTCTTGCAGTTACCATTGCAGTGTCAATTGCACTAAGCTGTTTTGGCCTGAATACCTGTAATAAGACACCTGGATACCTGCAATTAGAAATGCAAATATTGTTCTTGTTGAGCAGTCCAAAATCAAGCAATGCTGCTGACTTCAACAAGCTTTGTAGCCAGCCAAGAAACATCCAACAAAGTGTAGCATTTTCAACATTAGTCATGTCCAATGGTATTTACAGCTTTTCTAGCTCATCACTTCACCTAAAACATATGGGAACCGAGGCCTGACCACAGAAGTTATGTATTCATTTTGACCTAGCCGGTTTAATCAATGTGACTATATTTCCTACTACCTGAAGCTCCTGAAAGCTCTTTGTTAAGCATAATGCATTACAATAATCCAATTTAGACGTGACAAAAATTACTGTTCTTCTGCCAAGGCATCTACTGAACTGAAAATTGTCTTTCCCGAGGTAAGGGTCACAACCTTCAGTGGGACTGCAAGCCTAACAGTAGTGTAATTATTTATGCTTGTGTAATGAGGCTGATGAAAGTGGGACTTACTGCCAGAAACAAGCTGAGGAGATTTTTATGGGTCTGACTGGACTATTCTGAACAGGAGCGCTTGCTCTTCAAATCCTACCCTTTCTCCAGCCCCTGATTCAGACGTTAGAGATGCTTTTTTAGGAGGGTGAGAAAATTAGTATTTTCAAATTATTCTATTTATTGCAATCTCTGAACCTGCTAAATTTTAGTTTAGATTAATATTTTCTTCAGCTCCTGTGATAAATATGGGAAGTATTAGAAAAAAATCTGTAGGCTCCTAATTGGTTTCCAATGATTCATTCAGCACATTTATAAATAGGAAAAAAAAAAAAGAGAACAAGAGAGGGAGAGTCTTTAGAACATACACTGCCCATTTTACCCAGTGGCCAAAACATTTTTGTAGTACATAATTAATACTAGTTTGTCAGTGGTGAACTCAGTGCTGAAGTGAATTTCTTAGCCTGCTTCCTACCTTCTAGTGCTAGAATCCTTAGTATATTTTTAAATTAAACAATGTTATTCTTCCTTGGATTCCGAACAGTGGGTTAGAGAAACCTTATCTGCAGATAAGCAATGGGCATTTGTTCTCTCTTTTTATCTTCTAATTCTCTGTTCAACATCCATGTCATAGAGCACAAGGACAGTTGACATAATTTATTATTTCAATTTTTAGAAATTAATAGCTTCAATAGTATGGTAGTTGGAGTTCAGATGTTCCTTCATGCAAAGAGGGAGTCCATTATAATGCTAGAGATCATGTGGTAAACTATAAATTAAATGGTGGTCCTGGAATGCACAGACATCACCTTTGACTGCAACTGTAGACTCAGTGAGGTCTCCGTGATGTACATGCAATTAAACCTGGTCATTGAATAAAATTAAGAGTAGTAAAGCAAATTTCAGACTAATGTATGTAAGTATTACCCCACTTTTTTTAGACTACATCTTAGCAATCTTTTATCATACACTAGATTCTTAATCACTGTCAACTCACTATACATTCCTTTTCAGTAAAGAACAGTGATGTTATGCAATGTTACTATGTAGATCATGCCCTGTTTTTTCTAGTCCTATTTTGAGAAAATACATCTGAGTAAAACTACATTTTTGGTGATGCTAAGTCTTCCCCCAGCAGTTAACATTTCATCTTTATTTATGTGACGTGACTTTATGCTTTGCAGTTCTGGCAGATGGGGGAATGATTTTCTTCACATTTTTCATATGGTGAAGAATTTACAGGAGCTAGTTTAGCAATAGCAAGCAGAGGAGGCTTTGATTTGTTTACCTAACATATGTGTCACACATAAAAGGCAATGTCCTTCCACTGTAGTTGTTAGTAACTAGCTGTTCCAAAGGGATTTGTGCCAACACAAAATCCACCACCACAATTAGCAGTAATAGGAACTTCAGCTGGCAGCAGCAGTGAAGGCAGTAAAGATTAAATGACTCTGTGAACTGTCCCTCCAAATTAAAACTGGTGCACATTGGCAAAAAATAAGAAAACTCACACCACTGTTACCCCTTACACTCTGTTCTACTCTGATAATAATTAGAGAAAATAGTGCTGTCTGGGACTCACTATTTTTCACATGACATAGATTCACCCCATTAATGACCAGAATCTGAGTATTCATACCAATAAAACACCTCACATTACAAAAACCTATAGATGACTTTCAAATGCTTGAGGATACAAATAACCTTTTGGAGAAGGTTAATTTGTAGAGGCATTTGTCAGTTAGGTACCTGTTACTGACTTCCAGCTGGTGTTGCACATGTACTTCCAAAAAGTCTGCTTGGCAATTCCACTAAATGACATCCAAGAAATTATTTTCTTCTGCATAGAAAATCTTCCAGGAGCTACAAAATCTCTACAAAATAGTGTTCATGATAATACTTCTATAGCATACCATATGATCTTGGTCTAGAGCAGGTAATTGTCAGAGCTGCAATAACAAACCCTCCCTCTTTTCATGAACAATGGCTGAATTAGGCTACTCTCTCTACAAAAAAAAAAAATTAAAAAAAAATAGTGTAATGAGGATTTGAATAAGTATTTTAGTGTACAATATTAACTGATAGAATGGCCCAAGTTTCTTTGGAGTGATTCACAGTTTACTGTCTCACAGTTTCCTGTATGACATACTTTCAAAATACAAATTATTTTCCACAGTTTAAATGAACCCCTAGCGATGCGCTAGAGCACCTCAGAAATATTTTAGGCTTAAGAGTTGTCCAAGCCTAGCCTTTGAACTCATGAACACAGTAAAACATCTGATTTGTAGGTCAGAGTATGCAAAAAGCACAGCTGTTAACCATGACCTTGAATAGGCTTTGCAGCTGCAGTTCTGTTACAGCATTAAGAGTGACATATCTTTGTAGCATTATGCACTTTGGGAAATGATGTATCTTAAACTCTGGCTTTGCATCCCACTCCTTGTATTTATTATGGACAGAATTAAATCTCGCAAGTCAATCAAACATGTCAGTCCTCTCCTGGTCATTCTGAAAGCACAGGGCAACCAAAAGACAGAAGCTTTGCAAATGTACACAGAACACCACGTAGTTTTTTCAGTAACTTTAGTATGTGCATGACTAGGTATGTACCAAATTTACACACATTAATTTGGACACTCTTGATGTAGAGTGTGTAGTGATGTAGAGTTCTCAGGACTAGAGCAATTGCTTTGGTGTTAACAGTTAAAAGATTCCATGTAAATAGATGCCTGGTGCCATACTCCAACAGTGGTTAGATGTTCCAGTGATAATCGTTTGCGGGAAGCAAGGCAAGTGAAAAAAAGCCAAATCCAATTAAAATGTATCATCAGGTAAACGTGAATTTTGGCAGCAGGACAGAATTATTCACTCCAGGCTTAATTCAGGACACAAAGTAAACACCTCTCTTCGTAAGAAGTGTGACCTGTTACCAGCAGCATATGCTAAACTGTGCATCTAGCCAGTTAGGTCCACCAGCAGCACATCAGGAGACACTAATTCTAGAGTATTACCCATACAAATCAGATGCGATTTCCCCCAGTATAACTGTTCCCTGATGAGTGCCCAAGCACTGGGCTAACCCAATGGATCGTTTGTTCAAGCTCAGGGAAGCTCAATCTAAGTTGTAACAGCACTGAAGGCCACCATACACCACAACTGAAGCCTACAATTCTTTCAAACAGCCTTGCTAGCCTGTTTGAACTTCTTGAAGCCACTGGAAGGTATCTACAAGCTTGTGAGCAGATTAGAAAATTACACTGCTCCCAGAAATGTAACAAATCAAAATAAAACTAACCCCCCACATTTGCTTATTGGCTGTAACACAAGACCTTCAAGCCAGGAAAGGACTAAAAAGTAGAACATTGCAGGCTTGAATTTATCAGTATAGACACAAGACATCTAACTAAAGGCACTATATAGAGGACTGTTCCTGTCAGAGTCGACAAGAAACAGCTTGAAGATGAACAATAATATAAAGGGTCAAAACACCCCTTCCCAATATGAGCTGGTGATGTAGAGTGTCCGTAAAAGCAGGGTTTACTTCTTAAAGAAACTGTCTGTTAAAGAAAAGGACACGGGATATTCTTGATTCATCTTGTTTGAGAACTTTATCATGTGTAAATCTGCATAGTCTGTGTATAACATTTTGTACAGTGAAAAAAGGTCAGTATAAAAATACTGCTCTCATTCTTTGTCCATATTATGAGAAAAGCACAGTTTATCATAACAGGAAATAATCCTTTATTATAAAATTTGCATGTAAACAAGTAACAAATTAATAGAATAACAGTTAATGGAAGTGCAAATTAACTTCATAAAATGATATCTGTTCTGTATTTAACTATATATATATATAATATATAATTTGTTTTCTCCCATTCTAATGTTGTTCTAGTCCCCCCTCCCCACATTTAAGTTTAAAAAGATTTATCATTGCTTGCTTTATACTAAAAAGAGTGTACGAGCCTGCGTACAAGTTTTAAGTTTTGCTCTGCAAACGAGACGAGTCTATGGTGATAGTTATCATCATCCTTTCTTATCTTTGCATCTCTGGTATCCACAGGACAAGAGGATATATAACATATATACACAGTGAAAATGTGGGCGTGTCAAGCCACTTGTTTAAAGTTAGTTCATTTACTTGCACACATTGAAACTTAAACCATTTATCAATGAAGCAGACATTGTAGTGTAACTTCCAGACTTGCTTGCACACCTTAAGGCATGAACGAGAGTCTCAATTGATAAGTCATTCTTGTTATCACCATGAGGATCGTCTATACACTTTTCATAACAGTCAAATGCTTGTTCACCACCCATGTGCAACATCTGGCCTTGCTGAAAGCTTCTAAAGCACAGATAAGTCATGGCAAGACTTTGATTTTGCTTTGAAAGCCATCTTCTTGTTGTTCTTTGCCACAATTCTCCCAAGGAATCGCTTTGCCTTTTTGCCTTGCTTTCTCTTCTTTTTGTGTTGGCCATTCTCCTAGCGTTGTCTTCTTTACTGTCTTTACGAAGTCTAATTTGCCGAACAATACCTTCAAACAGGTCCTTGACATTATGATGAAGAGCAGCTGAAGTCTCGATGAACTTGCAGTCAAACACAACGGCACAGGCCCGTCCCTCTGGATGGAAAGAGAAAAAGGGAGATGAGTGGAGATAGACTTTTTTCTTTATATATACTGGCAGAGAAACAAAACAAAAATTGACTTTAAGTAAGGAACAAGCCTTTAATGCCATGCAAGAGCTTTACTACGTGGTAGGAAAGTCCAAATTTGCACTCATGGTTTTGCCCCCTTACTCTTCTTGGCTTTTTTGTATGGTATGGTCAGAGTTCTCATTAGACCAATGCTACTGAATATAAGGCAACAATAGTCCTCTAGGCAGACCATCCCAGTATTGTTTAAGAGCTAAAGCTGATAGAGGAGAGGCACTTGGATACATGCTTGCTGTTTGACAGGAAACAGCGTGAGGTACAGAAAGAAATTAGTTTTATTTCTTCTGGAAGTTGTTGAGCAATTCTGTACCTCTACCTTGCTGTAATAACAAGTGAGAGTTTTCCACACTAGCTACAAATGAAGCTGATACAGTCCCCAAGGTCAAGTCATTGAACAGATCACTAGAGGTCATGAAGTTGTACACCATTGGGTTTGACTAGGACTACATTCAAAACGCAAGATGCTCAATGGCCCAGACGTAAGCATGTAACTCTGGAACATTGCTGCAGTGCAAATTTCCATGTTCTACTTGGCAAAGTTGTAAACCTGAGCAAAGTACTGATGCCGTGACTAGGACAGGTCAACCATGCACTGCCACCAGCCTGAAAAAAAGCAGTAGTCTCCTGATGAACTCCAGTCAGTTCCCTGTGCAGGCATTTAACACAGGGAACATGGCAAAACCAGACAGCAAGAGATGGTTCATCATCACAAGGCACCACTTCCCAGTGAAACAAAAAAACCAAAAAACCAAAACAACCAAATGTTTAAATAAGTGAAATTAATACTGTGGTGTTGGTAGTGGTTACTGTGCTCTAGTTACGGAAATGCTAGCTAGAACTAGCTGAGAAAATTCTCACTGATCACAACTGGAGAACACACATAAAAAGACTTCAAGTTGTGAGCCTGGCCCCACCAGCTCCACCCAAACATGACGGAATCACTTCCGGAAGAAAGAGAATAGTGCAGGCTGTACGAGATCACCCTTTCCAAAGGCTGCCTGGGTTCTATGACATGGCATTCCTGTCCCTTAAAAAGCATAGCTCGAGCTACCAAATCTTGAGACTGGCGAGTGCTGCTGCACACATAACATACAATTAAACCCTTTCTGTTAACACCGACCAAAAATGAATCGAACACAAAACAGTATGCTAAAGCTGCGGGTCTGACGCATTTCTTTTCTCTTGCACTGCAGTTCAGAGCATTGCTCTGCACAGTCACAAATCTTCCCCCGCCACCATCTCCGAGTCCCTCAGCACGAAACAGCTCCATTTCTCCAGTGTGCCTCAGAATCGTACATTTTTCTACATCAAAACTGGACCGTTTCTATCAGCCATGATCCTCCATAGCCTTTGCTGCTAATTAGACATTACTGTATAAATGAATAGTGTCTCTTACCATCAACTGAGACTTCCCGGGACCTGACCAGGTCACTTTTATTGCCCACAAGAATAATAGGAATGTCTTCTGTTTGCCTTGCTCTTCTTAGCTGGATTCTTAGCTCAGAAGCTTTTTCAAAACTAACTTTGTCTGTCACTGAGTATACAATAATATAGGCATCTCCCATTTTCATACAGTGGTTCTGAAGCCATTGGCTGTCATCCTAAACAAAAGGGAAAAAACAGATTTATTGCACTGGAAAGTCTATTCAATGCTGATTAATGATTTAATTATTGTAAGCATCTTAAGGATATTTTTCTTAGCTTTATTATAAAGAGTCAGTAAAAGTAAGCTAAACACCCATTATTTTTTCATAGAGATTTTGTTATTTAAAATATATTACAAAACAAAGTTCTCTTGTTTCCAGAAATAATATCAGGTCTGCACTGATCAGATTGTGAATCTCTAATTTTACAGTAATTCCCTGGGCTGCTCATGTAAGCTGCTGCTTATTCAAAGCATTAAGGGATTCCCTCTCCAGCCCTATTCAGGTTTTTTAACTGCCTGCCTAGCTACAGGAAATTAATTGCAGGAGAGAGCAAAGGCAGTATGAATTCTAATTTTTTAATGTCACTTTGTTAACGTTACTGATCCGATCAAAGAAATAGGCAGGCATAGTTGTTGTGTTTCTACTTTTTTCTAGAAGAGTGAACCGCTGACCAAGCCATTGAAAAAAAAATTCTCAAATCTGTAAGTACCTGCTCCCATATATCAAACACCACGAGAGACGCTTCTTCTCCGTCCACTACAATTGATCTGTCGTAGGTATTTCCTACAGAAAGAGAAAGTTCAGAAAAAAATAAGTTACTCTTCCCCCCCCGCTGCCGGCAGCCCGGGGGTGGCCGCAGGGGGGTGCCGGGAGGCGCGGCCGCAGCGCTCGGGCAGCGAAACCGCGCGGCGGGTCCCGGGGAGCGGGAGGCGCCACCGGGGGTCCGCCGCCGGGGCGCCCCGTGCCCTCACCGGCCTCTTCCGCCTCCGCGCAGTCCTCCACGCCGCCGAAGATGCGGGCCAGGCTGGTCTTGCCGACGCCGTGCTCGCCCAGCAGGATCACCTTGTAGAGGTTGCTGTCGGAGTCGCTGCCCGAGGAGATGACAGAGTCGGAGGAGTCGGAGGCCCAGCTCTCCCGGTGCGCCTCGCCGGGGCTGTACGAGGTGCAGCGCACCAGGCCGGAGAGCTCGTCCTGCGGCAGGGCGGCCCGCAGGTCCCGCTCGTCCACCGGCATGCTGCGCCGGTGCAGGTGCTGGTGCGCGGAGAAGGGCATGCTGCCGCGCCGCTTGTCCAGGTAGCGCAGCTTGTCGCCGCGGTTCAGAGTCATGGGGGTGCCGGGCTGCGCTCGGAGGGGAGGGGAGAGAAGAGCTGTCAGCACCCGCCGCCCCCGCGGCGCCCCGGGCCCGGTCGCCACAGCACGGGCGAGCCCCCCGCCGCCGCCCGCCCGCCCGCCCAGCAGCGCTTACCTCGGGGCGCTCCGCGGAGGGAGGGAAGCGGTGAGGGATTCCCCGCCGTTAATCGCCCGTGCTGCCGCGGGAGCTCCCTCCGCCACTGCTGCCGCCGCCCCGCGCCTCGCCCCTATTTATGGCTCCGCCGGCCCGGCCCTCCCCGCCGTGACGCGCGCCGCGCGGCGCCCTGCCAGCGGGGACGTGGGCAGCGCCGTCCGCCCACGGCGGCTCCGCTCCGCGCCGCGCCGCTCGTCGGTGGCGGGAGCCCGGCGCGGGGGGGCGCGGCCCGCTCTGCTGGCGGCAGCAAAGGTGTCGGCCGCGGGGCTCCCCTCCCGCCGTCGCGGAGAAGCCGCCGGGGCCGCGGACAGGGCGAGCGCCGTGGGGAGGCGCGGGGCGGCCGCGGAGCGTTTCCGTGGGAAGTGCCGTCACGGTAGCGGGTGAAAGGCTGTGCAGGCGGGCTGGCGGGGCCTGCCCCGCGCCCCTGCTCCCACCCGCCCGGGGGCACGTTTCTTCCCCGATGCTCCCCCGCGTGGCAGGGCGGACGGCAGTGCCTGGCTGTGTCGCTTGCTTCCACTCGCAGCCCTGCGTCAGAGCGCGCGTGTCGTATGCAGGGAGGTTTCCTCGGCTTGTTAAGCTCTATGTCATTGTCCAAAAGTTTAAGTATAGTCCTGGTGTCTACAGTAGTGTTAGGAAAAATATTTTGCAGTATTTGCATTACTTCGTGCTTGCTTTCCTTAACGTTTAGGAGCAGGTTATGAGAAAAGCACCTGTGCTAGGCGTTGCACTTGCATAGTAAGCTTGCCAGTGTGCCCACGTGCAGTGTTAACGGTATGAGGCCAATACAAAACATAGAGGTCAAATTCTTCTCTTGATTTCACCTGAGCAGCAAAGTGAGACAGTGAAAATCTTATCTCCTAAGTGGCACAGTCATTACCGTGTGATCGGGTGAAGAAACGACTAACCAGATAACTATACTTGTATTCTGAATGGCTCACCCAAGTATCCTGTATACAGTTGATTGTTTACCTAGCAACCGAAACGTGTTAGACATTTAACAGCCAAAATAGCTCTGGCTCCTGCTCCCAAAAGATTACAGCCTGATCAGTACGGGAAAATCCCGGTGACTCTCTATAGGGATAGTTGCCATCACATTTGTGAAAGTTGAAGGGTTTACAAATCAGCTGCAGAAACAAGGCTAAAGAAGGCAAGAGATAAGGAGGTGATGGAAATGAAGTTACAGATGTAGGGAATAAAGTAAGGAAAGGAAAAGAATCTGTGGAATTGGGCTAGGGGGTTGCATAGCATGTTAAAATACAAGCATAATAAAATACAGTATACCAGCTCAGAAACGTCTTTTTTCTTATAACATGTTAAACTTCTCAGGCTACTTAACTACGACAAAGATCAACATGAAAAATACTTTGAAGGGACTGACCACAGGGAATGGATATTTTTTCCTATGAAATTAAGTGAGTGAATTTTCTGTTATTTGCAGGAGCTAATTGTAATTCTCCAGTCCATGCTCTTGGGGTGGTTTTGGCCCTTGTGCCCTGATAACTGCTGTTTGAAGTGTTAATGTGGCAGTTAAAGATCACCAAGTGCTTGCAGCAAGTTCTCTCTGCCTGTCTCACAAAACAGCAACCAAAATAGCCTTGTCAGTTTAAATAGTCAGAGTTTGGTGGTGAAACGAAGTGAGTGCTTCAGTTAACTGAACTGAATTATAAACTTCTGGTTAGCATTTTAAATCATATTTAAATACATTATGGTTAGCATTTGAAGTATGTGGTGCATCCAAGTAATAACTTGGATAAACTGAAATCTGCCAAACCATCTTGATTAATCTGTATTTTTATACAGTTAATTATGTAAATACACTTCCAGAAATGGTTTGTCTTCAGATAACTTTTTAAAAATGTGAATGTTTCCGCTTAAAATTCTCACCTGAAAATATTCTGAGTAGGTTTATAAGTCTTTCGGACCAGTCTTTCTTGAATGCCTTTACTGTGTGTCAGGGTCCAACTTTAGAAGTTGACATATAAAGTGGGGGTATTTTTAATTCTTTTCTGTGTGAAAGAAGGGAAATCTGAGAAGCATCAGAATCAAAGATACAGTGCCACTTTTGTGCCGCATATAGCACTACTGACTGGAACCAAACTAAAAATGGGAGTTTCACTGACAGGACTTAAAGAAGCCAGGCCTTTTGCTGATGAGAATATTTTAATGATGTAAATGCAAGATAGACCCCTTGCTAGCCAAAAAATAATAGGAAAGACATAGGCAAAAGTGCTAAATAAAAAATTTGAGAGAACAGTGTTTTAGTAGGAAAAGTGACTGAAAATAAAATAATACCTAATAGAAATCATACAAAAAATTCAGGACTCTGTGGCAAATACTCGTTTTGTGCCAGCACCCAGGTACAACTAATGAATTAATGGTTATAGAATACCACTGCACCTACAGGATACTACTCGGGATCTGGCACTGGGTTCTGTGAATGCCCTTTAACCGAAACTGAGATGGCCTTGGATCAGGTCCCCGGGGCTTCACTTGTTCCTAGAGGGGTGGGTACAAGTTGCACAGAGGAGCGCTGTGCCAAGGCAGTTAGCTCCATCCCCCGCAGGATTTGTGCCTGGAACCAAAGAGGGGGGGAGATCACAGGGGTCATGTAGCTGGTTTATCTCCTTTGATCTTAACAGGTCCAGCTATTTTGTAAAGTTGGAAGGAATTAACAGATAATTCAGGTTAATCACTTGAGACACATAATGTGCTTCTTCACATAGCATGTCATTCTATTTGCTGTTAATTATTTCTATATATTCGTACATACATTACCATGGCACCTGCTGATTTCAGTGGGGTGCATATGAGACCACAGGCATGAAATGCTGATTTTTTAGTTTCTTTGAAGAATTTTCAGACTGTCTCCTTTCTCATCTGCCCTTCATTTCCACTTCAATGTGACTGTGCTTCTAGCATTTAAAAGATATTTTCATGTCTTGCTTTTCTACTCTTATTTTCTGGGTTTTTTTAAAAAAGTGCTTCAGACACATACTGTGGACTTGATATTTTTAGTAAGCCTAATATTCCATTCCTTACTTATTGAAATGGAAACTGGAAATTTTATAATTTTGATGGATTTTACATAGAGCCAGGCCTGGAATCTATCAATGTCGAAGGTAAAACTCCACTCCAGCCTGCATGGCAGACTGTAAGTGCACTGAATCAGGGTTATCAGGGTAGCAGTGGTACCATCTCCGGTTCTCGAGTCATGGGTGACTCCTGAGCAACTCAGGTGCCTGTCCCCTGCAATGGCTGTGTCATGCAACCAGCAGCAGAGCTGCAGCCCAGGGGCTGCTGTCTAACGCAGATCATCTCTGCATGAGGAGATACAACTCAACAAAAGTAACAAGCAAATTCTGCTGAGGCCAGAAGCACAGGTCATTTTTGGTCTCAGGGACCCCAGTCAACTACATCCTAATTATCAGGGTATTCTGGGGTCCTGGCAGAGCCACTGTAACCTCCCATTTGTGAATCAATCTAAAAGCTTTACTTTTGCTTGGCTGCCCAGCATCTGCAGTGTCTGTCCTGTGGTTCTCATGGAAGAATTTGATCTGAGACTTAGAAGGAAAGGAACACTGATGTCCTATATTGTGTGGAATTGAGTACAAAGCTCTCTGAAAAGGGAATACTTTTTTTTTCAGTTTCATTTCATCTTCCTATGATTTTCATTTTCCTTATTTCATATGTTTTTCACTTAAGGTGCCTTTCTTTCTATTTTACTGTTGTAGCATATCCAGTTTCTTTTTTTCCTGTTATCTTATTCCTTACTTATTCTCTCTCTACTTTTTTACCCTTTCAGTTTTTCTCTAGCTGTTGAGGAGAATCAGTGTTCACTTCTAGTGTACTTTCTTGGCCCGAGTACTGTTCATCATATAGAAAAAGTAAAATGTGCATTCTGATCCTGTTTTTCCAGTTATTTATTTCTGGTAAAAAGCTTATGCCTGGAGTTTCTTTATGCTATATTATGTGCAGAGTGCATTTCCTGGTCTAAATGACAAGCACAGACTTTGCAGGGAATGCAGTGGTAACTAAGCATGTATAAGCTAACACCTAACCTCCTCCCCTTTGAATTTTCAGATTAAAAAGCAGAATTTTGAGGGTTGAATTAACTGGATGTGATTCTAACTCATCAGTGTTTGTTCAGGGTCAAATGCCTATTACAAATAACTTTTTTTTTTTTTACATCAAATTAATATTATCACTGAATTCCAGTTTTTGCTTTTGCTGCTGTCTTACATTGGAATTGTTTCACATTTGATTAGGAATAATAGAAATATTTTGAACAGCCCAAAGACTGGATTGGCAGCAGTGAGGTTTGGGAGAAAGTATTGTTCTCTGTGTGGCTCTACGCTGGAAATAGTGGGTTTCTCCTCTCCTTGCTTTTCAACTCATCTGCACTGCCTCAAGTCTAATTAGTCAGCCATTATGTGGGTGAACTTATTTCTATACAAACTGCAGAGATATCCACAAAGGTCTGTTCTTGCCAAGTTACACGAAGCGTTGCTCCTGCAGAAGCACGAGTCTGGCTACCTCCCAAATACCTGGACTAAAAAAGAAATAGCAGCATTTATTATTATTTTAATTACAGAACTGACAGACTCAGGCCAGTGGGAGAAGAGACAGAGGTAGCAGTAGGAAATGTGTTGGGTTTTTTTAACCTAAGCAAGAGAGACAGAGGTACAGGGAAATGAAAAGAACCCCACATCTTTTCCTTATCCTACAAAAAGTAGGATGTAGTGCAAATGCGGTGGCAAGTTGTCCTCACCGTCACACTTAAAATCACAGATTAGTGTGTGCTGAACAGATATGGGCTAACTGGTTCAGTTTTTGGGTTGTATGCAAATACATATCAGACCTGTTCATGTGTAGCATATGGTATATTGCATTATCTTGCAGTTAATACATAGGGATTTAAAAGCAGGCTACAGTTTGAACTGTACAAGTAACTGTAGCAATGGTGGAGCTTTCAGCCTTAGCACTAAATCCTTGGTCAGGAAGCTTGATAAATGTTGCATCCACGCTGAACCTGCATTTGGACATTCCCAAGGGAGGGCAGCACACCCCTTTGGCCAAGAAGCCATGCTTTTTCTCATAATTGCTCTTGTATTTAATGACAGGTAATATTTTTTGACTGAGTAGTGGTAGCCATGAATTGGGGCTGCAACAATAACATGTGAGAAAGATGAGCTTTGGAGTTGATAGAAATCGACATAGTTTAGAAAGCTCGCATAGAGTGCCGAGGAGGAAAAGCATGCAAAACCCTAACTAAATCGTCTATTATGTCTACAAAATTAATCAGAAATTGGTTCCTCTCACAGCTACTGTGCTTCCTCTCAGCTCCAGACCAGAAATTCTAAAGGTCACTGATAGGCACTGCAAAAGAATGCAGTATTGTGTGCATTTTTCAGGTAGAAAATGATAAAATAGGTAAATTTTCAGTCTATTGCTTGTAACATAAAGCGAAGGCTTCTGTCTTTCTGAAACTCTTGTGAAAGTGTGCAAGAGTGCAAAAAATAACATGGGATAAGAATAACTGGAAATGTGGTTCATCTTCCTGCTGCTCTGAATTTCTCACTGCTTTGAGTAAGCTCAAAGACTTCTACTACTAGATAACCTCATGAACAGCTGAACTAGGTGAATCATTGCTCTGAAAAAAAGTTGCACAAGTGGCATATCTAATTTCATTTTTGCCTGTTCAGTTCCCCCACTTCTTTTTCACAGAGTGCACTATACCATTAGTAAATTATCCTGTTAGAATATACTTGGGAAAAGCATAGTCTCAGTCTAACTTCAGATTTGCACTGATTTTTAGTTTTTCAGATTTGGGTTTACTTCTTACCAACACAGTAACCACTCGTGCTATACCCTGCTACAAGAGTCAGAGTTTGGATACCCCCTCAGTTTCCTCAGTCACCGTGGAACAGACTCATTAGCATGTACTGTATGTGATCAGCTGTTTGCTGCTATTGCATTTCAAGTTTGGAGTAAAATCAGAACATGACCTAAGATACTTCCATAATTATTTTCTTTTATCACCCCTAATTACTCTTTTTCAGTATTAAAGCTGTCATGGCCAATGTGCATGACATACATCATCTGTCCATGACTGGAATGCTAAATATCCTGTGACAATTCCTGTGGCATGTGTACTCCTTCGTGTGGATTTCAGAGGCTCTTTACAAGAAATATCTAGAAGTCTGATGCCATGAAAAGGTTTCTGAATTTACAGATTGCAACAGACACTTGGTTTAAGGAGTGGTCAAAGTAAATGGCTGGCTGGCTGTCTTACTAAGAAGTACATAGCGGTAAGGAAGCAAATTGCAAATGTAAGATTTATTGTTTACCAGCAGTAGCTCTTGGCAAGATGAATGAATCTATTTACAATAACAAATTAAAGGAGGTGTACTGGGTCAGACTCAACTTACAGCCAGCAGCTGTCAGTAGCAGATATCTAAAGAAGAATGGACTGTAAGAACATGATAAACACAGTTAAAACTCCCCCCCATACAACCACCAGGCTAAAAGTATTCCTTTTGTTCAGAGGCCCTTGTTGTGTTTTTTTCTGCATATTTTTCTAATTGCTTTTAACCCATGTAGATTTTCAATATCCTGCAACACCTCCATTTACTGTATTGTGAAGCAGAGAATAAGATTTCCCTCATGTCTTCTTCATACACGTAATGATTTTATAGCTTTCTTCAATAATTACCTCTCGTGGCTGAGGAACCTAGAGCATTCAGTCACTCCTCGTATAGACACGACCCCTGCTTGCCATTCTCTGTGTCTTACTGAATACATCTTTTTAGAAGTTAGGGGACCAGAAGCACACAGATTAGAAACACAGATTACTCAAACTGCATGTGCCCATGGACTTCCACAGTGGACAGTGATGCTTTCTGCTTGCTTTGTTAATCCTGAGAATTCCTAGCACCTGTTTACACTGTCAGCTGAGCCCTGAGTCACATTTTCATGGACTTACTGTAACTCTCTTTTATTGAGGAACTAAGGATTTAATAGGCAGGAAATTGGGTAGAAAACAGCCTGAAGCTGCTCTTGGTAACCCGCAGAGTCCGTTTCTTCCACATGCCTGCGGGACAATGTCTTCAAAAGTTGCCTGTTAGCAGGCATCTTTCATAGTACTGCAGAAAAAAGCACAGAAACTTGCAGAAGGGAAGTGTAATTGTAAGGGAAAACTCCTCTGTAACAAGAGATTACAGTGAGGTTGCCGGGAGCACGGCAGATTGCGCCGGTGACAAGGCGTTGCTTACATTTCAACACGTTACAGAGATATCAAAGGAAAGAAGATCTGGGGATGTGGAGTCTGCAAATCTGGATAAAGCCATCGTATTGTAGATGTTTCCATGAATATGACAGGTGAACAAGGAAAAGACTCCTTGCAGTGAAAAACCATAAGTAGCAGCAGATCTGTGGTCCTCTGAGCAAATGACCAACACACTTCCAGTCACAGAGTCACATAGATCCATCACTAAGGGAAGGATGTAAGACAGAAACACAATTTATAATGTTTGTGGCAATATAAAGTGAAACTTTTAACTGTGCTGCCCTCTTCTGTGTACTAGATAAGAAAAAAGGACAAGGATTTTTTCAATCTATCTTCTCTTACACAGAAAACTTTGATTTTGTGTCCAAATATGCATTTATAATGCTTGGAATTGCTGCACCTTCTATAAGGCTCCTGATGGGGTGTGTTTGTGACCAGAACTAAAACATAGCTGCCCTTTTGCGAGGTGATCTTTCCCTTGTGGGGAAAACTCCATTTCCCTTTCATTTCAACAAATGAAACTTGAAGCAGGGACAAAAACTCACTGTCACAGAGGAGACTTATGAATTTGAATTTAAAAAGGCTTTATACTTCTTTATAACCCAGTGCAGAATTTATGGTGTCTTTTCCTGTGGTGAGTGATGTCATGGAATCATTCATGTAAAGTGTGTAGGAATTCAGATGTGAGAGATGTTATCATCTGTTCCAGGAGAAATTCAGAATTTGTCCATTTGGAATGTGCTGAGTTTAGCAAATTCAACATATGCATCATAGCAGTAACAGGCATCTCTGCTTCTGTTAAGTAAGTGTCTCATTTCCTGCTTTGCCTTTGCTGCTATACAAGATATTCTGATGAAGACCTCCAAAATTCTTATTGTAGAATTATACTGGAATCAAATAACTTTCTTATTTTCACTTTAAATTCTCAAAGTTCTTCCTGATTTTATTCTTGAGAAAGAATGCAATAATAATTATGATAATGATAATATGCTTCATTATCTACCACTTTCTCTCCAAAAAACAGAAAATTGTCAGGATCCAGGCTCATGATCAAATACAGAGAGCAAGCACAAGCACAGACTGAGGTAATAGAATGGTATGAAGTGTGTACCTTATACAAGGAGGGTTATAGACAGTAGACTTGAAAAATACTATTTGATGAAAGCAAATGCAGATCTTCATTTCAAAGCCAGCCTTAACTAGAAAAAGCTGAATCAAAACTCCAGTGCTAGAAGTCTCAGTCCTAAAGATAAAACAGCAAAATCTTGACACATATCAAGGACATTCTACACCCAAAACAGTTACAGTGAAGCAGGTAAGAAATAGCTTTATTTCCCCATTCATCTTATTCCTCCCACAAGTGACTTCCCCACATCTAGTGAACACCAGTGTACTGAAATCTTCGGCGAGGCGGTGGCATGCAGGGCTGCTGATCACATTGGGGAAGTGCCAGGGAATTATTGCTCAGCTCTCAATCTCTGCGCGTCTCATGCTTGAGGGCAGAGTTCCCTGTCAGAGGTTTCTTTGACAGGCACATTACGATGCAAATCTTTGGGCCTTAGGCATTTTAAGTGGACTTTCTTAATTTTCCAAATCATCAAAGCTATTTATATTCAAAGAAGGACTCAGTGATCATCACATTCTCTGGTGGTAACGAAATTCAGAAAATTGTTTGCATTTCATGGCTTTTCCCCCCGTTTACAGTTTTGGAAATGAGATCAGAATCAGGTCTTGACAGTCTTTTCCCTTCTCTACACTTACTCACAGCAGTAATTAACATGAACTAGGCAAACGCTTCCTTGGCATCAGACTCTCACGTCAAAAGCATCAAGTCTGTGATTTCACTGCCTGCTCATGCACCCGGGCTTGTGGGGGGAAATGGTCTTTATTCAACAATTAATGTCAAAAAGAATATGATGAATACAGTAAATGGCTTTTCTGCAAAGGCTCCTTCTTTTCATGCTCACCTCTTTCTTTCATAATCTTTACCAAAGAAAGGGTTATATATTTGCATTACTATTCTGCTCAAGCACATCAGCACCACCAAAATCATTCAGATGAATCTACAGCCTTCTAAGGTAACAGCAGCATGTAGCTAGGCAACAAAAAAGAATATAGTATTTTTCAGGAAGTAGGACTTTTCTAGATGATCTCATACAGATGCAGTGCTTTTTTTGCCTTATAAGAAGAAACTGGTTCATTGGAGAAATGAGTTTGTCATCCCGTCACTGTCAAGTCATATCGATATATAGGCTTGATTCGCTGTGGAAGAAAATAACAATGCATTGTGTACTGTTCCTATTTATTTCCCTGTATCTATTACATATTTGTAAGTTTGTTACAAAGACTAAAACCCACAAACAATTTTATGGCAGATTTCACTAACCATCATCCTAATTAAAATGGAATGCTTCAATAATTACCAAGTCAGCTGAAATAAATTGTATCTCCATTCAGCTGAAACCATGTCAGTTTTAAAAGAGATTTTATGAGTGGAAAAGACATCCTGTTGTATGTGCAGTTCATGTCTATGTATAGGGACAGAGCCGTTGTGAATGGTGAACACTGATTTTATGCATGTGAAGGGATTTGGTTAAGCGCAAGCTGAAAAAAACGATGCGATCTGGCAGGTACAGCGTAGACATCAATGCCTTGGTGCCCTGGATGAGGGCGATGAATGCAACAAACAGGATGACGGGGATGCCAGGCCAGCTTCTGGGCTTTGGTGGAACTCTTCCCAGCCTCGAGAGGCAGCAGGAGCTCTGGGATGCTGGATAAAGATATTTTTGCTTGTTTCTCATCTGGGTTTGTGCTGGCCAGGTCTTGGGACAGCTGCTGACCTGTGTGAAATCATAGCACTATCTTCCAGGGTGCCGTTATCTGCCCCTGAGGCACACTGGGATTCACTATCTCAGCCCATGATTTCTGATATCCCGTTTCCCACTTCTCCTATATTCCCTTTTCTACATCTCGCTAATTTGGCAATTGTCTGTACGTGCAAAAATGTATTTAACTTGCAGAGCTTTCAAATTTTGTTTCCCAGTCTGGGTGCAGCAGGACAGCCTGTGTGGCTGGGACAGACTGTGCATGGTGCTGGCAGGAGACCTGCAGGCGCTGGGGAAAAAATCTGTCCTGGAGCAGGGCAGTCTCTCTCAAGTTGTTACATTTGTACGAGCACATGCTCTGTGTGTTGCAGTTTCTGTGGCAAGTATTTTTTGCGGTACAGACCTGAATGTAGCTAATCAGAGACATTACATCACAGTCTTGGCAGCTTTCATGTACGTATTTCCTCTCTTTGGCATGTTATTTTATTTGTGTATTCCAGAGCCTGTTCTGTGGGATGGCTTCCATTCTTCCCAGCTGGATCAAGGCACGATGCATACCACATTGTCTCTTTCATCTTGTCATTCTTCATGGAGAAGCAGGAATTACCCAGTTAGGCATGCAAGCCAAAAAAAGACAGTTTATCTGTAGTCAGTGAAAGACTTAAGCAACTTTTAAGAGGATAAAGACTGGATCACAGTAAAATGTCAGAAGGTACACCATCTTTGTAACATTCATAGCAAAGTTCCTGCAGTTTTAAAGATCAGTAGAATAGGTTGCAAGTCCTAAACTAGTATGATACATTAACTGATGTGTATGCAATTTGCATCTAAGCTTTAGTGTTTATTTATTCAGTCATAAGGTGCAGACAACCATTAATTATATGGCTTGGTTAACTGTATAATTACATCTCCTCTGGAGTTAAGTGCTTAGACCACAGATGAACTGAAATGTGTACATGCAAATGGCATATGCATTTAAAATAAGGCAGCTTTGATTTAGGTTAAAGCTGATACAATGTTACTTTTTGTTTGAAAAAATAAATTAACTCTCAATTGGTTTACTTGGAATGGCCCAGTATTCTTACCAAGGAAATTAAATGTGGCAAGACTTCATCACTTCTATGCTAAAAATATAATCCAGAGTATAACTTCCATTAAAGCTCTAAGTTTGCAGGATCAGACCCAGAATGGTGAGTTTGAAGGGGAAGGGGGAGAAATTGTTTAAATATCAGCTACTGTTTCAAGCTCCTAGTCAATTTTGTCATTAGTAAGAATCAGTAATGAAGTAGAATTTGACAGACTCTTTACATTATTATGTTTCAAAAAACAATGTCTGAAATGAATTATTGTGAAAATAAAAGAGAAACAATTTATGTGACTCATTCCTAATCATTATTTTCTGTCCACCTCAAAAGTAACTGTGTTTTTAAAAAAGCTGGCTGCGGTGTTAATGAAACTATTTTCTGATTTTCAGTAATAAAACTAGTTTTGTTCTATTAAAACTGTTAGGAAAAAAACTGGAATGTATTGGCATTTATTGTTTTTCTCTGCAAGCATTCCAGACTACACAGATGATTTATTTGTCACTTTGCAGGGGAAATAAAAAGTATTGCTGCTTAGATACCTTCATAACCCTTAGACAGAGCATGTGCCAGCTTTTCCATTAGCAAAAGTGTAAGAAATCAAGCTGCCAGGTATCCTGGGGTTAAGCAAGCTCGTGACAATCTGCTGAGGTTATTTTGGTCAAAGCCATGTGTGACACATCTGATAGGAACCCAGATGAAACTAATTTGGGTAGATTAGGAATAAAAGTGCTATGATAAGCCATCATCTCAAAGTTATATCAAAATAACAGCAGAGAGGGTTTGGCAGGGGTGAATTGCCAGTTGCTTGGCTCTTGCTGTTGGGCTCAGTGTGGATGCAGCTGCTGCCTACACTCTTTGGCCACTGCGCTTACGATCTGGCAAGGTGTGCATCTCCCTTTGTCAAAGCATTAGTTTTACGTAGATACTTGTCCTCCTGCCTCCTCCTGCTGTTTGTGACTTACCTGCAGGGAGACAGCAAAGGCTTTCTTGTTACCTGCAGCAGCACAAGGGCAGTAATGGGATGGGCTGTGTAACAGCCCAGCAGGAGAGGGCAGAGGGGGCCACGCTGTGGCTGTGTCTTAGCTACAGGCCCCACGTGGGAATCCCCCCTTCAGGTAGCCAGCTTGTAGGGAACAAGGAAAATAGAGGTGTGGGAGCTCACTTATTTCCCCTGCAATTTGGAGGACAAAGCCTCCAGCGCTGTAGGAGCTACCTGTTCTCTGTGTTGCCAGAGACTGAGGCTAGAGGCATCGTCCAGCTAGTGGCAGGACAGTGAGGTGGCATACACCCCTGCTGTTTCCTTCTCTTTCTCTTCCTGTGTCTTCCCAAAGCTCCCAGGCAGCAGCTGCTCCCCGTTCCCATGTTATATTGGTTCGACAGACTTGCTGGAAATTAACTTCTGCCCTGTTCCCTCCCTCCAGCCCTGTGCTGGGAGCTAAGCTAATGGCAGGAACCAGAGACTGTTTTAACTTCTGTACTAAAGAGAACAGCCTTGGCATCTGAAGCTTGCCTGTGCTGCAACAAGATGCTGAAAAGCAACAAAACTGATGAGACAACTGGCAAGTTACTCAGCGACTGTGATGAGTGTGTGGAATGAAGCTGCGAGAGCAGGGTTTCCAACCATCTAAACAACCAGGATGTTTTTATCACTTCAAACAGGGCTGCTTCTTTGATTCTCAAAGGAAAGTTAAGGAATGGAGATAACCTGCTGCAGGATGCAAAAGCTCTTTACAGGTAGGACATGAAAGAAGAAATGTATGGATTTATAATAATATGTAAGAAGGGTGAAGAATGTGATAGCATCTTCTGTAACTACTGAAGTGTCTTGAACAAAATGAGGGCTCTCTGCTATTTGTACATTTTGTAAAAATGTGTATTTTTAGCATTTTGTGGAATGAAAAAAGTTTTATATGCTTTCTGTTAAATGTTGCTGGCAAATGGTCGTGAGACATACCAGCAGATTTAAACACACAGGTAACAGCCTCAACTTCCCCTGGTTTTGTTCTCTTTGCTGATATCTACCTTTCCATAATAACATTTGAAAGATTTTGCTATGAACTTTTCTTTTGTTCAGGGAAAAAAGTTGACTCTGCCACTTGTTCAGTCGGTATTTATGCCAAGCAGTGCATTTCATAAAGGAAGGGAAGGTGGTATAGTTTTCTGTTTGACAGGCTAAAGGGAAATGTTCTTAACAGCTATAAAAAAACCCCAAACCTTTGTAAGACATGTAGTTTATAAATCAAAGCTCCAGAGGGAGATCTTTATCAAAGCACTTTATTCACGTAAACACATCAATCTTAAACATGGCCAGAAGACTGAAGTAACTTTTTTTAACTAACAGTTCCCAGTGTGTGGTACACGTCCCTCCACCCAAGGAGCACAAGAAATACTGCTATTGAAGTGTGAAGTTCTTCCATGGCAGCAATGCCAGTATGGGAGCAGCTGGGAAGAAATCTGCTTCCTCCCAGGGAGCAGGACTCTGTAGGCAGGCCCAAGTATGTGCAGAATGGTGGAACCCGAGATACACAAATTGTGTTGGTCTGCAGGCTCAAACACAGGGCAGGTTACTCTAGTGCACAACACAGCCAGTTGCCCTAGGGAGCTCCTGTTGCAGTGCTTGCAGATCCAGAGTAGCGAATGCCATTGAGCTACCCCTGGAAGGTCTGCCCAGAGCCTAGGAATGTGAAACAGATGCCTGCTTCTGGCATTTTTCCTGGACTTGAATGAGACTGTTTGTATTCAACACAGCTGCTCTAAAGGGTCATAGTTTCTGATGGAATGTGTCCTATTACAAAGCATTCCAGAAGCTAAATTTAGGGGTAGCTTTCTGGAAAAAAAAAAAAAGTCTGAAAAGAAGTATTTGTAAGAAATTAATGTTTTCTTCTCCCACTTACCTCCATACAGCAGGGGCCAGCTAACAATCATTAAAACCAGGGATTGGAAGATTTTTGCTGGAACTGACAGTATGTTATCATTCAGCAAGTATCCAAGCTGAAGGAGCCTGTACAGGAGGACCTGTGATCTTCAGCAAAGTAACTGTGGTTAGTCCTTACTGTTGTTTCTATCATCTCATAAATATAACATCCACATCACTTAAAGAAACATGCCAGATATAAAGTAATAGAATTCTCCATCCCTAAGTAGCAGAAGTTAGACCTTTTCTTTGATATCCCACAATAGAGTCCCTTTACTGAAAAGTCATCTCCCAACTATAAACGATCTAACCACATACCATTGCTTCTCTGAAAAGGTAAATGGTGCAAAGTACACCCCCAGGGTTACTGTGTGCAATGTGCTTCATGAGGCAACTGCCAACATCCCAGTAAATTATTTAACACTATTATTATGTAGTGAAAGCCAAGCAGAGAGATTCAACAAAGCCTAATTTACTGATTCCTTCTCTATGTGGAGTGCAGGTTGAAGCAATCTGTTGGCAGCTGAGTCATCCTTCTGTTTTCCCCCTGGCACATATTTGTATTCCTTTCTTCCCCAAAATCTGGGAGGGCAAAATTCATTTTCTATTAAAAAAAAAAAACCCAAAACCAGAAAACTAAATCAAACCAACCAAGTGTATTGCCTATGAGCTGCCTGCACACATTGCCATGGTTGAAGTTTCATTTGTGGTGCAAACGTTGGCCGCGTCAGAACGAATCAGTTTAGTGATTCAGCAAGAGAGGCAGAGAGGAAAGACCGTATTAACAGCTGGGTCATTCTGCTCCTTTCCCAATGTTAAAACTACATAAATAATGTCTGTCTCTACAGTTTCATTCATACATCCAAGCAAGTGCTGATCACTCAAAGGATACTAAGCCAAATAAGCAGACTAAGGCTGCTGCGGAGTTGGCTTTCTGTAGAAGCCCTGTGCAAACTGGGTGCCTCATTTCTGAAATGGGAAGATTTGGATTTGTTTCTCTCCTATTTTGCTATGTGACATCACACTTGGATCACCACTGCCTCGGTTTCCTCAGCCATTCAACACAGACTAGACTGAACTACTAGGCTGTGGTTTACATAGTGTTCATAAGCTTCACCATTTTTAAAATAGCATCTGGGATCCTCCAAGAAAAAAATACCACTGAAATATAAAGCATTACCATCAAACAGGTGAGCATAATCTACTTTTTAAGAGGTGTCTTACTCTCTAGGTAACTAATGACAATGAAGGTAACATTGCCTGTATGCATGCACCAAAATACCTGATAGGATTTCTTTAACAGGTTGTTATTTTTCCATGTGGTCCATGACTAGAAACATCTTTTACAACAGTTCAAATTCATTCTGGAATTCTATCTTAATGAATTTTTCTATTGTCAATTTCTGCCAAAGACAATAGTTCAGTAAATGCCACATTTCCTGGACCAGAAGCATAGGCTAGGTATTATTATTATTAAATCTCAGTACGTTTAAAGCAAACTTGTCATTCAGGTGTCAAACTTTGACAGGAAAATCTTTCAGCAGAGAGTAGTGGGACTGTTCATACTGAAAACTATGAATGACTCTATCTTGCACTGCGGCAGGTGCATGAAAAAAGCCCCCTACTTCAAAGATAGCATATTTCCTCCCACAAATAATGAGTAATTAGAAATAAATCACATTTGATACAGGCTTAAGGAGCCCTCCATATTTGGTTAACCCAAGTTAATATAATGAAAATCAGGCAGATTATTTAGAAGTGTTTATGCTTATTGCTAAAATGTGTTACAACTTTGCACACATGAACTTATACAATTTTTGATGTCTGAAGCTAAAGTTATAGTAGCAGTCCAAAAGTCATACGAATGTAAAGATTTTAACTGCCAATTAGCTTGGTGTACTTGAAAAGTCCAGTGTGCAAAATCCACTTCTAAAATGCAGTTTATAACTAATTTTGGATAGTGAGAAACCAGTTAAGAATAGGTTGAAACAAATCATTTTAAAGTAAAATCCTACCTATGCGATGACTAATAAAAAAGTTAATTTTCATTATATTTTTGTAGCTGCCCGTAAGCTAATTTCCCACATACTGTTTTTTGTAGGAGTAATGAAACATTTCTTTATGAGCAAAATAAAGTCACTTGGATTTTATTAGATATATGTATCGTGTAACACTAGCAACACCACTTATATACAAAATCAGTTTAACATAGCAGAACACCAACGATTTCCTCATTGGGCAATTATGATCGAGCAGATAAACACTGGTTCACCACTTCCAGTAAGTGAGAGTTTTCCAAAGCAGCTGCCACACGTTCTTTATCAGCAAGCTGTTTATTAACTGTGTAGAGAAAAACATACCATAAGAAAAAGGTTAAAACATTGGTATACAATGTCTTTTTTTAAAAGCATTTTACATCGAGACACATAATCACACTGTTGCTATGGTACTCAGGTAGACTAGTAATTCTGCAGGTGCTAAGTGCACCGCAGAGCTGCAGTCTGAAGCCAAAGCTACCGTGTTAACACAAGGTACACCAGCAAGCTATTTATGATTCAGCAGCAGGAGCTACGCATGTGTAGGTGTCAGATGAGAAATTTCCCCCCATTCTCTCCCATGTTCTGAGTCCTCTATAACCCAGGCAAATCAATGACTAGTTGAGAGCGCAGGTTGCCTGAGGAGATGTTTAAAGAACTGTACAGGACATACCTAAGTGTCACTATTACACATTTCTGTTGTGTAGCAACCCCCAGAAGCTGACGCATGTGAAGTCCCAGATACTAAACAGCTGCTCCGCAGGTGTGGGAGTCTCTCTCCTCTTTTCAAGATTAAAAAAAATAAAGATGACCACAGAACAGAGCACTGAAAACCTTACCTGCATGCTCAGAGGCATGTGTTCCTGGTGTTATATGAACATCCAGCTTAAAAAGCATCACAAAAGAAAAAGGGGACAAGTCAACAAAACATTGGAAGCTCAAGTTTAAACTATTTAATAATAAAAATACGAGAATAATAAAATGAGGGGGAAAAAAGGACGTTCTTGCCAATACCAGTTACTGTATACAGCAGAACAAAAGAAGGTCGAAAATCAGAGAGTATTCAGCATTCCCAACTGCTTAAGCCTCCTTCAGACAGGGGCTGAGGCACCAGTCTCTCCCCCTCCCATGCCGTAGAGCACTGCAGGTCACTTCCCCCCATCACCCCACTCGCCCTTGTCATGACTGTCACAGAACCCTAATTCTGTATCGGTATTTTAGTCCACTGACCTCTCTGGTTCCTGGAGTGTTTCCCTCATCCATAATATGAAAAAAAAGCTCTAGCTATTTTTCACTGTGAGTTAGCTTCCCCCCCCCCCAAACGTGAATCCCCCTCTTTTGCTTTCCAGCGCGATTTGATTACTCACCTTAAATCTCTCAGGCAGAGATCTGATCAATTTTACCTTTATGGAGAGGCCAATTAACGTTGCCATGCTGCAGTGAGGAATGGTGGGAGTGAACTCCACTGCCACCGTGCTTTCTGCGTCATTCACCTGTTGAAAACCAAACACTTGCATGTACCAACCCCACCGCCTTTACCCCAAGCCAGCTGGAGGCATTTTATATGAAACGCAACGTGAAACTGTGCTTTGCTGGTTATTGTCTTCTTCACCGACATTTTAAAATACTGCGTTTAGCTGCAGTAGACTGCTATAGAAACCTCTTTTAACGTTAGCAAAAATAATCAAGTTGCTCATAGGGCAGAGGCCGCGGGAGGGCCAGCAAGGGCTCGGCGGGGACCTCACTTTCACTCGCACTTGCTCGACGACGTTCAGCTCCTCCAGGGTGAGGGGGTGCTCGGGGTCGTTGATGGAGCGGATGAGATGTTGCCGGGTTAAGGAAAGCGGCGCGGGGCTGCGCTGCACCGCCCGGCCCGGCCCCGCCGCCCCCCCCCCCCCCCGGCCCGGCCCCCGCTCCCGGCAGGATATCGAAGATCTCCCGGTCATCGATGGAGTCGGGCAGCTCGTCGTCCTCCTCCCGCGCCGTCACCGGCCGCTCCCCCGAGCGGCGGTAGATGAGGGGATTGGCGTTCTCCAGCGCCGCCCCGCCGCCCGGGCCCGGGCCCACCATGGCCGCCGCTCAGGCCCTCCCCGCCCCCGCTGCCGGGCGGGCGCTGCTGGCGGCGGGGCGGAAGGAGCCGGACGCCCTTCGCTGCCGCACCGGGCGCGGAGGCGGGCCCTCGGCGGCGGGCGGGCCCTCGGCGGCGGGGTCGCCTCTTCCCCGTGGCGGGGGCGCCCTCCTGTGGGCGAGGAGTGGAACTGGCGGGATGCTGGGAGGGCGGGCGAGCCGGGGCCGCCGCAGGGTCGCTTTTTGGGCAGCCCGGGGGTGGTGGGATGCGGGGGCGCCGGCGGGCTGGGAGGAGGCGTTCAGGGGCTCGAGTCTTGCAGGGCTTTAAACTGACGTCTGAAGTCTAAGAATGGCGTCACTGGAGACAGCGACCCTGCGGAGTGTCTGTGAGGGGCCTCTGAAGTGAACTGAGTGCTGCCAAGGGTGGGTAGACTAAATGCACGTTAAATACAAAACGCTTTTGATTAAAGTTATTTCTTTAATCTTTAATTTAAAAAGCCAAACTGTCTCTAAAAAACCCTACAAGCTTAAAGAACCTGGAGTGATAGAGTGTAACGATGACATAGTTTGGCTTCACACACCCCTTTATAATGGGACTAAAGCACACACTCCTGTGTAAACACGCTGTATTGTCTCTCTTAGCTTCCTTGCCGTGTTTGATTTCTCTTTGCAAAGAATGATCTGTGTAGGGTTTGGTTTTCTTCCTGCCTGCTGCATCCAGTCATGGTGGCGGGTAAGAAGATGTGAACATCCTCCCCAGGTGGAGGGCAGCAGTTTCCCCGGCAGCTGACAGAAAGAAAAGGGGATTTGAAAAGAGCTGAGACTTGCTGCTTCAAAAGCTGTTGAAGCGATGCATACTGTGGTTCTGTTGCTCGGCACTGCCTTACAGAAATGGTGGTTACCTTGGGTGTGCTTTTGACTGCAGGGACTCGGGCCAGCTGGGGTTTGCCCCCAGTGGGACCTGTTCTGAAGATTACGGATATGTTTACACATCTGCTGATACTTTAAATTAGATAAGCAGACTACCTGTGAGCAAAGTTTCTATTCATCTCTGCTCTCATCTTTGCTTTGTTTTATATTCAGTTAATATATAGATTACATTAACATTACACTTCTTAATTAATCCTTTGTTATCTTAAATTGGTCTTTCAATTAGTGTATGTTGTTTTGGATAATAAATTTTGTTGATAAGCATCATTTTTCTGGCTGTTGAGGAAATACAAAGCTGACTGTGCTGGCTTACCCTTAGTGGTGAAGATGTTGGCTGATTTTAAAAGTGGGTTTTCTTTGCTTTGTTTTGGTTTTTTAATTAGATAAAGAGGGTTCAGTCTGGCAGCATAAGAATTCCATATTGGTTGGATTTCACTGATGAAAGTGTTCAACTTAAGTAGCCTCATCGAATCCTGCTTTTTCCAACAACTTGCTCCCTGCCTCCTGTATATGTGCATGTATACGTGCATGGATGGATGTGTATGCACACAAACAGGTACACACACCTATTCCCGTATGTTGAAGTCTGTCTGCTGGTTTTCGTCTGTCTTCCTAGTCCACAAGAATTGACAAAAATCCCAGGACAGTTCACAGTGGACTGGAACAAAAATAAATACAACAGAAAGGATTGTCCAGAAAGATTTGAGGGAAGTATAAAAAATAAGAGGCAAGTTATGTTCTGCAATGCATATTTGCACAGTTCCAGGTGAAATTAGTGAGAAATTGGCACACTTCCCAAAGCTATCGCAACCCAGAGACTCAGGAACTGCATAAGAAATAGCAAGTAGCTTTGAATTCTCTTGCACTGAAAATCTTATTTTACCTATCTCATTTGTGACCCTTTTTTTGTTAAAGAAGAATTGCCTTACTCTGACAAACCTGTTTCCCAAACAGGATGAACTTCCATGATGTACGATCTGTGGTGGAGAAGTTGGCTTCACAAGCTTTATGAGTGTCCACGCTGGAGGTGAATTAAGTGAAAGCAGTGCAGAGGAGCTTTGCAGCTGAATGCTGATGATGCCATTCATCCAGGAGACGTGAAACGAATCAAAGGTGGAAAGGCAAAGACCCGTTATGTAGAGGGTGTTTTGCCAGTTGAAGATCGGGAGTGGAGCAGGCTGGGCTTGTAGGCCCAGCTATGAAGAAGGCCTTGAGCCTAATCTACTTAGGGCCAGTCATCCACACTGGGGGATGTTATGCTTCTACAAACTACAGAATTTGTTAGGATTTTTTTAAGCCATCAGGCAAAACCTATCTGTTGGATTGCCAGCCTGTTTCCACTCTAGGAAGCTATGTTACAGAAAAAGTGAGGTCGTGGCCCTTTCCCACTCTTTTGAGGGAAGTATGTACCCCATAAGGTGTTGGTACATAGACCTTGCTTTCTGACCTCCACTGAGGCTGTTCATAGAGAAGAAACTATAATCCGACTCTCAACTTTAATCTCCCCTTTAATTTTGAAAAATGCAGGAGGGCTATTTTTATTCAAGAAGAGATAAAAAACTAATTTGGAGGCTGGAAGCCAGTCCCTGCTGGAAAGCATATATAGTGTCAATTATGGTACAGATGTGCTAGCCCTCATTAAAATTTCTGCAAGAATTTACAACTTTGATTTTCTTTTTTAGTTGTTACTTCCTAGTTATTTTTAATCTGCAATCCTGGTTTTTTGTGAGGTTTTGGTTGGTTTGGGGGGTTTTTTTATAAGAATTTAAGTGTTGACAGCTCTGGAACCTCTTCAGAGCATCACTATTTTCTCTGCCTGTAGGATTAACAGCAGATTAACTATGATTGGACCTTTTGTTGTTGTTCACAGGTGGTGTTGGGTCATTTTCGGATCATCTATTCTCAGGATCAGGTAATGATTAGCTGCCTTACACTAAGGGATTGCATTTACACTCCTTAAATACAGCTCTGAAAGGGCTTTATGCAGTGCCTGTCCAAAAGGGAATTTAGCTGCACTCCCTACTCAGGGACCTTTGTACTTTTCCGCATACAGCCAGAATAGCGTCAAAACGGGGGTGAAAAATGGCTCCTCAAAGCCAGATTGCTTTGCTTTGTACCTTGTTTTGTAATATAGCATTCATCACTTGCGGAGCAGAAGGTGAGATGCAAAATCTGTTATTATTGCTATTGGGGAAGCAACTGCACTAACAAGTTGCAGTGTAGTGAGTTTCAACAGTAGTACATCTCTTACGCTTTTGTTAGCAATCTGCAAAAGTATCCGAAAAAGCTTGATGCAAAAATTACTGATTTTGTGAGATTAAACCATTTCTGAGATGTTTGTATGAAAATAAAACTTTCTATTTTTCTTAAAAAGTAGAAAGCAAAAGCATTTCTGAATTATCTAAAAAAAATATTTTTAAGATCTTGTTGGATGGTAAATTTAGAAAATGATAATGATTTTGACAGTTGCTGTTTGCTCTGAAATTTGTTTTTAAGCTTTATGCTCTTGCACAGCAAGTAAACTATGTCTTACCTAGCTCCGGTTGTCACTGGCAGAGCCAGCTATGGGAGCATTTGGCAGGAGGTGTCTGTCATTACATGAAAGCGAAATGAAAACTGAACAAAATTAAAAGGAAAAAAATGAAATCTAAATTAAACAGTCAGTAAAAAATGCTTCATTGAAAAGTCTGTCTGATAATTATGGAAACGCAATTTAATTTATTTTTTTTTTTATCTTATGTGTTACTTAGGACAGACTGGTGCTGAGCCAGAGGTGACTATTGCACTTGGGAGGCTCAAAGGGAGACAAACAAATGTGAAGGGGACAGACAGACTGGTAAACGTTTTCCTTGGGATTCCTTTTGCAAAAGCACCCATCGGATCCTTGAGGTTTTCCGCACCTGAACCACCTGAGCCCTGGAATGATCTGAGAGATGCAACTTCCTACCCACCACTGTGAGAGCTGTTGAAATCATTGGTATTTAGGATCTGCTCATGTTTGTCAGTGTTGTCATGTTTATTATGGTACAGAGGTCTGATTTTTCCTAAGGAGCTTGTATTGACTGGTAGAGAATATGCTGCTGGTACTGAAATATTTTGTAAAAACTGTGGCACTAGGAACCACAAAGAATTCCTGGGAAATTCCTGTCTTTGGAAATCACGTTTTCTCATTATACTGTGCTGAAATAATTCAGCTTTTTAAGTACAAGTATAGGGTTGTGCTTTTACAGGTTGCACCTCTATGTGTGCAATTCAGTCTGTAGGGCAAAAGAAAGTGTGTTCTATCGTTGTTACATTGTTGCTATTGCAGTATTATTACTAATAGTCACTCTTCCTTTCTTTTGTGAAGATGTCCTCAAGATCTGTCCCTGTTGAAAACAGCTGAAAAAAACTTTAAAGAAAAACACGTTCCATTCCGAACTTCTGAGGACTGTTTGTATCTAAATGTTTACAGCCCTGCTGGTTCAAACAAGAAGGACAAGTTACCTGTACGTAAAGCCATTGTACAAACTTGTGTCTTACAAAGTTTGTAGCTAATTATAGTGCTCCTAAGTCACTTAATTGCTTTTGAAAATGTGATGCTGCATTAGCAAAAATAATATTATTATGTAAAATTTGAAGACCACCAACCTAAAATTCAGGTCCCATTCAGCTTCTGTGATTTGGAGGTTTTAGTTCTCTGATGTTGTCTTCCTTTTTCAAATCAAATCATGTATAAAGCAATGTATAAAAGTGTGTCTCACCCTTTTTTCTCTAAGGTAATGGTGTGGATCCATGGAGGCAATTTTATATTTGGTGGTGCTTCTAGGTATGATGGTTCTGCACTATCAGCCTACGAGAATATTGTGGTAGTAATAATTCAGTACAGACTTGGACTCCTTGGATTCCTCAAGTAAGATGACCTATTTCTACAAAATGCTTCCTGTCATGTTCAAAGCATGGGTAGTTTTGTTTTCTAAATCACCTGAACTTCTATACCAACTTCCCACTGTTGCAGTGATTTAAATGTACATAGTTCACTGACATCAGGACTTAAGAACATTAAAAAACGTCCGTAAATTCCACTTGCATTGTAATTTGATTGTAGCCTTCTATCAAATCATAGCTGGGCTTATTTGGTTCTGGGTCAGATGTTTGTTCTTGCCTTTACTTCCATCCATTGGTGTGTAAAGCAAAAAATGCTTTCATATAAAGGCCAGGAATCCATCTGTGTATGGGTGAACAAACAGTAGAGGCAAGTAAGTCAGCGGGGCTTAGATCTGACTATGAAGGGCTTTAGGTCAGTAGGCTATACAGATCTTTCCTTGGCTGAATATGACACTTTGTACAAAATGTAAGTTGGTGAGATTTATTTTATTCTGATATTAGAACAGCTATTACTGTTCCTGAGAAGTTGGCTTATACCCCTTTTCTTTCAGTACTGGTGATGAACAAGCTCGCGGGAACTGGGCATTTTTGGATCAAGTAGCAGCTTTTCGGTGGATCCAAGAAAATATTGAACACTTTGGTGGAGATCCAGGATCTGTCACACTCTTCGGTGTATCTGCAGGATCTTGCTCTGTTTTTGCACATGTAGGCATACAGTAGATGTACTAAAAAGTAAAGTCTTAAAAACAAATCTTCAAAAACTCAGTGTAACATTTCATGCTTAATATGATTTTTTGAAGTAAGATTAATGTCACATTTTGCTATGTCTGGACACTTCCCCTGTAAGCACATAAAAATGTGTAATTCCCCACTGAATCCAGCAGTGTAGTGAAGCATAAAGTTGTGGGATAAGGACCTTAATGTAGAATACTTTCTGTGCTTCCCTTCTCGGCAGGTTTTATCTCCTTTGTCTAAGGGTCTCTTTCATAAAGCAATATCACAGAGTGGAATTCTACTCCCCCCTGATAAAGATTTACTTCTTTCAACAGACCTTAAGGTAGGCTTACTTTTTGCATTTTAAAGGCTTTATAACCTAAAATAGGGTATTTCTTACATCTGATAATTTCATTAAAAGAGAAAAGGGGAAAATCTGATTGAATATTATGGAACAACATTGATCAAATTTATTCTCATGGCATACTTATAAATGTATAGATTAGCATTAGGTAAATTCTCATTCAAATAGTCTATTTTCAATCTTACTGTGCTCATTTGGGTTGGAAATAGATTGTATAGTTATGTGATTATAGTATCTGTGGGTCAAGTTATGTATTTTCAGTTATGTACATGCCAAGCTAGATTTTATTAATAAATGAAACTTTTTTTTATTCAGTTATGATCTTTTATGGAGGGCCCTTATTTGAAGTAAATTAATAAAAAAAAAAAAAAAAACAAAAACCCTTTAAAATTAAATTCCTCTATTCCTTTCATTTCTCCCCCTGAAACAGCAGGTAGTAAGAATGTACATCTCTCATAAGTTGATTTTCAGAATTTTCTTGCCTTATTTGATTTATGTTGCAACCTCATATTATCTCCACAGCAAGGTTTGTTGTAGAACAGTGAATGGAAATATAGCAAGAAAGAGAAATATACCAAAATAATTTCACTTCATGATCAAACTGTAGTATTTCTGGTAAAATAAAATACTCAAAGACCCATCAAGCTCACCTAAACCAGCCCTTAAATAAAAACTATTAACAGTACTGCGTATAAGAATTTCCTGTTTATAAACCCCTGAAGGCCACTTCATAGCTAACAGTTCTTGTCTTTGTTAATAATTTTCAGAAAATTGCAAGTATATTTAACTGTGAGATGAACAGTTCACTCTCGCTGATAAACTGCTTAAGGAACCAGGAAGCAAAGGATATTGTCTTTAACAGTATGGTAGGTGAAACTTTACTTAGTAACAGATTTTTTTAATGGCACGCTCAGCCTCTGACTAGAGTTCATTGTTGGCCTGTTCCAAAGTTGATTTTTCCTAATTTTGTCAGAATACCCCCTAAATATTGAAATAATTTCATATAATTTCTCTTTAGAGTTTTCAGTGAAGTGTCACAGCACCTGTAAAGTTGTGAGCAAGACTCAAGCATATATATGTTTTGATGTCAGTTAGAAGCAGCACAGGATCAGGAAACCATTACATTACTCCATACCATGACCCAACCAGGCTGGTATTTCATACTCTTGTGCAAAACTGTAAATGTATGCTACAGTGGCTGTAGATACTCAGAATTCTTAAAGCCCCTTTTTTGCACTTGGAACATTAAATGTGGGCATTTTATTATGTGATGAAGGAAAAGAGGAAAATACTATTAACAAGTAATTTGGTCTTTTTTTCTCTTCCTTCAGGGAATCCCATTTCTACCCTTAGTTTTGGATGGAGTATTTCTTCATAAGCCACCTGAAGAGATATTGGCTGGAAAAGAATTTAATGCAGTCCCATTTATGATAGGAGTCACCAACAATGAATTTGGCTGGAATATTAGATCTGTAACTTAATGGCTATTCTTCATTTTTTTTTTGAATGTTTGTGTTAACAGGTGCAGGCAACTCTGAGAAGTTAGTTGCTGGTAGGGCACCTTTTAAGTATGGCCAAAAGGCTTTGTGTTGTTGGAAATATATACAAGGTAAACTTTGCTTGCATTATGATTCTGCAGTGGCCCAGAACCAGTTGGTCACAAAACAGTGAGACAGGCTTCACCCTGCAAGTTAAACTACATGGACATCCTTGGAACATCAATTTTATACAGTATTTTCTTATCCTATAATTTTAATCCCTCATCCAGTCAGAGAGGAAAAAGAATGCAACAGTCCAGGGCTTATTACTAAAAAAAACCAAACAATCCTTTCCCCCACAACACACAGATGTTACACACACAGTATTCAGGCTTGATACATAGAATGTTTAAAAATGTGGCATCAATCACCTTAACCAGCTTACCCCATACATCGTTGCAAACTCTGACTGCTGGTTATATCATTGCCCCTGTGTTTCTTGTTAGCATGCAGAAAGATCTGTCACTTGAAAATCTCATCTGGGGACAGAGTATGGGGATAATGTGGGTGTCTCACCCATTCATTCTCAGTGCATAAATTCTTTCCTGATACCCATGTACTCAATGGGTAACTCCAAAAAGTGAGCAGTTAATATACAGTGCACAAAACTGCAGGAGGTGGATTTGTGTCCTCTCTCTTCTTTGTCCTCTTCTCTTAATTTGCAAAGTATTCATGTTCATCTATGTAGTACAAAGCATTTGTTCTAATTCCACGTAGTAACTGTGTGTCTCGAGGAGTGTGCTGGTACTGACTCCAAGAAGACAAATGTAGAGTGAAATCTGTTCTAATTCATTTTGCAGACGGAAGAGTCATTTTATGCCATGCTCTAAAGGAGGAGGAGCATTACCTTACCTTTACTTCAAAGGGTTCAAACAACTGGATTAGAGACAGAGAGGCTGTCAGTGACTTTTAAGATCTGCCCTACCATAGGGAAGATAAGCCTTTGAGACAGAAGAAGCTTTTCGCTTCAATTTTTCCCTAATGTTTCCTAGTCTTACAAGTTTCTTAACAATATATGCTGATTTAAGGATAAACTACTTGGTATGAGTGGTTTATGTAGAAACCTTCACCAAGGAAAACATTTACTACAGTAAATACAAGCTTTTCAAGGCAGCTGCTGCATCGTACTGCATTTTTGCATATGATATGATGCTTCAAGAATAAACACCAGTATTGAGAATAAAGTGGAATAATGTTAAGTAGTTCTAATGTTTAAAAATACTGGAGAAGTTGAATGGTGCAAATAACATTCTTTTTTTCTGTGCAGACATCAAAAATACCAGGTTTGAGGGAAATAGGAGATAAAAAATCAATTACTTCAACTTTAGAGTTTTTACTACCAATGATGGTAAGAACTGTTGCATTAATCTAGTTTGAGAAGTGAAATTTCTTTTTAATGCATGGAACAGATTCGTGAATTTTGGTGTTCTCTAATTTCTTGCTTGAGTCATAGTGTTACTAAGACTTGAGGTAATTTTACGTTTTGGGGAGAGTCCCAGCAAAGCTGACAGGACTATGCTGTATGGGAGTTACACAGAAATAGGACTGAGTCAGTCCTGGGATTTGGGGAAATACCTTTTTCCTTCTAGACCTCTGAACCAACATTTTTATCTTATGTATTTGTATTTAGGATTGCTATAGTAGTGTTCCTAATCTTATGGTATCTGACAGCTAATCTCCTGGTTGATGGGTTTCAAGGCAGGATTTTTCAATATGTTTACATTAAATTAAAAGTAACTTTTAAAGTAGTTACTTTGCATTCCTAGTTTTTAAATATATCTTTCAAGCAGCAATTCTAACACTGAAAACGTAAGCTGTGTTTGGAGATCCCATGAGTCTTGCCCTGTAGTTTAATCGTAAATAATCTTTCAAGGACTCAGAGAATTTACTTTTGTTATTTACCATCTCTTTTCTCCTGAAGAAAACAGATGCCAAAGGTATTAGCAGGAGAAGTTGCTGGATCTTCATTGACTCCTATAGAGTTTTAACCCATATAAATCTGTTGCAAATTTGACCTGAGGTGGTTTGTTTGGTTTGGGTTTTGGTGTTGGGGTTTTTTTTTCCCCCAACAAAAGCCTGAATAGGTTTTATTTGCCATCATGGTTTCCCATCAACATGGGTGCTACCCTGGACCTTTGTGCCTTTGTGGAATCTCTGAAGTTTAAAAGATGACATTTTTAGTTGCTAATTCAGAGAAATAATTTTTCTTTTTGTTTCTTGTTTCCCATTTTTCTCTTAGGATCTAACACCAGAGTTTCTGCCTGTGATAGTGGATGAATATCTAGGAAACACAGATGATCCTGCTGAGCTACGGGACCAATTTCTGGACTTGCTAGGGGATGCAGGAATTGTCATGCCATCCATTAAAGCATTGAATTATCACAGGGGTGAGCTAATGAACATCAGTAGGATGTTCAAACCTTTTACTACGTGCTGGATCAAATGACACAAATGCTGTTGTGTAGGCAGCCCTTCTTGAGATTCCCACTGGGAACTTGATGGGGGTGCAGAGTGATAGAGGTCTGCAGGACTGTGTGAAGCAAGTGTATGTACTCCTTTATCTTTGTGCTAGTGTCTTGCACTTGTGCTCATAGTTGCAATATATTGAGAGCAGAGCATGATAACACAGGTAAATATTTGGTAAGTGAAGTACACAGGCTTAAAAATTTAAAAATATTAAAGCAACCTGGAATTTGTCCTTTGGCCCACTGCTGCTTGGGAAGTCAGCAGCTCTGTAGTCTGGAGATTTTCTGGTATTTAAGTATAGACAAGCCATGCCAAAATACCCAGAACTGGAAAAGAATTTGTTATTTTGTTTTCTGTAAGTTTTCTTGTGGTGAATCTTTCATTTTTTTTATGTAAGTGCTGTGAGTTCTTAACTTTGAATTAAAAATAAAAATATATATTTAAATGTAACATTATATTAAAAATGCCAGCATAAATCTTTGGGCATATTTAATATTTTAAGCATCTCTTCTTTAATTCTCTAAATGTTACATCTGCTAGAGTCTGGAGCTCCTGCCTACTTCTTTGAATATCAGCATCGGCCCACTTCATACTGGGATAGTAAACCAGATTATGTGAAAGCTGATCATGGAGATGAAGTTGGCTTTGTCTTTGGAGGACCATATCTGGCCGGTGATACTCAGCTACGTAGTAAGGAATAGAACATTCAATATTCACTTATAAATTGCTCTCATAACACTGGCATTATACTATTCAGTAATGCTACTTCCATTTTCACCAGACTAAAGTGCATATATTAACAGTGAGACCAAAGCATAACCCTTTCTCCTGTTAGAATTTGTTTAACACTAATTTACTGTCTCCTCCATTCTTCATCATGCACAGGTTGCTGTTTCTGAAGCACAGTAAATTACACGTTGTGAACAATCTAGCAAATAGGGCATTTGCTAGAAAAAAATCACTGTCACTATACCAGTACTGTTCATGAATTTGCCAAATAGCTTTGACTGAAAAATAAATTGAAGGAAAGGTCAATTAAACTTACGGGGGATTAGCAGAGTGCTTGGGAAGCAGGAAATCTAGGCTCTCTCTTCCTGAGGAATTTAAGCTAATGTCTTCTGCTTTCCGGGAAATCCTTTGGGCTGTCAGGCTCCAGAGAATGGGGGACTTGGTCTCTTTTGTGGATAGTGGTCCAGCTGTGTTGATTAGAGCAAGGCTTGAAATTCCAGTGTTTCATTTTCTGTGTGAAGATCTAATGGTTAGATTAAAGACTATTTTCTTCCATGACTCAATATTTAAGCTTTTTATTCAAAATGGAACTGGTCCATTGAGGAAGGATTAAGGGTGTACTCCCAAAATTGCCTTTGCCTTGTAAATTTGGGGATTCTCATAGGATTCTGGAAGTTCTGGTTCCTGCAGGCAGAATCCCACATTGTTTCAGTCCAAATGAATGTGCCAATCATTGAGCCGTTAGGTACAAGATGCCACATCCTCAAGACTATTATGAATCCAGCAATTTGCTTTAATGGCATATGCCTAAAACAATAGTACTCGGGATGGAGTATTTTCTTTCCCATGAAACAAATTAGGAGCAGTTCTTATTTTGACAAAGGAACACAGAAATTCTACTTATTTTAAGTGAATTCACCATTTTTTATGCTTTTATTCTTGCCATTTGTACAGTAGTTCGTAGTCTGTTTCAAAGCCTGCATAAATGAAAGTATTTCCTTTTACTCCATTGACCTTTGGAACAATTCAGCTATGTTGTTAAAGCATTTGTTAATCTGTTACTAGAGCCTAAGCAAAATATAAGATTTTGCTCATATTTTATGTATATATTTTTTACTTGTTATCCTACACTAGAAAACACTATACAGTTCTTTTTCTGTTTGCCTGAATTTACTGAGAGCATTAAAATAGCAAATATTTTTCTTGATGTATTGAGATGCATTTGTAACTAATAACACACTGTAACTAAAATTATTTTCACCTATATTTCACCTTATTTCCTTGTACCCTGATTTGTAGAATAAGGATAATTATGCTAATCTCATTCATAAAGTCTGCTGAAATCTTCTATTGATGATTGCTGTATTACTGACATATTGCAGGTACAGTGCCTCGGTTGTGATCAGTAAGTTGTTACAACATATTCACAGATTGAAATGCTGCTTCTGTAGTAGCAATGTTTTGATTTTTGCTACACACAATAATTATTTTGTATTTTTTCTCTCAGGTGAAGTTACAGAGGAGGAAAAGAACCTTAGTAGAACTCTAATGAAGTACTGGGCTAACTTTGCTCGAAATGGGTAAGACTCATGAGATTCATTACACATATTACTGGATTGTACTGACTCCAAAGTGAATTAGCTGTTTTGTTGATTCAGTCTTAACTGCTGTGATTGAATTTGCCCCCCACAACTGAAAAGGGCATTCACTCTTTCTTTCTTGTTTACAGAAATCCTAATGGGGAAGGTTTGGTTGACTGGCCATCTTATAACCTAAAAGAAGAATACTTACAGATAAATCTAAAACAAAAGAAAGCCAGAAAGTTGAAAGAAAAGAAGGTAGACTTCTGGAGAAAGCTGATGTTGGAAAAGAGAAATAACAAAAGAACAGAAAACAAAAAGGTTAATTCAGAGTTATAATTTACAGTCTAAACATGCACATAATAGGCAAACTATTAGGATGTAAAAAAAAATTACTTAAAATAATTTTGAGGATAAAATTGTGTTTCCCTTCTTTTCACCATTTCTTCACAGTTGTCATACTTGCAATTATTCACTGTAATAATTCCAACTGATCTATTTCCCTTTTGTGATCCCCGTCTTCCTGGCTTCATGTGTACAACAGAAGCCTCACAAAACATAGGTACCAGATTTCCCCACTGATCAGGTTTTTCTGTTGCTTCCCCATGACTGAAGACAGAATATAGCAGCAACATTGTTTTAATAAAGTGAAATCAATAAAGACTCGATCTGCAAGTAAAACTGTCTTTTGATGTCAAGTGTATCAGCAATAGTACAGAAGTTTTGGTCTGATTTAGATACAGAAATGTCCTCTGTGGGGGAAAAAAATGAATTAAAAATGTTCTGCTTTATAAGTCAGTTTTACAACAGAGGTAATATATTTCTGACTGTTGTGACACATAAGTGGTAACAGTAGTCCTGGAAGTAAGACGTCTGTCAAATACTAGAAAAGGGAGAAACAGTCTCCAGTATCCACAGGTTCTTTTCTTTTAAATTTAGCAATAACTCCTTTAAAAGGATCAACATAGGTAACATTAGTTTCACACTTTCTGTCTTTTCCATGGTGCCTTGCATTCTGCTCCAGGCTGTTCTCTGTGCCATCAGTCAGTTCCAGATTCTCTGTTTGCACTGGGTCACAGGCCTTCATTACTAGCACTGGAGAGGGGTTCATTTACCAGAATTATTCCAGTGCCCTTACCAGCTGATATGCACTTGGACTGCCAAGAACAAGTCTTGAACATCTCATTTAGGTGTTGTCAAGAACTTCTTTCTCTGCTATGTCTTGTTTGTTTCCTATATCTGGCTCCTAGGCTGCTCCAGCTATCCCAGCCATATTCCTGACCTTCCAGCAGTGTTATGCAGCTCCATAGATCCTATGGGGCACTAGGCATCTGTTTCCCACTTCTTTCATCTTGCCTCTGTATCTCTGGAAGAATTTAAGATTGTTCATAGCTAGTAATGTCCTACAGCAACTAACTGCCCATCCCTGTTTTCTGAATGACTTTGTTGGAAGGAATAGGGTGGGATTTCCTACCTCTTTCTGCCAAGATTCTGTTGCCAATCAGAACTCAGGAGGTAGGGTTAGACTGTTAGCACAAGTGCTGTTTTGGTAAGTGGGAATTCCTGCTAACCATCTGTCCCTTCTCCTTTGTTTTAGCTACCATGTTTTGTGAGGTGAATATAATCTCAAAATAGTTTTGATAGATTTTCATTGTACATGCAATTCCCCTGAGGTCCTGTACCACTCCCTTTAAAAGGAGATAAACAGGCAGCATTGTATGTATATGCACAGAATATATGCTTATATTGTAAATGTACGCAGAGAACTGCAGTGGAACTGACTTATGCACAGGCACAGTGCTAAAAATAAATCACAGTGGAAAATATCAAAAGATTTTACTCAAAAGATTATCTGCTTAGGGGTGAGTGCTCTGATATTCTGTCCCATCCCGGAGATGTCCTGATGTGAGGTTACCACATGCTAAAGAGAGTGTTAAAGCTGTCCAAGCACTAGCTTCATAGGCTCTAGCTCTAAGTTTTATACGCTCCAGCTTCACTGAATACTCACCAGGGGCTGAGTTAAAAAAAAACAACTGACCCTTTTTTTAAAAATGCAGATTTCTAAACATTTTTATCACACATACTTGAGGTAAAATGTAATTGTGAGCTCTTATGCAAGTATGGGCCTATAAATGTGATATTTGTCTCTATTTTTCAGCTATCGAAATCAAGAAAGGTAGCAGTGCATTAAAGTATAAAGAGGCAAATGTCATCATATGGCAGGATTTTTTTTGATTGATCCCTCACTTATGCATTATTCACTGATTGAGGGTAAGCTGCAAAATTAAATGCCAAACTGGATTCAAGAATTCTACTTGCCAGGTATGTAGCACTGTCTCCAGATTCCACAAATTTAATCTATGTCACTAGAGTAAGAGTTTCCACATTTACAGAGCATATAGGTCATGCTTGTAGATCCACACAAAGTATCTACAGGCAAGACTGTAGGGATCTAAAATCCCATTTGTTTATCATCTTATTGTAAGTAAGATCGGCAGAGTTTGCAGAAACTGGTTTGCACTGGTAACGTTTTCAGAATGGCTGTTTCTCTGGCACTGTGGATGGGATATGGGCCAAGACATTTTGTAGAATGGGTACTTGAGAGAGAAGTAGTGAGTAGAATAAAGATTGAGAAGTAAGGCTTGGAACATAGAATAGTAAATGAACGGGAAAAATAAAGGGAAAGCAAATGGGAAAGGATAGAGTTTAGTAAAATCAGTAAAGATCAGGAGATAGAAAATAAGTTGTTTATGGAGATAAATAAAGTTTGTTACAGCAAAAGGAGAGAGCAGCAAGCAGAGTACACAGCATTTAGCTTTGTAGCAAAGGACTCCTCCTGTAGTTTGCGGGTCACAAGTGAGTCGAGGCATGCATGACCATCAGGATGGAAGCCAAGTCACAAGCAGGGATTCCTGTAGTTCCACCCCGCATGGAAACAGTTTTCCCATGCCAGGAACCAAAGCAGTCCAAGGTAAGAGGAGACAGAGAATTTGCAACAGTATTCAAGCAGGCAAACAGGAGTACAGAGTTTACTCCTACACAGTACTTCTGCCCTTGGCTTCTAGGAAACCTTTATCACACAGAAAAAGGTAGAAGACAGCTTATGCTAAACTCCATCACTTGTTCCCCAGGCACCTGTTTGTATTCACTGCATTTGACATCTATCAATACAGTATAGACTGCATGTTCCTAACAATGCAGAATAATCCCAGGCCAGTTCTATAGACCTTGAGTGTCATGAACTTCACTCTCGAGAAACAAGAAAAAAGTCTTCCAGAGAACATCTGTACAGCTATAAGAATTCTGCAATGAAGTTACTGTCAACAGTGTTTTCTTAGAAGCGCAAATGTGCGGGGTTATCCCATTTGCCAACGCATACTGTGCACTAACCATACACTCAGCTGCTATGCACACTAGTGTAGCATGGGCATTTTTAACGGTGTAGCTGCTGCAGCACAGAGCTCAGTACAGAGGGCAGGAGTCTCCTGATTAGCATATTAATGATATTCAGTATGCACTGGATATGTACATCTGAAGCTACCTGCCAACAGTTTGCTCTCTAAGCAGTTCAGTTTGAAGTTGACTGGGATTTACCTACAAGGGCTATAAATCACACCTGTGCAGATATACTTAGGAAGATTTGGAGTAAAGTACAGAAGCACAGCCATAGTACACAGGACTACTGGGTGCATAATATATGTGCTGAACTAGTTTAATGACTGTGGGTCTTTACGGCCCACTTAGTTGAAAACAAAGGTGCAAGCCATAAATTAATCTGTAGAAATGCTGTCTCTGAGAACTGAGAAATCTCGTTATGTAAAATTGCAAAACAGCCTTTCTGGGGCAAGAGCTACTGAACCTTGCAAAAAAAAAGAAAAAAAGGTGGAGCCCAAAGCTTACCTAAAACTAACACAACCTCTTAGTTAACATGGACAGAAAATCTTTTATTTCTATTCAGCTGTCTCTTCCCTCTTTTTCATATCATGCTCCAATGACAGATATGAGTTTGCAGAAGTCCATAAAGCCTCCTGATTTTTCAGATGTGTTAAATGTATAGTTACCACCCAAATCCTTTAACGTTGTTCCCACGCTACAAAAGCTGAGAAATAATCTCTTTAGTGTTGAAAAACTCGTGTATTGTGTTAGATACCAAACAAATGTCCCCAAACATGCAGGACTGAGTGACGCGTGGCGTATCCACCCTGCAGGAAAAGATAAGATTTTTCTAGTGTTGTTCTTGTCAAAAAAGTATCCTTTTGTAAGAATAAAAATCCCTCAACTTTTACTTGAGCAAAAGCACGTTTTTTAGGAGTATTGTTTTGGATTTTGCTCTTTTGGCTATATTGTGTGTTCCTCATGTTGAGCTATTAATACCAAAATAAAGTAAACAGATATAATAAAGTAAAAGTGTAGTTCCCTTCCTGGTCTCCCCACTGTGTAGCATGAGGAAATCCTAACTTCATTGTGAAAGATGGTAGTGTTACAGCAGCAGGACGGATCTCCGGGTGCAATGGAAGACTGTTTTCCAACCATTTTAAAGCACACGGTTGATGGCTGAGGTTTCGTGAGTAAGACTTATAAGGAGCACTAGGGAGCCAGTATGAAACCCGTGGGGCCACTCTGCAAGGCAGGCTGTCCCCTTCTTCCCATGCTCAGCTGGGCTGCCCTGCGCTCCCCTCAGCGGGGCGGCTTACGGGCAGGGCAGTTCCTCTGGCTGCCCACAGCTAGGTTGGCTCACAGCTCTAGTGTTGCTTTTCCTAATCGGTGTTTGCCTTGCGTAACAGTGATACTTAACAGATTATATAAGGCAATGCACAGAGGCGGTAAATATGTGACTAGCTTACAAAATGGCAACTGGAAAGGACACATCGCTGCTGCCCTTGATTCTTGCTGTCGGGATCACAGCACTTGTAGCTACTGGTAAGCTTCAGAAGGGTTTTTACCCATTGCCTTCTGTAAAGGAATATAGCACATGTGCAGCTTGCTCACCTAGGGGAGCCCCAGCTTTATTGGAGGAGCTGGGCACCCAACCTTGCTGCATAGAAATTAAGTCTGAATAGCAAATAGTTGTTAATTTCTTTTTTGCGATCTGTTTTTAGTCATTTGTCTTATTTGCCTTTTTTGCAAATACAGGAATGAAATTCCTGTCCCAAAACCTTGTCTGCTGAGGCAGAGCAGACCACTGTACAGCATTTGTAATTTGCTATTGAGAACTTTCACACCGATCTTAAAATGAATCTTACCTAAATATAACAGTATTTGTATATACCAGACTATTTTCAGGTATGTTAGAAGCTTTTTCTTTTGGCTGTACATACTGTCAAGGGTCCAGAATATATTTTGTGTATCCACAGATCTTTTCTTAAACAGGAAATGTATCTGTCGGACTTCTAACTAACAACCTGGATCAAAAAGGATTAAGATCTGTATGCAATTACTAATGTGTGTGGATAGTAAAACAACACATATGATATATCTGAAGGAGATTATATGTACAAACCAATCAGAATGAAGGCTGAAATAATGTCAGCTCTACTGATTAGAGTTTGTTGAAGCCTTATGTATGAAAATGAATTGTTTAAGCAAACAAAAGGTGTATATTTAAGTAGCTAAAGCTCTTAGAAATCTGGCAATTACTTACAGATAGACCAATTATGTGATTTTGTGCTCATATCCCCCAGGACAAAAAGTAGGGCAACCAGAAGTGGTAACCAAATACGGGAGAGTCCGAGGGTACCGATTCAAAGTAGACGCAGCTGAGAGGAATGTAAATGTCTTCTTGGGACTTCCTTTTGCTAAGCCTCCAGTTGGACCACTGAGGTTTTCTGAACCCCAGCCACCTGAGCCATGGAAAGGTGTCAGAGATGCCACTTCCTACCCACCAATGTAAGACAATGGCAAAACCCAAACCCATTGATCTTTTAAATAATGTTATATTATATGCAATTCCAGGACACTGATGTACAGGGTAATCAAAAGCCACGAAGATAAATTTCTTGGTGCCATCTCGTTACCACCTGCAACTGTTACAATTAATGCATTTCTACAGACATCTTTATAAGCTGCTCTTTTTATTAAAAACTCTTATCTAATTGGCATCAGCGATGAACTAATATGGACCAGCACTTTGCCAATAAGGTTCTGTTTTGGGAGCATTTGGCCATTTCTTAGCAATGTTTATAAACTGTGTAGCTTTGGAGCAAAAACAGAAAGAAGCTGAGGAAATCCTGGAATAAAATATTAGAAGAAAAAAGCCGAATGAGTCACATGCTTAATAGGGCACATAAGAAATGCAGACCAATTCTAGTCTATATTGTAAAAGTCTTACTCCATTTGTACTACTCCCCTTGTTTAGTGCCTCAAGCCTAATACCTACCATTACAATATAAAAAGCTATTGAAGATGTAAAATAATTAATTTGCTTTTTCATTGAGGTAATTTATAGCCATATATATTTGTAAATATATTTCTGTAATATTTTGAAACATGCAAAATTATATCTGCATGTCACTCTAAACTGTGGTGCCTTTTTACAGATCTCCTTAATGCCAGGTCAAAGGAAGAAAATATATTACAAGTGAAAAAAAAATATTATGTTTTCTGTTTCCAACAATCTAGAAATGTACTGGAGATTGATTTCTGATTTGCACTTTATTGTGGAATTATGAAGCTTTGAGGTAGCTTTGAGGGTTTAGTTATTTCTGTTGCTTGTTATTTTTTCATTTATTCAGGTGTCTACAGGATAAAGTACAAGGACAGGTCTTTTCAGACATTATTACTAATAGGAAAGAAAAAGTTCTTCTCCAAGTGTCTGAAGATTGCTTATACCTAAATGTGTACACACCCATTTCTACAGAAGAACAGGAGAAGCTGCCTGTAAGCAAAATCATTATAAAACCTCTAGCAAAATTATTTTACAGCAAACCTACAACCTGTGCTATATGCAGACTCACAGGTGCAGTTCTGTAATGATGATCAAGTTACATGCTTTGCCCCGGTAAATATTTGCTGAGATTTAAAAGATATACAAAATCCTATTTTATTAATAAAATTTTATTGACATTTGAGCTAGGTAATGTTTGATTTCCTCTAAATAATCTGAAAAGTTACGGGCCACTGCTATAATGTAAGTATTTAATAAAATGAATGCCATTTTGTAAGATTGCAGGCCTCATATTCAAAAGACTTCTACCATTTGTGAAACGTAATCTGCATCAGGAGTGAAACAGCACAAAATATTACATTTTGGTTTATATTTAATTTTTATCACTGGGAGCTCTTATCTGTGCTGGGTTGTTTCTGGTTTTGTCTTTCCAGGTCTTTGTATGGATCCATGGAGGCGGATTAGTTTTTGGAGCAGCTTCATCATATGATGGTTCAGCATTAGCAGCCTTTGACAATGTGGTGGTTGTAACAATTCAGTACAGATTAGGCATCGTTGGATATTTTAGGTAAGATATTTTATCTAAATTTTTGCAAAGTGATTTCCAAAATCACATGTGCAAAGCCTTGTGAAGGGACATGCAGAATACTTGCTTATGCAAAAAAATTGTATGTTTCTTAATTACATATGCAACAGATGGGAACAATTTACAAGTCCCAGGTCAGCTTTGAAGTCCATTCTTGTTTGATTGCTACTCCAATCTCAAGACTTTCTCAGCCGTTTATTTTTCAGTTGTGTAGAGAAACTCTGTATAGAGAATGGCAGGTGATTTCTTTTACCACAGATTGTATTTTTTCTCTGCCTTTTTTCTTGCATTGAGCATTTGAATAAATCTATTATTTCTCTGCAGCACTGGTGATAAGCACGCCCGAGGTAACTGGGGGTATTTGGATCAAGTAGCAGCTCTTCAGTGGATTCAGGAAAATATTATACATTTTGGAGGAGATCCAGGATCCGTCACTATTGCTGGAGAATCTGCAGGCGGAATCAGTGTTTCTGCTCTTGTAAGACCACAGTAATATTGAATTTTAATTACTTAGGGGGAAAAATACCCACTGCCCACATTCATTTTTAGTACCTGCATGAAAGGTCAGTGAGACAAAAGAGATGGGTTTATAGTAAATGACATATCACAGCTTCTGATGGATAAAACTGTTCTTTTCATACCCAAATCTTGTAGTTCAGACCCAAAATGTTATTCCTCATCTACTAAATTAAATTCTAGGGTTTTTTTCTGCAGTGTCAAAACCCCCAAAAATTATCCTTATGAGAAAAGTCCTTAGAAGATGTATTGCCCATTTCCTCTTTGCTTTCACAGTCACTTGCACAAAGTAACCAAGGCAAATAGTCATGATAGCTGAACTAGACATGCATTTTATGGCCCAGTGATGATGTAAAATTTTTACATCAACACTGAGCACATTAGCTAAGAGGTTCTTCTTCTCCAGTCTCTCACAATTTGGTACAGATCACACAGTGAAACCAGGGTTCAACGATACATGTGATAAAAATTTCTTTTTCCTAAGCTCCTGCCCTCTGGCCAATAGTTCTTTATTCCCCTTCTACAGCACAGCCAGACTATCCTGGACACAGTTATATTCGATCCATATCTGGCTTGCAGTTCCATGAAGTCTTGGAAGCAAGATGCTATGGGAGGGGAAAAGGCAGGCATGAACTGCTTATCCCTGATAGTGCTGCCAAAGCCCTTTGCATAGCTGAACTATGATCAGAGGCTACAGAATAACAGTCTAATGACATTTGTTTTCAAAATGTTTTAAATGGCAATTCCTGATATTGAAATTCTAAGTCAGTGGTCAGAACACAATGCTTGTCATGCTTGTAATACTTGTTCTTGCTTTTTTACAGGTCTTATCTCCCCTGGCGAAGGGCTTGTTCCATAAGGCCATTTCAGAGAGCGGTACTGCAGTCAGGGTTTTGTTCACTGACCAGCCTGAGGAGGAAGCGCAAGTGGGTATTTTGTGGTAATTTTAATTATTTTTCCAGATAGCTTTGTGTATCTTAAACTGCTTATTCCAAAATGTAGAACCAGATTTTTTTTTCTTGTGAAACTACAACCAAAGTCATTTGCACACAGAAATACTGTCTTTAATAATACATGTGTAATGATGCTTTGCTTTTCAAATACCCAAATATCCACATACATCTGACTGAAAGCAAAAGACTAAGGAAGCAAAGAGAGAAGGCAAGGAAGAAGTGTGAAATGTAAAGGAATACTATAACATGTACTGTTTTCAAGAAAAGGTGAGCTATAGTTTTTGGCTGGAAAATGGCACCAGATTCTGAATACTACTCCCCTCCTGTTTGATGCCTATTGTGTGCAAATAAACAAGACTTTATTCAGTTTGAAAAGATCTGACTTCAACCCAATATTTTTTTTTTTTCAACTACAAGAAACAACTTCCAGGAACCTAGATTTGGTAATCTGGGATATAAAAGAGGCAACATTATAATAAGCTCTGTTTCTCTAATGACAGCTGTTACTCCACCCAAAAAGACATCATCAAGAATGGTATTTTGTGCTCATTGTTACAATCTACATGGTCACATTCTGTTGGTGCATCACACTAACTCCTTTATGTCATCCTGCCTTCTCAGCCTAGCATGTTATTTACCAAAATGAGTATCTTGGTCTATTTCTGTATCAAAATATTTTGGAGGAGTATGTTTTGTCCTTGTGCTCAGACCAAGTTTGAAGGGTTATGAGGGCTTCCTATTCTCTACCTCTGCAGCTGGAACATGTCTGGCTTCAGTGATCCTTGTGCAGAAGTTTGGACTCCCCCCTGCTGGACTCTCAGGCTCAGTGGCTCATAGAGCCTTCTATGGAAGTATATGAAAAAGTGAGTGTTTGTTTTTATTGATTGCAGAGAATTGCTGCTGCCTCTGGCTGTGAAAAATCCAGTTCAGGTGCAATAGTTGAATGCCTAAGAGAAAAAACAGAAGAAGACATAGTACAGATAACACTAAAAATGGTAGGTGAAATTATACTTCTTGCACTTAAATGACATGTCAAATTTTATCATAACATAGTAGGCTGTTTGTGTGTTGTAATGGTAGGAAAGCTTGAAGTGAATGTAACAAATGACTTTCTTGCCCTTTTCAGGATTTGACAGCACTGAAGCTATGTTATACCTCACCTGAAAATTGTGAACAGGTTACTTCCCTTTCATTCTGCATGGACTCTGAGCTACTTGTGTTTTGCTGTCATGCTCTACCAGGGGGAGGAAAAGAGTGTATGAAAGAGTGTATGAAATGTCACGGTTTCTTCTGGAGAACCTGAAAATTAATTAATATAATATATCATGTCCTACTTAAAGTTTCTTATTACAGTGCAGGCTTCCATGTTCCTTTGCCGTTTCAACACAGAAGTTTTTCCACTACTACTCCACACATCCATAATAGGATTGGACTAAGAAGAGATGTAAATCGGACATCAACACCTAAGTTTCACGAACTTTAAAAATATAATGCTAATCTTCACAGAATCTTCTGCATAATGCAGAACATCTGTCAGAGAAAATTTAGAGATGGCTTGAATACTGTTACTTCCTGTATTTTCACTTGGCACTTAATTTGTTTTGCTTTGGAAGTACAGTAAAAATCTGAAATTTTTTTTCTAGAAGCAAAATTCATGTATTAATGAAGCTTGCTTTTTTTTTTCCCCTCCAGTCTTCCCTGTTCATCAGTGCATCTGCAGATGGTGTATTTTTTCCAAAGAGTCCCAGGCAATTACTATCTGAAAAAATGATCAATGCAGTTCCATATATAATAGGAGTAAATAACTGTGAATTTGGATGGGTACTTCCTATGGTAAGAGACTTACAATGTCGTTATTTCTGTATCATTTTGTTAATATAGATTTTCTAATAAATATGATTCTCTGTGTCATGCAGACAATGAAATTTCCTGCTTACACAGATGGTCTGGATGAAGATGTTGCACGTCAAATTTTGCAGAGCTCCTTAGCATTATCACTGAAGGTAAGAGACCATTTTCAGAATAACCCAGTGCTGCTTCTTCACTGGTCTGGTTCTATTTCTACTCCTGGAGGGGCATATTTTGAGGCAAACTTTGTTCTGTTTGACAGCTTCCTACCATGGGGAGTAACTGGCAGCAGACATGGTGTATTCCTGTTGCCACTGGCGACTGAAAATACACTTTAAATTTCTATCCTAAATGCCCCTCTTCTTTATAAGGAGTTCTGTGGAAATCCAGGAGTGATTCAGGTACCTAAACATACATCTCTTGTGACATTTTAGATACCCTAGATTTAGATACCAGCAGGTATGGCACAAGACCTACAGAACACACTATTCTGAAGCAGTAGTTGGAGACCAGAAAGGATAACCTGAGATGTTTAAAATGGCACTGAGAAACCTATGTTTAGGTGTCTTGAGTTTTTGCTTCCCTGTAATTTACAAACCCCTTAGCCTTCTGGTTCCTTTGTGCTCTCCTGAAACTACTAAATGTAGAAAAATGCAGATTAATAGGTAAGAATTAAGGACTTTATAAACATGGTCAGTACTTGCAATGGATCGTTCAGTGTCACAGACATCCATCATGAACTTGGAAAGGCAGAGCCTGGGCTTGTTCTGAAAGGGAGTAAATTATAGCCTATAGCCGTCTACAACAATAAATCAGTTTTATGAAATCCAACAGGATTTCTTTTCTCTTATGAGGGTTATTTCCACAGAAGGGAGAACAGACTATCATGTTCATTTATCAGCATCTCTATCTGATGTTTAGATAAAGATGTGTGATCTTTAGATCTTGTAAACCTCTTTTCCCTGAGAACGTCTCTATCCGGTAGCTGTGTAACTCCCAGTTCTGAGCTCTGAGCCACACTCTGGCACAGCTGAGGATTTTATCTGAAAGAAGGTAGTGTTTGGGTTTAGCCAGAGATGTGTGGATAGCACACTCAGTTAGTGCTGTTGCTCCTTATAATATCCATCATCATTATAAGAAGTATTTTTGTTGTCCATTCCAGGGTGTTACTTCTGAAGTTGTTGATCAAGTATACGATGAATACATAGGGAATGCAGAAAACCGTGCTCAGGTGCGAGATGGCCTTCTTGATGCAATAGGAGATCCTTTGTTTGTTCTTTCAGCCATTGAAGTGGCTAGATACCATAGAGGTGAGTCTCTAATTCAGCATCTATTAGAAGAAATGTAGAATTCCATCCTGGGGTGTGTTTATGGACAGTATGCATCACACTTCATTATTCAAAGAACAGGCAGTGGTTTAATCTTATCAAAATAGCTTGTGATGGAAGTTTATCATCTTTGGTGGCAGGTATTTTCAGCTCTCTTCTGTATATTTTCTACTAGATGCTGGCAACCCAGTCTACTTTTATGAATTTCAGCATCGACCAAGTTCAGCGACAGGTGTTGTACCAGAGTTTGTAAAAGCAGACCACACAGATGAGATTGCGTTTGTCTTTGGAAAGCCATTCTTAGCCGGTGATGTATCCATGCTTACTAAAGTATTCCTTTTAAAACATCATTATTATTAATTTTACTTACTGGAGGGCTTTTAAGATAGAGTTTCTCTCTTAGAAACATTGAAATCAACATAAGCATTTTCTGTCTTTAGTAGTAGTTACTTTTCATGAAATCATTCATCTGCAGTTCTCTCCTAGAGCTCTGCTCAGGTGACCCTCCCATAGCTCAGAGTAACAAGTAGAACTGATTACAGTTTATTGGAATTGATATAGCTGCTACTTTTTTGATTATTTAGTTTTTAATGTTGCCATTTCTTCTCTCACTTTGCAGGGCATGCTACAGAAGAAGAAAATAAACTCAGCAGAACTGTTATGAGATACTGGACTAACTTTGCTAGAAATGGGTGAGAATCATAATGCTAATTATAGCTCAAGTTTCATCTGTGCTGCCTGAAACATGATAGCAATATTTCTATCATGGTTCCTACCAATTTGGCAGAATTTAAGATAAATATTGAAGCAAATTATTTCTATTCTTAATGATTGCAAGGAAAACCTTTTAAATGAACCTGCAGATGAAAAAAGAAGAAAAAAAAAATCCAAGATCTATTATTCCATCTGCAATGGAGTTTTAGATCCAAAAGTAATGGCAATTATTAAATGTTTGCTATTCCACTGATGAGTATTTTGATAAAAAACATCCAACTATTCAGGTATTAGAATCACATAACCTGAGCTCATATTAGTTTTCTGAAATGCTCTCAGCCTGAGCAGCCAGAGCACAATTGATAGGCAAATGGAAAGATAACTTTTCATTATATTATTTCCAGAAATCCCAACGGAGAAGGCTTGGTCCATTGGCCTCAGTATGATCTGGATGAAAGATACCTGGAAATAGACCTAGTGCAAAAGGCAGCAAAGAAATTGAAAGAACGCAAAATGGAGTTTTGGACACGGCTCACAAAACAAATGATGAATGAAAGGAGAGAACACACAGATTTATAAGAGTTGTGGAGGGTATAGTTTGCTTTTAAAACCTGAAGTAAAGCCAAACAAAATTAGTTTGTCAGGATGCAGAGTTTAATAATCACCTTCTAACTCACTATTATGTAATCTGTTGTCATGATCACAGTGAAAGGAGAGAATTAAGGGAAATTTGGAACGTTTGTGGGACTAAAAATCGCTGTTTAATGAAGCAAGCAGAGAAAGCCCACAATCTCGCAGACTCAAAAAGACCACAGTATCTACCCAGTGGCTATCAAAACTGAATACTGCTCCTGTGAGAAGGGGGAATGAGGAAGAAATTGGCAAATATATTGAAACATGTAAGAAATTATCTATACAGAATATATCATAAGTGTCAGAATATGTTATATTCCACTCTTCTTTCAGGAGAGAATCATCAGTTATCATTCTTACAGCCTCTTTCCACTTTCTTTAATTGGAAATAGCTTGTAGGGAGCAGAGCATCCATCAGAAATCATCTGTGAGATGGGCTTGACTTCTCAGAAATGAGGACAGAAAATCTCCACTTGTTTTCTTGTTTTGTAAACTGTTATAAATAAATGTTGCTTTTGATTTTTTGGATCTTTTATTTTACTTAACTGATCTAGACTAATTCCAAGAGGTTAAATCACACCCAAGAAGCCAGAAATGTGCCCAGATTCTTTCTTCAACCTAAAGGGTTTCAGATATAAATTTTCCAGCTTTCTTTGCAGGATCTGAATCTCAAGGCTCTGGGGTTTTCATAGACTGTTCTGTGATGTGATTATCTGTTCTTCTACCTTTCCTGGCAAAAAAATTCACAATTCACTGGCTGGAGGGAGGAAGCATTGCTGGCAGGACAGACACCCACTGAGACAGATGAGAGAGCAAAGTATGATGATGTTCACTGCGTGTTGTTAGCTCAACAGTGCCCATGGGCCCACAAAGGGAGGACCTGCTGATGTGAAAAGCATGCGCCCTTCCTCCTTTCAAGGACACTAGCAGCTGTGACCACATTTTTGGCATATCTGGAATGCGTCAGGGCACACAAGCAGTGGAATGCCTTTTTTGCAAAGTTACATGACAAACAAGGTACGCTTGCCAGGCACAAAGGAACACACAACGTAAGCATCCAAGAATCTAGAAGAACTCTACTCCTAACAATAAACAAACAGCAATAAATCAGCTCTAACTACCCTCTTACCTGGTGTGGAGCTCACCCTCTCATCTCCCGCAGCATCCTACAGTCTGTGGCGACTCTTCCCGGGAGGGGCTGTCACAGTGGCACATTGGCAGCCCAAGTTCCTGCCTGCAAGTGTTGATTTCTTGAGGATGTCATCTTCTTCCTCCTCACCTCTGGGTTCATTTGGCCTTGCTTTGACACATCGGTGGACCTTGGGCAGTGTGATCTATACTGAGCCTCTGCCTGGCTATCCCCTTTTGTGCATTTTTTCCTGTAACTTGCGAAACCCACTAATTGTTACCATTACTTGCAAAGAGCCATCATTATGTAAGAGCTAATTGCAGCAACAGTTCAACCATACTGTTAGTTCCATCACATATTTCTTAACCCAACATATGGAGCACACTGGGTATTTTATTCCTTCCCCTGTTTTGATCTAAAGTAGCCTTTAAGTCTGTTATTGGTTGGTTTGTTGAATTAGTGTTTCTGTCCTTGTAGGTTCATGGAAATCATTATCTTAAACAAGATAGAAAAAATCCCATGTGTTTGTGAATGCAAAACCATAGGTGTAACTTCTGTGGAAAAGTGTCCTGGTTTCGGCTGGGATAGAGTTAATTTTCTTCACAGAAGCCAGCATAGTGCTGTGCTTTGGATTTAGTACTACAAGAATGTTGATAACACGCTGATGTTTTTAGTTGTTGCCAAGCAGTGCTCAGACTGCTCAAGGACTTTTTGAGCTTCTCCTGCTCGGCCAGGTGCATAACAAGCTGGGAGTACAGCACAGCTAGGACCCAAACTGTCCAAAGAGCTATTCCAGACCATATAACGTCATGCTCGGGGGGTTTAGTTAGTCGGTCGGTCGGTCGCGGGCAGGGTGGTCGCAGCTCGGGCTGTGTGGTCACGGCTCGGGGGGAGTGATCGCTGCTCGGGACGGGCTGGGCATCGGTCAGCGGGTGGTGAGCAATTGCATTGTGCATCACTTGTTTTATATATTCTGTATATTTTCTTACCATTATTATTATTATTATTATTATTCTCTCTTATTAAACTGTCTCTATCTCAACCCACGGGTCTTACTTTTTTTTTTCCTTTTCTCTGATTCTCTCCCCCATCCCACTGAGGGAGGGGGGGAGTGAGCGAGCAGCTGCATGTTGCTTAGTTGCCAGCCAGGTTAAACCACGACAAAAAGTGAGGCTCCTTATTTTATTAGGCACATAGGATACCAAAGTAGTTTCTGGCTCTGTGAGAAGAAGCGTTCTGTCCATCTGTCTACTTTAAAACCCCAAATATGGTATGCTTTCAAACAGTTGACAAAGGAATAATACTAGAGCCACAACATATAGGTTACCTTTAAGTAGCAGATTCTGACATTATGCTCCAAACCGCATTTTATTTTATATCTTTAATATTAATGGTCACTTGGTATAGATAACGAGTTTGGCTCAAGGCAACATATATATTAAATACAAATGTATGCACTGTGCACCTATATTTGAAGAAATTCTTAGCAGTATATATAGTTGATAATACTCAGCAAGAACTGCTGCTGCTGTTCTCTTTTTCACATTCTGCAATAGAACACAATCTTTTTAAAAAATGTATTAATTTTACATAATTTCTGTAATTGCCTTTCTAAGTCGGTGACCAAGGATGTTTGTTATGTGCCATTCCTGCTTCTCAGGTCACTTCTCCCCTGGAAAAGGGTTTATTCCATAGGGCTATCGCAGAGAGTGGAGTTGTAGATAGAACTCTGACAACCGCCTGTCCTGAAAAACAAGCTGAAGTAAGTAATTTAAAAATGTACATTGTTCCACATTTTAGTATGTTAATGGTACTCAGTATTATTACTGACCTTTTAATATTGTAGCTTTCCACGCGGTGATGCTTCCTGTGAAAAAAAAATCCATTTGCACACCCATTTATGATACTGCTTGGTTCAAACTTGCAAACACTCAGCATTGTGCATGCTGTTGTATCTTATTTATGTCACAGCTTCTACATTAAATATGCCTCCGGTCTTCAGCTGTGATGGAAGTGGAAGGAACTGGAGTTCTGCAAAACCACTTAGCATTCCCAGCACAGCGCAGCTGGTGACTGTCCACTGTGACTCAGTTGCTGAAGAAAGTACTGCCCACAGAGGAGTAAATAGCATAGTTAATGTAAGAAAATTGTCAGTCTTTTGTTACACTGATTGCAGAGAATTGCAACTACACTGGCTGAGAAAAACCTGAATCAGCTGCAGTGGTTCGGTGGTTAAGAGAAAAAACAGCAAAAGATAAACGTGACTCTAAAAATGGTAGCTAGTGCTGTACTTTGTTTTGTAAGACAGAATAAATCCTTCCCTAAGACTAAGATAACCTGAAGCAAAACCTTTCTATGACACTCGCTTGGCTTTTGCAGGACTTCACAACAGTGCACTTGAACAATAATACCACACCTGAAGAATCTGAACAGGAACATTCCCTGCCCTCCTTGAGGTCTGTTCTTACACGTTTCAGGGTAGGAGCGCATTCATCACAGGAATGTAAACGGAATGGCTATGAACGACGCAGGCTCACAAATACCAGGTAGGAGAGTTAAAATTACAAAAGTGGAGCTGGCCAGCTTTGCGCAGTTCTTGTTTTTGCAGCACTGACCTTTTGTTAGTAGCCGTTTTATCCCTTGTCATAATCAGTTTTTCAGTATTACTGTGCTGGCTTCTCAGTTCTTCTGCAGTCTTACCATGTAAGCTTGTTTTGACCCTGTTACTTGTCCAACCCTAAGAAGCTGGAGTTAGGAACTGGTTAACAAGTCACTCTCTGGCTTGAGCATTCAGTATTAATTCTCGTGTGGTACTGAAATTATATGAGAGAAACTCAGAACAAGGCCTGAAACTTAATTACCATTGACATTATATCTTATAACTAAAAATAGGTCACTTGCATGATTTCTTTAGATCAATGCTAAGAAAGCTGAATTATCTTCCCAAGCAAAACCAATATGTAAATAACAAAGGGGTACTTTTTTCTCCAGCATTCTCTCTTTATTGATGCAGTTGTGGACAGTATATTTTCCCTAAAAACTCATCACTGCCACTAGCTGAAAAAAGGATCAATGCAGTCCCATACATGAGTAACAAACCATGAATTTGGATTTCTGCTTCCAACTGTAAGATGCATATAATGCCTTTTATTTATACGTTGATTTATTAACTATTCAGGAACACAGGAGTTCACAGAAAACATTCTTTTTACTCTGCAGGTACTGAAATAACCTCCTTTTGCACAAGGATTGGACAAAAATGTGGCATTCAAGCCGAGTCTTTCATAGTAAGAGGCAATTTTAATGTGCTGATTGACTTTTGTCTAGTGAGGGTTGGTACCTCAGACCTGCACTAGTCCTTGCTTTGTTTCCCCCTCCATTTTCTTGGATGCAGACACTGCAGCCGAATTCCCCTGGGTACGGTGATGTCCTTGAACTAAGTGCCAGCCGGGGGGGTTTAGGCTGCAGTTCAGGCTCTGCAGAAGGTCCATCCCCCAGGGTCCCTGAGGCTGGTTCCCAAGCTCCAGGAGATGCTACACATATCTGAGGAGAACAACCTACCCCAGAAGGGAACGGAGCCATGAGCTTGAGATAATTCTGTGAAAACTCACACTAACATTATTCAAATTTTTGTTTTTTATATGAGTGATTTCCACATCTGGAAAACAGCAGGCATTGCTGACTGACAGTACCTGAGCAGGTATCAATGTGATTCCCCTTTGAGCTCCTGCAAACCTCTTGCTTCCAAGTGGAGCTTTAACAAGCGACACTGAAGCACCAGCTCTGAGTTTTGATTACTTATTTGTCTGCTAGACAATCCAGTGTACTTTTATGAATTTCAGCATCAACCAAGTTCAACTACATGTTCAAAACCAAACGTCGTAAAAGCGAATCATGCAAATGACGTTGGCTTCGTACTTGGAGAACCTTCCTGGCAGGTATCTGCGTTTGCTAGATATGACTTGTTTACTCATCATTTGTACTTGAGCACTGTTAAGGTAAAAACGTTTCTAGTAAGAAATGTTATTGTTGCAGAGTACTTGGACTGATCGCCTTCCGGGATCTCCTTGGCTGGGGTGGGTTTGGGACGCACCTTCACGCCAAGCCCCCGTGGCGCGGGCACGCCTCCCTCCAGCCCTTTCCAACGAGAAAGGCGCCCGGGCCGCCAAGGGGCATCGCCCGCCCGGCCCCTCCGCTGCCCTTGCCCCGGCCCCCGCAGGAACGAAACCTCGCGGGACCCCCGAGAGGCGCCGCACGAGCGCTGCTCGGCGGGGTAAGCTCTCACGCGCCCGCCTCGATACCGCACCCAGACCGAATCTCCCCCATTTGGCGGGGAACGGGCCCTGCCGGCAGCGGGGCCAGAGCGCCCGAGCGCCCCCTCCCGGCCGCCGCGCTCCGCCCCGCGCCCTGCCCGCCCCGCGCGCATGCGCACAAGCGCCTCCCCGCGCGCGGGCGGTGCCGGGGCGGCGCGGCCGCGGGCGATCGTCGCGCGTGTCCGCCGGCGGCCGCCGTAGCGAGGCGGGCAGGGCGGCGCTGCTATGGCGGCCGGGCCGCCCGTGCTGCTGGGGCTGCGCGACGCCGCCATGGTGGGGCCGTGCCGGCGGGACGGGCGGGCCCCCGCCTGGGCCACCAGCAAGCTGGGCGGCTCCGCGGTAGGGCCGGGCCGGGGCGGGGCGGCGGGCGGCGGCCTGCCCGGAGGGGCTGGCAGCCCGGGGGCCGGTCGAGGCGCCGGGCGCCCTCGGGGCGTCTCCAGCCGTGCCCGTGCTGTTCGTCTTTCAGGACTGGGTGCCCTGCGTGCGCCCGGGCGTGCCCTGCTGCGGGGTGTGCGGGCGGGCGCTGGCGCACCTGGTGCAGGTGTACTGCCCGCTGGAGGGGGCCGCCGGCCACCGCGTCGCCAACGTCTTCGCCTCGCCGGGGGGGCTGCTGGGGCACGGCCCGCGGTGGGCAGCTCCGCCGCCGCCGGTGAGCGCCGCTTCGGCCGTAGGGTTTTTTCCTTACGTCTCCTTTCTTTTTTTTTTTTTTTTTTTTTTACACGGCACGTTAAAGCTGGAAGGTGCTGCGCTCCCAGTATTTGCAGACGCAAGAAAAGGAAACGCAAGACCCCGGCGTGAAGCAGGTATGGCTAGCAAACAGCCCTCCCGGGCGCTGGCCTTTGGTTTGGCGCGCAGAAGTGCTGTATTGAGGAGGCTTTACAGTAAAAATGCAGCTGGGTTGGATGAGTTTCGTGCTTCAGTATGCTTGTTTAAGTAACCGTAGCCTTCCTCAAGAAGCTGTTCTGTATGCTGGTCTTGAGTCCTGTGTGCGGTCATGTGGAGAAGCCACGGTTGTGGAACTCTTGACACTGAGTACTACATGTCATTTGCTAGAAAATCAGCTTCTTGTTTTTGATCTATGTTAGGCCTGGTTTAAAGTGGAGATTGAAGTCCAACTGGATGGTCAAACCTGATATTTAATACTTCAGTTACTTGAGCTACCTAAACATTATTTTGCGACTTTAAATGATCGAGCTATACTGTTCAGGTTTGCATCTTTAAGATGTTTTCTTTATTTTCTAATTTAAGTAGATTTAAAAGAATTTTATCATCAGTTTTAACAAATCTGACTTGATGACTGTTTATGTACTTCCGGTATTCTTGCTTGTGAAGAAAACTGCATGTTGGCTTAAGATTGAAAGAGGAGGATGGGTATCAAACTAGTGATGACAGGCAGAAGGTGTTTATTCAGCTGGTGCATTTGCAATATGAAATTTTGGTCTGTGGTAAATGATCTTATAATCTGATGAAATTATGGTATTATCATTGTTGTTATTATTTTTCTCTTTGAGCTTACCTGTGGTGCAGTAACTGTGCTTCAGACAAACGTACCCAAACTAACTGTCAGTGGTCATGCCAGCAGCCGAGGTATGGCAACATGATGTACCAAGGCCATTCACAAAGCCAGGGAATTCCTGTTCAGTTTCGCCCGTGTGAGATGTTTTTTGCCATAACTGTGCTGCTATGAAAAGTAAATGTGGGTACGCTGGTAACTACCACTGTGAGGAAAATAAGCAAAACAACACTAAGCATTAAGTTAAGGTTTTAGTTTTCATATCTGTTATGGAACTGTATTTGAAGTTATGAGGGTGGCTGTTCTTGACTGTTATTTTTTCTTTATTTTGTTGGTTTTTTGGTTTTTTTCTTCTCAGAAACAAGAATTGAACTTTGCTGCAAAAGACTGGTGTGATGAAGCAGATGACTGGGGTGTCTGTGATGGAGCAGAATCTCCTGCATGTGCCTCCCTTCAGCTGCTTGGCTTAAATGAAGCAACGAGCAGCTCCGTGTCTAGAGAGGTGGAGTGTGTGTCCCAGTTCCAACAGCTTTGCTTGTCTGAAGCTACGGATGGGTCAGGTTCCCTGAATACACATCCTCCAGTCAGTGAGGGAATGGTAATGGCAATGTTTGGTTCAGCTCCTGTGTTTCAGCCCTTTTACATTAGCGTTGTGGACGAGGAAGACTACGCTGGTTTCCTTGATACAGATCACGCAGATAAGCTGTTGAAGGAGTATCAGCAGAGAGAGGGTGTTGATTTGGAACAGTTGATGTCAGAAAGGTGAGAACAGGTCTGGATTTCATGCTGAAACTGAAGCGATTATGTAGTTCCCTGTATACTAATTGATAATCTAAACCTGACTCTCACTAAATCTGAATGGTTTTTGTTTGTAACTGGATCCTTGACATGGTTTAACCCCAGCTGGCAGCTAAGCACCATGCAGCCACTCACCCTCCCTGCCGCCCCCAGTGGGATGGGAGAGAGAATCGGGGGGAAAAAAGAAGTTAAAACCATGGATCGAGATAAAGACAGTTTAATAGGACAGCAAAGGAAAAGAAAATAATGATCATATTCATGCTAAAAGCATATACAAAACAAGTGATGCACAATGCTACTGCTCACCACCCAGTGACTGATGCCTGTCCTGTCCCCGAGCAGCAATTGCCATCCCCCAGCCAACTCCCCCCAGTTTATATACTGAGCATGATGTCGCATGGTGTGCAATACCCCTTTGGCCAGTTGGGGTCAGCTGTCCTGGCTGGGCCCCTTCCCAGCTTCTTGTGCACCTGGACCGTCAATTGCTGAAAGCAACCAGTGTGGTTTAAACAATACCTTATGCTAAATGGCATGAGTTTATATTGTGACATTTGATTTTTTTTTTCTTTACAAGGCTAAAGTTTTTCTTATATACCAATTGCATTTTTAAGAGTTTAATTATGTAGGGATTTTGACTGGAGACTGGGGTGATGGTAAGACTCCTGAACAGTTTGTAAAGGTTGTCTGAAAAACAACTTTTGAATGTAACTACTGAAAATATTTTCAATATTAACTTAAGTGATTACAGTGAGCACTTATATCCAGTCCATTTCTCTTTTGATTATATTAACATGTACAGTGACTTTTCCTGAATTGTGAACAACATTGAATTTTTTGGTAACTAAAGCTACCGTCAGTTGCAGAACCTGCACAGAACACCTTTTAGTAGCGATGTTCCTGTTGAATTTTGTTGACCTTTTATAGAACTGTAGAACTTTAATTACACTTATTTAAAAATTTAAACAGACAACATCATAATTTAAAAACTAGAAAAACAGAGACGTTACTAAAGAATTTTTTTTTTTAAGGAATAAGTAGTATCTGGTGGATTTGAATCTCATGTAGTAGTTTGAAACACTGTTAGTACTTGTAAGCCACCAGAAATCGAAGAACTAGAAGCAAAATGTTCACCTGCAACCTCTAACAAGAATTGCCTCTTAATTAAATATGCATTGTTTTTTTCAGTGTACTTAGTATAATTTAATGTGAATGTATAGTAACCATTGCTTATTTAAAGCATTCATATCATACTGAAAACCTTATTGGAAATTTTGTTCCTTTTCCTGTGTTCTTGTAGTTTTGCAGGTGAAGGTGATAATGAAAAATATGAGAAGAGTGAAGTCAAAAGCAGGGACCACACATTCCATAAATTTATGAAAAGAATATCTGTGTGTCGTGAACAGATTCTAAGGTATGGTGATCATCTGGTTGTAACAGGGAGGTACAGAGCATAGACGTGGATTGCTAGTACATCAAAACAAATAATTTAATTGGAAATAGATGTATATTTTTGTTTCTTAAAAAAAAAATGCTAAGAAGGCTGTTACTATGCCTGTGTGATCAGACTTAAGTCCCTGGTTGGGCTTTTTTTATACAAAGTATAAGTAGATGTGAAGCAAAGCGGTATCAGAGACCCCAGATCTGGCTATGGAAGACTTTCTTCAACATAAGACCTGATGAGAACAGACCCAGATTGTCTTTGAAGACTCACTGAAATCCAGGCATAGAGGTTTTCAAGAGACAGTTTTAAAGCGAAAGTATAATACACAGCAGTATGCTGTTGTGATAGGTTTCCAAGGCTGTCTGCTCCTCTGAAATTTTGTAACCTTATTGTAATTGCTTATATCTCAGTCCTTGAGATGTTACTGAAGTAAGAAATGACTCATTTTAAAGCCTGAGTTCTTCTGCAGCTTATTGTGATTGCCCCTTGGGACCCTGCAGTCTTCAGTTCTTGTAAGTCTGTTGCTTTTCCTAGAACAAAAGCAGATTTCACCTCTGAGCAGCTACTTTCCCAAAAGAGGAGTTAACTTTGAATGAAAGTGTAACAAAGAGTTCAAATCATAAATTATTCATAGTACCAGATAATACACATGGTTTTCATGGATCGTACCAAGTGTTAGTTTTTAACTTCTTTGTTCCAGAGAGTCCAGTGCAGCCTATCTGGTCAAGCTGTCTCAGTGTAGTGACAGGACCTTTGTTTATTCAAGTTTCCAGAACCAGGTAGAGCTAACAGGTACCTTTTTGATGAGGAGGTAAAGTCTGAGAGGCTGGTTACACAGATAAGAAATGTTAGAAACCTTCATTAATTATCTATCAAAGATGATACAGAATGTAGTGCAGAGTACAAGTAACATTTTCAGACAACTTTTTTTCACTGGATCTATCACTTTGCAGTATTATGTTCTTTGAATTTTCTGTTCTAAAAGATCACCTCTGGTGATCCCTATGACTATTACTAGTTACAATTTTTATGTAGCCCTCCCTTTCCTCTTCTTGGGTATTACAAGCATGTGTGTTAGACCCCCATTTCTCCTGGGCTGCCAGATCTCCACTGAGCTTTCAACACAGCACAGAATCCCCTGCTTGACATTCAGTGGAAACCATCTTCAATCTTGGTTGCCTGTTAGTTGTGGAGCTATGACAGCTCTTACAAATAAAAAATCAGTTCTGTGGCATAACTACAGTGTTTTTGAGACCTATTCTATGTTGAATATCTTTAACTGCCACAGGTTAGGATTCCATTTTTCAGGAAGGTATAGTTTGCTTAATTAAATGAGTCAGGTACAGCATATTTTGAAGGTCTCAACGGAAAGTGTCTCCTTTAAATCCAGCTCTTTCCTTAAGACATTCCAAGTGTTGACCTTCCAAGTATTTTCCTTCTTGATCTTTATTATTCTTTGTTTAATCTGAATCATTTGAAGCTTACACAACGATTCGGTCTCATAACAAGGTTTTTTACTTCAAGCAAGTTCAGAGGTTTCAGAGAATCCTGAACACTGTTGTCAACATGTAAGTTTTCATATGAAATGTAAATACAAAAAAAATACTACTTTTTCTCCTTTCTTCTTTTAGATACTCTTGGGGTGGCCAGCCTTTATTCATAACGAGTCCTCCAGCCAACATTAACAACGGTATTCCAGCCTGCAGTAACTGTGGAAGCAACAGAATTTTTGAATTTCAACTCATGCCAGCGCTGGTCAGCATGCTCCAGAGCGCTTCAGGTGTTGCCCTTTGACGTAGCTGAATGAATGCTAGAAATAGTCACCTTTTTGGTAAAGCTTAGTGAACTGCATTCGGATTGTTTCTTGCTAACCCCATGCAGTGGTGTGCTTAACTACAGTGATCATTTTGGCATAGAATCCACTCTTGTTTCCGTTACAGCTTGCACTAAGCAAAAGACATAGCTCTTTTTTTTTTTTTTTTTTTTTTGGACATTATGATTGCAACTTCATTTGCTCACTAGTGAGCTTTAATAACAGCAATATAGATAATTCCATGACCTTGGGAGTAATTTGTCTTTATTGCCTCTTAAATGAGGCCTTGGAAAATAATAAATACTGTCAGATAAGATTGCAGACACTTGAGAAGCTCTTTGAAAATTCTGAGTCAGCTTGCTTTAAAATCTTTAAAATTAGAAAATGCTACGTACATAGGAGACCGAATGTGAAAAATATTTTCTGAATTGGGAAAGACTGAAGTATAGCAATAAGCAATAGCCCCTGATTATGTCATTTTTCATACCCTTACATTACATACCCTTATTGCTTTGTTTTTAGATCTGTCAGTGGAATTTGGAACTGTTCTAGTTTACACATGTGAGAGAAGCTGTTGGCCAACAAATCATCAAACCCCTCTTGAAGAATTTGTTTTTGTACAAGAAGACCCAGATCAGAGATTATTTAAATAAATTGTATTTCTCTGCATAGATGGAAAGTCTGGTTTTGGTTTGTTTTTTTTTTTTACTACAGGTGAAAGTGTGTAACTATGCAACAGAATTTTCCTCAGATGTGGTGAAAAATTAAATTCATTTGATGACATTGTACTTATTTCCAAGAATAACTGATTGAAGTATATGTTAGCATGCCTCTAAAATGTGGTGACAGAAAACTTGCATACTTCGGTTACACATGGAAACTTAAGCATAGAGATTGTTTCATGATTCTAGTTACACTTAACATTTGGGGAGGAAAGTAAAGGAGAAAGGTTGTCTTATTGCAGTTAGTTACAGCCGAACAGGATCCGATTTTTAGAAACTATTAGCAGTGAAGAACTTCATGTAAGCTTGATTTTAAAAAACACATCTGCTTTGTTTTCACCACAGATTGGAAATTCAGTGGGCAGTGGCTGAAAGGGCCTTGCTGTCACTACAGTCTTCCTATGATGAAGCTGTTCTGGATGGTTTTCCAGTGAAGGATAAGTTACATTTGCACGGCTAAATGAGCTCTGACAGTCAGATTGCTTGGGATGGCGAAAGGGTGGAGGTTTTTGCTGGTGCTTTTGTTCTTGCAGGTCCAGGATGATGGGGCAGGTCCAGCACCTGCCTCATTACCACAGCCTGATGCTCGCAGGCTGGTTGGGCTGCTTCAGTTAAAACAGTCGAAATTCTTCTGTGGAGTTCCCTGTTGGTTTAGGTTAAAGTGCAGTGTTTTAAGTAAGTGTCCTTAAAGCTTTTTGTACAGGCTTAATGCTGCAGCATAAATTAATGCACTAAAAGTGTGCGGTTTAAAAAAAAAAGGGGGGGGGGGAGCTACAATGATAGAACGTGTTTTCAAAACTACATTTTTTAAGGAAGAATTGTAGCTTCCCATGTCAGCTTCTAGAGCCGAGTCAGTTAACTTAGGCGAATATACGTAAAAATCTTACATTAGGCCTCGAACATGGCCTGCGCTCCCCGCGGGCACTGGGCCCGCGCCTTTCCCTGGCCGTGGCAGGTAGCCCAGATCCACCCGTTGTGGGCCGAGCCCTGGCTGGGGCAAGCGAGGGCCGCTTTCTCGCGAGGCGGAGCCCCCGCTGCCGGGCCGTAGACGGCCCGCGGGCTCAGGCGGTGGCGGGAGCGGGGCTCGAACCGGCGGTCACCCCGCCCCCCCGACCCCGCCGCTGCTTTCCTGGGCGGTGCGCAAGGGCCGAGGCCTCCCCGCCGACAGGGGGCGCTGCGGGCGAGGCGGGCGGCTGCCGCTCTGGTCTCGCCCGGTCTCGCTGTCCGGAGTGCGGCCCGGCTGAGGAGAGCCGCGCGGAGTCGCTCCCTCTGCCCGCCGCCGTTGTTCGCCCGCCGTCATGTCCGTGCCGGTGTCGGGCCGGGGCCGCGGCCGGGGCAGAGGCCGGGGCGGATGAGGGGCCGGCGGGCGGCGGCGCGACCGGGGCCGGGGCCGGGGGGGGGGGAAGGCAGGGAGCGGGGCGGGGGCCCGAGGGGGGCCGGGGCGGCGGGCGGCTGGCGCGGGGGCGCTGTGGCGGCGCGGCCCCTCCCGCCAGCCGCATTGTCTGCGTGTTTTCAAACTGCTCCCGGCCCGCCAAAGCTGCCGGGCGAGGCCGCCGCGCCGCCCCTGCTGCCGGGGGACGGGCCCCGCCACAAAGGGGCCGCGGCCTGCGGGCGCCGTCCGCGCCGCCGCCGCCGCCTCGGACGGGGCCGCCCCGAGCGGCCGTGCTGCTGTGCCCGGGCTCCGCGCCGGAGCGGGCGCCGGGAAGGGAGCGAGGGCGGTCCTTCCCCCCCCCCCCCCCCCCGGAGGTCGGGCCGCCTTCCCGGCGGGTCTGGCCGTCGCTCGACGGGGGAGCGGCTGCGCCCCTCCGAGAGCCCGTAGGCGAACTCTTCTGGGAAGCAGCGGTGTGCCCTGTCTGTTGCCCAGCGATTGCTCGTTAAAAGTCCGAGTTTTGGTTAATGCCGCCTTTGCTGATACTGGGGATGCTGGTCCGGTGTTCGATTGCAGTGAAAAACAAAATGCGTTGGAGGTGAACTGCATTTTTAGATACGAATTGCAAAACTGTCAGTCTTCAAAGCCCGGTCGCGATAGCTTCCCTCGGGCCGTTGCTTTCACTTTTGTTTCCTGATACTGATCTCCGAATGTGCATGGGAAGAGAAGAGTTGAGAGGATGGTAATGACAACGGGGTAGAGAGAAATACTGCTAGCAAAACTCCGGTTACCTAGTTTCCAGACCTTTATTAATTTATTATTGTAGTTATGATAAGTATATGGTTTTAAGAAATCAAGGGAGTACAAATCCAGTTAGAGCACGGGTCTGTTTACTTGCATACATCCTTACTTGTGTGTGCCTGGCCAGGAGTCACATCTGAGAGGTTTGTATGGCAAGTTGTGAGAAGTTTGTTTTTACAGTCAGACTTGTTGAGCAGAACCTATTAGAAACAGCTTTTATCTAAAACTGTATCAACTTGAAGAAGAGTAAAGCTACTGGTTTGCCTTGTTATTCATAGAATTCAGGCCTTTATACTGAAATACGTTGTAAAACTTGTAGGATATGGCTAAGTGTAATTCCAAATTGTCCCTTTGATTTCAGTCTGCCACTGAGCGCCTATCCAATTTTAACATTGTACCAGTGAAGTAAACATATGCAGAAGAATGGAAGCCTACATTTTCTGCACTTCCCCCCCCCTTTTTTTTTTCTTCCTACCTTACTATGTTATTTGTGTACTCTTGGATTCTGTTATAATAGAGTTTAATATCACCTGATTTTCCAGTTAGTTATTAGGCATAAATCTCCTTGGGGTATGCTTATTGTTTCATTTCTTATAGTTTCGGTTTTTTGTATTGTCTTTCAGGGCTGGCTTGGTTGGACTCTGTTAACTTAAGTATGTGTTGGATCAAGGCCATCTTAATTTAAAAATATCACTGGCAGTGTTTTATGCAAGACAGTAACATTTTGATAACATTTGGTGTGGGTGGGCAAAAGACAAGGCGAGAGCAAAAAGAGAATTGTTACACAGAGGAAATTTGTTATTAGGGGAATAAATTGCTTTTGTCAATGTTTGTGTTATTGTTGAGGTTTTTCCTTGGTTATTAAATACTAACAAACTCGAACGCTTGCAAATGCATTTATTTTTATAAGTTGTGATTTTTTTTTAAACAAAATATTTATACAAAGAAAAACCCTTCTAGTTTTGAATACCAGACAACTCACAAATATGTGATTTTGTTAAGTATATACTTTGTTGAAAGGCAGTGCTGCTGTTCTCATGGATGAAGAAAAAAATCAAATTACTCAAAATCCAAGTCAGAATTAAGAATGTGAATATATATTCTTAGGAAGTTCTGAGGCCTTTCTTTCTAACTTACAGAAATGGGAGCAGTGTAAAAGCTATTTTAATAAGAGAACTGTTAAATTCTGATCATTCTTAACTAGATTGAAGCTTCTGTTGAAGTCTAATGGTCTCAAGTATTCTCTTTGGAAAAAAACTTCCCTGGCTTCTTTTGGTCTTAGTGGTACTGTTTTCAGTTGTAGCTTATGTCACTTGTGACCATCTCCAGTTAAAATATTAAAAGCTTTTTGGGTAGTGGAAGTTTTAACAGAACTATGCACTTAATTATTTTCACTTGAGGTTCTCAGCCTTTTTGGCTTTGGGCTAAGCAAGCTTTCTGAGTGTGTCTTACGAGAAAGGAAAGGGGGTAGAAATGTGTTTTCATGCAAATACCATTTTCATGAAAAGATACAGGACCATGGGTAGTTACTAGGATACTATGGGTAATAAAGATTAACAGTCTCTGCTTTATAATACATTTCTAAAACATTGTATATTTTCTGTTTGCTCTATATCTAGAGGTACTTTTATTTAGTGTTTAAATACAACTCTTAGCCATTACAGTTCTCAGTATATTAAAACTTAATCCTTAAATTAAAAATACTCCCTTCAGAAAACAAGAAGTTTAATCTTGGAGCTTGGATCTCGCATGCAGAGGATCTTCAATGAGAAGTGTGTGGCATACTTTTTTCATTATTCAGGTTTGGGTTAATAAAATTATAAGTGTGTGAGAACATCCTCAGTAGGTCATTCACACTGCATAGTCAGTCTGAGAGTACTCTCCATATAGCTGAAGGCGTTACTATGTTGAGTATGTCAGCATTATCGATGGGAATTTGGGAGAACTATCTTTGAGGCTCAGAAAAATTGTCTCCCTCCCCTCCTACTTAAAAATGTTAGGGATGGGAGAAGACTTCTAACAGTGGTTGATCAGAGAAACTGTTTAATTAAAGGTAGGAATAAATGCAACAAAGGTAGGAATAAATCTCAAAGTTCTAACTAAATCTTCGTTCTTGCGGTGGGGGGTAAAGACATTGGAAGTTACGATGTTCATGTGCATATATTAATAAATAGAAACATGGCTGTTAGGGGAATTACCGTCATGGTATCCTTTGAGGTTGTACATCACAGGTGTTCTGTGGTATATGTTTTTAAACGTCTTGATTGCATGATTGGATTTTCTTTTTGTAAGTGGACTTCATATTTTTTTAATATGCACGTAAGCAGTTAGTCCTGGTGACAAAAAGTAAAAGCTTTGCCCTGCAGCATATGAATTGGATGACAATGCAGCCCTCGGTTTACCGATTCTGTTGCTCAAAGCCATGTTCAGATATAAAGTAGAAGTGCTAATTAGTTTGCTGAGTAGCCTTTCTTGGACCTTGGGGAAGCATGATAGAGAGCCAGCATTCAGGGTGGTTAGTCCCATGTAGAGTCTGACTGGACCTCTCTAGACTGATGCCTGCAGTATCTCCGCTGACTTTGTACACTGTGCACCTGATGATTTTTCACTAAAATCTGTCCTATGGCAAACAGGACAATCGGTTATTGACTTTCTACTAACTATTGTGCATACATATCTCAAAATTCATGTGCATTTTTAGTAGGGACTCTCTCTTCAAAAAGTTTGTTGTCATGTGGCCCTTAATTTTTGAGACGTGGTTCCATTGTTAGTAATTATTTAAAATGTATGGATTCCTGAAGATGATTAGGTGATTGCTTGTGCCTCTACAGTTGCTATAGTACAAATATAACACCTGTATGCAGGTCTGAAAAGGGGTCTGTAAAGTTTATGTATGTTGGTCAATTGTGTTTGCTTCAAACTGCTGTTAAGGATTCTGTTCCTTTTATTTCTGTAAAAGTGAAATGTCTGTCTCTTGTGTGTTTATAGATTGATTTGGATACTATTGATGTCAGCAATCTCAACAGGCAGTTTTTGTTTCAAAAGAAACATGTTGGAAGATCAAAATCACAGGTGAGGAAAAAGTCAAAGCTCATGTTGTACTTACTCCGTATTATTTTATGGGCGGTGTTAGAAACATGTCAGTTTTGCTTCTACTCTGAAGAGGTAAGTGTTGTTTGGTTGACCATGCCTATCCACATCATTTCATTATAAAAGTATTTAAATCTCTTAAGGTAGTCAACTTACTCGATACTCAACTGGTATCGAGTCTATCTTTAGAAGGAAGGAAGAAATAATAAGTGGTTTTTTTGTTTTTGTTTTTTTTTTATTTCTAGGTTGCCAAGGAAAGCGTGTTACAGTTTTATCCAGAAGCTAATATTATAGCTTACCATGATAGCATCATGAAGTATGTTTGTTTTTAAGCTCTAATTCCACGTTTTGATTTGCAAGTACTGTGTTATTTAAATGCTACAATGGTGTGCTTTAAGATATTTTACCAAGTTACTGCAGTAAGAAGAAATAGCTGTAAATACGAGACTACCACACACCTGAGTGGGAGTGTGGATTTTGCATGAGTTTTCTTAAACTCTGGTAATAAGCTGTAGTTGTTTGCTTGTGTCTATTTTTCATTTTATTAGCAACATTTGCTATATATGTTTCTACACTGTAAGGATGCCCTGATATCTTGAGCAATAATTAGATTAAAATCAATGTGAATGTTGAGTCTGTGATTAAAAAAACTAAGTCCTCTGTGTGTGTGTAGGTAACTGAATATTTTTTATATATGCCCCAAACTTTAAAATTTAGTCTTTATGATCCATAACCAAGGAGCAGAGTACAAGATTATGTAGATTTTCATTAGCCGTTTCCCATGTTTTAATTTATGTTTGTCCAGTTTCTTAAAAATTTATATTCTGTAATATTAAGTTTTGAACTCTGATGTTTCTGTTAGCCATTGAAACACTGACTCACTGCATCCTTCTCCTGAAACTGTAAAACTGTTAATCCCATTTCGTCTTTACTATCTCTTCTTTGCCACCTTCCTCTTTAAATCAGAAAAATACAATACTAAAGTCTCAAGATCTTAAAATTTCATGTCTTGGCTCCTAAGGGTATGAAGGCATGATCAAAACCAATTGAGCTATCATAGTATAATGAATTATCAGCAGTCTGATGAGCTATGGTAATTACAGTGTGCACATTTTAGCCTCAGCTGATGGTTTTTAAGGTCAGTTACCCACAGCTCAGCCAATTTACTCATTAGGTCAGAGCAGTATAATCACTTTTTTGTTGTCTGCCTGTTTCATTGGTCAAATTAGTACTAATTGCAGTAGCTTCCTTCCAGCAGCATAAAATTTGTGCTTTCACCCAGCTTTAAAATGGGCAGAAGACAAATGGGGCAGTTAAAGGCTAGGAGTAAATTTATAATATGTGTAATTTATCACATGAACATCAGCCTACCCTTTGCATGTGTATAGTTTCTGTTGTGGCATAATAACCAACAACTTTGATATGCCATTTTGAGTATTGTTTTTCTTTTCTGTAGCCCTGACTATAACGTAGAGTTCTTCCGCCAGTTTACGTTGGTTATGAATGCTTTGGATAACAGAGGTGAAGTTTTCACTATGATTTTATATTGGATATGAAAATACTGTTGCTTGTTTGTAGAAACAGAACTTTAATGTGTTCTACTCTTAGTACTTCTGCAATGTCAGTTAAATAACAAGTATCCTGCTAACCCATTTGTAGTTTGACTAATGCTTGTGTGCTTTACTAGAAACCTGAAAGGCTAGTTAATGCTTTTACAGGTGGTTTTTTTTGAAGGTAAACATTAACTGCTATGTTGCTGCTTTATGGGAACTGATGAGTATTGTGTGTACGTATGTAACTTAATTCAGTTGAGTTTGCTACATTTAATAGTGTTGATATATTTTGTGTTAATTGGAAAATTGACTGTGAAAAAGGTGTAGTGCTCTGTAATGAAATAAAGCAGATTAAGAACAAATGTTTGCATAAGAGGCTAGCTTGAATTTGGAGAAGTAAAGCTTTTATTCTCTAATTATTGAATTTTTTCTTTAAAAACTTGATTTGCAGCTGCCCGTAACCATGTGAACAGGATGTGTCTGGCTGCTGATGTTCCTCTTATAGAGAGTGGAACTGCAGGCTACCTTGGACAAGTAACGGTTATTAAAAAGGTTAGGTTGTGTATTACTCTTGTCGCTTTAAGTTTAAATCATTGGCTATTTTAGACAACAGGGAGTTGGGTGTTTTGAGATACAGTTACAGTTCATCTGGTAATAGCACATACTATCAGTAGACTTAGCAATATGACAAGTAAATATTTCACTTTTCACCAGGGAGTGACAGAATGTTATGAATGTCACCCTAAACCAACTCAGAAGACTTTTCCAGGCTGCACAATCCGAAATACGCCATCAGAACCTATCCATTGCATTGTGTGGGCTAAGTATTTGTTCAAGTAAGTGATTTTTTAAAAAAAGAAATTAGGTACTGTGGTTCACTCTTCTGGCTTCTAAACCTACAGATGGAGAAATAAAGGGAACACTTCCCCCTCCCCCCTCCCCCCCCCCCCAAAAAAAATGAATGTGGATTATAGTGAAAACATCCAGTTCTTTGACCTGGATTTTGGGGTGGTTTTTTGGGGGTAGGTTTTTTCCCTTTTAATGTAAAGATGGAAGTTTGGTTAGTACTTAGGCCTTGCTCTAATATCACGGAAAATCTGGCAGAGTAGTTTGGCACAGCAGTGTAGCTTGAGGTTACTTTGTTCTTCGCCTTTGTGTGAAGTTAACACATTTTTCAGTTTAATGCATATATTAACAGAGGTAAAATTTGCTGGGACCGTGGAGGGTTATAAGCAACGCATTTGGTACCACAGTATAAATATAAGGCTAAGTGAACTGAACTATTGAGTTATACAGAACTGTTTTGCTAAATTCATTTTTGTATTAGACATTTTGTGTTTTCAGTGTTAAGTCCACATGTGATGAATCCCAACGATTTAAAAAGCAATGCATGAAGTGGCACTCTGATAGCAAAAATTCTAAAGTGGATATATATCCATTAGCAAATATTTCAGTCTTTAATCAGATATGATGGCATTCTAGTGTTGTGTTGTTGTTCTTAATTATTATATAGCCAGTTGTTTGGAGAAGAAGATGCTGATCAAGAAGTTTCTCCTGACAGAGCTGATCCTGAAGCTGCCTGTGAGTGTGATATAAGCTGGTAGCTTACCCTGTTACTGAAATGTTCTGTTCCAGAGATCATGACTTGTTTCTGTTAATTTCTTAAGGTTAGAGAGTTCAGCTCCCTTTTCTTTTAAGAGGATTCCATTTACTGTACCCTTGGACAACAAGAGTTTGGGGGGTGTTAGCAGTAGTTTCCCCTTACAGATCTTCATGTACATTGTGCATAATTCAGTTCCGTCATACTGCCACTTATTAAATGTTTGAAACAATTCGAGTGGTTTTTAGTTAATGTGATGCATAGTGCATACCAGAGGTTTTTGCATGGAGAATGTGTAAAAAAAATACTCTTCAAAATGACAACGGTTTAATAGTTTCACCTGTCAGAACTGTGGCCCTTGTGGGCAACCTAAAACATTATTATTAAAATGATTACTTCAGCTGTTGTGAAAACTTCTTAATACAGTGTAAGATGGGTCACTGGCATTCACTTCTTGTTCTCAGATAGTGTGGGTAGGACAGCTGTGAGGAACACAATTGATGCACTCGCTAACCATAAAATTCCAGTTAACACATCCAGGTGTAAGATAGATGATTTAGATGAATAGGCTTGTATCTGTTTGGAGACTCCTGCTCCCTCTGTAGCAAACAGTCTTCCCCATGTGTACAGAAACTTGATGTGAAAAGTGAGCTTGAAGCGCAAATTAAATATAACTGATCTTCACAGGGTGGCCTTTATTCCCCTATATATTTGGATCTGATGGATCGCTTCCTTCCCTGCAGCTGAGAGCCTTGTCTTTTGAACTGAGTGATATTTGTAGTCACTCTGCGTTTACCCCTCCTAGCTGAGGGATTGAAAGGAAATACGGGGATTGTGTTTGAACTCTTCTAGCCTGAAACACTTCAATGTTAATAATCTACATAGGAAATATGCCCATTTTCAGTGATGTTTTTGTAGCTATTCAGTATTTTTCTGTAAGGACAGTAACTGTAGTTACTGTGAAGGTGAATAAGCATCATTGTTTGTTGCTTCTTTTGGATCCTTTGATAGATAAATGGACTTGGGAGAGGGAGCTTAGAGGATCTTCCAGTTCTTCAGGTTCTCAGAACATCAGATAGTGATAATCCAACCAGCTGTTCCTACAGGAAGTGCAGAATGAAATAGCTGAGTCTTGAAAAGAGTGGCGTATAAACTCATTTACAACAAAGGCTGCTGGAATACTTGGAAGGTAGCAGACATGATGCCACTTATTTAAGCAAAGATACCAGGGCAATTAAAGGAAGGCCTGAGCTGTAGCCTCATGTCTGTATGAGCAAACTGTAGCGTTAATGCTATTTAGGACCAGTGGACATGGTGTATCAGGGAAGAGTCAATCAGTGCAACCTTTGTAAAGGGAAGTGCCTTGCATGGCTCTGCAGGTGCTTTGAAGGAATCAGAAAACCAGGCATATCTGGTTTATGGTGTTTTGAATCTGCAGGGGGCACTCAAAAACTTTTTGTGGGGAACCTGAAGGAGCTAAGCAATCATGGGGGGGGAAAAAGGATGAAGATCCCAAAGTGGATAAACTACTTAAATGATAGAGATAAATGGTGAATAGAGGAGTGTCTCAGATTGGGGATGTGACTAGTGCTGTTCAGCATACATGATTAAGCAAAGTCACTCAGAATAATAAAGATGAGGACTAACTGCAAAAAGTAGTAGAAAGCCTCACAATACAGAATTGACTGGGCAATGGCACATTAGGTAGATTTGGTGCAGATAAATACGAAATGATGCAAATGATGCACTGGTGAAAGGGGGAAAACATTCACAAATTTACATAAAAATTGATGGTCTCTGAGTTGATTTTTCTTATTCAGTCAAGATGTTAATAAGTAGTTTTATGAAAACATCAACCTGCTACTTATTAGGAATCATGATAGCAATTGTTGGATGTGACTGGGAAAGAAACAAAATGAATAACAGCTGTATGTGTGGAATGGTTTTGTATAGGAATAACCAGAGGTAGGAAGCTGATTCCCCCCGCCCCCACATGGAAGTTCTAACCAAACTAAGACTCTTCAGCTGGGAAAAGAGACAACTAAAAGGAGATGGTTAGAGATTTATGGAATTGCAACATTATGTGGAGAAAATTAATAGGAAACAATTGTTCACTGTTTCTGCCAATAAAGGAATTAGGTGACATCAAGTTAAATTAGTGAGTTGCAGTTACAGAAGCAAACAGTAGTCATCACAGTGTGTCTAATTCAGCTTTTGTTGGATGCAGTAAAACCATTTTATGGTCCCTGCATAATTTTGGTTATTGACTCTAGGGGAAATATTTGGATGTGATTTTCCTTTTTTTTGAATTAAAGTATTGGTTAACACTTCATTAATAGGGGAGCCAGCAGAAGCAGAAGCCAGAGCACGAGCATCCAATGAAGATGGTGAGATTAAACGTGTTTCAACTAAGGAGTGGGCTAAATCAACTGGATACGATCCAGTTAAACTTTTCACTAAGGTACCTTCTTTAACCCCAATAAATGTCTTTATTTGAAGTGTATGAGGTGCTTTGAAGTTAAGTCAAAACCCAGTTTGGAGACAATGCAATCAATTATGCAATTATGTTATGACTTCCACAAGTTTTGCTGTAGTGTTGGTCCTTCTACAACACTTGCTTGTTTTATGGCATTCCATCTGAATCTGTACAGATGGCTTCAGCAGCTTGTCCATAGTGTACAGAAAAAAAAATCATTTTAATTACTTTTAATATGAAAAGGTAAACTTGAATTCTATAGGAGTTCCACTGGGTATAATCAGAACCAATCTGAGGACCTAAAAGCTGTCAGTCGTCTTCTGTGTATGATCAGGCTCTGGCATAAGAAAATACAAACTGGCGTAGGAGTTTTCCTTCTAAATAGTTGCTGGAAGTGGATAAATAGAGGAAATGAGTATAGAATGTAATCATAACTTTACTTTGGAAATTCATTGGCATGTAGGTAAGAATATCTCAGGGAGAGTATACAGAGAGCTGTAGTGATGGCTTCAGTAGGCACATGAACCCACTGTTTGGACTATTGTTTCTTGATATTTACTTTACTCCCCCACAAATTAATCTGCTTTATGCAATAAGTGTTAGAGAATGGGGAAGTAAGTTTTTCGAGTATTTTTTTTTTTCCTGCAGAGTTTGATTTTTTTATTTATGTGGTTGCAGATATTTTCAAGGAGAAAAGCAAAACCTTGTAAATCTAATGCTGATTTTTCAATTTCACAGCACATGTAAAAAGTATGTCTTTTTTTTTTTCCCCGTTTCGTTGGTTTTTTTTTTTTATTTAAATGTTTCCTAGCTTTTCAAAGATGACATTAGATATCTGCTGACAATGGATAAACTGTGGAGAAAAAGAAAGCCTCCAGTGCCACTGGACTGGGCTGAGGTACAAAATCAAGGTAATTGTCGCTCCTCCCACTGTATATTTGTAAGTCATAGCTGCTGTTTATTAATGCATCTCCATGATATGTACATTTTCTCACTGTCACAGTTGATGACTGTTAATGAACATACAAATTCTTTGCAATTTCTGAAGATTTTAAATTTTTCTCTAGAAAATTTTTTTTTTCTAGAACTGTTTTGCATTTGTTATTTAGATACTCAGTATTGGCTGTAGAAAATTAACAGAATTACATGTCAGCATATTCTAGGGGACCTTACCATAAGCACTGATGCATTTATATCTGAAAGCTGAGTTTTGCTGAAAATGTATATTTGCTGTAATTTGTTTATATTTTTCTTCAATTTAGAAAGTATTTAGTTTTGCTGAAATGGAAAATTCTTACTTCTTTAAGAGAACTTCTGTGGGATTTATAAGTATTCCTGATTTTAATTTTTTTTTGTCTTTTCCCAAAGAGAAAAACATATCTGACCAACAAAATGAATCCTCAGCAGTCTTGAAGGATCAGCAGGTTCTCGATGTCAAGAGCTATGCACACTTATTTTCAAAGAGTGTTGAAACCCTGAGACTTAACCTGGCTGAGAAGGGTGATGGAGCAGAGCTCATATGGGATAAGGTTAGTTTGCTAAATACATAAGAACTATTGTGGTGTCAAATAATTCACCAACTTTAAAAGGCACAAATTCAGAGGTATTTGACATATTTTGATTTTTTTGAAAATATTTTAATAATGCAACTTCATTTTTTTCCTTTTTAGCTTTCTCTAAAACATGCTCCTATACAGTGGTTTGTAGCTAGAGTTCTACTGAGTTGTACATAGTAATTGGCTCTGACGATAGGTGTGATATATTACGAATTTTGCTGAAGAAAAAAAAAAAAATTTTCTCTTTTACACCAGAGACAGTGTAATCTTCCTGCAGTCAGTTGTCATTTGGCATAAGAAAAAAAAAAAGTAATTTGTAAATACAGGGGGAACAAAATAGTATTACACCAGACAGTAAAAATCTTTCTGAAACACTAGTTTTTGAAACTGAGCATAAAACATTGCAAGATTTAGGATTTAGATACTATTTTGGAACATACAAGGCATTTTATTAATACTAATACACTAATTCACTACTAAAATATTAAGTACAAGTTCTAAATGTGTATATTTAAAGTATTACTGTTCTGTCTAAACATACCATCTGAAAGAGGAAGTATGTTGACTTTGAAATGGAATATTGTACAGATGACTTTTTAAACTTTCTGTTTTTAAGGTTTTAGGAACCATGTATTGCCAACGTTTTCCAATGAGTAATCTGATTTTTACTTTTTATATTTTCTTGTCAGGATGACCCTTCTGCAATGGATTTTGTCACTTCTGCTGCAAACCTCAGGATGCATATTTTCAGTATGAATATGAAAAGCAGATTTGATATCAAGTGTAAGGATAAAATATAACATTGTTTTATTTAAATGATAATCTAAACTTCTCATTGTCATTTCCTGTTAAAAATCTGTATACTCTTCCTTTTTTTGCAGCAATGGCAGGAAATATTATCCCAGCAATAGCTACTACTAATGCAGTAATAGCTGGTCTGATAGTGCTGGAGGGTTTGAAGATTTTATCGGGAAAAATAGATCAGTGTAGAACGGTAAGTTGGAATAAGTTTCTTTTACTTTCTTGTTATTTATTATTTGTTTAAAAGTCACATTTAACCTGCTTTGGCTATTGTGTAGTTTTACTGTCTCTCACTTGTTGCTTCAGGAGATTCTGAATGTGCTGGGAACTTTCAGCCACAATGAAAAGAGAAGTGGAAGTCTCAAGAATTCTTAAATTCCTCTGTATTAATGGAAAATGGCTGCTGGATAGGAGAGAGAACCAGACTGACCTCACTTGAAACATGGTTGTTCCGTGTTACAGATCTCTTTGGCAATAAATGGTCAGTCAGCACATGTGTCACTGTGGACTGGCCGTAATCCGCACTTTCTCCTGTTCAGCAGGCATGTCAAAGAGGAATAGGGAACAGGACAACCTGTGAGACTAAGAGAATAAATCTGTAGGAAAACAGGTCTTATGAGGGCACTTACTTACAGAATAACTTGTTTTATTTTTATCTTTCCTCAAGATTTTTCTGAACAAGCAGCCAAATCCCAGAAAGAAGCTATTGGTTCCTTGTGCTTTGGATCCACCAAATCCTAATTGTTACGTATGTGCAAGTAAGCCAGAGGTGACTGTGAAACTTAATGTACACAAAGTTACTGTGTTAACACTCCAGGATAAGGTAAATCTTTAATATTGGCTACAGCTTTCATTGTGATTCTAATATTGTGCATTATTAAAGTTAGGTTTTTGTCCAATATGTTTTGACTGGACATCAGCTGTTTATATTTGCTCTACATTTTGCATTTCTCTCAGCTACAGGAAGACTTATGTTAGACAGTATGCTTCTTGCTCATTTGTGCTTGTGTATCTTGTGAAAGAATGTTTGTATTTTGTAACTTTTTGGTCGTTTTAAAGCCTATCCATACCTAACAGCAAAAAACTGAACTTGTATTTCAGTTGAATAGTTCGGTAGCCACGTTACAGTTGTGTAGTCACAAGTGATTTGTAATTCTGTGATTTTTATAAAAAAATTTTCAGCATATCTGAACCTGTAGGTTTCAGACAGCAAAAATACAATTTTGTTCATGGAAGTGGAAAAAAAAAAAATATTCAGGCTTTTAGCAGAGGCCTGAAAATGAACCAGGATAATAAAATAACATAATTCAAGGTTCTTTCTTTTAGAACTGTTTTTAAGTCAGATAGTGATTAAATAATCATATTCATCTTTACAGATAGTGAAAGAAAAATTTGCTATGGTAGCACCTGATGTACAAATAGATGATGGCAAAGGAACTATTCTTATCTCTTCAGAAGAAGGAGAAACAGAAGGTAGGCATGCTGAAGCTTTTTAGATAAGAGTAGATAAAAACTAGGAAGAAACCAAGATATACATAATGGAAGTATAGCAAATGTTTTAGTGTTCATTCTGTAGACTAATATTTGAAGAGAACTGGATTTGCAAGTATTTAAGTAGCTCGAGAATAGCTAGTGGTATTATCTACAAGCCTGCATGTCCAGTTCAGCTTTCCTACATAAAGTACTTTTCACCTGGAGTGTCAGAATAGGTATTCAGCTGTAAAAGTGCACTGGTTACTTTCCTCTGCTAGCAAGTCCTGTTCATTTTCTTGTTCTTAGATTGTGGTCTTTTTTATGATGCTTGTAGGCACTATTGTAATACAAATATTAACTCAAAAATGTTCCGAAATGTAATAACAGTGAAGTGCTTGAACATGATGCATGAGGGGTACATAAGTCAAACATAAGTAATTTTAACTTGTGATATGCTTAAATGTCAGCTTTTACTTTAAATATAGCTAATAAATGTTATTCTTGTGTTTCTACATAAAACTTCTGGAGTACCCATTTCATTGTATTTATTCAGGTGCAAAGGATCTTTATATAAATAGGTATATATACTGCAGTTTTTCACTATTTTTCTAGCAAATAACCACAGGAAGTTATCAGACTTCGGAATTCGAAATGGCACTCGACTACAAGCAGATGATTTCCTCCAGGACTATACGCTGTTAATCAACGTGCTTCATAGGTAAGGATTTTGAAATAATTATTTTTGTGTGTGTATGTATGTAGAACAGTTCCGCAGGGAATTTCCATCTCAGAATTTTAAATTCATTAATAAAACTCAAAGATTAAACTGTGGAAAGAAAATATAGAGGTAAAAGAGGAATTGTTATTTTTTTATTAATTCATAGAGTTTAGGTGTTTAGTTTTGTTTTACAACAGTAATTGGAAAAAGTTTATCTCCTTCTTTAGAGATATTCAAAATCTACCTGGACGATGTCCTGTGCAACCCTGCTCTAGGTGAACTTGCTTTAGCAGGGGGGCTGCACTAGATGATCTCCCGAGGTCCCTTCCAACCCTTGCCATTCTGTGATTCTGTGAATAATTTGTTGTTACACGACATAAAAAGTACAGTGCAAAACCAAATTTACTTTTGGGACAGCCAACAAGTGAGGAAACTGCCATTTAAAAGACAAAACAAAATTTAAAAAGGCAAAAATCCCCCCATCCTGCTGGGGTAGTAGATCCTCTGCTTGACTACCTGTGTTCAGATAAAGCAATGCAAATAGAAGTCCCTTTGAAATAATTGGTGTGTGTATTTAACCCTGGATAAGTAATATATATATTATATACAGTAAATTAACACACTGCACTTTCAGTGAGAATAGGAATGTGACATTGAGGAAGAAAGGTAAGCTCAGGTAATGATTTTTCTCATTCCTAACATTTTAAGTCATGGCACTGACTAGAACAGTGTTTATGAATAGAGAAAGCATAAATTATAAAGGAGTACTGAACTGATTTTTCTCTTTTTTTAAATGTGTTTTTATTTTGTCATAGTTGAAGGGTGCTATAATACTTGAATGTCATACTTTGTTTGTGAAAAAGACAGTTTTTTATTTTTACCTGGTTGTTTAAAAGCCTATGGATTTTTCTGCAGTGAAGACCTAGAAAAAGATGTAGAATTTGAAGTTGTTGGCGATACCCCTGAAAAAGTTGGCCCTAAACAATCAGAACCAACATCCAAGAACATTACCAATGGTAGTGACGATGGAGCGCAACCCTCAACATCAACAGGTAAATAACAGTAGTCAGTATTAAATATAACAAAATAGTCTTTCAGTAGAGCAATCCAATTAAAATACTTGTCTTGTATGACTTAACTTTGCCAACATGAAATAAAAGGCATTTAAATTGCCTCTGTGTATAATATTAAATAGAAAAATGCACATTTAAGATTGTTGCAACGGTTTACATGAAATACACCTTGAATTATATTATTTAATTTGCAAGGGCTTCATGGGGTGTCAGCTTAAGCGCATCATTTGCACAGTGATTTAAATAAAGTTTGACCCATTCTACCCGATGGTCACACTGTTGCTTGACAAAATCAACCAAATTTGTCACTTCCTGTCTACAGATTAAAAATTACTCTGGATGTCTTTGACCATGTTTTATTTTGTTAATTTAAGAAGATGTCGTTATGATCTGCTTATAGAATAATTATTTTTCACCTGTCAAGCAAAGCATGGCAAGAATACTTTCTGTCTAGTATTTGCTATCAAGGAAGTGCCATCACCTTCCTGATGTAGGGTGTTTCTTTGAACATACTCAAAATAGTTTAACTCAAATGAAAGCTAGCGTACTGGAAACGTCATACTATTTTATAGGGATAGCGTATGAATCTGAATACTTGTGGTGTCATGTAAGTTAGATATCTGTAGTTCTCTCTTACACTTTTGGATGATGTTCCTTTGCCTGTCAGATGGCCCTATTTAAGATAGATGCACAAGTGTGTACTCACTTCCACTTGCCTCTTGTTTCAGGGGAGATTAAATGTTAAGGATATTGCTACAACTGATTTCAAGTTATGTAAAAAAAAAAAAAGCATAAAATTAGTTTTTACAGTGAATTTGTACTTCAAAACAAACAATCTAATAGATGTCTTGAAAGTTCATGTTTGGTTCTATTTTCCCTTCTTTCTACTATCCATTGCTATCCTTTAGCTCTTTTAAGTCTGCTCACCCTTCCACTCCTCCCTCTCTTTGCATGTTCTCTCTCAGGAAGCATGGCTTCTAGTGGGAATTCTGTTGAATGCACTAGTGAAAGGAGAGGCTGGACTACAGCTCAGGGTGTGTAAAAGTTAGCAAATAGCAGGCAGTTCTTCTATTTTGTACTTGCAAAAAAAATTATGCTAGCTAATGCATTTCCTGTATTTTGGCGTTACTGCAATATTTTCCATACCTCTAGTGAAGAGAGAATAACCATGTGAAAAGCCTATTTTATACTGATTTCAGAGACATTTGAAATACTCTTGCAGTTGAATGACAAAGAATACAGATAAAGAATCCTCCAAAATGTATTTGTTGTATTAGAGACGTTCTTATTTTTATGTATGAAACTTGGTTTGAGAGTAGACTATCTTTGCGGTACCCATTTGAATTAAAAACATGTATTTTGCAGCTCCAGATCAGGACGATCTATTGATTGTTGATTCTGAAGATGAAGGTACTTCAAGCAATGTTGATGATGATATGGAAAACAAGAGTCGCAAGAGAAAACTAGAAGATAAAGAGTGCGTTAGTACAAAGAGAGTGCGTACTGACCAGACAGAAGAGCAGGATGAAATTATAGCATTAGACTGAACATGCAAGTGCCCCGTGACAAAATTATTCGGATAATGTAATACAGTAACAGCATATTATGTTGGGATGTGAAAAATGTCCAGAACTAGACTAATTTTAAGGCCTTTGTTCCAAGTGAATACCAAACCACTGGCTTAAATAATTTGTGTCTGTTTCTCTTGATGATAAAGCTCTCCTCTCAATAGACTTTCAGAAGTTTTTTCATGTTAATTCCATATATTAAATGTAGTAAAACCATAGTTTATAAATACTTACACATAAGTATTTGCTTAAACAGTCATGGGAAAAGCATGTTATTTTTGTGTAAATACCTTTTAGGTATAATTCAATAGGACAAAAAAACCCTACTCTCGCTTAGTAAAAGGTCATCATCCGATGCCCAGATTTTATGTAACTACATTTTTAATTTTTGCTTGAAAAAAATATTTTTAGCCTAGTCCTAAACATTTTTCACACCCTGACCAAGTAAAGAAGAAAATTCAAGAAAGCAAATTAGTGCCATGTTTTAGCAGTGTTCTTAAACTTCAACCGGCACTATGTACATTACTGTAAAACTGTTAATTTACTCAAGTTTTTCAGCTCGTACTGCCTGGTATGTCAATGTAAGAAGCAAATTTTTGTGTATTGTTACAGTTTCAGGTTATTTATATTTGATGTTTTGTAAACTCAGATACTACTACTATACTGTACATCTGATGGACCAAATAAATGACATCTGAAATACTTGCTATATTTGCTTGCACAGTCCAAGTTTATGCTGACTTATGGGATTTTACAATGTATAGCCTTCAAAAATTACTGTATTATTTTCATTTTTCTAAACATAACCTAGTAGTACAGAAATTAAGCTTCACTTGTTTGAGGTGAAAGGGGAATTTTTTTAATAAAACTTTTGTGAATGTTTTTTCTTGGACAATCAATTATTGGCCTCTTCAGTTGGAGCATTTGCACCCCACCACATGTATGCGTTCACCATCTCACGCCTTCAAAAAGAAGCAAGGTCTGGTCTTTTATACATTACGCTTTGTGCATAGGACAGAAGTGCAATGTTTAGAATCAGTATCTTAAAGCCTACTATATTCATTTAACTACTTTAGTAGCTCTCAAAGCTATCAGTGCTGATTCTTAGAACACATTAATCAGCCATTTCTGTTACTCTACTGAAATTACTTTCCAACTTTGTGTTAGTGAACCAAAAGTGCTATTATTCATAGATAAGTATGCAGTTAGCCTTACAGAGCAGAGAAATTGAGCAGACAAGATTTATTCTGTTAGAGTTTACAAACTGATTGAATTTTAAACAAGATTTTAACTGTATCAAAGGAGAACGTTTAAAAAAAAAAACACCTTTTTAGGTTTTGGTTCCTGTGTCTGGTTCTATCTAGTACAAAGGCCAGCTCTTCCATCAGTGTTAAATTGCCAGTGCAAGTGCAAAACTGCAATTCTATGATGCAATTAATGTTTTCTCTCTTCTTTTAGGTAGTAATAGTCATATGCAGTGGCTTGTTTGGAGGCAGAATACTCCACTGTGAAATTAAATCCTTCTGAGTTAGTTGCTTCTCGGCCAGCATGAGTGAAGACTGAGAGGTAAAGATGTAAATAAGAGGCATTACGGAAAGGATTTTCAGTGCTACAATAGGAAGCTTTAGAAGTTCTTTCCATAAACAGTTGAAGCACTAGCATTTAGCATGTCTGACTACATTAATGCTTTTTAAGCTTTACTGAAAATAAGGTTATTGGTTTATTAAATGAGTTGTCGAATAGCCTGTTATCTGTGCAATAAGTTGTGCTTCTCACTGTGACATGACAAAGCTGTTTCGAAGCTGATGGCACATGTGATGGGTGGTGTGATCCTGTCTCACTGAGAAATGTCCCTGCTTGTACTGGTCAGTACTCAGGAATTTAGCCTTCTAACTCTATTTTAACAGTAGAGGCTATAACTCTGGTAACTTTATTGCATTAGTTTTACTGAAGTTGAGAGTGTTCATTACTTAGAAGTTGAGTGGTATATAAGCTAAATTGAAATAACATGCAACAACAGATTTGAGGGTGAAAAAGAGAAGGGGAGGGGGCTATCCAGTCTCACTGGCTTCTACTCCTTAAGTTCTTAGTGTTAACAGCATAAGATGACAGCTCTCAAATAATTTCTTAAAGTATTTGGGGTGCTGCTGACCCAGAAGAAACACCTAATAGTTTCTCGGGGTGGTAGACAACTCCGTCAATAAGGCCAGATTGCAAAAATGTTCAGAATTAACAGGCATTGTATCTTAGATGGCGGGGTACCACTGCAGGACACTGGTTAGGTTAAGTTTTAGAGAAGCATTAAGTAATTTTAACGATGCATCGTCATTTGCAGCATGAAAGATACTCTAGAATTTAACTACATAAGCAATTACATCTTGATGTATTTAGGAGATGTAATTGTGCTGCTTTTGTCTGGGTAGCAAGTAGTTAGATGGCAAAAAACGCTCCCAGAGCCTTCCTGTAAAATACTTCAAAGTGAATGATTTTAAAGATATTTTCTTTACACAGGCTGCTTCTATAGAACATATGATAGGCTGTTCATATAGTGTCAGCTGTTCTATTCAGTTCTTAAGTTTGGCAATACCAAATGAACCACTAAAAATGCAAACTGCTTCTGTGCTAATTGAAAAACTGCTTTTCAGAACTGATGGAGTATGAATGTCCTTAACTGGCTACTAGTCACCAACATTGTGTTAATGTAGAATTTTCCAATGTAAACTTTCTCTTGCCCTTGAGAGCGAATTATAAATTGAAGCATTTATTAAGCTTTCAAGTAATTAAAAAGAAAAAAAGCAAGCCACTTTTCAACTGACAATTTGTTCAAGTCCTAATAGCAGAAATATTAATATGGAAGTAAGCATGGTTGGAAGGCACAAGATTTAAATGTTAAAATAGAGGAGAAATTCTTCCCAGGGCCTTAGCTTGGCAACCCTGGTGGCAACCTCTGTCATCGCTAACCCTTTTTGAGCCAGGCTCATTAAATCAATCTACAAATTGCTATTTGCAGTGATACAAATTGGCTCTTCTGTCACACAGCATTCTCTAGTTGTTTGTTTATACTGATGCAAATTCCTGTAATGCAGATAAGCTTCTCTGGCTGCTGAAAAGAAAATAGTCACAATTAATTCCTGACGCTTGTATTTTTTATTTACTTAGTGAATTTGAGTGCCATGTATGAAAAGGATAAGAAAAATAACGAAGTATTTTAGCAGCTGAGAGTGTATCTGGTACCTGGTTTTGTATGCTCTTACAGTATCCCTTTTCTGCAGTGGAGCATGGAAAGGAATATTGACGTACAACAGTTAACCAGAGATTCATTAAGCTGCTCTGACTTGTGGTGAAGAGATTTGTAACGATTTTCCCACAATCTTACTGTTAAAAAAAACAAACCAACAGAAGTGCAACCTATCTGATTCTCAGACCATCTGGAGAATAGCCCTTAAGGGGCAATTGATAACCATTCAGGAGAAAGAACTTTTGGGGCCATGAGGACAGCCAGCCTTGTACCAGCCCAGCCCATTTCCTAAAGAGCAGCTTTAACCTGTAGATAACCATTTAATGTTTGCAGTAGCTCAATGTGACATTTTAATTTTACTTTATGAAACCATTTCATTGTTGAGCCAGAGAGAGAGAGACACACACTTTCTTGGCCTGTTGACTGTGGCAGCTGGCAAGCAGCTTGATGTGCCATTTCAAGTTCTGACCTTTATGACAAAGACCTCTTGCTAACCATTTATTAGATCCCAGAAGATGAAACAGGCTTGTGTTCAGTTTGTATATACCATTGATCTTATCTGCTTCAAGCCTTATCTCTACTGCCCAAAAATTGTAAATTTGGGTTAGAAAACTGAATAAACACTGACTTAAGGAAAATAATTTGTTTTTTTTCCCTGTGTTCTGTTTCTGTGCCCATAGGTAGAAATTATTTTCTTACTTCGCTTTGCAGCTGTAAGGACAAGAAGCCTTCAATTTTGTGCATCTAAAATACTGAACGTGCAGGAAAGCAGAAACAAGGATCAGAGTAATACGACAAATCTTACCCAAGGCAGTCATCTGTTTTTTGCTTGCCTGAGATTATTTCTGGGCTAGTGTCTAAGGCAGAATGATTACAGAGAACATACACCTACAAAGGAGTGGGGGGGCGGGCAATTTAATGCTTTGATTTGGAGGCCTTGATTTTTCTTTAAGGTGGGAATGGGATGAAGTAAAAAAATGTACTTCTAGATATATCTTGATAGCAGTTTATATTACAAGAAGATTGCTGTTTAAATACACATTATTGGTCTTTTTCATCAGCATACTTCTTCACTCACATGAGAAAAAGTGAGAAATTTGCAGTATGATTTCCTAAATAAAAGATACTCACAGAACTGCACTGCCAGTCCTCTCCAGCAACATTTGAAGCTACTTACAAACAATGAAGCAATTACATCAGTGATCTCAAAGCTACTCCAACTCTACAGGTAAGTGGCTGTAGTAAGGAGAGACAGACCCACAGAAGTGCTTCTGCAGCAGCACTGAGCCTCTTTAGGTGTGGTACTTACCTGTATGCAAGTCCATGTGGGAGTTTGCTGCATTTTGCACATCTAACCAGTGGTAACTGGAGGTAGCAGGAGTGTGCTTGGGGAAAAGGGTGGCTAAGATACCTAACTAGAAGCTTGGAGGCAGCTAGGAGCTGTGGATATTGCAAAGGGGACAGAGAGAAGGCGGTATGTGGGCCTTCATTAGTTCCATTGCTTACGGACCACTTCTTGCAAATGTGTTCATTATGTCCAGTTAACAGGTGGTGTCTCTATAATACCATTTTATATGGGAAATACCATGACATGTAAATGTAATTATTGTTCTCAACAAACCAATGTCCTCTTCTGAAACGATCCTTCTGATCGTAGCTGAAGTGCGTTGTATTGTCAGGTCAGGAAGTCAGTGCTCGTAGCCTGCCGCGTAAAGAGGTGCTTACAGTTCGTCTGGTACTTTTCACCAGCAGAGAATAGGGGAGCACATGTATAGCAGTCTGGCCCTTGCACAGTGTGTCTATTTTTCATTAAATGCACTAATGCCATCTGATTTTTTTTTTTCCAGATGATGGTTTGCAGTATTGTAATCAGGACTTTCTTTTTCTCACGTCAAGATAAATTTTAGCTCTGTAGAGTCCCAAGTTTGGTTTTGTATTTCCAAGTCTCTGAAATACGAAGCTACATAACCTAAGACCTCCTTAGAAGTACTAAGTGGGTGCACTGCTAACTGCGCTGGCCAACTAAATTGTGTATTTATGCAAGTGTGGTGGCTGCTAGCAACCTAACTGATTGTGTTGGAATATACAGTGATTATGTCCTGTGATTGCAAGGAGGTACGACTAAGGCCATGTGCAGTCTCCTAAGTATGAGCCAATAAACTGCTCTGGCCAGAGTGTTATCATCTGAAATATGTAAGAGAAGCAGAAGATTAAACTATTAAAGAAATAAGATACATAAATGGTGTATTAATCGTAAGTGCTTGGACATATGTTGTCTGTCTAACCTAGCACGTTCACAAAGTGCCTGTTGTGACTGGAATTTTACAGGCTCTGTCCCAAGTTGTATTTGTGCAGCACAGTGAATAGCTGCATTTGCAATGAATAAGAAGAATGTAAAAAATGTTAAATAGCGTTTTATTGCAGATTTAAAATGAGAAATGGCCTGTAAGCCTGCAGAGCAGTGTTAGTCAAAAATATTTTAAATAGTTGTGCCTAGCAAAGGTAGCCATTCAAATACAATGTGTTCTGTCTACCAGAAGATGGTGCCCTAAAACACATTCAATAATTTCAATTTTTAAAAGCTGTGATCAACTGTAAATGAGTATTTTAAAAAACATGTCAGAGCAAGGTGATTTGCAAACAAATCACCCAAGGCCAAATTATATCCAAACTTCATAAAGCTTTTTAAAAATTAACATACAGGATGCAAACAAGCAAAACAAAGCAATATAAAACACAATACAGCTACCACTTCAAAGAAAATAAATACTTTGGTCTCCCCTCCAAAATAAAAGCATTTCTCAGCATAATTTTTGTATTAATTTCACAAGTTTTTTGGTGTTTTATTGGGGTTTTTTTTAATCAGCTTTAAAACAGACAGGAGAAAAAGAATAATCATTATATTCCTCACCAAGAAACAAATCAGTTTCAAAACTGGAAATCAGAACAGCAAATCCCTGAGTAATAATAAGTCTTATTTACCTCATGGACTTCAAGGTATAATTTTATTGTTTTCTTAATGTTGCAGATAAGGAGGGAAATTGCAAAAAATCAGGTAGCATCCAATTCAATAAGCAAATCTGTGGAGGAGCTTCAAATCATTAAATTGATGAAGCAAGACAAAGAACTCCCTCCTGCATTAGTGTCAGTAAACCCATGCCTGATACAACATAGACCACAACACAAGTCAGTGGGATTTTTGCTATTGTCTTCAATAAGGCTAGAATTTCACCGGTAAATTCTTATATTTACAGATTCTCTGCTTTGTTGGTAATAAACTGTTTGCAACTTAGGGAGACAGAATCCCCAGCAGACCATCCAGTCTCCCTGCCCGTTGGCTGGCGCAGTGTTTCCTTGAAGGCACTGGCAATTAGTAGAAACAGGAGTGCACTGCCTGTGAGGCCCAGCCAGCTGATATTCACAGATCAATAACTCCACCTGGCTATTTTGCTCCTTTTAAGTCTTAGACAAAGGAGTTTATTTAACAGAAGCAGCTGGCTTTCCTTGATATCTGATTTACTGATAGAACTTAAAATCAGGCGTAAGGATTGCCACACCAAATTAAGAAATGAAGTTCAGCTTTTATAATACTCTGTGACAGCTTTTGTGATCTTAGTTGTGCGAGTCTTTTTGCAATATACACATTTTACTGCTGGTTGGTAAAATTAAGCAAATATACTTAAAATAAAGTGGGGAGAAAAACATGTCAGGATTGCCAAGCTGTAATTGGCCAGTACTTTGGGTTTTCTTGTATATAACAGTAAGGAGAATGATGGGGCTACTTATTACAGCAACGGCAGCTTTAACTACACTTTTTGTTTGCACAGCCCAGCACATATGGTCCTCTACGAGAAATGCAGCAGTGCTCGAGTGTGCTATGTACCACTGCAAACATATTTATTTCACCCATGTGGGCTACATCTGTGGCTATAGTGTGGATAAATGTTATGTTCATTATGTGTATGACAGAAGTACGATTGACTGGGGAAGAGCGGGTCTGTAGATTGCCCCTGCAGCAGGCCTGAGATGGGAACACGGCAGGGATACTCTGGACCAGGGCTGCAGCAGGCTCAGCTGGGCCTGGCCTTGCGGGTTTACTTATTGAGCATAAGCTTTCAACAGTAAAAGTAACTGATTTTTATCATTTGTTCCACATTGCTTACTTAAAAGGGCTGTTTCCTTAGATTCCCCAGATTCTCTCGGTCCCCAGTATGTTTTTCCCATGAGGTCATACTCAACAAAGCACATGCTTTAACAACTTACTACCAAGAGGCTTACTGTAGAAACTTGCTACCTGCTGGCAGCAGAAGCAGCACAGAACTGCACTGCCTCGAAAGGCAGAACAAGGGCAGATTTGTGGCTCAGAAGGACAGAACTACTGAAGGACCAGCAGCTCCTGCTGTAGCTTATGCTTCTGACTTCACACAGCATCAGCTCCACAGTGCCTACTGTAAAGATGGCTGCTCAAAATGCCTCCTTGCACGAGCACACAGGCAGGGCCTCCTGATATGTCCTACCCACTCTGTTAGATTAATAGTAAGTTATCTAATGTTGTAAAGGGTTTTTTTTTTAAAGTAAACCCAAAAACTTAAATTTATTTTTCTTTACATGTCTGATGGACAAAGTTCACAGGTTGTCCACGAGCCTCTCCTAGTTTCTCAGGAAGACAACCTCATAAAAATTGGCAGTAAGTAGTTCAAAGTCAGTAACAGGACAGAACATCCTAGTACGGGCCCCAGGGGCGACTGAAGACGGAGCTCTGCACCGCTACCCTTGAAGGCAGCAGCCCGTGAGACACCCACAGCCCCAAACAAAATTTGTGCAGGAGTCCCAGGCAGGGCAGGTGAGGGCTCAAGTTAATGGTGATTTCCATGTGCTCTGTGGAAGGAACCTCTCTTCGTTCTTGGCAGGTACGTGTCCATGCTACGTGGCTAACAGCACAGGTTGTGCCTTTGCTGACAGCTTTACCGGAAGGTATGAGGCTTGAACGGGACGGGGACTTGAACTGCCGCTTCGATCCCCCTCAGTGCCAGTGCCATGGCACTTCTGCTGGGAAGCTTTTGCTGCCAACGCTGAGGGCCTGCGCTGTCAGTTTGAGCAGTGATGGTGTGCACCAGGATGCAAGAGGCGCTTTCGATCTTCACACACCTGTGGACTAGAGGTGAAATGTAACTCGTTCCACAAGTAGTGAGCTGCAGAAGCACATGGTAACAGCTTGTTTAGGAGGTCAGCAAGAAGTGTAATGGAAGATGTGAACACATTAGAAAAGAGCGCTTGACTCCCAAGAGTGGTTGTATTTGCACACGTATGTTCACCTCTCCCACGTCTAACAGATTTGCTTTTCATGTCTTACTCTATACATTTACATGGTTTGCTGGATTTTTTTTTTTTTTTTTTTTGCTTGCTGCCCCTGCGCACACAAACAAACAGATTCCCAATCAATTGCCCTCCGCAGCTGGGGACATTTTTGAGTACACAGTTGCTTTTAATGTTTAATTAGGTATGATAACAGGATAAAATGTTCTTGGCACAGCAGAGTACCGACTTGCAATGTATTTCTCTCCTCACAGGGCACTCAGCACCTAGCAGTGTAAGGGCACTGCTCAGGTACCTATTGTTAGGGCTTTGTCACCATCGCTGCCATCAACGCAAATGATCGTCAGGGATTTGCAGCTTAGTTGCAAAAAAAATTAACTGTAGGCTACGGTTTAGTATCAAAGGTCTCAGTTCAGTAACCGTTTTGGAGGTGGTGTTTTCTGACAGCCTTTTTTGGGTGCATACAGATGTGCACAGCAAGCGGTGCTGGGTCTTGTTTGTTACTGGATCAACAAATGAAGCTCTTGCAAAGGTACACAGTAGCATGCTTTTTTAAACTCATGTCAATTCATAGACTGCTTTAGGCCACAGTATGTTTATCCTATGTCTTAGTACTGACTTGAGGTTTTTTTTTTTTAAAAGACTAAATAGCTGCAAACAACTATCAGCTGCCGTGCTAGAGCACCAGTCCTTCTAGCGGAGTCAGGCGGCTGGGTCTGGGGGTTTCGCTCAGGTGTGAGCCCTGGGCAGCAGCGAGGCCGCTCCCGTAACCCCCGGCCGCTGCCCGGTAGGAGGGCGGGCGCGAGCTGCCCCCGTCGGGACGAGGCCGCGGGTGCCGCCGGAACGTTCCAGTCAGGGGCGCGAGCGGCGGAGCCCCCCGGAAGGCGGGGGGCCACCCGCGGCGGCCCCTCAGCGCCCGGCTGGCGGCCCGGGGCCCTCCCGCTCCTGCGGCGAGCAGCGGCGCCGCCCCAGCCCCAGCGGGGCGGCCGGCCGGGGGCGGCGGGGGCAGGGAGCCGCCGAGCGCAAATTCCTCCGCGCCGCGCGCCATTGACTGGACCGAGCAACTTATTTAAGGCTGGAAAGTGACACAGGGGCTCCTCGTCTTTGCTCGCCGCGCTCCGCCGGGCAGTCCGGCCGCACCGAGCCGAGCGCTGCGGCGCGGGGATGCCGCCGAGGTGACTGCCGCCTCGCCTGGTCGCCGCCGAGCAGCTTTCCGGAGAAGGAGCCGCGTCCCGCCGCTGCCCCGCCAGGACTGCGGGACGGGTTTTCTTTTTGGGGTGTTTTTTGGCTTTTTGGGGGTTTTTTTGGCTCCCCCCCCCCCATTCTTTCTCTGCTCCGGGCTGTGCTTTCGCAGAGAGTTCGCCGTCCCGCCCCGCGCCCCGGGCTCCGGCCGAGCATGGAGAAGTACGAGGAGGACCTGGCACTGAAGGCCACCAAGTTCATGGAGGATCTGACCCTTCGAGCCCTGCCCGGAGGGTCCGTACGGCCGGGGCGGCCGCCGGGACCTGGCGCTGCACCCCCCGGAACCAAGGGGCCCCCGGCCGGGCCCCCGGCCGCCCCCCCGCGCCGCCAACGGCCGCGCCGCCGAGCAGCCTCCGGCCGCGGGGCCGCCGTGCTGCGAGGAGGGGCTGTGCACCCGCTCCGAGGTGGCGCTGCCCTGCTACAGCGGCTTCGCCGACAAGGGCAAACGCTACTCGGCCGAGGGCTACCGCGGGGGCCGGCCGGCGGCCCGGACGGCAAGTACGGCGCCGCCAGCCCGCGGGCCAGCCTGGCCGCCTCCTCGCCGGGCCCCGTCGCCGAGCACGGCAAGCACTCCAGCCCCCGCGCCAGCCTCACCAGCTACGACGGCGGCGGCGGCGGCAGCAAGCCCAGCAGCAACCGCACCAGCGGCATCAGCATGGGCTACGACCAGCGCCACGCCAGCCCCCGCTCCAGCACCGCCAGCCAGTACTCCTGCACCACCAGCCCCCGCTCCAGCTACTCGGACTCCAGGTACCCCCGGGAGCCGGAGGGGGGGGCCGCCCCCGCTCCAGTCTCTGCGGCCCCGAGGGCCGCGGCGCGGCGGGCGCCGCCGTGGTCAGCCCCCGCTCCAGCATCTCCAGCCAGAGCTCGCGGAGCTCCCGCGGCTCCATGAGCGCCTACCCCGAGCTGCAGCTGCCCTCGCCCCGCTCCTCCCTGCTGGGGCCCGGCCTACAGGAGGACGGCGCCGTGCCCGAGCTGGGGGACGTCTACCACAAGATCCATGCCCAGTCCCCGCCGCGGCACGACCAGCAGCACCCGGCCGCCCCCCGGAGGCGGCCCCCCCCTATGCCTACAGCCCGGGCCCCCAAAGGCCGCCGGGCGGCCCGCCAGGCGGAGAGGCGGCTGGAGGCGCTGACGCTGGAGCTGGAGAAGGAGCTGGAGATGCACATGAAGAAGGAGTACTTCGGTGAGTGAGCCTCCGGGGCGGTGGGGGGGGGGGGGGGGGGGGAGCAGGGTGCAGGGCCTGCCCGGAGCTGGCTGGGTTTGGCTGTGGAGAAGGTGAGCGTGTGATGCCCAGGGCTGCTCTGGACCAGGTACCTGCTGAAGTCCCGTATCGCCACAAATGCTGCCTAACTGGTGTCAGAAGTGCTTGCACCATAGCTTGTTCCTGGTGTTTGATCTCACTCCTGTCTATTCCTTACACGGTTTGCCGGGATGTGTGGTGCTTTCCCTTCCACGTGTGGATGGGAGGCTTGTCTGAGGTGTTACAGAAGCTGTTTGTGCTGTTGGGGCTTACAGTGACTTTCGTTTGCCTCTCTTCCTCTTGGGCTGCTGAAGCTTCACCGATAACCTCCAGCATCCCTGAGGCTGTGGCGTTTGTGATCGTGCTTTCAGGTCATCTGTGATAATTTTTGTAGATGACAAATGTGGCTGGTGAAGCAGCTTTTAGTGCCTTGTTCAATAAAATATTTGTGGTAGTTCAGAGTGCCTGTGGGAGCCACAGCATTGTTTCTGCCCTGCAAGGCCTCACAGGGTCTGCTCAGCATGCAAGGCTGGCAGGGGTTGGTACCGTCCCTGGGACAGGACGGGAGTAGAGTTTGTAGGAAGGAAGAGCTCTCTGTCCTTGCTGAAGCTAAATCAGTCTGTTGGTGATTTCCTGAATTTCTGTTGCTGCTTTATAGAACAAAAGTAACTTCTTGAAATGAGTGAGCATGTTTTGTGGTCACACTAGTTAGGATTAAGTTCACCTGTGTTTCTTACTTTGTCCTGTGTGGAAAAAGACCAAAATGCCTTTGAAAGGTGATCCTGGGGTGTGCAAATACTGCCCTGTATCTCCAGCACTGGAGACTGTAGATGAGCCGGACGACTGCCGGACCTGGGCAGCCCTTGGGAGCAGTCTGTACCCTGCTTGAACGAGGAGAGTGGGCTCTTCCGTAGGCAGAAGAGGGAGAAAGAGGCCTAGGAAGATGAGGGGCTGAGGATGAACCAGCCCTCATCTGTGGCCTTTGAGGGGACAGTTATCTCAGCACCTTTGCATGCTGCCTGGGCGCGGGGTAGAGGCTCCTTGGTGGTGTGTGATTTCTGACAGACATGAGTGTAGATGACGATGGAGATGTGCGTTACCTTGGTCGCTGATTTAAACATGAGGATTCAGACTGCTTTTGGCACAGCATTAGCGTGCTCTGCATGGGAGGGAGGAGTTGCAGGGCTCCTTGAAAATCTGCAAGGTGCTTGTAGTGGGAGAGACCTGGTCTGATCAGCAGAAATAGCTGAGTGAGCAGTACCCTCTCCTAGGGTAAAGTTTCTAGGAGTTCTTGTGCCCAGACAAAGGAAGTGGAATGCAGTGCTTACTGCCTCCCTCTATCCCATGTGGGGCTGATAAGCTGATAGTCATCCACCACATCTTCTGCAGGGTCTGGCACCTGGTGTGGTACTCCTCCCCAGCTGAGTGACTCCAGCTGAGTGACTCCAGCTGAGGACAATAACCATTCACTTCTGAGTAGGTGCAGAAGCTGGATGGGGTGGCTTGTTAACACACTAACTGCAAGAAATGTTGTCTTAAAAATTTCCGTGGTATGCAGTGACAGATTGAGATTGTTCAGAGTAAGAAACAAGTTACAGCTGTCCTGAGCCTCTCAGAGGGTTTCCAGTGGCCAGGGAAGCTGGGTGTGCGGTTAGGGACTCCGGGAGCAGCACTGGGGAATCTGTGTTGAGTGGGGGTTTCTTGTTTTTAAGAATTTGCATGTTGTGAGTGTCACTACTTGCAGGTATATTCTGTAGCAACGTGTTGCAGCGTGCCCTAAACGTTGGCGGATGCATCCTATGTAGGACCAGCAGTAAGCTTGCGCCTTTATGCCTAGAGAGTGTACATATGGCTGCTCTGTAGGTATTTGTAGCTGCACAAGAAGTGCTGCTGTGACTTGCATCCTGGCAGCAGATGAAACCCAAAAAGCTGGGGTGCTTTAAAGGAGAAAGTTGATTTCTGTGAGTTGTTGATGTTTTGATAAATCCTGGTGGGCTTGATCCTGCATTTCTGGTTCAGATCACCCATGGAGGCAAATGCTGAGCTTTGACTGAACAAGTGCATGAGGGGTTAGCAGGGGTGAGAAAAGGATGGGGAGAAGTCTGCTGTTTAGTTCGACTTACCTGAGCAGGTCTTAAGGTTAATAAAGGGAGGCAAGGAGCAATGCATTGGCTTGTGTAGCAGCTCGTACATACTACAGCTGAAGTCTTTGCTTACGCATTCACTCCTTAGCGCTGGTGTCTGGCACGCTCTGAAGGCAGTCGCAGGGTGTTGTGCGATGCCCATGGAGGACAGAAGCTGTGAGCCAATAGTCTAACAAGGCAGAGTGAACAGAGGAGGTGGTTTAGTACTCCTTAATTAGATGAACTCAATTGTCTAGTGAGTAAATGCTTATATGAGAATGCTGGTAACTTTACTGTGTTCTATTCCACACCCCCACCCCCCCAAAAAAAAAAAAAAATTTGAAAAATTTAGTAGTGTGTTATTTTGAAACTGAGGTCAAGTGATTAACCTGTCCTATTTCAAGGAACAACAACTCTACCTTGCCTTCATTCTGTTTGTGGGTCAGTTTGAGTGTTCCCCTAACCACACTTGTGCTGGCAGTCACTGGCTGCTCTACCACATCTTGCTGCTCTGCTTCAGGAGGAACCTGTAGTCTGGGGCAGATACGTACATGATGTGCAGCATTTGGGCATCGGAGAGGCTCTGGGGGTCTAAGCAGCATGCAGCGCGGCAGGTCTAGGGGGTTGGCTGACAGCTGTCTCTGCCCGTTCTGGTATGAACGGCTCCCAGCAGTGCTGTGCCAGGAGCTCAGCTTTACTGTCTCACCTTCTCCATCCTCCCATTTCTTCTGGCAGGCCTCAGTGCATTTGTAAAGAGAAGGAAAATGCTGTTCCGCAGTTGGTTTAATCTGATTGAAGATGACAGTGCCGCAAAAGGAGCACACTGCATCTGCCCTACCCCCAGTTGCACAGCTGAGAGGTAGCACCCTGCCACTTCCAAGGGTTCCCACCAGCATGTTGCAGCCACATGTGCTTACTGATCTTACAGAAAATTAAGCCTGCAGAGATGGAAGGGGAGAGGGAGGGTTGTTCTGGGCTGGATAGGTGAACTGCTCCAATTCATCCCTGTCAATGAGGTGGCTGGAGCTGACCCAAGGGGGAAGGTGCAAACAGAGGGCTCCAGGAGGCTGAGATGTTCCCTGAGCTTGCAGTTGGATTGGGTGAAGCTGTGAGACTTCATCCCTTTGTAGATGCTTCCTATGCAACCCCTGCCCAAACTGCTTCACCCTCAACCCTCTTGAGACTCCCTGTCTGTCTCTTGTCAAGGTTTTGACAGTTTAGTAGATGTGATCAGTTTAATGGCAGATGATGAGAAGAGATGTAATAAAAAAGTACTTTCACTCACATTCATAACTGTTCTCAGCTGAGCATTTGTATGTGATGAGGTGAATTGTCAAAGTTGTGTTTCAGGGATGTTTTAAATTGAATGTGTGTCCTGAGGTGTCAACAAGAGGTTTGTGGGTGTTGGAAAGTCATCAGCTCAAGCGCTGGCTTAAATTCTATTTACTTTGCAGAATTCTTCAGTCTGATGGCTAGGTGTTGAAAAAGGCAGTTCAAGGCAAAAATTGGATTTTGGCATGCTCATCCAAGTCAAAGCAGTCCGTGTGGGACTGACTGTAAACCTATGGCTTGTCATCTACCGGGCAGGGAAATGTCATCATGTTGAACAGTCATGCTGATTTGGCCGCTGTTTTTGAACAAGCGCTCTCTCTGTATGTCTTGTAGCTCTGCTGGTCTGTTGTCAGAAATGGAAGGAGAGTCGACAGAGGGGCGCAGGCAGCAGTCTTCCGCTCCTGGCAGCTCCTGCTGTGCTACAGCCATCACCCAACAAGGGCTGTCTGCTCATCTTGGTCAGGGTGGTGGGATCTGGTGCAAGAAGTAACTTAATTGTCTGGCCATCTTGAACTAAAGAGGAGATGAAGGGAGCGTGGATTGTTTCCTGCCTGTGCAAAGTCTAAAGAGGCACAAGTTCTCAATCTTGCTGGCATCCTTCGACACCCCTGTGCAGTGCCCTTTGTGAAGGTGCTGTTCCTCGTCCCTGCACACTGTCTTCCCCACCCCTCGCTGCCTTCTCACCCCCTCACACCTGATACACAGAATACAGCAAGTTTATTTCATGTGTGGTACTCCTCAGTGAGAAACAAGTGGTCCTGCCACAGAGAGCTGTCACCTTTCTTGTCTCCCACAGGCACCTTTGGCCCTTCTCCACCTGGAGGGAAGCAGCCCCTTTCTCAGCACCCTGTAGGAGGTTTACCAAGCAAAGCAGGGGTTGGTTGATGTCTCATTCTGAGACACAAAGTCTGGATTCTGTTAGTAGCTGTGGTCATCTGTCTAGCAAAACCCAGTTCTTACCCTAGCAAGCAGTACCAGCATGTGTTTTTTGGAGCACCACCAAGAAATGCTGCTGGTAACATCCTGTTGAAAAGCCTTTGCTCGAAGGGAGAGATAGATCCCTAGACCCATCTGGGCCCTTTCTACCCTTTATGTACATAGTCATCTGTGCAAATCCATTTCTTTGCATTGAGAAATCCTCCTGGCCTTGCACAAGATTGGCTTTTGGGCCCTACAATGCACTTGTGAGTTCAGGGTTGTATGTTCATGTTTCTTTTGTGCGCACAGGTTGATGTGTTGGAAGGGTGTACATACAAATGAGATCAAAATTAAGATGGGTAACAGTGGTAAGTCCCTAGAAGCTGCATTCTTAAAGATGAAAATTGAAAATCTGAATGGGATTTAGGTGAGCTTGCAGTTGGTACCAGAACACTTGAGGTGTTTGCTAAAGTGTTGTTTTCTGTCTTATGATTTTGTGAAGCTTTCTTTGCGAAATATTTGATCTTTCCTGTTTCCATCCCGTTGATACATCATAGTGTTTTTGGAAATAAGCGAAGATTTATTGTCTGGTAATTGCTTTGTATTTCTCTTTATCTGGGTGGAGATTCTTCAGCTGTTGCAGTTGAGGCTGTCCTGTGAAAAATGATTTCCACCAGATTTGAGCCTTTAATAAGGAAACATCTAAATAGAAATAAACTTACATGGTGTGGTCTCCTGAAGTGTTCAAACAGGTCTTGTACTTCAGAGTTTGGTTTTGCTAATCTCTCAGTTACAGCTGGAAAATATATTGCTGAAACTGATTTGAGAGTGGTCAGGCTTTTTTAGCTGAAATGCAAGAAAACCCTTAAAAACGGTGGCTTGTCTGATGATGAGGGAGGTGTGTGCTCACTGGGGAAAGCAAGAGCAGCTGCTGTGGGAGGTGCTGGGGTACATGTGAATTAGCAGCACACTGGTGGCTTGCAGCTACCAGGACCCTGCCCTCCTGTCACTGATCCTACACTGAGACAACAGGCAGTGCAGTCTGTGGATGTGCGAAGGGGAGGGTGAACAGTGCTGCTGCGGGTGCCTGGGTGCGTGAGGGTAGAGGAGAGGGGAAGAGAGTGGGTGATGGTCAGAGTGAGTCAAGAAAATAATGATGAATGGTGATAGAGAAAGCTGGGAGCTGGAGGGTCATCCAAAGAGAAGAAAGGAGGAGTAGGAAGGTGTGGAGAGAGAATGTAGAAAGAATTCAAGACAACAAAGAGGGATGCAAAAAATAAGCATGATAACACAAGTCAACAGAGCTGGAAAAAATAAGTCTCTTTGTTTTTTGTCTGTGGTATGAAATGCCCTGTGGAGGATGTGGGAGTGGTTCTAGGTGGCTTCTTGCAGTCCCTGCTAGCTACACACGTTTGTGAGTCTCCCTGAAGGTGGGAGGTGATAAACCATGTCATATGTAGTAACAGGAGGGGAGAGATGTGGAATATAAGTGTATTTATATTAAGTACTAGATGCATGTAACATACAACTAACAAATAGAAGTTTAGGTGACTATAACTTGCATGGAAGCATGTGTTACGAATGGGGACAACTGCTTTCTTACCTTCAGTTGCGGGAAACTTGACTGTGAATAGGTGTAGTATTTGGTGACAAATGTGTTTTGCTTGGTTTTGTTTGTGCATTTACTCTTAGGTTCTCTCTGCATTGCTATAAAAGCACTGTGTGTGGAGGGGGGCGGTGACTTCCAAAGAACTGTCACATGTTTTATTAGGGCTACCACAGGTGGGGTTTCCAATACAGAGGTTTAGATGTATAATACAAGAGTTGTCATGGGCATAGGCACTACTGTGGCATAGTCACTCCTGGTTTAATTGTTACCCTTTCCTGCCACCTTATGGTTTGGGAAATGTACCCATGTATGTTGTTTTTGAGCCACAGGGTGATGCAGCAATGTGCCAAGGGGAGGGAAGGGATGAGCCACCCAGCTCCACTGGTCGGAAGTAAAGGGGATTGTTTACATGCAAAATGTGTGTGGAGAAGGACGTTTCTTTTTGCCTGTTTCAAAATGTCCATACCCTTGTGGAAAGGATACTGGTTTGCAAGGGTTGAGTGGAGTCTGCGTTGCAGTTTGCTTTGGTTTGGAGCATGCTGTGCCCCTGGTGATGGCAGAGCCACAGGGCTGCTGGGTGAAATGCTGAGCAATTTATTAGATCTGCTTGTTTTTTAGGGCTCTGTCACAAGCTTCAAGCTAGGTCTGTATTGCATTCCACAAGTATGAGGCGCTCAAATTCCCAGAAGTAACATTGGGCTTTTAAACACACCCTTCACCCTGTGGCCTGCTGCCCCTCTTTCCCCTGTGCCACCCCCCCTTCCAATTAGGTATGCCATCTTAGGGGAGTCAGGACATCTAAGCAAGATTCAAAGTAAAAATTTGTTCCTCTAGTGGAGTTTAACTAATATTGGCAGCTGTTTACCTAGCCTCTATGCCTGATCCTCCACAAAGATTTATGTGTGCAAATGTCCTGATGTTAAATCACGCACTGGAAATTCGTACGCAGTGGCATGTGAATTGGGAGTAAATGGTTTAATGGATTCTGTGGCCACTGCATTTTGCAGGGGAGAAATGTGACCCTGTTGTGAAGGAGCAGGTAACTGTCAAAGTAGCTGTAGTTAGGTGAAGTTGATGCTTCTTAGTAGAAAATGTCCCTGAAGTTGAATCATTTTTACACTTAAAATGTGTAAATAATACAACTTCGTGTGTTCCTGCTGATATCTTGGTGGCAGCAGCAAAGATACCAGTCTAGGCTGAAATCCTTAATATCCATGGTTAATAAATTAGAATATAAATGTCTCTGTTACAGCCATGTGAATACTGGATGCATAGAAAGCCTTCTCAAAGCAAGAGAATTTGCCAAATATTAAAATGATTATAAAAAAATCTGGCAAAGTAATTTGCAGATGTTTAAAAGAGTTGTTCATCAATGGAAAGAAAATAAAACAGCAGCAATAAGCCAAACAGTTTTACTAAAACCAAAAAAACTTTGCAGAAATTTAGTAAGCTCTGGGCTTGGCCTCCTACCTCATCGTATGGCCCAAAAGCAATAGCTTTTCACAGCACATTGGTAGAGTTACGGTCTGGGGCTTTCCTCAGCAGTGCCTGGAGCCCCACAGCATTGCAGGGGCATCTCCTTTGTCCCCGACCCAGCTCTGGCCTTGGCAGAGGATGTAATGCTGCGGTGCCGTCCAGTGACGGGTGCTTGGGCAGCTGCCCTTGTTGGGGTGAAGGTGTTGGGATCCTGTGGGACCCTGCTCCCCAGGTCCCCTGCGCTACTGGTGGGAGAGGAGGTGCAGCCACTCCTATTGTGTCTCAAAGCCTGTGCTTTGTCTCACAGCCTGCAAAAGTGTAGTGGTTCTGCTGTTGGCATTAGTTCTGTCCAAAATAATTTCTTATTCTGTGGCTGGAGAAACTAGGTGTCTGTTAAAGTATAATGTAGTTTATTTTTATGCCCATCCTGAACAAAGTGCCTCCTCTCTGATAGGGCTGGGAATGTATGATTTAAAGCAAAACTAAAGCAGCAAAAAGGAAGAAATGTAGGAATGTGCATGGTGTCTGTAAGTTTTATTACAAGATTTAAAAGGCTCGTTTTGGAGGGCTGTGTTCAACTGCCTGAAAGGTTCAAGTCCTGACAGGACGGAGGTACCTGGGGCTGCTGTGATGTGGAATTGCTTGGAGATGCTCCAGGGGCGTGATGGCTCCCAAGGCTGGCAGCAGGATTCCTGTTGGCTTGTTTGGGAGCAGGACCAGCCTTCAGCTCTTAACAAAATTAGCAGACATGGTAATGATCAACCAATAAATGTCAGTGTTTGGCTGGATTTTTATGTGATTTTTCAGTGTGCCTGTGTGGATGCTGTCTCTGGAAGTGATTTTGTCCATTTTTTCTACATTGGAGCAGATATGTCCGTTGTGTGGTATGTGTTATCTCTTTCTATTAACCTCACTGTGTTGTTTTAACTCCTATCAGCATAGCCTTGTTTGTTACTGCACCATGAGACAGAGGAGCACAAGAAAACGGCCAAGCAAGTCGTGTATCTCTTCCAGCTGGAGTATTTCACATTGTCTGAAACTTTATTCCTTTTTTTTTTTGGAGCAGTTTTAGTAAATCTCTAATGTCACATTTATGTATTCCAGCAAACTTCTAAGAAAAGGCCTATGACTCATGAAGGAGAAAACCCCAGCACCCCAGAGCACAAACACTCATTTAATGCTCAGCTGAGAACTACTGTGCATATAAAACATGTAAGAGCTTACACAGGGGGACTCAGCTGGGGGTGAGGATTTATTGCTAGTGACACCTATTTCCAAATTTGAGATGCTGGAAAAGTTCATCTTGGCAGGTTTTGCACGAAAACCTGTAGGCAGTTGGGTTTAAACTGGGGTTGTGGTGGTGTACATGTTCTGACAAGTGCAGCTCAGCCATTGTCTCACCCAGCCTGGCTGTGAGCCCTGACACCCTCCCTGCTGCTGAGAAGGGGGCAACAGTGGCAGCTACTGTGTGACTTGGAAGAAGGCATATATTGGGCTGATTTGGTTGGTGCTGCCCATCGGGGTTGGGCTGGCATGGGGTCTGCCCATGGGTGCCACGCACTGCCTGCATGCTGCAGGCATGCTTACAGTTTCCCCTGTGATGAGTTTTTGGGAGTGGAGATACCTAACAGAGAATTGAGTTCCTCTGAGTGCCAGGGATGAAGAGTCAAATGACTGTGAAGAGGGATGTGCTCGGGTAGGAGGAACAATACAAATACTTAAGACTGGGTCTGGGGGAGATGGTTAATTCTAAAGTCTTTAATTGTGGGCAGCAGCACTGAAATGCATCTAGCTTGCTGTGAGGGTTAATACTTGTATTTGTGAATATTGAGAGAAGTGCAGGGAAGGTAGTGTGCAAATGTTAAGAATATTAATACCACATATTGTCATGAAATAGCCAGGGAGTGGATCAAACGGACAATGAAGAGGCACTTAGGTTACAAAAGGTCATATCTGGCTATATACCATTGCTTTTTTAAGAAAATGGCTGAAGAAGGCTCATTTCAGTTCAGAACATGTTTATAGTTTTTGTGGAAAAGTAGATAGCTATTGTGGAAGAACTACTGGGGACTCTCAGATGTTTTCCTGGCCATCCAAACATTTATTTAATTGCTGAACTGTTTCACTTGCGACACCGCAGAACTTCTTGAAAGTGAAAACAAGATGTTTTCTCCCTTTTAATGTGGCCACTTGAAAAAATTAGAAAATTTCAAAGTTAAAATAAAGAGAAACGGAAAGCCATTCCTAAATGCAGTTTGACAGTTGTGCATATTTAGATGCTCTGGCTTGCTTGGATCATATTTCCTGTGGTCCGTGGAGACCCTGTGGCCTCTCCCAGGCATGGGAAATACCCTTTTGTTCTGGCAGTCATTGCATAAACCTTTCTCCTGTGCTGCAAGCTTGTCCCCAAGAGTATGCAGTGTAGGGAACTGGGATCCCATGAGTTGAGCTCCTGGGCTGGAAGGTGGGTGGTTCTGCTGTACCTTCTTCATCTTCTTCAATGTTACCTCTGTGCTGGCAGTCCCAGCCTGTGGGGTTTCGGGGAGCATTGGGTGAGGCCAGTCCTGAATGTGGGTCCCTGGGTGGGTCAGCGTGGTGTGGTGTTGAACTTGAAACACAGGGCCAGGCAACTGGTTTTGGATGCCTCAAATTTAAATGCGAGGTTCACTTCTGTGCGTGGGCTTTGCACGTGCAAAACTGCAGCACATGTGCAGGGAGTACTTGATTGGAAACCTTTGTTAGAAAGGGATTTCTAACAAGGTGGGGAGAAGTATGATTGTTTTTTACTGTAATAAATCAAGTGCTGACCTGACTGAATTGAGACAGCTGAGGTCTCTACTGCTCTGGCTTGATTCTTTTTTCCTGGCTGCACAGATAACAACATTGCCTTCAGCAGTGTTAGAGTAGGGTCTTGGGTTTGTGTTCTGTCTTTCTTCGTGCTGTGAAATTCCTACTAAATCCACTTGTTTGGGCTAGATGTTGAATGATTGGAAAATAGTCACTGGGGGAATGGTTCTGAGCAAGGGGATAGTGAGTAGACTTTGCCACTTATCCATGGTTTATGCTGCTCAAAAAACATGCTAACCCAGCTGTGTGCTGCTGTTTGCTGCCCTGCCTGTTCTCTGCCCTGCTTTCAGCTGGGATAGAGTTAATTCTCTTTCTAGTAGCTGGCATAGTGCTGTGGTCTGGATTTAGTATGAGAAGAATGTTGGTAACTCACTGATGTTTTAGTTGTTGCTGAGCAGTGCTAGTCAAGGACTTTCCACTTCCAGTGCTCTGTCAGGTGCACAAGAAGCTGGGAGGGGGCACAGCCAGGACAGCTGACCCAAACTGGCCAAAGGGGTATCCCACACCAGGTGAAGTCATGCTCAGCATATAAAGCTGGGGGAAGAAGAAGGAAGGGGGGGATGTTCAGAGTGATGGCATTTGTCTTCCCAAGTAATTGTTACGTGTGATGGAGCCCTGCTTTCCTGGAGGTGGCTGAACATCTGCCTGCTGATGGGAAGTAGGGAATTAATTCCTTGCTTTGTTTGCATGCACAGCTTTTGCTTTACCTATTAAACTGTCTTTATCTCAACCCACGAGTTTTCTGTTTTCTGATTCTCTCCCCCATCCTGCCGGGGGAGCAGTGAGCGAGTGCTTATGTGGGGCTCAGTCGCTGGCTGGGGTTAAACCACAACATCTTGTCATAGACTTGACATGCAGCAGGATTAGACCCATGGTCTCTGTGGACTGTCTCATCTGTAACTCTTCTTTCCACCTCTCTATAACTAGGTTAGTTCAAAGAGAATGTTGATTTTTGGTTTTGTTTTATTTTTTAAAAAAAAAGGTAGAAGCAGCAAAAGATATTGGAGCCCAGTGTCAGCTGAGACAAAACAACTGTTCATATCAGGCAGTGGAAGGAGCTGTAATTGGTAAAATGTTGGATGTCTTGATGTTTCTCTCTGTGTTGAGGCAGATGCCATGCTGTTAGCCTTGAGCATCCCAATTCTCAGGTGCACATGGGGGAAACGGGTAATTCCTGAGGGGACAAGGCAGAAGTTTTGACAAATGGCTAGTAACTGTGGCAGCGCTTTTTTTGCCAAGCAGTTATGTGAAAATTCTCTGCAATTGGTGGGTTGCCCATTTTTAATCAAAGCCATGTTTCCCCGATCTAAACACTCAATAGAAAACAGAGCTGCACAACAGTCAAGTGTGTTAGAGTCCAGATTTTGAGCTGGTTTGAGAAATAAGCATGTAATTTTCTGAATTTTGTAGGTCAGTAGCTGGTCTTCCTAGAAAGTGTGTTGGCTTGTTGTACCTGTTCCTGACTAGAGCAGGGCTGAGCCTCTGTGGTGCAGCCCTGTAAAGTAGCAGTGGTTCACAGCAAGCAATGCACTTGCTTTGGTGGGAAATCCCTGCAGCTCAGGTGCAGACCTTAGTGACTTAACTCAGAAAAAACCTCAAGACATTTCAAAATAAAATCCACACAAGGTATTAACTAATTAAATTTTTGTACAGAAAATGGGACATCTGTCTGATAAATCCAGACTTCCCTCATTCAGGACAGTCCTGTTTAGGTCACAGGGACATGTTTGACTTGTTCTGACAGCTTGGAGTCATCTCTCGTTGTTTTTATTACGCCACAAAGATCAGGGAATAAGTAAATTCACATCTGTGTTTTACCTGCTGTGTTTCTCTGCGTTGTCTGCCCAGCTGCTGCTGCAGGTCCCAGGACGTATCCACCGTGGAGTTGTTGGGTATATGGCTGCTTTGTGCTTTGGCTGTAAAAGTGACGTGTGGTTTGCTTGGGAACTTGGTATTTTGACATGAATTTCTTGCAAATTATGGTGTAAATAACAAAGAGCAGGTGGGGTTAATGGTGTGAAAGAGGACTATAATGCTCTGCGTCCTGCTGACCTCTTTCAGCTTGTACAAAACCAGCTATCTGCACTGAGTTCCCAAGGTGTTCCACTCACTCACAGGAAGATGCAATGGGTTTATGGAAGATGCATGCGAATCCTAGGAAAGCTCCTTGTTGCAAAAGCTGGGATAACACTGTCTGGGGGCACTGAAGTGTCAGTGTGAAGAGACTAGATCCAGAGACTGAAGATGACTTTTCCGTGCATGTGATTTTGGGAGGGTGGGGTAGAGGTTGTGTCCAGAAGTGCAGTTCTGCATCCCCTGCTTTGCCTCTCCTTGTTGTCTTCTGCCCAGACCAGGAGTCATGCAAAGGTGTCAAGACCTAAGCCTGGAGGGGTTGTAGAGAGCAGAGGAACAGGTACGGACATGGGTGATGCATGTGATACCTGTTGCCTCTGCTCTGCAGGTGGTTACAGAGAGCACTCCAACACTGTGCTGCAAATGAAGTGCTGGGGGCTCTGGGTACTGTTGCCGCTCTTTTCCTTTGGTTGCCTTTTTTGCGGCAAAATAATAGGTCCTGCTTATCGATACTGTGTTTTCCTGAAATTTTGGCGGCCATCAGGTGTCGTCTTGGATTCTATTTTACAAATGATTAGAAAAAAGCTTGCTGTTTTGCTTGGCCTGGAAGGAGAATCTCCCAGTCTTACTTCTGAATGTTAGTTTTGAGGGAGACATTCCTGTGCAAGGTTGGCGAGAGCGGCTGTGCTGGGAGGTGTTGCCCAGTCTTGGAGAGTGGTGCAGGACTTCCTGAGAGCCACACAAGCAACACCTGCAAAGCAGGTCACTGCCCAGTTCAGAGACAGGAAAAAAAAACCCAAATCCATGGCAGGTTTGGGCTTGGAGCTTTGAACATAGCACAAGGCAGGTGCAAGGCAAGGTTTGCCCCTTGCTGTAGTTTCTGGCAAGAGTGGAGGTGTGGCAATTCACTTGCCAAATCCCACATTGCCCTGGAGCTTCAGAGAGCCCTTGTGGTGTGAGGTGGAAGGACTTGGGAGTGCCAGACCATGCTCTTTTAAAAAAAACAAAAGCAAAAAACCTTCCTGACCTATTAGGAAAAAGGGAAAAGAGAAAGGGGTAGCTTGGGTTAGGTTGAAATGGCCTTGCATGCTGTGTAAGAGCAAACTGATGTTACTCCTCTGGAGAAAAGGCTTTCTCAGACCCTGTTCCACACCTGGGAGGAATTTAGGCCAGTGAAGAACCAGCCCAGAAAGAGGTGATCCCCAGAGGCTGATCTGCATTTATTCACAAAGAAAATACTTTGAGGATGCTCCAAGTGCAGACTTGCAAATCAGCTTCCTGGTATGCCAAGTGTGAGAAGCTCTGCCTTTCCCTGCTGCTGCCTCTGCTCCCTACCTTGCAGGGGCTTTGCCTGGATTTTCCCTGGGGGTGGTGGGAGTGATGATGGGCAGGAGCGGGGAGCAGCTCAGACCCATCTGGCTGTAGCAGTGGCCTGGTTGTGGCTGGGCACCCTTGTCTCGCTTGGGTCCACCTAGTTCATTTCTGTAGCTCATGAAAGAAAAAAGAAAACCAAACACAAACCAAAATATACTAGCTGCCGAGCTTAAGGCCAAATCTTGGACTCCTTTGTGGGCAGGACTTCCTTTGAAATTACTGGGTGTTTTGCTTGGTTAAAGACTGGCAGATTGGGAAACCCAGTATTAGATTATTGCAAGGTCAGAGAAAGGGTGCATTGCACGGTCTGGGGGAAGTACGTACTTTCATTTTTCTGACAAAGTAGCTCATGAATAATGAGTATTGGCTTAGAGCTTTTTCATTTCCAAATAGGTCAGTCTGCACAGCGTGCCAGCATGGGGAATTTCTAACACTGCTCTGCAGGTGGGATGACAAGCAGAGGGGCTGCCAAAGGCCACTGTGCCTGGGTCAGAGCAGAGTGGGGGACTCGTGGACCTGACTGCCCTGTCCACCAGCAGTGCCATATGTCATGCCTGGGGACTTTTCAGCATGGAGCTAAATCCCACCCATGAGAACCAGAGGTCAGCGGCAGCAGAGCTAGTGGGGCGAGGGTAGGCTCTGGGCCGCTGTCAAGAGCGTGCAACCATGCACAAATGTTAGCTGGACCTGAAGCCATCGTTGTCAGGGTTACAAGTAAGACAGGAATTTTCCCCTTTTCTCCGTTTACATATAGGTGTTTCTTCCTCTAACTCTTCTAGCCCACACGGTTGGGTGAGGATGATGTGCAGACCAGCTGATCCCAGTAGTCAGGGTTCCTCTCTCAAGACTTTTTCAGTGGGGGTTGTCCCTGCCTTAACTCCTGTCCCCTCTCAACCCACAAACACAAGGCCTGTGCAGGCTTGTACAAAGGCCGTGGCTTCTGCAAGAAGGTAGCTGCTCTGGTCCCTCAAGGTTGCTGTGAATTTTGCTGTGATATTTAAAAGCAGAGAGGAAGAGGCATGCAGTGGTGGGGTGGGCAGAATGGCTCTTTGGTGAGTGAGTCACTTTGGGAGTCCCCACTGCAACTGGGTGGCTCACCAGCATGTGCATTTGGGGAGCTTTTTAAACTAATGTTCCTAACCAACGTATAAAACACAAGAGATTCAAAAAAGGAGAGGGGAGCTGCTGAGATCTCTGGCAAATATGTGGCAATATTTGCTTAAATTTTTGAGAAATATGTTATTTCACCTTTATTATGAAGCTTATGCCTTGTGCATTTGCCCCTCTTGCTGTTTTCTAGGCTTTTGCTTTACATTATTCATTGGTTCAGAGCTGCCAGCACCAAGGCTGAGCGGAAAGTGGCTGTAAAACCACTTTGTTTTTATTTTGAGCTGTTTTCGTTTTTGAGTGCGGAACCAAATTACAGGGGCACTGTGGGGAATGTTAGGTTGTAAGTTTTATTTTGCTTATATATGTTTTAAATTGGGTTAGGACTGCAACCAAACTGCAGTGAGATTGATGGGGAATCTTCCCTTCTCAAAGGACAAGACCTACACACCCAGGTGGAAATCACTTGTAAAAACATCTCCCTGAAGAGTAGACATTCCTGTTTTGAAGAAAGATCAGCAGCTGAGACCTGGGTATGCTGCTGGCACAGGCTCAGTTCTGCACACATCATTTCCACCCATGACACTACTGTTCTGAAAAAACTAGTTACCAGCCAGAAAAAGTATTCAATAAGACTGTGAACAAATTGTTTTAATTTTTTGGACTATGCAGCTTGCAGTTTCTCATCAAGCAGTTGACTTAAGAGAACAGAGTAAGCGTTGTCTTGGGGTCTAAAGTAGAGCAAGACTGACTCTAAGGTCAGGTGTGACCATTTCATAACAAATAGTTGCATGTTTGTTTTTTATCCTGCAGCTCGGGGCCAGGGGACTAACTTTTAAGCCTGGGGGAGGAAAGGTGAGATAATTTTTTTTTTTTTTCTGTGCCATGCAGTCTGGAGTGTAGACTTGAACAGAGAACAGACCACATACTTGATCCTAAACAGGAATGAAATATTTCAAGTTTTCTTCCTTCAAAGAGCTCCAGGATCCGGTCATTGAAAAACAGTTGCAAGTGCCCAGTGCACTGGGCAATATCATACAGGGAAAGAAGAGGTTGGAGGCTGGGGGATATCCAGTATTTCAGGTCTGAGTTGAAGGTGCTGCTGCTGTCAATTGATGCTTAGATATTACCTACTTCAGCAGGTAAAGGACTGAGATACCTGCTAGGATTTAAACCTAGTACTGTAAGGGAACACAGCTTTTCTTCTAGGTACGATTTAAGTTGCTTGGCTAACTCGTACGTGATATCACACTTCTGTACAGCATGTCTGTTGGTTGAAGGAAAGATAGGGAAAAGGATGAATGTTCATCCTGTGTTCTCCCTGCCAGAGACTTGCACGAGCCATTCCTGTCAGCCTGAGTCACTAACCACTGCAAGATAAAAGCTGTGGTTCCCATCAGATGAAAACCAATGGGGAACAACCATTTGTAGTGACTGCTTAGTTTTTCTTGCTTTGCTTGAACATACATCTCTCTCTCCAGCTATGATAGAAGACAACCAGAGAAGAATTTTTGTGACTGGTACTAGATTGAAACAGAGGATGTTTTAATTGAAGATAAACAATGGTTCCTTCTCTGAAATGGACAAATAGCTCCTCTCCAGAAATGATAAAATCCTTCATCTCTAAGGCACCAATGGGAGAAAGCAGGGAATGTGTAGGCACCAGCTCAGTACCAACTCTGTACTTCACTCTTAACCTTACAGAGACAGCACACTAGAGAGATTCTTCGTTTAGTAAAAGCTACCCTTATTTCTATGGATATAATTAGAGAAGAGGCTAGATTCATCTGGAAACAAAGGCTCTAGTAATTTTTTTAAAAAAAAAGCAAAAATAATCATAAAAAGCCACCGACAAATACAATAATTCTTTTAGCTAGTTTTTGAGAGAAGTTTTGTGAGTTTTTTGGTTTTGCTTGAGTTTTTTAGGAAACGTTTACAAACATATTTCTTAGTGGATACAGTGAAAGGAGAGATTCCAAAAGGGCTTTACTGCTATTAAGGGAACAGTTGCATTAGGGTATGCTGCAGTGATTTAGCGCGTGAGAAGGAAAATCCCAACTGAGTGATTTACACAGTGATCCTGAATGTTTTGATTAAAGGGCAGACTCAGAAATGCATTTATGCTTATTTGGAAGTCTAAAGAGAATCCACTGGGGAGTTAAATCTCTAAGTAGGAGTTGAATGTGTAAATATTCACAGATAGCTCTTTACTTACCCATGTCATTTGTTGTGAATTTAGTTAGGGAAAGCTTTACTTGAAAACTGAAGTTCAGTCTCTACTAATACCTACAATAGGGGAGAGCATTCCTGTAGGCTGTCCTGGCTTAGGCCTATATAAATTCTGTACCTCGCTCACTTAAAGGAGTTATAAAGTAGCTAGGAAGAAAAGAAAAGGGATCCAGGAGAGCTGGTTGATTTTTTTTCAAGGATTGCTGTCTCCAAGCTCAGGAATGGTCCATCCTGACATGCAGGAAGACAAGCAAGGAGGCCTGCATGGATGAGCAAGGAGCTCCTAAGAAGAAATGAAAAGGAAAACTATAATGTGTAAGAGATGGACAGGTGACCTGGGAAGAATATATAGAAACAGTCTCTGAGCATACACAGTTGGGGTTAGGAGAGCCAAGGCTTATCTGAAGCTAAATCTGGTGAAAGCTGTGAAGGTCAAGAACTGCTTCTGTGGATGTATGAGCAAAAGGCCATCGGGGTGGCCTTCTATGGGGAAAAGCTTGGTGAATAAGGAGAGAGCAGTGAATGTTGATGTTGGCTTTAGCCTTCTAGACAAACTGGTGAAGTACAGACTAGATAGATGGACTGTGAGATGGACTGTAAACTGATTGAGCTGCTGGGCTCAAAGAGTTGTGACCAGCAGGACGAGATACAATTGGAGGCCAGTCATTAGTGGTGCACCTCAGAAGTCAATACTGGGGTCAGTACTGTCAATACTGGGGTCAGTACTGTTTAACACCTTCATTAATCACCTGGGTGATTGGACAGAGTACATCCCTAGCAAGTTTGCAGATGGTACTTACACTGGGAGGAACAGATGATAGACTAGGTGTAAGTGGTGTCTTTCAGCAGGACCTTGACAGGCTGGAGAAATGGGCTAACAGGAACCTCATGAAGTTCAGGGAAATGCGGAGTCCCACACCTGGGGACCAACAACCTTGTACAGTGGTATGAGCTGGTGGCCCAGTGGCTGGAAAGCAGCTCTGCAGAAAGGCCCTATGGGGTCCTACTGAATGTGAGCCAGCAGTGTGCCCTTGTGGCAAAGAAAGCCAACAGCATCTTGAGCTGGCGACCTGACATCTTGAATCATGGGAATACAGAAGCTGAATGCCCTGGACATCTGCCTGGGAGCTAGGTGCCCCCGTGCTCTGTCCATGCACTGCATATCCCCAGTGTCTGGGCAGTTTGCACCCTAGAGCTGTGTCTAAATGGGGGACCACAGGGTTTGGAGCGGGTTGTGTCAGCTTCTGGTGTGCGTAAGCCTCAGGTGGGAGAGGCACCAGCTGCTACCCAGTGCCCAGACAGAAGGTGCCAACTGCTGTCATGTCCCATGGGGCAGCTCAGGTCTCACCTGGTCTTCTCAATAGCAGCCCCTCTGGTGCCTGCTTCTCAGATGAACCTTCTGAAACTTAAAAGGCCACAAACACTTACGATGTAGATCATAATCAGATGTGAATTATCTTCTGTTGCTTTTGTCATGATCCTAATCTGAAACCCTGCTTTAATAGTAGGGAAGATACTTACCACTGATGTTGCAACGTGGGATTTCCAATGGGCTCGGTAACGATGAACAGACAGCACAATTGAGGTGGAAAGGGTTGCCTCTCTTTATTGCTTCTCTGTGTTTTGCTGGGTATTTTAATTAAAACCAGATAGAGGAAAATTTTTCATGCTGTTTCCAATTCTTAGTGATTTCACCTGCTGTTGAAAATTGCATCAAGACATAATACTGAAGGAGTGATGTAAAGAGGTATGAATGCTCCTTTTAGCTGCTATGAATAGAGGCTTCTCATATCACTTAAGTGTTGACTTTATAATTACAAGAAGATTACACATTCCTGTCATTTTTTTTAGTTGGTCCTCTAAGACGTAAATTAACTAACATTTCACCACTTTGTGTAACCTTTCAAAACAGAGAAGGGAGATTTGGCTGATACAAGATCACATTATTTGGAGATGTTCACTGTAACTTACAAAGTGGAAAATTACCTTCCTAAGCCTTTGGTCTTTTCTGTCTGCTCACTCTTTCCCTGGTTTTGCAGTTCTTGAGTTTTCTTTTTGCTGCCTGTAGAAGAATTTTTAATGAATAATTGTCCCAGAGGTGTTTGCTCCACAGCTGTGCTTCAGTTGTATTTTTGTAAGTGTTGCTAAAAATGTAGGTACAACTCTTTTGCTGTCTGATGACTGTGGGTGGTGGAGCTGATGAGTTACTAAATGACATCTGGGCAGTGGGAAGCTTGAAGGGGTGGTGGGATGTGAGGACTGGGAGAGAAGAGCATCTCTCATCTTGTTCACCACTTTGACTTGAGTCTGGGCATCCAGGTCCACAAAAACAGAGTCCATCTTCCAAAACTGGGCTTAAAAAGAGGATGCCTTGCCATCTTGGCATGGAGACAGTGAGCAGGGTGGGTGTGGAGAGGGCACCCAATGCTAGTTCTGGGAAGGGAAGAGGCCTGCTGTGATGTGCAGTTGGGTCCTGCAGCGCTGAGGGCTGGTTGGCCATGTCAGTTTTGTGCAGACAAAACTCTTTAGGCACTGGGTGCTAGCGCTATGCACAGAAACTGCTTCAAAAGATAAATCCCTTCTCCCCTCAAGCAAATAGTCTTCAACATTAGCCATTGAGGCCAAACTGTATTTCAGTCTTTGCATCTCAGTGCCAAGTGCTATCGCAGGACACATGTTCTTTAATAGGAGTGGCTTAGCACTTGGGCTAAGTGTTTGCAGGTTTCTCCATAGAGGTTATGGGCCAAGGGTTTGCCTGCAGGTGCAGTGGGCAGGTTGCAAAGAGAGCAGATGATGCCAAAATTCCATTATAGGTGGGTTTTGCCTTTTTTGCCAGGTCCTTTCTTGAGGACTCACTGATCAGCATCTTGTACTTTTTTCCTCTGTGCCCAGATTTTGCAGAGGACCCAGGCACTTCTGCTGTTGGTCTGTCTGTAAGAATATAAAAGGTGGGTGGTAAAAAACCCAGGTGTGTTTCTAGGCATGCACTCTGCTAACTCTGGGTGATGGTTTATCACTAGCTGGGAAATACGTGTATAACTGAGTGCGTAAGCAGAGTCTACTACGCATACCTCTCAGTTGAGTGCTGTGGCCATGCCTGTTTCCCACTGGTTTTATCTGAGAAAACTAGCTCTACACTTTTTTTTTCCCCCTAATTTTCTGACCTTTTATACCCACTTTGTTCCAATTTCATATCAAGATGAGTGAGACAAAGCTGGGGAGAGGGATGGCCCTGAGCGTGATACTTGTGTATTTCTGGATCATTTATCAATACTAATTGAATGTTGATCAAGCATGTGTTTACATTTCTGTCAAAATAGCCAGACAGGCCACGTACCCTGGATTTCATGCCAGCTGCTGGAGAGCAGACTGTTACCTGATCAAGAGCCGACATTACTTGATCCAGAACTGACAATACCTGATCCAGCAAAAGGTTAAAGCAGTCCAGACAGAGGATACCTCTGACCCAGCAGAAATCCTGCCAATACGAGGTTAACTGTCAGTACTTCACACTGTATGGCATCTTTTTATACAGCACTAAGAGCTGCAAAGCTGGATTTATTCAGTCATTGGAACATGGCCTTATCTACTGCGGTGCTGCAGCCTGTCTCAGTGGAAGGGCTGCCGCTGAGCAAGGTGAGATCTGCCCATTCCTACAGGTCTGAGTGGTGCTGGCTGCAGCTGCCTCGGAGAGCAATTCACTGAAGGTGCAAATGGAGCTGAGGTCCTTCCATGGTTATGTGAAGCTCTGAGTTACCCTCTTGTAAGAATCATTGCAGACAGGAATCTGACTAAAGCCTGGAACAACCACCACTTGTCTGCTTTAGGTCTGCCATGGAGATCAGCCAATGCACAGGATTGCCCAGGTCTGTAGAAGCCTCATTTTGCTGTGGAGGTTGTCAGGGAGTTGATTTTCTGACTTGTACTCCCCCCCTGCCCTGCCCCAAGTTGGATCCATAGGAAGGAAATGAGCCTACATATATAGCATGTAGTGTTACTGTTTCCTGGAGGTGGAGGAGGCAAAATTAGAATATCCTGTTTACATGTCGCTTGTGCTCTATTTGACCAGCTGTCCCAAGGGTTTTCGGCTTGCTAGATCAGGACAGGCTTTTCTTTTGGTCTGAGAGTCTTCCTGTCCTACTGATGTAGAGGAGTGTGGCTGCCTGTACTAGCACTGAGCATCTCCCTGGATGGGCCTTACAGCTGCAGAGGAGACTGGGCTTTTTGTTCTAGCCAAGGCAGGGAAAGTGAGGCTTGTCAGGATGGGTACTTTAGAACTAAAATCTTTCTTGAGCTGAAGGTGGGAGAAACCTATGGCAAATGACTTTCTGAAATAGTTGTTCCTGCAGGATGTCCTTACAGGAAGGTATATCCCTCCTCCCTATGTTCTGAAAACATTCTTGAATCACATGGCTTGCAGTGACTGAAAAAAAATGGTTTAGAGGGCTGAGGTGACAGAGTAGTTTCCAGCTTTCCTTAAGCAAATAGTTCAGTCTTTCTAAATAGCTTGGTATTACCTACCTGGATGCATGATTTTGTTTAAGTGTACCCGTTTGTACTTCTGGAAATGATAAAGAACCTCCATGTGGCAGGTGAGATCTCGTGAGCCAGTGTTGGTGGCACCTGTGTGGGGCGGGTGGTAGAAATGCGGGGCTGCTGTGGATGTGTGGTGCTTGGGTACTGCTCATGGAAGGAGCTGCTGAATTTGTAATGGAATGTGGTTATGTAATGCCATGCCTTTCCCAGACTGTCATGCTCGTTCTGGAAATAGACCGTTATCTAAGAAAATAGAAAAGTGCACCTGGAGACTTTTAGACCAGTCTCTTTGTTTAATCATGAACCCATTTTAAATATGTCAAGGAAGGCAGCTGTAATATATGACCTTTTTCTGCCATATATTAGTGTGATGACTCATAACATGCAATGTCAGGAGAATGTAATGAAAAGTCTCTCCAACTTGACATCTGTGCAGCTGAAGTGGTCAGGTCTGATGTGCTGTGGAGTTCAGGGTATTTGGGCTGCATTGTTGGTGTTTTCAGTATCGCTACTGTTACCTGGTTGCACAGATTTTTCTAAGCTGAAGCATTTATATGGATGCTATCTTTTCTATGTCATCTCAGAAGGTTTAACTGTCTTTCCTCTGAAGACCACACAGTCAGTGGCTCCTATTTCATACAGAAAAGAGCCAAGACACAGCAATTAAATGGTTTGCTAAAGACAACTAAAAAAGTCAAAACTAGAAAAGGGGGCTGGTGTAGTAGAGTTGCTGGCTGGTTCTATACTGTGATGATTGTCACTTATATAGGAAAATCTGCAATGTATAGACAGATATATTAGTATTAATGTGTGGTATCAGTAGGCACAAAGGGAAAGTGATGAGAAATATGAGCTTTAAATGTTTTGTTTGTTGTTTATATACTGTAATAAAACTGTCTTGAAGTCTGTAACCTGCCACTGTAAACAGCTTAAATAAAACTTAGCAGGTCCACGTTCTGACCAGAGTAAATCAGAAGTAATGGTGTGAACAAGCATCTCAGTTGGTGCAAACAGTTAAATGCACTTGTAGAAATTAAAGCGCTAGTAGAAATTGCAGTATCCATGTTAATTAAAACCCAAACATTTATGTGTGAGCGCATTTGCAACCTGAATGGGGCTTTTTTTTTTTTTGAGAAATCTGTGAACTGCCACTTCTTCTGTTGCCCATTATATTGGGGTCTGCCCTTTCCTAAACCAGTGTGAATGTACAGCTGGGCTGAATGCCCCTGGTGCTCTACACCAGCTTCCCAAAAAGAAATTTGCCCAGGAGCACTGAGGGGCTTTGGATGTTGGTAATTAATCTTTCTGGACTGAAACTAGGACCTGCAGGAGCACCGCTCATTTCTGCTGTCTGTGGGACCTGTGTGTGTGTCTCCAGGCTTGCCTGGCGAGTCTGGATGTGGTGGTGTGTTTTCCTCTGCCAGCAGTTGTACAAGCTCAAGTTTCTGATGGCCCAAGCCTGTCTTCACCTTATTGCTACTACCACTGTGCTACGAATTTTACACTCCTCAAATAGTCTGAATTACGTGTGTGATTGCACTCATTATGTTCCATGCAAAATAAGCATCGTTTGAGCTGAAAGGCCTTGATGACCTGGTCCTTTTGGGCTGTAAGAGGATGCATATCCACTGTGAGACATTCAGATGTTCAGCAGTGGAGGGGCAGTAGGATAGGGAAGGGGCTTTACAGACCTGCTTTTCCCTCTAAGTCATTAGCTCCCAGGGCTGTTTTCTCTTACCCCCCAGCTGTACCTGTCTCCTTGCTTTGTTAATCACACTGATCAGAAGGTGTCTTTAGAAACAGGATTTTGTTCTCTGTCTTTTTTGGTCAATAATTCAGTTGCCAAAGTTATTTGCGAGTCCCCTTATGCTGTGGTTGTCAACTTGATCACGAAGCTTGAGCAGTCAGCTGAGCTCTGAATCACAGACAAAGCAACCCACAGTGGTGCAGACGATGGAGCAGCCACGAGAACTGCTTGGTCTTCCAGTTCATTGCCCCAGTAGCAAAAGATCTTTCTATAAATGCCAAGTGAGAAGTATAAATCGTCCTGGAACTGCCATGCGCTAAATCAAGAAGTGGAGAAATGAATGAATATTTGTAAACCAAGTGTCAGTGTAACTAAAACACTGTGCAGAACAATAGGCCTGTGATATGCCTTGTGCCATCAGGAGGCTCTGCGGCAGAGTCAGAGATCCACACAAAGGGAAGTTATGCAGAGGCATGCCGGCTGCGGCTGAGGCAGGATGAACTCTGTGCAGATAGTGTCAGTAATTTCATGGTTCAGAGCAGTAATTTCACATACTGTATGAAGCAATAAGCATTTGCTGTGCTTAGCTTCGGGCTTTCACTGTGTGACTTGGTGGATCTACTTTAACAGTAACAAAAGCCTTCCAGTTTCCAGCAGCTGCTCAACAGAGCTGATACCAGCTCCTGTGACAGCTCCCACTCCGCAGTGCTGACCTGGAGCTGCTGTGGTTTAATTTACCAGCACAGACATGCCCTGGGCTCATAGCTGCCAAAATACGAAGTTGGGGAGGGTGGTGTTTGAGAGTTGTTTCTGCAGCCTTCTATGTTCCCAAACTATTGCCCATCACCTCACCCTACATTTGAAGCTGTGGAAAACTTCCAAAAAACCAGAACAGCCCATGTATTTACCAAAGTAGGCTGAGGCCGAGCCCTGGTGACCTCTCTGTCAGCACTGGTCACTCAGGCAGGTAAAGCTCAGCTCCTGTGTCCTGATTCAGCACTGTCATTCCTGGAACTGGTCCCAGTGCCTCCCTTTGTGGCCATGACTTCTCTCAGTGGCTTTGTCCTATATGAGCCACAGCCCCATTAAGCAATAGGCAGAGTGAAGGTAATGAAAGTTTTTCCGGAAGCTGGAGTTAGAACCTAGACCTAGCTTTTACAAAACTTCCAATGAACATGAACTTCTCTGTGTTTGTAACCAAATATAAATTAATCTCAAGCTTTAATGTTTCTGAGTAAGTTCTGCACATGCATCCCTGCTGCTCCAAGCCTGTATATTAACTGAGTAAAGCCTCTTGTAGGAGGTGGGTGCTGAAGCGATGGAGATTTTTTTAAGTCAGCAGATACACATCTCAAGTGCCGAAGTAGTTTATCGGTGGAGTTTTTACCTTCTTTCCTTAAGGAGGAAAGCAAGGTCAGGGGCAATCTCGGTAAGATTTAACAATAGCAGCAAAAAGTTTTGCTTTGCTTAAGTTGTGATTTGTGTTAGATGATGTGGCCCATCTTCTTCCAGTTTAACCTACTCCAGCCTTCAGCATGGTTGCTGTGGGGAGCACGTGGGTACTTGCAAGCCAGAGTTGTGTTGCTGGATGGGGTCAGGTCCCTCCTGGCTGTGGGGTGGTGCGGTGCCAGGTATGGATGGGCTGTGGCTTGGGAGGGGTGCTTAAAATGTTTACCTGAGCATTTCCCACTTCCCTTAGTCTGTCTTTTTTAACCTTAATTCAAGTTGTGGTGTCTTCTGATCTTCCCCCGGGCGAAAGGGCAGTGCTGGTAGCTTACCCAGACAGTCCCTCCATCATTCCTATCACAAGACAGCTTAGGCCAGGTCTTCATGCAATTGTTACATTGCTGCTGAGCCTGCCTAGGATATGTATGTTTATTTATAACTTGTACATACCAGAATTTATTTTATATTGGGTAATCAAGCCTTGGTACATTTGTCGGGCATCTGCCAGGTGACAAGTTAAAGCCCTCCAGTGAGAGCTACCCATGGTGGTGAGGGCCCGGAGGGTTTCCCAGGCTGCCTCCATCATTCCTGCCCGGCTGCTAGGAGGAGGCTCTGTCCCTTTCCCCTGTGTAGGTGCCTTGTTTCTTCTGTCAGCCTCTGACTGGGAGATGACGTGTGCATCAGAAGATCCCTCCTCCTGTGGTTGTTGGAAGGACGGGAGCATTTTTCTTGCCTGAAATCACCTCTCAGCATCTGAGCTGCCATAGTCCAGGATGTCTGCACAGTAGCTGCTGTCAGCTCGGGCAGGTGCTGCTGCAGTAGCATGGGTGCCCAGCCTTGAGGCAGGTCTGATGCTTCACTGTTTACCCAGGTTCTTAGCAGAATGGTTTTTTTAAAGGTAGTAGCAACACCCTGTGTAAAACCTGCCAGGGTGTGAGATGACTGGCTGCAGGGACTGCAGCCTACGTGGGAGCACCTCCCATGGCCAGTGACACCTGCAGGCATCTAACACAGCCCCTCCATGGTCCTCCTGCTCTTGCAGCTGGCCCTTATTACTGGAATTCGATTTCTTGAGCTGAGTTAAGGCTTCCTCCTCCTTTGTTTTTCCTGCTTCTTGTCCATAGGTTATCATTTCCCTACCCCTGGACCTTAGATAGGCTACAGGTGTAGAAAAGCTCGTTGAGGACTTATGTAGAGATGGTCTTTTCTTGTCCGAGAGAAGAAAAGGGGATTTTGCAGTAGCCCAGCATGGCATTCACCCACCCTTTTTGCAGCACTGCAGCCTGAATAGAACTGTAGAGGCAGGGAAGGAGTCATTTGTGCCATGTGTTAGTTGTTAATTTTAGCTTTACCATAACTCTTGACGACAGGGCTTGGTTGTTTCCTGCTGTAGGCAGCATGTAGCAGTTATCCTGGAGATACGGTGTGGCTGTAAGACAGTAAAGCTGCAGCTCATCCCTGAGCCGTGGCGCGCTGTCAAGGAGTGCGATAGCCAGATTCCCCCTCTGACTCACGCAGCTGCTGCGTACTGAAGCTGAGAGGCCATATGGTACCATTTTTCTTGCATTTGTGCTAAACCCTTGACTTCAGGTTAAGTGGGGATGGCATTAGGCACAGGCTCAGTTCCACACATGTCTGAGGACAAAGCTTGGCCAAAAAGTGATTAGGTATTTGCTGTTATATGTGTTCCATTTAACCTTTGCCTATGGCCTTTTTCCCAATTCTGGGTACCTGGTGAAGTCTGTATGAAATACCAGCCTGTACTGGCATGGTCAAAAGAGCATCCCAGGATTTGATGTACAGGTCCCAAACTGAACTACTTCTGATGTGGAGGCTGCTACAGAGAGCTTCTACAAGTACATTATAGTGGGCTGAACACAAATTATGTAGCTTTAAAAATCTTCTCTATGTTGTTGCTGATACTTTCACCTCGTTGTAATGAATTGCATTTGGTCTCTTGAGTCTAGAGCAAAACGATTGACTACATCAGAAAATACCAGTCTTATTTTCTCCTGGTGCTAATGTTAGCGTTTTGCTAACACATGGGTTACCCAGAGAGCATCATGCTTCTGATGGCTGTGTTGCTGTACAGTGCTGGAGGCTTGCCTGGTTGTGTCCAGGGAGGTTGTTCTGAGTGACACGGTCAGGCTCAGTGAAGTGGGCTGGTTAAAGGTGTGGGGAGTGCTGGCAACGTGCTGTAGCTAACTCCAGCGGGGAGCCTCTGGGAGCTCCTTCTCTGTCTAGTGTCGTTTTTGTTGGTGGCCTTTTGCTGTGGTCCACAGAGTGTTTGTTCAGTCTCTACTCTCATGTTTGGTTAAACGCTGTGTGATGATGCAAACACCTCCTCACTGCAGCGAAGGAATGCTGTGATGCTGTGCTCCCGCTCAGCCAACCTTTATGCAAACTTTGAGTATATATGCAACATCTGATAACATCTTTCTGTAGCTAAAGAGAGACACCAGATCTGTAGGAGAGCTAATGACCTGGGTAGGAATTCAACAGTCGATGTGTTAAAGAACTGGAGGCACAGCTGGCTGCTTAGAATGGAGGTGTTGGGAGGGGCAAGGAATCACATAAAGGCTGAAGCACTTGATCTGAAGTCATGTCAAGTGAAGTGTCAGAAACAAGACGTGCTTGCTTTATAACAGAACGTTCTTCATAGGCAGTTTAACAAGCTTTGGGATTAAATCTTGGGGAAAAAAAAAAAGTGATGTAGCGGTTATGTCAAGGCTTTCACAAGCTTGCAGTGTGCAGTCTGGGCTGTGACTGGTGGAAAACCAGACCTGAACAGCCATGTAATCACTGCTTTTCCTAGGCAGTTATGAGCTCACGCTATACTCTCACCACAGCTGCATATGTATTTTCCAAAATACACTTTTGGAATTTTACATGCACTTTTTTAGTATGCTAATCATCTCTGTGGTCGTTCATTCCTGGAGTTAATGACTAGTCTCTTAGAGAAAACAAGTTAACAAACTGACAGCTGCTCATACCGAATCACTTGCTGGAGAGGCCAATATAAGTTTAACATCCACAATAAATCCTTCTTTTTCTTCTGATGGTTCAGTGGAGCAATAGCAAAGAAATGAGGCAATAACTTCATTTATCAAAGCAGTTCATGGCTGTAGTAGATTTGTGCATGAGAGCTCTTAGGCAGAAATGCCAGAGAATTAGAGACTGTGGATTTTTGTTCCTCTTTGAGTAATACTAAGTGTAAACAGGAAGAGGTAGATCTCTCAGTGTAACCTCACAGTCAGACAGACTACCAACAGCTGCCAGTCCCGGGTACATGGTTGGCCTAAAAAGATGGGCAAGAAGGGTGCAGATAGCTGGGGAGCCCTGAAGGCTCTTCTGGCTGCAATGTCAAGAGCAAACTGAAACATCATACCGAGACCTGATGCTAAAGTAACAGATTGCTCATTCCTGGTATGAGCCCCATGTTCTCTGCTGTGTGTGCAATCCCTCCTGCCCCAGGGCCAGGAGGGACCAGGGTTATTGCAGAGCTCATGGTATGTGATGAGACAGAGAGCAGGTTTGTGGATGCTGTGCTGCTGCTGGGAGCAATTCCTGCAGCTGCTGGCTGATAGGATGCCTTGTCTGATCACAGGGTCTGCAGTAGTCAATAACCATCTTTTATCAGCAGTTAACCATTAACTCATGGCAAATAGCAGACTTTTTTCATAACCTTTGGTTACAATAAATAAATAGACATAACAGCCTTGGATAAAGCAACAAATATTCTGAAATTCCCATTTCTTTCACTAGAGCTGAGCTAACCCAAGGACCAGCATTTTCTTAATACTTTGCAATGAACTGATGGACCTTGCTGGCAGCTAGTTTATATATTACAGGTTTAGCTTGGGACATTGGTATCTGATAATATTAAAGTTATAGTTCCTGCTTTATTGGAATGCTGAAATCATGTTTAGGATTAAAAAAATCTATTATTAGTAGATTTATTGTTTTTTAAAATTATTGTTTCATTTGGCAAATGTGCTCATGGTCCAAAATGGCAGCATTGTGCCAGGATGCTGAGCTAGTTGAATGAAAAGCTAATCTCTCTTCATGTTTTGAAATGAGGGAGTTAAAGGTATAAACACCAAGAAACCCATGATATATGAAAGGTCTTTCTATTTCGGTATTTGAATATTAGTAGCATAAGAAGATTTTTTCTTCAAATAAAATTTTTTTTAACTTGACAGAATCCCATTTACACTGATCACACTGCACATCCCATACAGGTGGCTGTGTTAATGCTGCACTGAACTGAAACAGTCTGGTTTCAGAAATGGGGTTTAAAATGTGTCTTGAATAGCTGAGGGGGTGGGCAGAGATATTCATGGGCATCGTGTTGTCTACAACTGTTTCCTTGTTGAGAGCTCAGGTGGAGTCTCAGCTGTATTACTGGGTCCTGCTCTCATGCCAGCTTTACTCACCTCCATACAGCTACCTGTCAGGGACAGAGGGCATTTCTGTCTCTGTGGCATGGCACCTTAGGCCAATTCGTATGCTGGGAGTGAATAAAAGCAAAGCCCAAGGAAACTGAACTGAGACACCAAGCACTTTGTTAGCTTAACTTTGTTCTTTCTGCTATTAAAGTTTCTACCAGTTCATAATATGCTAATTTCCCCCTGGAGCAGCTTGCATTTGTATTTTCTGTGTGTTTATGTGTATAAAATGTTCACAGCACAGCAGGGGAGAATTCTGAATGATTAAAGCCCAATTTTGTAGTTCTCGAGTTCCTAGATGCTTAAGTGTATTAGCAGTTTTGTTGATGCTAATGATTAATGCTAAGCTTGAGCATGCATTTGTAGAAATAGGGCCCCAAACAGCACATGGAGCACAGCAACTTCATTATAGACTTGTATGAGGCAAAAATCTCAATTTTTATCTTCTACTGTAGTGTTTGAAAAATCACGTAGGCTTGTCTTGAGATGTACTGTCCTGCTATAATCATATAGAGACCAATGGACCTATCTGAAAAACTTAAAATCGGTGGTCCCAAGCATGTGACAGAAGGACATCAGTTCTCCAGCATTTAATTTCCTCTTTATGGGGATACAGAAGCAAAGTGATTCTTGAATTATCTCCCTGACCTGCTTTGAATATAGAGAGGTTATGCTTAGATAGAAATAAATGCATAGGCAAAAGAATCTCAAAGCTGTAACTATGAGGAAAAGGCTTTTCAAAAACAAATTTAAAAACACACCCCCACCTCCACCCCCCCTTTGTCGAGCTTATTGAAACCGTGACCTTTCCTGTGAGTCTGCCACATGTGGAACTACCCACTGACTTTGCTACTTCTACATTGGCTCTTGGTACTCTGGTTTCGCGGACTTCATGGGAGTCATCCCCGGCATCGACTGCCAGAATTTTTGCCCTTAGACCATAAGGAAGGTAGAAGCCTTGCTCTTCTGTTTTGTGAGGTGCCGGGTTCTGTTTATAAGGTTACACACTACTATTCATGGAAAGTTAAACAGTTATTAAATGTGACTGACAGACCCGTTTTCCCGGTACTGCATGGCTTTCACCATGCTGTTGATGTTGCACTGCTGGAGAAGGGTAAAGAGAAGTCTTTTGGTTTTAGACTGAATTGTTGTAATGTGGTGGAGCACCTAGTTGTGAAGGTCTCACTAAATTATTTCTTGGGCAAATGGAGTTATTTCCAGGGAGCATGCAGGTTTTCTGTCCTCCTGTTGCACCTTCCTCCTTTGGATTTTTGTCTTCAGCCAGACTCAGTCTCCATGCATTGGAACACCAGCAGAGGCTTCCCCATGCTTTTATTTTGGGTTAATTTCTATGCATTTGTTTCACTCAAGCTTCTTGCTGCTGTCTTGGGTACTTGAATCTATTCGGGGTGAGGAGCTCATTGATTTAGGGCCTGATGGGAGTATTGCAAGTATCATGAATCAACAGCCTGGAGCTGGCTTTAGGAGCTGTGGAGGATTCTAACTTTCATTCTCTTTCTGCTTGTAGGTATTTGTATAAAATGTGGAAAAGGTGTGTATGGAGCGAGCCAGGCTTGCCAAGCAATGGGTAACCTCTATCATACCAACTGCTTCACGTGCTGCTCTTGTGGTAAGTCAGATCTACCGTAGCCTTACTAAGTGGCTTCCTTTTGTAATACATGTTCCTGAGGCAACCAGTGTACAAAGTGAGACCTCATCTTGCCTACTTCCTGAGGCAAAATTCCCATGCAAGACTCCAGCTTCAAAAGTTGTTTTTTATTTGCCATCTGTAAATGTTCAATGGTGTTTTCTTAAGCAACAGCCCAGAAAAGTAGTATTTTGTTGTTTTAAGGGCTGCAATTACAAAATGGCTTCAACCTGGCCGTTATAAGCACTGCATACTTTAAATCACTTGTGTTTATGGAACTGTAATGTGCATTTATCATTTTTACAGAAAAATGATAAAATTTGTGTAGGCAAAACTGTATTTTTCCTCACTTTTTATCTGCAAATGCTGCTCTAGTCAAGCATGTATATTTGTCATTTCTGTATATACATAATGCTCAAAAATTGTTGTCTTATGTTTGGATGTGATAAGAAGAAATAGAAACTGCATGTTGAAACACCTTAAGCTATTACAATATTTTGTTTTTGTAGAGGAAAACTTGCAAGTAAATCACTGTCCCCTCCTTGTCTTTCTCAGGACCTTTTTTAATCTGAACACATCTGAAAGTGATGTATTCTCTGTGATTTGGGGAAGTCATGACTTTGCCAGGGGAAACAGGACTTGGAAAATTCAGGGCAGCACTTTCAGAAGTGTTTACCTTAAGTCAAGCACTGTGAACTTAAGTTGGTAACTTCCTCAGTGTCTTGTCTGTAACTGCTGAAAGTTCACAAATTCCCACAGAGTTCAAGGGAAGTATGAGAGCTCAATTTTCAGGAGTCAGGTTATTTTTCTTGATATACCCACACATTTATTTAGGTTCTTAATATATGAAAATATTTGCCTGGATGTTGAAGATCTTGTTGAGATACTTATACACAGCAAAAGATGTACCCTGAGCAGAATATGCCAAGCGTAAATTGTTTATAAAAAGGATTAATTAAGGATTAGAAAAAGAGTAAAAGATTATTGGCATAGAACCAAATAAGTTGATAATGAAAAGACCATTGTAAAGTTCACTTGTGAAAGGAGAAATGTTGTCTTTTCTCCTGAGATTTGTACAGATAAATATTGGTTTAAAGAAACCTACAACCTGAATGTAGAATTAGTGACCTTTATAAATGACTCTGGACCATTACCAGGCTCTAGAATAAACTCATCTCAAACCTTCAAGGATCGCTGTCAGCTTTGCTCAAGTCTGACAGTGAATGAGTAGCTATTTTGTTGGCTCCCAAAGCGAACAGCATCCTGCTTAGCAGAGGATTACAAAATACTATATTGGATAATATCTTATCTATCCACCCATCGCCAACATTAACCTAACCTAATTGCATGGGTGAATTCCAGCTTCCTCTCTGGGGCAGGCGTGGTTTTTTAAAGTAGTCAGGGTGCATGTTTGCTACCACAGGGGTCTGTACGCAGGTCACTCTGTTCATCAAAAGAATGTGTAAGGGCCGAGGAATGTATTTTAACGGCAAAATACAAACCCAACTTCATTATTCAAAAGCACAACAAGGTTTTCTGACTGTCCTGGTGTGGTGTGTGTGGCCAGTGTACAATCTACCATAGGGCGACCTGAGACATGTCTGTTCGGAGTGTAGTTTTGCCCCACCCCGCAGCGCTGGTGGAATTTTGTGATTCACACAGCTTTCCGTGAGTCACGCACATGCACGAGGAAACGGTGTGCGAGGTGGTATTCTGCACTTCTCACTGTACTGCTCGTGGGCTGGAGGGCCCAGCTATCATCCACCAGGGTGTTTCGCAAGCAAAAAAGGATTGGATTTCCTTCTGTCTGCAACCTCCGATACAATCCCATCAAAAGGGGAATGTGTGGGGACTTTCTTATGTTAGGTGCCGAAAAGGTGGATGTGGTACTGATGTGGCAGTAGTGCTGGAATGTAGGTAAAAAAACTTGATCGAAGCTTAGGTTCAGCTACATGCAACTGTGAGTCAAAAGCAGAGCTTTTCCTCTCAATTCAGCTCTGAAATAGTATCAAAATGAGCATAGCTGGAAAGGGGGTGTTGCATAAACTCTGTTTTCCCACTTTATCTGGGGCTGTGCAGTCTTTGGGAAAACCAGAGGGATTCAAGACAGTGTCAGTAGATCCAGATCTTGGGAATGAGGCATGCAGGTCCCATCTGTGGGAATTGCATCCTGGAGTGTGCTGCTGCAAAGGCTTTACAGGACCTTTACAAGCAACCAAACGCAAACTTCTCACAATACTGCACTTTATGAACACGGAGTTTATTTTACCTTCAGTGTGACATTGGTGGCACCCAGGTGACGATTCTGCACTCTAGTTTTGAGGCCTACCTTTAAAGAGATGAGGAAAAACTGGAGAGGGTCTGGTGAGAGCCTGGTGTATTTTGGGTATCAGAATTGATGGGAGGGATATGTGGCTGGAGCTCAAATACTTTTACCAGAAAACAGCATTAGAAGGTGGTCTCGTACTAGAGACAAACACAAGTGAGCCTTTCTGGAGGCTGAAATTACACAATTCAAATAGGAAATCAAAGACAGTTTTTATACAATGAGGATGATTAACTGCTGGAAGAAAATGGCAGGAGAAGTGGCAGATTCTTCTTTGTTTTCAAATTAAGACCTAATGTCTTAATTTGTTTTAAGTTGTTTTAAGTTGAGCCAAGCTTTTAGATTCAATGCGTAGGTGATCATTAATGACCTTTGTTAGGCAAGAGGTTGTAGCATATGGACTTAGGCTCTTTCTGAGCCTTTGACAGGAGAGTGGGGAAGTACATTAGTGTTCTCTGCCTAGAACAGTTCCTATTCACTAGTTCCTACGTATGCTTAGAAATCTGAGATAGAGTAAGAGCACAAGCTCGCCTTTCTTCTTTTCCTCTTTTTTTCCCCAGATAACAAGAATGATCCAAACTCTTCTCCAGCTGTTAGCAGTCTTGCTTTTATATAATGAATCTAGAAGTAGAAGGCAGTAACCAAAGAAGAAAAATTCTGTACCTGAAGACATCTGATTTAGATAAGGGCCCAATATTTAACCAGCTACAATTAAAAAATTAAAAGAAAAATTATATTTCAAACCCTTGGGAAAAGTTGTGGTTTGGAGACCACTCGGGCTGAAATGTGATAATGAGTGATGCAGCCTCCAAGGGCCTCGTTTCAGCACTCGGCAGTGAGTATTTTCAGCTCAGCAAAGGCAAGTGCAGTTCTGCAGAGAAGTGGGAAGAGACCCTCAGTAGGAGATTCTGCCTGAGCCAGAGTCCTTTCTTAGGCACTTCTTTGAGTTTAACTTTGGTTTCAGTGCCAAGTGCCATCTGTCTGCGTGCCCTGGTTGAAAAGGGCAGCACATGACAGAATGGGCCATCCTGCACCTTACAGGGAGAAAACAGCACTTGCCCCAGCGCTGTCCTTTTCGACTCCCACCATCGCGTATGACACCATTGCTGGAGGGTTTGTGTTTCTTTTAATTAAGCGAAAAACCTAGAGTACAGTCACAGATGCAGGCACCTCTGTGAGGACTCCAGCCTTGCTAGTGTAGAAGCATGAGGATGCAAGGATGGATTCTCATGGCTCTTCTGCAGTGATGGTGGTTAGCTCTTGAGAACATGAATACAGAAAGATGCAGAAATATTTCAGAGATACAGTAAATAAACAGGAGACTTCTGTCCCCTTTAGATGTTTTGGTAAAATGCTCAGATGGCAAATTTCTTCATTGTCATCTTAGGTTCTGGCAACTTTGGGATAAACTCAGTAATATATTGATTCAGAGATGTACAGGATCTCCTCAAAAAAATCTTGCCGGTGAGCCGAGGTCAGAAAAAGAATGGAAAGGAAAAGTAAATTACCTGCCTAGCAGACACATTTTATGTTTTAAAATAAGATGCTGCATTTCTGCCTCTTTAATGTGTTCAGTGGGCTTTGGACAGTTTAGCCTTGCTCCCATAACAGAGCAAGTTCAGCATCTCGGAACTTTGCTCTGTCAGTTAATTTTTGTTACGTCTCCGTGTAAAACCCTATTGACTTCTGCAAAAAGCCATGCTCCTCAGATAGGTTTTTTTGGAGGTCAGATAATTCTCTTCAGGTAATGTAAAAGCCAAAGTGATCTGGTTTCCTTGGGATTAAATAGTTCAATGAAGATCTTTATCCACAATCTCTTAGAGAAAACAACTGAAGCTTGTTAGGATGGTTTTTAAATGTAGATTCAAATCCTCTCTCAGCCCTAACACCAGTGGAACCTCTTTTAGGCCTTGATTCAGCAAAACACTTAGACATGTGCTTAAGTATATTACTCATATGTAAGCATGTTTTGCTGAATCTTAAGTAACGGAGATTAATTCAGGCAACAGCATACACTGTCCCTTCTGTTAAGTGTAAAATTTTAGTTTTGGCAGGAGTTCAGTTGCAGATTTTGCTTACGGAAGACAAGAGCTGAAAAATGTCTGCCTGAAAAGCTCATCATCTAATTCCTTTTGGTAGTATTTCAGAGCATGACAGGATTTCTTGAAGAATAATTGCAGGAATACCAGGTCGCTTGTGTGCTCTAAGTGCAGGAATTAATGGACTCTATTTGATACTCATTACAGAAGATAATTTATCAGGTGCCTCCAGTTTGCAGATCATAATGCCATCCACAGCATCGTTTCAGGCTGAAAATTTTAATCCAGTGGCAATGATTGTAGAAACTGCAGCAAGATAAATCTTTAAAATGAGGAATATTGGTTTGTTACTTGTTACTCTGGGGGTGTAAAAGATGGGCAGGGAATGAGCTTTGCAGAGCTAAGGGTTTGAAGTCTCTATACTCTCAAAGCTGAAATGTATTTCACCATAAAAACCAGGGACACGTTCTGCTCTCTTACATGAAGGCAAATGTTTATGCATGCCATTCGTCTTTAATTTGCACTTTTGCTAGTGGTTTTAAGGCACAGGAAATCACCACAAGATCAATCAGAAGCCTAAAGCAAACTGTATAATCCCAAAGGTATGCAGCTCATTTCTTACCTGGTAGCTATTGATCAGGCTGGAGCACTCACGGGGGTTTCATACAGCAGTTTGATTTTAAGGGACAGCTCATAAAGGTATCGCAGTTCAGTTGATTACTGGCGCTGCTGCCGCCGCCGTGTCAGCACCAGCTTTTGTCCAGACTTCACAAGCTCATTGCTACAAGCCTCTAAGAGAAGGATTACAGCAAGGGCTGATAGCGCTGCCATTTTAAAAGGCCCAAGTGGGACAGCTGTACCAGTAAGTATTGTTACCCTGAAGGTACAAAGAGCAGTTCTGAATTAGTTTGTGCCCTCCGACAGATGTGAAAGGCGAATTCGTTCGTGGTTGTGGACACAACCTGTCTTTTCGCTCGTATTAAATCTCGGAGGCAACAACTCCCTTCTGATTGAGGCCAGTCAGTGCTACTGTATGTAGCTGTCTATTAATAGGAGGCTGCTCATGTCCTGGCTTGTAGGGAGAAGTTCCATGTGACACTGGAAATGGTCTTTTGCGTATTCGCTGCCCCGGGTTGAACCTTTGTTTGCTCTTGGTGGTAGTGAGGCACAGAACGTCTTAAGGGAGCTGTGTCCCTTCAGTGTATATTTATCAGCAGTTGGTGAGTTTTTAAAATACTCAAATTCCCAGTGGAAGGTTCATTTTCAATTCATATTTGTTCTGTCCCCATAGCATATTTATAAGTTTGGCATGAGTCACTGCATCCAAATTGTACATTGCCAGTACTTGCTTTGTAGCCTTAAATTAAATTCTCTGTGAATGTGATTTTCAAGTAGAATAAAACAAAATTCAGTGTCAAATCTGTGAGCTCTACACTGTGTGTCCACCAGTGTTAGAGTTGGGGAGGGGGCTGTCAGTGGCTTTTAACTCTTAAGTACCTCATGGCTGACTTCTAGGCAATTCAGTTGCTGGTTCAGTATGTGTTCATCTGACTGCCACCGCTTTACGCAGCTATGCTGAGCACCGAGGAAACACAGCAAGAACACTTAAGGGAGAGGAGCTAATGAGTATTGCTTCGGGGGGTACATTGATGTGCAGTGAAAGTCTGCTGGGTAGCTAATGTCCTTGCACACTTTTCCCTGCCATTTTCTAACCACACGCTGTCAGACCGGAGCAGACTGGAATTTTGGGATTTTTGGTCTGTAGTCCTGCCAGAGCCATTGGCTAATACCTGGAGCTCGGGGGAAGACAAGCCAGCGGGTGATTCAGTGCTGTGCATGTGGGAACATTCCTCCCCGACCCCCGTGGCCTGGAGTGTGAGAGCTGGATGCCCTCAACTTGCATAACTGCGATTGTTACTCATCCTGGACTCAGACCCCATGTTTGGATTGTATTCGTGGCCACCTGAATGTTTGGTGGTTTCCAAGCCATAACTGGAGCTGGCAATAGGTCCTGACGTGCTGCATGTGGGGCAGTTACTTTGAGGTGTGATTCATGGGAAAAGCCAAGCCCTGTGGAGAGGTGCGAGTTTGGTTAGGAAACAGGACCAAAGGATTTGCTGTATGCGCTGCTAAGACTGCGGTTTGTGTAGACGTGTAATTGAGATAACTCGCAGCGTTGCTGCAGGAGTCATTTTGCCTGAGTCATTCTGCGTCTTTGGGATAAGTTACAGCCTGCGCTTAGCACCGCGCTTTCCATGTTAACACCTATCAAGACAGATAGTTAAAAGCTATTTCAGGTATGTCTGCAACTGCAGTCCCAGATGAACCCATTAATGCAAAACTTATGGAAAGGGAGGTGCTAGCTTTAAAAATAGGCAGTTGGATGGTAGAGATGACAGCTGGCTTCAGACGGTTCGGGTTCACCTTGTGCAAGACTGAACCATGAATGAGTCTCAGCAAAGGAATGTAATCTTGTCTTCTGGTAATTAAAAGTCAAACTTGGATACCAGCCCATGTAAGGGCCCAAGTACCTGCGGGTACCAATTGGTAGAAAAATGCTTCCTTTATCTTGATCCATGGTTAGTCTGATAATATTCCAGGCTTTAGAAAAACAAAAAAGGATGGGATGGGAAAAGGGTAATCAGAAGTGTTTGAGATGGGACTGACACAGGAAATTCTCCTTTAATTAGAATGTATTTAGTTGGTTTTTCATATTTTAGGAGGTATTTAGTAGTTTTTCTGTGTTGTGCTCTGTTGTCCCATCTAGCTCTGGTCCAGCAGGGCACTGATCTGTGTGCTTGACTTCAGATAAATAGACCAGTCCATTGACTGTGTCCCTTCTACAGACAATACTATTGGATGTTATGTCATGGAAGGTTTTCAGTTCTGTGACTACTTTAAATTAAGTTAGTTCAACCCTAGGAGAGAATCTGCTTTTTAAGGGTGGCTCATCTGATTGGCCCAGTCAATCAATTGGGCAAGCTTCCATGGGGACATCTCAGATGCTTGAAGATGCCTGTGCTTAAAGTTTGTTTTGGTTGGGGGGAGTGTCTAAATACAGAGTGTCACTCTTCTCTGAGGGCTGCTTTGGCACCTAGCATTGGTAGATCTGGAGGCTGACCCCCAGGGGAAGGTGGTGTTGATAGGTAGCTGGCTGCCAGAGAAGTGAAAAACATTTCCATTCCGTATTTCTGATTATCAGAGGGTATGCACTGAATAGTTGGCTGGTGGTTTGTCTCTGTCTCCTTGTTTCCTTGAAAGGTAGTAACTGTGTGCTGCTATTAATTATTCCAGCATGAAATGCATGGCTTTTGATGGTTATTTGAATTGGTGGGGATTGCCTGGCAACTAATGATGGAAACTTTTCTCTGTGTTGATTGACTGACCGTAGATGTATTCCTCCCACAATATTTTTGTATTCATAATGTGGAACCAATCACTGACAGCACCTGTGATCCTTACAGGGGTTGGAAAACACATAAAGTACAAAAAATATACTTTAATTAACAAGGTTTCTGCCTCTGTTTTTTATTTCTCTGTAAAAACCACAGAGAACCTACTTGCTTGCATAGTTTTGTGTGTTTGGCATGCCACCTATTGTTTAGTGTAACAAGATTTGCTAAAATTTCTTGTTTCCTTATCAGCATCTATTATCTGCAGGTCTTGATTGCCTTAGTCTGAAACCCGCATCTCTTCTGCGTTTTTTTTCATTTTTCCCTTGTATTCTTTCTTGCCTTCCCCTCTGCCCATTTAAAATGTTTTCTTGGAACACATCTCAGTTTCTCCAAAAGAAAAGATTCCCTTGGGCTGCTGTTGAGTTCATCTCTCAAAGGGGAAGAAATCCAGATAATCCAGAACAGGGCGCAGGCAAGTCACTGACATTATCAACAGATGTTTCTGTGTTTCCTGTTTTCAGGTTCTGTAATTTTTAAGTATTACCTAAAGGGAAAAACAGGTGGAAGGAAAAAAGTGAAGAAGAAAATGAATGTAAGGAGATACACACAGGTTGGCTTCTTGTAATTTTAATTAACTAAGTTTCTGCTATGTGTTGTCCCTATATATTTTGAGAAGAGCCTAGACAATGCTTTAGTGATGTCTTTGATCCTTTGCTTATCTGAAAACTAGCCCCCAGAATCCCATAGCTCTCTGAAACATTTCTAATTTAATATAGATCATCATCACTTCTTCAACAATAAATCAAGTCTATCTCCACATGTGCCAGTTAATCCATTTTGTCCTCTATCACTTCAGCACTCAGTAAATCAGTTCTTCCTCCTACAACCAACTGATCATTTCTTTTCCGGTGCCTAACTCAGTAAATTTGGTCCTCACACACAAACCTGTCCATGTAGACAAGCGTGTCCATGCTCATGTGTTTAACCTCCCCTCTAAACATGTGTCAACTGGATACTCTCCTATCATTTGACTGAATCTCTATCTTTTCCTTTGTCCTACCCTTTGGTTGTGTGGATCTCGCCATTACTGCTCTGGATGGACCCAAAGCATGGTCTGTGGGCCACCATTACCTGCTTTTTTTCCTGGTGTGTTGCAAGGATTGAACTTCAGTTTTTGTCTCTGATGCAACTTCTGAGAAGAATGAAAGGCCAGCTTTCTGCCTCCCTTGGCTTTTTCTTCCTTCTTTCTGCCTACATTTGCTCTGGCATGTGCCTGTTCTACTACTGAAGAATTCAGACTTGATTGTTATTTCTGTGTGGGCATCTTTTGTTCTTCATTTCAAATGAGCACAGTGGATTTCTTTAGTAAAGGTCTTAACTGCATGTCAGTGCTTTTTTTTCTCCAGAAAGTAGTGATGTTGCCCCCTTGCCCTTGGCACTGTTTGAAATCTTACTGTACCCTGGTCGTTTCCCATCTTGACTTGTTATGCATATCTTAGGCTTTTCCTGGATCCCCGAGTTCCCAGGGTTTAAAGACTCCAGACTGCTGGCTGCTCATCATACCCCTACCAAGGAGGCAAGATTATACTGCTTTGCAGCCAGACTTCTTGCTGCCCCTCCCCTGGTGACACTGCAGTGCAGTGGCAGGTCTTCTCCTCTCCCCTCTTGACAGGCCACACACGCACCTCTCATTCCTGCCCTGCATGTCCTGCCTAACGAGAACAGGAGCTTTTAGCAAAGGACAGTGTGTGAAGTGGAAATCTGGTTTTGCTGCTTCTGTTATCTTCATCCTCATGTGCTATCTAACAAAAGGACTTTCTTGATTTGCACCTCATCCATGCCTCCTATCCAGGCTAGGTTACTAACTCATCCTTAATAATAATACTTGTTTACTGCTTATTTCAAGGGAGAAAGCAGCCTAGGTTTTATCTTAAAAATTAATTTTACAGATCAAAGGCTTCCACTGCGACTCCTCACCTTCAGTATGCTTTTACTTCTTGCAGGTCTAGAAAAACCCTTTCCCATAAGAATCTTGCTATGTACAAAACAAAAGAGCTTTTTTTCACATTTATAAAATAAACAGTGGCAGCAAAATTTAGCATTCTGTCTTTCTTCTGGCAGAGGGTATTGGCAAATGACAGACAAAATATTCTTAGCTGTGAGGATTGATAGATTGGTGGTCAATGAAGGGGTAAATCAGCCATGTGAGTTAGAGGACAGGGCTTTGTTCCACTTGCTATGGGCTTCCTCGTCCTCATGGGCAGATCACTTACCCTGTCTGGCTTTGCCCAGGCAGAGATGATTCTTCTCGCCAGCCTCACATGGGTGATACTGTGCTGATTTCATTAATACTTTGAAATTATTTGGAGATGCTGAGGCCAAAGTACTGGAGAAGTGAGAAGTTTTGTAAATTATTAAATAGTTATTGTTATATCACAAATAGATGCATTCGATGGAGGGAACGCAGTGTCTGGCAGCCAAGCCATACAGCTGCTGCAGCATGCTACTGAAAATAATTACTTGCTCAAATAATGCATATTTACAGTTTATGGAGGACCATTTTGAGGATTATATATCATTAAACACATGGACTAATGTAAGATTTTAAAAAGACTACTTTCCCAGCCCTGCTCCCCAGAGCCCTTAGTGCCTGGGCCACATGAGTAACGTTCCCATTCCTCTGTCCAACCCAGCGTTGTGGTTTTAATTTATTTTAAGTATCTAAGGAATGCTGTCTCCAGTATTCAGAGGACTTTGAATCGGATGTGAGACACAAACGCACCAGAGAAGATTATCAGAGGAGCGGGCTTGGCGCGAAGCCTACATAAACAACCATAATTTTTTTCTCATTTAAATGACAGGACTCTGGAGGATTGGCTGATTATAGCTGCAGTGGGCTGTCCTTGGGCACCAAGGAAAGTGCTTTGGTGACCCCTGGTATTTGACATGAGGTGAATGTTTTTCTTGCTCATGAACTTACTGTTACAGAATGGCCAGCTTGGTTCTGGTAAACTGACTACTACAGGACACTTTCCGGTGTTATTTACCAGCAGTGGATGTTTTCCTCCTATCCTTGGACGTCTCGGGAAATTTTAGCTTGGTTTTAACCCAGGTAGGGAAGAACTCTTGTTCCCAACCACTCTTCTCTGCCTCTCTCCCTCAAAACACAGCACAGGAAGAAACTAAATAAATTTGATCTTAGCCAGAAACCATTTTTTTCCCCCTTGCAATAAATATCTCATTTCCTGAAAATCCTGCCTTTGACCAGAACTTCTACTGGGACTTTTTAGATTTATCAGCACTCATGGCTAAATCCAGTTTCAGTTAGTGTCAAAGTATTCTTGGCTTTGTGGAGAGAGGCATGAGCTCTTAGCTGGGCAGCAGGAGCCTTCTCCCATCACACTGACGTTAATGGTATGCCCTAGGTGAGCATGTTCCTTGTTCTTGTATTAAAAAGCAAGTAATTTTGCAATACAGCTTTGATTATGAACACTATGCCAGAAATAGTAAGGAATTATTTCATGGCTTTACTGAGAAACTCCTAGTATTTTAGCAGCGTGAAACCTATATGTGGGTGCCCTGCATTGAACTGACACAAATAAAAACAGGAAATCTTCATGCTTGCAAACTTGATCCCACAGTCTTCAGTTAGGTACGGTAAATACTTTCTAAAAACAAACCTGAAGCAAAACCCTGCCGTGGCCTCCCTGATGGCCAACGTCCAGTCCGTATTCAGTACTCCTCCATTTATAGGATTATTGGCTCCATTTGGCAGTTCGCAGGACCAGTATCTGATTGAGCGCAGGCAGCGCACTTTGGCAGCCAGCAGAGATAACGCGATACGCTGCAGTGTCGGTGCGTGCCTGGAGATGAGTGCTGGGCTGCAGAGGATGAAAGCAGCCTGGCTGGTACCTGATACACAGACACCATCCCTTCAACAGTCGCCTTCTCTTGATTATCCACCCTCTCATGAGAGCTCACCAGCTCTCCTGGCTCAACGTTCAAATAAATTAATGAGAATTAATTTTTAAAGTGTTGGAGAAAGCAGGAGTGTAATAACTTTGGGTGTAGTCCTGTGTTCCTTGCCTGCCCCAAGCGTCCCAGCAGGTTCAGGGCATGCAAGGAGCGAGGAGAGGTTCCTCGGGGAACAGCACTGAGTGTTTGCTCGACACTTGGTCCTCTTGTTCCTCTTATGGATGCTTAGTACTTGAGGAACAGGTCTGTTTCCTGTGGTCCTGGGCCAGAATAACCTCCTACCATCGTTCTGGGGTAGTGGGGACCCAGGTGCTTCAGCATTTCACACACAACATTGCTGTTCCTGGGTGATGAAGCAACCACCCTGCAAGCTGAAATAGTAAAGAGCATTTCCGTCTCTCTGCGCCATGTCCCACACAGCAAGTGGCAGGTGAAGATGTAGCTCTGTGTGTTTGCGTTTAAGTTTTAGCTTGTGCGCGATGTGACTGGAGAGATGTGAAAGCCTACTGGAGGCTGTAGTGTTGCTTATGCTCTCAAAGCACCTTCCACAGAGTGGTTTTGCAAGCAGTCCTGTGGCCTCGTGCAATCTGGGAGGAGAGCTTTGGCACAGGAAGGGGCACGGGGGAGGCTGCTGACAGAGTCGTGGCCTCTGAGATGGGGTTCAAACCCCATGGTAAATTCGGTTGTTTGTGAGGTGACTGGGGCCTTGCGAAGCCATTCCCAAAGTCCCCTGTGAGTGCTTGCTGCCTCGAGGTGTTAGGGGCGGGCTCGCAAAGCCAAGTTTCAAGTCCCACAGATACCCTCCCTTTCACCCGCCCGTTCATCACACGGAGGTGTCGGGTGCTTGGTGACAAATGCAAAAACCCCTGTATTCCTTCCCTTTCCTATTCAGGGCCCTATATAACCTCATCCTCACCTCTGTACCTGCTGTTACTGCTTCTCCCGCTGTGACTCAGCCGGTCAGTCCCTCGCGCTGCCATCCCCTGCCTGCTCCCTCTGTCCTGCAGCCCAGCCTTGGCGCGGGCAGGCAGCCTGCCCATGCTCAGGAAGGGGCTCCCACCTCCCGCCTGCCCAGCTGCCTTGCCTTCCTCTGGCAGGGACTCTGCTTCCAGCAGTTCTCCCTGCTCTGGCTGCCTCCTGAGGCTTCCTGCTTTCTCCTTCTCTCCCCCGGCCCCCAAGCTGATTTTTCTTGCCTAAAACTATCAAGCCTTGACTCTTTGTTTGCCACACTCCTGTGCACTTGTACTGTGTTTGGAATAGTAGTAATAAAAGTGAATTATGAGCTAGGCAAGAAATAGGCAAAGGAAGTGGAGCAGAGAAACTTTTAACATGTCCCCTCTAAGAAGAAATAAAATCAGCAGTGGCTGCTGGCTTCTGATGGCACAGCTGACTCGACTGGTGTGGGTGATTCACGGTGCCAGGGTACATGCAGAACAGGGTGGCTAATACCTGCCAGGACTTTTAATTGCACCTGTGCGGAGTGAAAGGCTTCTGATTTAATGCATCTTTAAAAGCAGGAATGAATTTAACAATCATTTTTGATTGCTGGCTGCTGTGTCTCAATGGTTGTCTGTCAATATATTTTAAAACACAAGTGTTGTATATCCTAACATTAAATTGGATGTAGTTATAGAACCTCAGTTGCTGAACTCAGCTGGCTGCCTGGGTACTCTTCCAGCTGCATTCCCTGCAAAATTTTTCCTGGAAATAATGCAGCTAACTTATTTGAGTGAGCCAGTGGATTACTGACCTTAGGAACCACAGCATTGTAAATTCAGACCTATGGAAACAATTTGCTGAATCGGTATTAACAACCCACTGGGCTCTAGAGCAGTGGTCTCTGAAATGGGGTGCATGGACCCCAGGCAGTACTCAAGATGATCCATTGGGATGTGGCAAGAAAATACTTTAGTGCTACATGTATATAATTTATAAATAAATAAATATCCATGTATCAGGGGATGCGCTAAAATATTTTTTATTGATGGGGAGCATGATCAAAAAAAGTATGGAGACCACTGTCCTAGAGGAAGAAAGCCTAAACAATACACAGCCACTAGGATTTGTTTTGCTGTTTCCACAAGTTATTTAACAAAGGAGAATGTACATGCTTGGGGAAGTGAGGGTGGAAATCATGTACTTAAACTGTTAAGAAGGCATGTAGGTGAGAGCTGAGATCATGTTTTCTAAACCTTGTTTTTGAACAGATGTTATATTACCCTGGTTAAATTCTAGTAGCAAATCATCCCTGTTGTTACAACTGTTCTTTTCCAATGCTTCATGAGGTTGGTTCAAGTAAAGTGGCCAGCAGCTAATATCTCAGAAGTACTGTGGTGTTCAGGTGATGGTGGTGATAATTTGATTTTACACACAGAAATGGCATGGCACAGATACTGGCAGATGCATACGTACAGTATCTGCGCATTGAAACCTTGGAGAGGTTGCAGTTAAATATGTGCAAAGGGGAAAGTCATCCTGTATCAGTGAAGCTGTGCAGCTGATTCTGTACAGTTTTGAATTATTAACTTTGGGCTTTACAGCAGCCAATGCATTTGGTGTTTGTGGTTTGCTGTATAGCTGCTTTTTTCCGTTTGCTGCATAGCTGCTTTTCCATCTAGCCCAAACGTTGGGCTAGTGAACAGGATATGCAAAAACAGAAAACCAGGGAAAATAAAAAGGAATAACCAAGTTTGATATGAGCATGGCTGAAGGCAGAGGTTTGCATTGTCTTGGTCACCATGGGCTATAGTGGCGAGCTGGTGTCTCATGCTGGGTAAGGAAGAGAGGAAGGAAGTGGACTTAGTGGAAAATTGATTGCATCTACTTGGGCTCTTTCCAGCTGAATCCTGAGTTAAGTACATTCATCCTGAACTAATCGTTGGGGAGAATTGGCTGAAATCTCACATAACTTCTTAAAAGGAAAGCTAAGCATTAAAGGAACAATATCCTTATTGTACCTGAGCGCCAAAAGAAGTGAGTGTACTGTCAGGAGTCCTACCTATTCAGCTCTCTGTCTTGGAAGCTGCTTGTGGTTTTAGTTCAAATGTGACCTCATGCAAGAAGCTATGATCAGTCCACCATAAAACATCAAGGACAGGCCATTTTCGAGGGCTGATTTCTGATGTTATTTTTAATTGGCTGAGCAAGCCCCAGTCAATTTCAGCAATTCACTACAACTATAATTTTCTGTTTTATTTCTAGCAAAGTATCCTGGAATAGTATCTAAACCACCTATCTAAGGTCCTAGCAAGGTTTTGTTCAAAGTTACGCAGAGTAAATCTGAAGTAACATTATTAACATCAGATTAATTGTTCACCAGTGTGAGCAAGAGGAGAATTGTCTCTCTGTGCAGTTCTTTCAAACTTCCTTCTAAATAATCTAAACTCCAAGAATGTGCTTCAAAACTGGCAGAATGTTTTAATACTTTGCCATCCTGAGAATGTTTAGATTTTTTTCTACTGTGTATGGTTTAGTGGTGGGGTGGTAGTGCTAGGTTAATGGTTGGATGTGATGATCTTAAAGGTCTTTTCCAACCTAGACGATTCTATGATTCTATGATAACCTTTCTAAGCTTTCTTTGTACTTTTGGTCCCAAAGACCTGATAAGTTCTTCTATTGTCACATGAAGAAAAAAGCTTTAGCTGTTGCTCAAGATGCCATCTTTAGGCACTGTGGATCTCAACAATCTCACTTTTTTGCAAAGATTTATCTCAAGGAAATGAGAATTGAGCACAGTGAGCTTGATTTCAGAAACACATGGGTGCTGTTGGTGTTGGCTGCTGAACACTGTGAGTCAAATCAAGCATTGCTGGTGTGTTTAGGTTCAGCAGCAGCACCCTTTGGTGCTGCTCACACTGAGGTGCTGACGCATACGATGCTGTTGGGAGGAAGAATGTAAACTGTTCCCGTGCAAATCCATTCTTGTTTTTCTGAGACAACACAGAAGATAGTTTAGGGAAATTGCTCACCTCCCTTAAGGCTGTCGTGCGTGTTGCTATAGGGTTGGGCTGTGTCCACTCCTTTTGTTCAACATACTTTTTATGTATAAAGTATTAAGAGAGAAGGTGGTGCTTCAGCTTGCTCTGTGCAGGGATGACGTTCAGCAATCTGGCTGTTCCATCTGCTTCAGAGCCAGGCTAAGCTATGACTTTTAGTTGAGGCTGAGCTTGAATGAAGAAGAGAGCAATGACTTGCAAGAAAGAACCTGGTAGCAATGGTGAGGGGTCTGCAGTGCCCTCAGTTCAATAAGTTTACCTAACTCTTGCTAGTTAAGTTTGTCAGGTGGAGTCTCTGGTGTGTTCTTGCGCTGCTCTGAACATGCAGATGGCAGTAAGGATCAAACTCCCACCACTACCCCCACACCGGCCCTTTAGTTTTACTGGAATACAGTGGCTTCTTTTGGATTTACCAGGCAGTGCAGAACTTGGCTTGGTCATGTCTGCTGCAGGGAGCTTAGACACAGAATGAACTTTTTGAGTCAGGGACTATCAGTTCCACTTACACGTGTCCACTTCTGTGTTGTACAAGAAGGACCTGAGCAGAGTCTCAAAAAGCTGCTAGGTAAAAACACTAGTTGTGCCTGTGACCTGCAACCCCTTTGTTTCCAGGTGCAGTTGAAGAGTGCAGTTTCAGGCTTTGACTTACAAAGTTCTTCTCTACTCTGGTGGTGATGGCTGTAGAGGCTGCTTTGTTCTTTAGGATGCAACAGAAGCTTGAGATCAGCAGAGGTTTAAAACAAACAAAAGGGAACGCTTCATATAATACATAATGAAATTGTGGAACTCACTGCCATAGGGACAGTGTGGAAGCCAAAAGTATAAATGATCTCATAGAGGAATTAGACAAATTAAAGAAGGATTGGTCCAGCGAGGCTATTAAACATAATAGTTATGATGCAACCTGCAGTGCAGGAAGGCCTTAAGTGCTGGCTGCTGGAAGCTGAGAGGTTATTCTTGGGAACGCATCAGCCAGTGCGAGCCCTGTTTCTAGTGCTCTTTCCCATTGAGCTTCCACTCTTGGCCAGAGCTGGAGACAGGATACTGCGCTAGATGGATCCATGTTGCTGCCATTATGGTGGTTCTTACTGGAGCTTGAATGAAAACCACCCACCACATTGCATGGGTAGCGACCAGCAAGGCTGCTTGGGCAGGTTGCGTCCTGCACAGTCAGGAAGACTTGGGCTGGAATAGGCTGCAGTTTGGCGATGGATTTATTTTGCCATAGAATGGGCTGGCACTGGGACCCTGGGATAGTGTGATAAGACAAGCACTATTTTAAGTCCTGGCTTAGACACAGCAGCTGGAAAAGTGGAATTCTTTGCTGATAACAAGCAAGGGTCTGTGATGGAACCATGAAAGCTTCCCACAGTGGAAGCTACTTAGGGGGAAGAGCTATAGCTCCCTCCCTCCCAGCTTGCTGGGTGGTGGGGAGGCCTCTCATGGTTTTTACCTAGTGGTCTGTGTTGCTTTGCCCTTGTTCTTCACTTCTTTTTTTGCATTTGTAAACGCAGCCCTGAAAAAAAAAATCTCAATTGAAGTACATTTGGAGCTTTATTTTACATTTCCCTGTGTGTCTGCTTGCTAGCTTATTAAGAAAAATACTTTAAGGTATATGTTAATATATAGGCCCAAAATAGCTATTAGATCAATGCAGGCTGCTGTATTTCTGTTTTTAAATACATGCTTGGCTTACATTTTTACAAACTCCTTTTCAACACAAGTTCTCCTGTTGGAGCTCCATGGAAATAATTTATGCCTTAACCCTGAAATTGATGGGTGGTATGGGATAGAATAAATACATAAGTGAGAGAGAAAGGAAACATCTGCCAATCTTAACTTTTGCAAATTATATGGAAGCTTGAAAGTATCTGCTAAGTTTATAATATGGTCTGCACAGGAACGCTTTGCCTGAGTACCAGAGGTCAGAGATCTTCTTGTCCCTGCAACATTAAGTAACCCTGTGGTTAAATAACCTGACCGAAGAGTAGGAGGAGAGCGAAGGGAAGAGAGAATTCCACAGTAGAGTAAACATGGCACGGAGATTATGGATACCCTGCCAAGAAAGGTGGGGTTTTCCAGCAAGGTAACAAAAGATATTAGCTAGCTATCTACATAATACTGCCGGAGACTGACATTTAAGTTATGCAGCTAGGCTGGGGCAGAAGTGTACCCTCCACGTCCTCTCCACTCGGTCTTGGGCTTGCTGGCTTTGGTGGTGGCAAATGATGCAGAGTGGTCAGAGCAAGACACATTACCTGCCTCAGTGCAGAAATGCAAGGTTTCTTGACAGCAAAGGCACGCTTTCTGGGTAGAAGGGTGTTTCCTTCAGTGCGATAGCTGACATGAGGCAAAATCCTAGGGAAGATAATGAAGTTTTTAATTTTGACATCATGGCAGATTAAGGTAAACTGCAGAGGAGAGTCTAGAGTTTACCCTAGGCTACAAACATGTCAGAATGATAAACTGCCTTGTTTTCATCTGGATTTTACCACACGTTAGCGAGTGCATAGCAGACAGGCTTTTTTCTGGCAAAGATAGTACCTTGGGGCAGGACTACAGCTTGTATAAATTGTGATGAATTCAGTGATGCTGTCACGATTCACAGCAGCCGCAAATTCAGCTTAGCGTAGTCGTCTGTGGTGGGCGGTGTGTGGTACTAGCACGTCCACGCGGCCGGAGCTGGCACGCTGCTCCCGTGCTGGGGAGGTGGCACAGAGCAGTGCAGAGCCTGGAGAACAGCCCAGAAATGGAAACGATAATTGTATTATACCAGAGGGTACTTTTGTGAGTCTGAGTAAAAGCTGGGCAACAGTAATTGGGAGGAAAAATAGTTAACTGCCATCTGCCTCACCAGGACAGATAAACTTGAGATAGAGAATGAGAACGAATACTGACTTTGTAGCCACAGTTAATTTGCACTGAAAAGCTCTTTTTTAGTGTACAAATATGAATTAGTATAGGAACTTAAACTATGGAGGAATTTTCCATTAAGATTTTTAAAATAATTTATTTTACATGATGATTTAAATTCTAATTTTAAACAATTTGTATGCTTTTCCTGCATTGATATTTTTAAAAAGTAAATCTCCTGATCTCCTAAAAGCGTTCGTTCATATCTTGCTATATGTGCCTACCTGATGCTAATGTTCGATTAGAATTTGTTCACAGATGCTGAATACTCTTTCCTGAAAGAATCTATGTAAAGGGAGAAAACAATACACATCCTGTACTCCACCTTCATAGGCCTCTAGCATACGATGCCACCTTTTGTTTGCAAGAGTTTAAATTTCAAATAAAATCCCAGCATTCTTTTGAAAAAAGGAAAGGGCCTCTCCCCTGCTTAGATTGTCAAATCCCAGACTAGCCCGGAATTGAATAGGCCAAGTCAGTGACCTCAGGCAGAAAGAATGTTGGTTATTTACGTAGGGCTTCTGCTATTTTAGCAGCAAACCTTTTCTTCTGAAAGGACAATGTATACTGTTTTGTGTTTATGGCCAAGTAAAAAGCTTGTACATTTGAGATTTGCATCGTAATAGCCTCGTAACTCAACATACAGCATCCTCAAAAATAGCAGTGCAAGGCTCTGTTTTGTCTTAGCCGGCGCGGCTCTTTTAGAGGCTTTTACAAAGTTCTCTGAAAAACCGTCCTAAAGACTCAGCTGCTTATATGGTTGCTTTGGTGGCTTTTTTTTTCCCCCGGAGTTTCGCTTTTTTTCAAAAACTAAAATTACACGTGGTTTCTTTATGAGCTATCAGGCAAGTGCTCAAAATATTTTGATGCATCTCAAGCTAAGCTGTGCCTGCAACTTGAAACCAGGAAAATGCGTGACTGTGTGTAATTCACACACCGAGCATTTTTCCTGAAATAATGGAAGATCTTTACAGGCATTCTGGCCTGGTGGATGAGCCTGCAATTCCAAATGGTTTTTAAAGTGTGCCTTTCTCAATAGATCGTAACCATGAGGAGCTATTGTGTAAGTAAAGCACACATTTAGGATCCAATCCTGCATTCCTTAAAGTCAATGGGAGTCTGAGCGTGAAAGGAATGCAGGATTGGGTCCTGAAACAGGGGAGCAAAATTGTGTGCCAGATTGCTTTGAAAAGAAGAATACAGCACATCCACAGTAGCCACTTTTTAGTGTTTCAGATTTCAAACGGCTGGAGTCTGTGAGAAGTGGCTTCTGCCAACATGCAGTATCTTCTATTCAAAGGAATTTGGCATCGATTTCCCCCCCCCCCCCCCATCTTAAAAACCCTGAAAGCCCTAGAAATCCCCCCTTCCTTTCACAGAGGCTGAGCAGCTGAGCAGAGTGAGGAGGGATGGGGCAGCGGTGGGGGGGTGGGAGTCTCCCCAGCCCCAGGGGCTGGGGCGCAGCCTCCTCGCAGCCCCTTCCTCCCGCAGAGACCCCGCGCTGCCCCGGCGCCCGCGATGAGGCTGCGGCTGGAAGGCAGGACCCTCTCATGAAGGGGTTGTGCTCCTGTTGCTTGGTGGCTTTGTGCGAGTCCCCTGTAGGAGACGGAGGAGAAAAATTTAATTAACCGTTATTCAGGGGCTAAAGCAGCCTCGGTGCTCCACGTTCTCAAGTGGGTGGAATGGCAGAAACCCCGTGTACAGAAAATCCCTGTGCAGATAGGCAGTCGTAAGCCAGAGGGAGGGATGGAGATCTGCCGGCCCAAACTCACACATGGATAAAGGACAAGTGGTAGCAAATAAAGAAAAACTATTGGAAGCTTTTGTTCTTTTTTGGCACATCTTTAATTCCTGGGCAGGCAAACCTCCTCTACCAAGTGAAATTATGCATCGGTTTTATCTTGAGATGACTGGGTAGAGGAGGTAGCAGAGATGGGTTGTTATTACTTGACATTTTCAATTATTTATTCCATGTTTGTAAAACTTGGGTGTTTCTCTTGAAGTTTCAGCTCCTGGGGATCATCTGGTGACTTAAAGTCTAAACTAATTTCCACTTTTCAGAAACAGTAGTTGTCCAACCTTGGGGTGTTTGGAGAACAGATTGGATTCTGGACGTTTTGTTCACCCTTCAGCTTTTGAGTTATTTTGATCCCAGTTTCTCATCATTAAAACATGTACTTAGCACACTGGTGCTCCTCAGAGGGCAGGTCGCACCTTGCACGGCAAGGAAAGCTGCAACGTCTGTACCAGAGTTTAGTTGAAGGCCATGGACAGTGGTTCCCATCGTGGTGCCCTGTGCTGTCATGACGGTGTCCACAGGCTACCTGGGAGACCACCTGGGCACCAAACACCCCTGCGTGGGTCGGCGATGGGCCCTGCCACAGCCTGTGGGGTGTAGAAGTGCGTTTGGGTGCAGTCTGCGTTTGTGAGTGTGGGCGACCCACGGATGGCTACTGCAGACCAGCTCTGAATCAGTGCGGCCCCTGACCTTTGCCAGGGGCTTTTGCAAAATAAAATTACCCGGTTTGACCTGGTAAGGTTTATGTTTCCATTGAGCAGTGATAGGGACTGTGGCCACAGGTGCACAGCAGGCACACAGGTATGTTTGCTCAGGCCAAGCCACCTTGGGTCTGGTTTCACTTCTACAGGGCTTTGGGGCAATACATGCAAATTTTCCTTCCCTATTATGGTAGCTGGGAAATATTTGAGCAAATGCTGTTGCGTATTAATTCTGCGTGTATGTTTCCATGTCTCTTTAGTCTGAATGCTTTGAGACACTGTCATTTAAGGTGGTAACGATGCTGGTGTCACATCAGTCACTGCAGAGATGGCGTCTGAAGCAGTTAACAAGCAATTAGGTCCATGTTTAACATTGCTAACTAAAACAGATACGCACAGTTCTTTGGTCAGTCAGGCATGAAGAGCCAGGGGCTGCCATGCTCAGAAAGCTGTGGAAGTTGTGGGCAAAAGCTTCCAGAGTGCAGAGATTCTCACAAGAGTGTCCCATTCACCCTTAGAACTGACAATTCCTAGAATAAGAAGGGGAATAAATCCCAATGAGAGAAGCAATGTGATACGCTTTTTTCCCTCCAGAAATAGCTGTTGAAGAAGGAAGCTATGTATTTGTGTTGCTGCTGTGAGACAGGCCAGGAGCTCGTGGTGCCACTTTCCCAGCAGGAGCAGTGCATGGCCGTGCTGGAGCAAGCCCCCGACGCCATGGCAGGGCAGGCGCAGCCATCCCGCCCGGTCCTGCCGCAGCCTGCACCTTGCTTGCTGCCTGCTCAGGGCTCTTGGGGCGGCTGTGCCCCCATGGGAGAAGCAGCAGCAGGGCCGAGGTCTGTGCTTGTGTGTGGTCAGACCTACCCAGGCATGTCCCCAGCCAACAGGAACGGCAGGTACTTGAATAATACTCCATGGCAATAGCTTGGACTGTTCAGGCTTTTAATTAGCTCTGCTTTAACGAATTGCTTATCTTTAGTAGTCATACCTATGGCTGAACTCCTCGACTGCACTCTCTATGAGGTTTTAGTTACATTTTCTGACTGAAATGCAATCCTCTTGTTCCACACAGCTGTAATGTTAGAAATAACAAGGACATTATTAGTCATCTTGCACTTTGTTCCCTCTAACACCGAAACTTTCCCACATGAAGTTGTGAGAAGAGGCACGTGTATCACAAGAATATCACAAGAGAGATCATGATGGCGAGGAAGTACGCTGGTGTATTTTTTTCAGCACGCTGGTAGTCTCAGAGACGCGCCAGGCGTTATCTGGGAGGCGAGGCTGGGACTGCAGCATTCCCATTATGTCAGAGGGGAGCTGTTTGTTTTTAAGTAGCGTCAGGCACTGAGACAATGCAGGCTTCTCACATGAACTTGCTTACACCACAATGCTAGTAAATCATGATTATTACCCAACGGTTGCGTGTTTTTAATCATCAAAGTACTTAAAATATTATAATAATGCTTGGCACTTCTCAACTTCAAAGCACGCTGCAAACAGTAATTAGGTCTAATAACCATGCTGTGACAGTGAGACATTGCTATCTCTTGCCTTACAAAGGCGCGGGGGGGTGTTAGCCCCTGACGCGGTTGCATCATCCCATGTGAGAGTGGAGATCTACCGCTGAAGGCTGCGACCTGATAAACTCACCTCCCTATAGGCAAATGCACCATGCCAGCAGCGGCAGGGAGGGCTTTGAAGATGCTTCCTGGGCTGGTGGGGAGGGGGCAGGACATTTTCAGTGCTCTTTCAGAGCACCTCCTTAAGACCGTAAAACCCAGTCTGATTCACGTTTTGTTCCGTGAGGGCCTGGAGCAGCTTTTGAAACAGCGTTGGAAAAAGCTTTACCCCATCTTGGCTTCCTGGCTGGTGTGTTTTCACCACCCAGCAGAGTGTTGTGGAGACTGGAGAGAATAGTTGTGGACAGCCTGTGTCAACTGTGGGTCATTTTTCCTTTTGCAAGCCGAATCTTTGAGTTGAGTCCTTTTGCTAAAGCAACATCTCTCCTGTTCCTTTTAGTTTGCAACACTAGTAATTGCTAGACACATTTAAATACCAGAGACTCGTAAACTGGCTAAATGTGAAAAGTGATGTTAAAAACCTAGAGGTGACTCTGATTTTATATATTTTTTAAAAGTTCCAAAAGCCTGCTTTCTTTTGGATGTTTGTCATGTTGGCTGCAAACACCAGTTGTGATCGTTCCCTGGGACAGAGTAATTTCTAGCTTGCATTTTATTAACTGCTAAATTATCTATGTGAAACTTTGCACTCTTTTCTGGAGCATTTGCAAGGTCTCTGCCTCCCACCTGAGGTGGGGGAACCCCCTTATCCTGGCACTCGCTACCTGTCAAACGTGTGGGTGTCAGTCAAGAAATGTAAAAGTTATTTGCAACAAGCATTTGTTGTCACTGTGAGCACGTAAGCTTCGTTTTCTACAGTAAAACAAGGCTCTAAAGAGCACTTGGGGGGGGGGGGGAAGTGCTTCCCTATAAAAGCTGGTGTTATGTGGCTGTGTGGGGGCTGCAGGCTGGGCGGCTTCTGCCTGGTCCCATGGTCCCCCGCGCATTCCTGGCTGGCCTGCCGCTCTTCTGGTCCGGTGTGAAACAGAGCCTCTTCCTTGCTGCTGTTGAAAACTGGTCTGACAGGGCGGACGTGCCAAGGTGGGTATCCAGCAGGAGGAGGAAAGCAGCACAGCGTTTGTGAAACCCCGCGCTTGTGAACTCTGTGCTAGGCTGCTCATTATAACTGCTCATTATTATTCTAATGAGCTATCGGCAAGTTGCATCAAGTTTTGTCAGAAACTCTTTTGACTTTTTTGTTTCAATATTATGAAAGCAAATAGTAACCCGGGCTTGGCAATACTCAGTCATTCAAAGGAAAGCCAAGCAGCAGGTTCTGCGTACCAGTGGGCAGGATGAGGTTACCTTCGCTAGCTGGCCAAGCGTGTGACTCAGCTGGCTAAAGCAACGTTGTTTTTTTTCTAATTTGTAATCTCTGCCCAATTGACAAGAATAGGTTTACGGCTACACAGAACAGGCTGGTGCTTTGCAGGCCCCCAAGTTACTCCAGGACCTTGAGAGGTGAAACAGCCTTGTCCGGTAGGTCGAGCTGGGGGCAGGTACCCTAACCTTGAGGTGTTGCACCCGCCCTGCTGCACGGCTGCCCTGGGGCTGGGAGGTACCAACGCTGCGTCTCCCTGGGCTCTGCATCTCCCCGGCTGCAACTGCCGGCACTGCCCTCTTGATTGCAGTTTTCACACAGCTCCCGGGCACTTGCAGAGTTTGGTGTTCGACCGTGTTCAATGCCGTCATTTAGCAAACTCTTTTGGAGGGCAAGTGGAACGTATGTTTTTGCCTTTATTTCTAAAATGCAGTATGTAGAAGCCAATATATTGTAGCTATGGCTATTTGTGTGATAACTTGCTATTTCTTGTTTATGAGATAATTATTGTACGATCCCTGAATGAAATTCCTCTAGGGTAAAAGGCCTAACTTACTAATTATTGCTAATAACGTGAGCACGCTGCTTGCCTACTTTATGAGTTTAAGGAAGTCGGTTCCCTAATAGGTGGCTTGTTTTTTTCAGCTGTAAAATGGGGAAAATGGTGGTTTTCCTCAGTTTTGAAAGGTGTTGCTCTGTGAGTGCTATGTAAAACAGAGATGTCGTGACCAGGTTGGCTGTGTGGCCGGGGAGGCCAGCTGCCTGCATTCGGCTGGCGGGGGGCTTGCAGAGCGGGGTGTGAGCAGCGAGCAGAGGCTCACCAGTTGTGCAGTGGCTGCGATGGAGGTGAGCAGCTTTGCTGCGCTGGGGTGAAGTTGTTTCATGTCGCAGGGCAATCAGCTGCCAAACGCACCTGGTAACATAAGCATTTTTGAGAGCCAGTCCAAAACGTTGGGTTTGCCTTGTTTGCTTTGGGTCATAGGCTTCCCACTCCTTCCCGATCCAGGAAAGCTTTGACGCCATGGGCTTGTTCTGCCAGGGATGCTGTGGTAAGGAAACAATAGGAGCAGAATTTGGGGCGTTTCTATCAACATGAGCACTGGAAGCTCTGCCCACTGGGATATAGTGGGATAAGTGGGATGGATGGGTCCTCATGCACCTTTTGCAGTGCCTCAGGAGATGCTGACACCTCCCCAAATTAGGGCATTCCTTTCCTGCAGAGATCCTGCTAGCAATGGAGTTCAGGATTTGTCCCTAACTCTCTCTGCTGCTTCTAACCATATTGGGTGTGTGGTGAGGGTGATGGCCAGCATTTCTCCACCTGAAACAAACGCCCCGGCTCTGCACTGGCGGTGTACATGAGCACGGTGGAAGTGCTGCATTAGCGATCCAAGGCAAGTCCCTGTTCTGCGTGCAGCCACTTCATTTCCACCATCTAAAGACAAGTTGTATATTAAGGCTGGGTCTAGCAGAGCCAACGTGTCCTTTAAAAAGCCATTCTGGCGCCTCTCCTTTTCCTCCCTCCCTTCCATTTACCTTTCCTTTACCTTTCACTTGAGAGGTTTAAAAACAGCTTGGATAAGCAGGAGGGAAGATCTAGGGGTGGTTGCTGCTGCATTGATCAAGAGGGGCCCGTGACCCCCTGATTGCTGTCCCAACCCCATGCCCTGTTTTGGTAATGTGTAGGATGGACCAGTTTTACCTAAGAGTCTCAGAAGAGATGGGACAGTCTCAGTGCATTGCCCACACCACCAGGCTGCTGGTCCCCATCAGAGCTACTAGGCAGCTAGAAAGACAAACAAGAGCTGACTCCACCTACCAGCAGTATGGAGACAGCAGCCCGTGAGATCGACAGCCCAAGAATGTGCACACAAAAGAAGCATTTCCCTCGGCCACGACAGTAAAACCGCCAGACAACCACATGCAGCATGTGATTTCCCAAAAGCATCAGCCCAGATCCCAACTTCTTTGTGCCACACACTGTTTCCCAGGATCAGATCACAGTGGCAACATGTAAAAGGCACTTTCAAGCACTGAAAATTAATCATATTTTCCTCAACATTGTTTATGGAAACCGTGGAGAGCACTCCTGCCCCTCTATGCTTGGCCAGCTGGCTCAGCTCGCCGGCCCTCAGAGTCAAACCCTCTGCAAAGATCGGTGGTGTTTATGGTGGAGCTGCTACCCTGCCTCAGTAGGAGATGTCCAGGCTTATTCTGTGGAGTAAAAGCTCCAGCAGCGGCCTGGGAGGGGTCGTCTGTTGACCTGTAAATACAGAGCCTCTTGCCCTCTTCCTTGCTCTGTGTCACTGCTAACGGCTGCCAGTATGCAGCCCGTAGTAGGCACCGTGCCATCGGCTTGCCAAGGCTGCAAATGGCTTGTGAGAGCTCCCAAATGTTTGGGAGCTTTGGCCAGTGAGACCCTGGCACAGAGTGGAAATAAGGTGAGTCAGGATGAGTGCGGTTTCCCTTCTCCCTCTCTGGTTTTACACTGATAAAATGGCATTGCTTTCAGTGGAGCAGCTCTGGTGTAAGACAGATCTGATCTGCTGTATCTAAAAACTGGTTGGGCTTGGTGGTTTCTGAATTCCTGGTTTTAATCCTTTTTGTAGAGTTCCGCAGGTGCTAATGAAATGGCAAATGCTCAAAGTTGAAATCTCTTGTTTTCAGTGCAATTTTTCTGTCCTTCCCTCCGTCACATGTACCTTGTACTGCTTTAGTATCGCAGGGAGCTGTGGGAGTAACTGCTTGTGACATTGATTAATGTATTAATATTTTTAAAGGTGACAGGAACATCCATATGCAGTATCCCCTTGTTTGGTCCTTCGGAGACAAACACGTTACTGATGTTGATTGCAGTGGATGTATGCCTGCTGTGATTTCACCTGCTAAGAAAACTGTCTCAATTTACAAATGAGTCTTTCCCTCCAGAATAATAATTTTTGGGTTTAGATTTCAAATTTTCTAGGAACCAGTATCAGCTGGGTTCCATAACCTGCACTTAAAGTAACATTTAGTTGATAAGGAATTTGTTAAGGCAGGATGGAACCAAGAGCCTAACCCTCACCCATGTCTCTGGATGGACCCTCCGGGGAGGAGCAGGGCCAGGAACTGGCCACGCAGACAGGCGCAGCAGGGTGTCCCTTTCCCTTTGCATCCTGAAGGACTGGGTTTGGGGACGGAGCGCAGAATTCTGATGGTACCGTATTTTAACAGGGAGAAGACTACGAGGAAAAGCGTTCTACAACGTCAATGGCAAGGTGTACTGTGAAGAAGACTTCCTAGTAAGTAAGATTTCAGGCATTTTTTTTTATTGTTTTTAAACCAGATTGTTCTTTTATATTGGCTTGTTTGCTTTGAGAGACAGTTTAGCCATCTGGGGCCTCCTGCCAGTGCTGCAATCAGGAAGCGTTTACCACTAACTCATACAGGAAGGATCAGGCCCTTGGTTTGAAGTGGTGGCTATGAAACCAAGTACATAACTGTCCATGAGCCATCACAAAGTGTAAATTATGAGAATAAACACTGGAGCTGCTCAAGCTTGGGACTTGAATTGCAGCCACAAAGCCTCGCCTGCCAAGCTAGAGCTCAAAGTCAAACATCTGGGGAATACCCCCAAGAGGGGAGACGTTTTTGACTGGAGCACGTCATCGCTGTGTACAATGTTGCTTTGTTGGAGGCGCAGTTTTAATCGCTGCTCTGCTCGGAGTGATGTGGAGCTGCATTGTGATTAGCTAAAAACTGTTAGCCACGGAGGAGCAACTAATTTTCTCTCCATGTGCCCACAGCTTTTATAAATGCTTTACTTTAATAGAGACTGAGTCACGAAAAGAAAAATGAAGCTTGTTGCTGAGCTGTGTTGTTCCAAAAATAAAATATTTGTGCAATTAAAGGTGAGGATTGTGCAGTACACAGAGAATGATTTGGTAAGTGGCAGACCATTTATAATTAAGAGGACGGCATGGCTGGGAATTGAAATTAGAGAGGAATGATATATTTTAGCTCAGAGGATGATGAATTGGAGAATCAGTGTGTTGACTTTATATGATCTTTATTTATTGAAATACCATTCGTTTAGAAGCTTGGGTCTTCCAGAACGACTTTCCGTTTCTAATGAAAATATGGCCGTGCTTTTTGCAAAGGAATTATTCAAACTATATCCCACAACAAAAATGTTACTGGCAGTTCAGCGTGCGCAAATGCATTTCTCATCAATGCAATCCATAAAAATCATGGAAATTCCTAAAATATAAGCCATAGTTGCCTTCACATGTTACACCTTTACTCTTAGCCTACCACAGCTGGAGCCCGTTAAAAAGACCAATTTGTATTTTGTGTAGAAAATAAGTTTCTTGTTACAATTGAAATATGTTGCTGTTTTGCTTGCATTTTGGGGAGAAATTTTTTTTTTCTCTCTTGCTTTTTTTCAGCTGTTTCTTTCCTGTGCTTCTGTGGAAGCACAGGGAGAGGGAGAAGAGGTGGAGTGTGAGATGGAAGGGCTCTCAAAACGTAGAGATTTTTATTTTGAACTGTGTTGGAATGTACTTTCCCCATGATCAAAACCTTTCATCCAGACTTAATGACATGACTGTTGTTACAAGCTTGTGATTTCAGCCTAAACATGAGAATTTTAAACCTAAAAATCTCAATCCTTTGGAAAACATCCAGTTTTCAAGGAATGGAGGGGAAACATCCTTAGTTCTTAGGCATGTTCTGTAGTAGGCTTCTGAAGGGAGATACTTGCAGTGTTTTTCCCAAGAAAACTGAGGTTAAAGACCTGATAGGAATAAACTTTTTGCAAGTTAGGGAACTGCTGGGATGTTTAAGGCACAGTAGGTCCCACTTCGGGACTGCAGTAAATCGCACATGAACAACGACAGGCAGAAAAGCTGAACTGGTTCTTGCTGTTAACAGGTCACATAGGAAATTTTAGGGAAGAATGGATAATATTTATGGGTTGTTTCTTATTGTAACTATTAGAAGCGTTTAACATCCTATAGATGTCAGTATTTTAGTTCTCCTGCAGTACTGGTGTGTTCTGTGTCGGAACAGCTGGAGCAGAGACTCCAGAGCTGTGGTTGGTGGCTCATATACAATACCTGGTTCTTTAACTCCCACTGACTCAGGACAGATCAACTCCTCTCTGTCAAAGGTGATACATGGAATTCACTACAATATTATGTGTGGGCCTTGAGAAAAGCCATGGTCTGATCCTTATAAATGTTCGGCACCCAGTGTAAGAGCAGGGCTCTCCCTCCTTGGCTAAACTGTCCCTTCCAAGGTTCATCACGGTGCTGGTGCCAGCCACTCCAGGGCGCGTCTCTCCCACCCCAGCAGCAGTTGCATTTCAGCGGTGAAATGCTGCATGGGTCACATCTTTTAAGAGAGCTCAGTTGTCACTTAAAGCATAGTGAGTGCTAGAGAGCTTTGGCTACCACGTTGCTTCAAAAAAAAAATCAGTCTCTGAAAGTGTGACGTGAGGAGCTGCTATCATCAAGCGTTCAAAATCTGGCCCTTTCTTTGAAAAGTGCTTTTGATTTCTGGACAAAAGGTGTTAGAGAAATGTAGATGTTATCATTCATTATGAGCAATTTCCACTGCGCAGCCATAAAGCTATCCAAAGCACAGATACACCCATCAAAACCTTTGGCAATAGCCGCAAGGTACATTCTTCTAGCAAATAGTTTTCCCACATGTTTGCTCTTACTGAGGGCACAGATTATCTTTCTCTGAATCGGGCGGCTTATTTTGCTCAGTCTTTCCAGGGAAGAAATGCTAGAAGTCTTTAGAGCCGCTTGTGGAGTTGTAGATGGAGAAGGGATGCCACATGCTACAGTTGTCCTTGTGAGAACAGTGCCAACCTTCTGTGTGTGGGGTTGTGAATCGATGGGCAAGGGCTGGTAAACCCTTACCACCTGGAGGACATGGCGTACCTCTTCCTTCTTTGTTTATTTTCGTCAGCCTCCTGCTTCCAGCCCTGATCAGCTGCACATTCTCTCAGTGCTGAAAGTCGAGCCATGTTAGCTAAATGTAGTGAATGAATCAGATTTAAAAAAAAAAAAGAATTCCACAGATAATTCATTTTCTGCCTAAACATGGTGTAGAGATTGCCTAATCTATGCAGTTTCCAGTAGGAGCACTTCAGTAGCGATATCGCACATTACTGAATTGTGAAGAGTAAAAGGAACAAACCCAAACCCCCAAATTTTTAATTGCTTTGCTTTCGCTCCAGGGAAGATACAGTTACTCTTTTTCATGCCACCTTAAGGTAGCAAGTCCAGCAATATCCAAGTCTTGCCTCAGCCCTGTTAGGATAGTTATTTCATGAAAGGAAATAAAATAAATGACAGTTTAATCCTTCCCTGAAAGCTCTTAGGACACAGATGGCTAACTAGCCATAACAGGGACACTGTTCCTGGTGAAGTGAACAAAAAATAAATGCCTTACTGTATAATAAATAATCCCAGTCAGATGTTCATGTTCCATTTTGTTGATAAATTGCTGCATAATCATGGGTGAAGGAAAAATAGCTCAGTGATTTTAATTTGTCTTTCCCTTTCAATGCTTAAATATCATGGAAAGAAATTTAAAAGAAATTACTGTTTTTCTTGGCAAAAAAGACTTTTAAAATGTCACCAAAGCAGCCTGCATCTTAGATCTGGTCTCTTTTTTTTTTTCTTTTTCTTTTTTTTTCTTTTTGATAGGCTTTTTCTTTTTCTCTTGAGGTAATGAACATTATTGAGTGGGGGTCCAGTAGAGGTTAAGAAATGAGAGAATTTCCCTCCAGGGAGGAGATGAGAGGGAAAATGAACCTCGTGACAGATGTTAGCTACATTGCTTAATGCACTACTGGAAGACACTCAGATGCTCTGGAAATAACCTATTGCAGACACCACAAGCTCCAGTGCATAGCATTAAGGTCACCCAAAACTTCCCCTTTTAAGATTATCTCTTTCACTGTCTTATAACTTTGCCAAATTTAATCATTTAGGCTGAACTTCTTCACGCCAGGTTTTTACCTCCAGCTAACTTAGCTGTCATTAGTTGTTGAAAGTTTCATCTAAAACTGTTCATCCATTTCAGTGAGGAAGATCTGTCACTTTGCCCGTAAATCCTCAAAGGGAAGGGCTCTAAAAACTTTGTTTTGCACATGCCAACCGCAGAGAGAGACTTAGTGCTTTGCAGGCCTCCAGGAGGCCTTTGGGAGTCCCCTTTCTACCCTGTAGGCAGCCTCTCAAGTCTTCCTTCTCTTCTCCATCCAGTCTACTGGGGTTTCTGATCCTTCTGTCCCCTACACCAGCAACTGGTACCTGCTCAGGGCACTCTCCTCCTTGTTACAGCTGTAGCCTCTTTCTCCATAGCTGGCCACTGCAATGCAAAAGTTGGCTACAGAGATCATACAGGGCCTCATATCCACAACTGTAAAACTCTCAATGGTTTTAAAAATGCAAATGTGTCAGGGCGTGCAAGACTGGTAGGGAGGTGACAAACGGAAATGATCGGCCTTTCGTGGAGGAAAGGGATAAGATATCAGTGGAGGACTAGCTGGGTGATGGGCAGCTCATGAGAGCAGGGCTTGCACCTTCATCTCCCATAGCACCAAACACAACAAGACCCTTACCCTAATTTGAGCCCCTGGGCATGGCTGCAATGTAAATATTAATACTAACAAGGCAGTTCTTCTCAGTTTGTGCACGTGCTGTTTTCCGAGCCTGGCAGTGGGGGAAGTGGCCCGCCCCACTTGCTGGGGCCCTAGGAAGACAGTTTTTATTTAGTGTAATGGAAGCTGGTGTCAGCTGGAGCCAGAGGTTTGATTTTCCATCTCAGTGAGTATAAATGGCGATCCCCTTTGGGAGGTGAGCACTGGGACTAGTGCATTAGTCAGAGAGCCCACTGCTGCTAAGTGAGACTCTCAGAAAAAATACACTCAGTTGAGAAGGTAAATGATCAAAGTTGCAGCTTGTGTCCATTTCATCTCTAATGGGAATCACAGTAACTGGAGTTGTAGATAACTGTGAGGATGTTGTATTTAGACTTGCTATTTGCATACTCCAGTCAGAGAACAGACAGACATGGGTGTTTATTGATACGTTTAACAGAAAGATGGGCTCAAAGCTTTGCTGCGATATTCCTGACGCACGGAAGTGTAAGGAAGTCTGTGAGCATGCTGAAGGCACTGGCGGCTCTAGGTTGGGACAGGAGCTGCTTCCAAGTTCCAGAGGCATCGTGAATGCCGGGCGTTGCTGTGCTCCCAAACACTGTCACTGAAAACAAAGGCAAACAGGCGATAGCGTGTTACTGTAATTGGCGCACGAGGGAGTGAAGTTCATGTTGCTACTTGTGTGTGTCTTGCTGCGGCCCCTCCCTGCCAAAAAAATGCAAATACTTTCCTTTCTTAGTTTTTACTAAGTTCATAGTTTGCCAGTGGTCCTGGTTTTAGTTTATAAATTAATTTGACAGTATTGAGGATTAAATTGAAGTGTTGCATCAAATATACAGATGGGCTTAAAATTCAAATTTCAAATAATTTGGGGATAGCCAAATATTGATTGGCCTCTGCACTTTGGACTTGAATGTGAATCAGCATGAAGAGTGTGTAGAGCTGGCAGTTTGGGTTCACCTCTCATGGCAAAGCAAAACTGTAGTGCTGTGTCCCCTATCAAGAAATTACAAGTCCATTGAAGCTGGTGGCAGAAGTCCCATTGACTTCAGGGGGGGTCTGGATTTTCTCCCAGGAATTCATCCCAGAGGACAACTTTTTAAAGCTAGGGGCCATATAAAAATGTTGGCACCAAGGCTGAGAAACTAAGGGTGAATGCTGCAAACAGTGCACGGCATAGCAAACCGTGGGTCTGCTAATTGAAGAAAATTGGTGTTTTCAAATAGGAAACCAACTAGAGTCCAGAAAATCTCTCAAGTTTATAAGGGAGCAATACGCAGGCAGTACCCAGGCCCAGGTGATAACACAGATAAACATAATGTGATGAAATGTCAATGTGAGTGAGGTCTGTATTCACTAAAAGGATGCTTAGCATTTCCTGAACCGGGTTAGGGATTGTTAAATGGGTCACAGGAATCACTCCTGGGCCATGGCAAAACAGACAAGGAAGGACAAAGATGGGTTTTTTTCCTGAGATGTATCGCTATGGCCTAGCTTTTGCAACTATCCCGTACTTCATATTTTCTAGTGGAATGTTTGGAAGAGCGTGTTACAAAGTCCGGTTGGTTTCATGCCAGATAGTCACTCCCCTATTTCCTCTTGAGGTGGTGATCCAAAAAGTCAGATTATCCCATTTTTCTTAATATTGCATTGAAAAGTAAGTTACAATAACTGAAGCACACTTAAAAGAACTAGAGCTCTTTCTAATTATGTGTAACTCCTGCCAAACACTTGTAAGCAGACAGCATTAATTTTTTTTTCTATGGGAGGGTTAGAAAAAAAAATGTGAGAAAGTGGTGTGTTTCCACTTCTCTAGTAAACGTTGGTATTAGTTGCTGTTATGTTTTGAATTGAAATCTTTCAACAACTGTTTTGAATAAAATCCAGATTATTTTTTTCCAGGAAGATATGTTCTAATGTAGACAGTTTCTTTTGCAGTGTACATAATAGATGGTAGCAGTGACAATAAATAACCCACAGCAAGAGCATAGGGCTGTGCAATAGGAAGTGCCGTACAATGTGAGTCAAGTTAATAGATTTTGGGCTGTGTGATATGATGCAGAGTTAAAGTTGTTCCTTCAGGTTTGTTTTTTTTTTTCTTAATCGTTGCCACTGTAAAGCTTCCACAGGAGTTTATTTAAGGAAGATCTAGGTAAGAAAATAATTTTTGGCTCTAAATTAATCAGACAGAAAGTAGCCTTGGTTGTGTGTAGGCTCTCTTAAGAAGTAAATGGCTTTTCCCTTCTGTGAGGCTGTAAATGCCTGACTGAGAAGGCAAAGTTAGCTGCCAGCTGAATTCCTGATTTTTGGCAAAGTTTTGTGCGTGGCCAGACAAACTGTTACCTCTGTGCAGAACATGAAGTCCCTCCTTGCCTTACCCATGTCCTTCAAACATAACAAAGTGGAAACGCAGAAGATATGCTGCAGCGGTAGCGTTTCCTCACTGGCAGCCAGACAGGGTGAACCAACAGGATACACGAAGGGGTTTCAGCGAGAGGAAGAGTAAAGTTCTGGACTATTTTCCTTTAGTTTAATCTCTGCCACCTGCCATGAGGTTCCCATATCTTTGAGCCTGAGAAGGCCCCATTTTGTTCAGTTTAGTTTAATCACTGCATTTAAATACGTGTGTAAAAAAAAAAAAAACAACAACAAAACGCCATCTGCATGAAACCAAATTTGATATTCTCTCCCTCTCCTAATGTGATCCCATGAATTTCTTGCATTGTTGTGTCCCATGTACTAAGGGTCCCATGCAGAGAGCAAACAATAAAGCAGCGAGAAGACAGATGCTCTGCTAATGGGAAACCAAGGAGAAGAGAGTCTGTGAGGGATTACAGGCAGCCTGGGGTTGGAATACATTATTAGCATAGCACCCAATTCAGAAATTAGTTTTCAGAATTAAATGCCTGAAGCGTTTTGGCAAAAACTCCTGATCATCCCTCTCAAAAGCCCTTAGAGCATAAAAGAGTAGGAATCTCAAGTCTAGGCTGGGCAATCGCTTTCGGTGACTTTGCAGTGCTGTAACAGTGAATTGTAGTTTTTACGGCTTCATACCATTACCGGGGCAGCAACTGCCACACCTACTGAAATGTAACCCACTCGATCTGCTTGCACTAAACCTTTAGCAGGTTTTGAACATCCTCATCAAAGAAGAAACTGAGCCTGAATGAGATTCCAGGGTCTGTTTCCAGGAGGAAGGTTTTGTTTTGTTGAGTGCATAACAGCAGGGAAGTGCATCAGCCTCTCCTTGGGCACGGTTAGGCATGCAAAGGAGAAGTAGTGACATGTCTTTTCAGAGATCTGGCATTGCTAAGGTAGAAACTTTGGGTCCTGAAGCCTTTTTCAGGCATGCTATTTTCTGAATGTTTTTGCTTTTGAAAATCATGATGAGAACATCAAACTTTGAAAGACCCTGGGTAGACAACCAAGATTTGTTACAGGACTGAGGGCAGACAGGAGAAATTGTTTCTCATAGTACTTGGTGGGATTATCCTCCATGCATAATTGTTCATTATATGCTCAAAATTCATTGTTAATTTCTTTAGGATATATTGCACATTAGACAGAAGAGTTATAAACCCTAAGATTATCACAGGAGGGCACTTAACAGGCCTAAATATTCAGGACAGAAGGGGACTTGTTTTCCTCTTACATTGAAACAAAGACTCTTGGACAGAATCATTAGAGATTTTTTTTGACCATTTGATAATCAAAGTATAGTGGACAGCAAACAAAAGAAAAGTTCAGCCAGCCAAGTCTTCTACTTCATTTTTACTCTTCTATGCTAAAATAATTAACATATTTCTCAAGGTTTATTTCGTTTCCCAGAGTCTTATTTTATGTAAGTATCATTGGGGAGCTTGATTACAAAGTCTTCATTCATGCACATAAAAGTGAGAATTATCCTGGGAGGGAAGTCAAGGACAAGGTAAATATGGGAGAAATCAGTTGGGACCAAACTAAGAAATCAGGAAAAATAATGTACCAGCTCTTCAGCGTGCACTTGTTCTATTTGCATCTGGGTAACTAGCATCTTATTTCGAAGTCACAGAAGTGAGAGTGAAGGGTAACACTTCATTTTCAGCTTTGAATTTCAGAGCTGTTCTTTTTATAACAACTTCTTTCCATGCTTTTATATATATGCTTAATGAGCATCTATAATGAATATTTGGGAAAGTTCAAAATTATGCTTCTTATTTGTCCTGGGTACAGATTGTCTGTAGACTGCTGAACATTTCTGTCTAGTTTGAGGTTGGTCTGTATTTACATCATCTTACTGGTCTGCCAACACAATATTTAAAAAAAAAAAAAACCTGGCAGATAGGAAGCCCTTATAGAGTAAGGCTAGAATTGAGCCCAGTACTGCTTGCATCCCAGATGAAATTGTACGTATAAAATACCATGTGTACAGGAAGCATAGCTGTGATTTGGCTTCTCCGCTAGAGTCTTGCCTATCAGCCTGTATTCACCATTTCAACCTCAGTCTCTTTTTCATGTCTTCAGATTGCGAGGGATGGCTGGTGTGCACAAAAGCTCTTTTCCCCCCTCCAACTATGTCGGTAATAAAAGAGGCTACAAGTCTGTAGAGCATAGCCTCACCTTCTCTTGCAGTTACCTCGTTCACAAGCTGTGGGGGACCAGTGCATCTTCCACCCAGCCCCGCTGGGAACCCACCATCGGGGAGGCTCCTGTGTGTGCTGTTTTCTGCAGTCTGGAGCAAGTTACAACTTCTCTCTCATTGCACACGCAAGATTTGTGAAGGTTAATAGTAGTCAAGTGCTTCAAAGACAGAGGTTGCTAATTTTAGTTAGTATTTTAAGATTTCGTTTGTAAGGTCTCCTTCTAAAATTGAAAACCTAGCACAACAGCCCTGTTTGAACTCTCCAAGTTAAGAACAAACACTGCAAAGCAGATGTTGACAGGTGAGCTACAAAAATGCAGAGAAAACTATTTATTATTTACCTTTAAACAGCAGTGTCCACAGTATTACCATAGTGTAGAAAACAGTGCTGCTAGGATCCGAGGCTGCTACTCTTTTCCAGTCCAAATAGATTTAAAGCACAAGCAGAGCTGAATCCAAAACCCTGATCTCACTGAATCGGGTCTCCAGTTTGTCTGGGATCAATACTGTGATCAGAAAAGAGAAGAATGTCATGGTAAAGGACAGCTCCCTGAGCCCATGAAATATTTTATCACTGCTGTTAAGACTTACTGCCATTTTGCAAAGTCTTAATTGGGTAATCCAGTTCTGGATGCATTTGACAAATAACAATTCTCTTGTTAAAAACAAATCATGGTTTTAATTTAATAGGGTTAGTCATATAAAGAGTGATTTTTTGTCAGCAAAACCTTTCTTTCTGACAAACAGTGTAATTTATGACAGTGTAGTTAGCAATAAATGACATTAATCTGACCACTATGCCATTCTGTTCCTGGGGAATAATGTTCCCTCTTAATCAATAGCTGGATAAATGCTCCTTTGCATTCCTTATCAAATGACAGCCAGATGGTACTGGTAAATTCATTCCAGCAGGATTTTAGAATTAGCTGGGTTTGTACTATTGTTAATCCTCTGCTGTCTGCGCCACTAGGACCTACCCACCTGTTTCCAGTAACCCTCGAGTTAGCAGCCTTAGGAAATAGTCTAGCCAGATGGTTACTCAGATACGGAGCAGCCAAGAAGCATCCCAAGCAGTGAGGTCTTTTTTCTGCATCAGAAAGGAGAAGAAAAAGGCAAAAAACAGTATTGTGCAGAAACAGCCAGCTAGGCCTGCCCACCTCTGCATTTGCTCCTCAACACCCCGGTCACTTGTGATGACGTCTCAAAGTTTCTTAAGATTGCATGAGCAGTGCTCCTTAGCGCGTAGTAAATTTGGAGCTGTGGCAGCAGCCATACCATCATTTACCAACTTTCTGGGCCCATCAAAGACCTTTTCCTTCATAATCACTTTGTTGCATAGCAACAATAATTTTGTTTCCAACATATTGATCTGAAATAACACGTAATCCCCTCACACCAATAAAAAGGAAAACATATGGCAGCTCTAGGCTGGGAACGACTGGCTTTTGAAGTGAGGGGACAGTTAATCCCCACTAAATCAAGGGGGGAATGGAACAAGCCGTAAACTCTGTTAGGCTGAGGCTCCGAGGATGCGTTAGATGTCTGAGCCAATTAACCTGTGTTCTGGGAGAAGAGTCCAGCTTAGACTTATCCTCCCCATTCCCTGTCTCTTATCTTGTGCAACTGAAGTACAATTCAGGTGAGCTTTGCTACAACCTTAATTGCTGAAATAAGCAGCGCTATACAATACCATACAAATAACCGGACGCCCCTTCCCTCTGGCAGGAAAGAGAGCACATGTAGCACTTGGCTTATATGGGACTGCAGCGGGTGAGGGTAAAGTTCAGCCGCTGCAAATACCGGTTTCAAAATTACATGGCTGGAGTTCTTCAGGCAAATGCCTCTTGCCTGTAGGGTAGTTGTTTGGTAGGTCAATCATCTGGCCTGATAACCTTGATACTTTTTGTGTACCCTAAACGCAGGACTGAAGGCAGACTGGCATCTGAAACAGGATCTGCTTTGGGGATGCAAGTACAAAGTTAAGGTCAAAAACACTCAGGAAGGGAACACAGAGCTTTGGTCCCAAGTGGGCAAAGTATCTCCCTGCGGCCATGGAGCATGGGCTGACAGTTGGGGTTTGTATCAGCTTTCTGGGGTACCTTACTGTTGCGCACATTGTGCAGTGAACCCAAGCTCTTAAAACCAGACTTTTAGATTCTTCCCTGGATAAAAACCTTGGTATCCATGAGGCAGCTAAATCCTCCTTGGGCCTGTCTTCATTTTTCTAGTGAGCATACAGCACTGAGTGAAATGCAGGTCCAAAATCTGAGTCAGTACGCATCTGATCACTAATTTGAGCAGGAGTCGGGAGGTAAGTCCTATGTTATTTACTTCCCCAACAACAACAACAATCAAAAGAGTGCATTCAAGCTAATTCCAGCACACCAATGCAAATTTGCCAGATAGGCTTCGAAAATAAAAATCAAACTCAAAATAATATTGTTACAGTGGAAACTCAATGGAAATCTTGCGGTTGTTCAGGAGGCCAAGCTGGTGTCTGAGTATGCTGCAAGAGCACAGCGAAGGCTTCTGAGTCACTGTCTCCCAAACCTATTGTATAGTTTGCTATCATATACAGCACAGGCTGGAAAATAGCGCAGCATCCACTTGAAAGGTATTTCTGCAGCTAGAGGAGTGGCTACTAATAATCCTTTCTTTTCTGTCATTTGAACAGTATTCAGGTTTTCAGCAAACAGCGGACAAGTGCTTTGTTTGTGGACACCTCATAATGGAAATGGTAAGAAAGAGACCTAAATTCCTAACCGCGGGGTAGCTTGCTTTTCCCGTACTTTGGGTAGTGCATCGTGAGACATTGTGCATTTCCCCTGTCAGACTGTCATTGTGTCTTTGCTGCTGTCAAGGTAATTTTTGAAACTGAGGCAGTAAATAAACAAAAATGCCTTTGTGCTCTATTACTATTAAGGACAGTAAACTGCACTTCTTTCTACCTGCAGTCATGGGAGGCTGTTGTTCTGCCACATGCCAGTTGGGGGGGAAAAAAGAAAAAAGACAAATAAAATGTTAATATTAAAGGGGGGAAATACAGCACAGCTTTGTACGAGAACATGGCAAAGGAGAACAGAGGCTGTGCTCTGTAAGACAGTAGAATAGCAAGAGTTCTGTCAAGTGGATGGGATCTGGGCTAGAGAGGAGAGGGACTTTAGCAGTAGTCCTGAGGTTTGTTGCCCGCTCTGTGACTTGCTTTATTTACCTTCTGCCACTTGCTCTGTGCCAGTTAAAATGCATTATTGCCACTGGGATTTGTAGGGAGCCAGTAGTCAGAGTTACTGTTGTAATAAAAAAAATCAAAGGGCGGTGGGTTGGGCCAGATACTGCTGGCATCATTTCAGTGGGTAAAAGTAGGAAGAACTTAATCTGTTCTTCCTAAGCAGAAATTCCCAAACAAAATGAAGTGGTTTGCACATTGAGGAAGTGCAGATCATGTAGCATATCTATTTTCCTCTTGCTTTAAAATGTATATGAACCTCAGTATGGCTAACAGAAGTAGGTATTGCGTTGCAACGCGGAGGTTCAGTAGGAGCTGGAACGGAGACTTCATTAATGAGGATTCTGGCTCATATCCTGGCACCACTGGTTGGACAAGGATATTGTTCATTTTAGCCCAAGAGTGAATTTCTGGAGTTGTGTCATGCTGGGAGGGGGAGGGGTATCCTGACGTGCATGCTTTGAGTTGGCCCTTAATTGCAGAATCCCAGGCAAGAGTCCATAACATCTCGTTGGTGGAGCTCAGTAGCTGGAAGCTTGGCAGGTGTTTGTCTGCCTTTCTCCCATCGGCAAGTGTGCTCTGACAAAAGGAAACAGCTCTGGGAGCTCCAGGAATTAAGCAGTCTTATTTGGCTAATGCCTTCGTGTTCCTCCCTGGGAGCGTGCATACGGCAAACGTGCCTGCACGGTAGCGGTGCCGGCGCACGGCTAAGGAGCAGAGAGCTGCAGCCCCACAGGCCTGGGCACAACCGAAGCCGCTCAAGGCTGAGCACGCAGCTGAATCGGGAGTCGCTCTGTGCAAAGGGGTGGCTGCAGAGCCACGCCAGGCTAACGGCGTGTGTAGCGTAGCTGCCTAGATAGCAACACGGCACAGAGACAAGTTGTTTCTGGCTAGGAACAGGCTTGCAGACCAAATGGAGTCTGATGCCACTCAGTGAATGGAGAGCTGTAGGGCTTCATTAGAGGGGAGGAAAAAGGTTAAATGAAATTGACTTTGTGCATTTTTCCTATGCGCCACTTCTTATTTCCTCTTGAATTGGTTGTTATTCATAGAATTATCTACAGGGCCATGAGAGCTTGGCCTGTGGAGATTGTTCATCTCCAGCTTATTAGGGGCTCCAAGCTGAGCACTGCTGCTAGCAGATGCTTTTTGAAATTACCTCCCAAACGTATGTCTTATATCTGAAATGTATGCAATTGGTGCTATCACCTGTTGAGAGCTGCCTGAAGATGATACCATGTCTCAGTCTTCCCAGAGGCTTGTCATGGGCCTGGTGCATTCTCACTGATGTCCCAGTGCCACCACACTGTGTGTTACAGAAGGGAGGGCTCTGTTCTGCGGTGGCATAGCTGAGACTGCGTCAGGCCTTTCCTCGAGACCTCTAAAACGCAAGAGGGCAGGTCAGCATGGGAAAAGCCTGGGCAGATGGATAGATCTGTGTCCAAACACATGGATACAGATGGAATTTTCACAGAAATTGATGGGCTTCTATGACTGAGTTATAAGCAGTCAGTAACTGTGGTGGATTGGGATCCATAATTAATAAAGGGACACCTATTTATTTGCTTGTTTTGTTAATTTACTTTTTGAATTTGAGTAATGACTGGTTTGGATTCTGTCACAGACTGTTAAGTTTTGTGAATTAACTCTTGTGTCCCAGTAACTTGTATTTGGCTGAAATGGATTTTCCAGGAAGTGGTGTCTGAAACAGTTTTTAATTTCTGTTGGCAGTATTGGCCCTGCAGAGCTAAGTTTGGTGGGCGTTAGCCTGATTTTCACAGTTCTCTTGCTTTATTGGGAGCCTACAGAAACCCTCTGAAATAAGCAAGTTGATTGTTTTAAAAGGCCCCTTGCTGACAGATCTGCAGAGCAGTAATTTCATCCTGAAGTGCTTTTTCTCACTGCCACTATGGAGACTCAGACACAGCAGTATATGGGGGGATCTCGTGTAATCATGCATCCACTTATTTTGCCCTTTGCCTTTTAAGATCTTACAGGCCCTTGGAAAATCATACCACCCTGGCTGCTTCCGCTGCGTGGTGTGTAACGAGTGTTTGGATGGAGTCCCCTTCACTGTAGATGTGGAGAACAATATTTACTGTGTCAAAGACTACCATACGTAAGTATGCAAATCCATTGCATGCTTGGAAAAATTACAGTAGTTAAATTATTGGTATAGTTATAAGCCTTTGTGGTAGATAAAAAGGGTCATTCCTACTTGCTCAGGTGTCCCTCAAGTGCTGCTCTCACATTTTGCGTTTGTTAAGTATTTTAAAGTTATATTAAAGGTCACTTCATGGGTGCAGTGTGGCATATAGTGGCCAGCTGAGGCTGAAAATCAGTTGTGTCAGAGGATGTACTTCTCTGGTGGCTGTTCCTCTACGACTTTCAATACTAATTAGATCAGGCTGATTCTGCAAGTGAGGGTAGGTTCTGCTGGCTGCTTCTAAGAGTCGAGGTTCTGGTAGTGCATGACGCTGGCGAGTGTACATTAGGTTAACCTGGACTGGACAGCAGATGTGTAATTAGCAGCTAGCATTAGAATGATTTTAGCCTCACCTGACAAAAAGTTTTGTGGTTTAAGTGATTGCTTTTGGAATCCTTTCTGCTCCCACTCAAAGCAATGCGAATGCTCTTCACTCCAGTCAGCCAATAGCTCAGTTTATGCAGCAAGAGTAAATCACTCTGAACTCAACCCTATTGATACCAAGTTGACCGTGTTACAAGGATAGAGTGAATGTTGGCCCAGTGATTGTTGCAAAATGCAGCTGTGGATAATAAGACCAGTTGATGTATTTGGTTTAAGTAGATCCTAGCCACAATCAGCCCCTCTCCTATTTAGCATGGTTATGTCTTCCTGATGTCAGATGGTGACAGTCCCCAAGTCAGCGAGTCTCTGGAAGAATTTGAATGGTTTTATGAGTAAAGGAAGGTAAGAGAAAGGGCATATGTGGGAACAGGGCTGGATTCACTATGCCTAGAAGTCAGGAAGACCTAAGCAATAAAGCTGGGGTAGATTGGCCTCTTCCAAATTTCCTTTTCCCTGAATATCATCAAACATGTAGAGGTGTTTCAAACCCTGTGTATCTACATTTTGCTAAAAACAAAGCATGGTTAGAATAGCTCACTCAGTTCTACTTTTTGAAGAAGCTTTAAATGTGGTTTGAACACTTTCTTCTTCTACCCTAGGGTTTTCGCACCAAAATGCGCTTCCTGTAACCAGCCGATCCTACCAGCACAGGTACATGTTAACATGCGCTGTCTCTTTAGAGAAAATAGCTCTTGCCATAAGAACACTTTCGAAAAATGTATTAGATGCTTTCCCTCCCTCTTCCAGAAGCTGTACTATGTCAGATACTAAATTAAATACAGTGCGGCAGTAATGTCACTCCTAAATGTTCCCAGAGGTTGTAATAGTCATACTACTTACGCAGCATAGTGCTTTGTATCTTTAGGGTGCTTTCCAGGTCTTAATTATGCTGTTATAAATCTCACTTAATTGAAAGCCCTGACTGGGGCTCCAAGAATAACCCAAGAAGTAAAGCCCTGTTTATTTTTAGAATCTCCTATTAGCTCAAGTAGCAATTTTCCTTGTCTGCCACATTTGCATTTCTGGTGTGGATCTGTTAAGATGCCCAAACTTGAAAAGTCATCTGAGGGTTGCCCTGACCCCGTGAAAAGGCCACACAGTCTGTCGTCCAGGGCTGGCAATGCAATGAAAGTGCTTAAAAAGCAGAAGAAAAGTTGGATAAAAGGGAAGCCAGGTGAATGACCTGCTGGTGACCTCAGCCTGTCCTATCCTGACAGTATAGTTAGTGTGATAAGGCTTCTGCATTAAGACATCCCTTTCCTGCCTGCCCCCAGTAAGACATCCCTCATACTCTGGTGGGCGCAGGACCCTCTGAGTTCCTGTTGCGGAGGTCCCTGACCAGCTCATTTGTAAGCAAGGGCCTCAGCACCTCCCTCCTTTCCTCTTGTGTTTATAGAGCCAGAGCTCGTGTCCTGTAAGCTGCTGTGCCCCAGTAAAGCCTGTGGCTAGAGCCTCTCAGCATGCCCACCTCCATCTCTCTGCATGTTACTCTCTATTTGTCATTATTATTTCTGTTAAATGGCCAGGTCTCACATAATTAAAAACTTTTTATAAAGGCTGAGCCATAACTGCTCGTCCTGGTGATGGGATGTGAGGAAGAGGAAACCTCTATGTAAATTTCACTGGATTTGTGTCTTACAAAAAGACTTTTTTGAAAAAAAAGCAGTCCTACTGCTGACTCATCTGATGGCTAGCAGGATAGACTCCACGTTCTTTCCCATGGAGGTTTCTTTGGTTAGTTCAAGTCTAGCAGTGCAGGTACTAACTCGCCCACAGCTTCTCTCAGACATAGCCTACGTCATATCTGATGCTCTAACCACACCTAGAACTGGAAACAATGCAAGGCAGCAAATTTAATGAGCTCTGTCTTCAACATGGATCAGGGAAAGAGTCTGTGAGGTTACTAGAAGGGTATGGGCTGCTCTGCAGGGCCTAGGACTCTGCCAGGAATTGCACAACTCCACTGCATCCACCCTCACGCTGAGGTTGCCTGTGCACATAGTTACCTGCCGGACTGGTATGTAAATCCCTATGGGGTACATACAGTGACATGTGCATGTCCAAAATAGCTGTGCAGCAGATGGTTTGAGGGGATACACATCCTGGAAAACTCAGGCCAGGATGTCTGCAAGAAAAAGTTACCCAGTCAGCAGGTCATAGTTTTTGGCTGGTAATCTGTTCAGATCCTGGGTGCTCTTGGAAAATTATTGCATTTCAAGACTGATTTGTCCCTTGAGGATGAAGTTTTGGCTACACTTCCCAAATGACCTCTACAGCTTAAATGTCAGACACCCATGCTGCTGCTAAACAGCAAAACCAGTGGTGCCGTGCTGTGCACTAGGGGACAAAACCCTTGGTGGTCACAGAGCTCTGCTCTGTGGAGGAAGAGGGGATCCCCCAGGGAAATAGCTCTCCAAAGTAATGGGCACTGAAAGAAGACTGAGAAAACACCACTTACAAGCCCACTCTTACCTTCTCTCTGCTTCCCCAACAGGGCTCTGAGGAGACCATTCGGGTGGTGTCAATGGACAAAGACTACCATGTGGAGTGCTACCACTGCGAGGTAAGCATCAGGCCCGCCCCACAGCAAGGCTTTGCAGCCTTGGGGTAGGTGCCTGACTCGCACCCCCGGGCATGCTCACTGGCTATTGCACGCCTGGGCAGGTAGGGCTCTGCCCCACGGCTCCTGGAGGGAGGCAAAAGGATGAGTGCTAGCTGGCCTGCAAGTGGTGCTGCCACCTCCAGTACCAAATTAGTTTCTTTTTTCCGCAGTATATTAACTTCAAAAGCTGTGTTTGGTTGTTTGGGTTGAATTTTCTCAGCATGTCGGGGGATCTCCTGATCTCTGGGTACAGTTTGTGTGGCTTTGATCTGAGGTGACTTGAATTCACAGTGCCTGTGATGGGAAGGAGCCTCACTCCTACTCTGGAAGGCTTTTCTAGGGAATCTGTGTTTTTCCATGCTGAATGAATATTGATTCTTTACTAGAAAAGAGAGGGATACCATTGACTTTCTGTCACTTCTTGGGAGTAGTTTCTTTTTGTGCAGAACATTTAAATGTGTATTGGGGCAGATCAAGTTGTGGGATTAGTGCTCTTGGTTCGGGGAGGAGGGCCAAGTTCAGTCCCAGCTCTGTATGCGGGAGCATGAGGAGGGAAACAAGCTCTTTGATTTGGGATCAACCCAAAACTTCCTTTTTGCTGTAGGTTTGGCACTCTGATGTAACATGTAAATATCCACACAGATCCTAACTGTCTTAGCACCAGAGGCAAAAATGCAGCAATGCTATCTTCCATGCACTTTTGCACAAAAAGTTTTTAACAAAGAGACTTCCGACTGAGGGAGAAAATAACAAAATTCAGGGCATCTTGAAACATATATGAACCAAATGTAAGGAAGACTCCATCCACTCAGCTATCTTCCTTCCAACAGCGATACCTGATACTCCATCCTTTTCTATTAATTTTTAAAGAGGAATTGGCACAGGAAATCACAGCATTTTGGAGAGCTGTATTTCCCTCCTCCTCCTTCCCCCATCTATTGCTTTGTGCAGGCTTCACCTAAGATGACAGCTCCCTCCCCTTCTCTCTCAGGCTATTGACTTTATATTAGAATGTCCCCATGGGGGTTTATTTTCAGTTCTGTTCCAGTATTCATTTCCCCATTCTCCTTCCAGTTTGAGGCAAATCAAGCTGCCTCCACATCTGCCCAGAATGGCAGAGTGCATTTATGTACAGAAATCAGGGGGTTACCCATGTGTTAATGGGGTAGGTTACCGCCTAATGGTCTCAAATCAGGCTCTCAAACTGTACACACTGGGTCACTCTTGTCTCCAAATGCTGCTAGAAAATCTAGTGCCAGGATTTTGAGGTATTCACATGGAGATTTTTGCAAAGGCTATGATGACTTAACGCAGCCACTTCTGAAATGCCATCAATGTCATCATCATCTGGTGGCCTTGCAAAGTCAATAGTCAGTCTGGAAACTGCTGCTTTTCTGTATCATCTCGTGCAAGCACGTAACTTCTGCTGAGAAGTTCAACCCAGTTAACGGATCAATAGACCCCCATTCTAAAACTGAAATCCACTGAGAAGGCAGACTTTCCATTGCAGAAAAGGATACAACACTTGGCACATCTGTAGGGTATCTGAAATTGTCAAATTCTAATGAGGAATTTAATTTTAAATTGTACATAAAGGACTATAAAGTTATTATATAATATACTGTAACACAAAGAAAACTACCTTAGCAGAAACTTTGATTAAAGCCTCCCTAAACTAACACTCCAGTTTTAAAGCTTACTTTAAACCCCATTTTTCATTCTTATTTGGCATTATAAAACTCAAGGATTTTAACTTGAGCTATGAAAGCTGAAAAGTTGTACTTTGTGTCCAATTAAAAACTTTGCATCAGTTTTCAATACTAAAAAGACCTGTATGACCAGCTTGTTCAGGTTTTTTTTTTCTTTCTATAAAATGTGCAGATACATACTCAGAACCTCTGGTTTGTCAGGCCTGGAATGATTTCTAAATATTTAACATACCTGAAACATCAAATCCAAGCACAAAATTGCCATGACTTTCAAATGTCTTCAAAATTATAACAATGACAACTAGGAACCAGGATTGTCTCTGTTGCAGTGTATATAATAGTCAGCAGGCAGGATCACTGTTCATTGTTTTTATTTATGTTCCCCCACTGTTGTTCACCCATGTTGTCCCTGTAGTTATGTGCCAGTCCCAGAGGTACTGACATATTTCCACTGAAGATGGACCATTGGCCTTGAAGTCTTTAATTATTATTTTTTAATTCCAAATTAGAGAAAGTGCAGCCCTGCTTCAGAAGTAAAATGTGTCTCATTTCCCCCTCTTCCCCACTCCTCTGATTCTCTACTTTATGCACCCCCATTTCTTGCTCACTGCCCTGTTGCAGAATTAGCTCCTCCTCTGTTCTTACCTCTTCCAGATTGTATGTGTCAGGGTCAGTCCTTGGCCTGTTTTTGGCTGATTTACATCAACATTTATTAGATGAAGAAGAGACCAGAATGGGAAACAGGGAAAAAAATGCTGGGCACCACTCTAGCCTGTCCTGTTTAATTTCAGTGGTGTCATTTTGCTTAATATGAGGTAGCCAGGTTCTACTTACTGAAAACTCTTTAGGTTGGTGGCTTTGGAGGCATGGGAGGGAGCTCTCGGGGTTATGCAGGGTAGATGGACATTGTTGTGAGATGACCTACCTGAATCACACACTCATCTGGGATGTTACGTGTTTCTTCTAGGACTGTGGCTTGCAGCTCAATGATGAGGAAGGCCATCGTTGTTACCCGTTAGAGGGCCACTTGCTCTGCCACGGCTGTCACATCAGGCGCCTTAATATTAAACTGCCGTCACATCCACCTCCGAGCTATCCAATGCATGTCACAGAACTCTGAAAGACATTTCCATTACCAATAAGCTGTTTGAAAGAGAAGACAAAAAATCTAAATGCGACTTTCCTGTTCCTTTAAAGATGAGATTCCAGTAATAACCATCTAAACCAGCTATTTATTTTTTAAATCAGAGGTGAGGGGTCCTTTTCTGATCTTGTACATATGCATTCTTTTATCTAGACATTTTCACTGAGGTACTGTCTACTTGAACAAATAATTCACCACTAAACTGTAACTGTAAACGGCAGCATTTCTAAAAGCAATGGTAAAAAGGGCTGCTCTGCACTCCATACTCGCTTTCCTTCAGTGGACATTTTGCCCAAGGAGTGTAGAATTACTTTCCAAAAGTTAGCACCTTATCATATTGCAGCAAGCGTGATAAGATAAACACTAGCATTTTAGCTAGTTTTGTTGAATTCTGGTCTTAGAGAATGCAGTCTCACATTTTTTAAAACTTAGACTCAACAGAAGTAGTGAAATGGAAGCAAACAAGGGGTTTTAGCAATGACAGTGTTCAGCCTGAATTAAATTATGGCATTCTGTGAACAAGCACCAGGCCAGCTTTCCATCCTATGAGGTTCCACAGTCATCCAAAGACTTTTTATAGCTTGTTAAAGAAATAGGGCAAGGATTTCATATAAAAAACACATTACAGAGGAATATATCCAAAAGATTGGCACATGCAGGGTCATAGCAGTTGCAGAAAGTTACAGACCTCTGTAATTGCTTGCCATGTACAACTGTAGCCATGGTTTCAAAATGCATTTATATCAACTCGATTTGGCACTTACTAAAGAATTAATCTTTTAAACCTGTTTTTTTTGTGTCATAGGGTTAGTAGCCCCTTTCTATGCAAAGGTACACTTGTCTTTATACTACTTGTTCTATACAAGACTTCATTTGTTACCAACTGCTTTATGATTGTATGTTGATACATTATTAAAAAAAGAGGAGGGCAGTGGTTTTTTTGTATTATCTTTTCGGCTTTGTGTTCTTTTCTAGATGTACTTTTGAGCCGATTACGGTGATTGTCTTCATTGGAAAACAAAGTACAGTTTAGCAGAAATAATAATTTAGAGAGTCAGGCCATTGAAACATTGGTATTTTGTAACAAGTATTAGATGTACATAGAATGTACACACTTCCATATTTTGCATAAGCTTTTACAGTAACCTCAGAGCTCTGGGGAAATATGTCTTCCATATAGGAAGTTAGATGAATCTTTTTTATGGTTTGTTTTCTACCATGTGTTGATGATTTACATGCAAATCACACATCTGTATGTTTAAAAAATTCCTTGCATTCTCATGAGAATTGATCCAGCCTTCCTGAATTTATATTTTAAATAAATCCATCATTGCTGTCTTTAACTGTATCCAAAATTACAATAAAATAAAATTCTTCTGCTCTAGAGGAAGTGGAAATTCCAGACCAGATTCTCTGCATGTGTAAATTGGGACATTTCCATGACAGTTCTCAACACGTCGAGAATCTGGCCGATCCATTCAGAAGTGATCCCATGTTAAATTCAGCACACAGACTGATGAAATGACTTGACTTACTTGGTAACACCATTGCAGTTCAGTTTCTTATGCTCCATTGATTTTTTGAAAGCCATTTGTGGTGCTCTTGAAAAGTACAAAGAGCATCCAATGGACACCAATTCCTAAGTGGAATAATTAACTCCCTTAACAGAACTTTTTGATAGTCTGGAATTTCCTTGGGGGGCGGGGGGGCAGGCAGGAAAAATTCCTGTAACTATTTTTTTTTTTCTGTTAATAAGGAACAAAAGGTACATTGCCTGAACTGTTGCCAAACTTCCATTGACCTAGATTAACCTGAATGCTCCTTTAAAAAGTAATTTTCTAATTAATATATATCAGTTTATAATTAACATATTTACTGTGATAGCCATGTTTTGAAGACATTACAGTGCAACTACTGCCCCGTTTCTACAGTGTGACCAAAGAGGCTTGGCCTGCAAAAGAGAGGGCAGTGGGCACATGCATACTTTTTCTGCATTTGCAAACGTTACCTCTGTGTCCATGGTCACCTGCCTGGCCTCAGAAGGAAGTGGAAGTACGTGTGCCTCTCACCCAAACAGCAAATGCTAGAAAAGGGGAAAAAAAGTTGTTTTAAATTGGATTGTAGGGCTAGGTCAGTTCCTTAAGGTTATTATAAACATGGACGATACCAGAGCTTCAGGATAAACTTTTAGCATCAGCTGCAATGTGATACTTCTTCCATTTAAGGAAGCTGCTTTGGACCACATTTAGCTTTGAGGCATTTTTACTTGCTTGTCTTTACAATAATATTAAGGAACTGAAATTAAGAAAACAATCATTAAAATACACAGAGAAGGTTTGGGTCTGTTGCTGTGAGCAAGTCATCCCGTAACAGTACTCGCTATACTGGGAGCATGCTTTGCTCTACCACTGTAGAGGCAAAACCTTCACAATCCCAGTGGCCAGAGATGGAGGTGACTTGTTGTGGTGTTCAGCCCATTCTTCTGCCGGTACCTGCCTTTGCCTCCTTCAGTGGCAAGTGTAAGCTTCCACTCCAGCCTGCTTTCCAAGGGACAGCACACTAACATGTACATACCATGCCTTTTCTGCTCTTTTGAAAGTGATCAGGCTGTAGAACAGAATAATATTTAATTTCATTTCACATGTTAATTTATCAGTCGCTTGTAGTTCTACTCAGTTCCAATGCATTAAGTATCATCATGGTAAAAATATCGAAAGGTAGTATTTCAATATAGTATCAGCAATTTGTTTAAAACCAGAAAGCAGCAGTTGTTGTTCCAGTATTTTCTATAGACAGGTGCATTCCATTACTGTATAATGAAATACAGCTTTGCTTTTCCAGCATTTAGTATAAAAACTGGAGCTTGAGTAAAATTTGCCAGGTTGGGTTTTTTTCTAATCAAAGAAAAATAAAAAACAAATCTACAAAAATTATGTGCTGTACTCTCTAGTGCTAATGACAGTTTCTGCACATTTTTACCTCCTGTCTGGGGAATTATGTAAATGAGAAAGCTTCTTTTACTTATTTTCTGAAGGGGTATTCTTACGTTAAATCAGTTCAACACAGAAGTAAACTTTCTAGAGTTCATTTTACAATGTGATTGTTCTTCAGAAGCCTTTGCTGTACTTTCGGAGTATTTCCATAAAGTTAAAACAATAATAGTTTGTTCTCATTTGCATCAGGACTACACCTTTCCCTTTTGGTAAGGAATCTTACGAAGTCCCTACAGCACAACGCTGTTGTAGGCGATTCAGTGTCCCTCATGCACTGGAGGACGTGTTCCAAAGGACCAAAATAGTAATTTGAAAACAAAACAAAAGAATGCACTCAGATAATTGAGCTTTCAAAGAGGGTTTGTTTGGGTTTCTTCCGTTTTCCTTTCACTTGTGTGCACATGTGTGTATATATTTTGTAAGGTGGAGCTTCAAAAGGAAAACATGGTTAGAGGAGCTCTTTAAGACCAGAAATTCCAGAGTAGTTAAGTAAACCAAAGCTCTAAAGGAGACAAAAGCTGCTTTCTTGTGTTTCAAGAAAAGTTTAAAAGTTTGTGATTCATCCTGTAACTAATGCCGTAACTAGAGTATATAATTTGACTTAAATTAAGTTTTCATTTGAGAAATATTTTCATTTTCTTTAAAAGAATATAGTTTTCTTCCAAGAACTTGGACCAACGTTGATTTTTATTTTGTAGGAAATATATAAATTCCCAGTTTGTATATCATGTAACTAGTTTACATGCTGAAAATATACATTAGTTTAACTATTTTTGTATATATATATATCCTTGTAAAACCTTTCAATGTGCTTCTGTCTTTTAGTCTTTAGAATTACTTGTGGTTTTGTGTTCCAGTGTTTGATTCCCTTGATTGTTGAAGAAAAAAAATTGGGAAATGTAGATTTATTTATCTAAAGAAGAAGCTACTTGCTATCATCCTAAGTTATTTAATATTAAAAGTCAGAAGTTTCATTTAACCTTAGACACTATAATCTGCTTTTTTCAATAAAGACATTTTGTAGTTATCTGTGATTTTGTAGTGTGTTGTATGTAAGTTGGGGTTTTTTTTAATCTAGGTGGGCAGTAAAACAATTTTCAGGAGACCCTTGTGTTGCCTACAGAAATGCCTAACTGATATTAATTGATTGCAGCTGCATTCATGAAAGATTTTGGTCCTCCAGTGCAAGTGTTACTAATTAAGGTCTAAAATATGCCCATAGCTAATGTTTTGCAGCTGCACTTCGAGAAGAACTTAGCCACTCTGGCAATTTTTAATTAAGCTTTAACCAGTCTGGCTCGTTCACATGTAGGACAGTCAGTATTGAGGAACACTTCCTTTTCAAGACTCCCATTATTTTTTGGAGTGTTCCAGAAGAGAAGTACTTGCCTGGGCTATGAACTTGAATAGCTTTAAGCATGTGGACCTCGGTTTGGGGAGTTTTCTCAATTTTCTTGCTAAGTCACAGTAATTCAGAAACCATAGCCAGAGCTCCAATAGGATCAAAAAGATGCTTTTTTATATATTTTACCTTTCTGAAGCTTTTTGACGCTTTCTTGTCTCCATCTTCATGGCACAGATGGGAGCTTGGTCACATTTACCTTCCACACACAGTGGTCCTGCAAGAGCAGCCATGTCTGTCAGGCAAAAGGTTCATAAGTGCTGATATGCTGTCTCCAGCTGTGGCCAAAAGCAGATGCCTGGGGAGAGAGTACAAAAACCAGTTTCTTCCTGGTTTCCTCATATTCAGTGGCTTTCCTTTCCATTAAGCTGGTCAGTCTACCAGCCTTGTGGGTGCTCTGTGGCTTGCAGAAGCCAAGTGTTCACAAGCTGCTACTTCAGTGTGATACCACTCTGTTCTCCAAAAAGGCCTGCTCTGCAGCTCTGTCACCCTTGCTTTGCAAAGTACAAATGACTTCACATTTGGAAATGAAGCTTACTGGCATTTTTTCCACACAACAGCTATTTTGGCAAATTTTTCTTTTGCACAGTCAGAATGGAAAGAGTTACAAATGCCACAATTGTTTTAGGGACACAGTCTGCACTTCCGTGCTTTGAAAGAGATGTACCACACGTCTGTAGGGCCTTCACATATATTCTCACATAGTTTTTTAAAATTCATTCAAAATGAGCAATTCATGCCCTCCTTGAAGAAAAAAAAAAAAAAGGCACAAAGACTGGCCAACTCAAAGTATTTTAAGAGTGCCTCACCACATGGTGACACAAATGTAGTCAATAAAACCTAGGACATATTCTTAATGCAGCAAGAGTTTATATAAACCCATAACCAGTCTGGCTGAAAAGAACAGAGTACGTAAAAAATATTAACTGATCCTCCTGGGCCTCCTTGCAGGAAGCACATACTGGAAAATGAAGATATATTCACTGCAGGAAGGGGGGGTGAGTCAGGACCCAGCTCCCAGGAGGGGAGCACCACAGAAGCCTACAGTGTCATAGGCTCCCTGGCATGGCAGCTGAGCCACGGGGCGGCGTGTAAGTGGAAGCTGTTGCATGATGCGCAGTTGCTAAATCTGGCGTGCAGATCATTCGCGAGGGCTTTGCTAGCCCCGCTCTTCACCTTACCAGCCATCCCCAGGTCTGTGCCCTTCACCTTGCAGCTATTGAGTAGAACAAGGATTTTTTTTTTTTTTTTTTCCCCCAAGTCATCCCAGGGCTGAAACAGAGGCACTTGGCTAGTGCTGGGAGCCCCATTAGGAATACATGGAGCAGGCTGCTGAGGCTGCCTTCAGCTCACATCCCTGTTACTCAGCCTTTAGCCCCCGTAATTCGTAGAGTGAGGTTGAATAAGACTTCAAGAGTGCAACACCCCACCATATGCTCAAAGCAAAGTGTGTGTGTGAGAGAGACTGTATGTATGTGTACATACACACAGAGAGCGTGTAATACCTTAAATATTCCCTGGGTGTGTCATTGGGGAAGCTGGAATTGCAGTCTCATTCCGCCTGCTTGCAGTGTTTCTTGATCAGCCCGGTCAGACAGGTAGTAACAAAGCTGCTTGGTGGTCACATTTGGCCTGGCAGGTTTCTTTCCAAGACGCCAGCTGGCTGGAGTGGTGATGCCCACACCTTTAACTTCATACCAGCTAAGTGGGGAACAAGGCGGCAGAGGCAAAGAATCAGGGCCCTGCTGAAAACAATATAAACAACTTCAGACCAAGCATGAGCGCTGCATTTTGGGCTGGCATGGTTTTTTACAAAGGGACCATCTGTGATTTTTTTTTTTTTTTTTTTTGGGGGGGGGGGGCACGGCTAGAACATCCTCATTTCAATCACTGATTTATTTACATTAAACATTGGAAAATAGCAACAGACACCTTTCACGACAGAACAGACACCTTTCAGATGACATCAGTCATCTTTGGATGCCTAAGCTGGACATGGAAGTGTCACCCATTAAGCAGAGGGCATTGGTTTCTGGAATAAATTGCAGGTCATCCCTCAGTCACCACCGCTGGGCTCAGCAGCAACTGAATTACATATCTTAAAAGCTATGGAGTTGACCACAACTTTTGCTAAAACTCCAGAAGACCAAAAATATTTTCTTCCTGTTCAAAATTCAAGATCAATGCTCAATGCAGTTCTTGCCATTTCTTAACACTGAGACAGCAAAAATAAGTTGCCATATTGTTGTTTAAGAGCACATAATAAGAACTAGAGCGTTTCTGCCGTACCTGCATTTCCCCTGTGCTGTCAGTTTCTATCCCATCAGAAGAAAATACACTGCATTAGATAGATAGCGTAAATCACTGTGTGCACACACACAGCATAGGCGAAGTACAAACTGAAAACTGTACAAAAAGAAATGAAACCATGTGGAGAGCTGGTTTGCCAGAAGTGATAAAATAAGTATCTATCAAGCAACACATTTAAGAACAAATTCTTAGAGGTTTGTGTCACGGCTGAGAAAAAATCCACAAAACCCCACATTTGTATGTACATGTCTGAGAAGTCATCACCCCAAAGAACAAGTACTGCATTGGTTAGTTACAGTAATTCAAGTGGTTAAATGCACTATCAAAAAAAACCCTGTTCATTAAAAATTTGGCACATTTAAACTATTGCAGGAATGTTAAAGCCAACTGATCAGTTAATTACTGGCCGCTCTGGCGAGGCAAATGAAAGCCAGAGGCACGCCTCAGTGCTTCCAGGCACAGTAAGGAAACAGTGACTTTTGCACAGTTCCCAACTGGTGCAAAAGGGTCTTGCACCGCTAAAACCAAGGAAGCTGTGCTGGTTCACGCTGAAGGAGAAAGCCTCATGCCCTCTATGAGACAGGGCATTAGGATAGGAAAGAAGATTTGTATCAAGCTGTGTCTTTTACCGCCTAAATCCCGCAGCCGAAAGCTTCCTGAGTCAAATGCAACAAGCTTACCAGAGGGGAAATAAATCAGCAATAAATTCTGCTCTGTGACGGTCAGTTATTGTGTGGCTCTGGTCTCACCTAAGTGCCTTTACCTGAAGTTTCCAAAGATCGCTCAACTGTGGATGTGGTGGAGGAGTAGGGAAGAAGATGAAAATGTCACATGTGGCAAGGTGCTACACCAGGGACAGAGCAACAAGACTTGTGTGCAATACCTGCAAGCCATACGTTTAACTGCACTTACCTCTACCACTGGACATGGCTCCCAGAAATTTTTTTCCACAGAACTTCTTTGAAAGTGGTGAGGAAAAAAAGGTGTCCCGCAGCAGGAACTGCTGTCTGTCTTCCAAAAGGACAGCAGTGGCACTCCTCTGCACCTGGCTGTGCCTGGGCTCACCTGGGAGTCGGTCCTTTTTCTCACTCCTCCGTCCTATATCAGGAAAAGAATAGGAAAAGAAAAAGCATCTCTGCACCATTCACTTTTCAGTTCCTTATCAGGGCATTTCCCAGCAAGGGAGAAGAGGAACACAGCACCCTGCCGGGCACAGGGCCGCTTGCCAGTGGTCACTCTGTCACACATGAATCCCTTTTATCAAAATGGCAAGTCTTGGTCCAACAATTGTTATGGTCACTTTAAACACATTCTATTGCTTCTAGCAATGTCTTACCGTTTGGAAAAGATCATTTGCTACCTACATTCCCAACCCACAAAAGCTATGCCTACAGCTTATTTGGCTCGTTGTTCTTTTACCACCCCGATATACCACACATAATGGTAAAAGTGACAGACATTCAGCTGTAGTAAGGCCTGCCTTTAGTTGGCTATATACATTATTTCATTCTTTAAAAAAATGTTTGTAACCTTTTTTTTAAATAAATAACTTACCTTGAATCTGCTGCTAGCTGCTCTCTTACTCACAGCACGTTTTCCAAGCTCTGGATCAAAATAATATTTAAAAAAAAAAACAAACAGAAAAAAACCACTATTTTAAAAAAGAATAAATTTACTGCCCGTTAATATGTAATTGGTCGATTATTTTCCAGAAGTCCCATCAGAATAGGAAAAAAATTAATAAAAATATTTGTATGGAAAAGCCCATGAATTCCTCTGAAATAGAGCAGAAGTCCTTAAAGAATGTGCTGTGGCATCTATTAAACTCAATCAAAAAAGAAGGAAGGTGGAGGAAAACAAAGTTTTCTTTACATATTTCTTGTTTTGTTCTGCAACAGACAGCAGAAAATCTGCTAAAACAATGGCTCTGGCAGCCACCAGACAATGCTTTGATAAAGCATGCTGGATTTCATGATATAATTTAACTTCAACTTGATTTTTTTTTTTCATTAATAATATCTTCAAAGCTGAAATCTTTTCCTTTGCTGATGAGCCAAATGATAACATGAAGCTAGGCACCTACTGCACTGCAGTCAGTAATTTCCATGTCACCTTTCCCAAAAATGTTACAGCTTTATTATTTGCACCCCAAGTCTAAGGATCTCCTACAGCAGGAATTCACTTGCAGGCTTAGCAGGCACAGTCAGGGAGTACCAAAGCAGGAGGTACCAAAGACTGCTGTTTTCTTTGAGCTGGATCTTCAGTTGCAGCCTTGTATATAAACACGCAGCTCAAAAGCAAGCAGCACTGTAGAGAGGATGCTGCAGAGACCAAGCAACACTTCCACATTAAACAGGAGTGAAGGGGTGAGCAGGACTGTATGTAACACGCCAGCTGCCATCCCTGTTTGCAAAGGAACAGCAAAGCGAGCTGTTAGCTCTTGCTGTGGTGCAAGAGCAGTCTCTTGCCACTTCATCCAAAATCTCTGCAGTGCTACTTTCACTGCATGTGGTCCTTTGTATCTGCTCATGGAAGTGGCAAAGGTTTTGTTTGTCCTAATAGCACCTCCCACCTCAAAAAAACCCAAACCCACATATATGAACTTACTGTCTATACTATACACAATATATAAAAATAATAAATCCACACGTAGAGGTGTAAGTGGGATGAAGGGCTGTTTAGTGCAAAGATCACATTTTAGAGGGAACCAGGGCACATGAGACTTACTGGCAAAGGGTTACAGAGTATTTAAGCGTATCCCAGTATTACTCTTTGGAGGGATGTGATAACACCACTTGCATGTACATAAGCACATCTTCTAACACTATCAGGCCGTGAATATTATTCCTTACTCCCTCTCCAGCTGAAGTGTACTGAATGTCCTATTTTACTAGTGAGGAAGTTCTCCCTGTCCAAGTTGCAGATACTCCCAAGGACAGGCAGCAGAGGCGGCAGGAACAGCACCCATGAGCTCTGCTTGCTGCAGCTGTGGCGGGGCCCAGGCTGGGGCTATGGCAAAAGATGGGGGTCGAACTCCTGTGCTGCTTTGGGTGACTGTTTCTAGATACCGCCCCGCAGCCTGCTGCAACAAAGGACAGGCTTGCGAGCACAGCAAGAGGCACCCTCCTGGGTTTTGTCGTGCTTGGCTCTCAGACGAAAAAAAAGTTGCAGCATGCTGAACTAAAATAAAGGCCAACAGGTGGGAGAGCCAGAGGTGACCTGGCCAGCAGCTCAGCTTGAAGAGCAGACGGCCACCGCACCATGCCAAGTGCACCAACTTTGAAGGACATGGCAATGTCATCAGAAGACCTTTTCTACTGGAAATATCAAGGTTATTTCAAAACAGATACCCCTGAGGAGCATACTCCATCCTCCCCAGTGCCTGCTGGAGTGCACAGCAGAGCCAGCTACTAAGCAAGCATTAGAAAGGCAAGAGCAGCACCACCAATTCCTCTCCTCCTCTTCCAAAATGGCTGTTTGGAGCTGGGGGCTGGCACAAAGCCTCATCAAACCCCCCATGTTGTGTAACCCCAAGAGGCCTGAGAACACTCCTGCTGTGTTTCTTGCCTGGAGGAGATCAGTAATTATTATCTGGGAGGCCATGGAGGAGACCCTCCTCTCATGCTTGCTGCTGTGAATTGCAGTGAACTCCACTTAAGTTCCACCACAGCAAGTCCAGGTTTAGCTGTGCAACTATCTTTTTTTTTTTTTTTTGTAGAAGCTTCTGGAAGTCACTAAAAATAAGTTTGTTTGGGTTTTTAAACCTAATCCAAACACATTTGTGTCATCTTTCAAGATGGCACTTCCCCCTTGTCCCTACTTGACAACAGATTTTTCAGTCATTAAGAATGCTCTGCGTGCACAGAAATATCTCGGGTTATTTTTCCCATAATCAAAAGAAAACAAATCCCAGAGCAGCCCTGGCAGGCTGCTTCCGGCCAGCGCCGCTGCCCCCCAGAGACCCATCATGCTCGGCTGCTGCCTTCAGAGGGCAAGCAAGAAAGTTTCCTTTTGATACAAAATTAGACACTGAAACAAACTGACTTTTTTTCTTCCCCAAAGAAAACCCCAAACTCTTGCCAAACTATTTTGCCATTAAACATACTCCAAGACGTCAATTTACATGTGTATGGGTGGCTTCGATCGTATCGGCCAGCACTTATGTTCCCCTCCCCGCTTCCCTCCTGCTGTCCTACCACTTGATAAATTCCTGGCCAGGGCTGGAAGCTGACATCCCACTGCAGTCACTTGTAAGCGTTGGTGATACAGCTCAAACCGTGCTATCAGCTACCAGGGTGCCCTCTGCTATTGCCTGCCTGTTCTCACGTGCTTTCTCCTGCAAGGCCCTTCCTGATTATAAAGGACAGGCATTTAGAAGGAACTGCAAAGTTATTTACCTCATTATCCTCCTTTAAATCCCTCCCTAATGCCCTCATCTGCTGTGATATCTACATGAATTTTGCCAATTAGAGCTGGTAACATGCAATGGCTACCATCTGTACCCATCTATCCAGTCTTAAATTTGGACAGTAAGTTTCTGAGTGCAAAAACCTATTTTTTTTTAATTACAAGGAAGACATTCTTGCAGCTCTACAACTACAAGTTTACAAGAAAACACCAGAAATCTTTCAGTATTGCCAAAATCTTCTTGGCCTAGTGTAACGGCAGTTCTGCTATAGGAAGCATTTCTATAACTTGCACTGAAAGCTGTCCTTATTAAAAAAAAAAAACCCAACAAAAAAAACCCCACCACCAAACCCAAACCCACAACCTATCATAGGCATCCTTAGCAGTACCATTCCTGCAATGGGTTTACATTGCTAATTATAAATTAAAGAGATTTCATAAGCAGTTCAAAATAATTTGCCCAATTAGTCTTTTGCTTTCCCTGCCCATTATAGATAACATTGGCAAGAAAGTTGCTGGCCACTATCTAGAATTGTTAACGAAAACTTCTGAAATGCTTTGCATTCTTGTGCTGGGGACCTTAGCAAGAGACCACTGTAGGCACTCTTAGCCTTGGGTCTGCAAGGTCAGATGAGTCACTGCAGCATCTCCTTTTCGTGTCTGATCAAGTCTACAAAAACCTGGGGACAAATGCTCCTGCACATTACTCTGATGTCCTGGGGATCTTCATTCAAGAGCATTCAGAGAAAGCAGGCCTAAAATAAGGCTGCAAAGCAATATCATTTAAAAATTTAAACAGAGGTACAAAAAACATCTGGGGGCCTAAACCAACTTTTTGCTATCCACATACACCCAGCACAATGGAAACCTAATGTGTTACTGAGCTTCTAGACTTTATGTTTTAATAAACATTTTCATTTTAACAGATCTGCTAATTCATTAGATGTCTTACCTTTTGCATTTACAGAAGCTTTGAGCACCCCAAGATCTTTAATCCTCAGCTAGGCCTCTTCCTTTAAAAATACATATCATCATACTGGATGTACTGCCACGAGAATGCAAAATAAATGTTTCGAGTCACTGCAGTTGCATGACCTACACTCCAGAGCACCCTAGAAAAGAGGAAAATTACAGTAGCTCTGATCACTATAAAATATTCAGAAGGTAAAGATCAAACATGTAAAGGATCCCAGTTGTGAAAGGTTCTTTCACTGCTATTAACTGCAAAGAAATAACCAGAGGCACCACTGAGTATCGCCAAACCCCCACTGCATCAGGCTTTATACGTGTAGGATTGCACAAGCCACTACACTAGCATTTTATATTCCCTTTTAAGCTGAAACCTAGTTCTCGATCTTGTTATTTGCTAATGAGAGGGGTGTCCTAGGCAGCAAAATGCACAGACTAGATCATGGCCAAGAGAAGAGGAAGATGACAAGACAGTACTGCAAGGGGGAAGGAAAACAACTGCCTGCCTTTCATTTGGAGACAAACTGCTTCTAAGGGCTGGGCTTCATGAAAAAAACAACAGCTGAGCATGACTCTTGAGGCAGTTCATTGGCCCTGGCAAAGTCGCTCAGCCACAGGGGAAACATAGCCAGGACTTAGGACAACTTCATCTTCTCCAAGCTTGGTTCATCAGCAAGTCCTTCAGCAATGCTTAGCGCAGCTTGGCGCCTATCAGGGAACTTGAGGATCACCAGAAGTCAGGGACCTACCAACCGCCCTGTGTCCTCTAGTGGTGTGGACACCCTCTGCCTAACTCCGCCTAATGTCCCATGTGGAGCACCAAGTGGTCTCCAAGTAGCATGAGCATTTGGAAAGATCAGGACCAGATATTACACACATAGGCTCTCCCTTTAATGCTCAGATCCAAGCCCCTCAGCAAAAAGCAGCAGCAGCGACACCAGCCAATTGCAGCAATCACAGTTCAGTTACCAGAGTCACTTCTGTGGTGTGCTCCATACCCACCTGGGCTCCACAGAGGTGAAGGTGTCTGCAGCCAGTGACAAGCTGGCATTTTATAAAAATAAAATGCTTTTATTCTTTGATTCTTCTATCGTTTAAAAAAAAATTATACTGAAGAAGAGGTATGAAAAGGCAGAAGCTTTTCCATTTGAAAATGGCCCATCCTCAACTTTTTAAATATGTGTGTACAGGATGCCGCAGAACTCCATACAGCCACCTAGTGCTGGAAAAAAAAAAAAAAAAAAAAAATCATTTCCCCACTTCTGTGACTGTCCTCTGCAGTCCCTTAAGTGAGTGTATTCAAGACCAAGTGCCCAGCAAGGAGGAACAAAAGCCAAGTCTCTGCAAAAGTCAAAACTATTCACTTCCAGTGACTTCCAGAGAACAAAATGGTTGATGAACAGCACACACAGGAACCACACTTTCTTCCCCAATAAAGAAAAAAGAAAGACATCCCACAAAAGACATGGCTACTCATGGTAGATTCTCCAGTGGTTGTTATCTGCAGCATCTCTCTTCTGTGCTGCTAGGCTAAGCTGAATAGCAAGTAGTTCTGCTTATCTTTAAGGGTACCCAAGCTGCCCACCCCACTGCCAGCCCTCCCAGCTCTGGCTCCCCAAACTTTTTGCTCTCTTCTCTTCCTAACAGGGAGCTACCAGAATTTGCTTCAGTCAAATCCTTCTCATTTCTCAGCAATTCCTTGCCAACACAGGACCGAGACTGTCCTCATATCCATGGCTATAAAAAGTGTAGCATGCTCCTTTCAAGTCACTTGCTCCTACATTCACACCACCTCCTCCCATGCACCATCCCAATCATTCAGCTGTACAGTGGAGCAGATCAGGGAACTAAACTGGGTTAAAACTAATGAGCCAAGAAAGAAAAAAAAAAAAAGGTTTGCATTCAGCCAGATCAATTACCCAGCTCCTGTTCACCGCATAGGTGAACAGATGCTTGTGCCAGCAAGAGATGGCGGGCAGCACCAGCGCAAGGTGGTGGCCTGATGTATTCAACAAACTACAGCCCAAGTCATCATCTCTGCCCCCATCACAGCCAGAAACAGCCAACAGGAGCCTGGAATACGTTCAGCGATGTTTCCATTAGGGCATAACCCTGATTAAAGACAGGTTAGATACTTAATAACTTTCTTTAAAGTCATTATTTTTCCATAGCTTTTACACTGGTTGCCTAGAAGACAGCCGAGCTAACCCCACTCAGGAAGCATGCCATTTGGATATCAGCTTGGAGTATCCAACTTTATTGGTTTTTTCCCCTTAGAATTCAAAAATACTTTGCCATGCAGCTAGCTAACCAGGTCTTAGAGGAATGTGATTTCTTGTTCTCTTGCTTATAAGGGAAACTTGAAACAAATTAAAATTATTCTGGCCTCGTACTAAAGGTCAGCGTTGTGGGAAAAGATGACTTGTTCGGAATTCAGTCAGGAAGTTTAACACAAATAATCCAGCTTGAAGTTCTGTGAGAACAAATCCCAACCAAAAAAAAAAAAAAGTGCTGATAGAACTAATTTAAGTACTAAATCTCTCCTTTCCAAGCATTTTTTCCACCGATAGACCCAGAGGCTTTTAAGGCTGCCATCTGTACAACTATTCAGCTGAGGTGTGAAAGAGACGCTATTGGTACCTTCCCAGATAAAACCAGTCTTTTATCAGGAGACCTAAGCAGCAATGAGCAGGGGAAGGAACAAAAGGTATTGTTGTAAATTGCTGTGAAGATGGACCTCACCACACGGTGCCGAGTGTCACCATTACTTGCTGTAATGCATTAGGCTGCCTCAAACTTTTTTAGCAAAATGTTCATGCCATAAAAAAAGGGAGAACAGCTGATAAAATCCAACAGCTTATTCGCAAATAAATAGCTAATTCTTTGTTAGTAAAGAAATGCCTTGCAGGTGCACAGATGCCTTCTGTATCTGTAAAGCAACATTTGCCTCTCTGAGGCCACATAACAAATTACATTTGGAAGTGTTCATGACTTAGAGAAAGCCCAGAAAGTCTTTAAGATATTCTATTCCCACTAGAAAAAGGTATTAAAAAACAGATATTAGAATTGGTAAAAAAAAAAGTAGATGCTCTACCTTCATGTCACTGCCAGCCTTGAAATGATGACTTCAAAAAGAATTAGAGAGAAAGCATTTATGCTTTAGAGAATATGTGTGTGTATGTAAATATCTATGTACATGTATTTTTTAATAAAGTCCACAGGGACACAATGGGTCAGGAGATCCCTCCAAAAACTTGAAATGAGAAGAATGTGAGCTGTCAATTCCTCACAGGTTTATACCTCTGTGGTTGGTCTGACTGAAGCCAATGGGGCTATAAAAGTATCTGCATCCAAAGAGATTTAGATCCAGACTTGGCCAGTCTGGTTTTGTTTTTCTGGCTGACCAAAAGCTGTTACCAAGAAATGAACCTTTCAATCCCCTCTCGTCGTTACAAGCATTTGGTTCCACCAGGAAGTGGCTGCTCACATCAAACAGTCGTACCTGGGACTAGAGAAACATCAAAACCAAACAACCTGCAATCTTCCTGTAATAGTCAAATAATACAGCAAGTGCAGAGCACCACGTTCAGTGATCAAACTGTCCTGCAGATGGAAAAAGCCATGAATCAACTAAGAAGCCTATTGAATTCTTAAAAGAATTCCAATGCATTTCCAGAGCTGCTGAGCTGCAATAATAATCAATTCGCTTTGAAAATTCACTAGTAAGCTTTAAATCCAGTTTCTATACCTGAATCTACCAGGACAACCTGCCAAATATTAGTAATAAAAGTCTTCGCGTTTTATGGACAAACATCTTGATAACTTTGCAGGAAGAATTGTTGTGGCCTACATTTCACCAGCAAACATTAGCGAACCTTGGCGCGGTGTTTTTAGCACAATTCAACAGTCAAGTCTTTCCAAAGAGGTTGCTGCTGTTACCTGCGCACCCAGTTTCATCCTGTCCGATCCCACACAATCGTGACTCGCTGCTGCCCTCTGTATTCCAGCATCGGCTCCAGTGCACAACAAGCGCAGGAATCTCTCCCACTCGGTGGCTCAGTCTCCATTACTTGAGAATTTGTCCTCTTTTCTCAGCAAGAATAACCTGGAGGAAGTTATGCTTCATTCAGAAAAAAATTATCCCCGTAGTCCAGGGGGAAAAAAGAAAAAAAACCACAACAAAAAGCCGAACTGACACACTGAGTGCTCCCTTCCAACAAGCGACGTGGTGCTTTGCTACCCAAGGTGTTGTAGTCAGACCATTAAAACGTGGCTGTTTCCTTTCAGCTCTAATGAAGCATCAGCAAATGGATAACATATCTCTCCTCCTCTCTCCTTCTGCCTGTCTCTGGGAGGCAGGTGCAGACTCAAGAAAGGTTCACAAAATGGATTCAGATGTGACCGATTTGTAAATTCCCAGGCAGCTATCTGGAGAAAGCTTACTGCTGCCAAAAATGTGCACTTTGGAACATCGCTGAATGTCCTCTGTGTTTACAGTAATGGTTTCGCTTCAGTTAGTTCCTCAAGAGAAAGGATCAGGAGGACATCAGAGAAATAGTAAATGAAAGTGCCGTCATGGGTGCTCTCACTCCAGCTGGTTAGCAGGGAGAGACACCCGCAAGTGCTCTCCCAGGGCAACTGCAGCATTTTCCTAATGTATTTTGAACAGTTATTTCCGTGGGAAAACCCCCAGATCTCAATTTCCTAGATAAGGTTACATAATAAAGTATAATCATGAGCAATCCAGCTCCACCTTGAATAGGAGAGACTTTAAAAATGGCTTTTGGAAATTTAGTTCTCTTGTACCATGTAAAGCACCAGCTTTGTGTTAGTGATACGGAAATATGAAATTAATTCATTATTAACTCACTTTTGCCAGTTGACTTGCTTGGGATGTTTTTTTCAGTTTGTCTTGTTTCTCAAACCAGCAAAAATGAAAGGATTCAAAGTGTCATTTTTAATGCTGAACATTAAAGACAAATGTTCCTTTTGGCCAAACCCACAAAAGTTCCTACAGTTCTGCTTTTCCCTTCTAATAGCGAGTCAGTCTATTATTTATTCTGTTTCATGATTTAGTCTACACAATGTACTGAAAAATACAAAACAGCAATGCTAACCCAAAGTGTAAAATTCATCACAAATCTTCATTTATACACGTAACGCCAGCAAAGCCCTTTGGCCATGACTGTAGCACAGCAGCAACCGCATTTTTATTCTCTGAAGGAAGAAAAGCTTTTCCAACAAACCTATTAAACTTCAGCCAAATTTACTAATAAGAATACCTGTATGTTTTCTTGTTCTTTGTTTGTCTATAATATCCATGAAACAGAGAAATGTGTTATCAGGGACATCTTAAATCGCACCATATCACTGAAAGACAATGACAGTGAGCCAGATGCAGCAGAGTATTTTGGGTTTCCTCCAAACCATCTTTCTCAAAAAAAGGATATCAGGCAAGAGTCCTAAAGTATCAGCTTAATTCTATGAATCATGCCATAAGCAACCAGAACCACCATGTCTGAGCACCAAAGCCTGACAGTCATCCTCTGAGCAGCAGAGAGGTTGGATGGGTGATGGTGTTCAGAAACAGCAGACAGTCAGGAGGCTTGGAGTTTGCCATTTATAACTCGTTACATCTAAAAGACAGTCCCACAGCAGAGTACAGTAATATGAAACAAGACGAGTGTTGAATTAATGCATGAATACTTTGACCACGATTCCCTTTGCATTTGTCAAACTTTCCTTATTCACCGACCAAGGGTGAAGCTCCCCATCTGACCAGCAGCGAGCAGCTCTGTGCAGTACCATCTCCCTCCCATTACTGCTGCCTCCAGTTAAACAACGTGACAGCAGTGACACAGAACAGCTGCCCCAGAAAGTTTACTTTCGTGGGCCTGTGAGAGCCTACCATCCGTGACTCCCTGCACAATGTCACATCTACCTTTCATGCTGTTCAGGGCTTTTAAAAGTCTCCAGAGCAGCGGTGGTGGCATGCAAGGGGGAAATAGTACACCTCCTAGCTCCAGATTACTTTTGCAGTTTTGAGGGTACTTTTTGCCATCTTGGAGGACTAAAATATATTCAGAAGGCCTGTTTTCCCACGCCCGCCCCCCTTTCCCCTCCCCCTCAAATTATTGACAAAGTTTCTTCAGGGTTGTGAATGCTTCATAGGACTCATGAGGAGTAGTAAATAAACAAACAAACAAAGCCTAAGAAACACACACCCCCATTCATTTTTTGTTGTAGCCTCAAGCTCTGAAATGATACAAGGGAGGGTATACATAGAGGTCTATATAGCTACAGCATAAATACTTGAAAATGTAACCCATGAGAATACTGACTGCATGCTCAAGAAGCCAGTTGCATGTAAAGAGATTTCAGTTGCTAAGTTAGACTCCAGACAAGGTTTTAAGAGCTTCAAGAATTTGTGCTCAGGTGCCTGCTTACTTTATTTTCTAGATATTTTGTTCATTACCACTTTGCCACACACACTTGAGCCAAATCAAACAGCCTTGCACTAGCCATGGATACATTTCTGCAATAGAGATTGACCAAGACAACCTGTGACAGATGCCTGATGCAAAGGAAGCTTGCTTTCACCTCTCCTAGCACACCTGACCATGCTCAGAAGGCGCTCAGCCCTGTAACCATGCCTGTGGCAGTAACATGCGACACTGGTGCCAAATACTGACAACAGCCAGACCAGCTGGCACCACTGCTGCTTGCATGCCTGACTTTTTCTGAAGTTCCCTGCTGACAATTGTCATCACCTGCTCATTTACAGGGATCTCCCCCTAACCCCAGTCCTTCTCTTCCCTTTGGATATTCGCATGTTGTCCCTCCTGTGGGTAACCAGTGAACACCACAGCTGGCCTCACCAGCAAGGTCAGTAATGATGAACCTTGTTTCCACCCAGGAGAGACTCTCTACCCACACGCAAATCTTTGCTGACCTGAACTATGTATTTACTGTTTTCTTGCTTTGCTGGCAGGACAGCAATACAATAATATTGCCAAACCAGCAACAGCTTATATTCTCTACTGTGACTTTTTGGAAATGGGACATTTCTAGTAATCCAGCAGAACACTCTGGTTACATCCTGGGGGAAAAAAAAAGGTCTCCCACATCTCCCATCCTGTTGTCTCTAAGGGTGTAGGTACAGACTGTATGTGCACATCATGGCTTACTGTGCAGTAATTGTTGGTATGTCCCTATTACAAGATAATTCAATAGCCCATTACTGAGTGGAAAAGACTGTAGACAAAATGGAAAGGTACAATCAGTAATTTCAAAATATACACCTCCCTATTGTTTTTTATTTGTTTCTGCATACGTGACCTTCTGAAGTCCTGCTCCAGAAACTGAAACTCGTGCAGAAGTTTTTATGACATAAAAAAAAAAAAAAGACTGTAAAAGAGAAGAGTCTAGGAGAACTCACAAAGAGATCCTGTTCACACACCAAAGCATCACTTGGCAAGTATTTGAAAGTGGGTGAATAATTTTTGAGCAGAAGCATAGCCACTAATTTCAACTATGTGAAAAGCTTCTTGCAGAAGCTAAGCATTTAGATTCCCCAGTGTAAAAAAAAAAAAATACTTGCTGGAATCCAGGCAGCAATAAAGCTGTTGCATCTAAGACTTATCCAGGTAACATTAAACACATACCTCTCACAAACAAAGCAAAGCACAGGTAACTTAGTGCTATCATCAGCAGAGAACTGACTCTCAGATACAGCATCTTTTGTAACTACGCTAGCATTCATCATAAGAAGCTGAATAGGCAAACAGCCTACAGCCATGATCACATGGTTACACTGGAAAAGAGAATGTATGGGCAACATTTACACACAGAACCCAAAAAGTACTGCAGGTCTACAAGTAAGCACATAAAACTGATATTCTGAAAGAAATTAAATAGATGAAGAAATCGCAATTCTCTAGGAGTGAAGCTAAGTATAAGGAGAGCAATAACAGCTCGCTCTCTTAAGAAAAACCTCACATAATGTTGCAGGACATTTTGCCAGGGCCTGCACACACACTGAAAAGACTTCTCTGCAATCTTATTATGGCTACATACAAGCCGACACCAAACCTCAGAGCTGAAGAGTCAACAAAACGACAAAAAAAGACGATAACCGCATTTTGAAACTTGAGCCTCTCTCTAATTCTGTGCAGAACAAGTTTCCAAAGTTGAGATTTCCAAAATGAGTAAGGCTCAAAGTGCAGAGGGACATTTGTTTCCAGGTCTTTTTGTGGATACCACGGATGTCTGGCCTGCTGACATAGTTTAAAGTTTTGAAGGGAGATAGTGTCATACACAAGAGCGGGTTCCTGTCAGCTGAATGGATTGCTCATTTGTGCAGCGCTGCCTGAAGAGTGGGTGCAAGGACAATACTTAACACTTCTGCTCCTGCCTTCTCTCACTGTCTTTCTCTGAGCAGTTTGTTTAATCCTCAGTAACCCATCCACAGAGCTGAAAGAGCTATATCTATCTCACAGTGGTATCACAAGAAATAATTTGTTGACGTCTGTAAGCTGTTTTGACTCTGCGGTGATGGACACCAGAGAAAGATTTAGAAACAGATGTCTGTGGAGAGGGAGGAAAAAAAACCTGTGAATGTGTAAACATATAATATTTAGTACTTATATAAATCCAACTCTGTCTAACAGAGAACTTCTACTTAGTAAACATAACTAAAGGATGGTTTCTGAATGAACTGAACTACAACACAATGTCTATGTAATTTTTCCTTACTGAATTCAAACAGAAGGACTATACTTTCCCTGATAGTAACTCCAGCAAAGCTTGTGAGATAACTGAGAGGATGTTTTGCACTGGACATTTCTTCCCTCCTAAGAACATAGATGAGGTTAAAAGAGAGACTGTCAAGTTGACACAAGGCCTGCACTTCAGCAAGCAAACTTTGTGTGAATATTAACCAAGGTCAAGATCTTCTTTCCCCTTAGCAAAAATCCTCACATACCATGTGAGAGAATCACGCAGCTGATACTTAGGGAGGAACAATTTCTGGTATAAATCAATAAAGTTAGAATATTATCAGCAAATTTTAGAAGTGAGACTCACGTGAAGTTTCTGTACACAACAAAGCCTTGATATGGGTTTCCACAGGACTGCTGGCCTTAGACACCAGCGTATTCCTGCTGCTCCATTCCTAAACGTTAAGATTCAGAGAGTGGTGCCTCACTGAGGTCAAATGACACCACAATAACCTGCAAGATGGCTCTTCAACAACAGCAAATAATAATGTTGCCCCACTTAAAACCCTAATCAAGACTTGAAAACTGGCTGGGTAATGTGCATTTACTCTAACTTCCAAGGGAAGTACAATTTAAAAGCTTTGCAAGTCATTCATCTCAGTGAACCAAAAAATAAGCAAATAATAAGAGTGCCTGGGGCAAGCGTTTCTGAGCTGCTTATCTGGGACAGTTTTTAGTTACAGTCAGTCATTGGTACATTCTTGTTATCATCCCACATTTTTTACCTCAATTAAGGACAGCTGATAAAGTCTTCCAAGGCATAGTTGAGACAAATCACAAGATTCTCTACAGTACAAAATTTGTTGCTGTTATTTCACATCTATTTTCCTTACTGTTTTTCTTGCATTAATTCTCGCCCCTTTCGTAGCTTCAGGCTCACTCTTTTGGAAACCAGACTGCTCAGTAATCCCAATCTCACTCATTTCCAAAAAATTACAGCCAAAGCAGAGCAAAATCTCTTCCTTGACGTGGTGGAGACTGGAAGGAAGACAAGGCTTGCAGGACACAAACCCACTTATACAGAGAGATGGATGACCAAGATGACTCCAACCAGAAGCTCCCAAAGAGCAGCTGAGCACTGTTCACTCCCACAGAGATCATGCCCAAAGAACATAGCCAGCTCCACATCTAATGAGTTTAACTCGATCCTAATCAGAACCAGACCAAGGACAACAAGCCTCTTCTGTGGCAACTACAAAGATCTGTATTTTGTACTCCTTTTTTCTTTTTCCCTAATGCACACAGCACAAGGAACGGAAGTCCTACAAAGCATGGATATTTTGCCACAATTCCTCTCAACAAACAGGGAGGGCCATCAAAACACACAAAAGAGGAGATGTCGGGGACTTCACTGGGATGTGGGATCCCCATGTTCAGGACTCATCTTGCCAGACTCCAGTGACCCAGAGTGAAAAACGCTGCATTGTCTCAGACATAGTGGGTACTTGTTTTCTCATGTCCCAAGTGCAAGCAATCTTTCTTCTCTCAGTGCTTCCCCCCCATCTCACTTGTCCCAGAGACGTTCCTGTAAAGTGATACATTTCAATTACATTTCTTTCAGCTCAAAATAGTCTGACAATCTCTAATCTTAGGATTTATCTTCTCTCCTTATTCCCTGTGGTCGCATCACTTTGATTTGTCCTGCGTGAAAAGTTACTGTCTTAGATACAAAAGCACAGAGCAGAATATTTATAATACTTAGGAGACTAGCAAATTTGTGTGTTGCTGAATATGGAGAATCACTAGATAAAATCCACATGCACAAGCAAAACTGGGGCAAAAATCTTAGCTTTGAGGTTAGGAAGAGCCTTTTTCCATGGATGTCAAAATGAACTAGCAGCAACCTTTGCATCAGTGCAGTGGGTGTATTCCTTACACAAGGGACACTGCCTACACAGACCCACCATGTGTTTAGTACAATTAATACTTTTATTCATGAAAAAAGTATATTGTGTTTAAAAAAACGTGGTAAATACACCCCCTCCATATTTTCCTAAAATATACTTATTAAGATTATATTATTCTCTTGCATCAAACCTATGTGACACTTTAAAAGTCTTTTATGTAAATTTCACATTTACAGGTATTGGTATGACCAAGCCAAAACACTGAAATCACCAAAATACAAATATTAGTAATGGAATATATTACATTTGGCAAACAGAGAAACATAACAAATGTTTACATTTACTGCAGGAGTGTTTGAATACAAGTTTTCCAAACAGCAAAACATGAAATCAATCACCTTGCATTCAAAATGCAGCTGTTCTGCTATTAAGTAGGAAATAGACTTTTTAAACTAAAATCCTGTTGAATTTGTAGGGAAAGTTTTGGCAAGACAGATTGTTTTCCATCATTAGATGAAATTTTGAAAGCTGTTTCATAGCAGAACATTTCATTGCAAATATTTTGGACACTTTCATCTGACTTTAAAGTCAACTGAGATCAGTGCTTGCATCTCTTACAGTTACAAGATAAATAGCAGATTTCTGAAGGTAAAAATAGCTCTCCTTCCCAAGACAAAACCAGGTTTTCAGAGGAAAAAGTGCTAAGACACACAGGAGTAGATGCTTCTTTTTCTTTTTTTTTAAAGAAAGAAGTCCTTTATAGTTACAGTTGCACAGTGGTTTAATTTAATGTCCAAGATCTCACTTAAATCAGAACTTCTAGAACATTAAAAAAGGTCATTCTCTCTGTTTAAGCGTCTGGTGGACAGACAATATCCACTGTCCAATTTAGTTTCTATGAACCTACAGTTAGGACTTTATTATCCTTGAATGCCTGAAGCAGTGCAGCACATTCCCTTCTATGGAGACATATTGACGCTTCACAAAAAGAAGAGAACGCAACATGTTTATACCACAGTATCACGTACTCTCATACATCAGTGTTTCTTGCCTAGCATTGTATTATTTGGGACAATTGCACAGAGAAACCCACTCTGCCCCTTAGAAGCTCAGATGTCTCAGAGATGAGATTCATCTCCAAGGTCAGAGTAGGCTACTGGCCACAGACTGCTTTGATAAATAAGAAATCAGCAGCAGAGGCAGGTAATTGTAACAAAGGGGCCTATCCTCCCCATTAGAAACAAACCAACCCACCCACCCAAAACCCACTTAAACACATTGTGTTTGTATGATTTCAAGGTGTGAGACAAGTGAGGTGCTCTTCCAGGGGTGAGAACCCTCATATGCAAGGGGGAAAGCAGCAGCTACTTCCTTGCTGACATTCAGGGCACAACACAGGATTGTCCTCCCGTTTGTGGGCTTTAACCACAAAAATCCACCTGAGTAACTCCAAACTAAAAACCAGACTCGGAGCTTTCAGCAAAGCATTAGAGAGTCCTCAAAAACATGAGATATATTCCTCGGTCAGTGCAATGAGAATACAGCCATCTTTCAAAGAAGTTGACCGAATTTGTCAAAGACTTCCCTAGGATCACAGATAAACATCTTTTTGTAAATTCAAATCTGAGACTTCCTTTGGAATGACCACATTTTCTGCTAGTTATGCCCTATCCTAAAATTAGAAAAAGAGAGGGATAAAAACTAGGCTGATCCCGAGAAAACAAAAAGGGGGGAAAATCCCAGTAATTATTTTATTCCTCTCATGTCTTAAGAGTATTTTTACTAGCCTTTTTAGTACAGGTCTTAAAGGGTTTTGTTTCAAATCTCAGGACATGCAATATCACCACTGGACTCTATAACCAAGAGCTGCACTCAAATTGCTAGGAAACCTCAGACAGTGACATTTTCACAGTGTTTTGGAGAATAGGCATATCAGTCTTTCCCTTTGGAAGAGACTACCCACATCTGGAACAATAACACTGGTAGCTGGAAAACATAGATACTTCTTAAGGCTTTCCAAATGACATATCAAAATAGAAAATACAACACACAGAAGAGTAATTCACAGACTGTTTACTGGATTCAGTTGTACTGGATATTCCCAAATTGCACAGGAAGATTCAGCTGTATTGTGAAGGGCAGTGAGGTTAGGTCTAAGACTTCATAGGAAATAGGTGGTGTTTCAGGTGTCTCCAGCCAGTGGCTGTGCTGAGGTGAGCAGAATGGGATGCTTTGTCCAAAACTTGGATAAGATGAGGAAGGTGAAAAAGGAAAGAAACCTGAGACGATGTTCTGTATCATACTGGGGGATCACATCACTATGGATGTAGACGGCATAGTGCCACAGTCTGCCTCGTCTCAAAGGTAAGCACTTGGGCCAGTTTCCAAATAAGATCAAGTAAGTAGGACTTTCTTCAACAAAAGACCCTCTTAATCCGGAAAATGAAACAGAAAGATATTACAGTTCTCTCTAAAGATCAGAGCATGAAGTGTATCACTGCCCAAACCATCCATCTTTGGAGAAACACCACAAGTTTATTCCAATTTTTATAGACGCTACGAAGGCTGCCAAATCAATGGAGCAGAGGAGCCCTGTTCCTGGGCTACATGACTCAGGCTGCTGAGAATGGCACACCACACCCCATGCTCTTTTGGCTGTGAAATGCATCTACTCAGATGGGAAAGAGATGTTTCTGCGACACCTCATTCTCCTGGCATGCTGCACATGGAATTAACAACAACAACAAAAGGAGTGGGACGTTTCTCTGTGGTTTACAAAACAAACAGAAAAAAAACCCTGAAGAAATCTATGACTAATATGATATAGCAAAAAAAGAAAATCACACAAACATCTCTGTTTCCATGACAAGGTTTATATATAGCAAGATGGTAAACAAGAAGAGCTGCTGCGTTCAAAGTGGATCACACTGACTGTGGAAAGAGCTTTAGTTTACAGTATGCCAATATAAATGAAACCTGTTTCTAGCCATATAGACGCATTATTGACAATCTGCAGCTAACATTTATCTCTATCTCCAAGACGTTAGTTCAAACCAAAAAATGTATAATATCTGATAGTCACCTTTATAACCACTGAAGGTGATGAAGGGGTTTGAATTGAGAGTTCTTGGGATCAAAGTTACTTGAGGGAGCTGAGAGGGAAACATCAGAGCACTCCCTGCCTCCTCCTCCGTGTGTGCTTTTTCAGACACCAGAGCTACCAATCACTGGAAAGCAGATTTTAAGGCAAGTGCTCATACACTAGGGATCACACCACCAGGTGTGGCCATGGAGGACTTATTGCAGCCTACCAGGAATTCAGTTTGTTCTGGTATTTTTGCTAGTATGTGTGCTTATGCTAAATTACAGGCCTAGAGTAGAATTGCAGTCACAATTTTGGGAGCTTCTTGGGAAGACAGTGATGGCACCATTCCCATTTGGTACTAGATGTGACCTCAGAGTTCAGAATTTAAAATGTGTCCAATGAAACCAACAAAATGCTCACTCAAAGCCCACCACAAACATACAGACATTAGTCACTACATCCTAATGCAGTGAAAAAAAACCCAAATATCAACTACAACCATCTAAAAAAACCAACACAACAAGCCACAAAAAGAGAAAACACATAGATTAAAGTATTTGCTATTAATTATCCACAGCAGAACAGGATATAAAAGAGATTCATTTCAACCTACCAGGTAACATTACTCATGTCTGCATGACTGTAACAAAAAGAACAATAACCTTATCTGCAAGCTATTTGTAGATATCAAAGATTTACCAGGAAAGCAACATGTTAGTTTCTACAATTCATAGTTATCTTGTTGGATTTGGGGGGTGGAGGAGCTTGGAGGGTGAGAAGAAAAAGATCATGTTACTTTTCAGCTACAGTTGGATGGTAGCAGACTACTTCAAACACTAATGAAGAAAAGGAGACTTACATGCACCTTGCAGTATTTATGAACAGCTGGACCCAAATATGTTTCCTTATGCAAACAGATACTTGAGTATGTAAATCAGCACTTAAACAAACAGATCTCCAGGCATGCAAACATTTCCCCATGAAAGCTGCTCATATCTTAAGCCAAATCTGCTCCCATTCAAATGTGTGGCACAATTTCTTTTGAGATGAGAGGACACAAGAATAGAAACCCAGCCTCTGCAAAAACATTCTCAAGGTTGTTTGGGGTTTGGTTTTGGATTGTTTTTTTTTTTCAAACAGACTTACATATGGGACTGTCCATCAACCTGAAGATCATTCATCAGTTGGAATGGATTTATGGGAAGTTATTTCTACAATCTTTTCTCAACACAAGGTCAGTAAAGCTTTCGCAGCCAGTATATTTCCTGTAGACTGCACTCAAGGCTTGCATTGCTGATGCACCCAAAGGCCCCAGAAGTTTTGTCTAAAGGTTCAGAAAACTGAGAGTCCTTTGCATTTGGGATGCATTCACATTTTGATTCCAGAGGACATATTGTTATCTTTTTACCACAAGAAACATCATTCTACTTCTATAAGGAGTTTGACACAATTCTGGTCTGTCCAAGAAGATAAAACCTAATGATTAATCATAGCTAGCTTTGGTTAAGCTCTGCATGCTGATACCAACTTGTTTCTTCATTTCTTTTCTTACAGTTTTTCTTTACTTTTTCAATCAACCAACATGGCTTTACCGGTGACTAAAAAGCATCCAGGAAAAATGATCCATAAAACACAACAATGCAGTATGTTTCCCATGGTTACTCAAGCTATTAAAAGGTTAGTTCGAGTCTGTAGGCAGTGAAATCATACCACCATTATCATTGCCTTGTGGGAGCAATAATTCTGGGTGGTCTGTAACACTACAACTCCTAGCCTCCTAGATGGTATGACAATGTTGTCAAAAAGAGCCTATCTACGAGTGTAACTAGGCTGAGGCTTTTTGACCTCATAGATAAATAGGTTTTGTTGAAAGCTGTTCTATTATTTTTCAGATTAGCTTGGACTTGCATTTGGTTCATTCTCTGCCATGGGGGTGGGGAGAGAGAGAGGCCTTGAGATATCCAATAAATGTTTATCCAGCTGCAGTAGCTTGATTCTTAAAGTATAACTGTCAACATCTCTGCTCCCTCATGCAAATCTAAATTTGTAAACAATCCTAATAATTTCTCCTCGCTGTTGTTCGTTTTAGTTTTACATTCCTGCCTGAACAGCTACAGAACTTGAGCAAGGAGAGCAACACTAGTCAATCCAGTGCTGCCTGCGGTGGAAAAAAGAATGTTGTACTAAAACCATGGGCTCCCAGAACAGACTGTTCAATGCTAATTATAAATCTTAAAAACCAGTGCCAGTCTGACATCAGAGTGGGGTATTTTTTCATATTTTTAAATAACCAAGAGCAACTGTGTTGCTTTTTTTTTTAAAAAAAAAAAAAAAAAAACACATTTGATTCAGCTCCCATTCCCTTGTGTAAATAGCCTTAGAACATTTATCTTTTTTTTTTTTTTAAACAATGTAAACAGAATTGCACTTTGCAGGCATTTTCCTACCACCATAATTCATAAATTTCTTTATGTAATTTGTCCAGAGTTTGTTGTTCCCAGCCATACTATGCTGGAGCAAAGGGTCAGTAAGTCTACTTACAAAGCATATGCACTCAGTTCTCTGTATCACCACCAAGCTGACTGTTACAATCTTTCCTTTTTCATTTAAAAAAAATAAAAAAAAATAAAAAATCCTGAAGGACATGATACACCATCACTGAAGACATCTCATTCCAGCCACAGTAAAGATCTCTTTTCAGCATTTATGTAGTTTCAGCAAAGGCCTGATATTGCAACTATTCATGCACACGCTTAATGGGGAATAGATTTGAAGAAATTAATGAGCCTAATGATCTGCTAAGACTAGTCTTGCACATAAATATTTGTAGCACAAGGGACTAACAGCCTCAAAATTACAGACACAATTCTTTTTAAAGGTAACTTTTAAAAGATCTTAAGATGTTAAGACAAATAGTTCTCTGAGCAGCAAAATAAAGTATTATTTCACGTAGATTTTATGTCTCAGGATTGAAGTCCTCAGAAGATTCTCTAATGAATACAATTTTTCCCTCAGAAAAAGTCAAAGTTCCTTTTCACTTTCTCCCCAACTATTTTCACATCACTTTAAGAACAAAAAAATTTGGTTAGAAGTTGGCCTAAAAATTCAGACGTTATATGGGGACTGATAAAACAATGGCATAAACCCTGTTTGTGGCATGATTTCTTTAGGAAAAGATTTAATAATGCCATGGAAGTCTAAAAAAAACCCCACACCACCTGTGCTAGACCTTATCAAACCCACAGTTGTAAAAGATGTGTCTAGTCTGTATACATTGAACTGGCAGATTATATTGTAAAAAGAACGTTTAAGTCCAGACTTATTCTGTGCTTCCTTCCTATCTACGGTTTTAGCTCTCAGCTTTGACACAGCCTTTATATTACTTCCTAAGTGCAAAGGTTGAACTACAGATTTTCTCACCTTCGTTCAGATTGCCAGCAGCTGAAATGAATGTCATACACAAGCCCATAGCTTTGATATTACTCCATATTTCATGCAGAGCCTGCATTCAAGCAGGCATTTGAATGAAGAGCTCTGTTGCGTGTCAGGCTACCTATGGTTCCTGGTAGTAGGTGCAAACCTGAAATATAGATCTCTCTCCTCATTTTCCCCAACATTTCTTTCTTTCTTCTGAGATGTGCTGATGAGGCAGTTTTATTAATTTAACTCTTCCTCCCCCCCCGCCCCCCATCATAGCCTAGTCTCCCACATTTTCTCTGGAGAAAACACGTTTTGGTCAGTCTGGCTGCCAAGCAGTCCCCACTGCTACCCATAGAACCCTGGAGGACCTATGCCCTCAGATGGCTTCTCATACCTCATCCCATCACAGACACAATATATCTTATGGCCACAAGTTGTTCTACATACTGGTATTCCCCAGATTTGCCATCTGACTAAAACTGCACAATCTTAACAGGAAATACTATATTCACAAAATACCAGAGTTGGCACACATCACTACTGAGGGTCACATCTCCCCTTTCACTTGTAATTGACTAAGGACCTACTGCACGCCAGGCACTGAAACTCACTCTGGATTCTCTAGATACATGAAGCTAAGGAATTAAAAATAGGTCTGCTGGAAAGCAGAGAATGGGTATTACATCCTCCTCCTCCTGGACTCAGTGGGCTATCCTTCAGCATTCAGTAATATTAATGGTGGAACATGATATGAAACAGAATCACCTCAACCTACCAGGTAACATTACTCATGTCTGCATGACTCTAACAAGAACAGCATACATATCTTGAGGGTCAGTTTTGGCACACAGATGTTATGCTTGTGATCTGACCTCCTTTCAATTTGCAGAACATGAAGCCCCACAAAACAGCTGCTGAAGGAATTCACAGGAGAGGAAGGCATGATATTACAGAGGTTACAGCTTCTCCAAGTCTTTCAGAAAAGAACCTGAAGCTGATGTATTTACTCAGACATACAAATCTGGACCATCCATTCTGCCAAGTAGTTTTTTAATCTCTCATTCTTGTCCCTGAATTTCCTTATTGTTGATAAAAATATGAGAAGGAATTGAAATGAGTTCTACTTTGTGAAGCTTTCAAATTATTATGTCCTCTTGCATCTTCATACTCTGTTGATCAGGTCTAATTTCCTGGCAGCATTTGTCACTATTAATCTGGCAAAACTCACTCATGGCACACCATTTAAGTTATCTTTATAAGACCTCATCAGTGATGCTTACAACACTGGCTTTGGCTGTATTTTGTAAATGCAGAGTAGCACATACAGCTTTATAAAAAGGCATTAAGAAAGGCAGAGCCTTGAAACACAGATTATACACGTCATTTTCAGACCCACTTTGGCAAGCATTAGGTGCCGTCTTTATAGCTTGTCCCTCATATCTCCTGAGCAGGAATATCTTCAAAGAATTCCATCAAGGCAGTGAGCTGTGACCTCCACTTCCTGACGCCGTGTCAGCCCGCCACAATCAAGCCAGGCTTTTCTGAGTAATCTTCCATTTGATCTCTGAAAAAATGATTTCTAGGACTTTCCCGCCAGCAGATGTCAATTTTGGTCGGCTGGCGCACATGGGAGCTTCCCTGGACAGTCAGGGCAAAGGTGATGTATCAGCGCATATGAGGCTGTGGGCAGCTGCTCTGAACTGAACCACCTTGGCAAAACACTTCCTGAAGATGCCTTATGCCCCTCCTTGCTGCTGGGCAGGGGTGAATATTGCCCAAATAGCTAGAAGGAAGGGCTCAGCCCCTGCCTCACATGACTTAGAGCATGTGCCCGGCGCACAGCAGGGTTAATGAAATGTGCAGGGAACAGCAGCAACCTAATAAATCTTCATGAGCTTGAATGTGTGTCCTGGTATGCATCCCATTAGTTACTGCTTATTTAAAAAAAATAAATAAAAATAACAGATCTCAGTGCCATCTGGACACCAGCCAGTCCTTGTATTCTATCCCAAAAGGCTGATTCTACTATGTTTACGACCCTCGTTGTAAAAAATTTGTTCCTCGTATCTAGTCTAAATCTATCCTCTTTTAGTTTAAAGCCATTACCCCTTGTACTATGGTTACACGCCCCACTAAAAAGTCTGTCCCCACCTTTCTTATAAGCCCTCTTTAAGTACTGAAAGGTCACAATAAGGTCTCCTCAGAGCCTCTTCTAAGCCTTCTTACAAGGCAGGTGTTTCTTTTAAAAATGTCTTTACTGTGCTTATAAATGCAACTACATAAAATTTGAGGTTTTATTTTTTAAAGAAAAATCTTGATGGTTGTTTTCAGTAGAAAACAAAAAAAAATATTTTCAAGGTTCCTATGAATGGGAAGTTCTGGGTGAAAATTTTGGATTTCAGTGTTGCATTAGGTTTTTCTTGTAACAAAGTGTCGCTGGTACAGCATAACAGCATGTGTTACATTACAGTAGTTTAAATAAGTATTTTTTTTAGGTACCAAGGTTAGGCATATTGTTATTTTGTGAAATACTCCTGGGGTTTTAGAAGTTCAATAATTTCTATGCAATAAAATGTAAACATTAACTCTTGTTCAGATATACTTGGGAATCATGTTGATTTGTTTACATTTGTACTAATTTTTTATTTAAAATAGTTGTGAAGTCTTTTGCAGAATCTGATATAACATATTGCTATGCATTCTTCCTAAGAAGTGATGTAAAAGTATGTTCAATAACAAGAAAAACACCTTTAGAATTGAGGTATTTTGAAAAATAATTAACATTTCTAAAGTTGTATTCTTCTGAAGTAAAAGATGATTTTTTTGGGAAATTTTAATGTATAAGCTCATTTGTGGGGGAAAAATTCCATTAAGAAATTATTACAGAATTCAAGATTTCTGAAAAAGTTTTTCTATTTAGGAATTGGTAAGTCAGATAAATCGCATCTTCAAAGTAAATTTGTAGTGTCAGAGATGGAAAAAGGCCCCTTAACATCAGTGAGAATATTTCATCTGTGTATAGATGAATTCCCCACTTTCAATTATTTTTCAAGTTCTGATTATTTTTGAAAGCTTTTAAGCCACCAGGTTGGCCTTCCCCACTCTGCTTCATTAGGAGACCACGTTAGGGACATACATTCCTCTCATCCTTCCTAACAGCTGTTTAACAAATCATGCTGTTCTACTTCAGAGACAAAGGTCCAGCCTTAGCCTACATGGCTGTGTGATGATGCAATTAAAACCACACCATTTTCTGCAGTAAATGAAGAACCAGTGGGGCTAGTATCAGCTCCAGTTGCTTCCGACTCCTTCAGCACCCAGGCACCCTTCCACCAAATGAATCAAGGGGGGTGGACTCAAGTTACTCCGGAGCAAGGCTCAAACTGCTGTGATCCACAGCGAGGGCACTGACCTACTCCTGCCTCCTGCTTCTGTCCCAGGAGGGTGCAATGCATGAGCTCCGGCTAACTTGAAAACTTGCCGGGCAGTAGTTGTTCAGCCTGATCAAGGAACGCAGTACATCACAGGGCAACAGCCAAACTGAAACACCTATTTATTGAATTAAGCTGCAAAACAGAGGAGATTTTGTCCACTTGCTTAATGTGAAGTTTCAAAGTGGCCTCAAGTCCGAGCTGTTTAAAAAAACAGTTCTCTGGATTTCAAATAATAATTAAAACTGAGGAGATTCATACAGAGGGATGAAAATCATTTAGGTGCCATTAGCTCTTTTCCCTCCATCACTCTGCCTGCAGAGAATTAAACAAGGGGAAGAGAGGGATGAAGAGTCAGGGTACAGTACCACCATAGATTCTTTTTTACCCAAGTTCTTACCAAACAACTCTACCGCAATGCTCCTATTATACTAAAATTACATACTTGCCAAGAAACAAAGAAAAGCTGCATGGCTATGTTTGTCCCTGGAGAAAAAAAAAAAAAAAGAATGCATATCTTGCCCTTATACCTTCTCTTGCCTTTATTTTCATTATAATCTTTGTCTCCCTGCAATGTCTGAGATTTCTTTTTAATCTTTCAATTACTCCCCAATATCCATTGTCCCAACTCTCTACACTTCTCCTGCTTTACATGCAACCCGTGTCCTGCAAGCATGTGAGGAGGCCAAATACCAGGCATCTTGGCACAAGCTCGTACTTTACACCTATTCACAAAGGGAAAACATTCCTCTTTTCTTAAGGAAAAAGAAAAGGGACCAGAGCTCCACCAAGTAGTCATAGCAAAGAGATGAAGTAATGTTTACACTCACCCTTTCTAAAACATGTCTGGTCCTTTAATAATGACCTGTCAAAGCTGAAAATTAAGAGCAGCCTCCAATACAGTGAATCTCTTTTTATTAATTATTATGCATACTGTAGTTATTTCCTTAGGTCCTGTAACTGTCTCCATTGTACTAGCTGCTTTTCATTCACAGGAGAAAAGGGTTTCTGCAGGTAAGGTACAGCCTGATGCAGAAGACATCTGCACCTGGGCTGGCCTGATGTCCACAGCCATGAGTGCAGCACAGTAGCAACTGAGAGGCTCTCAAAGTCCTCTAGAAGTTTAGTCCGAGACCCAAACCCCCAGAGCTGCCACAGAAAGAGCAGAGGAGTCAGCAGAGAGTGCCAAGGCAGACTTGGAGAAAGGTTCTCCAACAGGGAAGGTCAGATGAGCAACAGTGGTGGCTCTAGGCCAGCTTTGGGGGGGGGGGGGGGGGAGGGGGACGGGGACACCAAGCACAGAGCAGGAGCAACATTTGTTTCAAGTAAGGCTCAACTAATAAATGAGGTTGGCATCCTCCACCCTGGACTGTAGCTGTTGGGTCCAGCCATCCTCCTTCAGACGCTGACCTGAACATCATGCCCTATGGAGAGCAGAGCAACACAGTTTCCCCCATGGCCATCCCTGCTGGCAGGCAGCCCTCCAGAGAGAGGAAGGTGGTGAGCTCAGCCCAAGAAGCAGCACTGCACAGAGGGCACGGAGCAGCTCTGCCAGGCTTCAGTTGGCATGCAACAGGGCATTTTTTAATTCCTCTATCCTATTCCACCAAAGCAGCTACCATGAGCAACAAGCCAAAGTCATGGCAGAGGAAGATCTTTGACCCAAAGCGTGAGGGTTTTTACTGTCAAAGTACCCTTTTATTTCAGAATTGCTTCTTAGAAAAGAGTTACCTGCTATCAAATCATGAGCTGTATCTAGGGGACAGTAAGAATGATGCTATTCCTCAAGACTAACATTATTTTTGAATTTACACCAAATTCTCATTACCTTTTTTTTTTTTTATCATGCTCTTTAATATCAGATACTTTGCACACATGAACCTGGTTAAGGCCTCCATGGGTACAGGCCAGCGATAGCTTATTGACTTGCACAGCTGAGGTTGATGTGCTCTAGGCATGATGGAAAACAACTTAGTAAGTGCAAAATTTCTCAGTTAGGAAACCTGAAGTAGAAATATTTACCACAGTGTCAATTTGTCCTTTTCCAGCTCTGAATTTTCAAGCCACTAAGTCAACAAAAATGATGATATATGTACAATTTCCCTTCTCTTAGATTGTAAGACAGATTCAGCCTCTTGACCAAAGAATTTAGTGTAATCATCAATTACATACCTTTTTTTATTTTTTAACATCACCAAAACACACAACAGTTACCATTTTGACATAAAGCACCATCAATAAACACAGATCAGTAGAATTTATTTTTTTATGATCAAATTAATACCCCATCAGAATAATTTCTCTTCACATATTTCAAGTCCATCCTCCCAAGCAAACCTGTCCATTCTCATAGACACTCAGACCAACAGGACAGTAATTTATTCTCAACAGAGGGGAAAAAAAACCGCAAAACATACCTGGGAGCAGCAAGACCTCTCTCCAGGGAGGAAAGCCAGGAGCAAAGCAAGGCAAGCAAGGACCTCACAAGCAAGCAACACAGTCCCACACTCTCTGAGCAAGCAGAGCAGGTCCAGTGACATTAACTGGGGTCAGCCACAGCCTTGGACTCACCAGACAAGTTTGCAGTGATGAAGCAGGTCTGAGGTCAAGCCAGGAAGCCAAGGCCAGGCCAGGCCAGGCCGGGCTCAGTAATGCACACAGCCAGGTACAGACACACGCACAGCATAGCTCAGGAAGGGAACTGAGCTTAAATGCAACTCCTGAACAAAGGGAGAAAACCCCCAACAAGCCTTCTCACAGCTTGTTTTCACACCCGCCTGATCCAAGGTTACACAGCTGCCCCATATCAGAACTGGCCTTGATCACAGCTGGGGGATGGGGAAGAGGTTGCAGACCCTATTGCCACACTCAGCACCTGACATCCACCTCCTGGAGCAGAGAAGCAAGCCTTCTCATCCTTCTCTGCTGCTCCCATCATCACTACAGCTGTCCTTCTCAAACACATTTTTCTGTATTGCATAGACTTTCAATATGAAAATTTATTAAGCAGGATAGCTTTTGCATTTGTATTGCATGCCTACTGGCTGACTTTTTGAAAGCAGTGTGACTGGTGCAACAAATATGAATGTGAGTTTATCAATTACACTGAAGGGATTGCACAGAAGGATTCTTATCCGTATACTTTAAGTTAGATATATGCTCACATTAATGGCAAATTTGTCAAAGCAAGAATTAGGCCAACTGACTTTCACGGGTATTGTGAGCAAATATAAATAGGATTAGCAACTCACATTTAAAAAATAAAGACAGCATTAATATTTAAATATGAAAGACATATTCTTAATATCATCCTGATCTTAAAAAAAACCCCAACCCTAACACCCTAGTTCATATATGCAAAATTCAATTGTATTCTCCTATTATTATATTCAATTGTGTTCTCCTATTATACTATCTATTTGCAAAGGCCTATACTCCACAAATACACAGCTGTATCTGAGAAAGCCTGCAGTTACACTTTTATGAAAAGCACAACCGTATTCTCAAACATCTGCTAGAAAAAAAGCAACATGGGGAACAAGCCAGGTTTTATTCTTGGGTCAGGCTAATTCAGCAGAGGAAGGCATCTCCTCCAGCACAGCCCCCAGGCAGCCACTGGCTGAGCACAGCTGTGAACGAGAGAGGCAATGTTCAGGTGATGCAAACTAGCCAAAATGAGGGCACAGGCACCAGCCTGGTGTCTCCATTTGTCCATGGCAGCAAATGGAAATTTGAAACACACTACTTGGAAGAGTATTGCCTTTCCTATTTTCTAGCATTGAAGGAGATTTTTTGTTCAAAGAACATGGACTTTGTTCAAACCTGACATTGCTGCAAAGCTATACACTGTTGTGGTCTTGAAAAGAAATAGTTTAAAGGTTAAAAGAAGAAATTCCTTGCCAACTGAGATTTATTATTATGTGTTTTTAAAAATATTGTCTGAAAGCCTGTTGATAGGCTTGTGGCTATGAAAACTGAATAGTTAATATAAACTATACAAATGACTGTATACAGAGTACACTGCTCCAGGACAGATATGTTTTGCATAGTCAGACTTCTGTAGCCCTATTTCAAATTACCCTCTCATTAAAATTTTTGTACTACTGCTCCCTCTTTAACAGCTCTGTGTTATTAAACTGAAAGTCAGTTGGCCACAATAAAGTAGTGAACTTAAAATATGTAGTGGATGTCATGTGTCACCGTCATTAGCTGACAGTCAAAAACCTCTCCTGGCTAAGCCTTTCCTCAGGATAAACTTGGGAGTCTCAAATTCCCCCATCACTACATCTTACAGTTAGAGCTTTCCTGCAAGCAGTGCAGAGGATGACAGATCAGCACGAGAGACTGTGCCAGCTCTTCTCCCCTGAACTCACCGCTCAGATTCACATTTCCTCCTCCTCCTGCCTGGATGAGCACACCTGGGCCAGGGTTTGCTCTTTTCCAAATTGTTCACATTGGCTTCAGTCATTGCCCCACCTGAAATGCATATTTTATGTTGTTTAACTACAGCCTCTCTGTCAGCAAAAGTTTTGGCATTTTGATTGTGCATGAGAACTAAAGAGCCCACCAAGATTTAAAGGACAAAATGTATCAAATTACCTAAGACAATTTCAACAGACTTCAAGCAGAGGTGGTACAAGTTTTCTCTCAAACTAAGCTTTTATAATTATAGCTACCCAGATAAGGATCACAAAGAAAGCCTTCCTGCTGTTTCCATCCTGTGAGGTGTCAGGTTCAACACAGCTCTGGAGCTGCTGCTGTGCCAGTACAGCCCAGTCCTGAAACTTGGAAGCAAGCACTCATGAAATACCTCTTCCCAAAACAAGACCCACTCCTGCAGTTTGCACATACAGATACAATGGACAAATTGTCTAAGAACACATGCAGTTCATCCTGAGTAAAAAAAAAAAACCAAAAACGTTCATCTGTTTTTAAATCAACCTGCCTTGTATAGTTCACAAGCAAAACAATCTCTACTAGCAAGTGTTCTATTAATACAGTTATGTCTGCAGTTGTACCTTTGCTTGCAGAGAGCCTGACTCGAAGAGAACAATAAAAGCCTTCTACAATCCCCATTGTGGGGGGACAGCTCAAATTTGGTTGAACAGTATAGAAGTCGACATTCTTTAGTCATATGAGCCAACATACAAAGCAGACCATATTTTAAAATGCTGCAGAATTTTACAGGCCAAAAATAGAAAGCTGAAGTGATCACATCTGAAATTCTTTATGTTGATGTATGGTCACCTTCCAGCTGACAAACATTTACCACCAATGTCTGCTATGTTGAGAGCTGGCAGATGTAAAAAAACCCAAAAAAAACCCCAAACCCAAGACACAGAAAGTAAGTGTTACACTAGCTCAAAGGTGAAGACTTACAAGAACAAAAATTTAATATATAGTCTTTATTTGCCATTTTACTCCTGAGAAAGATTTCTAGTATGAACAAGTCAGCAGGATTGCTGCACCATGTTATACTTTAAATATATGTATATATATACTATACATGCACTTGTCAACTGGGGAAGAAGTAGGGATTTTTAAATTTTTTATTTTTTAGACAAAGAATAATTTCATTTTAGTACAACAGTCTCTGAAAGATAATGAATGTGTGATTGCTAGTAAAAAGCCTTGGCTCAAGGAACACAGCAAAGATGATCTTATGAAAACAAATGTATACTGAGTCCATAAAAACCACCCCGCTTCTTCTAAACATTAATGCTGTAGCAAAGCTAGATGGCATATATCTTTTTTCTCAAACCTATCTCCCCATAAGTTTGGGGAAAGAAACCCATTGGAAAAAGCATTAACAACCCAGCCAAACGCATAGCTGCATTGTAACAGTAAAGCAACTATTTTAAGAAATGTTACACTTTTTTCCTCCCAAAAGTGTAAATCAAAATGATTTCTGGAGGAACTTGGTCTGTGCTTCCAGGTACTGCATACACAAATACAGTTTAAAAAAAAAAAATAATCCATAGGTCCCTGCCAGACACTAAGTATATGTTGTCAACAGATGGTTTTGAGAAAACCAGACCCAGTCTCTACACGCAGCACTTTAGACACTCAGTACCAGCCTGGGTCCTAATGCATTTTTATCTTTAAAGTATGAAAGCCCTTTGATATGCATTTTGTACACAGGGAAGAGGATGGCTAAATAAGACATTCAAAGCTTCAGCGGTAGTGATCCCACGTTCCACGTTGTCAGCCTGACCTCAGTACCGGGGGAGATTATGGAGAGGTTCATCTTGAGTGTGCTCACCAGGCGCATGGAGGACAATCAGGGGATCAGGCCCAGTCAGCATGGGTTCATGAAAGGCAGGTCTTTCCTAACCAACCTGATTTCCTTCTACGACCAGGTGACCCGCCTGGTAGATGAGGGAAAGGCTGTGGATGTTGTCTACCTGGACTTCAGCAAAGCCTTTGACACAGTCTCCCATAGCATTCTGCTGGAGAAGCTGGCAGTTCATGGCCTAGATGGATGTACTCTTTGCTGGGTTAAAAACTGGCTGGGTGGCCGAGCCCAGAGAGTCGTGGTGAATGGAGCTAAATCCAGTTGGTGGCCGGTCACAAGCGATGTCCCCCAGGGCTCAGTTCTAGGGCCGGTCTTGTTTAATATCTTTATCAATGACCTGGATGAGGGGATTGAGTGTGCCCTCAGTAAATTTGCAGACGACACCAAACTGGGTGGGAGTGTTGATCTGCCTGAGGGGAGGAGGGCTCTGCAGAGGGACCTGGACAGGCTGGATCGATGGGCCGAGGCCAACTGTATGAGGTTCAATAAGGCCAAGTGCCGGGTCCTGCACTTCGGTCACAACAACCCCATGCAGCGCTACAGGCTTGGGGAAGAGTGGCTGGAAAGCTGCCTGGTGGAAAAAGACCTGCAGCTACTGATTGACAGCCAGCTGAATATGAGCCAGCAGTGTGCCCAGGTGGCCAAGAAGGCCAATGGCATCCTGGCCTGTATCAGGAATAGTGTGACCAGCAGGAGTAGGGAAGTGATCGTGCCCCAGAGGAGAGCAACCAAGCTGGTGAGGGGTCTGGAACACAAGTCATACGAGGAATGGCTGAGGGAACTGGGGTTGTTTAGTCTGGAGAAGAGGAGGCTGAGGGGAGACCTGATCGCCCTCTACAACTGCCTGACAGGAGGCTGTAGTGAGGTGGGGGTCGGCCTCTTCTCCCTGGTAACAGATGATAGGACGAGGGGGAATGGCTTGAAGCTGCGCCAGGGCAGGTTTAGGCTAGACATGAGGAAAAACTTCATCACCCGAGAGGGTTGTCAGGCTCTGGAATGGGCTGCCCAGGGAGGTGGTAGAGTCCTCATCCCTGGAGGTATTTAAAAGAAGGGTAGATGAGGTGCTGAGGGACATGGTTTAGTGGCGGGATGGCAGTGCTAGGTTAACGGTTGGACTCGATGATCTTAAAGGTCTTTTCCAGCCGAGGTGATTCTATGATTCCGAGTGGCACCATAACCACCCGGCTGGTCTGCTTTTCCGCATAGGAACACCTCAGCATTGTTGTCACCACAAGTCACCACTAGCACACTTGTCACTACAAACCTCACAGGGCATGATTTCTAACCAGTCAGTTTGAATTAACCTTTCCATTAAAGTTGCAGGTCTAGCATTCACTCATATAAAAACACCCATCCTGATATATATGCTCTGCTGTAAATCTCCTTTAATGAAGACCACCTAGCTCCCTGGTACAGCAATACCAGGAGCAGAGCCCTCAGGCATCTTCAGAGGAAAAGTACTGTAAAATGAGTTTTCCAGAGTGATTCCCATCAAGCAAGACAAAGCGACTGATTAGCCTCTACAGGCAATCAATGAAAACTTGCTTGTGGTAGAAAACTCAAGGCTGCCTGACTTCACTTTGAAACACAAATGTGCACATGTATGCCTGTTATAAGGGGCATGCACATTGATGTTGCTGTTTTCCCAAGCACTTTTGAAGATGCAGTTTGTTTACTCTTTCTATGGAAAGATAAGTTTCTTTAGAGCTCCCTCTATTGTAAAACAGAAGAAAAATATAAATTTTTAATTCTCAGAACAATTTACCCAAGGACTGAACATTTTTATATAGGAGAGGAAAACAAGTTATAAGAAATTTAAAAGTAAGTCTTAAGTTAAATTATCTCAGGAGTTAATAACAACAAGGGAATATGTAATTTCTGTGATAAAAAAAAGAGATATATTTGAATCTCTGGGCATTGGTTCATTTGTTTTTTAATTTTAAGTTTAGAAAACTGCAGTAGGGAAGTCAGAGGCACTTCAGCAGCTGTTCAAACTACCCCCTTTCTATAATTTTTTTTTTTAAAAAAAAAAAAAAAGCTTTTCTCAGTGGCAGACCCTGACCATACTGGGATAAGCTCAGCTTTGGTATTCCGTTCATTTTTTGTGGGTCACAGTAGGGATGAATATGACCCCATGTTCGACATAGGTGGCTAATTCAGGCTAGCAAATTGAGTGAAATGTTAGCAAAGTCCTGAGAACACTACAAGTATGAGCAAAGAGCGTACTGAAGTGGACTGAGTAAGCCAAAACAGAACAACATGACGGAGCCTGAGTTGTGGTAGTAACCGATGTAACAGCTTAAAAGGACCACCTTCTGTACAAAGGCAACAGAACAGAGATATCACCTTGAATGTGAAAATAGCTAGAGCATACCTAGCAGTATAGCATAAACAGTCAACTGGATTGGAAGATATTTACTATATAATATACATTGATACATAATATTTTTAACCTTGGCAATTAAAAAAAAAAAGTATTTTTATGTAGATTTATGCTGTACACCGGGATTGACCATTTTGCTCACTCAAGCCTACCTTCTGTGTCAGTATGTTTAAGTTTTGCAAGCATGTAAGGAAATGCAGTTCAACTGTGCTCAGCTCTCATTTCTCCCTTTGCTCATCAGGTGGGCTTCCCTACCAAGCAGTGTGTTGAACCTATCCCATCCCAAATACTGCCTTCCACCCTTTTTCTCTCCAAAAAAGGTGACCAAGAGCATCACCACCTTTCCTATGAGTGAAACAAAGGGACAGGCACACTTTCGATTTACAGCTGTTAAATTAGAAGCTTCTACTTCCTATCTCTTCCTAGGAGAAAAAAAGTAAAGGCTTTTTCTTCATCCAAAAGCCTTCTAGGACAGCCAAGGTCTGGCAACAGCTCCTACCGCATTCCCCAACCAGGCACACACACACAGACTGAACACCACCATGTACCCACACAAAACTTCAAGTTAGCTATTCCAGCTGAATTTAATGTCTGGTGAACTGTTATAACAGTTATCACCCAGATTTATGAAGGCAAAAGGGGCAACTGGGAGATACTATCACTCACTACTACCTCCTGGTCACAACAAAAAAAAAAAGTGAAGGCATGACAGAAAGCCTGTGTGACGCCAGGGAGCGGCACTGCCACCTCAGTGCTGTACCACCACACACAGGGACATCACACTTAAGATTTGGGTCCTGCTAACATGGTCCTAGAGGGCTGTCTGGTAGGGGTGTTCTCAAGCACACTTCATTACATGGCAGATCACTTTTTCTTTCACCTTCCACTACAAACTCAGGGTTCAACTGTGCCTTAGTCATTCACTGAAACACCACACTGTTCTTTCTCTGATTAGAGACCATTAGCCCACACCCACTCTTGCTCTGGGAAACACCGGGGGCAGAGCCCCAAGAACTGAGGAAACAAAATACCAGGACCACACATGAACTGTCCAAAAGAAAAAGCGAAGCTCAAAATAGAATTAGCCTCTACTTCTCCAAAAAAGATGACTCGAGATTACAGTGACTCTTCGAGCTCCCTGAGCTTCCTGTGGTAGCCCAAGAGGCTGCAAGTGCCCCTCTCAGCAATGGCACCACCCTACACACCAGGGAGAGCAAATAGAAACCTTCGTTGTCCCCATGGGGCCAAATTTGACTGGAAAAGCAGCATTAACATTTCTGGTATCCCCAGGGTAATGCAAGCATGTTTTTAACAGGGAAATCATTAGCATATCAGAGCACGCAGTGCAAATTAACATTCAGGTGCAGCTTGGTTTTAAACAGGAATCCAGTAACATTATATAGCAAGTCACATCTCCAAAACGCACCCCACTTGATTAAGTCATAGGGATATTTACAAGGGTGTAAACAAGCCAGACAAATCTTTACTCTGAAAGCAGCTCATGCATCAGGTTCCACCACTGCTGTGAAAATTTGATGATGCTGCATCACTGCAGCTGATGTATTTCAGTGCACCTCCATAAACTTAGGTGAAAGACACAGGAAATTAGGTGAACGCAAACATTGTAGAGAAGGTTGAGATTTTTTCTCTTTGCCTTGGAAGAGACACAAATAGCTGAAGGCTGGAGGTCAGTGGAGCCCCCCAGCAAGTCTTTGTAATAATAGACAGCAATCTCCAGGTCTGCAGGCGATAAGCTATCATTTTTCAGAAATATTTTCTATACCTCCTGCTGAGCTTTTCTGGCATTCAAGGGACAGATCAATATTTGGTATTTCCACTGCACTTGAGGTGCTATTGTTCTTTGTATCTGAAAACAGTAACAATTCAGATATTTATAAAGGTAGCCAGGGCAGTGTCAGAAGGAATGCAAACTAGAAAGAAACTAAAATATATAAAAACAAGTAAAAAAAACCCCAAACTTCAAACTCAGGTTAGTCTGTAGGGTTCTACCAAATCAAAGAAAGAATATGATATTTCTTGGGCAACACACAGAGCAACTGTCATGTGGCCACAACTAGAAGCCAGTGTTTCCCTTTGTGAAATTATATCTAAAAATTGGAATATTCGAGTGGAGCCAAAACAAAGACCATAAATAAGGGGGTTTTATGTCTTCAGATAGCATTATTAGAATGGTGTTTTTATAATTAAAGAACAAGTGTATTAGAAAGGCTTACATATTTTTCATGTTACAGCTAACAAACGTTGCACACTTCTCTCACTTTTGAATGAATGAAGGCTAAATCAGGTTACATATCTGTGTGCATGAGGTGTGTTTAGGTGGAGTAGAGAGAAGAAGGACCAACCATGCTTATCTGTGAGATCAGAAAATTAAAATAATTGCCAGTTCTGGAGGATTTTTTTCCCCAAAAAAACCCACCACAAAACCAGTCAATTGTTTAATTGTTTCCTTTCTAAAATGTCTGTGTTGCCTGAAGAAATTTCAGTCTCCAAAAGTTAATATTGCCTGTATCTGTTTTGGTCTGTCTTTAACGATTCAGCACCAGGCTGCACCACTCCAGAGTAAGAAGCTGAAAATGGTGATCAGGTATTTCTGTGGTGCAACTCTCCTAATTTAAAGGGAGCATAACCAAACCCTGCTCCTCTCATATACATACCCATGCTAATAACAACAATCAGCCGCTTACTTTACAAATCTCAAGTCCACCTTTGTAATCAGGCCTGTGTCTCAAGAAATCCTATCTCTCTGCTTCTGCCCAGAACCTCTTCCCTTACCTCCTACCTCCTCTGCCCCTGCTGTGCACACCTACCCACACAGCTGAAGCTCGGCAGTCCCTGAACCCAGTACCCTTTCCACCACTCCCAGATAAATTCTCCAGCGAACCACCAGCTTGACTGCAGCTCATTCCATTGAGCCTCCAGCTCCCTATTGCTTTCTGCTATGACTCTAGAAAAGGTTTTTCATTTATTTTTCTGCTTGCTGTGAAAGAAAGCATTTACCCTACTCACCAGCATTAACAAGGCCTATGATTGCCCACATAGCAAACAGCTGTGGCTGCTATCATCCTACGGATATAAAGACAGAATTAAACTAAATGGAAAAAAAATGGGATTCACAAAGTGTCTGTAGGCTGACTGCCCCATCGCCATTCCCTATGTGCCCTCTGCAAGCACTCGAAGTCAGACTCTGGCTGTAGACATACATGGGGTTTTTTTGCTGCTGTACTAGGGAAGGAAAACACCTACCTGCCAGCCTGCTCCAGGCTCTTTGTTATCATACTCCATACTACATTTTGTTCAATTGCTGTTGTCAAAAGCATTTCATTAATGTAAGTCAAAAGCTGCATTGTTGGAAAAAAAAACCTACCAAAAAAAAAAGACAAGCAAGGGGTTCTGTACATACCAGGCCAGTCATCGAACTACGCTATACTGTCTGGGCTTTCTGCAGACAAAAATGACACCAAAAATGTTTCTGTTTCTTTACGAATGTGTAGTTGCTACAGCAACAATGCTATCACCTTGTCAGTCAGCAGCCACCACTCAGCCTCACAGTTTCACATGGCATTGATAACAATCTGGACTTGGCTCTAGTCAGCAGTAGCTTAAGTTGTTTTAGAGATGTAGCAGGACTACATATAAAATATAACCATATATAAAAGGTTACAGGCCTCAGATCTGAGGACTGCAATGAGTATGTAACTGTACAGGTCAGCCTTCAGTCTCAGGATGCACTCTAGCTCAGTCTTCTGTCTCCTAGGCATCCTGTTCATTGTGGTACAGCCAGAATGAGGCTAAAATCTCACTTCTGAAGAGTACAGATAGTTAACAGAGAAGGTAATGTGTCCATTTTTAGATATTGCCCTCATTGCAGCAGTATTGTATCATCTCATCTTTTCTTCTATCTGCTTTCAGCTCTTAAAACATACAGCAGTCTTGCATCATCCCATCCTTTTTTTCCTGTCTACATTCAGCTCTATAGCATAGGGAAACACAAGGGTAAAATGGGGCATAAAGGGATTAAATGGCTTATCAGAGTCTGCAGCAGAGCAGTAACCCGATCTGGTCACGCCACAGGCCCCTAAAGGCTGGGGTCTCCAGGGCTTCCTGGCCTTGACCCTGCACTTGATGCAAGAGCTGCCCTTCTCTACAGTGAGTAAGTGAATAGTCCAGAATAAGTCCCCCCAGTTACGCTCTTGAGGAAACCAGTATTTATTCTCTTGAGGTCTACTGCACATTGAAGGTGATCAACAAACAGATGTGCAGCACAGTATCACTCTGCATTTGTCAGTCCACCGCTCCTCCCTGGGCACTGAGGAGATTCATGTCTTCAGCAGTGTGCTAATTATACACCAACAAGACAGGCTAAGTGACTTGATTGGGGAAAAACACTTCACCTGCCTGTTAGGGACCCTGCAAGCAGCCTGAGCCAAAGAAACACAGTGCATTACCAGTGCTCAGTAACCAGCAGTGAAATAGCTGGTTCAAGCTATCCCAGGCACCAAGCAGAAGTGGTTGGGGTCTCACCAAGCAAAGGCAGGCACAGCACTTGCACTAGACTGGTTCTCTTGGCCTTATCCCATTTGAGAGGCCATGGAGATGGGTCAGCCTCAGAGACAGCAGGCCTTCACACTCATACTACTGTTTGGATGGGGGACAGAGACTGAACCCCTCTAAGAAGCAACAGATTTGGTAATGCAGCTGGTAACAAGCAGGAAGATCTTCACAAGGGTGAAAAGCAAAAAGGTAAACCAACTTCCAGCAATGATGCAGCTGCAGCAGTAACAGCCACTGCCACTAACCCGACTGGAGTTCAGTCCTTTTAGCTGCTCCCCTGATGGGTCTACAAACATAATTGTAAGTGGAGACTCATAATTAATTGACTGCATTTTTTAATGGCATCACACAAGGTTAGTTCTTGACACTGAGCTGTTTATAGTATCTTTACCTATAAACTGGAAAAAATGTAAATTGTTTGGATATTAAATCCACAGGTGACATATCTGTTTGAGAATGGTAAATGGAGCAGTGCTCTGAGAAAAAGCAATTGCTTGGTAAGCTCGCTGCGTACACTGCAAGTAGTCAGACATAAGTCTATGCATTTGGCCTGAAAACTGCAGACCATAACTCCCTCCATGATGGGGTGGTCTGCAGGAGAAGCAGGAATCAACCTTACCACCACATGAAATATTAAGGCCCAAAGGACTTACTCAATCCCCAGGTCACTAAGTGGGAACACTGGATAAAAGCAGATATGATACATTCCCGCTGCATGTTCTGGTGGTGTAAACCCTGAAAAAAAATACCATGGTCCTGATATCCTTAAAGATCAAAATAATTTTTTTTTTTTTTAAAAAAAAAAGAGATTCAGAAAAGAATTCTGAGACAATGTCAAGTACCAATACAAGGGACCAAGTGAGAGGCTGAGGGAGGCTGTCTGCTTAGTTTATTCTTGTCCAATTTGAACGTGCTGTTTTAATCTTAAGGAGATTATTGCACCACATTTGTGCTGTACTCCTGTTTTCCAGAATAGCCTAGGAAACTGTATATATTTCTCCCTTTTACATATAACTTGACTTTTTAGGACTCATGGTGGAAGAGGGAAAATTGATGCCTTTTGCCTGAAGTAGCAAACGTTATGTACAGCCAGGGTATTCACGCTCTTTATGGTATTAAGCATCTTTGATGCACAGGGTTAGGCAAAATCAGGAAAGCTTTTAATTCAGATCTGATTGTTAAGGAACATGACAGTAATTGTTTTGTCTTCTTGTGTACTGTAGTGCGTAGTTTGCTTTCCAGATAATCTGGGAATGTCACTTAACAAGTTCCATGTTAATGTGAGGATCTAAGAACAGGTTGAAGCTCTTACTTGCTCGAGCTCTCTTCCAGTGGGACATGGCAGTTTGCTGCTTTTGATCTTATTACGTAAGATTAATAGTTGTAAATTTGCTATAGGGTGTGTTTTGCAACCTGCAGTTTGTAGAAGCATGTAGAGTGGGTGTTGTGGAGACCATTCTGGACCTTCCAGGCACAACTACGACACAGTGGCAGCAGGCAAAGCTTGATGAAAAGGTGATTCCTTCTAATCTTATGGTCCTACCTACATGAGGAGAACAGAATTGCAATGTTCACTGCAACAGCAAGGTCTCTGGAGGTTTTGAGCAAGCTGTCTAATTTCACCCCTATTGTTTCTGCATCCCTTCAGGTCAGGAGAAAAAAAAAAAGAGCTCCTTTACTCCACAACAGAGAGTGGGATCAGCTGACACTAGTAAAGCTCCTGAAGATGGCATATGTTGGGTAATGAAGTTACAGGCAAAGAATTTGATTCTCGTAAAGGGAGTTCCCTTTGCAGTGCTGTGAGAAACACAAAGAAATCCTGTTTTGACTGGTTAATTGAGCAAACATTCCATCCTGCCCTAAAATATGCCTGCTATGCTTTTTCAGATTTTTTTTTTTGGAAGTGTATCTCCCCTTAGCATGTTCATGTCTCCACCAGTCTGAAGAACAACTGTCTGTTCCAGCCCCTGGGGCTCACCTGCCGCTCCCCCACTCCTGTCAGGTTGGATTTCTTTAAAGAACATGTCAGTTGCAGCAAATCATTTCATGCACTGGGAAAGGGAAGACTTTTATATTAACCACCAGATCGATTGTGCTGTCTACACCCCCACCAAAATTCTACCTCCCTTGACTGTTCTCTGCAATGCCACTTATGGCACCCTGTCAGCCCTGCCTTTGCTTGCCCACCTCTCCCAGAAACGCTGGCTGAGCACTTTTCTACTGGGTGCTGCTTGAGCTGTGCTGGACTGCCCTCTTCTCCATACAAACAGAAGTCTCTCCCATCACTGGCAAAACTCCTCAGAAGTCTTCCCTTATCTCTGACACTCTGATTTCTCCCCTTCTCCTCACTGTGCTTTTCCATTATACACAAGCCCCCCTTCTCACCAGCTCCCTGGCCTGACCCCTCAGCCTGCTGTCCCCATGCTGTGCCACCCCATGCCTGCAATCCCAGCACCCTCCCCACAGCACTATATCCCAATAGACATGCCAGGCCTGGGCCATGTAGCAGAGCTCTGTTTTCTGTACTGTACTCTTGACATGTTTTCAGCCTGATGCAAAGCTCATTCAACCAACATAAAGAACTGCTTTGGCTTTAATGGATTTCATTATGTCTCCACAGCAGCACAGAAATAACAAGTGTTGTGTAGAGATACCCAAGACAGCTTTAAACTATTTAGGTTGGATCCCAATAACCATCTAATCATAGAAACAGGGAGCTCACTACCAGGTAATTTAGCCTAATGAGACTGTAAGCTTGTCAAAGGAGAAAGCCTGTGTTTGCTTTAGTCCAGTTCCAATTTAACATCATATGTCCATTGCCTTTTAAGAAACACCTACTACTATTTAAAATCAAAGCAGCACATGTCAAAATAATCTTTCTTAGTAACACAGCTATACAGAGCAACTGTCTAAAACATTCAATGTCTTGTGGTCAGTTTTGTCTTCTTTCATCTGCCTTCTGCACACTAAACAAACATTACATGTACCTATGAAAGCAATGTTTCACAAAAAGACAGGAAATGCAGAGTACAAGACAATATGTGACTTATCTCTTAACTTATTAGGGGGGGAAGAAAAGCAACAAATCCTTTGTTCCATAGTACACATGGAGACAGCTATGTCTTTCCTTGTAAAAAAAAGTAAATGTTGGTGAGGATTATTTTATCCCTTCAAAATGCAAAAACAACATACAGGACTCCACAGACAGAAGCATAGGTTTTCCCTTGGAAACCAGAGATAATCACACCTGCAGTCTTCAGACACAGGAAACCCCCTAAATTCCATGTAAGAAAAGCACATTGCATGGACAAATACAGGGTTTCCTATATTTCAGCATGTACTCCAAATTCCAGTTATGCAAAAACTACAGCGTAGGTTTCACTTCAAAACGTTATTTTCTATATTACATTTGTGTATAATTTTCTGATTTTCCCCCATTCTGATTTAAGGAAAACTTTGATTCTAAGTCCATACACAAGTATCATTGTCACATTCATTGTCTGAAACAAGCACCCACATTTCTGAAAGGAGATGCCTGACTACTTCTAGTGCTTTGCATTCAGCAGCCACCGCTGAAGCCAAAGGTATCTCCATATTCTTGAAAACCAGCCAATATAAGCAGCAGCCTAAAGATGGATTTGAGAGTCTAACTTTGGGTTTCCAGCTTCGAAAGATGTGATTTGACTTTACTAAGTACTCCTTATACTAGATACCATGTGTTCATCACAAATGGCTTAATTCCTGAAAGCAAAGCAGAAGAGGAGGGTGCAACATTAGAGGAATATATATGACCATCTTCCATATGATATTGCTAGGCCTGAGATTAGCAGCTGTCCCTGCAAAAATCAGCTCTCTTCTGAAATAGCAGGCTGCGGGCAGAAGCAGACACAAGTGTCGTGTGCTGGCAGAAGCTGGCAAGCTCTGGGCTTGTGTTGTGTTGCTTGATTTTGTTACCCCAAACCCTTCAGTGCCTTCCCAAAATTGCTTCCTTTCCTTCAATGCAAAGTCAAGGGAAAGCTCTAAACTGACAATATTTGTGAATTTACTATGAACTTTAGGAAGAGAAAGTTAAGCCTCTAGCTAGGCTGTAAACAAGTTCGCTCTTGTCCCCCCAAAAACCAAAGTGGAGCTTGTAAGCAACTACTAGTTAAGACAGCGTCCTTTGGAATTCCTCCCTTTCCTCAAGGTGAGACCTGTCACAGGTTGCTGGTGGTTTTAGAGTTCCTGCTCCTCATCGACTACAGCCTCTCTGATTGATAAGACCCAAAACTTAGGAAAAGGACAAAATAGGATGTACTGAAGAAATGTCTGCTAGACTCCAAACGTTTCTCCAGACTTGTGCTTCTCCATTCTCACCACTCCACAGAAAACAAGTCCTGTGAAGGACCACAGCCAGCCTGGGACAGGGGCTATATGACCAACACTAAGTCAGCAGGACCTTACAGACACTGCCACCTCCACAGCGTGCCCCACCAGATTTGTCACACACTGACACAAGTCAGGGAGGGGAAGGTTTCCCAAATGGCAGAGGCCAAATTCAGAGGCACTCAGCCTGTCCCCCTCGCATCTCCTCAGAGCAGTTTGTGGTAGTCTTGTCAATCCAAATGCATTTAATGCTAACACCAGGAGTACAATGAAGAGAAACGTCCCACTCATTTGTAGGATATGCACTATTTACTCCAATACTTCTAGTCTTCCTGAGCAAATACCTCCACTGTAACTTTAGGTTTTTTACTGTGTTTTGAATATTCTTCTGTCTCTTTTCTGGTACAAGTGACAGATAACAGATCCAAAGTCATGAAAACACAGGTTAAGTAAGAAAGAAAAAAGGAACAGTGGGATGATTAACTATAAAACCCCTTTTTTTTTCCCTCAAGTTGAAAATAGTAAGGTTTTATTTAAAATTTTCTGGAAAAAAATTGTTCAAATATTTCAGCAAGCTTATCCTAAAGAGTGAAATCCTGTATTTTGTCAGAGCTGTACACATCTTGACAAAATTGAGACTGCTGCATCTATTTTTCAAATCCCATACACCAGACACTTATGTATTCTTAAAATACAGAAATATATGCTAAAAAGATTAAATCACTTGTTTTCTATAATCCTGAATCATTCTCAAGGGTTTTATTAAAGTTAATGATTATCTGTCTCCATAATTAACATATTAGGTAATGTGCCTCATTTTACCTAGCGTTAATATTTCACTTTTGAGGGAGAAGTGCAAGAATGACAAAACATAACTCTGATTTGCTAAGGGAATTGTTGTTTTTCCCTAGTCACACAAATGTAAGGTATTAGAGATCAGTTTAAATTAGCAAATGGCAATTGCATCAAATACAGCTAGTAAGAAACTTAAGTAAATACATATAAGGAAAAAAAATTATATATTTTTTTTAAAAGGGAAAATAAAAATATCTCCTATGGGGAGATGAACTGTATTTTTTCTTAGAGTCAAAATGCAGTCAGTTGGCTAGTGGGCAAGGCAAGGTATATTATAGATCTGACAGATTCTGAAAAATGTATTTCCTACTCCAAGTGAATCCTAGCAAATACAGTCCTTGACCATGGCACTGATTTGCCCAATAAAACTATTACACACAAAGAAATGCATCTAAATTAGTGGAGACTACACCAACCCAAAATATCTTTATGGGTGAGATTGCAGGATCAAGTACATGCAAGCCAAGTTTTAGTGTTATTAATGTTGGTGGGTTTGCTACAATGACAGGCTTAGTAAATTAGATTAAGTTACATAGCACAGCTTGACAAGAAATGTAATTGGGAAGGACAGAAATTGCATGCGTTTAATAGTTTGCTTCTGTAGAAATAGAAAATCTGCTTCAAAACAGAGACTATGAGTCATCTTCATTGCCAGCATTAAAACAGTAATATCTATTGTCCCTGTAAACCTTCATTTATACCAGTGACATTACTGCACTGTTTTGAGTCTAGAGATAATACCAGGGCTTAAATATACTTTAAACTGTATCAACACTTGAAGGGAGAGAAACACCTGATTGAGAGAGAAAAGGCAAGATGATGAAAGCAGCAATTGCACAGTATGCCTCCAGACTGAGTTCAGACCTTGGTGAAAAAATAAAATACAGCCAATCCTCCCGAAATGTATTGACACAGTGGGTCTTCCCTACCTCTGGCTTGCAATTTTGCTCATTACCTGGAATTGTGTCAGCCTCTATAAACTTATAACCTTAATTTTGGTATAACATAAGGTGCTTTACAGCTGAATGATCACCATGGCTGCAACACAAGATCATGGCTTCCCCACTGCCTCTCCCGCAGTGGCTGCGTGGCACCTGCACACAGGATCCAGCGCAGCTGCACTCTATTCTCCAGCAACCTTAAGTACTCCCAAAGCTCCAGTAAACACCAGGGCTCCTGCTGCAATGCAGGGCTGTCCAGTGCCTGCCGTGCCCATCCACACTTTCCCAGTGTTGGGGGTGGAAGTTGCCTCCCCACTACCCTGGTAAAGGTTGCCGATGTTTGGAAATAAGATACTCTTGTCTTCTTTCTCATCCTCTGCCCATCTCAAATGAATGCTACAGATCAACATTGAGAACAATCCTGAACTCTCTGAGCAACATATGGACCAGATGACCCAGAACATAACACTGAAATTTGACACTTGCAAGTTGAAAGCTGAAATACTTCTTTTACATTTTAAAATATTCATACCAACTTCAAAATTACAATTTTTTCAGGTTGATATTCCCAAACACATTTTTCAGAATTTGTTGAAATTCTGTAAAAAAGATTCCAGAATTTTTACTTTCTACCCCGATGTGATTTGAGGTTGCAACCTCTTTACAGTTTTGTCCTTCTGTATCTATTATCCTCTACATACTGGCTTGTTTCACAGACTCACCCATCAAAAGTAGGATGAAACCACTTTGTATTTGAGGAGGAGTTTTCTAGTGGGCACCCCTAGATTTTGCAGGAAGGAGTAATGGTACTCAATTGTTCTTTGAGTCCTGAAAGACCCAATGTTTGATCTTCGTGCTACGAAACATTTTGCTTCGGGAAAGTCCATCTTCTTGAAATTATATAGAAATGTATCTGGTTTCTAGAGTCAGGAGATTCAATGGGTTTTTTTCTTAAATCATTCAAGATAAATCAAATTCAAGATCAAATAATCATATCCTTTCTTTCCTAAATTCCCCTTGCATTACTTTCTGGCCCAACACTGTTTCAGTCCTAGGCACCGTGATACAATGTTAAACGAAGGCTACATTATTGCTGTACTTAGTTAATTTTAAATGCCTCTCAGCTTTTTTCCCCACAAACTACCATGGGTGACAAATTCACCTTCAAACTGAAGCCAGTAACACCACCTTATCACCCAGTCATTTCTTCAGTTTCTTATGTCATTTGGGCCAAAGATTGTAATTTACTATGATGAAGATTTTTTTAATAACTAGAGATAGCAGGTGCTGAATGTGGTTATTGTAGAGTAAATACTCAACAATTTCAGAAGTCATTCCAAAACTTATATAGAGACATTACAGGTGTACCACTGGTTGAGGCACACCTAAGACAATGCTTTGGTGCGCTGCCACAAGCTACATGTTAAACCTTAAGCTTTGTTAAGTCCTGCTTTCCTTGAAAACCCTCTAGATTCTCAGATCTGAAATTTCTTGTTAGTGTTCAAAATTTCCTTCCAACTAAGGGAGTGAGGAAGGCCTCAGATGGCCAGAGGGAGCCTGGCACTGCAGGACAGGATTTAACAACCAGCATTACCACTGAGTGGGCACCAGCTGCTCCACCTGCAGCTCCCCTCAGTCCTGGGATCTCTATCCACACAGGATAACCTAGCATTGCCCTTTGTTGATATATTAATCAACAAGCACACTGCTGTATCTGCATTTCAATCATAATTATTTGTTCTTGGTGTGCTACCACTGCAGCCCCACATCCAATGAACCACAAAAAGACCCAATAAAGATTCAAGCACAGGATAAATCAAACCTCCCAAAGTTATTCAGTCTCAGCTTGACGCTCCCTGTCATTTTTCAACCTTTTCTTAATGCCTTCTACTTTATATTAAACCACTTAGCATTTCAGAACTCAAAAAAATCCCTAGCTATCCTTCAAGACTCTTCGTTTTATAAATATATTAAGGACACTATTAACATGCTTTGGTTCAAAAGGAAACGAGTGCCCTATTAAATTTAAAACCACATGAAACCTAAAGGGAAGAAAAAGAGTCCAAAGTAAAGCATCTGGGACTAGACTGCAAAGCTATTTAGGTACCAGGCTCCTGCTGATTTAGGAACCAACATACCTTGTAGACTAAAGCTGATTTATGATTCCCTCAGGGAATTCTGCATTTCATCACTGAATTTTCTGTTACCATAACACTTTGTCAACATCCTCATTCCCCTCTTTGCACCTCTCCCTGAATTGTTAATCTTCATTCTGCAAAGCCCATTAAAGGACTCTCTTTTTCTTCAATTTCCTTTCATACTGTTTGACTGCTTTGAGTACCTTGAATTTCTGCTACATCCCAGTCCTATCAGACTCCTGCAATACCTGTAGGTTTATGGTGTTGTATATATTAAAAGATTACACAAATTTAAATCAATTTACAGCTCCAGATTTTCCTATTTTGACCTGGCCTATTTTCCTGCACTTCTATAATCCAGGAATCTCAGCCCAGCTGGACTCATTAGTATCCTCACAACTTCAGCAGGATTTAGAGACTTCTGTCCACTATTGAGATCCCCCAAATCTTTATTTTTCTGCTACCCAATCACTACTCATTTTTCCAGTCAGCATCTGCCTTTCTCCAATGACTGCATTTTATTGTAGAAGCAGCAGCTGCATGCAATGTCTAAAGTTTAGGCAAAAATCCAGTGTTTTAACTAGACAGATACATCTCAAAAAGAATTACCTGTCACTTCTACATCTGAAAGCATATTTCTCAACTGAAGCCAAGTCTAACAAGGGAGACAACAGGGACTAAGTGGTTACAGAGGTAGATGTCTCTAGGAGATGTGCTGTTACAGTGGCCACACAAAAGCACTCTGAGTATTTGAGGAGCCTTAAGTCTTCTGTCTGAGTGCTGCATATTTCTGACTTAGAAGTAGTTTTAATTAGAGCCTACCAATCAAGAAAAGTAACAGACTGGCAGCCCAGGAGGCTCCATGGAATGTGACCAAATACAGAAAATGAGACCATGTTCAAAATCAAACCAGGTCATCCTCTCATATGCCATTCTCAGCTGTTGGCCTCATAGCACTGCACCCCTAGGGTCATCTCTCCTGAAACTGAACCCTGATTGCATCATGAAGTGACCCTGGCTGCATCCAGAACAGCAGTTCTTCTATGTGTACAAGCAGCAAACAACAGTGCAGTATGTGAAGTTTTGGCTTAGAGCCATGTGCACCAGGAGAGAGCAGCTCTGCTCAGCCACAGCACAGGTAATGAAGAGGAACACTTTTTCCCACTGGTGCATGTTAGTCAAACCCAGTGCTACTTCTAACATCCCTTTAAGACTCACAAAATTTCCTCAGTTTCCTAAATTCTCTTCCCACTTGTTTTACTTTGCCACATTACTTTTAGGTAACTTTATTTTACTGAATACTTTCATTTGGCTTTGTAGAGTGATTGCTCATTTACATAACTGACTGCAAGACAAAAAAACAAAATATAATAAAATACATTTCTCTAAATATTTCAATGAAGTATGATTGTTATCTGCATTATAGCAACAAGCAAGGGGCTGAACACAGCTTTCTGTTAAGCCCATATCAAAATAGCAGGTTTTGGTTTAACATGACTGGATAAAAAAAAAAGCCAATTGCTTGCACCACATCAAATAACATATCTAACCACTGGAGTGCTACTCCACATTAGGGCGGCAGAAATCCCCAGTGCTGAAGCAGGAACTGTATATGTACTTGTGTAGAGCAGAAAGCTAATGCTACTAGCCCTTTTGTTTGTGAAACAAAACAAGTGTTGCTTCTTTGGGCCCAATCCTGCACCTTTGTCTGAAAACATCCTTTCAGGCAGAGGAGGTTTCCTGCTAATGGAGACAAAGTCACACAAACCTGTCAAGCATTTGCTTTTCTTCACCTGTGAAGATACACGGGGAGATCAAGCTCTGTGCAACTACAAAATTACCTATCATACAGTAAAGAAATAGGCTTGATTAGCTTCTAGGTCATTTCCTATTAGAAGAAGGAGGCATTGAGTAAAGCACCTTACTTCTGATACACATATGCCAAAGACTACCATGCATCCACCACAACCTACATGCCAAAGATTGCAAGGAGGCCTGTTCCAGTTAGTGCTGTCGCTCCCATCTCTCAGGGAAATAAACTCTATCCAATTAGCAGCTCTATACCAATAAAACTGCAACCAAACTGAAGGGCATATATTAATTTCATTGGTTTCTCGTTTAATTATAGCGGTACAACCTGGGAGCACACGAGGCTTCAGTGCATATAAAGAAAACGCATTTCCTCTTAAGACAGTGGGGTAAGATTTAATGCCCTTTAAGTCAGCAAAATGACACTGGGGGTGATTGAGGCCCAGTGCCTCTGATAATGAATATTCCTGTAGCTGAATCCCCTTGCAGGCCAATTAATTACCTCCATACCCTGCTGGTGCATTCCAAATTTTATTTTTATTTCAAAATCAAAGCTAAATAACTAGAAAAATCATGTGGCTGAGCCAAACTGTGACTTTATGGGTTTTAATTTTTGAGATTAAAGCGAAGTACAAAGACACACCCAGTCAGCAAAGTCTGGAGACAATAAGATGTAAAGCAATCCTCCTTCTGACCTCACATTAACACAGAAATCACCCTACAGCATGCAAGTGTCAGCCAACAACGGCACCTACTTATTTCCTGTCAGCTTGTCCCTTTGATCTAACCTGATCCTTCTTCACTTTATTAAAAACGTTCTAATCTTTTGTCTTTGATCTCCCTGTAGGATTCTTCAAAGAGCTTCAAATTAGCAAACATGCAAACAACAAAAAACCCTACTCTGTATCTGTATCTGCAAGAAACAATGATGCAGGGAGCAGTTTCCTTCCTCAACACACAAGTTTAATGAGGGGCAGCATTTTAAAGCCAAAAGATGCCATACTTATCTGTTGTTTATTGGCATTAGGGTGGATGACAAGAGTCCAAGCTTTTTTACTGGGGGGTGGTTTGCTCTGAAGGTGCAACAAGGCAGCCCAGCAGGGGTAGCAAAAAAGCCATGTGCATACTTCATTCAGCATGCCAGATGAAAGGATTATGTCACATTCAAGAGCAACAAAGAGCTCTGTTTAAGTTTGTACCAGGCTGGGACTGTGGGGCAGCCGTTAAAGACCACCAAGGTTTTAAATAAAACCGGACACTTTTAAGTTTCCTCTAGCTCTCCTTGCGGTAAATGCACCCAATATGAAGGGAATGTCAGTATCTCCCAGGAGGAAGATCTCTAAGGCTTTAGAGAGGAAAACAAGTTTCATCTCTTTTTATATATGCAAGCCCCACATGTATATTTTAAATACATATCTATATATACATATATTTTGTTTTATCAAATTTAAGGACATCACCATATTAATTTTGTTCCAGCTTAGACTTACTCAACAGCAACATGTTTTTAGCAAGAAAGAGCATTGGTCTAGGACCTTTTCTACCACATTCAAACATCATTACTCTAAAACTCTAACTTAGACCCAAAGGTACACATTCCAAATAAAATTGGTGCTCTCTGTTGTTGAATATTGCTCACCTCTGAAGAGAGTTATGAAGCCAGGTTAGACTGACTCTATAAGCTACACTGTAAGTTCTCTGCACATGCATCTACCTTAGTGCAGACATTTGTTTTTAACTCTCAAGTCTATGGAGGAGTATAGCTGTAGCCAGGCTGAAATAGTCCAAAATATCTTTGCCAAATAATACAGGTCACCAGAATCCCCTCATGACTGCAGTTAATAATCCAAGGCCCAGACCAACGTCTACTGAAGTCAATGAGACATTTTTACTGGCCCATGAAACCCTAGTTATGAACTATAAGGCAACGAGCCTTCTCAGTAAAATCACAATCCTGCAGAAATATAACTAAGCAGGATTTGACCCAAGCTGGTACACATCTACCATGGTCAGTAGTCCTTATACCAGGCTCCACACTTCTAAGATTAGAATGGATGAAGTACCCATACCCTTTCTTTTGTCACTTGTCATCCTAAAATCTACTATGATTACAGGTAGCAGGTATATATCCTGAGAATTAAACATGACTTAGACAATAGACCATTATAACTCTTCCAACTCAAAATTATGTAGCTGATGTTAAAAGGCTATTGAAGATCAACACTGATAATTATTTATGGAGAACTCCAGCGAGGCTCCAGATGATGCCTTCTTGTAATACTGGTTTTCTTAAGTGGTTCAGGAAACACTGCTGCTAGAACACAGGCTATCCAGCCACGAAGCTAAGCCAACAGCCTTTTTGTTGTCTATGTTAATGTCTATAATGGATTTGGGAGAATAAAGTAAAGATTAAAAAGACTTATTAGATAATGTATCAAGAGCAAAAAAGCAAAACTATGCAGAGATTTGTCTGTATAGTTAAAAAAATGGTATGGATGTAAACGCATTGCTTGAAAAGCCTGGAGAGACAGTCCAAAAGTGAGCAGCTCTGCTAGCACAGCACTTTAGTTAATATAGGAGTCCCCGCATAAAGTGTAAGAATAAATTAGACCAACTGTACATTGAAATCTTAATGAAGAGTCATACTCAGGGTTTGAACTTGTCAAACTCATTAACTGCTTAGACATTGGTTACCCACTTTACTGACTGCTAAAGACAAAAGTGGTGGTTTTTATTAGTCCAAAACCACATAGGAATATTAAACAAAAAACTATCAGAATTGTCACTTTTTTTTTTTACAGTCACTAGCACTCAAAAATCTATCCAATGACAAACGATAAGCTATGCTTTTATCCTGCGTGAGAGGGATTTTTCTACCAGATATTGTCCCTTATGGCTGTTGTTAATGATGAAAGGCAGAGCTCAGCCTTTCTAGGAATCGCTGTATACTTGAGAGTGCTCCAGATGTGTGGTTCCAGGCCAGCTTCTTAGCAGGCTTCTTAACATCTAGCTCTTACCTCAGCTGAATCCACCATGCAGCCTGCTTCCAGACTCTGCAAGGAGTATCCATTCCCCAGCTCCTTTCATTTCTCACAGCCTGGGACAGCCCCATTCAGCAGGGACTGAACAGCCATGCTAGGCGTCTTCTCCACATGGGACTCATTGGTCCACAAGTCTGGGCTCAAGATATTTCCTTAGAGGAAACATTACGTAAATCTCAAAAAATACCGTTTAGAGAGATACTCAGGAATGTGTCTATTTGTGAAACCATCAAGTAAAATCCAATACTGTGACTGACAACCTGACTACAAATACTTTTGAGAGTATGCTTTTTGAAATTCCAAGTGTATTCAGCAGCTTTGGGAACTGTTGTTTTGGTTTTTGAGAACCTCAGTTTCCTATTTTTCTTCTGTCAGAAAACCCAAAATCAGAGAGAATACAGAAAGGGAAAACTGAGGGAGAAAGAGCACAGAAAGGAAAAACTGAGGGCACAATAAGTCAGCTGGACATTACCAGCCTTCTGGAAATGTTTAGCTCTGGGATTATTTTTTTATCTTATCTATTTTGACAATCCTCATGTGCCACAAAACTAACAAAAACTTGAAAAGCCTCTATCAAAGAAGGTAGCACAACACAGTTACTAGCATTCAAGTTTGGCTGAGGCAGCAGCTAGAATGCGTGCTCTTCTCTGCTGAATTTCCATTAATAATCCAAGTTGCTTAACACTTAACTCTGGAAGCCAAACTGCTTTCTATTTGTCATGCTCTGTAGTCCCTAAAATACTGTTATTAACATAGCCTAAAAGCCATTTCACTTTTACCTAAGAGTTGACAAGATGCACACCCTGTCAACATCCTGCTGAAACTTCACAAAACCAGATTTATGCAAAACTAATGCTCTAGACTTCACTACTCTATTGTACGCTGTACTTATCTCAAAAATCCCTTTCTTTTTAGCAGAAGACAACAGCAGAAATTGCCAAAGAATATTTTAAGATCATCTAAATACAAGCACTTTGCCTGGAAGAATGTAAAGATAAAAATGAATGAATGAGGTAAAACTATCTTCTTGTTACTTCACTAATCAATATAGACTCGTAGCTTGGCTGCTTCAGCACTGACGCTGCAGATCTGCAAGTGCTTTTTGCTCCTCCAGAACACCACCAGGTTCAATTGAAGGTCATGGTGTGGCTTGGGAAATATCTCATCTTCTCCTCCTTCAAGCAGTCTAAGCTCAAACCGTTACCATCCTTGAGCCTGCAGGAATTCTGCGTACATTACTGGACAGACAGAACAACCCCAGCAGATCAGATCACTGAACTGGACCAAAGGACATAACTTACTATTTCTGCCAAATTCTCTTTAAGCAAAAGAACCAGAAAACATCTTCACCACACTCATAGCTCTGAGAGACAGTCTTTTTAGATCAATTAAGATGCAAATGTATTCCTTTAATATCATACCCACACAGTCTATATTAAGTGCACACCCAGTGGGAATACAATATGAATTTCATGTAATTTTCTTAAAATATTATAATTTTCCCTTAAATACAGTAACTACCTTCTCAATATCTCTTAAAATATATTCATAGCTGAATTTTGACTTTGAAAAATTATGATTATATAGTCAAATTAGCATTGCAAGTGTAAACATGGTATTTTATATGCATATATCAACTTAACTACTTACACTGACTGAAGCATCCCCACACTGTATTTCCTCAGAAGCCTTCAAGAGGAATGAACTGGGCTGAGGATCAGAGATCTTGTTCCAGCTCACAGGTCTGACAAATTTTTCCTTACTTTAGGCATGTTACTACCTTTCATTCTCTCTTGTAGTACGACAATACAGTTTCATCAGGGAGCTCAGCCATGCCTATTGCACTTTCCCAATTAGAATTTACTAGGTTGGACCTTCTCGCTACTAGAGCACTATTTATGAAAACACCCATTTCATCCTGGCTTGATATTATACAGAAGGATTTAAACTGATCCACTGGAGCTCAAGTGCCAGAAACTGACTCACAAACTTCTTGTGCTTTTTATTGAACAGGATGTATGCCATGGCTGAAGGTAGGAAGAGCAGTACCAGGTCAGCCCAAGGACCTAGCTGGGTCACTCTCCACCTCCAACGTGGCTGTAAGGACATACCCAGGGCATAGCGAGACTTGGGCAGGCATGAGGTTAGTTTCTTGGCTCTTAGCCTCTAACTCTCATCACTGACAGCGACTTCCTGAGCCTTATGCGGTTCTTATGCCATCCCATCTTCAAAATGTAGCCACAGTCCATTCCCTCGCATGTTATTCGTGACCTCTCCAATCATGCCCTCTTCAACCACTGCAGGGAAAAAAAAATAAATCTCCTTTTAAAGCTTCTTTACTAATTTTATCCTGTGTTAGACCAGAAACATGGGCAGTTATGCCACGGAGCAGTCGTTTGCACACTCTGTAAATTCTAAGGTAATAATTTTCGCATCCGGGTTGATGCCCCAGGAAGCAGCTGCTAAGTCCCGCTTCACTTACCCTGCTAATTTCACCATCAATCAGCAAACAACGTCCCCACCTAAGAGGCAGTCCCGAGAGCTCTGACACGTGCAAGGACTCGCTGGAGCGAGGGAGGACCTGCAAAAACCGAGCCCCGGGGGCACCTCCGGGGAGGCCGGAGCCCGCCCGCCCCTCACCTCACCCTTGCCCGGGTGCCCGCCGCCAGGGGGCGACCCGCCCGCACGCGCCGCTGCCCTCCCCGCGGCGGGAAGCGGCCTTTGCTGAGAAGTTAAGCACCCAGAGCCATTGGTATCAAGAGAGCAAACGGCCATCCAGAGCCTGTTGTTTTTTCAACCGATGGAAAGGGTGAAGTGTTTCCGAAAGGAACATTTTTTTCTTCAAGTTTTTCTATTTTTTTTTTTAAAGCCTCGAGGACTGGGTCCAGAAACCCCACTGGAGGAGTATTGTTTCCTTACACAGAAGCAGCATCTTGATCTTTCTGTGGTGCTGTCCTGCTTTGTGCTTTGAGTTAAAGGGTGGTAGCAAAACCAGCTGATGCATTATCAGCAGGTGTGTTATATTTCACATCAGTAAACACTGCAATACCCAGGTCAGAGAATACACATTGCTACCTTTCTTCTGCAAGAAAAGTTGCTGGGGTCTAATTTCCAAGCACAGTCAAAAAATGAAACAATAGCACTGAGACAAACCAATGGGCTTTACCATTCAAATCATGACAGGCATCTACACAAAGATCTCCCACTTCACACCTGCCTCTACAGAAAGATGAAGTTGTGCTTTAGCACACGCCTTTACACAGCTGGATGAAATGTTTAAAACCTCATATGAAAATATGATGCCTCCCTCTAGTGGGTTCTTTCTGTGACCATGTTTTATATGGAAAAATTGCTTTATAAAGCTGATCAAAAGCAAAGCATCCAAGCACTACATATACACTTAGTCTGAGTTTAACAACTCAAATCCATGCATCCAGATTGTCAAACACCATGGAGTTGCTAGTGTGCCACCATCATCAAGATCAAACTTTTGTTCCTGCCACTGAATCTGTGCAGCAAATGTGCATTAAGAGTTACAAGCTCAGACTTTGAAGCCACAGTAGCATTTGTCACAAGGGGTTCAGGGTATGAGAACCACAGTTAACATCTCATTTCTCCTTTCAAAGCTTGTCTTACCTTTATTAAAGGTGTTACAGAACAATAGCCACAGCATGCCAGTCTGCTAGCAGAGAGGGGTTAACAGTGATAGAGAATGAAAGAGGATGCAAGCAACTTACTTACAAATATTTAAGTTCTCTTTTTTTTGTTGAAACAGTGATGCTGATTTAAGAAGAGTGAGAGAAACTACCTCTGGAGGATCCCAAAAATACATTACTTCTGCAAGTGATCCCAAGCTTATGCTTCACAAACTCCTGAAAACTGTTCGGAAAAATTAAGATACCACTGTCACTCCAGGAACTTTCTTCCTTTTTGGATAGCTGTCCACACAGGGCTTCCATAGCATATGGAGAAACCAAGAGATCTTTTACCAAACATTATTAAACCTTCCTTTTCACAGTAGCATTGAAAAAAATTTGTATCTTGCTCAAATCAATCATGCAGCATGAACAACCTACATCTGTAGATTTGATTCTCTGAACACATTCTAGTTTCCAGCTTACAGTAGAACCAGTCCAAAAAGACAGAAGCTAGTTTACGTGGCTTCAGAGGGCATTACACAGTGAGGCAAATGTTACTAGGTCTGCACTTTAAAGATACAGAGTGAAGAAGTTTTACTCATCTGTAATACCTTTTATTGTCTAGTACCAGTATGTGATCATCTTTAAAGGAAGTTGAGGGGTAATAACTGAGGAACATACCAGCTGCACTTTACAGATTAACAGCCACAAAAATAGAAAGCAACTATACAATCTCTGGATTTCACAAAACTAGTTCTCATTTGCAACTCTTGACGCAACAAGATTAACTGCAACAAGTGAAGAAGCTACACCTGTAAAGTGCTTTTTGTTAGAAGTGGCTAAAAAAGCACAACTACAACAGATTTGGGAATTCGGTGGTTAGATTGTCGATGTCCTCCAAAACTTTCATTTCAGGCTCTGTGTTTTTTGATGAAATTGATGAGCCCATTTGTTGAGCTATCATGAGATGTCACTGGAGCATCTGACTCCAGTTCAGGCTCAATTTTCTTGGCAAGTTGTTTTCCAAGTTCAACTCTGCATTTACAAAAGCAGAAGAAAAAAACATTAGTGCTAACAACTTACAGTATTTACTATAAGCCACTGACATCAAAAATAGGTGCCAGTAAAGAGTAACTTGACAGTGAACACTATTCATGAATATTCTTCCCTTCACATATTACTGACAAAGTTAATATTACTCAACTCTGTGCCATTCATGAACAACTGGCGTTCTCACAGCTGCTTAGCTGAACAGACAGCTCTCAAATTACAGGATGTCTACGAGAAAGTTTTGTTTTAGAAATTAGAGTCTTTTCCCCTTCAGTACTTGTGTTATGCAGCCTGCCCCAATGCAGAATGCATTCAGCTTGCTACTGTTCACTGTTAAACATGACATCACTTAGAACATTTATTTGTAGCACCAAGACAATAAACAACAGCTGAGTTGCAGGCCTAGAAGCCTTCCCCAGCACTATAGCACACTATCCAGGAGTTACTGCCGCAGACAGGGGAAGAATCTAGGATATTTCAACAGCTGCAAGAAACTAGGCTGGTTCTACAGCATCCCCACATTCCACAGTTAGTTTTGGATGCCATTCTAGATTTCTATGTGTTGCAGTAAAAGCTGTGCTTACTCATATCCCACTCCTGATTTCAGAGTTTACAGCAGAAATCAGCTTTTATTAGACAGTCTTCCATTTTCAGTTTCTACTATATTTTAGTTAAAGAACTTCCTGTAGTAGCATAACTCTAAGAAAGCATATATGAAGACAGACCTATCCTTCAGCTTTTAAGAAGGGAGCTTAGTGTAAACTGCTATTCTAGGCCTGTAGAGCAAACGTTCTCTTCCAAATAACCCCTCACAGCATAGGCAGATTTCACCTGAAAAATCTTACTCATTTCCCAGTCCCTCTTTCTCCTGCATAACTCTTCATACAGTATGTGGTACAGTTAGTATTACTACAGGTTAAAATAATCTGATTAGCTCCTGATTAAGTCTTCCATTTTTAAAAGCAACAAACTCCTTGTGAAGCTACTGTTCTCCACATGGAATTCTACCATGAACCTTAGTCACAGGTGCAACCACCATTAGACCTAGGGCTCCTATATGAAGACATCTGCCAAGAATTTTCTCCTGCCTCCAGTATAAGAAAATTAAGAGGTGGTCAGTCCTTCACCTAAGAGATACCATTCATACTGCATACTAAATGTTTCTAGAGGTAAAATAACTCTTTTCTTCCCCTTCTATAAGTGAATTTATTTTCCCTTTCTAATTCTCAGAGCATGTGTTCAGCCTGCTTGACTATTTTACTCACCATTATTGCCTCTTTTCTAAATTCATAGTATTTTTTAAAAATCAAACTGAACACAGGTCCTTAGCTAAAAGTTGTATCTACAAAGTCATTATGCAAGGCTGAACAATGATACATGATTTATCCCCAGAAAAATCTTTTTTCATTTAAAACTATCCTATAATCATTTGCTCTAAATATAAAGCTTATTTTTTCCATTGTCTTTTCTCTAAGTCATGACAGATTAAGAACTACCACAGTAAATAAGTATACAAGAAACAGATCAAAGAGACTTAACTTACCCCCACTGGTCATAACTGTTAATATCCCAGACAATTCCTTGAACAAATATCTTGTGCTCATACATGGCTATAAGCAGAAAAAAAACCCAGATTTATCAATAAACTTGATCAGAAAGTCTTAACAAGCATTCACAGGTGAGAATGCTTACTTACCAATGATGGCTCCTAGAGTGAATGGGTTCAGTTTTGTAAACATGATGGAGTTGGTTGGTCGATTTCCCTCAAAGACCTTTCAAAAGAAGAGTTACATTGGTACCTACTATACTGCAAAACTCACATCAGGAACTGGTAGTTTGTATTTTCCTCATAACCCACATTGGATTATTTATATTAGCAGCAAATAAAAAAATCCTGAAAGCTTTAAAGGCTAACAAGTTCAACCACAAAATTGTATAATTTTGATGTTTTATTACAAACACAATGGCAAAGCGTTATCTCTAAGCACCATTACTGGCTACTATGGGCTACAGGAACTAGTAAAATACAAGTCAATATCCTAGAGGCAGTGGTGAGACAGCTCATCTTTTCTGAAATGCCTCAAAAGGCTTCCAGATCAGCACAGCAGGAGTGCCATTCACAGACTACTCCACTAGACCTGAGAAGGCAGGACCTGTTAACACAACCTTCGTGGTTGTCAAGACAGTAGCACTTTACAGCCACCGGAGGGCACTGCCCCATTAGCAAACTCCATCGGGCAGAGCAACACAATGCCCTCACCACCGCAGTACATCACCAGGGGAAAGCTGTCAAGTGGCAAAGCCTGGTTACCTTATGGGGAAGAAGCTTCTCCAGAGCATCTCCACTCAGTCCTGCCGCTTCAAGTTCCTTACGAGCTTCATCAGCAGTCTTTCCTTTCATCAAAGCCTCAGTCTGAGCAAGGAAGTTGGCCAAAAGGATCTAGCAGGTAGAAGAAAAACGTCAACCCAAGCTATTGTTTCCTTCGCTGGAATAGCGAGACCTAGTGCCTGAACCTAGACTGAGACCTAGTCTAGAGTTACAACTCGTTTTTAACACTATGGCAGTAAATTATGCAGTAATTTTAAGCTGTATAATGCTTCCTATTGCTTTTTACCTCAGAGTGCCAGGCAACTTGATTACTATTTTAATAGTGCATGTATCCAAAGACAACCAGAACTGTTTTGCAGAATCCTGCCCCTGCTGAAACTGACTGCAAGCCTTGCAGTGAGAACAAAGGAGCCAGGATTTCACACACCCCTTTCACCCAGTATAGTCTACACTTTTATCCCATGCTGCACCATATGCATGGAAAGCCAGGTGCAAAGATTGGTCAAAGGTAACCAACTAAGATGTACTTACTCTATATGAAGGAAAATCCTCACAGCATACCATATATTGATCCCTACCAATGCAGTAGAAGTTTTAGTTTCCTATTCCCTGCCTCATGTTAGCTTGATTCATGTGCAGTTTTGTCCTATCCACAACATTGAAGATAAACTCTTACTATATCTGCAGTTGAATGAAACCTTTTCTCCCCTTCTTTTGCAAAGTCATCTTCTAAAACTTTCACCTGTACTTGGTGTTACTTGACAAAAAGTTCCTTTAAATAGCACTTGTAATCTGAAATCATGACAAGATTGAAATTACTCAAGTCTTTCCAGCCTCCATAGGCTAACAGGCCACACCATTGATCTGCCTCAAGAACTGTGGCTGTAATCTCTTCAAGAACAAAAAATACCACTCTATTACATATAATATGTAGTTACAAATTTAGCTTTTTTCAAACCCATCATGAATGTATATAGTCTCAAAGGGACATTTAGAAATCTTGCACACTGCAATAGTGAATAAGCTTCAATGCCTTCAGCCACAAAAAAATATGGGTGCCCTGACAAAGAACTTATTACCTTGTGATGCAAGCCATTTCTGACTGGATGCTGGGTCTGGACTGGGATCAGAAAGTCACAGGGAATCATGCGAGTTCCTGTAAGAAAAGCCATGTTAATAACCCTGCAACAGGAAAGTCTTAGAAAATCTTCAATTCTCACCCCATTTTCAGAGTTACTGGAAGACTCGCCACTTCAAGAAGCTTTTATAAAAAGCTTTTTTATTAACAGCAGTGGGAAGTAACAATACAGCTCAGTAGTTTCAGCTTTAGTTGTCGCTCCTTACTGTAGAATTGAAACCTGCATCTTTTAGCCTTCTAAAGCCACTAATTAAGAGCACCATAGCAATGTGATGCTAGGTTAGATAAGAGCCCAACCTCTAAACCAGTGTCAATTCTTCAGACTCTTCCAGCTTTGTAGCCATTCAGAATTTAATTCCAAAACAAGGTATTGAATAGTTTCAAGTTTACCTTGATGGATGAGCTGGTAAAAAGCATGCTGCCCATTGGTGCCAGGCTCTCCCCACACAATAGGGCCAGTACTGTAGTCCACACGAGAGCCCTTCTTGGTAATGTATTTACCATTAGATTCCATATCACCCTAAAAGAAGGGAAGAGCAAGAAAGGTGATACTACAGAATCACACAGCATCAGTACAAGTTTCCATACATACTTCAACTATAATGAGTGGTGCTCATTTATGGGAATTCCATAAGTATCAGGGATATAGCTGCTTAATTTATGGACACCAAGATAATGGACATCTGAGAAAAAACACCTCTAAATTAGCTGAGCAAATAAGCTCATCTCAATCTTGGCACCAGTCTCTTTAGGCCCTTGATTGCAATTTTAACCTAGAAACATGCATTCAGGTTCTAGAACCAGGACAGAGGCATATCTACATATTTGCTTCTTGAAACCTTCACTCTGTCTGAGTCTTACCTGCTGGAAGTAGGCAGCAAAGCGGTGCATGTATTGGTCATAGGGCAGAAGGGCATGGGTTTCACATCCATAGCAGTTTATGTACCATACTCCTAGCATGGCCAACAGAACAGGCATGTTCTTCTCCAGTGGGGCAGTGTGGAAGTGATTATCCTATGTGACACAAAGGAAAAGAATTACACTTTCGATAAAGCAACAGTCACCCCTCCCAACTCTTAAAATTGTTTTTATTGTTGTTTTAATACAGGGAAAGCTTCCCAAGCACAGTCTTTTTAGAAAGATTGAGAGGACATGGGAAGATAAACTTTAGAAACCAAACTGCCTTCAGTTATCTTACTAACAACTCTCAAGAGGAGCAAATCTGAAATAGGCATCCCACACTCACCATCCAGTGGGCTCCTGCAAGCAGGCTTTCAAAGTTGTCAAAACCTAACGAGAAAAAGTCAGTTTGTATTTATATTACAACTCAAACTTGATTTTTCTGGTAGAGGCAATCATAAAGCAGTTAAGATTCCTTGCATGCAGCAAGGCTCCCAACTACTAATTGAGTTTAAAGTTGCACTTTGACATCTCCTGAAATTTGCATCTCATAAACCAGATATATGTAGTTATGATTAAAGTCTGGACTTCAGAGCAAGTCCAACTTCATGAAACGTACTTCAAAAGCCTTTGCCTAAAATCCCCACTCAGGCAGAATGAGGAATTGGAAGGAAAACAGAAGCATTAAGACCAGGCTCTGTATTAGAGGCTACAGTTTTCAGCAATTTTGAACACTTAGTCACTTCGCCGCAGTGGGATAGACATCCTCAAAGAAAAGAGGGCAAGGCTAGTACAGCAGGGATTTCTGTGTTAGTCTGAGGAGAAACAACTGTACTAAGGTCTTCTCAAATGGAAAGGTTCCCCCCTACTTCCCCATTCTCTCAACAGTTCACCTGATTTTTCTTTGCTCTATAGTTGGGTATTTAAATCACCATTCATTTTCACTAATGAGTAGTTTAACTAATACCATCCTTTCCTGCAAAGCCAGAAATCCTGATTCTTATATGGAAAAACTTGAGATCATGGTGAAGTGTTTGACAGAGCAGCAGCAGCTCTACCTATCGTCAGAAGCCAGCTTTGGGAGATGAAGGATATAAGAGCAAGAAGTGCAGATAGACTGGCGTGTCAGCAGTCAGCACCAAATCTGTCTGACAGCAGAGATGAACAGTTTATTGCAGACAAAACAGTAAGTGCCTGACTGAAGTTTATTTTGCTGATCAGATAGGTTTTTCTACACATGACAACTCCTATTCATATCATTCCAAGAACACCAAACCCAATGTTTTTCTTCGAACCTCAGTGCAAGGGAATGCTAGCAGTTATTTAGAAAAATAAACTACATTATGGTTTTAGACTAAGTGTCTGAAAGAAGTGATGATAGAACAAATACAAGGCTGATGAACAGCCTGCTCACCAAGAAACAGCAGTTCTTAGACCTCTGACATTCACTGTGTACTCTCCACCTGCATTTGAGATCTGTATCAGCAATGTCAATACAATACGAGTAGGTAGGGATCAATTTAGAGGGTCTATGTTTGCTTCACAATCAACTGCAGATAGAAACAGCATTCCTGTATCATCAGGCCCTATAGCCTAGAAGAACAAATACTGGGAACAAGAGGAAGTGGAGAAGGAAATAGTTAACAATGCTAAACAGAACTCATATGCAGAACTGGAGACAGGATTTTGATGTTTAGTGGATATGCACTCACAGAAACTAAACACCTACTCTTAAGTTTAGGAATATCAGTTGCAATGTCTAATTTTCAACATTGACATGGCTTTACATAAATCAGGCACTTTGGGCTATACAAATGACTAAAGAGATGCAATTTGACTATTTATACCTAAGAATGGTAACTTCCAAAACTGCATTTACAGTACTAAAGTTTCAGTGTTTCCACTGCATTACAGATCAGTTTTTAGCACAAATATCCAACTACTCAGTAGGTTGGGCAAAATAGTACTTGCTACAAATCTGATCCATAATCCACAATTGTTAATGCATTCCACAGTTATTTTCCTGAAGCAAACAGATTAATTCTTGACATTGTTACATCATAGGAATACCTACCAATGTGCAGGGCAATGGAGAGACCAATGGCAGACCACAGAGAGTAGCGGCCACCAACCCACTGAAAACAAGAGATTGGTTTAGTCAGGGAGACATGCAAGGCTTTTAAATTCAAACTTATTCAAACTATTACAAAATAGCAGCATGTGCTTATACTATTTTCAGCAAAGTAATTATTATTGCTGGTGATAATTCACTACATATTATATGGTATGATCAAGGGAACCTGCACATTACAGTAATGAATCCTTAAGTATGTGTTTTTGAGACTTTAAAGTTATCTCACTTGTTCAATTTATATAACATCTGTTGAAGCAGATCCCTTGCTTCCAGTTCACTCCCAAATGCTAAATTTGCAGCTTTTAACTGCTTTCCCAATATTACTCCTCTGTAGGTAAAGCCTGCTTCAGCAAGATCATGACACTAGGTAATGCTCTAGATAATTTCTAAACAGCAGCTTTAAAAGTTTAGTTTGTCAGGCACATAGTCAGACATAAACCAACCTGTTTCTGATTAAGTATAAGGGCCAAGACTAAGGGCAGTATACTTAAAATATGTATCTCCTATAAAATATCAAATCAGGCTCCCATTTCTGATGTTTGACCTTTACAGGCCTAGATTATATACAGTAGACCCCAACAGTCAAATGTCACAGCTTATAATAACTACTTACACTGAGGAATAAGCCAAGACTTGTATCTCCTGTTACCCAACAGCTGATTAGACAGCCAAGAATATAGAAGCTCCTCTTCAGACCTTTGACTGCAGGATTTTAATGGAATGGCCAAGACTGTTTTGCTTGCCTGACATGTTCTCAGTTTGCCTTTAGTTACAAGTTTTCAGATATTTCAGTACAGACAATACAACTATAATTTAGGGGATGTGACAGTTTCCCTGATACCTAGTTAACATTTTCTGAAGCAAGTTAGATTATGCTAACCGTTAACATCTACCACACAACATTAGACATTTACTTACATCCCAAAACTCAAACATGTTCTCTGGGTCAATTCCAAAGTCCTTAACTTTAGGCTAGAATAAAAAGAGCATGTAAGAACACCGTAAGTAAAACTAACATTCTTAAAAAGCTGTATGTCTGGCAAATAAAAACCACAAGTTGCATACCTAATCAGGATATACAATTTCCCAATTACATCCTCAATTTTAAAAATGCAGAGCGCTCATCAGAAAAAGTATACCTTCGTTTCCAGAAATCAATATGACCATTCTCAAATAGTAGTTTCAAAATCTATTACATACTCTTCCTTTCAAGAAAGAGGCTAACTACTGGTATTCAAGTAATGGTGTCTTAAAAGATAGGCTTCCTTAATGGATTTTAAAAATGAGGCTATCTTAAAGGTACATAGAAAAAAAAAGATTTGTTATACTTACACCATTGGTAGACAAGGCAACAAAATGCTTGGCCACAGCTGAAGGCTTAATAAAAATAAACAGATTGTTAGAACAAGAATACTAATTATTTTGATTTCTGGTCATAAAGCTGATCTTGCTACCATTTACACTTAAACAAAATACTGTTGACTATCATCAATTATTTTTGTGCTATCAACTTGAAATCATCTTATTCACATTCAATGTGGGATTTGGCAGCATGCTTGTCTGAAGATAATATTCTGATAATATTCTCACGAGATCCCTCTGGAAGCAGTCACTACTTAGAGCAGCACATTATTTCCTTAAGTATATGTTATCAGTTTGGAACATCACTAACATCCAATTTGGAATTTTTTAAGATTTGCTTGTCTGTTCTGGCTAGAGTCAAAAGACTAAGACAACTGGAATTACTAATAAATATCAAGCTCCAGATTTAGACTTTGGTCTTTCAGCGAGTGTTCTGGTGAACAAAGATGAATTGTCTGCAACAATAGTATAATGAGGAATTTGAAAGCCCACCTTTCAAACTAAGTACAGCTACCCTGACTGGAACAGGTTAAAGACCATCTTAACCTGAGCAGGCAGTACCTGCTTTTTTCTTTTAAAGGTTAGAAATAGGAGAGAACGAGCCAAATACAAGGTTTCTATTGACAGCACAGCCATCTGTCATACAAATGCCAGTGTATGACTCCGACCATAGCTTGATTTCTAGTTTTTAAAGATTTTCCAAGAGTTGGAAAGTAATATCACATAAGCACCATATTCCTGGATTTCCACATCAGTGGTTCCACCAAATGATTGGCCAGCTCTAAGGTAAATGCAACACTATTACTTAACAGGCAGGACTTGGGGGTACAACGCATGACAGCCATTTCTAATGAAAAGTGAGTGGGTTTATCACTTTGACCAGGCATAACAGCCTGTCGCTAACTATGAAGCACTGAAGTGTCATGAGTACAGCATTTGCTGAGCTATACAGCTTATGTTTGGGTAGCTATTGGCTCTGCTCCAAAATACACAAAATGACCAGGGAGAAACCACACAAGAAGTTATTGCATTATGTTACGTAACCTAAACATATTAGACTTACATCATTAGCAGCATGCAAGAACCACTCTTTAGCCGTTTCTGCGTTGGTGATAGTTTCTTGGGTGGTGAAAGTCTGCACATCATAAAACAAAGTATGTAAAACACTGTACTTCATTGAAACCAAGTTCAGGCTGCTAAAACATTTTATGTTCCAGATAATCAGAGCGATTCTAGATGTTCATAAAACAGCTGCTGCCAGATTTCAGCAAAAAAGCAAGCTTATCAATCCAGTAAAGATAAGGTTGCTAGATTTACCCATTAGTTTTAAACTAGCATATATTTGGAACTGGAATAATTATTTCCCATTTCCTGCCTTCCCTCCCCAACTGTTATGCAAAACCTTGAGACTAAAGTTTTCTACTTTCGTCTTTCACTAAATATGAAGTTTCACCATTCAACAAAAAAGGAACTAATTGAGCATCAAAACAGGATGACCTAGCTGAGCTGGATTGTCCTCTTGTTCAATTCCTACTTTTTCATGTAGGAACACTCATTTCTGCTAAGACTCTTGCCATAATTTTGTTTTGCTGATTAGAGGAAAACATTTTCCTGCTTCATGAAGTGTGCATAGAAGTTCAGTCATGCAGTTTTCCAAATATCTACAACCATTCTGATTTATTCAACCATCAAAATTTAGCTTTAAGGGTGAACACTAGATTCAACCTGCTCTCATCCATCTCCAGAAATATTTCATTATGAAACAGAAGCCTGTTATGGAAAACAAAAAAATGCCATTCATCCTCTTCCAAATATATCCAATTATCTAACTACAGTCTGGCAAACAGAAATTGAAGTGTTACTCTTTCAATTTGGCAGTCTTCTAAGCCTTTGAACCGTGATCCTTGAACTCAATTATTCAAAGTGACCATTAGTATTACTTTGTGAAGTTTCCTTGTTACGCTGTAAAGCTGTTGCTCAGCTGCAGTATTGCCAAGATAAGATAATGAGCACCACACCATAGAGCATGGCCAGCATTACACACATGTTCATTTGTTGCACACTGTCTCCAACAGTAAAAAGGTTCTACTGTGCCTTACAAATTAAGGTGACCCAATTTACGTAATTGTGAAGTTTGTCTTCACCAGTTTCCTCTGCTAAGACAGAAGCATTCCTCAAAGGAAGATGGCAGCTAGCAATTATGTTTACAGCATAAGTTACTAGCAAGGCAAGACTTAAAAAGGGAACTATGAAGTCTGTATTCAGCAATAAGTGTCATCTTATAAAATACCAGCAGACTATCTTTACCACTCAGCATTTAAGTTAAGTGAAGATATTTTGTTACTACCCTGAAACAGAATGGAGATTCCCAACCTACATGCAATTCACTAAAACAAAATATGCAAAAACCAGAACACTTAACAAGTAACATTGTACTTAATATAAAAGTCCAAAAGTAACCTTAAGTAAAAGTAAGGAATGAGACAAGATCTTGAATTTCAAAGAAATAACTACATAGGATCCTACATTCCACCCACAGAGAAGTACAGTAAAATAAACTTCTGTGAATAAAGTTTAAACTTGTGTTGACTGAGAAATACACCTTAGACAACATGAGAAATACACCCTAGACAACATGAAATTGCTCCTTTGTCTTACTTTTTTAGGTTAAGTAATTTTCACCACTTCACTTCTGGATCCCTAAGTATTTCAGTAGCAACACAAGTTGTACTGTAAGTTTAAAATGAATCACAACAGGCCCGTTTAGAAGTAGTCCACACTAGAAGTCCCTGATCTAGATCATCTTGTGGACAAATCTATTCTGACTGAATCCTTTACAGTTAAAGGAAATCACACTCCAGTGCTTGTATTAAACATACCTTTGATGCAATGATGAAGAGCGTAGTGTCTGGTTTAAGCTCAGCCAGGGTTTTAGCTATATGAGTACCATCAATGTTGGATACAAACCAAACACGAGGGCCTCCCTTGGAATATGGTTTCAGGGCTTCAGTGACCATCAGAGGGCCCTGGAAAGAAGCAACAATTAGATTTTATCTTCATTGCAAGCATGTACACACAAAAAGATGTGGAAGATGTATGGAAGTCAGGAGCTTACCAAGTCAGAGCCACCAATCCCAATATTGACCACATCAGTGATTGCCTTTCCAGTGTAGCCTTTCCATTCACCACTACGGACTCTCTGTGGCAAAAAAATATTACAATGACTATTTTATACTTCTAAAGTTAGTGATTCTAACACTGGAAATAGGCTGTGTTCTCAGGCATTGTTGTAGAAAATCTCCAAAGACTACTTTCAAGTTTCTAGACTTTAAAGCCTACACTCAAAACTACATTCTTAGCTAGACATTTGGTTATGTCTAAGATGACACTTCATTAAATGTTAAACATCTAATGTACATATTTAAAAACATACTGCAAGATCTAACTGTCCTTCTGTGTGGACTGCTATAGTATTTACAGAATGTTGGCAAAGGCAAGAGAAATCAAGCTAAAAATGAAAAAATCTTGTACATTAAACTATTTGCAACAAGTATTTGAACCTGAGTGGTTCTTTTTAAGTATTTTTAATCAGAAGCAACTTAACTAACTAAACTGGAAGATGTTAAAATAGAAATAAAGCAATGGAGATAGAGATTTATTGGCAAACCAAACATTCAAGAGGCTTTTATACTGCACCAATGGAGATTTATTTCTGGGCTTCGCCTTAACAGCACATAATACAGGTTTCTGCTCTATTCTTGCTGGTTTAACAGTTACCAAGTGGTGACAAACAAAATTACAATTGTTAAGAAATATCAAAACACTACACTGAATTGTTGCAATACCTATGCACTAAATTTGTTCCAATCACAAAACGAATCTTTCTAATATCACGCATGCTTCTACGTACATTCCTCAATTCTAAAGCAGTTTTTCTACAACAAATCACCTGGTTATGCTGATAGTTTAAACAGATGTTTAAATTAAATATTTCTGGTTTTCCAAACAGAAAATCCATTTTTAGTATACACCATTCCTGTAGCCTGTAGATGATGTTGTCATAGTTTTAAAATCCGATCTGCCTAAGTCAGTCAACTGAAACAAGCATCTTTGCAAAATAAAAATCACGTTAAGCAGTTCCTTTCAGAAGATTATCAGAGAAGTTACATCTGCATGGAAAGTGATGCTCACAGGCTCCAATGATTGAAGCCATCTAGCAATAAAGGGGGTGGCACCAGTGAAAACTCTTGTTTTGCACTACCAAAATCTTAAACAGCTACAGTAGAAACTCTACAGTACAAAACAGACCATAGAACTTCTGTAGCCATTCATCTCTTACATTATCTGAAGAAACTACCAAATTCAGACCAATTAGTGTCAGTTATTGTGGTTTTGGCATTTATCCATTAATAACTGGACATAATCCAGACTCATTTTGTAGACGTTAACAAGTATGAGTTAGCAGTGATACTAGCCTCTACCACCTCGATAAGACTCACAATAGCAACCAAGCAGGTCCAGTTCCTCACAGCTGTGTTTAAAATGCACTAAAACTATTCAGTGAGCTTCTACTGATTAGTTTTATCACATGTAAATTTGACTTTGTTAGAGTTCTTCAGAGCATTTCCTCAACTGATCTGATAGATGCCTACATTTAAGGTGTACAGAATCAAAGAACATTTAGTGATATTTGAAAATAATATTAACTGCTGTATTTAACTAGGGAACAAAAAAAACTTTCATGCTGCTAAAGCTGCAAGCTGAATAGAATCATAAAGGCATCTGACCTAAAACTAGATGATCTTTAAGAAACTATTTATGTAGAGCATAATGAAATTGCAAGTGAGCTGGGAGCTTCTACCTCTCTCCTGATTTTACACAAATTTTAAGAGGCAATTTCTAGTGTATAGAGTCAAGCAGTTAGAAAATTAACAAGAAATAAGGCAACATTTGAATGGTAATGATTTACAAAGCTTCTGAAGTAAATGCAAGATTATTGCTAAAAAAAGCAAGATCTAGTGAGCCCATTTAAAGAAAAACCGAACTGGAACAGAGAAGTGAATCATCATAAAAATAGCTCCAAAGCCGTGCTTGAGCCAGAATTACTATAAACCTCAAACAAGGGCACAATGAATCTATGTGAACCAATGTACAATCAATGCTTCACAATACATATGTAAGATCCTGGCTGGTTACAGAACAAATATATGAAGAATAAGCTATGGTGGTACTTTATACCTGGCAGAAGTGTTTCATTTTGTCCAACACTTTGTTTACTTCTGGAACAACATCCTTCCCATCTACAAGTATTGGCACATTGGAACGATTTCTCAGAGCAATATGAAGCACAGCTCGGTTCTGAAACAAGAAGCGATAAAAATCAATGAAGCTATTTCCAAATTATACACAGGGCCTCAGGTGCCTCATCCAGAAGGTAGTATAAACTTCAAGACTTAAAATCCTTTAGGTTAACTGGAATTAGTAGAGTAGTAGGTTGTGTGCATATATACACACACTCATCACCAGTTATCTAAATCACCCTTTCACCTCACAGAATCAGTGCAGAAGACTTAAAAAAGCATCTAATATTCAAGGTAAACAAATAAGCTATTTGTTTACCTTGAAGAGAAAACTCAAAATCCCTTGAAAAGCATTTAATGATCAAGGTTCAGAATTCAGCAATATTCAGCACTCAGTGATCTTAATTATTTTGGCATGCTTCAGGTATACAAGGATGAAGCTGTTACCTATTAATGACAATACTGAAAATCAATTACAATAAGCACCCTTTTTTTCATGTAATTATTTAATTTTAGGAAGTCACAAATGTGTTTAAACATTTGACAAAAAAGAAATGCAATAGCTACATTATTCTATTCACTGCCCCCAAGTAAAAGTTCCCTGAATATTTGCACACCAGATATGTAGGTGGTAGTTGTGTTATGAGAAAAGTCTGTTAGCATGCACCACATTAGATTAATTCTCCAGTTATACACAAGTCAAAGCATTGAAATCTGGCCTGTGATTTGCCTGTTCAGGAGCTTAACAGCTTTAATCTAGAATGAAGGAGTTAGTCAATACTAATGAACAAATTAAAAAATTAGTCTGCTCTACCTCATCGTTCCTCACTACAATGAGAGGCATTGTAAGACAAACACAACACAGACAATATGAACTGCCAAGTTATGATTTAAATACCAAATGCTAATTCAAAAATCATTGAGTTTGTGGTTACTGACTTGGAATATGAAAAAGCTCTTTCAGTTGCTAATTATCAAAGTGTACCCACTTAAATTTGGGGTGAACAGAGGCCTTTTTTTGCAACACTCAGCCATGGCATGGTACATATTGGTAAATACTGCTCACAGGCTTGAAGGAAGTTTTGTCTTGATCAAGAGAAGCTATCATATTTGACCTGATGTCTACTGTTAAACAGAATTATTTTCTAAATATCAGATGGGCTATGAAGATTGTCCCCATAATGACCAGCCAGATACAAGTCACCTTGTAATGCACTGTCTTTGTGCCATATCAAGCTGCAAGTTTTAACTCATCTGGGACAAACACCTGGCAATGACACACTTGGGTGCACTAAGCACACACCATGTAGCCAATGCCTGCAGCAACAAATACAGACAAGTCTTAAATACTTAAGACAAACAGCTAAAAATGTTCTAAATCAGAACAAGAGTAGTGGACAAGTCAGTTCTCACAACTAAACATCTCCCTTCTGTCTTATTGCTTTAGGTTTACTCAGTTATCCTGTTTGACAGCATCCTGTTTTTAAGGTCTCATGACAATTTCACATTGTCCACACACTCATAGTCCAGAGCCAAGCCAACTTGATTTGATACTCTAACAAACAGAAAAAAATTAAGCCAAATCTAATTCCAAGTCATCTTCTGACTGTAAATGAGAAATAGCCTGATAATGAAAAAGATGTTTCTAGACTCATCGTACAGGTAATTGCACATGAAGTTGCCATATCAGGACAGTAGCAAAATAGGGAGCTGGCCGCAGAAGCCAAACACATCCCAGTTTAATACCATGTTTAAATGCTTGCTGTGAGAATTGCATCCTTCTGAGAAGACTGCAGCTGCTACATTTGCTCTCACATAGACAATGAAGAGTAACTCCATAATATATAGTCAGAGATGGGCTAACCCTGTAATAATTTGTGTCACATGAGGCCAGGGAGAAGCAGTATCTGAGAAAATAATCCTCCAGGTAGGCTTAAGACTTCTCACCCTCTTTTCGCCCTGCTTCCTTTTTTCACTAGCTAGAATTACATCTGTGAATTGAACACATTAACACAGAAGAGGAACCATTTCTTCAGTGAAGCTTTATCTGTTTCTTTGTGCACTTTTACATATACGTAGCATTCAACAAACAATACAATGTCCAACTGCTACGTTATTTTAAGCAAAAAGCTTATGCAACTGCTAAATCAGTAAATAAAGTCAAAAAAAATACTGATTTCTGTGAATTTACCTCAAACATACTAAAAAGTCTAATATTTAAGGCAGACTAATAAGTCACACTATACTGTTCAGTTTCCAGTTTCATTCTATCTTTAATTTCAGAAAAGAGGTACAGTTGCTTTCCTGTATGTTTTAGCAAAGATTTAACAACCTTCAGATCTACAAAAAGAGGAAGATGTTCATCCTCTTACTGAAATAGGTGGCTAATTTCCCAAGATCGCTTTTAGCCTCTACTGTTAAACATACTCAAAGATAAGTAGCACCAACAACCCAAAGCAGAAAGTCTTACACAATCCTCACAAAAACTTTGTAGGCAGTTTACTAAGTCTTATGAACACTGACATTAGGCAAAAGCATGTAAGGGATACCTGGAATGCAACACTCTGCTCCATGCCCTTTGCCAGATCCAACTCATCTTTCTCTCTACAAAATAGGCAAGAGAAGGCAAGAAAAAAAATATACCACCAAAATCTAAAACATTACATGTGTCTTGAACGGAGGTTTGAATATTCCTCTATTCACACACACTTTCTTTTTGTCAGAGCTGTAAAAATTTCTCATGTCAGTAGTGCAGCAAACATTACAACCACTCAGCATTTCAGAGTAGCAATTATAGTAAGTTTTTTCAAGACTCCTCTTACACAAATGCATGAACATCCATATAGGCACAAGTGAGGGGAAAGAACCATGAACAGAAATAGCCTTACCTCAGTGAAGTTGATCTTCTGTCCACTGAACATGCGCTCTCTGGCACTTTCCACACCCCTTGACTTTGCCTAAGAAATGTAAAAATAGATTCCTCTTAAAAATAGCAAGAAGTCAACATGCACTGAAAAGGTCCAGCTACATTAAAGAGTGTGAACATTTACCACATATATTAGATAAAAGACCAGCTAGATTTTAGCTTAACAATTGATTCTCCTATTTTAAAGCAAGTATTTTTATGCAGGCTGTTTATTTCTTTAAGAGGTTACACAGTAACATATGTGAATGACCACGATGCAGTGAATCCATCTTAATTACTCAGTTTCACCTTGTCATACTGCTAATGAATGGATTCATTAATGATTCTTTGTACCAGCTTAGAATGTCTTTTTTTTTAAACTGAAGAATAGCAAAAGTAATTTTGCTATGGCTATTTTTGCCAATTCTTCCCTTTTTAAAAATCTGTGTCCTGTCTGGTCTAAGCCTTTGGCTGAACCAATAATTAAGGAAGGCTTGTAAATATAGACACCATACTAAATTGAAGTTAATGACACAAACCTCTTTCAACTGCAAATAAATCTCAAACTAACACTGCATGACACATGAAGTATTGTTTCAGTTGCAGGTAGAGAAGACATCACCTTCTATTACAACAAATAAATCTCTTCTTTTACTGCAGACCACAATAACAGTGCCATATGCCAGCCAATCTGTTACGTAAACAAAAATCTTATCGGTGAGCACAAGAAACAGATCTGCGCATTGAAAAATGGCCTTGTACCTTGGGGTAAAGAACAATGCAAGACTTTGAACAGTGCCAAGATTTGTAAACAGGCACCTTTTGACTTTGATGTTCTCTCAAATTCAGAGGTAAATGTATATAAGCAATGCTAGAATAATCAGTTGCAGGTAAAAGTTAACTTTTTAAAAAGACCTATTTTTTAATTCAACATTTTAGAGTTACCAGTTCCATCAGCATTTTCATCACTTCTTCAGTAACAAGGTTCTTCGAATAATCCAGTAAGATATCCCCATGATCAGTATTCACAGTCAAGCTGTCAAAACAAACAGGTTGTTTAATTGCACATTCCTGCAAAGTGACTGTTTTAAGCAAGACAATGATAACTCCTCTATAGATTACAAAATCAGAATACTAATCATACCAAGTTAGTAAAGATGACCTGAGGGACCAATTTGCCCCACAAGTTTACAAAATTACTTACTAGTGTGTTGGTTTAATTGAAGATCATGTTTTTCAACTATAACACCCACTTCCTGCTTGTTAAAGTCCAAATACAAAGAAGTATATCTAATGCAGTTGGACAATCACATTCTGGTTTCACTAAGCCACTAGCATTCTCTAGCAATAATTAGCTTTTTCCTAATATATCATAGGCAACAAGCTTACCATATTCTTTTGCTGCTAAAAAAATTAAACTCTCTTTCTATATGACCTTTCAACAAATACAGTCATTCTTCTATATGGAGACTTCAACAAGCCCGATTAAAAAAAAAATCTATAAAGCTTCATGTACAGAAGCATTCTGTCAACTACTATGCAGAATTAAGTCCCATTTGTGCATGCTGTAGTCTCCCTGTCTTCACTGACTCAGTGGAAGTTGCCAAATTATTTAACTAATCCTCATCTGAAAGCTATAACCTAACACTTTTAGGTTTACATCTGAGATGAAACACAAATGTTAATCCCACAGAAATCAAGTAAGCCCATTTGTATTTACTAGACTTCTATCTATACAAGAAGTTCTACAGTCCCTCTAGTCCTTTACAGCAGTTTTCTACCCATTTCTTCTTTGCACTCATTACAGCCAAATATACACATTTACTCTAAACTAAAGAATCAAAGTTCTGTAAGTAATTCAGTAGGACTTCTATAAAGCACAGAAGGCCTTTTATATCTTACTCTCACTTTTGCTCCACATGTGCAAGCCACAGGAAATTCCATGCACCTAAATTCTCAGTGTCTGTGTTGTTCATTATCTCCCCTGCTTTTTCTTTCCCAATACTTGAGCGCAGAAACATGCAATATTATTTTAGTGACCACATAAGCCAGAGACTTCACAGGGACAAACCATGGCACAACTGCTATTCCAAACAGATAAAACATGACAGAGCAGACAAGATTCTGCAAATGGAGCTGAACTTGCAATAACAGTAATAATCAGCATGGCCTAGACATTTGGGTAGTTTCATTGACTTGAAGGAAAACACATCAACATGTCCTTTTTTCCTTAAAATACAAGAGACACTAAATAAGGAAGGTGTCTTCAAGCACAATCTTAGAAGAGTGTTTCTTCTATAGGTGAGAACACAAGGCAAGTAAAGAAAACCAGTATCAAGATGTTAATCACCCTTCTCTTCAGGGGGCTGTGAACAGTAATCCTGAAACCCTGGCAATCCAGCACAAGGATACCTGGAATATGGCTAGCTAAGGGAAGGACCATTACCTCTCACCTGCCAAATTTTCTGTTTATTGATACAGTACAGAAATAAAATAAGAACAAATCCTGCAAGTCTACCTGAGATTTGATGCAATTTATTTACAGACAGATCTCAGATTTGAACACATTTTACTAATGATACAGCAAGGCCATTAGCATACTAATGCTTCTTCATTTTAGAGTAGAACTCAAAACTCTCACCTACAGTTTAATATAGAAAGATAGTCTTTGCTAGTGTTCTACTTCATGAACGCAAAAGCCTTACAATCTTTTCTTTACGTTTACCTGACATATGCCTTACTTCTACAATTCATTGTTATTTTACTTATATGAATAAAAATCAATCTCACTAGATCTGGAGGACAAAGCATCCCACGAAATTCTGTCTAGATTCAAATCACTACTCATTTGAAGAAACTGCAGAAAGATGGCATCCCAAGACATTTCATGGAAAAAAAAAAGCAAACAATGGCTACCAGCTCCAACTTCCCACACACAAGGTAGAACACACAGCATGAGATGTATTCTCATCTTAAACCCTTACACCAAGAGTCCACCCTTTATTTAAAAAGAAGCCCAAAACCCTGCAGCTCAGTTGCATTCTGCTACAGTACCCATTCTGCAATGCAGCAGCTAATGGTAGTGCTACCCAGGTGGAACAAGAGCCTTGTCACATCAGCCACATCCACATTTAAGTGATGCAGCCCTTAATCGGAAGGTCACTTGCAGCATCTCAGAATCATTTTATCTCCCATCTAAACACAAACTAAAGCAGCTGTATGCAACCCCTAAATATATTATTACACATGGATTCCCTGGTGGCAATTTTCCATTTAGATTGGAGGCTCTTTCTGATCCTTCATAATGGACAAGCCAACTAGCAGGAGTGTAATACCAGTGCTTTATATCTTGCACTTGCTATCTGCGTCAGGAATACCTTAATCAGCTTCCATGAATCTATTATCTGCTGAGTTTTATGATGGCTGCATCATATCAGTTCTAGCCCCTTCAAAACTAGTAGAGTTTTTCTAGTGAACAACCCATGTTGTTAAGACCCACTGTTCTTACCAGACCCTACATTTGGGTGGCAAAGAAAGCCAAAGGTGTACCACACAAGTTTGCCTACACTCCCTCTCAGGAAAACAGGACACACAAATTCCGAGGAAGAAAAAAGGACAAAAAGGAAGAAAGGATCTTCTATCTATATTCTATAGGACACTATTACTAAGTGTAAGGCTCTTATAATAACATTAAATAGATTCTTGTGATCAGAGATAAAACATTCAGATTGAAAATTATTCACAACAGTCTGAAATTTCTCCAGAACCAGTATCAAGAAGCCCTTTGCGTGGGTATAAGTTTTTCTTTTCCTTTTAAAGGAGGAGAGATAGTCAATGATTTTATGACAATACCTAACAGAACTGAAATGTATTCATAAAGATTAATTTCCCATGAGGAGAGAGGTGCAAACTACAGAGAGGGCCTTGTGGCCAAGCCTCCAGACTACTTAAGCTTTCAACAGATGTTAACTACCATCATCCTGCTGATCTGGCTCATAAAGTGGCAATCAATGAGAAGTATACAAACAGATCTGTCAAACTAACCCAGGCTGTCAGTTCTGTTAATTGTATTTTTCTATGAGAATGTTCTCCTGGTAGTCTAGAATGCATTGGTTTATCAAGAATCAGGACTAAAATAAAGAAATGATTAAGATAGATTAAGTAAACTTAAAACACTTCAACTATTTCCTATCCTTATGGGCAGCAGAAAAAGACATTAAGTTGGGCAGCTATTTGAAACAGATAACCTTGTTAAAGAACATGTCACTGATAAACACATTCTAGGAGACACTGACTGCATTCAGCATAGAGAAAGTGTGTTAGAGATAAGTGTGTATGCCTGCAACAACAGTTGTCAAATATCTTCTCCTCGGTTAACTGTACAGTGACAGTGTAACAGATTGACAGAGTACAAGTTAACTGTACAGTGACAGTATAACAGATTGACAGAGTACATTTTATGGTTAAAGTAGCTTGGATAATATTAAAATGACAGCCAATGAGATGAAGATGCAGTGCTATCCCCAATAGGAGTACTTGCTTAAGCCATTCAGGAAGGAACCTTGTAAGAAACCTCTTGATAATACCTTTTGATTTATTTAGCTAGTTTGCTTCAGCTTTCCTCTGTTCCAAGGATGTTACCAAATTCAGTCTCTTGGGATATACTGGAGGTAAGGAAAACTTGCATCCAGAATTAGCTCTATTAGAGAAGAGCTAGTAGATAATATTAATAAAATTCTTTAACAGTATTAAAAGTACTGTTACAAGAGCCAGATGAAATCAATACTCCAAAAATTTAGCATACCGTTTCCATCAATGCAAATGACATTTAACTCTGGTATACTGGTATGCAGGACTTCATACGCGATGTTTAATAACAATTTAAGAAGTATCTAATGAGCTCAAGAGGAAAGAAAAATCACTTTACCTAGGATGGCAATGAAAAGCTTGATACAGGCAACAAGACTTATCTCAACACTCAATAACAAAAGCTCACTGTATCTGTATTACCCAGGCTCACTTTAAATCTCAACTCAGGGATGCATCTACATAGTATTAAACTTCAGATTGCTGGTATAGTCCAACAGTGTTACCACACACATTATTTCTCAGCACACTGTACAGAAAACATTAGTCCCACTTTACAGGATGAAGCGGCTGAACATTACCATACTGCTTCCACGTCTTACTTCCTCCTCTAGTAAAAACGTGTTGCAATGCATCTGCTGTAACGTGGACAGTATGAGGCAAGGGAGGGCTAAACCTGCTAAACCTTCCCCCCCCTTCCCCATCTCAGGGCAAGGGTAGGCACCGCCGTGCTCCTGAGGGGGGGTAACACGGGTGGATGGCTCCTCGTGATCTTGTCACGGAGCTTATCATGACTAAGCACACGAGTGCGGGAGTCTGAGAAGCGGAGGACCCAGAATGCCGCTGTGCGAGCCGCAGCCCGGCGCTGTGCTTCCCGGCACGTACCCTGCTGCAAGGCTGAGTCAAGGACAAGCACGCCCGGCCGCCCTCCGGGGGCCAAGGGCCGGCCCCCCCGCCCGGCACCTGCCCCCCGCGGCGGCCCCGCCCGCGGGCGCCGCAGGGCGCGCCCCCCCTGCAGCCGCCCTGCCCCGGCCCCCCCGCACGCCGGCGGGAGCGGCAGAGAGCAGAGGAGCCGCGTGTGTGCTCGGTGCCCCCCCCCCCCGGCCCCGCTCCCTTCCGGGGGCCACACGGGCCGGAGGGAGCGGAGCAGGGCGACGCGGGGGTCTGCCCGCTCCCGCGGAAAACGCGGCCCCCGCCAGGAGGGCGCATCCCTCCCTCCCGCCCGCGGCGAGGCCCCGGCGCTCCGGGGGCGCCCACCTGAGGGAGGGAGGGAAGCAGCCAGCCACACAGCCGCGGGCCTCGCACGCGGAAGTGCCCGGCGTGCCGGGAGCCTGAGGGCCCGGCGGGCCGCGGCAGCCGCCGGGGAGGCCAGGGGTGGCCGCTGCCCCACTCAGCCTCGGGGGATGGCGGGCGGGGGCTGCCCAGCCTCACCTGAGCTTCTGGAAGCGGTCCTTGTCGGCCCGAACAGTGCCGCGGACGATTCCCTCCACCAGCTTCTTGAAAGGGGGGCCAGGAGCCCTGTTAGCGGCTAGGGAGGGCCGGGGCGGACGCAGCTGCCGCAGAGACGCGCGCACGGCGAGCAGAGCTCCTGCCGCCGCCTCCGCTTTTATAGCGGCGACGCGGCCTCCCGCCGCCGGCCCCGCCCCGGCCCCCCTCCCCTTTGCGGGCCGCCCCGCCGGGCGCTGGGATTCCCTCACTACCGTGCCAGCGGGGCGGGAGGAGCGGCCCGCCCGCCTGCGGCTCCCTGCGAGGGGGGGCCGTGGTTGGGGCTGCTCGCCCGCGCTGAGGCCCGCAGCCTTCGCAACGCCTGGGCGTCGCGCGGGGCGGGCAACGGTAGCGGCCCCCGCGGCGGGGACGCCGGCCCTGGGGGTGCGCAGCGCACCCAAATGCCCCGTTGAGGGAGGAGCGGTTTCCGGGGCCCGAGGCCGCGGGCGGGGGGGGGGTTCGGCGGAGCCGCCTCGCCGGCCGCCCTGCTTGCCCCCCCGCCCGCGGGCAGCCGCCGCAGTTGTGTCAGGGCCGCTGCTCGTGTAGGTGCGTAGGGAGTTGACCGTAAATAATGTCTCTTCTCGGGGTTATTTTTATCCTGGGTCGGCCCCACAGCCTGGTCCTGCACGGCGCAGCCCGGCTGAGGGGGACGGAGGGCCTGGGGGAGCTGGTGAGGGAAGCACCGCTCGCTCCCTGGTCCCAGCAGCAGGCCTCGGGGCAGGGATGCAGCTCCGAACCCCAGCCTGGCATTGATGCCGTCCCGAAACCCGCGCTAGACATCTAAACCCCCCAAAGGGGTGCCTGCCCTTTTTGCCAGCATCATCCGCCCGTCACTTCGGGTGGCCCCTGCACGACATGTCGGCCACTCTGGTTTGCGCTCTGGAAACCCTGGCTTCCCCCCCGCCATTGCGTAAGGAGCTTACAGGCCTGAGCTGCGGTGGCAGGGCTGGACGCCTGCGCTGCCGGGCTGCTCTCGGGCAGTGGCACGCTGGCTCCGAAGGCAGGCCAGGGCAGGCGGGCGAGCAGCTGCACCGTTCTTCAGGGGGAAAAAAAAAAAGGCTGTTCTGGGCATAAAGCAGAAAGTTGTTTAAATGCGGGTGTGTAAAGGAGTATGTCAAATTCCAGAGATTGCATTCTGCGGCTTAGGTGAATAAATCCCGGTGAAGTTATGTTTTAAGCACCTAAGCCCCTTCATGGATCTGGGCCTAAATCAGACTCACAGAGCATGAATTTTGCTCAGATCACTAAAATCACAGACCAAGTCTGAAGCAGCAGAATCAGCATCTTTTCCTTGCTGCAAACCAAAAAACACTCTTAACTGATCCTTAATTATATGAGCAAATGTGTACCTCTATTATAGTGATAACAGACTGTCTAAAAAAGGTCCTTGCCTCACACTTGCTTATTTCTAAGGTTTGCTTTTTCAGACTCAAAATAACTGTTTAATAGGCCAAAGCTTTTTTCTTCAGCAAAATAAATCTTAATCACATGATACATTTTCATTCTTTTTACATTTTTGGAGGCCACTCTCATCCCTGCCAATCATAGATTTGGGCAATTTCTCTAAGGCAAAGCTGCTTCTTTCATGCTGCCTGAATCTAGACCTGACCATCCATCAGTCCGTCTGGTTCCCTGCATACCTTCCTGTATGGAAGGAAAATGAAACAGCAAGTAACAATTAGACTATGGAGTTTCACAAAGGAGAACACAAGTGCCCAGTAAGTCTTTAAGAAGCCACTTAGGTCATCGTGCACACTGCCATGTGAACTTTAGACATCTTCCTTCCTTTTCAAGGCCTTTAGGATAAACCCCTCAATAATCCCAGACTCCTGTTCATAGCCATGCTGTAACCCAGGATGTAAAGTTCTTTGGCTTAATAAATATCTCCTATTAGTCACAGGGAGAGAACAAATACCCTTTTAAAAATTGTAACCTTACTGATAGCATTTGATAGTCAGCCATGAAATGCTCCTGATTCACCTGTCTGGTTTTTTCTTTTAATTCATTAAAGTTGTCTCACCACAACCCTACCAGATCCAGGGATCCCTTACATACATCTTTCCTTAGTTTGTCTCCTGCTATCTTGTTACATGACCTGTTAAAATGTCTTTCAACGATTCCTTTCTTAAATCTTCATTCATTACTATAGTTCTCTTTTCTGGCCACCTCACTTTTTCACTTCCTTTCCAGACTACCGAACCACAGCATAGCTCTGTAGCTTCTTACTGCTCTGATCATGCAGCAGTCGTGAATCTTGTTCTTTTCCTTTTCATATCAAATTTGAATCCCGTGCCCTTATGCAGCACAACTGCCCAACTGTACCTCAGTCCAAGTTTCAACACAGCTCTCTTCAATTTTCTTTCCCCTTCCCTGTCTTTTTTTATCATAGTCCTTGGACTATTAGAATTGTCTCCAAATCCTCCAGATCTTAAACCTTCAAGTTCATCCAACCCAAACCCAAAGTCAGCACGATTTTGTTGTACATCCTAAATGTACAAGCATTCTTCTCATACTTAATTGTATCTGTGTAAGAATCTATAGGCTCAGGTAATCAATAAGATAATCAATAATGTATTCATTCTAGTTTACAGTACGGACAAACTGCAACTGTAACATGACTACCTTGCTAACAGTTCCGCTTTCTAAAACGCTGATTTTGTTATCCATTACTAATGTGCTTGCTGCTCACATAATGTAAATTCCATTTACTTTCTTTTGTAACACTTTGAGATTTTGAGATGTTCTCTTGCATTTCATTAACCTTAAAGTTTACACATCATCTGCCATTCATATTTTCTTTTCTCAGACCTCCTCCTTTGGTGCCAGCACTTTCTTACTTCCTCTCTTCTTTCCCTAGGATACAGGGTATGCACACCTCAGAGAGTTCTAGAGTTCAAACTGTTCCTGCAGCAGACTATGCAAATTTTATGACAGATGAGAAAGATATCCCGGTCAAGGTCCTAATTCTAATCTTTAAAGACCACAGGATGTGGTTTATAGCTGTTCCAGGAGTTGCTTGTCTCTCCGTAAGCTGTGCAACAGCTGATGACTACAGGGACAGTGAGGCCTTGTCTACATTGAAAAGACCGATTGATTTCATTGTAGAGGGTAGAAGGAGGATTTTGACCTGGGAGATCAGCAGTTGAGACAGCTGTTTCTCTGACAGCTGATAGCTGTCACACCAATTTCTCTCAAGATTAATTTTAAGGCAGCTCTAATGCAGATGGAAGTGATAACGTGGAGTCCAGGCAACGCCTTAAACTAATGGAAGACAGATAGTGTGAACATAGTGGTCCTTCAGCTCTTGCAAAGTAATGGTCTGAAACACATTGCCATTCCAAAAAGGCCAAAGGGTATCATAGCGAGGGATGACACCCTCTGGGGCTGAGAAAGAGAATTTTAGTAAAGGATACTCTGTAATTGATGGAGATCAATGTTGTGACTGATAGGGTACAATGGTGGATTTACCATTTTACAAGTGCCAGCCTCTATTAACAACAGCTGCACAATGACCTACTTACAAAAAAGACAAGTGAAAATTCCATTTTGGAAGACAGCTGCATAGAAATTAATATTTCCAAATGAATGTGGAGAGCCTAAATACTACTGCCTCAGGCACTTACGCCAGAAAGGTTAAGTGGCACGTTTAATAGATAATCTCTATGATTAATTTATCAGAAAGAACCAAGTGGCTAATTTCCCCTAATTGAAATTTTCTGGCATGATAAAATTTGTCATATACAATTCCACTTCCATTAAATCCATTGTACGAACTTATTTTATTATGTGAAAGCAAACAAAACCACAGTCTTGAATCCTGCTTTTGTTTTCCATTAATGAAACAAAATACTTGAGTGGCCACAGAGGAAGTAGTAGAACAGATTCTTCTGAGGAATGATGATAAGAAATGGGACCAGACTTTCAAATTCAGTCCCAGGTTTCAAATAAAAAAAGGACCCAGATTTGCAGAGTGCTTCACAGCCATCAGCTTTTGGGTTTAGCAGTGGGATATACCCAAATGCACACTCACTACAGTGAATTGGGTGGAATAGGGCTCACTCAGATCAGCAAAGAAATGCACTTTGTATGAGGTTGGAGCAGGCTTCAGGAAAAAAGCACATAGGGATCTGAGGTCAGGACTGACTGTGTTAATATACTAATTATGAAATATTTGAGCTGATTAACTATACCTAAATTTTTAAGTATTTCTAATAAATTTAAGTGCCCTAAAGTTGCAAGATGGCTTGCAAGGAGAGGTAATCTTTTTACTCAGACTGTGAGAGATACAAACTCTTCTTCAGATCTGGCACAGACAGAACAAACTTCATGCTAAGGATAGGAAGAAATTGGTCTGAATTTAACTTTGCTAGGTAAATCAGTTAAACAATTTGAGGGGGAAAAGGGTACCTGGCATCTGCAACAGTGGAGGAAACTTGCAAGGGAAGAAGTAATATGGGTCTTATAGAAAACAGAGAACCTCAGTTACCCATTTCTTCTGGGCCACAAGGTAGTATGTGTGTGGAAAATGTCAGTGTATCGTAAAATCAGTGTTTCCATTATATCCATGTTTTTTCTTCCCTGTCATTTTTGTTCCCAGGCTTGTCTTTTCAGAATACTTAAGTCTTTCTTGATGGTCAAGACAGCAATCACAGGTGGTGATTACTTTTTTTAAGGTTCCCACTGCTAATTCTTTCTATGTTTTATCGCTTGTCGATTGGAATGAATTTCTGTATGTAGTAATTGTTTGGTCATATTAATTGTACAGTTCATACAGTCCTTATAAGAACTTTTGGTTCATTAGATAAAACAAAATTTTGGAATATGCATGTTTAGGAAACACGGATATTTATGGATCTTGTGCAGAGGTATCAGATCTTGAATCCACCGTACAGATGGCTGCCACTCCTGAAACTTGCTGCAGAGCATCTCAGCTTGGCAGTGCTGAAAAAGTGAACTTCTACATGGTTCTCTGAGGGTTTCCTAACGAGTCACTGGAACTGGAACTCCACACTCCTGATTCCAGGTCTTGTGCCATATCTTTTATACTAAAAAGTATTGTCGTTGATTGTTCATGATACACAAACACTTCTTGGCTAGAAAGTAGAACTGTGGTTTTAATATGCTTTTTATCTGTCCCAGGTTTTAAAACTCATAAAGAGAAATTTTTCAGATTCCACTCCCTTCTCTTTCCCCCTCAGAGGGGTGGGGGAGATTCTAAAATATTCCTGCTACAGACCTGCCTGGTCTTCGCAGACTTTGCCCTGGGCAGTAGCATCAGATGAGGAAAAGGGTCTGAACGATCTGGGCCAGAGCTGGGGGCCAGAGACCCCCTGTCCTCTCCCACCAGTTCCCCAGCAATGCAGCAGCACAGGGCAAATGCCCTGCCAAGGAAATGCAGCCTTTCTGCAGCAGAAAATAGGAATAATCTACAGAAAGTCAGTGTGGCAGTTCATTGTCCAGGGCTTTGTAGCAGTTGTTCTGCAGCTTTGCTAAGCAGTTTCCAACAGATGGCAATACTGCACTGAGTATTCAGTATTTGTATGCGGTCCTACGGACTTCCCCCTGTCCTTACCAGGGAATTGCAAAATGGTTACTACCTTGTTTTAAACTCTTCTTATAACAATATCACACCAACATGATCGTTCTGAAAAAAAAATTATGTCACTTGTTTTGATGGTTATACACAGGGGCAGTGCTTTTGAATGCCATCAGTGGTGGCCCATCTCTTTACCCATTGAAGGTAATGGGAAATTCAGTTGTTTCACTGGGAGTTCTGTTAATAATCAATGTTTTTTAAAGATGTCACCCCTAATATACAAGAGATTTGTCCAAAGCACCAAATTCATTTTTCTATACATGTAAAACTCAAGTTTCAAAAGTCCAAAATTACTTTTTTTTTTTAATAAGCATCTTTTTCCTTTTAAGAAATAATTATGTGGGCCAAACCCCCCATAACACAGGCATCCTAAGAACATTAACTGTACTATAGTCAGAAAAAATTTCCAGTTATGTCAGAGGCATGGCCCATAATAGAGATATTTTCTATAAGTGTCTTATTGTTACAAATAGGTTTTCTGCTATGAAAAAGGGAGCCAGAGTATAAATGAGGATCAAGCCACCATATTTTAATTACTTAGCATTCTAAATTGGGTAGTGGCAATAAAGTTTAAAACAGAGGTGGGAAATGCACTAACTTTTTTAGACACAAAAATTGTTAAAACTAGAGCTTTTTATACTAGCAATTTTATTAAGTAAATTATTAGTTCCCTGTGAATTAATATTTTTATTACTGATCTAGAAAGAAAGCAAAGATCTGAAAAAGGAGCAGAAAAATCCGTAGATGACAGGTTATTTATACTATGGTTAGAGAGCACTGCAAAGAACTTCAAAAGACCTAATTAGACAATATCACATGGGCAGACTGATGGCAAGCAAAACTGAATTTTGATAAGTATTTTGCTATGGAAGGAAAGAAGAGAAGTTTTTTATGTGATTCACAGCATTCTAAAAAAATGTATCAGCTTAGAAAACAGGCTGAGGTCATGTTTAGCTGTGGTCAAAATGAGCAAACAAAACATTGGGATGCATAAGAAATGTGATAATAAGTTGCAGAATGTTAAGAGATATCAATATTGGTATCTTCATCTGGAAAAAAGTGTAATGATACAGGCTGCAAAAATCTCAATACAGGATACTGCAGAGCTAGATGAATTTAAAAGAAGGATGAGAAGAATGACCTGGGCTAGAGAGAAGGCAAACTGAAAGATGTTTGGTTTTTACCCTTAAAAGGGTAAAATGAAGGCCTGAAAGGCCTGTAATAAAAAAAAAAAAATTACAGAAAAGGTAGATTTTGAGCTTCAGTTCTTGCTGTCTTCTAACAGGAATACAAGAGGAAATGTGTTGTAAAATGCAGTAATATCAATAATAATATAAGCATGTAATATTACAAAACTTATTGTTAAGGGAAATCTTGAGACCAATCATTTCACAAGATTCAAAAAGAGATTCAGTGGTTAAATTTTTACCGATAATACTCAAAAGTAGTGATTTCTTTAGGTAAAAAATTGTGGGAAGTATGTGAAAATGCCATGCTTCAGGTTTTTAACATTCAAAACAGATTTAAGATCAGGTTGAGATCTAATATGTACAGAAGATTATTCATTACCTATGGACCTTCTACACCTTCCTCCTTTCCTGTTGGAAACACAACAATAGCCTAAATGTATATTAGCTGAACAATGCCTATAACCACACTGCATGGAAATTCTATTGTGAGTCATATTCTGCAGTGATCATATTCTTTAATTATACTGAAATCACAAATAGATTTCAGCAAGCCTGTGCAGAGATGCATTTCGATGGACCTAACACTGGCTTCCTAATTTGCACTTTATTTACTGTAGCTATAGCAGGCAACTTTTTTGGGGGGGGGGAAGGGGGAATTAAAAAAAAATAATTAAGTGATGCAAACCTTTACCTTCCTGCAGAACAGCCAACAGTATGTCTGTTCTTTCCTTGAATATGCAACTGCTTCAGATCCTTAAGAATGCTGCCTGGCTTCTTAGCCATCATATTTGGGCTCCCAGGAGTCCAACACAAAGTTTCAGCTGCATTAGCATCCTGCTTTGGGTATGACTGAAGTTGTTCACAGTCTCTCCCAAAATTGTTCCTGCTCCTTGTGGACTAACTTGATGGAAGATCCATGGAGTTCACTACTGCATAAGCAGTTAACATCTCTGTAAATACCTTATAGGGAATACACATGGAAGAGAACCCCAATCTTATCCTTTCTGAAGAACTTGGTATTTCTATTCTTCAGTTATCAGCCCGCAAAATGATTGTAATGCTAATATTTGCCATTAATGGTAACTAGTTAATTAACATTTCTTAAAGTCCTGAAACCTCAGATTAATAGTGCTCTGGAGTATAAAGACATAATATTATTTCATTGGGCATTTGTCATTTAAAAAGTTCTATGCCTAAAGCTTTAATCAAACTCTGTAAGATGAGAGCAATTTCCTTTTTGTCACGTTTGGGTCTCTTGTCTCTGCTAAGATGCATGTGTAGTTAAACTACGTATTTGTTTTGAGAGGAGCACAGGTACTACTGTTTATATGATCATGGAGGCCAAACCCAGCAGTAGAATCCTAAACCTGAAAGCGGTGTATAGTTGTTTTAAGAGTTCTTTTTAGAAGATATATTTCCTGAGTTTACAAATTGTGACACTACAACACTTCTATTAGCACAGAAAAAAAATCTCACCCATTAACTATTGTTTTGCTAAAGCTGCCAAGTCACAGTGTTTCTAAAATGTCCTGGTTCTAACAAAGACTGCTATTTTTTGTTGTATGAAACAATTACTGGCTACCAGATTTAAATCTGTTTTGGTAGTATAGGAATACGTTCATCTTGGGTACAATTCCTCTATACACAATGGATTTTAACAAGGCAGGAAATTAACTTATAATTTACCATTATGTTATATCAATACTACAGAAAGCAAGGATATTCTTTTGAGTAATAAGCAAAGAACTATGAATTTTCAGTAATGTCCACGGCTACAGAAATCAGAGCTTTTGATGGTGGTCAAGAACACTTACTTTGATAGTAAAAAATCACTTCAGATATATATGGGTGACTTGAGGGTAGAATTCCATGGTCAATTGGCAGTTGTACCATAAACATTGATATAGGAACACAACTGAAAGTGTCGAGACACCGATGACTTCCATGGCAATAAAATCAAGCCCCATGCAATAGTTGTTTTCAAGCTGCAGATGACACTATGGAGCATCAGACTGCTTACTTGGACTCCAGTTTAGTGTCTGTGCAAAAATCTTTTCTTTTCCAAAAGACCTCTGGCAAAAAAGATAATAGACAGCAGAAGATTGTTATTCAAGCCTCATCGTCTGACTTAGCACACAGTATCAAGAACATTACTGCACGTACAGCACGAGCAGCAGCGAAGTCTGAGGCCGAGGGCATGGTAGGACTGCCCCTTCCAAAAGCAGCAGAGATTTCTGTTCGATCAGAAAGACTACATGATGATGGCCTGTGATCATCCAGGTTCCAGTGGCTACACCAAAGCAGCTCTGAGCACATGTATTCTTTCTGTGTGTTCTGGGAAGCCAACTGTATACAGAAAGCCTTTTCTGCTTTTTTTGTGTAATCAATACTGACAGGTAAATTCCTTCTGAAGTATTTTTAGACATTGCATGTAAACCACTCAGCCTCTTGCAATTCAGTGCTTCTTTCCCTTTACAGGCAGAGAAGCTGAAATAAGATTTTTACTCTGAAAGGTGACCAGCAATGGTGCCTCCTCTGATTTTTATATTACATTCGGTTTACAATTTCAATAAAGATCTATTTATTTACTAGTTGTCACCCTTGCCTATTTAATATTAAAAGTTACTATTGCTGACTTCAATATGAAAATGAATAGAAATTCAGGAAGCACAATTAATAATTCTGCTAATGATGCAATGGCCAGGAAGCTTACTTTTTCGTAACTGTGTTAGTGGTGTCACGCTAATAAGAGAAACTGGCAGGAAAAATACTCATCTAAAAAGAAAGAAAGCAGATTTTTTTTCATGTAGAAGGTTAGCAAAGTTGTTTTAAATTATGTATAGTTTTTGACTATATTCACAGTAAAAGCACTTGCCAAGTTCACAGAGGAAATCATTGTGCAAGCCTGGTTTGCAGGTCTGTGATCCAGCCATCGCCATCTCTTGTTTTTGCAAGGTGAGCCAATCAGTTAGGTTCCACTGAAAACAATGGGAAATTCATTTTGATGTTAATGAAATTATGTCAGTTCCCATAACTATTACTTTTTATGGTAATTGTTATATTTATTATACATTATATTAGCATTAATTAAATATTAATTGTTATAATTATGTGTGATTATAATGATATAAATATTACATTGTACTTATTTTGCACACATATTAAACAATAGAGAGGAAAGGTCTTAAAACATACTATTTTGAGAAAATGCTACATATTTCCAAGTTAAAAGTACTTTTCACAGCGGAAATGGATTAATAGAGACATTTAAGTTACTTTTGTTTCTAGAAAAATACATTTTTTGCAGTCACAGGGTCTGATCTACTCCCATTAAGTTTAACACAACGATCACCACTCATCTTAAAAGCAGCAGAACCAAGGTCTCGGAATATATTCTTCAAAATATGCTTACTACTTTAAATGCTCATCATTGCTTCAGTGAATAGCATACATGTCTGAGGATTAGGAATTTGCAGCATCAAGTAGGAGGTGACTTTAATGTACGTTGTTTTGGTAATGTGCACATTAATTCAAAGTTCTAGCAAATTCCCTATGTATGATTTTTCGATTGTAAGCTGAGCCCCTAATGGGAAGCAAAGACAGCTTTAAAGTACCATTCACGTGTAGTAATTCTTGGCAGCTGACCCACTAAAGCAGAGTTTTGAGACTTGTGCTTTGCACCGCTATCATTTCTGCGACTAGTTTCCTTCCTCCCCTCTCAGTGGGGCTCCTGCTGGGAATGTAGCACACATCACTGGAGTAAGCAGCGATGTGCCAGTCTGCATCTGCTACAAAGCAGCCTAAAAATAAACCCCAATTGGACAATGCCATTTGGTGTACAGCAGCACATAGTCTAGTAACGTAAACCACGCTGTCAGCAAAGATAAATGATTGTTCAGCTACATGCCAAACAAATCTCAGGGTCTTAAAAAAACCCAGAAACAATCCTTTGATATTCATTTATAAACTTAATCTCTCAAGATTTATTATCATTGCGATTTAATGAATTTGCATCAGTGAAAGCATAATGTCTCATCAAAAATTACTGTATTTTATATATAATATTTTAAGAAATCAGCCCATCTTGCAGCTTCTTTCAGTTTAAGGAATTTCTCTGGTAATGTGGATTTTGTTTTAGAAGATGTCTACCCTTCAAGTTGACATTTTTTCCTGTGCATATCAGATGAGCCTGATTCTTTTGCCAGTATCGCTCTTTAAATTCCTAGTTCTGTATACTGAATCTTTTCAAAAATATCTACATGTTAATGCTGTTCTTTCTAAAGCTTCTGTTTGAAATATCTGCCTGTATTTTTTTGCTTGTGTGTATTATCAGACTCCTTGAATTTAAAAGATGTGGTCATACAGAGGGCACAAATGACTACAATGCAAGTAATTATAGTAGTAATAATTGCAGGCTCTTACAGACTACATTTACAGATACAACTTTGTACCTCATCCTTCATGCTACCATGCAATTTTGCAGGGGGGAAACTCTCCAGATCTTTGCATTTTTGAGGTTTTCAACTTCCTATTGAATTGGATTTTGAGGATATTTACAAATACTATTCTTAATTCATAAATTGCTACCTTAAAACAAATACATTTATTTTATGTAAAATGGGAGTGCAATTAGACACAGAATGGAATCATATTAACTGCAGGTCCTGGGCCTTCAATGAGATCTATGTTTAAATGGATGTCACTGCAAGATCAGCACCATGATTTTTAAAATTGTTAAGTAAAAACATGACCGGAGCTAAGAGGCTTTAAATATCTTTTGTTACTGCTACTATAGTTACTGCTGGAAATCCCCAAATTACATGTATACTATTGTACAGCTGGAGAAATGAGCTTTACAAAGATTTTTGTTTATATATTTCCAGTAAAATGATTACACACTCTTAAAAACATAGGGTATAAAACCACTACAGACTGAACTTCATTCTTATTATGTACTGTGCTGGTCTGCCAATTCTACATGCACAAAAACCATGAGAGTGTCCCAAAGTATTATGAGCTTGATTTTCTCAGAAACCCCTCATTCCTAGAATTGTGAGATGAAACAAAACATGAAGTTGCATGGAACTTGCAATCAGAAGGCCAAAATTAGCAACTCTGAAGACTGTCAATATGTTATTTAACCCATATGAGGGGAAAACCACAAGTGCTGTCAGGGACAAATGTGTCTAATCCCCAAATCCTACTTTTCTGAAACCATCATTGGGGTCACCCTGCGTACATAGTCGAGAGTTTGTTAGCTGGCACAGGGGTCAAGCTCCCACGTTTGCGGGCAATTATTCCAGGAAATAGCAAATCATGTTACCCCAACAACTCCACACATAATTTGTTCTCTAGAAACAACATTGGGTAGATTGGGGGACAGATGTGCATGCTGTACATTTTAAGAGGGCAACAGTAGAAGTTTTTTACTACTTTTATGATTATTATCTGATACAGGCTCTATGACAGGACAGAATTGTCTCCAAAGTTGTACAGAAGAGAAAATATTTAGATCTGCAGTGTGTCCCCAACTCAGAATGCTATTTATAAGCCCTGATGCTACTGCAGTTTATTTACCATCTGCTTCTATTTGTAGCCTTTGGTATGGTGAAAACCAAAGATGAATATGACAAATCAACTCTATGTATTTTTATCATTTCAATCTTTGTAAAAACAGGTAATTCATTTATTTCTCACAATATCTGTGGTAACAATTGAAGAGAAGACAAATATGTGTGTGTACCTGTGCATGTACATATGTGTTTCTTGGCATGTTTTAAGGTTGTCTTTGAGCTGGATAAAAACTGATTACAGCTCGCATTAGTGAAATATCAAAAATGATGGGCTTATCTTTCTGTATTACCTTTATTTCACATTGAGGCAGCATGTATTTAGCTTACTTAGAGGAAGCTAAGCATAAGCTACTTTATTGTGATAAATTCACAATAGGTTCCCTTACTAATTAGTTCCCTTACTAATTAGGTTTTCTATTTCCTATATGACTATGCATTTCGACCTCTTTTCTTCTCCTTTTCCTTTTATGCTGAACTGAACATCTGTCAACTATATCTGAAATATTCTCCCATTAAAAAGGAAAAAGAGCATACTCTATCCTATTATTTATTGCCTTCTCATCTTCCAACTCTTGGAATTATAAAGATCCTTGAGATGTATATGCAGTGTGTTGACACTCAATACCACTATCAAAGCCTAACTTTGTGTCGTGGTTTAACCCCAGATGGCAACTAAGCCCCATGCAGCCGCTCACTCACTCCCCCATGGTGGAATGGGGGAGAGAATTGGACAAGTAAAAGTGAGAAAACTTGTGGGTTGAGATAAAGACAGTTTAAAGCAAAAGCTGTGCACGCAAGCAAAGCAACACAAGGAATTCGTTCCCTACTTCCCATGGGCAGGCAGGTGCTCAGCCATCTCCAGGAAAGCAGGGCTCCATCATGCGTAATGGTGACTTGGGAAGACAAACCATCACTCCAAACATCCCCCCCTTCCTTCTTCTTCCTCCAGCTTTATGTGCTGAGCATGATGTCATATGGTGTGGGATACCCCTTTGCCAGTTTAGGTCAGCTGTCCTGGCTGTGCCCCCTCCCAGCTTCTTGTGCACCCCCAGACTTCTCAGTCAGTAGAGCATGGGAAGCTGAAAAGTCCTTGACTGAGTGTAAGCACTACTTAGCAACAACTAAAACATCAGTGAGTTATCAACATTCTTCTCATACTAAATCCAAACCACAGCACGAGGAAGAGAATTAACTCTATCCCAGCCGAAAGCAGGACACTGAAAGATCTATATCATATCATATCATACGATTTCCCCACTCTAACTTGTGAAATTCCAAAAGAAAACTAACTTATGCAAAATCCAGCAACAAAAAACAATTGATGTATAGAATTTGTATGGCCTACTGATTGCTTTACTACTCCCTTATCTTTTAGTAACCACTGTGTGCCTAAAAGGATCTGAAGTAAATATATTTGGGTTATAGTATCTTGATTCACCAGTGTGAAATTAAAAAAAATGCACCTGTAGGTATTGTTTATCTGCTTCCTTGAATTATTTAGCAGTGCACGCACAAAGCTGAAAATCTTTCTTCCCCTCAGACCTCAGTCACTACCACAGCACTGTTGTCTCATGGTTCCTCGTGCTGACAGATAAGACAACTTACACAGGAGTGGCATACTGCATATGTGCAGTTCTTGTGGGACTGATGTTTTGTTTCCTGCCCCTCACACCAGTGAGAACTGCAATCTGAGTCTGATACAGAGCTTTTTAGACCTCCTTTTACAATACTGCAATTGATTAGATGTCATGCAAAAGGGCTGGAACCACAACTATCAATTTCAACAAAGCTAAACACAATTTATGCTAATGCCAGATGAATCGGGACCTTTGGAGCAAACCACCATAGAGAGGTCTGCACGTGCCTCTGGAAACAAGGAGGATGTAGAAATCGGGACAGCGGATACAGAGAGCACCTTCAACTAAGCCCACTCAGACATAAAGGGCATCTATCTGCCTTAGATGTCCTGGCACATTTGGAAGATGGTGAAGGATCGAAAATTATTATGGGATGCCAGAGAAATAACTTCTGGTAGCCCTTAAACTTCAAGCAAATGAATACCCAACGGAGGAATTTCTGGGCTGTGAAAAAGACAACAGTAGTAGAGAGAACCATAAACACTCTGAGACCTGCTCCTGCATCCTTGGCATATGTCCAGCAGTGCGGGATATTTGCATCTAATAACACAGCCAGTTGTGGACCATTTTGGCTGAGGAAGTTTAAAAAGCAAGCAAACAAACAAAAAAATCACTGGGCACTTTTGCTTTAGCTTAGTGAGTGAGCTCCTCAAACCTGATATCAGATTTATCAAGGAGAACCAGGCCCAGGTGGTGGACCACAATGCAAGCAAACCAAATACACTCTTGGCTGCAGTTACAGAGGAAGCATGAAAGCACTAGAAGCTGACTAAACAAATCCAGAACCTGAAACCGGCCACTGAGGTCAGCTACATTGGCTTTTCTCTTGGAACCAGAGGAAAATGGTACTCAGCCAATCAAGCATTGCTAGCTGCAATGGTCTCTTGGAAAGCAGACAACACTGGGTTGCCAAGTTTTAGTAGATAAGTCCCACTCTTCTCTGTCAATGTCCTGAATATCTGCTCAAGCACAGGACAAACAGGTGGCCAAAGCTCCATCGTGGCCAAAGACTAGCTCATAGGCATCTCACATTTCATGATGTCACCAGAAGCCCTAGACTGGTTTGGATAGGACACCCAAAAGAGGTTCTGTATGGAGGGGTTTAGCAAGAGTAATTTTTGAAGGAAGCTTTTTCAGTCTCATATTTTGTTGTTCCTGAGAAACGCCTTCCTGCAAGTGGACTACTTAAATCCCAACCCCAGTTGCGGCCTTCAAGTGTTTCTGTAATTAATGAAGAAACTCTAGAGAAAAGACTAATTCATCCACATGTCATGCCTGCATCAGATCACAGCTTTATCTACTACACTTTTCTCTATGTTATCAAGTAATTTAGCAAAGTTTCAGCCGTGAGATATTGGCTTACATGTTTCTCTGTTATCCTTCTGTTCAACCTACTTTCACAATGCCATGTTCTCCATTACAAAATCAGTTCTTATTTGGCAGTTTTCCACAATACAAAATAATCTGTATAGGCAAAAGGTAATAACAGTACCACTAAGGCAGCTGAAATTAAGTCGCCTTTGTCACAGTGCCCTAACAGAAACTAAGGCAATGCAATAGCATGCAGTCCCTCATTCAGTCCTCCTGCAACAATCCTGTGTTGCAGGAACTACCACATGGAAATTCTTTAAAACTACCATTTAGGCTTCTTTCTAGACCACTTTAAATATTTATATATATTTATAAATATATGTTATTTTTGTGTATCTCTATAAACATGAATTAAAATAAATAATCTAAAATTCACCATTCATATGGTAATATGTTTACTATAGACTATTAAAATAAGAATTATGTGTCCAATATAAGACACTTGCTAACAATGTCAAATTCTGTTATCCGAAATATAGGTAACACCTTACTGCGATCAGTCATACAAGGTCAAACAAATAGAACATAATTTGGCAAGTAGCCTCTCATTTAAAACATTTAGTAAAGGGATACTACTTTTCTATACCTGTTTGTAAATGTTCTAGAATTAATTTTAAATTTTGTTTCACTTCTTAAATAGTGTTTAGACTCTAGTATATTAGAAGCCCTAAATACACTATTAATAAGTTGGGTCAATTACATCAAATTACATTTTACTCTTAGTCACAGCCTTACAATGTAACACACTCAAATGTCGTATTCGTTTCTAACAAAAAAAAAAAAAAAAAAAAAAAAAGTCCAGTTCTCATTCACACATCTACAGCATATCTGCTTTATAACAATCTCCTAAGATCTAGTATTACAAAATGTCAACAAATATTTGTGTCTCACAGATATTCTCTCGACACCTCCATATTTGCTGCCTACTTCAAACAGTTCTAAGCCAACTGCTAATGGCTAACTAATAATGAATTCATAATAATTTTCTACTCATTGGAATAAATTTTTTAAATATAAAAACTTCTCCAGTATTAGAAGGCCATGCAAACTCTTTTACCACAGCTGGCTGAGAAGTACATTTTTGTGGTTTTGCAAGCTGATTCCTTTTTGTGAAAGTTTTCAAGAAAACAAGCAAAATGAGATCCCAGACATCTGAATCACCAGACATTCAAAAAAAATTATACATATGTTTAAGTAGTTGACTTCCTGAAGCAAAAATATGAAATGCTAATGACCATTTTGTGCATGTAGTTGGGAGTACTCCATTCCTGTGCCCATCTAGCTGGGAGCAACAGGCAAAGGATTTATTTCAGAGTCTAGTCCTCCATTTCAGCACAAATGGAAGACAGTTTTTAAAGCAGAACAGCAATTTAAAAACAAACACATCTCCTTCATCTTTGGACTGGGGACACTGACCTTAAAAATATCTGAAATTTTTCCATTGCCTGCAAACAAAAATGGACTGCAGGCAGTCATGATCGTATGTCACTCTTACAAAACATTCTTACTCGTTGGCTACTTTTTGGAAAGGTTATTTGCTGTCAATCAAGTGACAAGTTCTGCTTATAATAATGGTGGTGACATCAGACCTGGAGAAGAGAAGATTAGTATGGGAGTCTAAATATATAAACTAGAAGGTCATGGGACACATCCAACGTCAATTGAAGTCAATGGCCTCCATTCACTTTGATCAAAACTGGACCGATCCATGTAGAATTAAGAGATTTATACATATATATTTATTTTCCCTATAGCCACTATCATTGGCTCGCAGCCTAGGATTTCTTAAGGTGACCTGTATCTTTGATTTATCTGACAAGAAAAGGTGATTGCCCCTATTTTTATTTTTACGTGGCCATATATAGTCAGTCATGTTCACTTTTTCCAAAGTGGGACTTGCCCTGTGGAGGTAACGGGCAAGAATTTTTCCAAACAGCAGGCTGGGGGCTCTAACTACGCATTTCTTTTGCCGTTTGGTAGTGTTTACAAAGCAGCTGGGCAAGAGGCCAATTCTCATTTTAAGCCTCAGGTTGGACACAATGGTCGGTCAATGTGCTGAGGGGTATAAAGCATAGGCCAGCAGCTTTCCTGTCAGGCAGCAAATAACTAAATTTCACTTGTCTGAAATAGGATTTTAGTTGTCCAGGGCTGCAGGACAAAAGGGCTGTTCTCACCCTGACAGCTGGAATGGATGATTTGTGAAATGTATTTTTAGAAGTCTTATTTGCCTACGTGGATGCCTGCATTGTCAGACATTCAGACAGCAAGAGCAAGCTAGGCTACAAGCCACGAGGACTGTAACATACTGTACAAACTGTATAACATATCTAGTTCTAAACCTGCATTTTCATTAATCCTCACCCTCCAACTGCAAGTATACAGTCCAAATATTAATGCAACACTACTGCTGTTCTTCCCGTACTTTAACATACTATCACTACAGCATTCACAGTAATTGGTAACCACAAAGGGAAAATCACTGCTGTTACAATAGGACATTAGCAATCAAGTCTCTTTCCCAAAATCACCCTGGTTTTCCCCACATTTCCTTTTCCTAACCATATCTCTATCCGATTAACAGAAACAAGAATCTCCTGTAAATTAGCTTTTTCCTTTAACAAGACAACCCACTCTTGAGGGATTTTATTACTAACATTCATCCTCCTAATCTTATCCCACACCTTGCTGATATGCATATCCTTATTAACATCTGCACACGGCTATTGTGCCAGTGCTGCTTTTTTTCAGAGCTAATGATTTCTTCCTGCTACAGCCCATGACATCAAGTTGCACTCCTAAAACATTTCAAAGCTGGTTTCCTCTCTCTAAACAACATTGTTACATTTTTTGTTTAAACAGTGCACTGGTTTCCTTCCCTTCCTATTCAATGGAGGTCTTGGAAAGCGCTTTTCACATATACGTAACATCGATGGGAAAATCATAAATATAACTGAATACATCTATTCCATGCTGATTTACATATGACTTCACTAAGTAGTTAATCACACTACCAACTTCCAACATATTTAGAATTCACAAAATAAAAAAAATTAGAATATTCAATATAAATATAGCATTGTAAGCATTCAGGAAAATAATTTTAATGTACAATGTCACAGTAGATATCTACGCTACATATTTTCTCGTCCTTAAGAGTTTCCTCTTTATTCTGCATTGGTTATTATGCACTTCTGCTGAATTGAATGTTTTCATACGCTGCTCATAAAGTGTGAACTTCTTATTTATTTCTCAGTCTGTCTTAAATTCCTACCATCTGGTTAAGACATATTAGCTTTGAGGCTAGGATTCTTACCCGTCTTCTGTGCCTTTATGCTCTTAAACTATAAACTCCATCTGTAATAAATTTCAAATTAAATGTCTGATCTTTAGAGACAGTTACGTGTTACAAGTTCTTATACAGCACTTTAAAAAAATTATAATAATATGTAAATAAATCCAGCAAGTCAAAATAAAAAATACGCTTATTGTGTGTAACTCCACTGTTAGTGTTGACAGAACCAAATTCTGCACAGATCCACTGCATACAATTAAATCACTAGGATAACAAAACACGGAGCAGATTTGGACACCTCCTGATAGTGTGAAAGAACATGTTCATGCTTTGTATTGAACTGTAAGACTAGGTCTGTAGAACAAATCTCTGCCTGTGAATACAGTGCGCTTTAATCAGTGTGGCTTATGTAGTTTTGGGTTCTATTGGTAAAAGTGCATGTTGGTAAAACATATAGCACTAGTAGAAAAAGTTCTGGTGGATGGCCACCAGCTAGTGCAGTATAATTTGCCAGCTATTCATCAGGGCAGGAGATTGTTGCAGTCCTGTAAGCACCATATCACACTCTTCATATGACCAAAACTGTATGTGGCTTGGGGAGCAGAAGGGTTTCTGAGAGCAGAACAGTTTGCAGGTGGGAAATGTCAATAGCTCAGCAGGGATTCTAGATTTCTTTTTGGACAGGCCTGGACTGGACATGCAACAAGACTCAAGTGTGAGTGTTAATGTTTGCCTCAGTAACTCCTGATGGTTTTCTTCTTCCTACAACAGTCCCCGGAACTGCTCTACGCTGGCTATGTGATACAACCTCAGCACAAGAGGAACACCTGAGATCCTGGAGAGCTGTTTGCAGCTAAAAAGCTCCAGACTGGCCACCCTGCTTCCTGAGGATAGGAAATACAAGTATCCCTAAAAATACATGTGTGTTTGTGTGCATTAATCTCCCTCTCTTAATTCTTTAAAAAAACCCCAAAGAACACAAAAACAAAAAACAGGAGGAATTTTGTGGGGCTTTTTTGGATTACTTTTAAGGTGTAGCCTCAGAATCTGGCATGGGAGGAAGGAAAATCCACCCATCCTGGATTACCCTAAATCCATTCTTTTCTCTTTCCCTTCCTCTTCAGCTCCTTCCGACTTCCTGAGTGTAACACTCAGTTTTTCCAATTCATACCTATGCTTCCTTCCAATCCAAAACTTGTTGAAACCCTATAGAGTCTTTTTTATTTTTTAAAACCAAGGTTTCATCTACCATTTAGTAAAAAGGAAAAAAAAAAAAAAAGGAAAAAGGTACCTTCTCCAGCCCTTTATTGCACTCTTCCAGTACAAAGAATACTCTGACACCCCTCTCTCTTGAAGGAGCCAACAATATGACACAGCCTTCTGTTCCCTTGCATGCTTTCCAAGTATTTCCCAGGTATCTCTTAATTTGAGGACTAAATTTACTAAGCAGAGACATGCTTAGTAGACATGCAAGAATCAGAAAAGTTCGGAGGGAATGCACTGATGAGAAGCCCAGTCTGCCAGCAACCATCTGTTACAGAGAAGGAAACAAAGCCACAGATTGCTCCTAGGCAGCTCCCCACAGACACTACTTGAGGACTATTTCTAGCTTGTGGCTAGAAGGTGTCCGATAAATTGACAATTTCACTTCTTCCCACAGAGTCTTCTGATTAGCAGCACTGAAACTGGTGGAAATTACTCTTAGTTTCACTTTATTAGTGTCATATCCAAATGCGTGGGTTTGGGTTGGTTTTTTTGGGGGGGGGGGAATTAGAGACAGATGATCGGATGCTTAGCCCTGTAGACAAAATTTTTGCTTACATGTATTCCAACAATTTTTAACTACTCTCTTACTATTGTATGTTACCTTATTTTCTAACTTCTACTAGACATTTCTGTATGCTATTAAATGCTTGTTCCATTTCAAATGTAAGATTCTAAATATGTCTTGGAAATAAAAAATAATCACTTTCTAATAAGAAAGTCAGGATTAACAGAAGACTATTTCTATGGAAATAGGGATTGAAAATACATTGTAATGCACAGCAAACTTCTGTATAAAATCTGCACTAAGCCTGAGAAATAACAACAAAGCAGTTTAAATTCACACAGCGAAGCCATCATAGACCAGGCCTGTTTCTGAACAATTCCTAAAGCTGGTAGCACCATGACAATTATGTCCAAGGGATCAATTTGAGATAATTTTTGTGCATTTTACCTAATTCCCAAATAAACCCACGTAACAGCAGTGTTGAATTCTGCAGTTTCTCCAGCTAGCGATTTTGAATGGAGGAGGAGCACCGCACTTTGCAGGTGCCACTGGCGATCTCCATCACAAATTGCTCTGCTGAGGAAGGACACTGCACCTGACCGCAGAACAGAATGAGAAACCTCATTATTTTTAGGCACGTATAAAATATTCGCTGATTATTTTTTTCCCTTTCTCCCCTCTTCTTCTGCCGGGCCGTCCCTCACCCTCGTTCCCCTGCACCCCTCAGCAGCTGGGCCCCGTCCCGGGCGGTCCCTGTCACCCCCTCACTGGGACAACCCCGCCGCCCACCGCCCTCCCGCGCTTCACCTCGCCCCCCCGTGTTCCCGGCGACACCCCCGCCCCAAGGCACCCCCGGTGCCGCCGCTGCCTGCCCCCCCCCTCCTCCTGCCCGCCGCCCCTGCCCTTCCCTCACGCCTCAGCCGGCGCCCGCCCGCCCTCTCCCGCCTTCCCCTTCCCGCTGTCACTCGTGGCTCCGCCCGCCCCCTCGCCCGGCCCCTCCCCGGCGCCCGGCGGAGGAGCCGCCGTTTCCGGAGTACACAGAGCGGGGCTGGCCGCGCGGCGGGGGCTGTCGCGGGGGTGAGTGAGCGCTGCCGCCGAGCCCTGCGCCCCCCTGGCCGGCCTTCCCCCGGCCCCGCGGCGAGGGCTGGCCCCGGCCGCTGCCCGCAGGCGCCGGCAGCAGCGCACCCCCCCGGGGGGCCCGGGGGGCCGGGCTGGCATGAACGGCGTTACCGCCGCCGCTCCTCCCTCCGCGGGCGCCGAGGGGGACGGGGCGCGGAGGAGGGCAGCCAGCGCCCTGCGGCCGCTCGGGGGAGCCCCCTGGGCCGCGGCGGGGGGGGGGGGGGGGGGCCGCTCCCTCTCCCCCCCGCCTTGCCGCCGCCGTGACCCGTGTGCGGTCAGCCCGGGGAGCGCGGCGGGGGCCGGGACTGCGCCTGCGGGAATTCCTGCGCACCTTCCTGCTAAATAGTGACCCGGGGCGCCAGCCTGCCCCGGCCCGGCAGCGAGACCCCGCCGCGGGGGGCCTCGCCTCGGGGCGGCGCGGCGCTGCCCTGCCGGGGCCAGCTCCTGGTGGTGAGGCGGCCCCGCTGGCCGTGCGGGCCGCCCGGGCGGTGCTGGTGGGACCTGCCCCTCGGGGAGGGTCGTGGCGTCGGCCTCCCCAGGCGCACCTCGTCGCGGTGCCCGCGGTGGGCTTTCCCCTCGCCCCCCAGCCCGAAGGCCTGCGGGGAGGTGTGTCTCCGGCTTGGCGGCCACTGCAGTGGGCTGTGCTTGTACAGATTTTTCACCTGATGCTGACTGGAAGTGCTGTTTGTTGTTATCTGGCCTTGTGCGTAGCGTGTTGTATGCATATGGTAGCTGTAAGCAGGAGAGGGTGGGTAATTCATTTGGGGCTGTAGCTTAAAACTTTAGTGATATACCTCCACTTCTCCGTGCTTGAGGGGTTTTTTTATCCTTTGAATGGAGAGGAAATAGTGCAGGTATATATTTGTCAGGTGGATGTTGGCTTAGGAATTTGGAAGAAGTTGAAAGATCATGTTTGTTTGTTTGTTTTATGTGAGATTATAAACCTTACAGATATAAATTGGCCATTATTATTATCATCATTGGTTTTATAGAGGAACAGATGTCTGGGTGTTTTGAAGAGTGATGTACGTCAGTCGTGTAGCTGCAATAAACCGCTTGGCTTTTTGGAGTCAGTCAGCCTGTGGCTCCGGAGGCACATGCAGCTGGCAGAAGGTTGAGGCTTGGTTCCCAAAACGGCACCATGTCTTGTAACCGCCAGTGTGGCTGTTGGATAATCTCAAACCTAGAGGTTGGCAAAAAGGTCACTTTGGATCTTAAGGCTATGGTCGCTTGATGGTTCTCTTTTCTCAGCCCAGTGCTGTCTTGCGAAGGGGCAGTGGTGCTCTTGAGGAGCTGCTGTTGTTTTCTGTGGGTGATGTGTGGCTGACGCTCCCTCCATACGCTCCCTTTCCCTCACCTCTCTGAGGTATGTGGTATGTGTCGTGTAGCTCCCAGGCCTGTGAAGGTTTTGGTATGCAGCTCATGGGATCAGGAGTGTTGGCCGACCTTGCTATGCGCACAGGTCCTGTTTGTATATCATGGGTATCAACATGATTTTGTGCTTGGCTGGAGTCTTCTACTAGGCAACACTTCTACAGAAGATAAGTTGGACCCTTCTGTAAACAATTGCTATTTGTCCAAGTTCAAGACTTGCACGAGGCTTTATTTTCTTCCTTTATTTTCTGTTCTGTACTTCCCTTCCTAGAAGGAAGGACTTTGTAAGTGTTTAATCTATAGTTGTGAAGAAGGTGTGTTTCAGGTGAACGTACATGTTTGTGGTGCTTCATGGAACCTTTCAGGCGTGAGGAACTTCCAACTGCTTCCCATGCATCTTGTGGTACAGTGTAAGGCATAAATCCTTACGTTGGTGTTTCTCATTCTGAATCAAGTTACTCAGGGGTGTTAGGAAACTAGAAATAATGCATACAGGATATATTTTCCAAGTTTGCAGTATCTTCAGAGACTCTGAAATTTGATTAACAGGTAAATAATCCTTCATACAAAGTAATAGGAAAATATCTGCTACAAATCTTTAAAAGAGAAGGCTAGGTTTCTTCCTCTTCTTAGGCATCACCTTGTATTTGATCACTTGAATCTTATTTTTCTGTGGTTTTTTTTTTCCTGCTGTCTCCAGCCTGAGAGCTTTTTTCCCCACTTCTTCCCGTGATTTATTACTTTTCAACACCTCTTCTTCCCTAGCATACAAATGATAGCCAGTTCTTCTTTGCAGCAAAACAACTGTGGTTTTGCTGTCCTATAAGTAATCTTCCCTCTATACCCTGAATTGACTGTAGTTTTTAAGTGCTGCTACTTGCCTCTTGTTACTCAAAACAGGATTGTGTCAAGAGAAATAGTGTTGCTGCTTTTGTTTATATAGTAGTACTGCAATAGGAAAAGACTTGTTCTTGGTACAATGAATGCTGGTACACCAGAAATCCTGCTAATGATAGTGATTAATGGGTGCTGCTCAAAATAGCTATCACTGCTGATATGACTAATTGTGCCATATGAAAAGAGCTCCTTTATTCCCAGTAATCTTAAGGTGTTTCTACAGTTTTAGAGAAATGCCTGATCTATGCAGACAGATAAATGCACAGTGGAATGCAGTGAAGTATGGCAGTTCTTTAAGAGCTCACTGCTGCGCTGCAAAACCACTTGGGGCTGAAAATGAAGAATATCTCCTTGTGGTTACTGTAGGTAGATAGAATATTATTACTGGAATTGGATGTTAGCCAGAGCAACACCCTACATGTTGCAAACAATGCCAGGGTATTGTTAGTAGCTATAGAAGGGGTTTTATATCATACATGAAAGATGACATTTCCCCCAGCATGGGTAACCTCATCACAAAACATTGTGCTGGGGCTCGCTCAGAGGGCAACTGGCTCTGCTAGACTTGACAAAATCTGCGTTATAATCGCACCGGTCCTCCTAGAGCTTGGTGATGTGTCTGCATTAGTGTTTCTTACCCTTCATTGGCATTTGGATAACAACAATTTGTTAGTAACGTGCTGCAGGCAATCTTGTGCTCTCCAGGCAATATTGTATTCTGGGTTCTGTTTAGATTTTGTATGTATTGTGGCTGGAAGCAACACTGGAAGCTTATATGGGGACTGCAGATCTAAACCATAGAAGGTGCTGTTTCTTGATACCTGTAAAATCTGAAGTTCTGCCTGGTAGCATGAAAAAATATTTTGAAAGTTAAGTAGAATTTGGTAAAGATGGGTTCCACACTTGCTGAGAAGAAGCTAGTAGTAGTTGTGTTTTGTTGTGCCTCTGGCTTTGCGTGGGTTTCTAGTCTTCTGCTGTTTGTGTACCTCAAGATAATTTTATGGCAGGAGAGGTTTAGACATTCATCCCTTCTGCCCCTGGAGAGACTATGAAGGGGTGTGTGGAGGGGGAGTAGGAGGCGTTGCTTTTTACAAATACTGCTTTGCAGGTTTGCTGATTTGGTCTGATAGGATCCCAGTCAGTCTTCCGGTGTTCTGTGAGTAAACCATTTTGGTCCAGTCCTTGAATTTTGCCAAAACAGTAATTAAAAAAAAGAAAAAAAACCAATTTTTTTTTCTATGAAACTTCAAAAAGATGACGGTGTTAATGAGGTGTGTTTCACTTTGAAGTGCTCTAATGTGACAAGACAAATTATTTTGAGAACTGTGGTCTTGAGATACCAATCTTGTCTTACTCTGCTGTAATAAATGAAGATTAGTGTGCTGATTGCTTCAGGTAAATTTGGGGGGATTGATCTGTATGGTTCTGTTAGGGTCATAAGCTTTGCATGAGGCAAACTGACTTCCAGGGACCCGGGTTGGAGCAGCCTTGGAGTACAAGAGAAGGGGGCGGGCGGGTGGGAAGCAGCAGAATAGAGGCTCTAGAAATGCTGGTCAAGTTTTGAAGAATGAAAGGGCTGAAAAGGGGAATGTGAAGTACTCCAGGTAGGGCTGGGGGAATCCCGAGATGTCTGTGAGTGAAGATCAGTATGGGTGTATTTGAGGTGGGGGTAGGTGAGGCTCTGGGAAGCTTTCAGGCATGTTCAAGAGCCTTTATAGCAAGTCAGACATTTTTCCAGCTGTGGTAATGCATACCACTGGTGCTACATTGGCTTCAGTCTGATGATAACGTAAGGCAGCTTATCAGGGCAAGCACCTATTACAAGTTTTTATTACTTCAGGTTTGAAGTGGGATATTCTTGGGCTTTGCTTTGAAGAACTGTTTTTGCGAAGGAAATAAATACTCTCCCTTCTAAGGAAAGCCTTCGTAGGAGAACATGGCAGCACTAGCAGATAGAATTTTTGCTGTATTAGCTAAAAAGCAAACCCAAAACTTAAAGAAGTTTTTGCTGTAAAGTAGCTGTCTGTGGTTTTTTTTAAATAAATTTTTGCCTTGCATGTTTCTTTTGTTAGGGTCACATCAGAGAAAGTAATTCCTGAGGAAACATCTTTACATACCTCCCTAAATTATGGCCAGTTCCTGCTTATGTTTTTAGTAAAAATTTCTCCTTGAAATGGCTGATGCATATTTTCTGGTTTAGGCTAGCTAGATTTTCATTGTCTTGCAATATAGCTGTATTCCTTCTTTGTGATCTTTTGTTCTTGCTTTTCTAACAGTTTTCTCCTTTTTCAAGTGGTTAGGGGTTTTTTTGGTCAGTGTCACTCTTGTTTTGTTTTATCTAGTCATGTTTCAGTAGGGTACTTGTCAGATGCTAATTTTTCTGGTAAGCATTTCTGTACAGTAGCATTGCAAAAGACACATTATCTGGAAAATTTCAACAAGGAAGATCTCTCCACCACCTTGTCAGCCACCCCTTCTCAGGTTTAGATATTCTATTTTTGTTCTTTCCTGACACTACATGTGTGTTGGTTAGAAAGTTATAAGGGAATGTGTCAACCGGTTGTTTAATAACAGTATTTTAGGTGTGATTCTTGTTTAGTTGTGCACTCAAAGTTGACATTTTAACGGTACAGTCAGATTACAGAAAATTCCTCACAGGCTCTGTGCAGTGTACAATCTGGAACAAAACTCCCCAACTTAAACAGTTTCTGAATGTAAGGGAAAGTTTGTTTCCCTGTGATAGAAATAATAATATTTAAATTTGATTCTATAATGCTTTATTCTAACAGGCTGTATTTTGGGAACTTTAATTCCTCTGGATTTACTGGGGTAAAATTAGATCCTTTGAAGCATGTCCACATGGTCTGTCTGATACCAGGATATTCAGAGCAATGTTCCTAGGTATTTTTTTTGTTTATGAAAGCTGAACTTCCTGCTCTTCTGTACAGATTACAGAACTTGGCTGGTTGTGCCTTAGAAGAACAGTTTGAGTCCAAGCACAAGAGCTTCCCTGGAGAAAGATAAAGCACCTGAATGTCTACAGTTCACATTCCAGAAAAATCTGGACATCTTATAAGTGTTGCTTCCTAAGGTACAAGGTAATATTTTAAAAAGTTCCTTAAAAATACTTGAAGTTGTCAATCTCATCTTGAAGAAGCTAGACATTCTTTTTATGTGGCCCATCATATAGCAGCAATGCTGATAACCAGTGATAGCTGTAGTGACTAGAAAGGACAGACACAGAAACACTTTTCTTGTTGAAAGAATTCCTTGTGTCTGCATCCACACAGCTTGAGTAAAAGACTGAGTATCACAGGGGAAAGATCACTTTGGGTAAATGTAATTCTATGCCAGACTCCAAAAGATTTGAGGAACATAATATTTTTCTGTTGAGTATTTCAAAATTTTTTTCTCAGAATGCTATTTGCAAGTCTTGCACCAGATGGTATTATGTAGAAGAATACAAGGAGGAAGAGGCTACCTAAAAATTTAATTCTTCCAGATCTGTACGTTCTTCTGCATGCATCTTGCAGGGTAACTTCAACGCAGAATGAGCGTGTAATCTCCAAATGCTCAGAAGAAACCACATTTGTTTAATAAAGGTAAAAATGAATGCAGCTTTTTATCACTTGTTAAAGGCACCTGTGTTTAGTAAAAGATGGAAAGATTCTGAGGATAGGAGATTTTTTGGAGGGGAGAATAGCAATATTGCCTGCTGTTGAGTGCTCTGCAATTCTTTGTCCAAGCAGGAATTGAAGGCCAGGTGGTGTAGAATAGTGTTAACTAAAACTGTGCAAATATGTTGTTACAGAATCCAGCTTCATCAGTGCATGTTTCATAGGTCCAGAATAAACTTTGTTTAGCCTCTTACCAAAGACATAGTTAGAACTTTGTGGTTTTTTGGCTAATACAGTTTGCAAATACTTAAATAATAAGGTAATAAGATATAACCTTTTTCCTACATGAGATGATGTAATCAAGAAGTTTAATAAGGTGCTGAAAAAGAGGTCTACTGCTAAATATGCATGTATCATTTAGAAAAGCTAAAACCTTTCATTTATTAAATAGAAAGCAAAAGAGAATGAAAAAAAAAAACTTGTAGGATTTGGTAGTGATTGGAATTTTGTTTTACCGAGTTCAGTTCTGAGTAGTGCAAATGAAATCATTAGGACTGCCAGGTTGCTGCTGTTGTCGGCAGGAAAGCAGAGCAGATAGTAGTACATTCTTCACCTACAGAGAGCAAACTGGGTGTATTTTACTAACTCATAGTGGAATACAAATAAGCTGTCTTTCTACCAGTGTAGATACCCAAGTTACAAGCAAGGTTAAGGTTTTGGTAGTATTATAACTTGCACTTATGTTTTTAGCTATTTTGGAAGAGAACTTTCTGAAGTTAATGTATAGAAGAGCAAGGTTGATTAACTAAGAATTAAATTTCCTAAATTAATGCAATTGTAAGTGCACTTGTAATTTTGTGGCTCATTTTTCTTAAGGGACTTTCATGCTGATGAAAACTGTATGGGGTGCTGGAAGAAAATGACACTTAGTAGAAAAAAAACCTGGAAAAAAGGGCACATACACTTACTGGGAATATGCTTGGTTCTGTATTAAAATGTTGGAAGAGTCCTTACTCAAAGAGCTTCCAGTCTTTCCGTGTTGCTTTCAGGAAGAGAATGAAAACATTTCCTCTCAAGCAATCCTATTAGGTCTCATAATAAACTTCTTTGTCTAAACATTGCAATAATTTCCAGGGCAACAAGATTGTGATGTCGAATTCAGCACTGTGACCTCATTTCAGGTCCAAAGAAGAGTATTGTAAAGTTTTAGACAAGTTATTACAAAATAACTTAAGTAATTAGCAAACTTTACATAAAATTTGGCCATGAATTTAACATGGGTTTGTTCACAAGTTCTTCTTAGCAAAGGTATTCTACAGATCCAAGTTCTCAACCCTAATTTAGATGTTATCTTTCATATAATATTTGGTCTTAAAACTGAAATACTAATCTGGGTCATAGGATGGCATATGGTCTAGTTTGGCAGTCTTTGGTCAAGTGCATTTACTGCTTTATCCGTGTGGAAAAGTGGTATGTCTGACCTGTGCTGTTTTGAAATTAATCTGTTGCTTGGTTTTGTGGTTAGAAAAGATCCTGGTCTGGTTAAGTGAAATCTATTGCTCTGCAGATGTTGCTGGACATGAAATCTGCTGAAAACCACTAATGATACATTTTTTTGTTTTTATATAGGAATGTTACATTTTTGTGGTGATAGATTGGTATGATAGAGTAAATCTGTAGTTGACACACAAGATTTAGGGAAATGTTTTTTGGGAAAAGTGCATTTTCTGCCTTTGAAGACACAGCAGGAAAAGAGGTTTTTTTTTCTTTTTTCCATTTTAGTTTCTGGAACAGTTGGGGTTTAGGACGTTCGATTAGGATTGTCTGATACAGTCAGACAGATGAATAACAGACCGTTATTTGCCTCTTAATTATGTTTCCCCTAAACATGTGTTAAAAGAATCTAGCTCTTCTCTCACTCTGCCTTCTCTTTCCATATCATGACCGTGAGGGCTGCAGAGGTCCCTTTGAAGTGATAGATGCTGTCTTTCAAGCATCAGGAGGTGTTTTTGTCACTGAATCTCTAACGCTATTTAAGTTGTTGCTGGTCAGATGTCAGAGTTACGACTCCAAAATGTTTCATGGTGTCCTTGATTCTGGGATGCTTTTCTGAAGAGTATGCTTTAATCAGACACATTGTTGGACCAAATACTGGGTGTGTGATTTGCTGTGGCTCACAGATACCAGAGTTCATGGTTGAATAGTTCATCTGGCTTTAAAGGTACAATATATTGAGTTTAACTTGTTCTTAAGCAGCTGCACAGAGTTTGTTGCTTGTGCAGTACATTGACATGGGGGTTTTGTGACAATTTAGTGTGTTTTTAAGCTGAACTTCTCAAGTCAGTTTCTTTAGAAATATCTATAGATTAGCATGTTGCTATTGGTCTCTTCAGAATCACTTGTCCTTACCCTCTTATTAGTCATTTCGTGTTTTAATGTGTGCTTCTCCATCCCTTGCATCCCTCCATCCCTTTGGGGATTACTAATGGAAAAGGTCTGTCTAGACTCTCTTGGGTTTCAACACCTTTTGCTATGTGTTTGTTCCACTTGAAAGGCCTTCACTGCCCTCAACTTTATGCATTGTGATAGATGGAGAAGACTACTGCTAATATGACTGATAAAAATTGACTTGATATTAAGTTGTGGTTTATTTGTTTGTTTTTTTTCCCCCGAGACATTCACATTTTTATGGGCTTTTTCAGCTTCACAGTGAAGCCAGTGGATGCTTTTCTCTGATGTAGTATGTTGCTACTGGTATTTTAAGTTGCATCCTGAAACGGGAGAAAATGATGTATTTCAGTCAGTGACTTTCTGCTAAAAAGTGTATCTGTATTTTGCTCTGAAATTGTTTTAGCACAGATGAGGTAGTTTCTTTTCAAAAATTCATGTGGTTTCAGGGAAATAATATACTGTGTCTTCCTTGCATATGCTATTTGATATATTCTGCTCTGGAGCGTGAGTTGCTCATCTCTGCTGTGTTGGTTGTTTTTCACTGCACATTAAATCATGTATCAAGAAAAAAAAGGGTAAGTATAGTTTATGAAATTTTCTACACTGCATAATTATCCTCCTTTTCCTTTTAACCTAAGGTTTTGTAAGTGATACAGTCCTCATAATTACAAGCCTAGATAGAAGGTATGCTGTATTTTGATCCCGTTGTTCAGTGTGTTGAGCAATAAATTATAATACGAATGCAGGGCATCTTGTATGCTATATCTATGCTAAATATTTTTCTCTAAAATGAATCCTAATGTGAACAAAGTTATTTGGAACAGTAGACTTGGAGCAAATATGCAACCAAATATGTGTTGATTGTATTGCTTGTAGTGCTTGGTAGCATGCAAAAAACTTGATGGTGCCTCAGAGTATTGTTGGCTTAATGGAGTTCTTATCCCTTATTTAGCTGTCTCTATAAAGGTTTGTGTTGTGATGGGTTTCTTTGTTCTTCTTTTACATCATGCCATTGACTTAAGACCTGTAGTTCATTGGCTTTAACTTATCTTACACTGTCACAGGCAGATAGCATTTTGGCCAAAAGACAGTGTTGTGAGGGAGAGTACTCTGTCTGAAATAGTCCAAACTTGGTGATTTTTAGAAGATCCACTTAATATTTTCTGAAAAAAAGCAGGGAATAGTAATCGCAGCTGTAGAATATCCCTGAGAAGGAAAGCATTTGACAAGTTGACTTAGATATATCAATATGTGTCCTCAAATGCAAGATACCTTTGTTTTAGAACTGTTGTGCATTCCAGCAATGATAAGACCTTCTGTATCTTTTAGATAAGAACCAGCATTTTAAGAAATAATACTTTGAAATTGATGTTTTGTAGTTCATGTGAAAGAAAGAATTATTTTTTGGTTTCACTAGTGAATTTTTTTTTTTTAAACTGCTACTTATGTTCTTCTGTATGGAAGGTATTGCCTCAGCTTGGTCTGGTGGTAAGCTGTAGGTTGTGTGGCAGGTACTTGTGGCTTACTCACACTTATGCTGGAATGTCTCTCCCGCTTTCTTCTCTTGTTTGTTTTCTTTTCTCTGTTCAAAGGTTTTGGTTTCTTGTTAAATACCTTCATATTGAAGACCATGGTAAGAAACAGCCAAGCAACTACTCATAGTCCTAAACTTGATGAGTAATCACTGAGATTACTCAATGTAATCTTTTAGAATTAACAAATAATTAGGTAAAAACCTTTCCATCCATTCACTTGTGAATAACAAGCTTAAAACTGATGCAAATGAGGATAAGATACTAATTTTTACAGCACTGGCATGTGGTAAAAACTTAGATGCCACAAGAGTTCTTTTTTTTTTTTGTTGACATTTTCTTTGAGTAGTTATCTTCTAGGAACTTACTAGTATAGATTGCTTAATGTAACACTGAAACTGGTTTTTATTAGTAGTAAGTACCACTTCTAACCAAGAAAAATCCACTGTATTGTCCAAAATATAGACAAAGAAATGTCTATGTAAATAGAGTCTATGTGTTTCAACTTCAGAGGCAAAGAAATGCCAGCATAATCACCTGAAAGATATGAAAAGCAGTCCATGGAAGAATTTTCTATTCCAGACAGAGAATAACGTGTTACCTGTAAGAGGAGGTAAGACTCCATTTTACAAGTGGCTGTACTGTTGAAAATTATTTGCTGATATGCATACAGCAACTCAAAAAGCAATAAAAAGCCTTAGTAATAGCATTTGAGAGCCCTAAAATATAGTTTAATCTCAATTTTGAATGTCATTGTATTGATACACTGTGAAGAAAACCATCAGTTTCATTGCAGAGCCCACAATCATCTAATTTTCTTATGCTGCTGAATCCACTCTCCCTTTTTTTCCTGTGATTATTTTTTCCTACTTTTACTGCTTTTTTTCTGCTTTACACTTTAATTCACATTTAAAACTCTTCTGTTTGTATGTATTACACAGTGAGGATTGGAATGTTAGCTGAAAGATGGGGAGAGGAATCTGCCATGCTGAAAATGCGAAAGATTTCCTGTTGTTCTAAACTCAGTTTGGTATGAGTGTTAGTGTCTGTGCAGCTGAAGCACTGCTTAAACTCTCCTGCTGCCCAGCAATACGTGAGCGGTAGTTGAGAATAAAAATCCCTTGATGCATCGAATAATACTCTGATTGTGGTTAGTCCTAGTTCTGACTGTAGTACGCATTGTTCCTAATAAAATAATAAATACAAAAAGTGGTATGGTCTGCTCCAGCTGCATAGTGTTACTGGATACTTTGAAGGAAGGTGATTATTTCTAGAATGGAAATTTTGAAAAAATGACTCAACTGAAATTCAAATCCCTTAATAAAGGAGGACATAAGTCATGCAGTATGCACTTAACGGGTATTGTTAGGTGTATGCAGGAAATAAGTATTTTGGATTGTGGATAAAACCAAATATATAAATACCTTAATGTGTAGTAAGGATGCATCTCTAATACTATGTTTTTTAAGCTTGCTAGAGTGAATCTAAAGGTAGGAAAAAAATTGAAAATAGGACGAATGTTGTTGAATTGAGAGCAGGAAACTAAGATGTATTTTTAGTGTTCAAAAATTGCAGGTAACTAACAGACTTGATATTATAATAGGTTTTTTGAAAATAACATGCAAAAAATAAATGTAGCATGCCTGTGTTTATTCATTGTAGTGTTCCCTGAGAGATTTCTGCAGGTATATATTGTAGGCTTATGTAGAATATAGAAATTGTAATTGCCTAACAGAATAACTCTAGAAATAGAGCAAGATCCTTACAGAGCCTTGGAAGGAAGGAATACTAGTAGCAGTAGGAATACAGTTTTCTAGTTCTTTTTCTGTATAATGCTTTGGAGGACAGGAATGGATGGAAATCTTTCCTGCAAAAGTGTGTTAGCTGTCTTGTTGGGTTGTGCAGTAACAATTTGTACTTTCTGCTGCCATCAGGAGCAGAGTACACACAAGTTCAGGTTTTTGTCAGAGCTTGCCTAATGGGCAGAAAAATGTGGAAGGTGACATATTATCTGTAAATGGAGCACATGGTATAGAACTATAGTGGAAGTTTGAGCCTTAGATCTTGGGGTCTAGCAGCAGGGTTCTTTCCCCACAGCTAATTGTTCTGTGTAGTCTATTTTGGCCACTAATTTTATCTTAAATATAATGTTTACTAGATCATGTTATTATTCTTGTAGATCATGTTAATATACTTAATAGTTAAAATTGAATTGTTAAATTAATTTTTAAAAATTAATTTAATGACTGTATTGTTAAATACCAAACAAAACAATCAGCTGTTACGATGATCAGTGTTCATTTCTTTAAGCTCTGGTACTGACAGCAGTAGTAACAGTATAGCTGATAGCACTATGATGATTTCACCTGATGGTGCTGGTGGGCTGTAGGTGGAAGGCATTATTTTTCAGAAATCCTTCTTGGATTTCCTTTCCGAAACTTAAAAAAGAAATCTCTGCATTTTCAGTGAGCTTAAATGTTTTTTCAGATGCTCATTGAGTAATTTGAATGTTTCATATAAACTATTGTATGCTAAAAGGGTTGGTTTGACTTGGTAGAATCTTTATTGCATGCTTTATCCAAAATTAAGGCACAAATTATCATTCGTCTCCAGTCTGCGTCAGTGTTTGTACCCCAGGACGCCCTTCCCAATAAAGTAATGATTTTTAAATGGTGTCAAGTATGGATTTACTTTGGTACATACTTGTTTTCCATTCTTTATGACTAACAAAGAATATTCTTATATGACTAAAACCACCTGTACTGTGGTCCCACAAGTTTATGAAAGATGGGAGTGGAAACAGTTTTGAAAAAATGAAGACCTTTCTAATACTGTCATCAATGAGGACTTTATAATTACTTCTGTAACTTTTAGACTAAAAGCAGAGACTGGGGAAAAACATTTTTTAAATTTTATTTACATTGACAAGCAATATTATATTAGTTCTTTATTTATGTGTTTTATGGAGACCACAGTAATAAGATGCTTAATGGATTTAATATTTTGAAATAGTTGGGTTGTTGGACAGTGGTGGTGTGATACTCTTTTTCCATTTGAATAGCAGTATCCTTCTGAAAACATACTTGCAAATATTTTCCTAGTGCTATGATAAATTTTTGTGGCTGTCATTCACTGACATGAGAACCTCAGTGAGGTTTTTTTGGAAATGTTTCTAGTCCTCATTTTGGGGTGGGGTGGAGAAGCTTTCGAACGTTGACCCTTAAGACTCAGTGAAGTTACCGTTCAAAACATGGTTTTGTAACATCCTTTTTTTGCTGAGGGAAAGGCAGTCCTGACTTGCAATTATCATTTGTATTGACAATGTTATTTTTTGGTTTTGTTTTTTAAGTAAGGAAAGAAAGTGTTGCTACTCCCCCAGTAGCCACCTAGGAATGAATCTCGTGTCAGGCTACTTCTGATTTCACGGCTCCTGTTGTTGTGCTAACTTTTGCTTCATAGTATAAATTGACCTGATAAGTATGTTGATGAGATGACTCTTGACTTTACAATTTCTATATTTATTGTCTTCTAGTCCATCTCAAAATCCAGCTCTGCTACCTTAAAAAGTTCTCACACTTGTCTTTCACTAGCCTGATTTATGTTCACTTATCTGCTTTTATCCTTAATTGCTGTCCTCTCACTTTCACTACTCAATTTCTGTGGAACTACCAATACATTCAAACGATGCCCTGCTGAGAACAGGATGGAAGCTGAAGGAATGGGAGAGAGAAAGTAGAACAAACTAATGGTATTTACTAGAACTGCCTGTGTAGACCAATGTGAAACAAACCATATGTGTTGTAAAACATGTTGATAAGGTACAAATTTAACAAAACATGTCGTAACACTTCATGTCTTAGTTCAAGGATTATTCCTCCTTCTTCTAATCTTGCTTGTGTGGTCAAGTTGTCCCATAGCTGATTATGTCTAAAATACAGTTCAGAAAAGTAATTTTATGAAGTACCAGGGGCTATTTCTTTGCTGTTAGCATCCTAGGCTGACTAATTTCCTGATTAATCAATAGAAAATCATATCAGTGTAGTTGGCCTTGTTTTGAAAGGCTACCTGCTAGCTTGGTATAAGCATTATAAATATTTTGGTATGTGGGTACATTGGAATTCACTTTTTTTTTAACTTTCACTGACTATGTGTAAGTGGAGGTATTCACTAATGCAGTGACCAAATCAATTCCTCTCCTCAGGGTAAGCAGGCAGCCAGCTGAACAGTGACAGACGTTCCCTCCACGCTCTGTGGGGATGTGTTTTCTGGGACTGAAATAGCTTGTTTTGGGGTAGGCAGAAGAGTGTTAGCATGTGGCCGATGAAAACGCAGACGTGTACTTGTAACTGCATCTTTGAGAGGGCATGGCTGTGTCAGACTGCAGCCTCCAGGCTTGGGACGCATCCTGGAAACTTCTTGTTTTTCAGCACTTTGGAGACAGAAAAATATTTTTTTAGTTCTTCAGGGAGCTGTTCTGTATCAAAGTCCTTTTGTGGGAGAATTTGTGTGTGGAGGAACATTTTGCCCTAGCAACTGCACAAATTGGGTATAATTGATAAAAATAAGAAGGAGGGTTATGCATAGTGCCAATTAATTAAAAGTATAAATTTTGACCGCTGTCATTGTGGCCTAGATGGGCATCTGATCCAGTAGGCCATTTTTACTTTTATTTGGTTTGTGTAAGAAATGTTACAGAATTGATGGCAAACAAATGACATATGTTCTTGTTGCAAAAAAAACCAAAGAAGTTTAAGCAAAATCATTCTCATAGATAGATGGTGTCAGATGAGAAAGGTTCCTTTGTAAAAACAAAACCCTGAATTTGTAAGGCTTTAGCTTAATGTCCACAGATACTCCCCAAGTATCAATAATTGCTGGAAGTTAATGCTTTGCTTTGCAAACCACCCTGAAGTGCAGGTATGTTGGGTTTTTTTAAGGTCTTCATCTAAATCTTCTAACAAATAAAGCTGTTTCATTGCAGTGGAGTGGTACTGAAAACCTTTTTCAGAAAAGGCTTTTAAACTGTGTTGCGTAAATACTATATGTTTCTAATGCTCTTAAAAGCAATGTAAAATTGTCCTCAACAAGAAACGTATGGTTATAAGTTCTGACGTACTCGGTGCACTACCCTGACTATAGGAAGCAGAGTCTGCAGTATGGATGATATTTAATTTAAAAAATTGGGATAAGGGTCGTGAATTGTATGCTAGAAATAGAAAATAAGATTAGAGGTTATGTTTCAGGCATGGAGCTGTCTCGGGGCGGGGGGAACAAAACAAGGTTACTTCAAGGTTTGGAGCCTGATTGGGGGATGGGGAGAAGGGAGGAGGCTAAAAATGGTGCCTGGGGAGGTTTGTAGTAATATATAAAGTAGAAATTGCCAGGCATCGCCTTGATGCTTTTGTTGTGTATTACAGCCTTCTCCTTACCATCGCTTGCTGGTGCCAGATTAGTCATGGGCAGTGCTTGCTACCAGTAACGTGGTCCTGGCTGTCAGCACGCCCTCTGCACAAGCAGTCCTGGTGGCGAAAAGGTCGCTTTTTCTAAATCTAATACTTAAGAAATATATTTGAAAGGAGTCTGGACAGATCTGTAATAGATGCATCAGCTGGTATTGAAACATTGCTTAAATTTATTTGGCATCTTTGCAGTGTCTTATGGCTGGCAGAGCTTTACTGTGTCACAATTTCTGGAGCAGAATGCCCTTTGTCAACATAAGTTACTGGGGAGGAGCGTCAGCATGGCTTAAATCACCTCAACATCACTTAACGTGAGCCCAGTCTTTCACATTGGTAATAATTTTTAAGTATAATTGACGCATCAGAAGATGCCACTTAAAATTTTAAATGCTTCTTTCCAGTCTTCAATTATGAACAAAATTCAATTCTGTTAATGAATATTGAGAGATACCATTGTACTTAATTAGGTATGAAGTTAGGATCTTCCACTGATGCACTGATCTGTGTGGTGTCTTGGACCGTTGGTACCAGGTGCTTCGGGGGGGAGCACGCATGTGAATTTCCAGAAAGATCTAACAAATAATAAAAGTTTAAGCTTAAGTCTTCAGGTTTGCTTATTGATGTTTGATTTCTGCTGAATATATCAATCACATCATGTTAATTTGTTTTATGGATTAAAACATTTCATCTGTTTCTTTTTCAAGATGTATTATACCGTTGTATCTTCTTCTGGGCAAAAAATTTCTTGCACAACTCGGTACAGAAATTTTGGCACATAACCTGGTCACGAATCATGGCCATGATTGAGCGCTTATTGTTTATATAAAATTATCAGTACTTCTGCTTTCAGGACATGGTATAAGGTGGTCTGACTGTGCTTTATATGTTGTAAATTAGGATTGATAGTTATTTAACAATTGGTAATTATATTGGGACATATTTGGAGAATTCTTTGGGGAATAATTTTTAACTTCAGAACAATGCATTTTTTTAAGGGAAAAAATCACATTACATGAGTCAAATCACATCAGTATTTATCTGAACATCAGTCTGACTGTTGTATGCCTTTCCATGCTGTATATTTAATGTAGCAGCTTAAAGCCGGAAGCTAGAAAAGCTCTGCGTGCTGCTGAGACGTGCCGGCAGAATTCCATGTATGCATTTGTTAGCAAGTAGCCCTGTGAAGTTATTTATATTCCTTGGTAGCATATACATTAGTTATAAAAAAAAAAAAAAAGATTTGTTTTCCAAACGTTTAAATTTATTTGTATTGAAAGAAATGAAACTTCATTAAGAGTGCTAACTCTGGTTTTAAAGAAGCAGAAAAACAATAGTCTGTTAAAATATTAAAATCTTTTGGTTTTCTTAATAGAAGGAAAATAACTTTAATCAGGTTAGTCTTCCTAGGAAGAACATATAAAATGCAAAACCCAAGTAATTAATTGCTTTTAAACCCAGAAATTTCTTACAGCTGTGTCAGTGTAAGAAGTGGATGGAGAAGACCTGGGGTTGCTCTAGTGTTCCACAGCCTTCAGTCTGCAGCTTTTTGGTTCCAAGTTGACCTGTGGCCTGTTTTGGCATTTACATTGTGTGGATAAAAGGCAACAAGTTATTCCGTGGACTGAAATAGAAAGCAGGATTACTGAAGCAGCTCATAGAAGGCACTAGATACCAGAGTCTCAAAAACGTTTGCTCTTGCCATTGTGTTGAAGGTGGGGTGATACTTGCTGGAGCACAGGGGCTTGCTGAAGGAAGAGCAAGAGGAGAATCCTTTTGTCTCCAGTGCTTAACTTGTGTTTGAACCAGTTGTTAATGGCATTTCCAGAAGATTGAGCAGCTCGGGAAGGATTTTTGTAGTTGTCTGCTGCGTAAAGCAGGCAGGAGAACTAGATAAGCGCTAAGCTTTGGGTGTTCTTGAAGGGGGAAAGGTTGGCAAGATTTGGCTATATTTTTCCCTTCTGATGTGTATTAGAGATTTATAAACTGGAAGGGTGCTGCATTTGATCTTATAACTAATCATGTTTTGACCACAGCTATGCAGGATGAGTTAGTGCTATTTTAAAAATCTCATCTATATTTAATTAAGACTTAATAAATTCTGGCCTTAATGAGGAGGGGAATGCTGTGCCAAAGACACACAAGCAGCTTTTTTGATTAGAAAAAATGAGGAAAGGTTATGAAGTATGCATGCTACCATTTCTATTTTTTTAATCTTTGTGATCTTGAATTACTTGTCACTATTGTTCCTTCATCAGGTACAGAAATTAGTTCTACATAATCTAATATATCAAAAACCATAGCTTTCTTAGAAATAAAGCATTTTGACAGTTCCAAAAGTCTCCTGTTACAAAGAACTAGTTCAAGAACGATTTTTGGAATTAAGGTTAAAACTATTCAAGTACTGCTATTTATGAAGTCGCTACTTACAGTAGTATTATGTGATGCTTTTGGAGTATTATGTACACACTAATGTTTGGTTTTGTTATAGGAGGGAGACTGTTATTCACACTGGATTGCTCTGGTTTATTCATATCCTGTGACAGTGAATCAGAGATTGCTGTCTATATACAGACTGAATTGCCAGCCAACTTTGGGCCCAAATATGGTAAACATAATTATGTTCATTTGCTGTAAAAATACATTCTCCTTATTTTAACATTTTCATGATTACAGTTTTCTGATAATTCCATAATTTTCAACATGAGAGGGATATGAAAGGCCTAATCATCGTGTCCCTCTCTTCGGTATAGAATATGGTTTGTTTTCCTGGGCAGAACTCCAGCTGTTCAGTGATGAATCTACTGCTACTCAAATACAGTAAGCCCATAAACTGTTTGGAAAGTCTGTTCTCAGAACGCAGGAGTTTTGGTACGGAGACATGCATCTGCATTAGCTAGATGACAAAAAAGCTCGTGGCTGCAACTGTCATGAGACAGTAAGTGTATGTGCTGATGTCAGTTTTTCTGATATGTACTCCTGTTTCCTATTTTTGGAAATGAAATTCATATCATTTCAGAATACTTAATACTTTTCAAGTAGGAGATTTTCGGTGAATGAGTTGGAGGAGAAGGCAAACGTTAAGCTAGATAAAGCTTCTACCATGTACTGAAGAGAATAAATATTAGTAAATATTAGGTTAGGTTTTAATTTTGGTCACAAAGAAATAGTATGGTAATATACTTCTTAAATATGAAAAAGTGACTAGTTTGCATGTGGAAATCACATGCTAACGGTAGTCGCTTCATTTATATGAGTGGGTTAGGATTAATATATTTCATGCAACTAAGAAAACACATTTGCAGGGATTTTTCTTTCTCTTTTTTGATGTAGTCTAGTATCAAGAGAATGTTGTAGACATATTCTGTGGCAAGTGTTGAGAATTCAGAAGTAGCATAGTAATTTGGGAAAGATTGTTGGTGTTGAGTTACTCCAAATGTTTTGAAAGCTTTCACTGTCCTTGCTGCAAACAGGCAAAAAAAAAAAAAAAAAAAAAAAAAATTTTCACAAAGGCTCTACAGGATTTTCTGTACATAATCTGTCTTAGTTTCTAGTACTCAAAACTTCTCTCTTCATAGAAGAGCTTTAAATGTGTAGATGATCTGTAATTTTCACTGCCTCGAAAGATTACTTTTGTCTAACACAATTAAAATGTGTACTGAAGTTACTCTGAGTTTGGCTTTTCTTTTTAAAGTTGCATAGCATCATAAACTCAGTTAAAACAGTGTAGAAATTTAGGGATATTTATTTCAGTGGAAGAATTCCAGTGTGTATATGCTAATAAGTGTGAGTATTGTGGCATTTATGAAATGTAGTACCTATGTTTGCAAGAGCAGCAAAATGGCTGGAAGCCTTGTCTAAACGTTAACAGCTGATTTGTCAATGAGGAAATGCTGCTGTTTCCAGAGCAGTTGTAAACAGTATGTCATTGTGATACATGGCTTTCAATGCTCAGTAAGTTGGAGTGAATAAGAAGGTAAAAGTGACCATGCTGATTCAGGCTTCAAAATTGGTCCAACTCAACCTTCTTTATCCCATGGAGGTTATAAATGGATACCTAGGGAAAGGCAGGAACAGGGTGGATTTGTGGGCTACTCTCATTTAAAACTGTCTTCAATGATTTGCTGCATATAGAATTTCCTGAGCCCATGGGTCATCTATTTAGTAAGCCAAATGAGCCCCTCTGGAAGAAAGTGCGATAAGGAGACCAGAACTGCATGGTAAATTTGAAGCGTGGGTAAACCACGGATTTATGCAGTGGCATAATTATGTTTCTGGCTTTCCCAATGCTATCGCTTCCTTCCAAATTTCTTTGCGAATAATTTGTAGTGTAAGATTTACTCTTCTGACTCTACCATTCAGTACCAGGCTGCCATTTTAGCACAACCAGCCAGTTGTAACACCAAGATCATCTTCCTAAGTGGTAATGGTCAGGCCAGAGCCCATGGTTTTGTATGTGAGGCTAGTATAGTTTTTCCCATGTATGGGTTGATAAATTTATCCATAATGAATCTAGTCTCTTATTTTAGTCCCTCAGTCCTGTAAGCTATGCCATTCTGTGTGTGTATATATATATCTCTATATATATGTAGTAGTGCATGTAGTATGTCATGCCTAAATGCTGTAGCATTTGACTTGGGCTCTTAATCCCACTTGTCTGTCCAAGTTTTAAGGTATGATTTGTTTGGGGCAATGAAAACTTCCCCAGAAGAACCTGGCTTCTGAAAGAAGATGTATTGAAGGAAGCATTTATAGAATGTCTTTCAATTCTAAGTACTTTGCCAAAGGGTGGGAATTATTCCCATTTTTCTAGATGCAGAAGCTTTTTATGCGGTATTTGGGTCCATGGACAAATCATTTTAAGCCAGTGGGAATAAAGCTGTACATAGAGCCCTCTGCTTGATTTTGTGATCCACACTGACTCAGCAGTAACTAAGCTCTTCAAGGAGATTTCCTAAACCTCTTTAACAAATTTTAGTAGAAACTTTTAGCACACATTTTACAATGTGTATTAAAAACCTCTCTTCACAGTGAATGGTACTGAAAAATATGGCATTTGCTTATGCTGGAAAGCTGCAATTCATGGTTTAATGAGGTACTTGAGTATGTGAGAGATACCACTAACTTTACTGGAACTAATCACATGCTTAAATTCATTGCTGAAGTGAGCCCAAAGATTAAGCTGCTTCCAGGTTTGAGATGAATACTGTGAGACTATAGGATTGTAGGGGTTTTTTTCTTTTGTTGTTGTTTGTCGTTTCGTTTCCCTCCCCATGTGAAAGTTGGTCTTCTCAGGAACATGGGAAATTGTGATTTTTGTAGCTGTCATTACAGAACCGAGAAACAATTATATTTTTTCTCAATGCTTGTTTTCTCTGTTAAGTTTTAACAAGGAAATAACATCCGAGAGTCTTTGTGCTTACTGTATTTAGAAGTGAAACTGTAATCAGGAGTGACAAGGTGAAGAGGAGTAACCTAACATAGGTGGCTTCTGCTGTAGCTTAGGAAGACTAAGTGCATAGATGATGTGCTGAGTGAGTTTGCAAGGAAAGACTTGGGAGAAAGAAGGCAGGTGGGAATTACCTCAAATGGCCATAACTGGGCCACAGTGCACAAGCCTGACCAGGTAATATTCCTGTTCCACATATGCTTTAATTCAGTACTTCTCTGGTTCAACCTTTTCTTCCTGCCTTCCCTTCAGTGGGAAGTGAAATTTTGGCTGAAAAAGAACATTTATAAGAACAGATATTAACTTATTCTCAAGACCTTTCTAGAAACTGTCGGCTCTCCATCCCGTCCTTGAAACTGTGGCCTTCAGTTCTTCACTTGGTTTTGAAGAAAAGTGTATTTTTTTCCGATGGCTGGCTGCAAGCGGCTGGCTTTCAGTGTGAGGAGGTGCCTCTTCCCAAGCGGTGCTGCAGGTAGTGGCCAGAATCGAAGAATCCTGTAGGCTATCTGTTCTGGGAGGCAGAGCTGTGCCTTTTCTGCAGAAAGTTTGTGCTGTTCATGCTCGCTCTTGCTGTGGTCCCACGAGCCTTTTCTTCATCTTAGCACGTTACACAGCTCGGAGAGAGCAAGAGAGAACGTGCTTGTGGCTGATGTTAAGTGCACCCTTTTGGGAGATGAGAGATGGTGTCTTGAGTCTCCTCTGGCTGACAGTCACGTTGCATGGGAATTTTTCATGCTGTGTGCGAACGCTTTGTTAGCCTACTGTATCAAAAGAAGGAACGTTATTTTCTTTTCCTTCTCTTCCGCACCCACAGTTCCCTTTCAAAAGGGAACTGGTACTGCTTTCAAAATAGATAACTTAAGTAACTATTGCCAAGGGAGGATTGAAACTGTGATCCTGATCTGACATGGGCATCTATTTTTGACATTCAGGGAGGCACCCAGCTCTGAAAGAAGGTCTGGTTTAACACATTCCTTTCACCAGCTTTTCCTTTTGCTGTCATATCTTATTGCTGAGACTTGAGTTAGTGCTGTTTGGTGTGTTATATGCTTTACTTCAAACAAAATGTAAGAAGCCTCCTGCCACACTGTAGGCTCTAGCCTTTAACAGTCCAGCTCAGTATACTGACAGCTCTGAATCTGATTCAGAGATGCCTGCCTTCCATGTGTATTTTATAGGGGGTGTAATTATACAGTTCAGGGCTATAGATTCTCTTCTGGAGGGTTAAGGGTTGGAAGTGAGGTGGTGTAGCGCCAAGCAGCCAAGACCCTCAGTCTTTACCTACCTACAAAAATTTGGTGTTTTTCAGCCTGTTCCAGTTCTCTCTGTTTCTGAGCGGTTTTCACAACAGAGTCTTTGGTGATTTGGGGGTTTTTTGACTAGAGGATGGGGGGTATTTTTGTCTTTCCTTGTCATTTAGGGCATCTAGCATAGGTTTTTCAGTATAAGTGCAAAAGACACAAATTGACACAAATAAGTCAGTAGCTTTCTTTTAAGGAGAGTCATTTTGAAGGGTAAAAAAGCTCTAGACAAAGGCATAATAAATTAGTTCAGAGACTGTCTACATATATTAGGTAAATATTTCATCAGTTAAATTGGTCTTTGAGTTAATAAATCCAAGTTGCTGGAGCCTTCCACTTAGGTTTAACAAATCTCCATGCTTCTGTTTGTAATTGCTTCAGTAGTAAATGAGATCAGTTTCTGTATTAGTAAGTTGGTCTGTTTAGATTTGTGTACATTTAAACAGGATGCTGAAGTCGATGCTTCTAGTTAAACTATGTTAACTAGATAATCCCTGTGGAGCATGTTGTGTGAGCTATGGTCCCCAATGGGTGGGAGGGAAGACACTGAATTGATGTTGGCGCTGTGGCTGTTGATAGCAGTCCAACCCTGGAGCAGCCTCTGGGCCGGAGCGTCTGGTGAGCTGGTATTAGAAAGGGGAGACCCTGGAAGGAGGATGTTTCCAGCAGGCGCTACATGGGTTCACTAAGGGTTGGCTTGCCTACTTTTTTTGTTTTGTTTTTGTTGTGGGTTTTTTTTTCCTCCAACTGTTCTAGGCAAGCAGCCAAAAAGGAATCCCAATAAGCAATTCATGAGCTAACAAGAACTAAAATGATATTGCTATAATAGGCTATTTCTGTCTCTCTTTCCCTTTCTCCCCCTCTTCTCCTCTAATAGATTTTACAACTTGGATGACAGACCCCTCCAAAAAGCCACCAGGAGGTGCCCAGGTCTTCCAGTGGCTGTAGCCCACCCTGTTAGAAAGGCTATCAGCCTTGAAAATTGAGGTTGGTTTTCCTTTCTGGCTTTGTAGCCTAAGTATGGGCACCTGACCAACAGCAATCGGGATTTGGTGACGTGGGTTGCCTGCCAATAGGCCCAGCTACCAGGACGCGTCCTCTCCCTGCTGGCGCTCGCGGGCTGCTGGGCTTTTTGTCGTGTGCCTGTGTCCTGACAGCTGCGTGGAGCAAGTCCTGAGAAACTGTAAGCCTCGTTTGCCCTTATGGCGAAATTAATAATGCTTGTCAACCCCTATAAAAGCATTTGCATGCTTTAAGTATTTATGATGTGTTGGTATGAAATTACAGGTGCAAAATAACTCTGTTGATGTCAGAGATTAATGCATATTTTCTGCCAGTCAGCATTACTTGGAGATGGCTGTTCTTGTCAACTGAAAAGTTTAATTTTCAGCTCTTGTTTTATTCTGAGAAGTTTTACGTCCAAGACAGTGTTTAAAAATGAAACCAAATTTTAAAAGCCCCCACACTTAATTCTATGCATTTCCTTTTTATGGATGGATTGAATATATGACACAGTTGTCATTCTTGTGGCAATTTTAATATTAATAGATGTGGTATATTAATTGAGAGTGTTTGAGATGCTGTAGTTGAAGTCAGAATTTAATTTCTCAGGTTATGAGATTTGTTACTGGAATTCTAATAGTCTTTATTTTGAATCTGTGGTATGTGGATTCTAATTTCTATTATTTTTGAATGGATATGTTTTGTAAATGCTAAGTACACTGTATAGCTGTAGATATAATCCATCTTTAGTTTGGGATGGTGTAAAATGAATCAAATCCCAGTTAAAAATCTGTAGAATACTATATTGATGTCTGTCTTAAAATCCCTCTCCAAAGGTAATTGAGACTACTTGACTGTTTTTCTTAACCTGTTTATTTATGAAGATCCTGAAAAGTTTGTTTGGAGGAAACAGTTTCCACCATCTGTCTTAGTTCACTTATATACTTACCTACAATTAGTAGCCTATCTAAAAGGAGAAGCGAGAAATGACCTCTCAGATAGAGCCTGTGGCTCTTCCCTCCAGATGAAGATTTGGACAGCGGAAGACAGGTCTGCAGGAAATAGCCTATGGGCTTTCCCCTGCCGTTTGGCTCTCAGTTTGCTATTCAGATGTCAAGACCATTTGGGCTATTTTTATTTTTTTAAGGTGTCCACGGTTGGACTTCGAGTGGCCTGGTCAGGTGAAGGATCTGATGTACATGTTAGATGTACAAGCAGAACTTGAAGGTGGAATGGCGCCTTGCATAGTGGACTAACTTTGGGATTTGCATAAGATTTGTGTAACTAAATGTGAGAGAGAATTGGAGTGTTCTTGACGGGAGGCCCTTGGCCCTAGCAGCTTGCTGACCTTGTGGCCTTGCAGTAGGCTTTGTTTGTTCAGGCTTTTCCCTAGTAAGCAATCTGGCTGTTCTGGGTTGTTTCTTTTGGAGTTACTTTTTTTGGGACATGAATTGGATGTAGTTGCTTTCATGTTTGATTGTTTTACGTGAATGGTGTTTGCGATGTTAAGTTCATCCTGAGACTTGGAATCTGTATCTCATAAAATGAAAACCAATGTACAATATCTGGAAGTGTTACTTCAAAAAAAAAAAAAAAGCTCAGGTATTTTGGATCATCTCACTCACATGTTATATTGCACATTCACTGAAAGGACAACAGAATTCATAAAGAACACCTTTGCAAGCAGTTTTTTAAATTGAGATCAGAACCCTTTTTAAAGCATGAAAAGTTGTTGGGGTTTTTTTTGTTTGTTTGTTGTTTTTTTTTTTTTCCCCTCATCAAAAACATTTTAACCAGTGTGGCCTGCAAAGCATTCACGTAGGTGGTAGATGAAGCTGGCTGAAAGGAAGTTGACAGCATGGGTAATTGTGTAACTAAACTAACTAGTGATAGACTTCTAAAATTTACAAGTCTACTTCCTCTGCTCAATTTCCTCTCTTGATTCAAGGGGAAAAAAGTTGCCCCCTCTTCTAGGAGGGTAATCCCAAACAGGACAGATGGGGAATTAGACCCCTTGTTGCTGGTCCAAAACAGAAACTGGGAGGTGCCAAATTCCATTTGCCTGAACGTTATCCCTGTTAATTCGTGTCTCATGCAATCAGTAAAGTCAGAGAAAACACTTTTGATTTTCTGGGAAGTATCTAACCAAAAATTTTGGATGTTATATTTTAAGAGAATAATGAACTTGATTTGCATATGCACTCATTTTCATGCAATTTCTGTTTTCTTTATGCAAATGTGGCCATTTTTAGAACAACTCGTGCAGATGCCTCCTTGATTCTCTGTGGAAGTTCAAATAGTTCAAACTAGTAGCAGTTCCTTAACTATAGCATTAACTCCTTAAACCAAGAACATAAACAATACGGTGAGCTTTTTCAGTGGAGTTTTACAGCTTTCAATAGGATAGTGTTCAGTGTGGAGCTTGTTTTTATGCTATATATTAGTTCTATTTGTAATGTTTAATAGTATAAGAACAACACTGTCTTGATCTTGATTACATAAAGGAAGGAATAAAATCGATTTGAGGCATGCTGTTTTGATACTTTCTACACTCAATTTCTGTGAATATTTCTGTTTTCTGCAAAATGAAGTACAAGCTTAAGGTTTCTGTTTTGGACTGATAGCATGCTATTCTTGTATCACTAAAATGAAACACTTGGATTTTTTTTTTTTTTTTTTCTAATATGGCAAGAATTAGATTGGCATAAAGTTCTTAAGTTACAATGTGGACCCCCACTTCTAGTCCATGCACCAAGAGCAGCAGGGGAACTGTAGCACTGGGGAAGGCAGGGGAGAGCGTGAGAGCATTCCCTGCTTCACTTTTTTCAGGAAAAGATGCAAAAGGAAGAATGTTCGTTTTGTATGTAGCATGTTGGAGATGTCATTATAGAAAGCGTAAGGCATGGAGCATTAGCGTTACTCACAGGCCTAGTGTTGAGAAGTGTAGCTTTCCTCTCCCTAAATAAAGTATCTCTTTAGATGCTGAAGATACAAGCTGTCCCCTTTAAGCTTTTGTGTTGATTTTGTTACAAGTGAATATTGAAGAATTCAGTAAGTTCCTGCAGGTTTGACTATGAAATTGTCTAGAAGTAAAACACTATGAATTATCGTGTTTGCTTATAGCTGTAGAAAATGGAAACCATGATTTTTTTATATTCATTGTATTTATGTTCTTTTAGGATGTAGCAGCTTTATGTATTGGCTAAATATCAGACCATTCGGTGTCTTAGTTTGATCCTGAAAGGCTCAGTGTGTAGTCAGAACCACCAAATGGTGGTGCATCTCTAATACGCTTCTCTAGTTCAGTACTATATAGCTTGGAAACCCCTCCTTAGCTTTTTCTACTTTTGGCGCGAATTAATGTTTAGATGTTCATGATAATTTCTTAAGTTCCTCTGCAATGTGAAATTCATGTCTACTTAGGGAAAATAATCACTAATTTACTTACACAATGCATATAAATTAACCAACTCCTTTGTTCCATTTACGTTTATATGCAATCAAGAAAACCAATTTAATCATGCTTTCCACTGTAAAGCACCATAGCTTGTAAAGCAAGGAGAAAAATATTTTTCAGCTATGCGCATGATATCAAGGCCTCCTAGAAAATTCAATTTTTAACGGGCTTATTGCATTTTGACGCATTCAGTGTGAATATTGAGAGTAGAAAGTAGTTAGGAAAGATAGTAATTAGCTTAGAGTACTTTAATAAGGGATGCTGAAACGTGTATGGGAATTTCTGCTGTGTTTTATCTGTTTATCGTGTTTTAAGAAGTGGGAATACAAAAGAATATTTACTCTAGATCTCAGAAGCAGAACCATCTGCAGCAACGACTTCCTGAAAAACTTGTGCGTCTGTTGTTTTAGTGGGTGTGAGACTATCCGGCTCTATATGTTGTTTTGTCCTGCTGTGTCTTGCCTGCTTCTTTATCTGTGGGATTTTTGTATCATACGTATGTGTCAAAACACATTATGTGAATGGATTGATATCTTGTTTCTTCAGACAGGTGGAAATAAGTAGTTTTGACTGAAGATAAAATCTTTTTTCCCCAACCATTTTGACAATATTAATACAGGTTTCATATCTCAAATATAATAGCTAAAGGAACATTTTATTGTTGCATTAAAGGGCTCCTTCCTGTTATATCTGGATTATTCTTTTAAGTGCTCAGGGAAAAAAACTGTTTGATAGTAGCCTTGTGTGTCGCAGTTGCTGCAGCAAGAAGAATGTCCTTATTTGATTAAATCAAGTTATAGGGGAGAGAGAGAGAGCGGCCTAAAGTGTAACCAACAGCTAGGACTAGATAAAATGATTGAACAAATTGTATTTCTCTACATCATCCTTTCGTTCTGATAATGTCCTGACATTGTTAAGCTGTGTCTTTTGCAGACTCAAGAAATAGAACTTTTCTCTCTCAAAGTGAGGAATGCTGTAGAAAGTTGCCTGTTCAGGACACTAGCATGGTGTTTCCCACCCTAACGTAGCTGGTGGGGTGAGAGGTCATCTCATCAGAAGAGATCAATGCACTTCTGACTCTGGCACAGAAGAAAGGAAGAGGACTGACGTAGAATTAATTAACAAGCTATAAATTAATAGCACATTTAAAAAAACCCCCTCTTGTCACACACACACACATGTATAAATATATATATATGTGTGTTTATATAAAATATGTATATGAAGATACATAAATACGCTCCTAGGATAACTGTGGCCATCGTATGGATATAAGACTCCAACCTGTAAACATGGTCATGAGATGCCAAGCCCTGTCCAGTTAAGAGCTGTGTTTGGCTAAGGGTAAGGGCTTAAAAATCTGCATGCTCTTTTCCAGAAGCTCCTCCAGCCTGGCCTTGAATGTCTCCTGCTGCAAACTGACCCTTTCTCACTGCTCAGGCTCTGTTCACCTTCCTACAAATGCCTTCAAGAAAGCGCTCTTGGCTCTCCAGCTGCACCAGAGTTTGCTAGTAGGAGCAGGGCAGTACTAGGAGCTGTATTTCTTCCCTCCTTCTGTGTCTGGTGAGAGTGTTATTTAGGCCAATCTGTTGGGCAGTTCTGCCTCATATCATACCTTGCATATGATAGAGGCTGTCCGTCATCTGAAATGGGATGTGTATTGTTGTATTTTTCAGTTAATCTCAGTTAGGACATAGACAGATTTGTCTGCTGTTGTGTGAAAAAAAAATAAATTAAGGACCTGTATCTGTTGATTTAGTAAATCATTAAAATGAATGGGTGTGTGAAAAAAGGTTTCATTGACTTTATTCTTAAATTATTTAAAAAGGATAAGGTTAGAAAATGTGATTAACTCCCCCTGAGCTCTGCATTAATAGCCTTCCACTGTTTTTAACTGTATAAGGGTTGCACTGGGAATTAACTATAGTCTTAAGTTTGACAGTCTAGGATGGGAGAATTAATAAGAAAATACTCAGCAGTGTTGAGTTTAGTAACAGGATGACACCAACTGCCTTTTAAACTGTCAGTGCAACTCTCCCTTCCTTTTGATCTTGCGTATTGTTGACGACGTACGTATACCTAGAGAAGTATACTTTTAAACTTTTTTTTTTTTTCTTCCTTCACAGGAAATGACCTAGAGGCCTTACAAATACATTTGTGCATTTTTGTTCTGAGTCTACAATTGAGGGCAAATGCAGTCTGGAAGCACCGCTTCTTAATGTTACAACGGAAACAACTACCTCAACAAACAAGGAAAGGGGAAGAAGGCTTGCAATAATAAACACTCTAATTTTTAATAGCTTATACTTGCAAAGTCTTCTGTAAACAGTCCAGATTTTTTTTTTTCCCCCTCCAGTATTAAGAAGAGACACTACAAGTAAACTGATTTGGCAGACTGGATCTGTCAAGACGTTTGAAGATATTTGATCTGCTGACATAAGGATTTGCTTTTTCAAGGAAGGAGCCTCTGCACTGCTTTTATAATCACTGTTGATCGGTGGTTTGCTCCAATTTTCCTGATACTACTAATGGGAAAATTGCATTAAGGTATTGCTTCTAAAACTATTATTTGCATTGACAAAAATAACTTTCGTAGACTTCACAGCAAGTGACAATAATATGCTCATGAAGAAATCGTAGGCGATAACTTCTCTGCTCCAGCGTTGCTTTTCTGCGTGCAGAGTGGAATACCAAACAAGAGACAGAGCATTATTAAGATACTTGGGCTTGCTTTTTGAGAACAGATTATAACTGCAGCAGGGCTGCACTGAACACTGAGAACACAAAGTCAGCAAATCTGCTGCCTTTCTCACTGCTGATACAGATTATACAGACGCTTGCCTTTTTGAAATGCCTTTTGTGAAACCTATGTACACAGTCCTCCACTGTTACTGTACATAACTATATGTTTGAGGAAGGAATTTGACAAGTGATTGTTAATTCAAGAAATCTTTGGAGAAGCACTCACTTATGTATTGCTGTAGTGCACAAGAAAGCAAAATGGACTATAAGCGGCGCTTTTTGCTTGGCGGGTCCAAGCAAAAAGTGCAGCAACACCAGCAGTATCAAATGCCTGAGCTAGGCAGGACCCTGAGCGCACCGCTAGCATCTACAACCCCAGCATCCCCTTTGGTCTCCTCAGCTGCTGCGGGCAGCTGCAACCACCCTGTGTCCCACACTACTCCGATCGCAGACATCCAGCAGGGAATCTCCAAATATCTGGATGCACTCAACGTGTTTTGCCGAACGAGCACTTTCCTTACAGACCTTTTCAGCAGTGTATTTAGGAACTCGCACTATTCTAAGGCAGCTATGCAACTGAAAGACGTGCAGGAACATGTCATGGAAGCAGCGAGTCGACTCACAGCAGCAATAAAACCAGAAATAGCAAAAATGCTGATGGAACTGAGTGCAGGAGCTGCAAACTTTAAAGATCAAAAAGAGTTCAGCCTACAAGACATAGAGGTAAGTTACCTTGGGGGATACGGTTTTGCATGTGAATGTGTATCGTTCCTTCTTGACTGGACTTCTCTGCAAAATCACTTCTACACCAAAAATTCTCCCTGCCTTGCTTTGTATGTATGGGCAATGCTGGTAAAAAGAGAAACTCTTCATGTCTTATGTTTTCCTTGAAAGTATTAAGTCATTTGCAGTGCCTGACTTCCTATGGTATTTCTGCATAAGAACTTGTTCTCTATTGAAAGAGTTCATGAAATAAGAAGGATGAGTTATAATTACATTTTACTACCTATAAAATTCTAAATTGTAATCTTCTATATGATTTAAACTTAAAACCAGCAATCCAACAGCCTCTTTCTTTTTTGGGGAAACCATGCTTAGTTTAAAAATAATAATAGTACAAACCAGAAAACCCCTAACATCCCACCCCTCCAAAACAACTTAATAAACATGTTAAACAATTTTCTGTCTTATGTTAGCTAATATTTCTAATTATATTAAGCCATCATATTCTAAATTAACATACACTTTCCATAGAATCATCCATTCTGAAGTGGAACATGAACACCTGGGAGTAGCTTGTTGTCATCAGTGTAAAACTGTATATTAGTTGATTAATGACTGAAATTTCTGTAAAATAATGTTTTATCAGTCTTCAAAACATTTTTGTCTTTTTGAGCTGTTGTGCTTAAAAGGAAAAATACCATGCTAGCATGAGAGATTTGTGCGGTAAAAAATTGTCATGACTTTGCTATAATTTCCATACGCTGGCAGCGAGTGCCCAACAGTCAGAATTCGGAGGCTTTGAAGTTAAAGAGAGAATCCCCAACTCTCATCGTGCCTGGCTGGGTATTTCTGGGTATTTCTCCTATAGTAAATGTCTTAACTATGTAACAGGCAGAGTTAAGTGATAGTCACGTATGAATCCTTGGTGTTTGAAGTAGTTCCTCGTGTTTTGACATATTTCTTTACTTTACAGCCATCTTTGCAAAGTTATTCCTACAGAATTCCTTCCTGAGTGGAAAACTTATTGAGTTCTCTTATTTTTGATTCAGATTTCAGGTAACTTTGTAAGGATGAATGCTATACACACGTGCTTATCAAGCATTATCTGCTTTCTCTGACTACACAACTTATGGATGAAGTAGTTAAGTCGAATGCTATTTGTAGTAGATAATTGCAGTGGGAAATATGACTGGCAATTTTCAGTGTTGTATATTTAGTATCAAATGAAGTAAGATTGGCTATATATTTGTTATAAATCTCTTATGTAGACTACTATTTTTGAAAACAATCTAATGACATCACTATGTTTAGCTAAGGCTGTAGGAAAAAGTACTTTTTTTTTAAATTTAAAAATCAGTGTGAGTTTATGTAATTAAAGACCTTGATAATACCTGTGCTGAAAGACTTTTGTTAATTAAAAAAAAGCAAAACCATATGAAGCACTATCTGTCTTCGGATAGTGGACTGTGAAATTCTGTCTTGCAAAGTGTTGGCAACTGCCTGCACGCTGCTTTTATAACCTAGTCAAGCAATTCTAGGTGCTAATTCATACCCTGCCCCACACTGTGCGGGGAGAGTGCTGCTTCAGCAGCGAGTGGAGTCCACGAGCAAAAGCAAAGCAGTGTTTGCACAAGTTGGCTGCACGTCCTACCAGCTTAAAGCAGAGGTAGAGAAACTTGCTTTGGTCCCTGCTTTACGTGTGTAAAACCTACATGTGCTAACCCTTGTTCCTGAGCTCCATGTGCACCTGCAGTGCTCTCTTACCCGGCAGCTCTATGGTAGGAACAAAAGTGAAGAGAATGCAGGCAAAAGGGCTGCATTGCTTGGTTTTCTTTTTAGGCATATCTTGTAGAAGTTGACCACTTGTCATCATACTTTTCTTATACCTTTTCTAATTAAAACTTCATCTTATACATAGCTTTAAAAAAAGTCAGTATGCAAGATTTATGGGAACTTTTGTGTAATGAGACAACTGTTGCATTCTGCTTTTGCTTAAGAACCAGCAAAATTGAAGGATTTAACACTGACTCATGTGGTTGTTTTATAAGTCAGCCAGGGAGCATGATTTAGATGACGTAAGTATATGGGCAAGCTAGTTGGATGATTGTGCCCAGGAAGCAGTTATCACTTGCTCGCTGTCGAGATGGACCTTGACAGAGGTCAGTATAGAGAATGTACTTCAGTTTGTAGGTGACTTGAAAGTACATGATACAAGTATGCTGGAAGACCTGCTGAATTAAAAACAATCTTGAATTAAACAAATGAGTTTTCTAGTTGGGATGGAATTCAGAGGGGGAAACTGAATGTTACAATATTTAAGTAGAAATTTTCAGCCTCACAAGTGGAGCCCACTGGGCAGCAGTTCTGAAGAACAGTTTCAGGGCTTATGGGAGTCGTATGTTGAGTAGGAGTTGGTGTTGTGCAGTTGCAAGTAATAAATCAATGTTGTTGCTGTTGTGCAAAGAGGCAATTGTCATGTATTTAACACTGCTATAACCTGCAAGAACCATGAAATAAGCATTCAAAGCTCTTCGCTTTGGCTATTATGGCCTTAAACATAGCAGTGCACCTGCGCACCACTGCTGTTGCACATAGAGAAATAGTGAGCAACTGGAGAGACATGAGAGGAGAGTAGCAAGAGTAATCAGACATCCAGGAAATGGGACTTCAGAGGACAAATTGAAAAGACAGACTCTACAGAAGAAAAGACTAAGAAGGCAAATCACAATTGTTCAGGTATGTAAGAAGCTGCCAGAAGATGTGATAGTGTTCTGTTCTTCATGTCCACATAAGGTGGAACAAGAAGGGACAAACTTAAATTTCAGAAGGAAAGATTCATACTGGATGTTGTGGAAATACTTTGTAATGTTAGTGAAGCAGTGGCGTGCATTGCTACAAAGGGTAGGGAGTCTCCATCATTAAGAACTCACAGAACAGGCTAAACCTGCTTCTAGCAAAACTGACCCAGGTGAAAATGCTCCTTGCTTGGGACAGTAGGATGACCTTTTGAGAGCCTCTCCTACTCTGCTTTTCTGTGATTTGAAGACGGAGCTATTTATGCTGAACTTCTAATTTTAAAAGCGTGGTTTGTTTGTTTTCCCCTGATCTATAGAAAAGTTAACATTTTATAAAACTACCATCAGGATTAAAAAACTCACAATGGAAGCCGAAAAATATAAAGGGCTTGCCTGACTTCGTCAGAGTTCACTGACCAGGGGAAACGAAGGGGAAAGAGTGTGGGAGGCAGTGTAATTTCTTCCTTGGAAAATACAAGGGGGGAAATACAGTAATATCTGAAGTTGCTTTTGCAGCTTCTTTAGTAGATGACTGAAAGAACTTGCAGCTCTGAGAAAGAATTGAGAGATGGTCGGATCTCTGAGTGGCAGCTCAGCAATATTCTATGAAGAGGTACTCCAGAGCCTCTTACTTGACTTGTAATTCGTGGTGGGGTAGGAGGACAGAACCCCAAATTCATGAGAAGAACATTAAAATGAGGCTTTTTCTATGTATGAGCCCAGCTAAGGAAAATTTACTTTTCCTAAGCCTTCCTTAACAAAGGCTGTATGTTTTGAGGAAGAAGGAGAAATGTAAGCAGAGCGTGTTTGGCTTTAGAAATTTCTGAGTGCCGTAGCTTTTTTGAGGTGCCACGTTTTCATCTAGTGTAGTGGGCTCTAGCCCCCAGGGAAGGCAAATACCAAGAAAACTTCAAGTTCTGACAAACATACACTGACTTGGATTTGCGCAACCCGGACGGTAGCAGCAGTGGGTGAGGTTTTTAATTTATTTATTGTTTTTTAGCAGAATAGAGCTTGCTAGTTCAGAGCTGTCTGCTAAGATGTGTAAGAAGGTGACTTCTCTTGATCAAAGTGTTGGTGACAGATGGAGTTTCCCAAGGTTTCTTAATTTCAGAAATGCAAATGCTGACTTTCATTTTCTTCCTTTCCTTTTCCTCTTTCAAAAAACTTGAATTCTCAGGTGTTTTGTGCCTGTATGGGTGAGCAACAGCTTGGAAATCAGGGGGAATAAGAGCGTGTTTTATGTTAAGTTTTCCAGATCTGTTGTTAAAGTTTTGTAAGCTAGAAGAATGCAGTAAAACTGTACTTCTGTTAATAAAAGCGTTAAAGGAAATCCTGTGGGGAAAGAAAAAAATAAGACTGGAAGAAAGTTTATGTATTTCCTCATCTTTTGTGAAGCTTTGCAGCAGCCTCAGTACTGCAAAATACAAAGAATGAATCTTGTTTTAGTTACAAGGAGCTTGTTTATTTTCTTAAAAGTGGTAGTAATGATGGACATACACATTGCCTTCCTAAACAAAAGGGAAGCATGGATGGGCATAGGATATTTACTTGGATGCTCTGATTTGTATTAAATGGAGATTTTTTTTTGGCTTTTATGTTTATAAAATTACTGAAGATTTTTGAACAAGAAGCTGGTGGGGCAAAAATGTCTAAGTATAAAATGTAGGCTTTCCTTAGCAAACATAGTAAAGCACAGTTTAAATATATTTTTAAATTATTATCTTTCCTGTGATTTGTGGCGACTGGCTTCAGACTTCTCTGAGTTGAGGAATTGGTAGTAGCAAAAAGCAGCTTCAGATCAGTAGAAAATCCTATGGCTTGCTGAAATGACAGCGTACTCTTGTCTTGGTCTATAAACTCGTGGTCTGCTCTCAGGTCTCCTAGCATTGTCTTTAGAAATATTTTGTATTGCATTTAAATTGCTGCTGCTTATTTTTGAAATGCTTAACACTTAAATGCTTTTTTTGCTAAATTATAGTTAGCATTTTAGTAGCTGTCAATAGCAGATTATCACTAGTGGGCTTTTAGGTTGACTGTTAGCAGAAATGAGTCTGTTAGGTTGCCCCTGTCTCCTAGTACTGGAGATGTGAAGCTGCAACATCTGCTGGAATCTAGTTATCATGTAGGTAACTCTTTCAATGGGCAGGATCGTGTCTTCCCTTGGAGGTGCTCTTGGTGCCTGAACGGCAGGGCATTGCTACATAGTAAAAATGAGTAATACTCTGCCCACTTTTGGTAATATGTGGGAAAGGGGGTTATCCCATAACTGGTACACCAGTTTGAGCCATACCTCATTGCTAACTTCATTATACTGGTATTTTAATCTGCTCTCTTCAGTGAGTAGACAGGTTGTGCACAGGGCTTAGCACTACCAAAGCCATTGAGAACTCTGTTAAGGGAAATGAGGTTAGTAGGAAACCACTGAATAAGCGTGTTGTGGTGTTTTGGTTTTTTGAGGGTTTTGTTTGTTTAGGGAAATAGCCAAAAAAAAGGGGGGGGAGGGAGAAGGAAAACTAAATTCTACTACATAAAATGGTACTTGGAAGGTCAGTGTTTGCATCAAGTTTGGAAGACTGACACTGGTTATTTGCTAACTTTATTAGTGGGAGTGTTCTGTTTTAAAGAATCTGTTGTATAAGATTTGCTTGCCAGGGATTTGCACTGTTTAGCAATGAAATCTGGCAATTTGATGTGTGTACTTTGTCCGGCAAAATATTCCAAAGTCGATTGTGTGCCCCTGTTAGGAGCATAATATGGGACAGAGTAACCTCACACTGCATCTCCACCTGATGCTCCTGTTTGTATGTAACCAGTTTGATTAAACTCGTCACCTGTTTCAGAGACAGGTCTGAAGTGAGTCCTCCGCCCAAAAGTCCCATTGCTTCCAATTGCCTGAACAGGAAGACAGATTCCTCTAGGTAAGGTTATTCAGCTGCTGAGAGAGATAGCCGTCCTACCTGGTAATGTGCTAGGCAAGTCAAGGTGCTGGAGCTGTATTTCTTGGGACAAAAAGTTTTCAAAGCTGAAGACCTCATCGTATAAGCAATGTAAATGATTCTAAGAAATGGTTTGGGAAAACACCACCACTACTAAGAAAAATTTACTAGTTGACACCTGTGATGATTCCAGTTCATCTTCAATTACTACATAGTCTCTAGGTTTTAGTTTGTTCTTATTATGGTCTAAAGCAGGAGTAGTCAAACACTTCTGCATGGGAAAGCAGGGAAAAATAAACTCGAAAGAGAGATAGTGGTGTTTCTAACTGTGGAAAAAATGCATCCATATGCTAATATTGTTCTGCAGATTTCACAACAGAGATGTAGTATATTGCTTTACACTTCCATAACTGCTGGCCAACCCTGGCTGTGTGTGTTAAACTGGTGGCGGTCGTGCTTCTTTCCCACAGTTAAGACAGATTCCACTCTTTGGAAGAAAATCCTCAAGAAATGAACTTTAAAGCAAAGTGAGTTTGGCATCTGCAGTGAGCATTTAACAGTGCAAAAATCCTCCACCACTTGGATTTTATTTAAGCAGTTAAAACCATCCTTACCCATTCCTGAGGAAGACTGAAATAGATTATTTTTCAAACAAAATAGAAGTTCAGTAAAGCAGATGTTACTATTTATCCTTACTTTTTAACATTGTAAATTATACTAGGAATGTTGTGTGCTGCCTCTTAAAAACTAAATGATTTGTTTATTTTGAGCATTATTCCCAGGCACGGGAAACTTCAACCTCTGTACCTTAAATATTCTTTGAAACTTAATCGGCTTGAAATTCCTAATGAGTCCTAGTTTCTTCTTCCCCTGAGAACTGCATTCTTCGTACACAGAAATATTCAGACCGCCAGTTGTCTTTTCCCCCAGTTTTCTTATAAATCTTTCTAATCTTGTAGCCAGGAAAGTTGGAGTTTCATTCATTTTATCATTTGCTGACTGCCTTTTTAATAAGGCAAACTCTACTTTCAGAGGTCAATCAAAGTACCAAAAATGTTTAATTTTGTGCCTTGTACAAAGAAGGGAAGTGATTGAACCAGAATGGAATGTCAAAAGGAGTCCGGATGTGATGGAAAAAAGCATTGCCACCACTGGTTTTTCTGAAGTAGATAGTTAATGCATATAACTGTTCGTGTGACTACAGAGTCTTGCCAGTAAGATCATTGTGTCTGAACATTTTTATTCCAGAAGAATGTAGCTGAAAATAAGCCAGATGATTTATTTGCTCCAAGGCACGATGGCTTTGCACGTTATCTGTCTATTTTATGAATTATTCCTAATATGGAATTCAAGTTGAGTCTTTTTTAATAAATCAAAGTCAAATATACATTTTAAACCACTTTGTGTGACAAACTCGGTAAAAGAAACAAAACACTCAAATGGCTTTTAAATACTTTCTACAGTAATTTGGAAAATGCTTGCTTTTCTGCTGCGTTCTAGCTATGCTTTGTTGTAAGCTTTCGTCTGCTTAGGAGAGCGTGGCCCTGAAGGTAGATGGAGCACCCCTGTTCGTGCTGCTTTGCTCTCCAGGTTGTCCTTCTGGATGGCTGCACTCCTGTCTGTTCTTCCACTTGTGGTGGCTGCACCTAAATACTCCATTTGTGTGACCTGCTTTGTTTTGCTTGTAGTAACTGAGGCACGTGTCTGTCTCTGGTTGGAATTCTCATTAGTATTGGTTGAGAGAGGGAGATAAATGGGGATGGAAATGTGCAGGGGACAGAGGTCCAGGATATGGAACCCAACTCCGGCTGGCAGAGGTGGGCACCCCTTCCCCGGCAGGGTGCTGGTGCTGCCCCTCAGCTCAGTGAGTTCGGGGAGGGACCAGCAGCCCTTCGCTTCCCTGCCTTTCCTCACGCTTTCCGAGTGAGTGTTACATGACCCATTTCAGTGAAATATTCTGAAGAGAAGATTTGTGCCAGCGTTAGCAGTTCCTGTCAGACAATGCAAGTGACAGGGCTGCAACTTTGTGCATGCATTCTGCAGTCACTACTACATTCTAAAAATGGCACGGTGTTGCCACTGTATTATGTGGCAGAGTGTTTTTCCTGCTTGTTACCAGTTATTGCTCTGCTTAGATGATAAACTGCTGGACTAAACTTTTCGGGTTTTTATGATAATGTTTTAAAATTATTCAGATTTTTTTTTGTTTGTTTGTTCTGGGTTTTTTAGCATAAATTCAGCTAGGTCTATGTACAGGTGGGTTTTACTGTTGACTTTGTCCTTGTGATAATATGCTTCTCCCATTTTTGTATTGTTTCATGTGCTCGATATTGCTAAGTAACTTATGCTTTTCATTCTTCAAATAACCATACCTTGAGTGCAGAAGTAAAAATTACATGGGATCACTGATCTCCCCTTAATTCATAGAAACCACTGGTCACTCACTGTTTACCTTATTTTAAGTAAGTGGTTAAATGTCACGTTACTTATGATCTGAAGTGTTATTTTAATAAAAAAAGATCTGAGTTTAACTTAGTTCCTTACCCCAAACGCTGAGCAAAAAGGAAGAAGGGAAACTTCTGTGAAATCTTCTATTTGCTTTAAAGTGGTTTGTTTCTTCTCCTGCAGGTACTTGGGCGATGTTTCTTGACGGTGATGCAGGTCCACTTTCAGTTCCTGTCGCAAGCTTTGCAGAAGGTCCAGCCAGTGGCACACTCTTGCTTTGCTGAAGCTGTAGCTCAGGAGAGAAAGAACGTTGGCGGGGCTGGAGCCTCAAATTTAAGCCCCACAAATGAGCTAGAAGATGCAATAAGATCATGGAGAGGAGCAGCAGAGGTACGGAGGTTGTCTTGCTGGAGTGTCATTATTTTTATTGAAATAACAGTTATATTTAGTGAAACCTAAATTCAGGCTGGATGCCCTAATAAAGGAAGAAAATCTCTGATTTTAAAGACATGCTACATTTGATGGGGGAAACATGGTGCAGTTAGTTTCAGATGCTAAAACTGGTTTTACCTATGTGGTGATTATACAGTCTTTGCCCTCTGTAAAGTTTTCTTTGTGATATGGTTGTACATAAGGAGGGCACAACAGTGGAAACAGCTTTTTGTTATTAGTAATGAACTAACAATATTCAAATGTGATTTTGCAGACAGAGAGAATTTAAAAAAAACCCCATACAACAAGTCTTTGCAAAACCAGAGGAAAATCTTGGTGAAAAATAATTTAGATAATGTCTGTTTCTCTTGAATTTTGAGCATGGATTCTATTTTAGACATAAAAATCTTTATGGTAACTTTTAACACTTTTATCTTCGTGCTGTTGCTTGATCCATCAATTGTTGGAATGTTAACCGTGTTACCTAAATGTATGACTCTCTGGACTTGTATTTTCGCAAACATTTGCCATCTGTGGAATCCTTGCTTTTCCTGCCAAAAGAAGTACTTTACAAAGAAAATTAGTTTTATGAACTTTTCTGCTTTCCCTTGCACTATTAAAGTCTGCAGACTGATCGATCAAAATGGATTCAGACACTGAGTGCATGGTTTCCTTAAATTCATGTAACTTGGAGCATGTGCTTTTGAAGTCTAATTTGGCAGCCCACACTGGCTTGTTAATCCTCTTTACTGGAAATCTTGTCAAGGTTTCCATTTATCAAATAACATCTGCAAGGTAAATGAAACAAGTTTCCTGTAGAACTACGAATGCAGAGGAATTATTTGTAATTTTTACGGCAGCATAAATTTATTTCACTGGATAAAGCTTTAGGTGCATTACAGATAATCTAATGGGTTTAATCCTGGTATAGCTTTACTCCTGTTGAATAAAAATAGTTAATTTTGTTTAATATACTTAGTTCCTTAAAACTGTGTTACAATTTCTAGAAATGCCCTGCCATTGCTATCAATTTTGTTCAAAATGTGGATAAAATTAAACTTGGGTTTGCAGAATCTGGGACCTTAATTTTATCTCCTTAACAGCCCACTTCAGCTATTTCTGTTAATAAAACCTGTATTTTGAAGTAGAGTTTAGTACAAGTATTACAGGAATCAAATCCTTTATTAAACATACATTTGGACATCCTGCTTTAGAGCAAGACTCCTTCCTAGACTGAAAAATAAGCTGTCTGAGGCCTTAAATGCAGTTGAGAGTAGGTTTCTATTTGTTTTACTCTGCGCAGTACTGCAGTATTTTACAGTTAAAACTAGATATTTGGCTTTTCATATTTCTTATTTTTCAAAATCATATTACATAAAGCTATTCTCTTGCTGTATGAAGTTGATCTTAGTCTTGTGTGGCTCTTCTCAAACTGCACCACAGTAATCACCCTTAATTTTACAAAATACATCTTCTGTTGTACACGTGATTAAATGTATCTTCTGTTTCTGTGGCAAGTAATACCCTTTATGCTGAAGCTATAAGTCCCTCCTTTGGTAACCACAGTCGTCATGTGGCCTGTGTAATAGGATCCTTAGTCCTGAGAGGGAGCTGAAATAGTAACAGCAAACAATGTTGAATAAGTTCCTAGCCAACACCTATATGCCATACAAATTACATGAGATTTGTACTTTCAAAGTAGCAGTAGAGGCTTAATAAGTTATAATAAATAATCTCCTCCAGATCCTTTCCACCAGGTGCTGCTTCTAATCTCCTTTATGGTGTTTCAAAATCTGTGGGGTTTTTTCTTTTTTTTTTTTTAAATTTAATTAAGCTTGACCTGGTTTAATGTTGAACCTCTTTACCCTGGATTTTTTTTTTATATTACAGGCCACATCTCGACTGCGAGAAAGAGGCTGTGATGGATGTTTGGCAGGAATTGAAGTTCAGCAACTTTTCTGCTCACAGAGTGTGGCAATCCCTGAACATCAGCTCAAAGAGCTAAATGTGAAAATAGACAGTGCTTTGCAGGTGAGTTTTTAAAGTCTGCTGCTTTCATGTGCATGTGGTACAGTCAATGGGCCAAGGAATGGCATAGGGAAGGAGTATATTACTGCAGAGATATGTATGACAGGCAGCCATGAGGTATTTGAGAATTACTGTATTGGAATGTTACATGATGAATGTGTGTATGCCATAGAACTGAGTAGGGTAAATCTATGTTAACAATTCGTATGTATGTATCCAGACACAATGACTGCATGCTTGCTTACTTGCTGATAAGCCTGTGCTATCTCAACTTTTTGTTTAATGTCAGGCTTACAAAGTGGCTTTGGAGAGTTTGGGCCATTGTGAATATGCAATGAAGGCTGGCTTCCACTTGAACCCAAAAGCTATTGAAGCAAGTCTTCAGGTAGGACCTGCTAAACCTGCTCTTTCTTTCATCCCTCCTCACCTTGAAAATAACTATTAAAAAAAAATTGACTCATACTAGGATTTTCTAATGCCTTCATTTCTTCTAATTGATCTTTTATATTTCAGGGCTGTTGCAGTGAAGCTGAAGCCCAGCAAACAGGAAGGAGACAGACTCCACCTCAGCCAATTCAGTGTGAACTGCCCACTGTACCTGTTCAGATAGGATCGCATTTTCTGAAAGGAATATCCTTTAATGAGTCTGCAGCAGAAAACCTGAAGCTGAAAACGGTAATAACCCTGAATCTAACCACAGGAGTGAAGAGAGAAAGGGGAAAAAAAAGTTATTTAAAAAAAAAAAAAAAAAATAAAGAGTAGAACTCCTTAAAATTCAGAGGAAACTGCAGTAGAAGTTCAGTGCCAAACTTGTATTTAAAAGTGCATATTTTTAGCCTGACTTCCTGTGGAAACAAGATGTTGATCACATTGTAGGTCCATGCCTGCTTCTGATAACATTTTAACCACCTGGGCAAATTCAGTCCAATCTGAGAGAAGCATTGAAGTCTAGGACGTAATGAAGCTTCTGTGAACTTTGTGAAAGTAGGTGGGTTAGGCCTCAAGAAGTACAGAGGAAAGTGAGCCCTTACATATGACCCAGCCAGGTGGTGCACTTCAGAGCTTTTATTGCCTTAGGTGCCAAAATAAGTCTAGCCCAGCCTAGTGCTAAGGAAGGTACTTGAAAAAAATATTTTGTAACAAAGCTCCTTTTAATATCTTCTTACAAACTTCAATCAGTTTTTAGAAAATAATTTTAATTTGGGAAGTCAGTTGTATTTTCAGTATAACGGAATGGAAAAGATACCCATTCAGAAGGAATTTGGGCAATTTTAATCAGCGTTTCACTTTTTATAAGCCCATTTCCTTGCTTCTGAAAGAGTTGAAACAATCCCCAGCTCAAAATGCTGCTTTTCTTGTTGTCTTTGCAGTGCTTTTTGTAGTTTTGGTTAAACCATTTTGCAAGCATATAAGCAAAAATACTGTTTATGATTGTGGCTGGGTATTGTGTTCCAAACAGCAGAGATAGTCTTCCACATTTCCATTCTGCAGTTGAGCACTTCTAGTCATACAAGACTGTTCAGAGGTAACAGACATTATAGTTGTTTGAGAAACCTGTAGAACAATGATAAATACATATGGAAGCATTGGTGTTAACATTTCTGAATCACGTGTTTCGTATTACACAGTTTTTATAACTTTTTTTTTCTTTTTTTCAGCACACAATGCTGCAGTTGATTAAGGAAGCTGGATGCCATAATGGACTCACACCACGGGATGATTCTCCTGTTACTGAAGTACTAAATCAGGTTTGCCCTTCCACTTGGCGAGGAGCCTGCAAAACTGCTGTACAATTGTTATTTGGCCAAGCTGGACTGGTAAGTGACTATGAATAGGCTTAGCAAAAAAAGGGCTACTTAAACATCCTGAAGAGAAACTAGATATTTAAAGAGTTTGGAAATGAATTTCCACTGTCTTCAGCTAACTTGATTTATGAGCAAAACGTATCCTCGTACGATGCAAGTTCGTAGATGGTATCTGTAGTTGATAGGAACAGGAGAATGTACTGTGTACTTCATAGTCTCTGTTATTGGAGAGAACACAAGAAATGAAACTTCTAATTCATAGTGAAATAGAAAGATTTTTCAAATCTATAGATGACCATGTTAAAAAGAAACACCCCTTCTCTCAGATTAGCTTTAAAAACTGCCATTTTTTTCATTTCCTCTCTGCTTTGAATGGAAGCTGGGTTTCCTGCCCAACATAAAACAGAAGTCCTCTGCACCAAGTAACTCTGCCTGACATCTCCGACAGAGGACAGAGCAATTAAATACCTTGCTGTAGACATATGTGTTCTTTAGAAACAAACTCCATGGATTTTACAGTATCTAAACAGTTGGTAAAAACAGACGCTTGGAACATACTGTGGTAAGAAAATGCATTTGTGCTCCCATAACTAATTGCTTCAATCTCTTCCTTTAATAAAGTGCTCATTCATGATGCATAGGTTTTTTGGACTACTGTGAGTTTTCATTTGACTGGACAAATACAATGGGGGCAAGAATGCAATAGGATAGTAAAGAAATGCAAGCATAAAGGTATATCGTGGCCTGTGATAGTTTCTGTCCAGTATTTGAACCGTCTTTAACCTACAATGAGCTAAATGCTTCTTGTTGATTTGTATATTGATGCTTTGTTCAAGGTGATGGCAGGCCATCAGGAGTTTGTAACTAATTGTATTTCTGATGAAAGAATCCATATTGCTACATACTTTGTAAATATCACATTTTTCAAACAAATCACCTAGTTGATTAAGTGACTTAGACCTTCTGTCCTAGTTTATTAAACCATATGTGTTTTGGTACCATTACTAGGTTCTCCAAGAACGGTGAATGATAAATTGTAAACAGTAAATTTCTCAGATATTTCCACTTTAGCATTCCTTTTATACTAGATATCAGATACTAGATATTCTCTTATTATTAAATATCTGTTAGAGAAGTAGGTTCAAATTGTACTAGAATTCAACTGACGTTTCATGTAAAGAAAGCCTAAAATCAAAGGGACAGACCATCAATACCATAACAGCAGTGCACCTGCTCTCAGTGCTTCCTTCACTGTGATACAGGGATTTAAGGATAGGATATGGTAGTGCATTAACTGCATTGTACAAGGAAGTTTTACAGGGAGGCAGTAGAAGGTGGTGTCTTTTGTAGAGAGAGAAAGCAACTGTGGAATGGTAGGATTGATCAAATTTCTACTTAGGTGTTTTCAAAGAAAATACATATTAAATATTAATAAATACAAGAAGAACTAGAAAAAAAATATATGGTCAAGTGGGATTGGATCTGCACTTGCCATAGTTCATGGTAGGATGCTGGGAGTCAGCCCCTATGTATGGGAAATGAGGCCAAGAAAGAAACTGTTTCTCAGCAGCCCTATGGGAGCATGCCATAACTCAGGAGGAGATCTTGGCTCCCGAGTGTCTAGATGAGGAATGCCTTGGAGGATGCTGCACCTCCCACCATTTCCTTTCCAGGGGGTTTCAAGGTTGTGCACTCCCAAGCCCTGCCCTGATGAGATTTGGGGAGTGGCCCAAGGCACATTTGGACTCAGGAGTCTGGAAGTCTCCTGGTGTCCCCAACCTAGACATAACTAGTTAGACCTGCTGGTAATAAAAGCGCTGATATTCTTCAGGTTTATCATAATATTCAGAGAGTTGTCAGCATAAAACTTACTTATATGTTCTCCCTAATGACAGTGCTGATATAACAAATATTACTTGTGTTGAATCATGAACCTCAGGTTTTCAAAGTAGCAGGTTTTTGTCTTCAAAGACAAGTAATGAGCTATGCACAGGACAAAATGCTTGCGAGCCTTCTCTCTTCCATTCATTCTCGCTTTGATTTGTTACAGTTTGGAAGGGTGTGTGCGTTGAGGTTTTTCTTTATAAACTAGGTGCCATAATTTTTTATAAGATTCAGTTATGCTTGTATGTAGCCTCATGCAATGATGAGAAATCGTAGTTTGCTTCTTTAAAGCGTTCTTTGGGTGGAGATGAGAGAGGAAACACCTGTAAAACAAGAACAATAGATGTCTGATGCACAGGAAGCTATCCGCTAAGCACCCACCAGGCGTGGAGGGGGAATATGTTTATTTTAAGTTTATTTTGTGTAGAACTCGGATAAATGAATCATGGGACAATATTATGTAGTCTTTGGTTTACCACTTTTAGAAACTAAGCTGTCTGCATTAGTTCAGAGTTGTGTGTAAATTTGTCATTTAAATGCCAAATGTGTAAAAAAAAAAAAAAAAAAAAAAAAAAAGCATTACGTGACAGTCTTACTTTCTTTAGCCTATCTTGCCATGTGCCTTTTAAGAAGAAACTCATTAAGAGCGGAAAGTACAATGAGATGTGACTTAGTTTGCTTCGTTATTTTAGGCTTCAGTTTTTTAACATAAGAACTCACTTTTGAAGTGCAGTTTTTCAGTTTTTACCTTAGCATAATATATTAAGAATTGTATTTTCAAATTTCAGTTAGCTGAATTGCCATGTTTGAATAAAAGTAACATGTATGAAGAGTTGAATTCAGAGAACGACTGGAAATAAAACTTCAAATTGGCCTCTGTTTAACCGAGTCTCTAGCCATCCTTTTTTGTGCTAGTAGATCTTTCTGTAGCAAAACCCAACATGCATTGCAGAAGCACTAAATCTCCTAGTAATGTTTAAATCCTGTGTGTCGTAACTCTGACCAAATGTTGAGAAATGCAAAACTTCTTTTTTGAAGGGAAGAAGGCAAGATGGGGGGAGGGGGGGAACACCACCAACAAAGTCCAGACCATGAGCACTACCATGCACCACTTACCAGAAGCTGATGTAGCTCTGCACAAATCAGAATTTTAGTTCTGACTCACAGGTCTGAGGTGCAGATAGTATTTTTCTTAGTAGCTGAGAAAAATCACTCTGAAGTTCATGTCTCCTTATCCTAATTATAATGCAGTACAGCTGAATTGCAGATTACCAAATTTCATAAAATTAAAATAGTACAAATACAAGGAAAAAAGTAATGGAGTTGCCCTGTTATTAAATGAGAGGTATTTTCATGAGTGGATAATAGCATGGCGTTTGTCACTGTGTTTAGATGTGTTTTACAAGTTTGAATAAACTCAGGCAAATGCTTAGAGTCAATTGGAGGAAAACTAAGGCCTTATGCTAAAATGTCTAAAAGGTGGGAAATAATTGTGTTCAAGTGTCACTGGATGGTTTTGTTAAAGCAAGAGAGAGAAGAAGCTCTCAGTGTTACTCATATCCCACATTTCTTCATAACCGGTAGTAGACAACCAGTTAGAAGTAGAACCAGTGTAGGATGATTTCAAAAAAGCCAGTAATATCCCTTGAGGCTTATTTATACTGGAGGACTTTTGCCATTTCAAGGATAAATGGTACAGCTAATCGGCTAGTCACCGAAGCAAGAACTGCTGACTGCTGCCAAAAAGCTGCTGGTTCAGCATGACCAAAATAGGAAATTATGGAAATGATCAAAAAGGCCAACCCATGCAGACTGGACAACAACAGAAAGCACGAACCAAATATGGAGCTTACTATCACTGGTATTAAAGTTTAAATGAAGCTGAAGTGAATCCATTCCTTCTCCATTCCATAAAAAGAAAGGTTCATGACAGAAGGTTAATTTTCAAGACTTTCATTTTTCATATATCTTTATGATGTCTTACAGAAGGCTCAGAATTCAAGAAATTGAACAGTCACTTTTCTTCTCTTTGTGTAATAGGGAATTAATAATAGTACAGTTCCATTAGGTAGAACAGAGAAATGTTGGTGTGCGATTTTATAACCTTAAAAGGAAGGGGGGTGGGGGTGGTGAGAATTGTGAGCTATGTAAAGAGTTTCAGACTAAATACTACATGTCTATATCATACCATGCACTGCAGCTAAATTATTTAAACTAATTTGATAAATAGGTGTTTGGCAGCTATTACAGTAGTAATAGCGCCAAACCTCTCAAATGTAAGGGCTGTTATATGAAGCCATTGATAACTACCAGCTGTTAGGTAAAGCAGTTGGTAACTACGTAGTGATGCATGACTACAGCGTGTAACTGAGAAGAATTAGTCCTTGAAATATAGGTTACTGCATCAAACTAATAATTTTGTATTCTTTCCTTTTTTTTAGATATTAAAATAGAAATCAACTTTTTATTTTCTGAGTTGATTTATTTCTATCTGATTATTTTTTGCACCTGTAGCGTGGCAGGGAGGCGAGACTATTGCATCTTAACTACAGGGGTGATAAAATAACTAGAACTTATTCTTAAAATAATTTCCCTTTTATTTTCATTTTATTTGCTAGGTCGTTGTGGATACAGCACAGATTGAAAATAAAGAAGCTTATGCTCCTCAGATAAGTTTAGAAGGATCCAGAATTGTGGTGCAAGTTCCATCAACTTGGTAAATAAAAATACTGTATTGCAGATTATGCTAATAGCTATGACTGAAATATATGGGGGGAAATATTGCAGTACAAATGGAAGAGATAATACTACGCAGTTATGGCATATCTTCCTTAAGTTCCTTTATCTGGAACTGTTTGAATAGCATCATTCCTGACAGACAGACAGTTGTACTTGAGCTGTCTTTGTACTAGTGCTGCCTCTGTTGGAGGCAATAGAAGAGAAGCAGTGCTGGGGCACTAAAACATACTTTTAAAGAAAAAGTAAAAGCTTGATGATGAAAGAGAAGGGTTAAAAAAAAATCCAATAGTATTCTTGTTTGTGCTCCTCCCCAGCAGGTCCTCACAGCTGTTACCTCAGGAAGGCGAGGAATTAGATGAGATTAATATGAGAGCTTTTTAGCTCTTTCTTCACTGAGCTGTTCCTTAAGCGCTGTCATGAACCGCAGAACTCTGTGGTCCGAGAGACGCTGTTCCTACCTGTTTAGTTGACTCCCTAGGAAAAAATGGTAGGATTAATCTGCAGTTTAGGTGAGGATTTCTTCCCTTTTGAAGCAATGATTTGGAATTAGAACACTTCCTTTCGCTCTTCCTTTGGAGTACTCAGTATTACAAATTTCAGTACAACGCAGTTCATTCATCTGAATCCTCAGCGAGAGAGCCTGTTACTAGTGGTACCAGTGGTATGTCCAGTAGTACAAGTCAACTGATAGTCTGTTTACCCAAATACATCTTTAATTCCTCTATAGAGCATAAACTGGCACTTCTCTGTTCCCATCATGTAAATTGCTCTATTATGAAAGAACTGAAATAATGCAGAGTGCTTTGAGCCAGGCTTTGTGCGCTCTGGAAGAGCTCCGCCTGCTGACACACAGTGAGAGTGCCTCTTTGCTCGTCTGCTGGAGGGGCTCACGAATTACTTGACAAACGTGCTAATACTTAGATTTAAGTTACTCTGATTTCACCTCAATTTCAGCCCTAATTCTGTGCCATTAATGAAGAGAAATCACTAATCCTGCATCTCCACAACTCAGTAAAATCTTCCCAGACTGCTGGATATTCTGAATCATTTGCCACCTGGAGTCGGTCAGGCTGGGGTTCTTAGCGTTGGACTCCAGAGCGCACCCGTGTGCTAGGGTTTTGTGTCAGGTTCATTGAGTGCTTGCCATTTTCCAGAAATGGGCTTTGTGCGTTTGTTATTTCTTACCTCTGTGCTTGAATTATGCCTGCTCAGCTAAAGAGCTAATCATTAATCATGATTTTAAAATAAAATATATAACTCCTAATTTTACAGTTAAATTAGTTGTATATTCAACAGTAGAAAGAAACTGGGGCTGCAGGCATAGTCTTTAGGAACCCTCAGGCATTCATTCTGCTGCCTTTATTAGCTGCACCTCTGTAGAGCAGTAGTGCATCAATTTGCCTTTCATTATCTGATTAGTATGGTAAAATTGTTTAATGTAAAAAATAAAAATATTTCTTTTTAAGTTAAGCTTCATGATTACAGGTGTCTGAAAGAAGATCCAGCAACAATGTCTCTGCTACAGAGGAGTCTGGATCCAGAGAAGACTTTGGGACTGGTAGATGTGCTCTATACTGCAGTGTTTGACATACACAGGTGGAAGGAGGGAAGGTACATCTCCTCTTGAGCCCCATGCTCCGCTTTCCTAGTTTAAATGAAGCCATCGTTGTTGAAAGATCTGTACTGAGGAATTTGATAGTACCAGTTCATCAGAAGGGGTCAAACTGAGCACAAGAAATTGGTAATCTACATAGGTACCTTATGGGTACATGCAGAGATACAGCAGGCTTTCTAAAAGCAAACCAGCAGCTTATCCAAGTGTACAAAAGTATTTGTTTCTCTCTTACAAAAACACTTGATTTATATTAAATTAGTCTCCATCTAGGTCTTGAAGCACAATTAACATTTCTTAAGGAATGGAAGGTAGTTAATGCTATTGTAAATATGAGTAATAATTTGCGTTGTTACCATAGGAAATAGCTGATGAACTTGGCAATCTTTGCTTTTGTTTCTTCCACTAGCTATTACCCAAATACGCATTTTCCTCCAAAGTACAAATTCAGTTATGTATTAGATGGTTTTATATACGTGTTTTTGTTGATGCAGGGAGCAAGCTTTGCCTTGTATTCAGATCCAGTTACAGCGTGAAATCTCAGACTTTGGGAATCAAGTTGACATGCCATCCGGAAATGGAAGCAAATCTTCAGGTGGTCTACAAAAGACGTTCTCAAAACTGACTTCACGGTTTACAAAAAAAACTTCCTGCACCAGTGCAAGTAATACTGGAAGTTACTCAATCCCCAATACACCTTCCAAAAATGTCTTCATAAGTTCTAACTCAGAGGAGAAAGCTAAAATGCCCACTAACGTAGATGCAAGGTTACAAAGCATTTTGAACATTGGTAATTTTCCTAGGACCGCAGATCCACTGCAGTCAATTCAGAGCACAAATAATCAGCTAGTGAATGGGTTTCTAGTTGAAAGACGGGACAACTTCTTCAAACCGGATGACGGCAAGGATGACAAAGGTATGAATTTACCAACTGACCAAGAAATGCAGGATGTTATAGATTTCTTGTCTGGTTTTAACATGGGCAAATCCCAGCAGACTTCTCCAATGGTGAAAAGAAGGAACTCTGTTGCATCCTCTACAGCAACAGAACAAAAATCAGGAACAGTACAACAGCAACCACAATCTGTGTCTCACACACCACTGCATCCTTCTCAGCAAGGCTTGTCACAGCAACAACAGTCACAAAAGCAGCAGCAGCAAATGCAGTATTACCAACACTTGCTTCAACCTATTGGACCACAGCAACGTGTACCTGCCAAATGGCTGACTAATTCTTCACAGCAGCCACCCCAAGCTGTCGGAGCTGGATTGTCTCATATAAACCAGTGGAACAATCCTGGTTTTTCAGATTTAAGCTCTGATTTGTACAGCTTGGGTCTTGTGAGCAGCTATATGGACAATATGATGTCAGAGATGTTAGGACAGAAACCACAAGGACCTAGAAACAACACATGGCCAAATCGTGACCAAACTGATGGAGTGTTTGGGATGTTGGGAGAAATCCTGCCTTTTGACCCTGCAGGTGTGTGTCTTTTCCTTTATTATGTTTTTATAAGAGTCCTTTTACAAAGAACACTGTTAAATACTATTAGCAACAACTGTCATTTCCTAGTGCTATCCACCAGATGCTAGGGTGCTTACAAAGTCAAGCAGGTATTTATATCTATGCCTCTCTTCTTTTTTAACAGAAGGTGAACTAAAGTACAAGCAACTTTGATTAATAAATATGAATGCGAACAAATTCCATGTTTCTTGACCCAGTTGTAATAGTTCTGACCTTTCCTATATGGACCACATCGAAGTACTGCAACAGATACTTACAGATGCTGTTCCTCCTATTATTATTCTGTAAAATTGTTCAAAACCATTGCTAACTCCTGAACTTATGTATTTTATCTCTTCCCCAAAATAATCCTTCCTGCTCTTTAGCAGTCTGACAGTGTAGAGATAGAGCCGGATTGCATCTTTCCCATATCACTGCATTAACCCTCCATTACTGTGCAGTTCCATGGGAGTCGTACTGGTTCATGTTCTGCAGCTGTTACTGCAGTGAAAAACTTGGATGCTGAAGGATTAGAGACTAAAGAGCAAGTGCCATGTGGTTTGCCAGATGTGTTTGAATCACCAATAAATTGTAAATGTAGAAGGATTATTGTCAAAAATGAAGTGAGGGATTATTGTCAAAGATGAAGTGAGATAAAATTTTATAGCCATAAGCAACTAGCTAAAGACTATGAAATTGACTGTAGAGTCTAAGAGGAGATTAATGGTTTCTTCTGATAGTACTAAGGACAACTTACAAATCTATTATCTTGTAAATGTAATTTCTGTTGGCCTGGAACATAGCTACAGAAACTTTGTAGTATGCATTTATGAAAACTGCCTGGAGGGCGGCAGCACTAGAACTAACAGGAAAACCTTTTATCAAACCGTGAATCTGTTTCCCATGCTCATTTGCACACAGGTGTGTGTTAGGACTGCGTAGGCATCTCGGAAACCAACTCGTTTGATAATTTTGATGGTTATTTTGTCAACCGAGTTGATAAATTAGTGCAGTTTATAAGGCAGGAATAGGCATCATAGTTATGTTATCAAAAGCTTCTTAATAACTGTAAGTCTTAATTAGCACCATCTTATTTAAACATACTTCTGGTGTATACTTAAGTATTATCACAGCCTTTAAGGAAGGATAAAATTACTTTCACCAAGCACCAAATACATGTATGTGCAGGAGAAAAAAATGCATCTATAGAAAGGACTGGCATTTTTTGCATTTTGAATCTATTATATTCCTACAGTATTTTCAGTCTATATAAAGCTGCTTCTTTTGTTCCATTTGATACAATGAATATCAAGGACTTTTGAAAGCAATACTCTGAAAAGGTGACTTACTCAAGTTGATAAATTTTGCTCTGTGGATTAAGATATGTTTCTACAGTTGAAGTGATGAGTAAATGGTATTTTCCACAGATCTGGGGTTTAAAAAACCAAAATAAAATAAAAAAAAACCCTTCCAATCAAATAAGGTTTTTCCATTGGAAAGATAGTTTCTTCATATAACTTGCCAGGTTGAGCTGTGATGTAGGAATTTTCTGTTTAAACTCTAATTAGTGTAGTACAGAAAGCTTTAAAACACAAAACACTTTTTCTATTTCCAGACTTTCTTAGGACTTTGTGCATTTGTCATTTGAAACAAATGGCTTTACTTTTTTGATAAATATTTTTAGAGCCTGAAAATGATGTCTCTCTTCAGATGCAGATCTACTAATTAAGAATTTATAAAACTGATGGCTTTTCATGGCAAAGGCTTATCTAGCTACCAAAAATGTATCTTGCAGTACCTTCATCATCTGTAAGAACTTGATGATAGAATGTTGTAGTAAGAACTAGTAGAAGGAATGTTGATAGCTGCAAGTCTTTCGAATTCTTTTCACAGATGTGAAAGAATAAAGTAAAGCACATATCTGGTAAAAAGGTGTTTACCTGGTATGTTTTTACTGAGGTAAAAATCAACACAAGTTGTTACTTTGAATATAACAGTAATTTAACACTTAATGCTATCCACAGGAAAAAAGCCTGGATGCCCTTTAGAATCTGTCCATATCCCGTCCTTAGATCTGAGCATCTGTCTAGCTTCCAGCCTCAACGTAAATTGACATCTATTTCTCAAAGAGAACAAGTATTAGTGGGAATATTTTGTTTCTGTACATCTGTCGGATAGCTCTGTCCCTTGCTTATATAATAAAGAATGTATAGAAACAAAAGGTGTTTTCTTTGTTGTTGTTTTAATTTGCATCCAACAAAACATTGTGGAGCTCTTTTCTGAATGTGCCAAATGAAAATGAGGAAACTTTTCTTCTAAGTGCTGTGAATTGAATGTAGGGAATCCATCACATGAAAGACTGAGTTCTGCGTTCTGAGCTGTGCATGCTTGTTGGATGTTCTTCAGTCTTCGCTCTTAATTGAAAACTGAGACCAGCAAGCCAGCAGCTCTGTACTCCCTGCTGCAATTACTATGCAAGTAGTCTAGACATTTTCCATAAAACCAGTCAGATTGCAAAGTTTTCCCTCAGGAAAAAAAAAGGCAAAAACAAACAGAAGCTGTGGAAACTCAGTTACACTGACTCATGACAGCATTCTTTTTAATATATGAATTATTTGCTCTGACCAGTTGAGCATTTAAAACACTTTTGGATTAAGGCTTTTGCTGTGTCTGCACAAGATCATGCTTATCACTTACCAGATGCTTGGGACACATAAAGCACTTTAAGAATGGAAGAATTTTTATTTTTGAGAATTAACTGCTTTTTTCTGCAAATACCAATTTTATTCTGAAATATTTTGCAGGTCAGGATCAGAATATTCTCAAAATTGTTGACTAGTCTTTGTAGGAAGCAGACAATTTCTGGGCTGTATGTTCTGATATGATTGATCTGAGATTATGATTTCTCAAAGTAAGCAGGATCACAACATAGCTGGAAATCATGTCACGATCTGGAATCAAATATAGTAATTGGTATGTTCTTATTCTCTGAGCTTGGATAAATGTACAGGCTTTAATCCTATCAGCGTCTGCTAATGGGATATTGGACCTTTCAGTGTATAGCCGTGATCGTAGTGACAAACACGATTTCCCTGATGGAATGCAAGAGGCAGGTGTACTTCCATGTGAGAATTATTATCCACTGTGTATGGACGGTGTGTATCTACTTTTAAAAACATTACCCATTCAGTGTTCTTCACTGCTCCATGAAGAGGTATCAACTGTTGTCTGGCATTTATCATCAGCGAGGGAATTATTTTCTGTTGTGGGATATGGTCAAGCCTAAAGGATTAAATGAGGGGGATAACTGCAGTAGAAATAGCTGAATGTCAGCAACTGACTTCTTGGTTTCTTTTATTCAGTTGGCTCTGATCCAGAATTTGCCCGCTATGTTGCTGGGGTCAACCAGGCTATGCAACAGAAAAGGCAAGCACAGCACGTCCGTCGCCCAAGCAACACGCGTAGCAACTGGCCTCTTCCTGATGATCCTCATAAAACGTGGCCCTTTCCCGAGTATTTCACAGAAGGGTAAGAGATTGGACAGGCTACATATTTTTATTGTATGAGAGTCTATTTGACACTCAAACTTGGCAGAATGTGGGAATACTGGGTGGTTTTTTCCAATTGCTGCTGCATCTGTGAAAGCTGTGCTTCATTATGTCGACAGTGAGAAATCTGAGCCCTTCCTGCTTTGCAGATACTGAAGCACTGACACTTGTTTGATGTCTTCTTTCGAGTGAAATGTATACCAACTGTGACTTGAACAGAGGAAATAAGGAATTTGTAGCACAGATTCATTCAGAATGGTTTTCTTTCACTATTTTGAAAACCTTTTAAGACTGAGTTTGGATGAAAAGTGGTGCTATCAAACTTGCAGTGCCTGACTGAATTCAGCTTTCCAGATTTTAGCCACTTAATGGTGTTACTATAAGGCAGGTACCTTCCAGCAAGTATGTTGTTAGTTCTTAATACCTTCCAAATCCTAACTATTTATTACAACAGGAGTGTTTCGAGATCCTCTGTCCATTTGTCCATAATGCTGTAGCTGTGACACTCAAGCTAGCTTAAAACCAGTAGGGCAAGTATGTGTTCGTACTCAGTTTTGCAATGAGAGAGTCAAGTGCTTAGTGATTCCAAAACCAAGCATCGCTTGCTTCTCCTTCCTGACCAAGAGAGGCACTTTTAATTTATATAATTAGTTTAGTAAAATGTGTATAAAGTGACTGTAACAGACAAAGGAGTTGATGTGATCACTTAAAGTAAGCAAAAGTATTTCTATTACTGGTACATTTTACAAAGTATTGAAATTTCTTTGTGCTCTGAGGCATCACCTACCTGTGACAAAGATTGAGCACAACTAACTAGGGCATACAGTCTAGACCAGGCACTACAAATACAAGGGCTGATAAAACTTTTTGTCTTGCAGTGATGTGACAAATAGCTGGTCTGGTACTCAAGGAGACTCTGCCAGCTCAAGTGATGAGACCTCCTCAGCTAATGGAGACAGTTTATTCTCCATGTTCTCAGGGCCAGACCTGGTTGCTGCTGTAAAGCAGAGAAGGTGAGCAAAATGAACAGAAATCCATACTGCTTTGTAAGATTCTTCTTTTTTTGATAATTTCATTTGAATAGCCACACAAAGGAAATTCCTGCTAATTAGGTGAAGTTACACAGTATGTCAGTTTGCATACTACACTGATGATATGGATCAGCATATACTGTATTTATATTAGTAGCTGTCTCCTTATACAAAGTAGCATCTGTGCAAAAAGCCAGTTGTTAGTGGAAGTTTCAGTATGTCTAGAAGATCTGATGCTTTGCCTCTTCCAAGGTAACCTATTTTGGATGCCGCTTTTTTCTAAACGACTGAGGCGTTAAGAGTTCATCTTTGAATTGGTTTTTTAAAAACTGTGTGCTTCATTGCAGTTTTGTCATGCCCCAAACACTGTCCATTTTGATGCCAGCAAGTTCCTATTTCCTGGCTTCTATTGCAACTTGGTGGCACTCAAAAATACTGCTGATAATGTTGTGTAGACTCGGGTCTCACCTTGCCTACCACAGCTGTTTTGGTAGTCTTAAGTAGTCATAAATGCCTGCCTATTTAGTCCTTTATTTCTAATTCAATGAAGAGGAGGCTTAATTGCATTCATAAGTAAGCTTAATAACATAAAAATTAAGCCAGGATTTTCAACTATGAACAGTCCGCTTAAAAGTAGCAGAATGAATTACAATTGCTTTCTTCTTTTCTAGAGGGCTGGAAGCTGGGTATCTTTGGAACCTCAGTGATTCCATAGTAGAAGGTAGTTAAGACAATAATAAAAGGCACAAGATGAAGCATGAATACCAACCCAGTGCAAATCTGGGATCATTCTCTCAAACTATTTTTCAGATCCTTTTCTAAAAATAAAATGAGCTAGTTCTGTGGCCAAATAATCTATTTTTGTTTAGATCACAGAATAATTCAGAGTCAATACATTTAGATACAAGATTCTGTCTGCTTTTTGGTGACAGGAAAAACTCGGTGGATGCCCTGCCACTTTCCTGCAGATTATTCCTGGATAGCTATTTTTATGTGCATTGCCAGAAAGGAAGTATACTGGAGTTGCAAATAATGAGACTAAGGCAAGGAGGTTGAAAGGAATCAATGAAAAGTGGAGCTGTTTTCTGAATCTTTACACTTACTAAGACTATATATAGAGTGGACAGGAATTGAGCTTGAGTAAATGCTAAATTGGAGTTAATGGAAGAGAGCTGGCTAATAAGCAGTCACAGAGAAAGCAGTAATTATTTGTGTTTTTAAAAAAAGAGGCAGGGAAGGAAAACACAGTAAGCGTGTAATAGGTGAATTAATCTGCCAAGCCACCAATTAAATAAAAACTTAAGCTGAAGTAACAGTACTACTGTCTTATGTTACTTTTAGGAAGAAAAACATTCTACAAGCAAGGGCTTGACAAAATACCATAGCTAAAACTGTACAGTCAGAGAAGGCAAAAAGGTTGAGAGTTTTTAAAGCTGACCTGCAAAGGACTGCTTACCTATGGAGGCCTGATGATCGGAGCAAAGGATGAAAGGATAAAAGATTCTGCTTTAATCTAAACCCACCCACCTCACCCCCCTGTTTTGTTTCCCCCCCCCCCCCCCCCCCCCCCCAAAAAAAAAAAAAAAACAACCCCAAACCAAAACCAAGAAAAAAAACCTTGAATGCATGTGTGGTCAAGGATTTCTATCTGATACTAGGTATTAGGTCACAATTTAAACCAAAGGTATAACATTTTTCTTCAGTAAAGTCACTGTCCTTCAAGATGTTTCACTTGCTTAACTGTTTCTTTTGTCTTTTCTCTAAAGTTATTTCAGAAAAGATACTTTATAAAAACAAAACAAAACAAGTGAGAGCAGGTAATAGAAGAAAGACAGTTTTCAAAGTGGGGAAAAGACTACCCCATCTTCCTTTCATCTCTACAAAATGTGTGCAAGTTGCTGAAGCTATAGCTCGAAGAACTACTGCACTGTCAAGGCTCTGACATTATTCAGTAATGAATTTGTCTCTGCATTGCTGCTTTTACCTGTACTGAGCAAAAATGCCTGAAACAAGATGAAATGTCAGTACGCGTTCTGGGCTGTCAAGTATGACAGACGGAAACTACAGAACAGTATATGCCAGTGGCAGGTTAATGTGAGTGACTCATTTTAGGGGGGGAAAAAAAAGTAAATGTCACTTTTTTTTTTTTTTTTTTTTTGGGGGGGGGGCGCAGAAAACACAGTAGTGGCGAACAGGAACCTAGTACACTACCATCACCACCTCTTCTTTCTGCAGCAGATGACCGTAATCAGGTAAGCTGAAAATGGCTTTGCTTAGTCATTTTTCCTGTTTGCATTTTGGGGTGGTTTATACTAGGAAAATGACTAGAGTAGCATCTGTATCTCCAGATTGCTTACCTCAGCTAAAATCCCAATCATCTGCACTCAAGTAGTACTAGATGCTTTTATCAAAGTTACCAAGTTTAAATATTAAAATCACTTCTCTTTTTCCCTTGCACCAGAAATTATCACAAAACCAAAGACTTCAAGCTAAGCTGAGAGGCAACACAGTCAATTTAATTGTCTGTGCAGAGAAAACTAAAGCAGCAGCATATTTATTACCTGTCTTGCTAGAAATTTTGACTTAGAGTCTGTACATAAAAGGCTTTAATACAATATTTTAAGACTTGAGAGTGCTATATATATATATATGTATCGATTCTGCTTTCAAACATAATCTTCTGAAAATGTCAAGGTGGGGATAAGTTGATGTGTTTAGTACTGTCTCAAAAAAGAAGTGTTTTAGTATTAATGCAAAACCCAGCTTCCCCCCCCCCAAAAAAAAAACAAAACCCCAAACCCAAATAACTTTGTTTTCTCAGGATAATAAAACCAAAACCTGGCCTCCAAAGGCACCCTGGCAGCATGCGTCCTCTGTCACGAACACGCTACCCGGTCAGAGTACGTCTTTGTATCCTATGAGCAGCCCTGTCAGCCAGTGGAGTGACACGATGCAGATCCTCCAGTCACCCATGTGGGCAGCAGCCAACGACTGCGCTCCAGCAGCAGGAATGTCCTCTAACTTTGCCTACGCGCAGCAGCAGCAATCGCAACAGGCTTCCCAGCACAAACAGATGAATAAGGGCTTTAAATCTTTTCCAGTAAAGCACGAACGCAGACCATCTTACCTGCATCAGTACTAGTTGCTTTTTGTATTGGAAAATGCAGCACAGGGCCAAACATAAATTACATATACTTTGTTTCACAATTGTGTATTGGCTATATCCTGTTTATCTCATTAAATATGGAATTGAGGGGGTTTGGGTGAGATATACAAACTCTTGAATTCTGATTTACAGTGCTGAGCAAATATGGCCAATATGTTTGCTTGATGTACATGAAACAGCCCGAAACTGTGATGTAGAAATGCTTTTAAAAATGTGTATATTGCCTTTACTTTCAAACCCTTTTTTTTAAAAGAACTGCTGAAGGACTACCATACAAGAAACACTGTATTTTATAGCTATTTTTCATATAGATTTATAGTTAAACATCTTACTGAAACACATTGAATATGTTGAAGCAAATATATAGTGGTCACTTTGCTCAACACTGTTTGTGTTTAAATTTATAATGGACAAGCTGTAAAGCCTTTGTATTCTCCATAAATGGCCTGGGGGCAGCTTTTTTTAAATGAAGTGCAACAGCAGCTTTTCATGTGCCACACAAGTGAGTTCATTATGAAACTGTTGCAGAAACAGTTGCAAAATCGAGTTTTATGGTAGTTTCCTTACTCCAAGTAAAGATCAGCCTTGTGTCACAAATGTTACCTGAGCTGCTTAAAGTAGATGGCGTCTGTGTGGATAATATGACACTGGTTTTCAAATAAATACACCATTTCTTACCACGTCATTTGGCCAAGGGCATTATCCACACAGTGCTCCTCGAGTGTGTGTAAGTACAGCCTAAAAGACTACTTGCATATATTTAAAGTCTTATTTCAGATGCTACAGTTGATTAAAAATTGTGAGCTGGCTCAGAAGATACTAAACTGAAATGTGGGGTAGCAGTTAGTTAAAAGAACGTTATTTTTTTTTTAAAAGGATAAAGTAATTATTTGCAGTCAACACGTGCCATTAAGTGAACCTGTGGAATTAGGAATAATCTTCCAACCAAAGTGGATCCGGGAGAGTGACTGGTGCTTAAAAACTGAAGAACAATGGTAAATATATGTATAGCTATCCCATTGTATATTAATTGAGATTACAGAAGATTCTTTATATAGTCAGAGCTTATTTAAATTTTCATATTTCATCTTTTGAAAGAGTCTAAAAACCACAATATTTTCTGGTATAAGAATTTTGACAGTATTAATCTTATTTTTGTATTTTTCTTAAGTCATATCATTCTAATATGTTAACTACTAGTAAAATGGGTTATTAGTTCTAACTACATAATTTTGCAATGAAGATAAAGCACATTCGTTGTTTTTGTTTTTACAAACTAAGTACATCTATATCTAAAGATACCAAAAAATAAATGCATTATATACATATATAAATAAAAAGTATACACAACACTAAAACTATTAAACATCTGGGTATTTAAAACCCATCCACCTTTTTTGTTTGTATGGTGACGGGCTGTATTCGCAGGCCCCGATTGTTACCTTTTGTGCTGTTTGAGGATGCCAATGTTGCCTGTATTTATGATATTGTCACCACGTTTTCTGAAACTTCATACTTACCATGTTTACAAAGATTTGTTTGCTGTACATAAGACTTTTTACAGTAATGTGCTTTGCACAATCAGTGTGGCTTCTGTCTGTAAGTTGTTAATGGTCTGTACTACTATAATTTTGAAAACCCTCTGCTGAAAATGTTAGTGGTTATTTAACTTGATGAATGGTTTTGAGTTTCCTAAATCTTGTCATTTAGATCTAATATTAAATTCTAAATTTGGTTGTACTTACTGGTTAGTCATACTAAGACCAAAATGGAAATTAATGAGAACACTTAATTTTGAACTTTTTCTAACAAGTGCCAAAATGATTGCTATAGTTTTTGCAGTTTCTTCATAATTACAAATGCTGGCAAGTTTCTGGACCTACATAAGTGAGTTGTGAAAACAAAGAAAGTTTGTCTGCATTTTGACCACGTAGGTGCTACTCTGTCCTTTGCTTCCGATTGTTCTGAACACTGGTAATTTTAAGAATTGTTGCACTTGGCAAACGAGTCTTGCCATTAAACTTCACTTACACTGCCAAGTGCAAGGGTTTGGTGCTTAGTTAACTTACCCTTATTGCAGTGCTTCTTGTGAATAGCTAATGCTTCTGAACTGGAACTGTACATTTTGTATTTTAAAGCTTCTGTAAAAGTAAACTATTTGCTTTATTAAAGATATACATTTAATAGGTCATACCTGTTTAAAATATGCACCTTGCTGAAAATGAGCAGCACCTTAAACTGTAACTTGGTTTGTAAACAAAGATCTTATTTCATTAACATGGGATTATTTAAAAATGTTTAATTAGTGCAGCTGAACATTGCCAAAACCAAGTTACTTGAATTGTTAGCAGTCACAGAGGAAATAGGTTTGACGGTAGTGAGCAAAATGTAACATCCCCCCCTCCCTTCCCCAGTGAACTATTATCAAGGCTATTATCAAGTGTAGCTTATGTTAGTCACACCACTGAAATGCACTACCGAGGCATGCAAGGAAGCTGTGCTCTGCCTGGGTAAGCGTACACAAGCATACAGCTGATCATAATTGCTAACAAATACCGAGGAAGCACATGAATCTATTTTGATTATGCAAGAATTTACTTGTTTACAGAGCCTACAGTACAGAGCATTTCAAGCAAAAAGGAAAAGTCTTGACACAACCAGGGCAAACAGACAGCCTTCTCTCACTGAAATAAAGGCTCAATTTCTTCCTTGTGCTAATTGCTCTAAATTATGCAACAGTCCCATCCTTCCTAGAGAAGTTAACTTTTCTATTTCACTATATCGCTGGGCTGCTCCTTTGTTAACATGTTACATTAATCCAGCATACACTGTAATTTACAAAGAACATCTTTATTTTATTAAGCACAATTCCTATGATACAAGATACCACACTGTCTATTGCTTATATATATGGCAATGTATGACTGACTTTGTCGTGGTGGAGGTAGACAGAAGTTACCTAGCTAAATGCTTACCCTATTATTATACAACCCTTGTCATGAAACAGTCTCAGCTTTAATGCAACTGCAAGGAGTCCTCCAAAGGCATCTCTGGTAGTGCTGTCTGGGCAACCAGGCTATTTTCAGAAGCATACTAGGTGGAATTTTTTTGGAGGGGAAGTCTGACAAGTAATTATCACCCTTAAGCTCTGCTTACAGCAATGGGGAAAAAAACTAGCCTAATACTACATTTAAAACTACATTCACATTTTTAATACAGAAGTACGGATGACTCTTTACCTGCCTTCAAGACCTTCTCAGCTCTCAAAGCGGGACTCTAAACTAAACATTTCTACAGATTCCTAAAGCATCGCTGGTCGTGTCCAGGTATGCGCAGTCAGTCTACAGTCTTCTGCGTGCTGGGCGGTGTCGCATCAGCAATGGTAGCTAAATAAATGAGGTTTCTATGCAGGATATGCTGGTACCTATGAGAGGAAGAAAGATAAGGTCTGGGAAATGTGTTCTTTTCTAGCCGCACTTTAACAGTCACTTGTGCGATCTGATCAGTGTTTGCTGCTAGGGAAAGGAATGGCAAACACCTCCAGGTCCTGTTCTTGCCCTCAAGCCCGGTATACTCCACTGCATCGCACCCGCTAACCAAGTACATTCTACTCGCCCGCTCTGGCAGCAGTCGCGCACGTTGGGGGTCTTTGTACGATCAATACCGAAGAGACGCAGAACGGCGACAGCGCAGCTCAGGGGCGGGAGGGGACAAAGCTCCGAGGCCGGGGCCGCCCCGAGGGCCGAGCCCGCACGCAGCGCCCCGCTGCCGGCCGGCGTTGTCGCTCCGCTCCCCCGCGGGTTCGGGAGCTGACACGTGGGGCCGCGGGCTGAGCGTGTGTGTGTCCGTCCCGTCCCGTCCCGCCCCCCCCCCACATACGGGGTGGGTGTGTTTTACGCACAGCGGGGGGAAAGAAAAGCCTGCCCAACAGAGCTGGTTTTCACACCGACGCGGAACAAAAACCTTGACGAAAAGGAGCGGGCATCAGATTTATTCTACACAGCGGCAACCTGCGCTTTACAGATCTGTGAAAACCATTTTGGGGAAGCCCCTGAGGTACAACCGCGTTTTCTTTCTAACGGCAGGGAAGCTCCGGGGAGCAGGCCCCGCGCGCCACCCCGGTGCGGCTCTGGAGCCCTCGGGCTTCCGGGGTGCCCGGAGGAGGCAGCCAGAGGCCAGGCCCGGGCCAGGCCCGCCTGCCCGTCGCTGCCGGCCGCACCCCGCCCCCGCGGGGCTCACTTACTGCACGCAGTCGGTGGCCCGGCCCTTGCTCTGGTACTCCACGATGCACCGGATCAGCTGGTCGTTCTCCTCCAGCAGCTAGGGCAGAGGAGCCGTCACCGCCCGCCTCGCGACCGCCGCGAGCCGCCGCCCCCCGCCGAGGCGGGCAGGGCCGACTCCGCCTGCGGCCGCCGCCCCCCACCCACGGGCCGCCGCCCCGCGCAAGGACTGACGGGAACCGGCGGCCCCACCCCCCCGCGGGCTCCCATTGGCTGCCAGGGGCCGCTCGCGCAGGCGAGCAGAGCGGCGCGGGACCGGGCCAGGGACCGCGCCCCACTAAGGTACCGGCCCGCGGCCCCCCCCCCCCCCCCGCCAGAAATGACCGCCCGAGGCCTGGTTTTATTTAACGCTTTATTCTGCTTTAAAATAAAATTTAAAAAAAAAAAAAAAAAAAAAAAAAAAAGAAGGGGGAAACCCTGGCTTCCGCGGCGCACGGCGCACCGAGGCGGCCGCTCCCGGGACGCGCAGCCCGCGCGGGGGCCGCTGGCAGCCGGTACCACCCACACGCAGCTACGCAGGGCACAGCGCGCGCCTCGACGGCCGCGCCCAGGCGTGATGGGTGGAGCCCCCGCGGCGGTGGTGTCCACATGCAAGGAACGTTACTAACAACAGTATCTAACTTCTACGGTTGCCAAATACTTGACCTTAATAAGGAAACCAATTACAAAATACTTCCTTGTAGTGCTATACAAAAGTTATAAAATTAAGATTCTATCAACCACTTTTTAAATATTCCAATTTTCCAACAGTGCAGTTTTCCACACCTTTATCACCACTGAACATTTTGAAGTTAAAAAAAAAAAAAATCAGCAAATTAGATCAAAATGTTTTAATCTTTGGATCCCTTTATTCCTGTGGCCTTCATATACATATACAGACACCAATGACCAGGTTTCTATCTCAGCATATCAAAAAGCTGTAACTAGTCATTCAGAATTGGCAAAAAGTCCATACTATGTCATTTGTGACTTCATGGTCTTAGAACCAGAGTCTCAACGTCTCCAAGCTATGGTCTATCAAAATGCAAACAACTTCAAACACTAAGAATTCTTTAAATTGCTTATGCCTACAGGTATTACAACAAAGTTAACATTTCAGGAAGTGACAAATGGAGACGTACGTTCGCCCCAGGCATTCCAGGAGAATCACACTCGCCTGCCTGGCCCATTATTAAAAAAAGTTAATATTTACCACTAAGTAAAATTAATTGCAAATTTTGACATATGAAAATTTCTTTTCTCCTTATTTGAAAATACCTCCTTAATCTGGTCAAATCCTGTGACGTGCCAGAAACTACAAAATCAGATTCCTGCGAGAGAAGTGAAGAGTGTATCCAGTTCCGTGTAATGGAAGAACATGTTCAAATCTTCATTATAGTCCAAATACAAAATCAAACATTTAAGCCTGAAAAGCTGCTAAAGAAAAAAAAACCCAAGTAATTCAGTGTTCTTCAGCATATCATCTTTTGCAATAACACAGTATGTTTGCCGACTTAAAAATGTTTATTCTTTAAAAAATTAGTTGCTTTTTATACAGCTATACAAAGTTTGTCATGTTTCTTTGGCAATGGGATATAATGGAATTTTACAACTATATAAAAAGTTTCCTTTGCCTAAGAAACAGTATTTACTGTGTGTACATATTTGACTGACAAAGCAAGTTTTCTACTGTCCAGCACCCTAGTTGATAAAAGTACAACTATCTCAAAAGGGATATTACAGGATTTCCAAAAAACAACCTTCAGTGGATCAAAACACTCACAGTATCGACGGCCTTCTGCATACAATTGTCCTTACAACTTGAAGCAATTTTTAAAAATTTGATGAAAAAATACTTAAACTCCATCGAAGTACTGCTTTATAATTAACTATACATAAGAAATTACTTATCCTTCTGTCTCAAATATATTTAATGCTCACTGTTTTCAAAGATGGCCATTTTTCAAAAGTAACTGCATTACACCCCTTTGAAATTAAATAGTTAAATCCCAGTGCTGGTGACAAGTATACAGCAAATTAACTTCATTCTTTGCAGAGATTGAAACTAATTCTCTGGATCAAGAAGATCTAGACGTTCACCCGGTTTCAGCTTTCTTGTAGACTATGCAGCAACTTTGTTGTCTTTCTAGAGGGAACAACAGTAGAACATTAAAATCAGTTCTGCAAAACAAAAATCACAAATTAATCTGGGCAAGAGCACTGGGAGAAGATGCACTGTGATGGCGACCCCACTGGGACTGGCCAAAACACCCTCAGCCTGGTACACATCGAAGCAGCTCCTCACTGACTAGACATCTGGCCCAAATCCTCGCATCTTTACACCACCTCCTACTTATCTGGAAGGCTGTGAAGTTCCTTCATTCAGTAATTCAGATCTTTGCCCTTCAACCCCTCATTTCAATTCATGCTCAGCTACCAAAAACGTTTTTAAATCACAGGACTGATTGCTGCAAACTAATGAAGGAGTAACTGAGGGACAGTAAGAAATCTGTGATGAAAACAGGCTTCCCCCCCCCCCTTTTTTTTTTTTTAATTAAACATATTTAAATCTTCAAACAGAAAGCAAAAATTTTGTGTGGCAAAAGTGCTCATCCAGTAAGCTACCAGAAAAAGTTCTATCCCAGTCAAAATTGTAAAAGCCTACATTTACTTGCACCAATCTGGTTAATTATATTTGTTACTGATTCTGAACAGTATGCCAGTACTGTTTCTGTCCCTGAAGCAGCTAACTTTTGAGTTGAATAGACATGCTTAATGCCAAGAAAAATGGCTTGCACTCAAATTATTAAAAGGTTTTGCAAGCAACCAAGCTCTGCTGATTTACATAATCTGTATGATCAAGGAGCTTTCATAGAGAGGAGAATTCACATTGTTTCCCAGAAAAAGGAAGTGCACCTAAGATACCACTAGCACAGAATATGTCACTTTACCAGCTGGGGCTGACAACTAACTCAGTCCTTCCTCTAAATGGCTGGTAGGAAGAAGAGTTAAGATCTCCAACAGGAAACAAGAGGAGTAGGTGTCTTACTAGCGTTGCAAAAGCAACACATTGCGTTAACTACACTGCAAAGGAAGATTCTGCTTTTAGCCATCATAGCTCTTGCAGAACACATTACTGTTTCTATGCTTACATGATTATGAAAGCATGTTTTGTGCAGGTTACTCCAGTTAGCAGACTTTTATAGTGGCCTGTGCATAATGCTTAAAGGAACTTAAACTAAAAATAAAGTAGTAGTACTTATTTTAATCTTGTAAAAACACTTTATGGGATGGACATGGATCTTTTCTTTTGAATCTTTTATGCCCTATCTCCCAAGGTTCCTTTTTACCGAATGACTGGCTGCAAAAAGTCACTCCTGCGTTAATTATATCCAATATCTGTTGGGAAAGCTATGTGAATTATAGTTAAAAAAAAAAAGTAACTTCAATTACTCTATTTTATTGGTTACATAGGATCTTAGTCTGCAGGCTTCATGCCAACTCATTCACAAAGAATTAAAGTTTGTTGCACACTAGAAGCAAGTTAAATTACTCCCTCTAAATTTTTATATTTTACAATATTGCTTAGAAAAATGCTTGCAATTCACATTTCTAATGCTTGTATTAAATCTGCAGAACTTTTTACCTTTTTTTTTTTTTTCCTTCCCCACCTCCTCCCCAATTCCAGCTATAGAACAAATATTTAGGGCATGTGAAGAAAGGTAGCTTTTAGTTTTGGTTGCTGTTGATAGTAAAACGATACTATGTTACTAAAATTTTACCATTAATGGACTTTCCATTAAGTAGCTCAAAGCAGCTGCAAAATAATTCTAAAGACATTCTAGTCCAACATCAAATCTAAAAGCAGGAGGCTTTTTACCACTAGTTTCCAAGAACAGTGGATCAGGTCATAGTAAGATTAAATATATTTTACCCTATATTCAAAGTCAGCAAACTCCCTGCCTCCACGACCTCCTCTGAATCCACCACGAAATCCTCGGGGGGCAGTGAAGCCACCACCTCTTCCACCTCCTCGTCCTCTTCCACCTCGGAAGCCAATTCCCCCTCTGCCTCTGTACCCTCCACGGCCACGATTGGGACGCAACGGTATTCCAAAGGTCTCGGCATTTAGTCTTCTTTCCTCAGCCCAGGTGGGTCGCCGTTCTCTGCCATACAAAAGGAACAAGGATTGTTTTAAAACACACTTCAGAAGGAAGATTGCCTGGCTTAGTCAAAATTGCCAGAAAGCCCATCAAATTAAAAATGATAAATTAATCACATTGTCAATCTCCACATTATCCCTTCTGCACGGATCTAGGTGTCTGCCACAAATCATTTAACTCAACGCAAAGCGATTTGTTACGGTATCATTAGTTACATATTAGTAACGCTGTAAGAGCTTCCCCTATAGGATACAGTCTGTAACCACTGCGCGCAGCATCATATAATAAAATAAAAAATAAAAGCTGTCTGCAGTTTAAAAGCAAGAAACAGAAAGTAAGAGTTTGCAGTTACAGATGTTATTTTATCTAGCTGTCAGTACAACAAAACAATCCCCCTGCTCTGTAATTCAAAATAGGTCAGCAATCTACATCATCTTGTCTAATAAAAAGGCAACAGGAAAAGATAAGCTTTAATTTTCCTGAAACGCTATCTTCCTATTGAAACAATGCTACTGGCCAAGACTGTTACGCAATCTACTTAGAAACCATTACCAAAGCACAGTCATAACTGATTTAAGCTAAAGTGGTAATTTAGTAGCAAAACAAACCAAAGAACCCACATCAGTAAATCTGGAAAGGAGATTCCAGAGTATGCACACTAAGTTCTAGAAGCATGGTTCTAAAATAACATTTAAAAGTTATCTTCCTATTAATGTATTGCATTTGCCCAAAAAGAAATTTTGTGCTTCATATTCCCGTTTTATTTCCACATGCAGTGGGCAAAAATAAGCTTTACTCACTTTCGATTCAGAATTGACTGCAATGAGTAGCACTGACACTACCTTATGACATAAACATGAATTAAGTAGACTAACAGGCTTCCCCTTACAGGCCATACCTATTGTCATCACAGGAGATGTTATCAAAGAAGGATTTGGTTTTGTCATAGTAGCAGTTGGGTCCAAGTGGATCTTCCTCATCCGCGTTCCCTTCACTATTTTGGGTATCAACACCTGAGTCACCTTTGTCTTCTCCGTTTACAGGCTTCTCTGGTTTCTCAAGTTTATCTTCTGGAAAACAAAAGTAAACAGAAGCCTTCCAGACCACCATACTAAACAAACAGCACTGTTAACTTATTCCCAGACAGACACAAACTATACCGAACACTCGAAAATACAAATAAAACCCTCCAAAATTTAATGTGAAAATCAAATCATTTGACACAAATTAAGATGTTTTGCTGCTGCTGTCTGGAGGTTTGATATCCTCTATATTCTCTGTGCCTTAATTAACATAAAAACCCACGGTAGAATGGATTCAACAGTTGTCTATTTTCTAACCTCCCAGCCACCTCCTTTTGAGACTTAAAAGCCTCACTCAGTCATTCCTCATAAAAGCCATTGCATGTTTTTGCTCATCCCTGTTGCCCTTCTCCGTTGTCTTCCGGCTTTGCTGTTATCTCCTTTGAGACACAGGGCCCGCATTCAAGATACTATGTCATGAACTCACTTTAAGACGTATTTCTTTCCTAATAATACCTGAAGTTCAACTTACTGTTTTGACTGCTACCAAAAAAGAACCTGATGGTTCAACAGAATTACCTATTATGATAGCAAAGTCTCATTCCTAAAGGCTTACAGCTTAAATCTCACGATGCTGTGCATAACCTTCAGATAACCTGCTCAGCCTTTCTGTAACACAAATTGCCACTCTCATCTCATAAAATATTTCTATAGCTCTTTATGGTTAGCTTCCCCTTTCCTCTTTATTATTCTGAAAAAATTAGTATCAACAGCAAACCGTCAACTCATTTAAAAATGATGCAGAGTAAGAGGCAAGCACCAGAGAACAAATCCTATGGGACTCGACTGGTGTTTCTTCTCTACACTGAAATCTGACCATTTATTCCCACCTTTTGTTTCCCAGCTTTTAGCCAATCATTTACTGAAATAGGGAACTCCCTCTTTCAACCTGTAACAATTTTGTCCAAAAATAGCATCAGCAGTGTAATGAACAGGTGGCTGGTCACAAGAGAATGAGGTAATTAAAACAGAAGCCTGCTAGAAAACAAAACAGAAGTGCTGGCAGTATGGATTCAAACTGCTCCTGTGTTTCTTTGGAAAAGGGTAAAAGCAAAGAAATGCTAGAAACTTCCTCAAATTGAAACTCTCGTGCATCCTCCAGCAAAGTTCTGATCCTAAACTCAGGTTTTTGTGATTGCTTTTGGTCTACTAATAATTGAAAACATAAAATACAGGTTTTCTTTTATTGCATCTTTTCCAGAACTCAAAAACAAACTCACACTATTGGGACTTCCACTCCAGTAATCTGTATTTTTAACCAACGGACTTGTTATGACATGATATATGGTATCTGCCAGTTAAAATTCCTTCAAAACTCTAATATTGACCCAAATACTTAATTAAATAGATAATCCCAGTTTACTTGTTCATTGAATTTTTAAAAAAAATCTTTTTAATGGCTGCAAATAAGACTTCGTATGATACGCTTTTTAGAAGTTGTTCTCCAAGGTAGGAGTAAAACAGCAAGACACAGTTTTTTCCATGCTCAAATCTAAAGCAAAAATTGGTTTACCTTTTAGTTTAAGTTTATTATGAAATTCTCTATCAATTTCCTCCTTGTTGAATTGTGCATTTGCACTTTCAAAGTCAAAGTCCTTCTCAAACTTCATTGGACCATCCCTCCTAATACCAAATCTTCCTCGGCCTCCTCTGTGACCTCCACGGCCTCTCCGTGCTGAAGGTCCACCTGGAACTGAGAAGAGGGAAATTCTGTCTGATTTTGTTTTGTGGATTGGTTTTAGTTTGAAGGTGGTGGCTGGTTTTTTAAGTGGTTTGTTCTTTTAATTTCTGGGGTAATAGGTTGGGACTTCATGCATCCTCTTCCTGCAATTCTGTTGTTAAAAGTCCTGTCAGAGCAGCCTGTAGTTTGTAAATTCACTTACAATAATTATGGCAGCGACACAGAACGCATTATAATACTAAACTTGAGTACAAAAAGACTTTCTATAAAAGTCATTAGAAGCTTTCAGAAGAAGAGTTAGTGTCTTTTCAGTCAAGTATTTTTGTAGACAGGTAACAGGTATTATTTCACGCTATTTTGTTTAAAAAATCCATAAATACTGCTCAGTTTTGCATTTTTATTCAAATTGCTTAATATAGAGCAACCAGAAGAGATTCTTCTCCTTAATGTTGACTTTTGTGCTTGTATCATACTGACCCAATGCAAAGTTATTGTTACCCACTAGAAACAATTATGTGAAAGCATTCCAAATACATAAGTTCTTTATTACTGTAATCTGAACTGCAAGATTTCTGGACATTAGAAACAAAGTCCTAGCACTTCACAAACTACACACAATGCTGTATTTTAGCAGACTTTTAAAAAACTTAATGAAGTCTGAAAACAACGATAGCTATTTCTCAAAACAAGATTTACCAATTTGTCGTTTGTTTTCATTTCTGAGTTCATTTTCTGATCTTGAAACCTTGTGTGCTTCAGCTAAAGTTGGAGATAAAAAAATGATTTGTTTATCCAATTAGGTATTTTGATCATACTTTTGTATATAGTTATATAGTTCAGATTTCAAAAAAATCCAAACCTGTAAAAGTAAACCACAAGTTTAACTCATAAAAGAAGAAAGAAATTTAGAATGTATACTTGACTTTAAAAAGAAATATATATGATCCAGGTCTCCGCTGGCCAGTCTACCAGTAAATGGGCAGCAGGAAGATTCCTACGTGTTACCCTTAAAAAAAGCACTTGGTATGTGTATGGAAGAAAACAAGCCATATGAAAATTATCCTAAGCTACCTCGTCTGTGCTCTTGATTCTCTAAGGATTTTTGGCTAGCAGACACCAAAGGTCTGGCTGGTACAGGACTCCTCCTCCCAACTGGTGCTGGAGTAGGCAAGTGGGCTGAAGCCGTTTGTACTGCTTGTTCCATGGTGGGGCTCCTTCTCAAATGATCTATCTGAGGGCTTGAACGACCTGGGAAAAAGAAAAAACGAAAACAAAACCCAAAGAATTATTTCTCATCTACAAATTTGAGTTACTGGTCTCAGCCAATCTAGACTGACAGGTTTATCTGCCTTACCAGTCAAGATAGCTGTGTCCAAAGAAGAAATAAACATTTCTGCACCCTCAGATCCACTAATCCAGAATGAAGGCTATTTAGCAATTCCCCTTCCCCCAGTCTAAAAGAAAAAAATGGGTAGGACAATTAATCCCTACCAACCTGTCCAAAATGTGCGTTTAGCTGTGGAACGAAGTTTTTTGATTGACTGGAGATGAGAATACTCTTTCTGCCTCCCTGGAAAGCCAAGTGGAAAGTGACTGCTCCCAAAAGCAGAGATACAGTTATACTGCTGAAATTTCATTTCATCTAGCACCTTCTGTTGTACGATATCCACAAAATAAATGAACAGTGATGGCTAGTGCCAGGCATAATGCAGATGAAGGAGCTATGAAAGCTTCCCTGCAAACTGCTGTTCATACATCTCCATTCGCAGCATGAATGACTAGAGCCAGTAACATGTTTAGAATGAAGACACTTGATCCGGCCAGAAGTTTATGACACCACGTAGTTAAATCCACTAAGAAATTAGAAAAATACTCAAGTCCCAGTAAGTAAAACAAAATGTTGTCATATTCCATAAAAAAAGCTAAACAAAAGGAAAGAAAAAAACCCACACCCAATACAAAAAAAACCCCAAACCAACCACACCACACTCACAATCTACAAAGATGACAAATACTTTTAAAAGCAAACACACAGAGAAAAAACTTGTTGGTGCCCCACAGGAAATTTTGTGGCAGGCTGTACGTTCATCTGGAGCATATGTCATACATTAAGTCCAAGAATCATACAGGTTTTAATTTCACCTACAAAAAACCAAGCTACTCTTTCAACAGAGAAACAGTAAATGCTCAGCATACTTTTCCCCCTTCAATTAAAGCAATAAAGTAGAAACTATTTTTGGTAATCCACTCAACTAACCCTAGAAAGCAGTCTTAACTGGCAGAAAACACTCAACTAGAATTAAGGAAAAAAACCTGTTTGCTATAAGCAAAGTGTTTTGCCTTGTAACACAACTGCGTGAACTTAAAAATAGCATTAGGAATATATCTTAGCATGCACTTTTACTCGCAGCAATGAAGAGTGGAAGAGCAGGAAATAATGTGGTTTGGATTTTAAGGAGCAATCTTAACACATTTGCATCAAAAGTGCATGTGTTTCTTTTGTCTTTGCCACTGAAAAAGCATCAATAATTTCCTTTTTGCTTCTCCTTTCTTTTTCCAATATTACACAAACTACCCATGCAGTTTCTATTACTATTAAGCTGACTTAACTGTCATGTCACTATCTACAGGCAATCAGGTCTGCTGTTAATATTATATATGTAAATATACATTAACAAAAAAATACCGTTAGGAATAAAGATTTAAAAATTGTAGGCTGAAGGACTTCACAATTCAATCAGCATGAAGTATCTTGAATTTTGGCATGCTATCAATAAAACTAGATATTGAATTTCCATATGCACCTATTTGCTAACATTATTTAACTGAAGCAAGTCCTACTCCTCAATATAGACACTTAAAGGATAACAACAAATGTGTTGCTAAGTTACCTATGCAGCATGCCAAGATGTAGGAAAACACATTTAAAGAGCACATACAAAGCCTCTCAGCGCTTTCTGTTTTCAGTACCAAGTGTTTTCATGACAGCATTCAGCTATTTGGTTAGCGTTTCTGGCAACCACCTAAATCACATGGGCACGATTGGTCAAAAAGACAGAAAGAGTTATTAAAAAAGATTTACCTTGAGACATCTGTGTTTTTAGTGATCTTGCATCTGTTGTAAATGCAGAACCAACTGCAGTGCTTTGGGACATGCTAGCACTGGCTGAAGAGTCTGTTCCAAAAGATGTTAAAGAACCTCCTGCTTTGAAAGAAATAATATAGTTGTAAAACCTGGCTTAGACTTTTTTCTGTGTTTTTTAAAAATAGCATGAAATGATTAGTGAAGTCATATTATGTGTATTGTAGAATAACTGCCTAAGTCCACCCTTCCCATACACTTTAAGTTTAATGTAATGTATGTATTCATAGTAAGTTGGTAAGACTTTTTATCTAAAAAAAAAAACACCAAACAAAAGAGCACTGCTAACTTTAGTATCACAAGTGTTAACATAGCATAGTCATGGCAGCATCTTACAGTGTAATAAAAAAATGCTATCAGTATATATTACCACTTAACATCTTTTAAATGAAGATATGACCATCACATCTTATTAATTGGTATCAAGTTATGGCCAATTCTATAGCCTTCCTTTCACATGGCTAACATTTTCAGTACCAGGAGTAACACTGTCACCATAACAGTTACAAGAATGTAAGGTCCTATGTGAAAAACTAAAAGGTGAAATAAAAAACTTTAAGGGAGGAATGAAAGTTGGTTAGTGAGTATCAGAGAACATCTGCAGCATAAAGGAGCCTACTAACTAAACTAACCCATGCAGCTCACAAATACTTCAAGCATGTACTTCATGTCAAGCTAACATCTCATGAATAGCTGGGATATTGTGCCAGCACACGGGTGGCCAAATAATCCAAACCCCATGGTTAAGACACACACCACCTGGTCAACTTGGGATAGCAGATGTCCACAGCACAGCTATGGGGCTTTTCTGGCAGAGCTGCCTTTATCACTTGTGAAATATAATGAATACATGATGAATGTAATGAATATATATGAAAAAAGAGTGAATTCATGAATACAGCACTCCTTCCCCACTTGTCTCTCTGAGATAGGGTATTTAGTTCTCAATCATAATTGCTTTGATCTGAGCTGCAAAGGCTATGAAAAACTCCCTATTTTTAAGCTAAAGTGTGGGACTGATACAGATTGAAGACTTTGGATCCACCCTTAGGATAAGACATTCATGGAATTATAAGCACTGTCTATGCACACGCATGCAACTTCACTTACAGGAAAAAAACAGATAATAAAAAAGAACATACCAACTCCAACAGCACCGAACTGCTGCCCCACCAGCGGGCTTGGACTAAACTGACTGTATGCAGGCATTCTGCCAAAAGGACCATAGGACCCCACAGACTGGAATGAAGATGTAGTTGAAGATCCTAGTGAAGACTAAAGACAAAACACACTTGCAGACATTTATGTTTACATAAAAAGTAGGAAATAGTTCTGCAAAGCAAGAAATGCAGAAACTCTAAAGCTATTTGTTAAATTTACCCTTTCAACACCACTGTGGCTAATACGTATACAAGACCTGAACATTCATAGAAGTGCTTCTTTTAGCATCAAGAATTTAACCACTTCAACACAGAAGCAAAGACAGCGCAAAAATAATGCATTACACACACTACTCTGTATGAAATCTCAAAACGGACAATAGTTAAGAGAAAATATTTTCACAAGTATGTATACAGTTCAGAAAGCACTTTTACTCTTCCAATATCATGAACTTGTGGAAAAAAAGTACCACAGAATTTTGCAATCCTTTCCCTAGAACCTCACATACTGGACTCTTTAGTCAAATGTGTATAAGCTTTTGTTGGCAAACTTGGAAAATGTCATATCTTTTTCCCTGAAGTTTCAAAACCCACACGAATAATGAAAGACCCAAACATACTGGAGGAGGGTGGGGTTATTATTATTATTATTGTGGTTAGCAATAATGCAATTCCACAGCTCTCAACTGCCACTGACAGAAGGAGTTGCACCAAGTTTAGCAAAAGACCTAAGAGGATTGTAAGGGTACTTTGTAAGGAAGTATCAAGATTTTTATTTTATGGAATAGTTAAAACATTACAAATGTAAACACTTACATGGAATTCTCAAGTTCCATTTAACAAGAACTTCCATCTTGCTCTCAGGGACGATTTTAAGACACCCCACAAACACAATCAACAAGCCAATAAATTTCAGTGATCAAAAATAACTAGCTCTGTCAATCCATTTATTATGAAATAACAGATTAATTAACCCTGAAGGCTTCAAGTTTGCTTTCCCTTCATGAACCAAATATTCCCTTTTCAAGTAACTGCCCTTTAGTATGAAGCCTTTTTAAAAACACACAGCTAGATGAAACATTTTTAAAGTCAGAGACAGCAAAAAAAGTTGGAACATTAAAATACAAAGAAACAAACAAAAATATCACTGATGATTTGGAGAGGTTTCAGCATCTATTCCATTTGACTTATACCAAGTCTGATCTTTCCATGAAGTCTTCAAAGAAGGCATCAAGGTCTACCAGAAGTCATTAGTGTTGCTTTAAAAACTGGCAGCTTTGGTATCCAGTGCATTGTGCTAAAGTTAGATTGCAATCTTGGTTTTCAATTAAAGACATGATTCAAAAGAGGAAAAAAAAAAAATCTTTCCAGAGTTCTTTACAATGGGTTGGGAGCTTTACAGTAACAAACATTTTAATTTTTAAGCATGCAGCTAGAGAGCACTTAAAGCTACCAGGTCGTATCTTCAGCAACAAACACTGAAAAATATGTTTTGACTTACCTGAACAATAGCAGGGTCCTGTGGCAAAGAACACTGAGGCTTTGGTGGCTCACACACAGTTAGGTCTTTAATGTCACTGCCGCGGAATATAATATACTCAAAGACTTCATCACGAGGTGGTATAGGTCTGTCAGTTGGTCTATCTTCTGTACCAAAGGAGCGAACTGCAAAATTGGGAAGGGAGAAAAAAATAAAAACATCCCACATTCAACTAAAAGGTTTCAAATACACCACAGAGACCAACAGCTTTAAATAAAAAGAAAAAAATTTGTTGAGCAAAAAACCTTCTTAAATAGGCAACACATTCTTTGGCATTATCAACTGCTCAGACATAAACGAGTAATTTGATCTTAAAAATTTCAGTTAAAAATCAAGTAGAAAGACACCTCTTTGATTCCTTACTGAGACATCACTTATGCTATCACTCACAAGTTGAATATTTTGACTGTTTTGTGAGGATAAGGGGAAGCAGCAAAGCAGTTTTTTGCTAAATTAATGCTTTCTGGTTATTATAGCAATAGGAACATCAACAAAAGCTGGTAAGTCAGTCCTGTGAATCAAGGACTACGTGAGTTCACATACTTCATATTCTGCACTTTCAGGGGGGAAAAAAAAGGTAATACTACTAGAAATTAGAATATTAATAATTACCAAAAGCAAAGTACTTCTCAACAGATTCAAGGTCTGAATCAAGATTTAAATAAAAATTAGGAATTCTGTGCTATGTATATACAATATTCACTAAGCAAAATGCATTCTTCTTGCTGGCATAAAGTTCATATGATTTCTGTCAAATTAAGTAAACTCACTGGGGCATAACTCCCTTGCTAAGTAGGCCTGCATAATGTGCAACATACCAAGACATTAAATTTATCTGTGTGTACTTAGCTGAATTCCAACAGTTTTCAGATTGCATAGTCATGAAGCTTATCATGCTTTTCCCTTTGCACTACATATAATCACTACCACTGTACATGGATAGCATCACTTTACTTTCATGACCCTCTCAAACACTTTTCCTCACCTTAAGACTGCCAACCCTAGGTGAATATAGTCAAACAAAGAAAAAAAAACTCTGAAGAAGAGATATGACTCCAAGAGCTAGAGTTTTGCAAGCAAAAACTAAGCAACAAATTGAAATCAGAGAAGTAAAAAAAAAATCATGACAATCACATTCTACTGAACATCAACTTGCAGCAGCTTTAACAATCCATCACTATGGTCTTTGCACTAGCCTTTTAAGAGGTTTTTATTTGGTTTGTAAGGTACTACAAGTTATGCTGAAAAAACATCTGTATTTTGCTTTAATTTACCAGAATTAGTTTCCCCTCCATTTTCAGATGCATCAACAATTTGGAGACATCATTAGGCACTTATTTGCAGCCATAAAACCATTAGTCAAGAAAAGAAGAGTTTCCTGTAGAGCTGTAAAAAGCGATACTGAGTCATTTCTCAGGCTGCACCAACCATCGTCCATCACTGTTGCTTCTTTAGTACTGCATAAACAGAGCTTATCAGTCAAGTATTACAAAACTTTTTGAGAAACATAATTCAGGGGTAAAGAGATCAACTCCACACTATAATGAAAAATAACATTAAGTGGTTACAATTATTTTGTTCTTACTTGTATCATCCACTGAGCTGAATTTAATCAACTTCTCTATTTCTGGGCATCTGAAAGTCTGCTCTGAATGGTACTATAAAAAGTGCTGTAAAAAGGCATATACTGCTAAGCGAATTTCAATCTTTATCATAAGGTAAATCTGTCTTCTCTTCTTCCTCTACAGAAAGAGATACCTGAAGCTGAAGAACTTGCAGAAATTAACTCAAAATAATACACAATAGCTTAACAACATTATTAATTGGTCACATGCATTACTGTAGTTCATTCCATTGCCTTTTATTCATCAGGCTTTTCTATTTCACTGGCATAACCGAGGATCCACCTTCACTTTCTGGCCATCCTATACTGTATTTATTAGATAACTAATAAGTTAACTTGGCCCTTCATTCCATCATTTGACCTGCTGTCTTGGAAAGTAAAACCAACGTTGATTTTGTACTCGTTTTCTCTATCCCACACTGAAATGGTTGCTCTAGTAGACATTTTGTCTACGAAGTGCACAAAAATGGCCAGAGCGGGATCAGTAAGTTACTGAAGTATTTTACTTTCTAGCTAAAGTGAAGGAACTAAGCAGTAGCAACACAGCAAAAAAGGGTAGTAAACTAGAGGATCACATCTCACCTTTACATAGAAATACAAATCTGATGAACTATGGAAGAAACCTGCTTTGAAAGTATGTCTCAAGTCAGAGCTATGCTGCTGGATAAGTGTTTTACTATTAATATCAACATCATGTGACACATATAGGAACAGTTTTAACACCTGATAACTACCTTTCTCCGTTCTAAACCCATAATAAAAAAGTGAACCTAACTTTCAGCTAATGTCATGTTTAAAAAGCTAAAGGTATTTACTTTAAGTCAAAAAGAATTTGTCTTTCTCCCTATCATAAAATTATGAAAACATCAATAGGAAGTATTTTCAATACCAAAAATCATAATTAATCTTTAAGAGGTTCAGCTGCCTATGCAACTAGATCAAGACACTGATAAGGTCATCAATGGTTTTGCAATAAACACATCAAGAGTTGCTACTAAGAGTTTGGGCTTTTTTCTCTCTACCTTTTCCCTGCCCCAAACCAAACTGGTTTTAGTGCAATTTTCTGCAAAATACACAGACAATTTTGTCCAATGAAGATTAGCTCTGCTGGAAAGGGGTAAGCAAACTTCTCTGATTTGGGGTTCAACCTTCCCCTCTCACCCTAAAGCAAGAAAAATAAATAACCATTCTCAAGTCTCATTTCCTTCTAAAGCAAGGAACCAAAACTGCATGTGTGACAATCTAAGAAAGAAGTTTAGAATAAGGGCTACTCAATGTTTTTGCAGTGTCTATCCCAACTAGGTCCTTCAGATAGTAGTATAACATAAAGAGGTGAATGTTACTTTTAATATTTTGCGAAGTTTCTTCCTTCCTAGTTTGGATTAGGATTTAACATCATCTGAATTAGAACTCTTAATATTAAAGGTGGCTAGTACGATACGATTTTGGAAAGGAATAGCTTTTACCATAGCTTTGCATAATCAGAAATACTAAGTTGCCAGAATACCAAAACCACAAGGTATTAGAGCAGCAGCTTAGTCTTAGAACTCTATCCAGCTCTGTCTTTTGGGGTATTTCCTCAGACTACATCCTTCCACCAGAACAAGGTGCAGTGGTTCATATATAGCAAAATACTGAAGAGTGAGAGGAAATGAAAATAAGCATGTGAAAGATAACAATCTTATAACACTTACCAGGACTATGGTAAATCCATTTAATCTTACCTTGTCAATTTAAGTTTTTGGGTTTTTTGTTTTTAAATGAGCTAAACAGGAACTTGCAAACAAAAAGGCAATCATCACATGTTAAAAGCAAACTTAATTTTTGTCAGTGTAAATACACCCAATTAGGTAGCTAGCTAGAAAGAAACTAACACTGTTGAGCCTAACAGGCTTAATGTATGTGACTTTATGCCCAAGTAGTTCCACCAATTTCATATTAAAGTGCTGCGAGCAAATTTTTGTACAGATTCTGACTGACTTCAATGTTACTACTATACTTTATTTTAATGTATATTACTTTATTATACTACTATAGCATCCAAGGAAAACATTGCAACTTACCCTGTCAGTTAACAGAAATTATTACCTGTTGATTAACACAGAAAAATACTGTGTCAATCAGAAGCCAAACTACATATTCTACTAGCAAAAGAGGACTCTGTTCCCATATATTGTGAATTATTGCAAATAATAGTCTCTGTAAGCAGCATTGCCACAATCTTATCAGCCTTACTTCGTATGTAGCACACATACACAGAAACCTGTCTTTCCCCACTCTTAAGGCACCCACGAGAAGCATGACAACTAAAACAAGACCACCACTACCAGAACAAGTTATTTCAATTGCTGTCTCTCTTCAAAACACCACAACCCTTTCCCTGTAAACATGCTTAGATGCCTGCACACCACAGTACAGGAAAAGTATCACTGCGAAGGAGCCGGCTTGTGGCAGGCTCATACCTTCAGAACAATTAATTCAGCCTGCATTCCCTTACTCGTAGGGGTGGTGAGTTAACAGGGAGATAGATATGAGGGAAGTAGCAAGGAGCGGGCTTTGACAAGAGGCATTTTTCTTCTGTGACACACTATGCACAGGGTTGGTTTGGCACACATGCCCTAAACCTCAAGACATGGAGGGAGCATGTCACTTAACTGACTAAAAAATAACTTCATAAAAATTTGATAAAAATGTAACCCTTCCCTTTCCTGCTCCCACCCCTGAATTATAACAAATGCTCAAGTGTTTCTAAGAATTTAACTTTATGCTCAAGTGTTTCTAAGAATTTAACTTTATTCTGTCTACGTTTCTGAGTCTTTCACCCAACTAATATTGTGTAAAAGTCTAAAAGAAAGGGAAGTTTTCTCTTTCATGTGTCATTAGACTATGGAAAATACTATCACAGATGGTTGAAAATGCCAGGAGATTAACTACTTCTTAAGTTACTGAAAGCTATTTCATTAATATCTATTAATTATAATGGTTCCAAATGCAACTCTCAATGATCCAACAGCTGATAAATGAAAACCAATGCATTATACCAGACAGACAGTATATAATTTTGTTTCTTATACTCGCATGCCTAAGGAATTCCTACTGTTGGCAGGGAACAAAGCCTTTTCTGACCCAATATGGTTGTTCTTACACAGCTTACCTACATTAAAAAAATATCTCTCTCTAAATCAGCGCCTTGAAATAGAAAGACATTATGTATTACTAGCATGAAAGATCACATCTAGTTTTTAATGCCGCAACAGATAAGATCAAGCACAATCCATGCCCAGGTACGGTAGCAATCACTTTACAGCAAGAAAATTTTACTCCTAACTGTGGCTTGCAAACACTCTATTCTTAAATTAGCTGGACTTAATGATGTTTAAAAAAATAAGTATGAATTAGAAGTATGAACTAGAAAGACATTCCAAGTTAATTTAACTTGGAACTTGAGAAGAAGAGTGGGTGGTTTTTGGTTCCAAACACTAGCTCTGAAAAGCTGGCAATCCAAAGAAAACATATGCACCGATAATATATAAAAACCTCAAATACTTGTATACCTTGCTTAATTATTTGGAATCTGATCTAGATGGGAGTTTTCCCTGTTATTTAAGTAACAGTCCACTTTAACACTTTGTGAAAGGATGCATTGCTTTCCCTTATCAGACTGCAGCTTAGGATGAAAATGTTATGCTCAATATTTAAATAGTTGCTATCTTCCTCTAAATCCTGAGACAGAAGCCACAACTTTTGCTAGTGAAAGGATCGTAGCTTTGTAAATAAAATGCTGATTAGAGAACTATAGGAGATTGCCCCTCAGTAACTGACGACTACCATCAGTACTCTGTTAACAACCTGAATATCTTATTTTTGTCTAAAACCTCAGAAGACTTAAGATAAATGAAGGCATTCCTTCATTTACAACAACTTCATGAGATTAATCTCAGACTTCAGTTTAGCCCACAGAAGTCCTACCGTTAGGCAAATCTGTGCTTATTCAAGAGCGGATTCTACCTCTACTTTTGTACTTTATGTCACAAACAATTTCAGTGATTTCAGTTAGGAAATTAATAAAGATAAGCTGCCCTGCACTCAACTCAGGTAACAGTCCCATGAAGCCAGCTACATAGCAGAGCAACTGAAAGCATCAAGTAGTCTTTTGGGGCTTTTTTTTGTCTCTTTCTGGCAGAAAATTTGACATTTGTGATAAAGATCCACGGTAAACAGTTCTGGTTTGACTTCTGAACTTGCCACAGGAAGAAGAGGTAACTACTACCCAATCAACAGATCTACAGCTACAGACAGTTCAGAAGGAAGATCTGTTTCTTTCACATACAGACCTGGCCATAATTAACCACCCTTGTCACCTCACATATATGCTATCATACCACATTCACATGACCTAAGCCTTCATTTATTCAGAATGAATATTCTAGAGTTGAGCATTTCTTTTATGAGCACAGTGAACTGTTTTACAGTCTAATATGGTTGTTATCAGCTTCCAGATTAATATCAAGGTTTTTGGTTCCAGGTGACCTAGAAAGACTGGTTTATTCTCTTCTGAATCATGACACTATATTACAAAACACGCATTCTTCAGTTAACTCAGCCAAGTTTTATTAAAGCACATTTAATGGTTTAGATTTACATTTCTGATGAGAGCCATGGGAAGAGACCAGATTAGATTCGTAACTGTAGTTTGATATATCTTACATATGTACACTTTGGCAGATATGCCATAACATGACTTAACCACTCTTGAGAAGTCATGCAAAACTGGCTTCATCAGCACTAAATCTGCCTAATTTAGGGCAAGACTATCACAAGCTCCTCAAGGATGGCATTCTTGTAAGTGCTTTTGTACACGCCTTAACAATCACTGCATGCAACTGGAATTTCTAAACACTTATTTTTAATCACAGTGCTCATCTTTTTCTCATATAAACAAATATTAAGCAGATAATGCAATTCCAGCAAGGTAATTTAACCTAAAGGCAACTTTAGAAAAAAGTAAAGATCACATCATGAAAGCTAAATGCCCCATAAATGAACTATGCAACCCTGGAACCAAACCTACCATAAGGTGTTTCAAAGCATACATACAAGAATTTACAAAACAAAGCAATCTATTTCTTAATAATTGTCGGGGGGAGAAGGTGAAGAAGGCGGCATTAAAGCGACAAGGCACACAAACAAGAATTACCACAAAGGCCAATGTGAGATGAAAGCAAACAAACTGCTACACAGTATCAACTCCACAGAACAACTTTTATATACACTTGCGCTAGAATGCTAAGCCTATCATATCAGAGAGGAACTGAGGTTTGGAATACTCTCGGTCCCAAATATTTAATTTACACACGGAGCAATTTTTCCCTGTATCTAGTGGCTGGATAAAGGCTCTGCTTTTATATATGCATTTAGATTATTTAGCAAGACTTTACAGAGTCAAGAAATGTAAAGTAAAATACCACTGAGTTTTGCAGAAGCTATTGTAAAAGTTATTAAAAATTCTGACTTCACACTTTACCTGAATATTACACAATTGCTACCATTGTTAATACACTTGCATTGAGAGTGCATTATCATGCGCAAGAAACAGCGAAGTCCTTCAGATGCCCCGTCTCAAAGATTCTCTTTTTCACTCCCCAGTCTCTATCTTTTCAGTAAACATATCTTCCTAACTTTCTTATATGTACATACACACACATATATATTCTCTGCTCAATACATTCTCACGCCAGTGTCTGTACTCAATTTCGATTTATACAGTGCCATCCATCTACCTTCGAAATGAAAAGCTCACAGTCAGCCTTCTTTGTCGATAACCTAGCAATCACAAGACCCCCTTTAGATCAGAGTTGTCTCCTATCCCAGGATGCAGAAGAGTTCAGTCGTACACGGCCCTGTACCCAGCTGGTCTGGAATTCTTACGATGCAAAATCCTCTTTCCAGCCTCCCCCTCCTGCTCCCTTTTTCACGCACAGACTCTGGACCCCTTCCACCGCCAAGGGCTTCACACTTTCACTCTATTCAGGACTCCTCTGAGCATCCCCTAACCAGGTAACGTTCCTAGCTCCTTTTCGCGACGGTCCCTCCGCGGCCGCTCAGGGCTTTCCATACCCCTGCCGAAGCCGGGGGAGCAGCCGCGCGGCAGGAGCCGGGGCCTCCGCAGCGCTGCCGCTCTCCCAACGCCTTGCTCACTTCCACCTCCGCCGTGAAGCGTCGCGGGTCGCCACAGCCCCGCCGCAGACGCTTCGTCGGGGAGGATGGCGGAAGGACGCGCCTCCGGCCCCCAACTACGCGGGCTCTTACCGAAGCTCCGCCAAGCACCCTCGCAGCTGCTGCGGGGCCGTCGGAGGCTGCAGGCCTTCCCCTCGCACCCCGGGCCTCCTCATCGCCACAACGCCTCGGACGACTCCGCCGCGGTTTCAGGTTCTTGCCGCCGGGCCCCCCCGCTCCCGGCCGCGCGCCGACCCCCCCGCCCCACTCGGCCGGGTCCTTACCCTTGGCCAGCGCCACAGTGGAGTTTTCGGTGTCGATGGTGTACAAGATCCCTTCATAGCGGATCTCGGCCTTGGAGATAAGGCTGATCTTGCTCCCGATGTAGGGCGTCCCCCCGCTCATGGTGCTGGCTTCTCGGTCGGGGACACCCCCCCTCCTCCCCTGCCGAGCACTCCTGAAGGCGGGCACAAGCAACTAAACAAGCCCGGCTCAGAGTCGTAGTAGGCGCTCTACTCCTCCCGCTTCGAGCCCGACCTTCCGCCGATCCCCCAGCGACGGCTCTCCCTGCGCAGACTCCCTCAGCACACCCCGCACCAAAAGCACCCAGAAGCTCCCAACATGGCCGCCGCCTTCATCTTCCCTCGGAGCCAGCCCCCCTCGCTCCGGCCGCGAAATGGATGCCGGGAGTGGAGGCGATCTCGCGAGAACTGGCGGACGGGGGCGGGGCGGGGGCCGCTGAGGGGAGGGGGTGGCCATTTGGGCCGCCCGGGAATTTAATTTGCGGCCTTAGAACTCTGAGCGCTCCAGTGGATTCCCGCCTCGTTTGCGGGGCGCAGCCTCCTTGGCGGCGGCGCGCACGACAGGGTGGGCTCGGCTGTGCCTCGTCGCGCTTTCCCTGCCTGGCCTAGGGGCGGGGCCGGAGCGGTGCGGGGCCTGCGGCTCCCCCGGTTCCCCGGGCTCCCGCCCAGCGCGCCGTGAGTTTGGGCTCGCGGCTTGGAAACCCCCCCCCCCCGCCGTAGCCTGTGAGCACCGGGGGATGTGAAAGTAGGTTTGGTGATTTGGGGTTTTCGGGTTTTTCTGAGAGAGGCCCAAACCACCTGTCATTGAGTGCTAATTCTTGTGATCCTTCATAAGCAATTTAAAATCTAGTCATGTGGAGAGTGGCAAAAGTTTAGGTGATGATAACTATTTAGTTTGTATTTCAAGGGGGATTCTGTTTTACTCAGTAGTGTTGAGGTCTTGCCAAGCAACACTAAGCAATGCAACTGTTGATGAGACCTTGACTAAAGTGTGGAATTAATCCTGAAAAAAATGCCCTTTTAGTACAGTAAACACACACACACACACACAAGATCAGGATTTTGAGATTGCACTTAACTTGTACACCTTAAGTAAAAATCACAAATGAGGCTTCCTGTTGGAGGATTTGCCTGTTAAAATGTGATAATGCCTCAGGGCCCCTTTTCTGTATTTACAGTCTAGAAAATTACATCCAACAGAAATGTAAGTTCTGGAAGGGGTACTTAATAGCTTTTGTTACAGCAACTGGATACTAATATGTTGCAAAGATTCAGCAAGTACTTTGTTCAGAATAAGGCTTTGAAACACAAGAGCAAGCCAGATTTTTCTGGAAGGGCCTGCGTGTTTCTAAATAGGAGCCATACTAGACTTCTGGAAACTTTACGCCCATGTTCAACTGACTGTAAAGTCATGGAGGACTTGAGCGTCCAGGGAGTTTTACTGTGATGCGCTTCTAGCAAGTCCTGGATGACTAGAAAGATTTTGGAACAGAATTGTGCAGTTAATGACTGGATATACATGGCCCTATCAAGTCCATGGGAGGCCACTATTGAAAATCAGCATTTGTAACTTAGCTCAAAGTAAAGCTACTGTTTAGAAAAATAACAAAAGATACCCGTGTTCTGTTACAAGAAAGGAGAGAGGGAGTCTTCCTGACTGCTAGAGGTTGGTCTGTGGCTGCTTCTCAACCATGGCAAATTAACATCTGTTGGAGGAGGTGAAAAGCCTAATAATGATCTAGAAGATCAGCTATAGTATGTATTACGTGGTTTTCCTGCTCCTACTTCCTTATAGAAGGAGATGCATCAAGCTTCAGGTATGGATGGGGCTTGGAAGAGGAGAAAAAGCTTTGGGGGAGGATCGGGACCCTGGCTGATGAAGAGAGGACACCATGACGTGAAGGAAGAAAGGGTGTATTAGGAAGGCCTGTGATACTGACAGAAGAGCACAGAGAAGGGAAGGAAGAATACTTTGAAATAGAACCACTTGCCCCAAAGAGCCATGTGGCTTTGCTTCTGGCCAATATCTTCCTAAGTTTTGCCTCATCTGCTTCTCTCAAAATTGTAGTTGAAGATGCCCATTTATAGAATTAGGGTTCCAAGGTTGTGTGGTGGAACAGGAAATAGAAATGGACATTTCTCTGAGCTTGGGATGCAGTAGATGAGCATTTCAGGGGAGAATTCAGGCAGGAAACTGTCATGGTTTACTTTTAAGTTTCTGAAAGAGAGAAGTTGGCCAGAATGAATAAAAGAAAGCAAAAAAATAGCTAGGAATAGGAAAGCATCCCCTGAAAAACTTTTTAAGGGTTAAATTAGAACCTTCCTGATGTCAAATTTTCCCAAGCCTCTCCATCAAGTCTTGCCTAGGTGAGCACAGACAAGTATTTATAATTACAATTAACTCCAAAACAAAACCTCCTAAATTTCTATAAGCCGTATATAAAATAGAAATTCCATTCCAACCAAAATACATGAAACTAAATTTAGACCTATTTCTAGAACAGCTATTGGTTACTCTGGCCATCTTTGTGCTCTCCAATTTGTGGAATTTATAATTTCTAATTCATACTTAAAATCACCAGCTGAAAGAATATTTTTATAGTGTAAAGTGAATTTCAATTATATATGTAAAGAGTTCTGTAAATTCATTTTAAGAAGTTATCTCAAAATCTTATCTAAACCTGATAGGTACCATTTTTGTATTAATTTTAAACTTACGATAGTTAAATTCTGTATTTGAATGCACTGAAAGTGTGTATTTGAAAGAAACCCCTGTCACATACTGCACCTTTCTAAACGCTTTCACTTCTTTAGAAAACAAAAATATACTTGTCTACATGAACTGGTTTTATTCCCTGCAGCTTAACATGGCAGTGGTACTTCTATTATGTAAGGATTTATTAATTAAAAACTTAGGCTGGGAAAAGGGCACAAGGTTTAACAGTGTTGATAGGTGAACAACAACTTAACAAGGTTTGTGGTTAATTTTCTTTCACAGGCAATTTTAAAACCATGGTTGGAAGTTAACTTTCCTAACAGCCATTCTCTATTTCAAACAAAAAGTAATTCAGGAAAGATTGTATTTTAAGAGATCAGATGAGATGATCACATACTCTTAGATTTTTTAAGTTTTTTTATTCTACACATATTTAACTCCTAAAAATGAGAGCACAACAAATATGTTCAGAAATATGCTTTTTATGATGAAAAGCATGTATTTGAAAAAATATTTTTACAAAAGAATGAATACAAAAGTTCACAGAGATTCTGTACTTTGCTAAAAGTCTCATTCCCTATGTAACAGCACAAGCCCAAAGCCAGTTTCATTAACAAGTTTATATACATTCTTATGTATGTCATCACTTCTTGACTTGAAAGGAGTCCAATGTGAATTAGTATACATCATGTTTTATTAAATAAAATATTCTATTATACTTCCTTATTCTGTGTGTTTATATATATGAAATGGCTCAGTTAAGAAAAGGTGAGTGGGAAGAAATATGAATTCGTGTTTTACAGATTACCCACCCACAAATGTACTTTAAAACTGTAATTAAAAGTAGGTAATTTTTTAAGTTTTGAAACCTGTCTTAGAAATGATGACTTGCCATTTTCTCCTTCTGGTGGGAAGATTACTTTGTATCTTCTAAAGTTGCAAAGCAATAAGGTTTTCCTCCCTGGGTGGTAGAGCTAGCCGGTAGCGTTAGAAAAATGCATACTAAAACTTTTTTCATAGTCAGGAGTAGTTGCAGAATCGTATGTCTAACTTCTGTTCTCTTATAAAACCTGTGGAGATAGTGGTATGCAAATGAAGTCCAGGATCAGAGCAAATAAGTGAAGGAAGCATGGAATCTTCTCTAATAAAATTAATAAAATGTGGGACTCTTAACAAAGTAATATTGGATAGATTCTGGTATTTTTCCAACCTAAATGAATGTTCTTTGGTTTTGTGCAATAGCAAATTGAGTAATAGTCTACTATGTTTTAATTAAATTTCCAGGTGGAAACATTTGTTAAAAGTCCAAATTTAATTCAGCTGTAGCATTCCATAAAAGCAATACTAATTTGCTAAGCAAATTCTTGATGTATAGATTTCCTGCATACACGTAATATTTTTTTGTAAGCGCTACCGTGCTTTCACGTTCACTGACTGCACAGTCTCCCGTTCATATACCCTGACCACACCTTTGGGCCTTCAGTACTTTTAGTGGCCACTATGCACTGGTTTAATTTCGGGAGACATTTAAACTTAGCTTAATTAAACTGCTGCGACCTATTTTTAATGCATTTTAAAAGTGGTTTATGTTTATTTTGATTCATCATAAGCCTGCTCTTAAAGGTATAAACAGACAATCAGGAAAAACTACCCTGAATAAAAACATAACCTACATTGAGAGGAAACGGATGGTAATAAACTGGTTATTAGCAGTTTAGTCTTGTGACCCGAGCAAGTCATACAATGTATGAGTTAACAGATTGAGTCTGGGAATGGAAAAGAGTTGCGTGCACTGTGACCCCTTTACTCCTTTCCATCGGTGCACTGTGCAACTGAAGGTGGGCTATTCACTGGTGCACCTTTTCAACTTTTGTGGAAAATCCTGAAAAATGACAAAATGAAGAATGAGTCACCACTTCAGGCCACAGAGCAGCAGCTGAAATACATCCAAGCCTGCAGATGTCCATGCTATTGCAGGCCAGCAGAGACAGGTAATGGAATCCATGCTGCTTTTCTGCTGGCAGCTTCACAAATCCATGGTGCTTATCACTTGCGCACAAGAACAAATGCAATGAATGGTGGGTGATGGTTATTCAGAGGAAAGATTACTTATTTTGAAGGTCCCACCAAAGAAACCGCCCTGTTATTAGTCAAAGAAATGATGGGTTAGGACCACTGTCTTTCTCTTAAATGGCATTTCTGAATGCATGAGGCAAGCATTGATGGGGGAAAGGGGTCAAAGCAAAAGTTTAGTAACAAAATAAACTATCTCAAATTTCCTGTGGGGATGCTGAGGGAACACAGTATGCCAGAGGAGCTGCTGTGACGATGCCAAGATGCTTGGTTTTGGTTTACAAGTCTTCTGTTAACAGTGTCCGCATTAGGAAACTGTATTACTGCGACCATTCTTGCCAGGCTAAAGCAGTAGCTTTGGACACAAACGTGTAAAACTCTAAAGCAGATAGATTCAGGAGTGCAAATGTGAGTTCAGGTACCCTGCCTGCATCTTGGCATTTCAAACAGCTTCCACAGTGCTTGAAGTTCCCTCCTCTGAGGAGGTCTGTGTGTAAGGCGGCTGAGCCGCTGCAGCCGGCTGCCCACGTGCTTTCAGTTCTCCCTAAGCGTGAAGAAGGGTACGAGGCGAAGGCAAAGAGCGCAATCGCAGCAGCTTCGCCACCAAAAGATAACGTGATTGCGTGACGCTTCGATTCCCAGCGTGCAAGCTCACGACCCCCTGTACAAGGGCCGCAGGCCTTCCCAAACCTCCCTGCCGGAGGTCCCTACAGACACACTTAACGGCAGGCTCTTACACAGCCCCGGCGTCGCGAAGGCACCTGCCCGCATACACCGCCGCCGCGCGGCTTCCCGAGACGGCCAGGGAGCAGCCCACCGCCCTCTCGCTGATACCCCGGCCCTCTCCTTCACGGAGCCGTCGCTCGCCCGGACCCGGAGCCCGCAGGGGCGCCGCAGCTCTCACGGGGCCTGAAGGCCGCGCAGACGGCGGCCGCAACGCCGGGCCCCGCCATGACCCCGCGCCGGGGCCAAGGCGGTCGCGCCTGGTGGGCTCCTTGGAATCGCAGCTGGCCGGCGGCCGGGGCTCCGCCGAGGCGCCCCCGCCCAGGACCTCCGCCCCGTCCCAGCAGCCGCAGCAGCAGCACCAGGGGAGCCTAGCGGGGGGCAGCAGCCCCGTCCGGCAGCAGCAAGGGCATCCCGCGCCTCCTCCCGCTCCCGGGGCAGAGGAGGCGGCGGGGTGCCCCGGAGCCGCGGAGAGCCGAGCCCCTGCCCAGGGGCCGCTCCCGTCCCCGTCCCCCCCGGCGGCGGCGGCAGCGGCGGCGGCGGCAGCGGCGGCGGCAGGGAGGGGAGTGAGTGTAAACAGTAGTAGTGTGCAGCAATCACATGGAGCGGCTCTCCTCAGCAGCGGCGGCAGCAGCCCCGCCGCCCCTGCCCCGCCGCAGCGCGCCGAGGCCGCGGCCGCCGCGGGGGGGAGCGGGACCCCGGCGGGGGGCGGCGGGCCGGCGGCGGGAGCGGCGGAGGGCGCCGCCGCCGCGACCGCGCCGCTCCCCGGCGAGGCGGCGCCCAACGGGGAGGGCGCCGGGGGCCGGCCGGCGGCAGTCCCACCAGTCAGCAGCCACGGCAGAGCCGACGCCGCCACAGCCCAGACCAAGCCCGCGCACGGCCCGCTCCCCGCAGTAAACGCACTCAGTAACTCCGCCAGCCCCGCGCCCGCCGCTGCCGGCACGGCCGCCCCGCCGGGACAGGGCTCGGTCGCCAACTGCGCCCCGCCGGCCCCCGGCGCCGCGGCCCCCGGCGCCGCGCCCAAGCCGGCGGTCAGCGCCAAGGCGGCCGCTGCCCTGCCCGTCGCCCCCGCGGCCCCCCAGGCCCTGTCGCCCGGCCGGCGCTGGGCGCTGCCCCCAGGACGTGGCCCCCCAGCTGATCGTGAGGCCGCCTCAGCAGACCACCATCCAGCTGCCCCCCGGCTTCACTATCCCGCCCGGTAAGTGGAAGCGCCTCCGAGGCGGGCTCGCCGCTCTGCCTAACCCTCTTTTCTTGGCTGAGTTTGTTTTGGTTTTTTTAATCAAAGTTGCCTTCCCGCTGCTCGACGTGCTGGAAACAAAAGAAGAGCCACCTGTCTAAGGGCGACGTCTGACGAACGGGCTGCCGTTAATGAGGGTGTAATTAGTACGGGGCGGGCGGTTGCTAATGTTAAGAAAGTAATTGTGGCTGGGGGTGAGTTACGCGCTCTGTCTCGGGCAGAGCGCGGCGGTGGCGGTAAAGTTTGTTTTGTGGTGGTGTAGTGAGCGGTTGCGCGCGAGGTGGAAAGCTGGGCTGGTAGAATAACTTTATTGACGTTTTTGAAGGGTTCTTATTTTCTGCTTTACTCTTCACGGTCTAGAAAAGTTTTCCTTCTTCAGAGAGTGTCTTCTGCTGGGAATCAGGTGGCAAGATACAGGCGCATCAGTGAAATTTAATCTAAAATGTTTCATTTCAGTGAGTGCCATGGTGTCATTCTCTCCTGGCAGTCTTTACATCACCGGATTTTATTTCTAACTCTGAAGTTAACTGTTGCGTCCTATCTATTCTCCTTTTAGTTTCTTAACTTGCGTTACTAAAAATGTAAATTCAGCAAGGTTGCTAACTAACCCAAACAGCATCCCTTCATCCTAGTGATTCCTCCTCTAACTGGATATTGTTACATCTGAAATTTTGAAGGGTTCTGTGGTCCCCTATTTAGGTTTTCATGTTGCAAAAAGTTGGTAAGTTTGTGCCTTCTTGATTTAGGAGATGATTTAACATTTGAACTAATCTTTAAGTTTTTGCTATTAATATCAATAGCATAGTAGTATGTGGAGCTATTCGTGTAGTCTGAAGTAACTTACATTTCCCACCACGTTTCTTAAAATATTTGGTATTTATTAGCTAAGAGAAGCAAGAATGTGATGGTGTAGAAGCTTGCTTCTAAGTGAACTTCTAGTAGTTGTGTCTTTGGCCATAGGTTATGAAACACCTGCTCCAAATTGTAATGCTCCAACCAGGTAAAGCTCAGTGGTTTCATGAAGACCTAACTAACTTTGAACAGAGAAGAGGTTGCTATTCAGACTGTATTGTGCCTTGAACCTTTGTTTTCCTGTTATTAATCTGTTTGATAATTAATATACACCTATAATAATGTGTATCATAACTTTGCATACAGTTTCTGAAGTTTATTGTGCCAATAATACTTTCTTCTGCTACTTAATTTTCAAACAGAAGAGGAAAACGGAGCTCTTAAAAGCAATCTGGTCCAAGGCTTAGAAAATGTTATGGAAATAATACTGTGGAAAGCTGTAATTTTATTTTACTGAAAGATTGTTTGAAATCCGTTAAATTTGCATAAACATGAAGATAGTATGTTCTAAGAGGAAGTTAGTCAGAAAATACAATGCTATTTATGAGTTTTTACTCTTTAAATTAGTGGATCATTCATAATTAATTTTGAAACTCCCAAATTGTAAACTTCTGTCTAAAGCAGAAATTTAGAATCAGTTTTTGAGAATGGGTTATTTTAGCATATAATACTCATAAACTGTGTATTTCATCTTTATGTGGCTGACAGTAAGGAAAAGTTGATCTCATCATTTAACCAGATTCTAATGTGTACATACTTTTCAGTAAAAGAAATCTAAAGTCCTCCAAACTGAATTAAAACATAATATTAATAAGTGAACATTTATGCATCTATAGAGGTTATTATGTCTGCAACTTTTGTTGAAAGTGTGGCATGTGTTGCAATTAATTTGTCCATTCCATTCAATTTTTTTTATTCAGAAAGAGTTTTAGAAAATTGGAAGATAAATTAACAAAGCACCTGTGAATCAGTGTAATACACATAGAGCATGTGTTTTTTAATACATGACGGGCATTATCCTATGAGGATTTTTATATAAGGTTTACAACGTTATCAGAGAAGTGATTGGCCAGTTGGCAATGTACTAATTTTTGTGTGTCCACATGGTTTAGGAATAGCAGTTATCAAATACATCATCTGCTTATAGAATTTCCTACAGATGTGAACCCTGAGGTTTGGTGTTTGAAGGGCTAGTGAACCTAAAATGCTACCTTTTAGAAGAATTTTTATGGTTGGGTTTTTTTTTTCCCCAACTCTTCTTTTAAAAATTACTATCTGGGCTTTTAGGTGTGGTCCTTGCTGTAGCTCTCTATGCCTTCTACGTTAAAGCTTGATTTCCACAAATCTTTAGTTTATAGCAGCAGAAATTTGCCTTCTCTTTGTGCTTGTAGCAGTGGTGGTTGGGAGCACCTAAGACTATGTGAGTGAGGGCTTTTATTGGTGCTGCAGTTCACTTAGGCGTCCATCCCAGGGTTGGCAGCTGTATTTCTATGTCAGACACTGAAAGAAAGACTTTCTTGGTATAATACTGTTTAAATTTCTTTATCCTTGCGATAAGTTGCAAATCATGTCCATTTACTGAAGTGTTTTTTGTTTTTTTTTTTTTCTGGGAAGCTAATAATTAGAAGTGAATGTAAGCTTTTACCTTCTTTATTTTCCCTTGAAAAGTTAAAAAATATATGAAGCAAGTTGCACATAAATTGCAGAAATAACATCTACTGACTTTATCAACAGAATAAAAGTTGACTTCCTAGATCCTTATTTGGTTCTCCAATAGTTATAGGCAAGATCTTTTTCTGTTTATAGACCCATTGTATCCTATGTTGTATCCTACCTAGGTTAAATTCTTAAAACGTATTCTGGGACTAACTTGAAAAATCTTGTGAAATAATCTGTCTGGAGAACTGCTTCTTAATTCTGAGGGAACTAGAAGAAGCGCATCATGTGCTTTGCACTGATCTTGAGAAGTTCCAGATGATCCAGAGACCAACTTAACCATCGTCTCCCCTCTTCTATCCTGCTGATTGTGGAGAACTTAGGCCAGACAGGCTTGGGACAAAACTTTGTGGCACTGGCTGTGTTGTGTAGAAGGGCCTCTATTTGTGAAATGTGTTACTAGAAAATAATCTGAAAGTATTATAATTTACTTAGAAAACACTTGCAGAGTTCTCTGTTAATTTGAAACAATTCCTTTGGTGTTTTCCTAAAATATCTGCACTTGTATAATTTTGTGCTGAGAAGTAGTTGTGTTGGTTCTCTGGGTATGATGATATTTTTTCCTTGATGTTTGAACCACAGGTAGTGCCTCCTGGTATGGTGATGGTGGGTGCCAAATAAATCCATGTGTTAATGCTCAACAATTAACTAAAGCTCAAATGTTGTATACTCAGAAACGTGTGTGGCCTAATGTTTGCATGTACACGTCCCCTAAAGCTGTTCTTTTAGTAAAGCTCTGGTGTCATTGTCCCTGGTACGTTCATACCGAATTCTGTTCTCAGCTACTGGATTGCCGTTACAGTTTACTTTTAATGAATGTTTTTTCTAGTTTTATTTGCTGACCCTGGCTAGACTGCTGAAAGTCACTGTATGCCTATACACTCCAGTGACTGTTTTTTTTTTTGGGTTTTTTTTTAACCTTCCAATGATTTAAAATGTACAGTGCTATACATCAATTTTATTCTGTATTCTATAGTTAGATAGTTCTTTATATATTACTCTTCATATTATTCTTTATTCTATAGTTATTGTTACTTTGTTCTCATTAGGTATGGTCTTGGTGCGCACAGATGCTGGACAGCTTGTAATGGTGCCTCAGCAGGCCCTAGCACAGGCTCAAATGCAGGCTCAAGTACAAACGCAGGGACAAGGTCCTACCAGCATTTCACCTAGACTTTCAGTGCCCACAGCTGGCCCTGTTTTTCGCCTATCAACAACTCAGGTATGTCTGGCTTGATTTCACTTTTCTTTTGTGCATTGTGTTTTCCTCTGTCTTACACATTATTAACTCATATGTTTTTGCAAATGTGCTTTCCTCCCCTTTTTTACTGTGAAAACAGGAACTACTTATTCAAATGCAGTTTATTCTCTGAGACCTAGGAATATTTTTTTTTTTTGTATTTTGGAAAAAAATTCTACTTTATAGAGTCTCTCAAGACCTTGTTCGGACTGTGAGATCATTGGAGTCTAGAAGGCTCAGTCGTAGCCAGAACTGTATACCACTGGTTCAGTAAGCACCCCTTGTTCCTCTGAATGAGAAGCATTGTGATATCCCAGCATGCTGAATGGATGCACAGGATAGCTAGATTTCACTAGAAATTAGAAAAGAAAAAGCCAAGCACATTCAATACAAGGATTTGCAATAATTAACTTTTCTAATATACTTTATTCAAAAGAAAGGTTTGATTCCTCTGATTCACCTCTGGGTATGATCTGTCTACACTTAAAGTTTTGTCTGTTATGACCTTTTTTATATGGATTGACAGGATAGTGTGCTTTCCTACCCCAAACTTTTCAGCAGAGTGTGTTTATTCCAACTCAGAACTGATTTATTTTCAAGGGTGAAGGTGTATTGGGTTTTAAATTACTAGTTAGGCTGCATTGGTTTAAAATTTTGTAGGGAGGCTGTTTAGCTTCGGGCCATTTGGAGCTAGAGCTGAACTAGCTTACTAAAAAATAGAGGCAAACATCTCTGGATGTTAGCACAGGGCAGCTGTGCCATAATAATAATAATAGGTAGAGTTTAAGGTAGTTTTGCCTAAGGTCTTTGTTTGCAGAAGTGGTAAGTAATAATGAGTGGAAAGAGATAAAGAGGGTGTCTTTATAATTTTTTAATTGATTGTTTTATAGGTTGCTTGAAGTAACTTAAACATGTATTTCCTGATGTTTAACATTTGATTACTGCCCCATTATATGATTTGTGCATTACACCATATTTATAGTCTAAAAGATTATTAAGTTTAATTCAAAACTGAAACAATGATAAACTTTTCAGAAGAAAAGGGAGCCAGAATAAAATTGGAGACTTAAAAATAAATTACTAACATGAGGTAATCTAAAACACAGAGTAGCCAACTAGAATGTAAGTTTTAGAAATGAGTGTCACTAGGAAGATTGTAGCTCAATGGTATGTATGTATCTCAGGAACAGCATACAGTAAATAAAAGCCTGGAAATGCTTGAAGAACTTTATGCTCTCAGAAGAGAGGTAAGTGCAATATTGGATGGAATTCGTAAAAGGACTCTTTGAGAAAAGGCAGCCTTTAATATTCATATTTGTGATATCTGGAAGGATAAGAAGACTTTTAGAAGCCTTCAAAGATACATTTATTTTAGGCAAGATAAGCACAGATATGCCTGTGTTAATTTTGAGATTATTTGACTAGTTTGACAACAAAAATCCAGATAAATTCTCCTTTTCAGTTTGTATGTCTGCCTTTGGTTGTTTGGGGCTTTCTTTGTAAATAAGTACAATCAATTGTTTAGTAGTGACTACAAGGGACTGTATAGCACACATTCTAGCAATGGATCCTGAGACAAGTGCATAGCATAACTGCAAAACAGAAATTGTGGGATGGGACTGCACCAAGAGTATGATCTCAGTCTGTTAGAATGAGTTTGGTTTAGCTGTTTCTGTTCCGTACTGTTAGTTTTCATGTAACTTTAACTGCTGTGGCCAGCATACAGAATTAAAATTCAGACTGCAAACACTTATAGCAAATTAAATATTAACAAATTGTCTGTAGTTTGAAAACGTTTGAGGAATGGAATACACCTTTGTTGTACATAGGATCATAGGAAGCATACGAAAATGTAGACTGGCTGCTTGGCTCTGTGTGTTCAGTCTTTATTAGAAGACTGGAGTTTGGATCCCAAAGTCAACCTTAAGATGTGTGCACAGCAAACGCTGGTAGCTGATCATGTTGGCCTCAGGCAGCTGTTCTCTAGTTATATGAAGCAGTTAAGGTTGCAGAAAGAATATAATCTGACTTGCCAAATTTATATGAAAATAAACCTGTGAGGATACTGCATGTTCATGTGTTTGTAGAGATACCTAAAATCTGAAGGTGTTCTGTTCAGGTATTGGAAAGGTGTAATTGTTTTTGTGCAGCGTTCTGCCCATATAAATACCCCACTGCATTACAGATATTCCTTCACACTTGTTAGTGCTAATAAGCTGGTTGATGCAAAAGTTTGATTATTTTAGTGTTGGGATTAATCTTTGTGATAGCTGCCCAAACTGTGCTACATAATTTCTTTATTTCTTGTAATTAACAAGGATAAGAAATAATTAATATTGTCCTTGGGAAATGTACATTGAAATTCCATGACTCTGCATGTGGTCTGCAGACTCTTCTTTCATTTTTATAGTCCTTATGTTTTATATGTATTTGACCTGAGAGCGTTCTTTAAAAATGAAGGTTGACAGCCTTTTAAAACCAGATTGTAAAGGTTTCAATTCCAAAGGTGTATCATATCAGAACTAGACACTACACTTTTATTTCATTAGGTGGATGGTTTTTAACCAGAGACTGTTCATTAGTTCTCTGGGGGAAATGTCTGATGACAAATATGCTAAGGTTTTAGAAGGGTTAGTTGTTTGTTTGCGTAGTCATTATGATTAATCAAGAAAAAGGATCAGGTTCTAAACTACAGGAAATTGCGTGTACTGAAAAACAATTTTTTCAGTGAGTTTAGAATTAAACTTTTTTCTTGTAGAATCAAATTCTGATGTGTCAGCTAAATTCTATCAATTAAAATTTTCAGTAAAAATGTAAAAGGTATGGAAAATAGTATCTTATGTTTTTATGTCTATAAAGTAGAATATTCGAGAGTCCTAGTCTCTGCTGTGACTGAAACACAGAATTGTGTGTGCTGTTAGCTCAAGACAGGCAGAATATAAACATTAATTGCTTGAGTCCTGTGAAGTATTTTGCAAGATTGATGAACATTGCAGGCTATGTGGTTTTAACCTCTAGAACATGAAATACCCCTCTCTCCAACATGTTAGTGGAATGATTGTTATTTTACTGTGCAGAGCTCATTAAATTTACTATTAGGTTTTTATTAACTTATTTTAAGATAGCTTTATTTGTATTAAAATGCAAGGTGTTTTGAAGATGTAGAATTTAATGATGTACTTGAGTCACTGAGTTTGTGTTTTACTCTGCTTTTACCTATGCAGAAAGTCTATGCAGGTGCAAATTTGCAGTCTGTCGTAAGCACTTTAGGAAATAGTATCCTACTATGAAGAATGTATGATCTGTCTCAGAAAAGCCACAGCTTTCATGGTTCATAGGTATTATGGTTGCTTTTCTTCGGATAGTCCTAATTTTTAGCCAGTGTTACAAGTTACTCAGCTAAGTAATTGTTTTCAGTGCTATGGTCAATTTGTATATACACTTTAAATAATTATTGTGTTAGGGGAAGTATGTTATGAGCTATGTAGTTAGATGTGAAACACAGGTTATTAAATAACATGCCAAAGAAATTGCAAAAGCTGGCAGTTACCTTTGGCAACTCATTAAGACGTGTTGAGAGTGATAACTGGAGAATATAAAATGAATTATGAATTACCTTTTTAAAACTTAGAAGAAAGATCGTCTGAAAAATTACCAAAGTGTTCATTTAAATTTGAAAGCTCTTTGAATCTCTCCCCTCAACAACTAAGTAATTTCTCCTTCACTCTCAAAAAAGGAGGCAGGGAAAATAAGGAAACGTTTTTAAGTGTTCCTAAATGAGATTGACTTGATCGATACATACAGAGCTCTCCACACTCTAAACTGCTTTTGCAGTCTGGTAGTGTAACAAGATTTTCTTTCCATATCCCGGAGTCATAATTTGATATATCTTCTCCCACTTATTTGGGAGGAAAATTAATCAGTTTTCCCGTGAAAATTCTTCTAGCTTCAGTAGATAGGCTTAGATCCAGGACAGCGTGTGAGGAAGGAGTCACCTTTCTCTAGGAATATTGGAAGCTGCTGAAATGGAGAAAGTGTAGTCTGTTTTCCCTTAGGATTTACTGTATGGGCTTACAATAATGCTTTCCTTGAAGATGGCTTTATCCTTGCATGTCGCATTGCTGAAGGTTCGGGTGTCAAATACTGTATACAGTAGTATTTGCCTTTGTAGGGAACTGATGTAGCCATCCCTCTTCCCTTCCCAAGCTAAAAAAAGTATATTTTGATTGCAGTGCCAAACACAAAAGTTCAGAAAGACTAAGATGCGTAGCTTCCCCTTCATCCTACATTAATCTCTTCTGTGCATGTGCAGCGTTATTACAGTCTTTGCATGATAAATGCACAAATATAAAAGCTTGAGCTAGGCAATCAAGGCACACAATTGATGTTGCACAGCAAACTTAAATCTGATGTTTCTTACATTTTGAGTGCTTGGCTTTGCTATTTAAGTTTTTGTTTGACTTGTATTGTTTGTAATACCTGTGTCTCATATTTTGCAGCTGTTAGGAGTAGAGGATGTAAGCAAATGTAGTACAGCTGTGGGGACAACTTGCGTTAGATTCTTGGAAGAAGATAGGCAAATCCATTTTGAAGTGAAGATGTGGGTGCTTTTCTTGACTCTTAAGTCTAATCAAAGATTACCCCACCTTTACTTAGCTCCTCTCAATTTCTGCCTTGTAAAATATAAATGAAATCTGCTTGTTTTCAATTCCTAGTAGAATTCTAGAAAACTGGCTAATGAGGATAAGCAAGTACCTTGCAGGAAGGGTCTCAATTCTGGTCAGTTTAATCCCAAGCTCAAAGCTCTCTGGAACATGGGAACGTGTCCCAAAAGGATGTACGGAGTCTGAAGCACGGAGTCAGAAGTAGTGAAATGGATTCAGCCAGAAGAATCAGAATATGAAAGTAATGGAATAGTACAGAGAAAGCGGTAATTAAGACAAGTACCTGTAATAGGAAGATGTACTTGATATTTCAGTCATCTTTTACATTTACAGTCTTTCTGGTTTCTTTAAGTAAAATATTCAAGAAAAACATGAATAAGTACAACAGCACCATAAAATAGTTTTAGTTTAGGTCCAACTATAAGATTGTAGAGGACTGTAATGGGGGGATATTAACTACAGCCAGCTACATTTTTTTAGGGAAAAAATACTGCAAAATATTCAGGTGTGTATATATATATATATATAATTTTTTTGAGATTGTGAATATAAATCAGTATTCTTGGTGCAGGTACCAGAGGCTTGACTTTTTTAAATTGGTATCCTGTGTTTTTTGTGGAAGTACAGAGTTTTACAGAAGTTTATAATAGTCTTTTGATGTGTTAAGAAGTGAAATTTTATTGTACTGTGAATATTTTCAGTGGTAACATGCTTGTTTGAAAAAGCATTTCTAATGAAATAAGATTTGGGTGTTTAAAGCAAACATTGATTTAACTGTGCATAATTTTAATTCAACAATTTTTCTTCATTATTTTAGTTTCCTTTTAGTTTTTGATTGACAATAATTTTAGCTGAATATTAAAAGATGATTACTGTTTCCAAAATTTTGTCTGTTATGTGATCTTATTTAAGGTACAGGATTTTTAGGAAACGAGTTATAATTTGATGGATCTTCAGTTGCTTAGAAAGATTTTGTTCTGGATTCTTGTATTGCAAGCAGGTCAAATAAGTGTGGGTTTGCTTGCATTACTATATTCTTTACAGATAATAAGTAAATTCAGAAGTCTTTTAAAACTGATTATTTAGGTTGCATTAAATTTTTGCCTCCACATCTTGCTTTGAAGCTTATGCTTGTGAAATTATGAAAAATGGGTAGGTGCTGCCATCTAGTTTTTCTTTGGTGAGTTTCTTTTGTTTATCTAATTTTTTCATTTGTACAGGTTATGGCTTTTCATGCTTTCAATGCAGATTTTGTTTGCTGGTTTCAGTATGTTAATGCCCAGTTGGGTTTACATTCATAACCAAAAAACGTTACAAAATTAAAGTGCTGCTGTACACCAAGAATATAAAGTGAGTATCATACAGGAAAGACCAACGTTAGCCTGGCCCGTAATATTTGATTACGGAGTATCTGTTATTGGAACTTACACATCAGGCGAAATAGTGTATGTTGGAATTTTGGTGAGACTGCTGCTGAAAATTGATTTGGTCTTAGAGTTTACTGATATTTTTGTTACAAGCTTGATTCAAAAATGTGTTTTCCATTATAAAGTTGCTCTGTGTATTTTCAGTGATCAGAAAAGGTAATGTGATGTTACATGTAAAGTTTGATGATTTAATGTGTTCAAGTATTTAGCCACATAAGTGGGCTACTTCCCAATTATTCTGCTACAAATATGATTACCAATCACTTGAGTTTTCTTTACATTGCATAAATAGTCTAACCAGTATGTATGGATGTATTATTAAGAAAATGACCATTCTTTTCTAGCTTTGTTTTTTCTTACTTTAGGCACTTTCTTAACTCCTGCTCTTCAGAATTTCAAGTCACGATATAAACTTTACTGATTTTTTGTGTTTTGACATTCACCGACTGTTAAGTTTCACTTTACCATCCTTTTTTAAAATGACAAATAGAGTCTTCTGATCTTGTGAAAAGTGCTGAATCACCTGCTCTGGAAGTGGCTATGTTTTTGCTATGAAATACAGTTGATGCAGACAACAGCAGCTTAGTCTTTGTCATCACATGTGATGTTGAGAGCAGTTCTAAACTTGGCTGATGTTTCACAAGCTGTTCTTGCTAAAGTGGAGCCTTTCAAATCTGAGCTAGTTCTGATAATGTGCTATGCCTGTGTTTTCAGCAGTGTTTGTATTTTTATGTCATCTTTCAGTTTTGATAATTTCTTTTACTGTTTTTCCACACTTTCTGCTTTTCTGAGAAATGCTTGTTTTACTTTTTGCAGAAATTTTAAGCAAATTGATAAATCTTTGTTGTTGCCTGAGGTGCATTACCACTGTTATCAAATAAGCTATTTTGTACTATTTCTTTTGTATACACAGTGTTGGGGCTTCTTGTGCAATATTCTGGAGACATTTGTGTTAGCAGGGGAGGTAGGTTGAAAGGCCAGAGAAAGTAAAAAATATGTGGTCTTGGCTACGCTTTAACCACAAAACCATTTTCCTTCCTTTTCTTCATGGTGAGTGAATATTTTCTGTATAAGCAGATAATAAGTTCTTAGTACTTACAAATTCTACTGTTTACATTTTTATAGCATTAACATATCTTTTAAAACTTAGAAAACATTCAAACATTAGTAAGGCTATAAAATTAAACATGCAAAGATCAGGAAATGCTATAAAGAATGTTCCTGAGCATTCTAATAGTGGCTCTTATGTGCATATGCATTATGTTGCCTGACCACATACTACTGTTATTTTTAATTTTCACAGTGTGTAGGCTGGACAGTCTTAATTAATGAAGAATTATGTAATTATTTTTTTTCTCCACTGTTCAGTGGGTTGCTTCAGGCTTATTTGCTGCATATTATCGAAGCCCCCCTCTGAAGTGGGAATTAATAACTGAGCAGGTTTTTTTCTTGAAGCTTATCCCTATAACAACTTTTTCAACAATGCAGTTAGAGGGATTATTAGCCTAATTGTAACTATTTTAAATATTAAATTAAAAATACTGGTTAATTGTGTTCAGGTTGACTTCATTGTTTTCAGTTGCAGCCATGGCCACTCCTGTTATAAGCCCCACATTTCAAGTGGTCCACTCATAAATATATGGCATAAGAGTATTGATTACAATAGATTATCTGTATTTGCGTGCAGCACAAGCACCAAGCAATTGAAGCAGCCACTTCACCAGAGAGTGAGAAAGTGCTTTGATGGTGGATTGTATAGGTATTTGCTTATACAAACAGGATGCTGAGACTTCAGAGGTAGGGATTTTGGGCTTAGAAAATGTGGTATCTTAAGGTTTTCTTTGGTGGCCCCAAGCTCTGCTGCCTGTCTTGTCTAACTGCGGCCAGTCCTGTGTCTTCCTCCCCTGTTGTTCTTGAAGTTCGTGAACCCAAAAGGGACATCACGAATATGAGGAACATAGCAGTGTCTCCCTGCTTTGGGTTCTGATGCTCAACTTGAGTGATGCTGTGGTGTCCCAGAACTGCGGTGGCAATGAAGGTTCTGCCTCTGTTGGCTGATGTTAGTTAGAGATTCTGCCTCCAGTCATTTTCTGCAATTGTGTGCAAATGTCAGTTTTTTAAAGGGTTAGTACTTTGGTTCAATTTGGCTGTTTTTACCAGAGTGAAAAAATCAAATCCCTGACATAGAGATTGCTCTGTGACTGATGTTTAAGTGCATGTTCCAGATTTTGAGAGGCAGTCAATAAGCATATGAGGTTTCTCCATGAACTCTTCAGAAATCTGACAGAATTATGACAGAAGTATGGAAAACAGAGTTTGTTAGTGTTGTTAATAGTAAGTAGAGCTACCAACCATTCCTGTAAGAAAGGTTGTATAAATTAGTTACTCTAAAATGAGCTACTAGATTTGACGTTTAGCCTATGCTTCTGCCAGTGTCTGCAATCACACCTTAGTTTTCTCTTTGTTAAACACTGTCTTTTATTGTTTGAGGCAGCGGGGCATCTTAGCACAGCCTATTTTGTTTGTAAGAAGTCTTCCAGATTAATGCTTAAAAATAAAATTGAGTTTTATTTTGCATTTGGCCAATTTAAATTAAAGGTCATATTCTGCTAAAATTGAGTTTTGTATAGTACTTTGCAAAGCCATGTATTGAAAGATACAGGAAGCAATGTCATGATGTGTATCGTGATAAACTCGCCCCTGCTTTTGTCTTAACGTTTGTTCAAATGCTGTTGCTGTGTTTTCTTTCTTCCTTTTGTGATTGATAGTGGCCACATTTATTGACAGGACTGATTATGAAATGATATATGTAACATAACTGGCAAAAGTAAGCTCTCTTGCTTTGTAGTGCAGACTGTGTTGCTGGTACCCTGAGTGTTTAATCAGTAGGTGGTACTGTAGTACAAAATACAAGTATACCACAAACCTGTTCCCAAGGATTACATATATCAGTGTCCTAACTTTGGCAGTTTAAATAGTCTTGATTTTATAAAGCTGTGATTACACAATGCAGTCCCTAAAATTGGTGTAATCCTGCCTTGGCAGGGACAAATAATCCCTGGATATTTTGGCTGTTTTCTCCATATTCAAGTGGCCCACTTTTTCAAATGCAGCCTTGTTTATTCCTTCAAATATAGAGGCAGCTTGTTTGCCCGCAGCGGGTACAATGCCATTCGCTCCTGTTTATGCCTTGAGCTTTGCCCCTCTATTTGTGTGTCCAGAGCTCTGGGGAGAAGGTCTACATAGGAAAGTTAAGGTGTAGTTATTTAGGGAGTAGATTTACAGGACACAGAATAATTCCATGCTGACTTCCATGAACAGTTATAATGTGCACTAACTGCCTTTGTGGAAGTGACTTACTGCACCCTGAAACTGGAGTCACTGGCATTATCTGCATGACATGTGCAGGCAGAATGAACCGTGGGACAGCCCCATTCCCCCTCCAAGCTGGCCAGACGTGAGCCAGATCTGTTTTGAAATCCTTATTTCCACAGTAGCAGTGTACAGTGCTCCACTTAGAATTTCTAACCTTTCTGTGTGGACAGAGCCAGCTCAAGTCTGTATACAAAAGGCTATCTTAAGCGTTCTCAAGTGTCCCCATGGAGATTGGTAGGGGATTATATACTGCATTCATTCATGTTTGAGTTTCCTACCTGTTAATGTCTGAGTACAGGGAAAAAGCCTCTCAAATGTTACTTTCATATATTTAGGAAATGTAGAAATATGTGATGTGTCTAATCACAAATAATACAGTTATATTTGAAAATATATTCCTTTCTAAGTCTCTTGGTAATTTTGGATTTTAATAACATCATACCAAACGTTAGCAGTTTCTCTTTAAACAACATCATAAATTCTTTTAGGTTGTTCCAGTAGGAGCTTGACACATTGGGTAATGATTTTTTTATATAATGTTGATAATTTTTGTTTTCTTTCTGATGGATTTCCCAGAGATCTGTTTACAGCTTTCCTTTCATAGAAAATGTAGCTATTTGTTTCTAAATAGTTTTTATCAGTTCTTGAAGTATTTGTGTGTGGGGTCCTTATAGTGTCATTTGGCAACTTGCAGCTGTCATTTGAAGATCATTTCCATGATACTTGAGAATTTCTCTAGGCTAGTTCCTTGTTATGTTTCTCATCCACTTTTTTAACATTTATGACTTTTGGAACCACGTTAGTAAACTGTTGCATTACTTTGCAGTTCTTTGGTAATAAGGCTTTTCCTTCCTATCCAATACATTAATAGAACTTACTGCCATTTTGTATCAAAGGCTTTTGTCGCTGATTTTTAAAACTGAGGGTGAATTTAGTCTTCCATGTTGCATGGTTTGCTCCTGTGGTCTGGCACGGTGGAATACTACATGTGGAATGTATTGTGTACTCAGTTGGATGATATGCTGTTATGATACTGAAATTTTATATTTTAATTACACGCAGATTTGTTTTCAAGTATGTTCCTGTGATGAATTGTGCGCATTTATTAGCTGCTTTACCTAGGAGCCTAAGCTATGTATTTGTGGATTTCTGGCTGCAGATCTTTCTTGGAACTGAGTAGCTGCCAGAAGTTTGCCTGGTTATCTGCTTGCTTTGTAAATCCTCACCTCCGGAAGTACTCACTGACAAGAAGGGGACAGATAACACAGGCATGCTGTATTTTTAGTTTGGAAACACCGATTATAAGCAAACGAACAAGATACACAGTATTTATGTTTTTAAATGCAAACATTAATCAGGTAAATATAGTTTCATTCAACCAGTATTTTAAAGAAATCAAAGCAAGTGATCTTCTTTACAATGGAGAAAAGAGGTAAGGTACTTAAAACCAGAAAAAGCTTACATGATCCTTCTTCCAAGAAACCAGACAATTCTACCTATTCATGATGATGCTGTTTATTGCCTCTAGGCTGTCTCAGTATGGAAGACATCCCTAGCCAAGATTTTAAAAATCTTGAAAGCTATCCAAACAAAAAAAAAGGTTTTGTTCAGATGACAGGTAGATTTTTTTTTTTTCCTTTTTTTCCCCCCAAGTACTGAAGATTGATATCCAGTAGATGATGTTGCTGGACTGATTGGTAAGGAATGCTTGGGGCTTTGAATACCTGCCTGGGCCTCTGTTCCTTTTGGAGACCTCTTAAGTGTACTGGATGTTCTTTGAAGAATTATTTTATGTAGGTTTAATAGACAATATAAGAATCTAAAATAAGCCATTCCTTGTAAAAATATTAATTATAGAGTCATGTAGCTTAAAATGTAAATCAAGGAAAATTGGTTTTATGTTGTGAGAAACAATATTGTCCATGATTTATTACTCCAGCCACTTAGAAAATTTGTCTTTTCTAAATATGTGTTTGAATGCGAGTCTTAATAAATGCAAGTTACAAGAGACCAGTGGGGCCTCCATTTTTAATAACGAGTGGTTCTCTTTTTGTTATAATTGCCATATTGTGTGATGTATTTCTTCCGTAATGGTATTTACATTCCTGTAGAATTAAATGACAACTTTCCTGGAGACATGTGTTATTCCTTTTATATGATGGTAAGAGATTTCAATCTCTTTCTCCTAATTAAACTAAATTATAAAAACAATTAATATGTTTGCTGCACGAGGCAAACTTACGGAGTTGTAGAGTGTGCTGCTGAGTGAAGGGCTATAAGCCAGTCGTTTTCCTCTGTCTGCATTTAACATTCCAGTTGCTGTCTGGTTACAGAGTGTGCGTTCTATGAAAAAGATTCTGAAAATGCTTAGGCTTCATTTCTTTGCAAATTAGTTTCTACATAATTTAATCTGAAATTATTTTGAAAATATTTTTCTGCTCTCTGAATTTTCTTTCCATATTAATTTTTTTCAAGAAGCACTAGAAAAGGCTAGTAAATATCAAAATGACCCATATGTGTTACTGGCAATTATAAATTAAAATATGGATGAATACCGACATGTAAATACTACAACTGAACTAATATATCAATGTAACATCCGTTTTTTGCAGGTCACCTCCTATTTTTTTCTAATCTTTTCCACATATCCATATGAGAAATAGCTTTTAGGAGAAATATTGCAAACATATTGTTGAACATAAGAAAGCTCATTTTTGCATTATTTGTGACTATATATTTAAGAACATACTACTGGTTTGGGTTTTTTGCAGTGTTAATAATCATTATTCATGTAATCACTATTACTAAAAAGTCTTTGAGATCAAGTTACTAAGGAGGAAAAAAAAAAATGTTTATTTTTCCTTTATTAGCAACCAACTTCTGTAGCCACATCTACTGTCCGCCTAGGACTTCCAGTGCAAGCCAAAGTTGTTCAATCAACTGCTACACCTGTCAGTGCTACAGCTGCTGCGACTCTACCAGGAGGCTCTATTCTTTCACATACCACGGTAAGTAGCAAGAATATAAAAAGGAAGAGATGGGCGAAGAAAAGGATGTTTGTCGTTACATGTTTTGTCAAAAGTGAATTTTAGTGTTCATATGTTTGCTTCTATTGCAAACATAATCCCAGAAATTAATAATGAATGTGTAGTCAGACTGTTTTGTAGGTGCTGAGTGATAGCCTGGATGTTATTTTTCTACTGTTTCCTAGATGATAAAAAATGTGGGGGTAGTATAGATCCAGTTTTAAGCTTTTTTTTTTTTTTTTTTTAAAGAAAAAACTTAAATCAGCTGGACTTATAAATGCTGGGTCAGTGGTGGATGTGCATTTGTCCCTTGTCAGGAGCTGCGGTGTCTGCTTGTATGGTCACCAGTGCTGCAGGATCCACGGCATCACCTGTGACCTCGCAGTTCTGCATCTGCTCAGCTTGTTCTGTATCTGTGCCCAAATTGGGGGACTGGGAGGCCTGGTAGCTTCTGCTCAGCATGTTATGCTGCTTGGCTTTTGCAGTCCTGTTTGGGGTTTTGGGGGATGAACTGGGGGTGTGTGTCTGTGCAGCCTCATGAGCTTCCTAGCTGTCTAGGGTTGAGGACTGTGCAGTACGGTCTTTGCATGTGGCCCGGCCAGGTCCAGTACAGTTTTGTTCACTAGGGCTTTGTGTTGGTGCAAAAGCATATAAGCTGCTGCTGGGTTCACATTAGGTTGGGAAGCTGTGTTAGTGTGTTTGTGTCATCTGGATCTGAGCTATCACTGTAACTATGGTATGGATAATTGTAAACCTGATGACATGACCACAGATCATTGGGAATTGACTTGTTTATATTAAGGGTCAAATTTACAGGAAGTTGAGATACAGAAGTCATGGTGATCTTAAAGGGCTGGATAGTAGCAACTCATTTTTTAGTGGTACTTTTATGTTTGTAATAAAAAGAACTTTAAGTGAAGACTTTCACTGTTCAGTAAAGGGTGACAAAATTAGGGTTATAGTAACTGAAGTCAATGGTTTTATTTTGTCAGTAAGGGTGTATTTGAAAGGAAACAAGTTTTTCTTGTCAGGCTTTCAAGAACTTTATGGTTGAGTAAAAGAATTAAAAGAAGATAATTACCTGCATTTTCAATATAAAATATTAATAGGTATCAGTAGCTACAACGAGTGCTCAAAATTTATTCAAGACAACAGTAGCAACTGGAACATCAGCTTCCCAACAACCTGCAGTAATTACTGGTGGACAAACTCAAGCTTCAGCACAAAACCAGGGTCAGCCTCGGCTGCCACTTCCGCCTCATACAACAGCACAAGTACCAGCACAGCCCCAGGTCATACCAAGCTCTCCTGTACCTGGAACTACGGTTGTATCACAGGTAAGTTTTAAAATACTGGATACTTGGTTTTCTTAGTACTTTATAAACTTCTAAGGTCTATTTGGAAGCAGAAAGAACTTTTTCTTTATGCAAAGCACACTTCTGTGATGGAACAAATACTTTATCAACGAGAAACCCTTCCCCTCATTTCAACTAGATGGGATACAAATTCTGACCATGCTTGTGGTCAGCTTTCCCCATCCTGCCGTGTATGTGTCAGTAGTGAAAGAACTGCTATGTTTCTGTAGACAGAACAGTCAGGCCTTCAGTCTATGGACTTTGTTATTATCATGTTGCTGGGCCTCAAAAGTGTCATTACACTGAAGTGTAACATTTCTGTTTCTCGGAGTAACTACACCATATAAAAATAATAGTTTGAAAAAATTAACGCATCTGTTTTCTTACTGATGACAAAAAGATTAGATATGATGATGTTTGAAGGCTATTTCTAATTAGATTTTACTGCTGTAGCTGTTTTGTACAAAAACATACTGAATCAATAATTTAGCATATTAAGATAGCTTGGAGAACATTGTACATTGTGTATTGGGCATCTCAAAGGAGAATGCATTTCCAACAAATTGTTGTGTTACTTCTCATATTTAAGGTTATTTTTATCAAAACAGAGTGTAAGATATTAAATATATTTCCTTCATTGATTTTCTTTTTTTGTTAGTATTCATGAGGTATGATTTTAGTTACGTAATGAAGAAAATGTCGGGTAACTAGCAGCAATAGTAAAATAGCTGCAGATGTATTTCAAATATGTCCTGCCTGAATCAGAACAATTTCATAATTTTCCCGATTTACAGTGATCAGAGCATGCATTGATGCTGATTGGAATTTAGTGTGGATCTGATATTTGTTTTCTTTGTTTTTTGCAGGAAATGCAAGAGAATGTGAAAAAATGCAAAAACTTTTTAGCTACCCTTATAAAACTTGCTTCTCATAATTCACCATCTCCAGAAACATCCCGTAATGTGAAAGCTCTGGTTCAGGATTTGTTGGTACATATTTAGTTATCTTTCATTCTGTCAGTTACCTGTTAAGCTTGTTATTTATGTATGCTGAAAACTATAGCTTAACTATTTTTTTTCTGTAATGAAAGTGAAAGGAGTTGGGCTACATCAAAATGCAAATATTCTGTACATTATGTATCTTCAAAAATCTGTTAAAGGTAGGCTTTCCCTTAGTTTCTGAAAGGAGAAATGCAGCAAAATATTTAGTATGCATTCATCAAAACCACTCTTGTTTTGATGGGTAATAGTTTGGTTGTTTATTTAGAAAAATAGAGTAAAATACAGGGGTTTTCCTTGACAATTCATTGTTTCTTTTCCTCCAAACCACAGTCTTTTCTGAAAAACTAAGAAGCCATTAAATGTTTTAACCACAGAATGAACATAGATATATGACTCCCCAACATGCTTTAGAGCTTCTAGGACTGAAGGAAAAAGTATTTTGCTAAGCTGCTGAGTCCAAGCAGTTCTGCAGACAGATGCCCCGGCATGGAGCCTTAACTGCAAGTGGCTTTCAAGAGGCAAAGTTGTGTTTCAGATAGAGAGCGCCCTTGGGCCTGGAAAAGGTCTGAGTTACTGTAGTCTCCAGTGCAACAGATGTTTCAGTGAATTGTATAAATGAGTTTCAGACAGATGTTAGTGTGGAGCTGGACAAATGGTCAAGCTTCTTAAGAGAAATTAAATATAGCCTATGAAGAACTGGGATTTAAAAGTAGTTTATATATATTTCTTTGAATTCATTGACAGAGAAACCTGTGCATTTTAGACAAGCCTAAGACTTTTTTTCAAGTATGAGCTATTTAATAATAATATTCAGTGGTTCCAGTAAAAACTCATTTTAACTTTTGAAAACTAAGAAAGATTAACTAAGTAAAGGTAACTAATTATCATATTTTGAACTGATGAGATACACATATAATAAATATATTTATTGAACAAAAACAAACCAACCAAAACAACCTTCTTGTTCTGTGTCAGTCCAGGAAAGCTAATGAATGTTTTTATTACAACCTGAAATTGTAACTAATGATACTTTAGAAGTATTATAATATACCTGGGTTATAGAGTTCTCCCGTATTGACTACTAAATAAACTACTGAATATATATTTATATATTTCTATTTTGTGTATGTATATTATACAATTTACTGGTAAAAATTTATATATATACTTATGTATACTTTTTATATATGCATATGCTTTACATATATAATTTTATATATATGCATACATGTATTCTACTAAGTTAAACTTGAACCTTCAAAACTGGTTTTGAAATTAAAGATATTTTCTTATTACAAGGGCTGGTGAATTCTATAATAGTTTGTAAGGCTATTTCAACAACTTGGTTTTTTATCAATATTTTTAAACAGAAATCATTGTGTAAATGTTAGCAAGAGAATGGAATCCCAAAAAAAGACTTGAGTGTTTGTGGGATCTTCATGTGTCTTAAATTGCGCATCCCCAAGGGAACTCCCTGAATTCTGAGTGGCATGTTACATACATAAATTAGCTCTTGAAAGAAGGTTTTATAGATACAGAGGAGTTTAGGGACTTCTTCATGATACGGTAGCCTCTTTAAATAGAGATGTATCCATATATGTTATCTGGGAAAAAAACCAACCAAACAACTGAACTGAGTTGTTGATGCTCTTTTTTTTTCTTCCCCCGAAGGATGCAAAGATTGATCCAGAAGAATTTACAGGCCGCCTTCAATCGGAACTCAAATCATCTCCTCAGCCATATCTTGTACCTTTCCTTAAGGTAATGTGAATATTATTTAGATTTATATCAAAGCAAATGTCAATACATTAAGTTTTAGAATATACTTTTTAAATGGAATTAGTTTCACCTGTCTAGAGCAGGGCTACTAAATTTTTACTTTGTGCTGCCAATTTCTGCCAAAATCTTCTTGGCTGGAAGTCACATGCTGGTTCCATCTCTGTCAGGCCAGCCAGGTGCTGCTTACTGCTTTGTGGTGGGGAGCTGTGGCTGTGTGCTGCAGCTATCTGCTCCCTGAGAGTTTAAGAGAATGGTAAGAAATAGGGATTTCCTGCAGGTGGGAGACCTCATGTTTGGGGCCTTGGTTTAGGTTTAAGAAAAATTTATTTGTCGTCCACAGCTGATCTGGAATCTACTGCTTGAGTAGCCCTGATCCTACAACGTTGTAGCAATTAGTAATTACATTTATATAAAAAAGCAGTTACTCCCTAATTTGGAAATCATCCACTGTCTGTTCTGTAGTGATCCTTTACTGTTATAATGCATATACTTTCCTGTGGTAGTAGGTCATCTTTTTGTGAAGAAGTATAGCATTCACATTTGGAAGAGTCACAAGTTATTTCTATAGAATGCTTCAAGTAATTTAATAAGCTTTTCCCATATTGTTTCTGTAATCTACATTTGAGTCATTGATAACTTTCAATGCATGTGTGACGGTGATTATGAAAATCTAAACTTGATAATTTTATTGAAATAATTGATTAGCTGATCCTGCTTGTAATCTGGAACTAATCTATGACAGAAGTTCTAATGTGATACCAAATGGATTTATTGTTGAGTGCTAAGTTAGTATATGTGGGGGTAAATTTAACTTTTAATTGGTTCTTGTACATTAGCTACAATAGCTTCCATATCTGAGATTATAGACAAGCATACAAAGCACGTTTAATTATACCCCAACAAAACCACAACTATAATTTTAAAAGCATTTTACTTCTAGTCCAAAACTTCTCAGTTTAGGGCAGATTTCCTCTCTTTCTTCTCTCCCTTCAACTTTTCTTCAGAACTCTCTCCCTCTGCTTCTGTTTTTTCAAGTTAGCATTAACCCTTACTTGTGCCTTTTCCTGCTGTTATACTGCAGTCACTTCTAGCATCATGATAAGTTTTAACTTGTTTCCTTTCTTTGAAGTCCTTTCTTGGCAACAGGCATTAAGTTTTTATATAAATATTAGAAGTTTAGAAAGAACTGTAGCTTGGGCTAAACACTGTTGCATTCTACAGCTGCCTGGGGGGAGCACTTCAAAAGAACACTACTACCACTTAAAAAGTAAAAAGTTTATTCGTGAAGGTACAGTGTAGCCTTTTAGAACTATATTTTTTGGTTGAACTGGTCTGAACATGAAACATACAATAGTACACTTTTCTAATCCAGTCAGAATACATTAGATCAGTAATGATACAGTAAACAGCTATTGCTGTAGGGCATCAACAGTTAAATCATCTTGTTCTAGGTACTGGAGGCATGTCAGGAGAAGTAAATTGGTGCAGCTTACTACTTCTAGCGTGCAATGGGAATAGGGCTGTTCCTACAGTTCTGCCTTTTCTATTTCCATTTTTTGCCCTTCCAAAGACCTAAGCTGCAAGTTCTAGATAGTTTTGAGGAGGGGTGTGTTATATTTTACTGCTACAGTGGAATTAGGGCACATCAAATTCTACAAGGTTGCTAAATCTAAATGGAAAGCTTATTAAAAATATAAACTGAACTTTCCCTTTTACAACATGTGTTCAATCTTATTTCTTTTTGATGAATAGGCAGATAGTAAAATTGGGAAAAAAGCTGCATTCTTTTAATCAGGCTTACAGCAAACTATTTTTTGTCAACCTGCTAAATTTCATAAACTTTCTTCTGTTTTTAGAAAAGTCTACCTGCATTGAGACAATCTTTACTGAATAGTCAACATTCAGTTTTGCAAGGACAGCCGTCTCAGCAGTCACTTCAACAAACCAAGCTATCACAAGTTATACCTCAATCTGCCTCTGGAAGCATTTCCTCTGTTGTCACAACGCAGACAATAGGAATAAGGCAACCAAACAACATTTGCACAGTTTCTGTATCAAATACAGTGCAGCCTCCTCAGGTTAAGGTGGTACAGTCAAATCAGAGTTCTCAACTGGTAGGTACTGTAGTATAAAAGAAAATTTCTTAACAAACTGAATAGCAGTTTTCAATGTTATTTTTATTGCAGCTTGTTTGTAAAAATACTTTTTTGTTTGTTTGTGTCATATTCTGTGATATGTAGTAGTACCTCATTTTATGGCAGTTCACATTATGTTCAACCATTAGTTTAGATAACATAACATAGCTTAAATTTAAGAAAGTAGGCTCTTGTCCTGTTTGTCTGGAATACAGTGATTGTTATAAGAGCATAGTGGAATTTGAGTTAATTACAAATGTAGAACAGAAAGCTTTTCAAGACTTACAGGCAAGAGTATAATTTTTAGTGTGTCATTAGGTAGCTGCTTTGCTTAGTTTAGTCTGCATTAAAATTGACTCTATCTCATTTTAAACTTTTCTGTACATAGTTATAAAATCTTGTAGAAGAATAGCTGTACTGTACCAGCATGTTTTGTTTAGAAATAGTGCCATAGTTTATTTACTGCAATACGTAATTGTTGTGCATTTTTTTTAATGTAATTACACCTGTTACTTTGAGAGTGTGGTGACTTTATCCTGCTGTTATATAGGATCTTGCGTGTGTGTTTACAGTTGTAATTAAAATATGTTTAGGATTTTTACAAGGCCTTGAGTTTATACAGGCATTACCATCCTTCAAGCAAAGATGTAAGAGTTTCTTTGTCGTTTCTGTGTATGTATGAGTAAAGTACTTGACTTAAGTTTCAAAATCAAAATGACAAGTTCCAGAAGGTGTATCAAGTTGGTAAAAGTTTATATTGCCAAGATTCAGAAATGCACGTATGATAATGTAAAACCTTACAGTTATCTACCTTTGAGTTTATAGGCGCTATAAAGGAAATAAATAATTTGTAGGTTGTGTGGAGAGGGAATATTTCTTTTGCTTTAATTTAAAAGTAGCAGTGCACAATCTGAAAATATCTGAGCCATGTCTTTTGAACCTTACAAATACTTCCTAGCAGTTAAATTGCTAACTTTAAAATGAAATTAATATAATTTTAGCATCCTTTAGTGAGCATAGTTTTAATGTGTAAGAACATCTTAGATGCTAAGACTTCTGGCTCTGGCTTTTGTAGTTCACACAAGACATTTGGATATTTTGCGCCTTAACTCAGCTGCTTTCTGTTCAGGCACTTGCATTCTTTCTTTTTCTAAAATCCCTTGGTTTTAATTAAATTCCTCAGACTTTTTGTGACTTCTTTTTGATTCATTATGTTTCATAAGACTGAATTGACAATAGCTTTGGTTCTTCAAGGTAGGGGAGCAGGAACTGGTTGTAATTACAGGCAGTAGGTGTAAAAATTACTCCCTGTCCTGGGGAAAGCAAATTTCTGACAGTAGGTGACAGGTTCCTTACAAGTATAAATGTTCATGGCCTTAAGTCTAGCCTTATCTCATGCCACAATCTTAGGGCTAACCTATTGCCAGGTAAGACAGCTTTTTCCAGTGTTTTGCAACCCACTTTAAACACTCCTGTGCTTACAAGGCAGGTTGCACCCCACCTTTTGAGAAACACATGTAGAACAAAAATGTGTCGGTAAGTCCATAAGACTTACTCTTATGATTATAGTTCTTGTGGAATATTTCCTGAATAGGATAAAGCCAAATTTATGGGAGAGACACCTTCTGTGTCTCTCTCACAAGTCAGTGCATACTCAAAACAAGCAAACGTGACGTTAACCCAACCAGAGATTAACAATATGAAGAGTTGCTCTGTCATCTTATTCACCTATGCAATATGAGGGAGCTGAAAATTGCTAAATTAATGTATTATGGAGATTGATCTGATGGGCAAAAGAAGTTGTTTTTCTGTCTGTAAGGAGGTCATAGGTCTAGGACTGAATTTTCACTTACTGGGTACATGAAATAACCACTACATTTTCAAAAGGTAGCAAACTGTGCAGAGCAAAACTATGCTTAATACTATTCCTTTTCTAGAAAATATTTAGGGAGAAGTGCATACATTAAAAACCTATAATTTATTTGCTTTATTGCAAAACTGGCATTCTGTATTTGCTTCAATTTATCAGTAAATAGTTGATAGAACCAAACATTACATTAACCAAGCACTTCTTAATGGCCCTCAAATTAGTTCTATGCAGACAAAAGCAGCATCAGACAGTAAGAGTTACTGCATTAAAAAAATCTTATATACCACAGCAACCATCAGTGCAGGTGCCAAGCAGACAACCCAGCAGCATCTCCGTATCACACTAGTAATTGTTCGCAAGTATTGACTTTTTTGTGGTGACAGTGATCATACTCTTCACACTTAGTGCTCCCCAAAATCAGAGCACAGCAAAGAGCTGCTGGCCATTTTGCCTGGGACTTGTCCGAAAGAGGAAGATTACAGCTGGCTTGCCTAAGGGTGGCCAGCACTGATGGAGGAAACTGGCTGAGCTCCAGATTTTCCAAGCCTGAAGCTCACCGGAGGGAGTTCCAGCTGGCTTTGCAAACTGTCCAGCTGCAGAAGGGCAAGCCTGTTTTGGAATATAGATCCTTTCATACCAGCCAGTTTGCAGTAGTCTACTTTGTTTTAAAATGTTGAGAATCTGTTAGCTGTTCGTTTCTTTTTACTTTTTTGTTTTACAAAGGGGTCAGATGTGGTGATACTTCCAGTTATATTGAGGTATCTTGCAACATGGGAATTCTGTGTATGCTGTTCAGCTTGCAGTGTAGATTGCGCAAAGGAGACTTCAGCATTAAAATATATAGTGTTAGCAGAGATCAGAGAGAAGACTTCTATTTATCTGTTTTGTGAAGTATTGGAACAGTGTTTCAAAACTGTGAAAAGGCTATGCGCTGAAGAGCTAGATAGTGCTGTTAGTACTGGTAACTACTTATAGCTAGGGAAAAGGGGAATAGTCTTAGGCTAATATTTTATTGATGAGACACTAATGAGATAAGCCAGCAATCAATTTTTTTAATTGTTCTAAGTGCAATGTTCAAAGTTTGTCTAAATTGTCATTCTTAGGGGGCAGGAGCTCTATGTAACCTTAAATATGCAGACATCACCTGTCTTGTTCTGGGTGGTACAGCAGATAAAATTTCTATGAGTAAGAGAGATGTTCTTTAATAATGTTGAAGTTGTAGTAGATTGATGAATAATGGAGATCGATTAGCACTTTATATATTTTGTATTGGCACTGCATTGTAAGGACAAAGTACTCTTGGAGGTTGAAGCCAGTTATTAAATTTAAATACAAAGAAACAGCAAGATATTCAAAATGATCCATCTAATTAAAACAAATTAATTATATGAAAAGATATATAAAGTTTTATGCAGGTCTAGGATTAGGAAAGATACATAGAAATACTTCTAGACCATTATTGCTGCAGTAAATTATGCACAGTGTCCAGAGGGGAGATTTCGCCATCTTCTAAGTTACATTAGAATGGTATTTGCTAAAACATTTACTAACACTTTTCCAGGGACTGTCATAGTGGTTGCAGGCTCCCAAAAGGTGAGATAGAGTAATGGAATTTGGAAACAAGGTACAACAGCGGAATAAGCATTATGTTATATGGGGATGTTCTGCTTTGCTTATTAATTCTCTACTGAAGTTTTTTCTGGCATCAGTTTTCTGCTGTTGAGTGATCATAATTTGTACATATTGTAGTGACTCGCAGGAAATCATTTTCTTTTTGTCCTGTGTGCAAGGCAGCTTAGAAATGGAAAGAGTAAGATGGCTATTTGGATAAAAGGAGTAGTTTCTGTTAATGACCTAATGAAGATCTAGTGGCTTACTTGTAATTTGGCATACAATAAAATTTAAATAAAAATGGCTGTTGAGCAGTAGACATCTTTGATCCATTAACAGGAACAAAGCCTATACTTGACAAATTGTATACCTGTTTGAAATACAGCCTAGTAGTTTTCTGAGTTGTTATCATGGACTTTACTTTCAGAATTTTGTGGGTTCTACCTTAGTATAAGGAGGATATTGGCAGTGAATGCTGTTTGGAAACCAGAAACAAAAGATGGCAATTAAAGGACAGACTTGAAAGCAAAGACTAAAAGAAAAGCTTAAGAGAATTAAACACATATAACTTGGTCAAACACTGACTAAAGGGAAGCACAGAAACCATTTACAAGTATTTTAAGGGTTTAATCATCAAAGTGTATCAATGGCTTATTTAGAGTGGTCTAAGAAAGTATAAATATGAATAACAGGATATAATTAAGCAAAGTAGGATTTAGGCAGGATGTAAGGCAAAATATCCTTACAGTAAGACAGATTACTAGATGGTAGATCAGGCTTCCAAAGGCAGCGATGAAAAAGCTGTCACTGAAAACATTCAAAATGATACCAGGTGAAATACTGTAGGAAGAATTGTGTAATTAATTGGGGAGCAGGTAGGACAAGTGATCCAGTGGCTTTTTTTTTCTTCATTGCTTCTTTGAAAACATATATTCAGTGGAACAATATTGTCATTGACATTAAAAATTACATGCCATGTTTTAAAACATTCCTGGTTTTCTTATTTGGGAGGAAAAATAACTGCAAATTTTGAGGCACTGTTGCAAAATTGTAACTGTTACTATTACAGCATGGTAAACAATGGTAAATATGAATTCTAGGCCCATAAAACCATGAACATTGTAAGTTAATGCTGCCAGATTACATGATAGCTGAGGTTTGATATGACATTTATCTTCAGGAGTGAGTAGACTGATAAATCACAAGTGGCATAGCCACAAGTGAGTTAGCAAGTGTTTACTCATGAGTGAAGATAAATGTCATATCAGACCATAACCATTCTGAATTCTGTGCTTTACAAGTGGCTTGTTTCTTCCTTCCGCAATACTTTTTTTAACTTAATTGAGAGAAAAAATGCTTGGTAAAGGATATATTTTCCAAATTTGTTTTTTATTTTCCATTCTTTGCAGAAGCTTCTATTTCTTACACTTTTGTTTTTATTGCTGTATTTGATATCCTTAAGCTTTTGGATCAGATGCTTTTGTTGCAAAGTGTGATATATGTAAACTGAGTCAGTCTGACTTTGCAGCCCTTGACAAGTAAGGGGAAGCATATTGTTGGGACCTCATCCACTTGCACTGGTAAAGGAGCATCTAGATCACTGAGACTGGCAAAATCCTTGTCCTCAAAAACTTTAGCAGTGAGTTCTAATCTAATTGTCCTAAAGGACTTTTCCCTTCAATGGTTTGTAGGTAGTAGCTTTCATTTTTATTTAGTATCTCCTATTTAGGTAAGAGAAAGAGAACAGAAGTTATCAGTCTTTCTACTTTTATACATTTCGTGTGCTTTGGCTGAATTCTTTCTCAGTCTGTATTTATTGGCCATTTGTGTTGTTAATTATTGGTCTTGTGTTCACATCTGTAATCTGTTCTTTGTCCTGCAGTAATATATATGGTAGAAGATTCACGCATCTCGTGGTATGATCATCATCTTTTGGCTTGAGATTAGGACCAGAGAGTGCAATTACTTTATTCTCACACAGTTCTTGAATCCAAGATTTTTGAGGAAGGGCCTTAAGAAAAAAACGAGTATTTCGGCTGTCACCACTTTGTTAATGTGGTTATCAGTAGCGTGACTGATAAATACCCTTTTTCATCTTCATAAGTCTGCTTGTATTGTGGAAGCACCGTTGTATAAACATCCCTTTTAACACATGTGAAAATAAAGCAAACTTTAGAAATGGACAGAGGAGTAGTCTGAAGCATTTGAGAAGTGAGAGAAGGAACTTGTCTGGCAGAGCAGACAGATGGTGAATCAAAGTGAGTGTGACTAGTGGAGTGGAAAGATGACGGTTAAGCAGAGAAGTGGGAAGATAAAATTTAAAAAGAGGGAGTATACTTCTATTGTGAGAAATGTACATTTATTTTGCAGAAAAATGTTATTTCGCAGGAAAAAAATAGTTAACTTTTCATGTATTGCACTCAGAGAAGCAATGACGTGACTTACCTGCTTCAGTGTGTTCCTTGAAGAGCTCCGAAGTGCAGTAGTCTAGGAGACGATTCTTCAACTTTTGACCAATTGATAGATCGAAGAGGAATAAGCTGGGATATGTCAGTACTTGCTGTCTTGATCATAATTTTGTTTGGTAATTTTGCTATTTTCCAAATTCATTGTTGAATCCAGGCAATGGCTAAATCACATTAAATCTTTTTTTTTTCTGTGCCTTTTTTGGTTTTCTTCTGCTGTTGTGCTTGCTGTCTTCAGTGGTGAAAATAATGAACATGGCTTCCCTTCTTTTTAGTGAAGATGGAATGATGAACAGTTTCTGTAAACTCTGAAGACTTTTGTATTCTGTCTTGTTATCTGACTCAGCACTTTTGATCATTGATATTATGATTATGGATGTAGTAGTAAAAGCGCTTACAGGTTAGCATGTTGCCCAGTCCCTTGGACCAGTCCTGTTTGGAGTATCTTCAAGATGAGAGTCCACAGTTTTTCTGGGCAACCTGTCCCAGTGCTTGCAGGTAAATTTTTTTTCCCTTGTACTAAATTGAAATTTCCCATATTCCAACTCATGCCCATTGTGTCACATCCTTCTGCTCTGCAGCTTTGAGAGGGTCTGGCTCTATCTTCTCTACATCTTCCCATAAGGTAGTTGCAGGCAGCAATAAGATCTCCTCTTTTCTGAAGGCTGAAGTAATGTCTCTGATAATCTCAGTATACTAAAACATCCCCTTCTGTATCTTCCATATCAGTCTGGGACAGTAAATTGGTGCGTACTAACTGATCATTTGGGATTCAGCATATGAACAGATAACATTAGATGGGATACACTCATTGTGTGTATTTTTAGGCTGTGAGAAATATGAAATAATTTGTCTAAGTTAATCAGCTCCCAGGCTAGCTTGCTAGTACCTTGTTTGTTGTTTACACTTTTCAGGACAAGTTAAGGACATGATAGTAATGTTTATGCTGTTGGGAAAATAGGCAAGAGGATTAGAATGGTTTGGATTGTTTTAATTGATGAAGTGTGGTTTAGATTGTTTATAAATTTTAATGCAGTGTCGATTACCTCTGACTCATCAGTTTTTACTATGTTCTTTGTTTGCCTGCGAAGAAGGTGACACGTTCTGTTTCGGAAACAAATTGCTGATGTTCATTCCTTAATCACTTCCAGATCTGAAGATTACATCTGTGTTAAAGTGTATCTTAAATCTGTATAGAAAATGGAATTTAAGTTAGTGTAAAATGTTGCTCTAAGTTCAAGTGCAGTTTTTCCTTTTAGAGAATATGCGCTTGTTGCTGATTGGTTTCTGTATGGAATTTAAGATGATGATTTTAATCTGTGTCCCTTGGACAAGTTTATTTCTCAATAATTTCCTACACTTTCAGCACTTCTACATATGTTGAAGTCCTAGTACAGTACTTGATAAAACTCTTTTTTACTGTATTTGATAGTAAAGAAAACATTGTCATTATTTATGTCATGTTAAATAATATCCTATCTTCAGTGGTGTTAGTGGCTCATTTTTAGAGCATTCACATGAAAATATTAATCAGGTGAAACGGAACTTGATTCTGAAAGATAGAAGTTGCTTGCTTCGCAGAGGAAAAAAATCTAATCACAGATGACTACTGTAATACCAGATAGTAATTCTACCCACAGGTCACACATATCTCCCTTTTTGGCCTGGCTTCTGGCCAGTTAAGGTATGGCTGCTTTTCTTCACAATTCTCTGAAAACTCATCCAATAAATTATTGTAAAAGTGGCAACATTCTCCTCCTTTTTCATACGAGTGTAGTCTTTTTTGTGGGTGTGTGGTTTTTTTTTTTGTTTTTCCCCCCCTGTGGGCTATTCTGTCTCCTTGCTTGTTAAAATACACTTGTATGTGTTTCCCGTGCATCAAAATGCAGTCAAATAAAACTTTTTTCCCTCACTTTCACTTATCACCTCTGTTTCTTTCCTGTTTCTAAGCATGGTAGCTACTCTATTCTTTCCCCTCCGAGTGTCACTATTTACTCGCTGCCTGTCTTGACCGAGTAAATTTACATTCATTTGCTCCATTTCTATTCTTAGTACAAATGCTTCGTTTTCCTTCAGTGTCCGTAGTTGAACCTGAATCCTTAATCTTTTTTTCCCTTTTCTCTTTCTGCAAGGTAGCTATTGCTAATACTTCTACATCCACAGGTTTATTATGGCTTTTCAACTTTTAATATTTTAGGATGTACAGAATGCAATTTTGTAACTTCAGAAGGGCCCTATTTATTTTTTCTTCAGACTACATTACAGGTCTTGTTCCCTCATTACTCTTTTCTTGTTTGTAGTTTTCACCTCTCTTCCCTCCGATTTGGGAGACCTGGTTCCTGCTGATGGAACGATTTCCTATTTGTTCCATAGCTTCTTAATTCTCTGCTTTTACGTCTCATTTGAAAATACTGTTTCTGCTTTCTTTTTCTCCATAGCATACTTTAAAGTCAGACACTTGGCCATTCATTATTCAGCTTAATAATACGGTTTTAGATAGATTTTGTAAGAATAATGCTGACTGGTGCTGATTAAAGGTGCAGTGGTTTCCATTTGTTCCATGTAGAGTGTGTAGTGTGGCGTGTTGTCTTCTAGGAGGGAATTCTGCATCCTGTGGGCGTGAGACCAAGACATGTAATTTGGAAACAGCAGACACATTATACAGTGGGAGTAACGGAGCTGTGACTGTGAAGAGCACATGACTTCGGAAGTTGTCATGCCTGAGTTGTGGTTGTAATCTTTTTCGCAGCTATTTGCCCCTGTTTTGTTTTCAGAGATTTTTTTTTTCCCAGCTCTGCAGCATCCACATGTATTTTTGAATCTTCTGTTCATTACATCTGTGCCTGCCTTGTCCCTGATTTCATGAACATATATTTTGCTGTTGCTTAGACATGAACCTTGCAGGTTTTTTCTTTTTGATTTGATTTGGTTTTGGGTCAAATTCTAAGTTTCTAGCCCAGTTTCAGTTTTGGGTAAGACTTCAGAACTTAGTAGTAAGTGAAGTCTTGAGAATATCCAATTAACTTTTAAAAGATGAATAGTATATGATCACCACAAAACATTGTTTCTTTCTTGTGTATATCTGACTTTGGAACCCACAATATTTTAGAATTTACTTTTACTATATATTTTCATTAAGAAGTGTAGGTATGTAGTGAAAGGCCTAACGGTTGTAGGTGGTTACCACTAAAATTATTGCAGCATTTTCTTCTACAAAAACGCTTTTCTTCGTAGTAAAATTTCTGAAGACAAAAGTCTAAACTTAATATTAACCTTACTACTTTGAAATCTATTTTTGATGAAGGTTGTGACATGACATTTGTGTCAAATATTATTTGATTTTTTTAAAAGCATAACGGCAAAATAGGTATATACACACACACACAACCACACGCATTACATGAATATGACTTTTGTCACTAGCTGGTTGTGCTCTTAGAGATCCACATGCTTATATTAGTAATTACAGGTATTAGTGTATTTACGTTGTGTGTGTTTGTGTATAAAGAGTATAATATAAGTATACTTTTTTTTAATAATAGCAGATTATCCAGTCAACATCTGCTCAAACTGTGAAACGAAACCCTGCTTGCCAGACTACCCAGATTAGGATGCCAGTGGTAATAACTCAGACCATTAGACCACAAGGTATGGGTTTAAATGTTTTAGTGAGATTGTTACCTTTGTATGAATTTCATTGTAATTACAAACTAGTAGCATGGGAAAAACTTACAGTGTTGACATTGGCAGGCTTGACATTTATTTTTTACTTCATACTGGCTGAGGAATGCATGTTTTCACTCTGCAGTTTCAAGGTATTTCAGACCAACACAGTGGAATGTTTTGAAACAACCTTAGGACTAAACTCTCACGTGCTTAGCTCCTTACTCAGCAGTTTTTCATGGGAAGTTCTGAAAGAAGTCAGGAACTTGACTCTTACTGTTTTAAGCTCTAACTCTGGGCCAAGAAAGAAATTCTGCATTTTTTCCTGAAGCCTAGAGGATGCCTCAATTTAATCATCCTACTTTTAGCTCTTACTCCTGAAGTGGAACGTGATAGTCACTGTCTCTGCAGCTACAGAGGTCAAGGTAGGAGTCCTAGAGAAATTTCTCAACCCACATGCTTTTTTTTTTTTCTTTTTTCTCCTGCCAGTATGTTTACTATTTGGTGAGGTCAGAGACTGACTGCAGCAACCTGACATGCCATGATTAGCCAGGGGAGCAAGAGGTGGGGTTGGTACACAACTTGCCTGTCTGTGCGCAGGTGGATTAATGTCTGGCTGATACATTCCACTTTTTAAGAGGGTTCTTGAAGCCTTCTTACTTCCTAACAAATACCCATTTGTTTCTTTCCATCACTGGACCTGTTAGGCTCAGTTTTTATTTTTCCTGATTATGTGTGAGAATATCTTTTTGGATGTGGGCATTTAGTTGATTGAGGGTTTGTAATGGAATACAGAGCTTGTCATCTCTAGGTATTGAATCAGAAATCAAACTAGTTTAAATGCACATAAAAGTTACTGCTGCCCATTTGACTTTATTGCTTGGTCTTTTCTGTTCTCCTTGGGAAAAGAAAGCATCAAAACCCCCAATGATCACAGTTAATAGCAGTTGATGTTCTGCTTGCTCTGTTTTCTTCAGAGAATCCGAAGATAGAGTGGGCATGGAGACCAAGCTGTCACTGCAGTCCTGTAGGCTGATTATACAAGTTAGGAAAAAATGCGTTTACTTGTCATAAAAGATGTATATTTGATACCACTGATACTCATGTCCTGAGTTTATTAACAGGGAAAGTATTCAGCATCTTATAGCATGAACTTTCACTTCTGACCAATGTGTCTGAGAGTGAAGGCTGATTTCATTTCTTTGCATGTTCAGTCTCTAAGTTGTGAATGTCAAAAGCATTCCAAGAGTTTGCATGATACTGGCACCTGTCTTTTAAACAGTGGATTCAGAATACTAATTTATTCATGATAGCCATTGATCAGCCAATGAAATGCAACTTAACTGGCAGTTTGGCTTAAGGAAGACAGCAATTCATAAAGGCCAATTCATGCAAAGCCCTGCTTGCAGGTGAGCTTATTTCTATTTACAAGCTTAAGCCCACTGCTATATTGTTTTAATTACAGAGACAAAGCAAACAGAATAGAAATTGAGAAAACATCCCATTGTAAAAACTGCTGATCCTGCAGCCCACGTCTAGGGAAAAGTCCACCTGTGTGCTTGCAGCTCTAAGAAATGTCGCTATGGCATATTGTCAGATACCAGTTTATTTTGATCTTAAGATACTGTTAAAACTTGCTACTGTAAACACCAGTATAACATTTTTTTATACTGGCCAGGATTCTGGAATAGGACATGGTCTATATAGAAAATTACAGTAGTATAATTTTTGCGGAGTGTGACTTTTTAAGAATAGTTACACCAGAACTGACTTCCACAGAATGGTGCATTTTCCTTCTCAGACAGGAGTGAATCTCCTAGTGTAATGTATCTTTACATTAATATTAATGCATCGATGTGAACAGACTGTAATGCTTTTTAAAACAGTAGTACAGATAACGTTGGCAGGCTTTAAGGAATTTTACATTAATAAAATTACTTCCACACCAGGGGAAGTAACACTATAGTTATTGCACGAAAAATTCACACTCCAAAGCACTTATCAGTATAATAATGAGGTGAATTGCATCTTATGGATGTGGGAATTGAGCCAAAGAATAAAATAATTAGCCGGAGTATTCATTACAGCTATTTAACCTGTGCAGAAATACAACTAGGAATTTATAAGCTCCTAAATTTGGGCTAATTTCTCTAGATCATGCTACTTAAAATTTGAAAGTAGGACCGTGTGGTGAAAGACTCTGTATGTCATTACAATCCCATGAAATATCTAGGCCCACAGGTGATCTTAATTTTCAAAATATGCCCTGCCTCATAATAGAAATCAATGTTTTAGCCATACTTTGTGTCTAACTGTTTAATCATGCACAGTTGTGATTTAAACCAGAAAACTTGTATGTCATCCCAAAACTTAGGTTTACTTTGCCACATCCATTTGAGTGGAATTACATATATATGGGGTGAAAGGAGACCAAGAAGTTAACTGCTCTGTTGCTGTACCTTTTTGGTTTGTTTTTGTTGGCTTTTTTTTGATCAAAAGTTGTCACCTGTAGAAAACAAACCATTGATACTAGTTCTAAAGGAATATAATATTAATTCTGAAGGAGTACCGCTGTTACCTCAATTTTGCCATTGCAATAATTTTCAAGGTTAACACACTTCTACTATCCTAGTTGTTAATTGTAGAAAGCAGAGATCTGCTGATTTTTATTATTATATTATTTCTTTCCATCCAATTCATTTAGTAGAAAACCTTTCAATTAGTTCCTCTGACATAGATAAATGAATTGTCTGGTCCTTGAACTAATGCTATCTGTGACATGTCATGGACCTTGAATATTCTGATTACAAAATATTTTTGTTCCCCAGGCTTGGAGCCTGAAGTCCTAAGTCTTGTTTTGTATTTGCTAATGTTGTGAGTCCACACAACAGTTTATTTATACAGGTTAAAGAACTGAATGAACACTGTCAAATTAGTTTTACTTTAAGGTCATATGTTGAAGTTGATGACGACTTCAAAATAAAAAAAAGTAATGCTGGACTCATTCAAAGCTAACACTTCCGTTTTAGCAAAGAAGTGTTCCTAAAAGCATTTGTTGGCATAGTTGTGTTTCAGGTTTTTATATTTCATAAAAGAAAAATTAATGTAACTCTATTAAAGTTTGTACCATGTCATTTATATGCAATTGAGTCATAGATGTGCAGGAATGATGCTCATGTACTTCTCAAAGTCTCAAACACTATGTGTGTGTAATACTCAATAAAATTGAGCGATAGACAAGAAGAAGGTGAGATCTTTTAAGTCAAGTAGACATATGAATGAATGATTTTCACATGCCAAAACACAAGTGGGCTTAAAGGGAACACAAAACATAACCCAAGTAAACGTGTTTAAGCAGTAAAGGAGGGCTTACTCCAAAAGTTTCATTTGTCAATGCTTTTTCAGTTGCATACTGATACAATGTTTTTAATAATAATAATACAGGTCTGTTGATTTACTAGTTAGAAACATGAATTTGTAATTATTTTTGGTTAGATTTTTCCAAATGTCAGAGAGGAATAAATATCCATTTTCTAATTTACTGTCACAAGCAGCTGAACATCCACCACATTTTGGCTCATTTAGAAAGTCCAGTTTTAATTCTACATATAGACCGATAAAGTCTAGATACAGATATGAATTACTTTTAAGTCATTGTTATTAAAATAAGAAAGTAAAAGACAACCTTTATGACAGGGGTTATGTCAAATTTTACGATAGTGTTTTTTACGTACAATATAAACCATGTTAAAATATTTAATGTTTTCAACTCTGAAAATACATGTTTTTTGCTGTAACAACAATGACTATACAAAAAAAATGTAAAAGGCATAGTTAAGCTAATACCCTGAGTGACTGTGACTTAAAGCATCTGTATTAAGAACATTTCAAATTCTGCTTCTTTATTCTATGCAGATTATCTGGAAAAGTGGTTTATTGGCAATTGCAAACACACTTATAGTCATTATGTGTATTATAACCAGTTATGGCCAATGGTTTTCTGTTTTGGAATCTTCAGTATTCTGTAAATATTGAACAAACTGTAATATTAATATAAATTTTGTATTTAAAATTGTTCTTCTTCAGCAGTGTAATCTTTAAAAATAATAACTTCCTTTGTTTGCAATTTACAGACAGTTAAATTTAGTTCCTGGACAGAAGGTTCTTTGATGTAAATTGTCTAAGACAGCTCATAATAACATTGCTTGGTGTTTTTCAGGCACAGTAGGGAAGGCACCAACAATACAAGCCACAAAATCCTGGGGGTTGGTGTTGGTCCCTCAAATCAAAAAACAAGCTGAATGACCCTGGAGGTGGTTCTTTCAGGTAAAAAAATAAAAAATAATAAAAAAAACTCAGGGGGGTGGTAGGGGGGGATCTTAAATATAAAATAGAATTTAGAATTGGCTTAACACCAGAGGGCAGTGTTTTACAATAAGTCCTGCATTTTCTTACTGTGATTGGATGACAATTTTCTTTCTTAGCTCTATTTTAAAAAAAGGGAGGGGGTCATGACATGTCTTGGGGATTTTTCTCTAAATGCACCTTTTAATGTTTAGTAAAGCCTTTAATTCTGTGGACTATAATAAAACTTCTGGTAAACGGAATTATGTGAATGAAGATTTTAAAAATACATGGTTGTTTTTGTCTATCGGATTCTAATGTTCATATGGAACGTGTCTTGCTGAGAAGATACTAGTTATGACGACAAGGCATCGTGTCGATGGGCTTCTGCAGCTAAGCTGCAGCCATCCCCTCAGCATAGAGAAAATATTGTATGGTTTTGGTAGTGGGGTTTGGGTGGGGTTTTGTGTGTGTGTGTGTAGGATTGTTGTTTATTGGTTTTATATAGAAGACACTGCTGTATATATTCTTCACATGCTTACTTAGGTAGCAGAGTTTGGAGTGTTTTGCGGGTCCCTGTAGTAATCGGATGCTGCAAAGGTTCAACACAGTGGCATTGATGCATTGAGCTGCTATTGTACTTTTGTATAGTTCTGTTGTACTTCAAACTTTGATTTTATATATATTCTGGATATTTTTACTCTTTGTAGTGAAAAGTTAATCTATGTTCACTGCATTTTGCTTTTGCTACCATCATTTACATTTTTTTCCACTGATGAAAGTGCATTTTATTTGTGTTTAAACATTTTCTTTCTTTGTTAAATGACAAAATACTGCTAGATTTTCATTTTTGTCTTCTGGAATTCCTGTGTTGCTCTGACATCATCAATCCAGTAATTAATTTTCAGACTTATGCTTCTGCAGGTGAAGTAAAAGAGAATTTGTAGCTCTTTGAAATATCTCTGCTTTGAGGCATGTCAGTATTGCAACTAATAGTGGTAGTACTTAGTATTAATCTAGAAGCAAAATAATTCAATTTTTTATTTTCCAATGCTTTTGCCTCCCACTGAGTATTTAAATGATTTAAAATGTCTGTTGGGTTCAATTGTACTGTCTTAATAAGTATTTTTTATGTTTGTAAGCAACATGAGCATTTATTCTTCGTTAGTATAGCTTTCAATTTTACATACACCAAAAGGGACAGCATTTTTTTAACTGGATGTTGTAAACTGTGCCAGGATTGATTCTTGCATTCACTTAGTTTATACATGGAATATATTAGGTTAGCTGGAATTGTTAATTTTCCCTTGGGGAGAAGCAAATGCTCAAGGCACTGATTGATAAATCAATAAATCTTTAGTGAGTTTGGTAAATAAGCTGTCAAGGGTGTATGTCATTTTTCCTCTAGAGAACAAATTTTAGTCAGAATGAATGTGTTTGTTTCCTTGCATTGTTTTCTCCTTCAAAATAGTAAGACACAAAGCTGCATTTAAATAAGTCCATAAAATTGCAAGGATTTATTAAACAGCAGCAAAGATCAAGCTTTTTCTTGATATCTTAACAAAGAATTCAGTTGTTTGCATATTTGCATTTCAACCCCTAACCTCTCCTGAGGACAAATAGATGTCTGACTATTAAGCCTAAAGGCACAGAGCTGGAAATCTGTATTAATCCTCTGAATGCTGACTAGTTTTCCTCAACATTCCCAGCGTGTGTGAAGAATGTGTTTTTAGCCAGAAGGCAAACTGGCATCTAAAGCAAAGCAAGAATTTTGAAAAATAGTTGTGTTATGTATAAATTTATTTTGCCCTTAGTGTTTTATTATTGCATATTTGTTTCATTGTTTTATATTCTGCTTTCTTTAAAATAACTTACTTGAGCTTTTCACTATTGTGAGCAAAGTGTTGGTCACTGGAAATGGAACTGTGAACTTCATTATTTTCAGTTTCTTCTATTCTGGACTATGGGAAGTACAGGAAGGAATTACATAAAAGACATAGCAATTAGGAATTTTGCAAATTACAGCTTAGCCTTTAGCAGCAGCATTTATTAATGAATTGTAAGACTGCTTACATGAGTTCACTGGATATTGAAGTAGCTGTTCTATGGCACAGAGTTTTCAACCCAAGACTTCTGCAATGCAAAGCTGTTGTATTAATGAAATTTATGTCCCCTTTCTTGGTATTAAAATTTACTGTTGCTAAATTTCTCAGACAGAACTACAGACAACTCCATTTAGTTGACTTTTCAACTATGTTAATGCCTAAGGATGGAAATTTGAATTCCATTTTTTGAAATTTTTTTGTTTGTTTTACAGTAGAGATCCGGACTTAAATTTGTGCCATAGTAGTCCAGCGAGAGGTTTCTGTAGTCAGAGAGATGAAGCAGAAGGCCCACTGAAGTCTGCTAGGGGCCTGCATATTTGGCTACAACTGCTGTGTACATCGTCATCTAGTTTGGTAACCTCAGAGCTCCATCTAACATAACCTACCACTGATGACAGAGAAGGTAGTAGACTTCCAAAGGAATTATTATCCATAGCTGAGATAGTGGCCAATATAAAGAACTAGTGGAAGCATTTGTTCCCCCTCATATTGAGTCAGAATAATTTCAGTTGGAAGGGACTTGGGAGGTCAACTAGTCCAACTTCTGAATCGGAGCAGGCTTGGTTAGATTGGGGACTTGTCCGGTTCTACATATATCCAAGGATGGCGATAACATGTTTGTACTCTTGTGTTATCCTGCCGCTTCCTAACTGTGTTGGCTCAGTGGCGTTGCAAGTAAAATGAGGCAAGAAGGAAGATAATATGTTTGCCATAGTGTACCAGCTAGCCGGATGCTCCTTCCTTTTCACAACAACTTTTCTTTCTCTGAAACAGTATTTTGAAGTTGCATATAACCTCTTGGAGCCTGTCAGTATCAGGTTTTATACACCCAGTGTGATGGGTGTATATATTTTTCAGAATCAGTTCTGTGAAGTGACTGAGGTCACTTGAAGCTTATTTTAGTATTCGTATTTTATGCTGCTGACTGGCAACATTTTAAAGTAGAGTCTACCTGGGAAGAAAAAACTTGTTTTCAGACCTCTTTTGTCTAGCCAAAAGAATCTGTTGCCTGTTACTTTATTTTTTTTAATAAAAGTTTAGTAACATAGTTCTGGCAAAATGCCTCGAAATGCATGGTGTTGCACCTAGTAATGTGAAAAGCAGCTTGTCCTTTAAGAGATAGAAAGCAAATGTAGGTGTTAAATGGATAATCTCAAAATGGTATATGATGTAAAACCTTAAGCTTTATGCTGCTTTGCTTTTCCAAATAAATATTTCAAGCTATAAGGTGATTGTGTATTTTTTCCATATTTTTCAAAAGAAAGAAAAATGCTGACCACAAATGTGGTATGTTCTGTCATTCCTTTTGCTTATCAGTGAGAAGATCCATCAATAGACCATGAATGAATTGTACAACAAAGCAGTATTAGGGAGTAATTTCAAATTAAAGCGTGAAAGTCAGAATAAGCATTATAATAAATTTCTGTAAATAGAATTTATGCCATTATAAAATGTAATATAGTAATGGCTGTTACTGTAATTTCAAGTCACTGTTTATATCCAGTGTATTATCATTGATCTCTGCTGATCCATGGAATTTGTAGACTTGCTAAGAGTCTTGCATATGTGTAGGGACTTTGTCCTAACAACACGAAATTTCACTGTTGGGAGAGGGGGGAATCAGTAGTTTAATGTTGTCTCAGTTGCTTTATGTGTTCTTACAGCTTATTTGGGAGCAGTCCAGTATTGCAGATTTGGATGTCATTGGCTCAAATCTTCCAAAGCGCTTGAGAAAGCAAAACAGTATGCAGTCATGCAGTTAAGATTTGTTCATAAAGAAAATGCTACCCGATTTTTATAATGGCTTGTCTTAGTTTAAAACAAATCTTTAAAGCATGTTTTGGACAACTGTACAAATATTTTGTTTTTTCTTTCTTATTTTCAAATGTCTGGGGTTTTTTTGTAATCGCACAAGTGTTTTTAATGAAGAGGAGCAGGAGAGGTGTTACAAGAGGTTGAATATAGGAGGCAGAATTGAACTCTTAGACTACCTTAAGATGTAGCTTGAGTTTGGGAAGAGTTTGAGAACCCAAGCTGTCTTCTTAAAAATAGCATGCGTGTTGGAATGTTAGATTTATCCCACAAGACTCAGAATTCAATAAAAAATAGAAATAATTACTGAAGCAGTGTAATTAGTATGAGCACAGTAATGCATGCCAAGTAACATGAAATTGTTAAATACTGTGCTGGGATGAAAAGGGAAAGATAGACAGTAATCATCAATCTAGACGACCACTGGATGGCATCTTTGTTCCACGGAATGACTTCTGAAAGCTCACTCATCTGGACTTCAAAGTTGACTTTTATAGGAAATTGTTTGGCAAGAATGCTAGCCCTCTTTATATATAAACGTGTATGTGTTTCAGTATCAAAACCTAAGCTCTTTTTTGTGATGATATTCCTCAAAGTCAAAAAGATATATTGATAGAGTTTTTCCCATTAGACTGAAAAAATTGTAGTCCCAACTATAAGTAAAACATTTCATATCTATCTTCCATGTAACATTAAAAAAAAAAAGTACTTATAGGCAGTAGATTCCCAATGTAAGATGTAAGGAAATTACTCTGTCCAGGAGTTAAAGTGGTGTTCTTTATAAGTGCTATTGCATTGATTTTGATAATTTCATTGGAATCCTGGTTTGTGCCCAAATTAATCATCTGGTTTTATTTCCGACAATATTTGTTTATTTACATTGTGGTCATAGATCTGTACTCTAAAAAAATACTGGAGCAGCTAAAATGCTAAGAAGGAAGGTAAAAGATTGATTGTACTTCAGCTATTAAATAAAAGTAGAGATAAGTATAAACTTTTCTTAAAAATTGTGTTTTTGAAGTCAAGAGTGCTATCTTGATTTTTGTATGGATGGTTGCTTGAAGGAGATGAAAGTACCTCAGACCTGGCAATCTGATCTGGAAATACGGGGTAGAGACCATATCACTTGCTGCTAGCCAGATTGTGTGTAACTGTGATAAACGCTTGTGAAAGCAAGTCAGATCACGGGGGCTGTAGGTAGAGAAAGCATATGAGCGTCCACTCAGTTAATATTTTATCAAGATCCTTTGAGTCCTTGTGCTCAGGTCCCCTCAGTAAGCAGCAGTACCCTGGCATTGCCGGTACCCACAGGGCAGCAGTGCTGCCTTCGCACCCACAGAGGTGTGAGGGTCCACTGGGAATCAATACTGGATTTTTTTTTTTTTAACTGCACGAGCTGGTTAATGTTTTATATTTTGGTCGGTTTTAGTTTAATGTTGAAATTCTGGGCTCAAGTCTGTTTCCTAGTAGCTTCCACTGTCTTACGAGGTTTTGAGTTTGTGTTATGATAACTACATTTACATGAATTTGGTTTTGGCATGGTTTAAAAGGCCTGCTGGGTTTGGGCCTTGTGAGTCCTAGGTAGATTACCTTGGGTGCTGCTCATTCTGTTTCAAGTGTTGAGGTTTTTAAGCCCCCAAAATTTTAGTTTTTCCCCTTTTGCAGTTTTAGTTGCTGTTTTTCACTTGTAGTTAGAATCTTTTGAACTTGTCACTGAATATTTAAGTCACTGTTAGTTCTTATGTGGCCAGGTACATATATCAGCTGTGGTATTTGATGGCAGTCTCACAACTGGTTGGACAAGGCCAAAGAGTCATCTATGCGCTGAATGCATAGGAGCCCAGTTTCTTCACGGTAGCTCTTGTGACCCTCCTATAAGAATCCTATACATACCATGTGACATGTAAAAATGAAAATCCTTTAGACTCAGCATGAAAACCATCAAGGCAAGAGATCAATTTTGTGACACTATCCTCAGGAATTTCATTCTAAGAATCAAGTGCTTAATACTTGTGGAAAATAATAAAAGCTCATTTGTGTAGCATTTTTCTGACAATCATTGTAAAACTTTCCATTTTCTGCCTCAAGTGTTCAGCATGCTTCTCCAGGTTTATACAAATGAAAATCTCTTTTTAACTTCTTCCTACAAGAGAAAATAAACCCAGTATCTAACTAACCATAGCAGTCTTCCACCAAAATAGGCTGCTTTAGTGCAGGTATCAAGGAGAGTATGGGAGGACAGGGAGGACTTAGATTACGGATTTCTAAATTTCTCTCCTTTTGTTCTCAGGCCTTACTTGTAGCTTTTGGGTCTTGATGTAGGCGTTAAACTTGTTACAAGTGACGCAAAGTATTCTAGGGTGCATAGGATAACATCTATACAATATTTTTTTAAAAATCTTTTAAATTAAGCTTTTATTTGTTTGCTTTATGCAGTAGGAGGAGTCTGCACTTGGATGTACGTGGATCTTTTCCACATACGTATTCTCAAAGGTTGTGTATTGCTCCTAGAATATGCTGAAATACAGTGTTCACGTCAGTAATGACTCCTAAACAGAATGTGCTAAAAACAGAAGGTTGTTTCCACAGTTATGAGTCATTCCTCATAGAGGTAGGAGGTAAAAGATGCTTGGGAGATACTGGTGTTGAAACTCAAATTTGTTAGTCAGTACTTCCTCAAGCTGTTAGGAGGGGTAGTGCAGGGCACACAGTGGCCTGGGAAGTGCTGCTATCATCTGCTCAAATGCAGCTCATTTTTCTAAAAGTACTTGACATGTTCAGCTGGCTATTTTGTGCTGCCAGAGAAAATACCACATGTATTCAAACCACACTTGGATCTCAGACTTACCTACGAACGCATCATGGTCAAAGAATCTTTCCTGACTATTGCTGAAAATGCTTTGGTGCCTGTTTTGATAGGAGCTTGTGAAACAGTGCAGGATTCCAAATTCATGGTTTTGCTTTTAGTGTCTGTGGGGTTTTTATTTATTTTATCATTTTACTCCTAGTTTCAGCATAAAGAGAATAGCCGAATGCTCTGTCTTTAGTGGTGATCATTGCCCTTAGTTTCTTCACCATTTTGGTTTCATTGATATCACTGACTCAGATGAAGAAAAGACACCTCACGTACCTTCCATTACAGACAAATTGCCCTGCTTCTAAAGCTTTCCTAATGTGATCAGAGAAATATTTAGTTATTTCTGAATCTCGAATACGTTCTATGAAAATGGAGACCCTAGTGGTTGTGCATCAAATGAGCCCAGCCACCGGGCATGCTGCATGATGAATACTTTTGGAGAAGCATATACAAAATGGATATCACATGCAGAATTACTTTTGTGTGTTTGTTTTTTTCATTATAGAGATGATGATGACATCAATGATGTTGCGTCTATGGCTGGCGTTAATCTTAATGAAGAAAGTGCCCGAATTATGGCTACCAACTCTGACTTGGTTGGAACCCAGATACAGTCCTGTAAAGATGAACCCTTTCTTGCTGCTATACCTCTACATAAACGCATACTTGAAATGGGTGAGAAACGTGCCTTTGATAGCGTTTCCTTTGGAGTTACGCGATTCTGAGTAACAGAATATGCTTAGCACTTAAGATTGTTTAAGCGTTTTACTACATAATCTTGTATTACTAAACTTTCAAGGTTTTTGTGATAAAAGTAACTTGGTTATCTCAAGCTGAAAAAAGTAATATACTGATACTTTTATGCTTCATGCTTTCCCCATGTTTTTTGTATCCAAGGATCTCAAAGCTCTTTGCAAACATGAATTATTTCTCACAATCCTCCTTCATGTTTTACACATGAGAAGTTTGAAACAGAGAGGTAAAGTAAGTAGTACAGGTCACAGAGGACACCTGTGAATAACATTTAACAGAATGTTGAAGTTATCTGTCAAGATTTTCTTTCCCCGTACAAACCAGTTATTCAGTTCTTAATGCTTGCATCTATTTAAGTTCATAGTGATTTTCTTACAGCTTTTTTTCCAAAAGGTGTATGTATTTATCCTGGCAAAAAAGGTGTGTATATTTATTCTGCTGCTTGAAAATAGAAGAAAAAACTTCAGTAGAAAAAATAATGATTCAAAATTAGTTATGTTTTAAAGTTAGTAAGTATGCTCAGAATGTATACTTCTTAATATACTATATATGTTCTAGTACCTAAATGTGTCTTTTTCAAAATAATTTTGGTAATTTTTTCAGAGCCATCAGTGTCTTAAGACACTAAGCTTAAATTGTTTAGGGGCATAAATGATACATATCTTTTAGAACTATGCTTATGTCACTGGTTAAATTTGTAAAGATTTTAGGCATCTAATTCTCGTAATTGTAAAGATAAGACCAAAATCTTTTTACAAAACAGTACAGTTAGGTTTTTAAGTCATGTGGCTACTTCTGAGATGTTACTTGTGTTTATGTTCATTGAATTAATGGAAGTGTTTTTATATTGCAGTTGCAGGCAAAGTTCTTCACTGACTTACTGTCAAGCTTCACTCTTGTATTTTAGTTAGTGTCCTTTTAAATTCTCATGCAGAGAAACAAAATATTTTGCATGCTGTAGTTACAATATTGCGATGATGTGATTGTGGCATTATGTGATGCAGTCTGGGAAAGCGTGTGTGCAACATTTTGCGAGATGGCTTACCACCACCTGAGATGGGAAGCCAGAAAGGTTTTAATGAAATTTGAGAAACTGTTGTGAGGGATGCTTGCATAATAGTTTATACAGGTGTAGGAAAACAAAAAGGAAACAGACATAAAACTGTTAAAAAGAATGGGAAATCAGTAACAAATCTGCCATGTAAGCCTTAATGAACTGTCTGGGTGTAACAATTGCTGCACAACATGAAGCTATAATTACAAGTGCAGGACTTACAGGAATCTGTACATACTTTTAAGAGCCACAGAACCCATCGCACTATTCATCGCTGCCTTTTGGGGTTTGCTCCTCTCAGGAACAAATCCCTATGGCTGTTTTTGCAGCTTTATTGGCTTTGATAATTGAAGTGAAACTTTCAAAGCTTTTAAAAGCAGCTGCAGGGATTTACTTCTCAAAAGCAGTGAATCCAGAAGAGCGGCCACTCCTAGTGATCTCCTGCAGCCACTTTTAGAGCTTTATTTTGGCTTTACATGAAGCCTTTTATAGTTTTGAAACTGGCTGTGGGGTTCACTAGTGGCTACTATCTGGGATCTATGGCTCTTGAGGAGAGAATTCCTTCAGCTGATTTTTGAAGTTTTAGAAGCTTGGTTTTCACTGTGTGTGGCCAGATTTGTTGTTTGCGTAGGACCACACACAAATTTTTTTTCCTTTTTGAAACTGGCTGTGGGGTTCACTAGTGGGTGACCTTCTCAAGCACATTAGGAAAAAGCAAGTGTGTTATGTTGAGTCCTCATTCTTCTGTTTTCGTTATGCCTGTTGACAAATGAGATAAAATAGATTGCTGCTTCCTACTTTTACCTGAATATGACTTAACCAGACATTATTTTCTACCTTTAAATCTATTCATATTTAATGATCACTTTAGTTTTAGGGCACATTTTTAATGTTTTAACAAAAGAGAAATTTGTGGTATGTACAGTGTTAGGAAACTGTTCTTCTCTCCTTTCTCAGAAGCTAGATCTTTCAAGTTTTCTGTAATATTAATCGCCTTCTCTCTTTCCTGAGCAAGAGCTCTGTCGAGCAGCTCAGTAGTGTTCCCCAAAGGCTGTTTCAGAGATTGTGCTTCCATTCACCAGAGTCAGAATATAAACTGCTAAAGTGAGAGCAGATGCTATTCAGTCTTTGGCAGTAACCACAAGCCAAATGCCTCAAAGTTATAGTGAAAGAGGTTTCTTAATATATTGTACTTTCTTATCTCTACTGTAACTTGGCAGTGTTATCATCCAAAGTTTATTTTCAATCTAAATGAGTAATGTTATGATTGATCCTTTGAAATGGAAGAAGTAACTGAAAGATAATTCATGCAAAGACAGTCATCCACTTCCCATGTGTCCTTACCCAATTTCGTATCTAGTCGTCTTTGGCTGGTAATCATTGCCATTAGTTCATGAAGGAAGACAGGGTTGTGACTGTTTCAAATTCTTCTTTGATGCAAAATCAAGAGTGGGTATTTCTTAGCAGATAACGTATTTCTTTTGCTATTTCATTCAGGATCATAAAAGTTCAAACCCTGATCTTTCTACGTGACAGCACAGTGAAACATACACAAAGAGTTGTAAGGCTTTTGTTTCTCTTTTTGGGAAGTTGAGACGCAGAGGTTGGTGTTCTTCATGCATGTGCATGCTGATGTGCATACAAACTCTTCAAACTTTCTAGGCCTTTAACTTTAGTAAAATGGGTAGTATTTTTTTAAAGGGGAAGATAAGCTGATTAGACCGTCACAAATAAATAATGCTGAAAAGTCCTAGCTTTTTCCTGGGTTTTTATGGGAGAGAAACAAGAAAAATAATCTTAATAATTTGTAATTGTTTTACTTTTATTCATTCATAGGCTATTTCTTGCTGGGTAAGAATGCTGTATTAGTTAGGTTTTAGAAGCTAGTTTTTGATACTCTGTGTTTCCACTGTTTACCAAGAGGGACAAAACTTGAATGAATAAAACAATATGACTTAGCTGTCACCCTGACAGTTTTCTCTGGTTTGTAACCATCTTGTGAAACTAGAAACTCCTTGACTCAGGAATTACTTTATTACAGCATTGTTTCTGAGAGCAGAAAAGAATTAGGCTGCACTGTATTTTATATTTAATATTAGTGAAAGGTAGCAGGACGTAAAGAAGATGACCATTTTCATATTGCCTGGTAACTAAATCCATGGACAAAGGGAACAGATATATTGTGTACTTTCCTCAGAAGTATTTTGACTGAGAATTGGTGGTCTGGTGGTTCCAAAAAATTTTGCTTTGTATTTTGTGATCAACAGAGCATGATATCCTCAGAAGCTTAGAATCTGCAGCAGCTCATTAATTCCCACAGCTTTTGTTTTAGTTCTAAAAGATTTCTTCTACAACCAGATGATGCCATTTTACTTTTACTTGGCTACCCATAAAACGTCACAACTTGTGGAGAATCTTAACCAAAAATTAACTGTCTTAACACAATAATAATGAATCATAAGTCTGGCATACTGTATTCTTTGACTTAGATTGTTTCTCTCTTTCTCTTCACTTCCAGTGTTCTTCACCCAATTCTCTTCAGTTTTTACTGTTACAGAGCAGTGGTTGAATAGAATAATTACAAATGTGACATTCTTAAGAACTGTGGGACTGGTTTGGCCGTATTGAATACATTTTAACTGTCCATCTTATATTTTCAAATTATTTTTACTTAAATATGTATGATGATGCATGTTAAAACATAAGGAAATAGCTTATCTGTGTTTTCTGTATTCTGGAGTGTATTGAATCTACTACCTGGCATCACAATGGCAGCCCAGTTGTATGCATATATATTTTAACTAAATACTTGGAATACTCTAGAGGGCGTTTTTTATTGCTAAACCATCTAAAAACTGAATGGGATATCCTTCATGGAACCAGGCCAATAGATTTCCGACCCTCTATTTAGAGCGTTTGTTACTAGTTTAATAAGAGAGTCATTCTGTCATCCGCATTTCATCTGTTTGTCAACAGTTGTATTCATGTTTGAATGAGATGAAACTGTACTATTGATGATTGCTCTTTCATATCCAGAGCAGTTCTAACATAAAAGTATATTTATTTCTCTGGTTGGTTTTTATAGCTGCTTAGATTACAGTTGTTTTGGGTTCTAAAATTCCGAACTATCAGATTGCCTGTGAACATAATTTTTTTGTTGGTGTGACTTAGTCATTTTCATTGTTGACTTTTAACTTTTTATCCATCAGTTGATTTGTCTTCAAACAGAGATACTCCTTTTAATATCAGTTTTTCCACCAGCATCTTTCTATCAGGATGACCTCTTTAAATACCTGTGGACAATAACTCTTGATTGTGTTTGCAGATAGTTCTAACATGTACTTGTTCTTAAGCGTAGCATTTTGAAGTCATGCATTGTCCTGATGACATGCTTAGTCCACTTGAACTGTACCTAGAGTGGTGTTTTCTATGATTCTGGTTGCTTTTTCTCAGGGGAAAAAAAGTCATCTTGGGTATTGTGTAAGCCAAATTGCAAGTTATTGTGCATGCCCAATATGTTGACTTTCTCTAGTTCCTATAAACTTCAGTAGGTCACCTGCAGAGATGTGGCAGGTGTAGGGATGTATCTACATCTGTAACTTAGTGCAGAGTTAGGGGGTTTTTTCATTAGTATAAACCAAGCAATTTGCTAGAAATTTTATTTAGATTAGAAGGTGCGCACTGCTCCTAGTCTTCTTATCAATGTCCATACTTGTGATAATTTAGTTTGAGATTAGAGTTTATTGTACATGTTCAGTAGAATATCTGGTTTTATATTCCAACTTAATCGATTGCTAATGTTACAATATTGTAAGACAATTATATGTTATTTACATTTATTATTTCCTTTTCAAAAAAGGTGGGTATATGCTTCCATCTTAGTATCAGCAGCAGTGTTGCCAAATAAACATAACCAGTAGGTATTTCAGCAGAATGTTAAACCATATTGTTGTTCTTTCTTCATTAGGTCCATGATTAGACTTCCTGTTTTACAAGATGTCCCAACATGTGTTGGAATGGTAACTTCAGTACCACCTGAGAGCTTGGAGTTTGCCTTTCTGTGAAAGGTAGGGCAGCTTCTGTTCAATATTTTTTGTGTATTTCTAAGGTTTTCTTTTTATTAATTTTACTGGTTCTGCCACACTACAGAATCTGAGTCGTGCTTTCAGCAGTATCACCTCGAAGTGCCAGAACTGGTGTTATTTCATCAAGCAGCAATTTCTCAAAATAAATGTAGATATGTTTAAACTAAGATTATGTATGAAGAAAATGAAGCCATTTATTCAGGCATCATTTTCAAAGGTTTTACTCCAATTGAACTTGAGAGCATGACCATACTATTTGGTCCCAGAAATATTTGGAGGATTCGAGTTTTTGTTTTCACCATAATACCTTGCTTCTATTTTACGAATGTAGTGGAAGAACCTTCTTTAAAAGGTTTTGCTATTTCTTGAAGGCAGTTCTGGCCTTCAGGGCCTACCAAAATATGTTGCCCAGCCTCAGAATAAGTTTTTATCTGGAAATTGAATGGCTTAAATTTCTTGGTCTCTGCAAAGGAGAGTAAAATTAAGATCATCATTCTGTGGAGATGCATTCTCTACCAGATTAATTTATAAAGTCCATCTCATAAAGAGATTTCTGGTAATAAATATTGGATGTAAAATAAGAACAATAAAAAGAAAACCTTAGAGAACCATTCAATATTGCAATAAAGCTGACTTACATTATCCCTGTAGGCAAGCTCCATGCTCTAGAGGTGGTACTAATGTCCCCAACTCTCAACACATGTTGGAACATCTCTGTGGAGGAGGAACTCATTGATCAGTGAGCAGCATCTTCAAGGATCATTTAAGGGGGAAAAAAGTAAAAGGTAATATTTTCTAAAATATGTTGAAATGATTGTTCATTACATTTATTTGGCAATCCTGCTGCTCATACTAAGGTTGTAATGTTTTCATTTCTTAAAACTACTGAAAAAACTCATAAACTTCAGTGTTTCCTTCTCCCATGAGTTTGAATTGCATTTGTTAGCCTCCTTCATGTTGCTGAGTCTACTGCATACAAAGTCCAGATTCTATTATAAATCATTAGCAATTTGACACTTTTTTTCCATGCTTGTAATATGCAGCATGTTAGTCTGTGGTTTAACCAGTTTTGCAATGTCTAGTGTTAAATACAGTGTCACATCCAAATGTTGCAAAGTGTTGAACTGATATTCTACTGGTAATAAAAAGGTTTGGTTTAAATTCCAGATGAGGTACCATCATCTGTTCTTGCACAATAATGTAGAAGTGTGACTTTAATATCAACTATCATAAACTACAGGTATTTTGACAAAATCAGATGAACATGTCTCATCTGGATAAACTTTGTAGTGGTGGATGATCTAGTCATGCATGGATTTGTTCTGAATGAATGTGGTACAATGTCCTGTTCCTCTAATCCTGGACGTACACAGATGAAGGTGCTGACATTTTGAAATTCAGGTTATGCTCTTTGATCTACCCTCTGGTATCCTTTGTGAGTTCTGTATTCTTTGTGTGTATCATTTCTAGCTGACATGCCCATCCCACATCCTTAAGATGAGACCTCATGTTGAGCTAGCCTCCCTGGCATCAGGCTTGTAGTGGACAACTGAGATACCTGTTCAGGCGTGTCGCCAGCAAGACTTTCATAGTGTCAGAGATGGTTTCTCCAGAAAAAAGAATTGCCAAAATGTCTGCATTGTTTACAGAAGTTGCTTTAAAAGAACAGAAGCATGCAGGCAAATTCTCATACTTGGTATTCCTTATAATCCTTGTGTGGATGCGATTGAGAGTGTGTTCTGTTATTGTAAGAACTATGTTACAGGATGCTGGCAACTGTGGCTCCACATGTGTTTGTCATCTCTGACATTCTTACAACAGTTCTTCTCTGTCTCACGTGACATACTGTCATGATCATATACTTCTTGTATTTAAGCCTAAGGTCCTGTAATGGTTTAGTGTCTTTTGATCTTGGGCTTAGCCCAAGCAGCATGTTCTTCTAGCCTGCATGAAAACAGATAGGGGATAAATCCCCAACTAACAACTTCTCTATTCTATTCTTAAGGACTCTTACTGGTGTCATTGCCGTATTAGTTCTTTCTCGTCTTTCTCATCGAACAATCTCTTTTGATTTGACTCTGTAATGAGTAACCAAATACAAAAGTGCATTGAGGCATGTACTATTATTCATAAAAATAGTGAACATATTTTCCAGTTCTTTACAGTCACTCGGTGTTTATTCTTGAATGTTCCTGAATGACTTTGGACATGCTTACTATGTTGTATTGTATTTATGTATCGAGAAAACCGAGATTAAAACCAAAAAAAGTAACTCTAACCTGTATATTCTCATTTGACTTGCTGAGACCTGCACTTATTTCAGTTCTCATCCCCTCCTCTGTCTTTTACATTTTCCTTACACTGTTCAGTCGCTGCAGCAGAGGTTACTAGTATTATAGGGGTAGGATCCGGATGTATTTCTCCAAAATTCTTTGACCTTCAGTGCCTCCCTTTTAATAACTTCAGCATCCTCCTTTCTTTTAGGATGTACACATGAAATTGCACAAAAGTAATCTTAAAGAGGAATTATTAAAAGAGGCGGAATTAAACAAAATTAAGGATAACTTGCTTCATTAGCACATTGCAATTTTTATTTCTTCTAAAAGAAATTAGGTAATACACAGCTTAGTTACAGAAAAAAAAACAGGGAAAAGATTAGTAGCTTCTGTTCCTTCAGAATTTACATTCATTGTCCTCTCTGATCAAGCTGTAAGGCTTTCTTGTCATCTGAATACCAGGTATTTTCTTCTCCTAGATGCACTGCTTATATGTTCATGCTTCCATGATTTGTGGCAACTCCTTCCGTTTTCCAAGCCTTCGCATACCTGCGCATAATGTTGTTTGGTGACTAGCTTGGTTCTGTTAGAGGCAAACCACTAAGGATAATAAAAAGACTCTTTAGGGATGATTAAACAGCTGAAAGGTAGCTATTAATTATCTAGCTTAGAGACAGAATTTTGGAAACGGGATTGTCTGGTTATATATATTTTAGGTCAGACCTCCTCTCAAATTAGTTTTCTTTTTGCCAAAAAGAATGAATTATGTGTGGGTTCCCAGACTTACCTACCTGGTTGAGAATTCTTAGAGAAGTGAAGATGAGAATTCTTAGAGAAATGAAGGCTTTTTTTTGTCATTCTTACATGACTTTCATCAAAAACCCACCAATCTTATAAGTAGGGTTAAGTAGCATTCTTGAGAAATTATTTTTCTATTTGATGAATTTTTTTTGTCCTGCCCCAAATCCCACTGACCTGCATAAGAGTTTTGAATTGGCACAAAACCTAGGATCAGACATTTTGGCCTGTGTTACAGATAGATTTTGCATGGATACAACTATTTCTCTGGCTCTGTTGTATTAAAATAATTACACCAATATGACCCCCTAGAATGGAGCTATCTTTCTGGTTATCCCTTTACATGAATTAGGGATGTCAAGTGAAATTAGAAGGTAACAGTTCAAAACAAGGAAAAAGGGTCGGTTTTGGTTTTTTTGTTTTTTTGTTTGTGGTTTTTTTTTTTTTTAGGTGAGTAGTTAAGTTGTGGAACTATTTGGTTTAGGATGTTGCACGTTCTAAAAATTACTTGAAAAATTAACAGGAAAAAAAATCCACCCTGACCTAACAGAGAAAAAGATAAGATCCTCTAACTTAAGATGGTCCTAGGCTGTGTATTGTCACATAGTTATTGCTGCACACTTTTTTTTTTTTAAATATTCTTCTAGCAGCATCTCCCGTTACTGCTGTTAGAGAAAGGATGCTGGACTATATTACCCAGTATAGCTTTCCTTAAGTTTTTATACAATTACATAAATACATAACTACTGCAGTACCTGAAACAAGATTTATGAGTGGTTTTGTACCAGTGCATTCACACTACAGAGCCTACGAGTCTTACTTGAATCTTATTTTGCTCAAATAATTTGGTTGGCATTTACTTCGGAGGGAGCAGGAGGAGAAGAGTATTAAAACTTGTGTTAACATTTATTCCAAATTTTTATTGCTTTAGGTTATATTACAGTTGTATGGCTGGTTGTCGTCTTTTTTTTTTTTTTCCTGCTGTGTCTTGCACAGAAAGTGGCTACCTATTTTGAGGATTTTAATCTGTAAGTTTGGGATTTATTAATTTGTTTTTTAGATGTAACTGATGTTTCACCAGCTTCTCAATTTTACAAAATGCTTCCTGCAGAATCATCTCAAGGTAGGTAGTTCTGAAGAATTATAGAATAAATGCTATACCCAGCAAGTCTTGAGGTCTCAAGAAGACTGTCCACTTTTATCCAGAAGCTGGCTCATGAGATAATTTCTATCCTATGAGAAGAGGAATGTTCTTTTACAAACAAGTTTACTGAAGTAATTAATGTAGGGTCTTCCATTATTTTGTAAATAACAATTACATGGTGATAAAAAGTCATTGTCTTTAACAAAGTCAGTTTATTACATATGAAGATGAACTGGAAGTATAGCATTGAACAGTACCAGATACTGGTTTACAAAATTTTTCCCATTCCAGTTCAGGGCTGGTTTGGAGCTGTGGAATATATCTTGGCCATCTGCCCCTCACAGAGGGGTGCTGGTTTGTACCTGCTAGAGGGAATCGTTTACCAAATCTCAAAGCAGTTGGCACTGATTCTCTCTAGTTTGGCAGGAAACGCTCCCGAGCTTGTGGCTTCCCAAAATGCACCCCAGGTTACAGGTTCCTCAGAGGCGCCTGCTCAGACAACTTCATCTGGATTGGCTGTTTTTGTGAAGGTAGCAACGGAAGTTTTTTGGTTTCTCCTTTTTTCATCCTGTCTTCCAGCACCAGACAGGCTTAACAGTACAGGAATTCAACATTTATTAAATTATTTATGCATTTAGTTAGTAAGACTTGCAGTGAAGCTTTTATCTAAAGGACTGAAACCAAAAAATTACAGCTAAAATTATCACACTGTTTCTTTTGCCTGGGATCACTAGGTTATCTTATACCCCTAGGAATCTCTAATCCTAGTCATCAGAGCTAGTGATTTGTTGTTTGCACTGTCACTCTGTTTAACAAGCTTTTCCTTCAGTTTTTAATACTTAAAGTCTGTCTGGGGCTCTGGTAGCCCTCCCAACATGACCCCAGGGTATTCTGTACCCAAACAACCTCCTCATTTTTTTTCCCTTTGTTGTGTTCCATCCCTCATTCTCTAGTTCAGTATTTAAAATTGGGTTTTTCCTTTGATAGCAATATGAATGCGGTATTGATGGATTACTTTATAAGCTGAGGGCACTGCTATATGGGAGATGTACCCTGTTCTTAAGTCCCACCTGATTAGGTTGGGACAGGTAAGTTCAATAATTGCCATTTATGGCTCCTCAGGATGCCAAGGGCACTTAGTGTTATTAGAGTTGTTTCCCCTTTGTGTTTAGTCAGCCTGATAGTTAAATGCTGTTGCTCAGTTTAGAATTACTAATATAATAGTATTTGAAAAAGCACCTGTTGCTTTCTGTTCCTTTCATGACCTGCTTTCTGTAGAGACCACACGTGGTATATCTTAGGACGTACAAATAATGCTTGTTTAGTTTTAGAAGGTGAACTGCTCTCCCCTCTCCCCCCAATTTTTTCAACTGTTAGTCTCCAGAAGTTCCTGTGTAGCGCAAGTCTTGAACAGTGACTACTTAATTGATCATGTTGTATTTAGTTACATATAATTTTACAGAGATTAAGGTGTTTTAAACATTTCACTGCTGACACCTACAGCAGAACTATAAAATCATCGGTTTCCCTTATGCTATTCAAATGGAGGAATGGAATTTATTAAAGAATTGCATAGTTTGGAAGACTGCAGAAATTCAAGTGGTAGTTTTTCCAATACCTTGCGTTTCCTGATGGGAAAGACTGCAGAGGGACTGAGGCATGTAAAGCTGTGGTGGTTCTGTTGGAATAAAAGAGGAAGGGGGCTTGAGCCTAAAATAGTAAATGCAATCCAAGGCATAGCCTAGTACTTGCTGTGCAGTGGGGATGAGGTAGGCAGATACGACCAGGTGCATCTTTGTTGCATTATTCTAGATCTGATGCTGTTGAATGAAGTTAAATAAAAGTTTAAACAAATAATTTTCCAGATTCAGGGGGGATGGACTTCAGGTGATTTGTTTCCATCTTGTAGTATGCAAGCCAGCTGTATCAGCAGAAGAGGCCTTGGACCTAAGAAGTCTGGTTCCAGTTACATCTTGGGTCAATATTTCATGCACAGAATTTAAAGTTCAAAAAAGTGCTCCTGGTTTTAAGATGATAGCAGAGAATGCTTTCTGCAGGTCTGGCTGACCTGTGATTAGGGCAAATAGAGACTAACTATGTGCTCTCCCAATGTTTCTGTTGAAGGACAAGACAAACTCAAGCCCTAAATACATGCTATTTAACTGTTTAAAACCAATTCTTCAAGGTTTTTCTGTTCTAAGTGTAAACATAAAGAGATTTTATACAGGCACTCAATAATTTATGACATCAATAATCAGAGTCAGACCTAATGTTTTACAAATAATTTTTTTTATCTTTGATCTCAATCCTGCCAGTCCTCTTAAAGTATAAATTATTAAAGTAACTTTTTGATTCTTTGAAAGTCTATCTGCGAAGATGGTATTTTTCTTATGCTTCTCAAATAGGGCAGTGTTCTTGTTACGATTTATTTCAGTTTGTTTGATCAATAAAATATAATTAAACTTTTAAAGTGCAGCAAAGCCAGTACCTTTCAGATAGCTAAGCAGATGATAGCACTCGTCAGAATTTTCACTTCTTGGGACCTGAAAGTTTTCAATGACAAGGTCTAGGTGCTTTTATGTTTGTAAAAAAACAATCCTGTGCTAGTGACACATAAGCCGATATCAGAATAATATTGCTGAGCATTTTTTCCCGCAAGGTTGTTGGAACTTATATACAAGTTCTAACTTTATAGAAACTTTATTGCAATATCTCAAACTCTTAACTAGAATATAGTTTATTTGTAACAAAAATATTCTAACGCTTGTACTTCCTTTGCATGCTGTCTCGTATACTATAGATCTTTATTAAATGCTGATTGAACCATGGTTTGCTGTTAAAGCTTCCAGACACGTAATTAAGAATTAATATTTAGGCAGGCTTTATTGTGTTTTTCTGTAAGTGCTTGGCAGATTAGAAATTTGCTTACTTTGGGGGTATTAATTTGTGATCCCTCATATTTTTCTGATCGGATAGCGTGGCTCAGCTGACTGCTTTAGTAGCATTTGATGCCTTTGAGGATGTGTTGAAACTGAGTCCTGCCACAAAGAATTGAAGTGTTCGTGCAATCAGTCACCAATTCTTGATGGTTTTGTACAGTTCTGGTGTAGTAGAGATCTGTCAAGAACTCTTGAATGAAGAACATGACCTTAGTTATGTCTTTAAAAAAATAAAAACTCCAATTCAAGTGGAGAGATGGGTTAAAATTATAGCTTGGAGCGTTGCTTTGCTCCAGCTCCATTTTTGTTGTTATCCTTGATGATGTTTTTATCATAGCTTTAGGAAAAGTTCAGAATTACGTTGCTAAAGTAATTTTAAAGATTTGAAGCATATACTTGTTATCAAAAATGTCTAAATTTACAGATGAATTATTTAAAAGCAAGCAACTTTTTTCAAATTACACATTTCTTGATGTTTTTTTTTTTCTTAAGTGTGTGGCTCCTTACTGCTTTAAATGCAGAATTTTGGTCATGAAACTACAAGCAAAGATGGCCATGTTATCGACCTTAAAGCACATGAAGATCTCCTAAAAGTCAGAAACAAGTTCAACTTTTTTTAACAGAAGGCAAATAATAGCAGTCTGTTGATAGAAAGAAGTTGATTTTTTTCATTTAGTCTTAATTTTCTCTGGGTTTTCTGTTTCTGTATGTATGTAAGTGTATATGTTATGACTCATTATTGCAATGATCAGATGGCGCAATTAAGATCAGAATCCAGAATGTAAGACCTAAATGAAAAAAAGAAGCCATTGTCCAGTGACTTGGTTAGAAAGAATAATAATATACTGAAGATATTTGTATATTGTGATACAATTATCTATAGTATTATATATGTGTATATACACATTTCTTAAAACTATGTATTATATTTCTTTTCCCACATCACCATCAGTCTAGGGAATCTTGCAAAGGGAAGAGAAGCCTTTCTGTATTGAAACTGGGAAAAGTAATTATGCAGACTAGAAGAACATCTCAGGAATTTCCTATTTAGAGATCAGCATTATTTTCCTTTGATGGCAGACAAAATTCCAGTATGCTTTTTATAAATGAGAGTGGATGAAACTCAGGAGGAAATGTAGCAGTGAAGAAAAAAAATAATAAGACTTTAATGGAGAAATATGTGAAAAGTAACAGTTTCCAGTCCTTTGCATAGATTGAGTTTCTACTTGGCATTTTCTCTGAGTAACAGAACGGAAAAATAAATGATCTCTAAACAATGGTATCAGGACTTAGGTCAGTGGATCAATGAAGTGGTATACATGACTGTTTATGAAACTAGGCCAGCCTTTTCAAGTGTAGATGAGATTGTTGTTTCAGGAGCACGTTGGTAATTTTGCCATCCTTGCCCCAAGTACAATCGCAAGTATTTAAGTAGTGCATCAAGTCTCCATGTAGTATACAGCTTTGGAATGCACCCTGCTTCTGACTTCCTATGCTAGCAGGATTTTGACTAGTGTAATTTAGAGCAGGGAAGACGTGATGATGCTTCCACACATGATGAATGTTGTGCATGACAAGTTGACTTTTAAAAAATGTATCTTTTTGTCTTTTTGTAGTCTGGTTTCTGGATGCTAATTCATTTTTGAGGAAATTTGTTTTCCTTAGCCTGTTTTCCAAAGAAAACTAGCCTTAAGTGATTGAACACTCTATTTTCCTTCCTTCTCTCTCCCTTCAGGTGACTTCTGAATCCATTGATAAATCAGCAGCTAGAAAGTCCCTCCGTGTGTCCCAGTTGAGGGAGAAATCAACTGGTTTTTTTCTTTTCTTTGCTCTTCTGTCTGGTGTTGGCTGGCAGGCAGCACTCTTGCACAGACTCGCCAGGCTATCCTCGGGGTGAGCTGACTGTGCCCAGCTAGCAAGCTGGACAAATGTGGACTGGGAGACATGCTAGGGGGTGATCCTAGATGTATGAGGGAACTAAGGGTATTGTGCAATAGTAGGGAATATGGGAGGAAGTTGGAGCTATGCAGGAGGACAGGGATCATAGAATTGCTCATCATAGAATTGGAAAAGATTTTGAGTGGTCATCTAGTGCAACCTCTTGCTCAAAGCTGGGTGAACATTAAGTTCAGACAGAGTTGCTTAGGGCATTGTCTGTCTGAGTCTTAAAAACCTGGAAGGTGGTAGAGTCTACAACTTTTTTGTGCAGTGTTCCAGGACTTAATATCTTCATAAAGAAGAATTCTTCCCTATATCTAGTCAGAACCTCTGCTGTTTCAGTTTATGAATTTATTTCTCATTCTTCTTCCAGGCATCCTCAGTAAAGAGTCTGGCTCCATCTTCTCAATAACCTCTCCCCTAAGCCTTCTCTTCTCCAGGATAAAGAACCCTCAGGTTCTCCTCATATAGGTCATACACTCCAACCCTGCAACCAGCTTGGTGCTTTTTCCATGGTCTCAAGTTTTTCCAAGTCTTTCTTGTACTTGGTGACCCAAAACTCATTACAATATTCTAGATGTGGGCTGCGTGCTGAATGAATAGGAATAATCGCTTCCTTCGATCTGTTGGTTACTGTTGGTTTGCTATTTGCTGGTTTTCAACCTGCTCTGCTGTTAGTCTTCATTGTTGCCAGGATGCACTGCTGAATCCTGGTTAGCCTGCTGCCCACTAGACTCTCATGTGCTTTCCATCAGTGCTGCTATCCTGGTAGGCAGTACGCAGCCATTGTTAGACAGTCCTTCCCAGGTGCCCTTCCCTTTCGGTTGTGTCTCCTCCATGTATTAGAAAGATATTAAAAAGGGTAAGTCCCAGGACAGACTCCGGAGGGACTCTGTTTATAACTGGCCTCCAGGTAGTTTTCTGGGCTTGAGAATATTGTGTTGAGGGGTTTCAGGAGCGGAAAGTTAGTGGGATATTGCAGAGGCTGATGAAGAGGATGTAGGACAAGAATCTTGAGGAACCAGGCATCTCAGGGAACGGTCGTTTGATTATGGATGAATTTCTGAAGAGTTTAATAGGCAGACCCAGCCATATTTTGAATTTACATAAGTTGAATTTACTTAGGACAAAAGTCTTTAAAATTAAGAAAACCTTTATTGTGAAAAAAACCCAAGATGGTGATAGCTCGTTATTATGAAAGGATTGTGTGTGTGTTCAGGGCAGTTGGGTAGCTGTAGTTACACTGCTGAAATGGAAAGAATTATTATTTTAACAATTATTCATTCATACCCTTACCTGGAATACACGGCAGAATTTTCCATCTCAAACCTCTTCTCTGGAAACTAGTTAATTAAATTTCCCTTCTTGCTTGCATTTTATCTTTCAGACTAGGGTTTTTTGATTGATAGCTTTGCTTACACGTGTTTGGATAATAAAAGTGTGCGTGCTCAAATAGGTCTTGATATTGCAAGTCTGACTTGCACAAATAGCTCCTACCAATATGAATAGTCCTGCTGACTTCAAGGACTTAATTTGCATGAGTAACAGTTGCAGTATTGGGATCTTAAAGCATATGTCTGCTTTCCATTATACGTTCAGCTTTCAGCAACTTCAGCGGAGTTCCAGCTCTATTACCGAGGACAAATTGGGCGCCAAGAAAGATTTAATTTTTTTTTTGTGATAAAGCAAAAATCAGTTAAAAAGCATATATATATATATATTGCTAAAATCCTTAAGGTAACGTGTATGATATGGAGCCGGTGATGGCTTAAGTTAGTTTAAGAGATAACAACTTCAAAGAATCATTAAAAAAATTAATATCAGAAATACATGACACAGAGGATTCAGCTCTGGGAAGTGTGGGAATGATGTACTGTAGTGATGCAATAAAATATACATTTAAATAGACATTGCAGATCAAAAAAAAAAAAAAAAGAGGAAGGGACGGTGCCAGGGAGCACTAACTGCAGGAACCCTGCTCCTTTCCCTGCGCTACCCCAGCTCTAACCGCCGTGCCCACGGGCGGGCCCCGGGGCGGGCCCGGCCGGGGGCTGCTCCACCGCCGTGCTCTGCCTCTGGCGCGGCGCGCGGGGCCGCCGCAGTGCCCCCTGCCGGCGGTGGCGGGGGCGGCCCGTCCGCGCCGTGATTGACCGGCCCCCGCCCGGCCCTGACAGAAGCCCAGGGTGATGCTGAACGCTGCCAGTTCGTCTCAGATCACATCATTAAAATAACAGAAGTACACATCCCTGTGAGACCACTGCTCACTTGTTCGTCTTCATTTTTTAGACGTGCGATGGTTTCTTGCTCTTGAATTTGGCCAGGAAGAGATAGGAATGCCTCACAAAGCACACACTCATTCTTAAGCCTCTCAGGTTTGTATTTGCCCAGGGACCCCTCCCGCAAACGAAGATTACTTTTGTAATTAGCCGTTCAGGAAACTGTCCAAGATACTCTCAGACACCTTTCCTGTAGTAGTCTTTTGTGTAACTATTAACCTATTGCAAACAGACTTATTTGCAAATGTTTTTAAAAGACTTGTGTTCCTTCAGCGGGAAACTGATTCAGTGTAACCAGAGTATTTATTCTTTTGTGGTGAATCAAATCCAATAATCCATACAAAATGCAACTACTTATTTTTTATATATATAAAATATATACGTGTGTGTGCACACAGTTTTCTCTCCAGAAGACCGGCCCACTGGGACTGCTCCTATGCCTTTGTAGGATGATAGCTTAGATTGGTAGGTGTATTCGTATATCTACAAGTCCATATCCAATACCTAGTAATTATTTTGATGAATTTAGGAATTCTTAAGTGTTACCCATATTCTTGTTTCTGTATCTCGGGTGGTTTTTTAATATATCAATCTATTAGACTGTAGAGTGTTTGCTTTTTGTATAAACTTAGCACAAAGTGTCAAATGTCCAAATAACTATGAATATGTCTTTTAATGGTGTTTGGGGGACAACTGGTGTTTTTAAATAACTGTTGTTAATATGACTTTATTTCCTCATGTTCAATTAATAGAGTGGGGTTTTTTCTAAATAATTCTCATTATCTGTAGTATGCCAACAGCATAGGCTAAAGTATGCAACAGTATGCTTTGGGCTGCAGCCTCGTCTCACTGACACTGAAATGAATCTGCACTGTTGCTTCTGAAGATAAAGCAATTACTTTTTCTTGTGTAGAACAACTGAGAACTCAAATTGTCTCATACTTTGTTATGCTTTGTTTTAATATACTAGGATAAACTTCAGTAAAGTTCTTAAATGCTTTCTAAGTGGTAAAAAAAAGCTCTGATTTTTCTTTCAAATGTTAAAGTGTAGTCACTCCTCTTTATAGCAGGTCATGAGCGTATCACCAAAGCTACATAAATACACTGTCATGGATTTTTCTGTTCAGGAAAATGAAGTTATGACTTTATGTTCTTTAGAGGTTTGGGGTTTTTTCGGGGGAGTAAGCTAATTCTGTTTTGTTTTGTGTTTTGCTTTAGCTAAAAAACTAGGAATTACTGATGTGCCAGCTGAGGTGGTTACTTTTATTTCCCATGCAACACAAAACAGATTAAGAACAGTGATAGAAAAAGTAACAGTCATAACCCAGCACCGAATGGAATCGTACAAAGTAAGTGTACAAAGGAAGGTCTTGTGTGTTCTAGAACGATGCAATGTGGCGACGATTTTTCTTGGCACACGGTAGGTGTTTTGTGTTCATTTTGTGTGCAAAGCATGTCTTAATCACAGGTTTGTCTAGCTCAGCAAATAGAAAGTGGTGGGATGGTAGCACTGCTTGCCAGTTCTGTCTTCCTCCTCTGCGATAGAATTTGTGTTTAGAATTATGTTTTCATCCTTCTGTGCTGAAGTGTCTAGCACGGAGCATCTGTTAAGCTATTTCTGCTCATGGATTGCGACTAAGACTGTTGATTCTTGATCTCTCCTTTTTTGACCAAGATATCCATTGACTGGATCAAAATTGCTTCAATGTATAGGAAACTATAGTAACTTTGCATGTCTGTGGCTGTGAGAAATACTAATATTTTACGAAAGCTACCAATTTGTCTTCAGCCAGCAACTAAAGAATTCAGCTATAAATTCTTCACTGTAATCAAATAATGATGCTCTTTTTTTAAAAAGAACATTTCAAGATAAAATGCTATTCTGATACTTAACCATTGTTAGTGACTGTACTCTTGAAGAAAATTGAAACAATTTAGATATCTTAAACAAGGGGGAAAATTTAAATAAGAAGCTGCAAACCAGTTTGAAATTCAAATAAATCAAACATCTTTATTGATAAACGTGAAATATTTTTTTTATAAAAGACACTAATAGTTTTTAAACTGGTGTAAAAGCAAGATGGCAATAACCCTAGTTGTGTGTTGTGTCTAAGTTGTGTTTAGATTTCTTTAGTGTATATATATATACACTGAGTAGCTCTGGTTTAGCTTTTTGCTTGTTTGGGGTTTTTTTGTTTGTTTTTGTTTTCCTTGAGTGAAAACCTGGTCAAACAGCTTTGGACTGTATCTTTGCCCACCTATTTCCCAAACCTGAGTCACAGTTGGACTAACTATATGTGGGATTTGCAAGAAAAATTATCTGTGGGATCTGTGACTAGAATCAACATTACTGTGATAGAAAAATGGATTAAAAAAAGATAAAGGCCACTATGCCTGTGTATTACATACACTTGCATCTTTCCTTGCAATTGATGGATATATTCTACTATATTGGACTAAAAATAAAATCTCCCTGCTTCTTTCCAGTATTCTTCTTCAGCTTCAGCAGTGTTAAATCCCTCCTTCATTCTCCCTAGGATAGTGTCTGACAAGAAAACACTTCACTTAGTTCGTGTTAAGCCAAAGATGCATTTAGAATAATATCTTAACAGATTCCTAGAAAAAAAAAATGTGTTGTCTCCAATTGAACTGTAGCATTTTCATTGGTTTTTTTATATTTCTTGGTTAATGGTTTTCTTAGATTCATAGCATTGCAGTCAAAAAGGAAAATATTAAGCAGATAAATGAGATGGAAGTAATATGGATAACGTATTTTCTGACTGACATTCTGAGTGTTCTCTGTGCGGCTCGTGTCATAAATTCTTATTGTTTGTTGGATACTAGGAAAGCTTGCATGCTCTTAGTCGTCATGAAGTTCTTCTATTTTAATTGTAATTAGAGGGTTATTTTCAACTGAATTTTTAGCTTTGATACTTTTATAATGCTGCATCTTGATCGTGTCTTTCACTAGTTCATGATGAGTACAAATAGAGGAATTGCAGTTTATAACCAGCCTTATATCCTATATCTAGGATTGTTCAGTAATGAAGTTAAGCATCTTAGGGGGCTTTAATCAGTAAGTCCGTTGGTTTGGGTTTTTTTTTAACTCTTTGGTGTCTCTGGTGCTGATAAATCCTTGGGTTTTTTTAATTTGCTTAGATATTAATTAAATAATCAGATTCTAGCTGCATTATTAAGCATAGGCTGGCATAATTTCCCTGAGCTTAAAAAAAAGGAGACTTTTTTTTTTTTAATTGTTAGTACAATGGAAAGATTTTAATATATAACACCTATGGTGTTCTTTAAATGCATAATCTTGATGAAAATGCATGGGTTTTAAAGCATTGTTCTTATTTTACAGGATGATGAATGGTACGAGCAAGCTACAGATGTACGATCACAGTTAAAGTTTTTTGAACAGTTGGAGCGTTTAGAAAAGCAAAGGAAAGATGAACAAGAGAGGGAAATCTTGCTAAAGGCTGCCAAGGTATTTGTTTTACTCTATTTTTTTAAACTACTTAACAATTCGTAGTCTTCGAACAATTATTTCATTTCATGAAATCTGTTTCATAAACACATTTTGTTTCTTCTAACAAAAAAGATACTGTTGTTGTGATACCACAGCTTTAATGAATTAAGTCATGCTATCGTATCTATGATGACTCCAGACCTACTTGGCTAGAATGCTCCTGCATTTTCAAGATATAGCTCTGACTTTGATGAGTTCTTGGGAATATAGGAGACAATGGCTAACATTTTCAAAATAACTTGGTGAAATAACTTTCACAATTGCCTTTGAAATTTAATAGATGCCAAGGTTTCTGTGCCATTTGAAAATGATAGCCTACGCTTCTGGTATTTAAACACAATTCAGTAAACTGTTAAGGATTTTTCTGAGGCTTTTTACTTTACTTCTTGTGGTTTTTGAGGCTTTTTACTTCTTGAGTTTCTAGACTTTTTTTTTTTAAAAAGTTTTGTTCATCTGTTTATTTTAATTTAAATACTGTGTGTCCCAGTTGGTGTTCTGGTCACCTCTATATAACTGCATTATTTAATCGATTCATGCCTGTCTTCACTTAACTATCAGTTCTTTTGGACTGTTTGTTTATAACTTTAATTGCAAAGACTGAATTTTCATACATGAAATAGAACAAACTAGGACAACATTGTTTCAGGAAGCATACAGGTGTAGATAAACCTCCTGTTTATAACTGCAAATTTAATTACAGTTTTGATATGATCTATATATCATATATATAACTGCAAATAAGTTTATACCTTAGTTATCTCAATATCTTAGTTATTGCACTTGCATTTTCATATTATTAGTTATTGTATATGCTGAAGAGATTATACAGAACAACTCAATGCTCAGTTGTAACACTTAGCTTCCTGATTTTGTGTCATTAATGTTCATAAATTGAGAGGTTTTTTTAAAAAACATACCCTTGCTTCTTTCAGAAATTTGTTTCTCAGTTTGGCTACTTTCATCTATCCTGTTTTCACTCTTAATTTATAATTGTTCACAATGTTAAATATACCACAAATTTCCACATAACATACATACACTTTAAATGTTTAGATTAAAACTTATTTTTAAAAATAAATAAATGCTTTTTTTTTTATCCTGTTTTATCCATTCAGTGAATATGTCTTGATGAATCATGTTTTCTTTTCTGTGTATCTTGCTGCTTGCTTGTTATGTTGGTTGGGGTTTTTTTAATGGACATCAAGGAAAATACAGTAGCTTGTAGCCCTCAGTTCCCTGACTGCACAAAGCCTCACACAGGCTTATCTTAGGTTGGGTTGGATGACTTCTTATTGTCCTTTCCTACCCTAATCACTTTATGATTCCAGGTTCTTTGTTTTTGTGGGGTTTTTGTTTTAGTCTTGAATAATATAAACTTCTGTGAAGTCAACATTTAGGAAATAAATACATGATCCACAAGTTTGCTTCCTATAGTTTACAGAAAGAGCAAATTAAGGAATTCTACAACAAAATAAAATAGAGTCCTCTGCTTGATTTAAAGGAATTATCTTAATGAAAATAATGAATATATAAATCAACTTCATAACCAGAAAGTGATAGGATACAGCTTGGCATAAATACATGGTATACTAGAAGCTAGATGAAGGTATTAAAAACCAAAAACCAAACCACAAAATAGCCATGGAAGAGCAATGCTCATTTATCAGTATTAATGCTTAGAAAGAGAAGTTGAAGATACTGTAAACCTTTTGGGAAGTGCTTATGCAATGTTGTGATTTAAGTGTAAATGCCTGTTTGGAACTGAACTTACATTGATAGTGTCTTTCCTTTGTGGAGTGTTTATCTGTCTCTCAACCATTCTGTTCCAATGGATTGACAACCTATTGCAAGACTTAGGTAGGACATAGTTTAGCAAAATATGGTCAGATTACAACTTTTAATTATAATACATTGTTCATGATTTCCTTAGAATCTAGTTGCTGCTCAAATGCAAGACCACCTGTACATTAACAGTGATAACTGTTGAGGTCTTTATTCTGAATTCCTATGTACTAATTCCTTACCCAGGATTTTTTTTTTTCTGGTCTTTTATGAACTTGCCTAGTTGTCTAAGGAGATCTAAGTCTTTGTGGAAAGGATGCAGTAATTGTAATGACACAGTTATTAAATGGACACAGTTAAAATCTGCCCCAGCTGCCCTCATAAACAGTGGTAAAGAGCAGTAACCAGTTCCTGTCTGTTCGTGGCCTGCTGATTGATACTTGTGTTTGCAAGGGGGAAAATGATTGAACTGGCTCTGGAGACTGAAACACCCGCTACGCAAAGACGTCGTCTTCCCAGTTATGGTATCTTTGTCACCTTGACAGTGTTATGTCTTTAAAGATTAGAAAACTTGGGGGTTTAAAACAAAATTTCTGTTTCTGCTTTTTTTTTTCTATAAATGTTTACATTTTAAAAAAAGCAGAAACAGAAATTTCATTTTTTCTTTTAGAGAATTTTTAGAAAATAATTTTTTTTTTATTTATAATTGCAGCTTCTTACCGTGCCTTTTAGATGAACAGAGTAATCTTTTTATCTTATGTTTTGTCACGTTATTTTGCAACATGTTTTTCAAGTTACTCAGCAGAATAATTTTAGGAAAAGTTTCAAAATTGCCTGCTCGTGGTACCTCATCTGTTGTCTAGTATGGAAGAGTCTAAACAGGTTTAACTTGAACAGTGAAAAATTCTATTTTAATTATTTACACTTCAGAGCCTTGTTCACAGCCAAAGTTCAGGTTTTGACAAAGAATAAGATAATGAAGGAAATGTTTTGGGCATTGGAGTAGATGGTATTAAATAATAAACTTAACAACATAATCAACTGAAAAGATGATGAAAAATCAAGGAACAGATCAAAATGAAAGAGGAATCAATGTGAGTCTTTGGGAAGCCTTGAAACTAATTTTGCATTAGAATTCAGTAAGGGCTGAGAAAGGTAATGTAAATGATGGTCAAAGGAAGTGTCGTGATTGCAGAATTTGTAAGCACCCAGATGGGGTTGGTTTTGCTTCAGGAAATGTTTTTGGGAGAATGAGAGATAAAATCAGATGGGGAGATAGAAGAAAAAAAAAGTTAGGTTTTTAAAGCTATTTTAAATTTTTTACATTCTGAGAGAAATCACTATCAAGTTAAAAATAATTGTGAAGCTACAAGAGTATCTTTAAAGCAGAATAGCAGTATTATTTGCCTTGTTAAATGAGAGAATATTACAAAATCTTTTGTCACATGCCTGGGAAATATTTGAGAAATAGAAACTTCGTACCACAAGCTTAGAAGAATAATGACTGATGTTTGCATTCCAGTGAGATATTTTGAGGGAAGACAAAATTGACAGGAAAGGAAAAATCGTAAGGTTTGCTGTAGTAGCAATGCAATGTACAATTTCTTTTTAGTTAAAAACCTAAAAATTGAAAACAAGACTATACTGTTTCAGGAGCTAGAACAATCTCTTGTACCTCAGGGATCTCTGCATCATGTTCCACAATATATGCATGCCAACCTAGAACTTATGGCCCAAAGCATTTCTCTAATTTACTTCCTAGTGATTATTTTTGTAACAGCAGTGTTTGAAGACATATTGGTCCCCAAAACTGTAAGATCCAGTCACCTCCTGCTGCTGGAACAGCTCGTGTTTCAAACATCCAGATAGTAAAATGTTTCAAATATAGAAGCTGTACAGGGGGAGACTCCAGCTGCCTTGTCATTACTTTTGGGTTATCTTCCTGATACGTGAATAATGGGGTAAAATAATAATGGCACAACGAGGGGCCATCTTGTATATAAACGTGTATGTAGAGTGCAGTCTCTTCAAAGGACATATCTGGGAGGGTCAACTCTTTTGCCCCCATTGTTTCCCCAGTAAGAGCCCACTGGCTGTTGTTTCCACGTGTGTGCAGAAGCAGAGGTCTTTTGAATCTGTCTTTAGCGGCTGGTGTGGGAAATCGCAAGAAGAACTAAGGAAAGTCTTAAGACTGCAGAAAGGTCAAAAGCCAGACTAAAATCACTTGAAGAATTTACCTTTACATTTGACATGGTGTGTGTTGTGTGGACTTTCTAAAAAAAAAAAAAAAAAAAAAAAAAAAAGTCTTGCTGTAATAAATTAAATGTGGCAAATTGAATGAGTTAATATTTTTTTGATTTGGTTTTATTTCTGAATTGGGTTTTTTTTGAGTTTTGTGCTTTCTGCAGTAAAGGTACAGCTTGGGCTTGTCCTTGTTTTCAGAAAATTAATGAATAATACTTCTGTGATATGGTCTATAATAAAGTAGATCAAGTTAAAATTACTGTGTTAATTCATCTGTTCAAATTGGCTAAATGCATGTTTATTGTCAAAATAATTTTCAAAAATTTATTTCCAACATTCCGTTAGTCTATTATTTTGAGTGTTCTATATTAGTAGCACAAGCCTGTCAAGTTTTGGGGTCTTAAATACAACTATCACAGGAGTAAGATCTATTCTGTAAAAAGAGTAATTACATAAGTAAATCAAAATTGTTTAGTGTTGTTTGCGAAGTTAACTAGTATTTATGGATGACAGTGATTTTATAGTGCTATAGGCTGAAGGGCTATTTTATTGGAGAGAGATCATTGAAATTTGGCAATGCAGGTTTCTTTACGCACATGTCCTGTCATTACTTGAAGGGGCTACCTCTTTGAGCCAGAGATGAGTTCAGTTGTCATGCCAATTTAATCCTTTCCCTCTCTTCTGAGGGTACAGTGGATGTAATGCAGCTTTCTGTGAGATGAAGCACTCTCTGAACGGAAACTTATAGCTCACTTCTAATGAGAGGAGAGCAAAGAGGGAATTATTGTGTTGAGATAACTTTCTGAATTTTTAGAAATTTGTTACTTCAATTTTAATGATTTTAAAATAAATCTTATTTTAGACCTGTACTCTTGCATTCCAACTCACTGTGGTCGTAGCGCTGAATAGGGTTTTACCCTCAGCTATGCTGCTTTTAGCTTTGTTAATAAAAAGTGAAAGTTAATGTGAAAGCAAAGTGTTTCATGTTGCCAATTTAATTTCTTTAATTAAAAGTGAAAGTTATAAGCTGGTACAGCCGTGGGTGAAGTTCTAATGTCATCAATGGGGAAAAATAGGTTTAAAATTGAAACTGTTGGCACAGCAGTGGCTCTCAATAGTACAGCACCTGCAGTTGTGACTCTTAACTTTATTTAATGAAAAAAGATGAATTTGAAGCATTAAAGACTCCCAGTATATGTATTGGGAAGGGGGAGTAGAGCTGTAAGTGCCTTAACCAGGATCAGATGTTGCTAAACGCAGGAGGCATGTATTTAGGAGGAGAGACCCTCTGAGACATTTTCTAACACAGGTTTAACAAGCTGAGACTTCAACATTATTATAAATCTAATAGAAAACTTTTTTTGTTAGTGGGACAAAATGTGCAGTGCAGCTTTGACATTACAAATTACGACACCAAATAGTGATCATAATTACATACATCAGAAGGACTGATGGTCTGTCTATCTGCATAGACGCACAGGGTGTCCTCCAATTTTAAAAATAATTGTTACTTACATTTAAGTGTTTACACGAGTTATAGATATGCTGCTTATTTTAAAAATACTGTTGCTTTCTGATTTGAGATAGTTCTATGAAATACAAAATCCCCTTCTTAAAACTACACTGTTACATGTGTAATTAGATGTCTGTTTTTGTGGCATTCTTCTTTAACACAAGAAAGGGGAAAAGCTGAGGTTTGGAACATTAGGGAGTTTGGTAACATGTAAATGAAACCCCATATTTCTAATGTGTTTTGAATACACATTTAACATATGCTGCTTTTCATACTTTCAAAGTCTAATATTTCCATAGACCTAATGTGATCTATGCAGTTTTCAGATAAATAAGATAGCAAGTTCTCTAACACAAAGCACTTTCATTCTTAACGATTAAAATATCAGGCTGTCTGGTCTAATAAAAGTAGTTTATGTTTCAGAGAAATGTTAACAAACCTGGTTTGGTGAATAAGTTCTCAGTAGGAGACAGCATTTAATGTATTTAAAAGTATGTTATCTGGTTAGGATCAGTCCTAGGTTTCTCTAAAATTACTATGGGAAGCTAGCTTGCTTCTAAAGGTGTTTATTCATCAACCTGAAAATATGTTACGTAACCCCAAATTTCTCTATTTACAGATCTAGACATGAAGGATGGAGAGAGGAAGGGAGAGGACTTGTGATAAGCTCCTTGAAAGTATTTCAGTTGGGGGGGTTCTGTGATTGGTGGGTGTTTCCGAAGCTTTAGAGGAAGGAGGTGTTGGTGCATTAATAGATCTTGGAAAAATGTGTTTCACAAAACAGGTGAGGTGCAGCATATTAAGATTTGGATTTTAGAGGGAAAGGAGAAAGAAGACAAAACAAAAAATACAAGATTGCTTCAAAGAAAAAAATACAAACGAATTAAAAAACCTCATGAATGATTTGTCAGTAGCTCGATGAAAGTAAGTGTAAAATATTAAAATAATTGGTGGGTAAAAATTGTGAGATACAGACAAGCAGTACAAGAGCTGAGCAGCAGCAAAATTGTTCAAAGTCTTCAGAGGAAGGAAAAGATGTTCACATGTGGAATGGAGTGTAAAGAGAAGCCAGTGACATTTTTAAAGCTTATCTAGGCACCTCTATTAAACTTGACATTTTCGTTTGCTTATATTTGCTTTAATCTGTGTTGCATTGGCATTGAAGAAACCTTTTATAATTTACATTAGATCACAAAGTAAAGAATTAATAAAATACTCAATATTTATACTTTTCCTTTAACACATTTTAGCCTCCATATGCTGATGATTTTATTTCTGAAGATTACCGATTTGCAAACTGACAGGGTAGTCAGCAGGAAGGTATTTTAGTCTTAACCATCTGTTTAAAAAGAAAAAACAAAACCACAAACAGAAATGACAGTTAAATTCCTTAATTTTTTTTAGTGTTACTTATGTGAGTAATCACACATCCAATGTAAAGTTGGAATTCTACTTGTTTGAAACAAAAGCTGGTCCAAGCCCTTTGAAAAGGCCATTTGGTGTGGGTTCAAGGGATAACCAGGAACTCATTGCATTATTCTAAATGTAAAAGTAGTTCTACCTTCACCTTCAGTCTGGGTTTATCTAACATCACCTGGTATTTTAAATCTTCGTTACTGAAAAATATCCTGTATTTAATATCAGTCAGGAGTTGAGTACTTGTTTTCACCTCTGCAATAATTTTTATTATTTTTTTATTGTGAATGAGCTGGATGTTTCCAGAGTAGATTATCTTCTTTTTTACCTGCTTTTGGGGTCTGTGTTTTCAGATTATCCTGAACTCCAGATCTACTTTTATTTTGTCAGTTACTGGAGGAAAAAAAAAAGCCTCAACTTTTAAATGTGGAGGGGTTGTTGTTGGGTTTTTTTTTTTATGTAGCACTTTCAGAGTTTTTCCTTCACTTATGGAGTCCAGGAGATTGCAGTGTTACTTTGCACCTACTGCTTTAACTTTTCTTACAGTGTCCCCAAACACAACATAGATCTGGTATGTTTTCCAGGATTCTATCACTTTCTTGTAGAAAGTTGGTAACAATATTAGAAGTCTCAGCTTGATTCTCCCAGGACACTCTGCTTTCTCCTTAAGCTGAACTGCTTTTAACTTACACTTTGCATTTGGCAAATGATTCAGCTTCATACAATAGTATAACAACACTTTGTATTTCTGTACCGCTTTCACTGCAAGACTCAGAAGGCAATAGAAGTTCATCGTACATTTATAAATTTATCATCAAAACCCACGAAAAGGCTGAATATGATTTTCCATACATCAAACTGGAGAAACTGAGGCACACAATGGGTGGAACTGTCATCACAAAATGACAGAGCAAGGACCTGATTCAGTTCAGTTCATAAATGCTTACCTAAGTCTATCTCCTAGAGAAGCAACTCACTGAATGGGGTTTTTTGTTTGTTTTTTTAACCTAATAGGTATAAATATAATCAAGTTCTTAGTAATTGCTGTACTGAACAGACTCCCAGCTCTGTGGCAGATCCACATATTTCATGAAATGCCTTTTTGTTCTTTGAACACTAACTAGATCAGATTATCTACATTTTTCTTTTTGTCTGACCACAGCAGTTGGAAGGAATCTCAGTCTGAGTTAAGTTTCTTTCTTGATTGGCGCGACTGCAACATGGGAGTCTAATTTGGTCATTAGCTATCTACAGATTTTAATTTCTCATTAATTTACTCCAGACACTATCCTGTCAAACTGCCTTTTATGCTAATAGGCACAAAATCACTAGTAGGTGGTGTTGGAAGATGAAGCTAATGTGCGCAGTGGAAGAGTGGAGCACATCTTCTAAAAATCTCATTAGTGTTTAATTTTGCCATGCTTTGTCATCACTGTGCTTTATGTGTGTGCTATATTAGCTGAAAAAATAATCCCAGTTTAAAAAAACCAACCAAACAAACAAAAACAAACAACAAAAAAACCCCAGGAAAAAGGATAGAGAATTCAGTGTCATTGGTGCTCTGCCAAATCATAGTCAAGGCTCTCACTCCAGGTATATCAACAATATTACATGTCCCCTTACCCTTAAAACCTATCTCCCTTTGGTTTTCTTTGTGGATTTTTAACTTCTGAACAGGGTATGTTATGAAAAATTAAAACAATGGGAAAAAATCTGAGCGTATGTAAGTTTGCAAGCTAATACTCTTTCAAGTTTCAGGTCTGCCTTCAACATAGAAACAGGCAGAGAAGGATAGATGGGAGAGGGCATAGATATTCATGTAGGAGCTGTGTAAATGATACCACTTCAAATCTCAAAGTAATACCAAAATAAAACAATTGCATCTTTCAGGTATTGGAAACAACAGTTTTCCATGGATGTCTCACGTTTTATTGCAGCTTCTTACAACTTTTTATGCAACCTTTTCTGAATACTGACCAATCATGCAATTTAAAAAGTATAATGGATATTTTACCTACCTCTCGAATTTTGAATTCCATCAAGTATGCTTAGGGAGCATAAATAAGACTTTAATAGTTTTAACGCATGGTTGTAAACCAGTCTGTTTCTGAAGAAATGTACTGTTATGGGTTGTTATTGCAACTAAACAGTTATTCTTAATGGGTTTTTAGGGCTATTGTTCCTGGTTTTGAAGGAAAATGCAAAAGTTGCCATTTGGCAATATTTCTCCAGTTTTCAAAATGATAACATTAATATTGTTAGTAGTGTGTTGAATGAGTAACTTACGTGTATTTCAATGCTGTACTCGTAGTAAGCTCATATGGATATTAACATCTTTGTTATGAAGATTTACTGTTTGGGAGGGTGACTTTACAACTGTTTTCTCCACATTCTCTACCAAGAGTTGAATAATAGCTTAGTTGCAAACACTAAATTATTTTAAGATAAGTGACTGTAAAGAATTTAAATTAAAAAGATCAGATAATGGAAAGGGTGTCATTTCCACTCTTGGATACTTGAATTTGTTTGTATTAAATAGTCGAAATCGAAACCTGTATGGAAACTTTAGCATTGACAAAAACATGTTTTTTTTTTTTTTAATTTAAATCTAGGGTAGATCTTATTTACAACTGAATATTTAACAGTCTTTTGGGTGAGGCCTACGGGTTTGAAATTGCACTTCTATGAATTTAAGCATCCCATCTTTGACACCTTGTATCCTGTTCCCCTTTCTTTGCTATTTTTTAACTTACTGCAACAGATGAGGGGTTCTTAAACCATCTGTTAACCTTTTTTCCCCATTTTTTTTTAAATATGTAGAGTCGCTCAAGGCAAGAAGACCCAGAGCAAGCTAGACTGAAACAAAAAGCAAAGGAGGTAAGCAGAGCTAGAGATCATTACACTTGACATTTCAAGGCTTGAACATATTAATTTTTTATGCCTTGCTACTTGTATATCGTTAATAAAAATCTGACTAAAAACTTTTTAGGATGTATTTGTTGCTTTGCCTTTGATCTTAATGTTTGCAAACTAATACATTAATACATGTGAAGCCTAAGGAGATTTTATAAGAGAATATTTCCATACATTACATTTTCATTTCCATTTTAGGTAGCTGTAGCTTTTGTTGGGTTGTTGATGACAGCAGCATTAGATTTTGGTGGAAAATACATGCCTTTGTCTTTTTGTAAAATGTCACTTTCTTAGAAATGTGTTACTTAACAATTTAGTTCTGATAACAGTCTTTCAAGTAATGTAATTGGCAGTCATTTTCTCTACAGTGTGGTTCAGTGGATTATTTACTCATCAGTCTAAGTTACAATAATCTAAAAATTATAAAATAACTTCAGATGAAGTTTTGATATGTTATTCGAGGAGTAACAATTTGTGAACTACTCAGTACCTTAATTTGTCCTCAGTTAAGTGTAACTCTGCTTAAGGCATCTCACAGCTTAGGATTGGGTTGTAACTTAAATCAGCTAGAAAGACTAAAATATCTATGTGTTGAAAGTCATTCCTATTTTAAAAAATTAGCAATATCATGTGCAGCAAAATGCTGTTTTTTTAGCCAAATTCTTTGGATATGTGCATTAGAAGGTAGTTATTATGCATTAGAAGGTAATTCATACAGAAAAATGCATATAACAAGTTCTTTTTTTTTATTGACGTGTTCTTCCTGTTTCGTTTCCCTGTTGGCAGTATTCTGTAGTTCCGTTAGCTATACAGATTTTCTATATATAACAGTCAAAAAAATCCACGTATATGGTTGACTTTCATTTGTCTTTTTTTTTCATTATGCGATTATGTAGTAAGATCTGCTGAAATGAGTTCTTGTAGTTGAAATGAGTTCTTAGGCCATGTCTTAGTGTTTCCAGAGTTGAGTTTGTCGAGCAAGTATGCAAATGAAATAGAGTAGTCAAGTTATTTGGCAGGAAAAGATACTGGATTTTAATGCTACTTGAGTTTGGTATGTAGCCAGTATATGCAAAGGAAGAAACAGTTCTGAAAAAAATTGATGGCAGGCAAAACTTGCTGTTGAGCTGAGAACTAAAACTACCATGGTGCTGGAAGAGAAAGCAAGCTAGAAATAAATGCATTTCTCGCTGCCACAATATTTGCATTAATTGTAATTCTGTTTTGGCCATTGGAAAATTCAGGAAGAAAAAGCAAAACAACAGGGCTAATAAAAACACATATTCTAGTAGTCAGAGTGAAATAGTGGTTCTCTTTATAGCTACGATAGAAGACTTGCACTCTAGCCAGTGTTGTTGCTTTTAGTGTAGCTGCAGGAGTACTTTTCCCTTGTATGAAAATTCGGGTTGTCCATATAAGCTGTGTTTTGTACCCACTAGAGGGAGTGACGCTGTGCTGACGTGACTAAAAGAAAGTGTATTAAATGTATTCTGAGTAATGGTAATAGTGGGATTAGTAAAGAAGTAGCAAATATTTTGGTGGTAACCTAATTAAAAATGCTTACATTAAACTGGTATGTGATTTTAAAGTAGTGGTGTTCCTGGATATGATAACATGTTTGAGTAAATGCAGAATGAATACTAGGCTTTCTGTTTGAGTGCTGCACCCTATTCTTTTCTACATTAGCCCTGCCTTTTTTCCCCCCCTTCTAATGAAAGTGTATAATTTGCTGGCACCGTGCCCTCCCTCTGAAGTTGAATTTCATTCTACATATTTGAAACCATAAGAAATACAAGCATGTCTCTGTTTTTAGTAATTAGAGTTCTAAAGCTCTTTCTTCAACTAGTTTAGAGACGTTCGCCTAAAATATTCAAATATATTTAATAAAAATGTATTCTTTTGCATTAACTTCTGCAAAGAGGAGTGGGATAGTGGGACTGGCAAGATTTTGATTTAATATTGTTTTATGTTTTTCTCCACTGGATACTGAATATATGCTGACCTCTCAAATTGTATTGGCACTGCCAAAATAAAAAATAACCATTTTTATAGTATGAAAGGTTAATTAGATAGAGTGTCTTTTGCATGGCTTTGTTTTTTAGAATTAAAAGTTTTGAATCAACTCCTACAAAAATTTAAAATTTTAGAACTTCATTGCCAGCTGAGCTACTCTTAAATGTGCATATGACCCATAACTGAGAGAGAAATTGGGTTTCTTCCAGGTTTTGTATAAGGTGATGAATATGATACTGTCAGCTTTGATAATAAGCTGATTTTGAAGCTGTGTTTCCCTGATTTCCTTGTCTTGAATATTGCCTGAAGACCTTTGTTGCTCAGATATTCTTCTGGCCAGTAGTAAAGTAGCTACTAGGTAATGTTTTAAAAAGCATGAAGAGGGCATCCAAAATACCTGCAGCATTTTTAGCTTGTGTTACTTGTTTAATGATGTGATTGTCAGATAGTTTGTTTTTCATATCAGCAAAGCATCTGATAATTTCATTATTATGTTCTGTAAATGGATAATGTTTCAGACTTCACAGTGTGCCTGTGTTTGAACGGTGACACTACTGCATTCCTTCTACTAACTGGGCAGTCTGGAACCATCCTCTTCAAAACTGAGTGTGATCAATACTATACGCTGGTTCCCTGCCAGATAGAAATGGATGAATATCTAAAACAAATGTAATCAATGTATGAAGTCTGATAAAGAGAATATAGTCCAAGATACTTAATAAAGACAAAAGTCTGAGGGAGAAAGTGAAATACCAAAGGAGATAACTTAAAGTCTTTAAGAAAATATTTTAAATCTTTAAGAAATAACTTTTCAAAACATTGAAAGAACTCTAGAAAAAGTTGTCTTAGAATGCAAAATAAAGATACCGACAGAAGGATAATAGGATGAAGGGGGAGGAAAGAAGACTAGCAAAGGGTATTGGTTCCAAAACATTCTCCTTTATTGATATTTTGGAGTCTTTCATTCCATAACTCTCTAGTTTTCTCCCTAATTTAAAAAGGGGAAAAAAAATCAGTTCAATTTCTTTCACAAAACTTCTACCATTAAAAAGTCCCCTTTTCGCTTATTGGTGTCATCAAGAAAAAGTACAGGGAGATCACTATGTCCTTTGAACACACTTAAACATGAATTTGTAAGGTGAAGATTATTTTATGTTTTGTTCTCTAACTCTGTCTTCATTTATTAGGCGGTCTTCAAACCACTCTGCATGTTGTTTAAACCAAACTGGCATAAATTAAGTTTATATTGCATTTAAGTACTTACCTAAAGAAACAGAAGGTCCATCTGCATAGGGTCTTATTGCAAAGACTAGACGTAACAGTCAGGTTTCATTCACACCGACTAGCACTGGTTTAGTTAAGTCAGTGCAAACCCACTCTTACTTCAGTTTGACGGACTTAATTGCTTTTCGAAAATACACTGTGATTTATGGAGTCTGTTGGAAGCATGGAAAGTCACAAATATAAGTTAAAGAAATTATGAGTTCTGTAATTTGCATTAAAAGGGTTTGTTAAATAGGACATAAAACAGGCTATATAACTGATAGCAGGAATAGATCAAGATTGGGAATAATTGAGTCAACGCTTAGTAATTAATAGTATAAATTATTTAAAAGAAAGACAGGGAAGGTAAGAGCCTAAATGTCCTTTCTGTCATGGATATTTTTCTACGTATTCAGTGTCTGTTGGCTAAGAATCTTTTTAATTTAAAAGTCAAGTAGCTGAGTTCGAGCCTGAAAGATTAACTTGGTTAAAATCTTTGTGTCATCACCAACCAAGAATATTGCATAATAAGACCTTAAACCAGACACCATAAATGTCTGGGCATGTATCTAGGACCTAGATCAGTTTAGATAACACTCAGTTGAATCTATTCTCAGATGCAGTCATTAACCATGCAAGTGAAATCTCAGACCTGTTGATATTCACATTAGAGAAGCCTTACTGATTTCAGGGGAAGACAGAAGACAGCCCTTTACCTACCTTTATTGGCACAGGTAGCCCATCTTTCTAGATTGGATAAAGCCCTGTAACAGCGATATGTATTCAAGTGGGTTGCTGCTGTGACTGTTAGACGGACTAGGAGCTTTGGCAGTACCCAGTTCTTGCCAAAGCAGACCAGGGACAGGTTTTTTCCATACTCCCAGAAGGAGTTGTATCCACTGCAGCATTGTGGTAACCACTCTGCTTTGGTACTGTCATCCCCCATGTCTGCAACATCTTCTGTAACAAGAGTCTTACTCGGTTACGTTACAGATTTTGAACTGTAACCTTTCCTGAGTTATATGCACTAAAATATCTGGACTGCTAGCAGATGGAGTTCTCTAAGAAGTCGTAGAATCCTTCTCTTACTTAAAAATGATAACGAAATATGTACATCATGTTGTAGATATCTTATGTGGCTCTGCCACTGCCTTAGAAATTTTAAATCCCCCGTAAAAAGGTAACATGTCTTAGCAGTATTACTGAACTCCAGCATCATATCTTTAACAATTAGATTATGAAAACAATTTTATTCCAAATAATTTTTTGTCACCATGTTAGTATTTATTTATCAGCTCGGTAGGAGTGGTTTCTTTTGAAACATTTAAATAATAGTTTACTGCAGTTATCCCTGTTTTCATAAGATGTTACTGAAAATAAAAAGCAAATGAAAAGGATTTTGTTTTGTTTGGTAAGTTCATTTATTCACCTTTTTAGCAAAACAAAAGTCTTTAAAGATTGTACTAGTAATGCAGTATCTCTCGTGATGAGAAGTCTAAAGAAGTTTTCTATTTTGTCATGCCTGACATAAAAATATTGATTCAAAAGCAACAATCTCTTCTTAAAAAGGTTTCTTATAAAACATTCCACTGAGAAATTGAGCACTTGGACAGAAAAAAGTTTAAATTAAATTTCCACTTAGCTTTCGAACTCATCTGAGGATCAGTAGGTAGAAAAAGGAAAAGCTAGGAATATGATACCCGAAGTAATGATAGTGCAACATTTAGGCAATAATGATTCCTCAGAACTGAGTTGTTTCATAAATAGTTTTCTGCATCAGGTTACCAACACCAGAGCTGTTGCGCAGAAGGAATGCAAGCATTTTTGTCAATACATGTAGGAGGTTAGATAACAGAGTCGCTTTGTTTACACTCTCCCTTTACCACAGGTCTATTGTTTGTACCAGAAAAATGCTTCAGAAAAATGCTGAGACTCTTCTGGTACTGTCTAAGCCCATGCAACACTGCCATGGATTTGGCTTTAGAGTACAAGATTTTCCTGAAATTATAAAGTTGTTGCAGTGACTTCAAATGTCAGTATTAAACTTGCATCTCAGAGAGAAGTGGTCCTGTCTGTTATCAGGCAAAATACTTTCATGAAAATCCTGCTGCGTTACCAAGCTTACTGCTTTTATGTTAACTGTATTTTTTTCCTTTTGAGTAGGTACTACTTTAGAAGTACAGATATTATTATGATAACAGTTACAAATTCTGATAACTGGAGTTGATTATGAACTCCTGGGAAGGACAGGAGAGGAATGGTATTATATTTGCATATGCAAATACTGCTGCTGAAGAAACAAGATGATCTATAACCAGTAATGAATTAGACAGTGGGTTTTGCCAAAGAATTTCCTGTGTTTCCGAGGATAAGCTATTACTCTGCCATGAATTCTGCAAGTCCTGAAGAATTTCAGGCAATAGTAGTCTTACTATTCAGCAGAACTTTTTGCATATCTCTCTGTAAAATTGAAGACCGTGACACTTCCAACCTGTTTTCCCATGCTTAGAGCAGAAATGATGACAGTTGTTTGGGTGAAGATGAAGTGTGATGTTACCCTTGCTGTACAGAGAGTCAGAAAACTGGATAATTGACAGAAAAATGCCAGGGAATCAGAGGAATAGCCGTAATATTTTCCAACTGAGTCAAATTGTTTTATTCCTGCTTAGGTAAACGTATATTGATCAGAGTTGAGTCAAGGGCTAAATTTTTTTGTCTTTTCTCTAGCCCAAGCTTGACTGAAGATTACCTCATTAGTCTAGCACAAATCTAAATTAAAACCGATCCTGTCCAATACAACAATTTCCTTCTACAAAATCATATTGGTGGAGTTCTGTAGTGATTCATGATTTTAGTGCCATACACTGCCTAGCTCTTGTTTAGTTAACATGAATGCTTATTTTTTGACTGATTATAACTGTTTTTAGCATTCTAAAAGCAAATGCTATTTTACTGATATATGAGAAAAATACATGGCCTTCCTTGAGTAGCAAACTGGTTTTGTACTTGATACATCTTTATAATATAAAGTAAGAACAGTTTTTATGCGTGTGTATTCTTGCTATCTAGAAAACAAATTCTTAGAACTTCATTTATTCCCTCACCAGCGTTACTAACAAATTGAACGTGTTGTGTGAGAAGGTTCATTAGTATCGTATCGATGTGTTGTGATACCTCACGAAGACCCATGTCAGCTTTGTGAGTCTTTGTATGTGGGGTGTTTATAAGCACAGATAAATGAGGTTGCATACCTTGGAGAACAGGGGCTAACGCAAACCAGCATGGGACAGGTGAGTATGACATGAGAAAGGAACAAGCAAGCAAGCTGTCTTGTCAAGCATTGTTCATTGTTTAGCTGATGTCTTGTGTCAGGGTAAAAGTAATTCTAAAAGAGGTATTTGAAAGATAGCAGCCTTCAAATAAACACAGCAGCAGTATAATTTCCTTAGATTTTGTATGACAAATGGGTTTGTACTGATACAATCTGCCATTTGAGACATTAGCAGATATGTACGCAAATGAAATACAGTCTTACCTTGTTACCAAAAGGTTCCCGTGAGCCTCTCTGATAATTTCAGAACATTAAACAAATAAGAGTTGTATACATTTGTAAAAGTTGGCTTTTCTTTTTGCGATTCTTGTTTTCTCATCTTTCCCAATAAAATTTTAAGTAAGCATGTACTCTTAATTTTCAAATAAAACTAGTAAGGAGGACTCAAGACTCATTTTCAAATTAGAGTTTAGGTCTTTTGTGAAATGTATGTGGTTTGTGTTTGAATATTTCCAAAAGAGCAATACAAATTCTGCTCTACCTAACGGATTTCTTTTTTAAAAAAAGCTGAAAAGTAAGCAGGGGAGGAGAAATCCCTCCCTGTTGTTTACATAGTCTTCCAGATTGCATACACACCAATGGAGTCCTGCCCAATAAAAGACTGTTATAACAAGTAGTCTCTCATTATAGTGCAGCGGGGCTACTTAAGTATGAATTTCCTGAACTTGAGTTTAGAATGGTGTAAGCTGTTTGTAAAGAATTTCTGAAGCTGAAAGTGACTTTGCTTTTCTGAATCTCACCAAAATACTCCAGCAGGAACTTTTTCTTGTAAAATTAATTCTCTGAAGGTGGTGTCTGACTTTTCCACCACAGGAAAGTAACAGTAGAATTTTCAGCCCTTCAGATCCCCTGCATCTTTCCTTCCATGTCTGTAGCAATAACTACTTCTACTGCTTTTGGATTTTGAGGTACTGCTACAGAAGTGGAGGGTGGCGGCCTCCTTCTTCTAATCAGTTTTGGATGCCCAGACAACAGAGCTTGGTGAAGAGATAAGAGAACTGGTTTCTTCCACCTTTGTGGTGTGAGATTTGTGATAAGGATGGGTTGCCTTTGCCTCTCCTGAGTATTGACAATTGTATCCAAAGGTTCCATTAGAGGGGAATGCATGCAATGGTACTTCCTTTTCCGAAAGATTTTAAAAATTATTTTTATATGTCTAAATATATACGTATATAGACATACATATATATTGGATCAATTTCTGCAAGAAAGATGTCAAGACTGAATTTCCAAATCTCCTTTGTCAATCTGGCACAGCCAAAAAAAAAAGATACTTTTATTTGGAGCAAGCATTGAACGTGGAAAAATCACGTAACTGTTCTGTCTGAACACTGCAACAGATTTACTTCCCTACTGATCTGGCAAAATAATAGCACTTTAGAATATGATTGCCTATTTAATAAGTAGAGGGCAGCAAGTGTCAGCTGCGTCTGCTTGTAAGAAACTGAGGAGGTTGCTTGGACAACAATCTAAATTATTATTTAGATGTTTTGGTCCCTTAGTCAAGCCTGCCCTACAATATAGAAGCTTGCAAGGAGAGGTCAAGGTGTACTTAGGCTTCAGCCTGCAGGGCAAGTTTTCCCCCATCCTCTGTATGCACATTGGTTTCTTACTCCAAAATAAACCTGAATGAGGGCTTTAATTCTGCCGCTGAGCTAACATGTTTGTAAGCCCTGTTTGGCAGCCTCGGAGCGCCCGAGGCAGCACACAGCTGCCAGCTTTCATCTGCCCCCAGTTCCTCCGGGCGCTCCGCGTCACATGATGTAACCTAAAGGGATAGAGACGCACCTACTAAATCTTCTGTTCCTCTGCCCACTCAGTCTGGGTGCTGCACATTGCACCGGCAGCAGGCAGCTGGCCATCAGCAATCAGCTGCATACCTCCTGCTGACAAATCTTCAGTCTCTTCTTTGTGCGAGACCCACACACAAAGATCTGCCCCCATCTACTTCCCGGCTGTGGTCTGGAAGGGTATTTGCATGTTCTGTCATCTTACAATGGCAGGACCTCGTTTGAAATGCATACATTTTGTAGAACATGCTGCATTTCGTAAAATCTGTGATCTGTTTCTAGCCTGTTAGTGGAAGATGAAAGAGTTCATGGGAGCAGAGTTAAGGCTAAAGTTGGAACCATAGTAGTAAAATTTTAAAAAGAGTAATTTTAAACTTCTTTGCCAGCACATTTTTGAGAGACTTGATAGATGTGCATGCAATGCTTCTGTGTATCTCAAAGTAATTCATAAGATACACAAGACACTAATTTTCACAGCTCTCTAGAAGAGTATTTTATTTAGCAGATTGTAAAATCAAATTCAAAGAAATAATCTGATTCTTCAGATCTGCTTTGTAAAGGTATGCTATAATTTTCCTACAAGGTTCATCAGCATCTCCTGTCTGTCTGTGCTGGGATGTGACAATTTATGTACTTAGTATGTATGTATTGTGGAGTAATGTGAACGTTAGCTTTGTTGTCATTTTCAGGTAGTTTATTGTGGTAGAGCTTTAAGGAATATTTAATAGTTACCAGTAGGGTAAAAAGTGTCAGTTTTGACTTAGTAAATGCTAAATATTTGTGTCTGTAGCTAGGTTATACACACACACTCCTCTCCTCAGCTACAAGCCAGGTGGCTGGTCAGTGACATGTAAGAGGTCATGAAGGGTGTGTTAGCATCATTTCATATTTTTAGTTCAGTCTTGTCATTAAAAATACTTTTGTGTCAGCCTGTGACACATCCCAATAGTTACATCATCTTAGTTGAATAATGCTCAACATACCCCAAAAAAGTAGTTCCCCTTCAGTAATAGTAATTTTTTAAATAAACAAAATATTTTGCTGCCATTCACAATGTAAACAGGATGGTTGTTTTCCCTCAAGTACGTGTTTACTAAAGGTAGATATGATTATCTCTAAAATGTAAACCCTTGAAAGGTATTACTGTATTTTTAATGTTATTAGCCAGTTGAGTGATGATTTGTAAGACTTCTGTTTTCATTTAGTGTTGAGAATTGCTGCTGAATTGGTGGTTAACTTCTAGTTTTCCATTTACTGGAAATGGAAAATGACCAGTGGAAATGGTCAGAAAGACGTGAACGGGATTTTCTGGAGTGAGAAAGTATGTTACATATTTGTGCTGATGAGTGTCTGTACGCTGAGGTGTTACAGCTTCCTTAAGACTGAGATATGTCAGTTCTGTAGGATTGAAGCGAAGCAAATTGAAGAACAGTATGATACAATTACAGTTCATAGGTTTATTGACTCTGCACAGCCATGCGAAAATCTAAATAAGCAATCTGAAGCACAGAGTAGGCTTCCTTACACTTCTGTGTCCTTTCCCTTTGCAACTAGTAAATCTATTTGTATTCAGAACAGACATTTATATTCTTGAAACAGAAATAACACCATGTAGATTTCTGAAGACAAAGAGAAATCTTCTTTTTTGACATACTATCAGGTTTTAAAAGGAGTTTTCGCCCTATATGGCCAGAAGTCATATTCATGTGTCAAGGTGCATGAAAATCTATTCGTTTCCCCAAAAGTAAGAATAATTTTTTCTTTTTTTTTAAAAAAATCTATCCTGGAAGAAGTGCTCATATCTGGCAAACATGTCAACAAGTCAAGTAAGCTTTAGGAAGGTGTCAAGTATACAAAACAGGAATTTAGACTGAACGTAAAGACTGAACTCAGGTGTTAATTGTGTAGAGGAAGACAGGAGAGAGGGAGAATGTTTACTTTATAAGAAACATAAAAGAAGTGAGGTTGTTGAGAACAGAGCACATTTTTATGCGAAATAGGATAGTTGCATCTGTTTTCAAAATTTATGTTTAAATTCTGGAAAAATTTGACTTATGTTTTGTTAAGGCAACCCAGCACTTTGTGGCTCTAATGGACATCTGCCAGCTCTGGAGAAGTGAGATAGGCTCCCTAGTATAGGGTACCTGTAGAATATATATAGATTTCTGCTGTGTCTTACAATGACAGGTAATAATTAAGAAGGTTATTGAATATACATTACTACTTCAGTGTCTATGCTGCTGTGTTTAAGTAAAATGCAGCTTCCTGTTTTGAGGAAGAGTAAATTCAGTATTCAACAAAATTGTCCTCTATTTTAATAAGTCTGTCATTAGCAGTTGCCAGTTTTTTCCTTCTTATGCAGTATGTTCAGGGAATCCATTGTTTACTAGGGTGTGTCAGAAAACATAAATATGGGATGATTTTTTTTTACCCTCTAAGAATATAAATTGTTTGTGCCTTTTATCTATTTTACCTTTTTAATGATCTAGGTGACCGCAAGATAGAGTGATACAGACCTCTAGCTTGCATGGAAAAACATCTAAAGAACATGCAGGTACACTAGTAACCCTGTAAACTGCTTTAATTTGGTCTCAAGTTGAAAACTTGTACCTTAATTTAGGATGTAGAAGTTGAACAGTGATCTGGATTATACTAGAGATGTCACTTCTCAGAGGAGAGAGGCAACTTCAGGTCACGAGAGACTCTCTGGCATAGTTTTGTGAGACCAGTTGTTAATCCCAGTTTTGTCGAGGTTTAATCTCAGTAATTTACATAGAGATAAAATATACTTCACTATTGAGCTAATCTTTTGTGTGTGTTGTGTGCACTCAGGGTGCTCAGTAGAAGGTGCTGGGGTTTCAGTAATACGTGATAGCATTTTGTTCTGTATTTTTCTTTTATATTTTAGATATAGAGCAATTATAATGCATATTTAAATATCTTGTACATGATGTTACTTAAAATGCATATGTTTTAAATTTGTCAATTGATGGTTCTGTGAACATTACAATATATGATGATTTCTGTGATCTGCTCAGCTGTACAAAAGAAAAAATCATAAATGTACATTTCGTAAATATCCTTAGGTAATTTTAACTGAGGCATTAAAAATAATTCCTGAGTATAAAATGCTCATCTCTCCATCTATGTGGAGAGATTATTTCTGTGGTTAGTACTGAAATTTGAAAAACAAAGCCCCTAAATCTGATGGAGAGGTAAATGTCTGCTTTAGCAGGCAGGCCAACATTCAGGAATGCTGAGAACGTGTGGTAGACTACGTGGCAAATATGAGAATAATCTGACTGTTCTGACTCGGGGATTTTTATTTTTTTGCCCTGTTTGTGTCTCAGTGCATTTTTTGCTCTCGTCACTTTTAAAATGCGTTCCTCATATTTAAAATATTGGAAAGTGAATTCTTCTCTGTTACACCATTGTAACTCTGGAGTAACTGTTGACATCAGTAGCAGTATTCAAAACAAACAAAAATGTGTCCCTCTGGTATTAAATATAATCTCATTTCAAAACATCTCCTGTGGAGTGTTACGATTTATTGTTATCAGCTACATTTAACATTTTTACTTAAATGCAAAATATTTTTGTAATTATGTATATAAAAGAATCTGTGTTTATCTATACCATTTATTTGAAAATCAACTAAAAAAACCTGTGATTTTGCATTAATTTCTGGGTTTGCATATATTTCCAATCTCCTCACTTTGATTTTGTTACTTAAGATGCAAAGAAGAATGCAAAGCTTTTTAATGCACCAAATCTGTTTTCTTTTTGCAGTAGTTTCACATTTAATTACAGCTGTCTTTGATAATAAATTGTCTGCCAGAATTTGTAATATATTTTATAAAGCGAAGTCCTTTGGTGAGTTGGTTACTGAAACAATAAGCGTTTGTGACAGGTTGTTTGCTGAATACTTCCTCTGTGCATATGGCAGATCATAGTTCAGTTGTTAGCAGATTATCCATTGTGCCTGGATGTTAAAGGAGGATACCTTTCAGCCTGTGTTTAAGGCTGTTCTGCACGGTCCTAAGAATGGTTATGTTGCGTGGGATCTAAGAGAAGTTAGGGGAAGTTCACATATACTAAGAAGGGAAAAAAATGAACACAGCAAATAGCTTGTAGTGATTTTAGCTTTCTGCTCATCATCTCTGATAGCACTTATTGTGAATTTTTCTGCTGGATTTAAAACTGCTTTAAAAGAGTTAATCAGTTCTGTAATAGAACATCAATAAGTATTATTTATTTATTTACTTTTATTTATTCTTTATAGCCAAAAAAAAACCCCAACCCTGTTAAAGGCATGTAGAACCATTATTACTTAGGGGCCAGTATTTTAATCCCGTATTTTTAAAACTGGACTGGTCAGAAAAGTGAGGGGTTTTCTAGACATCAGTATTTTGAACATCAATTTTAGAATGTAGGGAAATTTTAGCCAATTAGAATAGGAAAGTCAGAAATACTTATTTTCAAGATTGTGAGGAAGAGGAACCTGTAATGAGGGGATAATCTGTAGCTTTCCTCACTTATTATAATGTGCCAAGGAATAGAGAGCAAAGAATATAGTGGAATTTTTCTGTGGAGAGTTAGATTCTGCTGTGGTGACACATATTTTAGACTTCTTATATGTTGAAGGATCATTAAGATCTAAATCAAAGGTTCAATTTGCAATAAATTGAAAATTAATTTAACCCCCGTGTGTTGTTTTGGTGGTGGGGAGAGTATTTTTGGAAAAGCAGAAGGAAGAGTGAAAGATTAAAAATATTTTACTTGAAAAGATGGATGTAAGGAGGTACAATTTTAGATCATCTCATTTCCTTTTTAATGCAAATCTGATTCTTTGATTATTCACTTTTATTATTTATTTATTTATCCTTACACAAAAGTTAGAAATTATTACATATTGGGAGTGTAGGCATTGTAATAATGCAGTAACAATAGTGCAACTATTGCACTCATTTCATCTATTGGTGAAAAAAGGTTGCAAGAAAAAATAATTTGAATAGAATTAATTAAGGGATTCTTAAAGCGCTGAGCTTAATGTAACTGCAGTTCTTTAAAGCAAAAAAAAACAAGAGAGAAAACAAATAATGCCCCTTAAGCAGATGCTTATTCACGTAGAATAGCTACTCTTTGATTTTGGAGAGGTGGTGTGGCTTGCAGTTGGAAACCTTGATTTATTGTGTCGTTATTTATATCTGCAATAAATGAGGAATAAGCATAAAACATGAAAAGGGAAATTAGGTATTACGCTAGTTCTCTTACTTTTTGTATTTTATTTACATGAAATATACATTTTTTTTAATGGTGTGTTGCTGTGCCTTTTGTTGATCATATCTGTACGCCAGGTCTGTCTGCTTGTTTCCATTGGCTTGTCATGTTCACTAATTAGGGAACTGCTGCATGATTCACCTTGTTAATTAGAGGGACTTGCACACAAAGGCCCTTCGGGCAGTGCGAAAGAAGAGCCTAGCACTAGTGCCCTGAGAAAGCTACAGCCTGTGAAGTAATTCTTCTCATCTACCTTCTATTTTTTATTTGAAATGAATAAATCATTGAGATTTTCCTTGTGGAGTGAGAATGCAAGAATTCACATCTTTGTAAGATGTAAATTATATGTGATCAATAGAAGGGGATGACTACTGTATTGTACTTACAAGATTCCCTAATTTACTACTTGTCAGGGTATGAAAAATTGCTTGAAAAATTTTGTCCCCACACTGTGGTATGTTGTTCCCTTGATCTGCAGGAGAAATGAGCAGTAGCGGTTTTGCTATACTTAAACCTAAAATAGAAAATATGTAGATTATTTAACTTTGGAGCTTGTTTTGCATCCCCAGTGGAACTTCCGTTTTGCAAGTGAACCCCCAGTACTACAACTTTTAAGGGGGAGAAGAAGGTGGGCGTCTGGCTATTTTTATTCCCGATATTGCTCTGCCTCAAATCTCACTTTTGAAAGGAGTAGCATACTCACTATATTGTGCATTCTTGAGTTGAATATAGTTTCAGAATAAATTAAAATTGTTTTTGTCATGTCACTTAGGCTTGATCAAACCACAATCCAGACTGCAAAAAAGGATATTGTTTTAAAAGTGCACAACCAGTCTCTACACTACACATTCCCCATCTGTTTATGACACTCAGAAATTAACTTCAATGCCATTCTCTCTAACTATTTGATTAAAATTACTTATTACAGCCAAATGATTTTTAGTAGATTGCTACATTTGCTTCATTTCCTCAAATGAGGCTGGCAGTTTCAAGATGCAGATTTCCCATAAGACTGGTAGAGGGCTGGTATCAGAATCTGGGCTTTTCTTTTGGAATAATCTAGTTGTTAAAGCCTCTTACCAGAATTTCTGACTAACTGGTATTTTAAATGAACTTAAAATTTCTGCTATTCTGAAGTTTTCTGGTAATGGCATACAGGCAGAGAAATTTTACCAAAAAATAGATGTACTTATTTTGAAAAAATGGGGAAAATGCTTCAGGCTGACTTGAGATTTTATGGTACGACATACTGTTGCTCTTCACTCCCATGAAACTGAGATCCTTCTATGTACCTCAGTCTTCAGCTGATTTCTTTTATACACTAACCAGGAACATACTTTCCCCATGTTTATGGTACAGTTCTGGTGTACTGGTACTTAATTATTTCAGATTTCTAGTGTGTGTCAGAGAGAGAATAGAAATGAAAGTAACAAAAGCCTATGCTGTGCTATTGGAACTCATGATGCATGGAGGAGATTGTGCAGATAAAATTCTTGATCAGGGTCTCATAGTACTAACACAAAGTGGTACCAGCCATGGAGAGTTTTCACTATCCAGGTAGCTGTTGTATTACTTGGATACAGTGAAAGATTCTTTAAAGTGTATTTTCAAAAATATTTATTTCAGGGATACTTCACCATCTGAAAAATAGAGCAGCTGATTCATGTTCTTTAACACTGTTACAGTGGACAGCATAGCCTCTGGGAGTTACTGCATGCACTCCAGCTTCAAGCATGGGGAGCTGATAGAAAGCTTGGTTGTGAGGTTCATCTGACCCTTGTATTTTCTTGCATGATTTAAAAAGCAAAGCATATTTCCTCCCTTCTGGTAGTTGAGTTAGCTCCTATTATCTCCGTGTTTCTGCCAGACCTTCCTAACTAAAGCCACAGATCGACAAGTTTGCTGCTCTTTGTAACTCTAGACATGACTACTGTTCATACAGGTTTTCACTGTATTTTATGTTTCCTAATCTTCATTAAAACATCAGTTTCAGAGCCCTCACATAGTGTCTTGCTTCAGGGGGAAAGGAGGACATCCTAGAAATCTTAGGAGGGTAATAAACCCCCACTTAGATTAACACAGGGCCTGGAAAAAGATCTTACCCAGTCTTTCTTGACAGTGCCCCAAGAGTGAGGATGTTCTTCTGGTGCTTGCACCTGAATTCAGGAGCCTGCGAGTAAGCCATCAAGCTTTTTGGCTGGTATTCGTATCCGTCATATTTTCACTGTATGAGTATGTCTTGCTTCCTTTGAAGAAAGAGTTTGAGAAGATTTGTAATTGTCCGTTCTTGAGTTGCTCCAAAGTAAAATTAAGATGATGATAAAAAATAAAATAACAGATCTTAGGGAAATTCAGAACTCTTTCTATATGTAAGTTACCAGCTCAGAAAGTTGCCAGCTCTAGCAATGCTGATCCTGCCAGTTGTCTGTGCCTCAGAAGCTCGTTGCTCAAATGCCCTGTGTTTGGCTCAGCAAATTCTACCAAACACCATTATGAGATCTAATAAATATCAAGGCTTAAAACAGGGGTGTCTCCAGCTTAGCATAGAAGAGCCTGGAACTGGTGCGGAATATGTAGCTTAAGAGATGGTTGGAGAGTTGCAGAAATAAATGGTTTTAAGTTAAACTAAAATAGTGCATTGTATTTGGATACTTGGAAAACCAAAAAGGCAACCAACCAAGAATATACAGAATTAACGAGAAGTTAATAGATACCCATAAAGAGCATTGTTTGATTAAGGGACTAGTGGGATATGGAGAACTTCAAACTATTTGGGGAATGAAATAGTACTAGAGACAAAAAGTATGTTAAAAGAAGACTTGACTTTTTAAAATCACTCTCAAAATTCTTCATGCTTTTGATTTTTTTGTGAGCTATGAGTAATCTCTTAAGAAGACTTCCAAGGAAATTAAACCTACAACTATGAATATATGTGAATCAGTTCAGACAGTATGTGGTCTTGAGTATTAAGGAGATAAAAATGTAGTTTTACTGATAATTATTTTTAAAATTGCATTTAACTAGGTAATGTACCTGACTTGAGAAAATTACAATTAAGGCTTTTCTTCAGGGAAAAATAAAAATGAAAGGCAGGATGCACCTGGCATTTTCTGTATCAGAAGTTTGACATATATTGTGTTGGAAGTAATAGGGCAAATGTTAATGGAAAATTTGAGTAAACTTCATAGTGAAGAAGAAAAACATAGTGAAATTAGATGTAATAAATGTAAATGTCTGTTGTAAGAAAGACACTTGGCCAAAAGTACCCCAGTTAAGGTTCTAGAACTGTATTCAGATGCTCATTATTTTGAGAAACATTCATCTTGGGGGCTGAAATGTTCCCAGCTTAGTCTTTGCCCAGGGTGATTTTTTCAAACACTATGCAATAATTTTCAACTGTTCTTAAAAGTGTGTGGGAAAGAAAAAAAAAAGGGGGGGGGGGAAACGAGCACACACCTTTTTCAGTAAAGTAAAACCTTGATCTACTTCAAATAGATGTACAGCCATTGCAAGTGGTGATTGGAGCTTTTACCGAGTCGTGGGAGAACGCTTGTGGAGAAGTAGTGTCCAGCTTTGTATTGAAGAAAAATAAACAAGATTTGGCAGAGCTGTGAATGTTTAAAAGCCTTACAGAATGTGTTCAGCGTATGATTTGCTGTTATACATGTAAAACTTCTCTGGTATTGCATTATTGCAGTGCCACTTCTAAACTTTAGCTGCTTTGGTCCAGTTTCTTACCAGTCAGCTTGCTATTGCTGTAGAAGTTCTGCTGACCTTTAGAGAGTTCAGTAATGCAGAAGAGAGGCGGGTGCATACAGCGTGGGCATTCTGAGACGTTATCTGTTTTTCAAGACTCTCACACTGAAGTTCACTGATCTTCTTGATCATTGTCCTGGACTGGTTGAGGTTACTGCCAGCATTTTCAACGAGTTTCATTTTTTAATTGCACCTTGTGTTGTGGACATCTTAGGACATGTGTAATGGTTCCACGTTTCAGGCTCTCCTCAGCAAAAAAAGATGTTTTTCCAGGGGGTGTAATCACTGTCTGAGACTGATAGATACATGTTGCAGAACCATCAATTAAGACGAGCTTTTCCCAGCAGGTGACCCTGTTATCAAGAATTAAACCATCCATCGCAAACAGAATTAGGAGGGATCTCCGTTGATGCCTATTGGCTAGAAATCAATGCTTAAATCATTGTTTATATGATCTTGCTTTCATCAAACATTTCTGCCATTTAGCTCTCTCCATTGCCAGTTTCCTGTTTGGTGTTCATTCCTGGCTGCCTTCACTCTTGATTGCAGTTTACAGTCTGTTGATATTTACAGCTTCTGTTGTGCTGTTAGCCTCTTCTCTGTCCTCTTTTCTTCTTCTCAGGCGGTATTTCTGAGCTATGCTAGGAATTGTAAGTAGCCAAAGTCTAGTTCTTTATGGGCTGAGCTGATTCTGTCACTACAGAAACTTACTTTTACAATTCAGCTTCTATTCCCTTATCAAATCCTATATTGACAGTATTTAAACGTACTTTACTTCCTCAAGCTCTTCCTTCTTCGCGGTCGTCTCTGTCTCTCTGTCAGCAGGTTATTTTCCTTCTAGGCCAAAAAACATCCCTGGTTTCTGCCTGTAGGTAGAGAAACACCTCCTTGGCCTTTCTCTTTGTCATGTGATGTCACTCCCTCTTCTCCCTTTTATTTTTGAAGGTATTTATGTGTAGACTTGAATTGTTAGAGTTCCAGTTGTCCTCTTACTTTCTGATCATATTGAAGGAAACTTCCCTTAGTGCAGTCCTCAGCAGCTTCAGCTCAGGCCCTTCTTCCATCTACAGCTCTGCTTTAAACAAAGGTAATTTCAGTTTGCTTAGGTTTTGTCCTCTGTTTGGAGCACATTTTGCCTTCCTCTAAGATCCTTTTTGCTCATGGTTTTGAACAACTCCTGCCTTTCTGATGAGTAGTGCAGTGCCTCATTTGCTGTTTGACATTCCCATTTCCTGCGGATTCAGGTGAGCCAGCGAGATTCACTGGAGTGTTTGCACAGCTGATGTTAGCAGACTTATTTCTCATGGGAGATTCACTTTTGTGCTCACTGAAGAGTAATAATTCTCTGTTGACAGTACAGATTACAGCCACTGCTAGGCCGTTTAATGTTCTGGATTGGAGAAGGTGTCTGACTTGAGATCTGTGGTGTTTATACCAAGTATCCAGCATTTGTTTTACAGTTGTCTTTCCAGACCAAGTTCATACCTTGAACAAATCCATAGAATTTATTCCTCTAGCCATAACTTCCTTGACTTTTTCTGGGCTCCCCGGTTCAAGAAAGACGAGGAACTCCTAGAGAGGGTTCAGAGGAGAGCAACAAGGATGATAAAGGGACTGGAGCATCTCCCCTATGAGGAAAGGCTGAAAGAGCTGGGCTTGTTCAGCCTGGAGAAGACTGAGAGGGGACCTCATCAACACATACAAATATCTTAAGGGTGGATGTCACGAGGACAGAGCCAGACTCTTTGCAGTGGTGCTCAGCGACAGGACAAGGGGCGATGGGTGCAAACTGAAACATAAGAGGTTTCTGTTGAATATGAGGAAAAACTTCTTTACTTTGAGGGTGACAGGGCACTGGAACAGGCTGCCCAGGGGGCTTGTGGAGTCTCCTTCTCTGGAGGTATTCAAAGCCTGCCTGGACGAAGTCCTGTGTAACATGCTCTGGGTGAACCTGCTTTAGTAGAAGGGTTGGACTAGATGATCTCCCAAGGTCCCTTCCAACCCTTACCATTCTGTCATTCTGTGTGATTCTTGGTTTAGTTGATCTTGTAGAAAAGTGGAAAATAATCTTCACTGTTCTCTGTGGTTATTATAATACTAGTTAGAGTAATGGGGGATTTAGTTCTTACAGAAATCTTGAAAATGGATCCATACTAATCTGTGAAAGGAGCTGGTTTCTTCCAGTTGTGTGGACTGCCACAGCTGCTGGTGGAAGTAGAAATATAAGAAGGAAAAAACAAACTCAGTGAGCATATATTCACACCATATATTTATTTATTCATATCTCAGTGACTGTTCACTGTACAAGATGGCTTGTAGTCCAGAAAAGCTTGAAGTGAAAATGGCTTAAACTAAATGCTTGGTTTCCATTGCAAAACTATTTACAAAGCATGTCATGAATAAGTGCGTTCGGGCTTTTTGGAAATTATTAAATCTAGATTTTTTTTAAGATCTAATGTTGATACTTCAGATAGACATATGGCTGTCTTCCTTGTGGCATATGGCTTGTGGCACTTCTTTCTGAAATACCTAAATGTATCATAACAAATAATGATCCAAGGAAAACAAACTAAAATTTTAGAACTTCTGTTGTTAGCTTTACTTTATTAAAGTAGTGAAGTAGTTTTCTTTCTGTGGTTTTAACATTATGCCACTGTCACAAAGAAGAAAATGTTATTGTGTGAAATAATATTGGTGTTTAATTCTTGTACTGTACTTTTCATCAAAGGGATCTCTTTAACTTAAAGTTGTCATTAAGTAATGAAATACCTCTCAGTAAGTAAATGGCATGCTAAAAATAAATTGGGATCAGATAAGGAGCAAGGAACAGCATCTCATTTGTAAGCATTTTTCTTGTATAATATATTGGAATGCTTGTCTATGTTTTAGATAAATATTTTGACTTTCAAAAAAAGTTAATTGTTGTTGATTAGTGTGGTTCCAAATGAAACATTGCTTCCTTCTCAGAGGGTAAAAATTTTAATATGCTATTGATAAATATATCCGTATTAATTGTGAGGAAGACAAGTTAAAGAATGATACTGCATCAGCAGTCCAGTATGAAAATGAGAGTGTTAATGAATGCAGTTGTCAAACAGTTGCATCTTGTTGGTTGATGAAGTGAGTTACATTCATTTCCGCTAAACCATGTTAATTAACATGGAATTCATTTACTTTATCAGGATGTATAGATATTAACAGGTCTTAGTTTGTTTAAATATCCAGAAACTATTAACTGGCTTAGTAAGAAGATAAACTATATTGTAATACAGGCAGCTTTCTTACTTTAAAATATAACTGATAATGTAAAGTAAGAAGCTTAAGTAGCTTTAGTTTCACAGGCACTTATAGAATCATAGAATGTTTTGGGTTGGAAGGGACCCCTAGAGGTCATCTAGTCCAACCCCCCTGCAGTGAGCAGGAACACCACTAACTAGATCAGGTTGCTCAGAGCCCTGTCCAACCTGGCCTTGAATGTTCCCAGGGATGGGGCCTCCACTACCTCTCTGGGCAACCTGTGCCAGTGTTTTACCACCCTCGTTGTAAAGAATTTCTTATATCCAGTCTAAACCTACCCTGGTTTAGTTTAAAACCATTACCCCTTGTCCTGTCACAGCTGGCCCTACTAAAAAGACTTTCCCCATCTTTCCTATAGGCCCCCTTTAGGCACTGAAAGGCTGTAATCAGGTCTCCCCGCAGCCTTCTCTTCTCCAGGCTGAACAAGCCCAACTCCCTCAGCCTGTCCTCATAAGAGAGGTGCTCCAGCCCTCGGATCATTTTAGTAGCTCTCCTCTGGACCAGCTCCAACACTTCCATGTCCTTCTTGTGCTGAGGGCTCCAGAGCTGGACGCAGTACTCTAGGTGAGGTCTCACCAGAGCAGAGTAGAGGGGCAGAATCACCTCCCTCGACCTGCTGGCCACGCTTCTCCTGATGCAGCCCAGGGTACACTTGGCCTTCTGGGCCGCCAGCGCACATTGCCGGCTCATGTCCAGCTTTTCATCCACCAGCACCCCCAAGTCCCTCTCGGCAGGGCTGCTCTCGATCCTTTCTTCCCCCAGCCTGTATTGATACTGGGGGTTACCCCAACCCAGGTGCATGACCTTGCACTTGGCCTTGTTGAACCTCATGAGGTTCACACAGGCCCACCTCTCCAGCCCGTCCAGAGTAATTCTAAGAGTACTTCTAAGAGTAATTTCAGAACATTGAAAATGGCTACATTTAATTCATATTGTTTTTAGCACTGAGAATTCAGAGGATGATGACTTTGGAACTGTATATGCAAAACTGGTTGCAAAGTCATTTTCACTTGATGTAGAGGATACAGTTCCAGAGTATACTGGGGAAAAGAGCCTCCACTGGTTAGTGTCATGCATTTGGCATCTGGTGGTACAAGAGGTACGTCTTAAAAGTAATCTCTGTTGACACTGAAGCAGAGTAATTAAATCTACATTAATTACACAACTCCCACAAAACTGTTTGGCTATTCCTAAACTTCCTTTCAAGATTCCTGCAATATCAAGTTTTATGACTATTAAAACCAGTTCATATCTCTATGGCATTAATTTTGAAAAGCTTCCATTGAATCAGATGTTAGCAGCCACATTGCTTGTGTAAATGTCTTTATGAAAGGTATAGTGTCCCCCTCTTTTGAACCGTAGTCAAGATACTGCTTTTTTTAAAAAAAAAAACCCCAAAGATATCGATTGGGGATAACATTTTTGATGAAGAGTCAGATGATGAGTAGGAAAGAGATTTGGTACGGATAATCTGATGTAGGGTGTGAAAAAACAGAAGTATGTGACCTGGAGATGAAAAGAAGAGAAAGTTGGAATGGGGGTATGAAGAAGCCAAAAATGGTGGTTAGTCTGCTCCTGGATGTTAAATAACATCCAGGAATCTTGTGAATTGTCTTGCTAGTAAGTATCCATAAACTGCAAAGATGTTTGGATGGAAGCAAATTGATAGTTGATAGTGACTGTTCCCTTAAGCCAACTGGAGTACTAACCCCTGCAAGATGAATGCCTCTGTTGGTAATTGGTATCGGGATCATAATTTTTTTGATTATTTTTAAATGCAATTTTATGATCCTCTGCCTTCAGATGAGCTTTAAAAAAAAATCATCAGTGATAACTAATTTTTAAGAGCGATGAGAATTTGTGTAATATAGTATCAGTCAAGTATTTCAGCACTTTAGCCCTTATTTTATAAAACATCAGGATGCTGTGATCTTACTGATGATGCATGTTTGATGTATTTGATACGTTTTGACCAACATTTATTAAGGTTTACATAAGAAGGTTGCTCTTTTCTACTGTGGTATACCAAGGTGTGTATTGTAAAACCAATATCAAAAACTGTATTGTGTTTTTGTCTCGAGTTTTTGTTCCTGGCAGCATATTCCTTATTTGTATTAAAGTAGTGTCTAATAGTCCCACTGGGGCTAGATGATAAGTAAGGCACATAGTACAGGAGGATCCGTGTCTGGAGAGCTTATAGCCCAAATAGATAATCTGGGTGAAGCGGGGTGAGAGGCCGAGGGAAGCGAAGGGAGAGGTCTCGCTGATATTCACCCAGTGTCAGTAGAACAGAGCCCAGCTCCTTTGCTTCCCTGTGCTGAGCCAGGTTTCCTGTCGTGTGCTAAATTATAGGTAGTTGAAAGTCTTGTGTGTTTGTTTGGGCAATGAGTGGTAGGCTGAAACATTTGTCAAAAATGAGTGTGTGTTATCAAGAACTATATTTAACTCTTCCCACTGAACAAAAAAGAAAGGACAAAGAACCCAGGGATGTGCAAACCCTTCTGCAGACTCTTGACAAGAATCTGTTCCATGTTTGCTTGGTAAAACAGCACCAGACACTTTGCAGGTTTCGAAGTAAGGGCAGGATTTGTCACACTATGTGGAATTAAGAGAAATGGCATGTTTTGCTTTACAATTTGCGTGTGCAAAAATAAAATAATACTAAATTAATTTCCTTGGAGCAGCTTTTCAGAGGCACTATGTGCTTATATTACATGTTGAAACAATAACTATATTGCAGTACAAGTAGTACAAAGAGCCAAGTTAGGTTTTAGCTTGCTGTTGGTTTGAAAATGGTGACTTTAAATAAGATACTCATATGTGTCAGACTATATTTCTGACCTGCACCTCCCAGGAAACGAATACTTGCTCCAGTGCAAAATTTCTTATTCTGTGAAGCCATCCACTTTACAACTGTGCCTGAGATCACTCTAAGCCAGTTGGCCCTCGCTTAAATATTCATCAGACTTCTGATAATTGTGATAACCCTTATAGGCTGGCAAGCATGGCAAATTAGCAAAAAGATGATTGATCTTTTTTTATATGCAGTTTTATCTTCAACCTTTCCTGGATATATGTTATACTATAGTAATAATTTCTTCTCTAAGGTATTTGCCAGTATCTGGATTTGCACATCTATTTACAGTTGCCTTGAAGCCTCATAATTACAATACAGCTGAAATGTCCATTTTCTTTCCCTGACTACAAATAGGGATCAATCGAATTTTAAATGACTGCTTACGGGCTAGCTTCCGATCATGACCTTTGTAAATGATTAGAGCTCACCACTGTTGCTATCTACCTTGAAAGGGTAAGCGGGCAGGTCTGTCTAACTGGCATTTAATCTGGAAGAGAGCCAAAGATATTTGAGCTAAAAACCTAATATGAGTTGGCAAAGAGAAGTATGTATAGACCTTTGCACTATTATTTAGATATTTTTCCACATTTCTTTTTCATAGTTAGGAAATTCTTTTATCCTGCAGATAAATGGGATGTATATTTGTAGATAGCTTTGTATTAAAGTTATAATAATAGCTGAAGTTGCAAAATATATAGCAGAAAAATGTGAAAAAAATGGGGTTTCAAACTCTAAATGTACTGAGTTTTCTTTTTCTGAAGAATGTGAAAATATGTTGCATTGCTAAATGAATAAACCTGCAAAATGCACTGCAAAATAGGGTGCATGAAGCAGACCTACTTTTTCTAGGCAGAAGTGAATGGAGAAAAGATATCGTACATTGGTACTTTTTTGTTTAAACATTCTTTCCTTTTAACATTGACCAAGATTGTTCAGGCCCTGCTTATATACAGAGCTCCCATGTAATTAATGGCAGAGACATTTCTATCTACACTTGTCAGTTCAGTTTTATTTTAATGAGGAATTGTGCCTGTATCATACAATGTTTTTATTACCACTACTGAATTTCTTAAGGTAGCATTCTGTGCATTGCTGTTGAAGTAGGAACAAGTGTGAAATCAATGAGATTGGAAAACAAACACCTCCTCTGAATTTATTGAAGGATTTTGCAAACCCAAAGTTTTGAAATTAATAAGAATGATTGCTAAGAGCTATGAATGCTTTTATCTAATTAAAATCATATGCTGCGTTACCTAGTCAATTATTCTTGTGTAGTATTGATGATCAGAGTATTTATTAAAGTAATATTGTCATGGGAATATGTCTCTTACCATTAACTCTCTAAAAAGATGATATGGTTTATAGTGAATATGCAATCTTACCTCTTCATCGTGTGGTGGCCAGAGTATTTTCTCCTATTTTCTGTAGCATGCCACACTGTTATGTAGTGCAGCTGGCAGGTTGTTTTCTTAGCCTCAAATTAGTTAAATGTGTTGTTGCCTAAATCCTAATCCCAGAAAGCAGTTCTAAATTCAGTTTGTAGGGTTTTTGCATCAGCGTTACCTTCTGCTAGCGTTTAGGTAGAGGTGTTTTATTCACTTAGATAGGAATTTTTTGGAAGCAACTGTCAAGTATATTTGAAATATTCAAAGTAAGTCTAAGATGAAAAAAATGTTTGAGTTTTTTTTGAGGATTTGAATTGGTATTTACATTCTTCATATCAGTCTTAAACTAGAGATGTGTAGTTAGTATTCAGTACTTACTGGCTCGGGCAGTTTTCAAGGATAAGGATGGGGTTTTCAAAAATAATTCAGTTATTTGGAAGCGGAAATCCTGTGGAAAGTCAAGAGTACTTCTGTACTTATTGCTCCACTGCAAGGCTGCTAAAATGGCATTTCTGGAAACAGCAAAGTACTGTTAGGGATTGCTCATGTGTGATTTTTACCTAATGCTTGCAAATCTGAGAATAACTTTTTGAAATGACAACAGAAAAAAAAAAACTAAACAGAGGTTTTTTTCTCTTCCTAATAGATGCAGCAACAAGAACTTGCACAAATGAGGCAAAGGGATGCCAATCTAACTGCATTGGCAGCTATCGGTCCCCGGAAGAAACGGAAGCTTGATTCACCTGGACTGCTTACCATAGGAGGAGAGGTATGTCTATACACAGTGTAAGAGAATTGAAAACCTAGTAGGAATAACTAGAGATGCTACATGCCAGTATTTTCAGTGAACTGTGTAACTTGGAAAAGGTGATACAAATTACTAAATTAGGACTGCAAGTACAGTTTATCTTTCTCTGCCACAGTTAAAATCTTCTCTTGGTTGTATTTTTCAAGTGTTAACTTTAAACCGATATTTAAAGAATATTTTAAAAAGAAGTTAAACCTGAAGTCTAGGTCTCTCCCTAAAAATGCTCACTGCCTTTATACTGGTTTTCTCCTCTGTGTAATCCAAAGGAAAACAGAAAGAAAGAGTAGGGCATGACATAACTGTAGCATTGCTTAGTTTGGACCAAGAGCTGGTAGTAATACAGAAATTAACATAGTAATTACAGAATGGCTGGTTGTCCCCCACAACTGCAAAGATGAGTTCGTAGTCATTCTAAACTGTATGTAATTTTAATAAGAATACTCTAGAAATAGAATCAGATTTGTTAGTATGATTCTTCTGATATCTTAAATGGAGAAGTAGCTATACTATGCAATGCAAAATCCTCAAAAGTGGCCTATATATTAACCTAGGATAACACGGCTGTATTACCTTGGATAATTCTTAGAGAGTACTGTGTTGTTTAGTACAGATGTAGTTGGGCTTTTGTTTCTGCTAAATATGCCTACACAATAGGAGTCAAAGTAGTTCTCCCTATTATGTGTCTGTTCTGAAGAAAATGCGTTTTGTTTTGAATAACTGACTCACATTTTGGCTCATACTGACTGTCTAAATGCCAGGGATTTCCAAAGGCCTTTTTGTTTCCCATTTTGGATAGCTTTTATCTGACTACTCTCTCTTTTCTCATGTGCTAAGATTAGTGCTAAGGAATGAGCTGAGCTAGGAATAGAAGTGGATCTTGTTTAATTCTAAAGTTGACTTATGACTTCAGATATGTAGGAGGTGCTTCCATTTTCTGGTCAAATTAGTTTCAGACTGAGGGAGCTTCCTGGGTTTTGTGTTGTCCTGTTACATTCCCTTCCTTTTGGTCTCCCTCCCTGTCTTACATTCAGTAAAGCATTCTGTTCTCCTCCATATGCACCTGTAAGAAATCCTGTAGCAATAGGCCAAAAGAAGCTTTCATTAGAAGCTCAATTGGATAGTGGTAGCATTGGCTTTCACACAAATTCATTTAAAAATAATTTGATCTTTCTAATAATACATGAATCCCTTTGGATTTTAACAAATGTACATTCACTGCTTGTCTTCACTTGACCAAAGGAATGTTTTCTCCTACGTATCAGAATTTAATTTTTATTGTCTGTTGCCCCTTTTAAAAAAATGATCCTTTTTTAAGCTTTTATAGTTTGATGAACCAAATTGTGGTCACCTTCAGTGAAACATTTTATTCAGAGCTATATGCCTGAATGGATTTATGGTGAACCTCTTCCCTCACTCTAGAAGCTCCTTACTCTCCTGGTACACTGCTTTAAGGAAAGGTAAAGGTCTGTGGCAAATTCCAATGGTTTCAAGGGATTTTTGCCTCCTTTTGTTGCTCCCCTAGCCCAAATTTTGCTGAACGTCTGTGTTATTCAATTGACAAATTATCCTTGGAGTTTTTGCCGATGCATGGATTTCCTGGAGTTATGAATTATGTGGATCTTCTGCCAGTTCAGAGTGAATTGCTCCCATCCCTCTCCTAGCTTCTAACCTTCCTAGCCAACTCACATTGGTGCCTGGCTGCAAGCTGATTTCAAGGATTTGGATACTGTATCTGGATTATTCAATGTCTTTTCTAGGGACAGGATCTAAAGCATTGTAGCAGCTGTGTCTTGCAGGTTGGCTGCTAGAAACTGTTACTCTTCTGAGGTATTCATTAGGGATGTGATGCAGAAATAAACTCAACTCCTCCAAAATGTTTCACTTTAAAAAGGTACTGGAAAATTGCATTGTTTGTCTAAAATAATCTGATTTCTCTTTTTTGGATTTCTGGAGATTATAAACAACATAGAAAACTATTATAAGACTATGTCCTGTCTTACAGACATCCCTTTAGTCCAATTCTGACTTCCACCATGGTCTACGACTCTCTGCTTCCTCCTAGCAGTTTCTAAGCTTCTTAGGTCCTTGCTACTGATAATCTATGTTTGCAAGGTCTGACTTGGCAAGAGCTTTCTTGGCCTGCCCCCTTTTTTTGTCAAAACGTCCAGTTTTTGCCATTGAAGTTCCTGGTCTCCTCATTCATCTTTTGACACATGCCTGCTTTTTGTTGCACCTGGGACACTGCACATTTGCTGATCCAAAGAGAGATAATTTACAAATCATCCCACCCCTGCATGTCACATTTTTCCTTTTTTGAACTAACTCTCATTTGATATGTTACTTAGTTGCATTGGCCTTTTTTTTTTTTCAATGGATTTCAGTCCAGCTTCTTGGTTCAACAGAAATACTAGCTCATGATTTCTCTTTGGAAATTGGATCTTTTTAGTAATACCTTTTTGATCTGAGCAGGAGTTCAATTTAGGGAGTAGTGATGGTTATTTTGCTTAAGAGAAAAAGTTGATGGAAAAGCTTAGTGTTTCTGTGATCAAGTACTGTTTGTTGTATACAGAGAAACAGGCCTTACACAGCTTTTATAAATGTGAAAAAGCTTGTGCTCATAATTGCAAATATTTTTGCACCAGCACTTTGTTCAAGAGTGTTTTCTTTAAACTTGTTCTGTGTCTCACATTGGCTCATTTGGGCTTCTTTGCTTCTTTTCAAGACATAGCTAAATAGACTTTTTTTCAGCGGCAGGATTAGTTTAGGTTACCAAGGACAGGCTCTATCATTTGCATCTTCTGTGCTAGTACAGCTGGGGTTTTTTGGTTACTTTTACCTGGGGAGATGGAAAATTAGCAGTTATGGGATGAGGTTATTTTTCCATTGTATATGTTCTTTGATTTTCTTCTCCATGCAGCCATATAAAAAATTCCTATCCAAAAAATGGGAAAAAAGATGCTGTAGAGAAGTGGATGAGCAGGGGCAAGACGTCTTCAGATAACACAGCCACCAAATGTGTATCTGGTTTCAGACTGTGATTGCACAGTGGTCTGAGCCAATCTGACTGGGATCTCGATCCCCGTCTCTAGTAGTGCGTTCCTGCCCTTTCCCTTTCATTGGCTCTGGCTCTTGTCGTACCCTGTGCTAACCTGTTTCCATTTGATAAATTGGCAGAAAACTAACCTAACAACAACAAAAAGTGAATAGTTTCTGCTTAGCTTGCTGGAGTAGTTTGGCCTAGAGCCCAGTGAGCACTGGAAAAAGAACTTGCAACAAGGCAGAGGCAGCAAACTTGAGATCACCTGCTCTTCATTCACTTTCTTTTTAGTACCTTTCTTGTGTTCTCATATTTTAGATAACCTGCTAGACACTGCTTCCTCTGTAGCAGCCAGCAGCTCATCAGTAATTCAGCCTGCTTATTATTATAATGCAGTTCAGATCAAGAGTGAAAGAGAACGGGTAAAGAGAACTGAGATACCTTTGGAAGAATTCAGCTTCTCTGCCTTGCAGAGTCAAAAATACTGCATTTGCAGAATTTTATAGCTTTTAAAATTTATTTAATGATACTAGACACAATTATTGGAAAAAAAATCTTTTAAATGTTACTGCCTTTTAGAATTTAATGCATGGTTATCAAGTTAGGTAGCTAACTCCTGAACCATGTTATACATTTAGCAGCAGTACCGCCTAATTCTTATTTGCTGTGTGGGTCCTGTTCATGCTTGTGTTGGTACACAGCAGTGGTTGGTGAAGGTAGGGTGGTGGATGACAAATAGAGGAAAGAGAAGACAGCAACCACTTAAGGTCTTTAGTTAGTATCCTTAAGCACCTCTAATGTCAGATTAAAAAGAATACATTTTGAGTTGTTTTTGTTTACCTTATGGATTTTGAATGTATATAATTCACATTTTCATGCTTTTTGTTCTTGAATTGTAAGGCTTTTAAGTATTAGAATTAAAAATTAGTTTTGTTTATGAAATAAGTATTTTAATATAATTGTAAGAGTTAAAGCTTTAAGAAAAGCATTAACCATCACAAGACTAGGTCAGGTAACTTTACAAGTTAAATATTTGAGTAGTGCTAAGGTGGCAAGAATGCAGAATTTACATATTTCAAAGTCCCTCATTTTTTATTATGAAATTAAAGTGTGGAGGTTTTATGTAAGTATTTTTCTGTATATTATAGTAATAATAATAATTAAATAATTTGGCTTTTCATCAAGACCTATGGCTAGTATCCCAAAATACATAAATATAGAGTATATGTTTGAAATATCTGAGGGTATAATTTGTTTAAATATCAAGTGAAAGCCCTCTCCTGGTACTTGCTGGCACAGATGGTTTTTGAATACTGAGCTTCCAAAGGCAGCCTCAGGGCTAGTTCAGTGAATCACCGCTTATTGAAGACAGTCATTTTAGGGATAAGAAAAAAAACCCTCTTTCTCACATAGTGGAAGAGCAGTCATCTTAAGAATATTCAGCAAACTATCCCAAACACCATCTTCCACAATTTGCAGGACCATATGTTGGGCCAGCGCTCAAGGGAGATCTGATATTTTGTATCTTTTCTCATCCAGTGTATCCCAACCATTATATTAGTCAAGAAAAATGTTCTTGCAGACCTGGAAAGTCCCAAAATGACTACAGTTAAAACAGTGATGTTTTGTGTAGAGAAAAGCTAATTACTAAAGTGATTGTGAAATGTATTTTGGGTATGAGGCACCACATTTTTTTAATTAAATTCATCTTTCAGATGGTATAATTTGAACATTTTAAAGCTGTTTTCATGTGAAGGTTTTGTATAAAACATGATTAAGATTCTGGTTTCAGACCTGGAAATCTGTGTTATACCAGAGACTTCCAAATTGCAGATGTAGAAAAGTTACTTAATATTCCTCTCTATCAGATCTTTATACTACTAGTAATTCCTAATTTCTAAGTGGAAATGAATACATTTGGGGAGGCACTTGGGCACTATGACATAGTTGGAAAAAAGTGCTTTTGACTACAGCCTCTTTTTAGTTATCCAGGACTGAATGTGATTAATTTGTTTGCACACATTACAGCTGGCATTCTCACTTCATTTGGGTTATCCATAGGCATTTCAGCAATACCTGAAATTATTCCTCAAATGCATTGTTAATACTTTAACAATATTAAGAAGAACTCAGGATACTAGGTAACTTTCTCCTTGGAATAGGTCAGACGTGATAAAAAAAGTACAATAGAGCTGTCTCTTGTAACAGCTGGCCTTGTTTCCTTCCTGTCTTGCCCTTTTAAACAGAAAGGGATGTATAGTGTGTCTTGCAAAAGTCTTTGTTACAGAAGGGTTGTGCACTGGGTTTTCTCCAAAGTGCCTACTCAGAGGATATCATGCAGATCTAGAAGTCCATGAATCAGCCAACATAACTGTGAGGCATAACTGCTTCTGACAGATCAGAAAGAACTGGAACCAATGAATAGTGTTTTATTTTGGGGAAAAACACCAGTCAGTGGGATTGCCATGCTCTGAGCCAGATCTTTAGGCTATTCCCTCACCTTTTTAGAACTAAAGTAGTTTTATGGCATCCACTTTGGAAGATCCTTGGAATGACTTGTTCTACATCTCAAGTCTCAGCTTGGTCTTCATACTGTATAGTTGGCTCTTGATAAATTACATTTTAAGTGGTCAAGATATGTTTAGAAAGCACTGGAATCTAAAGATTCTCTACAGTTGTTAAGCTTGAGTTATATGAAAGCAGATACAGTAGACCAGAACACCTTTTGCAAGTGTTTATGGTCCAAGAAGTTAAACCTTGCTTTTTGCACTTTTAAACCTGTAGACTAACAGCAGAACAGGAGGAATTTTTATGATTTATTGTATCATTGCCTTTTCAAGCACTCGTTGCTCCATGTATCACTGACATGATAGAATGCAGTGGTTATCTTGGACCTGTTTTGGTGTAGGATGTCACTGCTGCTGACAGTTACGATTTCATTTGAGGTATCCCAAAACTATCAGTTAAATACATGGGTTTGAATTTTCAGGGAGACAGAAGAAAGTTAAGGAGTCTGTCCTTGTAATTTTTTTATGGACTTACATGCATACTACTTTATGAATCTTTGAAAATCTCAAGTTTAGCTTCAGCTTCTCTGGCTTGCTTTACTTCCAGATTTCAAAAGTCAGATAAATATTAAAATAATTCACAAGAAATGTGTTAATATCTATTTGAAAATCAGTTTTTTGAAAGACTATATAGGTGTTCTCCTAATTAATAACTGCACCTATATTTCGCATTCTTAAATAAATCAGATTTCAATCTTAAAATAAATTGCCCCTTTTTAAAAATTTAATTTCAAACTGTGTTTTAGCACGACAAACATGTTCTATTTTTTTAGAATTTTGGGGTTTTTTTTGTGAAACAAGGTTTGTAAACATTAATGCATTTTACAGAGTTGGCAGTAAAAAGTAGGAAGGCATTAAAGATGATGGATAATGCTATGTTTACACTGATGATTAATAATTCTAATTTGGAGTGAATATATAGAAATACATTTCTGTGCCTATTGCAAACAGGCAGGAATACAGACAGTGAGTCACGAGGCAGTAGAACAATTTTGCACGGATCTCAGTTGACAGAAGGAAAAAGCCAGGCAGCAATGCAAGAAAATAGAAAGTGGCTCTGTGCCAGCAAAAACATTCTTTTTTACTAGTAGAACAGGTTTGCATACTGTTTGTATTCCTTTGATCTATGTAACACAGAATATTCTGACAGAGGTTCAATGATATTAATCATTTTTCCTTATTGGCCAAGACAAATTTGATTTTTACTTCATTTGGAGATGGAAATGGTAGTTGATCCCACCTGACTGCACGATGTTGATTTAGCGCATAGGAGGAGACCATTAGAGTATTTCTTTTTCTGCTTTTCAAAGGTTTCTTACTGGAGTCTTAAATAGTGGTGTTGGGTTTTTTAATTCAAATCCTCCTTGGATGTTTGCATTTTTAAAAGGAAAATAATTTTATCAATGTGGTACTATTAAATACAATCTTTTTATTTATGGATACTATATAAATATAGTGTGTGCAGCTTATTAGCATGGAAAATGAGAACTTGGCAAAATGACTTTCGAGTAGTTAATAGTTCATCCATTATTTGTCAATCCCTATAGAGGTCTGCTGCTGTTACTGTTAAAGAGTATTGTTTTTCTTCTTGCAAAAGGCAGCTACGTTGAGTATTTGTGGGGACAAGGGGGTATGTGAGCTTGTTTTTTATTTTGGGTTTTTTTGGGGGTTGGTTTTGGGTTGGGCTTTTCTGTGTTCTCAATTGTCTTCTCCATTTGTCTTCCTGATTTTCAGACACTGAAGGATAAAATATATTTTGCAGCTTCTGTTTTTCTGACACTTATAATTCCAGAATTTTTCTTTCTTCTGGCTAAATAAAACTGATAAGACTAAGAGAAAGAAAGTCGAAAGGGGCTAGTTGAGGGTTTGTCAAACTTGACTTGAGTCTTTCCATTGACTTCAGAAGGGTAAGGCCCAAGGTGCTGTGACATTTTTAGATGTCAGTGAAAATAATTTTTAAAACCTGACCAGAAAATTTCCAAAGTGTAACTTTTCAACATACACATGGAGAGATTTAGATCTTAAAGTGGTATGTTAAAGTGGCATTGTTTCCGTTTTAATTGATCCTCCTCTAGAAAAGTCAGATGAATCATCAAACAGATAAATTTCCTTATCCCTTCCATCCCATTCAATGCCGGATAAATTTTGTGGAATAATTGTTTTTACTTTTTGGCTAAAAAATACTTTACTGATGCTGAGGTTTTGAAAAAGTCTAAAGAACTTGAAATTTATTAGGATGCCCATTTTCTCATATTTCCAGCCTGATTCTTTACAGGGAGTCAAGTAATATACTGGTCATACAAAGAGTGAAAATTAGGGTAACAGTAATTTAACATTTTTAGTTTACCCTGAGCCTTTAGGTAAATAGGCTTGAACTTCCAGAGAATCCTGTTGCTAGCTTACATAATTACACCCTACCTAGAATTACTGAATGGAACTTTCTGTTATTTTACCTGATGTAAACTGTAGAACCAAACCGTTGCCCAGGTCTCCCTCCCAACTGTATTTAATTCTGCTTCTGTTAAGTCTTGACTATTTCAGAGAACCTCTTGTTACAGAGTAATTAATCTATCTGTGAGTCTCTTTTACATTTCATAATGTGAGATACAGATAAAACGGTTGGGAATAATCAGACAAGCTCCACTTTCTTGAAAACATGAAGTTATCTGTACAAGCTTTCTGAAGTCTCGCAGGAGGTCTGTATTGATGCTCCTTAAATGGATCTTGCCACCACTGTGGAGTATGAATATGCTACAGTTGAATGTTGCCTTACAATATTCTGTTGATAAGAAAAGAAGAGGTTCTTAAATTAAAAAAAAAAAAAAAGTAGAAAAGGAAAAAGCCTGGCAGATAAACACTTCATTCAGAACTTGCTGTCTTATTACTTGTAGTAAAAAATTATCCCTTCATTTTAAGAAGTTCTAATCAAAGAAAAGCCCAGTGAGTAAGAAAGAAGAATGAAGATGGGCCTTTCATGGTTTCCTTTTGCCATATACAAGCCTTCCAAGATTGTACTGTAAGTCTGAATGGTTTATCAGTTTGGGAGTATTTCACGTGTGCATATTATTCATATATATGTATGTGCAAAAATTTTAGTCAGGTCCCTACTACAGGTTTCATAACTGATGTCATTATGAAATGACACAATATCGCAGTTTGTGGTGCAGGCAAATTTATTGTGTTGAACTTCGCTGTTCAGTGAATGTGATCTACTTTTAGTCCCTATGGGCTGTTCTGTATTGTAAGTGTGTTTTGAGCAGACCCTTGTTTGATTTGGAAATGCGTGTTCACACTTCTTCCACATACGCTGACCAGTCTCCTACTGCCTACATTCCCCTTTCAGAATTTGGCTAAAATTTGCTAATGGTAAGATTCAAAGGTGTGGCTCAAAGATTTAAACTTTGAGCTGAAAGTAGTCTTTCAGCTTTGTTCAAAACTGTTTACAAGTTTACATGAGCAGTGTGTATTGCATGTCCTTTCTTTGTAAGAGAGATAGCAAAATGGGTCCTGTTTGGCTACATTCACGAGAAGTTAAGCGTTTGAGCTCCAAACGTGCAAGGACATGTGCTCCTGCTTAACTTTAAGCACAGTGGTTAGGTTGTTTGAAGTTAGTAACATGCCTTGTGTAGAACGTTAATTACATGCAATAAGCTTTTGTTGGATCTCTGTGTACGTCAGTGTTCCTGTCAATCTCATCGTGTTTCCTACTGCATGAACTCAGGTTTGCTAATCTGTAACTGATTCTGATGTAGGAAATGCTTTATTTCTCTTTTTTTCAATAAAAACAAGGTTTTTCTTTTTGGAAATTAGCATATTTTGAAAAGTCTCATGTTATTTGACCACAAAAGTCTTTGGGACTATCAGTGTCTGGTAGATGCAGGTTGATGAAGTTTCCCAATGTGTCTTGACTATTACAGGCTGTATTTTGCTTTCGAAGAAATAAGATAGTAAGAATATCTGATAGTGGGATCTTCGTCTTGGTGTTCCTTTTGTTACATACTCTGTTCTAGTGAGTGACTAGGAAAAAAGGGGGTTTTGTTTTTGTTTTGCCTGGAGTCAAACAGGAGCATGCTGGTTAAAGGGATTCTGTGGGGGAGTTGGGCTGGAGAGGGCCTGAGGGAACTGGGAGAGACATCTACCACCAGCAGCTTGTCTGTGCTAGCTAATTATAGCTAGGGTACTGTTTACTTTAGTGTTATACTCCTTATTTATTAGTTACTTAGTTACTGCTTGCCTTCAAGTTACAGGCTTGCAGCCAGTTGCTGCAGGGGAGGTGCAATAGGAAGGGAAGGGCATCATGCAGTACTGCAGATCGCAGCTCCCTGACCTTGGCGTATTTTTTAAACTGCTTTTTTTTTTTTTTTTTTTTTAAATGTAGACAGTGGGAGAGACAGTCAAAAAGAAAAGCAGACAAAAAATGGGAATAACTCAAGGAAATTTTTTACAGTCTAGAGGGACTGTGGTGATAAAATTAGCGAGTCTCCATGACTTATCAATCAAACTGGGTTTTTTCCCCTCCTTTTCCATTTGTCTTTGGAGCAAAATTTCACTTTTTGGTCTATATAAAGTTACCTTGATTTGAATAAAATTACGATTTTTATACCTTTTTTAACTGGTACCACTTTGCCGGAATCTGGAGTTAGTTTCACAGGGCAGTTTCACTAACTGGTAAGCTAGTTTCATATTGGCACTTTTCCAAGCATGAGTGAATCCACACACGCGTATTTCACATCGTTATCTAAAACTAACTAAACTGTTATGAAGACTGTGTATGGAAACCCTGGGTCATTTAAGAGTCCAAGTCCTTAAGAGTTGGGCTCCTAGGCTGTTGAACTTACTCGGGGAATCTTACCCTTATTCCCTTCACTCTTCTTTTTATGACGAGCTTTGAGCAGGGCCCACGGGTTAGCTATTTGAAGGAGGTAGTGCAATAGCCCTATTTCCACTGCTAGTTTTGCTGTGCTTTTGTTATTCTGTTTGTAGTAATCTGTGTATAATAATTATCTCAGCAAATAAAAGGACAAAGAACAGTAGTGTTGTATGGGGAGGTGAACAAAGAGAATTACGAGATTTTTCTGCAACTGTGTTTGAGAAAGTAGAAGGTGTCATAAATAGGGATTTCCATGCTTTAGCAGCATGGAAATAGTGTTGGCCCATGCTGTAATTATCAATAAAAGAGATATTTCTCCAGTCTTTTTGAGCATGACAGCCTCTTGGAAAGCCAGGAGCATAACAAGAGCTGAACCTCTGTATGATGGAGCAATTACTGAACAATTTAGAGGAAGCTCTGTTAGGAGAATGAGCGTACTGTAAGATCCATAAAAAAGGTGAAGTTTCTATCTCCAAAGGAGAAGGTAGGGAATAAAAGGAGCACAACAGGTTAAACAGCCTCGGCCAAAGTAGTGAGTACCCCTAGGCAGACCAGCATCTCTAATCAGTGGTAGTGGTACTAGCTCTGAGGGGAGGGAAATTCAGGCTGGTGCTCTCATGTAACATTAAAAAGGACAAGCAGTCTGTCAGGGGAAACAGTCATTGGCGTGGGATTTCTTCTCTTGATCAAAAAGACAGCAGCGCTGCAGCCTGCTTTATCTATAGGGGAGGTGTTGGCAGAGGGCATTTTTTTCCCAGGCCGTATCACTGGCCTGTGATACGTTTTTCCCAAGCCATAAAAGAAGTCACCTACATTCCTCTCTTTAGCAAGGTTTTGTTAATCCCTTTCTCATCTTTTTGTTTGTTTTCAATTTTATGCTATTGCAATTAAAAAAAAAAAAAAAATTAAGAAATGTCTTCACAAAGCAGAAGGTGAGCTAAATCTGATGGACCTGGAAAATATGCCTGGTGCTTGTCTCCAAAGCCAAAATTAATTTTCTCATCTCGATAAATAAATGAATTTATTTGTTTATTCTTTATGAATAAATAAAATGCAAGTTCAGTATATTGTTTCTTCTTCCCTCCTTTAATTGAGCTTCAAATTACAATCTCCTCAGCCTTTTTTTCTTCCCCCTCCCTGAACAAGATTGACAGCCTTATGACATCCTCAGCTGTAGCTACAATGAGATGGGATAAATTTTATACTGCTGTTGACTTAGCTTTTATCTTGCTAAGTAACAGAACAAATACCTAATGAAGAACTGCAGGGACTGTTCCTAGCATTGTTGTCAGCTGTGCAGGCAGTCAAAGTAATAATAATTGCCAGTGATGTTAGGAAAAAAAATAATCACGATTTCGAGTATTCTTGTCATTTCATAATGTATCTTAAATAACTTGGAAGCAATACAGAAGGGCTTCCAGAAGAAAATTAAAATAGAAGGTAGGCTTTCTCTGTTTGAAGAAATTGTAAATAAAAATTGCATCTTTGGAAATACTTGATATCAGAGTGTCTCATTTCTTGATTAAGAATCCAGATGAATCATTTTATTTACTTCTAGAAGTACTTTGAGTCTGTTCATTCATTTCATGAGCTTACCTGTAATGGGACATGTTCTGCGGCTTCTCTTGGTTAAAGGCAAGAAGAATTACAACAGGTGATCTGATTCCATGCCAGATTATAATTTTCAGTTTTGAGCATTTGTCAGTGTCCATATCTCTCAAGCAATAATACATTATTTTAGAAAACTCTTAATGAAGATATGACTAAAGCGTCCAGAGTAAAGTCTTAAAGTAATAGGCTAGTCAACTCTGTTTATGTTATAATCAAATCTATAGATTGTGTATGTTCTGCATTTCATTTTGACATCTGATCAGTTTGAAGCAATTAATGAAAATTAAGAATGCTTAATGAACACTTTAATGCTTTTTGGTTGATATTCTTGATATGTACTGTAGACTCCAACGTTCCAAGTGTCTTTACAAGTCTCTGCCTAGATCTAGTTTGTGGCCCATTAGTTGATGTTATTCAAGTATTTATTTTAGCTATAGTGATTAATAAGTCAGTTTGACCTACTGGGGTTTCTTTTCTACAGTGCCATATATAAAAAATGTAAAGTAATCCATAATTCAGCTTGTTCAGCAGTAAATCGTGGTTGGTCTGAAGTCAAATGCATTTTTTACACTAGCTCTACTGAGACATAAGGTTTTTTGGACAACTTTTAAAAGGTTATATATTGCCTTTTAAGCCATTTATCCTGGTGGTGGTGAAGACCAATTACTTTTTAACATAATTTTCTGTATTTCTGCCCTTACTGTGTAAGTATTACATACTGCTGTGGTAAATTTATTAAATTTACTAAGTGAGTGGGTGGGAGAAAGCAAAGCGGTGTTTCTTCTTGTGAAAATGTTTCTCCAACTACAGATTCTGAAAAAAAAAAATTGATTTTTGCTTTTCTTATTTAAATGATGAACTTAACACACATCTAATTTCAAAATAATTTTTAACAAGGCCGTATCATCTCTAATTTCTGAGTTATTTCACTCTACTATATATTGAGAGTCATTGCTTTTTAAATTAAACATGTCATCACATAAACCTTAACAAAAATTATATACTTTTTTAAGTCTTTCAGAGGTATATTTTTACCTCCAGCATTCAAGTGGTATATCTGAGTAGCTTTTTTCTGAAGAATTCTGATTTGTACTGAATTTCTGATACAGTTTTCCTCCAGAAAAACAAAACAAAACCAAAAGCAACTCATTAATAGCTTTTTTCTACCCTCTCTGCCTCTCAAGACAAAGCTACCTGTCTTATGTCTGGTTAGAATGAGCATCACGTAAAACAGACAAATCAAGCTGTGTCAGATTAATCCTCCTTAAGCAGCTTACACTCCAGTTGCATAGAAAGACACCATAACGTGGAGTTGTTCAGAACTGACACCAAACTAGAGATTGCATATCAAAGAAAATGCTTTACCTACGTATTCTGAAGTCTACCCTTTAGTGCAAATTGTTCTTCTAGATCTGATAATAGAACACTTCTGGCTGGCTGTGCCGTATCATCTTGACATTTGGAATACAGATACATGAGAAGCATGTCATGTTAACAGAACACTACAACAGTCATACTTTGTCTCAGTTGATGGGGGAATTGCAGCATACAGAGTAATTCATGTTGACAGTAAGAACTTGCAGATAGGCAGCCTAAAATGGTGAAATCATTATAGAAATTTATTTAACTGGTTGAATGGCCAGGGCAGATTGGTTGAGCCAGCCAAATCAAAGAGACTTGGAAGGAGTTATTGACTCTATTGCGATTTTTAAGATTAATTTGTGTCTGGCTTGTATATCTTTGGAATACATATAGTTTTATCTTTGAATACATACACTAATATAAAAGTTAATAGTAATGGATAAAATCTTAAGTACGTCTTTTAATCTCTATTGTTCAGACATATAAAGGTATTCTTTTCATGGTTAAATTTTGAGGAAAATATTGAAAAGAAGGCAATCATATAATTGAAAATAAATCCATTGAATTTTTATTTATATTTCATTCTCCTTAGAAGAATGTGTTAACAAGTTAATGAATAATATGGTTTTACATCTTGTTGTAATTCATTCACAAAATGTTTTCCAATTGCTTGTTGTTCTGTGTTTTTAAATCTCTTATCCATGACAAAAATCAAATTTTTGTCTACAGAAATTGGGTAAAGATGAGAGTTTACAGGAGGAGCTGCCTTAAGTATTTAAACAATACTATTTATATTTAAGCAATACTACTTATTAAAGCATCTATTTTTAAATTTTATTTCCCGTTTATTTTTTTTCTTTTGCAAGCTGGTACTATACTTTTCCCACTTGCACTTTAATTAAGTTCTTTTGATGTATATTAGCTGCAGCGTTATTTTACCTAGTTAAGAGGGATGTGGCCACCTGTGTCCATACATCTAATGCGGTGGCATCCCTAGGTGAAGAACAAGAGGGGTGATATTTTGTCACTGCATTTTGTTTGCAGGTAGAGCCAGCTCCTTTTGCCTAAGTGTGATAGTCTAAGCTGTCTTCCTGCAGATTTTGTTCATACAGGACAATGGTGGCTTCGAATGAGAGAGGGAGGCCTGTTGGTTTGGCAATATTTTTAATGCATTATTATTTTTCTCCGAAGCACCTGATTCCACAGTCAACCCCTGTGTATTCACTATTAGAGACAATTGGCTATGAGAGACCTGGGAGCACCTCCTGTTCTTGACTTTAACCAAAACCTAACCAATCAGCTACATTTATATGTAATTTTCTTAGAACTTAATTTCAACAAGTTTTAGTCATACCCTCTAGGATCTCCATAATACAATTCTGTAGGTACAGCAAATTCTTTAAATCGCCGTTAGCAGCAGAGCACACAGGCATGTTACAGACTTTAAGCACGAGAGACCTAAGTCTGTAGAGAGAAATATGCTTTGAGTATTATCCATATAAAAAAAGAGATATCCCAAACTTTGCATTTAAAAATATTTCTCTGAAGTGTCTCTTTCAGCATAAATGCTGATGTGCGTTGGCATTAAACAATTGTGTAGAGAGTGCTCTGTAGCCCAGTAGGATGGGAATTCTTCCATTGTCAGTCTGGCTCTGCTTCTGTCTGTGGCTTACTGTAGTTGACTTTATCTTACGTGCTCTTATCTTGTTCATTGCTATTCATAACCCATACTTGGGTGAAGCTGGGCCTTTATTCATAAGAAATATTTGCCAAGTTCCTTGTTCCTTTATGTAAAGGAACAATAAATACTATTTGAACATATATACCTTTGATTTGTTTTCATTCTCAGTTTAATTATGCAGCGTGTATTTTAGACACATATGTCTGATTCTTGTCTTGTATTAATTTGCCTTTGCAAGTTAACAAGCACGAGAAGAAGGCAAGCAAAAACAGCACTGCTTTCTAGGTACGGGGATGTTTCGGGCCATCTGTGCGTTCTAGTGATAGGCCTTGCTGTAGAAGAAGGTAATAGCCAGGCAGGTGTCGGTTTCTGGGTAATTTAAGGAAGTTACCTCCAAAGATGCAGAAGACAAAAATTTGGCAAGTCCTCAGCTGTATGAGAAAAGAGGTCTCTGACATTTGACTCCGCTCCTCTTTTCCCTGTTTATTCCCCAAACTCCTGCTGTGTTTAGCTGGGGGAGAAAAAGGGTGATTGCACAGTGGAGTTATGTTGTGGTAAGCAAGTGGAGAGCATAAGATACAGTTTTCAGTATCTTCTGCTAACTTGTATAAATTCTATTGACTAGAACTGAAATGCTCCAAACCCCTTTCTTCAGTCATTCAACCAGTTGCAGTTGAGCTGACCTGTGTGATAGGTAAGGGAGAAGTAATTACTAAGAATTCACAAAGCATATGAAAGGTGCATGGATCTGGGATTGATATTCTGATACGCTGCTGCACAGGTAATGTTTAAGGTTACCATTTCTGATTGAAGTTTCTTTCCCCTTTGTATGAAAGCAGCATAATTAATCAGGCTGTAATGAATTCAGGTACTGCCAGTTTGTCACCTCAAGAGAGAAGTTACCAGAGCAGGCTGAAATCCAATTGAAAATATGGTCACAATTAGTATTTTGTATTTAAAAAACTGTTTTAACATGTGTAGTGTAACAGTAGATACCTTTTGATAAGGTTGGGCAACACGTGTTGTATGGCTTGAAATATACCTCCAAAAATAAGTGCAAGATGATCCAAAATTCTCCTCAAATTTAAAATGAAAAAGCCACTATTTTACAATGCATTTTACAGATTGGAAAGGGAATATATCATATGTAGATAAGGAGTCTGCAGCTCTAAATCTTATCTGATTTGTATATTTCATTTTGTCTTTATCAATAAAAATCTCAGCTTGTTTCAGTGTGAAAGTTGAGTCAGGCATAATCTATTCACTCAAAATCAAGAATCACCAAACAACAATGTTTTGGCTTGTGGTTTAAGTTGTTACTCTTAGTGATCTCTTACAAGTGTTATTTGAACAAAGGTGATGGTTTTGGTGCTGTGCACATTTTAACTTATGGGAGATCTATATCATTATTGTTGGTGCTGTTTTCAAATGTCAGTGCTATTGTAAGTCCTGTCTGTAGTTCAGTAGGAAAATTCCACGGGTGTTTTTGTTGAAAAAAAAATAATCAGGTTTTAAGAATTGCTTTATTTCCTTAGGTGATGTTTAAAATGCTTTTTATATATATTAGGGGAGATGGTATTTTAGCAGTGACTGTTTTCTAGGGCTTCAGACAGTCAGTCATAGGGCAAGCAACTACACCAGTTGCCATCCATATGGTTTCTTATGGAGGTCACCACAGTGGAATGGTTTGTGCAAGTGCACTCACTTTAGTCAAAATCAACTGGATTATTCTAAACAATGTAAATAGGTGGTATGGGTTAGACAGGCTGATACTGCCTGGAGTGAATTAGGGAGCACTCATATGAGCTACTCTGCTGGCAGATCTTCAGGATAATAACTTCAGCAGGGGGCAGTGGGGAGCAGCTGGGGGGCATAAAGCCTTTGATCAGCACAGCTGGATCCAAAGCTAACATCTGTCTATAGTCTTAGACTCGACACTTTTGTTAATACTGTGAGCTGTATTTGCATTTGTTAGATTATTTTGGTAACAGTACTTTCCTGTCTCTAGTGTTCCATTTCTTTCCATAATCCCCCCTCACAGCAAAATCAGTATTGGCAATTCAGAAGAAATAGAACAATTATCTTCTTCATGTAACCCTTTAACAATTATTAACTTTCCTATACTTTTCTAGCAATATGTGTAAGTCTCAGTAAAGAGCAGCTGTGAAATTAAAATAACAGGAATTACAAAAAGAAGCTGTTTAGTTGCACTGTGATTGCCATCAAAGAGCATGGATATGTACTCACTCTTTCTCTCTCAGAACTGATGAGGAGGAGTCCATGTGCCCAGATACTCAGGATATTTCAGGTTCCTACAGTCATGAAGCTTCTCTGTGTCTGCGGAAGTGAATAGCTGATGGGAGGACAGGAGGTTTGAATTTCCAGGCCAACGCAGGCTTGACCATTGCTGAGTTGCTTATAAACATCCTTATAGTAATTTAATGACAATTCAAAGAACACAGGGAGGAGCAGCTTAGATTAAAAAAAAGCCGTGTTGTGAAGTAGCAGTCTTGGTATCTGTTAAGCTTCCCTGCATACACTTATTTGTGTCTTTCCCTTTTCTTACATGTTCTCTATATGCTTCAGAGAAACAAATCTTGTAAACATTTGCTTATTTTTGGCATGGAATAATAAAGCAGACAAGTGTCACATGAATGATTGTGACACTTGTACAAATGTCTGTGAGCTCAAACAGGACAGGCAAATTATGTTTTGACCCATTAACTATAGCTGTCTTAGGAAAAAAAATGCCAATTCATCTAAATACATTAATTCAAGCAAGCACTTCAGACTTAAAAATTTGGCAGAATCATACCTTCTAAGATTAATAGTTTGTCTGCATATTAAAAGCATGTTAGGATGCGTTGTTCCTTCCTCAGTTTACTGAAAAATTACGGCTTTGAGTGGATGACGGGGAAGAAAATCAAGTTGAGTGTTTCAGTTCCTTTTCATTAAAGATACAAACCATCATTTTGCCATTCCTACTATTTATACATTTAATCGCAATACTCTGGAAAAGAGAATGGTGAAGGCTTTAGCTGTGTCATTCTTTGGCATTATCAACTTCTGAAATTTCCTTTCAACTTCTCATGGTGTTGTGTTAAGATTCTGGGGTGGTAGTAAGTTTTCTGCAACACAGTAAATATGGCTGTATCTCCATAAATGAATAAGTGGTGTAGTCTGGTTGTGGGGCTCAGATGTGATGCTGCAAATAATTTAATATTTATTAATATTAATATTATTTTTTAAGTTTAATTTTTTTTAAAGAAACCGGACTATACAAGTCTGCCATGTCTCAAAATAATTCCAATTTATCATTATTTTCTTTTTAGTGTAGGTGTTTATGTAGTTACATTACTGTGTTGGAATCTGATGCCCTGTGAATTTTTCCAGCCAACTCCCAATAGTCTTATTCTAGAAGGATCATTCGGTGTTGCAGTAGCTCAAGATCCCCGTCTTTTGCCTTTGTTTCCCATCTTCTTCCTTACATGTTCCTTACCTTAGCTTTCCCTACCTATTCTCCTCTTTCTTCAAATAAGTAAAAAAATCAAGGCAAATTTTTTAATGCTGGAGTTCATTTCCCAGAATTGAGATCTCACTTGTGAAACATTTTTTGAAAATTGTCTTAACGTTAATGAATTCTCTGTTACTTGGGTTTGATTATATAGTTGAGAATGTGATAATACAGCTGAAGAATTTAGGAAAAAGAATAGAAGTTTTAAGTATTCCTGTACTCTTAATTTGAGCATTCTAATGGGTCTTCAAAGTGTAACCTTTTATTAATGAGAATGTTTTGGAACAAGATTAGCAGTCTGTAGCAAGTAATAAACAGGCTGAATGTACATTTGTGTAGACCTCTCTGACAGGAACGAGGAAATGAGGCTGGATCTGCTTAGGTAGGAGATAAAAAGACCATCTAAGTTAAAAGGCATAATAGGAGTAAAAAAATGAGGCACAGTTTCAGAATGAAATGAGAGTGAAGACTTGGCAGATTAGGTTTGCCTTAAGTCTATGATAGTTAAAATAACCCCCTTTAAAATTTTGAATCTGTAATTTACATGTTCCTTTTTTATTATTCAGATTAATACTAAAAGGGCAGAAGTCATCCAAGGAACTTGTGCATTAATTTTCTTCCCTTTCACTACTCTGCAAATTTGTTTCAAAATATTTTTCTAGTACCTTGAATTTTGTTGTTATATTTTGTTTTGACAAGAAGTAACTTTTCTTTCTGACTGTCTATTAATGCTACTGAGAAATAAAGATGCTTTTACAAAATGCTTTCAAGCACAAAAGGAGATGGTTTTCAAGAGATTATTTTACATATTTACATATTTTACCTTAAGCATTTTGTAGTCACTGCCTACTGGTGAATGTATCAGATTTTTACACACACTTTCAAAATGAACCAGTTTTGCTTCTAAGCCATTGCAAAGGGAGGAAATGAATTCTAACTTTTTTCACTTCATTTTCACATCCTCACATTTCCTTATTTCACATGGTTTAAAACAAAATGCCTCCAGCATTATTTTTCCTTTCTCAAGAGCAAAGTGAATGTGACTTTTCTAAGGGGGTCACAGGATGCCTCTGAGGCCTGTGGGTGTTACTGGACTGCTGCCTGCTTTCAGCTTAACTGAAGGGCTTGTCATAGTTTTCATCTCCTAAGAAATTAGCCCTAGGTGCTGGCCAGAAGCAGGAGAAGGCAGCATTATGAGTCCCACGCTGGTTATTTCCCACTGACATCAAATCCTGAGGTTTTTAAATTAATCCCACACAAAGACAACCCTTCATTTTGGTGCCAGTTTGAAATTAGACTGCAATAATGACCTTTTAAAGATGTCTAGTTGTTAAGATAACCCCCTGTTGAAACTTGAAGATAGCCGTTGCACCCTGTGTTGATAAGACGTTACTGACGTTTTAGCAGATTTTTGTAAAGGTGACTGGAAGCTGTGGCCAGTGACTCGACCTGTGCTGCCAACAGGAACGAAACCCATAGCCGACCAAGCCCGCCTGGCCTTATATCTCCCTCAATCTTGGTTTCAGAAGCAAACAAAGGGTCTTTATATAAAGTTCCAGCAGGCAGATTAGTTACAAACTAGTAATAGAGGACTTGCACAAAAGGGGACTGACTTGGCCATCAGAAAAAGTTAATACTCTGCTCAGAGTGTGAATTAAAAGCATACCTTTTAATGCTTTAACACTGGCTGGCAACTGCAAACGCTTGGAAAATGGACTATTAACAGCAACTGTTAATATAAACAAGTAAAAGAAAGTGATTTAATACATGCTACCCTCGAGTGTTACATCTGAAAGTGAAAACTGGCCCAATAGAAAATGGCAAACGGACAATAGATCTGCCTAACATACCGGAGATTTTTGTCTATTGGAATAAATAGAAATTTGTATTGGTCCTAAATTAGAACTGCTCACCTAATTGTTCCTGCCTTTTCACCTTAGGCTTTTGCATCATAAACCTGTAGAATTTACCCTGTGCAAAACTGTCTTTCATTACTAGCAATAAATAGGTATGAAGCTGGAGATGATATCTCTTTGTAGTCAAAATAGGTGTGTGTAAACAAAGACGAGACACTGTATATCTATGAAAAATTATTTTGGTAACCATTACTCTTAGCAATTGTTTTTCTACATTTAAATTACAAAAAAAAAATTATCATATTGTATTTCTGTTAAAATGATATATGTGTCATTTTTTACTTGTGAAAATTGACTATGCTCAATTTTTCAGGTTTTTTTAATTTTGTAGTGCTTAAAGGCAGTTACAGTTGTATAGAGGATAACTTTGCTGAGGCAAATTTTATTATGATTTTAACTATATGTACTATATGAAAATTTTAGCTGTTTAACCAGCATCGGTGGCATGTTTTCCTTTAAAAACTGTAGTAGGTCCTGTAGAATGAGCACTTTTCAGCTGTTTGAGTACTCTACCTTTGACTATTTACAGTTAATTTATTTCTTTTCATCAAAAATAGAAAATATGCATTAAACATTTTATTATTTGATGGTGTACTGCACCATCTGCTGCCATAATGCACACAACTCTTACTTGTTTTGAGAAATATACTGTGAAATCTTAGTTTGAAACTGTAGATTTTGAAAATGTATAATATGCAGACATGTAAGCATTCCTCTTTTAACCCTTAGCATTGTTAGAGATTTCAAGAGCTTCTTTAGAGCATTTCACAAATGAAAGGCTTATCAAAATACAGATGTAAGAAAAACAGCATTTATATCTTGTATTTCTCTTTTGGGTATTACAACAGTGGGATTACTTGCTTTATCAGTTTAAGGAGGGTAGTAGAAAATTGAATCTCTCATTTTGTGATCATTTCTCTTCTTTAATACATTTCACCTAGTTTAGAAGTATGGATCAGAAACTCACAAGGAAAACTGATGCCCTTTCCTGCAGCTAAATTAACAGGAATCACGTGGAAAACAATCTGAGCCTTGTATGAAAAGGGGAGCCATTAAAATTAGCCCTAAGCTATGGACTGCGCCCAATATCACTAGAACTGCACTCACTGCAGATGTGGAGGCTGGCTCTCAGGCAAACTGAGCTGTGTTGTATAGCTACAATTAAAATCAACTCCTCTGCCAAAAAATAAAAGGGAGGAGGGTAGAAGGAGAACATCAAAGACAGATTGAAATGTGTAGTTAGTAATAAGAGTGGTCTCCTCTTGAACCAAGCCCTGCAGCGATTCATGGCCCCCTTGTTAATGAGAAATTTTGACCTCTGGTTTGTAAGTTAAACTTGTAATCCCAGCTAATGAAGTAAATCAATCCCAACTTCAGTCTGTTGTTCCCATTTTTCTTTGCACAGTGTGTCTGGGAGTTAGTATCCAGGTCTACAAATACGATTTGGGGAAAAAAAAAAATCATTCTGCTGCTATGTAACTTCTCCTGTTTTGCAGATTCACTTAAGTTTATCTAAAGCAGATTATTTTAACTTGTCTGTGCGCTTGTGAAATGTCCTATTGGTTTGGGTGTTTTTAGAGACATTTAAGTAATAGGCCTGAGTTACCATTTTATAAGGAAAGCTGGATTTGGAACTATCCAAAAATATTTGTCTCGTAAACAGATTTACGCTTTAGATATGTAAATCTGTTTGAAATTATTGGAGGAGCCTTATTTTAATTCTTGCTGTATATGTAAGGGGATACTGATGATAGTTTTGTGTCAGAAAAAAAAGGTCTCCCACTGCAATCTCAGTTCTGAGAGAAAATGGATTCGCTAGCAATAAAATGAATGTAAAGGTGAGATGCTAATTTTCATAATGGGTGGATCATCCTTTGAAATACATACTTCTATGTCTTGTAAGCCACTGAGTGACAAAAAGCCCACCCCAAAAGCCCTGGTAAAGCCTCTGAGTTGATTGCATGTCACACCATGTTATTGAAGAATCTGTAAGAGATCAGCAAATGGTATAAAAGTCTTTGTGGCAAAAGGAGGAGATGCCAGATTCATAATGTGATTCCTTAAACATAACCAGCTAGAGAAAAAAAAAAAATGCTTGCTTTGTAGCTGCTTCACTTTCCTTCTGCATTAGTAATTGGTATTGCTATGGACCCTTCTGAATGATACAGGCCCTCTTTTGTTCTACTCAGTTTTTTTTTTTACATTATTTTATGGCTATTTAGTGCTACAGACACCGTTTTACAGGGGCAGAAGCTTCCCGGCAGCTGCGGCATGGAGTGGCACAGAGTTTTGGCTCTCAAGTTTTTGGCTCTTAATGTTAGTGTTTCATAGCCGTATTCCTGCACTTCGGTCAACAGACCTTACAACATACTACTATCTTTTGTAGATGTCAGGCATTTAGGTTTTTGCCATGAAGAGGGAACAAATGACCAAGTGCTCCTGTATTTTATGCAATTTTATTGTAGAAAAGAAAAGGTTTTTTACACCAGTGAAGTAGGGGTCTCCGGGGATCAACACAGTTCAGCAGTTGTTTTTTCTGCGGTGACCCTGGAGGTGCTGTATTTTGGTTACCTCGGGGACTGAGCCTGCTCTCTTCTTTCCTGGAGAAGAAGCCATACTATTTTTATGCCTTAAAAAAAGGTGACTCCTGACTGGATTCGATTACTTGCTGCCAGAAAGCTGACGGTGATTTCCTCAGGGCAGGCAATGGTCAGAAGGCTGCTGGTGTCGCCAGAAGGGATGGGTTCCCCCGGGCTGGGACACACAGACTCCTGCAGAGCCCCAGGGAATGACCTGTCAGCAGCAGGGGACACCTGACCCTTGTCTGCTGGCTCTTAACTGATGGAGACTAGGGAGCGCTGAGAATGGTGAGATTCAACCAAACTTGGGAGAAAAGTCCTCTTTGTAACTAAATGAAGGCTATTTTGAAGCCCAGACTTGCAGTGATGGCCCCTGAGTAAGTTTCTTTCAGCCTTTCTCAGAAAAGCAAAGCCGCAGAACTGATGGGCCTGGAAGAAGAGGTTGATGAACAGTAGTTTTTGCAGAGGAACCGCAAGTTGTGGAGGGGGAGATGCAAGAGGCTGTCTCCGAAGGAAAGGGAGGAAGAACTTTTCTTTAGAGGAACAAAATATTAATGCAATCCAAATATAGAGATTATATCCCCTAAAAAGTTTTAGCCTGTAATGTATATTTTTCCTAAGGATCAAATGTAGTGAAAGTTTTTATTACTCGCAGTTCCTCTGTATCTAGAGGGACTCCATTTGTTTTATAAGTAACACATTAAGTATTACATATGATCTTCAAAATATACATGAAGGGCTAGATTAAACTGTACACTGTTTTTGTTGCTGGTAATACTGTACAATCATTAACTTTACCTGTAGTATTCTTTGAAGATGCTCACAACCCTCATAACGATTTGAAGCTGGGTGCTTTATACTGCTGCAAATCATCAGCACATTATAAGCAAGAGTTTATAATAACCTACTTTTTGTCTCACTAAATTTAAAGGAAGCTTTGTTAATTTTGACAACAAGTGGAAAAACACAGCAGTGAATCTGTTCTCAAGTGATATACCTTAGTATATGGAGGATCCTGTTGCGAAGAACTTCGAAAATAATCATGGTTTATTAGCTGCACAGTCTTTCCCCCTTTGTTTCTATTCATTTAATTTAAAGTGAAACAACTCAGCATGCAAAACTAAAATTAGCTGCAAAAAAGGTGTAAGTGAATAAACAGGCAAATCCATTAGAGTCGATGGGTTATTGGATCCCTTGCCATTCCTCAGATGGCGGCCTATTAAAAGTGGTAATGTCTGCCTCCGGCATGGCCTTAAGGCAAGAAAGAAGGCCAAGACAGGCATATTTCACATGCATCAGACACAAGAATTAAATAGACCAATGTTCCCTAAAAGACTGAAGTACATCTCTTTCTGACGTTCATCTCGGGCAAAAATTCATTGATCTCAGTATGTCCCTTGGCAATTATAAAATATTAAATCCAAGTCACACTTTTCTAGTTGGCTTAATTTTTTCTCTATTCACAGCTTTCTATTTGATCAATTTTAACAAGTTAGGAATAGCATCTAATAATAAAATAAAAACTGCAGAGTGAAAAAGTTTGTTCATTTGACATTCTTATATTTTGTATTTAGTCTTTAGACCTGCCTGTCATTTTATTGTATTTTAAATAAATTTGCACACTAAATGGATGAAAAGAATATATATTTATACACAGGAAACCCCCCCTCCACTGTCTCCTTTGAATTAGCAGTTTCTTTTTAAAGCTGGATACTCGTATGTGACCATGGTATTGCAGTGAAATCTGTATTTTAAAGCTAAATCTGTGTAGTTAATCACCATCATTTTTCCTAGTGTCAGACAGTAATTATTTCTGCTTCATGTTTCTCTTATTATGTCAGGCTGGAAAATGTAATATTGGTGGAACCTTACTTCCGAATTACTACATACACGAGCATTATTTTTTCCTGTTTTAACCAAAATTTGGTTTTGTTTGTGTAAACACCAGTCAAGTACCAAAACGAAAAATAACCTGTCAGAACCTGAACCTATTTTAATATAAATTTGGAGATTGTAACAAACAGTACAGCAGAACAAATGTCTTTGCTGGTGGTCTTTGCTGATGAGAGACTAATTTGGGGGAATTTTTTTTCCATGCAGGCAGTCTACCTGTTGTGTTAGCTTGTTCCCTTCCTGCTTAGCATTCTCATCTGGCTGGCACACTTACAACCTTCCATTCCTTAAATAAGCTCATTCAGTGGCCAACAGCTATAAGCAATCTTGGCTGAAAAGATGTCAAGAAGAATGCTCAGTCTTGGTTGGCTTTCAAAAAATGACAATTTTGATTATTTATTAGCAGCAAAATCACCCCATGGAAAGGTGGGGGAGGCTAACCAGTAGGTCTTAAACTTTTAGAAAAGCAAAGATTAAGATTTTGCTTTACATTTTGGAAACAAGATGCTATTGCCATGTTACTACATGTTTATAAACAGCTTTTTTTTTTTTTTAAGAAAAGCTATTTTAAGTATTAATTAGATAGAAAAAAAAGGAGTATGGCTGCTAGAGTAGCTCCATTAGTGCCAGAGGAGAGAGATCAGCTTGCCCTGGGTACCCAGTTTTAAACATGGACAGATTAGATGTATATTTCTGTGCTTTCTCAATTGAATTTTTAACCTGGAAAACATTTACATTAACATTCAACCCAGCGTGTGTAAGATTAGGTTTCCTGTCTGTGTTTATAGTCCTCGGCACAGCTTTGGATCCGCTTGCCATGGGTTGCAGCCGGTGGTGGCCGGGGGAGGTGGATGGGCTCACTCCAATGGTTGCACTGAGATCCCTGGTTGTAAAGGGAGGATATTAGTACAGCTTATCATCCATCCCTTTATCTTCTTTTTTTTTTTTTGGTGTGTTTTTTTGTTGTTGTTGTTAGATTGCTAATTGTGCTTGTCCCTTGCTGTGTCTTTGTACAATGTATATTGTAAAGAGATCTCATTTTCAGATGGGGCTTAAACGTGGATATAGTTACAAATTGACCAGCATCCATCTCTCCTACCTGTGGCTAACAACGAGCTGTGGGTCTAATGCGGTACTTAAGGAACACAGGAAAACTGTACTGGTGATCCACAATCCCAGCAGCTGTTGAGATTTCTTTTTTCCCTTTTTCACAGAAATTTTGATCCAGGCATTTAAAAGTCACTTCAAGAACAGTGTTACTCAGAAGTATACTGAGTCTTGAAAAAATGCAGATATAATTTTCCCTTTCTAAAATTAATTTTTTATTCTTCTGGAAGAGCCACAATTTAAAAAAGGTCTACAGTATAACCTAGACTAAAATGTTTGTGTGTATCTCTCTCTATATATACACACATATAGACATATGTAATATTTTCTAACTACGTATCTGGTTTACTGTCAGCCATTTGGTATAGCATTATAAGCCATCTCAAACATGGCTGAGACTAATCTTAGTGAAATCAGAACAGCTGTGTTCTGTGTTTGATGATTGTAAGTTGATGGGGTAAATTGGATCTTTCCAAGTTTCAGCATACTACTGCTTAATATATTCTCTGTAATGGTGGTTTTGTTGAACAGCCAGCACACCTTTATGACCAGCCAAAATTTGATTTCCATTTCTTACCTAATGGACTGACACATAATCTATTATTTATTAAAACCATTATTCTAACTGAAGTTTTTTTTAAGCAAACATTAGTATATTGGATTCAAATGGTACTTTTGTTCAAAATACCGTTTCCTTTGAGTCCCTGCTGCCATCAACCATACACTCTTAATCTCACACTATTTATCTCATCTGCCCTGAACATAACTCTCACCTGTTTGTCTTTGAATTTACAAATTGCAGAACTGGGTTTGCTCTTGAAATCCACTTAAAATTCTGTATTGCAAAAAAATGAGACAAAATAAGATGATTTTAACTATAGCTATTCTGAATGTTTCCATGACTAGCTAGCAATTTTTATTTTATTCTGCAAAAATAAATATAGCCATTCTTAATTTAAAAAAAAAAAATCTTTAAACATAAATTAATGATAGTTTAATCAGTTTTCTGGCTGTTTACATGTGTTTTCCTAGTCAGTTCTGCATCACGATATTCTTATACATCATGTTATGATGCTATGATCCAAAAGTAAAATTAATAGCTGTAAAAAGTGACAACATCCTGGTGTAAGGATGAGCAATATTGTTTATTAAAATGATCCTGTTTAAAGAACATTTTCCTGAACTTCATTTTTCTTGAACTGCATACTAATTTTAAAGGTCAGTGTGGTTAGTTACCATAGTAGTGACCTAAAAATAACCTTTCTAGTGTACCTGTATATTTCTGATCTGTAGTGTTAGCATTCAGAAATGTTCTTTCCCTTAGAGTTTCAGCAGCTAAATAAGTTGCAACCCCTTCAGCTATACTCATAAAAATTTGCTTCCAGACAACATGGTCTGTTTATTGTGTAATAATCGAAATGGCACTAAATTGCAATGATTGCTGAACACTTAGGAATTGCATTAACCACTTAACTGCTAAACTATTTTCCATTTTCTTCTTCACTGTGAAGTATTATATTGATTTTCCTCTTAGTTAGAGCTGCTTACTCAACCTCTGAGATGAACAGAATATTTTAGTAGCTTCATACACTGTCATATTTTCAGTCAATCAGCAGTGACCTTGGCTAAGAATTTTCTAGAGGTTTTTAAAAAAGCTATCAAGCAAAATAGCTCGCAGTGCATAGCCTTGAATCTTTACAGAAAATAGAGGGGAACACAAAACATGCCTGCTAAGTGAGGTTAAAAAATTAGGAGGAGGATTACATTTTTTTCTTTCTCTCTGTACGAGATGGGTTATTTCCTATTAGCTTAAATACGCTGCTCCTAAGACAAATTTGTTACTAGTTATAAGGCCTTATCCAGGGACTTAAGTGTAGCCTGTTATGTGGTGTTGGGAGTGTCATTTAATATCTAAATATAGTGACAGGTGAAGAATTTTAGTACTGCCATTGTTTTCTATGGGGGTGTTGGTGACTTTTTGTTTTCTAACTATTCTTTGTTAACTGAGGTAAAACAGACAAACATTTGAGCAATATCAAACTTCAAAGCTCCATGATGATTGCTAGCTCTTCTAGTTCTGTTACCAAATATTTTAGTTTAAAATTGATTTCAAAGATTTATAAATTCTAGTCCTGTTTGTCTCTGAGAAAACTTGTCAGAAGAAGCAGAGGGGTGTTTGGTTTGTGATTTTGTGGGGTTTTTTTAAGCAAAACCTTTCTGAAATCTTGCTGCAGAAAAGGGGGAAAAAGACTGATACAGGTAAGGAAGAGTTAAATAGAAATTGAGCGGGGATGCTGGGGGGCAGCAGTGCTGCAGAACATAGCAGTGTTCGTGCGAAGGCAAGTCATTTCCCGAAACACTGCAGACACATGGCCTGAGGCAGTCTAAAACCTTTGGAGACCAAAATGGCTCGCAGGAGTTAGAAGTAATAAGGTGTTTTTCCCTTCTTTCTCCTTCACTGAAATTCTGTAAGGTTGCTATGCATTACCAAGGAACAATGCCACTATTTTTGTGTTTTATATGGGTATTAAGATCCATTACAATTTGACATTTTTAAGATTGGTTATCCTGTAGTTTGGTGTTAAATTGAAGTTGTTTGTTTTGAATTTAATTCTTTCATTTTTCAAAGGAAAAAAGGCAGCACTGCTGTGCTGATAGCTTACTGAAGTATGCCAGGATTTGATGTTTGAATTGAGTGTTTGCTATCCCAAAATATAGGCAAAATTATCTTTAAAAGAAGCGTTGGGGTTTATATATTTTTTAATCATTTTTTTAAGTCTGAAAGGTGCTTTCTGGCTGGCTTTTCACAATCAGATTGTAGAAGATACTGCACATATATAATATCTTTAAGGCATACTGTTTCTGGGATTATTTTTAACACTGTGTTACGCATCCGAGACGTATTGTGCTTAATGCAACCTGCTTATGATTATTATAACCCTATATGTTTGCAGCAGCTAAATAAACTCCACATCAAATAAATTACTGCAGCAATGTTATTAGGCCAGCAGCAATGTTAAGGACATCTGTTAACTCTTTTTCAAATGCCCTGTCCTTACTCATTTATTCTAAACATTTCTGTTGTTAATTACTACTTAAGTAGATGAAGTAGTCATTCAGATATAGCTGTGAAAGACCAGCCGAGGAGGATGAGACAGGTTTAGGTCCCATTCTTAGCCTGGTTCTGAGTGCCAGGGGACCTGTAGCTTGTTGTTTTAGGGTAAACACAGGTAAATCAGGACAGAGCGATGGATAATTGATATGTATTTCCACTACTGTAGTTACAGCAGTAGTCCTTGCTTTAGCCAGGGAGACCTCATCTCAATCAGCAAGCCATAGTCTGAGCAACTGTACTCGCTTAGGCCCCAAAAGTCTAACTTCTTGTTCTTAGAGCTGTGGAAGAAATTTGCAATGAAACTTTCTATGTCAAAATATATTTTTGTCAAAGATAAAATGTTTAGCAAAAATACATCTGTTTCAAAAACATATTTGTCAAGAAGGTTTCTCAGCTCCAAGATGACATTTCTAGTGAGAAAGTGAGTCTATTGCTGAGTGGTTGCAGCCCAGATCTGGGAGATGAAAGATGAATAGTGCTTTAGCCACTGGGTTGACGAGTCTCTCTGCCACTCATGTTTGTTATAACGCAGAATGAAAACATTGTTGAGAATTGAAATGTTTTTCAGCTTAGTCTTTATTATGTGGTAAAATGTTACATGTTAGAACCCAGTTCATAGTTCTTTTAAAAACCATTTCTTTCCATTTGAAATTCATGTGAGACCATAAGGTGTTTTGCTAGCTGGCACCAAGAGTGGCCCAGGTCTCATCTTAATTTGTAATTTAGTGAATTGCAGATATTTGATCATGAAAACAAACAGGATGCTGTTTTTCAAAGGTTATATGGAACTTAAGAGTAACTCTGCTGGATTAAAACAAACAAACAATAATAAAAGGACCTGCAGAAATTCTCTATAGACAGTGTCTAAAAGGTTTCTGGTTTTGTTGGGAAGTTTTGCCAGAATAGTGTGAATGTACATAGCTTTTCATCAGTGTTGTAGGAAAAATAGATGCAAAGTAAAGAATACTCAGTGTCATCTGAGCAATGTCTAATTTTTCAAATTACAGTCTTGCCTCTCAATGCGATTGAAGCAAACCTGTAGTATATACTTACAGTATTGCCAATTCAAGTATTTTCTCTTGCTCATTGCTACTGCAATTCAGTTAATCACAAAGCCTGTGTGGCTCATTGCAGCGTGTGAGGCTGTGGAGGATCACAGCTTGGATAGAAACCTCTCGTTAAATGATTCACCTTGCAAACAGACTGAGCGACCAAAGACGGGACTAACTGCCTGCAAGTGTACAAGTTCCAGGATGCAAGATGGCATCCCCTCCCCCTTCCTTGGGAGACCAAGACGCCAAGTGCCAAGTCGAGTGCTTGACGTCTGGTTGCAAAGCCCATAGTGAGATTCCCACACGTGCTCCTTAGAGTCTGTCAGATAAGATCATGGGTTGGCCAACTTTTATTTATGGACCAATGAATTATGCATCTGGGGTAATTAGATGTTTTTGTTTTGTGAATCAGGATTATGCTCCTGGGGTGCCAACCTAGGAAGGTCTTGGAAATTGCATAATAAAAGTCATTTTTATGCAGAGGTGGAAATATTTGAATGCAAAAGAGAATTGTAGGGGAGGGGGGGAAACTAATGTCCTCCTGTATTTGGAGAGGAAAAGTGAAGTGTAAACTCTAGTTGTTATCCATTAAAGCTTTTATTTCTCTTGCATTGTATAGGGAAGGAAGGGGCTGGTTTAGCATAAACTCCAAAAGAAAATAAGTACTTCTCTCTTCCCCCAGGTAGAGCTATAAAATATAGATGGCTTTGTGTAGTTGGAAAACATGTATGGAATTATATATGTATATTCAGGGACTCTGCATATTTGTGTGCTATTTGTGTAATAGGACCCTGATTACAACTAAAATTCAATATTCTTTAATTAAACCATAGTTTCCATGATATCCTTCAGCTGTGTATTTTGAAAGACATTTGAGGTAGCAGACTAGTATGTAGTTTTGACTTCTCTAACCTACGTGCCTTATGTTTGTGCCTCAAGATAACATTGAATAACATATTTAAACTACTCATGTGTGAAAAAGCAAAATTATATCTCATGAACTGATTTCTTCACACATTCAAAAAATTTAATTCCCCTTTTGTTCAGATACTAAACAGAAATCAGAAAGGAAACAATGTAGCAATTATGGTATTTCAAAATGGAGACAGTATGAATACCTTTTAATGAGAAGGGATTATACTAATTTTTAAAAGTTAAATCATTTTACAAAGGTACTCTTATAAATGTAGTTTTCATTATGTAGGCATTACCGTTTGGTTCAGTTGATAATGAGTCAGAAGTTTACTGAGCTGTTATGATTTAATATTTTGAGTTGAATCTAGATATTGTAAAATAGTAATTGGCGATAACCATATTTGATTCTTTCTTCAATTTCATCATCCATAAGAACTAGTACTGTGAAGTGCTAATACTTTATTTACATATAATAAAAACTAGAGGTACATATATATGTTCTTGTGGCTATCCTTAGTATTTATTAAATACATATTTTTGTTTTCTGTATGTCTGTGTGTATATAATAGTTTTGTATGGGTATGTATAAATTATAACAAAGCCATGGTCTTTCATGGATTTTAATTACTGGGTAGCTATTCTTTGAGTTTTTGTAAACAAGGCAGACTTTAAATTTGAAAGCAGTCCGCCAGATGAGCTGTTCTAGTAATCCCTGGCATTAAAGCTTAGACTTTCAAACTCCCAACATCTATATGAAAATAGAGCTCGATGCAAGTCTTAAAAAAAACCAAACCAAAACAACAAAAAACCTCCACAAAAAACCCCAAACACTAAAACCCACAGAAAAACCCACAGAAACAACAACAAAACAACCCCAATAATATTTAAAAGTTTCACAGAAGCATAGAATAATTTGGGTTGGAAGGGACCTTTAGAGGTCATCAAGTCCAGCACCCCTGCAGTGGGCAGGGACACCTTTAACTAGATCAGGTTGCTCAGAGCCTCATCCAACCTGACCTTGAATGTTTCCCGGGATGGGGCATCTACCACCTCTCTGGGCAACCCGTTCCATGTTTCACCACCCTCATTGTAAAGAATTTCTTCCTTGCATCTAGTCTAAATCTACCGTCTTTTAATTTAAAACCATTACCCCTTGTCCTATGGCTACAGGCCCTGCTAAAAAGTTTGTCCCCATCTTTCTTATAAGCCCCTTTTAAGTACTGGAAGGCTGCAGTGAGATGTCCCTGGAGCCTTCTCTTCTCCAGGTGGAACAACCCCAACTCTCTCAGCCTTTCCTCACAGAAGAGGTGCTCCATCCTTCTGATCATTTTTGTGGCTTCCTCTGGACCTGCTGCAACAGGTCCATGTCTTTCCTGTGCTGAGGGCTCCAGAGCTGGACACAGTACTGCAGGTGAGATCTCACCAGAGCAGAGTTGAGGGGCAGAATCACCTCCCTTGACCTGCTGGCCACGCTTCTCCTGATGCAGCCCAGGATATGGTTTTTCACATCCGGCTTTTCATCCATGAGTGCCTCCAAGTCCTTCTGGGCAGGGCTGTTCTCAATCCCCTCATCCCCCAGCCTGTAATGATAGCAGGGGTTGCCCTGACCCTCATGAGGTTCACACAGGCCCACTTCTCAAGCTTGTCCAGGTCTTTCTGGATGGAATCCCATTCCTCAGGCATGTCAGCTGCATGGCTCAGCTTGGTGTCATCTGCAAACTTGCTGAGGGTGCACTCGATGCTGCTGTCTATGTCATTGAAGAAAATATTAGACAGTATTGGTCCCAACACAAGACCCCTAAAGGACACCACTTGTCACTGATCTCCATCTGGACATTGAGCCATCAACCACTACCCTCTGGATGCAACCATCCAATCAGTTCCTCATCCACCAAACAGTTCACCCATCAAACCGATGTCTCTCCGATTTAGACAGAAGGATGTTGTGGGGACCATGTCAAAGGCCTTACAAAAGTCCAGATAGATGGCATCTTTAGCTCTTCTCTGGTCCATGGATGTAGTCACTCCATCACAGAAGGCCACTAGCTTATTCAGGCACTATTTGCCCTTGGTGAAGCCATGCTGGCTGTCTCGAATCACCACCCTGTCCTCCATGTGCCTTAGCATAGCTTCTAGGAGGATCTGTTCCATGATCATCTCAGGCACAGAGGTGAGGCTGACGTGTCGGTAGTTCCCAGGGTCTTCCTTTCTACCCTTTTTAAAAATAGCTGCAATGTTTCCCTTTTTCTGGTCACTGGGGACTTCACCTGACTGCCATGACTTTTTGAATATCGTGGAGAGTGGCTTGGCAACTACATCAGCCAACTCCTTCAGGACTCTGGGATGCATCTCGTCAGGTCTCATAGACTTACTATGTTCAGGTTCCTCAGGTGGTCACAAACCTGATCTTATCTTACAGTGGGAGGGACGTTGCTCCCCCAGTCCCCATCTTGCAGTGCATCCACTGGAGAGGTGTGGGAAGAGAGGTTGCCTGTGAAGACTGAGGCAAAGAAGTTGTTGAGTACCTCAGCCTTCTCCTTGCCTGTTGTTACCAGTTTGCCAGTCTTGATTATCAGGGGGGTATGCTTTCTTTGACCTTCTTTTTCTGGCTGACATTCCTGTAGAAGCCCTTCTTCTTATTCTTTGCATCCCTTGCCAAGTTCAGCTCCAGCTGCACCTTGGCCTTCCTGACCTCATCCCTACACAACCGGGCAGTGTCCCTATGCTCTTCCCAGGATACCTGCCCCTGCTTCCACTGCCTGTGCATTTCTTTCTTGCCCTTTCACATATTCTCTCTTGAATTACAGAATCTATCCAATTTTCCAAACTTTGGGGAGAACATATGTTTATTGCTATAAAATTAACATTTTATTTTTCAGTATGATGCTACTGTTTGGTTTTTCTGGGTACACAGAGTAGCAAGATGGTAAGGTGTTGTAGTAATGTTGCTGTTTGTGCAAAACCTGAATTTAACTTAGTCTGCTTCATAGTGTGAGGTGGTTGGACAGAGACTGAGTCAAGCACTGTAGGGACCATTGCTAAAAACCTGAAGTTTGCTCTTGGAAAGTATTGAGTCCACTGTAGTTCCATTAAAGGTGATGGACTTTTCTAAATAAGAGCATAATAGAAACAAAGTACTTTATAAATGAGTATCTAAAGAATATGGCAGGATCTTGAGCAATATTTTTCAGAATAATGAATGTTCTGGTTACTGATTTGTGTTATTAACTGAGAAAAAAAAAATCTTGTAGTTTTGAAGGAATTATTTTTTTAAGACCTTGACCAAATTAAGTCACCTGGGGAGCAGTGAAGGCTTCTGAAGAGCAGCATACAATCCAGCCGTCCGGTTTGCTGCAATTTAATTTTTAAAAGGTAAGTAGAAGCCAAGATCTAAGAACTGCAGCAGTTAGTGGGAAAAGCTGATATGGGATTATCAAGGTTAAAGTTCAGATAGAACAGATGGTAAAATAGTTATAACCTACTGTACCATATGTTACTGCTGCATGCGTTCAGGTAGCACATTATATGTGCTGTGTGGAAAGACCAGTGATCCTAACACAGGCTTTTAGAAAGACCAAAAAAGCTCTTGAAAAAATGATTTCATGATTTCAGGCCAGGTCAATGAGAAAGCCGTAATGGGTTAAACTGCACAACAGAACTCACTGTTCCAGAAAGGGATAAAAAAAAAAATAGGCATAGCATGCAACTGTATCTTTTCTAATTCTCAAAAAGCTAAAATGGAGCTTGTATTTCAGGAAGTCTGTTTTGGGCTCATTATACTTGAATTTCTGGGGAAAGTATTTAAAGAAAAAACAAATTCACAGCACTTGAATTCAGACCATTAAAAACCGGTTACGATTTGATTTATGTTTTTTGTAACTTCTAATCAAGGGCCAGATTTTCAGAACAGCACACTGTCTTATTAAGGTGCCAATGTAGTGATAAATTTCTCATTGGAAACAACTGGAGCTTCACTGGGTTAGAGTACTTCAGAAAATCTGACTCCTGATTTATAATCCCTGCTGTTATTACTCAGATGCTTTTTAAAGCATCTGGTGTAATACCATGAAAATAGGAAGGTAGAAGACAAGAAAGAGAAAAAAGGGTTAATCAAGTCAGAAGTACTGGGAGAAGAAGTGGAATGGTAGCAAAGAAGAAAAATGAAGGCAGAGAGTTGTGATTTGGAGTGGTGCTAAAGAGCCTCTGGGCTTGAGATTCATCTCGCATTTTATAATGCTCATGTTGTGTTGTATCATAATGCACTTGCTCCTACTAGAGCTCGCTGTTTCTCCTCTCTTATTGCCAATGGTAAAAATAGGCCAGGAGCATCATTTCATACTATTGGGCGCATTCTGAATTCCATGTTGTTTTTTCACTTGCCTCTCCAATTAATTTAGTAATCCCCTTCAGTGTGTGTGCATGTATACGCTGGCGTGTGTCTGCTCGGTTGCCCTCTTCCGTCATCTGTTCGAGTTCTCACATTGCTGATGATTGGTTGTGCCAGCTCCCTTCCAAAGACAGTGAATATATTACACTCCACTGCCTTTTGTTTAACTTTGCCAAAAAAAAATCCCATCACGAGCCTCCGTTTTTGGCTAGTACTTTGGGAAAGGTTTTTCTTCTGTAGTTGCAACCTTCTTTTTTTATATAATATTAATTTATTTTATTTTAGGAGTAATTAGATCTGAGAGACTTGTCAGTTTATACATTGATCATTGTCAGCTTTCAGGACCTGTTAGTAATAGCTATTCAATATGTATAAGATGATTAATGGTATTAGGTGATTTTGTGTCTGTCTGAGACTTATTTCCTATTATATATTATAACACCCATTTTAGAGTTTTAGAGCCTTCGATTTTGGCTATTTGGGTTTTGATTTATTTAAAATAATAACTATTTATATTGGTTTTTTTCTAATAAAGGAAAGGTGGTGATGGTTGTGATATTTACTTGTTAATTTTTCTTGAGGTAGCCTGAATGGTATCCAGATTTATCAGGATAGTAAAGAGGAGAAGTTAGAGATAACTAAGAGTAGAGCTTTAGTATCTGAAAAAAAAGTTTTTGTATGTCACCATGTCTCCTCCATGATCATCTGTATACTGAAGAGATTTGGGTTTTAGATATTTATATGGATTGCTCAATCATTTTGTTACAGCAAAGTACAGTTGGTTAAAGGATCTTCTTGAAAGTTTTTGTGATGCATTTAATCCCACTATAAAAAGAGGTGGATCTGTGATAATTGTGAGAGTAGGAAAGGGTTAACTTTACAAAAACAAGTAAGTTTGGTTTTTTCCAAATGGCTTAGTTTGAAATTCAAGGTTTATTCTCTGTTGTTGACTGTGTTGAATATAAGTGTCTTTAAAAGGTTTGTTCTTTGCTTTGTGGTGAAATGGGTTGGAGGAAGATAAGGATTTTGGAATTCATGAAGTAAGAGGGGATTACAGGTTTTTTAAAATGTTAGAGCAAAGTTTAAATTGTCAGTACAGGGTTTATAAGTTAAACTGATCTGCTTTTTACTCAAGGCTTGGCTGTCTTATTTTGTCTGATAATGGACAGAAAGGAGAAACCTGGACTGACGCTGAGAGGTTAGAGGACAGTATGAAGCAGAGGTGGTTTTGGTTTTGTGGGTTTTTTTTTTAAAGGGCAGTGGAAGTGTGTATGCTGAAGCAATTTGAAGTTTGGCTGCAGATTGGATTGCAGTCTGGAGGACAGAGAGCAATGAAGAGTGGTGGAGACATGCAGGTCACAAAGTTTATCTGCTTTGAGTCCTTGAGAAGTGATCCCGGTGTGGAAGAGAGAGAGAGGCGGGGGACTTAAAAAGGACTTGAGAAAGTGTACGGTGTGATAAACAGCACATGGTGACCATGATGTGCAAGGGACTGTCTTTGTAATGTAGAAGGGGAAACTAAAGAACGTATTGAATGGGGGCTCCAATAAACTTACTCATGTCAGTAGGAAGGAACTGTTTCCTTTTTGGAGCCATCCTTCCAAGAGTTATTTGTGCTGATCTGATTTAGGTTTTTCAAATATTTGCTGGACAAACAAGGCCACTCACTTAAAAGGAGTCAAGAGTGAGACTTAACTGTAAGAAACAGAAGTGTTAGGAAATCAAGAAATGAGTGGTGAAATGATTCAGCGACTTCTCCCTGCTGAACTCTATCATCTCTCCCTAATGTCTGAAATCCACCACACCTTAATTATATTCTATGATATTTGCAGTAATAGAAAGAGTGTTAGCTGTCTTCCACATCTTATTTACGAATGTTAACGTCTTATTTCCTGTACACTGGACTGTGTTCTGACAATGTGTTTATCCTGCGAGCTGAAGGTATTTGGGTTTTAACCTTGCCTGCTTTGTTTTGTTTTATTTAATGGGCTGGGTGTACAAATTAGGGCCATATACTACCCTCAATCCACAGAGGAGCCTCTGGTAATTATAGGGAAAGGTTTATACCTCTGTTCGTAAATTGTAACTAATCCACGAGCAAATTTTACACGGGAATAAAATGTGCCAAGTGCTGGTAGATCTGTGGCTATTTTTGCCCTTTGTTTGGCAAGTGGTGCATAAAGTCTCTTGATTGGCACTTGCACAATTGCTGGGAGTGCACAAGATGGCCCACAGTTGCAAACATAATTATTTTAAAGTCTGGGTGTTATACATCATAATTAGGCTTAAGAACTGAAAGTCAGTTGAGATGAATGAGGGCAATTCATGCTCTCAAGAACTGAGAAAGTGATTTTGCGTTTAGATTTTGCATTTGTAACTTTTTTTTTTTCCCCACAAGCGTTAAGATTTAGATGTTTTTTTCTCTGTCTCCTGCGCTTCCCACGGGAGGACTGGCAATATATGAAACACCTTAAGTAGGTGAGATACAGCTAGCACATAAAGTGTCATGCTGCACTTCTTAGTGCTGATTTCTTCTTCATCAGAACCTGCTATGAATGAATCTAGTCCCCCCCAGTTACCCTGTCCCCTACAGTTGTTCTGCTCAGCATGTCTTCAGTAAGAGATAGACCAAAAAAGCAACCTTTACTGGCTAGCAGATGTATATTTTAATTAGATACTTAAACAATTAAATTTTACAGTTATATGTGTCTAGAGATTGATGAATGTCAAGAATATTTTAATTATTTTAAGTTTCCCATTAAATAAAAGTCACAATCGTACAGATTAGAAAAGAAAGGGCCACCCACTGTGTAAAATTGAGATAGTTTTGAACTAATATCAAGGATTACCACCAGAGAAAATTCAGATGGGAATCAAATACGATTCAAGGAAGATGTGAATCCTGCAAGTTGGGCTGTAGGGCTTCTCCCAAAGTTGGTTTGATGTTTCTTGACTCTTGAGAGAGAATATAGAGATGTAGCATGACTGGGCTGGAGGAAGACAGGCAAGTCCTTTAAAAAAAAAAACCAACCAACCACCAAAAAAATCCCCCATGCTAATATTGAAAGATGAGAAGGGAAAAGCACCACAATGCCTGAAAAGTAACAATAAAAAAATTTGGCAGGATTAGTGTTTCAAAGGGAGCAGCACTTGATTAAACATTTGGAAAGCATGGGAGGAGAAACATTCCAAACAAAATGAAAATATATGTGTATGATGGAAACAGGATAAATAGAATATTCCACTTATAATTACCACTGCAAGAATGCAGCCCAAACTTAGAGTTCTTAATCAGGTAAAATTGTCATTGCTTTTAAGTCCAAGTAAGGCAGTGAATTGTGGTAGGTATGAGATGTTTGTGGATAAAGATGTTGGCAAGTTCTATAGCTGCAGTGAAAAGCAAGTCCATGAATAAAGTAAATGAAAAGACCTGGAGCCTGCACCATCAAGCAGATGGCGAGTGTGTTGCAAGAAGTCAGAGGACACAAGGCATCTGTTTTTGTGACATACCAAGCGAGGAGCGACGGATGCAGAAAGATCTGTGAAAGGTTGAAAGTCTTCGCGGAACGTGGAGCTGTATCCGTGCAGGAAAAACTTGGGGTTTTCTTTCTCACGTTAATGCAGTGGTTACTCAGAGATCTGCATGGATAAATTAAGAAGTTAAAACCAGTTGCAGTCTGGTTTCTTCCTGAGAATGACCTGTTGGGGCCTGGGTAGTTGAACACCCACCTCCCTTGGGCAGGCAAATGTCATAGCCCATAGCTGCCTTACACTTCATCTGCGTTACTTATTTCCATTGGGGCAGACTTGACTTCTTCCCAAGTTGTTTCTCACTGAAATGACACTTAGCCTGCTTTTTGCCCCTGCTCTCATTCAGTCTGGGGGGCAGTGCTCCCTTACAGGAAGGAATAGGTGATCAGGTTGGGAATAGATGCCGAGTTCTCTCAGCTGGAAGTTTTTGGTGTGATGCTGTTTTACAAAGCAGGTTTTCAATTATAATAGTACTTACTTATGCGACTTAGCTTAACATAATAAAGGCAAAGAGCAGGTACATATAAAGCATTCTTCTGGTAATGGCAGCCCGTTTCTTTGGGTTGAAATAACATCGTATAATTATAAACTAAAGCGATCACATTTAAAGAAAAAATTTTCACTGTATCCATGTCTTAGTATGATTTACCTTCCTCTTATTATTTCTTAATATAAAAATTACTGCATGCTGTCTTTGAAATGTTGCAATTGTGTTGGTATTTGAAGTACTTGTAAATACTTGTGCAAATCAGTTTTTCTGATGTTTGTCTGCAGGGCGAGGTGTGTGTTTATGTGCCCAGGGGAAATGAGATGCATTTGCATCCAAGAGGGTGTAGCAAGTGAACGTGTGCCAAAACGGAGTCTGTAGGAACAGTTGCACTAAAATAGTACAGGATAAAAATGTTTGCAGATGAAAATAACTAGCTTCCGAAGAAATAGTGGTGTCTAATCCTCCCAGTAAATGTTGCTGATCTGAAGGCCTAAATGATAGCTTTTGGTGACGAATCTTTCTGAAGACACTTGTAAAGCCACCATATTGTGCATATGAAGATGCACAATCTTTTTGTGGATAAAATTATATTTCATATAGTATTGTTAATCTTTGAAGTGCTGACAAACAGTTATTACTTTTCTGTACTTCAGGGGAATACTGATTTAAGGATGTTTCGGCTCTCATGTAAACCAGTGAAATTGTTACTGTTTGCCTCAGTAAGTGCTGAAATGAACCCTAAATTACGTGGGACAGCAAATCATACATATTATACCTGCTTTTCATGTACACATTGCCTCTCAGCCAAAGATCTAATAGTACTTTATGCCAGTAAACATCATTGCTGTAGAATATCTCCAGAATATTTCTTATGATCCAAGACCTCTTATTCATTAGAGCAGACTAATAGATACCTTATCTTCCTTCTCCTCGTCAGTGCATGGAGGTTGGAGAAACAAAATGCCTGGTATTTTTTTACTCCATAGATACTTGGCTCTGAATTGTTACTGTATGATTCCCACTCTCAGACTTCGGCTTGAAGTGTAAGTCTGCCACAAGGATGGGCCATGTAGCCTGGGAAGAAAACCAGCCGATCTTTTATCATTATTGCCTTGTCTCTCTGGGTCACAGAGAAGCAATAGCCGCAGTTCAAGACTATGTTCAAAGGAGAGATGTCAGGACTGAATTGTTTTCTGGTGAAGGAAGGATGGGTGAAATATGAAATGCAGTCTTCTATTTGCCCTTATCTTTGTGTTTCCTGACAAGAATATTGCACCGTATTTCCATGGCTCTATAATTCAAAGCTGAAGGTATACAGATTTATGGAAAAAAAAGATTTAATTGTTCAACGGTAGAAATCACTGTTACAAACATCAGTGTAGATTTTATATTACATGTTCTTTCTTAAGTACAAGCACTTCTATCTCAAGTAAGGAACAGCACGCTTTTGAGAGTTACTCGGTTTAATTTTCATACACCTGCTGCTGTAATTATTGTAATTGAATGCACAGAGACGTTTTTACTTTCTGAGCAGTAGGGGAGTTTGTCCATGAAAGTTTCAGACGAGGTGTGTCTGTCTCTTTCAGCCCTCTTTTCCAGTAGCCTTTAAACCTTTCAGGAAACACTGATCAGATCTGGTGATGGGGGGCCAGCAGAAGGGGGACAGAGGTAGGAAGGAGCTAGAGATCTTAAGTCCCTACAACTTCCATGCAAACTGTTGGCTTGGGTACAGGAAAGAGAGAGGCGCTGGTCTCACCAGCCAGGAAAGGCTGCTGCAGGAGCTCCGCAAGCTTTGGGGTGTGTTTGGCTGGGGGGCCGCATGCTTGCTGGGTGGCTGGGGAGCACCTGCAGCCCTTCAGGTCGGCCGCCCCCAGCACGGGATGCTGCTTGCCTGGCTGGTCAGCGAGGATGGCAGAAGAGCCGACCACGGAGTAGTTCCGAGACTGTTTTGAAAAAGGTGCGGGTTTGGAGGCGGGGGGAAGATTGTGATGGGTGGAAGGTGGTACAGTGGATTGAGAATATTTCTGGAGGAGGGAAGAGGTGATGAACGCTCTGTAGGGGAGCCGGGTTTATTGTGGTAAGTATTCTTTAATATTCTCTGTAATATTCTCTGTGCACAGGACTATTTGTTTATTTCTACCCTATCACCATGAGAGCGTCCTTCTTTGGCAGGTTGTTGTATGTTTACCTAAGTGATATACCAAGTCTTTGGTCAGTATTTTATTTTCAACCGTTTTTATTCCGCTTTTCCAACAGCATGGGTTTTCTCATAGAGGACAATCATGAAAATAGCAAACAGGCTGAGATGGGTGGCCCAAGTCTTGTGTCACATCTGACATAAATTCAGAATTGCTTCAGAATGTGCATACTGAACCAGTAATTACTCTGATTCTTCTTCTTAAGCCGTAATTTCAAGCGAGGTAACTTCCAACAGTTGAATTAAGCTTGACAGTCCAACACTGTTATTTAAAATACTGTAAGCTATATATACATCAGCTGTGTGTATCTGAAGTGCATTAAAACCCATTAAAGTAGACTGAGTCAAACTGTTTCAGTGGGGCTTGGATTACAGGTTAACAGAGAGCATGGCACCATGGCGTTTTTGCAAATTCCTGCATTTGATTTTCCATGAATTGATTTTTCCCTTCAGTGCTGGCTGGAAGCGGGAGTTGTGTAGGGGTTTCAGGACAGCCCCGCTGTTGCCCACCTCTCTGCAGCCCCGTGAGGAATGGGTGGAGCAAAAAACAATTTGTTTGCTCTCTGCTGTCTTCCTTGCTGTCCTGTGGGATTTGCAGCTGCCAAGTTCAAGGCAGTCGCCTTGGTGTGTTACAAGCAAGCAGGATTGAAGCAGCAAGGGAGACGAGGCAGTGGGGGAAAGGCGAGGACAAGATGGAAGGGGATAAGAAGTTGCTATAACTCATGTATGTAAGCAATTGCAAAATGAAGAAGCAGAAAGTATTCATATATAATTTTTTTTTTTTCTGGTCTGAAACATCTTAAATTTCCCTTAAATTACAAATAGAAGTTCACTGATACAAAAGCTAGCACTGATGTATGTTTGAATGGGTGTGATTTGGTAATAGCTTGGGTGTGGCAGGCAAGGAAATAAAGGATGTAAACACTTTACGACCATTTATTTTTTTATTAGAGCTTTTATCTTTGTAACTGTTATTAGTTGCCATAGCTACAGACAACACAGGGCTTGTTTGGGTTAATGAAAAGTCTGTCATGCTGATAAAAAAATGTGATTTTTCTTGAAAAATCTGCATTACTTCAATTCCACCATTCTTGGCAATTAATTTTAACTATGCCTGCATTCATGTATATAATTAAAAAATTGTGGCATTTAGTAGTCTACCTTTTTTTTTTATATAGCATCTGCAGAGTAATTTTGAGAACCACGCAGTACCAAACAAATTGGTCTTTAATTTAAAGATCATATTGACAGATAGAAATTACTGTTCTGTCAGTTTACAGATGTGCTTCTGTACTTTCTAAGATCATTCTTACAATTTTTTTCCACCTTGTAAAGCAATTACAGAATGTTATCAGGTAACTGATTGGCTCACAGGTGCGGTTATGAATGTGCACAGCTTAATGTCATGTTATGTTGCATTAAGTATGTGCTCTTCCTACGTGTAAGTTCAGATCTCAACTGATAAATGCAAGGAATATGACTTACCACATCCTAAATCCAGCTACTCTGTCCAAATAGAAAGCAGTTACTTGCTGTAAATGTACCACAATTGAGATTCAATAAATGGTCTTATATGAAGAAAATTTTTTTAAAATTAAGTAGCTATTCTATTAATATTTGGTAAGCGTGTGCAGGATGGTTCTAGTTCGGTATGCTATGGACAGTATTTTTTAATGAGTTTAAGGTGGCCACATTTCTTATAAGTGTGTGTGTTACTGTTCAGGAGCTGTAGTCAGGATGAATCTGAAATAAGCGTTACTTGGGGAGGGAGGAGAGATGTTCCCTACCATGTGGGGAACAGAGAAGAAGGAAAACTATGTTTGAGTCAGCTTGATTTAAAATAAAAATACACACAGTCATTCCTTGGAGAGTTGGAAATAGTGGGAACAGCCCTTGCAAAGTGGATGCAGGGTCAGAGTGCAGGCGAGAGGCAGCTTAAGGTAGGGTATCAGTCCAGACCTGTGGAAGATAAGGAGTATGAGTTTAAATGATGCTGTTTCTTTTAGGAATGCAAAGCGTTTCAGCGTAAAGGCTGAATTCAGAGCACCACTAAATAAATGGATTGCGCGCTGGGGATGTGTCTGGCTTCAGCGTGGATGAGCAACCCTTGCAGCTGCAGCACATGCTTTTCCTATGAGCAGTGAGGTTAGGTGGTAAATCAATTAATCTATTAGTAAAAACTACTCCATACTGGAGAACAGAATCCCTCAGATCAAATGCTCACGGTGCTCGAAGGTTGCGGGCTTCTCCCTCTCTTGCCTGCAAGCTTAGCCACATTCATTTCACTACATTAAGCCTTTTGTGTTTGTGGTTATGAGAGAATAGGATTTGCCCCAGTACCAGCATTTAACAATCAGATATAGGAGAAGTAACTGGGATGGTATAGCTCTGCAAGGACTCTGACTGCTGGTATGAAGAGAGAAGAGCAACACAGAGAACAGTGCTGCGTCTTACTCGCAATATGCCATGGATGTTTCCCCTGCAATCTTTCAGTAGTGAAATTATACTTAACTGTATTTTTAATGGCTACAGAATCAAGATCCTAGAATAAGTATTTCTTGGGGAAAGAAAGATAGGTTATTAAATTTGGGGGTTTAAAAGTACTGAAAACTTTGCCAGATGTCTTAGAGTTTTGAAAAACAATTTCATTCTTTTTAGAGATTAAAACCTATTTTTCTAAGAACAGTTTATTTTGTCAGAAATAAATCAGGATTAATAAAAACAATGGTCTCCTAAGGATGAAAAAAGGGTTGGATGTGTGCGCGAGTCAGGTTTCAGTTTCAAACTCAACAATAGTGCAGTCTGTAATTACATCCTTTCCATTTCTAAATATTCAGATCACAGTGTTCTCAGGCCCAGTTTGTGAATTTTCTCCCTATATAGAAAGCCAGGATGAAGTGTTCAGTAATTCAATAGCTTTGAACCAATCAAAAAAAAATATATATATTTAACATAGCTTTAGAAAATAAGTGTTCTAATCTTTGTCTTTATCATCACACAATGTCTGAGTCTTTTTGATTTTTCTGTTTTTCCATCTCTCAGCTGAGCGTTGGCTGTGTACTCGAACAAGATTGCTCAGTGTCTCCCCACACCGAGCCTTTCTCTTCAGTGGGACCCAAAGGAGCGAGCCGGGGTCCCCGTGGGACTTGCAGCTGCAGAGGTTATTGTAGTAGCAACACCCTGATGCACCACTCGCCTTTCCCAGTCCTGGACTCAGGATGTGGGAAAGGATGGTGCACGCATCTGATATACTAAAGATGGCTTTATCTGCTGCAAGTAGTTTTGTCCTTAAAGGGCTCCTGAAATTAAACTGGTCAAATGTCTATATAATTAACATGACTGTAGCAAAATTACTCAGATATATTTATCCTGAGTTGTGAATGAACAAGGTCTGGCCTCGTGTGTTTTCACTTGAGTTTCTTTACTCAGGTTAACAGAAAAAAACCCTTATGTAGTACTTTCAGAATTAGGCTCATAATAATCCATTTGTTTAAAATGATCCAGCAGTTCCTAGTGGCAAACCTGAGAGTATGAGGAAACTCTTTACTGTTGCAGGACTTTTGACTTTGCTGTGTTTTCTTTGTAGGGCCTCGGTATGTCCGGTGGAAGTCAGGCTGGCTTGGGGACTCCTTCATCCAGGCAGTATGCACGACAGAAAATAACTCGCGTAAACCTCAGGGACTTCATCTTCTACATGGAACAGGAAAGAGAAACGAGCCATTCTCTCCTGCTCTATCGAGCTCTGCTTAAGTAAAGCCAAGAATTGTACTGATTTCTCCATACAGAAGCTCAACTTGCATTGAAAAGCTGTCATTTTAATGTGCCTTCTATTTTTTTCAGAAGTCAATGTTCCAGTAATTTTGTTTTGTAAAATTGTCAGACACATGCAATAAATTCCCTTTATGTAAAAAAAAAAAAAAAAAAAAAAAAATAATAAAAACCACAAAAAAATGTGCAAAAGGTTTTAAAATGTTCAATCCACAGATATAACCGACATCAAAGTCTTGCTCCATTTGGCCATTTTAGATAAGGCTGAAGTAGGCGGCGTTGAAGCTACGCAAAGGGAAAGACGGCTGCAATGGCTCACCTAAACCATCTCGCGGCAAGGAGGATTGGGACAGGTTCACGGCGTTGGGACCTAGCCATGGTGTTAACCTCTACGTCCACTGACGGTGCTGATTTTGTTTTCTCTAGTTTTACTAGCACTGTTTCCACTGACTAACCATGGTGATACCTGTTGTTGTTGTTTTAGATTAGTTATAATTGCAATTTTTTGCACAGCTAAGAGAATAGCCACTGCACACGCTCACAAATTTTATATATTTAGGATTTTTGCTTTTACTGCACAGCTCATTTCCTGAGCCATTTGCTGAACCAAATCCTAAGTGTATGAAATCTGTGCGTTCGGGTCCCAGCTGAGTTACCTTGACTGGCTTCCAGTTGTTTTCTACGTCTCCCCAATCTTTTGCACATTTGTAGCAGCTGGTTAGTAACATGAATCAAAGTTGGGTTTTATTTTCTAAAAAATATCTTAATTTATTTATTGCGAAGAGTATGGTTTAATGGTGGTTTTAAAAGAGAGTATTGTTCCATATTTTAGAGTATTCTATATGGATTTTTAAAGTCGCTGTAAAGGAAGTTTTTGGGGGCCAGTTCCACTCGCAGAGAATGGGGAGAGCAGGGGTGAGCCCCAGCAGCCGGTGCCGCCGGGTGGTCAGGGCAGCGCCGCAGGGGCTGGCGATGCCTTTGCCTTGGACGATCGGACCCGAGGACTCCAGTCCGGAGAGGCTGTGAACAAGTGCATGGCTTTAAGCATGAAAAGTAGTTTTAAGTACTTAAAGGTGGGATGAATGCTTCTTAAATGCTTTGCTGAATTGGAATTTAAGGGGCCCACACCAAAGCCGAGCGACGTCAGTGTGACTCTGTGTAATGGGCATGGGACAGGAACACCGGGCCGGCGGGCGGGCGCGAGGCGGCGCGCTTCAAACAGAACAGTATTTTCGGTAACCGTGGAAGGGAGACGTTTGCTTATTTATCTTTTCAATTTGTACTATGTTATGCTTGCCACTTTTTTGAGGCAATACTTTTTTTTTTGATGGGAAACCATAGCGAAAGCACAAATAGAACTATTTGTCCAATAGTTTTAAAAACAAAAGTTTTAATTATTTTTTAAGGTTTATGAAAAGCAGAAGAAAATTTATACTGCTGCTATTTAGCCAAAAGATTATTCATAAGGTATTTAAGGCCAGGAAGTGTAAAATTATGTTTTAAATGTATTGATAATTTGTACATATTGTTTATAAAGGCCTTGTGTTTATTAGAATTATGTTATTTTGATGATTTCTGTACATACTCGTAAATACCCCCAATTTGTGTGAAAACATACGCCCTTATTTGTACTTATTTTGTAAAGAAATAAAACAATTTACTAAAGTAACACATCGAGTGACATACAGTATTAATTTATCAAACATGAATTTCACATTGTCTTGTAGTTCTTAAGCACTGTTCAGAAACATTTTGCATTAAAATATTAACAGAATACCCACAAAGAAATATTAAAACCAAATACTTCAATGTTTTGTTGTGCTGATTCTTATCCTTTGTCAAACATCTAGTAAAATTGTCAGCAGACCTCGATGCTATTCATACAGCGAGTGGACGCACTCAACAGTTGCTGTCTCGGAAGCGCTCAGCCCGGTAAGCACAACTGAACATTCCCTCCTTCGCTTCCTTTCCCAGACCTGGGAGCGCAGCGGCGTAACAGGGTTGCACAGAACGTGCGAGCGCAGGCTCCTGTTCTTCGAGCCACGGGTTCAGTGCTCAGCAACAGAGAATCAGGACAAGTTTGTTCAATGGACTCAGGCAAAAACCCAGGCTACGTTCACTTTTTGGCCTTCACGATAAAAAAAGTTTGCTGGCTGCGCACCACAGCTCTCCTGGAGTTTCTGTGATAATCTGCTTTAGCGACACTGAGCAATGTTCCTAATTAAGTTATGCTGCTATGGTTTAAGGCCAGAAGTAAAAATTCAAATCGGTTTTTGCTGATATTGCTGCCTAAAAATACAGGGAAATAAGTAAAAAAGATACAAATGAAACTGTAATAAACTTTAAATAAGTGACCTGAAGTTACTAACTAAAAGAACATGTCCTAGCTTAACTTTTTTTTTTTTAAAGGCATATTTCTTCTAACAAAGTGATTGTTTCCACATGTCTTCCGTGCCTTAGTGCTGTTTTGCAGTCAGTGTTGTGATGTCATGGCTCAAACTTTCCATCTCAAGTTCACATTTCGCTCGGCTGGCGTAGCCTGGAACCCTTTACGATGCCACCTTAGCAAGCTGCCCCAAGTACTGCAGCTGCTTTATTGAGCGACAAAAAGAAATACAGTAAACACCAAACTGAAGAAAACCAAACCAACCAACCAACCACAAATGCTCGCGGTGGCGTTCCACGGCCAGCGAAGAGCATCCGCCCGCTTGCAGGCCTGTGCGAGCCGCCTGCCGGCACCTTCGGCAGGCGCTCGGCGTCTGGTCCTGCTTGCAGACGCTGACCTCGGGGGAGGCTCAGCCCAAGTACGAGCGGCAGAACTGGGCCCCTGTGTTCAAATGTAAACGTGAGGCGCCAGCCTCTCCCCCGGCGGGGAGGTAAGGACCGGAGGGGCTGCGGCGAAGCGCCCCTAGTGCTAACTGCCCCTGTTCAGGAGGGCAGGACAGAAGCGCGTACAGGGTAAAGACACAAAGCTAAACGGATTGTTGAAGGATAATCTGAACTTAAAGTGAACTCAATGTATGAAAATAATAAATAAAACACTTTTTGTAAGACGTGGCTACATCAAGCTGAACAGAGCAAGAGGCAGGAGGAGACGCAATCAAAAGTTCTCACCTCTTTCGAACATCATGGGAGATACAGTGAGTGTTCCACCCTACTTGCTTGGTTTTGATCATTTACTTTACAGAAATGTTTATGGCATGAAGTACTGTATAAGAAATGTGCATACACAAATACATGACAATTATACGTTAAGTTCTTTACAATATTAAATGTATAATATACAATTCTACAGATATCTTACATACAAAGGTGAATGTTGCGCCATATATTCAAATATGGCGATGCCTAGCAACTTCAGAATGTCGTACAAGTATAAAACCACAAAATAAAATAACTTTACAACTCTTTTAAAGTAGACAGATTTGCTCAACTGTTCTGCTAAGTTAGCAGGCCAATACGTATCGGCGAAGATTTCCAGAAGAGATTTCTGAGTTGAGTAACCAAGGTGAGAAAACCTGCAGAGGTCCGATTTTCCGAGGACGGGTATTCAGCCCTTTTCCAAAAATCAGACCCCTGCCTAGATTGTACCTTGGGTAGTCAGTACAGGCCATCGCTTTTGAAAACACTAGCCTTAAACATGAATTTTTTTTATTTTATTTCATTCTGCCCAATTGTAGTCATTTGGCATTAAAGAATTGTTGACCATTTAATACTCTGTCCTTTGTTCTATATGGCCGCATTTATGCATCTAAAAAGAGTTTAATTAAAATTCAGCATCTACAACGGTATTCTATAAATTAATGTGGGAGAAACTAAATTGTGATTAACACGTGAATCATGCTGAACAGCAATAAACAGGATTTAGCAGAATGCTATTTATAACCTCGCACCTGCAAACACGGTGCTGTCTCCTGAGTTAGGAAGCCCCGCAAGTCAGCGTGGCTACTGGCTGGCGGAAGGAGCAGTAACCTCCTGCAGACAGCGGGCTTCGTTAAAGAGAAAATTACACAGATAGAGGGCAGCTACAGAATTGGTATTTTAATAATAGTTTAAAATAATAGAGGAAAAACAATCTAAACAAAAGGTGGCCTGCTTTCATCGGACAATGGCAGTAGAGGGTTCTAACATCTTTTTGCAAAAATTCCAGGCCCATGAAGAGTAGGCTTGTCCAAAATTCTTAACGTTTCCTCCTACATGCGGGCTCATAACATGGTTAGTAAATGAGTAACAAGGGGTGGCAGAGCTCGCTGGGCAGAACGACGCTTCTTTGACGATGCACAACTTAACAGTTTCTGAGTCAAAACAAGACTGGCTTTAAGAGAACTACAGCTCCGCGCTGGGTACGTGACCCTTGTGTGATGGTGGATGGCATTTTGTTTTGTGCTTCTGGATCCCTACCTTTACCAAGTATTGCCATAATCGGCCTTGTCAATTTTGTTCACGCTTTTTTGTTTGGTTTGTGTGGGTTTTTTTAGTACTGAGCACCAGTTGACTATAAATCTGTCCTTTTCTGATTCTGGATTCTGTCCATAGAGAGATATTTCAGTTGGAAATGTATAAAAATAAGCCATTTGCTAGCATGAGTGAGTACAATCACAGAAGTGTAACGTAACGTACGGAGGTGTAAAGCACGTCTGATATGAAGGAGGTGCGGCAGTCAGGGAAGATCCTCAGTGCAGGTTTTAGTGTACCGTCTTCCTCTCCGAGGCGCCCGCTTCCACGCGTCACAGCATTGGGGTATCGTTGGGAAGGCTGTCAGAACCGTTTCTCCTGCTGATCTATCCAAATTGCTTTAATTGGGCTTTCTGCAGAAGTCCAATCTAGGGTCAGGGGTTTATGAAGCTTTGCCTTTTTCACCACCACAGCTGTTCAGCCCAAAGTACGTTCCCAGCAGGGCTGGTACGCTGAGCATACTCAGGAATTTCATTGTGAAAAACGGACAACTGGTTTTTCAAATGCATTTTGTGGCTGGCTATGTGACAGGTAGTTTCAGAATACCACTAATTGGCAACATAAAGTCATAAAGTCAAAATCTGTTTGCTAATACTGTTTTGCAAATCCTTAGTGTTTCACATAAGGGACTATTAAACACTTCTACGGTTACAAAGGAGTACAGGAAGGGTCTAGTCCAGGGGCTCCTGTTTTATTCTGATTGTTGGGGTAGGTTGTGGTCGTCTGTCTTCGCGACACAGCACGTATTCGCTGAACTGAGAGGAATCCACCCCACCACCGCATGAAGCTGCCACATTAAATCCCTTCTGAAATAATCTTTCAAGCACCTGCAATGTGAGAAATGGGAAAAAAATCAGATTAATATTTAGCAAATCTTAGTGATAAAAACATTCAGGAGCACTGGATCTAAATGATGGATTTAGTCTTTCGAGTCCTCGTTGAATGAATATTATTCACCTATAATTCTATAACTTATTCTTAAATGACTACACTGTGATTAAAGTCTCGCTCTCAGCAAACCTCTGTAGAAAACAAAAATTAATCAAACAAATAAGCACTCTGCAGAGCAGCTTAGTACATTACATAGTAAAATACTGGACTGTGGTGATATTGATGCTATCTTACTGCTTATAGAAAGCAACATCAGGTTTAAGTTGTAATAAAAAGCACCCATTATTCATTAGTAACACGAAGAGTCTTACAGAAAGAGGCTGAAAACCTTTCTCAGCTTTTCCTTGGCAGATGAAAATGTATTGGGAGTCTTGAGAAACACTTCCACCAGATCTTCACGGACATCACAGCTGCAATCTTGCTTGCTGAAGGGAGTGCTGCTTTTAGCAAAGCACGGCAGGGACAGGGTGCGGCAGCCAAGACGTGGACAATAAGGAAACATTCTGGCCCAAGAAAGAGGTTAATTTTTATTGCCCAAATATGTATTTTCTCTTTCTCCTTCTAAAGAGAAGTTGGTGCAATTTAGATGCATGGATTTAAGGAACCCAGAGGCAATTACTGAGACTGTCACGCAGTGTGTTACCCAGGCTATACTGATCCTGGCAATAGGAGAGGGGCTGTGTTTTCACAAGGGTGAGTGCATTGATACTCGGTTTCCCAGCAGAGCAGGACGCACACAGACTTTCTCAGCATCAGGTGAGAGCGGATGCCAGTACCACCTTTGGCAGATCTGCAATGCAAGACCCATGGAGGAGATGCCGGGCTCCCTCCCTCCCTCCCTGCCGCTGGGGGCTCTCCTGAGTCCAGCGCAGTAGCTGGGAAAGATGGTTCCTGTGGTTTCCTCTACAGATAAATGCCATCGAGGGGGAGCAGCACCACTTCTGTTGCTACACCACATGGGCCCACTGCGCTGGGAAGTGAGCCCAAATTTATTACACCTGATGAACTTAGTAACACCAGCGTCCTCAAGTGACAGCCGTCTGCCATCCACAGCAACAGGGACTAAGCTATTTAAAAACTTCCTCACTCAGCCTAGAGAAGTGCACGCGTATGCTTTCACATGTTTATGTTACAGAAAGAATTTGCTTTCTTCTTTGGCTTTACTCGCGCTGTGAAGCACTTCAGCAGCTACACCTACTGCAGTAGGACTTAAAAGCCTTGTTTCAAGGCCCAAGCTGACCACGTTAAAGATCTGCACACCAGACCTCTGTCCCTGCCCTCGCACACAGACCCACATGAGCCTTTGTTAAAGGTAACTGCTGCCAAAAGCACAACCATATCCAAGGTGGTATTGTAGTGCAATGCAAGCCATGGCAGCCTTTGCTGGTTTTAATCCACGGGAACCCTCCGTTGAGGTCGCCTGGATTGGCCATCTGTGCTTTAATCCATGGATTGGGTTTCTAGTGGTAACTAAAACCTTGTACTCGCTATGCTGGCTGCTAAGGACAGGCGAAGCAAAGGAGCTGCTCTAGCACAGCTTTGCCTAAGCCATGCAGAATCTGCTGGAAATCAGCTTGCCCGAGGAGCTCTGCCTGGCCTTGGGACACAGGGACTTATGTTCTCAGAAAGCTGCATCTGCCAAACCTCACTGACTTTTGCCCTCATTTTTGTGCGCTTTACACTGTAAGAAAGTTGTAGAACTGAAAGATCGAAAAAGCACCCCAGTGTATGGAAGAAAAATGAACCTGGAGACATTAAAAGAAGGGGGGGGGAAGGGAGAGTGGGATATCAAAATATATTTGAGAGAGAGAGAGAAAGCTGACAACTCTCTTATTTGTCCATACACAGCCTGTAGGACAGAAATGGGGCGCAGACACTAACACTTGTTCCTGCCCAAAGAGGAAGGCAGGAGGAGTAAGACACCATCAGACTGCTGCTTCACAGGCTGGAGTCTATTTTGACTTCATTTGTTTTGCGCATCCCTGTTCCTAGAGCTGGCAAGATGAGAGGCAACCCAGTTACAGGAAAGGGGGCTTCTTCCATTTAACTGGATAGCGAAACAGAGGATCGACAGGTAAGATTTGAGAGAGACACCTGACTTCAAAATCCCTGCTAAAATCTTTTTTAAATCAATTTGCTTGTAAGACAAAACAAGCATGGGGGTGCCCTTGGCTTGCCTCGGTCCAAAGCTATGGAAGGCTGCATGTTAACATGGGACTCTTCTTCACCGAGCCAGCTCTCTGCAAACACACGATCCAGGTAGACATTACACCTTAGAGCACCGCACGCAGAACAAAGCAATTCATTTTTGCTACCTATGCGCTCGAAGGACTAGACTGCAGGCTATAGTCTAGTGTTAAAAACCTTGGTATCATCAATTTTCTCAGCAAGAAACAAAACAGGCCAAATCCAGTAAACAATGCTGAGAATGTTTAAATATTGTTGAGTTTTAAGTGTAACTTGGATGCGGTTGAGCCTCAGGTCTGTGGAAAAAGGCTCCTAAAGGCTGCTTCCACATGTGCTGAGCTTGCGCTGAGCTCTGGTTTGTATGCGCTGGTGCGTGCACAAGACTAAACGGCATGTTGAACGCGAAGTTTTAAACGCCATTTAGTGAATTTGGCTCCATGCACGTTACTTTTTCTGAAGGTAAGATACAGACAGAGGGAAACCAGTAAGCGTCTCTCAATCACATCAGAGCTACTTTCCTGTAAATCTCCAAAGAGAATGTGCCAAAAAGTAAATGAGTGTCAGCTGTGATTCTCCTACGTATAGGGAGACACACACACACAATATTAAATAGAGGATTTGGGCTAGGATTTCATATACTCTGTCTTCCAGTATTCCAAGCACATCTGATTTTGTTGGAAGATTTTTTAAAATAGAAACATGATACTTTCACTTACTGCATTTCATTTAAATTTTGCAGAATACTAATGAATATGCTCTTAATTATGAAGACTCGGTGTTCAATATACACAAGCGTCACAGAATTTTCTAAGGTAAGCTCATGTATCTCACCAGAACCTGTTGCAAGGAGTTGAAAAAAACGGTGTCAGTCTTAAGAAAACTCTACACTTCTATGTAATTACAAATGGGTGTTAAATTAAGAGATACTGTATCGTTTTTGGCTGCCACTACCTATTCAATATTGACATTTCTTGGTTTATATGCACAGTTCTTGACACAAAACATTTAATGAAACTATTTTCCAAAGATCCAAATAATTTGTAAGCATTGCAGTTCTGCTATGAAATACATTCAGCAGGGCACAGGGAGACTGAAGCGACGTATCTCAGCAGACAGCCTGCAGACTTACCGCATCGCTCTCTTAGGAGATTCTCTGGAAGTGGTTCTGCTCTTCCAGCCACTGCCCCTTCTGACCGATCTCGCTTAAGTCTCTGCATTCACTTCACTGTACCTCCAACTTCTGATGTAATACTGTTTTGCCAAAAAATCCTGGGAAGGGGAGGGCAGTGCCTATGTGCTGCCCAGAGTCCATCAGAGCCCATGATAATTAGCTGCTGATTTCATCAGCCTTTGGTCTCAGAAATGCATCATTTTCCAGAAAGTGTTTGAAAACACTTTCTATTAATTATATAGTAAAATTATGTAATTTAGTAAAATGATGTAATTTAGTAATACTACTTAGACTGTAGACTCTTTGACAGAATTTTTTTTTCCACAACATGAACCTGTGAAGAGACTCTTTGATTCTGTCTGAATTTTGACCGAATTCAAAACACATTCAAATAACAACAATAATTAGCATTCAGCTTTTACTACAAGCACACATTTCCTACCAGTATGCCACTTTGGATAAGACAGAACCAAGTGCCAAGCCAGGTGGGCACCCAGCGCTTTGAGTGGCTGCTCGCAGTGCAGAGCCCATCAGTGGCTCGCGGTCACCCTTTGTTGTTTCAGTTCTGATTTCTTGCACACATCTCACAGCATCGCATGGATGGCGTGGCTGAGACACGAACACGCTTCCCTATGCACTCACCTTAGCTAAACTGCAGCTGCTCCCTTCTCTACCCAGCACAGCGACGTATTCATCGCTGTTCTCACTGCCAGCAAACAGATCTGCCTCCAACCCACCTCCAGCCTTCTGGTTTTGGGGCAGCCCACTCTAAACCTTGCCAAATGTGAAATCACTAAGGACTGTGCAAAACTAACCACAGGCATCAGACGGTTAAAGTTCAACCAAATAAACCACTTGGGAGTCTGGAACCAAAAATCACCAAAACCAGCTGGGTTTAGAATGGTTTCAGACAAAAGCGTCTGCTGGTGCAGGGTGCAGCAGGGGGTGCTGCCCCGAGGAGGGAGGTGTCAGTGTCAAATGCAGGTTGTTAGAACAACTCCATCCACCTGTGCACACCCTGGTATCTGCAGGTCTCCCGAAAAGGTTCTCAGCTGGCAGCTCGGGAGACAGAGGGTGCCTCGGCTTGCTGTGTAGTAACACCACAGGTAAGGAAGGGCTCTGGGTTCTTGCCCTCCCTTGCTCTTACACCTTCCCCCCAAAACTGTCTGGCCAGCCTGTCCCACGGGCTGGGTCTTCTGCAGCTATGTGCCCACAGGGAAGTTTATCAAGCCCAGTTAGCATCTCTGCAGGGGAGGGTAACTTTGGGAGTATTCCCCTATATATTCACTTTCCAAAATACAAGTATTTGCAGCATATTTTCATGGCGTACATGCACAAACCAAGAGCTCTGTTTTGCCCTTGTTAATTAAGGCAGAAGTTAACAGCATCATCAACACTGCTCCTTCTCTGCAGCCCAAGGACAGCTACAACACCAAAGCTTTGGCCGCAGTGGCGGTGATCCCCTGTGAAATGGCATTTCTTGCCCATAAGGCTGCTGCCTAAACACAAGCCATATATTTATTTCCGCCGCCATCCACCTATCTGTCCAGTTATCTTCTTTTGTTTCATATGTTTAATTTTAAACCTAATGTCAAAACTCTGAGTATAAAATGAAATACATTTTGTTTAAAATACTCTGGGCAATTTTTATAGAACATCCTTTTGAAAAAAAAAAAGTGCAGAGATCAATTTTTTTAAGTCCATCCCGCAGGCACCATCATTTAATTATGAGTGAGACATAAATTATGCATTTACACATTGTTGCATTTTCTATAAAATGGTGTGGAGATTTTTTTTTGTAGTTTTTGGAACTCTCTCTTTTTTCCTGGGGGCACTTTGGAGGAAAAAAAAACCTGCTGCAGGCTATACATTGATGAAAAAATTAGCATTTATCAGTATAACACCATTATGAGACCAGCATGGCACTAACATACACAAAATCTAAATCTATTTTTCTGCTTAGACTTAGGAAAACCTGAAAGACTGTGATCTCACCAGGCAGAAAATGTCTCCTTGCAGTATAAGCACTGAAGGTAATTGGGCAGAAGCAAATAATTTGCATATAATTGAACAAAAAATAATAAAAAACCACCCCAGCAAACAGATGAGCCAGCAGCAAAAGGCCATTACCTGCACTGAATTCAACCGGCAGTATCCGTTCAAAGGAAACCTAATAACGTGGGTAGGGTCCTGGTTCCAGCCTGCGTTTACGGAGTTGCACATGACGTCCCCAGTCTCTGGGAAGATCTCTTCTATTAAAGCTTTCTCCCCACTCAATGCAATTCTTTCCCCCAGATCTGGAGTCACTCTTACAACCAAGCAGTCACAAGGCTGGAAATGTTTCCTTTGTTCTTTCTCTTGTTTCCATCGCTCAAGTTCCTTAATCATTGGCTGCAGCTGGTAATACTTTGCTTCTTCATATAAAAGATTAAAGTCCTGGGGAAAAAAAAAGAGAGGGAGAGAGAGAAACTAGAAATGCTTATAGTTCTCTTTCAAAAATTAGTATTGTTCCTGTTTGACCTACTTAGGCTTATGTATTGTCAGCAAGAGTGCAAAGGCAACAGGTATCCACATACTTTGTCTTTGTCTGACACCTACACAGAAAACCACACTGTTTGGGTGTTGAATCTATTTGAGCTGACCGTGAAGTTCCCATTGCACTGAATTATTCTTTCATTTATTATCCAACAAGCTCAATGCCAGAAGGATTTACTTTTGGATTAAGAAATCAAAATAACTGGCTGCAATAAGCAAAGCCTGCTCATGTAAGAGGAGATCTCCTAAGCCCTAATCTGCACTCTTGGCCTCAGACATTCACTTCTGATCTTACAGCAGATCTCCAGCTTCGCTGGCACCTCTTGCACACATGTTACGAGATGGAGATGTCAGTTCAGCTTCACTTCTCACCTGTCTTTGCTGAGTCTGAAATTCAGCTGCAGCAGCTCAGCTGCTCCCTGTGTTTCATGATTATTCATGTATTTAAAGTGTACTTTGGAGCCCGGTAATTTATACGGAGGCAGTGACTATCCCACTGGCTGGGAGCTCAGCTGCGCACACCAACAACTTAAAAGAAACCGTTCTTCCCAGCCACTTGTCCATCACCTCACTGGGGCTTTGGGCAATTCAAATTCGCAATTTGATCCAATTCCCAGTTCACTGATTGAGATGTCTTCTGCGCATCCCCGTTAATAACTTTTCCTCAGATTTCCAACAGATTTTTGCACCTCAGCTTAAATGCATGATAGCATGGTGAGGCAAAGGGTGTCAGCAGCCCCCCCAGACCCAAGGAGGCAGCAATGCCCACTGGACTAAGCCAGAGAAGAAAGGGAGGTGGAAGCACCCAGGGCGGGTTTGCCTACACCGGCCCCACCGCCTCCTTCAGCCTCCTGAAGGGAAGAGGAGCAACAAGAGCACAGCACCAGCTCCTCTCTCCAAAGACCTGCCGTTTGGCTTCCTGGCTCTTACGCCTGTTTACAGATGGAAATGCTGCACTGCAGGTATGCTATGTGACTTTCGTGGAGCATGCTGCAGGTCAACACCTGGACATAAAAGGCCAATTCTCCACCACTGCAATGAAATGAAATGAATAATGACAAGAGTGAAATGACTGGAATCATTTAGGCTGGGAAGAAGGGCATGACAAGAAGTAATCAAGAAATGGGCACCAAAATTACACGAAAAGTAACAGCAGCGCTGTTGCTCCAGGACTCGGGGAAGAGGGGGGATCAAAGGCCAATGAACGTGCAGCACAAAAAGGTGTGACTCTTCATAGCAGCTTGGAATTAACCTGTAAAATCTGCTGCTGCAGGATATTATGGAACCAAAGCAGTTAGCTGTGCTCAAACTTGGCACCACAGACCCACCACCGGTAGTGGAGAGGTGCTCCTTCACCCCAGGGCTGCCTACAGCCTGGAGATGTATGAATATTCACAGTGACACCAGCAGGGTTATCATGTTATAAAAGGGGCATCCCAACCTTTACATCTCTTTGATGTCTGTTAAGGCTGGGGCAATATGCGCACCACTAAAGGAGGAAAAAAGGACCATAGAAAGAGAGAAAAGGGTGATAACAGCAAATGGGAAGAAATGAGGGCAACAAACACACTCACAGGAAAGATACAGAGGATGAAAAACAACAGGAAGATGCAAGAAAAAGCCTCATCCTCTGATGGAAGGTATTCCCCCCCCCCCCAAATCAGCACTCTGCTGAACCAATACTGCTTTTCTCTGTCCACTGGTGAAGGTCCCTGGTTACTGAGCATGGGATTGGTTTAAACCTATGGGGATCAGTGGCCTAAATTAAAAAAACATCCCATGCCCCAAACTTTCTGATATCATCTTTGTGCGGGTCACTGGAGCAACACAGTCCACCACTTAACTGCCGTGCAGGGAGATACCAAACGTTCACTGGGCATCTGCTGGTCCCATGTATCTCTTTTTTGAGCAAAGGAAAACATGCAATGCTAAGGAAGAATGTAATGTAATGCTGTAGAGTGAACGGGAGCATCCAGAGTTTACTGAAGGCAATGGGAAGTCTCCCACTGTTTTCAATAGGTTCTGAAAAACCAGTTTTAGAATATCCGTGTTCACAGTCACTATAAAATAACGTATTACTGGTAAGGTCAATCAATTGAATATGTGCTAAGAAAACTCAACAGTAAAACCCAGAGGAGGTGGTACAGCCATATAAAAACCAGTCCTTCATTTCTGAAAGTAAGGAGGTAGTACAGTGCTCCCGAGGCTGGATGCAAAGCCCATTACATTCATGAGAGTCTTTTCAACTGACTTCACTGGGCTTTGGACTAGGCTGACAGTATCCTGAATCATGGGAGTTCAATAGCCCAGCACCCCTGGGCCAAGACAGTAATGCTGTAAGGCACACAAATCCAGGATCACACCACCTCTACCTCCCCCACAGCCAGCTGTTAGCCCACCGCATCAAATGCAGCTCTTTACTGACTCCTGCTAGCCATCATTTGTTGTAAATAAAGATAAATTTTATATTTTGATATTGCTTTGTGATAGGACAACCAGCTGCTCCGATGACGCAGCTTTTCCACTACAGTTCCCAGAACGACACAGCCATGCTTCAGACGGCCGTGTGGACACCAGAGCTGTGCTGGAGCATTGCTGTGCTCAGTGGGATGCACCCAGTCATAAACTGCCTGGCTTAAGCCTAGCTGCTCAGGTTTGTTTTAAAGTAAGACTCCATGTCCACTCCACACTTGGGTTGAGCACAAATATGCTGGAAAGGGTTTTGCACCCGAAGGAAGAGGTTTGTAACAGAAGCTGGAGATCTGAGGCGTGCTGGTGCAAAGAGGCAACACGCACGTGCGGCGTTAGCGAGTCTGGGCGCCTGCCTGTTATCAGACAGTGGCAATAAAGGGAATTTGGTACGCTGTAACAAGCGGAGGGGATAAAAAGCATCTTCTGCTAGGAACAAGAAGAGAAAATTCATGGCTGTCCACCAGTGATAGCACTGGGAAGGGACACTTTCTGTGACCCCCACTCCGCATACTGCAAGCTGCCCTTGACCAGCCACCACCCTCACAGCCTGCCCCACCGCCCTGACCTGCTCCGGCTCCTGGACAGGACATCTGGAGTTTCTGCACTGAGTGACTTGGGCACCGCTACAGAATTTGACACTGTATTTCGCGAGGGAAGAGGATTTTTCAAAACTAGGAACAAAGAATAAATGGTTCACAGGGTGGGGGTCCTGTGCTAGGGCAGGGTAATGGACTCAACACACCGCTAAGTACATGATCTTCTCGTGCAGGTTTTATACACCATTTGGAGTGCTGTGTGGCTGCGACCGGACTGAAAGTGATGCCCAGCTCTGGATTGTCTACACAGGATACTCAGGATGCCCAGGTAATACTGACATAGGTATTTCCATCCTTGCACTGTAGGTATAAAATCCTACCCTGATGACTTGCAAAAGTTTAAAATTAAATACGAGGTAGTAGTCAACCCACGAGGGACCTCGCCACGGAGGTGCCACAGGAGCTGCAAGAAAACATATCCGTGCTGCTCATTTTGATAAGTTACCAAAGGCAGACGCAGACATGAATCTTCCCAGACCTATCCAGAAGAGGCACGTTTCGCTGAAGCAGGCACAGGAGTAGCTACAAGGTGTTAACTGCCTAGAACAGCAGCAAAGTGCACAGAGTTTCACTGAAACTCAGCCTCAGAGCAACCTGGTACAGCTTCTGTCCCAGGCACTGCTAAGTGCATGCAGATACTGCACCCTCTCTCACAGAGGCTCCAGCCCTGGCATCAGTGCAGTGTGGCTGAGCAGCAGACAGCATCCCACATTTGTACGGTATCTAGGAGTTCCTTGTCCTGCAGGACTATGATGCATCTCCCATTTCTTCTAAGGATTATTTCCCTACCTTCCAAACCTCTTAACAGCAGCGTACCTTGTGGCAGCACAGCCCAGAATCATGTGGGCTGCCTGTGTATGGTAGCTAATGGAGCTGCCTGCGTTTAGCCAAGGAAAATCGCTTTACTCCAAAGGTGATTCCCACCAGGGAATCTTGATTCCAGGTGGGAATCAAGAGTGTTCCTTGCTAGACTGAAAGGGGAGATGGACAGTCCAGCCTCTGATTTTGCTGTAGAGTACCACAAAAAGCCTTCATGAGCTGCCATGAGCCTTCGACTTCTTGTGGCTGTTGTAGAAACTAGTGGGGAAGTTCTGTCAGGTCACCTGGAAAAGGGAGCAGATAGCCAGGTGGGATGCACACAGCCTTTCTCCATCCACCACTTCTGGACAACATTTAGATCTCATAGGAAAGGTAAACAGATCTTTCAAAGATGCAGCTTTTTGCCTTTCACAAAATAATATTCTGCTCACAATTCGGTAGAAAAGCTTTTTCTCTGGTGGATTTCATGTTGGCTAAATTCTGCATTCACCTCTGACAAGGGTGACATCTTCCTGGGGAAGAGACGGGAAGTGTGACTGCAAGGCCAGTCGTGCTGCTGTTTCGACATCAGTGCCAGTGGGTCATAGAATCATAGAATCATAGAATGTTTTGGGTTGGAAGGGACCCCTAGAGGTCATCTAGTCCAACCCCCCTGCAGTGAGCAGGAACACCGCTAACTAGATCAGGTTGCTAAGAGCCCCGTCCAACCTGGCCTTGAATGTTCCCAGGGATGGGGCCTCCACTACCTCTCTGGGCAACCCGTTCCAGTGTTTCACCACCCTCGTTGTAAAGAATTTCCTCCTTATATCCAGTCTAAACCTACCCTGGTTTAGTTTAAAACCATTACTCCTTGTCCTGTCACAGCTGGCCCTACTAAAAAGACTTTCCCCATCTTTCCTATAGGCCCCCTTTAGGTACTCAAAGGCCGTAATCAGGTCTCCCCGCAGCCTTCTCTTCTCCAGGCTGAACAAGCCCAACTCCCTCAGCCTGTCCTCATAAGAGAGGTGCTCCAGCCCTCGGATCATTTTAGTAGCCCTCCTCTGGACCTGCTCCAACACTTCCATGTCCTTCTTGTGCTGAGGGCTCCAGAGCTGGACGCAGTACTCTAGGTGAGGTCTCACCAGAGCAGAGTAGAGGGGCAGAATCACCTCCCTCGACCTGCTGGCCACGCTTCTCCTGATGCAGCCCAGGGTACACTTGGCCTTCTGGGCCGCCAGCGCACATTGCCGGCTCATGTCCAGCTTTTCATCCACCAGCACCCCCAAGTCCCTCTCGGCAGGGCTGCTCTCGATCCTTTCTTCTCCCAGCCCGTACTGATACTGGGGGTTACCCTGACCCAGGTGCATGACCTTGCACTTGGCCTTGTTGAACCTCATGAGGTTCACACAGGCCCACCTCTCCAGCCTGTCCAGGTCTCTCTGGATGACATCCCGTCCTTCTGGTGTGTCAACCGCACCACTCAGTTTGGTGTCATCCGCAAACTTGCTGAGGGTGCACTCAATCTCGCTGTCTAAGTCATTGATGAATATATTAAACAGCACCGGTCCCAGTACGGACCCCTGAGGGACACCACTCTCACCAGTCTCCATCCAGACATTGAGCCATTGACCACTACCCTCTGGATGCGACCATCCAGCCAGTTCCTTATCCACCGAACAGTCCACCCATCAAATCCATAGCTCTCCAATTTAGAGAGAAGGATGTTGTGGGGGACCGTGTCAAAGGCTTTGCAGAAGTCCAGATAGATGACATCCATTGGTTTTCCTTTGTCCACTGATGCTGTCACACCATCATAGAAAGTCACTAGGTTCATCAGGCAGGACTTGCCCTTGGTGAAGCCATGCTGGCTATCAGTAAAGATCTGCTACCTACAGGCAGAGACAGCCAACAGAAACTGTAAAACCTCATCTCCCGTGAACCTGATGCTGTTCTCTCAGTACTGAAGAGGTCCTTTATTTTTGTACCTAAAGTCAGCTCCTCCTGCACAGGCTGAAATGGCTCTTTCTGTCCATTTTTCACTTGTTAGTCTTTGTTATATGAGACAACAAACTGTCATCCTGACTCAACGTTTCTTTTGTATTTTAGTGCTGTGAAGATCTGACTCCTGGCTACAAGAGAAAGTTGCTCACTTCTATGATGACAACTGCGCCATTTGCTAAGGTCAGTTTGAGAGCACTTCAAGGTAGATGCAAGCACACTAATTTTAAAACGGTATTAATAAATTAGTGTGCTGGCCTGGTGGTTCCGGTGCTACAGGTGACCTCTATAATCCATATGAAACTCGGATGTCCTGCGCATTTGTGCTCCTCCCCTCCTTGAGATGGAGTAATAATACATACACTGCCTATGCCTATTTTTGTTTGATGATCTCTAAGCAGGGAGTGAGTCTCAAATAATTAGGTACGATAGGTCCTGGTTTTGCGTGAAGTTATGTATTGGCAGCAAAGGGGACAGATGCTGCTCATAAATGTCCTGGGGAAACACCTCTGATGGCAGGGGAGGTCAAGGCAGAGAATATTTGGGCTGCCAAGGAAGGGCAGCTCCTGCACCAGCCACCCCCTAACCCAGCAGCGTGGCAGCCTGGGGGGTGCTGGCTCCACGCTCTGCTCAAGGACATTTGTTGCTCAGGGTGTCGCGGTCCCACATGCGGAACTCTGAATGGGTGCAGGAAGAGGGAGCTGTAAGCAGCTCTGGGCTGCTCACCATCAGCTCCCTCAGCACAGGCTGGCTGCAAAGGAGAACGGAGCCAAACAACTCACAGTAATTTCTCAGCATACTTCATGCGGCTTAAAATCCCCCCAAACCCAGGAAAATTGTATGTACTATTAGAGTGTTGCTTTCAGCAGGGCGACCTGTCAGATACTAAACACTTTCAAGTTCTGGCTTATTAGTAGTTGGAAGTGTAATTAATATTCACTGTAAACACACCAGTCAGACTTGATAATAAAGAATCACTAGCCTAGGAACACATACCCCACTTTCTCTGCATTTCAGTGTTAACTTAGTCTGAAAACAACACTTAAATAGCAAACACAATAAGGCTGGTGTGGTACTAACATTCCAAACTTTCCAAAATAACCATCTGAGCAGCAATTCAAGTTGAAAAGCAACTTGGCTAAACCTTGAGGCTAATAAACTGCTTGATTAAATTAAGGGGTAAAAACTAATAAATATTCAAAACACTTGATAATGCTTTGTTTGACATAAAGAACATTTAATGCAAGTCTCACTGGAAAACCTGTCAGGTTTTATACCTTAAATAGAGTTTTGCATTTAGAAACACCAAGTGATTCCATTTGCTGCCTTTGATTATTGTCTTCTGTCACTTTAATCATGCTGGTAAAATTACACGATTTCTGTGAAGTCAAATCCGTTTACAATGCAGTTTTAATATAGCTTTGCAGCGCATTCTTCTACGCATTTTTATTTAGTTACTCCCTACCTAGCAATACTTTGCTTTGTTCTTGAGCCCTCATTAGCCTGGGGTTTGCTCTAAAGCTCTCCCAGGGAGGAACTAACTAAAATACAGTTAACCCTATGCAAAGAGATGGTCTGGAACAACGGACAGAGCCTGGGCACAGCGCCGGCTCTCCCAAGTCTCTCCCAGCCCTGCCAGCGGCTCGCTGCGCAGACAAGTTCTTGGCATCCACCGGCACTCACCTCCAGGCTCTTGCCGAATCCTGCTGGTTTTGTTTCACAGCACCTCTGAAATCTGGATGCCGGTCGAGGCCAGGATGAGCTTGAACTGCATCTCTTCTACCCTCTCTTCTCACACCTTCTTGTCCCACCAGAGAGTTCAAAATGCTGCCACTAAAGCACCTCTCTGGCATTTCACCTGTACAACGTCTCCATCCACCCCCCTTTTACTTGGTCCATCTTACGGTCCACAAAACTGGTCTGGTCTCTAGCTTCACTCCTACCTGTCCATTTTCTCTCAGTTCTCTATAAAAAGCTTTTCTCACATCCATCCCTTAGTGCTCTGGCTCTCACCCTGCTTCACGGCACCCCAGCCCACAGGCCAGCCTCCCCAGCCTGCCCGCTGCTCCCCAGAAAGACCAGTGCTCAGGACAGCACTTCTGGGGTTGGGGCTCCAAAACCGCCCATGAATGCCAAAACTTCTCCCTGCCTTGGGACTAGATGTGTGCTCCCATCGCACAGTGTGTCTGCTCAACATTAACTGTAAATGCTCCCATGCTGGGTCAAATACTCATAACTTAAGCAAGAATGGCTGAGGAGCTGTTTGTACCATGAGGATCAGCTGTACTCCAAAGCTAAAGCCACCACAGCAACCACAAATCTGGACAGACTCACCATCTTGCCTACCTAGTCCAACATGCCAAGTGAAATCTTACTGCACGGCGCGGGAACTTTCCTCTGCAGCAATGCTCCATGTCCTCTAACTCTGAGCAGATCCCCATTGCCATCCCAATTTATTCATCATTTCATCCTGGACTTAGTGCTTTTGTTGAATCTTGTCATCTACAGTTTGGACACTTTTGTCTTCTAATTTTCATACATAAGGATGACAATGTTGCCAGTTTCATAAGTGCAAACCCAAATAAACAAGGCTAGGAGGAGAGCTTTTAAACAATCGGGATTTGCAAAGCAACAACCAGCGCCATTATTTCACAGAAAACATGTAGTGCTCATTAAAAAACCCTCAGTAAATTCCATCTCCCAAGAATATTTTGACATTCATAAATTGTGTAAAAGATTATTTCCTGAAATCAAAGTATCTGCATTGGTTATATCTAACACAAATCCTCATGGGCTTCTTTAAGAGTGTTTCTTTTCTATACCAACAAGAAAAAGATTTATACAATTTAAGCCCTCTAAGAATCAAATTTAAAACATTTCTTTCAGATTCTGAGCATTAAACCCTGGTAAGTGCTAGTTGCTGATGTTGCTTCTTAATTGTTGTTATACCCTGATAAATAAGCTAAAAATGTGAGAAAATACAATTAGTTTAGAAAAACTGATTTAGCCGTAAGCTTCATCATTTAACTTTTTATGGTATCCATGACAACCATTGGTCCATTTATTAAATAATAGCATCCCTGGCGTAATACACAAGTACTAAAAATCCTAACAATAAACAGCAACATTTAGTTACGTGTGTTTAGGTCAAGCACACAAACCAACCTGCACCAAAACAGATGACAGAATGGGAAGAAAAAAATGGATTGCAGACTATAGCTTTCCTTACCTTAAAGTCATCTGGGAGCAGTAGCTTGGATGTCCTTAGGAAGCTTAATATATATCTGAAAATTTCACCATCTCGATCAATGAAATAATGTTGTTTTAAACTGTCCAAGACAATAGGCTCTGTGCCATTAAACAGACGACTTATTCTGAAAAAAGAAAAGAAAAAGAAATGGGCAAAAGAGACAAAATCTCATTATACCCTCAGGACTTAAGAACATCCAGCCAATTTAGTTGCATCAATTCAATGTGCATAAGGTAACACAGTATCTTAATTTGGTGACAAAAAAAGTGCACAAAGATAGATGCCTTAGACACACGTGTGCACCCGCACGCTCTCACGCACGAAGCGTGTGTGCACATGCAGACACAGGCACGTACACCAGCAGCGAGAGCCCTGCAGCTGCCCCAGGGCTAACCTCGTGCTGCCCTGAATCAGGGCCCTGAATTAGGCCCATGACCCCAACAAGGAAAGTGCCCATGAAATGCTCTCCCCACGGCTGGCAGAGTAATTTTGGTGAGAACATGTGTCACTGGCTCTCCTACACATCCCTGTCCACCATGTCCTGCTAATGGAGGACCGAATGGTTACTCGGAGATGGGTTCCTGGCCATGAGCTTTTCCTCCAGCTTGGCTGTCATTTTGATCAAACGCCATCAAAGCCTTTCTGTGCTAGAGAGGCCGCCCATACACAGAGCTGAGCTGTATGGACCTGTCAGTGCTGGGTGAGTGGCCATTCAACGCTGAATGTTTTGGCAAACCAGCAACCAATGGCCCGTGCAGCATCTGCACCACTGCCTGTGGGACCACAGTCCCACCACCAGCAGTCCTGGGGATCAGTCTGGTAGAAGAAACGTGGCAAATCTTTCGTGAACAAAAAAAAGGAAGCGAGCGCTATGAGACTGGGGGATCAGCGGGTTACAGGACCAAAATACCCCATCAGCTACATCATTCCAGCTTTCTCCACGTCCTGAGGAGCATGCTCTGCAGAAAGCAAACCGGGCATCTGCCTGGCTGCCATTCCTCCCGCCTCTCCCCTTCAAACGCCTGGCTTCTTGCAGAACGCTTTGTCTTCCCATGAGAAATAACCCAGCTGAATATATGTTCTTGAAAGGAAAATCGCAGGAGACAGACAGCAACGACCTATTAAGTAATTGAGTCCATCTCTCTGACAGTGCAGCATTGTTCCCAACTGCAGTGTCTCGTGTTTCAAAGTCGAGTCTTAAATAACCCTGCCAGTGAGGACTCCTCCATTTCCCAGAGAGACTATCCGGCAGCCTGCTGGATTTCACTGTCGAGCTGTCCCTTCGACTCAGCTATGCAATCCCCCCGTGTCCCTCGCTGTGACCAGGGCAGGGCTTTCCCCTGCTGTGGATAGTGAGCTCACCAAGCCCTGCCAAAGGCAATGGCCAGCACTGCTGGCAAATGCCATACCCTTGTTGCCTCCCTCCTTCCAGCATCACCACCCCACCCCAAGATTTCTGGCCCAGCAGCAGGATGTGAGAGACCTCAGCCTGGCTGGGGAAGGTGTGTGCCCACCCTGGCGATGGGAAGGGGCAGGTTTGGTTCCCCACCGCTGCCTCCAGTGCTGGTGCTTCCAGCTGTGCCCCGCGCCCCTTGCGTTGGGCTGTGGGTTCATGCAAGACGGTGAGATTTGCTCTCGACAGCTGCACCTCGGTCTGATCTTCTAACTTGCTAATTTAGTTGCAAATTTAATTAACGTGCTGTTTATTTCTAAATTAACTGTGGAGATATTAAATAAAACTGGACTTAGCAAGTCCCCACTGAATTCAGCTAAAAACCTTTCTGCCCTCTTAAGCAAGCTCCAGGTTTTACTGCCTGCTCTTGTGTCCGTGTCAGCATTCAGCTAGTCTGAGTTACTTATGAGAATAACCAAATGCTCCCCTAAACCCTAGTTATAATATGTGTACTGTTTTTCTTCAACCTCTAGCTTTTCAACGGTATCAGAAAACACCATCCAGTTCACGCTGCAACATTTAATTTATATAATCCCAAGGTTCGGTAAGCCTCCAGTAATGCATTATTTTCTTTCTTGTTGTTATTTTAGGGCTATTTGCCCAAGACGGTTAAATATATTGCTTTGTACAGTGTTAAATTTTATTCCAGGAATCAGACAGTTAATTTATTTCCTTAGACATGCACATGAGCCAGAGTGCTGTGCTGGGTTAGACTGAAAGCAGAGGAAACACTGATAGAGCAGCTTAAGGTTCAGCACGGTACATTTATTGAGTATATTTGCACAGCTACTGAAAGTCTTGAGATCTTACACCTGAACAAGCTGGGCTGTGGCTTAAACCTTATTCCCATTGCGGCCGTTTCTCTGTGAAGTCTGAAAAAGCAACACGCCAGCTGCTGTTTGGCTCTGCCGCGCGTATGGGGGAAGGTTTGCCAACGATGACAGGGTGCAGGGAAAACAGGGTACAAAATTTTAATGGGCTGCTCTTTAATGTAGTGAAGCATTTTTTTGGTAATGAAAACAAAACATGAATTTTGAGGCCTTTGTGCAGTGCCCTGAGCTGTATTTCTTCACCAGCGAAATTACTGCTGGGGAAAGAAACTTGCAGAGTGTTGAAAGACTTAACTGCCACCCCAAAAACAGAGTGATGAGTAGTTTAAGGATTTATTTAACATTTTAGGGGGCTGCTATGTTCCAAGAACCAACTTCACTGCAGCCTGTTGTAACGCTGTGTGCCAAAAGCGCTCCTGCTTCTTCCTTCTTGCCACTATAAACCATACCTGCAGAAAGTCCATCAGAAAATGCAACCCTGTAAGAGCAAAAAGTGAACTCAAATGGTAGCTTCAAAACAAAAATTTCCCTGACAGGGTTACTCATCATGTATGAAGCCATGGAAAAGAGCACAGCAGCCGGGGGCAGCACCACAAGCCCCACTGGGACCTGATGTGCTCAGCAAATGGGTCTTGGGCGGCCAGAACAAAATGCTGCACGCAGAAGTGTGGAAGCAAAATATGCACAGGCTGTCAGAGAGCCAGGAAGTCAGCAAGTGCGAGGGGATGGGAATGGTTTTGCACTGTGTAAACTTGATGTTCAATCAGAAATTAGGTACCAGTCTGGCTGGCAGCCTCAGGAAGCTGCTTCCTCCAGCGCCCTGCCATGTGATGTGAGTCAAAGTTGTGGGGAGCAGCTGCAGCTCTCAGATTGGGCAGTTATCACCCCAAAAATGGTTGTTTTTATGAGTGTTCATGCTGCCTGGTACTGTACTGGTGGACAAGTTGCGTAATGGTATTTTCAGGAGGCACTTGCTTATGGCACACAGGAACGGTGCTTCTAGTGATGTTTGTGAAGAGATGGAAGGCACACAAAAACAGACATGAGGCAAGAAGAGCTGCACTTGAATCCTACAGCAATGGGTGAGTCTGAGCAATGATCACTTCAGCATTCCCACCTTTTGCAAGAGATGCTTCACTTACTAATCTATTAACACTCTCAAAATTTCTGTACAAGATTTAATTTCCAGACAGGGAGCAGACTGAGCCAGGACCAATCCAACTAGCTGCAAACCCAAGGATGGCACGCTTGCCTTTCCATTGCCTCCACCTCCCTGGCCAGGTCCCGCTGTGCTCATACCATCTTCCCAGAGCACAGCTCTTCCCAGCCGTCTGTTTCTCTTCCTCAGTTGCTCTGTCCCTCCCAGCAATGTGCTGTTCCCTACCGCCCAGCCACCGCTCTGCAGTGCTGCCCACCCCGACCCTCGCAGGGCCCCTGCTCCCGGCCACCGCTGCATCACATCCCTGCGGAGCAGAGCCACGTCAGGCCTCCAGCTTAGTGGGTCTCGCTGGCACCTTGAGCCCCAGCTAGATGCTCTTCCCTGCTCCTCCCAACATCCAGAACACAACCTGTTGATCCTATTTCTACAATTTCTTTGTGCTTCTGTTGTTTCTGCTAAAGGCTTTTACATTTTCAATAATGTTTCGCCAAAATGCCGAGGGGCGAGTTTCTAGCTTTGTACCAATTTTACTATGATATTAAGATCTCCTTTTATTAGATTAAAAACAAACAACGCAGCCAGCCAACCCACAAGGACAAGAGCGCCAGTAAATTCTTTTCTTAGTTTCTTGAGCAGGGGAGGAAGCCATGTGCTGTGTGCAAGTACCTACAGACAGCTGCTGCTACCCACACCCCCCCGTAACACTTGCAACCAATTTTCCACCACGCGAGGTCCCTGCAGTGTCTGTTGAGATGGGAGCACAGAGCAGGCCCACAGGGCAGTGACTCCAGCCCCCAAATTTGCAGCACACCAGCTCTTCCATAAACTCACCCAACTTCATCTTAGAAGCAGCCAGGGCTTTTTGCACCCCAGCTCCTTTGGAGCACCCTTGGCCTTCTTGATATCATCACTGAGCACAGCCACAGCTCTGCACATCAAACACCTGCTGTTGGAGGATTTAACGGCACACAGGGACAGGAGAGTTTGGGGGGGCGGGGTGTGTGTCTGTGTGCTTTCTGGTTTGGGGCCAGTTTAGCCATTTTCTTGACAGCTCTCTTTTTGAACAGGAAAGTGAAGTTCTTTCTTAGTAAATCTGGTTTCAGGGGCTTTAAGAGGAGCACCCAGTATTGTGGGACCTGTGGGACAGCCAGCAGCTGGGGTTGCAGCAAGCACAACCAGAGCCCTCTGCTCCTGAGCCCCGCAGCCAGGGGGGCTGCTGCGGTCCCGTCCCCCCTGCACACCCGCCCAGCCAGTGCAGCGACGCCGTGTAAGTAAAACTCTCTATCACAACATTGCACTAAAAGTATTAATTTAAGTAATTACATGATTAATATTTAACTGTTCAGTGATATTTTTGCCATTCATAATTTAGTTGTTTACATTTATTAAAAATTGATTCTGTAGACACTTTTTCTGCCCAATGTCAAATCAGCAGGGAGAGCACATTTCAGCAAACTGTCATTAAAATATGTCTCTTTCCTAATTTTATGGGAGGAGAGGGGAAGAAGAAAGAAATGCCTGACTGTGGGTCCTGCAAGTGTGCAGGTCTGTGTTCCACTCGGTGCCCTCCCCTGTACCCGCCACTCCTCCGTGCACCCTCCTGCTCAGCACAAACGCACAGCGAAGCTGACGCGAGCTCTGCAGCTCTCCCTGCGTTTTATACAGCGGCTGTCAGTTGTACTTGGCTGTTGGGCCTTGCTGGGGAGCTGGAGGAGGAGGCGGCAGCAGTTGTGGGAAATGCCGCAGAGAGGAGGAAAAGGGTTGTTTACAGCCGGGACACCGAGCATGACCTGGAACTGCCCCGCGGGACATGTTAGCAAAGCATCCCAGGTGTATGAGCAGAGTCCAGTCATTGCTGCCGAGCACAAACAGCATTGCTTATCTCTTAAATATTTGCTCAAGGTGGGTAGGGATAGATACTGTTATCTGCTTGGAAGAGAAAAAATGCTGTGAATTGGAGTAGAGGTGCTTGAGAGGCTCGAGCGCCTTACACTGTGGCTGGCACTGCTGCCCGCGGAGCTGCGTCTGTTGTAAGTAAGTCTGTTACTTGTCCCATCACAAGAAAGTAACTGCTGGAAAAGCAAAGCAGAAAGCGGCTGGAACGGCTGTGCCCTACCCAGTGCCAGCGTGCCCGGAGCCGGCTCTCGGCTGGCACTGCCACATCCCAGCTGCAGCATCATGGTCTGGGGTGGGCAGTGGATGGTGCTGCTGGATCTTTACAGTAGTGTTTTTCAGATTTCCATCATTTTTACTCTAAAACTGATTGAGTTTGTGCAGCAAAGAAAACTGTAATGGAGAAAGCACCTACAGCTGCTTTCCCCAGGGAGGTATGTTAAAACACCCAACCCATCTGAAAAGCAGGCAGGGCTGGCCAGAGGAGGACAGGGATAACCCAGACGAGCATCAAACGGGTGTCTTCTGCCTTCTGGCCTGATGGTAGTTATGAGGGAGAGACATTAAGACGTTGTCTCTGCCAGGACACATGCTCACTCACGCCCTGTACAGCAAGGAACGTGGCTAAAGGTTGCATCTAGCTGCAGCAGGTTTTCTGATCTGCCTCAATTTAAAACTTCAGCTATAATTAGCGTGAAAGTCCATAAACAAACCTCTGTTGTATGGTTATACCATACCTTCACACCCTGCTACCTGACCAGTGATTTTAAGTCCTTCTCCAATTAGGGGAAAATAGTGTTAAGGAGAGGCACTGTCTACAGCCCGGGTCTGTGCACACACGACCCAGCTGCGGTCCAGTGCAGAACTCCGTGTAGGCTTCGCACTTAGGGCTCTGCCACAGTTTCCATTTTAAGCAAAGATAACATCTTGACCACCTCAGATTGCTTCAGGCGTACACTTGGCTTGGAGGGTGTTTTAGCTGGGGAGAATTTTGTTTTAAGCATCTTTTAAATCTTTTATTTGTACAGCAATGGGGAAATGTGTGTGTGTGGGAGAGTCGCGAGTCTTATATTGGGGGTATAAACTGCTGCTCTGCAAACTATGAAATCTAAGCAGCCATGTGTGCTTTGGGTCCGGTTCATGTGCCTGAAGACACAGAGAGGTGCCCCAAAGAGGGTTTCTGGCATAAGCCAGCCCAAATCAGGTACTGGCTTCCAGTCCCGAATGGAGTGCAGGCATCAAGCCTGTGGTGTTAGGCAGGTCAGTCACCATTCTGCACGTGCTCGAGCCACCCTCATTGCTGACTCCTCCTGCCACTCCTACACAAGCAGGGTGAGCACCCGCGTTTCAGCAGGGCAGCTTCATATGCCAGTGTCCTACAGGCACTGCCTGGCCCCGTACAGGTGTTGCTCAATCAATCCTGGTGGCACAAGTGAGCGAGCACAGATACTCAAAACTGACCTGTGAGAACCAAATGGAGATACTAAAGCCTGTAACCCCCAAACCCCTCTCTCCGTTTTGAACAAGAGCATCAAGTAGTACAGTCCGATCTCAGCAGAGGGATGGAGGAAGTAACTCACAAGGTAATAGGTTTATCCATCTCCAATTCCTATAACCTTCTGTTCCTGCCTTTCAACGCTGATCCTGGAATGCCATAGGAGTTTTTTGAGCCATATGCTCACTTTGCAGTCTTTTGAAGGATATTACACTCATTAACTATTAAGCACCTGAAGGAACTGCAGGATCTATTACCTAGATTTAATACTTCATATTTTGCTGTTCAGGCTAGAATATCTATTTTGCAATAGATCAGAGCTAGTCTATATAGTATCAACATGTATTTTTAAAAGTCAATAATCCAGAAAGAACATTATCATCTACCATGCAGAATCATTCTTGGGGAGTTCTGGAGGGATTTTTTTTTTTCTTTTTTTTATACCATCACTAAAAACCAAAATTAGATATGTAAAGGATTTTGTAGTTAAAACAAAGGCATGGACAATTATGTTTTCGGTTCTCTGTTACTATCAGTTGAAGTCCACTGAAGCAACAGGTAATAAAATCTACTGAGGCGGAAATTACCTATTATTTTTGAAATACCACAAAGCATTCACAGTAAGGATAAGAGATCCTACTCCTCCTCCTCTTCTGTCTGTTGCTAACAGCCTATCTCCACACTTAAGACACTTCGGCGGGTGACTGATATATAATTTCATGGAAATACGTATGTATTTTTAGATTTTGACATATGACACTTATTTTTTGATTTGCAGAGACAGTATTGCCTATATATAAATCAGCAGTTAAGACAAGAAATTGGAAACACTAATCCCAGGTAGAGAAGCCAGTGTCTTTTCCTGCATTAAAACATTCTCTTGTAGTCAAGAGCCACTCTGGTCCTGCATCTGTGTGGCCAAGCATCCCATCAGGTCTTGAAGGAGGAGGAGTGGTCAAACAATTACAACAAGCAGACCAGTGACGAAGTGAATTTAGGCTCCCAGGAGCTTTCCTTTCCAGGCTTTTCAATTCCCACCAGGTTTACAAGGGTATTAACCCTAAGCCCTTCACCTCATTGGGATACTGGGATTAGGCCCATCAGCACTTGCCACTCATCCCAAATTCATCAGCAGCGTGTTTGTTCCCCGGGGCTGGGCTTCTGCCACCCATCTTGCGGGGAGTCAACAGCTCAGGAGCAAAGCGCTGCTTAGCCATGAGTAATGGTGGCAGAATCCAGCCCTCCATCAGGCTAGTGATTTTATTTTGCCTTATTAAAGTAGCGTTTATATATTTTAGTGTGTTATTTTAACAGCTATAAAAAGACTTCACTAAACAAACAATTTCTAGTATGTTAATTGCTGTATTACGAATCCTTTCATTGCATTTGGCGTATAACCACATTTATAGGCAGGATAAGTAGACACATACAGACGGAACAGCACTCATTCACTACACCCATCAGCATCCCACCACATTTATTTAAGTCTTCAGTCACGAAATGCATTTGCTGTGCTTAACAAGAAAAAAATGGAACTTTCAGCTACAGGTACAATTTGCATTTCTCTGTTAAAAGTTCCCTATGTGCCGCTGACATGGCTTCTTCATCCTTTGGAACAGGGACAGTGACAAACAGCCTGCCATTATTTTTTGATGCTTAACCATACCATTTGCATTCATTTGGTCTGGCTGAGCTGCTCTGGAGTAACCGTGACCAGAAGAGAGGCCTTGACCATGGCGGGTGTGCAGATGCACGGCAGCCCAGCGCAAGCAGAGAGGTTGCAGTTACTGTAGTTCAAGACAGGCCAGTTCTGCCACCCCTATTCCTAACAAGCAGCAACTACTTGTGGAGAGGGAGACAGGCAGAGTCTGGCTGACTTGCATATTCTTAATAAAAGTAACCAAATAATGTTACAATATGACATGAACCCTCAAAACACAGAACTTGTTAGCGGCAGGAGCTAAGTATTATCCTCTCAGTGAAATACGCCAAAGTCCAGGTAACTGCACGTAAGTTCATACATTGCAGGTAACACCTATCTATTTGGGAATTCCTCTCTTCATTTTAAATTGTGGAATTACATTTGAAGCTAAAGAAGCATGTTAGCTGGATTTCCAGTACTATCATTTTTTCCAGTACAAAGTGCAGGTTACTTTTGTTCTTCTTGTGCCTTTTACTTCATTCTAACTGAACTTTTGTCTAAATAGTTGGTGAAGATTAAAAATCTTAATACAAATTTGTATTGCTAAAAGTACCCTATTTTTATTATGTCATTGTTGCTGCTGCTCTGATTTGAGCCCCGAGAGGGTTCTTGGCGCTTCATGTTTTCTCAACAAAGAATTTACACTAAATTTTGGCCATGAAAATCAATGCAGGAACAAAAATTCTTTAATTTAAAACAAACTCCTAAACTAGCCTTTTAGTTTCCCAAAGCATTCCCTAGTTTCCCAAAGGTCCCAATCCTGCAAGAACTGCATTTCAGTTCAAACTCTGTGGGAGTTGCGGGCACTCAACAGAACTAAGTTGTTAACACATGAGAAGATGCACAATTCAAATAAAACATTCCTGCCTATACAAGCCTTTTCTTGCTATTCCTTTAACCACCCCTTCCCCCTAAATCATGGTGCTATGAGGGCCCTGATGAGAACGGGGCTGCACCAAATGCCAGCTCTTTTGCTCCTCATGTACCTGCTGTAACTTCAAGTGGGAGCTAACTCAGTATTTTTACTAGGATTTTCAAATCTGGCTAGATCTGGACATTACTTCCATTAACATCACCCTTGTACAACTGGGCATGCCGGGAGGTTGGAAAACATGCAGATACTAGTTTTATTTTAATATAAATGGGCTAAATCCTCGCTCATTGAAGTAAAGAGCGAAACTCCCACTGGGACTCAGTGAAGGCAGGGAAAATTTCAAGTGTAACTCATTTACCTTTCAGGGTGCGAGTCTGGCCCTCCGCATCCTTTGCATGTGTGGGTGCTGTGAAACCAGTACATTTCAGTACACAGCAGGAGAAAGAGGGACAGATACTCAAGGGCTGCACCTTTTATAAAGTGTAAATGGTGACAGGTAGCACATTCACTTTGGTACCTGCTGCTCATGCAAACAGCTAGAATATTTAATCTGCTCAAGCCACGGCCCTGTACTTCTGATCCCAGACATACGAAAGCTGAGCAGCTTTTCCCTATGATTCTTTTATTTATTTCCAGATCCACAGGAAAAAGTTCCCAGGCACAGGCTGCCTGGGACGCTGCAGCACCACACTGTCTGGGATGAGCAGGAACACCAGGCTACCCTCAGTGCCCACGCCTGCCTCCGCTGCATCGGGACACTCCGCTGCTGTGAACAGGAATGATACCAGCCTCTCTGGGTAGGGATACACCAGCTTTCTGCTTAAAAGACACTGTCTATGCTGCTTGGGCAGTTGGTTGGTATGCTGATTTGCTAAACCAGTAAAACTCTTCTCTTGCTGAGAATGATAATATGGAAAAAACCAGCTTATCTTACATTCTTCCTCTATTTGCTTTTCCTGCAGCACATCCTTCTGTCTTCCAGTGAGTAAACTACACCGATTTTGCCCCGTCCCAGACTGTAATACTGTACACCTCCAGTACAGCTCACACCACTGCTCGCTCTGGCACGAAGACATTACAGGGAGTTACAGGAAGACTGTAACTGGTTATAATTCTCTACAAGCATATATGTGATTGGGAAGTTGCATCCAGTTCTATTCATATTTTTGTTATCATACTTAAAATGAATGAATGATGCTCCTGCTTAGTCTTACTTTTGATTAAGCTGTACCCAACATATTTGTCCTGTCTGTTCACTTAAAGAAACTGAATACATCAAGAACAACTTATTAAAAAGCTATTTTGAAGGGAAAACAACCACCAAAGCCCACATATCCACACCAAGTACGAAGACCTGTGTAACAGTCTTTGCTGGTGAGCTCGAACTGCCGGCAGACGAAAGGCAGAAGTGAAGAGGAATTTCCAGCAGGTTTTTTGTTACTGCAGCCAGAGAGCAGGGACAGAGAAGCAGCAACCCACTGGCACGTCTGCTGGGAAGAGCATGGGACTTCCACAAAAAAGTGGGAAGCTCCTGTCTTAGGAGCTACAGAGAGGAAACCTGCACCCAGGAAGGAGACAGCAATACACCTGATGCACAGAGGACACTAGCCCTACAGGACTGAGCTTGGCAAAAACTTTAAAATTATCAGAAAAACTATTAACTGTTGGATTCTGATGAGATACCGAAAGCTGAACCTGGCTTTTCTATGTGACTGCGAGAGATTCATTCTTAAATACAATACTACGGTCATGGGTTTCATTCTGGTCCCAGTGAAGTCAAGGCCAAAACATCCTTTGATTTAATTGAAAGCAGAAGCAGGCCCTCGCTTTAACCCTTGCGTCTGCAAACAGAATATAACTGGATGTGAACAGAAGAGGAAGTATGTTTGGAACTGGATACAAATCCGTTCGTGATTTTTCTTCCGCCCCTCTGTAAGATTAAAAAGTGGTCATTGAATTTTTTTCCTCATTCAACAGCAGTGTTAAGTACTACTGGCCCAAATTCAGCCATCATTCCTCCCAGACAACCCCAGCACAAGCGGAGGACCCAGTTTCTCTATTGTCATCTACTGGTTCTCATGGAGTTCCACTAGCCAAATTTGTCTGTGAAGTAAGTTTTGCAATGGCAGAATTTAGGCAGCTGTCTGCCGGAAGGCACACCACATTCCCCAAACGCCAAAGCTGCAGCCTTTGGAGTAAATTGTACTAGTCCAATTGTTGGCATAACACAGTATGACACCAAAGAGGTTAAAAAGAGTCCCTGGTTTTCATTGTCCGCTGTCTCAAGAGAGAGAGATTTGCTGCTGCAAAAGCATCTACCAGATCTAAACGGATTACCTGCAGCACTGGTAGCATCTGCACTCCATTAGGAGAGAGGCGTAAAGGGAGCCTGCCTTTTGGACTGGGATTCCTTCAGCGTTTCAGCTTTACGGTGCAAATCTCAGTTTCCAATGCTTGCCAACTGATCCCTTCTGAGTCTGACCAAGAGTAACGGTGCAAATGCTGCATAATAGCTTCACAGCATCCACGTGCAGGACTCCTTTCAGGTTTTGCTTTATGTGGTCCTCAGCAGATAAAAAAGCAATTTTAGCCTTTGAATGCATACCATACTGCAGCAGAGTGAAATCAACACAGTACAGGTGAACACTGGAATACCTCTGCTCAGCTATCTGTCCTGGTGCCCAGCTCTGACAGGCAGGCAGTTGTCACAGTGACTGCATCAATAAGGAATGCAATCGTGCATGCATGCAAAGCCAATAGCCATCCTGCCTGGCAGAGTTTCAAGCAAGAGCAAATCAGGTAAAACCAAAAACCAAAGCCCTCTGAAATGTTTACAGGGGTCACTTCTTTTTTAAGCATCAAAAGACTGAAGTACATGCTGATCACAGTAGATGAGGTGAAGGAGTAGGCAGTTTGGTGGACAGAGCACGGGGATGTGAGTTTGTAACTCTGGAGTTTAATTCCAGCTCTGCAGCTTCTCACAGCTATCAAATTGGGTTAGGAGAGCCACCAACCTAGCGTAACTCTATCAATGGAGTTATACTGGGGATGAGAGTGACTGACAACACCTACCTGCTTCAGTCACCAGATGATGCATTTATTGTCAGTATAGCACGAGGGAACAAGCTGATGTGCTGCAAGGACTAGGTATACTCATCAATTTATTACATTTCATGTAACAGAGAAACTTGGCAAAGTCAATGTGGCTAGCAGCAGCATGGGGCACAACCTGTGCAAGCTACAGCCTGGCATCCTCCACACCGTCTTGTTCCTCTGTGCTCATGAGATCTGTCCTCCCTTATGCTTTCACATATGAATCCTGTGTTTGCGTGCCTGGGTATTTCTTCTATTTAAATATGCACTTTGTTCTTCAAGATTTTATTAACCCATGAATAGATTAATTCTGATTGCAGTTATACAGATGCAAATTTGGAGTAACTCCTTCAAAACCAGTGGAGTCAATGCTTTGGGAAGGCCGTCTGACCAGGAAAGGTACGTGCACGCGCCTGTAAGCGCACGATGCTTTGTCTTCATTTCCCTGTTGGTTTTATGCCTTCAGATGTTTTGGAGACTGAGTACTGCGGACACCCAGCAGAAGCATCTTGCCACAATGTTCAGGTTCTCCTAACTCCTCTCCACACATCACATCAGCATACATCCCTGGTGTAACTCCACAGAGGTCAACAGGGTGACATTAGGGATTATTTTGGCCAGGTTTATTATTAGGGCAGTTTTCAAAAGAACAGGGCTTATTTTGTTTCCATTTAAGCTTATGGTAAAACTCTCATTGACTTCACTGGAAGAGAGATTTGGCCCAACACACCGATATCCAAACCACCTCCATTTATTTCAGTGAAAGTAGGCAAGGAATTAATAAGGTCCAATGTATTTTAAAATCTTAGATTCCATAAATGATCACAAGCATGTAGGTCACAATATATACACAGAACGACACCTACGACAACCACCAGTGGGATCATTAAAATAATTAAGTTAGGCCTAGAGACAAATTCATTTCATAACATGTTCCTTACAAAACAGATACGCCCTTGCTTCATAATCTAGGGAGTGTGTTTTATAAACTTCCTAAGCAGTTCATGAAATATCCCCCTAAGCAGACCAGGTCCACTTGCCATTGCAGGGTTTTTATAAATCAGAAGTTTATAAGACAAAAGACAAACACCAGTGACATGTATTCAAAGACCAAATATGAAGAGGTAATGCCTTGTCTGCTCCCCTGGTACGGTGGTTAGCTGTGACCTCAGGACATGATTTTCAGTACAAAGCTACCAAATCCACATCTTTACATAACTCCTCTCCATGTGATGAGGGAGCTGGATGCACAGCACATGAAGAAGCAATCAATAAAGGAGATTCCCCTTTCCTTTAAGTGTAAAGCTGCTACAACTGTGAACCTGAGCACAGGTACAGTACTTTACACCAGCACATAAAAGGAGGAGACAGGTTATTTCTACAGTATCCTATGGGAGTGGTTCTGAAAACATGCTGCTAATGTTTTTTCATGTTGCTGCCCTGAAAATAACTGCTGAAAAACACTTAAATTGTGCTGCTGGCACCAAAGTGCCCTGTCAGGTGAGTGGTAAGCAAAAATAGCAATGAAACAAATAACAAAGTACTTGACCAACTAACCTCAGAAACTGCTATAAATATAGAGTGCTAAATAGAAAAGAAAAAAAAAAGTTGAATTTTTGGTCTACTTGACTGCTGGCTTCTCTTTGTGAGTTTTAATAAGTCAGACTACTTTTCAACCTGTTGTAAGCAGAAAGGGTGGGAATTAGTAATGTCCTAATGTAACTTGGCTACAGTCATGTTATCAGTGCAGAAGAAGAAAGGGAAGAGAAGAAAATAAGACAAGGTCAGCTGGGTTTTGCACTGAAGGTACTGGAGGGGGGCACTGTTCAACATTCACCTTCTGGACTCTCCTCAGAGGCCATAAGTGACATCTCTCCCCCCCCCGCCCATGGCCAGGCTGCACAAGGTGCATGGAGGTCCCCGATCCTCCTTTTGACTAGCTGAGCCAAGTACTAGGATAGGAATGTGCAGTTTTCTCAAATTCAGATTTTTTTTGAACAGCCTGTGCCAGGCATAGCACCACAGCCATAATTTTATTTCTGTAAGTCAAATGAGTGTTGATTTGCTATTTTCCCCTTTCCATGACTATCTTGGTCTGCCCTTTCCTAGATGCCGTAACACCCGTTTATGCTTAAAACTCCACACAACCCAGGCTGTAGATGTATACAGAGAAACAAGAATTTCTGAAAAAGTGTTCATCAGACTAGCTAGGCTGTATTTTCTTGTCTATTTCATCAAATATTCCCAGGAAACACACAAATAATTCATTCATCGATGGGGCCCAATCTCAGTACCCAATTACAGTTAAGATTTGTACTCCCAAAGAATAAACTCTCTGCTTTCCTCTCCAGAGCCTGTGGGCAGTCCCCGGGCAGTGGCTGTGCTGGGCAAGGCAGTGGTTATGAAGTCCAGTAAGGAGTAAACACCTTTATCACAGCAGACAGCTCAGCTCTGTTGTGGCTCCCTACGTGCCAGTTAACAGGAGATCCTGGAGAGGTGGACACAGAGAGGTCTGAAGAATCAGTTTCCATATAAATTCCTTCCCTCCCATCTCCCCATGGCACTGGAGTGAAGGGTTAGGGTTACAGGGACTGTTTTCCTTTACCACCAAAGCTACTGCTCCAGCTGTGCAACAACAGCCCTGGGTAATGTGGGGAAATCTGCAACCGTGGTGTGCTTCCATGGGCTCTGCCAGACCCTGAATCCAGGACTTTTTGCCGTTAGTGAAAGCTAGAGGCAGGGCATCTAACGTCATCATTGCCAGCTGTAATTACATCCCTGTTACAGACTACTTTTATTTTCCATAGAGGCCAAGCCATGCGCCTCTCCTCTGGTACAGGCCATGCCGTGCCATAGCGGCTCTGGCCAGTCTGCCTGCAAGAAGAAATGGTTCCTCACCTCCACCCGCTGCGCTCTGCCCCGCATGCTGACTGGGAGCTGTGCTGGATGCGTCTTAGCAGCAATGCACGTCTGCCCATAGGAACAAATGCTTCACACCTCTCCCAGAGCTTATCAAAGCACTGCATGGACTTGTGTGACCTCAGCCGTGCAGCACCCGTACAAAACAGCAATACTTGGCTTTGCAGATGGGGGAAGACTGGTTCATTTTACACTGTCTGATTTGGCAGCCTGGCAATGGGAGTTTCTTCACTTGCTCCAGCTCCCACTCTGGTAAGCACAATGTCCACAGGCAGACTGGGGGGAGACAGAGGGTAGGAAGGGGAAAGGCAGGAAAGGCCCTTTACAAGGGTTTTTTTCCTTAAGGGTTCTGCTGGTCAAAATTTCCTTGGAAACTAAAGACTGACTTCCCCAGTCAAAAACCAAATAAGAAAAACTCAAAAGATTTATCTCTAAATTGCAGGTGCATGAAATGAAACTGAAAATTATTTTAATCTCCATGAAAATTCTTATGTTAATTCAGAAAAGGCGGTGCATATAACCAAAACCTCTGGGTTTCGGCTCCTTTCCTTGTTCTCATCTGCAGCATACACCTGATTGCCTTAAACAACAGCAGAGCCCCAGGGGAGCCCTGGCAGGCTCACCCCTCCCTGCAGAGCTGCCACGCTGGTGTGTGGTGTCATTATGTGTGCGCAGTGCTCATGCACCATGCCCATAACCTGCATCTCTAAGCATTTGTAACGTGCAGGAAAAACACTTGCTCCTGCCTCTTCAGGTGTTTTGCTTTAAAGTCTGTGTATGGTTTAAATTCACAATACCTATTAAAATTAATGAGCTCTCCGTTGCAGCTCACATGCAGGTGCATTCTGTAGCGTTTTGCCTGAATGCGGGCTGCTGGCTCTGACTGGGAAACTCTTTGCCTTTTGGGTAGCGTACAACAGTTCATAACCCACAAGTGTCAGAGCCTGGTGTCACCCCACAAACAGGGTTCTCAACAACTGATCTGAGTGGGTGGAGTGGTACCTTATGAAGGGTGAAATGTGCCATGGCAGCATGCTTGCCTGTGTCCTTCACTGTGCTTAAAACAGTTGGGTGTGCAGGGATGAGGGAGAGACTGAAGAGGGACAAGACACTATACAGATGCTGGGGGTGTGAGCAGTGTGGAATGGCAGTGGCATGGAGAGGTTTAGGAGACACTCAAGTCAGGATGAACGCTACCAATCCTGCAGTGGTGCAGGACTGCTGCAGCATGGGGTTGGCAGGAGGCTGTGCTGGCCCAGGAGAGCTGACACTGCTTCTGCTCCAGACTGGGATCCTGCCCTCAGATGGGCTGTGCCTTTGCAGTCACCAACAATCTGGCTATGAACAAATCCACTTAACCTGTCTGGAGTACAGATCTTGTTTAAGGACTGATTTGAACCCTAACTGCCAGCATGTGGTAAGTGACAAAATGTGCTAATTGGACATTGTTTTCAGGCAGTAACATCAATAACACAGATTTGATGGGAAATTAGCAAGTAAGTTACTTTAAGAGTGACACTGGATTGATCCTACATGAGCAAGAAATGTGAGATGTTCTCAGGTATGCTAAGTCTGGAGAATGATATATCCTAAACATATCTGAATTAAGAATTTCCCTGCTCCCTCTCAAGAGGTGCAGAGCAAGACCCAATACGGAGCCCTTAGTGTAAAGGATGATGTAGAAAATCTGCCTTGTAGATCTTGGTGGCACGTGTGTTTGAGCTTATTAAACTACTTTACCTGGCTGTACAGGGTCAGCAATTATGTTCTGTCAGGGACAACAGAGGGGTCCTAAAACTTGGAGAAGAGCATTCCCCTGAACTCAGTCCAGCTCTGTGTGGCTGCAGAAAAGGGGGGGGAGAAGCAGAAGATCTCAGGTGTCAGTGCTGAGCTCCAGCAACCAGATAGATGGGAGGTGCTGGAGGAAAAGATAGGGGAATTAAAAACCACACATGCCTATGGAATAGCTAGAATCAGAAGGTCATGCTTGGTAGGAGAGCTTGTCTGAGGGTGGGTCTATACAAGAATGACAGTTTGTTTTGACAAGAAACATTCAGAGGAGAAGACAACACGTGCTTTATGGGACTCCTTTATAAATCACCAAGAAAGTTTATGGGTTCAGAGGAAATTTAGGCAGGGATATGCCTGGAAAACTCTACTATGTCTTGAACAGCTAAGGTCATTATTGTCTGAATCAGTTAATAAAGCCTGTGCTGGCTTTCTCTGGAGGACAGAGTCTCCAGAGAAGGGGGTGGTAAAGCTCAGGTGCCCCAAAAGCTGAGATCAGGACATGCATTATGTTAGTACTGGCTCAGCATGCCCTGGGCCGCAGGGCCAAAAAGCTCCGCTCTCCTGAAGAGGAAAGGCTGGCAGCAGAGAGGTCCCAAATGCAGCGTGCTACAAACTGTCCAGGGGAGGCTCCCTGGGGTCTGTGCACCCACACCATTCCCACCCAGATGTTGTTGCTTCAATTAAAATTATTCCTGTTCCCTTTTGTCACACAACTAACACCACGGAAAGCATAAGCTTTTATAAATACATTTTGAACAAAAGAGCATACTTATCTTTAATAGAGGGTTATACAATAAACACTAATTAACCAAGAATGTACGGTAAACACATTTACCTTTTATAGCAGCACAACTCTCAAAGAGCTCACTGCAAGTCTCTGAGTTAAAAAACACTATTCAGGGCTGTGACAAGAACAGGCTTCTGATGGAAAATCTTGTTCTGCTTTCTAACAGAAATTCAAAGTGGTATCAAACTTTCCAGTGAAATCAAGAAGCTGGGGCTTGCTGTGGTATATGGGGATTGGGAACTTCTTTTCCACTTGAAGTCAATGAGACGTCTGCCACTGAGTACGGAGGATCTGGTAATGTCTTTGGGTATTCCTGACTGCACGTTAGGAGCTCGGACTTTTGGTGTGGGTTTGTTTTTTAAATGTAAGAAATGTCTCACTCCCGTGGATAAATACAATTTGCAACTCACTTTATAGATGTGCTAGAGCTTTTGCGGCCTTTACAATCTGTCATATAAATCCATATTCAAGTGTCGATGTGTAAAGGAGCTGCTTTAGAGGTCCTCTGGGTGAAAACATGAATGAAATTTCTGGAGGAAATGCTCACAAAGAAGAATAACTGGCTAAGTAGACAAATTACTTTAGAAATAAGATGTTGATAGTAAGAGTCAACTGAGTTTTTTGGTTTGGGTGTTTTGCGGTTTTTTCTTCTTCTTTCTACCTGTAACTCACAACTACCAGAGTTGGGAGTTTTGGTGGGAGAACTTGCTGAAAATAAAACTAATCAAATTGAGCCTTGGATCCAGGTAAGACAACATCAGCCTCCTTGTACCTCCAAAGCTTGTTAACTTTAATGGCAATTTTGAGTACGTGCAAAAAGCAGCCTCAAGTAGCTATAAGAAGAGGGACTAATAATCTTATTTCTGAGACAATTTCCATGACCACCATCATTACGCTGTTGCTGATCACAGTTTCTTTTGTATGTTTCTCGTTTTCCTTGCCTTTCACCCTCTGACAGGCCAGCTTTCTTCTATGGTGTTTCATTCAAAAAGGCAACTGGAAAGGTGTGTAAGAATAGCATGTAAGATGAGTGTGAGTGGCTCAGAAACCATCTTTGGCAGCGGCTGTTTGACTCTTTTCTTTGTCACACCAGTTGTGCACTACTCAAGCTTCCTCCTTTTTAGATGAGAGAATTTATGTAGCCCATAAAAATTTACTGAAAAGAGGGCGTCTAACCCCTTTAATGCCTAATCTGGCAGCCTTTACTTATGCAAATTTAATCAATGGACAAATGCTCTTTTCACAGCAGCTGCACTAATACAAACAACATCAAAGGCTTTGTCAAAGTTGCTCTGAAACAACTCTGGGATCACCGAAATGCAAGATTTGGCCTCTGACTTCACACCACCAGCCATTCACTCACGTGAGTAAGACTTCCAGAATCGGGTCTGTTCTCTCCCCAAATCAGAGCCAACTTTGTAACTTGGGAACAGACAAGCGGAGCCAGCCAAGTAGGCTGCGCACAGTCAATCCTAACACATTACAATAAGAAATGTATCACGCTGCCTGCTGTCAGGTGTAATTTATATCATACCAGAGGGATGACTGGAGAGCAGGTATAGGCAGGAACTGGTCATACCTATACTTGCTCCTGCTGGGCCTGATCTGGCAAGCTGCTGGGAGCTCTTCTCTCCCACTGAAGTCAACATGAACGGAGTTTGTTAAGGACCTAACAGGATTGGGCCCCCTCAAAATACTACGGAAGGATAAACACTATTTGATTTCTTTTTTCTCTTTTCCATTAGCATGCCATGTCTCTCTGTATGCGTACCCTGATTGTATTTATACACATGCTCACAATCTGTATGTGTCCTTAAACATACGTGTACAGGATATACTACAAGCTACAAGCCTGCTTAGGATTTTGGAGCACAGAGAAAGAAATAGAAATATTAGAAAGAAATATTCCCACAGCTCTCAATTGTAGTGAGCACTAACTATTTTATGTGACTGGAGCTAAGATTTAGCAAAATGTTTCAGCATATGCTTACATTTTTTTCTGAAATACAACCTACGAACTCGATTTCTTGGATCTGAAGCTTTTAAACTCGTGCTCAAACTAAGAGTTTAATATGCTGTCAAAAATAATCCAGAAAACTCTGCATGCGGATGAGTATGGCCATGCCTCTCTATGCGGTCGTGCATGTTATCTCTGAGCATAAACTAACAGCTCTGGGATTACATCAAGATGTCTTGCTCAGAAAAGCTACCTCCTTCCTCCTGCACCTGTGAGAGACACGGGATTCCTCTCCCAGCCAGACCACTGCAAAGACAGTCTATGCCTTATGGAAAATACACACCAGGGCAGCGAAGCACCATCAGGAGCTCCAACCATCCCCACTGAAATAACTGCAAGTACTTTGCCTTAAACAGGAACGAGAGCAGGCCAGACTCAATGGGGGGGTAACCAAGTCTACTATGCAGCGCTGCAGCAAAACAAAAACAAAACAAAACAAAATTTTAAAGAAAGGAAAAAATAATAAATTAAGGTGTAACCTTCAGCCAGCTTCATAATGTATGTAGCAATATGTCCTACTTGGGATGCTGGTGAAGGGTTATGTTTTGCTATAAAAATCTATGTGATTTACAGATCTCCTCCTGTAAGCTCTTACTCCAGCGAGAACTGAAGTTTAAGCAGCTGAAGAAGCATTCAAACCTTACAAGATAATACAGCCATACAAATGAAAGACAGTACGCAGCAAAACATCAGGCAGCACTTGAGCTCTGGTCAGTCAGAGCTTTGTACTTTCAGTTTAAATGAAGTACAAAATCTGAAGAAGTATGCTTTTGTTATTTACCGAAAAAAAAAGTTTTAGATAGTAGTCTATTATCTTTAAATGAAATCTGTGAATTTATGTATATTCTCCTGGAGCTTCCATAACTGAAGCTTTTATTAAGTAAGTCTGATATGGAGCATATTTTAAAAATAGTGTCAGCAGTGATATTTTAAAATGTGGAAACAGATTTGCTACTCTATTACAAATGCTGAATCTTCTCTGTATTTTTTTATACTATGAAGCATTTGTCTGCTTCTCTGTTATAAATCTCTCCCCACAGAACAGATTTCTTCTCTATGATTAAAGTAGTACCACACAGACATCATTAAACAGACACTGTCCAGAAAAATTACATTGTTTTGGCCTGACCATAAAATATAGATATTTTAATAATTGTTTCTTTTCCAGAGAGAATTTCAACAGCTCCCTTTCCTTGGAATGAAATCATGGCCATATGCTTTATGACATCAGAGGCGTTTCAAGGTGTCTCCAGAAATGTCATTTATTGCTTGGGAACCTGCCAAATCTGTGCAAAAATCCCTAGTTCTTTTAAAGGAAAAATCTTCAAATGAAACTAGAGCTTTACACTGGTTGTCATACTAAAAAAAATAAATCTATCCCTTATGGAAATAGTGGCCACGCAGGTAGCAAAACCTCTCTGGCAACGAAACTGCTGACCAGGGCTCTGGTTTGCTTTTGAGTCAATGGTGCCTCCTTTAACCAGTCTGCTGGGCACCCTGACACTGCGCATCCATGCCTTCTCTTAGTTACATGAGGCACTTACCCTCCTGAAAAATAAGCAGTCTGAATGACAAAAAGCTGAATTGGTTTAGTGATCATAACTGTAAATTAAAATCAGCTATGTCTTAATGTACTGCTCCAATGAACGTGCTTTAACCCTTAACAGAGTGGTCCCTTCCACACTACTGTCATAGGCCTGATGCCACCCAGGATCCCCATCCTTTGTGGTGCCCAGTACCCCATGGGACTGGGAGCCAGGCAAATCATAAAGACACTCTATGTCATATACACAAATATACTCTCATGCCACATCTATTTGTAATTTGGCATATCTGGAGTCTACTCTGCGATAATACTGGTCAGATATAAGTAAGTCCTGCCAGACATGTCACCAACCTGTCCAGCACAAATCAGCTACCTTTAAGCACGCAAAGATTCAACCCAATCTGCAGCTGCAAGCAGACAGAGCAGGTCAGCCAGCCACAGCCCAAGGAAAATGACTGCTGACACTGAGGCACACAGCTACCACTGAGGTTAGGATTTTGGCTGGCCGACAGAAGCATCCATTAGTCCCAGAGTAACAGAGCCGTTCTGTTCTCTTAAGGCAGAAAAAAAGCCTTTTTTTTTCCCCCCTAAATCTGAAAGAAAGAAGTTGCTTGGTACAGTTGGAAATAATCTAGGGCAGCACACCAACAGGTGCTTCAAATGTATCGGCTGAGTACAGAAGATGTTGAGAGAGAAAATGAATAGACTCTCTAAATAATACATAAATTTTACAGGCTTTTTTTTCTGTAGAACCCCAGTGAAGTTACTGTATAAATCGGAAACTGAATTATTCATAACTGGTGAATATATAATAAATCGTATTTCACACTGAAATATTCCTCACAGGTGCATGCCTCTTTCCATGCAATGAACATAAATGGGCAGTGAAGCCTGAAAACACCAAGGTCTTACCTGGAATCTGGGTATTTTGTCAAGGTAGCCAGGCTGCTGGTGTACATGTGTCCTCCTACATCGATGTGCACGGGAGCGTTCGACTTGGTGAGTTGAGCTGGGAGAGGAATTCCTTGAGCAGCCAGAGGAGAAACTGGGGACCGTGTTAGAGACAGACGGGACATGCTTCTTCCCTCCTGCAAAGAGAAGGCAAAATAGAACAGTTTCTCTTAAAATGTAGCAGTGTGTTACCTTTCTTTCCAGTGTGATCACAGATCTAATCAGATCATTTTTGCATCTGCCTGATCACATATTCAGCTAACAAATTATTGCCACCACTGTAATTAAGTGTATTTGCATCATTTTCTTCAAAGTACCAGAGGGGAAGAGAAAGATGCTTATTAGCAATAAGAAATCAAGAAAAAAAATTTTCAAGGTGTCAGCCTCAAGGGGCATAAAACAAACTGCAAAATTCTAATTAAAGGTCGCGGGCTTATGTGTTAGATGTGAAATATCCCCTGACAAACGAATAACCAATTTGTGAATTGGGATTCAGGGGTTTTTGCAAGTTTGTCTCAGTAACGAGACACCTCTAAATTAGTCACTTCCTCAGTACCTAAGGCATTTAGTTTATACATGTAGTAAATTTCACATCAAACTAAGATCAATTTTCTGGTTTATTTTCAATAATTGTGAAATAAATGGATAATTTACAGTTAAGCCTTAATATCAGACATAGAGAACTAATAAGCTTTCAAACTGAAAGCAATTAATACCTGGAAGCGGTGAAAACAGGAAGATACATAAACTGACCCATGCTTTCATGACAAGACGCATTAGAAATTACAATCTGGCATGTGAAATTACAAATTCAACTACCCACCTAGTGTTAACTGTCCTAAAAATATCTGAAAATCAGTGAAATTTCTGAATTGAGTCCAACAATCTCCAGCTGACATACAAAGCAAAAAAATACTGAAACGTCTTAAAGATTAACAGGACAACCATAGCAAAAGAAAATTCCTCAATTCTCTTCTGTAAGAAAAGCAGAGCTTATTCTGCATGAAACGTGTGTCTCAAAGCTGATTTCAGTTAAATCGGTACAGACGGCAAACATGTCAAACGGAAAAAAACCCTTTTATAAAAGTTTAAGAAAATGTCCATCCAGTCTCTCCCTCATGGGTAAAGCAACACATGCAAAACATTATAGCTGAAGACATTTCTGAATATAATCTAATTTTCTTGGTATTTTGTTCTGTAAGCATGCTACCAAGCATCCAGGCTCTTCCTTACATCTGACAAGCGCTTTACATGCAGCACTGCAAAGTGAATTCCCATTTCTCCCACATTACTTTGACAATGTTTCTTAGAAATCTAAAGCTGGTCTCGCCTTCCTCTTAGCAGTATTTTGCACAAGATGCCTGGCTACGCCACTCGATGAACATGCAATTAGCGACATTCTTTGAAAAAAAAAAATCTGAGCTATATAGAAAGGGATTGAAAAATCTTAATACATCTGGACAGCTTCACAAAGTCATCACAACATCTCCATTTACTGTATATCATCTTGGTTAGCTCCTAAGAATTTCCTGCATCTACAGCACAGAAATACATCACCCCATTATGAATCCACATCCTTTTCTCTTCGGAGGCTGGACAGACATCTGCGCTGAACACGAAGCAAATACCAACTCTGTCCTAGGACTTCTGTGTCAGCCGATGCAAAATTGGGCATTAACATTTTTACTACAGCACCACCTTCAAGGAAAGTGATTGAATCCTTTCATGACTGAAGACGTTGCTTTCTTGTTTCCCACAAGAGCCTGTTGTGGGCAATCTTCAGTAAATATGTCATATAGCATAAATAAAAGAACTAACTTTTAAAAACAACTTAATATGTAAGTACCTACAGTATTTTAGCGACGTGTTTACTGATCTGTGGTGTCTCATCTGCCTGCCAACACAAAGATTTTTTTTTTTCCTTACCAAAGAGCACTGTAAACTCATGTTCACTCTCTACTCCTTCACTTAAATGAAAGGGTCAGAAGATCCAGGCTGAATGTCAACCCTGCCTTTGTTCAGACCCCAACTACTATCACTAATGATAAAGGTACAGACCTCTCACGAAACAGAGCTGCCTTAGAAATAAATCTCACGCAGTTTCACAAAACAAGTGCCTAATTAGGGCTCATCTGCACCCCTTGCTACAATTTCCAAATGAAATCAAAGGACTTCCAGTCCTCTGTAAACGCGTCTTACATTTAACCATTTGTCTTGAAATACAGACTTCAATTTTAAAATATGCAAAGATAGCTAAAGATCAAGTGATCTGAATCTATTTGTGCATATTTAAACACTGCTGCTATCTTAGGATTTTGTTTAATGTTAGTATACCAGTAAATTCCTTGATCTGTAAAGAGTCTGAGATTCTCAGTGAGGCCATACTCACACAGTAGATATTTAATTTATACTATTCACTGGAGGGACCTTTTGAACAATCCTCTGCTTTTGGCATCTCTCAGCTAGAGCATGTGTTGAAAAAACACTTAATTATAGAAAATCACTGGAAAGCTAAAATAGTTCTCAAACTTTTATGGCTTTTCATACTTACTGAGGGTGCCACTGGCTTTTTGGGGGAGGGGAGGAGAAGGGGAATTAAAACACGGGCTTTTCCCTTGGTTAGAGAGGATTTGTATTAAAAAAATGAATTCTACGTTTTTATTAAAGTTGCAGAATTCAATCATTTTTGTATGAGCAAATTATCAAGAGGCATAATTGTTAAGCACCACATAAAGGGCACTGAAAACACTCCTATTGCTCAAAAAAAATAAATACCCCCTATTTCTTAAGGTACCATAACCCTATTTCTAATGAGTCCTTCCTCTGCTTAATGTAAAACGCAGCGAAAATTCATCACACTGAGTAATGTACTTATTTTATGCACAAAGCAAAATCCTAAATGTATTTATCCAGTGAAAGTCTTTATGCACATATTTTCTAATACTGATGTGAAAATTAAAACCTTAAGGGTAAATATCGCAGAAACACTAACAAACTTCATTTATTAAACCATGTAAAATAATCCTTGCTCTTTAGTTGCCTACAACAGGATACAGCATCCCAACCAGTGGCACAGGCAATAACCCTGCTCTAGTAAGTAACACAGGAACCTGCTGAAGGCAAAATCAATAGAGCCTGATTCCCAAATTATCTGAATATTTAGTTTTTCAAACATTACACACCAAGATCTTCCAGAGCCAGCTTATCTTTTTCTGCCTTTCTAAGCTAACTGCATAAGTACTGCTTGTAAAAACTATTTGCCCATGCAAAGTGAAATAATCACAATGCCATGCTCATTTACACACAAAATGATTTTGTGTCCCATTGTGCTCACAGTTGTTCAGCTCTCTAGGGGTGATTAAACTAGCTATGCTGCTACAGCTTGAGATGATTTCACTGAATCGTTTCTCCATGAAGTTGCTTCTTTGCTAAGCTGTTATTTTAACCATAAAAGGTAAACAGAAGGCAGTTGTAAGAGCTCCATTCAGCTCCGTGCCCAGGGCTATAACCCTAGGGCAGAGAATGCTGAAAGACTGCAGAATTTTCCAGGGTGTTGCCTTTCTTGCTCTAAAGCCTTCAGGAATACTGTTCATTTAATACACACTCTAGATGATACATTTCAGATCCTACTAAAAGAAAGACTTCAAAAGTGTAAGAACTTTTGGGCGGATGAAGCTTTCCCACCTCTGCACATAGCTTGGGGCCATGGTAACCAATACTGCTGTTGATGTTGGGAAAATACAGTAGAAATAAACTGCACAGAGCAGAGCAGACAGATAGGGACAAGGGAGGTGAAAGGTTGCAGGAAAGAAGCAGGCAGCAGTCTGGAAGGGATAACGAGAAAAAAGGGAAAAGAATGAAAAAGGAGGCGGCTCTGAAGGAGGGACAAAGTTAAATCAAGAAGCAGGCACTTAAAAGACTACAGATGGGAAGCAAGGCTAATTAAGGATGTAAAAGCGCTTTGTTTCTAAAGTTTATTGTTGCCAGGATAAAAATTAATTGAAACTAATGCTGTTATTCACTCGTGCAGTTTAATTCCTTCATGCACATTTAAGACGTGCAATGAAAACTGCAGGTTTAAGGACCTGCCGGGAAGCAGCTCGCTCTCCCGGGGAGCCGGGGCCAGGGCAGGTCGGGGCCGCAGCCCGGCCGAGGGGGATGCAGCCGCCGCGGGACCCCCGGGCTCGGCTGTAACCGGAGCAGCACGGTGGCTGCTCCCGCCACCGGGTTCTCGGGGAAGCCGGTTCCCCCTCCTCCCCCCCCCCGAGACTTTTATTTCCTTACCGGCAGACCAGAAGAGCACCAGGGGTAAAATCGCCCCCGGCAGCCCCCCGACCGCCCCAGCCCCCGCGCTCTGGGGCGATAACCGGCTGCACAAGTTGCCCCTGCGCTCCCGTGACTTCATGGCAACGGCTGCGTTTCCCCAGCCTGCGCTCAGCGCAGCCAGAGGGGCACAGCTACAGACTGGGCAATTACCTTTGTCTCTATAAAGAGGGACGGCGACCGCTCGGGTCTGCCTCCAGAGCCACTGGGAGACAACTGCTTAAGCCGTGAGCCGAGCCTAAAGACAAAGCAGGAAGGGGGGACTGCGAGCCTCGGGCCCGATGGCTCCAGATGAAAAGTCCGTAAACATTTGCACACACCGCCCCGCTGCCTCACTGAACGCTGGACCGAGTGACAGGGGAGATCGGGCCCAAAACTTTTACGGGGGCGGGCGGGGGGAGCTCCCTCTGGAGCTCTGGTTACCGAAAAAAAAAAAAAAAGAAAAAAAAGAAAAGGCTTTCTCCTTTCCCCCCCTGCCCCCCCCCCTCACCCCACCACCCCCCCCGCAACCCGCCTATCTCTGGCAGCCTCCGGTCTATTTAGTGCAAGTTTCACGTCACCCAAATGCCTTTCCCTGCTGATGGTCAGGGAGATCACCAGCAAGCGAGGCACCCGGTCACTCAACTTCTGCCTTTTTCTTTTGAACACACTGTATGCCTAAAGGTAAAATTCAACAAAAAAAAAAAAAAAAAGCACAACATGGCGTCCTTTACTTATTCCCACATAACAAGAAAGGAGATGTCTTAGATGAATGCAAGGAGGGGGGGGGGGGAAAAAGCCAACCCCGAATCCCCGATCCTGTACATTTTCCGCGCAGCCAATGGTGGTGCATTAGCCAGGCTAATGTATTAATTTTGCAGAAGTGTGCCACATCGCATGCAGGAACAGAAATGCAAACTATAGCCTAGAGTGGTTTGAAGTCTACCCCAAACCAAGCCTTCCACTCTCACTGGCGCCAGAGTTTCATTCACAGCCCGCCCGTGTTTTCCATACGCGGCGCTCCCCATTGTCGCCCGCCTTCCCTTTGTGCCGAGCCGCCCCGCCGCCGGCCCCCGCGCCCCGGCCCGCGCACCCCCGCGCCGCGGCACCCCGCCCGCCGCCCGCCCGACCCCCGCGGCTCCGCGTGTACCATGCGAGAGCGCGGAGCGAGCCGCGCTGCCTCCGCCGCGCTGGGGCTCGGCCGTCTTCAGAGCCGGGGCCGGGGCGGCAGCGCGGGCACCCCGGGCCGCGGGGCTCCGCCGGCGCTGCCCATGCTGGAGCGGAGCAAAACAAAACATACACACACACCACACACACACACACACACACACACACACACACACTCACACGCGCGCACACAGACACACGCACGCACGCACGCAGACACACGCAGACACACGGCGCTATCAACGCAGGGCGGCTGCAAACGGGTCCTGTAGCTTTAAAAAAAACACCCCTCCGCCGCTTCTCCGCCGGAGCCAAGAGAGCCGAGTTAGTTTGAAGAAGAGGCACTTTCCAAAAAAAAAAAAAAAAAAAAAGAAAAAAAAAAAAGAAAAAAAGGGGGGGGGGTGGGAGAGCGCGAGAGAAGGCGCGAGCGTGCCGCGCGGCGCGGTGCAGCGCGATGCAATGCGATGCGATGCAATGCACGGCGCGGCGCGCACGGCGCGCTCCGGCCCGGCCTGGGCAGCCGCGGGAGCCGCCGCCGCCGCGTTCCTTACCTTGAGCTCGGAAGAGATCTGCGAGCCCCGCTCTGGCTTTGGGCTCTGCCGGGTTTGTGTGCGGTTGGGCTCAGCTTTTTGCTTTTATTACTATCTTTGCGCCGCAGATCCCGCTGCGATTATTATTATTTTTAAAGCTTCTCCCTCTCCTCTCTTCCCCCCCCCCTCTGTTTTTGCTGCTTCTTTTTCTATTTATTTTGTGTGTGCCTGTGTGTGGATGTGCGTGTGTGTGAGGGGAAAAATAAAGCCTTTAAATGAAACTGCCGAGGCTGTTATGAGAAGAAAGGCAATAATCCCGTCTCTAAATAACAGAGGGAAGGGAGAAGAGGAGGAAAAAAAGCGAATTCTTGCTCAGGGCTTTGCAAACGCCTGCAGGGCAGAGGATTAGGCTACAATTAGCTCAGCCCTTTGCTCTCGCCCTAGCTAATTTTGCGATGAAAATTGGATATTTTTCCCTCCTTTTGGTGAAGGTCTCCAGATTTATTCTCTCTCTCCCCCCCCCCCAACCAAAATAAAATACAACCCTTGAAAATGAAATAAGGCTGGGAAGGCGGCCGGCGCCCCAGCCCGCGCCCCCGGCGCCGCCGCCCGCTGAGCCCTTCCGCGCGTCGCGGCGCGGTCGGGGCGGGAGCCCCGCGGACCCCCGCGCAGCCCGGCCCGGCCCGGCCCTGCCGGGGGATAACGGTTCGGTGTTGGGGAGGATCAGGCCACTGTCACGTCCTTCAACAGACTTACTGAAAAGAAGAAGGAGGAAAAGCGGGGGGGGGGGGGGGGGGGGGAGGAAGGGGGGGAAAAAAGCTGATTTTAATCATTGTCATTTGGTCTGATGTAATATTTCCCCAGGCATTTTCAACTAGGCATAAATTTTCAGCTCCCAAATAAGTAACACAGGGCACGTTTCTCACATCTCTTGACTCCTCTGTTACAATTAGGGTAGCACCCACTCTGCACTTGTTGATAAACTAGATCAAGTTCAAAAATAAATAATAAAGAAAAAAAATAGCCCCGACCCCCCTCCTCCCCCGCAGCACCCAGCGCCGCCGGGGTGGGGACGGGGGGTCTCGGAGGCGGGGGGGGGGGGGGGGCCTGCAATTATTCCCATCCATCCATCCATCCTGCCTCCCCCTCCCTTTCACCCTTTGCTAATGTCTCGCATTGTAAACGCCAAATTTCCTGTAGGCCATTAAAACCAAATGACGTCTATCGACATGCATTGTGCTATTGCGGAGCGCCCTGGCAGCCCGCCCCCGGCCAAAAGCGCCATTTCAATTAGAGCGCGCGGCGCGATGGCGCGAGGCTCCGCGGGCGGCTCCGCGGGCGCGCACCGCGCCCGGGGGTGAGGGGGAGGGAGCAGCAGGGAACCCCCCCTTAAAGATAAAGGGAGGGGGGTCAAGCCGTCCCCCGGCTTTCCGCCAAAGGTGCGGGTCTGCCGATGCCCGCGCGTGTTTGCAAGCCCCTGCGGGGGCTGCGCCCGCCGCGCCCCGCGCTGGTGCCCGCAGGAGAAGTTTGGCGGGGGGTTCGAGTCGCCCGCGCTCCCCCGGCCGCAGCCGGCGGCGGCCCCGCGGTGCGGGCCCCCGCGCCGGGCCGCCCGCCGCCCGGGGGGCCGGGGCCGCCCCGCCCCGCCAGAGAGCAGGGGAGGAAGGCGGGCGGGACCCCCTGACATCGAGGTGGGTTTTTTTTAAAGTTCTCTCCCGTGGCAGGAATAAACAGAAACTTTTCTCCTAAGGGTAGCTTTTTTTTTTTTTTTTTTTTTTTTTAGAGTACAAACTACAGGAGAAGAGGGAAATTTTCTCATTAAAGTTACATCCCTGCAGTTAGTTCAATTACTTGATATATGCAGAAGATGTTGTAAATTTAAAGATTTAAATAGCTTACAAAGATGCCGGAGGCTCCATCAGTTAATTTCCTTAATTTATGGATTTTTAGCTGAGCTTCTGAAATGAAAAGGAGAATGAGAACTAGGTCAGCAGAGATATTTGCATCCAGAACAGACTAAAATTTGTTTTCCTTGACCATCCCATCAGCACAGGTGTGATCCTTCGCGGGGGTCACTGTCCCACCTCTGACCTCTGGGCTGGGACTCTCCGCCTCTGAGAGCACGGCACAAAGGGGTGGATTTTATTCAAAATCACCTCGGAACGGGAGCCTGTCCCCAGACACCTCCTTCACCTGGTCACTGGACAAGGCTGTAGCCTAAGGAGTCTCATTTCCCCAGCAATCTGGTCAACAAGTGGATATGGGGAGGACGAGCTCCACTGTGATGCAGTGACCCGTCATGCAGCCCGAGTTTCACTCAGCTTTTCTGTAAGGGTGCAGGCGGACTATTTGGGATGACTTGGCATCATGATTTTTACTTCCTCTGTGAATTACTAACTGCTAAATGAAAAATAAATACGAGAATTTTGAACAGCAATCAGCATTGTAAAAATAGGATGCCTCTGCACTGAGGCACAGTAAAGAGAAGCCCTAAAAACACTGCACTGAACAAAAAGTAGAAATTGTTTTCTGACTCATCCCATCTGTGACAGGTACCATTTAATTGTGCTGCATGGAAATGGAATGCGTGGCTAATAAAGATTTGTTTTGTTTGTTTGTTTGTAGATCAAAGCAAAGACACAGTAGCGCTTGGGATGAAAAAGGCATGCGCATGGTACATAACTCGTGCGGGATTGTTTTTACGGTATGTAAGAAAAGGACAATGTACTTGAGAGCTTTGAGTTTTTTCTTGCCTGTATTAATGTTGAGGGTAATAAAGGTACGTGTTACCGCTCTATATGCACTCACTCATTTCTTTCTTCTCACTCAAGTGTGTGAATGCCTTTCCGTTGTTGTGTTTCAATATGTATGAATATATACATATGAATTAATACTTAAAAGATTGATATAAACTAAACAGTTTTAGGAAGCAACACTGCAATGTGATTAGTATTGGTGTTCATGATTTAACATTTCTTTTCCCACTAGATGAAGTTTCTAAGATTTGCAAGGTACGTGTCAAGGACGGGTATATAAATGGATTTTTATTTATTCACAACTCCAAGACTAATTGCTTCTCTTTGCCTGAAGGCCAAGAGATTGGTTTTAATATGACACTTCAAAAGTATTCATAGAACTACAGAGATACTAAGTGTCATTGTTTGAGAGAAATCTCGCTATGCTACTTGTGACCCTGAAAATAAAATCTTCCACTGTATTTTGAATCCTAATGTTGTTTTTCAGTTTCACTTAAAGCTCCACTATTAAGAAGTGTACAAAAGAAAATATTAAATAGTATGTAGTGAACAAAAAAGAAGAAATACTGTTAGAACTGAATATAACTTATTTTCTCAACAACTCTATTATGCTCCCTATCAAGCAATCCAAAATTTCCAACAGAAGATTCCTGAGCTTGGTTGCAGGATATTATAATTAAAAGTTGTAACTTATCATAGGTGTTTTGAAAGTTCTTGGCCAAATACCCAGCATGTGTTTATTAGGGTATTAACTACTTCAAAATAAATACTTTGGATTTTTTTCTTACCAGCAGTTCTTTGTATTCTGTGCAGATGCTTAAAAATGGAATTGGACAGAACCTTTCTGTAACCTGTTTCTTTTATCTAATTATTCCATAGTTCACTTCCATTTTTTCAATAAACAGGTAAAAAATGTATTGGCACTCTTAAGACAGTGTGAAAGAGAAGCCCATAAAGGACCCCAGCTCCTTTTTCTCCTTTTTTTTATGTCTTTCAGAAATAACAAATTGTGTATATTTTACAGGACAGAAAATGACTAGATTGTGAAAAGATACAGATTCGAAGGAATATAAATTTCCTATCAAAAAGATGTTCCAAATATATTCTGAAATTATCAGATTTTAAATGTATTTGCTGTGTAAAAGAAAGTATCAGTAATTGAAAAATAGCGTCAACCTCTTCTACACTGTGCTATATGTATTAGAGTAACAACAACTTCGTTATTGTTCTTGAAGGCCCTGTGTGGATTTATGCTGGTAGGCCTCATCCTATCTTAGTCCTTACTCTTTTCCTTACATTATGTGTCTTATCTTGAGCTTTGAGCCTGATTTCAGGACTTCTTGCGTTACATATCTTAACCTGAGGCTTGATCCTGGCTTCCTGGCGATGATACCGATATTCCCACTGACTACAAAACGTGCAGGAAGAAATCCACGGACTGCCTGACACTTCTCTCTAAAACACACCATGTTCTACTGGTCATTCAGTAAATAAGAGAGAAAATAGATCATTTCATGAAATGTTTAAAGCAGATAAATGAGAATTAGGGGTTTGTTCCTTTAAAACAAAGGAATCGATGTCTATATGTAGATTAATACACTTCCCAACCACAGTTAAGACACTGCTGTAGTCCTGATGGACTTCTGTTTGGGGAGAGAAGATTTGAGCAACAAATTGGTGCTTCAAACGTAGTTGTTGGACTCTGGCACACCTTCGGTCAGCAAAGCCTGAGTGACTTCGTTGCCTTCAGTGAGGTTTCATGGCTGCGACTACGTTTAGCCCTGTCCCCTAGACCACAGAGGCACCGGGGAGAAACACATCTGAATGCAGAGAGTAGGCAGCTGTGGATCCTGTGACTAGCACCATCGCTCCCGTCACTGAGCAGAAGGTGTGGAAGGCTGATGTTACAAATGCGTTGAGCCGCCGGAAAGGTCTGTTCTTGTGAGAAACCTGAAAATATTAAGCACCTTGAAATCCCAACACTCACTGCAGTCAGTTGACATATAAGGAATAATAAAAAGGAAGAATTAAGCACATCTCCCAGTTGAAGCAAGTTTTCAAGCTAGTTGCAGTGCCAATCATTCTGCAACAGGAACTTGACCCAGGGTTTGCTAATTAAGTCAAATAATTGTTTGTCATTTGTAGGCAGATAAGGGGTTTACTGGGAGCAGTAAGCATGACCATGCAAAGAACAAAATCTGATCATTAGGAAATCACTAAGTCTTGTCACTCTTTTCCCTTGAATGCTCTTCTATTCTTTTCAAGAAACAGCTTGCTGCTGAGTGAGTTTACAAACCATTACTTTATTGACTAAATACAGATGGACTGTTTTTAAAACTATCCATTATCCAGCGCCTAACTCATGACAACAGCATGATACAAAGAAATAATAATCTACACTGGAAGGCCAAGATGAAATAGCTTGTCAGGAAATACAGTATAGGAAAGGTTTGCCTCTCTCTTCTGCTTCCAACTGTTATAAGCCAAAAATAGTTTCCGAAATGAAATTTACTTAATCAAGATGTCCCATGTTAGCATTCAGCATGGTGTTTCTCAGCTTTATACATTGCCATTTTTTTGTGTGCTCTCCTCTTCTTAAGGGGCTACAATACCGAGGAATATTTTTAACCTGTTTAAGTAACGTGCATGGCATTAGCTTTTAGCTACTTATTTAATAAAGCTTATCCATATAATATATGTCACGGAGAGGAAAAAACATTTTTATGGCTGAGCATAATCCATTCATTGGTTTATTAGAGACACAAAGTACTCTGAAGAATGTCACAAATCCACATGGTGTCCCTGAGAGCTTGATTTTTGCATATGGATCGCTGACTTAGCTGAACGATGTATAAAATCCTGTGTAGCCAGGCAGCTCCCAACTGAATACACTTCTAAGGGAGGTTATATGCATTGCTTCTGCTAGCAAAGGTCTGGAATATGTTAAACTGCAAAAATATCACTTAACAGAATACAGAGAACGAAGAAAAGAGCCGTAATGGCCCTTTTGTATCAAATCATTCACTATTTTGGGTTCTTTGGGCACAGGCACATCTAGACTTATAGGTGAATTGCTTCTTACTTACGTAGCAGCGTTTCAGCGCACTTTTTCTTTGGCAAATAACAGACTGAGGGGTCTGGATCATGCAAGTCTGGGGCATAACCTGAGAGAGCGGCAGCTGAAAAAAGCATCATGACAGTGGCAGGAAAATGAAAGAAAAAGAAAGTGGAGCAAATTCTTACAGATACAGAGGGCCTCTGTGATTCTTCCAGAAAGGGACAGGGTAGTCAAAGAAAGACCAGGGAAAGTCTAATTTTAGTGGCAGGGAAGGGAATATTCTCAACCGCTCCACTTCCAGACCTGTTCTAAATGAAAGATGGTACAAGCTATTTGGCCCCCCAGACAACAAGCTGAGCAGATAGATAAATTCTCCTGGGAGGCAAGGGAATGACTTCTTGGGTGCTAAAACAGAATCTGAATTTCACAGCATGTGAAGATGGAATGAAGCACACTTTTATGTTGCAAAATACCTAAATAATAGAAAAAACCACACAACTGGAAGGCGGAAACTAAAAAAATAATTTGACTTTGTGATGTTCATCTGTTGGATGAAATTAATAGTGAATTGGAGTTTGTGGGACTGCAACTAACTTGGAGATTGAGACACACCACAGAACAAAACTCATTACTGCTAACAGTATAAAAAGGGAGCATTAACAATGTTGTGGTCTAGGATTTCTGCATCCTAACCCCTTGATGGTTATCCCTGCCCACCTGTGACGCAGGCGGGCTCAGCTGGAGCGTTTCCACCACACACTGTGGTGGGAATGTGCTCCTACCAAATGGGTGATGCATAGCAGTGCTGCTCTTCCTGGCCTGCCAGGGAGCAGAGCTGAGCTGCAGCCTCTGTGCCATTGTTTTAGCACAAAGGAGACGAGAGCTCTGAACCTGGCCAGCTGAGTGAGAGCCTATCCAAATCCCGCTACGCCAGAGACCCTTGGAAAGGAGGCAGTATGTCAGACATATGGCAGAAACATGCTGTGCTCCAGCCATCCTCAGCTAGCGTATGGTCTCCCGAGTACCACTGCCAGCTGGGCTCTAATTTACACTGGGCCTGAGAATCAGGGACCTTAGCAGTCTCCCTGATGGTCTCTTCTCCTTTGCTTCACTGATTTCAGATATGCAAATATTTGGAGCTTTTCATTTCCCCTGCCTGGCATCCTTTCAGGCAGACACAGGGGCATATACTTCTTCACTCAAAGAGCTTGTTTGGTTGAAAAAGCAGAGACCAATATTCTGTGAGAGTAAAATTTCAGAACCCTGACTCTGTAAAAATGTTAATATCCATGGTACCACCTCAGATGTTGTGCAAGTATGTGAAGTTAATAAAACAAACATCCCCAAAAGTCTGATATAGAAAGAGCATTGCCAAGTAGAAATCATACTTACCTGTTCTAACGGGTATTTTCGAGGACGCGTGTGCTGTGGCATCATTTTTCATGGATTTGCCCTCTTAACTTCTGAAGCATTGGATTAGTCCACATTTCCAGAAAGAGAAGAGCAGGATGCCTTGTTTCTTGTTGAAATAAACTCCTTAAATAAGACGCACACTTCTCATCAAGGAGTATATATTGAATGGTGCACAGAGGAGAGAATAACCAAAGTCTTCGTTAAACTAATTTAACCTTTAGTTCAAGTGGTTTATTACAATGCCATGGGTTTTGCCACCTTGTAGTCAGTCTTCAGTTTGAAAGATTATTAAAGGAACTCAAATTTGTATTTTTATATCCAGCTTTTAGTTTGCAATTAGCCTTTGAGATATGGAACTTGTAGAAGGAAGCTGTAAACAGATGAGTTTGATACAATTTGAAATAAAAATTATTCAATCTGGCTGGACCCAGCATAGTGTCCTTCTTTAAAATAGTTTGTAGCAGCAATTACATGGTTATGGCTTTTTTCCATTTTTGGAACATTATACTTGTTCTCCTGTATGCAAAGGACCGGTGTGCCTGTTTAATATTTTTGTGAATGTTATTCAGTTAAGCTTTCTGTTGTTAAGACATCCTCTTGGAAAAAAGTGCAGGTAATTTTCAGATGTGGTCTTTGGTGAATAAAGGTATTCAAACAGTCCTAGAGTCAAACAGTGTTTCACATTAATCCCTTATTTCTGAATGCACTGCGTTACACGTAACACACGAGATCAGCCTTGACTGCTTATCTGCTTGCTCAGAAGTGGCTCCCCTTGTAGAACCTCATCTTGGGAGTTAGTTTCTAGACAACCTCCTGTTCCTCACAAGATGATATTCCTGAGTTATGACATAACCAAGGGACCTGCTGGCTAGCAACTGTCTTTCCTCTCAGGAACCGGTGGTTTAATAGTGAACGGGTAAATTAACTGAACAAGTGGAAATGATCTTCAATCAACAGGACCACAAAGGTGTCCAAGGCCACATAAGCCCATCTACATCACCACAACCCTCCAGTTCCTTCCTTTCGCTGCTTTTCTGTGCAATTCTTGTGTCTTATTTCAGATGATACTGCGGATTTTTGGAGCAGAGATGCTTTATGTGGCCCAACACACTGGGAACTCGTTTCTCACCTGGATGCCAGTGCTCACAGCATGATGGCTTACAAGAGTCACACCTCATTGTTTAGTCTGGAGAAGAGGAGTCTGAGGGGAGACATTGCTCTCTACAACTACCTGACAGGAGGTTGTAGTGAGGTGGATGTTGGTCTCTTCTCCCAATTAACCAGCAATAGGGCGAGAGGAAATGGCCTCAAGTTGCATCAGAGGAGGTTTTGATTGGATATTAGGAAAAATTTCTTTACTGAAAGAGTGGTCAAACATTGGAACAGGCTGCCCGGAGAGGTGGTGGAGTCACCATCTCTGGAGGTGTTCAAAAAATGTGTAGACGTGGCACTTCAGGACATGGTTTAGTAGGCATGGTGGTGTTGGGTTGATGGTTGGACTTGATGATCTTGGAGGGCTTTTCCAACCTTGATGATTCTATGATCAGCTCTGGTGAGGTGATTAAATGATAAGGGATGCGAGTAAGAATTACACTTGGGTCTGTGCAAGGATCCCATTTTGCTTCTGCATTTGCTGCTTTTCAGAGTTCCACTCTTCAGTCACAGGCCTGAAATGCAAATGCAGACTTTTCCCTCAGGTGGGCCGGATATTTACTTCCTTTTCACAAGCATCTACATCCATATTCCCAGAATGGTGGAGAGGGGCAGCGTTTTGACTGTGAAAAGGGCAGTTCTCCCAAGAGGATTAAAGGTTCTTCTTTCATGCATCTGGAGAACGATAAAGCAGGGAGGGTGACTGCTGCAGTGGCTTCCCCAGGGTCGGTGATGGAAGAGACAGGGAAGCAGCTCTCCTTTCCTTTTCCCTTCTCTCTCCATTTGGTGGAACCAGGAGGAAACTGGTCTGGCTTAGGGGAAGGAGGACTTAGAGGCCTCTCTTAGAAGGCCTCTCTGCCACAGTCTTCCTCCTTTGTCCCCTCTTTGGCCCACTACACGTATTTTGCCCTTCATTCCCCAAATGAAACCCCCCCCCATCCGCATTGTTCTCCCACTTGGCAGCTCTGCCACGGTAGAATATGAAGTCCCCGTCTCTCTTGTTATGCTACACGAAACTAAAAATATCAACCCCACTGGAGTTACTTCTACATTAAAGATGTAAGTGAAATAAAAAATCACTTTCAGAGCTTTTTATTTTTTATTTAATTTTTAATTACTCTTAATTAATTTGAATTTTGAAGCAATCTGAAAAATAGTTTTAAATGAATATATATATATCAGGTTGGTGGTTTGTTTTTTTTTTTTCTCCATTTCCAGTGCTGAGGGCAGGAATAATGCAGGACAAGTGCTGTGGCTCCCCGTTTGTATTGCAGAAGTCGCGACTTTGTGCAGGGCTGGCGGGGGGACCGGAGGGTCGGGTGCCCCCATGTCGGCCGGCCTGTGCGGGCGAGCTGGCCCCGAGGCAGCCACGGGTCCCTTCTCCCCGTGGGTGGTGCATGGGGGAGCCCGCGGCGCCGGGCAGGGCAGGGCAGGGCCGGGTAGGCCGCGCTCGGGGGCTCCGGGAAGACGCCCGCGGCCTCCCGCGCCCCGCCGCGGCGCCTGGCTACCGCCTCGGCCCTCCACACGGCCTTCCCGCCACCCGCCGTTGCCGTGGAAACCGGCGGCTGCTCCCGGGGGGCAGTGGGGGCTGGCAGGCGAGCGGCGCCCCAGGGGCCTGAGGGGACGATCCTGGGGAAGGGGGCCCGGCGCTCTGAGGGGCTCCCTGTGGGGCTGCGGTCGTAGCACTGCGGGGGGCCGGGGCCTGGTGCTGCGGGGCAGCCCCTGGGGCTGGGGTCTTGGCAGCGTGGGGGAGCCTGCAAGGCAGGTGCGGCTGGCGGTGCGTTGGGTGTGCCGCCCGGTGTGAGGCAAAAGCCCTGTGTGAGCAGGCGGTGGGGCTGCGGGCCGGGGGACTGGTGCTAAGCGTAACTCCCAGCAGCCTGCAAGCGTGAGCGGCATGAGGTGTCTGGGGAGCTGCTTGGAGAGCGCGGTCCTCTGAGAGGTAGGAAGTGGTGGTGTTTCTAATTAATGCCTGTGTGGTTGCCTAATCTGTGTTACGGGGCTCTCATGGGTGTTGTAGCAACAAAGGTATATTTTAGGGTTCAGTTAATTAAAAATTACTTATACATCTGCCTAGGTCCTGTGCTGCACTAAACTCTGCTGTGGTGCCCTACCACAGAAGAAATATACCATATTTATACAGTTACAGCAGTAGTTTGACTAACCTGTAGAGCTCCTTGTCTGCTCATTTCAGTCATTCCTCACTGGATGCTAAATGCTCGCTTTCCTCCTTCTGCCAGCTGAACTAGTTGTAGTGGGGGGGTAGGACCAATACCTGCTTTTAGCTATCTCAGTGGAGGAGCAGCTCCCTAGATCCCTGGGGAGAGTAATGGTGCTGGCTTCTGCTGCAGGTCTTGCTCTTGAGTGGGCTACACTACTCTTGTAACTGCACTTGGTTGTAGGGCTAAAGTTTGTAGTAGGCTTAAGGTTTTGGATGTGCCTACATGCTGGGATAAAGTTTTGTTGGGAGTCCTCAGGAGAAATGGTAAGATGGTATGAATTAGCTTCTGATTTCATTTTACTGTGAGTTTTATTTTTTTCTGGGGCTAATTTCAAGTACATATGGAAGGGTCGAATATGTGTTTTCTTTAGCTATATGGATATATATTTATATAAGCTCAGTATCAGTAGGACACTTAAATACATGCCTGTAGTGAGGATGTGCCAGACTTGTTAGCAGTAGTGTGGTTCAAGCAAGTAACTTGATAAATAAGGCCTGATTTTTACATACAAGTATGTGTGTATTTATTTTGGAGTTAATTCCTTTTTGAGACTGAAAATAAGGAATAAGGTCTCTCCCAACAAGCTAAATTGAAAGGAAATGATCTAGGAGTTGGATTTAGTATGTATAGTGACTGAACAAACCTAGCCATCCAGGTATCTGTAATCTCTAGAGTTTCACGCTGCATTGCAAAGTATGACAAGCTTTTCGCAACTGTTGGGGCTTTTTCTTTTTTTCCTTTTTTTCTTCAAGGAATACTGTGCCAACACTGCTGATGCTTGGGTTCCCAGAAATAGATGTTGAATTCAAGTGTTTGAATCCTGAAATCATATTACAATTTCTTAAATTCTTTGTGGCCTATGCAAATTAACAGGGTAGTAAGTAAAATTCTGTTTGGTGAAGAGAAATACTGCATTCGTAGGATAGGAATGGACACAATATAGGAAATTACTAGTCAGTTCTAAGAAAATGTGGGAGCAAACTCCTTAAATGGGATAATAAGCACTTTAAGTTCTTGCTTTTATCAAAAAATGTTCCAAACAGTACTTTATCTTGAGGTTTTGTACTTTTTTCTATAAATACAAAAAAATGAATTCTCTTTGTTGAAGAACATAGCGAAAAATATCTGTTCCTAAGTATAGATATCTGGAAAAGCTTGCCAATCTGCATTTGATGTTCGGAAGCAAAGCATGATCCTTCTTGAGCATTTTTGAGGAAAAGGATTACTTAATCATGCAAGATTACTTTCTATTATTTTGAGAACAGTTACTGATTATATAAAAAAACCCCATTAAGAGTGCTTCTATCTCATTTCACAAATGCCTCTTATGAAGATTGTCTCTGATTGTGGAAGCTGATTTGTAGTCTTAAGAATTTAATTTCTTGGCCATCTACTTGTGTAGCTTAGGAGAAAATCTTCAGTTTGAGGAAAGTACCAAAAGTACTTGTCTTGGTATCTAGATCCTCGGTCACTGTATGCTGCATAGAATAATTTTGTGAAAATACTGGTGTTTTCAGGGACAACTGCTTGCCTCTGCATGGCTTGCAAATGCCGATCCTCTTACAGATTTGATGACTCTTTTAACATGGGCAAAAGCAATCAAACAAAAAACCCCCTGATGGTATTTAACAGTGTGGTTAGTAGAACAGCTCCTGTAGTGTTCTAGGGCTCCTACTTATAATCTCCTTACTTGAAAAACATTGTATTGGTTCAAGAGTGTGTACAGGGCTGCAGTTAAGTATGTTCATTGGACAAATTGAGCTGTCACAAGCTGCATAAAGAGTGTTTCATCCTTCGCAGAGCAACTGTGGAAGCAATAGTTTTAGGACCAAAGCTCACTGGCAGCTCTGCTCAAAGCAGAGCTGCTGCAATTAAAACATGGGAAGTTTTTAATAAGAATTAATTGGGGGGGGGGGGGGGGGGATGAAACTGTATATGCCCACTTATTGGTGAGAATTATAGCACACTTGCTACATTCTATGCAAATAACAGTTCTTGGCTCTTCTGTTCATGTGCTGTTTTGTCCATCCTGTAACTTAAAACTTTTCACTGTAGTAGCTCCATTAAGAAATCAAGGGAGGAATTACTTAAGCAAGGAAGACCAAAGCCAATCTTGCACAGATATCTGGTGATCTAGCGGATATTTTTTTCTCAAATTCAGAACTTGTATAAACCAAGTTTTGGCCTGTGTTCATCTACAGTAAACTTGGTCATGCAATTTAATGCAGGTGTTTTGTGGTGCCTGATAGTTATGCTAATAAAGTGCTAACTTTGTGATATTTAATATTTACAGTATTAATGGCAAAACAGAATAGCTGTGGCTTTATTGTGTTGGAGATTTTTAGTATGTTATTTATAGATCTGAAACCTACAAGATATGATATAAAAGCCTTCAATATGAAAAATGTTGCATTTCTGAGCAGACAGTGAGAAAATTGCCTTTTAGAGGTCAAAACTCCCAATGCCTCTGGCAACATGGCCTTGATGTCATTTGACAGGGTGGAAACACAGCCCTTCATGGGAATAAACAGCCAATACCTGCATGATTCATTTCGTTAGGAGGGTTCTCCCATTGTTGCTAGGCAATATTTGCTAGGTGGAGTTAAAAAAAAAAAAAAAAAAAAAGAGAAACAACAAAAAAACCCAAAACCCAACCGATGTCTCATCAGCATAATGCTTTTTGTAGGTTGTCTTGCTATTGATACTTATTTTTATTCTGGGTTTGTTTTTTTAATTAGTTGGTCATTTCTCCTTTCTGCAGGATTAATAGGAGAAGCATCACCTGAATCCCAATAGATACCTTCCCTGCTGAGAGGCAGGGAGGGGAAGAGGTGGGAAAGCGTTGTCACCTGGTTAGCAGAAGGTTTCCTTTCTGTCTTCCTCCCCCTGTACCTTCTTAGAGCTGTCTGTTTGGAAATGCTCAGCTGTGTTGTGATGTGCAATTCTTAGAGAAGAAACATGGCAGAGACCAGCAGACATTCATTTGAAATGATTTTCATTCACTGCATTCTGGAATGGACTTGAAAGCAGGTCTCAGAGGCAACTTGTATGTACCAGTTTGTCTTACATATTTATTTATGACAGACTTGAATCTTCAGGATGGTATTCTATCAAGTGACATACCCACTCAGTGTGATGTGTGTCTAAAAATAGGTCATTGTCAAAGGACAGGAAAGGAATTGTATAAACTTATAAGCTAAACCATTGCAGTCTAGTATAATAGCACACTGGCACACTCTGAAGCTGAGGTAATGCTGTGTTCAAAATTATAGCTTTCCATAGATTATTTTTCTAGCATAATATATTAGCATTGCATTTATCAAACTAGGAGAAGGCTGGTTGCAGACTCTAAAGATAGCTAATGCTAATGGGCTAGTCCTGACACAGCAGTTTAGAAATAGTTCTCAAAGTGAAACAAACCAGAGGTCATCTCAGAAGGTAGCAGAGTTGGACCAAACTTTGCTCTTGTGCTTAAAATACCACTGATTTAAAAAAAAAAAAAAAAATACAAACCCTAATTTTTCATGTGTTAAGTCATACTCTAAAGCATTAATTTAATGCTGGTATTTAGGCATTTGGGTTTGAAAAGTAATGTTCCTGCTTTGTGCTTTTAGCTGATGTGAATGGGATTTTTTCTTTTTTCTCTAGAGTCAGTATTGGCAGGCCTGAAAAATAAAACCACTGAGAAATGACCCTGTTTAAAAACAGGGCATCAGGAAAGGGATTTTTGTCATCTTAAATAATCTGTTGATGCATACAAATGTGTGGTTTTGGACTGTAACAGAGCAATGCAGTTTTTTCTGGTTATGACAGTGTAACTACTACTATGTAAGGAAGGCCTGGAACTTAGCTACGCAAGTAATGCATGTACTGGTGTTTAACTGCAGTGTTGTTACTGCAAACCAAATACAGGGACTAATATTTAATTAAGGAGAGACTGTGGAACTGGTCAGTAAAGGAACAAGTACATCTGTATAGAGGGTTATATTAATAAGGTTTGAAGCTACCAGGTAAAGGGGGTAGGCAAGAAATAAAGGGGAAGTGTGACACCTGGTGGAAAGATGGTATCAGGAGCAAGAGATCCATTAATGATAAATAGGCTTATTTGATGTGAAAATGCATTATGTGATGTTTGAAGACATGTATACCACTGCTGGAGATGAAACCAGGGTGAGTGACTTATTTTGTGGTCTCACAGTTCATATTGTCCAAACCAGGAAAGGTGGCAAGCTGACTATATTCTTAATAAATAGTGGCCTCTTTTTCTAAGATAACATAAGCCTTCTTTGTTAAGTAGCTTCCCCAAACCCTTAATCTACACTAAAAATAAATTAATATGGTACAGGCTTAACTACCTTTGAAGATGCAAGTAATTTTTCAGAAAAGTTCATTGTAACTAAAGTGAAATATTCTAGCAATTTTTTTGAAGCTTAAGTTCTTATTGAGTCTTCTGTAGTACTACTTCCAGGTATAAGTCCCAAATTGCAAGGACCATCTGCTGCTGTGTAGCCCTGCTTGTTAGATTGAGAGATACTGGTCTGCTACTGCCTTGGAGACGCGATTGCAGGACCCTAGCATTGGAGCCCCTCTTCAGTTTCTGTTCCCTTTCAGCCGGTTGGATGTTGTGAGCATGCTCTTCTGCAGAGTGCAGGAATACTGTAATATTGCATGCATAAGGGAGGAGAAAAAGGGGAACAACTCTGTGAAAGAGGAGGGAGGGAAAAGTGGAGATACCTCTTTCCTGGTGTCAAATTCCTAGAGTTAGAACTTGCTGTCCTTCAGCCAGTGGAACTTGCATGAATCAGGGTGAGCTCAGAGCTGCAGAGATCTTGCTTTATTATATTTATTTCCAAAGTGTTATATTATGTTGTGGAAAACCAGTCTGCAGTTCATTGCAAAACCTTTGTAGTAAGGATGTTCAGGAAGCTCCTAGCTCAGCTGAGACGCACAGGGGAAAGAAAATAAAAAAACCTCATCTTAATCTTTCAGCTCTGCTTTAAAATGTCTGATTCTTCTGAGGTCTCATTCCATATGGTATTGATCATCCCATGTCACTGAGATTTTTCTATGTTATGGCTTTGGTACTGAAAGATTGCTTTATCCTAAACATAGCAGAAGTTCAATCACAATTCTGCTTTGTAGTTCACGCTCATCTCCTGTGCATAGCTGCCCCCCCAATCATGTGGGATTTTCCACTTCATCAAAAGGCAATAGGTCTTGAGCTTGTCTTGTTCTTATGTGTTTTTCTTCTATTTTTAATGTTAGCATATCACTTGCTAGAACAATATATTATAAAAATTCTGTACTGCTGTTGGCAGTGACTTTTTCTTGCTTTGGGGGCAGACTCCATCTGCAAGCTTTTGCCTGCTTGTTCAGAAATAATGCTTTTTGGGAATTGGCCAGTTCAACCAGGGAAACTAGTTAGTAATTACCTAAAACCACAAATCTAGCACTTCAGTTGTTCAGTACCAGCTGGAATGGTGCAACACTGAAATGGGATAGACCCACCTGGGGTTCTTGGTCAGCCACACTGAGCATTTAGCATCAGCTTGAGTAACCTGTTCCTTCAGGTTACCTGATTGTTAGTCACAAATTGGGTGATCTTTATGAACTGTGATGGTTTAGTACCATGATTAGTAAAATACACTGTTTACTCCACAGAGTGAACTGTTCTGCTGTGCTAGCAGAACTGAAATGCAGCTTCCATTAATCCGTTTTTGCTAATCTAAATGGGTTTGAGTGGAAGAAGGCCTATGGTGAAGAGTTTGCTGGTACACTACTGCACTTTAGTTCTGTGTTGAACACTTCCTTCCCAATCTACCTCCTCCTCATCAGTGTGGCAGTAATTACCCTTTTCTGTTTGTGTTTGCTGCGATAGACTGCGTAGGTACTCTCAAACTCGTGGAACCACATCAATTAAAATCGGTTAAAACTCCCAGTTACTGTACTGTCATACAAAGACTATATGTAGGCCAAGCTTCAGTTTCTTCATGAGATGCTTCGTTTACATTTTATTGGGTGGGAGGGAAACAAGCCTTATGGTCTCCTTCAGGGAACCTAGTTATATCAGTCAGTAGCTTTCTGAACATTATTGTGCAGTGTGTAGATAGAGAAATGGCCCTAAAGAATCATAGAATGATTTGGGTTGGAATGGACCTTTAAAGATCACCTAGTCCAACCCCCTGACTATTAAAAAGGGGCAGATGCTCTAGTTTAACTGTTTTGGAAATCTAAGTGAGAAATACAATTTTTAGCCTGGTTATTTTAAGAGGTCTCTAGACCTAACCTAAAACCCCAGAAGTTCTGATTGACCTGAGAGCAGGACTGACAAGCTTTGGTTCTCAGCTCTGTGTTGGTGAGGAGGCAATTCTCCTTCTTGCTAAACTATAACTGGTGATAGTACTCAGCTTGTGCTAGCACAAGGTGCTTTCTTAACTGCAAATGTGATCTCAGTCTGAAAATATTAATAAATTCACTGAATAGACTTCCTTTTGTAGTATACAGTTATAAGCCCTTCATCTTTGCCCAGAGCATCTACTTAGATATCATAAAGTGAAAATATTCTTAATGTCACTAAATGAGAAAAAAATGAACATATTGCCTTGGAGAGAAACAAAATGGGGAGGGGGATTGAGGGGAACAGTATAGAATAATATTTGCTGCACTCTTGTGGACACTAGGAGAAAAATGTCCTTTGTTTTTCTGAGAATAACTTAAAAATGTGTTTGTATCAACATTGCAGCTTCTTGGTAACTATTTTAAATTTCCGACTATGCGGATACGATATACAGCCTTTGAGAAAGCTGATAGCTTGCATTTCTGCATCTTGGTCTCCATTACTGGTACTGATGACTGCAGGTGTATGGTAGCTGTTCTGGTAGTGTGTGTTGGGGGAAGAGGAGGAAGGGTTCCTTGAGAACCTTTTGCAAAAAAAAAAAAAATCTGATGGAAGCCCAAAGTCATGAAAGTAGGATATGAAACTTGCTTATGGAAATATACCACTGGATGCCACTGTTGCTTCATGGAATGTCATAGTAAAATAACATCAGCTCTGCTTATTTGAAAAATTCTGCTTTTCTTTCACTCATCTTCTTAGTTCTTTATTACTTTAATCTTTGTTCATATCAAAGGAAAGGAGAAATCATGCCCTACTTACTCTCTCCAGCAACATGGTGATTCGGTTCCCATATCTAGAAGTGACAGCTTGTCATAGGAAAGAAAAGGGAATGACACAAACTTTTGTCTTTTCTTTTTTCCCCCCTTCTAAGGTAAAATCTTCTTGAAAAGAAGAAAGGTTCAGATGAAAGAGCAGCCAATTTTCCTTGTGACTAAATTCCTTCTCTCTGGCTCCGAATCCTGTGTTAATCAGAACTAGATTTGGACACTGAGCCTTTATTCCTGTTTTAATGTCATCCTAGAGAGCAGGGCAGGAGGTCACTTTCACAAATGCCTGTTTATTTCCTTTCCCAAGTGTTGGGTGTTTTGTACTTGAAAGAATGTTTTTTGCTTGTTACAATTTTTTCTTCCTTGAGGGAAGCAGGCAGGGTGAAGGTCATCAGGTGAATTTTTGATGGCTGTTGCTTGTTTTCACAGGCTCTCTTGTAATCACCTGATTAGCAACTCTGGGAATTTTCTCTAAGTCATACAGTGGTTTTCTTGTATTTTGGCTTTTTTGACTGAAGCAACCCTGAAAATTTAATTTAATGAAATGAAAAGAAATCAAAATCCAAAAATCTGAAGCCTAATTTTCAGATGGTTTGGTTTTTGTATTGTGTCCACCTAATTCCTATGCTTTTCTATGGGAGAAGAAAAAATGTTGGAAAAAAAATGTGAGATGAGACTTTTTCTAGTGGTGTGTGCAGCCTGCTAGCTTGGCTTCCTCAGAGACAGGGACCACCTTCTGCTGTGTGCTTGTTTAATTGGGTAAGCCCTAAATATTGTTGGTTCCATAAAGTGCTAGCCTAATTAATGACAGTAGAACTGTGGAGAAAAGGCAAACACAATGGAAATGATCTGTTGAGAGGGCTCTGAAGGAAAAAGAAGCAATAGCCATGCAGCCCTGAGAAAGCACGTTTATTCTCTCTGCAAGCTGGGCGGGAGAAGGCAGACAGCAGGGCTTCCGCCCGGAGGCCTCCGCAGTGCCATGGAAACGGCACAGGAGCACCGCATCCCTCCGGCTCCCCAGGCCTTGTGGCTCTACTGCGGATTTGGAGGCAGCAGCACCCACGCAACCTGTGTGGGGCTGCAGGAGGGGGGATGTTAAAATGCATGTCTGTTCTGCAGCTTCACAACTGGTTTATAGGGCAAATTAAGGGGGAGGAGAAGCAGCAAGTAAATGTGCTAAGTTTATTGTCAAAGGTGGCGGCTGCAGCATGATCCCCTGTGCTGGATGTCGGACAGCCAGCATGCGGTTTAATTACGCTACTGATAACTCTCCTCTGTCTTCTGGAACCTGGGCTGAAGTTTTTCCTGGATTAGATGTTGTAATCTAAGTTTTCCAGTGATCAGACTGGATGCTAATGTTGCATCATTGTAGGTACTGAAGGGAAGCCTGCCAGCAGAGCTGCTACTGTTGTTGATGCCGCATAAACTTGTAGCAGTGACCCAGATAACATTGTGACTGACATAGTAAGTTACAGTGTCAGGAGAAATAAATGTCTCCTGCAGCCCCTCACAGAGCTCCAGCTGTGCCATGGTACCTGCCCTTAAGCCCCATCTACCCAAGAAACTTACTCACTGCTGATGGGCTGTGGGACTTGCTGGGCTTTGCTCAATTGTGAACTAGTTGTATATGTGGGTTTGGAAAATACACCATGTTTGCAATTATGTGGAAATTATGGTCATTTAGTGTACTTCTTAAAGGACCTCTCCAAAGTGGTTGTCTGGGCTCTGCCATGTTTTTTGAGAATTCCTAGCGGTCATTTAAGCATGACAGCTCTCTAGAGAGCACTCTTGTGGCCTCTCCCCTTATCCACCACACTCTGCTCTGTTCCTGCTCTGGCTTACACCTGGGAGGGGGATCAGTGTTTAAATTATCCTTCCTGTAGTCCTGCAGTCATCTATATTTTCATTTCATCTCTGTCCTGAGGTTGAAATCGCAAGTTCTCATTTATGTTATGCTATGCAAAGAGAAGGTTCTCCCTGTTCTTACTAGCTTGCAGTAGGACTGGTTTCATTGCTGAAGAATACTAAGTGGCTGTGCTGTGGCTTGATGTTGTGGGCTTGCTCAAACAATAAAATATGAGGTACAGCAAGATGAAAGCAGCAGACATCTTGCTGGTATATTTGGACAACAGACTAAATAGAATATCACTATCTTTTGTGATTTGCAGCTGTCAGAAAAATAGCTCAGAGAAAACCAGCTAAATTAAGTTTGACTTTGGCACATGAAGGCCTGGGCTTTTACATATAGTGTAAACTGGGGAAAAGCGAGCAAGATGGAACAGAGCAGGATTCAAGCCTGGGTTCTTGCGGGGTTGTGGTGAGATTAGCTACCTGCCTAATGTAGTGGGCAAAGCCAGAGAAAGATTAAAGAAAGCATGTCATGCAAATGAAATACTTAAGCTGCTGCAGCTTCTCTTCCCTGCCTCCCCCTGCTGAATTTATGCTTGCTTCATCCCTTGTTCATTTTGGAGCGCGTAGATGCAGAATACCACTGCTAAACACTGTCCCCAGGCTTGCTCTTTACTGTCATGTATGTATATGCAAAGATCAGGCATGCTTCCACAGTCCTGGGCTCCTTTTGAGTGTTCCTTAAGTGTACAGAATTCAGTCACTACTGCATTGGGACCCTCTTGAAGATAAAAATTACTGATTTGTAGCTGTGACATCTTTTGTTAACTGGAAACCTTAATACATGTATACAGTAAACCTCGCTGCCTGAAATGGCAAAGAAAGGTTCTGTATCTTTTACAAAAGCAATAGACAAAGAGCAAATGTGTTTTGGAGCAGAGGTTGTGAGTGCTTCTCCGTGCCACAGGCATTGTCAGGGCTGTGCATATGGCTCTGTTATGTGTGTTTATAGCCATGAATCATTACAAAGCAGAAATCAATTGTTTTTACCCCATGTAAGCCTCTGCTTGCTTATCTATTTGAAACCAGCAACATCTATTTGAAACCAGCAACTCATTCTTTATGCTTTATTTGTAACCTTCACAATTTAATATTTGTATAAACCTGAAAGGTGACATCTTCACAATGCAGGTCTTCACTCTACAGTCCTTGTTTTCCTGCTGCAGTATGTTAAAAATGTGAGCATAATTGTTTGCAGCCTCCTTTTCTATGGGCTTGTCTCTTAGGGGATGCTGCATCCTCTGGCTGCTGGTGTATGGAAAGTGCATTGGTACAAAATTATTAATAAACTCTTTCAATTGGTGCTGGATCTCTGTGGTTCTTCACTGCAAGTCTCTTCAAACTCTCCAAGGAGATTTTTCAACAGCTCCTAGCTCACAAGCAACAGCTTCCCCTGTGATAACCCTGCAGCCACTCATTTTGTTCCTTCAGGCTTCTGTCTCTATGTTGCCAACCTAGTTATTAGACCAATTATTACTTAAGCTGATTGTGAATTCTGGTTTGGACTCTTTGCTTTTCTAGTGAGTAATTAGAGAAGGCATTTCCCCTGTCAATTTGTGTTATTTGTGGAAATGTTATCACTTACAGAAGATACAGAACAGACATTTGTAGGTTCTTTTTTTAAAAAATGATTGAGTAAAAGTCCATGGGAAAGGTGAAGATCCTAGCTGACTTCTAGAAACCTTGCCCTATTGGCCTTGCTACATACTAGATGTTTAGGGATTTGGTGCTGTTTTACAACATGTTTATACTCCCCAAGGATGTATGTGGGGCTTTTTCTTTTCCTATCCTCCAATGTAATGAAGTTAAGCTAATGCTATTTCTATTCTAGATAGGACAGTATTTAAACAGTGCGTGAAAAGATTCCTGTATTATAAAATATTTTGAGACTAAAATATACAGGTGAATATGAGATCAGGGCAGCAGATAGTGGCAAGACTGTCATCATTGAGAGAGCATATTTTTATCTCTTGAAATAATGTAGTCATGGATGTGTAAACTTTAAAGCTGTCCAACAACATTAGTTCCTTGATTAAAAGACACAAAAGATGAAATTCTTCATTCAGTTAGTGTGTAGGCTTTCCTGAACGTTCTAGGAGCTAGAACAAAGGTAATAACTGAGGGTCAGGGGGAAGAGACTGCCTGGCTCATCATTAATCTTAGTTTGCCTGTGGAATATAGCTGTGAAGAAGTTCTTAACATTTTTTCTTTCCCCCCCCTCCCTAAATAAGAAAACTGTACGTTTTGCTCAAATCTGACTTTAGAGTAATTGAGGCAAAATAATGAATGTTGAAAACTGGGTCTTTTGGGTGTGTTTTTGTTTTGTTGGGGTTCTTTATTTTTTACAAGAAAACTTGGGAGGGAAGAAGGCTTTCTGTGGCTCAAACCAGCCGAATTTCAAAAGAGGGTGACCACTAAGTGAAAGTGCTGGTCTTTGTGCAGGTCTGAAAGCATGTGTACTGGAGGAAGAGTTGTGACAGGGATGGGTAATCCCTGGTAACTTCCACATAGCTACTGCAGGTTACAGGTACCTCCTGAATATGAAGATGTCTGGATTTCAATGTAAGCAGCCCAAGAACGTTCCAAAGTTTGCCACTAATTCTGTGCTTTCTGTGCTAGTGCTTGTTCTGCTCCAGTTTTGTTGCTCATACCCCAGCTAGTTTTCTTGAAGTTGGAATGAGAGCGATTGCAATTTTAAGTTACAGCAGCACAAGAAATGTAGACAGTGCTTAGAGAATGGTAGGAAAGATTTACTGCGTCCATTTCTACTGAATACTTTGTCAGTCCATCTTATTTATTAGGTGGGGTGTTGAGTGCATAAAATCATCCTAAGGGTCTAGCTACATTATTTTTGGAAAGTAAAATACTTTACAAAGTGAAAGCATTACTAACAATTTCATCCAAAACACTTAATGATCTGAGATGAGAGACTGCAAAAAGGTTGCCCTAAATATCTTCAGAACTGCAACTCTGTATAGAGAAATACACACTTTGAATTGGTAAAAAGGACTTGTATTAATTATATGGCATGCCACACTATACATGATCACCATTAAAAAGTCAGCCTTTAAATCTTAAAACACTTCTAGTTCTTACTGTCCTCATTATTAACATCCATATTCTACATTAATGCTGCTGGCAAGAGGTGAAAGCTATCCAGGGTGAAAAGAAATTAGTTTCATTTTTCAGTAATTATGAGGAAAACCCTATTCACTGGCTTTAGTCACACTCTCAAGTTATTCTAGTGCTGCTGGTTAAAAAGATCCTGATCTATGGTGTTTCACTAATGATCAACAGTTTTAGAAATGACATTTTACAGCAGCACAGCCTCCATTATTGGGACAATTTTTCCCTCTTGGGCAGCTGCCAGGTCTTTCAAAACCACTGGGAAAGCTTACGAAGGGTAAGGTTTTTTCCTCTTTCTCCTTAAACTTGATATTGCTGTTGCTTGAGATGCAAACTAATGTTTCCAGTTTTCAAAGGAAAAGGCCACCTCCTCAAAGACAGATATTTAAACAATCTATGGCTGAGGGGAAACAAGTAGTTGTTAGTATCACAACTAAGTAAAGGAAGAGACACTGGAGAGTTATGGCAAGAATAAGTGGAAATGACAGCACAGCATGCTAAGCTGTCTTACAGTGTGGTAAGTTCTATATCAGTCAGTAAAATATCTTAATTTGTCAGGTGCGTTTTCCTGTTCTTTCAGATGGGCCTTTTGTTTCATAAGGTTGAATGACAGAATAGTAAAAGATTGCAGCAGGAGGATGGTAATGCTTTGAGAGAATCCTGGAGTACTGAGTAGGTAGCTCCTATTGAGAAATATGAAGGTTTCGTTTGTCCTTCTTTCTCACCATTCTAAACTAGATTTGTGTGGTACTTGAAAACATCAATGGTCAAACACAGGGCTGACTACTAGGTGACTTTCTACTGGAGTGTACCATGTCACTGTTGTGGTTAATTGCCAGTACTTTTAATCTGTCTCATGAAGTGTTGATTCTCAAGTTATGAAAAGCTCTGACAGACTTCCCATGCATCCATTTACAGTGTCTTGCAAAGCATTAATGGCAGTTCCAGTCCAAGCAATAGCTCGAATACTAAATTTGCGTAACCATTTCTTATTTACAATAAACTCATTGTTCAAGTGGCCTTGCACCATCTGTGGCCATCTGCAAAACTTGTTCTGACATTTTCACTTATGTGCTGTGTGGTGTACAGGAACTGCTATGCTTGGAGGAGCATGCTGGGGACAGCGATGCTGCTTTAGAGTGATATTCTGGCCACAGAGAAACAAGTAATTTCTTGCTGGGATGGCTGTTGCCTTGGTGCCCCTAGATAGGTTGGAGACTTTTGATCTCGGACAAACTTCATTGTCACAATTTTTATCTTTGAAGAACTAATGGAGCTGCTTACCTTTTTATTACACTGTCAATTCTACTTCAAATGATCCTGGCTATAGTAACTTGACCTTTGAAGCAGTTTAGCATTCTGTGATTGAGAGTTACTTAAGCTTCTTGTGCTTAGCATTGTACTTCTAAATGAGGGCAGTATCTTCTTCCATTCACTTATTTCTGAAAGAACAGGCTGTATTAAAAAAAAAATTGCCTTTCTTGGATAATAGGTCTATTAAGTACCTGCAGCATGAAGTGTCATAACTTAAATACTTTTGGTTAAGGAGTTTAATTAGATCTTAGAATCTTTTTTTCCACCAAGATACCCTATCTTCCCTAAAACTGGAACATGGGAGTCTGTGGATATTAAAACTGCAGCAAGATGTTTTACATGAGTAGCTTACACCTTTCTGTCACTAGATCATCTATGTAATAAAATGCCCTTATTCTTTAAGGCTACAGGCAGGCAGTAGGATGCAAGAGAAATGTACTGGGACAAGCTATGTAAGACTTTCCATAGAACATCAGAATTGTTCTTCTACTGAGTATGAAATCTTGCCTTTGGCACTGAACTATATCGAATGCTTCAGAAGGGAATGAAAAGGAAAACCTTTCTCTAAGCAGGAATGTACCTTTGAATGTGGAGCTGGTATGTGTGGATTTCTACCTCTTCTCCATTTGGTGCTTTGATTTACTTTCCCTCTGTCTTGACTGGCTACGCTACAATGCTGTTAGATTTTTTTTTTATTTTTTTTTTCCTGCTCCAAAGAACTGAAAAAAACTAACACACAAAACTGGCATTGGTGAACTCTGCAGCTGATAAAATGCTTTATACACCGTTATTTCTGTTTTATGGCAAATATCAGAAAATCTCACACTGTTATGGTATGGTAAAAGGCAGTGTCCTTTTTATTGTAAAGCTTGCTTAAGAGCTGTCTTTGATTGAAGTTAATGCTTGTTTTGAAGGGTGTTTGGTAAAAAAAAAAAAAAAAAAAGCTATGCACTGATCTACTATGCTTATTTAAGGTAACAGTGAGCCTTTCATTGCATGTGCCTGGGGATCCCTTCCTTAATTAAAGAAATAGCATCTCTCTAGCATTGACTACTCATACCTCTGGATGGAGTGTACAACTCTTTAATACAATTAAAGACCTTGATGGGTAGACAAGACTCACCTGGTTTATGTTGTGAGCTTGAGGCTTTGATTATCCATTTAGCTTTTCAGTAGATCTTCCCTTCTTGCCCATGCTTTTGTCTGTGGGCTAGTTTTCTGGATTTGTGGAGAGGAACAAGTATTGGGCAGAGTAATTTTAAACTGAGCATCCTTAGGATGTGTAAATGTCACTTGGAAGATGGCAAACATACTTATTTATAGATACACAAATATCTATGCTTAGTAACTACAGATAAGATGTAAGAGGGAGAAACTGAATGAAATAAAGGAATGGAGGAAGATGATTTGGGCAATCTAGTAGACCAGTAGTCCAGTCAGTTCTAAAATGTCATTATCATGAAGGAGAGAGTCCAAAAGCCTGAACTGGGTCTTGTGGTCTGGCACGTTGATTGAAGAGACAGTGAAAGACTAAGGGGGAGATTCTTATAGGCACTGTAAGGGTAACTGTTGTGGTTTAACCCCAGCTGGCAACTAAGCCCCACACAGCAGCTCGCTCACTCCCCCCTGGTGGGATGGGGGAGAGAACTGGAAGAGTTAAAGTGAGAAAACTCATGGGTTGAGATGAAGACAGCTTAATAGGTAAAGCAAAAGCTGCACATGCAAGCAAAGCGAGGAATTAATTCCCTGCGTCCCATCCACAGGCAGGTGTTCAGCCATCCCCAGGAAAACAGGGCTCCATCATGTGCAGTGGTTACTTTGGAGGACAAATGCCATCACTCCAAATGTGCCCCCCCCCTTCCTCCTTCTTCCCCCAGCTTTGTGCTGAGCATGACATCATATGGTGTGGGATATCCCTTGGGTCAGTTGAGGTCAGATGTCCCAGCTGTGCCCCCTCCCAGTTCCTTGTGGTGCCCCACCCCGCCTCCTTGCTGGTGGGGTGGGGTGGGGTGAGGAGCAGAAAAGGCCTTTGTCAGCCCTGCTCTGCAGTAACGAAAACATCCTGTGCTATGAACACTGTTTTCAGCACAAATCCAAAACATAGCCCCGTACTAGCTACTATGAAGAAAACGAACACTATCTCAGCCAAAATCAGCACAGTAACATAGAGGAGAAAATGTGAAAGCCAGGATCAGAAGGTGACACATGTTCTGTGTGGGGCTTCATCCATTTATTATTGTAGTTTGGAAAAGAAAGTGCTCTTGCTAGAGTCAGGAAGGTGGCTTTTACCAAAGTAGGGACACCTGTGGAAGGGCTAAGATGATTTAAGGGGCATAGAAGCTGTAAAAGAAGCAAGAATGCCCCTGCTACAGCTTCTGTAGGTGTGAGGAATGCATATAAAGCAGTTCCACTGCAGGACCAGTCCTGTCCCAGCCACCCAAGTGTGTAGGTAGTGTGTTCTCCCTTGGACAGATCCTCTAGTGCTTCTCCCAAGCCAGTTCTTCCTCCATCCAGGGGTTCTGTATAGTCCTGCCATTCCTTTTGCCCTGTAGCTGGCTTTCTGCTTGTCACAGGTTCTGTGCCCTCCCTGACTTTCACTGTACTGATTTTTATGCCCTAATCTTGAGGGACCACTGAATGAGGGAAGACATCTATAGTGAGCTTTAATGCACTTTGGCTACCTGACTTGGAATTGGCACCTCTGGCCAGTGTAGCCTACCTTCCCTTGGAGTCAACCCTGTAAAGTAGCCTGTGTAGCTTCTGTGAGGGCATGTGATCTTGCTGGATCGGGGGAATGATGTAGAAAATTTTTTAAATGTCAATGAGTAGCAAAATTCTTTAAGCTTTTAATCTTACTGAGTTCTTGCTTGATTTAGTCAAAATCTTCCCAGATGCTAGTTACCAGTGAGACTTAACTCTGAAAATGTGAAGACTTAAGGGTCTGTCTGATTCACAGGGGGGATCAGTATCAGCCTAATGGGACCTTGGTTGAAACTTTAATTACAAGAAGACAGTAAAAACCACTGTTTAAGAAAAAAAATTCCCCTTATCAAATTTTGTTGCTAGTCTAGTCGGGCTAAAAATTCTGCTTAATCTTAATGATTAGTAAGAGTTCTTCATTTCTGTGAGATTTATAGTGGTGTTAAATAAATTAAGAATTATTCGGAGGCAGTATATTAAAGGAGATCTAATCAAGATATCCAGAATATTGTGACATATTTAAATCCCATAATATTTTAAAAAACCATTTTTGAGGGAGTAAAGATACTTTATATACAATTAGAGGGAGTATGATTAATAACCTTGGGCTCAGATTCAACGGCTTCCTTTGGGACTTGAGGTTTTTCTATATCTCTGGAACCAAATATATGCCTTAATTACCAATCAAACAGTCAATGAAGGCAGAACTGAAGTGCAGATGTATATACTTGAATTTGCATTAGCATTTCTTCCACAGACTTGGATTAGTGAGGCTAAGTGTATCTGCAGATTTTAATTGCTCTCAGGAAGAATGTGAATTCATGTTATGAGCTTAGATTTTCAAAACTGGCAGACCTGTCTGTTCCGTATCATATGATATTTATGCCACATGCTAAACCTGCGCAAGGTAGGCGTTAGTCCAAATGCAGATGTGTTTAAAAAGTGCTGAGGAAGTTCAGACCATTTAAAACCAGGCTACTAGTTGGGCAGAGCAGTATAGTTTCTTCCCAGTTCTATTTATTAGTTTCAGAAGGGATAGGAGATTTTGGTATACGAGAAACAAACACTATGGTTTGAAACCATTTTGGCTGCAGATAATCTGCAAGCCTACAACATAAAATCTGAATCAAAGACAAGAAAACTGGAGTAAGATACTTTTGAGACTTGAACACCCACAGGTTGCTACAAAGTCAGTGTGACTTGTGAGTGGGCAATGCTCCTTAAATAGCAAGCCATGTCAGTACTTCCTTCTTACTGCAGAAACGGAGGAGTCGGTGCCTTCAAAGTCAGTTGGATGCGGAGCTCAGGATTTTGGAAGGTATTACTCCAGGGTGCTTTGCTTGTCAGGTGTATCTGCAAGGAAACTCATTTCTGAGTTGAAGCTAGGGAATGGGAAAATATGTTTGAAACCAGTCTTTACTGTAATTCTGGGTATTACTTACTTCTCATAGTTTAGAATGATGAATAGTGGGGGGAGAAGTAGCTCCTTGTGAAAGAGGAAAAAACAGATAAATGGTGTATACTATTTGGCACCTCACTGGGCAATGCAGCCATACAGAAGGCAACTAAAAATGCATCTTCTGTGGGAGAGGGCAAGGCTTCAACTAAACTAATTCGTCACTGAATTAAATTAAGTCAATACAAAGCTCTCTAACTTAATCAGAATGTCCAGATACCAGTGAAAACAAATTGATTTGGAAATCCATTTCATCAGAGGGTTACCACTTTCGAGTATGTACCAGCTCTGGCATGAGTCAAATTTGTCTTTGGTGTTGTCTTGCTTATCAAAGATGAGAATGTGATTTTTATTATTGACTCTGCGCTGTCCTGTCCTGTGCCGTCAGGACTATCTGCTGCTTGTTTAGCTTGACTTTTAACAAGTGGACTCAACTTGCTGTCATTCTGGCACTGATCAAATTGCTTTGTTTCTTACCATCTTCACCACTGCCTTGTTTTTGTGCTCAACTTGTAGTTACTCCAGAGTAACTGGGTAGTGGTGTTCCAGTTAGGATTGGGCAAAATGTTTAGGTGGGTGTCATGATGCTACTTTGGAAACAGTGGTGCAGAAACTAAATGAAAATATGTAGTGGTGGTGTTTTAACACAATTTACTGGAATTTCATTGTTCTCCTTTCTGTAATCAGATATATATCTAAAGCTTCAGGAAGTATATATCATCCCTTCTGAATTTTTCTAAAATTGATTTTACTTCTGCACATGTTCATTCATGAGTATTTCTAAGGTCTATATTTTGGTCAAATATGGCAGGCTTAACTTTTTATTCTGAATGGCTACTTTTGAAACTCTGTATGAAACAGCTCCAAGGTAAAATATTTTTGATCTTTGCCAGCTGCTGTGTGCTTCGTAGACTCTAATATAAACCTGATGTTTAATTTTGGTATGATCTAATGATTTATTTTATATAATAAAAATAAACTTATCTTTTGCACAGAAAAACATGGATAAATTGTCAGATTCATAACCCATCTCATATTATGTCTGCCACATTTTCCACCCTGCTTGAAATGGTCACTGTATGCCTGATTTGTAAAGATAATATCACCTTGATGCGTACACAGTGTGTCACTTGAGCAGGATTCATGTCTGTATGGATTTCAGTGGAGAAATATAATGTGAGACTATATAAATATTGTAGCCTCTTGCTCTATCTAAAACATTGACTGTTTTATTGGTCAGATTGCCTGTGCTGTAGTGACTGGCTTTTTTTGGTATTACTAAAAAAAAATCTGATAGAAAAGGAGATATTGGTGGGGAAAACTATCAGCCTAAACGCCTTGCTGTTATATATTACTACAAGTTAATTAAAAATGAATTTGAGATCAGTAAATGAAAGCAATGAAAAACACTAAAGATTATATCATTGTTGAATTTTCCTCCATGCCAGAGATGGGGAAAGATAAGCAGACCAATTCTAGGGTATTGGACCCAAACCAGTCAGATAACAAATAAACAGTAGGCCAAATTTCCCAGTTACCTGCCCTAAGCATTAGCATAACTGACTACTGCTAGGTGTAGGAGAGTTGTTGTAAAGGAATACTGTAGAAATGGGTCAGCTATTTGACATTTTATACAAACACAGAGCTAAAACTGTGCCATGTGGTCATCAGTATATGTATCTATATGTAGGCTGGCATCACCTTCATGTGACTTCCCTGTGGCTACATCATGGTACCCAGAAAGGCTTATACCAACTGGATGCAGTAAAAAAGATAACTTTTTCTTGTGATCATAACGTGCATTAGTCTGTAACTATGAATTTGAAGGTGAACTGTAGCCTGGAGCTTTCATTTCTTAGGAAAGAAGCCACCTCTACTAGCGTTTAATGGATTGGGACAAGCTCTTAGTGCAGTTGCCTTAGGCCATTGCTTCCCATGCTGCTGCTCCCTCTGCTTGAACGTAATCTTAACACCTTTTGCAGCTGGTGACATTACTTATGTTTGGATATGTTGAGAGGAAATTTCCTGTATTAAGTGAAAATAAGTCTGGACAGGAATCCCAGATTGGGAAAACCACTGTGGAAAAGTTGGATTGTGAAAGCCTCTTTCATTTTTCATAACTTGACAGTGTAATTTTAAGCTCCAGGAAAAAATGATGACACTGCTAGAAAGGATCACTGATAGAGAGTCCTATAAAGCTGAATGTGAAACATTGGGCCAGCACTATTGTAATAGCTGAATTTAAACAAAAGAGTTCAAGTCTCGTATAAGGTGGGTACATAATGGAAAACTTGACCTCCACTGCAATTCTGTTAAATGTGTGTCTTCAGTTAAAAAAAGTTGGTGGCAAAAATGGCAATGGATGGCAGAATTTGAAAGAGCTTATTCATGCAACTGGGTAAAAATCACTGTGGCACAAACTGCTTGCAAAATGAGACTTAAAAGATTTGCCCACATAGAAGGTGTTATGTACATATGCTCCTTGCTGCATGCAAGTGAATTGTCCACAGTTGTGTGTATGCATAGGACTTCCCAAAGTGTTATTTTAAACTAAATATTTAGAGTTCTTCATTAAACCAGACTAGAAAATATTTTGACAAGGCTGAATGTCTCTTGTTAGACTAGTCATAAAGCAAACATTATTCTTATTCTCTAGCATGAGTCACAACTAACTGTATCAATTGCTTTATAATACGTTAACCAAATAGCTTGGTGGCAGTGAGCAAGGCTTAATCATGTCTGTCTTCCCATTCTGCGTCAGTATGTTCTATACTGTCTTGCCCTTACTGCTCAAGTGATGCATTATATATAAAGCTTTCACATACTTCAGGATTAAATTGAAGTGTGGAACAGGTGAGTGCCTGCCATTCTTAAAACTTGAATCCACTGTGAGTCTAACTGCACATTTAATTCTGGACACCTCTATTTGAATGACTAGTTCTGAGAAGTTTTGGCAAAAGTGACTCACCAGTGGTATCAGCTGTCACTGGTATAGCTAATGTAAAATCCCTCTCTCGCACGCGTGTATTTGACTTCAGTGCATTCTTACAGCAGTATCACGCTGGAAGCCATTAGAGATGTTTGTTTACAGGCTTGTCTGCTAGGTTCCATTCATGAAAGTCAAGAAAATTGCTGGCCCTTCTTAACGAGTAGCTATTGTCTTGGGACAAAAATCGGTTACATGCATCTTGCCTTATGAAGCTTGGGACACTTCCCAAGTCATTGCTCAAGAGTGCGCAGGTGCATGCTGAGGCTTCGAAGTCACCACAAATAACAATGCTGACCTGAAAAGAATCCCTTGAAGCAATTATCAGCCCAAAGAGGCTGTGCTGTGACTTGTCTCTCATGTTGTGCTCTGAAAACAAACCACTGCTGCATGTGGATGCTGTTGTTCTGGTATCACTGAAATTAAAATGAACAGATCAGGCTGAGATGTGTACAGTTATGTTCCTCTTCCAAATGGTTGGCTGGACTATGCCCAGCTACCTCTGTGACTTCTTGGGAGTAGAAAAGCAATGTCTGTCAACTCAGAGATTTAAAGCAACTTGTGTCAGTAATAAAGCAATAATTAAGCAAAACAACAAAAAAGAAACCCCTTTTCAGTTTTATCTGATAATTCCAGATAATTTGGTACCATTTGAGTTTGGCTAATTAAGTCTCATTATAGTACAAAGAAATGAAGAATGACTATTTTAAATGCATTTAAATGTATGTTTCGTATTCCTTGTATTCATTTTGCAATTCGTCTTTGTGGGATTATATCTCCCCCGTGCATTTTTGAGTTCTTATATTAAAATCTTTCTGTTAATAGATACCTTTGTATGTGTAATGCTATTTGCACAGTTTTTCGTATGTACTTCTATCTGCGTGTACTTTATATGCAAGTAGATAGTTACACATGGATTTGTGATGGATGTGCTCATGCTTCTACTGTCAACAGTGGTGTTTCCCAAATGGGAGAAGTAGCATAAAGAAACAAAGGATTAAAGTCATGTACTGTGTAGTATATGCACTCCATGTACATGGATCTCTCTTACTCTGTGGATCCCTCTCAAAAAAAGATACTATTTAATCATCCAAAGAGTAGAATACCGTCACACAAATTCTGAAAAGTTAGACATAAGGAGTTAAGAAAATTCACTTTAATCTCTTGATTCTTTCTTGGTTTTACAGGCATAAACCCCCATAAACTGACAGTACTGGTATGAGGTGAACCATAGTAAATATCTGTTGTGGTGTGAGGGGGCCTTTATAATTTAAAAACCTGCAAATCACCATGACTCAATTTATGCACATTACAAGGATAACTTTCTAAGCATACAAATGTCTCAAAGGAAATGACTTTGCTCAGATGCTCGTGAATTTATGTACAGAGCATCCCATGTCAAGTTTTTAAATTATCCCTTAGTTGAAAAATGATTGCTGTTTTCAGTTTCTGACTCTGCAAAGCCAGGCAGTAGACTAAATACCGCACTGTTCAGCGTGCTCCACGTGGCTGTGTTCTGGATGCGGTGACTGGTCAGCGTAGGTCTTGTGCTGAAGTACCTATGTGTGACAGAACTGCAGCCGGCAGCTTGGAGAGCCAGGGTGGCATAAGCTGGCTAACAAATTGGGCTTTGTTTAGATGAGTTTTACATCTTAAAATGCTCTCTGATTTATTCAACGTCTACTTAGTTCATACAATTTATTTTTGTACCAGAGTTAATCCCTTTTCCTTTTCCTGCTATAGGCTTTAGACTGCTTTGAGGCATGAGGTTCTGATCTAAGATTCCAATCTGTTGGTGTTTCAGTGCCTTCATACCTCAACTTCTGTGACTGCTTTAGCTGGGCCCTTACCTGTGAATTGTTACTGTGAACATTTTACTCCTAATATGCTAGTCATTAAAATCCTAAAATGGGAAATACAGATTTTAGAAGTTGTCAATATATCAGGAGTAATGGAGAACTGCCCCAGCTAGAATCAAGTGAAGTATCCCCAGTACTGGAAGCAACCTAAGAATGGAGTTAGGAAGGTGGGAGGCAGGTCTGTTTAACCCGTATGGGGAGGGAAGGTGCTGGGGCAGTTTGGCTGCTGTCAGCACCTGAGCTATTTGTAGTGATTAACTCTAGGGTGGACAGAGTTCTAACACCATAGGAGCTGTGAGTAGAGAGGTAGGGCAGAAAAGGATTGGCAGTAAAAATACTGAAAAATTTTAAGGTGAGAACTAGGAGTACAGTTCTATAAACAGCCCACTAGTAACAAAATTCACCTCTTACCTAAGATGCATCAAGAAGAATTAAAAAAACAATTAGATTGACAAAATTATTTGGGCTAATTATAGCAATGCAAGATGTTTACCTCTCCTGACCTCTGTGCTAGGTTGTTTGTCTGAAAACAGGAGGGTTTTTTACAAAATCTTGAATTTCCACTTTCCATATCAAATTGAATATAAATTTCCATATGAAGAGAAGAATAAAATATGGAAAAAAATTCAGAAAGAACAACTCTGGAAAAAGTTCAATTACACTATCAAAAATGGAAATGCCAAGATTTTATGTGGAGAAAAAGACAAGATAATCCAAAGGGAAATGAGTAGCCTGAAAACCTAACACCATCTTGTTAAAATTGTTGCTTTTTACTTAAGCATTTTGATATGAAAATATTAGTTTGTCTGCCGTAGCTTTTTTGTTCAAGATAATGTATTTCTTCTGGCATTAAAATATATATCTTCACAGATCTGATTTTTTTCTTTGAAACAGTTTCTTGCCTTGTTTCTACTAGTCAGTAGGGAGTTAAGGGATAAAAGTAACAAAGCCACGCTAGTGCAACTAGCCAGTATTAAGTATACTTCAATTATTTAGAAGGATACTTCTGTCTTCCCTGAGATACTGTAAAACAGATCTGCTGTGCCATATACAGCTTGTCACAAACATGCAAATCCTTTATTTAGCAGTCTTTGTTTAAAGAATGCTTGTTACCCCAGACAAAATAAACCCCTGCCAAAGTCTTGATCTTCATTTATCTCTAAAAATGTTATTCCCCTGTCACTAGCTTTTATTGGAATAGTAAAGGTTTTTAAATTAAAATAGACTTTGGGGTAGTGGTAGGAAAAGCACCAGTTTGATACAATCAGAAGTGCAATTTTGCTGGTATATCTTTTTTCCACTTACATAGTGAACATTTTACTCAGTGTAACTGTACCATCAGTGTCTTCAGATGTAAACGTGACCTTGTGGCTCTATCTATTTATGTGTATGTGTAGATTAAGCTGAAAAGGAACTGGGGTTAGGGAGGAGGAAGGAGAAGGTCAGGTCTTTTAGGTGAATCTAGTTTGTAGGATTAAGTTCTTTAATCTTTCCCTTAAAGATGTCTAAAACTAGCAGAGGTCTGAATACTAATGATATCCAGCTTTACTCTGGTCACATCACAGAGCTAACCTATGAGTCTGCATGTTTTCTTCTGCTGTAATGGTGCTGCTGTAAGGTGAATTGAGATTCTGCTCTCAGTGGAAGTTCACCCACTGACTTGAATGAGTTCAGCGCTAGTCTGCAGGGGCAGGGATAACACCGTGCGCTCTGGTACGCTGTCTTGCTTGCAAGATCAGACCCTGAAAAAGAACCTGTGAGGGCTCCAATATTTATATCCTCCTTTCCTGGTGTTGGTGACTATTTGTGATTTCCATAACTACAGGCAAATAAATTGCATCAATTAGAGTACTTTCGCTTCTTAGAACACTTAATATCATTAAATGCTATGGATGGCGTAAGTCGGATTCCTAGTGGTGGCCTTCCCTATGCCTCTTCACCCCCCTATACCTCCCCAGTAAATCCCACCATTTTTTCCTCTATCTGCACTAGGAAGCAATTAATGTGCCTCACTTTCCCCTGGATGCTCCTCGGTGTGACCTGTTGGATGAGGTTATCTGCCATGCTTACCTGTTGGCAGAGCAGCCCAGGTGAATAGCCCCCAGCCTGTTACTGCTGCTCTGAGCTGGGCTAGCAGAAAAATTACTTTGAATAAAAAGTCTGTTCCCTTGCCATGTGAGCAGATCAATAAGCATCTGGTGGGGTGGAAAGATGGTGTAGGTGGTTACCTGCCTCAGCAAGGTGGTGATGAGACCAGAGATGGTAACTGGTTTCATGGAACAATGTTAAGTTCCACATTACCTTTCTGATGCAAACATTTTTTTCTCTGAACAAAAAATGAAAGTCTGATGTTAGACATGTGTGAAGTATTTGTCAGTAGAGCTTTCAATACAAGGTATTTTAAAACATTTTTTTCCCTATTAAAATAAAAAAAAAATACTGGATGCTTCTGGAAAACTGTGATGCCAATGCTTGTGATGCATGAAACTTAGCTGTATGAGTGAACTTTTTCAGTTCTGAACCTGTAAATGTGAAACAAGTGTTTCTACTTGGGTGTTTGTACAGTGCTAGTTGTGGTGGAATTCTTGGTTGTAAAATACAAACTTCAGAAATTACTGGGGAGTTCAAGTTTGGCATTGGGGCTGAGTTTGAGACTTCTTCCAATGTGGCCAACTTAAATGTCATAATTTCCAGTGTTTAAATGACATGTAAACAAGGATACTGTGTACAGAATTAGTGTGAAGATTTACAGACTGAGTGGAAGGTCCAGTATTTGATTCTCACAAGAGATTTCTGCTAGAGATGAAAGAAAGAATTCTCTTAAGTATAGAAAATGAGCAACTGAACTAAATCACCTGGAATATATTTTCCATGTTAAGCCAGATCTAATTGTTACTGGAATAAACAAGTGCAAATTGTTTGCAGCAATGAAAAGAACTACCCTGTTGGGCAGGAAGCTGCATTTCTTCTTGCTTGTTAGTATGAAGGAAAGATTTGATATTCCTGGTGACTATGAAGATTAAACCAGAGATTTATGTTAATGCAAAGGATTAAAAGAATCTTAACATTTATAAAGATGCAAATGTTCATCTGCATTTTATCTTTTTGCAGATGAATGTGCCATGAGGGAAATATTGAAGGGGGAGAACACATCCTCACTCTGAATTGCAACATCTGGTTTAATACTGCACTCACATGGTCATTAAGTATTAGTTGTTTTCACCAGTGTGTTTTTGAACAGTGTGATAGACTTTTTCTCCCTAACTAATGTATGAATATCAGGAAATAACAGTCCATGACCAACTTAAAAAACCTAGTGCCTGTCTAGTGTATGGCTTCATGTGTTGCAGACTTTGGACTGTCAATATTACTGTGTGGTTTTTTTCTTGGTACTCTGTCACTTTCAGACTTATTTTCTAAATAGTAAAGAGCTTGAAATACTGGCTCCACTGGAGAATTGTCAGTTGTGTTTCCCCAGTTTCAGACTGTCCTCCCAGTCAAACATAGGCCACACCAACGTGGAAAATTATGTGCTTTATTTGGGAGCCCTGACATAAATTATACATATATGTGCATACACTTCATATGGAGAAATTATAGAAAAAATATGATTTGAAAAAGGAGGCAATTAAGGTGAAGGTGTAAACATCACTAGCCGTTTATGTTCTGTTCTGGATTTTTTCCTGCTCTTCAACCAATTGTTTACTAACAGACAAGTGTATATAAACAGAAGCCACCTGGATTTGTTACGCAATTCAACTGATACACTGTGGAAGTGTCCTAACTCTCAAATCAATATAAATCTTCGAAAGGTTTTGAGTAATTAAACATCAAATAATCCATGTAGTAAAAGTCATAGCTTCGTTGTCGTTGAGAAGGAGAAAGCTCTGCAAAATACTGTTGTGTAATTTTAGTGGTAGTTCTTTCTTCATTGGAGTGCCTATCTTTAAACTTGGGGAAAGTTAAATTTTGTGGAGCACCAATTAAATGCAAGAAAAAGTTTGCATCTTCTTCCATACTTTCAAATTTCCCAACAAAGTCATAGTCTATTAAACACGGGCTGCAAAGCCTATTGACGTGATCCCAGTGGATATCCATACCCACTGGCCTATGTACATCCAGGAGATACTGAATGAACTCTTTAAATTTGACTCCAGAGCCTGTCCGTAATGCTTCTTTGGTGGCGTTGACGCGGTATCTGGAAATGATTGCTTTTCCAAAAACCGGGTGGTAGTAATTATTTGGATGTTCAAACTTGTCCCGAAATGCAGATACCAGTTTTTCAAAAGGTTCACGAATAAAAAGCATCTTCGTGTAAGTGTTGAGCCTATGATAAATTCCTTTGTGATCAAACCCATCCAGCCTTTTTAAATAGTTTCCATAGTGCACCGTGTTGTGCTGTATATCTTTTGTGGAAGAAGCCAGCCCATTAAGAACCATGAGCACACGTTTCCAGTTAGAGCAGCCGGCTTTTGGTACTTCACAGTATAAAACTCTATATTTGTCTTCTACAAATATTCTAGAAACATGATAAGGAGTGATGATTCTTCTGTTATTACTTTTGTACTTGGAACAAGTTTCCCTCATTATCTGCTTTCTTTCTCTTTGGATCTGATAGAGACTTTTCCACTTGTTGTTGTTTCTGTCCTCAGATTTAAGCGTGGGCAGGTTGAGAATGGAGCTGTTCATGGAAATCAGAATTGGGCTCTTCTTAATTATAAATTTTCTCCTCCGTTTATGGAGCCGGATGGAATTAATTTCTTCACCTTTCTCTTGATCTTTCATAGCAAACATTACGCTGCTTTGCCTTCTCTCTGTGCTTTGAAGCTTAGTGGGTACACTTTCAGGTAGGTGTAATGAATCGCTCTGCTTTATTGTTGCTACCCCGTCTGCGGTACTTTTTCTTCTATCCTGGTTATTGCTGGAAACACAGTCCTGATGGGGGGGAGAAAAAAATGAAAGATGTTAGTAAACGAAGGTGTGTGTTACCATTAACAACTTGTACAACTTAATGTGGATCTATTCATACACTCTGAGTTGGGCAGAACTGTACAACAAAATGCATTGCTGCAAGTCCTCAGTGCTGTGCCTATGTTGTGGTAATGACTTTCATCATCTTGTTCTATGTTTACATGAAATTCAAAGGCTGAGGTGAGTCTGCACTAGTAAATTCCAGTTCAGATTTGGATTTAACGGTATTTTAGGTGGGGCCCGTACCCAGACTTTGATAAATACTGTTGCTTTAGATATGTTACCTTTTGGGGAAATGTCAAAGACATCTGAGTATTTTGAGGACTTAATTATTCCAGGCTGCCTGTCGTCACACAAATCTGTTTGGTTTTTTCCCCCTCTTTTGGTAGTTTATCTTTGCAGTGAGGGCAGTTGTGCACAGGGCGAAGCCTGACAGGGAAGGGAGACTTAGTGTTTGTAAAGTGGAGTGAAGATGCAGACGGAGCAAGAGTGGGAAGAGGCAAGCAGAAAGGACCGCAGTGAACACAGAAGCTTTGCAGAGAAGTGCGTTTGGTGAGAGCAGCAAGAACAGGGACCCCGAAGGGAGGCTTGAGTGAGGTGAGCCTGGGACCAAAGCAATTGTGACTTGATGAAAAGCAGTAAGGGGTGGGAATGAGGCTGTGGCTGGGATTAGGCAAGTGAAAACAGAGTAAGCAAAGTGTGTCTATGGATAAGGGTTTTCTGGGACCTGCTCTTTTTCATTATGTGGATCTCACCAGTTAATACTTACTTTGGCATACAGCCCAGATGTGCTCCATTACTTCCTGCTTCTCAGAGCAGCTGAATTAAATCCCTGTCTACATGTCTATGCCTCTAAGATTAAAATTAGGTTCTGGACACTGTTTAACTACATGTCATCCCTGTTTTGAGAACTCATCTGGAAGCCGAGTGGCATATGTACCACTAGGGAGTATTTCAACAGAGGAAGCAGATGTAGTTGCAAAATGTCTATTGCTTACCTAAGATACTTAATGTTTATTTAGAGATTTTATAAACCGTAAATTTCTAATTTTCAGTCTTTGTTGGCTCCCTAATAGTATTTAAAACTGGCTTCAAAAATAAGACACTGGATGAATTTTAAGGTGTACAGTATGGGAATTAGTAGGGTCATGTTCTTTCAAGGTGGCAAATTAAATCTTAATAGTTTATCTCTGGCTGAAAAAAGAGATGCTATAGGTAACCTATCGTACTTGTGCTGTCATGGAGGTTGTATCTTGCCATGTCCTTCTTTAAGGGTGAGAGATGAACTCAATATTCATTACGAAAAGCATTGGTGACAAAAGCAGAAAAAAATCGGATTGTATTTTGGAGGTGACTTGCTTAAATGGTAACTGTTATACAAAACGCAAACAGAAGGCAGTATTAAACACAATTTTTAGAGTACTCTTCAAGTTGTTGCAGAACTTAAGCTTCTAAAATATTTTGCTGGTATTGGAGGTGGTATGTGATGGGCAGACTGGGAAACCAGCTGATAATTTGTCATGCTAGACACTATATATTCAGACATTGGGATTGATTGTTGTACTTTGCTCTTATCTTCAAAGGTTGTTTCTAGTAGTCAAAGGTGTATTAAAGTTTTGTCTATGTGAAATACCAGATGTATCTCTAAATATTACCCTTTACCAAGTGGCTGAAGTTCAGTCTCACTCATGTTGTGGCTGGTATTTCAAGGTTATCAAATTGAGACTTCCTAGATATTCAGAGCTTTGAACCTATGGTTTATGGGAAACTCAAATGTCATTACTTGAACATCTTCTGTCAGTGTAACCCTCCATCCAGAAGGTCAAGCTGGAGCTGTACAGATGGAGTGATGTCAATCACATCACACTGATTTCACCAGGCAATGGCATTTGGCTGGCAGCTGCAGAGTTCCGTTGCACATTTTGCACTTATCTTTTAACTATGAAATAGTGAATAGCTGTGGTGGGCTGTCACTGCTGCTGTGAGTGTGCTAATAGCCACTAGATGGAGGAATTTCACCAGTATTCTTCTTTAGCCTATTTTAGAAGTACCTCTCAAGACATTCATTTGATCAGTATGACTTCATACAGAATATTAATACATGCAAAGCTTACAGTATCTTTTTAGCAATATCCAGTCTAGTAAAACTCATAAAACTAAAGTTGTCTAGCTTATCAAATTCATATTTTAAAAGGAAAATTTGCACTTCATAGCAAAACTGTGATGCATCTTTTCTTTTCAATGCTTTATCTCCAGTCTAGTGGCTTTATCTGAGGCATCTCTATCTGTACTCCATACTTGGAATATGGGTACACTTTTCCTTACGTATTTCTGAAAACTTACTTTTTTTGGTTGCTGGAATCCCATGTTATATTTTATCCCTAAATAAAGAAAGAAATTTAAGTCATTATTTAGTAAAAATAAAAACATTAGTTTCACTTTTGCTGGACTGACAACAGTGTGTCCTCTCAGTAACTAAAAGGAAAACAGGAACAAGTTCTGTTAATGCAATGATAAATAGACCAATGATGAATGATAATTAATGTATATTTTGTAGAAACAATTCTCCTTGGAAGGCCTCTTTATAGATGTCATAACAATTGTGAAATGGAGTGAATGTCTCTACCTCCCTTTTACAGATGGAGAAGCTGAGATGGAGAAAAGCGATTGCTTGTCCTCAGCTAAAAGGCCAGCAGCAGAATGAAAGGCAGCTGAAACTTGTGACCCCAGGTTAGAGCTCTAAAAGAAGGCTGTTCTTTGTGTACTTACCTAAAGCTGTGTGGTTTCTCCCCTCCCCCCCAATTTTGATAGTATGGTACTTAATCATAGTAATAGCTTGAACTTAGTACTATCCTCTTCTATAAAACCAAAGCAATGCGCAGTGGAGTTATGTATAAGTGAGGTAATGTTTGTAGAGTTTTGGAGAGAGAAAACAATGTAGAATTGTGTTTTGCCAAATCTTCGGGCTTCTACAGTGATGTCTACCTGAAAATACAATAAAGATGTGACAATCCTAGAAGGCAGCTTTGGCAGATGTGTAGGATATTTTTACTGTTCCTAAGCTCTGGTAAGTGTAAGTTAATAATACAGGAATGGATACTGGAAAATGCTTCTTAATTATGAAATTAGTTTGGGGCTTTTTAGCTTATAAAACTGTCATCACTGTCACAGTTGCTTGGAGACTTCAGTTTAGTAAGTCTGCATTACAAATCCACAGCCTTTTTGACAAGGACAATTACAGGTGAAGGTATTGCAAAGCATTACAAGTGAAAGCATTGCTGGAATAGCTCATTCCCATCAGATTATTTTACATGGTACTATGAAAGCTCTCGGAAACACTGTGCATGTGTAGTTCACATTGTACCTTATTGCAGTTACAGACTTAAGTGATCAGTCTTGGTTTTGGTTTTTTAAATCGGATCTACAAACTGATGTTTATAGTAGAGCCTGAGTAAAATTGCTATGGCTACTTCTATGCTGTTAGAGCTCATCTAGCAGTGCTTATTACTCTTTTGGCTCATGTTTGAGCTTTAATTCCACTGCAGCAATTTGTTAGCAATAAACTGAAGTTAAGGGATATTGTGATTCTGTGTCTATTAAAAGCAAAGGCCAAATTATTATTTTTACTTCATCAGAAGTTCCAGACATCTTATAGAAGGAGTCTTAAGCCTTTTCCTAGCTACTTCTCAAAAATGTTTAACTGCAAAGTGAAGTCGGAAGGTATATTCTAAAGAGAAATAGAGCTAATCTTACAGCATCCTTGTGTGGGTTCTGGAGGATTAAAACTGATTGTTGCACCAGGCTTTAGGAGATGTTATTGAGCTGTTGCCCAGTTCTTGATGTGATCAGTTAAAGAACCTGATTTATTCTGCTGCTGTGTAATATGTTACAGAACAATGAAGGTATGGAAACTGCTGTCCAAAAATAGCAAAAACTGAGTACCAGCACTTTGAAAGAATTGACAATTACAGCATGGGTGATCTGTTTAAACCATGACAATGTTCTGTTTGTCAGCATATGTAACCTCTTCTCTTTTGCTAACCCTAAAGTCATATTTTAAGCCACTTGAGTTAGATTTGCATTGGCTGCTCTGCCTCTGCTCCTAAGGCATCATTAACACAGCTGGTTGGAGTAGTTGCTTAACTTTTATTTTGGACTTTCTTGTAGCAGAGCTTAAAATTAAATACTATTTTCCTTGTAAATTCAGAATATTGTTATGCTATCTCTTCTCTTACAGGTAGAAATCATGTCAGGTACAGTTTTGAAAAGTTAGCATGCTTAAATGTAGTTTGGTGTTGTGTGTTGGTTTCTTGTCTATGTATAATATAATGCACTTGGTAATTCTCATAATAATGTTAATAAAGACAATAGTGACCATTCAGTACCAATTTATTCCTCTCAATTCTTTCATTTGTGGTCTTTCTTTAAACTGGATTGAGTTGTGTTAAGTCATGCCTCATCCTCTGTCACAGATCTTGGCTGTGTCCTGGTTTTGGCTGGGATAAACCACGACAGGCTGTCAATCCTGCCAACATGCATAGGCGAGAACGTACATATTTAAATATTCTCCTACTGTGAACTAGTTATGCCTACCAGTGCAAGATAGGAGGATGGCTGTGAAACTCTCCCCGAAAGATCAGGTCATATGATGTCTACAAAGCCATTCCCTCTCTGAAAACATTTTGAGCTTTTCAGAATTGAAAAGATAAAAAGGCGAGAAAAGACTTTGTCACCTGTCAGAAAACTGAGCAAGTATTTTGGACAGAATCAGATGCAAATATCAGAACACTTGCTGTGTTGAAATTGTAATGTAAAAGTTAGGGTTATGTTTTTTTCCTCCAGGCTTTTTTTAGTTGTGGTCATTTGCCCTGACTTCAATGGGAGCAGCGATAGCTTGTAGCAAAACCACATGCTTTGTGTAATTACCTGTTAAAGTTGGTATGTATCTGCCATGAATAACAATTATTTAAAAAAAAAAAAAAAATAAAAAAATGCAAAGAGCAGGTATAAGACCTATCTTTTTTGTGGTTAGTATGACTAATTACACTTTTGTAGTAGAGTTTCATAAAGGTAACTTATTTGCAAGATTAATACTTTGTACTGATATGCTGTGCTTTAAAAAATTTAAAAATAAATCCTAGTAGGAGATGAGTAACTGTTTAAAAAAAATTCTTCATTTACTGGCTTTAAGATGTAATCAGAACAACAATTCATGTTTAATGTAAATGTTTGGTGAAACACTTGCCAATCTCTTCAATGTTTTCTGAATTTGTGACTTCTAAAGTTGGCTTCTTTTAGCTGTCTTTCTCATGATACAGTCTGTCACTTCAGATTTAAAGCTACATGGAAAAAACCTCTTAAGTGCAGTGAACTCAAGGAAGTTATGTTGCACAGGTCTACTATGCTAATCAAAGTATAAATTTAATGTTATACTACATCTTTACTATTCATGTTACTTACCATTTTGGCAATTATGTCTAAGAGTGGGTAATATTTTTTTTTGCCATAAATAAGCAACTGGTGTCTGCTGCACCCAGGTGAAGTTAGTGATCATTAAATGAGACATGATGGCCTGGTTTTGGCTGGGATAGAGTTAATTATTTTAAACTTCTTTCCTAGCTACTGGCATAGAGCTGTGGTTTGGATTTAGGATGAGAATGATGTTGATACTACACTGATGTTTAGTTGTTGCTGAGCAGTGCTTATGCTAGTCGAGGACTTTTCAGCTTCCCATACTCTGCCAAGTGCACAGGAAGCTGGGAGAGGGCACAGCCAGGACAGCTGACCCCAAGGGCTATTGCATACAATATGATGTCATGCTGAGTGCATAAACAGGGCAAGTGGGCTGGGGGGAAGCAATCACTGCTCAGGGATGGGATGGGCATTGGTCAGCAGGTGGTGAGCAGTTGCACTGTGCATCACTTGTTTTGTATATTCTTTTATCATTATTATTTTCCCTTCCTTTTGTGTCTTATGAAACTATCTTTATCTCAACCCATGAATCTTTTTTTTTTTTTTTTTTTCTTTATTCCTCCCTGATTCTCTCCCCCATCCCACTGGATGGGGAGAGATCAAATGGCTGTGTGGTGTTTAGCTGCCTGCCGGGTTAAACCACGACAGCCCCTTTTCTCTCTGTGGTCACACAGGTAAAAGCACGGGGCAGCACCCCGTGTGTACCTGCTCTATGGCAAGTAACGTGTTGCGTAGCACAACTCTGAAAACAAGGACAACAACTCTGAGAGCAAATGAATCAATATTGTGACCAGTGGCTATTAAACTAATATAATGAATGCTTATCACAAATTTGTTTTAACACACTCGGGTCGGATCTGTCGTTATCTCAAACCCTTTGTGTCTCTGGGTACCAGAAAGGACCAGTTGAAACCAGGACAGACAATCACCAACATCTCACTAGTGCTCAGAAAGAATAGCTGAGAGACAGAATAATTCTATCAAGTGTACATCATTTATGTAAGTTTTCATGGTGTTCTTTTCTCTTACCCTTGTGCAACCATGATTTTCCAGACCTGAGCTTGGCCTATGTTTTATGTCTGCTTTTGTTGTCTTTCATGAAATATGAACCTTATGCTTCATCCAGTCCTACTATATAGTCAAACCCATTGTGAGCTTTTTTAAAAAAATGCTACTAGCAACACAATAAAATGGCCTTCATCTTCTCTGTGTAATATTATACAGCTTTGCCTCTCTGCCTTCTCTTCTATCTCTGCTTCAAGACCTAATTTTGGTTTGCCTCTGGTGTTTTCCTCTGTTCTGAGACTACACTACAGCTGAAATATTTTTTTAATAAAAATGATAACTTCAAGTCTGCATCTGTGACTCCCTTAACAGGCTTCTGTGAGCAGTGTATACTTGCTTGCTTAGTCCTAACTGATTTGTGAAATATACTCTGGAAGGGCCGTTACTATCATTGCACAAACATCTGTGTCAAGTGTCCTATCTGCGTGCGCTCCAGTCTTAGGTCTTTACTCAAAGACAACAACATGTACTTAATCGCAGAACAAATAGTAGACTATTACTCAGAATTCTGATTAGAAAGAAAAATTTTTACTTTGAAAAAGGATTTTCTCCAATACATTGGTCAGATCATCTTTTTCCAGGTTTTTGGTCATTTAAAATGAACTGTGTAAAAACTGCCTGTTTCTGATCCTAACTTACTATGGTGTCTAATTGTTTACATATTTGAATTAAATTACTCATTTAATGTATTTAATTATTTTTACAATTGCTACCATTGCAAATTATATCATTTATTTATATGTAAAAACTAGTATGTACTGTGCATATTTGGAATACTTTTATTTTTTATTTTGAAATTGAGGCCTAATTAATAGAACACACTTTATATGTGTGTGTATCTGTTTTAATTGTTTGCTATGTATATATCCTTTATGTCTAAAATTTATAGTTTATTTGGTTAGGGAAAACACCTTCAAAAGTCTCCATCTAAGCTATATACACAATACCTCATACTTTAATACAGACAAAATTAATGAGGCAAAGTAAAGAAGGTCTAGCAAAACTGTAGCACATCTTAAATTGTGCATCATGAAAGATGCAAATCTATACAATCTAACCTCTTTAAGTTGCCAGTGAAGCTGCAAGTATGCAGTGTCATTTCCCACAGATGAGTAAACTTTTACAGTGGATGCTTTGGTTCAATGATACACTGCTGAGCCCTTGTCAAAGCCAAGTGCTTAGTGACAGGATGTGGCATCATTGTGTTTTAGACTTGTGAAGTCACATATTTGTTTCACACTGTTCACAACTGTTTCACACTAACTGTTGCAGTGGTGAAGATAACACATGCAATTGTACTTTATTCTTTATGAATGACACAATGCATGCAGGAGAACCTTGAGCTTCCTGCAATTTGACCAAAAAACCTGCCTGTCACTCTTTAAATGAATGCAGTCAAACATGGTCCCCACAGCACCTCTCATTTTTGTGGTACCTTTTTGTATTTGGTGGCAGAATAATTATATATATGACAAGAATGATTTTATTTATGTATGAATTACAGGGGTGAATTATTGGGAACTCGCTTGTAATGCAGCTTTTCTGGAAAAAAATTAGATGTTACTGTGAATATTTTATTCTGATATCCATTGCTACAGGATGTACCATGTAGTGATTTTTTCTTTACATTGCAAAGCATAGTAAGTTATTTGTTATTATTCCAGCTTTTCATGTGTAAGAAGCAGAGAAGCTAATAACTGCATTTGCTAAACTGATCCAATTTTAGATTGTCACGTTTTGAATTACAAACTCATATTGTCTGAAACACCCATGTTACTGGTCAAATTTTACTCTGAAAAATATAAATCCAGACTCATACAGTGAGTCTTTAGTATTAGAATGCAGGTATCTGACTTCTAGTTGTGATGTTCAGTTCGCCACATTGCAGATGATTGCTCAAGTAGTGAAATGTAGTTTATCCACTGAAGACTAAGGTGTTGAGGCACAGATTCTGCTGCACATCTCTGAATGCATTGGATTCTCAGTTAACATGCTAGGGTGGGGTTGGGGACTGAGCTGCTGGGACAAATGTCCTTCAGTAAGCTTCATTGTAGAGCACATGGGCTCCATGCAATATAAAGCTGCAAATTCTTAAAGAACCTCACTGTGAGAGTGACTTATTCTTGCTCCTGGTAGGTGGTGTGTATTCCAGAGGAGTCCTGATTTTTATGGCCATGATGGAGAACAAAGACTGTTAAATTGACAGTGCTTCTTTTTGCTTCCATGGTGTGATGCTAGTATTTCTCAAGATGCAGTTATTGGCTTCTTTGCTAGTATATAGTTATCCAATAACTTCTTTCCCTTCACCTTTCTTTCCCTGTATAAAAAATTCTAAGTCTCTGATTTGATTCTCTGATCCAGCAATTTTGAAGGTGTAACAAAACCTAAGCTTGTAATAGTTTCAGAAACAAGAATGTCTGCATTTGATTAATTCCATCTTAATTGATCCTACTCAATTTGAACTCTTGTGTCTTATTGCTTTGCCATTGTCCTTGCCAGCAATGTTGATGCTAAAAAAAAAAAAAAAAAAAATCTCTTATAGGGAAAATCTAGCTGGGATATTTCATACTCTTCAGAGGGATGTCCATTAGCAGCAACATCTGACAGGATTGCATTTTTATTCTAATAAAAATATACTGCATTTAAAGTAAGATCTATAGAAAAGGATACATTTCTGAGTGCAGTTAAATAAAACAATGTTTACTTGTTTGCTGTGCAAGTGTTAAGCCTCCTTATGTTCTCATGCCTCCATGGTTCTGGTATGCAACATAGATCTCCCATTATGCTTTGTGGCAAAACCCCACAGATTCCTTAAGTCCCAGTTTCTGATTTAAAGGAGCTGAAAACTTAACAGTCAGGTTTGATGGTTATTTCCTCTGCACAGAGGGGGATGGGTAGAATGTTTCTGTGGCTATTTCCTAGTCTCCAAAGAAGCCCTTTGGAACGCTGAGTAGTTAAGCATGATTCTGAGTAAAGAGCTTTTTTCCTAATTTTGGGAAGGCATGAGAAGTTTGCCAAGCTACCAAAGGTTAGGGGTTTTTATTTCTTTGAACCTTCTTTCATATGTGTTTTCCTTTGTAAATCGGATAACTCATTCTTCCTGAGTTCTTAGCTTTTTGTTTCAGTCCTACCATTGCCAAGCATGTAATTTTTAGTAGTTTAGGTGCAATCTATTTGAGAAGTCTGAACTCTCACTTGTGGATTATTCTTAAGCAGTTGTTGTGGTGAAGTAGAATGCTTCCCAAGAAGATAGCCGTTCACCCTTGTTTTCCCCTCTCCTGTGCTGGTATTGTGCACAAACTGAATTACTTCATATTGATCTTGTGCTTTTCAATCCGAATCAGCTTCAGAGAGGTACGCATTGAATTGAAGTGAAACAGTTAGCTTCATATTTTTAAACCAGGCAACTCAGCAGTTTCTCCATCCCATAGGCAGCAGGCAACGCAGTATTGTGCTGCTTTTGTGTCATGGGGTACTTATGACGGTAGCAGCTTGTGTGCACTTCATTTGATTAAAACACAATTACTCTGGCTTTTTGTGACTGAAATGACTTTCCATCTTAATGAAGTAAGGGAGTCTCTGGACAGAAGTACTGTATATAGGGAAAGCAATGCAGTTCTGAAGGGCATACTCTGGAAATAATAAAAAGCGTTAGGTTCATCCATCAGTTTGAACAAGAAAAAAATTACAAATGGGGGAACCAAAGTAGAGATCAGTATGCACATTAAGTGACTTCTAATGTTTGCCACTTGAGGACTTTCATACTGTCAAAGAACTTGCTATTCCCAGTTTGTTTGTGGTACCAGTAGCCAATCCCATATGTCCAAATCAAGCAAAACTGCACAAAGACATCACTCTGAAGCACAGCACTTGCTGAGTTGTGGCTGCTGCTGTGTTGTCATTGCTTCCCTCTTGGTTCCCTGATTAACTCCCTTGTAGACCATACTCTTGGCATAATGTCCCTCTTGACACATTAACCTGGCCCATCCTTCATACACAACTTTCTCTGCTTTTTCCAGTAAGGGATTCTTGGAGTAAAAGATCACAGTATGAAGCTGGTACCCACTATTTCTAAATGTGGGTGCTGCCTGAGTATAGTATTTATGTCTGCTCAATGTTTCTTAGGCAAAATACCCAGGCTATCCTGCTGCTGTTGTTTCCACCTCATAAAGGCTTTGTACCTCTTGGACAACTTGCTTTATGTCTGTTTTGCTGTATATATTTTGTTAAGTGTACTAATAAGAAATACCATCTCCTGAAACTTCTGTTTATTTTTCTATTATTTTTAACACAAATTCATGTGAGAAATAATTGCTTTGAAATGGTTTGCCTTGCAAATTTTTTGATTCATCAAGGTCAAAGCAAGAGACCAGCAGAAACAAGAATGGTAGCATTTTAGAGGAATGAATTCCTTTTGAATCAGAACTCAATTAGACTGTTGCTGTGACCTCCTGGTAAAGTCCTATCACCTACATATCTGCAGTGACTTTGTTAGCTGAGTATTTTTTGAAACTGTGGTGTTAGTCTTGTCCAGAAAGTTATTAATTTACATTCAGACTTTGTAATGAGGCTTTCTTACATCTGTCCTCTACTCCATTGTTGAGATTGTAAGTTGTTTGAAGAGAAGATTCTTGTATTACTTGGATTTCGACAACCCTGATACTTTGTCTTGCAGCATGCTAATAGAACAGGTGTATGAGCCCTTAAAGACACATGCTACTGTGTTTTTTTCATAATGTTCTTATGTTCTAAAATACACTGAATCCATCTCCTTGACTAAATCATGTAACTTAACTCTGTTTTCCTTGATAGCTAATAAAGGGAAGGGAAATGCATGGTACCTTTATATTGCAAGCTTAATTGAATTAATACAAGAAGCTGTAAATTTATTATGAGGAAGGTACCACTACTGCCTTCTCTCTGCTATTTAGCCAGCCGAGGTAGTGTGCCATTTTCTGACTTAACTTATATTCAATAAGAATTCTATTAAAGCAGAAAAGTCAAACCTGTGCTATTGTAGTCCCCATTCCTTTTGTGGACCTATCCCTGGGAATATTGTTAATTAGCATCATTAGCTTTCAGTCACTGTCAGCAGTTACTTGCAATTTCTACTTAATACCTTTCAGTTATTCTCCATTCTCATATTTAATATTTGCATATTGGCTTCATAGCATGACTTTGACAAGGACGTTACACTTTATTCAGGTTTATTAAAAAGTAAAAGCGAAGGTTTAAAATATAGCTCTGCACTTACATTTAGTAGCCTGTAATAACTATTCAGGTAACCAGAGGAGTTTCAATGAATCTCAAGCAAGCACTTCATGTAATTTGTGACTGTAGTGGAGAAGGAGATAGCTAGCCAGAATAGCTCACCTAGAACCCCAGAAATGTTTCAAGAAATTGTGCAAGTAGGACACTAAAGCTTCAGTGGCCTTTCTACTGAAGGGATGACAAAGGAATATAGGTAGAATTCTGGACTGTTTTCATATTGCTCTGTAGATACATTTCTTTGGGAAAGAGCACAAATGGAAAGAGAGAAGGCTGTAGGCAAAACTTAAAAGGTAGATCTATGCAGACATGTTTCTGAAGTTCACTGATTATTTTAATAGACTGTGGATCAAATACCACAGATGTGCATCCAAATGCTGTGGTGTTATGCTACAATCAATTGGCTGGAACTGATACGTTCTCCTGTTCTCATAGTTAATTACTGACAAGTCTTCCTAGTATGAAATCAATAAGTAGTATTTAAAAAAAGTTAACACCTGCAACTTAGCTATAAAACATGGTGCAAAAAGGGTGATAATTGGACAGACTTTGATTCATGACCTGTGAGAAACAAGCAGGAGATAACAGTTCCGGGAAGGCTGGGCATGAGGGCTTGAGCTCTTTGCCAGGCCTTTTATTCCTGACTAATGAGCAACTGAAGGACAGTGGTGATTTTCTGTTAGTCATTTCTTACTGACCCTACTCTTTACCTTTGTGGAAGACTTCCTGTTTCTTGTGAAGGAGCTCACTTGCGCTCCTTCTCTAGCCATATTTTAGTGACTGATTAGTAGAACAATTTACCTGAGTAAGAATCATGTCTTGGGTAAGAACGAGTGGGAAACAGTTCTGCTCAAACTGGGTGCTGACTACTTTCAGTATCCTTGTGACGTTACGTGGTATCCAGAACTTATGCTAAACTGGAAACCCAGGTAGGAAGAGTCACAGTGCTAGTCTCGAATTTTAGTGAGCTTGAAATGTTTTAAGGGTAAATGCAGGCTGGTTTAAGATGTTCTGAAACTTTTGGAACTCACAATTTAACTCTTCCGTAAAGATAGAAAATTATTTAATTTTAAAGTTTATAGTGTTTTCTGGAGAACTGTCCTACTGCTTGACTAGGTACAGTCAACCTAAGATGCTAGCAAGGAAGAAAAAATGACTGCATAATCACTGGTAATTCAAGAAAAAAAGCCATGGAAGTTGAAAGTGGCAAGAAAAGTATATATACCCTGAAATTACTTTGGAATGGTACAGATCTCTCCACTCTGAAGGGATTATGCCTAGTTACCTCATTTAGTGATCCAGACCTTTCTCTGTCTTTCCAAGGTCTTACACGAGTGAATACCTTAGTAACAATTTTTCTCTTTGTTCTTCCCAGTTTCTGCATTCAGTGAGGATACAGGTATTTTAGAGGTGGACTTGCAATCAAAAGTAAGGGGAGACAGTCTTCAGTGATATTTGGTTTGGGAGTTTTGCTGTACTCATGTTATACTTCACATAGCTTGTGTGAAGTTTGTCTTCCAAAATGGTACACTGCCTTTCTGCCTGGAGAAGGAGTTGCAGTCACCCTCCACCAAGGCTATGATTGCGTTTTTCTACTTTCGACACTGTGTTGAGGGATTTGTCTTTAGCAGCATGTTTCACCAAAAATGTGTCATATGGCAGCCACATATCTTTATATCCTTGAAAATAATAACAGTGCTTTCTCCAAGAAGTTAGAGACGTGCTCTAAGAAATGTACTTAAAACGGAGAGGAGTGAAAGACTTATTCCATGCAAAGGTCTATAGTTTTAATACTGTGCAGTCTCCAGATGCTGTAATGTTGTTACAAGAAATTTAAGAAATTAAGGATAACCAAGCCAAAGGACAAATTAAGTGAATTGTTCTCAAGTCCAATTAATAAAGAAACAAACCACAATGCTGATGTGTTAAAGGACTTCAGGGCTCTAGCGGCAGATGACATGAAATTGCATCAAAAATCAGATGCAGAGAGGGTGGTGTTTATGCCTGACAAAACAGTGTCAGTAGGTCAAAGAGGCAGACAGATCCTGTTGTTGTCCATGGAGGCCACCAGGCATATCAGGAGGCATTTCTCCTTCAGTAATGTGGCGGTCTGGTGTTTGTATTTTCTCCTTGGCTATGTACGTAAATGCCAATGAAAACTGGTAGTAAGACACGTGGAAGGCAGGACCTCATGTCTGCACAAGTTGTCAAATGTCTCCTTACCTTGGTGTAAGGGATGGCGCTTGAGGACAGGAGGACTTTTTAAAATGAGACAAGTTCTTTTCTTCTGGTGAATGGGATGAAGAAGTTTCACTAAGGTAAAGTAATAGTTCTGGCTTCCTGAGAAATCTCTTGACTTACTAACCCTAGGCAATAGGAGAAGAAATTCATAGTAACTTGAGGAAAGAGTACTAAACAAGGAGAGAGACTGAAAAGTGTTAGACTTTTCCCAGGAAGATTTGAAATTAACAGTGGAACTTATTCAGGATGGAAATGGGAAAAACTCCACACAAACACACTTGCCTATCAGGTAAGGGCTGGTGGTTCTAAATAGGTCTTAAACTATTTTGTACTAGACTGTACTAAAATGGACCTGTGTTGCTGAGGGTAATGCTTTGTGTGATATGTGAGTATCTTGCAGGTTCAGGTGCTTATAGAACATATGGTTTGAGTGTGATGAAGCATTATAGCATGTGGGCATTATAAGACAATCCAACGGGAGCGGGATTTATAGGATGTTTGCTCTGTTAACCGCTGCTCAAACTCTTACCATTAAGAACTGGGTATCTCAGGGTCTGATCCATTTACAGCTTGGTATTTGCATTGGAGGGAGGCCTTTGGTGCTTCTTTCCCTACATGCTGCCCAGCACAACTCTACATCTCCATTCTAGCATTATTTTTCTACCCACAATTGACTGCAAATACTTTGAGTGGGATGCACGGGGAGCTACTGCTAAAGTAAATGGCTTTCCCCTATCCACATGGCTCTTCTGTTCACTTTGCTAGTCACTGCCTCTGCCAGGTCACTGCATTTTCCTTCCTCTTCCCTGCACAATTTAGAAATAGGGGATCTGATAGAGAAGTAAAAGAGAAGATGCAGCAGTGGTGTGGCAGTATACTTCACATATGTGGGTGAGAGAAAAATAGCCTTCTGCAGGAACTGGTGGTTGTTCTCTTCATCTCCACACCTGGGTGAGCTACGTGGGTCTTCTAAAGGGGTCACATCTGCTATGGCAGGGAGAAAATGTAGGTATTCTCCATTTGATCACTCTTCCTCATTTCCTACAGGTGCCACTTCTGTCTGTGTAACCCACTGCCTGGGCTGTGGGAACCAGAAGGGCTGTAGAACATTTGCCCTTCTCTGGCACTCTGAACCATCAGTGGTACGTGAAGTGAGAACACCTCTGCTGCTGCCACTTTATGGCCACATCTGCATTTTTCATGTACATGTAATAGCACTTCCTAATTTTTCTAGTATCCCAATGTAGAATGGGGTATCAGCCCAAGAAGGGGCTGTGTGAACTGAGAGATTGAATTGTTTGCATCTACCTTGACAACCCAAATTTAGGATACGGTTGCTATGACATTGGATCATCTGATTTTTTTGTAAGTCAGTGCATACAAACAGTGAGTAGCCAATTGTTTGCTGAGTATGGTTAGCTAGGAATGTAACTTTTATTTAGCTGATGAAAGAGTGTGAATGTGTCTGATTTCATTGAAAGCTTTTCTACAATGATCATTGTTCAAAACATTTCAATATATTCATGGTTCACTCAGTACATTGCATGCAATTATATACAATTCATTCTCTCCATTATGCATTGGCTAAAGGATCTCTGAAGTAATCTGCCACTCTGATTCAGTCTTCTGAGACAATTGTCTTACAGATGAAACTATTCCCTGACAATGAAGCACACCACTGGCTGGATGTGTGGCTTACACAGTGTAATTCAATATTATAACTTTTTTTGATGCCTCTGCTCTAGTGCTGATTAAACCCCAGGACTGTAGCAGAAAACTATGTACATCCAGGACTTTACCTATCCGAACACTTCTTTCATCTGAGATGCAAGTCTTTCACTTCAGATGCAGACTTTTTACTGAGCTACTTAATACCTCATTGAGTTTTTTGTTGAGAATTCATATAGGTTACACTCTTATGTGTAAACACTAGATAAGATCTATTTTTAAATCTGGGTGGTATGCAACTCTACTAGGTAGCCTCTAAGTCTCAATCTTTTGTGTTTATCTCAACTGTTTATTAATAAATATTTTACCTTTGCCAAGTCAGTTAACTTCAGTCTTTATTTCCACTTTTGATATTGTGTTAAACGTGTTAAAGTTGTGACTTCATTGTAACTGCAGGTGACTATTACATTTTAAATTAATAGTGTTCATCAGAAACCTTTTGCTATTTGCAAATCTGATTCGTTGATCTTGTGGTCTTATAGTGGATCTATTAGGGGAGAAAAAAAATTTTATTTTTTTACTTCAGTGCCCGAGTTTCCTACAGCTCTATTAATCATTGTTCAGGAATGGAATATTTAAAGCCTCTGAACTCCACTGCCTGAAGATTTGCTACTCTGAGAAGCAGAATTGGAAGCATGGGTTTTAAAAAAAAAAAAAAAAAAAACAAAAAAAAACAACCCTTTGCTACGGGTATTATAACAGCTCCTGTTTAAGCAATAGTTATTTATGACTGTATAGTGCTGTCTTTTAAACTATGAAAAAATTGGCATTTACTCTGGTGGGTACAGGATCAGTTCCTCAGTGAGCAAGGAGTAACGCATCATTGATTTTGCAAGTGATGGTAAACTGCTCTCCTAATCTCTTTACTAATGCTGTGTCTTCTCACTGTACTTTTGCCAAAAAGGATTGGGAAGTTAGTACTGCTCCACTGAAAGAATGTAATTTGGAAAACTACAGTGGACTTGCAAAAAGCAAGTTTCTTCCTGTTAAATTTTATTAAAGAAAAAATATTTTATAGAATTGTCAGTGACTTTTTCAATTTCTGCAAGAACATAGGAAAACAAGCATGTATTAAAAAAAAATACTCAAAATAAAGTTTTGGTCACATTTTTTCACTTCTTTGTGTCTATACCTCAAGAAAAATTAAAACCATCAGTAAGATGTATGGAAAAGAACATCGTGATTTCACACAGTCTCAGTGTTTTCCAACCTTTTCTCCTTCCCTAAAAAGGGGACAGCATTTTAAAAACTGTCATAATGCCCTGTAGGAGAAGCTTTAATTACATGAAAAGTGAAGATGTCAAAAGCTATAAGATAAGGACTAAGTTAAAAATAAAAATTTTTTGCATCTTCATTTAGAATGAATTTAAATGTCTGTCTGTGTTTCATGATGCAAATCTAGCTTTGCTTCTCCCTCTCCCCCCCTTTTTTTTGATTTTATTTTTCATCTTAAAGTGACTAAGGCCTTCTGGCAGGAATTGGTTTTATGCTTTTCATGCAGTTTTGGCTTCTGTTTTTGTAGATGCTCTAAACTTTCTTTGGTGGAGCTGAAATGAACTGTAACTTGCAAAGGCACAGTACATGCAATTTCAAATAGCCTTTCTATACCTTCTGTTTTACAGGACGTAAAGATCCCATTTATTTTGAAAAAAAAACATAGTAGCGTGGCCTTGAATCCCTTCCAGTAATTGCTTGTGCATTTGGTTTGTTTGCACAAAAGTGAAATTCTTCAGAGTATATTCCTGAGAGAATCTCTCATGCCAATTACTTAAAGGAACTTGAGAAACCTGCATTTTCACTTGTATGGTTTGTATGTGGTGCAGGGCTGATAATCTGAAAAAAGAATATATCTTAAATGAATAAAATAAAATCACTAAAATTATAGGAAGCTTGATCTCTTCTCCACTTACTGCCTCTTAAATTTGGATCCATAGCTCTCATTTGTTTGTAAGCAAATGAGACTCCAGACTATCAATTGACATTGCTTTCCTTCCCCCCCCATTAAGGAAAGTGGTAATTGCCAAGCTGTTGACAGCAAGTGCTGGAAGAAGCAATATGAGTGATTTCCTTGGTGACTGTCAGACTGTTCAGACAAGGCTTTCAAACTACATCTGTAATAACAGAAATACACTGTGGGAAAGATAGGCAATGTGGTCTTTAGCAAGCTTGTTTCTTACCAATATACTGAAATCAGCTACCAGCAATTCCAGCTTCATACTGGTGTATTAGCTTGGGGAACTTGCTGAAAGACTAAATGATTCATTGCATTCTTTATTTTTACAGAGAAGCAATAATATCCTTAAAGTTTAGACACAGAACCTCTGGTATAAAGTCTGAATGTATTTTTGCAATGCTGGGTCCTCAAGAGATCTCTTCTGTAGTGACTTAATTTTGTATTTCACAATGGTGTGTTTCTTAAAAATGCATTCTGTCAAATCAGAAGACAGCAGATACTGTCTTGGAGTGAATTAATAGAAGTAAAATTCTTAAGTAATCTGCTGTTAGTAAATGGCTTTGAATGGGTCAGGCAGTTTCTGAATTTGTTACTTAACGTAGGCAACACTCATTTTTTGTCTTGCTGATTATGTTTCAAACGGCCTTAATTTTCAACAGTTTGCAAGGTGGTAGTGTGCTTGACTTGGTCTGTAGGCTTGGGTTCATCACTGAAACTCTCTGCCTTGGTCTCCACAGCTATAAAATAGGAAGAATGGACCTTCCTCAGAGGGGTACAGTGCATGTTAACTGATTGAGCAAGAACTTAAGTGGTTGGTGCTCTGCAAACATTATAATGGTGGTCTCCTTAATTAAGGATTGTATTGCTGATCACAGGCAGTGCTTTCGAACAAGGAATGACTTTTTTTCAAACTTCTGCCCAAAAGTTCCCTCTTATTTTATGCTGCCTTCTTTGTCTTGGAATTTTTTGCAAGTTCTGTCCATGTTTGTAAGTTAGCATTGATGGACAGACTCACTGTTGACACGTATGTTTTCCCAGTGCTCTTACTGTGCATGCTCCTTTGATGGATAGGTTTTCAAATATCATTATCCAGTTGTTTGCCTCACATCCTATCTCACCTAAAGTGTCACAGTGGACTAACTGATGTAGAGAATAGAAATATTTCTTGCAAAAGACAGATTTGTGATTTTTAGTGTGGGCGCTTGTAAGCTTTATTTGGTTCTATAGGATGTTTCAAACTAATTTGGATGGGTATAGGATACGTGGTTATTAAATCGAGGCTTTGAGTTTTTTTAAATACTACTTTCTGGTCATATTCTGAAGATCTGCATAACTAACACTGTTTAGAATAGGCCTGTTCCAGTAATTTTTAGTGATGATTTCACCTTTCGGTAAGATAATACAAAGAAATTCTTCCCTGTTATATTAAGGCTACAGAGATCTAAAACTAGCTGTAGTATCTTTGCTTAAACCATACTCGTCCATGAGTCCTACAAAAAGAATTAGTCTGTTTTATTGCTGTGCACCGATTTTTTTTTCCCCATAGAACTGTGCTGCCTCCTTGTTCTCAGGGTTCTCCTCTTTCAACACCCTAAAGGCATCACAATAACCAAAATGAATATACACAAACATCTTAAGGATTTCTAGTGTTTGAACGTTTTTCTGCCTTCCCTTATCTGCATGTGGCTTTGTTTAATGAATAAACTTGCAAATAACTAGAAATCCAGATAGGGATTTCTCTTGCCTTAAAACTACATAGGGACTTAGGAACCCTAATTCACTTGTTAATGAATTAGGGAATTACTGAAGACTGAAGTAATACAGAAACCCTGGGTCAAGTTAAGAATCTCTTTTTTTTTCAACTGAATTTAATTCTATTTAGCTGTATTTAATGTTTCCTTTAACACAAATAAATGTTCAGATATGCATGTAAACTGCTGCTACTAGTTCAAAACTATTGAATAGAAATTTCCTTCTATGCATCACTTCTATTGAAATTGAGAGAGGTAGTAATGAACACATCATATCCTATATTTTTATAAGAATACTGCTGATTTCCTTCTAAGTAAAAGTTACTTTAAGTAAAAATCTGTGTAGTGTTTTAACAAGATACAGCACTAAACCTAAATCTTGTTAAACATAATTTAGTAAGAGCAGAAACTATTTTAGTTGATTTTCATTGTCCAAATTCAGAGAAAAAAATAGACAAAGTACACTTATCCAAAAAGCGCAACATAGAAATCTGTAATGATTTTCTTTCTTTTTTCTTTTTATAACTGAAGTTGCTTTTTTAATGTACACTAAAGCCTTCGCTTTTGCAGTTTCATAGTAAAAAAAGTATTCTTCTAGAAGTTTATGCAATTCATAACCAGGTTGTGTAGTGAAAGCTAAAAACCTGTCTGTTTTATGTGGCTTGCTTCCTAAAAGCAAGCTTGTACAGTAGCACCACCATATCTCATTGGATTAAAGTGAACCTGCATAACAGCGTGGACATGAAGATGTCAGGCTTGTAATACTTCTGTTCATGGTCCGTTATTTTTTCATTGATCTTTACAAGCCTATAGCTCTTTTAAAAAGCATGTCATTAGATAGATATTGAAAGGAAAATGCTGATGATGGCTCTGCAAAACCAATAAAGCTGGCTTTATTAGCTTTTGTAAAAGTCTTTATTGCTCGTATGGTCTTAGTCTCAGCAGGCAGTGAACCACATTTAGGTACTTAAAACCTGTTTCTCGTAGGTATCTCCAGGAGCCTTCGCCCCTGTGCTTATAGTGCTCCACCCTTATGAACATGTTTCTTTTCTAAGTTTCTGCCCAGTAAAGTCAAAATACAAAATGTAAACAGGTACCTGCTCTTAGGTCTTGCTGACCATTGGAAGAGGTCAAGGGTGGCTCCTGGGAAAGGAACAAGTTTCTTTCTGTTTCTGGTATTATAATAGCGAAGACAGTAAACATTAATTTTCATTAAGCACTTTGCTATAAATCTCAGTTTAATATCTGTTTCAGATGTTCTAGATAAATCCTTAACCTTTCAGTTGTTCCCTCTTGTAATCCTGTATCAGTGATGAATCTTGGCAGTGACAAATGGCACTGTTAGACCCTGCAACTACTTCAGTTCATGTTCTTTCCTATATGCGTTTACTTTAGAGGGAGGAAGAGGGGGAAGGGACGGGCTGGGGAAGATGGTTTGAATACTAATGGCCATAAATGGCATCCTTCTTTTCCTACTCTTCCTCAAACTCTGAGTGTGACTGCAAAAAATGGAAGTTGCCCTCTTAAAAAAAAAAAAATCAATAAGTTGACTGATATGAACCATTTGCTTGTCTTGGGAGTAAATTAAGTAATGCTAGATGATCAGTTAGTAATCTGCAGCCTTTCAGATCACTTAGTTCCAACGATGATACACATAAACATCTGAAGTATGTAGACAGCCTCCTAAAGTAGGAACTACCTTATGCCATTGAGATCACTTGCAATGAGTTTATTGTATTCTTGCAATAAACTTTCTGATAGTATAGCCAGTATGATCGCAAAATAGCGATGCATACCTTACAGCAACCAGAAAGTCCAAAAATCTCTTCCTTTTTAAAGTTTCTAGACCTCTGTGGCAAAAAGAGTTGCCAATTGTCCTACTGGAGAGAGTACTATTACCATACAAGTGAGAGTTAACATATGTGACACAGGCAGCTGATTTGTGTTGGACTGGAATGAACTTGAACTCTGAAACTTTTGGGTCTGCCCCACCTTTACCACCACCTGATGGGAAGACTGGCAGCCAGGTACAATAACAACTCAAATTGATGAATAGTGTTATTCCAGGTGTCAAAGTGCAAAGGTAGATGTAATTAAGCAATAACCATGTCTTCCCAAGGACAAAATAAAAAGCTTACTGTACTACTTTCTTCAGTTAAGACCCAGGTGAAAAAAGGATTTTAACTAAAGATTAGAGTGTAACTTGTAGTGAAATGAAGACACCAGATTAATGTAGGAAACTTTCATTTTGGGAATAATCTGTTTCTCTTAAAATGGTATTTCCTGGAATATAATTTTTATGACTATCAGAAGTATGAATGCATAATATGTTTAAAAAAACCCCAAACCAACCAATTCCCCCCCAGTTTACTAATGAAATATGAGGTGGTTTAATTTTCTTTGTGTATTTTCTGTTTTGAAGAAAACAGTATAGACAATTTCAAAAAACAAAGTTAAAAGAACATGCCAACTCCTATGTAATGTAACAGTTTTTTAGTTAACACTGTTATTAAATTGTCATGAAACAGCATAAAACTGCTAAATAAAAAAAATATAATTAATATCTATCTGATAGGGAAACTTTTCTTTGGGATAATGGGAGATACATTTTAAAAAAAATGAGTTTCATGTGGAAAATACCCTTTGTGACTTGGTCTGCTGTCGTGAGGATCTGTACTGATAAGATCTTCTGGCCTGAGCAAGCTGACCTCAGCTGTTGTGTTGTGCACTTGTTTGCTAGGCCACGTAGATCAGGTAGAGCTTAAGACATTGCATGAAACTGCCCCGTGTTAGACTACAGGGACTCCTGTCTGTAATGCTTTTGCTGACCTGTAGTAGACCAGCCAGTGACCTTTTTGGTAACTGTATAGCCCCAGGAAGTTCTGAAATGAATGGGAAAGTCATTCAAGAAAAAGGCTGCAGTATCACAGAACAGGGCAAAGAACAGGCTCTGTCTTGTGAAGAGGTAGACGTCTACAGCTCCAGGCACATTTAAAAGAGCCAACTACATTCAGTACCTTCTAAGACCTGGCTCAGACCCTAAGTTTTCATGATACTGCCATCTCGATCTCGTTTCCGGCTATTGGTTTAGTGGGAATTATCTTTCTTAACAAGCTCTCAAGGGTGCCACAAAACTTTATTAATATTAAGCAAAGAGCTTGGAGATTCTCCACTATAGAGTGGAATATAACAGTAAGGATAATGCTTTAATAGCATGGTTTTGTTTGTCACGAAAAATAATTAATTCTGTCCTGTCTCTTCGAACAACTGCAATGATTTTTGTGCTATTTGTTAATATATTTAGATTAGATGCTGAAGTGAAAGCCTAAACACACTGTCGTCTTCAGGCACACTCAGGCAATTAGAGTGCAGCTTGTGTTATTGTTTTATAATTCAAGCCTAGTGAAGTCATAAATTAAGAAGCTCATTAAATTTTCAATTGCATTAACAGGAAAATTCAACTTACTAAATTCTTTGGTAAGACCTAATAACAAAACATTGGAAATGCATCTTTTTTTTCCGTCTATCTTTGTTAATCTTTGGCCAGATAGCCTTCTCTACCCTTAATATAGGAAAAATAAAGCAACAGGAATATAAATTGTAGATATAATGTTTCTTACATGGACTTTAACATTGATCCTCCTTGAAACATTTTAAAGAATTTTTTAACAAATTCTCATGACTGACAGCCTGCCCCATAAATAGCTTCAGGCATCTCAGCAGCAAGGTGCCGGCATCTTTGCGCTCTGTGCTTGGCAATGCTTTGTTTACAGCAGCATATCAAATAAAGACTGATAACACTATTTTTATTTGGCAGTGCATGACACAATTTGATGCTATAGGTTGAGCTGTTTAAAAAAGGAAATATTAAATATATCTCAGTTTTGCCTGCAATTGGAAACTGTAAGTCTATGTATTTAATGGAGCGTGCAAATATGAAACTGCTCAGTGAGCTAAGTCTGTAGTGGTAGAAATGGCTTCACATCCATTAAAATCATAATGATTGGATTCACAGTTGTGGTGGACTATTTAATTCATGAAGCTTTTTTTTTGGTACCAGCTAATGGTTCAAGCCAAAATTATTTGAAAAATAATGTAGTTACACCCAGTTATGCTGCAGCTGTGTGTTATGTTTTACTATGCTCACATTCCAACAGTACAAGAACTACAGAAATTCTTCATTCATCTTGAAGGGCGGTGTTGTTGTTTAATTTGTCCAGTGGTTATCTCATTGCCAAATTGTAGTGAGACTGAGAAATGACCATGAGGGGGCATGAAATGCTTTGCACATAGTACTAACTTGCTCTAGATAAGTATATACATAGAAAGAAAAATAAGTGGCTAGGTAAACTTGCAGACTTCATTGTGAGTTTTTTTCCGAACAGTAGACTAATAACCCTCCTGTTGCCTGCTACCGTTCAAAAGATAATTTTTGAGTGAAAAAGCCATCTTCTATATCTAGTCATACCTACCAAAATTGCATCTATTAGCAGTTTGCTCAATTAACTGCTCAATCTAGACAAATGCCATAGGGCAAAAAATAGGTCTGCATTTCCTCAGGCAATTCTTGGGCATCTGTTTCTGAACTAGGTTCCCCCAGGTGCATGGGACCAACCTAATGCTCAGTGAATCCAGTAAACTCCTATGGACTTCAGGGTTTGTAATTGTGGACCCATTCAAATTCCCCAGCTGCGTCTTGCAGCAGGGCACTTAGTAAATGATCTTTTGCCTCACAAAGGTATTTGATATTTGCAATATTGTCTCTTCCTATTCCTCTTGCAAGACACTTGAATATCTAACTGCAAGGTCAATTCTATTTCTCTTTTTTCCTTCTGTGAAACCTTGTATATTTTTCTTGCAGGCAGCAGGGAGGATACTGGTATCAGAGGTAAGTGCAGTCTGTCTTGGGGCGGGGGAAACATGGAAACAGTGCTGCAAATGAAGGGTGTTTATAGGGGTTTTAGCATTTAAACTTCTGATGATGCTGCTCTTGTAACTTCCTTGTAAAAGATTCCATGCCAAACAGTGCTTCTCGGAGAGGTTTAATAACAGTGTAGGGCCAAGTCATAATCTGATGTGTTCTTGAACAGGGGAACCCAAAATATCACCGGTTGCTGGGAAGAGTAGTACTTCTATTCATGCTTTTGTGAGGTGTTTGTTTTTCTCTGTTTCTTCTTATGCTGCTGTCACTGTGGGTAATGAAGTGAGTTGTCAAGAAAACAGGATCTAAAGACCCTCTCAAAACATGTAGCAAAGTAAAATTAATCAGATTTTTGGTTTTGTTACTCCAAATTTCAAATTTATTAAGCTAAAATTATGGTACTTTTGAGCCTGATTAGTGATATTTTTCATCGCTCAAGATCGTCAATATGAGACACGTGGCATTTCTCTCTTTCTTTATTTTTTCCCCTCTTCCTCCCCCCCTGCCCCCCAAGATATCAAGTCTAGCAGGCTTGAGTCTGTGCCAGTGCACCACAGCCATCTGCTGCCTCTAGTGCCACCCTGGCTTCATGGTGAAACCAAAATACTGGCTCTAGGGAGGCTTCCATATCTTCCTTGTCTGTTTCAAATAATGTATACAATGTTTAAAACAAGCAAACAAAGTACCCCAACAAAATACCACCCACGGCAACCCAAAAAGCCCACCAAAACCAAACCACAAACAAATAGGCAACCCATAGCTCTGGTAATGTGCTGCTTGCTGGAGTGCCCAGTTAGTTTTCTTGTCTTTGTGTTCCTGTGCAGTCATTAAACTGAGTCCATAATAACATGGACCTCTCTGACCTGTGACATTCCTTATTCTCCCTGTTCTTATTGCTGTTTACTTCTAGTCTTGCTTCTGCTGAACTCCGGTGGAAGGTTGCTAATAACTCCTCACTTTTTCCTGTCACCAAATGTTAATTAGTGGAGTTTCTTTCCTTGAGAAAGGGGATACCCCACACCCCAATGACTAATTGAGATGAAGACACTCTACCCAGTAGAGACTCTATACAGATACTGTCTTTAATGTAATCCAACCTGCTTTAGGAACTTCTAGACTATTTGCAGTATCAAAGCACTTCTTAGATCATCCTAAAGTCTTCAGAGAGCTGAGAAAGGAGTTTTCAAATGGGTTCTGACTGGGCTTTAACTACAAGGTATTTATTTCCAGAGCTAAAGATTGTCCCACCCTCAAGATAGAGAAGCATGGCCAAATATTTAAAATTTTTACGGTCATGGTAATGAAGATATTCACAGTAATGAAATACTGATTGGTGAAACTTCAGCATGTTACTCCCCTCTTTCTGAAACGCGGAAGTTCACAAACAAGTTTCTACATAAGGCAGTATTTTGTTGAGTAGACTGTGTCAGCAATGAAAAGACTCACTTTGTTTTGAACCAGTATAGTTCAGTCTTAGGCCAGTTGTTCTTCCTGTTGGCAGCTACAATCCTGTTTGCAGTTCCAGGCTTGCAAGTATCACTTACATTCGTTATATCTGGAGGTGTGTACTAAAGAGCTGAGACACAGTGAAGGTTGCCTGGCTCATGCTCACAGGAACAGGATTTCATATAGAAATGTAGAATTTCATGTAGAAATGTGGTCTGCATTGAAGATGTGCTTAAGCTTGTTTTCCCTAATCAGTGTCACGATGAAAACTGTTTTCTTTGATTAGGTTTAAGCATTTATCTTTATATAGCTATAACAGAACAATTTGGCTGAACTACCTGTATTCCTGTGCAAAGGCTTCTTAAAGATGGTTTGTTAGAGCAACAGGTTCTAGCTTTTCAATTTTTCTGTTGTCAATCAGAATAATAAGTTTTAATGTACTTTTCCCATTTAGTTCTTTGAACAACACTGCTGCAATAAAGCATATTAAATAATTTCATTAACCTTGGCCTAGACTTGCACTAAGAATCTCCTTAATTGGGCAAGTGTAGCACAGATGTGAGGTCTATGATTACTGCAGCTATGCCAATCTATTGGCAATGTGTCATTTTTAATGTGGCAGCTGTATTCCAGCAATCAAGGGTTACAGCTTCTGGCAGCCTGAAGTTCTCATTATGCCATTTCTGCTCTGCAGTAAAATAATTATTTCAAAGCAAGCTGCTTCCTTCTCATCCCTAACCTGAGATCAGAAGTCTTCCTGTTTATTGTTTTGTGACTTTTCATCTAATCATTATCTGCAGCAGCTGGGTTCATGTTTAAAAGTTAGTGTTCTGAGGCTGACCTAAGGTGCATTGCTTTATATATATATACAAAAATATAAATATTATATATATAAAAAATACATATATAAAAATATGTGTGTGCGTGTATATAAAAGTAACAGATCAAAATCTGTTCCAAAGTACATTTCTCCTTCAAGTAAATGAACTGGGAATAGCTAAAAATTATAGGGGATTTTTTAATACTTAATTATGTCATATACACAAATTATTTTTATGAATTTGCCTTTCAGTTAATTAATGAGCTATTAAAATGAATACTTTCTATAATGATTTCATCTAGGGAATTTAAAAATAAAAGCAGTACCTATCTTGAGATATTGCCACAGCAGAAGCCTGAATCAATTTGATTTCACTTGGGATGTTTTGAAGAATATTTTTGTTGGTTTTATTCTGAAACCGTGAATTTTCTTTAAAGTCCAAGTGACAAACAATGCGTAAGTGAACTGTTAAGAGCTGGTATCTTACCACAACAAAATATATTCACACTTGCAGAGGTCAAAGGCTTTGGAAAAGCTACCCCTCTATCCCCTTCCCGTTTCTGAAGTTGGTCTGAGCATCTGAGCAACTGGTAAAGAGTGTATGTGTGTGTGTTTGTTGTCATAGACCAAAGAATCAAGCTAAACTAAATGGGAAAGTAACACAAAAAAATCTGAAACAATTCTGAGTTATGACTACATGACCAAAAGTAGAACCAGCTTTTCTGGGATCTAATGACTACAGTGGTGATAGCAATTGCAATGGAAATTAGAAAAGCATCTTATAGGAGAATCATTTTTCATCAGCACCTTATTTTTAATGAATCAGTGCTGAATTTTAATTTGTAATTCAGTTTTCTTAATGCATTCACCTTGTGTAACTGAGAAATCAATATCACTGGATAGCTGTATTGGTTTTGCCTCTACCTTAAAGGTCACGTCCTAATTCAAGCAACTAGAAAAATTAACATTTTTCAGGAATTTTAGAATAGATAAGATTTCTCTCTAGCCTTAAGAAAAGTATACTAGCATGTTTTTGGCAGCAGAATAGTTTGATACATTACTGCTATGTGACAAACCCAATACAGAATCCTTATTAATAATCCTGTTAATGTTTCATCTAATGTGAGGGAAATGGTAAATAAATTGTGGCTTTAACCCACTGCTGAGCTTCCAATTACTATTTTTCTCCCTATCTGCTTGCAATATATCATTTTTTTAATATGACTGAAATGTTCTAACAATCAAGGGTTAGGATCCTAACAGCATGAAGTCTTCATTATGTGATTTCTGCACTACAGCAAAATAATGATCGTGAAGCAAGCTGTTCTCCATGTAACACTTACAGAATAACTCATAAGACTACCCATTTACCAGCTTCTGGTTATGGATTCAATTACCTCATGCCTCGGGTTTGTGGATGTTGGAATCATGTCATGCATCTGTCTTGAGCTGCACCATAAAAAGCATTCAAAGTGAATAAATTACAGGTGATGTTCCCTAGAAGCACTCTGAGGTTTTTGCTTTCTCCCAAGCCACTCAAGGCTGTGTCTTCTGAAAATTTAATGAAGGTTTCATAAACCATAAAAAAGCCCACTAGAATGTCATGACCTTCTTTCATTTTCTGAAACTGCACAAAAATCTACGTTTCCCACAATTAACAGGGAGAAGAGTATTACACTTGAGAGACAGCATTTAAATTATATGTTATAGTCCCAAATGCATATTAAACAGAACTGAAGAGGTAAATGAACAGTATTTCAGATGGCTATGCAGATCTCAAAGAGATTTTATTTTTCCAAACAATAGGTCTTTGTATTAGATTAATACAGTTTGCCTCCTTCAGAATGCAGTATAAAATTGGCAAGGAGATGAAATCATAAATACTTAATCATTAGCAAGTGACTGTAGGTACAGCTGCTGTATATCCACTGTTTCTTATATTAAACATATAGCACGGGAAAACTCAGGGTGCCTGACTGTACTTCATTTGACCTATAGCTTTCCTATTTTACTATAGGATAAAATTAAGGCATACATTAAGGCTGACCAAATGTTTTTTTTAGAAAAGCCTGTTTTTTCAAGAGGAAGGAATCCTGCTGTACTGACAGTGTAAGAAAACTTGCAAATGGTGAACAATTGCTGATGGGTGATCTAAAGTAATTACCAAGTTCGAAACTCAAACAGTGTACAAACCATACCACAACTATAGCTCAATTTTTGATTGTGTTTTTATGAGAAATTTAGTATTAGTTATTGTTTGTTTGCTCTCTGGTGCCCTTGGAGCATGCAGTAAGATGCTTACTTGAAAATGGAAATAAATTCACATGCAACATGGTCTTGTTCTTTTTCCTCTTGTGTTTTTTTTTTTCTTCTTTCTCAGCTTTACCCAGTAGAATTTCAGAGAACAAGGTTGTTAGGCTACTGATACAATCCTAACTCTCCTTAATACCTGGTAAACTCTTACATGCTGTATAGCCATACATTGTGCTCCCAGCTCACACTTTGCCTCGCAGTCCTCAGTGCTGATCAACAGTGCTGAGGCAACTACAGTGTCAAATATTTTTCTCTTGCGCAAGACTCTGAGCAACCTGAGGGGAAAAAAAATAAGATAATTCTGATATGATGAGAGAATATGCACAGTAAATTCTTAACTATTTCAGGAATTTGGCTGACTGTAGCAGACTGCCAAGTATTCCCTCATGCGTCAGACAAGGAAGCCCCATATTTCAGGACTGTGCTTGTTGCATGCAGTTGTGGAGTGCCAGGATTAGACCACGTACATGGACTGCATTAATAAGCCTTTTGCTCTATAAAATTAGGCTTCCATAACTCAGAAAATGGTGGTTGTTTTCCCAGAGGGTGAAATGTATGAAGAATTTTTGGATGTAGATACATTGTTTTGACACTTTTGCTGCATGTGAAATGTGTGCCTGGTGGGTATGAAGTGGGAAATACTAAAACACCTGAGGAATTTCTAATCAATAGGCACAGCGCTCTTGCTTTCGAGGTATTTCACCCATTGACAGGAAAAGAACAGCTTGCTTGCTTGCTCAGCTCCAGACAGCAAACTATAGATCAAAGGAGACTGGCATTCAGGTGTTACACTTGCAATTAGATACTTAGGTTGGGGTTTTAACAAAGATGAGATAGTGACATTTTTATGATTTTTTTTTTTTCTAACCACTGTATTTTTGTAGCTTTCCAAGTGTTACTTTCCTGACCTTTGTTTGATACCCCTGATTTGCAGGATCACTCAGAGAGCAAAAAGATGCAATTTCATGTATCATTAATTCCTTAAAACCTTGGTGTTTATCTCATTCCTTGATACTGTTCCTTTCAGCACTTAGTTTAACAAAAGATTAGGATTTTAAGTCCCATTTCTTACCCCTCCAAAATTTATGGATGTTATAAATAATGGCTAACATCATGCATCAGTTGCATGCCTTGTGGCAGTGTTAGTGAGGAATGTAGCGATCATGTTATCGTTTGGCTATGCTAACATAATTAACAGAAGAACATGTATATGTGAGCTAATGGGCAACCTATTCCCCAGTCAATGCCCACCTTGCAACATACTGAAAGTGTGCCAGTTGTCCACCATACATTGGGCTAGGGAGTGTTTGTTATATTAAACATACTGGGTGTTCATCTTACCTACTGAATTAAGTAGCTAATATTATCACGGATATCCAGAAGAATAATATTTAGTGGATAATGCACACAGAGAAACAAGAAAAAATGGGAGAGAAATAGAAAAGGTTGTGTATGCGTAACTGGATTTCTTCTTGTGATTAAAGAAATTGGGAGATACTGAGCTTGGCATGGCGAGAGTCAGAGAAATTTTTTAACATCTTTAATATCTGTTCTTGAGCCAGTGAGGAGTCATTTTCCAAGTAAGAAGCTCAGATGGTTTCCCTGATAGATGATGAAGTTGCAATGGGTGTCAGCTGCCTGTAGATGCCTGAGGGCCCTTGCAACAGGACAGGCTGATATGTGTCTTCTGGCACAGAATGAGGAATATGGGGATATAGAAAAACAGACATGGAGAATGTGGCAGAAGTGGAAATTCTCTGAGCAGGTTGGCTGAGGCCTGAGGAGCTTCAGGGCATGTTACGGTCATGGTGACTGTGGAGAATTTTTACCTAGATCTGAGTTTGGGAGCAGAAATGCACGCATGGAATAGGCTACCCGTAACTATCCCAAGAGATCACCTTCCCCTGATTTTTCCTATGCTGCTTCCTTGCTGTTACTGTTAGAAATGTGGCAAAGCAGTTGCTCCCCTTCAACCACATTTTGCCTTATTAAAGACTTCCTTTGTCTCCCAAGTTATTTAAATTCCATTGGGGAAAAAAACCCCTACCGTTGTTCATTGCTATCCTGTCATCCCTGCCTATATGCTTCTGGGAGCAGCAGTCTCCAGGCTCAGCTGATTTGCACCACAGGTTTGAATCCTACCCTGGGGTGACACTGGTAATGGTGGGACTTCTCAGTTACTGCTCTGCAGCTTCTCTTTGGAGTCAGGCTGTTCTTTTGCACAGCGTGGCAGCTGTCTGTAGGAGACTTCAAGTTTGCAGAGGGAGTTTAGGCTCTGCTTCCCTGAGACTGAATGGTCAAACACCATCTAACCCAGTGCCTTTGCCTTGTAGGGCAAGGGGTTATCAAGCTGCGATGCTTTTCAGCTCGACTGTTAGGACTCATGGGAAGGATGATGTGATGGGTTGCTGTGGCTTTTTTTATGTTCTCATTGCTGAAGTTGTTCTTTTCCCATCCTTTCTCTGTGGTAGCCCATCACATCTGGAAAGCTGGGATTAAACCAGGACAAAAGTAAAAGCACAGCTCATGGGATATGTTGGATAGTTGTGTAAAACAGGGCAGATGTTAATTTAATAAAGAAAAGTGTCTGCTTCAGTCAAGGTCTTCAGTCTGTCTTCTGTATCCAAGTCAGTGATTTCCTGTAGGTTTTTACAGTCATCCTACAAAGCTGAGTACAGAAAAAGAATCATTGCTGTGGAAACCTGCAAAAGTGGGAAAGGATAGCATTCCCTTAAAACTTTATAGGATGGCAATTAACTTAATTGCTTTTCTACTTCATTGAGATACTTTTTGTTTCTTCTTCACTACAGGAATATAATTACATAATATATGGTACAGTATCTGTTTTGCTGAAGCTATGACGCTAGCTTCATTGGGACCAGGTTTTTATCGACAGTGCTTAAAACTGGCTCATATAATAGAACTGGCTATTGTTCTACAGACAATGTGAAGAAGGCTGACTATATGAAATATGCCTGGCCACTGAGCTGAGAATTATAGGTCAAACTACATTGTGCACCTAACTAATATGTCAAAAAGAAACCAAAAAGTTCAAATAAATGGGCCATTTATTGCAAGATGATCAAAAGGCAGAATTGTGAAGCCTAACCTTTACAAAATCCCAGCTTGCTTTAATAGTTCTATATCTTCTAGAAAGAAACCTTGGGATTTCCATTCATACACTTCACTAGAGGTTGGCTTTTTTGAAATCTCTTATTCTGAAATAGGAAAGGCATTATTTGCTTTTGTGGATGCACCTAAATGGATGCTTCCTGGAGTGACTGTTACGGACTCGGGTACCTATCATACCCCTGAATTAAATTCTAACTATCTATATAACATACCTTTACTGTTGTTGTGTAACACTTTGTAGTGTGAAGCATGTGAGGTTTCACAGTGAATATTGCATTTTTATTGTCGTATACTGGTAGCTTTTCAACAATCTCTTTTGCTGCAAATATTTACAAGATGCATTTTTGTTTAAAAAAACCCCTTACATTTAGGTACTTATAAGGCTTTAAATTGCATAATACTGAGAGTACTTTGCAGAGCTGTTATAAATGCACAGACACATTTTCTTCATCAATAAAGAAATCCAGTGAGCATGTGTGTATATATATGAGTTTTCTAACTGCAGAAACATTACATGTACCTGCAGAGTAGAGAAGGGCTGATCAAGACTCTTGAACTGTTGCCCTTGCATGTTTTCTTCTATAGCTGAACATGCTATTAAACCAATCCAGGCACACCAGCCAACAAGATTTGATGAGGCCTATTGAACACAGAATTTTCACAATGAAACCGCACAAATTTATTTAGCACAAGCATCTCTTTAACTATTAAATGCTGAATAACTGCGGCCTCTGCTGTAACAGTTGCACTTATATAATGTGATTGATAAAATCAGGAATATTAACTGGAATACAAAATACAACAGGAATGTCTCTGCCTGAATCCAGTCTGGGCTTTAGCTTTCCTGAATCCTGTAGTGGCAGAACGTGGTTAGTTGCTTCTCAGTTAAGAAGGGTATGGTAGTGCTGTTACGGGGATTATGGAGGAGGCTGCTGGCTCATGTATAAGCCATAGTAGAGTCAGTTCACTGGGCTTAGTGTTAGTCGCAGAAAGTGATATCACTAAACAGAAAGGGTGACAAAATTCTTACCAAACAACTACAGCTGAGTAATTCTTTCTGTGATGATTTGTTCAAAATGGTGTGTGTGTGGGGAAAAAGCGCTTATTTTTGGTGCTTTTTTGTTATAATATCAGGGAGGCTTCGAAGCATTTTTTTTTTTGTTTTTGGTGTATGGTGCTCTGAATGGAAGTAGAGGGACAGACAGAGTTGTGTTGCTTAGAGGGTGGATAAGTGGTCCCTTGCAGTTCAATAGATTTATCTGTATGTATGAAGCAATTCATAATCCATAAGCAAAGATGGTTACTGTTTCAAGAAACAGGGGAGGTGATTCTGCCCTTCGACTCTGCTCTGGTGAGACCTGACCTGCAGTACTGTATCCAGCTCTGGAGCCCTCAGCACAGCACCTGTTGGAACAGGTCCAGAGGAGGCCACAAAAATGTTCAGAAGGATGGAGCACCTCTTCTGTGAGGAAAGGCTGAGAGAGTTGGGGTTGTTCCACCTAGAGAAGAGAAGGCTCCAGGGAGATCTCATTGCAGCCTTTCAGTACTTAAAGGGGGCTTATGAGAAAGATGGAGACAGACTTTTTTAGCAGGGCCTGTAACCATAGGACAAGGGTAATGGTTTTAAATTAAAAGACGGTAGATTTAGACTAGATATGAGGAAGAAACTTTTTACAATGAGGGTGGTGAAACACTGGAACGGGTTGCCCAGAGAGGTGGTAGATGCCCCATCCCTGGAAACATTCAAGGTCAGGTTGGATGAGGCTCTGAGCAACCTGGTCCAGTTGAAGATGTCCCTGCTTATTGCAGGGGGGTTGGACTTGATGACTTCTAAAGGTCCCTTCCAACCCAAACTATTCTATGATTCTATGAAAAACAAAAGCATCAAAGCCTGAGACAGGCAGTGTGAACTGCCACAACTCTCATATGTCCTGAAGAGCCACCCAATTATCACAGTTCCTGATTGTTGAATACAGGCAGGCAGATATGCTGAAAGTCTCTTTAGGATATATCGTAGATACAAAACTAATCGCTAGTGGTCCTTGTGCTCTGATACTAAAGTTGCTCTGTAGTAGCATTTTCTAAAATTTCTCTTGAAATTTTATAGATTTTGTAGGTTACACATGTACCCTCCCCCCACCCCCATCAGTTCTCTGGAAAATCAGAAGCTTTCAGTTAAAAATACTTTGTGTTTAATGTTTGAGCCAAATGTAAATATATTAACAGTGGTTTGGTGTGTCATGCTGTTCTTACAAGCCAGGTTCCTCACCTGGACACACTGCTGTGGCTGGAAACACCGGGATGGCAGACACAGTCTGAGCTGCTGTGGAATAGTAGCGGGAGGAGTGTGAGATGCCTGAGGTTTGGCTCTGATCAAGCACCACAGCTGCACTTCTGACTGGGAATTTTAGCTTTATCTAGATACACTTGGTTTATAATTTCTTTTCCCTGCAAAGTTGTTGCAGTTTTCCATAGAGGAATTTTCTCCTTCCCTGGCCTTTGAAGATACTGCAATTTTTCACCTCACAGTATTTGTGTAAATTACTCTTTAGGAAAAGTCATTTTTAGAAGACTCTTATCTTCTGATCTACAGCATAGGGAAAGGCAAAGAAAACTACCAAAGGAGGCTAAATAAAACTAAAATAATGATAAAAATAGAAAACCCCCAAGTCTTCAGGTTCATGATAAATTTTCTTGGTTAAAAGAAGCATTACAGGATTTTTTCAGTGACACCATTCTGTTTCTGGGGATGTAGAAAAACACCAAAAGCTTCCCCATTGCTGATGACTATGCAGTTCTGCTAATTCTAACAATACTTCCTCTGCTGTGAGTGCCTGCATGAAGCTGAAGCCATTTAAAATGATTTCTCATAGGCCACTGAACCTCCATTTGATGGTAATAACTTTTTGGTTGCTACAGCCCTGTGCTGGATTCGGAGCAGTGACCTGTAGATGAAAGGCTCCATATCCCATTGCCAGTCCCCTGAGTTAGCTGGTCTTGGCTCGTTTTTCTTCTCCTCTGCAAGCAGCTGCTTCTGCCTCTGGAGTTCCTGACTGAAACAGGCAGCAAAAGAAATCATTCTGTGGCTCATATTTCCACTTGGGCTCAGTGATCAGGATCACAACAGAAATAAGTGTGTCGAACTGAAAGGGTCTTTCTGCTTTTCTTAAATGCTCTCCATGATATAAACGTTACAAAAGTGCTGTGTATTCCAATTAAACTTAAACAGCAGCTCTAGCAGGGAGCAACTGCTGTGCACTCGCAGGATAAATCAGCTTTCCTATTGAGCTCCACAGCATAGTTAAAAAAGGAAAATCTATTTCAGCAACCTCCATAAAAAGCATATGCATTTTCTTTCTGTCTATCTTGCTTGGTCCTTCTTATGTAGTTATTCTTCATGGATACTGAATATCTATGGCTCCATGTGGGGTCAAAATCCTTTTGATTTCAGAGTCTTAAACAGTAGTATTGTGTCTGCACCAACTTTTGCAGGCAGATGACGGAGCAAGCTGGGCTCATCAGCTTTGAGTTTTAGTTCTACTCCAGATCCCCTGTGGGATGTTGCACAAATCATTCCTTTCTGCCAGTAGGAATAATGATTCTTTTGCTGTTTGGCTCTTCTGCCTCAGGTGGAAAATCTTGGGCCAGATATTTTTTTTTTCGACCTGTTTAACCCACACCTACTACCTTGAGTCCTGTATTGGATTCCAGCTGGGGAGGACTATTATGGAGCTGAACTAAATCTGGTTCATTTAGAACCATTTTATTGTTTCTGAGACGTAACTGCATCTGAACCCATGAAATTTGGCTCATTTATGAGTAAAGCAAGATACATTTTAAGTATCTGAGTATATAGAAATGTCTACAGAGGTAAACCCCCAGAGAAAGACCCACTATATAGAAGCTGCAATTAGTGGTAGCTCTGTTAGGTTTTAAGACAAAAGATGCTTTTCACACTTAGCAGAGCAATCCAGCGCTATTTCTCTGTGGTGCATCAACAAAGTGCACTTTTCACTTGACCAGCTACAAATACATGTGCTACCCTTGGTTGTGTTTCTTCTTGCCTCTTGCTACTGCACTGGGGATAGAAATGACCTTGGCAAGGCATGTTGAAAACTGACACTGGCTTGTGCGATGCTTTGACCATTAGTACTGTCATAGCCAAAAGGCTCAGCCAGCCAACTGTGCCCTTCTGTGGTATCCAACCTGACCAAAAAGAGAACAGATGTAATTAAAGCTATTAGGGAAGTAGCACTGCTTAATGATTTACTCTGAATGAGAGCCAAAGTCCCATTTGTTGGAGATTAATATAACTTCATATGTTTGAAAGGCTATAGTTTTCTATGTTAAAGTAATAACTGAAATTTCATATCTGCAAGCCTAGTTGTTCCAGGCATAAAATGAAAACCAACTCTATATTTACTCAGACCATTTCTGTTGTTTGAATCACTTTATAGATACATGAAAGAAAGTCTGATGAAATGAATTATAGATATAAAAAATATCAAGAGTAACATGCATTTCAGATTTTTGTATTGTATAAGGGGAGTCTTGGGAGTTCAGCTTGACAAAAAAAAAATCTTTTTTCTCTTTCCCCTTTTTTTGCCTGCCTTTTTTTTTTTTCATTGCCTATGAAATTGAGATGAGGAAAAAGATAGATATTAAGAACTAGTTTTCCTGACTCAGAATAGGAAGGATTGTGAGGCAGCAGGATGCCCTGTGCATTGCAGAAAGTGTGTAGCAATCAATAATAATGAAATATTAAAGGTACATCATTTTACAAAATGGGACAGTGGGACAGTAATCTGGAGGACGTGTATGCAGCTTTGCAATAGGAGGAGAAGTTCCGAAATGTCCATTAGCTAACACTAATTGCTATATTATTTCTCTTGAAGTACACGAATATCATAAGAAATCCAGTGTTGCAATGAACTAAAAGAGGAAGCTCCTGAAGTGAGGAGAGGTGAATAATAACGCACTTTGGAAAATGGATATCTCCTGCTATATATTTTTTCACATATACCTTATTAGCTTTACAGGTGGTCACAATGGCTGCACCTGAAGTAGTAATGACTCAGACAAATTCTACCTTCCCAAGAAACATAGGCAAATAAATGGACATAAAGGCTTTCTAAAGTCTATTTAGAGGAAGAGTCAATATTACACAATTACAAACATTTTAATTTGCTGTCATATGTAATGAAGTAAGAAGCAGCAATATCTTTGAATTGTTGATTAAGTTGGTGTTCTGTGTACCTCAAGGTGCTTTCTGCTAACTATGTTTTTCCAAATTTCACATTCTCTTGATAAAATGGACTGTTGTTTAAAAAAGGGATAGATTTACATCTACCTTAAACAGAAGGAAAAGGTACCTGAAGGTTTTGTATGAGTGTAATTAGCCAGTTATCCTTAATGTAGAATTACTTTATTGATATGTAGTTGTGAGTCTGTGTTGTATTTTCTGGAAGTAATAAGGAAAAGGAAACAAAGCCAACATGAGACAAAAATCTGAAAGCAAACAACCATTGTAGGATGATTAATGTTTAAAGGAGAGCTGTTGGATAATGGTGTTGAGCTGATTATAAGCATGTCTAAGGAAGTCATTTTTCTCTTTAAAGTATGCATCACCTTGGATTTGAAATGTGATTCGTTTTATTTTTCACTGATGTCTTGCGTATTAAATAGAGTGCTCTTCTGAAAGACAAAATGCTTGAAAAAATATTTTAAGAGTTGCTTACTGAAATACATTTAAATACTGCTGAAATATTTTTTTTTTTAGAAATGTACAAATGTTTAGTCAAGAATCCCAAGTCACATTTTAGATTTAAAATCCCCAAGTAAACTCTTCCTGGTGTGACTGAGAAGAATATAGTCTCCAAAACCAGCTGGTTCTGTCTTTCAGACATGCTGATGTTCATCCTTGCACAGATGTAAGGATTTCCCAGCAGTTTTTCTGGAGTTTGATACAGAGTCCTTTCATTCCCAAAGTTCTTGGTAGTAGGTGGCCATTTTAAAGACCCATTAGATGTAGCTCCAGATGCACTTCATTATTTCTGGCTTTTGAAGAGGTAAGCTTTTGCATGGAACTTTGTTATACTTGTTTTTAACGTAAGCGATTCCTTTAAACACTGTTAGCTATTGATATTATTTCTAGAGTATTGGGACATTCAGACACAATCAAAAGATGACCTTACTGATAAGGGGAATCTTGGAGACAATGGAAACAATGGAAGGCTGCAAAACATTCACTGTATTACTTTTTGTTCCCAAAGTAAAAGAGAAATTAATTCATGATAAAGCTTGACAGGATTTTAAAGCTTGAGCTACTCTGGTTGTGGCTTATATTTTTCATTGTCTTCTGCCGTAACATCTCCAGAAATACTCTGTGAAATAGGAACAGTCAGCTTGCAAATACGGTGTCAGTTCAGTTTCATGGATAGCTATGTGTATAGCAGGAGGTCACAATGAAGTGGAATCAAAAAAGATATCCCAAGCTGGTTTCTTGTTCTCTTTGAGGTATAACACATCCTGCAACTGTCAAAATTGCACAATACATTCTCAGAAAGCAGAGATGATGAGACTAAGATGCTTCTGGGTTTGAGAATTAAAATACCATAATTAACTGTGAATGCTTGATCATAGGCCATGTATTACTGACTATCTATACCCTTATTGTGTCTATTTATTAATAGGAAAAAGTAAACATTTTTCAGGATTAAGTATGAAATTGTTTTCATTTCATATGTTCATTGCATCTGTTCTAATTATCAATTGAAAAGTGTTGGATGTAAAAATGGGATAAAATGCCTTTTGTAAAAGTAATTATGTTTGTTTTAATAAATCAAATTTAACACAAGATTTTCTCAGGGATTAGATAGCATTCTTTTTAATAATTTGAGTCATAACAGTTGGTTTTACTAAATAAAATATGATTACTAATATGCCTTATCTTTCTTTTAAACAAATACTGTATTTCTCTAGTTTAGGAACAGTTACAAGAATAAAGATTGCAGAGTCATAAAATTCGAATGCCAAATGTGGATGCTTTTGCATGTTTCAAGTAATTGGAACTGAAGGAGAGAGCTTCCTCCTTAGTCTGGCATTTTTACAAAATTATGTAAATATTGTTTTGGTATAAGCAAGATATTTTTGTAATTCAGTATGTTTCTTTCCTTTGAAATTTTTGCACAATTCATCATTGCAGGCTTTTGAAATGAAGAATTATTTTTGTTGGGGAAAAATGTAACATTTTGTTTAAGACTCAGAAGGACATTTTGAAGTTAGCGATTTTTGTCTGATATTTTTCTGTCAAAACAGACACAATTTTGCAAAGCTTTTCACTTTTCACTAGGTGTTATTTTTCCAATGCTTTAGTGAATAATTCCTATTGAAATAGGTGGGATGAAATGTGCTAGAAAAAGTTTGTATGTGCAGACCGTGTAATAGTTGTGGTAATTGTGTCTGAATAATTGATAAAATATTTAAATTCCTTCCCCTGCTTCTGCTGGTTGCAAATACATTGTACTGTAGGCACCACATTCATGCTTAACTAAACTGATAGAGGCAAAATGATTTTGTTTTTAATCTTTTTTTTTTTAGAATTAAAGTATAATATATACCTCAGTGTCTAACATTACAATAAATTAAAATGTCAGCCTTAACTGCTCAATTCCATTACACAGCCTTATAACCTCAGCTCAGTTATGGGTCTCACAAGCCATCAGTATTTACCATTAAGTCTGAATTACATCACAGTTATAGTAATATTTATGATTGCTAAATGCTAAATTATGAATTACTCCAATTTTACCTGTAAATTATAGTCTATTAGATTTCAGAGCAAATAAAAGGTTTTCTTAACCTTGTAGCAGATGTTTGTATGTGCTTCTAATTACTATTCACAGTGCAAAGTAGCTTTGTGTAAGATTTATCTTTTAGTACCTTTCCTTGCCCATGGTATACCAGACAATATAACTGAACATGATCGTGTTTATAGGCTGGCTGCTGCTTGCCTGCTCTGGCTTTTGTTAGATTTTTAGGTGGAGCGACTTAGAAATGACCTTCAATTGATGTCTGCCATTGAAGTTTGAAAGGTAGAATGGTCAAATGTACTTTGCAGTTCCTCATTAATATGCATTATCATTGAAAAAGAGTTTAGCTTATTCTGTTTTTCATTAGTAAAGCTATAATTGGGTGAGCCTTAGGAGGTTGAAAATATGACTTCTGAAACAAGTGTCGTAAAATTGTATCAATTTAAACTTTTGAGTATCTCTCTTCAGACTGTGTGCTAGTTCTTGCTTTTCTGACATGCAGGCCCTTGTCCCTGTAGTTAATCTTGCAGAAATGTTGGGAATTTTAATGTGCTATGGGTCACATAAGCTTCAGAGTCCATTAAAATAGTTAGAATAGAAGCTAGCAGTTGGATTTGAAGAATTCCTATTTTACATTTATACCTCTTGATTTATATGATTTCATGACTGAATCTTCAGACTTCTCAGATGCTGAAACAGCACAGGCGAAAACATTAGTGCTGGCCTGGCTTATCAGTGTATTTGATTGGGGATGGTTAAGTCTGGAAGAAGACAATGGATCATCTTGGAAAGATAAAAGGCAGAGGGAGAAGAATCAATAAAATTATTTATTTTTGAAATTAAGCCTGCTGGATAAAGGCATAATTGTCAGCCAGTCAGATAGATATTGCTGAGTAGCTTTGACTGGTGTGTCATGCTATTGGAATTGGTAGTTGCATATGCTGGGTATAACTGGGGGTACAAAGTTCCTGTAAATCAAAGGCAGCATATAATCACAGCAGCACCAAATGGCAGCTGTCCCCCCCCACTAGGGCCTTGTTATTGCTAATCCTGGGGAATGCAGGAGAGAGCCCAGCCCCTGCTGGGGCACTTCATTTGGAGGGCTGACCTGCGGCAGCTGGAGCCCGCAGTGCTGAGCAGGGGACGGTGGCAATGCTCGCCAGCAGTGGTGCCTGCCCTTCCCTTCCATGGCCCTGCCAGGTAGGAGAGCGGGGGCCAGCTCTGAGGGTGCACAAGAAGGGCCCTGTGATGCAGGGCAGAAGCAGAAGCTCTGGGCCCTATAAATATTTTCTGTTAAGGATATTGCTGCCAATTCTCTAGATTCATGTGGACTTGGGTAGTGTCAAATACAGACATGTTCCTTCTTGAAACTATCTCTTCCTTGGTACTGACAGGAGACCAGCAAGCATTTCAGTGATGGCTGTAGGGCAGTGAAGGAAATCCAATATATATTTTTACAACAATTTTATTATTTCACAGTAGAGCGCCTTTTTCTTTTACATAAACAGTGGGTGACAAATTCAGGAGCTGAAGTTCAGCAGTGATGAAACAGCTCATGTAAATTTCTTTTGTGTAACTGTTTCCACATTTGTTTGGAAAAATAAAACATACATATATTTGATGTACATATATATTCTCTATACTTCACACTGTTACTTTGTCTTCTTTCATTGTATGTCGGGCACAGATTTTGTGCTGTTACTTCTGATCAAAGCTGTGTTATAAGTAACTCCTCCTACTTATCTGTCCAGGAGTGAATAACCAGCATCCTGACATCATTAGACCAACAACATTTGGATTTTAGTGGGAATTATGGATTTGAAGGTCAGTGATGGAAATATTATTGTTCGGTTATCTAAAAGCCAATGGTACTTTTGCAAGTCTGCTCAGAGATCTGAAATGATACAATTTCAGCAGGATGGATTAGTTGTCAAGACTTTGAAAGTATATGAAAATGTAATTTGTCATAGGATTTTCAGCTCTGTGTATGTTGCCAGTAGAAACTTGTGTGTGGTATGAATAATTTGCCAACATTCAAATCTGTAGGAGGTAAAGAGAATTAAGACTTTGTGTTATAGTACTTCCTTCTGCATTGTGATCTGGCCTACTTGGCGTGTTAGTCTTGTTTTGGCTTTAAAAAAAAAAAGGATAAGAACTTTGTTTTTCTTTACCTACTATATTCTGTCTGAGTCTTCCTCTTAAAATATATCCCTGACAACTATCCCATTTCTCATGCTTTGAAATGGTGGTGGTTATGGCTTCCCAACCACACTGTGCAATTTGAAAATAAAAAGATATTGCTCTGTCAAATGTTGAAAGAAATCTTCCTTTTCAAAAAGCAGCAGAACTTGTCTAGCTGGGATTAAACACGGGCAGGAAGTGAAGCATTTGTTTGTTTTATGACGTCTGGTGAAATTTGATAATAAGTCCTTTAAAATATATGATATTGAACCTTTTCTAATTCCAGACAGGTAAGAAATAATAGTTACATATTTCAGCTTCAAAGACAAAAGTAACCTTTTATCACCTAATTTAACAATCTTCTTAGTAAAATGTCTTAGAAGAATGTGAAATGTTATTTAAATAATAAAAAAGCACCATCTTTGAATAGCAGGGTTTTTTTAATTGCCATAATCAAAGTCCAAACACATTTCCCTGCTTGCTTTAAATAGATTCTTTTAATGACAGGTTTTTCCTTAATGAGGAAGAGAACAAAGGGAACTCTGAGCGTGTCGGTGTGACTTCAGTATGACGAAAGTTCTGATTTTTGACAGCCCCCACTAGGAGAGTAGGAAAACTGGAAGTGGTTTAATTAATGTATAGCTGTGAATTGCTAGTTTGCATTTTAAAATATAAACTTTTTTTATATTAGCATTTGAATATGTGTTATAAATAGCAAAAAAGGCCAAAGAAATATTACTCTATAGGTCACAATGTATCATATTAATTCATAGTTATTTTTGATAAATAATACAAAATATCTTTAAAAATTTTGCATTCTTGTTAAGTTTACTAATCTTTTATGTGAATTTTATGAGTCATAAATAGCTTAGAATAATTACACAATTCATGGAGCTTTTGGAGATTAAGTCTTGTTCTAGCACTATAATCTGTGGTTTGAGAAGGGAGACCTCTGACAAATTTGTTAATAAACAACAGCAGGTGGTGTTACTTAAATTCACATGATCGAGTTAACTGATGTGTGATCACACTTAATAAGGAAGGAGAATATAATCCCATACTTAATGGTGATCAGATTTTCTACAATTGACTAAACCTCAAAAATATGTTCTACGTTTGGTCCTTTGCAGAGAGCATTGTAGGTTTTAATAAGAGATTACTTGGTATTAAGAACAACTAATAAGCAATCATTCAGGTAATATACAACATTTTACAGCAGGGATAGACATCTCTTTAATATTGGATCTTGGAGCAACTTTAGTGAGTCCTATTTATTTTCTAAGGAATCATATTTGTTTTCAGAAATTGCTTGGTTCTGTAAGAGGAGTAAATCCTTATGCTACGAAGAAAATTTCAGATACCCTTCTGGTGTGATAATAGCAGTGTAGTTGCCCTGCTATAATGTCTCCCATGCCTTCACGGGGAGTTGCACCACGGCCAGAGCTGGCTGCTGAGTGCCAGTGGGCATCCTGCGCTTGAGCAGTTGCAGGAATGTCTGCCAGGAAGGGTAACAGGGTAGCTCTGGGAGGTGTGGTGGACTTTTCCAGCTTAATATCACTATTCCTGTTGTAGCTTTCCCCTAAATTCCCTGTAGCCTAAAAGTACACAGATGTTGGGTGAGACAAGGAAGGGCACCAAGGTGGAGCTGGGAATGACGGGGCAGCAAGAGGAACCAGGGCGGTGCAACCTCAGCTGCTGTGCAGCAACAAATTCCCTGCCCAGGAGATGGGGCCCTGGTGTTTTCAGACAGGAAGGAATGGTTGCGTTCCTATAAGCTTTTTGTTACTCTGTCAAGCTTTTTGTTATTCTGTCAAATTGTACTTATTTTTCCAGCCACAGACTGCTCCAAGAATAATTATAGTTTTTAAACAATTATTGTGATTGCATACTAAGACTGTTTGTTTGATATCTGTTTAATTGGAGAGGAAACAGCCACCAGGTTTTGAATGGCAGGAATTTTTTTGTTTTGTGTTCCTTTGCTGTCTGTAAAGCTATGAATTGCAAAAACATATGGATGGAATCATGGCTGTTATCTGAAATGTAAATGAGACACAGGGCTGGAGAACGTCTCCATCCAGTCCACCCCTTCAGTGGCATCTGCTGGAAAGGTTACTGCGCAGAAGCAGCTTTGTAAGAATTTCCTCCCTTCTGCTCCCTTTTCCCTCAGCAGCATCTGGTGCAAGAACAAACTGCAATATGAAGCTCTATTCCTTATTAAAACAAGGGATTATAATTTCCATGTCATTCTCTCTATTCCTCACCACCCCCCTCCCCACTGTTTGATAATAATCTAGTCTCGTAATGAAATTCATGAGGCCGCAACAACAAAGGAGCTCATGGAAGAGAACAGGAACTTGTCAGATGGTATAGATTTGCATACTAATGAAGATTATTATGTTATTAATATTACAAAAACATGGTAGTATCCAAATGGCACTGAAATGGAGAATGATACGTCACGATTAAACTCCAAAACCAAATTAAAGACTGTATTTTACAATATAGCTACATCTTGCAACTGCTGAAGACAGAAGTAAACCCAGTTCTTGAACTGAGTTATTTTGATTTGTGTGTTGTTTCAAGAAGGGTAATAAATGTAGACTTGCAGTATGCTTTATTGTCTGGACTTTATTGGAAAAAAGGACTCAAAACTTCACAATTTTCTTTTAAGCTATAAAGGCTGATCACAAGAAGTACAATGGGTTGGAGTTCATAGGACTGAGGTTCAGATGAATGTCATGCCTTTGACTTCCAAGTGTGAGTTTAAGACAGGATGCTCATCCATCATTGGAGTTTTATTCCTGTCTTTGCTGTAGGATTCTTGACTTAACTTTGGATGACATTATGATATTTCCCTTTGCTTGCTTGTTCAGTGAAATAGGTTTATAGACTGCACTGAGATCAGGAAAAGAAGGGCGAAGTGGAATTAAAACTTCTACAGCTCGCATAGTAGGCCTTCCACATTCCATGTCTTTTGAACAGGTAGAAGTCTTGTTTGCTCCAAAAAGAGCACTTGGTGTTTGCCAAATCTCATGTCAAATCACAATTTGAACAGCCATTTTCTGGGCTTGATTCCCTCTTCTTTCTACTTTGCATGACAATTATGCCTGTGCAGAGACACATATGATGCTCGCAGAGCAAGGTGGGTGGTGGTTTTATATCTATTCTGCATAAACAGAAATGACTCGTAAAGTGCAGGACAGTAGGCACCGTTACTTCCAGTAGATTTGCCTTCAATTAAAGTATGGAACAGCAAGGCTAGCCTTGTTACATGCAGCACCGATCTTCCAGCATATTATCTGCTGCAATTCAGCAAATTGAAAGTATATATTTGTGAGGAAGATGAGGAGAATCAGGTTCTCACAACATTTGGCTGCTGAGAGGCTTGTTCTGTAGCTCCAACAACACAAGGAATTAATTCAGTATAAGAGAAGCCTCTGTCAGTCAACAGGAGAGTTATGAAAAAGCTGGAGTGTGTCATTGCTTGGGTGTGATTGAAGGTGGTGATATATTTGGGAAGATTTCAATGAGTCTTAGGGACCATGATAGACTTGAGTGAAAGTTAGTGTTAGTGTTTGTGAGCCTAACAAAGCAATTTGTGCTTTTCTGGTAGGCTGTGTAACTTACCAGGGTCATTTTGCCCAAGTTAAAGTAGTCCAAGCCTTAAATCTAAGTCAAGGACTATGCTTTGACAATGAAGCTTGAAAAGAAGAACTTGCACCCTGCAGACAGTCAGGTTGGTGTGGTTTTAGTGCGGTCAATGTGGGAGCAGGACGCAGCAATGTGCACCCAGGAGGTCTGCAAACCACAGGTGCTAAAGAGCCCGGCATCACACCTTTGCTGCTCTAAAGAGTTTGTGCATGTTTGTCATGTTTCTGAAGGAAAGATGGGATGCGGGCAGCCATTTTGTGCTCTGCTGCTGGTCATCCTCTTGCAGAGCTGGAAAATGGAAATACAGGAGCCAAGAAGGGGAAGTGGCAGATGCTGAACATCAGCAGAGGACTCTGCTGTGCCTTTCCACAGCCTGGGGGAGCATCCCAGCCCATAGCCAGCTTCCTTGGGCTGTGCAGGGAACAAGGATGGGTCCATTATGCAAATCCTTGTGTTAAGAGAGCCATGGATTCATGTTCAAATATCTTTAAGTGTCTCTGTTTATAAAATTTTGCCTTAAGCAGATATTTCTTTCACATTGAATTTTAAATAATGAAAGAGTTTATTGTGTTTCACATTAGAAACAGCTTTATTCTTTTTAGGGATTGTGAAATAAGTGTTTTCATAATACTGTCCTATGTTTAGTAGCCTTTGTAAGAGTTTGAAAGGTTTCCAGTATCCCTTTCCTTTTTCTTACTATAACAAAAGATTTTCACTTCACTATTAATGTGGATTAATAAATCTGCATTAAATAAAACATGTAGGAAAGTGACAGTTCTGACAGCCTAAATTGTACTCATTTGTGATGTCTTCTTTCAGAGGCAGTGATGAGTGAGCAACAGTGCCTTGTAGTGCTGCTTTATCTGATCAAAAACATTTTAAATTTGAGAGAACTAATACAGCATGGTAGCCTGGGAAGAAAAGACAGCTTGTTTAGTCTCTCCCCCTTCAGCACAGGAGCCTTCCCTAGTGGCTGTTCACTGGTGTCTGCCCCATCACAGATCGCAAGATGGATGATGGTACCTGCAGGATGAGCTACGCATGGCGGACACTGGGCTATGTACTTCCTGATGAACAGCTGCAATTAGGAGTTTTGAGGATCTTTTAGCAGGGCCTCTGTCAGACCTACTCTGCTCTTTTTAGTTGCAGGGGACGCATCTCTCTCAAGGCTTTTCCTTTAGCTGTTCTCTTCCCTCAGGCTCCCTTTGCTTTTTTTCCTTCACTACAGTTTTTCATAAGGGTCTTTCAGTGATGAGAGGAACCCCTTGCAAGGTTGTTACAACCTCCATGTTCAACTACTGTGTATCTGAGCACAGCTGTCCGCTGCTTTCCTAACCCAGAGCTTACTGTGGAAGCCAGATAGGCTTGGTCCCAGGTGGTGGAAGGGAGGAATTACTTCTTATCACACGCTAAGGCAACCGGGCAGCTCATTTATGCTGCCCTTGATAGATATTGCAGAGAGGCTGCATTAACTCCTTGGACTAAGGCACAAAGACACAAGTTAGATGACCAAGACCAGAACAATGAACTCTGGTGGCAAAGGGACCAATCTGTGTAAAAATGTCACTGCAAGTTTGAGACCGGTTTGTAACTTGTACTTCTGTATTAAACAGTACCAATCACTTGATGTGAAGCAAATTCAGAGGAATGCTCAGGTTCCTCTTGGCAACCCTTGAACCCTCGTTCTTCAGACTTATTCATAAAACAATACCCCTTTATTCATAAAACAATACTTTGGACTGCCAAATATTCTGACTATGAGGTAGAAGCTGCTGTACTTCTATTTCTGACTTTTACTGCTTATGAAAACAATGGTAAATAGAAGTTTCATGCAGTTTTGACTAAGACTGTAGTTCTCCCTTTGCCTTCTTCAGCAGTGACAATGATCCAGTGCCTATTTGCCAGTATATGCATTAGTGGCCTTTAGACAAAGCACAGCAGTAGCTTGGTATTTAACAGTACAATAATTGCATGACAGCATCATTTAATGGAAGTCTTGGTAAAACTGGAGGCAAAAGAGCTCTCTTACAGCTTTTACGGTGTTCAATAAGACCTATTTTTAACATCTTTTCCAAGGAACTAGTGACTGTTTTGCAAAAGTTATACTTTTTTTGTTTGTTTTTTTTTTCTTCAGTGTAGCATAGTAACTATTTAGTATGGGGAGCTGGGGCGTTTACCAAAAGCCACTGTTCTCCTTCCTTCTTCCCTTCAGGTCTGTTAACCACAGACTGCTCTTTCTGTGTTTCTGGGAGTCTGGCACTGGGCTGAAATGTTGGTTCGCTGTGTGTCTGTACTGTTCGCTAGCACATTCATATACCAAGGTCAGTCTTAGTTGTGGTTTCAGTAGCCTATTAATTTCCCTGGGATTTTGATGGTACTGGCGCTGAAGCGTCCTTTTCTGCCCCTCTGTTCTTCCCCTGAAATCATGTTAGTTAGGAGGACATTGCTTTATGCAACAGGAATGAATCTGTTATCTGTGAGAGTGCCAGCTTCTACAACATTTAACTATTGGGATCAGAAGCACTTTACTTTCTTCTTCCAAACTGAAATGACAATACAATGCAATTTTCAGTTCTCTTGAACTGGTGCATAGCTTTGAGTTTGTAGCAGGAGGAGCCATAATAACCTCCATTCACTGTTGTTGCAACCCACGCTGTTTTTCATCCATATGGGGAGCATATGCCATTGACCAGATCGGGGCTATTGCTTCATCCGTATGAAGCATCATCTACTCAGAATGAATACATTTGCCCCACTAACAGTGAAGTCTGATTTTTCTGAGGATGAGGCTGCTTTGTAGAATTCAGAGACAGTTATTTCAGATTTGACAGAGACAACAGAAGAAAATTGGCTCCTAGAAATATCTGCTTATCCTTAATCTTTGTGGTAATCTCTCATGGAGGTACAACAAGCCAGGGCAACCTGATTTAACTTTGAAGCCTGCTCTACTTTGAGCAGGAGGTTGCACTGGAGACCTCCAGAAGTGCCTTACAACCCGAATTTTTCTGTGCTTCTGTGACACCCTTGCAGTTTAGCAGGTCATCACACTTCTACGTTCATATTTTGTACTGCTTAATGTTACCTTTCACAGCTCCACAGTAAAACACTTTACCTTCCTTTGGAAACATTAAGATCTTTGCACTTTCAGTGATTCCCAAAAGAATTAGAAAGGGCTTTCATGAATTCCATTCAACAGTATTTTTGAGCAGAGCTACAAGACATGGTTGGGCTTGGGAGTTGGTGGGTATTGGTAGGAACAGGTGAATACAGGAAAGTATTCTAAAGAAAAATGTAAGTTGAATCCTAGTACTTAAGAGGTGATTGCTCTGTAGCTGTACTTCTTTACTCATTTTGGTGTGATCATCATTTAAATTACCTGTCTGCTGTTTCCTTTCTGCAAGAATTTTGCCTATAAGTGGTGCCTAAAGCCATGTTCTGCAGAGCCAAAATTTTGCTATTTGAGGTTCAATTGATTTCTCCTTCAGTTTAAAGGGAAAGCTCCAGGACACCAAACATCAATACTGTGACATTGCAGATGCTCGGCAGCTGATGTTAAATGCATTGCACGTTTGGATCCTTTCCTGTGGCTTTTCCTTTGCTCAGATGCCTTTTGCAATTTCTGAATTCTTTTTCCCATCACAGTCTCGTTCCATTTTTAGTCCTTTTTATTGTATAAAGCTCTTTTTAAAATAATTTTTTTTTCCAAAGGGTTTTCTGTACTTGGTCTCATTATTGTGTGTCTGTTTTAAGTCTCTCCTGCTTCCTAATACAATTACCTCGTCATTTCAGATCTACTTGTATATTAACAGCTAATCAGCTTTTTGCCCTCTGGTCTTCATGCCCTTCTTCACACAGTTCCTGACCCCTTTGTCAGCATGCCTCCCCCATTTTGTTCACAATTTAATTTTTGTATCATTCTGTCCACTTTCATCTCTGTGCTGTGCATATTTCAGTCCAGATTCTCTTCTATGCAATTAACTTTGTTCTATTTTTTCTGCCATTTGAAAAAGCTTCATGGATGAAATAGTTCACATAACAGAATTCCCTCTTCTGGTGCTCAGTCTGTAGCAGTATATAGGCCCAATCACCCACAGAAGTCAGTGGCATAACTTAACTGGCAGCAGTGCTACAGACTAGCCCTAGATAAGGGGCAGTGCTGCTGTTTTGTGCCAGTCCCAAAGAACCTCTTTGGGGTAATAATGAACCATGTTATCTATTGCCAGCATGGTTAGGAGAAATGAATGGCATAGCCGTTAGCATTTCCTTAAATGCTACAGGCAGCCTCATGAGGGAAATCTTCAAAGCGGTAACAGTATTAAGAAACTGGACCATGCAACTAACAATATTTTGATAAGAATTTTCCTTAAAAAAAGCCTTTGCTTTACTTGTGGAAGACTTAATGTATGTGGGGTTTGGCTCCATGAAAGAAGAAAGAAGTAACTTCAAGTTTACATGCAAGTTGGCAGAATTAATACAAAGGAGCCTTGTTAGTCTTCTCTGCGGCACTGGTAAACAGTCAAACAGCCCTGTACAGTGTGGAAAACAGTCATGTCTGTAAGCATGGTCTGCATCCAGATGTTGTAACCAACTGTATCTAGACTGGAATCCCCCAGTGAGGATCTCTTTTCTCTGATGAATCACCTGGAATTTCCTATAGCTCTCTGTCTTCCCACCAATTTTAGGAAGTTCAGAATATGGGTCTGAACTTTGCAATGTGAGTACCTCTCTAATGCAGTTAAGCATCTTTCATTTTGGATTCTCCAGTTTCTCCTCCTAGTAATTTAGAGAATGACTTTAGAAACTGCAGATTCCAATAATTTAAATTAGTTGATTTCTGTGAGAGAATAATCTATAATTTCTTCAAGTTCATGGAAGATGGTAGGTGAAGTCATAGTTGTGTGTTTAATCCTAACCAGAGTCCCAGTCACACAAAAATCCTGTAAGCTCACTCTGATAGTGCTTGAATTTCCTGAATCTGAAGGTACTACAACTTAGTTAATTACTACTGTGGCCATTTATGAGGATTCAGGCTAGTGCTGACAGGTTAATGCTTTAGTGCTGACAGTCTTCCAACACCTTCTGTAATTTTTCATGTCAGCTTGGAGAGGACAGACAAGTTAACCTGTACTTTACTACAAACAGATCATAAAACAGAGAGCTTCTGAAGAAAGGTCCCCAGTGGTCTTTTAACATCCTATACAGCTATATCCTCTTTTTGAATCTTAAGTCAATTTGTCCCTTAACAAAAAGGTGATTAGTTAAAACTGTGATTAGTATCTTCACTGTTTGTATTGCTCTAACTCACAGTTTAAAAAACAAATTGCGTAGACAAGCACAAAATCCCTGCTTCTGATTGTGATTTTTAAGCAGGTTCATTAAAAATCAAAGTGAGTCACAAGACCCAGTTTTTCTCTTGGGCCTCATCAAAGCCAGCAATGGATGGTTTTGCCTTACTTCAGTAAGGCAGACATCGTATGTGAATATTACATGTGACATTAATCAGTGTTATTCTGGTGTATGTTCAGTGGTGTAATTCCTGATTTATAGCAGCAGACATGCACACAGAATTGATCTGAAGGCATTTTGTAACTCTGTCGTGCTGCACGTGGGTTTTTTGCCATGAATGTAACCCTTTTTCACCTGGGAAATAATCTTTATCCATCTTGTGGTTAGGGCTGTGTGGTTTAGTGTGAGCATAAACAGAGTCATTACCAAAGTGATACATTTCCCTCCATTAATGTAATAGACTTCTAAATGGACTCAAAGGAAATTAGGGAGTTACATACTGAAAAGAAAGGACCATGTAGTATACTGCAGTCAGTACAGAGATCTATATGTTTTTAATTAATGTTAAATCCATGAAAGAAGGTTGCGTTTTCATGTGGAGTTACAAAACCAAACCCTCACAAAAAACCCCACACATTTTGAGTCTGTATATTAAGATGTTTTTCTGCCATCTGGATTATTGGATTTCATGTATGTATATTAGCAGTCAAAATGTTGAATTAATCTTTTAAATGTGCTGAAACAACTCTGTGAAACATGCCTTCATCTCCCAAAATCTGAAACGTAACTTTATCTCTTCAGTCTGAAGACTCGAAAGAACTCACTAGGTATCTCTCAGCCATGCCGGGAGGAGGAAATACTTGGCCAGCAGTAATGGGGCAAACTAAACTCCATGACAAAACTCCCATTGGTTTCCAAGGAGCACAATTTAGCTTTTAACTTTCAAAAATGCCAATGGATTTGTAGAGTCTGATTTTGTATGAACTGTTGCTTGAATATCTGATTCTTGTGTACCATATATTGGGGGGGGAGGAGATTTGGATGTCTTGCTGACAGATTTGTTCATACCCCTAAATAATCAGGTGTATAGCTGGGCTTTGTACTCACATTTGATATTCCCTTCTTGCAAATTGTTTCTCAGCAAATGTAGGCTAAGTTAAAAAAACCAGTTCTGTGATGTCTGTATGTAGCTGAAAAAATGATGTGACATTGGAACTATGTGCTAACCTTGCTGGGATCCAAAGCTGTGGCTCTAGAGGGCCTGTGAGCCAGGTACAGGCACACTACCACACACCAAGGCTTAAAACGTGTACTTCCTAGTGACCACTTGGAGATTGCAATGACTCAGCTAATGTGGTGTTCCATTCTCATTAGAGCTGTTAATTCGAACTACTATAGGAATTTTTCAGATAAAGAGTTTTGGAGCCCAGTTTCATCAGTAGTAGAGTTCACGCGTGAGTCTGTGAAATACAATTTTAAGATTAAATTAATCTTTATTTACCAAATTGTTTCCAAATCAATTCTTGATCACATACAAAAACTTTATATGTTGCCTTCTGGCAGTTCTTGAAATAATTTTTTTCATAGCAATTAGGAATGCACTATTTTCATTTAAAGTTTTTTTCTAAGAATAACTAGAAAGCAGTTCAATCAAGGCATCTTTTGTGTGTGTGTAAATGGCTTGTGTGCATTGTGCTTGCGTGAAGTTCTGAGAAAATAAATTTGGTTTTGTGTGTCAGTAGGCAACATAGCAGGATTTTAATGTGATCATAATTTAATGTAGTACCCAGCAACAGGACTATAATTAAAGAATATTAGTTCAATATGTGGACTGGTGAACACTTGGGAACATGGGAAGAAATATTCTAGGATATATAGGAGCATAGGTGAAAAGAACAGTCAGGAAAATATTCTTCATTTATTGGTGGAATAGCATAACCTTTCACATGCAGTGTTTAGGTGTTTTCCTTGAGACAATATCAGGCTGCCTTTGAATGAAGCAACATTAAAATGTTAGGAAATATTAAAAAAGAAAAAAGGGAACATGATTTGAATGAACTCAGTATGGACTTTTGTAGTTTACAGAGCAATGTATTTTAGCATACAACTGGGCAGACAGTTTGGTACTGGGAGTGTTTTTCATAGTGCCTGTGGCCCTACAGATAGCTAAACTGTGATTAGATGCCTTTTGCTTTACATCTCCTGAAAGCAGGTCTCTTCTGAACTGAGCAGTGCATGCTGAGCTAGAAACTCATTTGAAATCCTGACTTGACCAGTTCAGATATGTGCTGAAGAATAATGAAATGATTTTTGTAAAGGCAGATTGGCCTTCCTGAACCCTAGGGAATGATGCCCTTCACTTCCTGGCAGGATCCTGGCATTCAATTTTGAAAAGGCACATACAAAATTGTACTTTGAAGTCAGTATCTAAATGAGTCATTGTCCTAGTAATTTGTTTGACTTGCATCTTTTTGAAGGCAAAGGGAAGAAGGGTGCTTTATTTTTGGTTTGGACTAAACACAATCTGTAATATTGCTGTGTTATTAAAGACAGTAGGAGAAGGGTATAATACTAAATGAGAAGGGTGTGATGGGCTACTTTGGAGGCAGAGGCGACACTGTGTCAGTCAACTGTGGCACAAGAAGGGGGATAAGAGACAAAACTGAAAGCTGGATACAAAAAGAACTCTCCCCCCTCCTGTGCACGTACACAATAATTAGATCAAAGACCATGAGAAGCATGAGCTTGATGAAATTTAAAGTTGGCAGTACTGCCTATTTGGGTAATGAGGTGTCACTACAGTGAAGATCACAAAATGTAACTACAAAAGAAAGAAGCCTGCCAGGCATTGTTAAACCTTTGCTTTTGACTGCAATCTGAAGATTCTTCTGAATCCTTTATGCAATGAAAATTTTAAACAATGTGATTAACCTTAACTATGTCATTAATGTAACACTGGATTTGAAACATGCTGCGCAATCTCTCTGTTAATCTTGTACTTGTAATTGATTAGTGTGCGTAATAGGAGGCAAAAAGATGCACTATAACCAACTGGGTACCACCTGCATACACACACACAAGAGATTCCTGCTAGAGAAGCATTCACAACTTGAAATACACAAAGAAATAGGAGTCAATGGATACAGATTCTAGTTGTTAACTGTTACACTAAAATTTAAAATCATTAAAATTTAGAAGTTTGGAATAGTTCACAATTCAAACCTTATGTAGAATTTAAGCATCAATAGTTCTATCGTGTTATACGTAATCAAGACTGTAACTATCCATAGAGCTTAATCAAATGGGCCATGTATTAATTCTACTGAAGTTAATGAGTGCTTTTCTACTGATTCAATCTGAATCAGCACTGGATGCAAATATTGCTTTAATTTTATGATAACTTATTTAAATAATCAGAATGCTCTTATACCTGCTTCCATTGAAGAAATGCCTGAGCTCTTCTCCATCAGCAAGAATCTTACCTACTTCATTTCATTCTGGATATTTGCCTGAAGTTACCACACATGGAATGCCTCAAAGCATTTCCTCAGTTGTGGTTTTCCACAGTTCTTAACTGTTACTTCAAATGAAATCTGCTTATTTGCATTTCTACTTCCATGTATTTAGCCTGGTGCTAACAATACAATAAGCCCTGGGAAGATGCTCGCACTCTCTTGTATTATACATCACTGTTTGAGAAATTTCAGTGTCTTAAAAAGAAGGGGGATTTTCCACAAACTGCATATTTGGAAAACTGAAGCATAAAGATACAGGTTTTACCTGAAGTCACCAATTTACAACCGTGCTCAGCCAGGGGGAGAACGTGACAGTTCTGTCCCCCACTTCTGTGATATACCTCCTAAGCAATCATATTCCGATCCTACTTAACCATTTTATTGTAATAATTCCATTTGATATCCAATATTCCTCAGCTGTTTGGGAAACTTGGGTCTTAAGTCTTACATACTCTATGAAATATGCTGGTTCTTACTAGATTGAACTATTTAACTAGAAACGTATCTCAGGATTTGGCTAAAGGCTGTGATTTTTATTTTGCACGGTTTCTGCAGCAGGGCATCGTGACTTTGGAGCTGCATGGTATTACTAACTAAAGCGTTAGAAAAAGGCATGAGGCTGTAAAAGTTATGCAGAGCTTGTGATGCAGTGGCTTTCCCTACGCAGAATAGATGATTGTTCTGAGGCAAATTGATCAAAGACTTCACCCCATGTTTCCTACTATGCCATCTCCCAGTAAATATTATTCAGGCAAAATATTGAAGCTCCTTATTTTTATTTTATCAGCCAAATTTTGGCACCTAGAAACTAAACTATTTCTGAAAATATCAGTCATCATCTTTCACTGAGATTTCGATTAAGTGATGACTGGTTTATCTGAAGTGTTGCCCTTTGCATTAATCTTGGTATGTCTGCATGATGAGTGCAACTTTATATGGCTAACGTTATTTTTCAGTCCATCTTTGGTATATTTTTCTTTGGGATTGCTATGCGTTTACTCCTTTTCCCCTTCTTCATAATAAGAATTATGCCTAATTTCCAAAAGAGTGCTACAGATCTATATAGAACTCATGATCCTATGTACAAGTTTGTGAAATTAATCCGATCCTCTGGTTTTTACTTTCAAGTAGATACTTATCCTTTTCCAAATAAGAGTTTTATAACCTTTTAAATGACCCTGTGAAAGGTTTTCTTAAGGTGTTGAACTTCCCATGGACTGTAAATGATCACTCCTTAATGTTATGGGTTATTTGTCTTACAGCGGTTTTATCAATAACCTCATTGCTTTTCCTTTGTAATCTATTTTTATTTCTCCTTTCGCCTACTCCCCTATTTTGGGAGAACTAAGTAAGTAATGAGGACAGAGTTATTTTAATTGTTTCCAGCCAGGTTTTTAAATTGTCTCATGACTGCTGTATCTGAGTGTCTGTTTGAAACAATTGGGGACAAGTCAGGCAGGGAGGGTAGTGGCAAAATCCAAATTACAGACATTTGGTTTTAATTTAGAGAATCACTTTGCTTCAATGGCCACATTGATCTGCTACCTTAATGTACAACAAAATATGAACAAACTTAATTATCTAGTTGCAGAATGTTTTAGTATCTAGAAAATGCAGTGCTTCATAATAAACCTGTAAGAAGGAAATGCAAAACTCCCTGATATTAATGGTCTTTAAAGTATAGCTGGAAATAAATTAATTATCCACTTCAGTATACTAATTGGTGTTCATCTATTTGTTCTCAATAGTGTCTTGACTATTTTGAGCTATTGATAAACATTGCATTTATGTTTATATTTTGGTGAAGAAGAATGTTCCTGTTGCTGAAGTTCATTTACCATTGATTGCACAAGATCCTTCTTTTACACGGTCTTCATCTGCTAGTTGACTGTCTGGATTAACTGATTTAAATGGTTTTCTGGTACCGCTTAGCCTAGGGTATCCTTATGATAATTCAAAGCTACCTTGCATTTATCTTCCTGTTCTTATTATACACAATCTACTAGAAAGGCTATTGGTACCAAATATTCAACTGTATCTGTTTTATGACACTCTGCTTTCAAAGACATGTAAAATTAAGTGTTAGTCCAAACGGCTGAAGAGTTTTCTTCAATTAATAAGAAAAAAAAGAAAGAAAGAAAAGAGGTTATCTCTAAAGAACAGGTACCTCGTCAGAGAAATTAAATACTGTTTCTAATGCTTTGCATTCCTTGGCAGGTTTGTATGTTGTGCACTCGGGGAAGAAATGTTTACTTAAATTTCTGTGAGGTAAACAGCCCATTTTAGGCTGAAAAAAGAATAGCAGGAAATAAACAATAATGAGCAAAGTCTGTCTAAACTGCTACTTCATGCTAATAACCTGAAAAGTGCAGAACTTGTGCTGACAATTCAGTCAAAACAGCCAGGTCCTAGGTCATCCTGGGGAACAAAATGCTAGATTTCAATCACTGCTCAAGAGGCCAGATTGCTAAAACTGCTCTGAAGTTCTCTTTTGATCTTCTATTGAGAGGTTGAGAATCAAAACGGCAGAGAAGTTAAGAAGTAAAAGGAGAAAAGAAGCAAAACCTGAGAAAAATAAATTCAGAGGCTTTGACTTCAAGTATTTTTTCACGTTTTACTTTACAAGAATGTTTGAAAAAATAGTCTTCAGTGGTCAAAGAATTGCTGAAATCAGTCTACCTATCCCAAAATGAAAATGCCGACTTAGAAGCTGAATTTTGGGCTGCTAATTTTGAATGTGTGGCCCTGATCTCTAGAGAGGCTAGAGTTAGGAGATGCTATATTTAGAAAATGGCTTCGGTGATCTCATGTTACCCACAATTCTTAATGCCCAAACCTTTTTGTTTATTCTGAAGGTGCTGCAGTTCCTTGTCTGAGCTAGTCTGATTGTCCAATTAAAAGGTGATTTCTTGCTGTTCAATGTGTCTGTTGGTATAATTTTCTTCATCGCAATTAGTCATTCACAATGGCAATCAGTTGATTTGAATTTTATAGCACTGGCAGTGTCATGACTTTCTCCAAGACAAAATTCCCATTAATTTTTCTTCCACTATGAGAACTCATATTACCTCTGAATTCTTTCCAAAGTAACAAGATATAATGCATTGACTTTACTGCAGTATACTTAATACAATAAATCAGGAGCAACAGTAAATGAAAATGTACTATAAGGAACATAACTGTATGAGAAAAAATGATAGGGCTATTTTTAGGTATATACACTAATTATTGTAATTTCACTTTCCCTGTGCTCTCTCTGCTTCCTAGCCAGAGTAATCTGTCTTATCACTAAAGTGCGTCTACTAAATCTTTTGAAATGTCAAAAGAGAACTAATATTTACATCAGAATAATAACTACAATTACTTACCCACTTTCCAATTCATTTGGAGTCAATTATTCTCTAGTACTAAGAGAAATGGAGCCTTACTGTAATACTGGAATGAGTTTAATTAATCCTTTTTCACATACAGCAAGCTGATAAATGAAATTCAGCCTGTAATTTAAGAGCTTGGGGAAATAGTATGATATTAAGGGTGCTTTGAGTGATTGACAGTTTAATTTATTACAAAGAGCAGTAGTCTGTCTTACCTTGGAGTTCATTCTAGTTTTGCAATTAATGATTTCAACTGGGGAGAAGATCATCGTTCTAGGAAGACTTTCCAAACAAATTTTTTATGGACTTCTTGGCATTACCTATCAATTACTACACACTTGTAACCCTTTATTTTGTAAAAATGACTGATAAAGTACGCAAGGTGTAATACCAAAGTGGTGCTGAAAAGTTTGTAGGAGATGGAGAATGTGAGATATCTGTCTAGTAGAATTTCCCACAAGTTGATATCATATTTTGATCAGGAAGGAGAAAGGGTAATTGGATTTAAATGTCAAGATGTTCCTTATGTAGGTTTGAAGTCACACATCTATTTTCTCAGCTACAGTTTTTGCTTGTGATTATGAAAACTGCACCCACTTGTCACTGAAGATGACAGTGAAGAATTCTCTAGGAGAGAGTTAAATGCTGAACCATAACCTGAAGGTTTGACACACGCAGCATACCACCCCCGGTACAGATGAGAAATGCATTAATCCATTGAATTTGGTAGATGGTAGGTGAAATAGTGATTTTACTAAGAAGCACCCCAGGTAAAGCTAAGACAGATTAATCCAGCAACAGATTTCTAATTCAGGAAAATACAGATTCAAATGTCCAAGAGGTGAGGACAGAGTATCCTACAGGAGGAAAACCCTGGCAGATTTGTTTTCCTATTGCCCCCATTTTTCTAGATGTTTACGAGCAAATAGAATTAAACATTCCTAGAACGTCAGTTATTTCCCTGGATTGGCACTTGTGGGTATGTTTTAAAGTAGTAACAAAAAGGGGTTTTAATAAATGCTATAGAGATGTGCAGATAGCTTCTAATACAATTCCTCTGGCAGCAATTCTGTTCCATGCATTTGACCCTTACTGCTGCTCAGTAGGTGTTGGCTTCTCCTGACTCCTGCTGAACTCAAAAATAGCTTAAGCAGCACAGTTAATGCTAATTATCATTTAGTAAAATCAAGTAAGAGAGAACTGTCATCTTCCTTCAGTGTCTGTATTGGGCAAGGGTGTCTGGCCTACATCTTGTTTTTTCTAGTGTCTCTTTAAATTAGAGGAGAACCTAGGGGGTTTCTCTCGTGTTGCTGAGGTACAAGGAGAACCCTCGTAAAGGCCATCTTGTGCAAGTGTTGGGTTCATGTTCCTGTTGTGTGCCGTGTTCAGCTGTAACTGATTATATGTGTAAAAATACTTCTTGTGAATAAGGATAGCATAATTTCAGTTATGCACCTGTGTGTCTATTTGTTACAGTACTGCTAAATATACTTAAAATAGACTTGTCTTACCAGAACTTTGTTTTACAAGAACTGTTCTCTGTATATTTGTTAATTTTTCCCTTTTATAGCTCAGCTTTTTTTTTTTTTATCAGGGTGCTTGTAATGCTTTAGGAAATGCACAGGTCATGGATACTGTTTGATATTGAGGTAATTTTTGTTCATATCTGTCAGTCCATATTTTGAATGTACAGTTTTGTTGCTTTCTCTTATTCTGTTCTTTTTTTCACCCCTGCTCTGGACTGGTATCTGAAAGACCCAGCAGCATTAAAGGCTGGTTTACTTGGAGTACGTCAGTGTGTAAGATCGTACCTTGGTTTAACAAGGAAAGAGTGCTGAGCATCAGGGAAAAAATTAGGGATCTGTGATTGCCTGTTGGGTGAGATCAGGAGAATTCTTAATGAAGAGGGATGGAGGCTGTAAAGCCAGTGCACCAGAGGGAAGAAACATTAACTAGTCCAAGATGAGAGAGAAGTCTAATAAAGGAAGGGAAAAGAAGCCCTGACCACCAGAATTCAGTATGGCCCTAGTTTGCATTTCCTAATTGGTTTCTAATTGATTTCTAATTGATTTCTACTTCTTCTGCTTTATCTTCCAAGTGAAGAGCATTTAGAAACCTGGTGGTGGAACTCAGCAACCTTGTTCCAAACTGACTGGTGTGCTACACAGTTTTTTTTATTTGTGACAGCTCCCTGGAGGTCAGTTGAATCTCCAGAAGGTCTTCCATGGACCTCAGATGTCCACTGTCAGAGGAGCTGGGCTTAGAGACTGCATTTGGGCTAAAGATCTCAGCCTTTGTTCAGACGCTGGTGGCCAAACCCCATGGCACAGTGAGAAGAGGCAGAAAACAGCAGTTACTGATGGAAAACAAGTGGGTTCTGTGGGGCTTGCTCAGATTTGTGAAAACATAATCCCTATGTGGCTGTTCACAGGTAGCTGAGTATGGGCAAAACATTTATCCTTTCACAGGTTAAAAACTGCTCTTTCCTCTGCAGTTGTAGTACAGGTGATTTGCGCAAAGTTTTCCTGCTTCCTGCACGCTTGACAGTTCAATGAAAGCAAGGTGGGGAAAGCGTGAACGCAGTCTGGGGCCAGGGCTGATTTGCAAGGCTCCTCATGGAGAAGAGGAGGGTAAAAGTTTTGACATTCCACTGATTTTCAGTGCAGGGGGGTGACTGACAGGTGTCTGGAGAGCGTTTCTCCCCTTCCTCCTCTGGCTCACTCTCCAGGTGCTGTAGTGTTGATGTACCAGAGCTGCTCTCTCAGAAAGTCTAATTTGACAGTTACAAATTTCTAAATAACTTCAGGTTTCTGAGTTAGTTAATGAAAGCAATTCGTAAGAGATAACGGGTTTGGGAGGAAGAGATACCAAATAACCTGTTGTTAATACCATTTATGATAGTACTGTCTTATGCTTTTACAGTGCCTTCTAGTTCCAGTGTCCTTGGTAATGAGATGCATTTGGCATCACTAAAATTCAGTGGGTGGACAGTAGTAATCAGATGATCAATTACGTGTGGCAGGGTAAGTGTGTGGCCACAATTATTAGCAGAGATGCAAGTGCAAATCCGGGTTCTTACAAATAGCTCTAAATGGGCTTTCTTATCTGCGCATCGTAAGCGTGGCCTCCTTCAGACAATGGATAATCAGTAAAGTAGATTTTAGTCATTTTTATTTAAGGATGAAAAACTACAATCCTTTTTTTATACAATTTGATCAGTGTATGTAGATTATAGCACCTAAATTAAGAATGTGCTTTATTTTCTGATTTTACCATCACTGCATATCATCACTTTACAGTCCTGCATATATCATTATTCACTGAGCTGTTATTTAAAGGGGTTTTTTATACCTTCCCCTTCTGAGTATCAAGATAAATTGTTGCCTGTATGTTTGACTTTGAATTCCTAGCTGGATGGGTGCTTCAGGCTGTGGTTGTTTTTTGTTTAGTTTGGGGGTGGTATTTTGCGCTTTTTTTTTTTTTTTTTTTTGTAAATCTGTGAATACCAAGAAAATGAAACCTCTCCTTTTCTACTAGTTTGGACTGGCTGGTGTACCTGGCAAGGCTCTTTCTGTACGTTGCCAGGTTATTTAGTACCATATATCACATGTACTTAATTTCGTCCCTGAAGCTATTTTTTAAATTCCACCAGTTATACACAGGAAATACAAATTCCTGTCATGCTGTGACTCATCGTTGGCCCTGTGTAGTCTGATATTGGGACACCCAGTAGATGTGACAGAGTTACACCTTCATCATTATTTCTGTAGTGTTCAGTTAAGAAGGAATATTAGGAGCTAAGGTTTTGAAGAACAACCAGACAGTTTAAATTGAATTAGAACCCTTAAATGCTCATTAAAGGCATGAGGAAATCCTGTGGATTCTTTTCCTCCATGGCATCTCTTTTTCCAGACAGAGCTAAGTACCTTATCTTAATGCAGCTGAGCTGGACAGAAAGAGAGAAGTCATGCAAGTGTTGGCTGTCCCTGAGGTGAATGCTCCTGCCTGTTGCAAAGGGAATTCAGTGAAATGGGTCAGGAATGCGGAGATATGTTTGAAAGTAGTTAGTAGCATATTAGTAGGATGATCAAAGAACCTGAGGCCTTGCATGACCTGAGCAAGATACAGGTTCCTATCTTACGTGTTAGCTTTCCTCTGCTGGAAATGTGCAGAGCCTGGAGCCCTTTCGCAGCCGTCACACCAGAGAGCTGGGCAGAATTGGAGGAGGCTGTGATCCGCCCACAGATATAGGCACAACCCCATGGACTGTGGATAGAGGAGGAGGAAGCCAAAGACATCAGTAGAGTTTATCAGTTGCTGTTTTTAAAGCTGTGGGATCTTACTATTTTTTTTCTCTCTTTTTTTTTTTTTTTTTTTTTTTTTCTCCCCCCAATACATGCAGATTGCAAAAAGGGGCCTGCAAGGCCTAGGGAGGAGGAGGTCCATGAGGTCATCCCTCTGTGATAGTGTCTTAATTTGAAAATGCTTTATAAAGGGTCACATGGCAGGCCTAGGGGCAAGCTGAAATCTAGTAGGTATAAAAAGTTTTTCTACACCTAAAAAGTTTAGGAACAGCAGCTCTTGAGAGGATGAGGTATACCTCCACGATGCCTGACAGATGTCTACCTAACCTGTCCCTAAAAAGAATGATGGAGTTTCTATAACCTCACTTAGCTGCCTGTTCCATTATAATTACCTTTTGATGTATAGAGTTTTTCCCAATCTAAGTCATTTTCACTGAAAATTAAGCCAATTATGTCTTGCCCTCTCCTCAGCAGACACAGAGAATAATTCATCAAACTCCCTCTTAGTAAGAGCCTTTTACATTAAGATGATTCGTTTCATGTCCTCTTCTGATCATCTCTTTTCTACACGAAAAAAAAAAGCAGAATAATAGAATTTTCCTGTTTTTTCCAAAGCTTTTACCATTCTTACTAACTTCCATGAAAGTCCCTGTTTTGATCTGCTTGCTCTGACAGGGTGTGCCTAGAAGCCAAAAAGATTAACTTCTCTTCAGACTCCAGATCTTTAGGATGCCTGGTCCTAGCAATCAGGGACTGAAACAAGAGTCTCTTGAGTGTCTTACGTGTTTGGTCATGTCGGTGAGCATCTGATCCCCTTATAGCCACTGGTGAACATTTCCTTAGCTAAATATAAAAATTCCTGAATTAGGACGATCTTCACTTCTATAACTGGTCTTTACAATAATACCTTGCTGTGATTTTTAAAAGTTCCTTCCCTCTTTATTATAAAATGTTCAGAGACAGCAAATGTAATAAGCTGAGTGCAGAAATAGTGGTGTGGAACAAAGGAAATTCTCCAAAAGTATACTTTTGCACAGGGTCAGATAGAAAACATTCTTATTTTCTATCACTGCTTTTTTCTGCCCTCCGTAGCATTGAAGTGCCACTGGTAGCCTCTGTGTACTGTATGGGATGTAGATGTTCTACATGATCAATAATTTATGAAGTTGGCAATTCTTAAATGATTAAATTTTCAACAATGATAGCAGGTTCCTTCTCTGCTCTTGTAGTTATTATCCCACTGCATAGTTACATATCAACAAATGCTGAAATAAATATTTCAAAACATTTTTTTAAAATTATTGTGACTGACATTTTGACTGACAATCTTTTATTAATACTGGGGCTGTATAAAGCGCATACAATTTTTTTTGTGTTTAGGATATTAATCATCTTTAGTGATGACAGCTTGCTGTAATTCCCAGGTGACTGAACTGTTCTTTGTGCTCTCACATTATTTGTAAATTATGGAGATAATGATTTACTTGAAGAGAAGCGCATTATGTAATGGGGCGGACTTTGTTATAATTGTAAATTCCCAGCAAATAAGATGGAAACTCAGTATGGTAATGAGGTCATCTGAGATTACTGTGTTCTAGAATGATGCTGATGAGAATCAATATCCTTCCTAAACTAAAGGCAAGATTTGGCTCCATCTTTATGCTTGTCCATGGTTGTCACATTATGTTGGAAGTGTAATTTTCAGGAACTTGAAGTGTCCATATGACTCTGTTTTTGAAAGATGTTTCATAAGTGACAAATATGGAAAAAAGTAGAGAAGCTTTTGAAGGCTTGAAGCCCCGAAAGTTAGAGGAAATCTGTTTACTGTCTTTGTCCCAGTTCTATCAAATATTTTAAATAAAAATCTCTAGCTTGCAGAGGCTGTCCAGCTTCTAAATTCTGAAGAAATTAATTTAAGTAAGAATTTAATTGCTGAAGAAAAATGTTACCAATTATGTAAAGGAGAGGAAAATTAAATATGACATTTTTTTATGCAGGAAGGAATCTTACTGTGATATTCTGCAGTAATTTAGCCTGTAAGAGCTGCTTTGAAGTAGTGCACAACAGAGTGGGGATAAAGTTGAGTCTAGTTCCAGGCACAGACCTCTGATACGGACAAGGCACTAACACTTCATACTCAACTGGTCAGCAGTAAACGTTTCTGCCCCTCCAGGCGCACTCTGAAGTAGATCTTGCTTTCTGCAGTGGTGATCTATTCTATTTTCTCAAGTTTTCTATCCATACTAAACTAATAAACAGAAAAGACAATGTCTTGTATAAGGCTGTGACCAAATAAGTTAAATCCCGGTCGGTGGCAAAACCCTACCATTAAATTTTTAGGCTGGATGTACAGCTGTCATTGGTTTACCCTCACCTTTTTGTTCCTAGTGAATCCAGGAAATTGAGTTGAGCTTCTGCTGACCAACCTCTTTTATCATATCCCCTTTAAACAAACCTTGATTTTTGCAGTGCATGTAGAGGATTGCTGTGTGGCCTTTCTGTTCCACAGCCTCGTGCAAAGCTGCGCAGTAGCGGTTCCATTGGCTACGCTCATCTCTTGCAGGGACAGAATGAGCACTGAATTGGGACCAGGAACTAAGCGAATAGAGCTCTATTTTAACAGTAACAAAATGAAATGAATACGGCATTTAAATTTCAGCTACCTGGTTTTAATTTTGAGTTTTAGGGTTAGTAGTAGAGTAGAGTAGTTATACTGAATTTGTGACTCAGAGTTCTTGCCTATTGCTCTCCTAGCACTCTTGCTTTATTTGCAATAGCATCGGTCCAATTCCTCTAATTCACTTTATTATATTGGCAGCATCCTTAACCAGAGACAGCCAAGGCAGCATGTTTCTGTTACTGGTTTCTTCTTCTGTGAATTATAAGATTGATTACTTCCCCTTTCCTGTTAGTGTATCTTCAGTTTATGATAGATGATATCCCTGGCAATACCTTAAGCAGAAGAGAAATCTGGCTTGCAGTATGTAGCAAACCTCAGCTTTTTTATTCATTGAGTTAATTTTAATCCCTGGATCTGTGATCATAAAATGCAGTGCAGTTATTTCTTTATCTCTAAGGTAATTGTGGGGGTGGATTTATGGAGAAGTTTAGTTATATCAGATGGAATTTTTTGTTTGTTTTGTTGGATGACTCTGAAAGCTGGAGAACTGTGGATAAAGAAATTAAAACAATTTCTTGCTGCATGTGAGGATCATTAGGATGCCTAATCTCTTATTATAGGAAGCAGGATTCAGAAGTCTATGGATGAGTTTGCTCATTCCAGAGATGTAAGATGATAAAGGTTGAGACTGAATTTGTTTCTGAATTCTCTGAAAATTTGCCTTTTTTAGCAACAGTAAATTTGCCATTGTGAAACAAAAGAATATTGAGATAATATAATACCAAGATTTTCTTATCAGAGATTTGTATATACCAGTTACATACTGTGTTTTCAGCTAACTCTGTTGTCACCAACTAGATATAAAGTAGAAGATGGGTTTGGGTAAGGAAAGCTATATTGCTTTATAAAAAGTTCTAATATCAGGAGGGTTTGAAATATTTTTTGCTTTGCTTCATAGCAAATTGCTTTCAGAAAGTAGGCTTGCAGTTGCATGTGGCCAGGTTATGGTGTTTTCCCATGTTCCCATTTTCAGCTGAGCTGCTGTTTCTGCTTTTGGACACACTCCATGTCATGGAAATGGTGAATTGAAATTTATTTGCTGAAAGAATCCTTATTGAGGTTTACAGCGCACCGGAGCAGGCTAAAAGCCTGCACAGTCAGTTGCAGTGACTGAGATGAAGAGCAGTAACTTATAAAGCTTTTGTAATTCAATTGTACTTTAGTTGTGTATTTGTACACTTCTCTTCCCAGGCAATATATTTAACAGCCTCTGGAATTTATGATGCGTTCCAGTGGTGTATCACAAAGTTTTGGAAAAGACTTACGTTAAAGCTATCCTTTTGCTCAAAGTTGGTGTTATTTTCCTCCTACTAGTGAATCTGTGCCATTCTGATTGCTGCTATATAATGTCTGTGAGGAATGACTTATACCCATAAGAACTTGTGGTTGTTTTTGGAATGCACTGAGGTTCAGGATTCCTATCATATTTATATGCTAATGTTTTAATCAGATGAATTCTCCCTTCCTCATTTTACCTAATGAATGATGACCTTTCTTCTTTGTTCCCCATCTAGTAATATATTTAGACATTAAGTATAAATCTTCTTAGCAAATGAATTGCTTATGTATGTTTGCCACATGATATATCTCTCTTTTGGTATGAGCAAATGTTTTGTTTAAACAGGAAAACAAATTTCCTAGCGTATTTCTTTTCCTTTTTTTTATGTACAGAGTTAGGTACTTCAGCATGGTTATAATAATAATATATAGCTAGTATGCTGTATTATGAAGACTCTTAAGTACGTAATGTAGTAGATATATTATGTGAAAGTATACTTAACTAAAAAAACCTCATTTGATGCTTGAGTTCAAGGGAGTCAGTTCACGTTCTGTTCAAGTGTATACTCTTCTTCACATCCTCCTCTGACTGTTCACCGGAAAAAAGTATGCTTGTGTTGAACTAAGGTGTGTTTGTTCTCTGTGTTTGTTCCCCGCCCCAAACTTTAACTTTCAGCAATCCAATAAAAGTCCTTCACATAGGTGGAGAAGCATGTGCATTGTGATGTCCGTGTGCATGCATTAAATTTTAAGTCCACTGTTTTCCACCCTGATCATGTTACAACATTTTCTGTTAACTATGTCAGCTGAATAAAATAACATACTAAAAGTATCGATTCTCATTCTTCAGGACAAAAATTATTCTATTATCTTATATGGATCAGTATGTAGTACCAAGAGTAAATATTTAGTTCTTCATAAAAGCCTTTTAAAATTAGGATAGTGTTAGTCATGCAAACCATGTGTTTGTTAAAAGACAGGATATTCCCAAGATTTTGCAAAATCAGGACAAAGGCATTTGTTAAATGTGACACAGGCTGAAGGAGAATTTTCAGTGCATACTGTACAGATTCGTGCTGTGCTGAATGTCCTGGCAGAAAGAAATCATCATACCAATAGACTGGAATAGTTTGTAGCTGGTTAAGCAGCCAATTATTGATCACCTATGTCATTGGAGAAGAGGGCATGTTTGAGACGGACATAACATTTGCAATAAACGCTTTAATGGTGTTATCTATATGCATGAGTATTTCGTATTTTAGATGTCTGATGGTGAGGGTATTAATGTTAGGATTCAAAGACTTGACCCTACTGCTGCCCCCTGCAGAACCCCTACAGATGCTAAAAGTGGTTCTGAAATGAAGTTCTGCAGTGAAGTACTTTGAAAACTATGCCAAAGAGGGAAAGAGAAACAGGGCAAAGAAACACCATCAAGGCTGTGCATTTTGGATTTCAAGAGTAAAGTGGAGCAGCTGTGAGCAAAAGCTGCTTTAAACAAAGACTGACACAAACCTATAAAATGACCTTTACCTGGAGTAGTGTGAATGTGATCAGTAAATTCAAGAAAGGCTGAGGTGCTGTATGGTAGCTTAATGAGCTTCATGGAAAGGGCAAGCATGAAATTAGAGATGAATTAGTTTGTTGTAACTTAGATATTTGACATCTTGTTCAGGAAGGATGTTTTCAATTATTTCCAGCATAAGAGTTGAGATTAATCAACAGTTTTAAAAATGAAATGCATGGAGCAGTTTGGAAAGGATGTAATGTCTTTTATATTCAGCTGAGACTGTGATACTGGAGAGGGAGGTAATGAATGAATGAACAGCCGGAGTGGAAGCTCTGGGTGTGTGGAGAAAGGAAAAAAGTGAGATATCTACAGGAGATATTTTTAGAAGTGGCTAAATCATGTCAAATGCAGTTATATAGTGGTGTTTCCGCTTGAAAGGATGAAGTTAAAACTGCTTGATTCATATGGCATAGAGATCTCCTATTTATTTTAGCTTTTACTCCTCAAAAAGAATCTGTAATTAGATTCTGTCCAGGTGAAAAAGAAGAAAGAACAAGAAAATAATAGTTTAACATTTTTGACTTTCCCATTAATGTCTTATAACTCCCAGGAAATCCCGTTTTTATAATGTTGGCAGAAAAAAGCTACTGATTCAAGGAACACTGTAACTAATAATTGTTTGACTGGGTGAGTGAACATATGTGTGTGTGTGTGTGTAAAGGTAGCTCCTGACCCAAAGGCGGTTATTTTTGATGGAGTGTGTGACTAGGTGGGCACTAACAGAGTCCAGCTGCATAAACATGTTTCTCACCAAGCCAATTGTGATTAGAGCCCCCAGTAATAGGAATTTCAAATACGGGATTAGAGATTCCAGAGTAACTTTAAATTAGAAATAGTTGGCCAAGTTGGTGGAAGCACTGTCAACAGCAGCCACCTTCAAAATTAAGGGCAGCAAAATGGTTTTGCAGATTTTACAAACAAGGTGTAGGATTTTTTTTTTTTTTAAATTTATCTCTTGTACTTTTATGGGTGGTTAACACACCTGCCAGTCAGTTTATAAATAAAACCGGAATGGGAGGTAAGCAGCTATTTCCTGATAGTGTGATACCTTCGCATGCAGTTTCTCCTTTTCGAAGACGCGGAACAATGAGTTGCAAGGATTGTAATGTGTGTGAGGAACTAACTAAAAGGAAGACTGCAACCTTTCCTATTACAAGGGATATTATCAGGTGGCAATTACTAATGATGTTCTTCAGAGATCAGACCCGGTTTAAGCCTGCTCATTGTATCGATTAATGATGTGTGCGGAAAAAGTAGACGTGTACTGAAATTTGTGGATGGCGTGAGTGGAGCAAGGTGCTGCAAATGCTAGGGACTGCAAAATCACATATAAAATTAATAAGCACAAACTTGCTATTTTTACACTTTTAGGGGTCAAACAACTTTAAACTATGAGCATAAAGCTTTTGGAAGCAATGGAGGAGGAAAAGGTCTGGTGGGCTGGAGAATGGCTGGAAGTGCCAGCGGGCTGTGGTGCAAGGCAGGCAGGTGTGGCTCCAGTGATGCCCAGCTGGGGGCTGCTGAACACCACCAAGCACACGCTAGCCTAGATGGACTGGCCTGGCTTCCAAATGGGGCAGTCAGGGGGGAGGGGGAAAACTTCTTTCAAGAGGGACCTATGGAAAATGCTATATTCCAAAGCAGGAGTTTTCTTTGAGATTGGAAATGTAAGGGGGTTTGAAAGGAGACCAGATTGCAGTTTGTTTGCAGCAGTGTAAATCATATTAATACCATACTGCAGAACTCCTGTTGGTCATCTACAGAGGTGGAAGGTACTGCTTTTTCCTTGACTGGTAGTTCTGCTTTTTCTCCTGCTAAGTTAGTTGTTTAAGTGTTTTGAGCTCCACAGCTCTCTGCAGTCTCTCAACCGGGGCATCCATTAAACGCTGTCCTGAGCGTGGATACCTTGGTCAGGTGGCTGTACCCATGCCACACTCCTCTTTGTGGGTTTATATTGCTGAATTACCAATACATTTCCTACTTGTTGAAATAGTGCTCCATGTTTTTCAACTCTGAGTCAATCCTGTCCCTTTTTCTTCTAAAGCTCACTCCCTGCCAAAGGTATTTGTTTCTTTCACACTCCGGTGTACTATGGCTAAGGTATGATACTACTTCGTGTGTATGTGAGGGTTTTTTTGTTTCTCACCAGGGTATCAGAGCTGGAAAATCTCACATATACAGCAAGATATTTCTTTTGTCTGTTTGGTGGAAGGTGTATAATGCTCATTTTCAAAGTCTGTTATGAGTCTACTTTATGTTAATTTGCCATTGAATTACTACGCCTTGCACATAGTATGGAAGGAATATATATATATTCCTTGGGAAGCACAGACTTCATTATTAGATAAAAACCTATTCAGTCTGCTTTGACATCAGCTCCCCATGCTGCACAATGTTCATTTATTTTTAAGCTACAATTTCTTTTGTATTTATATTAGAGAGCAAGACTCTGAATGCACAAAGGAATGTCACAAGCGGGTAGTGATCAAAGTGGCCACCTACCACACCTTAAGAAAAAAGTAAAGGCTTGATTTGAAAGGTGCTAAAGTTAAAATTATGGAATTGGGCACTGTGGTCTGAAATGCACCTGTAACTCCTTTTTCCTTTCAGGAGAGCCTCAAGTGGCTGAAAATTCTAATCAATTTATTTTATACTGTTACCTTAAGGTACGTATGGTACACCAGAAAGTCTCTTAAAAAGTGTGGCATTCTTGTTTTGCTTTGCATGTGGTTGAAAAAAATTATCTCAGAAAGTAGGTAGTACATGGTCACATGGTTAGCAACTACCATACTATAAGGTTTTCTGGAGTTAATTTCCTTTCATATGAATATTTTTCTCTTCTGTACTTGTTTATCACTCAGAAGCATTTAAAAACCCTAATGGAATGACAATTAATACGGCACATTTGGATTTACATAGGCTAAAATTTCACTGATGCAGTGAAAATTATTAATTAGGTTCCCGTGGTGGCAGCTCGTGCCATCCTCTGCCACTGTATTGCAGGGGCGTCTTCTGGATCTAAGCAGTGTGAAGGACCTTGGCTATTCCTGTGCCCTTTGCCAGGTGTGATACAGACTCCTGGCTCTGTTTGCTGCAAGGGAAGTGCTGAAAAAAATCATCACTTTGCTCTTTTAAAACTTGCTTTTCAAAAAAATGCTGCCAAGAACAGCCCAGTGTTTTGAGGATGATAGCTTCAATAACCTTACAGGTATTTTCTTGAATTTCAAGACATCTTTGATGGTGTGAAATTTCATTAACTGGTGTGATAGACCATGCATTTGTATTACTGGTCACCAACTCAGCTTCTGGCCAGCAAAAGAAAACCCATTCTTACAGCCAGCAGTCCAGGCTTATGCTGCATGTCAGGCTTCACCTGCTCAGGTGCAGTCTGCTAACAACTCTGAAAGTCTCCAGACTTGTTCTGCGGCAATAAAATTTCTCAAAAACTGAATGATTAACAGGAAGGTCTCTGGATTATGAATGTGAAACTTCAGAGAAAAAAAGTTATAAGTGAAAACAAATCATTCTCTTTCAGCTTCATGTTCACCATGACACCTCCAATATTTAGGTAGCTGTAGATGCACATAAATTTCTACAAGTAGAGGTCAGAGTGTTAAAACACTGCAGTGTAAACTGCATCTTTGGTACCAGCTGAACTACTTCCAGAGCCTGTAGGTCCCTGCAGCTGTTGAAAGGTTGATGAATATAAAAGGTGAAAGGTGTGTGAAATAGTCAAAATGAAATGAAATACAACAGTGAATTTTATTTCTTTTCCTGAATGCGGATGAATTTGACAGTGTGTGTTGCACATATTTTATTATTGTGTTCAAATATATAGACTGAAAAATAGATCTGATGAAAAGAGATACATTGTAGATGCCTTTCTCAAATAAGGCTCTTATACCCACATACGGTATATGCTTTCCAACAAAAGTAATGGCGCTCTGCTAGAGTTGTAGGGGGGAGCATAGTATTCTGAAGTCTCAAATCTGTGGAAAAAACTAAAAAAACCGCAGTTAATCTCTTCTGGGTTCAGTTTGGCTTCTTCATCAGTAATGAAGTTCCAGTGCCCTCACTTCAGATCAACATTCTGCTACAACTCCAGCTAGATTTAATGGGCTTGCCCATTGCATGGTAGCTGGTGCACTAACAACATTGCCATCTGTACTGTAGCTAGGAGGAGGCACAGAAAGAAAAGAGAAATGAGGAATTCTGTTGTTTAGCAAGATTATGTCTGGGAAACTTCTGTTTGCACCCAGCATTGCTTGCTTGTCTCATAAGAAAGTGAGTCTTTGAACACTAGTGTAGCATGGCATCTGCCCAGAGACAGCTTTCAAGATGTTTGCTTTGCCAAAGCCCCAGACCAAATGGACCATTCCTAAAGAAATATATAAAATGTGAAGTTTCATTGTACTTTGGATTTTGGGAGCTCCAGTTGTTATCCAGTGTTACAAACTGCGTTTCTAGGAATTGCACACCCAGCACTGCTGTCAACTTTGGAGCAATGTTTTTTTCAGCTGTTTTGGATCCACAAGTGCTCTAGCAAGATGTTACAAACACTACAAGCCACAAAAAACCTTCAGTTAGCATTTGCACCCTATTAGCCACCAGACACTCCACACCTTACATTAGCTTTGCTGCTTGGGAAATAACTTGTTAATTATTTTTTTGTTTTAAAGGACAGAATGTAATTTATATTTGCTGAATACATTCTGCCTAAAAACATAGGATAACAGTTCATAGATCTCTAAAGGGCTACAACCCTTTCCAATCTTAGTTGGTTACCATACTATCTAACTTTTTATATTCTGTACCATGATGCTTGAAATATGTGGACTCTGCACTTTGTTACCTCCAGAAATGTTGTTTACTATTGAGGAATTTTCATGTGATGTCATCTCTTTGCTGTGGGCTTGGCATATGATATTTTCTAATATTGTTTTAAGGTTAAATATAATTGATAAGGTATTTCCTTGTATGTGCTAGGAAAGGGAGCTTGTCAGATATACAAGGGAAGGGAGCCTGGCAGGGTTATGGCAAGCAAAGTTGTGGATCAGAATTAGTTTGTGTGCAGTTATGGTTGTATCACTGCTGTATCCTTAACTGGCTTACCCCTGCTAGCTTGCCTTTCTTCAAGCAGTTTGTGGTCAACACAAGATGCTTCTCATTTAGCAGCTCCTGTACCTATCGTGGATATTTATTTCTGCAGCCATAGCTGTGAATGTTTTCATTGGTTGCTGTCAGAAAGACTCTACACAGGATCCATCCTTGGATGACTTCAGTGGGAACATCTCCCTAGCATAACACTAATAAGGTAGTGTTTGAGGATTTATCATGAGCATAAGTTTTGTTTCAATTTTCCATCAGAGCATGAAGCTTTCTGTGTAGAGCAGCCAGTGTAGGAGGGAATGCCATCACGTGAGCCATGATATTTTGATGACATCCACAGGCAGGCATGCATGGCAGTCTGTCCCTCCAGTGAAAGAATACACAATTACACTGCCGACCTATTTCAGATATAAATTGTAACACATGTTTTAAAGCAATAGTCTTAAACAAAGGGAAAAAAGTTCTGTACCAATGACAGCTGCTGAAAATTGCAGTGTCAGCCTTAGGACAGGCAGTTGGGTTCCTACCCCATCAATGCTTTTCAAGTGCTTTGAATTCCATGGATGGAAGCTATTTCAATGCACAAATGCAAGAAGCTAGGAGTCGTAGTGCTAGCGGCTATCCTAACATTGTGGACTTGATTTTTTTAGATGTTCACAAATTGTAACTGAAGAAACCAGAAGTTTATGCCTCCCTAAAGTTCACATGCAATAGACAGACTTTGTTCAGCTGGTATTTAAAGTGCCAGTGCGATGCTGAGGTCTGTCAGACGTCATTTGGAAAGTGCCCACAGTTTTTGATTAGAGTACTCAGGAAATATGTTGCAGAGTTATTAGAAGGGAGTTGCTTTCAGTGTCAGCTCTTGAGTGTAAAGCCAAGTGACAGACCAACGGCATTCAAAGCAGCTCGTGCTTAATTCCATATGCCAGTAACAGCTTCTTCATTACAAGGAAAAGAGGGAAGGAAATACAAAGAAAGCCACATACAGCGTACCTATGTATTTGCAAGCTTGTTTTCTGCCATATATAATTGCAGTTAGCAGTTTCCATTTATAATCCAGTGAATGTAATTCCTGTTTTGTTTGATAGAAGCAGTAGGAATTCTGATGGAAGACTTAATCTTGTATGTTTGGGCCCAGTTTTAAAAGGGCATTTTGAAGTCTGATTCTTGTAATGGATTTTGCACTGATTTCAAATAGCTGCACATGATTTAACCAGGCATGCTTTGGTGAGAGTTGTTTGCAGGAGGGATGGCACTCTCAGGAAACACTCTGGGAACAGAGGGCAAGACAGTGCTGCAGTGGGCATTTATTTGGCACGTATTTAGTTGTCTGTGTTGGCAATGTCTGAACTTGTCTGAAATTTTCTGATCTTGCCAATTGCATTTCATGTTCAGTATTTCTGACTGGCAAAAAGTGGTAAGAATTGCAATTTTATTTCACCATTATTTTTGACACTATAAAAATTCAAAGCTTTGAATGCGTTCTGACTGTACTTTTGTCTTCCTTGGCAATTCATAGAAAATGTTGCATGACTTTAACATAGATTGAAATTCAATGTGCTTCTGACACAGCTCAGGTAGATTCCTGACCTCTGAATCAGTAAGAGCAGATTTGCTTCCAGTGTCTGGAGACCAGCAGGGCTTTTTCAGCAGATGGGGATTGCCCGTGTGTAGGTTGCCTCCATCATCCTGTCCTTGGCACAGTGGTCATTATGTGCTGTGAGAAATTCGCTCGAGAAAGAAAGTTGAAGCATCTGGGAGAGTTAAGCCTTGTGACCAGAGGCAACTTGAACTCAGAAAAAATAAGTTTCCAGTAGGAAAAAATAGCTGTAAACCTATAAATATTAGTTGCAAAGACAAATAAAGAAAGGTGCTAATGAATGAAAGAGCTCTGAAAGCTGGGTCACCCACTTAATAGAATCATAGGATGTTTTGGGTTGGAAGAGACTCCTAGAGGTCATCTAGTCCAATCACCACTTGTCTGATGATATTGCTGTTTTAGAAATGCAGAAAACGAAGCATTTTGGCCCAGATTAGGAAAAATATGATGATGTAAGTACAGGTCTATTGCATGAAACAAGGGTAATAGAAAATAAAAATATCCAGTTATTTGTCTACAGGGCAATGTGCAACCAAGGTCTTTGGAATAATGCACTCAGCTGTACGTGCACTGCTTTTATGTAAGAATTCTTCTGAAATAAAAAGGGTGATACCATGTAAAGCTGAACAGGTGTTTTATATAATTTCAATCATGTCTTGTATTGCTAAAGCCATGCTGGATGCTGAGGGAGTCCTGCACACTGGTCGCTGGGGGTGGTATGCCACCGGCAAGGGGCAGGAAGGGAGCATCCCCATTCTGCTGCACCACTTCTGGCAGCTCTCGTCATACATCACCTCTGCTCTGGCAGCGCAGGCATTGCTACCTCCAGCAATGTAGTTACGTACAAACAGAGCAGTTTCCCTGTGTGGCTCTACTTCTGCTGGAATTTGGCACAGGTGGCTCATTGGAATAGCAGAAAGGCCAGATCAGATTTTTTAAATTTCATGGAAATATATGGCAAAGTTTCAAACAAAACACAGTCCCTCAGATGAATTTAACTACAGTTCCTTCACTTAAATTCCTCTCTCTATTCAGCTATGGAGATTTTTCTCACAACCTGACCTTCTAGCTCAAGACTCAACACTCTACACTTGTTGCTCAAATGAGATTGTAGACATCAATACCCAAATCTATACAACTGACTACTTCAATACTGCTCACGTTTCATGTACGCCAGGAAGAGAGACCACAAACCAATTTCCTCTGTGTCATTTATAATTCCCAGGACCCTCCGTGGTCCAACAACACCCTTTTGAACTAATTGCTGAAAAGAGCAGGTGCACTTGGCAACAGCAGCAGATTATAACTGAAATTCCAATTCATAGCAATGATGGGAATATTTCTTTCTCTCCCAGTTAGCAGTGGTTTTCCCCCTAGCAAGGGAGGGTTAATGATTTGAACTGAAACTTAATTGTTTCTGTATTTCATAAAGAATTGTTTCTAATTTTTATTTTTAGTAAGAACTTTTAAAGTAGTCATATGTCGTACCTGAAGTGTAAGTTTCAGAAGTTTTGAGTATTACAGGTTTCTTGATTCAGAAAGTTTTCATTTTCTGTATGTGACCCGTGAGTATTTAAGAATAAAGAAACTAGTTGTGGTGCATACTGATTCTGGGACTTGGAAGAAAACTTGAAAGCACTGCCTCTTGGGCAAACCGGACAGAACAAATCTGATTTGCAGACTTGTGTTAGATTTCCGAAAGCACTTAAGTAGTTTAAGACCACAAGTACCATTGACTTGAAAGTCAATAAGATGTTTTTGCAACTGCAGTCTACAGTGAGTTATTTTGTAAAATGTAAATTCTTCTGCAGCAAAGGCAAGCAAGAAGTGCAGTTACTGACTGCCCACACCAAATTACATACACCCTAACCTTCATCTGGATCTTCGTGCACAGAATCTTTGGAGGTCGTGCCTTTAGCAGTCCTGTGGGGGACCAAGGAAAGGTCTGTTCCAGTAGGTTTAAAATCTTAAAAGAAAAACGTATTATTTAGATCACAAAAATTTCAGTGCTGGCATGGAGATTTGGGGGGGAAATCTGCATTGTGTATTTATAGACAGGCGTTGTATCGCTTCTTTGCCTTTGCATATTTATGTGCTTGCTGTACTACTTGCAAAGATGTACGTTAACAATGCAACTGAGTTGCGGAATTTTTTTTTTTTGAGGACTTATTTTGTATTTCTTTAGACAGCCAATTTAGGTATTTTCATTTAGGTATTTTTATTAGGAAACTAGGCTTTTTGTGTATTGAAGGAAGAGAGAGGGGCAGATTAGAAGATGTGAATACCTTCCTTTGGATTTACAGCAAAACAAAGCACAGTGAAAAACTGTGGAGTCATCTTTTATTAGTGGAATTACATAGCTCCATTTTTTTTCCCAAGTAAAGGCTTAGTGTCAGAACTAACAAAAACATATTTCTGGGCAATGAGAGCATTAGAAGGCAGGCTACCCTTTGAATCTGTTGCAGCAGAGATGAGGTTTATAGTATGATGTTATGGTTTGTACTCATTCCAATATTGTACCAATGTGGAGGCAAAATTATTTCCTGTTCCGGGATGCTTAAATTTTTATTGTATTTAATTTTTATTGAAACTGTAGCTGTAATAACTAGTATGTTTTCTCTCCCTGGGCTGCTTTTCTTTCCCTGCTATCATCCTCAAAAAATGAAGAGAGGTGTCGCAGCAAGAGAAGTGCATCTGTGTTGCTGTGCTTTGACAGCTTCTCTATTTCTGCCCACCTATTCTTATACATGCACTGTAAACACAGACATTTCAGTTTGCATTTTTCTCTCTTTCATAATATTATTTATTTACAACAGAAAATAAAAATTAATGTGTCAGGTCTCTCTAGTGTAATTCCAGACTAACTGGTGGATTTTCAACCAAAGCTAGAGAAAACTCGTCAAGGAAGGCATTTTCCTCCAAACCTGTTACAGCCTTTCCAGAAATGGCTAAAATTAAGGTTGGAAACATGCCTCTTCATTCTTTCTTTCCTAACAGGAAACCTGATTTTGTTCCCAGTTCTAACAAACCCATCTAATCTTTGTAATCCTACCAACTCTCATTTTTCTTTTTCTAGTTCTATAGTATTTTCTGCTCTTTGCTGAAATGATTGTCTGGAGGAGGTAATGAGTTTTGTGGGAACAGGAGGCCGGTCAGACATTCAGTAATGATGACTCTTGTGGCAGTTGCAGAGGCACATGGAGAGCTGTGGATGTGGAGAGAGCTGGGGAAATACGTGTTCTCATCTCTGAGACCTCTCCTTAGCATTGCATAGATGACTAATTGCATTCCCTGGTGCTGGGAAGGTTAACAGACCTCTGAATGTGGATGCTTTATTCTGTGGCTCAGTAACACCAAATGTGGCAAATGCATATGTGTGTGTGCTATGTACACTCAATATATGTATACATATGTCCTCTAGCAATAATATTCAGTGCTGCTGGAAGAACAAGAATTCAAAAATGTAAGTGGTCCGTGAAATTCTGTATTGGCCCCCATAAATCTGTCCACTTGGGGAAAACAGTTTGGGGCTGAAGACATACATGGCTGATTTTGAGTCAGTGCCTTTTTGTGCCTTAATACATCGGAGAATTTGTTCAGGAACGGTTAGTTCATCCTTGTGAAAACATTAGCCTTCTGTTGCTGCCAAGGTCATTGTTGGCTTCGGTTATCTGGTGCCCTGGGACATATTTCCAAACAAGTGAAGTCCTTGGAAGGTTTACTTCAATGTCTGTCCTTGTCTCCAATATAGACATATAATAAATACCTGTTACTATTCTTAACAGAAAGCAGATGTATTCTTTTGGCCAGTCCTTCAGCAACATACAAAGTGTTAAGACTGTTATGCTGAAGTGACAGCAAACAGATTACTTGGTTTTTCTCTTTTTCCTGAGTATGTTGCATTTGTGTTTGGTCTCTTACCACTGAATGGTTAGTTGCTAGAATAACATCACTGGGAAGGTGTGAGCTTTTGTGTCCCCCAAGTGCTTGGGCTGTGTAAGAGGTTGTTACACCTCCCTCTAGAGCCCATCTCAAAGGGCTGAGGGTCCTGCTTTTACTCCAGGTGCCCAGGGTTCAACCTGTCAGAAGGGACTGGTTGTCACAGTGTTGCTGGAGATGTGTTCAGTCTTCATAGTGAGTAAGTTTGTAAGACGATGTGAGTAAGTTTGGCAGGCGGCTTAGGACTGTCTCAGGAGAGCGTGCTGTACATCTGTACTACATCTGCCCTACCTGCAGCGTAACTGCTGCTGGCAAGTACGCATTGGGGACAGGTTAAGGCTGCTTATGACCTAGAAGGCTGAATGTCTCCAGCCCTGGCAGTTCAAATTCTTTGCCATTCAACCTCAGTCCAGGCCAGCCTCCTAGAGCCATAACTGAGCCTTAATTAGAAAGCATAAAATTAGTACATGGGAATTCTCTTAATTGGGACACCACAGTGGACCCATTATCTTCCTTAAAGGGAATGTAATTTATTCTGTAGAGCTTTGAATGTAGCGCGTTTGCATGTGGTAGGAATTGTTCATGGGCAGCTGATAAGTCTAAAAAGGCAAAATACAATACCAATTAAAGTAAATTCATAAAATATTCACTGCATTTCATGTTTTGTTTTGTGTGTTTTAGTCTTTTTAGGTTAGCTTATTTGATAAAAGACAAGATGAACATTTCATGCCTAATGAACACCTGGTAAAACACACTTTACTCCTCAATACTGACCAAATGTCGCCATAAAGCAGAATATTTGATAATGCTGTCATGCTCAAGTAGCAGCTATTGTCAGTATCATGAAACAGAATTGCTTTCCTTGAGGAAAACCCAATTAAGAGAATTCTGAATAGCAGTGAGTAGTCTGCTGCGCTCCTAATGCTACTGATCATGCAACAAATTCCTTTGATGAGTATTCAAGGCCATAAATCGGGCCAAAGACTTCAATGAAGATAGCTTAATTTTTCATGTATGTGAACACATATGAAAAATGAAATAATGATTTTCTTATTTTGGATTTATTGAAACCTCATAACTGCTCATTCAGACTTTGGGTTCATATTCTACGTATGAAGGCCTATAATGCAACCTAAAATATGAAGGCTTAATGTTCATATATCTATCAATTATACAGGAGTAATGAAATGATCCTTTAATTTAACATGGAAATAATTTACATTTTAATTAATTGGTTTAATAGATATTCAGTGGCACACAACCTTTTAACAATTTATTTCCTGACCTTCACTGTGGAAAACCCCAGAGTTTTCTACCTTCTCAAATGCTTTTTTTTTTTTTTTTTTATTTCAAATGTGGTTTGGTAGGAGAATGGAAGAGTTGATTATGAGTGGAAAACTGACCTTTTGTTCTGAATTGAAAACACATTTCCATTTTCTGCAAAATTCTGTTTTCTTATTACCAAAATCAACATTATCTGTCAACAATACAAAGGGTGAATGTGATTAACCACCCACTCACTTGGAACAAGTGGTATCTTGATTCATTTAATTTAGAACATCTAAAGCTGTCAGCGACTTACCATCTGCTAAGGGTACCTGCTGTAGTCTGAAATGCCCTCTTAGCAATACACAGGTTCGGTTGTGTAAGAGATACCAGGTTTCCTCATCTCTGTTTTGAGAATGTGTTTGTGTAGTTTTTACTGAGATTAAAAACTGAGCAATATAAATTGCTTCAGAAGGTGTGAATTAATTGCTCCCCAAATCAAATCTGTAATGCTGCTGATGTAATTTGTGTCAATACTATAGTAAAAAGAGATCACATGGCATCAATAATTGACTGCATATGCCCAAATGAAGATCTTTTCATTATGCAAATATTTCTGAATCCCAGCTGCTTTCTCATTGTTTTGCAAAATATTTCTGAATGGGCACCAATTTAAAACAGTGCTAGAAGATGGAAGTCCATAGTTAATATTTTGATTTTTACTTCATGTTTTGACTTTTACTTGAGTACTAGTAAGTTTTGCTAACACAGCATCATCCTTGCAACTGGGATTCTTCAAAAAAAGAGTTGGGGGAGTGGGGTTAGAGGGCCACAGATGTGAGTCTTTTGCTGGTGACCTTCCTTTGCCTCTGGATTGGCTGCTTTGAATGGCAGGTGAGGCACGGATTATGGCATAGGAAGACGTTGAAGTTTGTTTTCTCAGCTGCATCCTTTATGCAGATAAATACAGAATATCAGTTCCCAGTCGTACCAACCTGGAAGCTTTTGTGACCATTGTCCTGAAAGCTTTTGAGCTTGCTGTAGTATAGTATCTATGCTAATTTGCATTCTACTTGAAATTAAAAGCAAGGCTTTCATAAAAGCAGTCTGAATTGGTAAAATCAGTGCCAGTAATATAACAACAAATTGTTGAATGCTCTTTGTAATGAACTGTGGAGGAAAGGTAAAAATATATTACTCTTAAATGTGGAATACAGTGCCAGAGACTGTGTTAAAGTAAAACATGAAATATAACCAGTAAAATGACATAACACTGGCCAATGATTTCTATCCCATCTATAACTTGGCACCAAATGCTGCAGATGTACAAAAGCTGGCATTAAAACCCACAAAAGCTAACAGAAGTCTTTCCTGTAGTTTCAATATGCTTTGCAGTAGAAGCTGATTTTTTGGGGGCTGTCAAGTATGCAGCCACTTATTTTATTTTTTAAAATACCCAAGAGTTTATCCATCGTGCAGTGTTACAAATCTTGGCAGGTTTAAAATTCTTCTTTGTAAACATAACTAGTACAGATTCAAGCATTTTTCACAGTAATTTTCAAAACTTGACCTGTGTATGACCATGTAGCATCTTGGAAAAGAAGGAAAAAGATTTTTGAAATACTACATAAAGTATATGTGGAGTGCTTTCAAAATCAGCTCAGCTTTTTAAGTGTGCAATGGAAAAGACTCACATCTGTGGCCCTCTAACCCCACTCCCCCAATTCCTTTTTAGAAGCATGTTGTGTTCTTTTAGATTAAACACACGTAAATTGGCATTGTCAGTATGGAAAATGCATTTTTGTTTGTTTTCACATCTATTTTCTATTTTGTGTCGAGGGTCAGGAGCTATACCTGTGGTCTAATTCTTCCACTACTTTGAGTTGTACAGCCGTAAGGAGAGCAGACATTGGCATTTGTGCCTGGTTCAGTCGGGCCAGGCATTTGGGTACGGTTCAGATGGCTATCGTGTTTAGAACAGAAAAAACTTTTGTATTGTTTTTCTAGCTTCCAAAATCCTTCCCAAAGGCTACCCCTTTTCATCTTTCTTGTGGCTCTTCAGAGTTCCCTGCACTATGAAGTGTCAATGGCCAGAGAGGGGTTGTTCTGCGTGCCCTGGGCGAGAGCTGTAGGCAATACTGGTGCTAGGGTTTTACATAATACCCTAGAAAATACTTCACTTGCTCATTAACAAAATAGTTTCAGATTAAAACTTTAGATTCAGCTGAGACACTTAATTCATTGGAAATTCTCTAGTGTAAAGAAAACCAAGTAATGTAATCATGGGGAAACATACCTCCACTGTCCAAGGCATTTGGAAAGAAACTTCTATAGATAAAGTCTGAAGTGGAAGGATTTGGTAGCTTTGATTTCTTTCACAGCTCTGTGCACAATCCTTGGTTGAAGAACAAGTTATTTAATTTTCCTGTGTCCCAGTTTCCCTATATAAAATGAGAGCAAATTCAGCTCCTTGGACACAGCTTTTGTCTGCCTTGTTGGTTTAGCTTGTAAATGCTCACGTGCTCTGTGACTGTGCAACAGCCAGCACAAATGGACACCAGCCTAAAGCCCTGGGGACCCTGCTATCTTTGCTCTCTCTTCTTCCTCTTTTAAGACAAAGAATGAGACATCCTGAAAGTATTATTTTAGAAAACCAGGTGTGCTTGGAGTCTAGATCACATTTGACTTTGTAAATAGATCATACAAATGGGGTTTTATTTTACAGTGAACCCAGTGGGTGTATGGTTTGTCACTCTTGGGTTTATGCTTATTTTACTCTATTGATTTGAGCCAAGGGTTGGCTTGCAGTAAAAATGGAGCAAAGCAGGGCTGGCAATGGCCGAAAGTGTTCTATCTGGGGTGTAGTTCCTTGGATTTTTTGTGGTATCAGAGAAGGGTTTTTTTTTCCTCCCTTTCTATAGTTCTGTACTTATTCAGGTGTTTGTTCAGTGGGGCTGTAATGCAGGGGGAGGGAGAGCAGTGGAAGCACAGGACCTTCTCCCAAGGAGCATCACTCAGCTGCAGCCAGCTGTCATTCCTAGCTAGCTAACGCCATTCAGTCACCTTCCCAGTGCTGGCGCTGCTGACTTTCTCCCACCTTAATAAAGTATGGTGTTTGACAGACTGGTACAAAATATTTTTCTCTTTCAGAGGGTTGTTTGTTTGCTTGTTTAAAAAAAAAAATCATAATTTTGATGGCAGGTCATAAAATAATTCCTTACATAGAAACATTTATCCTTATCCTATCAGTAAAAATGTCTGGCTAGGAGATTTGGAGTCAGTCAAATGATTCATATTGGGGGTAAATTTTATCACTTCTAGTGTAGGGAAGAAAGTAATTTCCATTTCTTTTTAGAGCACAGTGAGCCAATTTACTCTGAGGTTGAGCTGTAGGCTAATTGTGGGGCATCACACTGCAGACTTTGTTTTGGTAGAGAAGTGTGAGTGGGGAGAGTGTTAACGCTTAGCCAAATGCTTGAATTCCTTCTCTCATACCCTCAGTGCTGCATCTGACACCTTTTTATTTAATCAGTTCACAGTGTCTCTCCTGCACCATTTTTATTGCTTATTGAGTCATTAGAAATGGTTTAATCACCATCTGATTATAGCTCACCTCTCCAAGGTCTTTACAAAACTGGTACCCTCAGATGTTTGTACATACCCGGTGTTGTAGTTTGGATACTGAGCAGCGTTGCTGTTCGGACGCTTTGCAGTGGAGTGTAAGACCTTTAACATCAAATCAGGCTATTTAATGCTAAAAGCTAGCTTTGCTTTTTAATCATTTTCTTTGAAAACCACTGTTTTCATTTCTGAAAGCAGCTTGCGTGCCAGGGCTCTACTGTAGTGTCTAAATTTTTCACTCCAGGAGCAGTGAGGTACTGGGCTTTACTAAATGAACGTACTATAGATGCCCCCTTTTTGCAGGTACCTTCACAGCACTCTTTCCTCTGGCTCCTGCTGTCTGAAATTGCTCTCTTTCCATAACTAGTGCTTTTCAGAGACTGTTTTCATTTCAGCTGGATGTGTTTCCTGACCGTGTCAATTTTTGTTTAAAATGGTCCATATGTGCTGTTTGCAAGGCAACCGCTTTGCTTGTAGGTCTTAAGTTAAAGAGTCAATGTCAAGGTTAGTAAGGCTCAATATCTGACCTTCCTGAAAAAAATGACACCACCTCTCACTTTGAAAACTTCATAGAATTCCATTCCATTATTTTTTCTGCTTTGAATAAATTAAACTGCACACCCTTTTTGGGGAGAGAGAAAAAGAAGTAGGATAGGGGAAAAAAGGAAAATACTCATCAAGGGCACAGAATTCATTACAAAAAAGTCACTAAAATATATGCAAGATGAGAGCAGGATAATGTGATAATACACAACTGAGGAAAAATAGCTGGTTTTAAAATAGTTTTAAAAAAATTATAAAGCTATATGTACATTATGGTGGTTTTATGCTTTTACAGCTGCACAAAGCTTTTACAGCAAAACCCAATTTTGTACCAAACTGCCCTGGTTATAGCTTTTTGTAGTATTCCCAAACTTGGTTGGATGAAATGTAAAGTCTATGTACGCCAGATCATGGTAAAGAAGCTAGACAGTTCTGGAGATGGATGAAACCTGGCAAACCAGTTGGCATCAGCTACTTTTGGGGCCAGGAGAGGAGAGAATTTGACTAATACCAAAACCTCTCACTGAATCTTCTGAATAAAACAGAAATCTGTTGAATCCGTAATAAACAAAATTGCAGCTCTACCGCTGGATTTTCCTTTTCTGTATGCTAATGAACGATGCTCATGTGCAATATGTCGGCTGCTCTTATCTTCTAATGTTATTTCCCCTGAAAGAAATGGCAATATGCTACTGTTAAAATGCTTACCCAGTTGCTGAGATAACAAAAGAACACCTCACCAAAAAAGTTAGTTAAACCTTTCCATTGATTACCTGTAAACTTCAGAAATAGGAGTAACCATTTCAGAAACGGTTCTCATCCCATGTGACCACTTCTTTGTATGTCTAAATCATTACTATGCAGTCTGCACTGAAAGTACCTAATCTATTTGCATTTAATTTGTTTATTTTATCAGTATGTCATAACTAAATTCATGAATGCTTATTTTATTTCAGCATACTAGCAAGTTCCCATACTACTGATAAATATTTTAAAAAAAAACTAATTTAAAAAAGATAACTATTAAAAATATTGTCCTTTATCTGAGCAAATACCTAATACTTTGTGGTTTGCTGAATGGAAGAAATAACCTTTTTTGAATGTTATAAGCATTGACATGTGAGTGTTCTTCAAGCATCAGAGTCTGATGTGTATGTCCTTCTTACAAACACATAAAATACATTTCTTCAATTCTTACATTTTTACTGCCCTTTCATTTATTACATAGGGATCAATATTCTTTCAAGTATAACTTGGTAATATAAAAATGAATAACACAAGGTACGTATTTTGCATAGTAAATAAGAGGAGCCAGAAATATTCTTTGTGCCTCTGTTCCAAAGTTTTGTAGTACTTATAATTCAGTGCATGAACCTTTTAATTCGGTTTCAATAAATGGCTTATGAGCCCCTTGAAAGCCATTCCAATTTAATAATATTAGATGACAAGAACTTTCATAAAAATTAACTCCATTATCTTTCCTCATTAGTGAAGGCATGTCAGACATAAAGAATCCTACAGTTGTTCTGTAGGAATACTTTACATTTTTTTCTAATTAAGATATTATAAAAATGAGTTGCTTTTGAAAGTTCACTGGTGATGGTTATTGAAAAATTATTTACGCCAGTTTTGTTATAGTCCCTCTATTAGTGGAGTAATTTACTGAACTATGAAGACCCTTAACTGCATTCAGGGATTTGCAATTTAACTAATCCGTTTTTATTTGGGACATTTCAGACTCACAGCAAGCTCTTTGATGATCTGGATTTTGTCATTGATAGAATTTTACTGTAGACACTTAAATGGAAAAAGATCTTCAAAGTAATATACCCTTTCTTTTCTTCCACCAAGGTGCACCAGTGTTACCAGTGGAGGAAACCCCAATGTTATGTTTTTGAATGCCATGAATAATTACCTTGCCATAACAGCTACTTTTAAAGAATCCTCTCTTGTCGGGTTTTGTATTTTCACAGGAGGCTGAAACAAACATAGGTGCCTAATTTTGGAAATTTGCATGCCACTGGAATTTCGAGCTTTAGTCTTGGGATATGAAATTGCCCTGGTGGCTATTACTTGCCTGGACTCCCTTTTAGCAACTCCTCTCCATCCTTTACTTTTGACCTGCTTTTGCTAGTTGCCATGTCATATCACTATGAAAACTGAACATTATTTTGTCCAATATTACAAAAAAAACCCCCAAACAAATCATCACAAAACTTTTTCTTGGGTAATATGTAAATCAAATTTCTCTTTTCTCTAAATTCTTTTATTTCTCTTTCCCTTCTCTTGCTGTCATGAGGGACCTGCTTTGTCAGAGAGGCTCCATGCCAAGGTGCCACAAGGAAGGAATGAAGCCTGCCAGGAGTGGGCAATGGGAAACAATACATGAGTTTGAGAGAATGGAGACTCTTAACCCCACCTGATAATAATATTGCTTTGGTACCATGAAGCTTCGCTCTTCAGAGAAATGAAAATCCTCTGTTATTTTGGATGAGTTTAAACACTCAATTCTCTTTACGGAATCTACTTTATTTTGTTTTCCCCCCTGAAAAATGTCAGTGCTTCTATCAGTCAAAAATGCAGCCCAGCAGTCTTCAGAGTTATTCACTGCTACCTCTCTCCTCCTTGCATTATTGCCTTACTACTTATAAATACATCCCTTCAAATACAAATTTGTATGTATACAATTTTCATCTGTATAATTATAAAAAGAAATCTTGCACTTTTCGAAGCTATCTACTGCGTTTCATCTCATTTTACTTTTAACCACTCCTGGTCCAGTCTTTACTGACATTTATAGCATCCTTTTACTTTCGTGTTGAGTACTTTTGCAGTTGACCCAACAGAGATAAATATCACCCTATAAGGATTCAAGCAGATACGAATTTTCATGACCCATTTCATATGTATAAGATTGACAAGGGTTGCCGTTCCAAAGAGAAACTGTGATTCAATTCCCAAAACAAAGCACCCGTTCTGTAAACTCATTTAAACCAAAGAATGAGTCAATAAGAAATTAGTGGACCTTGCTCTTCTGTACTGGAATTAACTCTTTCCTTTCTGACTGAGTCAAAGAAGATGGGAAGTCAGGATACAGCTCCATAATGCTCAGTACTTTTTTACTGACAGACAAGGTGCTTGTAAGAATTTAATGGCATATCTTAATGCATCATGTTTTGTCAAACTGAATTACGTTTCATACTCTTGAATGGATTTTTAAATGTAATACCTTAGAAGATAATTCAAGTTGTTGATAAATAGAAATGACATACTGTGCTTAAAATTAAAAAGATAAAAATAAAATGATGTATAGAAAGCTGAATACACATATCTAAGTGAATTTAGGGTTGGGGTTTTTTTGTTCTTCCTTCAGGAAAAAGACAGCAATCTATACCATAATCTCAAAAGATAGGTGCAGACAGGACTCAGCTTTTGTCTTTTTACAGAAACAGACTATTGTTAATACCATCCATGCCAAAATTCATCATCATCATCTGTCCATCCAGGTAGAAGAAGAAGCAGTTATTCTTTCTAAGAATGGCTCCTACAGTTAGTGTACACATAAGACATTCTCTAGTTCCTTTTATACTCATTGCAAATATTTTTTTTTAATTATGACAGACCTTGAGCTGACTATTGCTTATTTATAGGTACTATTATGAGGAAAATGAAGAACCTACTACTTGTGCTTGATATAGTTTTCACTCTTCTGTTGTATTTCAAGGAGAGCTTGACCATACCCTTGAACAGTTGCAAGTTCTATTGTAAAGGTGGTGTTTAGAAGTCTTCTGTTTGGTATACTTGGACATCATGATGTATCATCTTACAAGCTGTTGGGGGAATGTAAGGAACAGAAATCCTGGAGATATGCTTGGGTCTTCCTTTGCTAATAGGCATTACTAAAGTAGGTATTTCCAGTTGGGTAGACCACAACAGTTTGAATGGTGTCAAACACCCACTCTCCTCTACCTAAAATAAAGTTTTTCTCTCTGGAACTGGGTTCTGTCATACTGTGAAAAATAACCAGGTAATCTGTGGAGCCTAACAGACTTGCCTGTCTGCTCTCTGTAGAAAGGGTTCTCAAGCATTGGAATGGGCTACCCAGGGAAGTGGCCGAGTCCCCATCCCTGGAGGTATTTAAAAGATGGGCAGATGAGGTGCTTAGGGACATGGTTTAGTGGTGGAGTGGCAGTGTTGGGTTAACTGTTGGACTTGATGATCTTAAAGGTCTTTTCCAACCTAAATGATTCTATGATTCTAAGTTGCTTAACTACAGTGATGATAGGGACATGTAAGAGTGGGAGAATGAATGACTGTATACTGCACTCACTCGAAAAGAAAATAGATAACAGTAGGAAACATTCCTTGTATTTGCATATTTGTATCATTTTAAGAGCTGATTGTAATTGAAGTACATTTGGAACAAATGGAGTCAAAATAGGATTAATTCAGTTCTAAGTAATGTATTGCTCTAACATATACCTGTTTAAGCTACTGGATGATTCTTGTTTCTTGGGAAAAAGGCAAGTAATGCAGGAATGAGCATCAGGAGGAAGACATCCAGTGGGACATACATTAGTACCTCACCTGCTGCTCTGGCATTTCTTTCATGCTCACTAATCCCACAGAGTTCAGTGGAGTTTGAGGAATTCCATTATGAAGCTGAAATCAGGGAATGAAGAGATTGATCAAAGTATATGTTGAAGCCTAGGGGATGTGAATTGCTGCAGGAAAATTTGGGCTAGTTACTTGAGTTCAGATATACTGGATTCCACTGTGACTCCAAGTATGGAAAAATAATCCTCTAAAGCTAAATCTGAAATTGGGGCCCTTCAAGACAAGGACTTTTCCCAAAGTTCTGAACCTTTAGCAACATCCATGGACTTAACTGGTGCATTGGAACATGAGCAGCTTGGAAGATCTGTTTGATTTTAAAGCAACATAAATAAGGATTAAGGTATATAACTTTCCTGTATCTAAGCTGGGATTCTCAAGTGGCTTTAGGAAGCTAAGTATATGTATAGGAACTCTCTTTTATCATAAGCGTATTTCCCTTATGGCATGTTTCCTGTATGATCTCTAGAAACAGTTCTATTTTTAGGTGTGTTATTTAAATTGTTACACTGATGGCACATCTAAACATTGCTAAAAACCTCTCAAAGTGCTTTAATAAGAATGATTTTAAAACCATTTTTCTGGCTTAGTTGCAGTGAGAAATAACTGAGATAAGAAGCCATTTAGAAGCTAGTCACACTTCTTTAAAATTGATACTAAGCTGTTCATAACACATTCTGAACAAAATAACATTTTTTTATTTGTTCATTAGAGAATGTCCTTAAGGAGAATGGATTTTATTGCAGTAAACTAAAATAGTTATGCACAGAGTAAACACATGACAAAACAAGGAGGTGGAAGAAGAATCTTAAAGACCTACATACTGTAGAGTGTGAACCGTTGTTCAAATAACATGACTGGCTTAGTTGTCCACACGAAAATCTGAGTAGGAATTCTAAGAAAGAAATGGACGTACTGGATTACAAGGAAATGAATATTTGACATGCATTTCATAGTTATCTTCTATAGTTGTCTTTCAATTCTTTCCTCGCTGATGCTTGTTATCAGTAGTAATGCAGACATGACTGCTTGGTACTGACACGCTACTGAACACAAGGTGCATGTCTATTAAGACTGGATATACAAAACAAGACAAGCAGCAGCTTTTTGTGCATGTCTTGGTGTCATTGCAAAGACGATATGACACCATTGTGCATTGCAAGTGCTGTGAAGTTCTAAAAACTGAAATTCAGATATATTCAAGGTGCTTTACTGATCTCAAATGGCAGGTGCTGCTGCCCTAACAGCTCCTCCAATGGACAGTAATGTGTGTGTATTCATATGCTCTTCTGTTTCTCTTATCTGGTTAGCCTCTGACATTGCCTTTCTCTCCAGCCTCAGGCCCAGCACTTCTTCCAGTTATGGCTTTGGTGATTAGGTGATTGCTCAGCCTGACCCATACATAGCGCATACATCTGTCTTCATCCTCTGACCTTATTTAGTAATAGTGACTTACTGTTTACTTTTACATGGGCCTAGGATTGTAACACAGGCTTTAGAAATGACCCCAAAATAATTTTATATCCTAGCCAGCACAGGAACATAAGACTACACTGGCCAAATTCATTTTGTGCATTGTAGAAACCTACTAGCAGTAGGTAAGGATTGACTGTAGGAGTGCTCCCGGTGACAAGTTTGGACATTGTAATGTTGGTGACAGATCCTGAAGGTATTTTCAGAAAGTGAACAGCATGGTGCAGGCCATCCACAGAGCAAAGAAGTTTTGATATTAACTCATCCTCCCAAGTGGTAAAACACACTACATGAGGAGGTACTGTTTGCTTGGCATGAGAATCCTAATTACTACTCTAATTCCTTGCCATGCAATGAACTGACCACATGTGAAACCCCAGACTGTGCTGGTTTTTGCTTGTTTCCCCAGGATCTGAAGGTCTTATACATTTAGATCTCATTACAAGGCATGCTCCAAAAGGTAGTAAGTCCTTCAAAAGTCTATGATGTGAAAACTTGTATTTTACTTGAGGCAATTGCAAAGTGGTAGGACTTTCCTTAATTTCCCTTCCCAAGCTCAGAGGTTACACTTGCCTTGGCAAAGGGTTTACTGCAGTATTTGGTTTCTTTTCAAATGCAGCATCAGTTTAGACCCAGAGCAGGTAGTGACAGCCACTCATACCATGCTACATCATGCGGGACACGGTGCAGCAACCATCCTGCTGTTTCTCTGCTCTAATAAATGAGGAACCTGTGGGTAAATTACAGCTTGTGGTGCATGATCACGGACATTGTAAGTGGCTGCACTGCAGTTGTCTTAGCAACAGCCACATCCCACAAGCTAAAGAACAGCTTCTTAACTCAAAAGCGGATAAAGAGACATTGATGCTTTGTCTTCACATGGAAAAAATACATGCACTTTGTATTAAGTGTTCTCCTCCCCATTAGAAATAATTTATAGGGAAAGCCTGTAATAAATACACACTTTCTCTTTTACATGACCAGCTTGCATTCTTTCATGCACTATGGGACACTGTAACCAAGAGGACATGCGCACAGTAAACCTGCAAATAGCAAAATGCCCTTATGTTGTTCTGTCTGAACAGGGAGGTATTCTGTACATATGAAAAAAATCTTGCCAGAAACCTGATAAATTGCCATGGAGGGGGCTTGTCAGGGTTGCCTCATCCATAGACAGCTGATACAAAACAAAAGACTGCCCTAACTGTTGCTGGCTTTGGATCAGAGCTGGGTGTATGAAATGAGCTTCTAGAATCCATTCCCTGTGAGTGAGACCACTTGAAATGAAATAATGGATGGAGGCACAAAAACTTGAATTATTCAATTGCTTTTCTAATGCATGTTTTTAAATACGTTCATTGTGTGAGGCTGGCGGTATGAATTGGGCTTGGGGGCCATGTAACTGTGCCTGATACAGCAATGTCTGTTTGCTGTGCTTTTATCCTGCGCTGAAAGGAGAGTGATTACTCTATCATGATTGGATAATTTTCAAAGATTTTACAGGGGATTATTAGTTTTACTGCTCTAATAAACATATAATTAAACAATGCCTCTGTATTATTGGATCCGAGTCTGCTTTGTACACAATGGATTTACAGCGTGTCAGTAAATATTGAAACAGCGATGCGGTAATTAAGATTTACATAAACCTCTGGGAGGAGGAAGAGGGATTTTTACTGTGAGACTCAGCTGAAGTGTTGCAGTGGTAGGGAAGTATCTGAATGTGAGGAGGAAACACTGGCTCGTTCATACCTTTCTCCCTCGAGTTACCTAGTTTTGTTCCAGACTTCAGCCTTAAATATAGCACAGTCTGCACTTTGAGGGAACAGAAGTCCTTCTCAGAGTCTAGGATAGCACTCCCTGACATAAGCCAAGGCAAATGAACATCTAATCTGCAGTCTTAAGAGATAACCTTGAAGGAGAAGAACATATTTGGGAGCTCTCTTCCTCTACTAGACTGTTACGGCTCTATTCAATTTGACATGCCCTGAATTGCCAAATGTATTCCACCAAAGGACTTGAGCAGAGATGTTCAAACCTGACATTTGATTAAAAGCACAGCATGCTTCATTAGAAGTGGTGAACCTTTCTCAGGAGGGGGAAAAAAAAGATCCTAAAAGATATTAAATTATCAATCAAACAAATTGCAGTTTAGATGCCATATTTTATGAATGTTTTGTGAAACTTGCTCGTAAAAATGCAGCTCTTGACAGAAGTAATATGTTCAGGTTAGCTTGTTTTAGGTACTAATCAGCCTTGCACAGTGCACACCCTGTCAATTTTCTTAGCTGGGGAAACAAGTAAGTGGCATACTGAGTTACATACATGTTGCGGTTTCATTTAGATCAGGTGATCATTTAACTTGATGTAACATGAGGGTAAGCTGCTTCTGAGAAAGATTAGAAAAATGGATCCCAACAATATAAAATGAGGAAGACAACCTTTATCAGTGCATCATTTATCGTAAGTTGTAAAGATACTTCCCCTTTAAGTCTACTTGGGGAGAACGGCTGAACTCTAATGTGCTTTGGAGTGAGTTGGATTTAAAGATGCCACATTGATTCCCACGGTGGACAACCCTAACAAGGTTGAAGGACATTTAACAAAGATGGGAGTAGGGCAGACGGAAGCTGTTAGCTATGTGTTTTCAGTCATGACACTGACAGCAAGCAGCTGCACAGCATTTATACCCACCAAACCAGTGTACCCTATGCAGTCTTTCCCTGCTTGTGTCACTGCATGTGTGGCCCACACAGTTGTTGGTTTTTAAAAACTGGTTTTCTGTGGAGAAAAGACTTATACAAGTGTACTGTGTATATATGTGTGTGTTCCTGCCTCTAATAACTGTTGAACCCACTAGCCAGTATGAAGTAAAGGGAGCAGAAGGGATCTCAGCAATAATTACACTCTTAGCAAGTTCATGGAAATGGTCAACTGAGGAAAAAAGCCCTGTAAATGCCTGCACTAAGGGAAGGTGGCAGTGGCAGCTCTCATGCCAGATAGCATGCAAGAATTTGCAAGGCAGAAAGACTTAATAAATGTCCCAACTGTTAGAAAAGATTCAGCCTGAGCAGCTCAGTTCTTCAGTCAACCATGACACACAAATCTGTAGGAAACCAGGGTTTCATTAATCCTGGTGCTCACAAAACTGCTCTTTATACAAGTGCTGTTATCTAAGGTCAATCTGAATGGACCACTATTGAGAGACTGCGATCGAAGCACCTGTTCTATATTCAAGGAAATTATATTGCTTTGATTAAAATAGTATCTTTGGAGATTTTTTTTTAATAAGAGATAAGCGCTAGGGATCTTTGAATTTACCTTTGGAATCAAATAATGTCCAGAAAGATATTCCCAATATGCAAGGTCTTAACTATGTTGTCTCAATGATCCCTTGGTGCTGTTCATGTGAATGAGATCATAACTATTTTTTGGGCTGTCCAGAATCAAGAATCTAAAATTAGATTTTGAATTGATGGCTGCTAATTATTGCATACAGTTTAGTTATTTTCCTTTGGTAAATAGATAGGTATACTTTTGTTCCTGAAGTCCTACCTCTCGCTGATAGCCTGTTCGTTATCAAACACGTGAAACAGAAATTAGTCTGGTGGGAGGAAAATGATAGTTAGAGTAAATATTAAGGAAAATTAGACAGCACTTCAATTATGTAATTTTGATTTCTGTATTGTGCTGCAGTAACATCTACCCAACTAACCAGGCTTTTTCCTAAGGTAATTTGCATTTTCCCTCAAACATTAACATCAGCATTATAAGATAATTTAACTCTTATTTTTGTTAAATTAAGGTGCTCTAAAAATTATTTTATAGGTAGTGCTTTTCAAAGTCCACAGAACAAATTATGTAATTACTATATTACACTAAAAATCTGAGTTTTATACTAATTATGCTATAGATTCAGTCCCTGGAATTTTGCCATAGTTCATTCTATAATACGTCTCTCCTGGGAATTGAATAATTTGGCACCTGATTGCACTAATTACCGTTGAACTTTAGAACCTTTAATGCAGTGAAAATTCAAATATTTAACATGCGCTGATATTTGCAGGATTAAAAGGTGGAATTTACACAGAAATATGATATCCATTTTATTTCTGTAATAATACCAATAACTTAGAGTTAAGTCTTATTAATATTTAGTACAGTAGTAAGTGTAAGGAGTTGACATTATAATGTTATGATTATGATCAATAATACCTTGGCCCTAGGTGAGTTTTTCTGCTCTTGTTCATTCTTTCTGTAACTTTATATGGGAAGGAAGGAAGAGGCAATCAACTAATGAACCTGTTTATAAATATCCAATACACATGCTGACCTATTTAAAGGATTGTGAAAGGGAGATTACTGTAATGTCTAAAAACAGGTAACAGTTTCCATCCCTATCAGTAGTACAGAGAATTATTTTCTACTCCCTAATTCCTAACAAGAATGGAAAAAAAGCTTCTGACACTTAATGGCATGCAAAACTATGAACTTCCTAATCAGTGTGGTATTTTTAACCATTGTATTTACGTAGGAAGCATTACATGTCTTTACACTAAGTCATTTTGTATTCAGCTGCTATCTCCCATTACACATTTACCTTTTGATGTATGGCTGGGAAGCGTTCCTTTGCTTTATGAGCCTCATTTAGAAGAGTATTCTGTTAGAGGCCAAAGCAGACACTTGGTATCAGGAAAAGAACCAGGGAGGAATTTGGGTTCCTCTATCAGAAGCGTAGAGAATGACGTTCCCAAGTGTCTGATCTGTAACTGGTGGTTTAGGTAAACTTTTTCTGACCCATTTTAGTTATTCTTTGCAACGTGTCACTGAGATTGCTTTTTTACTCACCCTTCTGAGTGTCACTTAGTGGTCGAGATTCCTTAATTCGCACTGAAAGCAGTCTAAATATTTTTGTCTATCATGAGCACATCTTTGAATATTAATTCTCTCTCTAGCACACATAAATGCCATCTTCCATGTATTCTGAGTTCTTTGTGAAGTCTCTAAGTATGTTCCCAGGGATGATACCTATCTTGATTGATTTCTGGTTTAATCATCTGGATTAGCTATTTGCAGGAGGCTCGACTGCTATGGTTTTTTTCCAAACTTTACTTCTGTTTGTACTTGGCATTGTCCTTGTCTTATTAAATCATTGGAATGATCCCAGATCTTATCTTTATATTGCATGAATAATTTCAGCGGGTCATCATTTTCTGACAAGGCAGCCTGCGTAATTTGTGAAGATTTGCTTGTCACATAAACCCAAACTTGTCTTTTTTCCAGAATTGCTGGCATCAGCACTACCTCTAGGTAAAACATGAAAACTTTTTTTTTCCTCATAAAAAATCATTTGGTATTTATACTAGCATTGTTGCTTCAAAGACATCTACCACTTTGAAGCTAATTCAGGTATTCAGCTAATTCAGCAAGTGTAATAGCTGATCCATTCTAATGATCCAAGTCTTACTGTTTCATTGAAAAATCTGCTGATCCCTGGAAATACAGAGGGAGGGCTCCTAAACCTGTGCACCGTTACTGTTCTGTGGTCTCTTTTACAATGGTTATGTGACTGCTGCTTGACCAGCTAAACATGGACTGGTTGTGCAGTGTCGCACGCTGTCTGCTGTCACTGTGACCTTGGTGGGGACAGTTAACCTTGCAGAACCTCAGTTCCCCGCTACCAAATGAGGATAATGGCTCTTTCTTTATCTCTTGGAGGTGAAGGTGGCATCTTGGAGGTTGTGAGGAACTTGGTCATTGTGCTACGGTGATGAGGACCAGATAGGAAGAGAACTTTTTCAGCAGGAATTAGAGAAAAATATTCTCTTGCATTCATATCTGGGAAGATGTCCTGAATGTATCCCAGTTACTGACGACTCCTGCCTCCCTGAACAAGCAACAGTGGCAATTAAAATTAAAACTGGGCACAGGGTGCCATCAGTCCTTAGCTTGAAACTCATGAACATGAGAGAAAACCTATTATAGTACCTGTGCAGGAGAGGAATAGGGCTGGACAGCATTTATGGCTCTGTGGACAGCTAACTAAGACCTTATATCAAAGAGAAGTCCTTTACCCGGGCATGTGCTGAATAAGTATTTATTTATTGCAACATCCCAAATACATATAAGTAATTACTAATGCAGCATAGATGCTGCTGACATACTGCTGCTTCTGGAATAAATCTTCAAGAGAAAAGTCAACAGAAAACTGATGAGATTTAATGAGTGAGCTGTGCCAGACGCATACTGTAAAACTGTTTGCCTACTGTGCATATATAGCTTTATCCTAATCACTTCTTCACCAAAAATATTCATAAATATGCTCTTCCCACATTACAATAGTATGCATTCACATAAAGTCTAAGGAAATCAGGCATGAAAAGTCCTTCAGCTCCTAAGGACAGGTTTGGGTTTTGGGGTTTTTTTAAAGCAATTCCTTCAGAAATATTTGTGCTGCTTCACAAGAAAAAAAGAATTAGTTGAGCAGCTAATCAAACGTGTGTCCTACCAGCCTCTGCATTGGTGAATGCTTCAGGTGAGCTGGGTGCTGTGGCCCGAAGGGATCCATGAGGCACTTGCACTCTGACCAGTGGTGTCACCACCACTCCTACTGTTGCTTAATCTTGAATTTTTGCAGGACTGTTTTTAGCACTAATAATAAAGAGAAAAATGCTAACTCTTAGGTATTTTTTAATGCATCTAAGGTTCAGATTTAGCATTTAAGCATGCTAACTACTGACTCTGCCGCCTCCTGACAAACTGGAGGGTCTGCCTATAGTTACTCAGATACTTGATGCCTGTCACTTTGTTCTTATTTGACTTCTCCAAACTAGGCTAATTGGATGGCTCTGAAGAATGCGGGGAGTATTTTGGCTTTTGAAAATATTCTCCTTTTCAGGCTGCTTTCCAACCTTTTCTCTCCTGCTTAATGACCCATTCAAAAAAATTTCCAATGAAATTCTTAGACTAGATTTACATAAGATCATTAGAGTATTCCAACTCCTTTACTTTAAAATATTCATGGCAGTCTCATATTGCTGGCTTCACAGAACCAATTTCAGGCAAAACTCCCATCAGCTTCACTGAATAAGGATGGCAGGGTAGAGCTCTAATTGTCAAAAGCTCAAAAGCTACAGCTTTGGTAGCCGTACTCCACATCAAGTACCAATTCTGATAGTGCTTCATTGCGGATTCTGCTCACTCTGTGCAATTGGGGAGAGGCAGGTTAGATGCTTTTTATTGTCCCCAGTCTTTGAAAACAAATTGCAAGAATTGCAAGAACTTGCTGACTTAAATCTCAGCCTATGAAGGCTTGTCTGTATATCATCTGTGTATAAAACTTCCCTGGATTTGCAGCTTGAAAAGTAAAGCAGTCTGTGCATCATTATATTAAAAATTCTGTACAGATTTGTAGCTTACTGGTCTATTATAATACTTGCTCGGGACAATTTTAGAAGGGCAAGACATGCTGTCCTGTGAAAGGGTGACTTGATTTGTCTGCAAAAATGGTAAGAAATCTTTATATATGAGGTGCCTCTTAGCTTAAGCAGTCTAGTTCTTTTCAGCATCAGTATAGTATAAACAGTTTCTTAGGGAAGCAGTAGCGGGGACATCATCTCAGTCCACGGACCGGCAGGGAGGAGAGCACGCTCGAGGCCTGGGGTTGGAAGGATCACAGCAGCAGAGCGGAAGAAGAAGGATTTGAATTCTCTGCTTTTGCCAATAAACTTTGTGTTGAGCTACTGCATTCTACATAGACAGTGACTGCAGCAGCCGCCTGTAGTAGTAAACGTGCTGTGGGCAGCCCTGTCGTTTAGCACTAACAACACTGGCCCTCGTTCTTGAAGCACGTGCCAGCTCAACAGCGTGTGGGGCCTCCGATTCCCTCTTCCCTCTTCAACCACTTCCAATGTTTGTGCCCACTGAGTTCAGATTCAGTTTTCCTCAGTATTGTACAGACCCTCCTATTCCACTATTCCTGGCTTAATGAGCAACCCAAGATGCAAAGAAAAGTCTCTGGAGAACAGTATGATTTAAAATGTCCCACCATCTTAAAAATTTATTACTGAAGCAACTCTGCTTGGATATATTTTTTTAAATGGAAATGAATAATTTAAGACTGTTTAAAATATATGAATGTAACTTTAAATTAATCAGGTTTTTGTGTACATTGCTTGGCAAATAACATATGTTAACAAAGCTTGCCTCCCCTTTCTTTTTTTTTACCACAGAAGCAGCTTGAAAAGGCTTGAAATAACGTTTCCATAAAACAGAAGCATGCCCTTCATCCTGCCTCTAAACCTATGTGTTTCAAAGCAAACAGGCACCGTTAGCCATACCAAGGGCAGATGAAAGAGATCTGTCTCAGCAATTACCCAAGACAGAGGGAAGGGTGTTCTGTGAGGGCAAATATACCCGGCCCTGCTGACTGTGACCCCGGCTGTCTCCTGGGGTGACTGCACAGCTGCTCTGCAGGTAATGCAGAGGCTGGTGGCAACTGGGAGAAGGAAGGGAGAACAGGGTAGATGCTGGAGTGGGTAGGTGTGGACAGTGGCCAGAATGGTCTCCATGGGTTGCACACGTGAATAAGCCACTCGCTGCAGAATAGGCAGATTTGGAAATGAGCACAGTTTATGTATGTATAGTATTTGTGGCTTTTTCTAGGGAAGTGTACTGTATACTCTGCCCTAGGCAGTTGACAAAACATAGTTTAATGTCCGTGATAATGGATGATACCTTGGTAAGAGATTGGTCAGCCAGAAGCCCAGCTTCTCAAGTTTGCTCTTGTTTGTATTTTAACGGTGTGAATATTCAGGCTGACTTGCCTGCCAAGGTCCATCGAGTACAGGTTCCTGCTTTCAAACTCCTCTACTACAACAGTTTCCCTTTCATGGAAAGAATTAAATGCCCGTTGAGTCAGAAAGCATGTAGCTGACAGGGATGTGCAAAATTTAGACTGAACCTCCTGTTGTGTTTAATTTGATGCAAGGACAGGATCTAAGGTCATCTGTATCCGAGTGAATGCCATGCCTGTCAAGCCATAGAGTCTTCTTGTCCCTATCCTCTCCTAGAGTTGTCATTCGGGGTGGAACAAAGGAAATTTATTCCAGTGTTTGTCAGAAGAGAAAGCAGCAGCTTACCTACTCTAGTTCTAACTCCTGTGGTCACAGAGATTTTAAAAAACTTGGCTAAAACCTTAAAATTGATTTAAGGTATAAAACCTTATAATTGATTTGTCTTCATTGAAAACAATGAGGTGGCCTAGCTTTACCTCTTCATTTGCTTCATAAATCATTGTGGATTTAAGCATGTTAACATTTACCATGCTTCTATCTCTGTGCAGAGCTTGTACGTTCTGCAGTATGTGAAGGTGACCATTGGTAGGAGCACCAGCAGGAGCTGGCGGGGAAGACTGGCACTGCAGTGGTTCCTCTAAACATCTCATGGTTTTTCTGTGTGAGTGAAGAGCAGCAAGATGAAAATACAGTTTTATACTTTCGATAAATCGGTCTGTTTCTCCTCTCTTTGGATTAAGCAGTGAGATTGCAATTAATTCAGCTGCTCTCAAAGAAAGCCCCATACTGAGAGGTGTCTGTTCCTTTTTATCCTAGCAACATAAAGACGGGGGTATTTTCATACAAATTTAAACTTAATCTTCCATCTGCTTGGTATTTGGACTCATTCTCATCATGGTTTTAAGGACATCGTTCAAGAACCTCCACATTTTGCACATTGCAACAGGTTTTGGAAACTAGGTAGAACACATAGGATAGGAAACTTCTTGAATTATGGGTACCATCTAGGATTAAAACCCCTAAATTTTATGGATTTGCCTACATTTGACAGTGATCATGTTTCTGCTCCTATAGTTAATTAAAGGTAACAACTAATTCTGGTAATTTATGAAGTTCTCTTATTTAGCTGCATATTTTTGATAGTATCTGATGAATGAGGCTATTGGATCAGTTGAGTGCAAGAGTCGCTATAAATGACAATGTAGAAGAGATATTTCTGATGCTATCTGCATATACTCTGGTATTTAGATGAAAGCAAAAATGAGCTTATCTATAGATAAGGTCACTAGGTAGGAAATGATTAACTGTCAATCACGTGACTTGGTTAGTACTGGGACACCCAATCTTCTGTTACTGTTCACACAAGGTCTGACATATTATTGATTTATTTAGCATTTTGATATTAGCAAACACGTACGTCTAAACGAAGCTGTCCAAAATGTAAATGCAGAACACAAAGGTTTGTATAGATGACGTAGAACAGGCAAATGTTCTTGGCTAGAAAAGCATGCCTGACTGACGTTGCATATCTGAAATGAAACCATATGGTAGGAGTGGGGTTTTTTTGTTATAAATAAATAAATAAAACCCTTTCAGAACAAATATTTTCCAGTATCAAGCCAGAAGGAACGTTTCCTGTAAAGCTGGTTAACTTGTACAGTGTGCCCTGCACTCTGAAAAACGCACAACTAATTCTTTGTATCAAACTGTGTTTGACAAGTGGAGCAGTAATATTTGGCATTATTTGATGATTTACCCATTTTAACATTAGAAGTTACAACTATTTATGGAACTTAAACAGTGAGCTGTCAGAAGACAAACATCCATCTGGGAGCGTAATGGAAAAAACAAAATGATGCATTTAAAATATTATTTAATATGAATTAATTCTAAGCCAAGTGTGACAAACAACAATTGCCAACATCTCATCCTCTCTTGTAGCACTATAATCGCATCTGTTGTATTAGCATTTGTAATAACTATGCTTGTGATAAACGATCACATCAAATTTTAATAGCTTTCCTAATGTTCACAAGAATGATTGCATAATGAGGTTACCTTCTTTTATATTTATTGTGCGAAAAATGTTGCGTGCAGTGTACCGACAAAAGTCAGCTTCCTATCACTAGAATAACTTCCACAACTGCTTTGCAGCAATAACAGAATAGTGGAGCAGCAAGCAGGAGAAAAAAAGATTCCGAGAAAATTCTCCTTTTTGAAGGAGGTAGGGACTGTGAGTGTGATGCGTTCTAGTTTGCTTCAGAGGCAGTAGCTTATAGCTTTTTACTACAACTCAGTTTACATGGTATATGTCAAAAGCAAAGTAAAAGACAATAGCAAAACCAAATCAGGAGAATAACAATATAAGTAATGACTCCTGATGATCTGTATACTCAAATCACTGCTTCTTACACTGTCAGAAACTTTTTTGCGCTATACATACTGTCTAGACAATTAATGCCTCCATTTTAAAAATGAAATCATACCTAAAATATATCACAGGACCAAAATATCTACAAGAAGTTATTTGAACTTAGTAAGTTATTTTACCTATCTTTAACAAAAGTAGAGAAAGATTCTTTTCTGCAAAGCGAGGTTCTACCTGCGCTGGGCACAGAGGTAGGGATTGCACAGGGTACATCAGAGTGCACTGATGGCTTAAGAGAATGTGGCTGTCACTATATGCTGTCTGGTCTCACCTTTGTGTGCATTGTACTTCCAAATAATGCAGGATTCACCTATTCTGTATGTTGTTTGATTTTTTTGTAACGTACAAAATTTACAACCATATTCCCTAAGCTTTTCAAACTTAATTCTTTGTGGGCAACTTTAGCCCTTGTCAGAGACTCTCTGATAATCCGAAAGATGGCCCATTAGGAGGTATCTTGTAGCCAGGCTGGTGGCTAGGATGAGAATTTACCTAGCACATTTTCCTACCTAGCAGTGCACGCTGCTTCAGAGGATCTTGCGTTGCCATTAGTGCAGAGAAAAAGATCAGGGATAGCTGTGTGTACTCAGTGGGTCAGATTCTGATCTCTGTTACAACAGTTTATATCTAGTTCTTTATACTGGTCTAAAAGAGATCACAATCTGGTGTCTTAATCTATACTATGCAGGATTAGGAGAAGCTGAATTACCCAGTAACTTGGGTCCTACTATCTTTGTCGCAGAGAATCTGTACAAATGGTGTGTTTATAGTCTAGCAATTCAGTCGTGTATTGTTTAGGGGCTGCAGTAATACTATAACAAAGTGTAAGAGCAAAGATCAATAGCTGATGCTTGAACCCTGAGATGTACCCGCTAGTACGTTTGGATGAATTCTGGAAATACTTGCTTCTTTTTGGTTTTACATGCAGAAAAACCAGTCAAACTAGCACTTGGATTGAAAAAGAAGTGCCCAGGAAGAAAGAAAAGGAGTTTTGTCCTGGGTTTCCTGGGTTTTCTGGGCTTCTGAAGCATACGGTAAAATGCTGGGAAAAAGTCAATGTTACATCTTTCTGTCATAGCTCAAATGTAATATCTAAATACAACATAAAATATAAGACTATATTTATGATACAGATTCTTCAAGCATATACTTAGTTCAAGACATTAAAATGTTGTGAAAACTGTTAAGGCAGGACTAATTTAGAGGCTACACTGAAGCAAGGAAGCAACCTGCAATGATTGAAGGACCGCACAGCAGGAATTGGTGGTAGGGAATACCAAGGCATGCCTGTGAGCTGCTTGTGGCAGGCCCAGGCCTGCCATTTCCATGGCTGTGGGTCTGCCATCCAGCTGTTGTCCAGAGGCACTGCAACACACTGCACCAAACCTGTGCCCTGGCAGTTGAGCAAATTAAGGAGGCATATAAATTATCAAGCTGTGATTAAATCCATTCAGCTCCTAATACATTAAGGGACAAAAGACCCCTCACTCTTTCTTTAAAGTTTGATTTGTTAATGTGTGTGTGCACATGCAAATTGCAGACACACATGGCTTTCGCACTCATGTATATAATATGTTATAATAAATTGCATAGCCTCCTGGTGTGTTTATCATCAATTTCCCTGAGGCCCCACTCATTTCTTAAGGACTTATTTTGACTTTCCAAATCACTGAACTGCTCTGACTAACCAACCTTTATTTAAATTGACCTGACAGATGTGAAAATTTCTTCCCTTTTGCAGCCCCAACCCAACTCAGTTCTGCAGCAGCAACTTCTTCATACATCTTAAATGCTATGAAAAAACACTGGTATCTTAGAATAGGGCAGGCTGGCAAACCTGATGTTCTCAGGGCGATCCCTCTGGCATGCCCACACTGAGCCAAGTAAAAGATGCACTTTGGCTGGACTTGCTCTTTCATCTCAGCTCCGGACTGGCACATGGAGGGCCAGGACAGGAGTATTCTCTGTAGCCCAACACATCGGCAAGCAGCCTGGGCTGCCAGTTTTGGGACACCATAGAGTAATTCGCAATTGCTGGTCCTGCTGCTCTAGCTGGTGGGGGGAGTGCAGAGATACCCCAAGGCTGGGATTGCTTTTCAGGTGGGGAGGTCAGATGGAAAGGGACCAGATGCACTGGGGGGAACATTGGAGGCTTAGAAAAAAGAGGCTATTGCTGTTGGAAATCTAGGAAGGAGAGGAAGGCACATGGAAATTACCTGAAGGGGGGAAGCAGTGGCCTAATATCAAGAGGTTGAAATCTTTACTGGCTTACATGCTCATTTGATGTGTGTGTCCCTGTGGCAGGGCGTGCCATGGAGGAGAGCAGCATTCTGTTGCTACAAGCCAAGGAAGCGCCTACTTTTTTTTTTTTTTTTAGCTCAATGATGCCAAAAATCCCAGAATTCAACTCTATTGCATTACCTATCAACCAGCTTCTTATTAAAATGTCATGTGCTGCCTGTACAGTAACATGTTGAAGTCACCAGGAGAGTGACTGTGCCCATGGTGAGCCCAGCACTCCAACCTCTCACTACGGGAGGGAGCATTGGCACTGCTTGAGCCTCCCTTGCCAGGCTGGCCAGCGGGCAGCGCCTGTGTTGTGCTGCCAGCTTTCCCTGCAGCGGCTGGGCTGGGGAATCTACAGGTGAGCTAATTATTTTGGTGACAGTTGGGAGTGCTGGCCCTGTGCCAGGTGGCACCAGCTCTGTTTTCTTTGGGAAGGGATGTCAAATGATTGATCAGCACTGGAAGCGTTTGTGTACGCTTCAGGATTGCTCGTTACTTTGTTCTGTATTTTTGGGACTGCAGTCCTGTTAATTGAGCAACCTCATGCTTGTTTATACATGAATCTAGAGTGCCTAAAGAAAATAATACTTCTGCTTTGGCATCCTCCACAGATGGACTGAGGGAGGTTTGTGATGCACAAGCATTAGGACAAAAATCAAGAAGAGAAAACATGTTGTCAGCAGTATTGTCAGTCATTTGATAAGGATTTTACGTAACTGGCTAGCCCTGTTAGTTGTCTGAGTTTTTCAGTGTCCTAAGCTTGGACTGACCCTCAAGTCTTCAACCTCAAAATGCAAGGAAATTGTCTTTGGTGGGAGCAAAGGCTCATATGTGAGTAGCTTTCAACAAGGAGAAGAAGACGCAAATCTCTAACACCAGCACTATTCCTTTACTAGCAACAATGCCACTTGTTCAGCAGAATATACACCTGATTTCAGCTGAAAGCAAAAAAGGAAGTGTTCACTTGGCAAAATTGCCTGTTCCCCTCCCCCCCAGCTAATTTTTTAAAAACTGCTGGATTACTTATTTTGAAATTAAAACAACAACAAAAAAAAATCACCCTGACTAGACATTCCCAGCATGAAAAAATTTAAAGAATAGGTTCTAAGTTTAGCAGCTGAAGTGCAAGATCTTATAAGTGCTGAGTAACTGCAGTGAGATGGTTCTCTTCTTTACTTATTCCTCAGTTTCAGGGAAGACCAGGTGCCAAAAATTCTCTTCATGCAAAATAATCTGGTTATCATAAATAACCTGGTTCAAGATGGAGAATTTGTGGACCTAGTTGCTTTATCTACCCATATAGTTCAAGAAAAATTTGTGTAATCAGAAAATAGTTTAAAAAAAAAACTTAAAAAAAGAGAAAGAAAAAATTATGGGGTTCTTGATACTATTTTTGCTTTCCCACAGATTTTTGGTATAAAATGACCAAATGACTGAGTATTGCTTCCTTCACTGGTAACATGGGGACACTCACAGCCCATTTGGAGCCTTCATTCATATTTGCAAAGCACTTTGAGACTCTCAGATTGAAAGTGCTGTTAGCACCTAGTACTGATATTAATTATTAGATCATAATTGGGCTCTGTGGATGCTCACAGCTGGCACCTGCAAACCCAGGGATTTTGGATGGCTAGCCCCTCAAATAAAGCTTTCTTGACAGAACAGGATGTTTTAAAGTTGATTATTTGGCAAGAGTGGGCTTCGGAGATATGTTCATGGACTAAGAACTGGTTTTGGCTCAGTGGATTTAGAGTAAAGCTTCCAAAAGATTCTAGAGATTTGGGATATCACTATGTAACTGGGGTAGATACACATGAAGTCCCTCAGTATACTCCAAAACCACACTGATGTGAGAGCCGTTTTTCTTTGTATTAGTGCAGTACTGCCCTGAGATGATCAGTTTTAACAGGTATGTCTGTAACCATCATGTAGATAAATCTGTAAGGTCTGTGTTCCCTTGAAGCCAAATGAATTTAAATACATAACGCATTTTTTAAAAGCATTCTCCTTTTTAATTTTTTTTTTTAATGAGTAAGTGCTAAAGATTTTCTACTTTCAAAAATGTGGAGAAATCTGAACGTTGGATTGTGCTTCTTGTATTAGGTATTGTTGTATTGGTGTTAGACAAGGAGGAAAATTATAGAATGGAGATGTATTTTTAAAACAAAGGTTTTATGTGGATGCATAAAAATATGTTTCAGTGTTTCAATGTGTCTCATGAGTTTTAATACAATTGTTAAAAAAAAATCAGTCTTTTACAACTTTTATTTTTGTTTCTAGCTGCATATTGCATTAAACAAGAGAGTAATTGATCAGTTCCAGCGGGTACCCTGTGCCTTAGGTTCTTCCTGTGCAAGCTGGGGAGAAATATTTATTTCACATATCTTGCAGAAGCTTAATTCATTTATATTTGGAGGGTGTTTTCAGCTCTTTGGATAGAAGGACAAATATTCATATTTCAAACTCATATTGAAGAAAGGATGCTTTTTAAAATCTTTTTTCTCTGTAATTTGTGATCTGTTGAAAAACACTTTTCTCCTAAGCAGACGGACAGAAGCTAATGCATCTGTGCTATTGCATCCCATCAGTGGGAGCTAAGGTTGATCAGCAGCTCATATGGTGAGAACCAACATTTTGCATCTGTAGCACAGTAAGGATATTGAATAAATACTTTGTAGAGAGATATGAAATGTTAATGGTTGCCACTCAAAGTCTGCAGTAATTTGTATTGGTAGGAATATTTTGCAGTTCGATTTGGTGGAAGTAGTCCTAATGGACAGAAATTTAAACAGAATTGCGCAAGGAACTGTTATGCAGATTTCTTCCTTTGTTTTTTCTTTTTGAAACTGCCCCCTGAGCAACTTTCTGACACCAGAGCCTTCTAACATCTCTAAATGTTGCTGACTGAGAAAACAAACAACACTGTCACATTTGGAAAGTCAAAGCAGAAAAGTGTCTCATTTGTAGAGCGATTCATTTCGATTTTCATCTTGCTACTGTCACTGAGGATACATGAACAACAGCAGTTGGTATTATCAGGAGACCTAAGCAGACCTGTTTCGTTGGCTGACTTGACAGCTGTTCCGTGAAAGAGATTCATGCTCACGAAATCAAAAAAGTATGAAGACCAGATTTTCTTTTTAACCCTTTCTTGGCTCACTGTACCTGGGTTATGCTTTAATAAAAAATGAAAGGGAAAGATTGGGTTACTGTGGAAAACAGCAGAGGGATTTAGTTTAGCAAACTAGCCTGTGTTTCCTATGTAGCACTCCTCAAAGCAGTGTCTCTGGCCTTGTTTGGATCAGCAGAGTCATTTGGGGAAATTAAACGCAGCGGCCTAATGCCCCTGTCACCGCAAACAGCACATAGCAGGGAAGAGGTTTACATTATTCTCCTGAATGCTCAATTTCTCAGGCAACCTGGATCTTTTTGTCAGGCAGCTTCTTTTTCCTTTAAATCAGCAAATATGCAAATATTTAAATGTCTTTAAAACTATAATTCTGTTTAGTTTTCTCCTTGCTGGTTTTGAAAGAAATGTACTATTTTAGCAGATACTATTGCCAGGCAGTTGAGTTTTCTAAACTGTAAGGATCTATTAGAGTGGGTTTAACTTGGCCGTTTTGAGATTTAGTTCCTAATACAGCATTTGTCTGCATGTTGACCCCTTGATACCAATGTGATTTATGCGGTAGGAGAGTTTGTCTCACAGTTATTTAGATGAGAGAACTTTAATATCCATTCTTTTAATACGAGTGGTACTGATTGTGCCATGCTAGCATGCATTGGTGACACCGTTTCATTTAGCTCCTGCTGCAAAACGCTGCAAGTTTATCATATGTTACACGAGGTGTTGTTGTTGGGTATTGTTAGAGTCAATGGGAAATAAAAGACTGTGGAAATGAATCTCCAGGAGAAAGTCAAACTTGATATAAAGCTGTGCTCCATCACGAATATCTATGCCTCGCCAATTACACTTAGAAGGATGCCAGATTTCAGTGAGTGTTTAGTTCAGGCTGTGGAGTTTGGTTCAGACTGCATTGAAGACAAAATGTAAAATAACTGCAATGCATGAATGAAACTAGGGCAGTTCCTTCCAGTTAGCCCAGCCAGCGTTCCTGGGTATCGCTTTTTTCCAAGTTTTTTGGAAGGTGCTGTCCCCCTGCTCGGAGGCTGTGGGGCCCACACTGTCAGGCACAGGTGTGGTGAGGTAACTGGTTTGGTGTACGGTCATTTCCCCGTGGTTATGATTAGTCATTTTAAATTAATCACCCATTTATCTGAGACCGGTGTCTTGGATTGCCTCTATATAAATCTAATTTAATTATTTCATTAATTATAGATACTCTCTTAAGGCTGTGACATTGAAGTTTAGGAAAGCTCTTTGGAGATCATACTCAAGAGATTTTCTTGGATCTTTTGGATTTTCCTGCGCTGGGACATGTGTTAACTATGGCATTTGCCTTCACAGCCGGATATGAAAACAAGCTTTAGTGTACTTTTTCTACAACATGAATGTGAGCACAGGCTTTGCAGTGCAGCGATGAGATCCATCTGTCTAGCATAGAAAAGCAGAGAATCGCTTTACTCCTTGAGTATTATCACTAAAAGCCATGGAGAGGACCGCCCTTGTTAGCCAGTGCTGTTTCCGTTAGTGTGTGTTCACTGAACAAGTCTATTAAATATCTATTAAACACCTTTCGGGACAATATATGCATGTGCATATGCTTGTAGGGAGGCACGATGACATTCGTTTGAAATGATGCTCATCAGTCCTGAATTCATCGCTTGCGAGCCACTGGAGCCATGGTAAATTCCGCCCCTTTTTCAGAGGACATTTTCTCTGTCTTGTATAGCTACTCCCAAACCCATACTCAAAAAGAAGAGCTCAAACTGATTGAATTACTCAAGGTGTCTAATACAGTACTCAGCTATGTCATACTTCCACTGCTGTCAGGAGAAAAGAGAGGAAAGAAATGACAAAGAGCTCTTCTTTCAGACGGGGCTCTGATGCTTTCTTACCCGTTCACGACAATGGAACCTGATTTTTGCAATTAGCTGAAGGCAGCAGCCAGGAGTATTTTTACAGTAGATGAGTATAAGCAAGAGTCCTCATCTTTTATCGTTCATTACCAAGCAAGCACACTGTACAAGTAGTTGCTTCTCATTACGAGCCTTATCCTGAAAATTGTTGCTGAGCACCTGAAACCTTTTGTTTATTAGGTTGTTTAGGACATGCAGTGACTTTCAACAGCGAATGGATGTGTTCGGATGTAGTGTCATCTTATTATTTGCTGTATAAGACCTAACAATGAGGTTGAAATATGACGGATGCGGAAAGGGAGGGAAACAAAACTGCTGGTTGCTGTTAGATATCTGTCTTTTCAAAGTAAGCCTCAGCTTAGTTTTCCAGAGCTGCTGGTACTTACAGAAATCATTCACCTAACTTTTTTTTAAGCATGTAAGCAAAACTAATTACTTCAAGCTTAGCAGGCATGGAAGTACTTTGCTAGATTCAGACCTGCAGTCAGCCATTATCAACTTTAATTACCAAATGCTGTTTTTTTAAAATCTAGGTTTAAGTGCTCATCCCCGTTTTTTCAGCCCAAAGACTCCTGAGACTGTTGATACCCTCGCTGACCAAATACCCCTAACAAGTTTTTCACAACCTGGGAATTACAGCAGAGGGAAGTGACAGTCTCGCTGTACTTGTATCGCTTCACATTCTCCATTTTCCAGGGAGTGTTGTCTTTTTTGTCATTTAAATGCAGGCAAGACTATGGGTTTTAAGTGCTTCACTGTAAAGAGCCCATGCGTGCGCACACCCCACCCAGATACATGCACAGGAATTGGCACAGTCCTTGGTTTACACATTTGGTAGAAGAAGGGCTTAATTGTCTTACTGAGATTGTAATATTTGGTAGCAATGGAGTCTAGGTGTTTTAAACAATGCTGTCTCTTCCAACTCCTTTTTAATGAATAAATTATGAGTTAATTTTTCCCTTTCTTAAAAGCAGTCCTGCTGGTTAAGGTTTTAAACAAACCACCTTTCCAACTCCTTGCATTTGTTAACGTTATTTCTTTATTCTGTATAGATAGTTTGATACTGAGCCTCTGAATTTTTGTAATCTATTATAGAATAATTATAGAATTATTATTAGGAAACTGCAGATCTGGGTCTCTTTCCTTGAGAATATGATTTGCTCAGGAAGAGCTTTCATATTATTTGATTTGCATACTATGAATTAATTAAATTCCTTTTATACCTAGTATACTAGTTTTCTAGTATTTGTTGTGTCACATAATGACTGCAGACATAAGACATTCATCTATTTTTTTCTCCTAAAATATATTAATTTTAAAACTTTAGGCATCATATACCATGTAAGGTGGTGAACATAAGAATGTATCTGTAAGCAGGCACTGGAGAAAGAAAAATAAAACCCCCTGAAATTAGCTGGAAACAAATTGCAAAAGCTGAATAAGCAATACTTCATTAGCATTTCTGTAAAATACATATCTAACCTCTACTATATATAACAATCTCTACAATATGTAACACCTGTAGGATCCACCACTTTGATTTTCCTACAGTGAAATAAAGCTGTTTTGTGGAATGCATGAATTAGAAATTATTTGTTTTCTGAATCTTTTTTTCACATCCCTTGTCTTTTAGTACTGTTTAAACACAATCAGTTGAAATATGTGCTGTAGTCTCTGGTTTAGTGGTGATGCAAATCTGCTCTGTATGAAGCAGAGAGTAACCAGTGTAAGTATTTCTCATTCCAGTACTCTAGCAGCCAGTGAGGAGGGCTGTCAGTTGGTCCTGACCTCTGCCTCAGGACAAAAATTCCAGCCATATTGCTTTGGAGTGGTTTATCAGGATCAGATGCTTTGACAGCAGAATCTGTAGACGTAGGGATGAAACAGTGGGAGGGAAGGTAAGCTGTGGAAGTGACGGAGCGTCCCCGCAGCCCTGCTTGCAGGCAGGGACGTACAGTCTGGATGCTTCGGTGCAGGGAATGAGCAAGGAGATGAGCAACAAGGAACAAGCAACTGCGCAAGTGCTGTTGTCGAACGGGAGGGGTTTGCTCCGGCTCAGTATTTGCACTGTCTGGAAAGTTCCCTCTTCTCAGTGATGGCAACTGCAGAACAGTAGGACTGGGAAGAAATTATATGTAAGCAAAATCATGAAACCTCTCTCCACTGTTCTTTTGTTTCTGTTTTGAAGGCGAATATGAGAATTTGCCTCCTGTATTCTCAGAAAGTTGGAATCTTCTCTCTTTTTTTTTTTTGGCAGAGCGTAATGCAGTTAGTTGGGGAGGTCAAGCTAGCTAAATGAATCAAACCATTATTTCAGAAGGGTTGGTTCCTGAAGGTGAAGCTTGGGAGGTCGAGAGCCTGCAATGCACCTCCAGTGACATTGTTATTTCCCTTGGTTTTGGAGAGAATGCCTAGCAAATTCAGAAACTGTAACATTTATGCTTGCTCATGGTTTCAACTACTACTATTCTCACATTCTGTATTGAACAGGAAGGGGGGAAATAATAAAATTAATTTATCCCTTAATACCTACATGCACTGTACTAAATTAGCCAAAATGCAAATGTTCTTCTTTCAAGGGGTAGAAAAATGAGATAGTTAATATGTTGGCAGGGGAGTATATGCAGCTAACACATTATAGATCTTGTTGAGCCCTTTACTATGTTACGAAAAAGCAGCAAAGGTTTCAGTTGGGGACCACTGATCTTTCAAGCATATAAAATTTGACATAAATCCATTTCCAAACTGATATTCTAATATTTCAGTTCCTATAGAAAGCCTGTGCATTTTCAAAAAGTAGGACAAAGCAATAGAATATATTAGTCACTTGGTTATTAAATGTGATTCTTGCCTGTAAATCCAGAACATTGATATTTAACTATGTTTGATCATTATAAATTTCCGTATCCTTAAATTAATGCTAGAAATAGAAATGCATACTGAAAAGCTGAGAATATGCTCTAGTAGCTCAAAAAAAAAAAATCACAAAATACTCTGTGCTTTGTTACAGTGGTCTCAGTTCTATGTCTTTAACAGCTGAATTGCAAGTTACTGTTAAAGCTTGTAGGATAACAGGGTAATAAATAGAGAGCAGGTGGGAAAAGACATCCTGCGTCTGATGATTACATGTGTTACAGTAGCAGTTCAGAGATTACTTTAATAATGGACAAGGCTGCAGCCTGCTGAGCAGATGTATGACAATACGTCCTTGACCATGCACAGAACATGCCTAAGCATCTTGCTGCAGTTTCGAGCTTCACGCAAGGACAGTTGGCTGCTAAAAATAACTTAAGAGATAACAAACTAAAATATTAATATGTTGTGGGATGCAATGATTCTGTGCACACTGAACAGCACTGCCATGCAAATGATAAATTTCCAGAAGGAGAAGAGAAAATTAATTCTCATATTGCCACGTTGAAATGGCTTAAATATGCACCGAAGCTATTTTCGGTGACCAGACAATTGCATCCTGTATGGCTTTCTGAATGTGAGCTGACAGCCTGCTACAGGAAAGTGCAATGCAATCATTTTTGGGCTTGAGCCAGGCATATCAATCGAATCATGGCTCCTCCATAGCAGCTCAGTGAAAGAAATGCAGAATGAGCATGTCATTTTATATTGAACAGAAGGCTAAGAGTTTAATGACTGTTTGGGGACCTCAGGCAAGACTTCCATCAACGTAGTTAGCCACTGTTGTTTTCAAAGGAGCCATGAAGTAAACACTAAAGCTGTAAGAATTTACTATGTGTCCCTTGGCCCATGTGAAGGCTGGCAGCATGTCTACGTGCTGTTTGTTAAATACAGCAGAAAGCCTTTCTTTTATACCACTTGTGACATTTATGAAAATTAGGGTCCCTAGTTAAATTAATTATAGGTTTTTAGAAGGTCTCCTAATGCTACTGATAGACCTTCTACATTGCTGGTACTTACATCTTCTATCCAAACTTTTAAGTCAGAGTGGCATTGCTGTGATGTGATAAAAAGTGGGAGGAATTTCTTCCTTCAGCCTTGAGCACATAGACCAGGACACTGTTGAGCTCGTCTAGTATTTCAAATTGTATTTGTGCAAGGATTTAACTGCTGAAACAAAACAAGCAAACAAAATCAGTCGGTATTATAATCCATGTTGCATTTGGAACTGCTCATTGATCGAGAGGTCTGGGTAGCAAGGATTGCGCTTCTGAAATGGAAAAACTATGGCATCCTTGAGGTTCATGGTACCATCTCAAAGGAGTCCATGAACTGTGCCAGGTGTTCCTTTTAGACAGGCACAGAGGTGTTAACTTAGAGCAAGAACAAATAAAACCCACAAAGAGGATTATTTTCATCCTTTTATATCTGGGGGGGGAGAGAGACAGATTTACAGTAACTGAAGATCTGATCCTATTATCTGTAATATGTCAGGTAAATTATAAACTAAATCTTCCGATACATATTCAAATGGGAATGCCTGCTCCACTGAACAGCAGCCCAAAATACGTTCTTGTGTAAACAACTGTATGAAAAAGGCAGCTGGCTAACAGGGTGTGCGACTGAGCGAGGGTGGGCATGGCCGGGTGCGAGGAAAGGAGTAGTTGCAGTGCTGTGTGCCTCACCAGCTGGGCAGGAATCTTGCATTTCTTAATGAAAACTGAGTTCAAACCATTTCTTTCCTTGACGTACCCTCCCAGTAAAAGGTTAAATAATTACTGTTCTAGACGAGTGTCAGCAGTACAACTTCAGACCTGAGTCAATGCGACTGCTGAGGCGTTTTAGACTCTCCTTTTTCATGTGTATTTTGCTGGTTTCTGCGGATTAAGCAGGTGCATACCATATGCATCCTGTACCTCCAACTATGAACTTGAGGTGAATTCCATCTTCCGACCGATCTGCCTAGCTATCTTCAGGTGGACATGGTGGCATTCAACAGCGGCATAAACATTTTGAACTGACTCACTTCAGATAACACTTTTTTTATTATTATTTGGGCATTTAATAGCAGAACAAATATAATTATTCACCGTCTTTATCTCCAATAGCCTTTTGCAAAGCTTGGAGATAGGAAAATCCTGAAATGTTTTTTTCTTGGATTGTTTAACAACTCCAGGCTTGATCCTGTAAGCTGTAGGTAGTGAAAAAGCACAGCTAAGCCACTGGTAGGATTAAGGAGCGTGCTGTATTTATCTCAAAGAGCAGTAGTAAAAAGTTGACATTAAAGTCTGGTGTGCTACTGGAGTCTGGGGATATTGCTGCCTGCCTAAGTCATCATGAGCCACTGGGCTGTCGCTGGAGGGACAGAATTTCACCACAGCTGCTACTGGCATCGCTGTAGTCGGGCCTCCTGACAGGCTGGGTTCCCACTTTCCCTTGAAGTCCAATCCTTGCTCCTCGACAAACCAAGTTTTTTAGGCAGCAGCAGGGGAATCTCAAATCTGTAAGGACTGATCCAATCTGTGCATCCTTCCTGCATCTGTTGCTGCCCCTTTCCCCGGCGGGCTCACTAATTCTGACATTCCCGCTCGACAGCTCCCTGCACTGTGCTCAAAGCCTGAGCAAACTGTGTTCCACAACAGAGCTCAAGTTGGCCTCAGGGGAAGGTGGTTTTAATAATAACAACAACAACAACAATAATAATCCTCGTTGTCATGTTTTAAACATGATTTTAAAAAACTGTTTAAAAGGATAAGGTTTTTTCCAGATCCCTTGTTCCTGCAATCAGGTGATTAGTAGTAGTTCTTATTTTATTTTTCATTAAATAAGTGGTCTGCCCTCATATTCACAGAAAAATATTACAGCTGACTATAGAAAAAAACCCTCTGCTACATTAAGATTAACCATAAAAATACAAAAGAATTAAAAAATCTTGTAAATTGATACAGTGAGTTCCAATAGCCTTCAAAATGTTGATACTGTAGGTTCTTTATATCTTCAGCCAGAATTTTTAAATGAAAACACTGAATTAAAAAGAGCTTTAGAAGAGTAGAAGCTGAAATATACACCAATATCACAAAAGAGAGAGAAAAAAACTTTTGCAATGAGGGAGGAAGGGAGAAGTGTAGGTATTGTTTCTTTGCTTCAGTTTCTCACGATCCTGAGCCTGTTTACACAGAGATGCTTTTCTGTCCTTGTTGTATCACTCTGTAGTGTATTAAACATAAGGCAATGATTCACATTGTGGCACTGATTTCCACAATAGATGCATGATTAAGGTGTAGCATGTATGACTGTGTTTGCAAAATCAGTGAATGCTTCAGGCAAAGTCTTTCCAAAAAGATCCCTGCAATCTGGTGCTAGGTAATCATAGATGTGCTGTGGATAAAAGCACTTAGAAGGTATGGAAATGGTTCTGAAACCATATGAAATAGACCTCACAGATCCCCCAACGTCACGTCTTTGTTGGATAAGAAAATGCAGGAGGCTGACAGGCAATAACCTCCCAAGCAACTCCTGGTGGGTTGATGCTTTATGGGTGATGTTGGAATCGCTCATCTAGAGGATATGCAGCAGACTTGTCAGCAGCGGGTAGTGGGGAGCTCCCAGCCCCAGGTGCTTTTGGCAAAGGGTTAAGAAAAAATGTTATGACGGCAACAGAGCATGTGTCAGAAACTTCATTGCTCTTCCATAAATGAAAGTGAGTGCTGCTGAAAATAGATGGTACTCTCAGGTATCAGTGCAATGTAGTTTTCATGCACATTTAATCTGGCCATCTTTCATTAAAACCTAGTGCTAAACTGCATTTGCTGAATACATCTGTTCAGGCTGTGGGCCGCTTGGAAATGAGTAAACCCTCGATGGGACAGGAAATCATGTGCAGTGATGCCTGGTTAGAGCATCTGAGAGAGGCAGTGGACTAAATTATGTGCTAACGTACAGCAGCGTGGTTCCACTGAAGTCACAGATTTAATGTATTTGCTACAATTTGCCTTTCTGTTTTAAATTTTTTTTGCAGCTATACAGGTATTGCAAACTTAAATGGGCTTGGGAACAAAACCTGAATGATGCTGTAGAGTAGTTATTATCAACCCATCAACGCCATCATGGAATTTGAGAGGATTGAGAATCCCATGTGGGGAGAACCCAGGCTTCATAAATTTAGGGAATGGCTTTTCAATCCTTTACATTTATGTATACCTTCTATTGACTTTGTTAAATCCAGGGAAGTAACAAAAATGTCTGTTCCTTAAATAAAACCTGTAAGTAATGTCTGAAGATTCCAGGCTGTTCTATGGAAAAAAAAAGTCATTATGTGAGCCTTATTTTTGGTTAGATTAACGCCCCTGTATACTTCCTAGCAATTTACATGGACTTTCCGAGGGTATAAATTATAGTGGAAAAGCATAAATGAGAATCAGACTCCATGACGTTAAGCAAACTAAACTTGATCGCTTTGTTAAACGATACATTTCTGTTACGCTTGAACGCCTCCTTTCTCTTTTTCAGTTCATTCTGAAGAACACACTCAAGAGGGCACAGGTAGAGAGCATTTTATGCAACCTGGGTGGGATTTTCTTGCTTGCTTCTCCAAAGGCATTTCTCTTTCTTGAGAAAATAACTGCTACTTCGCATACATTTTAATTTCACGAATATCCAAAAGAAGCACTTATATTACAAACTGTAATCTAAGGAATGAATGAAACATGCTGCTGTGGCCTATCACTCATGCAGTTCCAGAAAATCAAGAGAAGTGGCAATAATATTAAAAAATAAATTTTGATTAAAACAACATAGCTGTACATTGGCTGATCCAACTTCAAGCTTTGGAAACCTGAAAGTTGATAAAGCCCAATGTTTAGAAGTTTAATCTCTTTCTGGAAACCAATTTCAGGTGTTTGCAGTGAATGAAATAATGTATTTTTAAGTAAGTATTCAATTACAATAATGTAGCAAAAAGAGAAATATATAGGGTACCTAGCATTAAAACAACTGGAAGCATATTTTCAGTGCTAAATTTATGCTTTTAAAAGCGTGTATATAGCGTGATATGTACTGTCTCAGATGTCATTTTCATTCTTTGATTCTTTTTATATTAGATTAATAAAACTGTGTGATTTGGGAGGCATAAAAGAACATACAGCTTCATTTCAGAACAGAATAATCCATGTACTCACCGCAGTGTTTTATCTCTAAAACCTCTGGGAAGTCACTGAGTTGCCAGATAATAAGTAGTAGAGACTGTGGCATTTTAAGATGCTGCTACCCTTTATTCATTTGGTTTTGTTTGCGTCAGGCGTTTCCGTGTTAAATCAGTAATCTCTGCACCTTTATTCGTGGCTTAAATTAAGGCAAGTTTAAACTTAACACCCAGGCATGGTTGGGCTGACTCCAGACTGCCATTGCCTTAGTTTTGTTGCATGATTCTTTTGCAACCAGGAACTGGGCTGGTTCAACCAGCTAACCTTGGTGAAAAATTGGTATATCTAGGAGGGGAAGCAGCTGGAGGAACTGAGTTGAACTTGTTATGACGCAGGTAAAAAAAGTTATTTTTTTATTCATAACAGTTCTGTAAACAACTGTTTGACTTTGCATTGAAAATTAAAATTCATGGATTTTTTTTGGCCAGCCAAAATGTGGGAACAATGATCTCTCGTAGAGAGGCAGAAGCATGGATCTCATTGGGATTAACTTCCTAAGCTGAATTCCAGTCTTCGCCTCAAATCTATTCTTACAAAGTGCGCCATTTTCACAAAAGTACATTCAAAATATTTGGCCACTAACAAGCAATCACGGGATTACAAGGTAGAACCAAAGACTTCTAATTTTTTTTTCTTATTTTTTAATTGTACTAGCCTACATATACGTTTCCCCTCCAATTTGTCTACCATGTTATGTAACCTTGCCTCTATGGCCATTTCTACAGTTAGAGTTCTTCAGAATTATTCAATTAGGTTGTGAATGCCCATATCGATAAGCAGCCCTGCTTTTATCCCCACGCAGTGTTACTTGAGTCTTTAGTACTTGAAAGAGCCCTATGAACGTGATTCCACAGTACTGTGTACCATTTTCATCAATTGAATTTGCTAAATAAGAATTATTATAATTAAAATGGCATTTTCCTAGAACGATTGCTGTGTGTCACTTACTCAGATTCAGAGAAATCTGAGGCTAACCGTGCTAGGCATGCTGCTACCCTTCTGGCGCCTCATGGAACAGTCCCATAGGGTTCCATCCAAGACACTCCTGGTAAAGTCATCCAGAAACATGAATCTGTAATCATGAGAAGCAGTTTAATCCAAGTTCATAAATGTCAGATCTTCCAAATTAATGTGCATACTGTGGGTTGCACACATTCCCATATGCTTAACTCATGTGTGCCAGTACCAGAAGGGAATCCATCCTGCGTGTTCCTATACCTAATGGGCGCCCTTTCCTACAGACGTGCACACACTGACATGTGGCATAGAGGTACAGAATGACATTTTGCATGTTTAAATTAGCTTCATGCATTTTTGAAAATGTGCTCAGAGCAGAGGCAGTGTTTAAAAAACATTTAAAAGACAGTTCCTGTCCATAAATTGTGATTTTTGAATTTAAAAAAGGACATCTTGTAAAATCTTTTCTGTATGCAAAGTCTTACTGCTGCTTGGCTGTGTCATCCAGCCAGTCTCCAGCACACCTCCCCACGTTAACCAGAGGGGAGTTCTGCTTACAAACTGGCACAGTGAAGCTCGTCATTATAAATACATGACTAGAGGCTCTGAATTTACAGCCAGCCTGACTAAAGTTGGAATCCTAAATCTGTAATCCTTCATCCAAATAAGTGTTGTTTAAAAAAGTGCAGTTTTATTCAGTGGGAATTGTTCAGGTAGGGAAGTGCTCCAAAAAGATTTGTATTTATATGTGAAACTATTGTGTTTGTATGTAGAAAAATAATGTTGTATTGAATTTTTTCTTTTGTGGGTTTTGTTGGAGGTTTCAGTGGAAAAAAAACCACAACAAAACCTTGAGAGACAAAATCTAGTGTTTGGTTGTTGAAATCCAGTTACCTTAGAAATAAAATGCTTTTGCTTGTCTAAAAAAGTCTTTAACCCATTCTGTTCACCAGTTTAGATAATAAAATGGTTTACTTAAAGGTTCAAGAATAAGTTTAGGGAACAAAATTGATATTTTATTGTGCCTCAGGATCCCGTATAGTTTAACAGGCAATTAATACTGCTTACTGAAATATTTATCCTCCACTCTCTGCTAGTAACAGCCACAGTGATTTAAGCCACTGTATTTATACAAAATAATTAAAATGTACATTTTCACAGAAAACTGTTGCATAGTTTTACTATGAATTTGCCAAATTTAATCCCTAAAAATGAGGCTTATCATTGAAATAGCAATATAATTTTGGGGGTGTTGCTAAGCAGTACTGTAATTATAGGGTTTGGATATAAATTGCTCTTGAGTGTGAGGGGAGGTAATGGCTCATGAAAATGCATTAACCTCTCACACCAGGGCGTGAGATGATGTATACTCGCCTCACTCCTGTCGGGTACCAACTCCTTCCTGCAAAGATTCACCTCAATTTCCATAGAAGGGGAAAAGACTGTAAAATCAATAAAATCGTTATGGTTGTAGCTAATCTATTTTAAAGAAGTACATGTAAGCGATGTGTATTATTAACACAATGAGATAGGTCTGTGCTGATGGGCTTTGCTGCCAGTCAGCTTCCCAGACACGAATATAACCACACAGACCCTCTGGTCTGCAAAGTGTCTGACAAGTGTTTACATGTTAACATTCATTAGAAGACTTGGTCAAGCAATTCATGCTCGATTAATTGATTATCCCATGGTGACAGTTCATTTTTTGAAATAGCTGCCAACCCGAGCAGGAGCAGGACAGTAAGACCAGTGACAAAAGACATTGATGGACAAACACTGGACTTACTGACTAGCTGCTGAAGTGACAGACCAGCATCTACAGAGTTTAATCAATGCCTCAAAGACATGGCAACACTATAAAGACTGTTTATTTCTTTTCTGTGCATTTATGAATTGTTAATGCAGTCAATACATATTAGCTTCATTTGTTGTTTGGTTAAAATGCAATTTGAACTTTCCAAGTTAAGAGTTGCCTTAATATCAGGTTTTGTACAGTGAAATTTATGGGTCCTTACAGATTTATAAGGTTTTATTGATGTCTAGAAAGCCAAGCATAATTTCTGACTTTGTTTATTCCAGCATTACAGAATTAGTAAGAGTTGACATTGCAGGGCTTATTGAATAAATTCATTTTCTTGGCAATGTGCGCATTTTGAATTTTCTTGAGTTAAGCCAGAAAAAGTGGATGCATCAGCACAAGCTAGTGAATAGCAGCTGCACTGCAAGAGGATTTCAAGCTAGAGCAATGCAAGGGAGAAGCTCTAAACCACAGCAAATTATCCACAGACAGTAAGTGTGTTGGAACAGATCATTCCTTGCCTAATGGTATTGAAGTCCATTGAGTTACCCAAGAGACAAGTTTGGCCCAATATTAATTTGCAGCAGGTGTTTGTCTAACTAATTATTTGAAAGAGCCTAAGTGTTTTGCGATATAATTACCTGATATTGCAGCATACTGCTTTCAGAGCTTGTTTTTGTCTTATTCTTGCAGTAGAAACAATAATGCAAAAGTCATGGTGCAAGTTTTCTGAATGATCACTTGGGTTTGTGAGTATAAAGAAACAAGATTCCCAAAGCATTAAATGATTGCAGCTTACAAGTGAAGTCAGGGACTGACTGATCTGTAATGTAGCCTGTGGGCAGACATTTTTTTGAGCCTTGATGAGACAAATAGTAAGAGTGCTGCTCTTCTTGCATCGCCCACCTCCATTCCTCTCCCTCCTCAATATCTTCTTTCCTTCCGCTTTATAGGGTGACAGGGCAGGACCATGCTGGTGCAGCAGAGGTGGTTCTTTTTTCTTTCTGGATCCCTTGCTAGTGGCATGCCCAGGGAAGCTGCTGTAGCTCGCATCCTTCTTGACAGCCCTGCCTAGAGATTTGAGGTGGTTCTCCTATAGTCAGTAGGAGTTACTTCTGAATTCAGTTGCAGTTTCTGCTACTATTGCTCTTGTCCTATGAATTCCAAGGTTTCTTGAACTGATCCCAAAGCTCACTTATGATCCCAAAGCTCAGTTATGATCCTGAAACTCAGTTATTTCAGCAACAGGGTGTAGGAGTCTTCTCTATGTATCTCACTTTTTGCACCACTGTGTTTGAACCCATCAGTTCTGTCTTTGTCCTCCCTAAAGTTCTAACCATGCAACCACCATGAGCTGCTCTGGGCACGACCGTGATGCTGGAAACAAATTCAAATGAAGAACAGGGAGAGGTATCATGCTGTATGTCTTTTGAATTACGAGATTGTTCAGGAGTCACAGAAAGACAATTTTTTGAAGAGAAATTAAGAAGATTGGGCTTCTTTGCCTAAGTAAAAGGAGCTTTATAAGAAATATGAGCGGTAATGAGAATACTGAAGAAACTTTACTTAATAGTAGTTTATTCCATAGCAGACTACCTTGCATTTTCCTCTAAATCATATTGTACCATCCTTTGCTAAAGAGAGGGGGTTTTTAATGGGTAGATGGGCTGCTGATCTGAGCCACTATGGCAATTGCTATGCTCTTGTTAACTGAGGCTGCTGTCATTTCAGTGACAATTAGCAGGCAAATCCTATTACAGGAATAAGATCACCTAATCCTCAACTCTGGTACATACTGTTCACTATGATAGGTGTTTAATTATAAGGCTTCTGCAGGCTACAATACTTTGTGAAAAAAATCCAGAAAATATAGAAATTGTGTTAGAAGACTTCACTTAAAAATGACAAGTTAGACATCTGCTGCTTCAAAATTATTACTCCAACCCTTTTAATTGGCGTAACTACTTTTCTGTGCCGCTCAGAGTGGCTATTTACAACCAGTGGTAATGTAGGAAAGCCAACAAGGTCTGAAGTGTCACTAGCAATTTTCCTCTCTGCTGCATTTTTAACTTGTTTACAAAGGTAGAAAGCAAGAAAAAGATACTTGGAGAGAGCCCACCAGGTACATTATCCACTCGGTGGTTTGATCCTGCTAAACTTGTTCATTAGGTGTAGTAAAGAGAGAGAAACATTGCAGGAGTGGATGCGAGAGAGCCTGGTTGCACACTGTAATGCATTCAGCCATGAAAGAGCCCATCACCGTGCTCCAAGAACGCCTCTCTGGATATTGCCACTTGGGGCATGCTGAAGACTGTGGCAATTGCTCAGCAATGAGGAAATCCAGTTTTTATTTAACAGTAGCTACTGTCTTGGGGCTTCTTGTTTGGTTGGGTTTTGTCTGTCTTTCTAATAGAAGGGCTACCTCCAAGAAATAAGAAATCTAACTAAAATGAGTTAAGGGCAACCTGTACTTTCTGTTAGTTGCAGCATAGAACAATTTCCATGAAGGGTGATGATACATATTAGAAGAATCCCTTCCACTCTTGCATAAGCTGCCTTTGGGCATGTGTATTTTGCGTAATAAATCTTGTACTTTGTCCCCTGTGTATTTAACTAGCTCTTCTTTATGTGACTTTCTACTCTTCAGTATTTGAAGTGTTGCAAAATATTTAGCGCTAGTGTTAATCTGCTACCCATAGAGTTACCAGTTAAAAGTTTAATGGTGGGAGATTGAGATTTGCTGCTGCTGTTGCTTTGGAAAATGCCACCTAACAGTCTACACACAAACCTTGACCATGCAAACAGAATTTGGCCTTAAAGGCTGCACCATAATGTTAAGTTAGTGTAGTGTTACTAAGGACTCTCAGTATCAATGCATTTTAAAATCTGTTCATTATCATTTCTATTTCACAGAACTGCTGTGAATCTCTGTTCCCATTATATGCATGGTATTCCCAGTCTTTTATTGCACTTAATATTTCCCTGGATTAATTTAATTGTGAGCTGGGGGCTCTGACTCCTGAAGAGTGCTGTCTTGGGCTGATGTGCTTTCCGGTTACCACAATTAAATCTCAGTTACAACAATGAAACAAAACAATTAACACTCCTTCAAAATTTTTATTATCCTTTTTCACAAAAATCTTTTTATTTTTTTAGCAGCCTACATTACTCTTGTTTCCCTTATTCTTCCCCAAAGCCCAGGATACGCTTTCTCAGTAGCTCTTTCAATTACAAGTATCAGTATTATGATTCTTTGTCATGCTTTGTATTTTGTTATCCCAAGACTCTAAATCTGTTCCTTTTCTCTTCCATGTTATCTTTAACATCTTTATAACAAAAGTGCTGCAAAATCTATTGGAGAAAGATCAGTCTGTCTGACAACATCATTCTTTGCAGCGTGGTAGGGTTTGAATAGAGGCTACCAGCTCTGTTATATGAAGTAGCATTCTCTTTAACAAAGGAGGATAAGCATCAGAAGCATCTGGGGAAAACCACTGATTCAAAGTGCTGCGCTGTGAATATGAATTTTAACCAGTAATAAGAAAAAAGCAGGGTATCATCTTTAGTAAGCCGAGCTCAACTCTATTGAAGTACAGGGGCTGAAGGAACTGATAAGTACTTGGGACACAATCCAAAGCCAGTCAATGGAAAAGTTCCTACTGACTTCAATGGCGTTTGAATCAGGTTTTCTAATGCTATTTTTAAAGCCCTTATGTACCTGAATCTTAACCTGCGTTAGGAGCTAACATAAGCATTGAGGAAATGAGCTATTTATATGTAGGAGCGGATAAAGCAATCCTAGAAAGATCTGTGTACCCAATGCACCAGAAGGTTGAAAGCAGAGGTGTCGTTGGAACCTGCTGAGTCTGACCAGCGATGCTTTTGAGTGTTGAAGTGGGAAGACTCTAGCTTGCCTGTAAGATCACTAGGTACTGTCCCTGTCCAGTCACACTTACTTCCATAAGGGCTTGCACTGTTGTCTGGGCAGAGGGACAGTGGCTGAACCGAACTGCAGCTTAAAGGATGAGGTTGCCATCAGCTGTAGCAGAGGTCATATGCATTACTTCTGCATCCCTTTTGGGGAAGTTGAATTTTAAATCAAACTAGCAATTCTGAAGCTTTGGTTATTTCCCAAGATACATCCTTTCCCTTTCTGTTGTTTCAGATACATAAATAAATGTTGGAAGAAAAGATCTAAAAGATTTATGTTTGCAAGGAGGGTTAAATGTGGTTGCCATAAACAGCTGGAGCATTACCTAATGTGCTGCTTCTCTGTGTCTGGCCCGCACGGACTCGCACACAGCACTGCTTTCTACTGGGGTGACGGATAAGCAGTTCGAGTAACCACAGGGAGGGGAAGAGAAGAGCTACACGAAGAGTCATCCTCAAAATTTCCCCAAATAAAGACAAAACAAATATTGCATGGCTTCTGAAGAAATGTGGTGCTGGGTTTTTTTCCCCTTGAAGCTGAGTGAGGCTGCAAAAATGGCTGTTAAGTGCAGGCATATTTCCTGCTGGCCCTGCTCTTGCACTGGCTCAGTGAGATAATGCAACTTTTCAGCCGTGTGGTTGTTTGTATCTGGTGTAGAGCACTCCTAATATTACACACCCACGAAGGACTGTGTTTTATTTCAGTCTCCTTTTGGAGAGATCATTTCTGGTTTGTAGTCCAAACCAAATGCATAGCTTTAGGTGCATTTCTGGTAATTATACCCTTAAGCCGGTAGTTTCAATCTTTGTTAAGTCTGTGAGCCTCTAAAATTATTCTGTGGATGTTTGGACTGCTTTATATTGAGGTCTGCTAGGTGTAAGCTTACTTTTCTTTCCTTTTTTTGAACCTTTTAGTTACCTTAAAAGCAAACCATGAACTTCCAGGGCTCCACAAACCACACTAATTTATTGACGGCTACTGCACTAAAGTGATTGCAGAGAAGCAGAAACGGGGATGCCAGAGCTTTGCTCACAGATCAGCTCCACAGCATTTCTGGCCATCCAACATCTGGGCTGTTTTTGCAAAAGTAAAATTGACAAATGAGGCAGCTGTACAAGACTGCTTATGCATTGCCTCTAGAAGAAAATGTTGCTGGAGCAAAATCCCTATATTGCATCTTCAGGCTGTAGGTATACAATATTACTAGCTTAAAGCTGTTGAATTTTAAGTGTTAAGGTTTAATTCCTGTGGTTTGTACCCATTGCATGGGAATGTTTTGTTGTGGGAAACAGTATCTACCAAACCTCTCTGTAACATATATCATTTTGTTTGCCTTGTCCAGCAGAAAAGCAGCTGTCATAATTTTCAGTTTTACAGCCTTCAAATAACCTTTCCAAATGCTAATTTCCTTGTAATTCATTCTCCAGTAATTTTAAATAGGCCAACACAAACAGTATATAATTTGCAGTTTTGCTTTCTTTTTTGAAGCACCTGAGCTAGACTTTTTTCATAATAAAATTGATATCTAATTTACCACCCATATTATTCTAATCACAGTAGCAACCTTCAGTTTGCATACTGTGTAATCATGCTTTCACATTATTCAAAACCAGTCTATATCTGGTGAACTTCTGATATTTTTTCTTTAGTTCCCAACAGTTATTTAATTGTCTTGTTAACATGGATCATTTGATTTTATATCAGATTAAACTGTGGTCTCGATGGTTCATTCTCTCAATATGCTGTGTTGACAGAAAGGTACAGAGAATTTGAATGGATATATATCTTACTAAATGCAGATTTCATTAGCATATCATGTTAATACTCTTTTCCGTTTGATAAATTTGTGTGGCAGTTAAACAACTATTAGCTGCTCTATAAAGCTTTGGATGAACATTTTGAAGTTCTGTGTTGGAGTTCATTTGTTTTCATATGTGTGTATGCAGGTTTTTGCTTTTGGCTTTTGAAAATGGGCACCGGTGGGAAGGTGATTCCTCAGCAGCAGTGCAGTGCTTGGTAGGTTATCCTGCATGAACATAGCTTATGGTTGCTGTACGTGGGGGTGGGGGTTTTGCTATCCATGGTTTAGGGAAAAACAGACATTCTTTGGTGGTAATTACTTTGTTGAGGACTATAATGCTTGATGAAGGGATTATATCTATACTGTAACAAAATTCTCTAGCTAAAAATAGTCACATTTTTCACATCTCTCACGTCATATCGGGTAGGTCCCCAAAGGATCCATTCATTGCATCATGGGAAGCAGAGAAGAGAGCTCAACACAGAGGAGAGCAAGTTGTATTTAATGCCATGTCTAAAAGAGGGTGATCATTTACTTTATAAATACTAGGTTTTCCTTTGAAATGCCACTTAAGTAGACTAGATCAACATTTTGAGCTGGCAGCTAAACTAAAAAAAGTTGGGAAAAGAATAAATTGAGGGGTTTTTTTCCTCCTGCAATGTTGCTTACTTTTCAGTGTGGGTCATTTTGTTTAATCCAGAATGTTTCATTCTGGTTTGGGATGTGTTTTAACTTTTTTTTCCCCATGAAATAAAATTTTGAAAAATCTGAATTTCAAATATATTTGTTTAGAAAGATAATTTTTGGTTGAAACGTTCACTGGATGACCAGTGGGAATGGTGAGAAAGCTTCCCCTAGACTAGGAAGAGCATTATCAGATGGCACTGCCCCAGGGTATTGATTGAATATAAGCAGTAGTACCAGTAGATAAGCTTGAGTAGTATTTGTTTTCAACTCTGATTTATCAGGGCTGGCCAGTGACACAAGCTATTTGGCATTTACATGCTGCAGTCATGACACAGCCTCGCCGGGTAACGTGCTAACTGCAAAATGTTTCAATAGCTTTTGAGCATTCATTTTGGTTTAAAGAAACATCTTGTATTGCCTTCACCACCTCTGAGAATCCTGCTGGTATTGGCTGTCTTGTCAACTTACATTTGACACGGACAGCACAGCGGCCCACGGTGAGGATGGAGACTTCCAGGCTACTTTTATTACACCTTCTATGCTGAGGGATAAAGCCCCTATGAGCTTAAGGACCCAGTCTTACCCAGAAAATTGTGCAATTATTAAACCTGTTGCAGAATAATGGAGCTAAATCAATCAGCTTTCTTCAATGAACTCATTAGGCACTACCTAGGCCTGCTGGTGTGAGAGAGGGGACATTGCATCTTGAAAATGTAGTATAGAACTGTTCCTGTATATTTTGCACATGTGTTCTCTGCCTGACCTGGCCACCACCCCTCAGTGGCTCTGAGCCATTAGGTCTGGCTTCGTCTGGACAGGCCTTACGTCATGAAACAGAGACAAATTCATGCAACTAGGCTAAGAAAATGCAGTCGTTACATGCAGCAGATCTAATGAGTGCTTTATTTAGGGAGCAAAGTCAAAGCCAGGAAACGGAATTGCCTTTTCCCAAGGTAAGCCTCTACCTCTGGGCACCGTCTCCATTGAGACAGGAGATGGTAAATATTTTGCCGCTATCAAGACCAGTGTTGCTGTGCTTGCTTCTGATTCCTCTAAATGAGTACAAGAAGGTGGTTTGTCGTGCTAATTAGAGCTGCTCTCATAGCAAATAGGGTTTCTCTTGGAATACTAACAATTTGCCATTAGCTTGAATGTCTTTACTGCATCAATGGTTGGTTGCTAAAAGGACAGAAACTCAGAAACATTCAATTAATCAATAGTAAAATATTCAGAATTCTTGAAATGCTGTCTCAGCAGTTCTTTGTGGAAACCTCTTTTGTTATAATGAAATGACTATCTATTTGTGGTGGCGTGGAGGGCTGTGATCAAAGTGGCTGAATGCTATAAAAATGCCTATAAATACATGCATCCTTCTGAACTCAGTAGGAGCCAGCGTTTGACTCACACTCCCTAATTTGAGGAATTTGAAATCTAATTAACATTAAATTGCAACAAAAATATTCAAAGATGAAGGGACAGAGCGAAGCCTTTCCTGCGCAAGGTAGGGACAGGGCTGGAAGCAGCACACTTGGGTGAGGGAGGTGGAGAAGGACGGCGGTGTGCTCTCTGCCATGGCCCTGAGAGGAACATGGCTGGCGGCTCAGTCCTGCTCCCCAGCCTGTGTCATATGAGACGATTAAAAGTCAGTTATTCCCCCTACACAAAAATATAAGTAAATAACCAAAAAATACAATGAGGCCGATGCTGCGTAAGTTTTTCCCTGAAGCCCCAGAGTAAAGGGGGCAGGAGGCGCTGGGATGACAGCTGTGTGGGGTGAGAGTACCTCTGCTGATCGGCTCGAAATCGTTCAGAAGGAAAAGGAAAATCTTCTCCGCACTTGGAAGGGATTGTGGTGATGGCACATCCAAGACTAATGTGAAGGGTAAATCAAGTACAATTCAGCCTTTGAAGTTGAAGGGGAAAAAGAGTAAAATTCACTCATCTGTACTGTAGGTCTCCAATTGCTAATCTGTGATTTCATGGAGGAAAGAAATTGTGTCACTGAACTCCTTTTAGGAACTGTGTCCTTGGCTTATTAACTTGCTTTATGTGCTGTCCAATTTCAGAAGGGGAAAGGGCTGCGTTTGTGTGGGTGGTATTATTTTAGGAGATGTCTTAGTTAATTATTATCTACTGAAACATCACCTAGGAGATACTCTTTCTCTGTCATGCAGCTTGATACTTCATGCAGTAAAAGGTAACTCTTCCATAGTTCATTAAATTATGTTGTGGTGAACTTATCTCCACTGGGTCTCAATTAAGAAGTGAAGCCAGTGCCTTTAGAGGAAAAGGCAGAGAACAATCAGAATATACTGAATATATAATTTGATCTCTGGAAATAAGCAAGAGGAAAAATATGGTGTGCAAATGTGTAGACATTAAGAACGTGTTATGTCTCAAAGATTTGTATATGGAAGTATAATATAATTAGATCATTATTGTTCATTAGGAATATTTAGTGCTTTTAAAAATTTAAGGTGTTCTTTCTAAGTTTGTTAACTACTGTAAATTTACTGTAGTAAATATTCATTTTCCTTACTGCTTCCCTTGTCTCCATTTTAGCACCCCTGGAAACTTCAGTCATCCTGATTCTGGGCCCATTGTCTATTAACATGAATTATAAAACTGCAGTAAATTTTCTGTTATGTTCTAATTTAATTAAACATTTTTGTTTTAATATTTTTTTAATTTTCCTTTAAAAAAATGTTTAAAGTGTCTAGCAGAACTAGGCTCTGTGGATGATTTTCTACAAAAAAGCCACAAAGCTCCTTTCACTAAGTAATTTCAAATGTGAAGAACAGAAAAGGAAGTTATCTCAACTTTTATTTCTCTGACCTCCTTCCCTACCATTCTTCTTTGTGCTGCACACATCTGGTTTTTTTCTGTTTCTCTCCCGTTTGCACACTTTCCTTCCCTAATGCAGCTGTTATAATGGTTTGCTAAGGTCTGTTCATTTTGGTTTTCTCCTACAAAATACAAATCATCCCAAGAAGCATTCTGCAGCTATTGGTGAAATGCTAAGGGAACAGGCAGTGACATGGCTGGTTTAACATGCAGCACTGAACACCCCATCAATATATAGGTGTTAAACAATACCTGACTTTGTACATTCTTGAGTAACTTAAATCCCTTCAATAGCATGAGAATGAGCAGCTCATAAATGTAGAATAATTGGAATTTTAATTAGGTAGTGACTTAAGGATGCCTCCTGTTTACAAGGTAATAACATCTCTTGAGCTAAATGAATGGAGGAGCAGGTTTCAATTTAACAGCTTATAAAAAATCAGTTGATTGGTTTCCACTATTAACTTTGGCTGTTCACAGTATCTAAGTGAACCTTGTGGCTGAGGTGCCAATGGTTTTTTTGGGCATGTGAATGGTATCCCAGCCCTGCTTCAGTTCTCGCCAAGGTCTTTAGGATGAGTTTTAAACAATTGTGAACTACATTAAAGTCTCGATGAGTACAGAATTGCTTTGCTATGGCATCAAATTCATGGTCTCTACCTACAGGTGTATACATTTACTTTTGTGACTATTTGAATACACACCTTTTCGATTGTTTACAAGGGAGTAGTGAGCAGAATTTGTTTTCTTGTATGAGATAAGCATCATCACATTTTTCCTAGCAGCTGCATGCGCAATTAGGAGGACCCAATTAAAGCTGCATTCAGTTCACACAGAGCGGCAGTGATTGCTGTTTATAATTTCTCCTGTGGTTTGACTTATGGGCATTAAGCTGTGCAGAACTTTATTAACAAATAAAGTCAAGTCAAACAAGTCAAGAAAAAAAAAGCGTCAAGCTGGAAACTGGTATCTAAGATCTTGGCCGTTGTGCACTACCTACAGCTTGAGAAAAGGAGTCTCCCCTCCCACCCCCTCAAATAGCCACTGGGCAAATGAACAGTTTCCTCTGTTCAGGCTTGTGCTTTCTGTCCTCCTGGCCAGAAGAACAAGAATTTGTGTGTCTCCTCTGGTTCCCTGTTAGGCATGCTGACTGCAGCGGGTGCAGGCCATCCAAAGACTCCTGTGAATTCAAGCCTAAAATAATTCTAAAGCAAATTATACCTGTTTGTCCCAAGTGTTATCTGTGCCATCATTACAGAAAGCTGAGCTCTGCCAATCTTTATGCCAAATGGAAGGAGAAAGGTAAATGAATTAGAACAGAGAAGGAACATGATACTGGAGCACTGGCACCTTCTTGAAGGATGAGGAATTTCATTCACAACCTGCTTTGTTTTTCCCTCCTGAAGCTGTTCAGTTCCCACTGCTCCATAAAAGGACTTGATGTACCTTGATTTCCTCCCAGCCCATGTAATTCTCCTTGTGTATGTGCATACATACTGGGTGGCACAGCATGTTTCGCTTTCATCGTTTAGGGATACCCGAAGTCTGTAAACACTGATCTCTTGGCTAATGCGCTGCAAAGAGAAAAACATCAGATGTGCAGTCTCTGCAAAGAGTTTTATGAGAAAATGTGTAGTTTCCAACTGAAAAGCAGAAACAGAAGCCCCAAAAGACTCCATTTCTGTAGGTATGAACAGCCAGTGGATAGTGATTCTGAAAAAAAGATGTCAGGAGCATGTCTGAATTGCCCTGATGCACAGAAGTGGCAATGGAGGAAGTGCCTGGCTGGAGCATTTTTCCCTTTAATCACCACATAGGTCTCCTGAAGTGGCTGAGACCAAAAAGGAACAAAGATGGGGCTTAATTTTACAAGATGCAGAATATTCCAACCCTCCGGCAGCAGAGCACTTCAGGCTTCGGAGCAGAGCTAAAAGTCGAGCCACTTAGTTGATACTGAAGTGCTTTTCTGCACTGATGCTCTGAGCTAGCATCTTGTAGGATAGGGCCTGTACAGAATAAGATTAAAATCAGCTAATCACCTTGCATATGTCAAGTGGTAACAGATCCAAAAGCAGTCACTTACTTTCAAAAATAGGTAGATTATTCATTTGGAGAAAATGATAAAGATGTCCACAAAAAGTTGCTCTTGTATAGGGCCTATACAAGATCAATTATTTGGCTTTTTATGCTCTCTTAACTGGTGTTAAAGCAGTAGTTAACTGGCAGTTTTGATACTGATACATAAAACAAGCCATAATAGAGAAGAAAGCCACCTTTAATTTCAAGCTCCACTAGAATTATGAAAGGAAAATTAATGTTTACTAAACAGAAAAGGATGATATTGCTGGAGAGAGGAAGTTTTGGTTAAACTTTTAGGGGAACGTTAACAACTTTGAGAAATGGAAACATATTACAAAACATATATGTTTAAAATGGCATAAACTTTAGAAAATCCAGAAAGTATTTTAAACTTACCTAAGCTCCTCAATGTGGTATCAAGTTTTAAAAATCAAGCAAACTGAATGATAGCTGACATATGGAAAGAGCCTTTCTAGTACTGACACATTTTCTATGAAAAATTCAATATAGCCTTATATTTAGAATAAATGTTTTGAGGTGAAAAGAGATTCTGCTGATCAACTTTTGCAAATTCCTGTAATGCCTCTGCAAATTTCCAGGTGAATCTGAGAAGCATCCAGGCTTGTTCTCTAGGAATATACTTTCCTAAAGCTGCCACTCTGATAGTCTTCTCAGATATCATAGTGCGGTTGAGTTTTGCCTGTGATATGTTGCCAAGCACCATAAACGAATGCAGCTCTGAGATGGCAGGTCACTTTTTATTTTGCCAGATACAACAAAGAAGTGTCAACCTCTGACAGTTTTTAAAAGTAGGCTTTAAAAGAAATAGCAAACATTTTTTTTTAACCAGTCAGTATCTGAGAAGAAACGCTCACAGAAAAAGAGAGGATGGGAAAATTTGTGGAAGTGGAAGCTGCACTGTGTGAGTGATTTAGCACTACATGATTCTGGTTTTATGCTGATAAATACATTTGGGATTAGGTGACATGGACTTTATGCCATCAAATAAATGGGCAGTGGATCTGAGTTCAGTCATCTGATGTGAGTGTGCACCACTGCGGTGGGATTATAACTACTGCCAGTAATGCACTAGATTTTGCCATAATCTCACAGTTAATATGCTTTGGTCTTGCATTTTTGTTGTAGGATCTTGCAGTCCATAGGTACCTTGAATTCCCTGCAGAGAACCCCCCTAATAATAGGAAATGGAAACATTTAGCAGGTGAATTGCCTGATTTAACACAATATAGCACAGTCTATGAGCAGTAGGGCGAGACAGGAACAACCCACAGTAGCTTTGGATCCCAATTCCACAGTCTAATACTGAAGTGCTCCGACTCTGTGCAGCACTTGCTGATGGTCAACAGGAAATACTGGTCCTATAAATGCTGGCCTGTAATGCTATACCTTAAGAGCTGTATTTGCTTTAATGGGTTTTAGGGTGGAAAAAGTACTGACTTTCTAACTGCTAAAGCACGTTAACAGAAACTGTAAAAAAAAAGGAAAATAAAAAAAAAGGTTATGCTCTCTCAATACCATGTCATAAATAAATGCTGCATTTTTCATAAGACTGCCAAAGATACAACATAGTCATGAAAGCAGGGAAAAAGTGTTGTAGGAGACAATCTCTGTATATCATTCATGATAAAACAGTTTATATGTGATGGCTTTCAGCACTAGACTGCATTTCTTTTGAACAGGGTTGCACTGGTAGTGTGGTGTATGGTTTCCTTTGTAACCATCTGGACAGCGTTTGACCCCTCTATAGCAGTAGACTGATGAAGTCATTGTCAGCACTTCTTTCCAATGTGAAAAATAACCAGGTTCACATTCACAGTCAGTCTAACCACCATTTCAAGCAGCAGAAAAGGGAGTATCATACTCATAAGACCACATTTCCCTTAAAAGTGCCTTGCCTCAGTGGACAAGGCACTAGATCTTTTTCTTCTAGTCCCAATAACTGCAGACGGTTGGGAACTGGTCTGTACATGGGGAAGTTCTTTGCTGGGGGACATTCAGCTAAGGAAGACTGAGAGAATGTGACTGCAGAAGGTTCATCCACTCTTGAGTTGGTGGAAGCTACCCTTACACACGTAACAGTATGTGGCTTCTCCTTGAAAAGCGTATCAGCGAGCCCACTCACCTCTGCTACAGTCACCAGATTCTTTTGTTCATGATTTCTGCTGATGCTGTTAGTTGAGAAGCAGATTAAATGGCTTCCAGTTTATAAAAAGTAAGTTGCAAATTGTAGGAAAATTACTTCTGAAATTATATACCGATGCTAGTTCATTTTCAATTGTATGTATAAAAAGTTTCCAGTATGACAAACAGGCGGTAGGTGAATTGTGCACTAGGATAGTATTATGGAAATGTTGGACATGTGCATAGGACTGTAATTTATGAGTAACGCTGTGTATGTGCTCTGAATAAGTAATTAAGAAAATTTCAGTATAGCTGTTATATTGGTATTTGCTCTAAGGCTACTGCAATGTACAGTAAGATTTCTGCACCGTAGCTCCCTTGTGCTGTCAGGTTTGCAATAGCATTCGCATGCCAAGCCCTTCCCTCATGTCCTCTTCCTCTCTCTCCTCCCCATCACACCCTTAGTAAAGCAGAAAATAAAGATGACAGTATTATGTTAGGAATTGGTAGATGGGGTAAGGAGAGCAATCACTGCAGAATCTCAGACAGAGGAGTTTCAGGCTTGGTTATACTCATACTTGACTTTCAAATTCTGATATAGTCAGACTGCAAAGGCATTTCCATTCTACTCCCTGTTTTCCCCCTTCTGGATCTTTCACAACATGCATCCTTTGAGATATATTTTCCACCTTTTACCAGCTCCCAGAGGAGTGGTCCATATATGGAGTGTGCCCATATATATTCATCTTAAAAGTTTTAACTGAAAACTCTTACAGGTTTGTGAATTCAGTAACCATATGGCAAAAACACAGTATTTTTTTCCCACGAGCTTATTCACCACATAGAGAGAAATTTGCTACCTGAATATAGGTATATAGAAATATTAATACTTCCCCTGGTTTTTATTTGGAAAAATCTATGAGAAAAGTAGAAGCCATTTTAGAATACCCCTTCTCATCTGACTAAAGCCCATAGAGCACATGGTCTTAAGTGCAGCTATAGATATTGTCATACAGCTACAGATATTGTCTCCCTGGTGCAACTCAGAAGCAGCATCCTGGTATTCTGGACCTCACCTGCCCCCCTGCTATTCACAACCACAGTCCTGTCTCCAGCTCAGGACTAGCTGGTCTGCAGCTCAGAGGTTTGTGCAGGCGTTTGAAATCCACCTGTGAGCTCTCAGGATGGGTTGCGTCCTCCAGACTCTTCTCTCACTTGCTGACGTTGTTCAAGTTGCACTCTCTTGTACCACCCAAATGCAGCTCTCACAAATCCAAACTCTCCGTGCTGTCAGCGCGCTCATAAACTGCCGTGGCCCTGGCCAAGGCCGTAAAGGTGCTCGTTAGCCCTATCAACTCTTCCACTGTAAATCCCGAGGGCGCATGCCATTATGCTGAAGAAGCCTCCTGCTAACCACAGGGCTGGACAGGCCCCTTCCCAGCTGCTCCTGTGGTTCCAGGACAAACACGGTGGTGGAGTGGCTGCACATTTAGTTACTGTAAAGTTTTTGCATGTTTAATATCCTATCACAGACAGGAGATTTATACACTCAAGAATCATTAGCATTAGGATGGGGATATATATATTAAATTTTTCTTGTACACCGTGTGCAAATGTGCTTGACTTATGCAAAACAAATCCTTTACTGTGTCTGTTAAGAATGATGGCATGATTACTGCAGAGCCAGGTTTTCTATAATTATACAGAGACGATTATTAGAAGAGCATTATGTTTCTGTATGGCGTATGACTCTCATTCATTCCACTTCTCAACCCCCACCCCTGCTTTATCCTGCATTCTCCATAGTAATAGCACTCTTCATAGGTGCCCAGACAACGACTGTCGTAAGTGAAGTTAATTGTCTCTCTAATGACCACAGGAATAGCTACTGGATTTAATATATTGGCTTGGGAAATCTGTTTTGCTCACCCTAAACGTCTGTCTGTCTTAAATATATCTGCTCGGAGTGATGTGCATTATATAAATAAAACTACACAGACAGCATGTTTGTCAATCAGCAAAAAAGGCTCTACACCTGCTATCCTGGGCACATGTACTTTGTAAGCATGGTTTCCAACAGATAAATGTAATCAAGGTTTATATGCTCACAGAAGCCAACAGGATGGGATTGTTTCACTCGAAAGATCAGAAGAAAATTGTAACTAATGTTGTGGAAAATTACTTTGATATTGCTTTCTCAGTACAGCATCACAATTAGGTAGCAATGTGAAGCACAGGGAAAGAATAAATGAATAGTAACAAATCAACACAAACAGCTACTGTCAGGAGTACTTTGCTCAGTGAAAGTAATGTAAGCATTACTTAAAGTTTTATGACTGTGGATTTTATACTGGTTTAAGTAGTACATCAAGGTCTCACCATCATGCTTGCTAGGACTAAAACAATCAAGAACAATTTCCGGAACAGACAGATAAAACTAAAGTACCAAAGTATTTTTATTAATCTTGTTTCATAAATTGTACTACCTTAAATTAAAGATGACTGAATCTACTAACAGTGAAAAATGTCCTTTTGGACACTGCAAAATTCTCCTACGTTGCTTCTCAGTGGAAAATAAATGTTACTGAACTTTTCTCCAGCTTTCCTGATGAGATTTCAATGCTTGGCAAACACGTTTTGCTGCATAGTAACTCTGTGGGAAATCCAAAAGCAAAGGCTAATGCAATGCAACTTTGCCATGCAGAATCTGTTGTCCTAAGTGGCTTAATGACATATGCATTTGTTCAATTCTATTGAGGGAGCAATCAGAGAAGCAAATGACAGCAATATCCGATCTCCGTTAGAAACAGGCCCTTCTAAGGAGAAACACTCTGAACAGGGGAAAGGAAGGATCCTTCTCAGCTCGCCCAAAATGTTGCTTGTGATTGACAGATTTTCAGAGGAGACTGTCTGGTGATGACATATGCCTACCTCTCTTTTTAGTGAAATGAATGGATATTTGCCCCCGGGTCCTTTAAACCACCAAATATGTTTTAGTGATAACTGGTAGCAGCTTCAGAAGCAGGGGATGTGAGGAGTTTCTGAGTCCAATCGGAGCTGAAAGCACTTAAAACACATGAAAATCAGCCAAACAGAAATAAGAGTAATTGTACTGAGCACCTTTTACTCAAGGGTACAGTCTGGTTCCTATTAACAGAAATAGTAGTTGAATGTGAGAATCGAGCAATTGATTACACACCTTTGGCAGTAACAGCATCGTTGGGATGTTCATGTTTTAGCTATGCAGAACCCTGCCTACAGCAATCGAGTACGTTACGGAGTGAGTTTCCCTGCTGGGGGTAGGGGTTCTCTTCAAACTTGCTTTTATTTAAATGTGCTTGGGCATCCCCTTCTACAGTTATATCCCTCTCAAAAATCACTTCACAGTGTACTACAACCAGCAGTCGGCATTCAAGAGGTTTGTGGCAGAGAGAACAGAGGTACGACAGGTCAAGATGAAGGACCAATAATGAAAAAATGGAGAAAAAATTGCACTGTTTTTGAGACACTGCTAGAAATTCCTTCTCTTTCAAGAGCAAAGAATTATCTTTTCAATGTAAAGCTCCACATTCTTAGATGCATTAGAGTACTGCCTGCATTTGCTGTCCTTAGGTCTTTCCCCTCACCCCCAGTCTACTGGCCAGTTTCAGTTGAATGTGGCCAGAACCACCAGTTTTAATCTGTAAGCTCTTTTGCATCTAAGTATACAAAAAAAAAAAAATTGCAAAAGTGTTGAAGGGGCTGGTTAATTCTCTGCTTTGCACAACACTGACGATTCATTATTTCTATAGTTTCAGCTGAGTGGCTGTTTTCAAAATTGGTGTGCAGTTGGATTAAATAATAAACGTATTAAAGTATGGATTGTTTAGTGACATGGAAATAAGCACTTAATAAACCTGGACACAGAAATTAGCACTTAATGTCATTATTTAAGAGTTCTCTGTGTTAGGGTTCAGCTCATTTAAAAGTGTTAGTAATACTTTAAAATATATACAGTCATGTTCACTGTACAATGAAGATGTCACTCGAATAGACTTTTTATAAAGCACATATTTAGTCAAAGGAGAATTTCAATGCATGTAAGAGCTAACAGTGACCAAACCTCAGTGCTTAGGGACATTATCTTGAGCTGGAGCAACTGCACTGGCATTTGTCTAGGCTCTAAACCAGCCTTCATTATGGCCTTAGTCAAAGACAAGGTGCCTGTAAGTAAATCAAGAGATCTCATGCTTTTTCATAGTTCTTGCATGCCCCTCATTTAAAAGGAAACCACTTTTTCAGCCCACAGTTTTCTAGTTCTCACATTGATGTGGTCTTCACAATTTAAAGTTAGTAGCATAGGATGATGGTGTGCATAATGAATGAAAGTTCAGAAATGTTTAATGGACATGAAGTGCGTTAAAGGAACGCATCCCAAAGTATTTGGTGTTTCTTGCATGACTCATTTATGCATCTCTTTTTTTGCCTCTCCATGACACATTGAATACTGTATACAGGCAAAGGGGGATTCAGAGGCATGTATTTGCAGAAAATGAACTTTTGGTGAAATTTTTCATTTTCATATTTATAGTGGTATAACTGGTAGCAGAAGTTGGTCTCAACTTTAGCAGAAAATTAACTCCATCCAGCTGGACCCTGTGCGCCTTGGCAAAGATCCCTAAACAATCAGTTAATTGGTTCTTGGAACTGTTTTTTAAGCAAACTCCTCTTTTTTTTTTTTTTTTTTTTAAGAAATTGTTAATTAGTTTCAAAATAGCCTTCATTAAAAAATTACATACCTTTGTTGAGGCAACCTCTGTGAAATATGTAAAACATGTTAAGGGTATAAGTACAAAATGTTGAACACGGAAGAGCGAGTGAGTCAAATAAAAATAGGAATGCTAACCTGGTGTCTGCTGATGAACTATTTCTTCTGGATCCTGCAGGTGAATGAAGACAACGAGCCCAGCTGCTCCAAACAGCAAAATGAAGGAGAACATACATGTCAGCCTCATAATTATTGTTCTCGGATCAATCCGGTTCTGACCCAGGAAAAGAACTGCATGCAATCTCCAGGACGCTCTTCACTCATAGTCTCGTCCTCTCATCTGGAAGTCTGGCATAATACATCTACAAGAGGTAAAAAACAAAACCCTAAAACTTAACATAATAGAGCATTTATTTTTCAATGCAGATTAGTAGATTTAAATCCTTGTTTAGACCAAATAACTGATTTCTCTAGTATTTGGTAAAGTTATTTGCAGTCATTCAGTCAATTTCTGCCCCATCATTTTGTCTTTAATTTTATGTCACTGGCTTTAACATGTTGAGAAGACAATGTAGAATATCACTAAAAAGCACAGTTTGGGAAAAATGGTCATGGCATGGCTGCCATTTGCACAGAAACCCCTCTTAATGTTTGCTTGCTTCAAGTGAAGCATGTGTCACTTTTTATTTTTCACTGGTTAAACAATATGAAAACCATAAAGTGAGATAATGTGGGGGAAACGATCACAGGAGCTGCACCTTGCATGTCAAACATGGGGAGGAGGATGAACAACTGGCAGCTGCCTGCTTCACCCTTGATAAAACCAGTCGAACTAAAACGGTGCACCACAGGTCGCCATGCCACCCGCTGACAAAGCTCTGCAGGCGTATTGATTTCCAAGGGAAATACTGGTCACAGTGCTTGGACCTCCTTTTACCGGCTTGCAGAAAACATTAGAAAAGGAAGCATGGGGAACAAGTGGGCTGTCTCTGCAGGAGCGACGGGCTCGGTTGCCTCTCCTCCCCTGGGAACTCCCAGTGAGCTTCTGGGCTCGGTCTTTATGAATTCTCGCTGCTCGCTCTAACATTTGCTGTTGTGTGCAGTCCCAGTGAAACGGCAGCAGCCCTAGTCCCAGATGGGCACGTTGCGTGTCGTTCTAAACCCCTTGTGTGTTGTTCTAAAACCCTCGCTGAGCACAGCTGTAGGGCAAATACTTCACTTTAAGCCCATGAATATTCCAGCTGGAACCAATGTCCATTCTGGTAAGATACTAAGAAGTGAACAAATAAAAGAACTGGAACCAGAGAGGAAAACCATTAGCAGTACTACATGGCTTTATTAATTAAAAGAAATGCTTTTGCCACACAACTATGCTGGTCCTGCAATTTTCAGTAACACAAAGGAAGATGCATTACAGCATAGGCAGTGGAGCTGGTTCCCAAAAATGTAACTGGATTTCTTATCAGCAAATTGTTGAACCCAAGGGCTCAGAATGGAGATCAGCAACAGGTCGCAGGGGTGGCCATCACTTTGCTTTTCTCATATTTCTAACTGTAAATGTGACCTGGTCTGAAGGAAGGTTTTTGAAGGTGATCGCTCTTTACAAAGGAGGTTTTAAGTACAGAAAGACTGTGTAACATTAGTTTGCAGGGAGGCTGGGTTGTGGAAAGGTTCAAAGTAGTTATGTCAGGGCAACTTCTTTGCTTTTCATGGTTTCCATAACAGGTTTTTAATTTTCTGCAGTGCACTGGTATTCTAAATTTCTAAAATGCACCAGAGAAGAACACTATTTGTGCAGTCCTGATGAAGTAATTTCTGTGACTGTCATTCATAAGGTTATTTAATGGCAACTGCTTATTCAATGCATAAAGGAGCCAGAGCTCCAGGACAGGAACGCTGGTGAATGCTTGTATCTTAAATGAATGCAGAGTGCTAAATTTTCTCTATACATAGGCAAATTCAGCTTTATTTTCTGTTAAAATTATTGCAGATATTAACTGTGTATTTTTATGATTTTTTTTCATCTTAAACCTTTCTCACCCCTTTAAAAGTAAAACTAAAAAAAATATATCACTAAGTTTTTCAGCACTAGCAAAGCCAAATCCTTATGGGTCCTTGTGCAGGTCCATCTGTGCCTGTTGTGTGTATGTATATATAGTACAGATGGACTTTAGATTTATTATATATATATATTTTTTTTTTTAAGGGTCTAACTCCAAAGCCCTAGAGGAGTCAGATTAGGGAAGGAGGATTAGCCTTCAAAGCAACTGTGTTACAGTTCCAAACTCTGTTGTTATAAGCAAACAATTAGGGAACATCACAGAATCATAGAATGTTTTGAGTTGGAAGGGACCCCTAGAGGTCATCTAGTGCAATGAGCAGGGACACCACTAACTACAGGTTGCTCAGAGCCCCGTCCAACCTGGCCTTGAATGTTTCCAGGGATGGGGCCTCCACTACCTCTCTGGGCAACCCGTTCCAATGTTTCACCACCCTCATTGTAAAGAATTTCTTCCTTATATCCAGTCTAAACCTACCCTGCTTCAGTTTAAAACCATTACCCCTTGTCCTGTCACAGCTGGCCCTACTAAAAAGATTATCCCCATCTTTCCTATAGGCCCTCTTTAAGTACTGAAAAGCCGCAATCAGGTCTCCCCACAGCCTTCTCTTCTCCAGGCTCAACAAGCCTTCTCCAAGCTGAACTCTCTTAGCCTGTCCTCATAGGAAAGGTGCTCCAGCCCTCGGATCATTTTAGTAGCCCTCCTCTGGACCCGCTCCAACAGTTCCATGTCCTTCTTGTGCTGAGGGCTCCAGAGCTGGACGCAGTACTCCAGGTGAGGTCTGGGGAACCCCCCCGGCCACGCTTCTCTTGATGTAGCCCAGGATACGCTTGGCCTTGGGCCCCACTTGGCAGCTCATGTCCTTTTCCCCCCCCCAAGTCCCTCTCAGCAGGGCTGCTCTCAATCCTTTCTTCCCCCAGCCTGTATTGATACCGGGCGTTACCCCGACCCATGTGCAGGACCTTGCACTTGGCCTTGTTGAACCTAATGAGGTTCACACAGGCCCACCTCTCCAGCCTGTCCAGGTCTCTCTGGATGACATCCCGTCCTTCTGGTGTATCAACCACACCACTCAGCTTGGTGTCATCTGCAAACTTGCTGAGGGTGCACTTGATCTTGCTGTCCAAGTCATTGATGAATATATTAAACAGCACCGGTCCCAGTACGGACCCCTGAGGGACACCACTCGTCACCGGTCTCCATCCGGACATCGAGCCATTGACCACTACCCTCTGGATGCGACCATCCAATAAATTCCTTATCCACCAAACAGTCCACCATTCAAATCCATAGCTCTCCAATTTAGAGAGAAGGATGTTTTGGGGGAATGTGTCAAAGGCTTTGCAGAAGTCCAGATAGATGACGTCCATTGGTTTTCCCTTGTCCACTGTTGTTGTCACACCATCATAGAAAGCCACTGGGTTCGTCAGGCAGGACTTGCCCTTGGTGAAGCCAACATGAACCACCCTCTCTCTGGTTCACTACAGAATTTGTTTGCACTACATGGTCAGTGGTTTGCAAACCAAATCCACCTGTGGCAAGGCTGGTACAACATCTAAATCACACCATCAGTTGTAAAACTGTCCAGTCAGAGCTTTCTAAGAATTATATTTGATTACCTAAAATAAACATTTCCCTTTTTGTAACCTATTTAGGCTCTCTGCAGGCCCATGGGGAGGAGGACAGTAACACCCCAGTTTTACAGGACAGGCGTGAGGCAAGAGTCTTATTCAAGATTATAGAGAAAGGCTGCGAGGGAGCGGAGCTGAACGGTCTCCCAGCCCCTGGGTGTTGGCGGTGCTTCCCTTCTCTGCTGGGAATGCCCCAGCAGCTGGTGGGATAGAGAGCTGGCAAGAAATGCAGGATCATAGTTTGAGAGAGAGCAGCTTAAAAACATCCACTCCCAAATAACAAGGGGTTTATATTTGCTTAACGCTGAGTTTTAAGGTCATTTTTTGAATGAATTATACCCTTGAGCAAATATGGGTTTCTAAAGCAATTATTATTAGCTTAAAATGCTAAACTGTTTTCCCTGGTTTTGATTTGTTGAAATGTTTTTGTTTGAAGTAGAGGCAGCATCAAGAAAGAAGATCCCTAGCCAGTTTTTAATTAGTGCGAGAAATGCTACGGTAGCAGGTTTTAACAGTTATAATGTTTACATTATTCCACATCCTATAGGACAACTGTGTTCAGGATCACATAAATTTTTAGGTTAGACACTACAGTGTCTTCAGGACACCTCAAGATGCAACAGTAACAAAAAACTAGATGAAAGCATATATTGAAAGAAGAAAAGGCCACATACTTGCAGAACTCTAAAGAAAGACTGCTGCTTTATTGCCTGTTGCTGTTACACGTCTTTGCAAGCAATGAGTCCAAGAAGGAAGGAGAACCCCCTTCCTCTCAACAAAATTATTACCTCTCAACAAAACTCAAACTTCAGAGATCTTTAAATTATGGGTCTAGGCTTTTCCCCTCCCTTTTCTCCTGTAATTATTTTTTCAATCAGTTGACTTTAATTAACATGTCCTAGGAGAGCAAACCTCGTGAATGGGAACGGCTGTTTTATATATGCTGAGCACGTGCTTTCTGAGCCTTCCCAGGCTGGTCGTTGAGTTACAGGAGCAAAGGAACTCTGAAAGCAGTTAGCACTGACTGATAAATGTGAACATAGTATCCTCATTAAGGAAATATTCAAAAATATAGTTTACACTCAAATCATATTATTTTAAAAATGGATCAGATAAAAAACTAAAAAAAAATCTGAGTGGAGCATCAGCTAACAGTTTCTTCAGGCAATACTTCCTCAGGCATATGAGGGAGAGGGATGCTGTATGTAGGAGCTTTGGACTGATCCACGCAGACCCCCATCATCTGGCAGGCAGAATTTGGACAAATCCATAGCCTTCAACTTACGCTTTGGATTTGCAGTCACATACTTCAAGTGTGCTCCTCACAATGGGCAATAACATATTTTTATAATTCTTATTAGTATTATGGCGAGTGCAAGAAGATAAGGTTGCAAGCAGCTTCCAATCTAAACTCCATTTTCAGCTGCCCTGAACTTAATAAACAGATGGAGAGCGGTTCACTAGAACGTGCAATAATGAATTGGAACATCTAACTTCTAATTTATTCTTCCTTTATACATTTCTGTGGTGGATAAGATTCCTAGGTATCAATATATGTTTTTCTAAGCTTTCCCATTACCATGGTATGTGAGTGCTCTGCCCTTGAAAGCAGCAGAAGTGTGTGTATACGCAGATAATAATTAGCACTCAGATAGCACTTTCCAGTTCAAAGACATTCATTAATCACCATAGTACTCCTATGAATTGTGAGGTGAGGAAGTATTAGCATTGGGTAGGAGAATAGGTGTTGTATCACTATAGCAAGCCTTTTAAGGAAAAATGGTGTAAAAATCATCCAAATATGTTTGTGGAAAATATTTTAATATTATCACAAAATTTTCAGGCACCAAATCTTTTCCTTACAAACACAGAAGCAGGACTAATTCCCCCCTGCTCCCAAGCAGTACTGAAAGACACTGCAAACCAATATGATGGGAAAGATTCATTTAAATCTTTTGACAAGAATGCCACTGAAAGTAGTGCTTTGTAGGTCTGTGTTTTTGCAATCACCCCCTAGAAGCCTAATGGCTGAACATTTTTACTGTGAGCAGTTTGACATTATGATAATGGATCAGTCCAAAAAATCAGAGAGACAGTTTTCTACTGATGTCTCTGCTGTTTGGTTCCTCATGGGAATGCGTCAGCCAGGCTGCGCTCGGGGTTGTGTCTGATAGCACATGGCTGTTTGATCATTCATGAGTTTTGCGGACATGGCATTCCCTTGTCTGCTAACCAGTCTGTGTGAAGAATGGCATTGATAAGATAATAATCTAAGGGCATGACGTAATTCTTTGGTAGAAACTCAGGGGGATTGCCTTTGGTCCACCTAGAACTGGATCTTTCCCCAATAGTAGCCATGTTGAAAGTAAAAAAAAAAACAAACCTTGCAGAGCAAAGAGGTAGGATAACTTGCCCCCAGGAAAAGGTCTGTCGACCTTTAGTTGAGGTCACCTTCTTTCTATGTGGGTAGCGTATATGAGACTGGCTGCCTTAGGAAAACCTGATGTCAGGGTATGCAGCTTTCCCAGCACTACCAACAAGTGCTTTCCAAGAGCTTGGTTGCTTGCAGAGAGCAGGAGGGACAGGGGGCACAGGATAGCTACAGCCCCTCATTTCTCTCTGTTGGCTGCTCTCAGAGGCATTGCAGAACCCAACCTACCTGACTGTCTGTGTAACTGGGTGCTGGTGTGCTTTCACTGCCCTGGATAGTTGGTGACCAGCCCAGCTACATTAGCCTGAAGATGAAAGGAGCCGTGCCAAGATGAGAACAGAAGAGGGTCTTTTCCAGTGTGGCACCAGGGGAAGGGAAGGACCAAGGAGGGCCAGAGACCCCGTAAGGCTCCTGCCCACTGCAGGGCACCTTTGTACTCTCCCTTCCTGGGGCTTCGCTGCAAGGTGCTGATGCAGCTCCCAGTGAATCAAGGAATGCAAACTAATGCCTGTGCCTGGTTTACATTACCATATACATCAGCAAGTCAACAAAACACCCAAGTTGTTTGCAAACATCTACTGATTGCTAAATTGGACAATTACAAATCACCTATGAATGAATGTAAATGCCTAGTTCACATGTACACGGTAAACTTAATTTCTCATGCTGTGCAAGCTTTAGTTGATATTCCTCTAGTTGATAGCAGGCTGCCGGTTCAGAGCGGAGTCAAAGCCCACTGTTTATTCAAAGGAGGGCAGCAGTATGCAGGCGTCTTTGCCTTTTGAAAGCAGGGATTGATGAGTTTCCACCAGGCGCTTTGTGTGCTGTTGAATAACCAGGTATGAAGCAGCAGAGATTAGCTTGGGCACGGGCTCCTGCTGCTGTGGTTATACCATTCTTGGGAGGCAAACTGGGATGCCTGTGTGGTGCTGTGGAGGTCCCTGTGGAGGTGGGGGTCCATGCAGCGCTATCTGGGCTCTCTGTACGAAGAAACATGGCACGGCACGGGTACAGCCTCAGCGGTGTCTTTTTATCTTTGCCAAACTGTCCCCAGTTAACAGCATGCATTGACTGGTTGTATTGCCAGCCCAGAAAGAGATGTCAATAAATGCAGAAATATTTTGTAAGTCAATCTTTACCTGATACAAATAAAAACTACTTGTTACATTTCAGCACTCCTTTAGCTGATCTGGGGAAGTTTAACTGTGAGCTGTTGGCAGCTGGGAGCTGTGAGGGGTTTTTGTCTTCTACTGGATTTTGTTTTGTGCATTCTGAAAGGGTGGCATAATGGAGCAGTTACTTTATGCGTTATTAAGATAATTTTACTTAGATTGTGTAATATACTTAAGAGACTGGAATAGTGACTGTGAGCAATTAACTGAATGGAAGAAAAAGGGGAATACTATTACTACAAGAATATTAGAAAAAGATTTGCTGTTATTACTGAAATGATCACTTCTAGACACATTAGCTGTATTTCTATGAGTTGTGTGAACAACGGCTGCTTCTCATCTCTGAAGCTGAGCCAAGCATGCATTTCCTTGCTTCAAAGCACTTACAGAGACAAAAGGCCTTGAAACACAGGGCACTAAGTTTTCCCATCACTCAGGTGTCCACTCTCTGCTTTACCCCTGACTTCTAGATCAGGCTTGTCATGACATTTAGAGAAGAAAAAAGTATTTATAAACACTACTCATATTCACCAGTAAAACTAACTTTTTATAGCAGTTGTACAAATGCAGGCACTGTACTAGAGGTGGAGATGTTAGAAGTCATATTATTCTGTAGCTGTCAGCACTTCTTCTTGGAAATAGGAAATGCAAATGAATCCCAAGTATTATGTCCCAAATCCTCTGGCTTCTTTAGCATAGAAAGAAGTAGGAAACTATTAATCCTGTGGCTGCATCCATTCATCAAATGTTCATCTTTGGGTGCTGGATTTTCTGTCACTATATTCTCGCTCATGTATCAATAGAACAAAAACATTGATTTTGATTTTCCCTGAGATTTGGAAAGAACAAATTTGTTTCCAGCTGATATTTCAAATCAGAACATTTTGTCTGGTTTATTTCAACTTCATCTGCAATTACGTTCTTCTTTGTGTAATAACAACAAATAAGTATTTTGAACAAGGGTGAAATAAGAAATTTTAAGTTGAATCTGTTCAAAATGTCCTGCCCCTGAAATGTCCCCAAAATTCTTTCCTGAAAAAAAATCTGGATTCATATTTTTCCTTTATATGGGGAAAGGAATTAAACCTGCTTCGATGAAATCACGAGTGAAGTTATAAAGGTTCTTCTGACTCTGACAAATCTTTGGAAATCAGAAGTGAAATACTGTAATGGAGAGAGGTGGCTCAGCCTTCTCACCTCTGTGCAACACCAGCCGATGTCTGAAGGATGGTGGTGAACCCTTGCCCCCAGGTCACTCCAGCGGGTATGTCCTGGGCCACCTGTCAGCACTGCCAGGCACACAGACCAGGTTAGCAGTTTCAATTCAAGAAGCAAAAGCATACCTGCCTTCTGTGATTTTATGCAGCACTACTTTGAGCTCTCAGTTCTCCTAAAAACCACTTGCAGAGACAGGGATTGGCACTTGGGTGAATTGGACCACCTGACCTGCCTGATGAGCTGGCACCTCTTCTTCCCTGCAGCTTAATTAGTCTCTTCTGGGTCCCAGCGATCCGGAATGAATGTGCTGAGCTGACCACCTATGTTACGTGCCACCCAGCGCACCCCATCAGTGTTGTAGGAAATTAGGCAGAACTTACTGCCTCTTAACAGCTCTGTTCTCCACTCACTGATGTCATTATGCATCTTGGCTTTCAGCATCTCCTCCAATTATGTAAAACGGGGATTTCTGAACATGAAGAGAGGCCTGAAAACTATAGGATTCTCTTTTCTCACACATTCACAAATCCATGTGCTGCAATACGTAGGGAAAAGGGGGTTTAGAGACTTTCTTTTATTCTGGTGGAAACGTCTTCTGTCAGGTATCAGTGGGTCCAGTTGTACTCTTGTTACATATCCTAGTTTTGTTCTTTGGACCTGCACACCACTAGAAGGTATATTCACTCATACAGTGTGCCAAAACCTAAATTTTGGCATAACTGGAAAAAGCTATGATACTGTTTTATGTGGCTGAAGTCAGAGTGATAACATATGACCTCTTTTTCCCATTCCAAAACCCCTGGCAAAGCTGCTAAAGCTGCTCCTCTCATTTCTATCACATACTGCAATAGGAATGGTTTCCACTTTCATCTACAATTTAGGACCAAAAGGGACAGCACTCAGTAAACAACCAAAATAATCCTTTCAAAGTCGAGAAGATTTCTTTCCTATCTTCCTGGGTGCAAATTGTAGCAGGAGTCATGTGTTACTAATCTCCTCAGTACTGCAGCAGGTCCAGAGCAAGTTAATACACACACCTCTCCAAGATCCTCGAGGGGTTATAGCACTATTCCTAAACTAAAATATAATCTCTAAAGCAGTTTGCATTTGAAATGAAAAAAAGTCTTCTTTACTTTGTTTCAAATTAACATCTCACAGGAGCTGTACAGCGACAGTGTAAATAGTGAGCATCAATAACGAACTTGTCCAGCTTGCTTCCACGCCAGAGCAAAGGCACGCAATTTGCCTGGCAGCAGGATTTATAGGGGTATTGTCCCATTACAAATTTCATACAGAAAACTGTGCTGAATGCAGTAAACTCTGTTGTAAAATACAGTGGAAAGGTTCCTAATTTTTCAGGTGCCCACTTGGTTCTAGTTAGAGCATAGCCTGAAATGCTTCCCTCTCCCTCCACTTGCCTCCATCTCTCTTCTATTTAAAGTAACTATCACATTTTCAAAGGTTTTTGTAGAAGATTGCACCATTGTATGACAATGGTGGCTGCATAATCCTCAAGGTGCGTCATTTGTCTCTTCTATAGATTTCCTGGCTATTCCAAATGAAACTACCTTCTTTCAGAAGATACGATGGACTTGGAATAAGCTGGACTTCCAGAGGTACCAAACAGGCAACTACCCCAGACATATTCTCTCCTTTATGTCAGTATGAAGCAAATGTACATTGGCATTTGCTTTTATAAATTAATTTTTCTAAAATTTTCAGGTTTAGATGTGCTGTGCTAAGGAGAAAGAGATGACAGAACTTAAAAGATTTTGTAAGATGCTTTTATATATATATAAAATCATAGAATCGTAGAATGGTTTGGGTTAGAAGGGACCTTGATCATCTAGTTCCAACACCCCTCCCCGCCCCTGCCATGGTCAAGGACACCTTCCACTAGAGCAGGTTGCTCAAAGCCCATCCACCCTGGCCTTGAACACTTCCAGGGATGGGGCATCCACAGCATCTCTGGGCAACCTGTTCCAGTGCCTCACCACCCTCAGAGTGAAGAATATATATTCTTTTATATCTATATATATAATATGTAACATATATGTATAACAATATGTTCCTAGCCATCGGGTAAAAGTTTTATTCACATGCCAAACCTCTTGACATCATGAGATTTTGAATAGTTTTTATAACAACAATTTTGAGTAGCTTGGGGGGGGGGGAGGGGGAGCTGTCCTCCAACATTACAGCTTAACGTTGTGCCATACGTAATACAGTGTGGAGATTCAGGATTCCTTGATGCTATTTCCTTTTCTTAAAAGACAAAAGTATCTGAAGTGGACATTCTTTGTCTGGGAGTCGTAAGGAAGCAAGAAAAACAGGAGAACTGTGAAATGGTCCCTGTAAGTTAGAAATTAAAAACCTTTGTCACAAGTGAGGGTGGTTTTAATTCTGCACTTGAGGAAACAAAACACTGAAAAATTTCTGCAAAAGCAAAAAGAAAACAACCTCCTGGCTCATACTGTGTCTAGTTCATTGTGATGCTACTATGGGTACTCCAGGAAGAAGAAAATAGTCCTCGTAACCTTGAAATGGAACATTTTGCTGTGACAGTGGAGTGGGTTCCTTTACTGACTGGAGCAACTTTTGTAACGGTGTACCTCTGACTGTTTTCACCTAATACTGGCTCATAATCCTTCTAGCCATGATGACTAATTTGCTTCTTATTGAAATTTTACAAATGCTTTCTCCCTAATGAAAGATCACCATCTGTTTAGTCAAGGTCCTTTTTAATTTAGACTATGCCTGTATGTCAGAGAGAAGTTACTTCCTCTTGTTCTTGATTTGGGCAGTTGAAACCCGGCAGCTAATTGAAAGGACACATTCTGTAAGTAGATCTAGCTGGAAAACTATTTTTTTTCTTCTCTAAAATGCCTCTTAACATTTTCTTTCCAGCTGAAAATTTTCCCCAAGGATATATTGCAAAGCAAACTGAAACAAATATTTGCATTTTATTTTGAAGTGCAATTTCTAAACAAAATGAAACAGAATTTTGGGGTTTAATTCAGTTGTCACGTTACTGCAGTGTATAAGGGGAAGCTGCACCGAGTGTTGAAGTTGGCTGCGTGTGCAGAGGCGTAGCTGTGACATGCCGCTGTCTGGATGGGCTGGCAGGTCTGAAGTGGGGACTGAGCCCCTTCAGCTCATGTGCCATGAGGGACCAAAGGGAAGAAGCCCTTCTGCAAGCTGAGAGATCTCCTAGGTGTGTAGTGGGGAAGAGAAATATCTGGGAGCTTTGCCATCACTTAAGGAGGAGTGAAATGGTTCTGGGTAATGGTGAGTGAGGGAAAGTACATGTGGAAGCTGGTGGAGTTGCAGAGATGCAGACCTGTGACATGGTCAGAAGTTTCCTGGGGAAGGAAGCCGAGCCCTTGCAGTAGATGGTGCCTGTTCAAAGGCAGCATGAGGGTATGTTTATCGGTATTACACTGGAGCATTGCTTACATTGGGTGGTGAGTATTTGCCCTACACTTGCACTCCTTGGCTTCCAAAAGTTTTGCATTTTGGCAAGGTCAGCTATGGTGAAGGGGTGCAATACAACTTCAGCACAGCCACACTTTGAAAGACAGGAGTGCATAGCTGCCAGCAGAGCCACCGAGGAGGCAGACATGGTCTGTGTTCAGAAATGTGGCTGTTTCATTAGGTTGTGGTTGCAGTAATTGTAAGACTGGGTGAGAAAGGAAGTGCAAGGTTGTCAGGCAAAGGACCATAGGTCCCCATTTACATAGGGGAGCAGAGACACCAATATGATGGTCACTGTATAAGGAACTGGGATGCCTACATGCAATGGACTTCTAATTCTTCCTTATCTATATGCTACTATGCACCAGAATTTCAGACACTCCAATTTCAGAGCAGTTAGAGGAAACACATAGATTTTAGAGCAACTGTTCAGCCTTTTAAACAGAAGGGGATTTTGAATATTGAGCTGTAATAAGAACCCTGAATAGGCATGAACTCTCTTTAAAATCAGTTCGTTAATGTTGGTAGAGTGGGAGAATATTACTGTTTGGTTTGCTGTTATTCAATTATTTTTAAGCACCTTTTGTCAGATTTTTAATAAGAATAGATAAGGCAACTAGCTGCTAGGCATACTTGTGCGCGGTAAATATCGGAGATCATTAAATGTCACTGGGAAAGTTCCTGTTGTTACATTGATACTCTATAGGAATGGATCTACTCTATTGACTCCATGCGTTTGACATCAGACTCGGTTTGTAACTCCATCCCTTCTCAGCTTCTGCATTCAGTGAGGGGAAGGTAGATAACAGCCTCAAAACTTCTGTTCTTTCCTCCCTCATTTTGCTGTAACGTAGACAGGCATAGTGATGCCTACTCCAGGAGATGGAACACTTGTCAAAGTACCTGTGACACAGAGGAATCCTCCTGGGGAAGAAAAAGGGTATTCTGGTATTCGCCTCCCCAGCACCAATGCTCTGGCTGTACTGTTGAGACATTTACCAGCATATCAGTACTGGTGAATTACGCTCAGATAACTGAACAGCAAAGGTAATATAAAACAGGGATCTTTTCCTGTTTGGTGTGTCTAGCCCTGTACCAGGCAGGGTTATTCAAACGCTGGGGGCTGGCTCTCGGGGCTGGCATTATCATCTCGTCCCTGTGCCTCTGCTGTCTCTCCTCTGGGTTGTCACCGATCAAGTTCTGGCTGAGGGCTGGGGGAGATGTTACTGCAAACACGAATATTTGCATTCATTACTGAAATCAAGGCATTTGCATTCAAAGAACCTGACTGAAGCTCAGGGAAATTATTGTTAGTTTTCCAAAGTCACTCATGTTTAGTGGCTCTGTAAAAGGTACAAAAGAATTGGGTTTTGACTGTAGATACTGTGTTGTATGTCACAAGAAGTAAAGGAAGGCTGAGATGTAATAGGTGCAAGATGACTTGCCTGAATAAGACTTGGTAAGACAAATTTCAAAACCATTCTGCACACAGAAGCGTCAGTATTTGTCCTGGCACAATAATAAACACCCAAGTTTATCCTGGTTTTTTGTTTGTTTGGTTTTGTGGTTCACATCAATGTAATTATCTGCACCTCACAATCTTCAGTGTTTCCCCTTGCAATACTTGTCTGAAGGGAAAATGTAATTGCATTGATTTTGTATTTTTTTTAACGTACCAGTGCACTGTTGCACAGGGAGGAGTTACGCGATTTGTATGAAGCTATTTGGCATATTTCTTAAGAAAGCAATAGTTGATGCCGGCTTTCTCATGCCACAGATAAAGATTAATAGTGAATTTATTAGTGATAGATGAAATGAAACTACTATTTTTATATAGTTTTTTCCCAAAGGCTAGATCAAGTATTTGTCTTTTAAATACAAAATCCATATGGAGTAAAATGTGTATCTGAGGGGAGTATTTCCTACTAGTAATATTACTCGGGTAGTGTCTCTATTGAGATACTCTTAATTCCACAAAGCTTGAAGACCCTTGGTTAAAAAAAAGCAAATGCTAGTGTAATGCAAAAGGTGACTGGCGGAAAGTCAAGGCTAAAGTCAAGGACCAGGGGTCCTGCCATATGCTGTAGGTCTTGTTCCACACCTGCAACCTGCTGAGCACTGCAGCTCTCCTAGCAATTAAGGGATGTCTAATTCTTCTCCTTTCTGCGCAGTGTTTGGCAGAGATATGGTTCAAGTTAGTCTGCTTAGCTTTGGATTTTGTTGGCTACATCACTGTAATATCCCTTTTGGACTTTAATTTTCCGATGATAGCACATTGCTAAATGGTTTTCTTGCTCTGTCATACCGGTTTGCACTCCATGACTTCACTGGGGTTGCCTAGAGAAACCAAACAAGGTACAGTCCTGCAGCTCTGCTGCCGGAGCTCCTGGGGCTGGGTGAGCTTATTATCCTCCATGCACAGTTTGATAGGAAAAAATTAAATATCTGCACTTCCAGATCTATGATTTCCTTAAGCTTTCATTAAACTTAGGTGGCAGCAGCTAGCAGTTACAAACAGATCATGGAAAACAGTGCCAGAGGGGCTGAGCTTTTCTGGTTTGCCTACAGCATTAAGTTGTCCCCAGGATAAACTATATCAAACGTGCTTAAACCAGTGCTAAAAGATGCTTCGCTAACCTGCCCACAGAAATAGGCAGGCACAGAGATTCCATGGACTCCTAGAACTTTTTATAAAGAAATTATCATTTTTATAATACTTCCTGCTTTTATCACTCTGTAATTATTTCCACAATAAAGGAACCGGGCGTGCCTGAGCCAGGACTCCTGAAGAGTATGCAGAGCCAAGCAGGCCTCTAGCTTGCCACCAACACACTGGTGACAATGGTTTCATTCAAACCAGGACAACAGAGACAAGGTTTTAACTCCTGGTTCCATCAAATTCAGTTTTCATATCAATGTCCACATGTTCAGAAAACGGCCTTATGACCCCATCTGGTGCTTGCAGCTTCTTAAATCTTTCTCTTTCACAAAAATTTCCTACAAAACCACAGGTCTGTCCATTTACAAAGTGGTTATGCCCCCTGAGCCCCAACTCTGGCACTGGCGAAATCCTCCAAAGCTTAATTCTGATTATTTGCATTTCCTGCACTATCCACTCTTGCTTCACGGTTTCACTTCATACCCTTTCAAGAAGCATTTCACAGATACAGTATTCTCTAGCGAAGCAGATGGGAACATTTACGTTTGCAGCTCAGAGACTCTCCTTTGCTCCAGTTCCCGAGAATTAACCTTGCCTAATCCGCCTGTGCACTTTCCGCTGTGAGCCGTCCCACCACTGAAAGAAATTGCTAAGCCCACAGTGCGTAAATATTTGTATTAAGCTATCCAAATTTAAAATCAAGACCTTAAAAATAAAATAGTTACTGACCTTTTAGCTCATTTATAATTAAAACCCATTCTAATGTTGTGCATATAAATAATAGATAGCTGTATTCACAGATCAATGCTTTCTCCTGCTTTATAAGAAACACTTTTAAGTAAAATTACTGTGCCTTTAAGTTTAATAGGAAAATTTGATGTATTAGCAACTATGGGTTGATCTCTGTACATTTTTCAATCGTAAATTGCACTTTAAAAATGCAAACAATTATTAATATTGATTTGGACTAAAACAATATTGAATTTCAATATATTTCTGGCTCTTTTATGAATTACCCCGAACAACCAGTGTGATTATGATGAAAGAGTATTTGCACACTCAATTTCTTTTCAGCAAGAAACCTTGAAGAGTGCTAGTTGTGTTCAGGCTGATAATGATAAACCCATGCATTCAAGGAAAATAAGACTACCTTAAAAATCTCAACTGAAGCATAGTAAATTAATATTTCATCCTATACGTGCAGTTCTTATATCATGCCAGCTGAACTTTTGTTATTAACAAATATTGAGAATTTAGTTAGAATGCAGCTCACTGCCTGTGCCCTCTGTTTTGGTTGTGCATCGCATGCAATTATAAAATGATGTCAATCCTTCACTGCAATTTCCTGCGACTAAGCAAAGAGACGAATATATTCATGTCCTAGAATGCTGTAAGATGCCAATTTATATAAGTGCCATTAAACCCATGTTTCTATGCTGTGGCTGGAACAAACATTTTATAGCTCTGTCGGTAGAGGGTTTTGAGCTTTTTTTCTGATCTCCACTATAATCTCAAGGCCTGTTTGCTAATTGCTTACTTGTACCCCAGCACTTCCCTAGAGGCCTCATCTCAGGGACAGCCCTTCCCCGTGCGATGCGGCAGCAGCCATAGCAGCGAGGTCACTCCAGTGAGCGCCCTCATTACAACACAGAGGAGTGGGTGGCAAGGGGGTCTCCCGAGAGCCCTGTGATATGCAGACAGAATTGTCTGGAAAACAGAAACCCCTTCCCCTGGGGAAAGGAGGTGTATTGAATCAGGACAAAATGTCAAAGCGAGATTTTTGTAGAAATGGATTTTCAGAAAAATTTAATTTATTGGGCCTTTAAGTGGTGTTTTCATTGTGCTTGGCTGCTAACCACTTGGACAGCTGTGCAGAAAACTTGTGAACTGCCAAAGGGTTTTTTAGGCATGCGGAGGGCTCTAATTCCCCACTTCATCCTCTTCCTCACCCTTTGCAGCCATCCACGTGCCAGGAGGGCAGAGAGCTGGGGACTGCTAACCTCCAGCAGCCTGCCTGGAAAGGGGCTGTTAAATTCACTTTTTGCCAAAGTGGAATTGAGGAGCATTTAGCAGGCAGCAGCCATGCGAGCCTTCATTTTGATTCTCCCAGGGAAAAATGTATTTTTCCAAACTTTCTTTTTCCACAGAGAAAACTTTGGTTCTGTGAAAAGGGCATTTTCTTACTGAAAATCCTTCTGCTGGAGAATTCCCCAACCAGCTCTTTTTCTGGAACTTACTCCCACATAAACTGAAAATAACCCAAACTTGGTGACTTTCCAGTCATGTTACAAAAGCTAATGTTTTGCTAGAGTCCCTAGAGACGGACAAGTTGTGCTACTTATATTAAGAAAGGGGTAGCAGCCAGCTAGCAAGTGTCTGCAGGACTGGCGTGAGTGCTGCTGGCCCTTAATTCAATCATATGTAATGAATGATTAATAATATTAAGGCACTTAACCTTGAATAGTGTTGTAATTATTTTGATCATGAAATTAAATCCAGAAAGCATTTATGACATTTACTATTTTTAAACCTCATTATTTTGGAGAGCGTCATTCAAGAATTTTGAACACTTGCAATCAGTAAAACAGAAAATGAAATGACGCGTGGTTTTTCTTTACCTGACCCAGGTGCTCTCTAGTGTGACTTCTCCCTTCTGTGGGCAGAGTAGTAGGTAGGTAGCAGCAAGTGCCCTTCATTTCACAGGCAATCCTGTTTCACCATTTTATGCTCAGATGCCCATAAAAGCGTAGTCACCTCTCTGTAATTTCACATTGTAATATCATTGTGGTTTTGATTAGAATAAGTCGCTTTTCTTTGCCAAAATGGCTTTTTAACAGAACGGTACCTTTCAGAAAATGTATTATTTGGTCATAATTTTGTGATGTGTAAGAGGTGCTTTCCTTGACAAAGTTAAGTTTTGTGTCCTATATTGCCAAAACTAATACTGTGAATATTACTATAATTTTATAATACATCCATGTTGCATGGTATATAGTATATTGATACAAAATACTCCTAAGGACCCCAGCCTTCAGGCAAAAACCTGAAGCTGTATCAGTTTGGTGTAGTAAATGCAAGCCGTAATACTTCTCAGCAGAGAGAAGTCCAGTTTTTAAGATGGAAGGATATTCTTCCTGTTAATTTTTCCTAGGCTGATCCAGATCCTGCCCAGTCACTACATACTTGTTAGCTAGATTAATTCTGGATACACAAGAGATTTTGTGCCGCTCAATCTCAACCACTGTGGCCAACAGAGCTAATTCTGCGTTGCCTGAGAATAGGCGCAATGTAAGGGCTACCGGTGGCTCCCACTGGGTATCCATCTAAACAAGGGAGAGCTGTCGGGTGCTGGGGCTCTGCTAGACTGGAGGGATGCGCTGCTAATAGAGATACATCCTAGCTTTACTGTGCTGTATTTCTCAAGGAATTCCTTTCATCATCCTGGTTTTAGGTAATGAATTTTAGCATTCTTGGTGCCTCCCAGGGGATGTTTCCTGAGACCCTAAGCTGGTATCAAAATTCTTGCTCAAGGTCACTGAAAGCAACTTCTGGCTCCTTAGCACCTTTCTGTCCAGACTGATGTCTCTACTCATCCTAGCAAGAGGGAAATACCCAGAGCTTGAAATCTACCTTTTAGTAATTACTGTATGTTCTGCTGCCTCATCAGATGACAGCTCATGGCTGTGTGACTCCAATAGAGGAAAAATAGCATAGGATTTGAGGAAAATATATACTTTTAAAGTCAAATCAGGCTGCACATTATTTCTATCCCACTTGCAATTAGCAGTGTGTGGGCTGACCACTAGCAATAAACTGTGGTTAGAACTGAAACTGAACTGCGCCACTCTGGGTGTCGCATGTTGCTGTGAAAGTTTAATCTAACAAACTAGAGAAACCATTAGAGGAACTCCTGTGGTTCCCAACAGCAATGTTTCAGCTCTGCAGCCCTCTTCAGGGCTAGCAATGACTGGAGTTTATGTACATTCACCACAGTGAAAATTACAGCTTTGCCCGTATACTAACTTGGTGTGTGTGCCTAAGAGTGGCTGGACCAGAGTGTTAGATCCCCAAACTATCCAGGTATAACTGAGAGGTTAAGTGCACCATTTTAGACTTCATTCTGGACTTTCCCAGCCTAGAGCCAGCCCACTCCATTACTTTTTTTTAGTTGTTAATATTTTTTATTTTTTTGTTTTTACAGATGAATTTTGCATCCCTTTTCAGTAGTATAGTGACTTATTAAATGTTGCATTGCAACACAGGGAGGATCTGAGACCTCTTCAAACCATTAGCTCTGGTTTAAACATGCTTGCAGCACACACTATGTGAGGAAAGCACTGAAGAGCTTCTTTCCCACATAAGTATACTGTAACTGCAATATCATAATTGTGTGCAAAATATTATTAGAGATCAGTAAAACGGAACAAATTGAGAGCATCAAGACTAACATAAGTAAACTGTGCATCTGATGGCTGATGGTTGTAATGTATTTGTGTTTGAGAGACCTACTGAAACATAAAAGAAGCTATTTTGGCTTGAACCATTAATGGTAGCTTCTCTGCCGCCTCCGTTTATCTTGTCCTCCTTGCCTCACCCTTTTTTTTCCCATTCTGCCTATGTATAATGAGCAACTTCCTGTTAAAGTGGTTTAATGTCAAAGACATTAAAGTGATAACCCAGGGGACTTGGGAAACAACGCAAACAGCAATTGTAGGCAGAGAGTAATGACTGCGTGGTGGAGGAATTTTCAAGCTGAGTGTACGGGGGCTATTTCTAAACTATTCTGAAAAGTACCTAAGAAAAGCAGCCTTACTGTCATAGAGTTGTTTATCTGCAGAGGGATTCAGGCACTCTTAAGAAAAAATCAGGAGTCTATCCATCAGGAAAATAAACAACCCCCCCAAACTGAAGACTTGCCTGAGGTGGTGAAATGGCTGAGCTGTATCAGCAGCATCACCTGAGCCTGGCTCCCACAGCTCTTCCCAATTTAGCTGCCGGAAAGGATGAAGTTGGGCAAACAGATCCCTTGCTGGTAAATGGGGCTTGTATTATATACTTGACCAACTGCTTACCACTGACTAAACCAGTAAGTCCTAATGATCAACACCATCTCTTCCCTTCACACTGAAATCCACTATAAAACTCAGCCTTATCAGAGAAGAAATACACAAGATTGCAAATGAGATGCTAATGCACACGGTAGCACAGAGTGCAAGTAGAGCGTGCTCCTCTCTGAACTGGCTTCTTGTTGCTTGGCTGAGATGCCCGAGAGTAACTGGAGACTGCATCTTGCAGAATGAGAGAGGAAAAGGATTAGCAACTGTTTTTCTCCTACCTTGTGCTCCCGAGTGTGGATTTGCTGCCCTTCAAAATGTTATGACTAATGCATAAAGCGTTGCTCCTCTCCTGACACTCAACTTTTCACTAGCTTGAGACTTAAAAAAAAAGCCATGAATCTGTCTTTGGCTGCAGGTCTCCAGGCATGTAACCTTTACTGTATATGCCATGCTGGCATTCGTTGTCTAGGCTGCGCTGTGTTTATCAGCCTCACTTGCTGTGTGCATTGCAGTCTCTTGGATGCTTCTGTATTTACTCTTTGCCACCCTCCCCCATAACTACAAAACTAAATGGGAACAGGATCTCTTGAAGAAACAGCCCAAAAGGGCCTAGGCAGTATTTTGTGCTGAATCTCTCTCCTTGGACCTTTATATATCATTGGTGTATCTTTCAAGACACCTCTGGGGTTTTGAAACTAATTTTCCATCATCATTAGTGAGAAACTTATCCTCGTGCTTCCTTTCATTAATGTCTAATACAGGAATGAGAAGAAGTGCTGTATATGCACACTCTTTTTAACTTGATGATGCCATATGCAAATAATTAAACAAGGCACAGAAGCAATGGTTAAAAATTCTGCAAAACTTCCTCATTAAACTAAGCAATTATCTGCAAGAAGAGAGACATTTGAACCCTCTCCCTCCACACGCAGAATAAAATCTCCACATCTTGCAGATGTTTAATTTTTGCCCAGGAGGAGAAAATTCACATTTAATTACCATCAAGGGTGAGGACAACACGGTGGGTGCATAGATGGTGACATTCAGTTTGTATCTGTCGGTGAGGTGGCTGTGACTTTGCATGTCATCTGTTTGAATATTGTATGCAAGGTCACAGCTCTATGCAAAATCAGTGGAAACATTAATTGAGTTCCAGCTATGTCATGTGCTACTTGTGCAAAAAATGATTCATGAAACTCTAGGGCCACGATGTGCTGTTTCGTGGTGATACAACTCCAGCAGTTAATATTTGTTGCCATCTTTGTCCTGCCTGAGGCGTTACATTGGCATAAGGTCTTTGAGCTGGGTACTGAAGTGAACTGAGGAAACCGATTCAGCTGAGAAACAGTCCGTCAAGAAAGAACAGCACCAAAAGAAAGTCATATGCATGGAGATAAATATATTTTCAAAGCATTAAATCAGATTAAACCCCTCCATGTTCTGTTCTTGTAGTACAGTTTCTCTGTTTAGTCACCCGCGCTGTCCCTGTCACTGTAATAGCTGAGATTTTCGCAATCTATAGTTGTGAAAACAACATTGTTGCTCCCATTTTACAAATGAGAAGCTGAGACAGAGAAACCTGAAGACCTTGTCTAGAGAAGTGGGAAATCTGTGGGCAAGAAAAGGTTAAGTTTGGACCTTCCACAGTTCAGGTTAATATTCCAGCTACTGAATCCTCCTCCTTTTTCCTTAGTTACTGGAGAAAAATGAAAAAGGTAAAATGCTTATTTTTATATAGGAGGCTATTGAATATGCAAATCTGAAAACGGGAATAGATTTTTTTTAAAACTTACAACCAGAAGGTGTGTAAATCTGCCAAGAACTTCAGTTAAGCAACTGTTTCGCACTAGCTAGGATGTAGGTTAGTGGTTTCAGCAAATACACAGATAATTAACTGAAACTCCTTTTGTTCTAGCTGACAACATAAAAGCAATGAGAGAAAGGAAAAAAAAAATCACTGGGGAGTAGTGTGGCATCTTGCAAGGTTTCCAGTGCAATATATACAGGATTACATTGACGAGCTTTTCTAGTGCTAATGAAGGTGTGTCAGACTGGCAACACCAAAACCCTATGTATTTGCTGAAAAGGAACAATATGAGAGGGAGTAGCTCAAATTTCCTTTTCCAGACACTGGTGAACAGTTGTGAAGGGAAGGCCACGTACATTTAGCCTGTCTGTCTCTTCCAGACGTCGTACAGCCTGCTGCACGGGCAGCTGGAGAGCGGGAGGTGGGCAAGTGAGCCAGGTTCTTAGGTGTTGCCAAGGCTGTGGCACAGAAAAGCAGTTTGCCTGTAGGGAAGGGAATCTAAGCAGGGTAAGTGCAATATATAGCACTATATTTTTATTATTATTACATATTATGTGCAATATATGGCACATCATAATTACATATTATGTGCAATATATAGCAAGGATATCACTGCTGTCCCTCTGGAGTGTCCCTGCAGGTCTAAATGTGCACAGAGAGGGTCTCTGTTCAGTGAGAAATGTAAGATGAAGGGAGTTACCAGCTTGCAAGCTCTTTTCCTCACTCCCTCCAACAGCTGGTAACAGATTACTAAAGCACCGTATTAATTTATTGCAATAGTGAATCCTGTGGTTAGCGAGATGGGAATTAATGAGGCATCCCCCAGAAAGTAGGAGGTACCTTAACCCAGCTTCTCCCATGGCCCCCTTAGAATCATAGCATCACAGAATCATTTAGGTTGCAAAAGACCTTTAAGATCAAGTCCAACTGTTAACCTAACACTGCCATCCTACCACTAAGCCATCCATCATATTACCTTCCATATCATAAGCCTTCCATCATATTATATTATTAGTAAAGTTATTGTTAGTTTTCCTTATTGTAATGGCAAAGCCCAAACTTTTATTTATATAACAAGAAGTTTTATAACAGAACAAGCAGTGACTGAGTTCCCCAGTCAAGTCTTTGAGGTGCTGAGCAAGTTTTTTAGGTGGGTTCCTGATAGGTGTTTTATGAGGAGCAAGGTTAGTGCAGCAGGATAAACACAGTTTTGAAGTTTCTGGAGCAGGCTGGGAGGTAGATGTAAAGTGTTTAACAGGCAGCAGCAACAATCAGAAAACCACTGCTGGCAAAAGAACTTGCTGAGGTGTCTGTTGCTGCAGCCTTGTTTGCCAAATAAGTTGTCTGTAAACTCTGCCATCATTAAAATTCTCTTAACAGCACTTTCCCCAGAACATTTTGTTGAAGCTTGCAAATGGAATTGTCTGCTATGACTGCTCTTTTAAGCAGTGTAAATCTTCAACAACAGTCCTAAATAAACCTGTGATATACTGTGCATGGAACACCTATTTTTAAAAATATCTCTGCAGAGGAATACTAGAGGTAGGAAGAATAAATTACAAGCAAGAAAATGGTGTTTTAAAATGTTCTCTAACCCTGTTTGCTCCTACTCTCTTCTGGCACTGTTCTACAGTAACTCAGCTCCAGGCCCTGGAAAGGCAAATGTCACAGCTTTTATTTACATAACACAAAGTTTCTAAATAACAAGCATTAAAGAAGTGAAGCAAAAAAAGTATGAATAAGAAATAATAGTTTAGGCTCTGTGGCCAGAAAGATACCAGCACTGGGAATAATATGCCATTTTAACAGAGATACATAAACACTATCACCTGAATATAGTAAAAATTCCAGACTCCCTGCTGGGGAAATCATCTCTCATTTCAGTTGAGGGACACCAAATTACTCTCTGTTGCCTTGTAAGTGCTCAGTGCTCGGCACCTCACCACGCACAGGACAACTGCATTGCTGCTTTAGGCTACGACTGCTCCTCAGAGATCTGAAACGACTTCCCCGAATTTGGGTGTAATCCCAGGCATGAAGTATTTCATAATCTAATCCTAAACTACAATTGCGTGTAAATGTCCAAAGCTGAATTTAGTGCCTGGAAAGTGAAGGAAATGTTTAGCAATGGCCCTTTGAGCACCCTCTGTCTTCTTATACTTTACAGCCCTGCCTCACATCAATGAAGTTTGGGCTATTTAGAAAGGACCAGAAAGCTTTGCCACATCCCACTGCTATAACTCAAGAGTCTGCTTCATCTTGCAGCACATACAGGACCAGGGAACTCGTGTTTTCTGTCCCGTTCCTCCCCAGCTATTGTACCTTTAAATAACGCAGAGCAGGTATGATAGATCCAGTCATGTGCTATGGAGCTTGTATCATTTTCTACCTGTCTGGAAGATGACTTTTGTCACCCTTGCAATATAACTCCTTATGCAGCTGCTATGACTGCTAGATGTGCTGCTGCCAGGGGAAAACACACAGCCTTTTAGGCATTGGACATGGTGAAGGATGATTGGGAATAAATACAGAATTCATTTGCAGGATCACCTTCTACTCACAGCAAATGAAAAGTACATATGGATGTTTTCATTTTTCAGACTATACTGCTGTCCCATGTGGCCCAGGCTTTGTAACTACTGTCAACTCAACAGTCGGTTGGTATTCATTACACTAGAACCAGAGCAAGGAATTTCTAAAGACCTTACGGAAAGCGTATTTGGTTTCTCATGCTCGAGAGAAACTTTGGAAAAATCCCAAGCGTGGAAAGAAAATGGGCTAAGAATTTTTGACTTTCAATGAGCCATATCTGCACATACACATTTCCTGTGTTACCATATTTTAGAAGGACTTTTGAAGCTGATGAGACGTGACCGACCCCCACCCCTTCCCGGAGATGTAGTGGAGCTCTGCTTCTCTTTCGTAATTCAGGGCTATGGTAATACTACTTGCATTATACGCTCAGTTAAATTACCCTTCCCAGAGGCAGTGCTCCAGCCTGCTCCTGTGGGTACCAGGAAAAATGCCACCTGTGAGAGAACAGGTGAGACAGATTCTGGTCCCCTCCATCCTTACAAGCCCCAGCTGGCAAGGATTACTCTTACCAAGAGCATTCAAAGTCCTTGCAAGGACTCAGGTGAAGCTGCTTCGTTGTCGTTGCTGCAGCCCCTCTGCGGGTACTCTCTCTTCTGTACTGGCTGAGGTGCAAGGTAGAGACAGCGGCACAGAGAGCAGGAAAGGGGCATGCCTGGCACTGGTGAGCGGCACTGCGAAAGGGCCGGCTCATCCCAGAGGGGATGGGAAGGGCAAGTGGGGGCTGCTGGCTGGAGAATGTACGTTGTAGGAGTGTTATAGAGAAGAGGCAGCTGGAGACCCCCTTAACAGCAAAAGCGTGGAAGTAGAAGGCTGAGATTGCAAAAGGGAAACTGAGTTCCAGGTGGGGGACTAGTGCCTGGATAGTAAAGCTAGTGAGGGAAGAAACAGAGACAAGTGGGACTCCCAAAATAGAAGAGACTCCAGTGGTATGAAGATAAAGAGAGAGAAAGCTGTGGATTTTGTATCCTGACTGTGTCCCACTCAGGCAAATAACATTCTACATCTTTTTTTTTCTCTCCATCATGTGTATGGCAGTCTCTCCTCCCTGCCTGCACAGCTCCCAAGTGCTCTGCGTTGCCAGGCTGTTGCCATACAATGCCTCAAAGATGGTGCCTTCCTGGGATGGCTGATGTGATCTCTGCTAGCCGGCACACTGCCCTCTTTGGTTCAGAAAACATTTTGGAATCTTTTGGGTTGAAAGGTGCAACACTGATGTATTGTTCTCTGCTAAAAGGATATACCCAAGAAAGAATCAATAGCACAGCCCCAACACATCACTCCTTGCACAGGAGGCTCTTGGATCCTGCCCAGTGTTTGTAAAGCATATGTAAATTAATGAATGTATTCATTATTAATAATCACACAAACATATGAAAACCTTTTAAATAAATACTTGAAAGGGTACTAAGCCTACTACCAGAACACAATCTAAGGATTCTCAGCAGCAAAATGCAGTAGAAAATTGTGGCTGAAAGGAACAGATGTTCAAAATGAATGTTTTCAGTGCACTGAACTAAAATATAATTCAAACACGTACAGAAGACATATAGACTGGCTTTCAGTAGCACAACCTCCTGAAATACCTATACAAGTAACCTTGTTTTGGATCAGCAAGGCTTATTCTATTTATTAAATCAATAAGTGTAAAGCCCATAGACCGTTTTAGTTATCAACCTTTTCCAAATGAATATCCCAAGCATTTCTAATCACAACCATCTGATTTCCATTATTTTGACCTCCTTCTTCAGCTGGATCAATAATGTCTGATGTAATAATTTATCAACATATACTGGGAAAAGTATTGATTCTACTTGTACACATTAGCTGGGAGAAAAATATGTCAGGCTCTCCCTTTAGTCTAAATGCATCTCTAGATTTAAATTAAGCTGCATTTGGTATTTGTATGAAGGATATTAGCGCTGTATGTAAAACAATCACTGTAGCTGAAACGGATGTTTTACTTGCCCCAGCTCCCCTGATACTTTTCTAGCACCCATCACTGCAATATCTGGTTTTCATACTCTAATTGCTTTGTGAAATCTCTCACTCCTCTGCCTTCCACCCCTGTGCATTTGCACAGCGTACTGCAACGCAGTCTGACACTTTTCATCCTGTCTCTTGGGGAGGCTGAATTTAAGGCCAACTGGAGATTTTATTTAGTTGAGAGATGTACAATATAGGTAGAAAGCTTTCATGTAAATCCTGGATGTTCACAGAAGGATCAAAAGCTTATGTGCCTAATATGGTATGGGGAAAGATTAATATTTGGCCACGATAAGTTTTTAGGTGTGGGGTTTATTGGTGAAAGTAGTATTTGAAAGAAGACAATGAAGAAAAGCTGTACGTTATGTATGTTACAATATGCTATATTGTCTAATAGTACTGTGCCTCAGAACTATCAATTGCAATTCACCTACAAAAATCAAACACATGGAAATCTGGCTAATCTTATTTCTTAACAGCTCCATACTAATCTACCTTCTGGGGAGGAAGATCAAAATACTAAAACAATGTGCTGAGTCATTAAGTGGAATGACCCACAAGAACCATCCCTTCCTCTAGCAGCCATAATCTGTCATCAAATTACTTACCTAATGTATATGTTGTAATAGCCAACTGTAGTTTCTTTTTCATATCCTTTTGTTTTAGATGAAGTGACTTAAAAATTGCAAATGTTTCTCCCCTTAGATGCATGAGCATAAATCACGAGTAATACCGAGCTCTCTGCCTCATATTGATTCTTTTGTGAACTAAGCCAGATGGGTTCAGATATGAGCATGATCTAATATTCCCCTTAGCTTGATTTATAGATTTCTTTGTGCATTACCTGACCATAAATGAGTCTTGCATTATTTCTTGTGTGCCTGTCAAATTAAAGAAAAATATCCTCGTTGACCTTTAAACTTGGGAGAAAAAAAATGAATCAGAGACATTTTACTGCATGTATTACAGTGATCTTAGTGCTTACATGCCAATTAAGAGTGTGTGATTATAAAAGAGGTCTAGTAATTTGTGTTGTGTGTAATGATTTCATTTTCCTGTAAAGCACGCAGTAGATATACAGACAGTAGCATAAACTACATCGCAAATAACCCTGGAAGAGAGAAAAATAGGAGAACAATTTGGCACAATTCATTCCTTAATTTACAAAAACGAGCACTGATGCAAGAACTGAAATGTTTTTCTGGGGGAAAACAATGTTCTTTAAAATGCAGGCACAGCAAGGAGAAATGCAGAAATGACTGCCACATAAGGTGTTAATGCCATTCAAGGGAATGAGCATCATGAGGTGTTCGCTGACCCCAGAGACCTCTTCGGTGAACAAAATGAGTTTAATATGTATGAAAAATAATGAGCAATGTGTCATGAACCTATCATTAGGTTACAACCCTGCAGCCGAACGGTGGTGAGAGACACTAAGTTTTGTCTGAGCAAAAAGCTTATGCTTAAACTGAAGGGATTGACCTCAACGATCCAGCATCTCCTCCCCCAGTTTTCAAGAGTGATTGTAATGAGCCTTTTATTTCCTCTGTACTTATTTGTAATTAATGTTCAGAGCTATCAAATCTAGGCATTAAAAAAGCAAGTATTTCCATCTTTGCCATTCTTGACCAGCTGAAATATGGTAAACATGCTCTGACACTGCTCAGCAGACCAAATCCCTGTCATATTGCTATTCGGGTGGTATCTCTATTGTGTGTCTGTATCAGGACATGACATTTTCAGTAAGAACAAGATTTTAGCTTCTGTATTCTAAGAAAGCACTCTTAACAAGTCTTTCCATGCTATGTGGGCATGCCACAAAACCTGGCTGGTAGCCCTGGTCTGGGCTCTTCTAGGAACAGGCAGACCTGTTTGTGCTCTTGGTTCTCCTTTTCCAGATATCTGTACCACCGTGATCTGTATCACCAGAAAAATCCCTATTTAGATTTTTCTCCAGCTCAGGTACGTTTAGACTTTCCAACCTGTTCCCACAATTGAAAAGAGGGGTCCAGGAGTATTAATATTCCTCTCCAGTCTCTCATTAAGGTCATTGAACTATTGAATACCGCATTTCCTAGCCCATGGTCTTCATTATTTTATTCCTAAATGGCTCTGACTGTGGCAAGAAAGCTTTTCTTAACACTTCCAACTGGCCAAAGGCTGAAGTGTAGCCAGTGTTTTACATCTGACCAGTGATGCACCTAAACAGTGTATCTGTTTTGGGGGCCAGTATGTTCATGAGAGAAGGTCATAAGTATAGATTTTCTTTGGTTCAGATGCTTTATTTTAATTCCAGTGGCTAATCACATTTGTTTGTTTTTATTACAGTGAGCTTCCAGTCCCTGAGAATGGGATCTGTGGTGCTAAAGACACTTTTATTATATATGAGACTTCAAGTGATAGTCTTTGCCCTGAGGAGCTCACAATAAAAATAAGCAGACAGATAGAGAGATAAAATACATGATTCAGCATCAGATGTAATTTGCTGTATGAAGCTGATTCAATTGTCTTTGAAGGATTTATTTTACAGATGAAGAAACTTAGGTGCAGTGAAATGAAATGACTTGCAGAAAATACCACAGAAGTCTATGGAAAAGTAGGAACTAAAACTCCGAGTGGCCCGTAGCTCCCAGGACAGCCCTTCTCTTTGAAACAGGGGGAACTATTTATGCATTACATGAACACAACTACATCCCAATCCATAGAAATTATACAGCCCTACACAATTATGCCACACAGCAGATTTTTTTTATTCCTCTGCTGTGCATAAGCCTGGCACTAGCTCCTCTTTCTCCTGTGAGTAGTTCTTACTCAGAGACACTCTTTTGACTTCTAGCACAAATGGTGCTTTGAAGAGATATGTTTACTGCATCAAGACATAGAAAATACACCTAAATTCCCTATTCTGGTCAGCATATTTATATGAAAAGTATTGTAGCAATAAATCAAAATGCAGTGATTGCCATTCCCCTTCCCACAGTGATTTATAATTGTGGATTTACACCTGGCTAAAAGACACTGTTCAGACAGTCTAGCTTGCATGGTAATAACAGCAAGCTCTCCTCTATTTCCTTTTAGTATGGCAATGGAGACTGAGAGCCCCTTCACTTTAAACAATGCGATGAACACATAAAATGAGAGTTAAAACTTTCTAGAAAATACAAAAATAATAAAGCACGATCAGTGAAACCCTAAATCATAATGACAATGTGATCCAGTGTCAGCTACAAACACTCAATGACTACAGCGGTGTTTGTGAAGCATTGCTCTACCTGGTAAACAAAAAAAAAAAAAAAAGAGGAAAGAGGCAGGGAAATAATATTCAAGAATTTCTTAATAGAATTGAGAGGCTAACAGCAGAAGAAAACTATTCATCCTGTGGTAGTATAGAGTCTTACTTCACAGATAAATAGGATGCTGGAGGATCAAGACATCTTGTTCCCTTATTTCTCAGTCTAAACAGCAGTCACAGTAACATTCAGGAGTCCCCGTCACATTTATAAACTATAAACGTAATTATCTTCAGCTCCCTTTGTTAAACCCACTCAGAAATGTTTTTCTTTCAGTTGCCTAGAAAAGCAAATACGTGAGGATGAGGGCTGGTAGCTTGCTGTTGGTAAGAGCTGGATGATGGTATTCTTGTTTGAAAAGTGAAACAACAGACTGACCTGTAAGACCTTTACCATATAATGAATAGGATCTTAATAACAGACTGTTTGGTGGAGTAGTTTTCTGCTGGCATCGGGAGTTCAACTTTCCTCCTGTCCTGAGATCAGTAACAGCCAGCCGGTGAATGTGCTTCAGGCTCGAGGTAGACCTCAGGCTCTCAGGGAAGGGAAATGCTGTAAACCTATGCATTGCCCCTGAACTCTTCTCTCCTTACTTTAGCATTTCCAGAGCTGTACGGACAATACACGGGTGCTAAACTTCATTCCAGACTGAAACATGTTTCACAAAGACTGAAGATAAGGAAAGAAAGCCAAAATTTGCCTCTTAGATTCATATGTATATTCAACACCTGATCCATCCAAGCCAAACATCTGTGCAATCTATGATGTCCTTCAAAGGGAATATGCTATGCTCTACAGATCACCCCTGCACAGAATACCGCTGTTTTGCTGGACTCATACTGTCCCTTGTAAGGCAGCGAGGAGATGAACTAAGTTGAGCTTTTTGATAGTATCCATCACTACAGTCAAAGCATTAAATCCTTCTCCTTGTCCAGCGGTTTTTTCCATAATAGAAATATAGATAGTAGTGACAGCAAAAATCACTTGGGTCATCTAGCTTATCCTTTGCTGGGAGAAAGATTGTTTCTTGCATTTGTTGTCTTTGCAGACAGTACCTCACCCCAAATTACCAGCTGACCAAAAGTCTGACAGAGAAATGAATATTACCAAGATAAACCATACTTGGGTGCCTGGTTTATTGTTTGTGTAGCAGCAGAGAATGAGATCAGGGTGCAGCTTACAAGATGAAAAACAGGGGAAGAACTGTAAACCTTCCTCCTGCCCAGGAATACCAGCTCAGGGGAGATGCTGAGTGAAGGAACAGGAGAAAACAGCGTTACGTGTCTGCGAACAGTGCAGTCCTAAGGGGGTGATAATCTGTGAAGATTGTTGGGAATCACTGGAAAAGGAGTAAATACAGTGGTGGTCTCTAGGGGTATCCTAATGGAGTCTTCTCCCCTAATCATGGCCGTTCTCTGGGAAAGGATTGGGAGTCCTTTTCTTCCCCATCTCTTTTCCCTATAGGACTCAGAAACAAAGTCACATTACAGTGTTGATCTGTTTTCTTCCCATAGTTGTAAAAGGCAGAGAGGAAGAGAAAAAAGGGAGGAGGATTATGCCCACAAGGCTCTGTACACCATCTGGAAGGTACAGCTGCTCTTTAGCACCTTTAAGACATGACTGTGGAATGGCAGCAATGGTTTTTCGGGGCTTCATGTGTGTTCTTGTACCAAAGGTTAAGATTTAATTTCCAGCAGGAGTTTGCTTTCATAACATTCAAGGTGACCCTAGGGGCAGCGAGAGGCTTTGCCATGCTTTGGCTGATCCAAAGTCCAGGCTGTGGGAGACTCATCAAATACCCTGCCCTGCCACCAAGAATTGCTGCAAACTGTTTCCCCTCCTTGAAAGGAGACTTTCATGGCTGGGCAGCCTCCTGTTCTCCACTTCATGAATCCCTTGGGGCATGGATGGCAGGTCTCTTTTCAGCTCATCTGGTTCCTTCTCACTCCTGCATTCAAGTCTCAGCTCTTGCTCTCAAATTTACACCTTCCCCTTGCATGCTTTTCCCCCCTTTGCCTCACGTCTGTTGCCTCACTGGAGCCTCCGGACAGCCCAGATCCTTCTTTTATTTCCTTTAGCAGTTGCGTGATGTGCTGTCTTTGCCTGATTTTATTTACTGTATTTTGTAGTCAATGTGGTGTCTGGGGGAAGATACAGGGCTGACTATGCTGAGAGCAATGTCCAGTGACAGGAGGTCAGGAAAAGCAAAACCAATTAATGGATCGGTGTCTTACCAGGGACCGCACACTCCTCAGACCGCCTGCTGCTCAGACTCTGCCTGCCCTCCTTCACCCCCTGCCTTTCAGGAGCCAGCCCCTTCTGCTCAGTAAGCAAAGAGCCCAGCCTGTGCCCCGGGCCTGAGACCCAGGCTCACGCTGGGGCCCCACTCTGTGCTTCTGCTCCAGCCTGCCCAGGCTGAGCCATCCCTGGCATCCTCCGAAGGGTGACAAAGACCTCTGTATTCTGTCGCATGAAGACCTGGGCTGGGCTAAACAATAAATTGAGAAAACTGTGATATTTTGGCCCAAACAGGGTGGAGGTGGAGATAAGAGATTCTTGTTCTTGGGGACAGACAGGAAATACTGCTTTCCAAATTAATTTATTTTGCTTATGTTTCAGCACAGGATTTTTACCTTTCCTTCCTGAATGCTCTCGGTGCACAGGGACAAAAGCAGTGGTATTTTGGTACGCTGTTGTATTTAGAACAGCCACAAAAAATTAGGATCCAAATCATATCCAACCTATCACGTGATTACATGGCAAACTTGCAGAGCTGGAGAACCTCTGCATCACGCTCAGCCCTTGACAGAGCTCTCGCAAGCGATGTGAGTGATGAGGTCCTATTTAGGAACTGACAAATTTGTGTGGGTCAATGATTATTAACAAGAAAATGTCATTAAAGAGGACAGTTTGGTGCAGGTTCATCCAGGAGCTGTCAATGCCTCTGCTGGGAAAATTAAAATAAAGTCATCTTACAATGCATATTTCAAACATTTGGAATTTAATAATGAACTAAAAGACAGAAGCAGCAGCCTATTTCCAGAGCGCATTTTGTTGTCCATTAAAAACACCGATTCTCTGAAAGGCAGGAGTTTGTAACTTCTTGTCATTCTTGCTAAAGCTTGCTGGGATCTGTCATTTATGAAATGTTTGTAAACTAGCCTGTATGGTTTATTTTAAAGGAGGGTAACAACTGACTAAACAACTTACAAATTACTCTAAACTTAAAAAAAATAAACCCAAATGTTTTATTTTGATACTTGTAAGCAAACAAATATCTTTGCATTGGAAATTATTTTTGATTTTGAAGATTCCTGTTTCAGTGATAAAAATGAAACACTCACTTGTCTTTTGGACGTACCTGAAGCAATTCTTGCCCCCAATAATTTTGGTTGAACCACTGAACAAAAAAAAAAATAAATAATTATTCAGAGAGTTCAATCCTCCTTGCAGGAGCGAGCCCTGCAGATGTTAGTGGTCCTCTTCGTGGTGGTGTATGAAGCCTGGCATGGCTCTGCTGAAACAGAGTGAGGTGAAGTGCTAGTAAAATCAGCAGTATTGCTAAGAATAAATATTTGTACGGTTTGAAGATAGGAGATCTTTTAGAAAGTCTGTCATGTCCTGTATGACAGCAGTCCTCACGCACATTGCTGTTATTACTTATTGGAGGAGTTTTTTCAATAAACCAATGTAGAACTAAGAATTAGTTATTTTAAACACAGTATTATTATTACAGGGTTGGTTTTTTTTCTCGTGATCTTTAAGAACTGAGAACCCAATTGCAAATCCAGTACAAGCACAGGTCAAAAAGAGACAGTTGTTTCAAACAAGAAAGAACTAAGTAAAACCAAACTACTGGTGCAGAGTGATGGGGAAGTCCAAGGAAAAAGCAGGAGAAGTACTGGTTAGTGTGATAGATTATTCTCTCTTACAAGGGACATCATTAGTGTCAGGTTCTACACAGGCATCAGAGTGAAGGGGAGATGTGCAGAAATCTAATCCTGGGCACATCCCCAGAGCACACATGCTACAGTGTAGGAAGCTTTTTTCCATCTTCCAGTGCTTTGACTTTGTTAGAAATCTTAATATGGCCTGATTCTACAAATTCACGTTCAAACTTTTCCCTTCATCTCAACCTTCCTGTTGCTCTGGGGGAGCTGTGCCTCTTTCCCCATACAAAGGTCTCACTCCCAGGCATGGTCTCCTTTTCTGTGATGTAATACAACCTTCTCCTGAGGCTTTTTGCTTTTTACATTTGTCATTTGTGGATTTGTTATAAACCTTACTAGAAGCAGCAAGCTGAAAAGAGGCAGTGCTGCATGGTGGAGCCCAGCGCCCAGCTGAGCTGCAGGGTTTGACAGGGACTGCTCTGGGCAGGGTGGGCTGGGACCTGCAGCTACTGTGGGGCACGGAGCTGCTGAGCTGAGAGGTTACAAGGGGAGATACATCAGTACAGCCAAATCATAGTACCTAGGTTTGAGAAAAAACATCTAGATGGAGCGTTTCTACTTTCCCAGAACTGAATTTCCTTCCAAGAATTTTGTATTTCATTACAAGTTTTAATACTGAGATTTTTAATCTTAAAAGAAACCAAAATTATAATTTTCTATAGGACAGAAATTCATACTTCAGTGATAAAGCAGAGGAAACCATGCTAAATGGAGAAACTGAATGGCTGGGGGCAGGTAGCCGATTTTACTTTCCAAAATGGCAAAGAGGTCCTTACACGGGGCACAGGCATAATCCTGAGGATAATCCCTCCTCCCATGCGAGCCGCTGCCTTGTGCAGAAGGCTGCACCTAACTCAGCAAGGTTTTTGCAGCAAGCAAAAACTGACCTTAGGAGTATTTACGGTCAGTTGCCTTTTTTAGCCTTGCTGCCTTCTGTTGATACCTTGGCAGCAAAATGGAGAGTTATTTGGTATATTTTAATTTTCAAAATTAAATTTAGAAAGGAGATATTTCATAAAGTATAAACAAAAATAGCCCCACTGGGTAAGTAAATACAGCTAACTGGGGGAAGTGCATGCAAATCCATATAAATAACATCATGTAAAACCATGATGCTATGTATTTCTAGTAACCAACCTTCAAAAGAAGATGATGAAAACAAAAGAGGACAATGATACGTGGATTGGAGAACATAACACGTGAAGAGGCTGAGAAAGCAAAATTCATGGAGTCCAGTGAAAGAGATGGCTCAGGGGGAACATGATCACAGTCTATAAATACCTTCAAGGTAACAATAGAAATGAAGGGAGGGAATTATTCACAGTCTCAGAAAATTGTAGGCCAGGGAGCAATGGCCTGAAGCTAAGAAAGAAAAAGTTTAGGTGAGATATTAGGGGCGAAAAAGAAGCCCTGACAAAAGAAAGCGTCAGGGCAGTTTAATAGCTGAACAGGGAAAGCGCCCAGTGTAGCATAACTGCCAGGTTTATGCAACCAGTGAGATGGCATATCGCTGGAAAAAAGAGAGAGAGGCTTTCATCAGACACAAGAGAGCCAGATCAGATTGAAAGAGTACTTCTTGGTCTCACAGGCTATGCTCCAGGTAATGTCAATAGTGCTATATGGAACTACAAGGCAGAGCTGTTTCTTTGAACTAGCCCAGCTGCTTCCTCTGTTGTGCGCTCTTACATTATTTCCTTTATCCACCACACACACACCCCCTTCCCATCCAAACGTGGATCAATTCCATGTCATCCCCTCTTACCAAGTTTGACTTTCTGTCCCGCTGACAGAGGTGTCAGGAGAACTGCAGGAAGAAGGAGCAGTTTCTCAGGCAAGTCCAGCTAAAAGGGCTGCTGATACGATGGATTATAGAAGGCAATCTCAAAGTCACTTCAGGATGAGGAGCTGGAGGTTTGCATGAGTAATACCAATAATCACATGAAAAACTCTTCGCAACACTGAAAATTTGGAAGAAACTGCTGCCTCTGCTCAGAGCACCTCAAAAGCCAATGCTGATTGGTCTCCATTGAAAGAATGAGATTTCTCGGGCTGAGTGGGACTTTTTGAAGAGGAGGCTTTTCCTGGAGGAAACGAGTGAGCAGGATCCTATGAACTCTGGTGGTGGCTCCCCACTGCACAAGCTCTCCCCGCTACTTCTCTTTGCCCTAGAAATGCGAGGGAGCGGAGTCAGCTAGGCTGATACTAATTCTCTAACGTGTGAGAGAAAGGTGTTTTTAACGCATGCCCAGCACTCTTCGTAAGGTGTGCTAATAACAAACGACAGTGAGTTCACAGTCTGGAAGATACCCTGGAGGTGGGGTTCGATTGCTCAGAGGCGCTTGGGAGGAAGCAGAAAGGCTGTTGCTACCCACGGGCGCAGGGCTCCTGCTGCAAAGTGATACACGATCATCACAGAGCTCGCCGTTGGCTGGCATCTAGTCAAACTCCTTGGGTACACAGCAACCAGTACCCAGGGTGGTTTAGAGCACAATTACAGAGCTACTACCAAAATAAATACTCAGTGTACAGCACAGAAACCTCTCATATAGAAACCTCCCATAAATACTGCCTGTCGCCCAAAAGGGAAACCTTTGGGAACCACAGCAAAGGTACCTGCACACCCAGCACTTCTGCCATCGAAGGGCTTTTCCACAAAGCTCATTTGGGGGGCATTGCCCCAAACTTGCCAGCAAAGAAACGTCTTTTTGCATAATGCCCCTCTCTTGGTGCTTTCTTTGCAAGGAAGTCCCCACGGAGCATCACTGCATGACTGCTCGGCAGCTGCCCCCAGCGCTTGCAGGACTGGGAGGAAAGCAAAGAGTACAGCATACTGTGCAAAACCCAACAGGAGACACTAAATGTGAGCCTGCTGCATCTTTAATGCTAGTCCAGAAGAAGCGTTGGAGTAGCAACACTGTATCTGAAACAATTTGCACCATTTTAGACCAACTTTTTAGACCAATCCAGATAGATAGCTGATGAATGTTTTGCCAGTGGTATCTTAGTGGTGACCATCTTGCAGAGGGAGTTTCTTGGTTTCATTGGTTTCTTGTTTACAAAGAACTATTTAATGTAATGATTCTCTGATGTTGTCACAACAGATAATAGAAGCAGCATTTTGAAAGGGATCTATGGGAAGTGGGGGGTATGACTGGGTTAGAGAGAAGGTTCATTTATGGTAAATGCTAATCACTAAAAATATCAGACGCAAAACAATGACAAGTTTTGCTCTTCTTTGGTTTTAAAGCTAAATCTGTATCATTTGCTGTGCTGAAAATCCCTGACAATTACTGGTGAAATAACAAATCTAAAAGGCTTTTAAAATAATGATTTTAAAAGTCACCCTTTTTTATTTTAAAAGTATTCCCCATCCTGAGGAATCCAGATAGGTATGTACAAACAAGTATTTCCGGAAGATAGGTCCTTGAAAAATCTGGAAAGAATAAAGGAACAAAAAAGCTGCATGAGTCTGCTGCACCTTACCTGAAGTTGCTTTTCATTCAGTAACTTCGTTAAAACAATCCGCAGTTACATACATAGGCTCAAATGATTGTATTTCTGAATAGCTATTTAACTGAAGGGAACTACACTCATTCTAAAGACGTATCTAACTCCAATTAACATTTTTTCTGTTAAAAATGGCATATGTTACAGTCTGGGCTGTCAGCTCCTCTGGCCATGGACAAACACGTTTCTCTGTAAAGCATCTTAGGCACCCCCAGTATACTATCAACAAGATCAGTAATAATGTTAAAATGTTTTTTGGGTTGGGGGGGCTTAATTGCATGTTAAACATAATCTTTCAAGTTATTTTTCCGATGTAAATACAACAGCTGTTTGGAGATCTCCAATTAGAGCTGGTTTGTGGCTATCTCTACAGAAAATGCCTTTGGCTAATGTAATTTAAACCTCTTCCGTAAATGCATTTCATGCTTTGAAGTTAGCTAATCATTTGTGTCATTTAAGAACAATGTTCTGTGATTTGCTCCTATTAGTAAAAGCGAGAAAACGAGTGCTCCCCTTGGCTCCCTGCTCCCCACCTGCCCGAGCGCTGGTGGTCTCCTGCCCTTGATTTACCGAGAGCTGCCCTGCTGCCGGGCTGTGCCAGGCGGGAAGGGGGCGAGGACTCCGGCAATTTTACAATGAGCGCAAGCGGCCGGGGGAACTTCAGAGTTAGGTCCCAAGGTCACAGCCAGAATTGGGAAGGAGAACTATAAATTACAAAGCACTGGACTGCAGCCAAGCCCATGGGAAGCTGCATTTAGCATATCATTCTCTAAGCAGCAGGATGAAACCTTAACTCCCTTTCAGACAGCGTTTGAATGGAATTTGTTATAAGAACACTCTGATTGAAATATCACCAACTGACTTTCCACGACAACTCAGAAATGGGTTGCAATTACAGGGGGATCCTCTTCCAACCAGCCCAAAATTATGATGAGGATGATGATAGAGCCCTATCAAATATTTATGAAAAACAGACGAATTTCTGTGCTAGCGACACGCCGATATTATAACTGAGACCTCAAATAAACCCCTGACATTAACCTAAGCTCAGATTTCTCCCAGTGTAAACCAAAGGCTGAACAACAGGCTGATTCTAGTATTTTGAAGTAAAAATGCTGCAACGGAGGTTAATAGCGATGTAGTTAGAACAATACAGTGCAGGTAAGTGTGATGATTTATTACTTATAGATACTATTTCCACACTGCCATGGGTGCTGTAGACCTCCTGAGTAAGGTGCAGAATTAGAAGAACTTTACGTGAGCTGTAAGCTCCTTGGGCAGTGGCTCCCATGTGTTACCTGCAAATACAGTATCTAATGCTGGGGGGATATGCTGAGTCCTCCGGAATCTGCAGCATACACAAACTGATAAGGGCAGTGCTATTCCAAAGCATTAAAAAAAAATACAGGTTTTATAAGAAAAGGATGAATTAATTATTTTAAGGATGCAAAAGTTACTTTAGATTTTAAATGTTGAAAAAATAAAAAACCAAATGATCCATGTAAATTTTCTGTCTCACAAACGTAAAACCTCTGCCTCTGTATCTCGCTGTCGCACCATTAACTCTGAGACCCATATTTAAAGATGTGAGATAATATTATTGTCAGTCTCTGTGGGAAAAGGGGCAGCTTGAAAGCAAATCCCTTCCCCCTTATCTGCAGAGGAAGAATACTGGCATTAAGTGCTGAGACAGCTGCCATCCTTCCATCTTGGCACTAAGTTAGGTGATGGAAAGCAGTGAAGAGCTGCCGGAGAGTTTGGGGAGGGTGGCGTAAAGGCAGGCGAGAGTAGTAATTCAGGGGACAGCAGCTTCCTCAGATGGATTGTACCATGGTAACTAATAAGTAGATGTGAAACATTTTGCTAGTAAGTTATAACCGATTCTTTAAAACGCTGTCGCAGGGCTTTGCAACCAGGGACGGTCGACTATTAGCAAGAAACACTAACAATGTGGTCTGAATAGCTGTTGTGAAGAAAAGCCAGAAAAGTAGTAAATTAGCTTCTGTAGGTGGAGAGTTGGGTTTTTTTGGATATGAGTGTGATAAAGTATACTTTCGGGGAAAGCTGGAAAAGAGCATCCAAGTATTTGTAAAACATCATAGAGATGGCAGGGAATGAACTTTCCCTAAGAATTGGTGGATGTGGAAAGCTGTGTTGGATGACTAAGTTCTGGAGTGGGAGACACAAGGATGAAATAATAGTTGGTCATACTCCGTCTTACACCCCAATGCTGTGATAACCTCCAGATGAACAGGTTTCAGTCACTGCGGATTAGGACAGGATTATCTCTTCTCTTACTTGAGAAACCAGGCAAATACATTTTTGCTGCAAGAGAGGAAGGGCTGCGTTCTGTAAGTACTCCCTTCTCTGAGCCTTTGGCATCTGCTAAAATGAAGAAAACAACTGCTCTTCTGAACTGCAACACAAAGAAGAGATTCACGGCATCCTCCTGTGTACGCGCCCTGTGTATGCGCCTGCAGTCATATGTTTTACTAACCAGGATGCTACTTTTAAATTTCTTCCTTTATTTCGTAGATCTTTTCACAAATGGATTTTGTGATCCCTAAGAAAGATGTCCAGAGGTTCACAAAACAACAATCTTTGTGGGGTTTTGCCAAATGAAAGAGCAACGTAGTTTTTATCTCTTCTTATGCACTAGTCTAACTTCTGATGCACCCTTTAGATTTCTGAATTTATTTTACTAATTCAGCTCATAGTGATTTATATGCTTTAAGCGGATCAAGCAGCTCATGCAAAAAAACCTGTTAAAAGTATATTAAATAATTATTTCTGAAACATCTTCCATTAAAGAACTTAAAAGCAACAGAAAAATTAATTGATCTTCTTGGAACCCCATTTCAGGATATAAAAACGAAGGCATTAAAAAATTAAACATAGGTGCCTAAAGTTAGTCATCTACATACACATGTCACCAGCTAACTACTGCTTTGATTCTCCCAACTCAGAAGGGGATCATTTTTGTACTTGAGGGTCACACTGAATAGAATGAGAAACCAACATTTCTCAAACTATTTCTGTGCAGGTATTAAAGGGACCCAAATTTAAAAACCAAGATCTCCTGCAGCTTTGGCTCAAATTAGCAACTGTTAGAAAATAAAGCAACTTCTTTTTAGCTCCGAGCTATAAGTGGATGTCATTGCAAGTTCAAAAACCACTCAGAAAGTTTATGTAACTGCCACCTTTCCCAACATGAGTAATTACTACTCTTTCAACACGTGTCATTTCCTTGTTAACTGACTTTCATGAGGTTGGTTACTGTGTGAATGGAGCTTGGAAGATCAGGCCCTAGGAGATTTTCTCATGGCTGTGCTGCTCTTTGGCAGCACTGAAGACACAAACCAGCCCCCCTGCCTGCCTTCTGTCTTCATCACAGGCGCAACCTCCAGCCCCTCTCCCGGAGCAAGGGCTTGCACCTCCGAGCGAGCGAGGCTTCTTTCTGATGAAGAGTGAAAGGCCATTTATGGATGCTGTGTTACACATTTCAAATCAAGTATTTTAAGGGAGGTGCAATAATTGTCAGGTCTGCATATTTAATGGACCTTGAGCTATAAACATGCTCAAAAAGTGCCTAGTTAATACAAGTTTGACAGTGAATTGGCACAGTGCTGAGCTCCGATGCATCAAATTAGCATCGATCCGCAAAATATTACTGAAAGGTTTCTTAAATCTGCCAAGTTTTGAAATCAATTTGGAAGAAGAGGGCTTCTCCCCCCAGCCTGCCTTTATTTAAAGTCCTTTCTTATTCACTACCAGGAGTCCAAGGGCATCCCTTCAGAAGTGCTTTAGAAATGTTAAATTCTACTCAAACTTTGTTTTCCCATCCTCATGAAAAGAGTGATCAGTTCCTCCTAGGGTGTTTCTTTGGCGTACAATTTAAGATCCTCTCCCACTCACTCTGGGTCAGGAGGAGCAGAGCTGTGACCGCACGGTGCCCAGCCCAGATTCAGCTGGGCTCTGTGCAGGCGATGTGCGTTTGATATTCTGGGATGCAGGTGCTCCGCCGCCTCCAGTGGATGGCTAATAACTTCCAGGTGGGATTTGAAGGAACTGGCACTGCCCCATTACATTCCTCTACAGCTTCGGTCCTGGCAACCTCAGCAGCTTTCCCTCTCCCTGCGTGATATTAATACAGCTGCGCTCAGCGGACCCAACTATGCTGGAACACCCTCAATAAACAGGAAAGCTGGCACGCTCTGCTCTCTGAAGGGTTCATGACTCCGCTGCAGTTTCAGCTCCGTCTGCCAGCACCGGGGTTTGTTAACCTTCCTGGCAGCCTGCAAAGCCACTCTGCTCTGGGGTGTGCTGCTGGGGGACTGGCGGAGGCTGGCCGACAGTCTGCCATGAAGGTGAAGGAGGCTTACACTGCTGGAGGAGGCTCATCTTGCTTGCATTGTGCTCTATGGATTTTCAATAACTATGATAGAAGAGCATACATTGAAACAGAAGAATTAAGATATAATGGTGACATTTTTCTCCAGAATTTTTATCTTTGTCCAAGCAGGGATAGAAATGGTAGGGTAAGTTCCAGTGTCTAATCACAGAGCTTTCCTTGAAAACGTGCTGTAACAGCTATTGAAATGTTTTGCCAGCAAAAGTAATGTAATGGCACCTGTGAGAGAGGCTTGTGACATTGTTTTTTATCCTGTGAAAGAATGGAAATTGGGTGGATTTTGGAAGAAAGCCATTGAATGGGCTGTTTAATGGTTGCCTACTATTAGGGATGCATACTGTGGTGTGATTACCCTGAGGTGGCACATGCCAGCACCTAATGGCTCCAAAAGTGGCATTGCTAGACCTGGAAGGTTGTCCCCAGCACGGCAGGGAGTGTCCCTCCTTGTTCCAACATTTCTCAGCTGTCCTCCTGCTCTGCTCTTCACCAGTGGGGTCACACTGTGAAGATGGGGTCCTGCTGTCCCCTCACTTGCTCTTCTATGGCATGTGCTCCACTGCTGAAGCCACAGCTCCAGGTTTCAGTGGTGGCACTGGGAGCGGAGACTGCGCCTGCAGAACTCTCCCTGCAGAGTGACTGCTCCAACTTCCGTTGGACTGCCGTGGTTGTGCCTCCCAGAGTCGGAAAACTCACGGAAATATCCGTGGGACCTCGTTTGTTTGTAGTTGTCCCCACCAGCTCCCACTCAGCGTCAGAAACAGGAGGAGGCTGGAGGTGTAGCTCCTGTGGCTCAGCTGAAGCTGGGGAGAAACATCGGCTGCTGTGTGATGACTAAGGCTCACATGCCTATTACTTCTATCAGTTAGAGCTCTTAATCACTTTGTGCTGTTTCATCCTATAACATGAATTCACTTCAAGCTGTGAAATTCACCATTTTTGCCATGACTAATTTGTGAAATCTGCCACCTTCCTTCGTGGCTCGCTTTGTGCCCTAGTTAGGCATCATCTGTCTGATTAGGGAAATCTGTGATTTGATTCTTGCAGTTGAGCCAATACAATTTCATTCCCCTCCTTTCTCCTCTTTGCACTCAATTGTGATTTCGCCGTCACTTTTGCCTTTTGATGCGACAGGGACGGAGTGGTGTGGAAGCAGTCTTCACTGGGGTTTGCACGCAGCGAGTCCTGGCTTTCCTCCTCTACATAACGTGTGGGTAGGGCTCAGTCTTGCATTAGTGGGACTCAGGCTGAGGCTTTAACCCTGGCTTTGGTTAAAGCTGCTTAGGTCTATTCTTTTATGTTTACCATCTTACTACGTTTCTCCCAGCCTGGTTGCTGCAATGTTTTGGAAATCATTTCCCACCTGCCTTGCCAGTGCCTTGTTTCACAATACGTTCATCTGTTACTCTTTATATTGAACATTGCTGGCATTACTAAATGCTATAAATGTACCCAGTATACCATAAAAATACACAAGCAGCTGACTGGTCTTGCCTACAAGAAATACTATTAATCTTTCATTTTTCACATGCTCTGGGCAAGATGCAGAGGGTGCTCGAGGAACATCTCGTAACCGAATCAGGTCCTAAATTCTGATTTTCTCACTGACTGGTTAATGTCTAAAAATATTTTCCCACACTCTTAAAGTCTTAATTGTTCTTTGAAGATGTTTCCAGCTCATCCATCCTTTTACCCACAATTTACACCCTCTTACAAACCCAGTGAAATATTATTTTAGTATTTCTGTCACTGAAATACAGTGATAAATGGTCGTCTTTTAAGATCAGTGGGAACAGTATAATGGATGTGCAGGGGACCTTATTGACTTGCTCTTGCCAAAATGGAGTCCTGCCATGAAGTTCAGAGGGATCACGAGCTGCCCTGGATCCTCCTCGTGCTTCGAATAGTCCTTTTTAACGATAAAGCTTATGGGTTTGTGCTACACAGTTTTATGAGATAATGATAGGAGAGCAAAAGGAACCTTCCCTCCTAGCTCTACTCATTTTCACCGTAACTTTCCCTTCCATCTCTCTCTCCCTGTGTTCTGCCTTTTTAAAAGCAGTTTCACCCAGTCTAAGTCAGTCACTTCCCTGTCTGAAACATAATCATGTAAATAAGATCAGCAGCACCATCTCTAGTAACAAATAAATGGACAAATCTCTGAGAATCCCTGGCTGTAATTAACCCTTGATCAGAAACCCAGAGGAGGAGGTTCAGGTACGTCCCATGTGTGCATTCGTTACTTCGACCAGCTATCGGAAAACCTATGGGCCTGATCCTGCTTCTGCTCATATGGTTGATAAAATTTCTTTGAATGACTCTGAGAGCAGGATTGTGCCTGGTGCTCAGCACCCCGCACTCTTCTCTGTACCTGCTGCGTTCAGCACGGGACTCTTGCAGCCGTACTAGCCCAGGCTATTTACTTACCACCACTATGGACTAATCAGATGGCAATAAAAGCTTTTACTGAGCCATCCTGTTTGTGATCAGCAGAAACATAAAAAGCACGTTAGCAAATTGATTTTTGGCATTAATTGTGAGCAAAGAGCATTAAACTGAGTACAGATAGGGGTTGGGTTGGTTTTTTTTTCAGGCAGAAAAATTCTATTTTAGTATTTTAAATGTGATTCTGGAAGATGCTGAGCTAAGCCCAAAGGACATACTTTTCAAATACCATAAGGCAAAGAGTAGTTACTGAATCTCCTCAGTCTTATTAGCTTACATAAACATAAAAATTTGAATAATGTTTAAAAAGCTAAATTCTCCAGATAATCCATAATCAGTAAATGTTCATTACTGAGATGTAGCAAATGTGCATGAGATTTTTCCCGTGGCATTTTGGTTACACGATTTAAAAGGTGTAGGAAAACCCTCCTCCACCCGGGGCCGGGCAGAAACTTCCACAGGCTCCAAAGGTCACTCGGCCGCAGCTCAGACCTTCCTGGTCCCCTTCAGGAACGAGCAGGAGAAAATCAGAATTCACTGTCTCGTTTTACAGCTCTGATGATTTATAAATAAATCATCCCCACACGATGATTGATGTCTCCATATAAATAATTAAGTCTTGACCTTATGTTATGACACCTGCTAAATTTTTTGGCACTTGAAACCAGCACCCAGGAGAGATCTTTGACACCGGATAAATAAAGGTAGGACTAGATTCGAGGGGGAGGGGGAGCCAGGTTTTTGTTTACCCTCATTTTGTTCTGTTTGATTCCATCAGCTAATTGATGATGATGATTATTAATCTCCGTTGCCGTCTACTCTATGGATTTAATTCCTGCCTGTGATTGCGGTTGGAAAGTTTGCTCCATTAGAAGTAGACTTTGATTAGATTTCCAGTAGCCGCAGTTTCCCAGCGCTCCCCCAAATTGCCATGTGACCTAGCCTGGGCACTTTACACCAATTTTTGTTTGCGATTTACTTCGCTCAGTGGCAGAGCTCCAGTAGCCCGGGTGACACTGTCATTCTGCTCAGCCAGGCTAGGTAGCAGGTGTCAGCAAAAGTTTAATTTGGAAGCTCATGAATTCAAAAGAAGAGCTTAACGGTTATCCCCGACACAGAGAGCTGCTGTGGCCTGCTCCTGGAAAAGAGAAAATCCCGGGGACATGAAAGGAATTGATGAGATGCCAGGCATCTGACAAAATGAAATCTTCTCGGGATAAACTGGGGATAGCTTTCTCATCAAATGGTGAGCATCATTAATAAACAAAATGGATTTAGCAACTGCATTTCCGATTTTCACTTCTGAGACCGTTCAGGTTTACCATTCATCCTCCCTCACTGGTACTGTACATACAGCCTGTTCTCTGAAGAGCTGCAACTTTTAAATCTTGCAATAAAATACAAGCATTTCAGGGTAAGCGTCTAACATAAAAAAAAAAAAAAAAAAGCATCTCTGGGTTTTTTTTAAGCATGTTAATCTGCACACACCACAAGTCAGCTACAGACAGAAAGCAACCTTGTAACGCAATTACAATAGAAAGGGGCTTTCCTAACCCCTCAAAAAGCTTGAAGAAACAACCACGCAGCTACGGCCCCTACCAGGCTGCTCCTGGCTACCTCCACGGCCAAGGCCAGGGAGCCCCGGGCGTCAGCGAGGGGCCTGCGCTGTCCGGTCGCCCATCCCTGGCACGCTGGTGCCGACACACTTCCACAAAATTACTCTTTGCTGCAGGCTTGCCGCGGTTGGAACACGTTTGCTCTTACGGGCTGAGTGAGCTGTAAGGCGGCATGGCAAGCTCCGAGTTGCCGGTATCACCGGGCGGGGCGGGGAGCGCGGGGCTCGCCGAGAAGCGCACGGCCGGGAGAGCAGCGCCTGGAGCAGCCCCTGCTCCCCCCGAGCAACTCCGGGCATGAGAAGGCGCCCCAGTCCCCCCTCCTGCCCGCGCACAGGCTGAACTCCGGCCGAACGGGGGCTTCCAGCCCAGGAGATGCCGGCATTCATCAACTAGTTTGCTCGGATCGCGTGATTGGCGTTACGGAAAGCCCAGCCAGACCCGTTCCCGCGAGCAGTCAGCCCGGCTGAGCCGCCGGCTCCATCCCTCACCTGAAGTTGGGATCCCGTTGCCCCGCGGAGCCCCGTGCCCCCGCGGGCGGGCCGGCCCCGCCCGCCGCCCCCGGGGCCGGCCCCCCGGCGGGCCCTCGCCCCTCCGCCCCCCCCATTGCGGCTCTGTTAATTGCGGCGCCGCCCGCCGCCCCGCCGCCGCCCCCGGGCCCGAGGCTGCGCCGCCGGGGGGGGAAGGGGGAAGAGGGCGGCGGAACGAGGGGCCACGCGGCCCCGCCGCAAGTTTGGGCACTTTCCCGAAGTGGTGCGGGGAAAAGTTGGGGAGCGGCCGGGGTGGGGGGGAACGGGAGAGGTGCGGGGGGCTCTGCCCGGGCCCGCGGGGGGGACTCGCCACTGACCTGCGCCGCGCCCGCGCCGCCTCCCCGCGCTCAGCGCATCCTCCGCGCCGCCGCCGCCGCTCTGCGCGCCGCAGCCGCGGCTCCGCGCCGGCGACCCTCGGCGGGGAGGAGGGAGCGAAGCGGGACAAGCCCGCCCGGAGACGGGAGGCCGCCGCCCCCCTCCCCGCCTCCGCCCCCTCCGCCGCCGCCGCGCCCCGGCTCCGCTCGGCGGCAGCGCGGCCCCCGCCCCGCGCCCCGCTGCGCACCTCCGGGAGCCGGTGCGGCGGCCTCCGGCGGGGAGCGCAGCCCGGCCCTGCCGCGCCCCCGGCGTCATCCCTCGCCACGGCGCGGGGAGAGCGCGGGCGGTGCCGGTGCCGCCGCCTCTCCAGGGGTGCCGCTCGCTTCTCAAGTTTGACACGTTCTGGCGGCGCCGGCCGCCCCCCCCGGCCGCCTTCCAGGCTGCTGAATTATGCGTTGTCTGAGGGGCAAACTGCCGCCGTGCGGAACGGGGGGCTGCCGAAAGCAGCGTGCGGGTGTGTGTGTGCGTGCGGGTGTGTGTGTGCGGGTGTGGGTCTGTGCGGGTGTGTGTGTGTGTGCGTGCGTGTGCGTGTGTGTGTGCGTGCCCAGGCGCGCACACAGCTCCTGCTGGGAAGCTGCACCGTGAGCTTGTGCCTGGGCGTCTCTGACCGCAATAACCGCCAGCCCCGGACCGGGAAGTTGCGGGAGGGAGGAAAGGTCCCAGGCAGGGCGCTGGGGAAGCCTCTGCGCCCCGGCTGCCGGGTGTCCTCTGGGAGGAGCGGGGCAGGGAGGCTCTTCTCATCCCTTCGGTGTGGATGCGAGCATCCTGCCAGGCATGTCCTCCTCCGGTCTGCAATTTAGTGCTACTGAAAATATATGTATTTTAAGACCAGTTGGGAAGATCGATGGCCCACGCTTGCTCCCAAAAGAAGGTGGTTTTGAACACAAACCCCAAGGGGAGAAACAGTAGAAGTAACGGGAAGAGAATTGAAGCAATGATGCTCTTGAGCAATAAATTGAAGCAGATGTGCTGCAGCCAGGGCATGGTGGGACCAAGGTGTCTTGTCTAGAGCCTGGAATGTGAACTGTGGAGTGACTGCACAGAAGGTGCCTCTTGCACTCTCTGCTGGCTATTTTCCACCCTAATATACCGAGAGGCTTCTCCTGCACAAATGTGCAGCAGAACAAATGGTCTAACAGCAGCAAAAACAGGGTATGGCTATAATCCCCAAGAACGGCCTCTGTGGCACACCCGGCTGTTGCTAGGTGTAATGAAGTGGCCACTGGATGAAATCAAGAAACACCAGGGTGAGATGAAATAGTGCCCCAGAGCCCATGCATCAAGGAGGTACGCTGCGCTCTGGAGCTGCTCCTCAGCTTCAGGAGTGGCGGGCCCCGGGAGCTGCCTGTTCTGCCAGGGGATCGTGGAGCTGAGCTTTGGCAGCCTGGAGGGAGCGGCCACGGGGCTTGACAGCAGACAAAGGCAGCCACGCGCCATTGGCATACCTGCCATCCGCCCTTTGTAAGACGTTGCGCGCATACGGTGTTGAACGGGTGTCAAGATGGATCCTATCTACAACCATCTGAATAGTTCCAGGTGTGTCTTATAAATAAACTGTGACATTTATCCTTTGTCTAGATTAACTGAAATACATTATACTTAGTTGCTCCCTAGCAATCAATTGTTCTGACTAAGTAGGTGTTATTTATTAAAGTATTGATTAGGGACCCGATCCTGTAGTCTTTAAACAAGCCGGTTCTTTGCTGACGAATGGAATATTTGATTGAGAGTTTTTAGATCAGACTTTATGTAATTCTATTGTCACAGGAAAATAAAGTGCACGTGGTACAGCTTTCCAGGGGGAGATGCATTCATGCCACTTGGAGTTCAGAGGAAGAACAACACATTCCTTACATGAAAACTGCAATCAGTGCTTTATTTGAGTGCCTTTGGTCGTATTCTTTGTGACGCAGGGCGTGTAGGCTTTAACAACAAAAATAAATAAGTCTAACTGGGGAAAGTGCATTGAGTTACCTACTGCAAATGTAAAACATTCCTCAATGTCTGTTGCTACGGCAGGTGGCCCGGGCAAACACTGTTCTTGGAGGGTCAACTCCTGTTCGCGTGGTGTAAGGAAACTTCCCTGCTACATCCGTGGTGGCCGCTTTCGTCAGCAGGGTGAGCAGAATATGTCTCTGTGTTCTTTATTTCGGTTGTGTTATGAAAAATGCTCTCAGTGAATGACCTTGAAAACAAAGCCCAAATAAGAGTCCTGGCCGGAGGTCCAGTTACAGCGAGTTCTGTGCCCCGCTCCCCACAGGACTCATGTTTTTCTTCAATTTTGTCTTGATTACTTGTAAAACACTGGGAAATTTGAAAAATAAGGTATCTCAAACCAATGATTTCTGAGGTTTATTTTTGTATTTGGGAGGACTGATTTTTATTTTTTTCTCTCTCTGTCTCAAATGGAACAGAAGGCAATGTGAATCCCTTTTGTTTACTACTTTGTTTCTGATCCTGACTGCTTAATAACATGAGCAGATATGCATATGGCTCTGGCTGTAGTCTGGTGCTAGTTAGTGGCTATGGCAAAGTTAGGAGGAAGAGCAACAATCAAATAGCCTTGGTTTTGAGAGGCTAGAATGAAATAAGAAGACAGAATGGAAAAAAAAATTGAAATATTTATATAAGAAAAGAATATACTTGGTGAATGCGTACACTACAACAATAAAGGATTTTCATTTGGGTACTTTTATGAAATGAGATTTCTAATTAGTTTGCGATTAAAACATGTTAAAGCAAATTAAATATTTACTGAAGGGAATCTTTCGTATTCGTAGTTGTACAGATTCATACACTCAGGGTGTAAAGAAACAGCCCAGCATATAATCTAGCATTGTTGTTGTGATCTAGGGATACTGGTGCTGTGCTTATAATCAGCATTGCTGGTTATCGCACATCACAAATTGTCACTTACAAAATTGGAAGGAATTGTTTACCTTTGTTTAGGCATAAGCAAATGCAACTTATACTTTCAGAATGTTTGCTGTAGAAGACTGGAAGACATTTTGGGGGGGAATTAACTGTAAAGTTGGTTTTGGTGCTTAGACACATGTAGAATATTTCTGGTGGAAAAGACTGGAAATTATTTCTCTCAGTGACTTGGAGCCTGATATTTATAGCAATATTATCTAAATGCTTTAGAAAAAAAAAATATTTCCCCCATCCTGCCAATTATTTGGGAAAAAAAGTAATTTTTTTATTATATATTATAGGAAAGTTCATCTTATATTGAGTCTTTATTCATGTCTCAGAAAATAGCACAGAGAAAAAATGAAGAGAACATATGGTGTCTTCTATCAGTCAGTCATCATTACTGCTTCTTCACACTATGTCATCACCCCACAAATAGCAAATGAGTGTGAATTTCTCCCTGCTGAAAGAGAAAAGAGAAAACTGGTTAGTGCAGCCAAGTTAAAAAAAAAATAAAAAATAAATATTACAATAGCATCAACTGGAAGATTATATAAAATATTAAAGACAATGAGAATGCAGAGGGAAAAAACCCTAAACTGTCAAACCATAGTACCATACCTGAAAATGTTGAGCTGGAGCAGAACTCATGAATTTCTCTTGATTTGATAACCAAGCTTGAAATATTGATGGGACACAGTCTCTCTTGCCCATTCTTTATGAATGATTCTGTGCTATTTGAGGTGCTCAAACAGACAGTACTCAAATAAGAACCGCGAGGAGTGTAATGTAATAGTTTGTCTCTGGGGCATCCATAAAATCCTGAATTTCCTTTTTAAGCAGACATCTAGGAAAAATATAATTTTATTTAATTCCCCGATGTTCCTATTACACTTCTAGTGTAAAGGTTGCAATTCAAATCCTTATCTGCAAATCCTCTCTGCCATTCTTACAGTCTCTTGCAAAGAAATATATGACAAAGCAGCTTTGGAAATAGCTGCCATAGGAACTTAATAAACCCCAACACTGGAAACATCCATCCCAGCTTTGAAAAGGATATTTCAAAATCAACCTCCTCTAGAAGCAGCAAAAGCAGTTGAGGTTTATGGGGGAAAAAATGTATATACGTGTATATATGTGTGTGTGTACATATATATATTTATTTGCAACCTGATAGGTTTTCTGAGATCAGGCAAATCTTCAGGCTAGGAAAGCCCAAGTGCTCATTTTTTCTTTCCACCTTCCCCCACTGTTGTTGAAATACCACAGAGACCTGAAGGTAGACCCTGTGAATAAAGCTCCCCAAGTGCTACATCCAGAATAGTGCAACAAAGCAGAAAATTAAGAGCCTTATAGAAAAGTCTAAAGCAAATCTAGGCCAGATAGTCTCCCAGATCTCTAATCCTTCATTCCCTTTGGATCCTTCCCTCGAAAAGCAGCTCATAATGGGATGCTAATGCACCTGGAATTGAGCCCCATACATAAACTACATGGGGAAGCAAGCTCATTTGCAAGCTCCTTTCATTTTGATGCGCAGCTGAAATAGGTGTATACAGGTTGGTAAAACTATGGTTCACACAACTACCTGGAACTATATAGACGCTTGGACTAGAATTAAATTTCTTCTATGACCAGTCCCAGGATCTGATATTTTACTGATGCTGCTTTAGAGTAGCCAAGCATGACTGTGGAAACAGAGCTTTCCTCGAAAGATCATTTTCTAAAAATTGCTTACACAGCAGACAGCCAGTGAGGGTGAGGTTGGCAGGTTGGGGAACGGGGCAGTGTCAGCTAGGGTCATGGAAGAGGGAAAAGCATGATGGTAGGTAATGCGAGGGATAGAAGAAAGCAGAATAAGGGTGCATTTTCTGGGCGTTAATCAAAAGCAAGAAAATATGGAATAATTCCACGCACTGTCCCCCTGAAGCAATGCTTCTGCATGTAGTATCTGGAAAATAGGAGTGGCAAGACTTGTATGGAGAGGCAGTATCTTCATCAGACTAAGGAATATTGATGGGACAAACCGTTGGCTGCACAAATCATTATTTGGGAACAAAATAAAAATCTCTGGAAAAATTATAGAAACCTCAAAAGACAGAGTTGGAAGAGATGTATTAGATCATATGGTTCATCCTTTGGTAGCAGCAGCAAATTGTCCCCTGGAGACAGAGGACATAATTTATTTCATAAAATATAGCCAAAAGGCCCAGAAGGAACAATATGGTTTAGACAGGGAAGCCTGAGAAGCTTTTGATTTAGTCTTAAGTGAGAACAGCCAGACCTGCCAGACTCAGAATCAAAAATCACCTTCAAACCTACTCTTTGGATACCCCATTGATAACCTAGAGTAACGAGGAGCTGTAGCTTTTGTCCTCATTACACTGGGTAGGTGCTGAAAGGGTTTGTTTCAGCAGGACATACAAAGATGTGTGTTGAGACACTCCCCACCAAAATGTATAAAGGCACAGGGGTTTGAAGTATTTTACTGCTCCTGTTTTGCCCATCCTTGAAGAATGGTGGTTGAGATGGGTAATTTCTAACAGCCCTTTGAGGACTGAACCTGAACAGCTTGGTTCTGTTGGGCAATGTTGCTCTCTGAGGCATAATTTGTTGTGACTGAAGTGCTGTGCTGTTTTGGATTTATTCAAATCCCATCCAGTTCTGGCATCTGGGACTTGGGGCTCCTTAGGAATGACTTGGCTGTCCCGGATGGATTTGCTTTGTCATTTCCAGAGATAGTAAAGCTCAGGGACAGAATATGTATGCACCTTGTATGCAATTCCTTATTGTCCACATTTGGGCAAGAAAATGGAACCCTGATCCATCAGTATCGTGATGGTGTTTGTTGTGCAGTGGTTGAGATGGCCCTGAGCATGTTTTTTGAAGTGGTTGAGCGGAATGAATCATACTGGAAAGATGAACTGGAGAAAAATATGCTTAATGCTAGCCAGCAAAAGTGATCCTAGTGGGATCATTCCATCACTGAAGAAATGTGTCACAGCTATTTCATAGGTGACATAAACAAGTTCCTTTTTAGGCTGCCAGGAACAGGGGCAGATCTCCTGACACTTGCATTCATTCTTCTTGATTTTATGTGCTTTGTAAGCTGGTGGTATGACTCAGCAGAGAGGGAGCACAGTGCAGGCATGTAAGCCTGCTCCTGAAGAACCATTCTGAGGACCAACCAAAGCAAACTAACTACAGAGTATAATAACAATGCTTTTCCTCGCGTCAGGTTAGGCCTGACTCCTGCTCCCTTATGATGGACCTTCTCACTCTTCAGCCTCTCTTGCCTTCTCCGTTACGCTGGGGAGCGTGCATCTGCGCCATCCACCCCACACACCTACTGCGCAAACAAAACCACCTTTGACCAGACCTCCCTCCTGCCTCTTCTCTTTTCCTTTGCTGCTGCTGTCTTTTCCCTCTCATGTTACTATTACCAGTTGTATTTCTTTTTTTTTTTTAACATATAATGTGGAGAATTGATCTTGCGCGTGGTTCACGCAGAGGGGGTCTGAGTCTATGAACGAAGCCAATATGTCTTGTTCTTCCTTCTACCATTCTTTTGCATCTGTCGTGCTGTTTTCAATAAACAATTAAAATAAGTACAAGTATTGCAGTCAACTGGGATTTCACCTAGTCTGCTTGCTTGAATATCCCTCCTGTGAAATGGGAATGTCTTACTCTGGAGTCGCTGTATGATACATGGTTTCATTATATGATACCGTTCCTTGTTTCTCCTGTACTTCCGCTGGCCGAAACACTGAGAGGAGAAAAACAGGGGGTAAAGGGGAAGTTGTAGATTTCATTCTGGCATTGCATAACCTCATTGGTTGGGTTTTGTTTGCAAACCCAAGGGTGCTTGAGATTCAGGTCACTTCTCTCAATCCCCCTGCAGTGGTAGGCGTGTGTGTGAATGCATCAGAGAGGAGAGATAAATGACTCACATTATGATCCATCTTTATTTCAAATAGTACTCAGCAAAAGCGAGAGGGTGGCTTTTGTGTTGCAAAACCCTGTTGATTTAATTTTTGTTTCGTAGGGCCGGGCGTGGTTTGGGCAGATGTACTATATATCTCAACACACAAAGGGTGAGGGCAGCACAGACCTGTGATTTTTAGTTTGGCCAACTTCTCCAAGGAAAGCTAGCAGATCAGTTTAGAAAAAAAATACATAAACTATCTTTGGCCTGTAGATTTTTCCCTGATCCTTTCTTCTTAGTTTTCATTTCTGACCAGGCATCGTCATCTCATCTCATTAGAGGTAATAGAATCTGAAGGGTAAGAAGGCAAAAATCCCGGCTATTGACATATGTGATGCAAACTAGCTCTTATTTCCTTTGTAAATCAGGGATTGTGGAATACTGTAGCAGATGTCTTGTCAACTGGGGAAAGTCTGCTGTTGTCCTTTAAAAATCAGCTGCTGCCTAGGTGCACTGGTTTTCTTTAGAGCTAAAGCAGTGATGCTTCCAGAATCGGCTTCCAGTCTTCCCTGAATTTTGAATCACAAAAGCATCTCCAAGGTCAGTTCCTGGAATACCTTTGGATTTTCATCACTTTCAGCCATCTGGACTAGATGAGCACGGTGATATCAGTGAACTCCTTTGTGAACAACTATCCGTATGACAAAGGGAAGAATGCCTTTAAACATTGTGAGAAGGGGAGGCGAAAGCTCAGGGTGGAATTGGGATTTCAGTTCTATTTTGAACCGAGCAATGTAACCTTTCAAATTCACAAAGCATCGTCAGCTCTTATAATCCTTTATTAGCCTGCTTGGTTTTGATCTCTGTTTGTATTTTTACTATCTGGGGAAAAAGATTTTGGCATCCTTTAGTCTGAACACTGTCAACTGTCATTCTAGGAATAAGGTGAGTAAGGATTACTTGTGTAAGCAAGATTTAATTGACCGGGCACTTCGGGAGAAGCAAAAAGGAGGACAAAGAAAAAGGAATATCTGTAGCTTGATTCAAGCATTCTGTCCATTCTGGAAACAAGGGAAGAGAGAACACAAGCTGCTGCATTTGTGTGATTGCACTAAAATAGCAGCTTGTGTTTACATTTTAACTTTCCATTATGAGACTGCTGGCTGTGTAGCTGGAAGCACAGATTTAGGATGTGGCGTGTACCTGTTTTGTGGGCCCTGTTATGATGCCCCAAACAGCCAACACACGAACACTTATCCTTTTTCTGTGAGTGCCAGCTTCTGGGGCAAAGACTTACGGCACTGGGGATTTAATTTTGTCTTTGTACGTGCCAGAAAAGGAGAATATGCAGAAATAAAAGAAACACAAATAATGTTTGCTCTGGTGCTCTCAAACGAATTTTCCTTGTGAAAGTGGTCGGTGACTCTTTTGTGCTACTGTTAATTCAACACTGCATTGAAATGCTCCTTTATATCATCTAGGGCCAGGCTGTGCCCTCACATTCATTTTGGATGGTTTCTTAATATGTCAAATGTCTCATTAGGCTCCAAGTGTGATGTGGTAAAGCATGAAACAATATTTTATAGCGCAGCAGACCTGAAGCACCAATTGCAATGTAAATGTTCTCAGTCTCCTATCTAATTCATTCGCAGTGTTCCCTAATACAAGGGATCCCCTGCATGGCTTCCCCAAATACTAACGGCAAAACCACAGCCGTATGCTGGAGGTGCCAATTACCTTTATTTTTTAATAATTCCTATTCTAGTTACAAAGCTGTTCTTAGGATTGAAGGAACTCCCCTCCTCCCCCTCCACTCTCCCCAGATTTTTGGAGAGACCAAATGAAGGCCTGACTCTAGGGTGTCACTTTGCAAATCAAGCTGTTTTCTAATCAACACAACGCTCAATTATTTGCCCTTCTGTACCTTAAAAAGCCATGATACAGATCACTGATAGGAACTCAGTCATAATATGTCAACCCTTTTTCATTAAGCGTGCCAGCTTGCGTTGTAACCTCGCTGCTGCTGCTGCTGTCGGAATACAGTAAACTTTTTGTTTGATCCCACAGGGTCTTTGAAGTTTATTTCATTATGGAGTATAATATCTCCTAATGGAAACGAGGTAATAGACATACCAAGAACTAGCAAACAGGAGATTTTGTGTCAAAAGAGAATTCAATTTTAATTAATCTTTTCAGAGTAATTCAATTGCATCTTCAGGAGGAACCTATTTCTGCTTTTCCCCACAGTTTCCTACGCTGATTCTGCATATTTTAAATCTGTAATTCAGTAGTCTGAGAGTACATCTAAATAGAAAGCAAGAGATACATGTTAGACTGCATCTTGGGAGACTTGCTTGCATACAAGGATTAGATCTTTTCATAACAGAACTACTGCATTTTGGTAGCAGCAGGAAGATCTTAAAGGTTTTTCCCGCGTCTCATTCTCCCTCCTCCCTCCTGCAGCGTGTGTACAGGTATATGTGTACCTATGTGTATGCACATATATGAACACAGATAGAAATAGTCTGTAGTTTTTCATTGGCAAGAAGACTTCCATTTTCTGACTTTAAATTTAAATGTGAGAGACACGTTTCTTTGTTACTTCCCCTGCATCCATTTAGCAGAGCAAGAAAGAGTTATGTGTCAGCATGTATGGGTGCGGCGTATGTGTGTTTAGTCTCTGTCTGTATCTACAACCTCCTGAGCCTGATGTAATAATTCACGCACGGGTGACAGCCCGTTTAGAAATGATTCTCTATAAAAAGGAAAGAAAATACGCAGAATGTATAAACTTGTAGTATTATCTCCTTCTAGCTAGTTCTCCTCCACCCCCCAAACAACTGCTTTCTACATTCTTATTCCGATCATCTTTAGGGCTGAAAAAAAGATCTCTTGGCATCACTCTGATTTTTCTGACATGGCTTTCAATTAAAGCACTTTTATTTTACAGATGATATTGTATTGATTACGATGGGAATGCATGTCATCCTGATGGGCTCTGACCCCCTCCAGCTGAAAAGGGTCTGTCCTAAAAGCATGTGGGTAGAAGGTAGGTTAGAATTCACTTGCTTTAGGTGTAAAGAGCACAAAATCATGCAATCTTGGAGTAGTAGTTATTTACTGACACCCACTTTATGCAGAAGTATCTAAGGGTTTACCATGAAAGCAAGGGACCTCTTGGTCAAGTGTGTGCAGGAAGGCAGAGCCTGTCCGTGCGGCAATGCATGGTTCTGAGCAGAAAGCCAGGAGCAGAACACACTCCCTCTCTGTCTTTCATTCATGCTGCAGCCTGTAATAGAAAATAAATTAACATACTCGTTTTAATCTTAGGCAAGGAAGAGTGACATACATTGCTTATCTGTCAATACAGGGTGGCCGTATCATCTTTGGAAGAATGGGGAGCACACAGGCGAATAGAGGCACCTCTGCAGAGCCGGAGCCTGATGAAAGGTGTGTGGTGTGGCTATTGAAGTGAGAGGAGCCAAGTGCTCTGGAATCGGGCATTAAATGCCCAATTTATTTTCTATTTAATTCTCTTCTTAGCTTTATTTAAAATTGTTTTGATAACGGGAGGCTTCTGGATTTGGGAATTTAGCACAGGGAGGGGAGAACACTAAGATTATGTATTGCTGTTTCTGTACATATATATAGTGTTGCTTTTGTTGTATAGTGTAACTTGAATTCAGATGCACTGCTTCCCCTCACCGCAGTAGGTAATACATCTAACCAGAAAGCTTCAGTGGGATGGGGCAGGGAGAAAAAAGAGAAGCAAAGTCTTGAAGGGAAGAGGGAGAAGAGAAAAATGGGGAAAAAATAGTAAAGGGGATAAGAGTGGTGAGCAAGAATGAAGGGATAGGACATATGTTAGAAAATAGAAGGGAAAACATGAAGTGGCTTGAGGATGCTGGGAAATCTCATCCTCTCCAGGAACCAGAACAAGACATGATGCCAGAGCATTGCCTCCCAGGCTGAGCAATGGCAAGAGTGAGAAGGGAAGCCTAAAAGTAAAATGGAAGGAAAAAAGGTAGTTTTGAAAAAAGTGGTTTTGAAAGCAGATGCAGCTGGTAACAAGTGGGAGGTGGTGCTGCATTCTACCGGGGTGCAAAGATGCTGGTCGTCCTTTTGCTGAGGATTCTAACGGATACAAATGTGAGGCTGAACCTACCATGAAAACTCCCCATTTTCTAAGAAATACATTAAAAGAACTTGACTATATTGTACTTATGGGCTATTTATCTGACATGCTGTAGAAACTTGCTTTTCATTAAGTGAAGAGAGAAAGTGAATCTGAGCTAATAGCTTAATTTATAAAAGAAAGTGTCTTTTCCTCAGCATGCTTAATGAAGGAGTCGAGCTAAAGCAGAGAAGGCAGCAGAAGGCAGCTTCAGTGAGGTCTGAGCGAGCCAGCCCCACATGTCGAGCATGGGATAGCAGCAGCCACTGGGCCAGAAAACAGTTGGATCTAGCGGCCATTAGCTTGTCTTTTTGGGGACTTTTGAAATCTCTGTCTCAAGGTGCATGCCTGCAGAAGCAGGGGCTGCTCAGGCTCCCAGCGGCAGCTGGCACCGAGACACCAAAACGCTGCTAGAGGTTCTCCCAGTGGCAGTGGGTTTTGGGAGGACTCTCCCTGCAGCCCCTGCATGGGCAAGGCAGCGTTATACTAATGTGTCATACGGCATAACACGAACGAGGGGCCTCCTTGTGTGGGGCTTTTCACCAGTGGGTGTTAGTGGCTGTAATTCTATTTATCGAGGACTTGGACTTCCTCACCTAGGGCTCCTCTTAGCCCAGGTGAATCAGGCTGCCCTGTCCAGGCTAACAGTGTGTGTTATTGCACCTTCTGTCTTTGTATCCGCTCTGCCATGCAGCTGGTAAACTTACCCAGGGAGGAAATAATGAACAAATGGAGCTAATGACTACACAGAGGAGTGAGAAGGCTGGGTTGCAGTGTAGAGCAAATGTCTGGAGTTGTCATCTTTGTCCAGACAAAGAGCTGTGTCTCTCCAAAAAAAAAACAAAACCAAAACCCAGAACAAGAAGGGTGAGGACTGTGTGTTCAGTTGCTTTAATTCCTGTGAGAATACTGGGACTGATCAAAACTGGAGAAAAAATATAAAAGCTTAGAAATGTCCATGGATGATTCTTTAGAAATGTGCTTAGAAAATTAGATAAATAATAAGGAACCCAAAGGAAAATCCCAGCAGTGTTCAGAGCTCTCCATGACAGGCTGCAAATAGGAGCCCTCTTTCTCTTGAATAGAAGTGAAGGAGAAATATTAGGAAAATCTGTTTAGATTTTATGCCATTGTATGGTATGGCTGGCATCTCATCTGCTACCTGTTAAGGAGCAATGTTTAGTTACAGCATCCTATTTACTGCCATCCTTTTTTATTTGAGCATGTGTAATTTAAAGTCATTTGAAGAACTAGCAGTGTGAAACAAACTGTCTGAAGTGCACAAGATTATTTCCTTAAAATTTGGGCTTTAATGATGTGCAGAAGGGGGCTTGCTTATTTTCCCAGACCAGGCAGCCTTTGATTTTGCGCAGATCCTTTGAGCCCAGCTTTGTATAAAGTTGCCTTGGGAAGGCACTAGTCATCACATTTCCTAAGGGGGAGAGGGGCCAAGTCCACTCCTGCGTACCACAGGGATGGTGGGATGGCACCAGCACCACGTTTGGCCCCGTATATGAAGAAACCTATTTCTGAAGATGCTTTGTTTACTGAGCAGGGCTGAAATGAAGAACGGTGTCAGACCTTTCATTTCTGCAGAATAAACTGTGAAGAGGTTTCCCCTCTCCCCCACCCCCATCTCACAAGCACTGGGCTTAAAATTAGCTCTGACTCACTTGCCAGATTGCTGGTGTGTAGTTCAGAACTAACATCTCTGCCGGGGAGAGAGGCCGGCACTGTTCAAAAACCTTTCTGGGTAGCCTGGTGTGTAGATGCTCTGGGATCTTCCCTCTCTCTGCCACCGACTTTGCCTGGGGTGTCATGCCTATTTTAAAAACCTCTGGGTTGTTTTCTTATGTTTCTTGTCAGAGCGTGAACCACCAGCCTCATGCCTTGGGTTGCCTGCCCAAGCTGTGAACTGTGACAATTAAACCAAATTTCTGATCTGTGCAAAATGCCCTGGTCTCTCCATCTGACACGGGGTTTAGCAACACGTGGCTGTCCCAGGTGGACTTTCCAAGAGGATGAGCAATCTCCTAATGCACTTCCCATCCAGCACCCTGCTCTGCAGCTGCGCTGGTTGTATGGCCGAGAGGCATCTGAATGTCACCGGTAGAGGAAACGTGTCAGGTGCAATCATCCATACTGCCTTCAGCAAATGCAATGGTAGGATCAAAGGTCTAAGGCTCCAGTAAATAGAACAAAACAATGGATAAAAGGTCCAAAATAAAATGTTCTAACTCAGAGCTTGTGGATGGGCTCATCCTCATCCCTACTTCAGGATTAGCTTTTCACTTGCTCCCTTTATTACCTTCTTTCTTCAGTTGCCTTTGCTGTGGGTTTTTAGTAACATTCTTTACGATTAGGGGGTACAAAATAAATAATTAAAATCCTTATCTCCGTAGTTTTCCCTGTATTGATAAAGCCTGATAGCTTCCCTGCTGAAGGCACTGCCGGCTTGCCAGCACAGACATGGCTGGCAGAGACAGGGCTCTTGGCTGGGAATGTAAAGCTACTCATTCTGGTGAACTTAAAACTTTGAATTAACTCTGCTAAAAGTTGCTTTTATTTGGGTCTCTCTGAGTTCAGACCTCCCTGAAGACGTGCCAGCAGACCCAAGGATGCCATTACACCATTGCGCTGGACATTCTCCAGGGCATGGACCATCTCATCCCATGGAGCTGCAATGTGTCCTGCCCAACGGCCCCCATCTGATGCGCAGCTCTCGGAGCTGTTGCAGCACGTGCACTACGCAACCGCAATAAGTGACATGATAACAATGTTCAGGCAATAGTATCGCCAAAAGCTATTTCCATGCCAACCACCTCAGCCATTTTGCTGTAAAGTTCTTCCAAAAATTACAACAGGAAATGGGATTTTGTTTTTGTTGGTTTTTACTGTCAATAGTCTTCAGAACAACAAAAATTATTTTTACTCAAGGAAAAAATACCGTGTTGAGGCAGAGGCCAAGCTTATGACGACTCAGGTGGAGCAGGAGCTGAAAGAGCGGTTCCCCGTGTGCAAGCCCCTGCTGGGGCTCTTGCCTCCACTGGCTCTCTGGTCCAGCCAGGTTTTGTCCAAGAGCTGGGGTTGCCGGACCGGAAGAGGGCTGGGACACCTGGACATCAGGAGGAAGCAAGAAGAGACAAGGAATCTGGACAAAGCGATGCTCCATCACCATCTAGTCCATGGTACTTGGGAGCAGAAGGTGGGTGTTTCTCCTTTTATGCCTCTCTACAAGGGAGGGCAGGGTGGCACCATCGAAAGCTCTGGCCTCGCTAATGAGCAGCATGTTGTGCTGTTGCTGTTCCAGACAACAAATACTGAATAAGGTTCAGCTGAGGCTGGGCTACTGGGGATCAATTCCGCTGCTGGAATAGGGAGAGCAAAAACTTCTGTCATAAAAGCAAAAGGAAAGAAAGTGATGTAAGATCAGATACTTGCATGATTTTGTATTTTGGAAAGTCCAAAGGGACTGTAAAGCTGCCAGGAAAAAAGGTTCAGTCCAATTCTGCATCTTCCTTCCAGGCAAGCAGGCAGTGTGCATGGAAGCCTGCTTCAAAGCACATGTCAGATGGAAATGTCATCGCTAATACTTGGTAATTGCCGTATCTTGTCCCTGTAATATACTGTGTTTGTAGTCAGGCAGTGTTTTACGGAAAGCATAGCAAAATCCAGTCCTGATTTAATGCATCCTCACGTGTGTAACGGATGGGGAAAGGAGGCACGGAGAGCAGCAGTGCAGTGCCCCGTGAGCCAGCCGGAGCAGAGCCGTGTCCCCAGGGCTCCCTGTGCCACCCACAGCCATGCATCGACTCTTTGTCCCACTCGTGGGCTCGTGTGCGGTGGCTCCTGTTTGGAGTCAGATGTTGTTGTCTGTCTGACATGTGAAATAACTGAATCAAGTACACCTGGCATGTTAACAACTCATTTTGAGTCTCGAGAGAAAATGTAGCCTTTTGAGCTAATACAGCACGCAGTGGCGGGAGAAGAGGATGCTCTGGAAGATGGTTGTAGCTGTTGTTAACGATGCGGTTTGCCTGGAATCTGAGAGGGTTATTAAAAGCTGCTGTGTTTTACATTTTGTCTACCCATATCTATATTTTACTAAAAACGTGACATGTGAAATGTAGATTAGGATATCAAAACCACCGGGTTCCAGGAGCGTTGACTTAGATGTGAATGCTTGAATTTCATCAGGCTTGAGGATACCTTCCTGAACAAAGACAGGCTGCACAGCCACTGGAGGAATTTAAATACAAGGGAGAAATAATTTCTTTGTTCAACTGCTGCCAAATGATGGATACTTAACAAAGCACACATCTAAATAAACATCTTCAATATTTTTCTAGCTATATTTTTATAGCTATCGCTCTTGAGACTTGTAGCCTGAAGGACAGGCATGCCAAAATTCCTTGGTAAAAACATAAGAAACTTTGGGGTTTGAAATAACTCTATGAATCTCTGTCCATGCCCCTCTCCATCTCCATCCCCTCCCCTTGCCACCCATCCTGCTTCATTCCCCCAACTGCACCCTTACATGTCATTGCCCTGGCCAGCCAGAGGGAAGCAACCTCTCAGACAGCAAAGAAAGATTCATCTTTCTCGGTGCCTGCAGACTGTACACTAGTGCTCTGCGTAGCAACAGGTAAATGAAGAGCCTGACGGGGAAGGATAAATACACCAGAATAGTCAGGAGTACTGAAGATACCCCATAAATGGCATGCCTTACGTAAAAGTAGCTGTAGCATGTCAATGGAGATGCGATGGCTGTGTCCTGCTCCAAGTGGGACCCAGCAAGCCAGGATTAACTTCATGGAAGTTAGCAGATGCTTCATACTTGCGACAGCAAAATCACAGATGGAATTGGGTTTTCTGAAATGTTTGAAGGAGAGTACACATCTCCCAGCAGATCAAGTGCAGTCGGATCCAGCCCAGGAGCAGCAGGGCTGGGGCGCCATTTTACTCTCTTTCGGTTTTTAATAACTCCGGGTTTTAGCACTTCCACTTATTATTGCAGTGGCTGGCAGGGGACCTACAGGAAAATCCAGTTTTATTGAAACTGAAAAGGTCAGTTTTGTTGAGCGTTTCCATGGTGAAAATAATAAATTAAATATATTCAGACTTTTCATGGGTTGGGCTGACCAACTGGAAGATTTTCCTGCAAGATATTTTAATGGTATGTTGCACAGCTTTTACGTGTGGGGTGGGCTTGGATTTTCTTTCACTGAAAAAAAAATCATTTTTCTCTTCCATTAAGCCAGACTCTTCAGTCTGTGCGGTGCTGTTGATGGACAAACCACTGCCAGGAAGCCTTGCAAAGAGGTCCGAAGCCCCCCGGGAAGGCAGCTTTTCAGTATCATCGTTTCTGTCTCACCACAGAGGCCCCGATTTGCTGCCCCTTCAGGGGTATGTGCAGGCTCCTGTCGACTGTCCTGCTAAGAGGTGTTCTAAGCAAATGTTCCCTCATTTGCATCTGGCAAATGCACTTGGGACTCCGCTATTTCCCGCTGACGTCAGTGAGCTCTTTGCTTTGTGTTGACTGCCGGTTGGATTAGTTTGTAATGGGATACATTTTATTAGGGCTCAGATTGATTTAGTCGATTTGTCAGGTGAGTATGATCTCTCTTTCATTCCCTGAGCATTGGATGGTATCTGCAGCTACTGTCAAATTGGCAAGGAGAGATATGGGCATCCTTCTCTGGGGTGCTGTACCTTGAAACAGCCCTCCACTTGTCTGTGCTGCAAACCTGCAGAAAATCCCTGCCCCAGCAAAGGCACGCTGGAGCCCAAGAGGCTTCTCCCTGTGCAGTGGCTCCTAGGATGGAGCAGCTAACACATTTCCTGTGCAGAGGTTGTAACTAAATGCCCAGTCCTGCTCTATGAATTTTCAAATAATTTCTCATCAGTCTCACGTACTTTCTATATTTCTTTTCCCTTCTGCTTGTTACGGAGGTGCTGTAGGCATAAAAGTAAGGTCTTCTCTTTTAAAGAGTTCATCTACTCCTACCACTCACTGCTAATTAGTTCTTTCTTCCCATAATTTTGATAAAGCTCTCTCAGCAGCCAGGCATGGTGGCATCTCCTACAGGTTTTCTTACCTTCTGCGGTGTACAGCGCTGTCACTGTGGAAGTCTTTCGCATGATCATATAGAAGGTGATCCTGTCACCTCCCCTGGCTATTCTGTAGACATCATCATATGTGTGAATTATTAAAAAGGTGTAGAGAAGAGATGGCACTGGGAAGGGAGAGCTCTGCTTCACAGTTAGGCTATCACCCCTGTCCCCATCACTGATGCCAAGGAGGTCAGGGCCATGACTCCTGCGTTTTTCTACCAAAGTCCTGCGTTATCTCCTGCTAAATTTCAGCCTAGAGAGTGCCTGAGTGCACAAAGGACAGGCTGGCCATGGCCTGGCATCGCTGGTGGCTCATCCCCGTGGGGAGTCTTGGGCACCACTGAGGCGATGTGAGATTTCTGCCACCCGTCCTGCTCACCAGCCCCAGCGGATGCGGGGTGCAGGGAGAAGGGGAGAGCACATCAGTGGGAGATTCCCTGCAAGGACCAGGACCAAAGTAATTTTATTTTAAAACTTATTTTGCATGGATGTTTGTACCTTGAGATAATCCCTGAGTAGGTGAGCAAGTGCTGAGGAATCAGTCTTGGGCTACTTGACTGTGTCCTGGCACCATGCTCATCACTTCTGTCTTTTGGGTGCTGCCCATACTGCTCCGGGGGTGCGAGGAAGCTGTGACCTACAGACCCCTCTTGTCCCAGCGCCACGTGGCATCGGGGGCTGAGCCCAGCCGCAGTCTGTACAGGCAGCAGGCCCCCGAGGAGGCAATTGCCATGTTAACGCCAGACCTGCAGGGAGTGGGGGTGGTGGTGGTGTGTTTATAATCTTGGATCTATGCCCTTCCCTCCCTCCTACCCCAGACTCTTCTTTTTGTCATGGCTTCTCCTTCTGCTCTGATTGCTGCTCACCCCTGCGCAACCTTTTCACCGCTCGAACAGCTTTTCTCTTGGAATCACAAGAAGTGGGTGAATCTTGTATTTTACCTGCAGGACACAACTGTATGTAAACTGAGCGAATTAGCTTTGGTTTTTCTCTCTTTCTCTTTTTTTTCTTTTCTTCTTTTTGCCCACAGTACACTGCAATATGTATAACATGGTAATCCTTGTATAATATCCTCACAGTTTTTATAGCTCCCAATTTTCCTATATCCTTATACCTGCCAGTTTCTCCATGCAGTACCATACACCATATGGCAGTGTGTAGTTGGTGGGAGGTTGGGTAGTGCTCCTCGTCTTACCTACCTTTCCAACCTCCACCGCAGCTGCTGGTCCCTGCAGCGTACTCTCTCTGGTGGGTTTTTCCCACATTCCACATGCATTAAAAATTCCCAACCTAATAGCTTTTAGCTACTATAGCTGACTTCAGAGGCGTTCTCCTGTCTATACAGCTAAAAGCCATCTAATTTTGTATTCAATGCAACATGAATTGAAGACTGAAGACCTGGAAAACAAGTAGATTGCAAACTTTGGTTATCCACTGCCACTATGAGTTTGTATTCACACTATGCTGCACACACTTGCACTTACTTACTCACTAGGGTTTGGTTGTTTCTCAGTGCAGACAGTTTTGCTATTAAAATCTGCAGGTTTTGTTTTTAAAAACAGATGAACATGCACAAGTTGGTGTGCATGACTTTGTTTTTCTCCATTTCCCAGTGACAGATGTTTAAATGTAGCCAGCAAACTCAGAAGAAACCAAACATCTTTGTGATCAAAATGGAGACCCAGCAAGTAGCTGGTTTAGTCTCAGTTTCTTAAGGAATATGGTGAACTCTGCAAAATTATTCATTTACTACACAAATGAAATAAAATGGGTCCTTGCCCCTTTCTCCCACTGCATAAATCCAATCCACTGTGACAGAATATTACTGTGATGTATGGTATTGTAGGAAGCAATTACCGAGATGGAAAGAAAGAAGAAATACTCCCAAACTATTACTACCAGTCATTATTTACTTTACTGAACTGGAGGGCCTGCTTTTACCTGGGAACTGTACACGGTCATAGAAAGACAACACAGCCCAGTATGGGGAGGGAAGGGGAAGAATTATCCCCATTGTGAGGATAAAGACGTGAGGAACAGGGACCTTGAGGAAGTCACTCAAGATGAAGCAAGGAGTCTGAGGCAGAGCTGGAGCTCCCTGCAGAGTCCCAGTGCAGCAGTGCCTTATCTGAAAGATCATCTTTCCTCTTATTAATAATGAATATGATCTTTCAAATAAGATTTTATGTATGTTTAAATTTAATAGCTTATCCTTCAGGAAGGGCTCAATCCTGCTAGGTGCTACATCCAATACGGGCTGGTTTAGATCTGTCCGGAGCTGAGGATGCTTTTTTTCTGAATCAAGCCCTTAGCGAAGCTGATGCTATTGACAGATTACCATTTATAGCTCTTTATTGCTTACTGTAGGTTTATTGCAAACTCCTTTCCTGCTTAGTTCTCCTTCCCTCTCTCAGAGCAAACATAATGTACAGCCCATGTAAATATAAAACATTAAGCAATTACAGGGTTATTTCAGATGCAGTGCTAATAATACATCATTTCTGAAAGCCACAGCTTCAGATGTAGGGCATGCTGTACCAGTCGTCTCATACGATACGATACTGGAAAGTGAGCTCAGCCATTACTGTTGCATCCCGGAGTTATTACTCACTCACCCCAGGAAACGAAGGGGAGTCCTGGAGGTTAATGTGGTTAGTAAAGCAATTTGAGGAAGCTGAGCTTGTATCTGCTTACACAGTGTACAGAAGATATTTAAATAGCAGACTTCAATCTCCTGCTCTTGTCTGCCGACTCCTGCATCACTGTCTTGCTTTTGTAATGACTGCCAGTCTTCTGCTGAAATAAGAAGCGGTGAATTTGAGAATTTGCTATGTACGAGGTCCTTCGGGCAAATTGCCTGGCACCAGTTTTAAGAGGCTAGATGTGGGTTTCTTGCTGAAAATGAAGACTTCTGAATTTGTGGCTTTTGTGCCCTTCTGTACAGCTCAGCCCTGGGATAGCTCCTGGAAGCGGCCTGAGCAGAGCGATGTGGGAGGAGAGCAGCAGCCCGGTTCTGAAGGCGATGAGGGGCAGGGACGTGGCCCCAGCCCTGGCAGGCCACATCCCACCACTTCCCTCTGCATCCTTGGTGCTCCTGTCTGGGCAAATGGGGAAGAAGTGCTATTGCCTCTCCTTGGGACAGGAATATTGCCCCAGCCTTGTCTGTGGAGAGGGGCTTGCAGTGCTTTTAGTCTGATGCAAACGAAGAACCGCTCCAACACCCTCCCTGGGGCCCAGTGGTGCATTAACACTGATATTAATACACCAGTAATACTGAGTAATAGTATCTCTGCGCCTCTCCCACTGCCCATGAACTCATATCGAAAGGGTGGGTTATTGAAGGCCCGTAGGATGTCAATCTGCGCGTGATTAGCACTGCATAAAGTGGGTTGCTGCTGCCAGCTAAGGCGCTCCATGCTCTAGCCTGCTTCCCTTTGCAACGCATACAATGTATTTGAGGGTGTTAAATTTTTTAATAAGTGCCAAAGGCACATTGGTAGGGCAGGCTCAGCGAAGTTTCTGCTGCCTGCGTTATGCCTGTTCAGTGGGTAAACAGCAGAATGAATCTCCGGAGCTGTCAATCCAGCACCTCCACCAGCGCTGAAGTCCCTAAAAAAGATGTTTTTAAAGAAAGGTATGGGTTCATTGTGCTTACTTTGAGTACAGAGTTGAAAAAAAGTCAGGTTGTGCTCAAAAAACCTGCTTGCTACTATTTATAGGCTTCCTCTCTCCACCAAATAATCAGCCTTCTGAATTTCTGAAGTTTGTTTAGTAAAATACTAAAATCAATGCATTGCGGGTCCTCACTGCGTAGCAGGCTCAGAGTGACTCAGCGACAGCACACTAACCTCTGAGCTTTGCAAATTGCTATGCCCTGCGCTAATTATTTCTGCTTTAATAGATTTTGTTTTGAATAAAAACATGGCTGTTTCCAGTCAGGAGCGGCTCCTTGATGAGCCCCGAAAGCTCGCTCTGCGGCATGGACCTGTGCTCTGGAGCCTGGCCTTTGCGGAGCAGGGCTGGCCGGCTCCACGGATGCCAGCCTCGGATGGCAGCGCTGGTTTTTCCTTTAGCAGTGATAAATGAGTTTTTACTGATGGATTTTTGGCTGGCCTTTTCCAGGCATTTGGCTCGCAGCTGAGCTAGTTGTCATAGCAGTAATGGGACTGCCTATGATCCCGATAAGGGGTTAGTTTGCTGACGGATTATCTTGCCCTTTCCCTTTTTACTTGGAATGTGAAAAATGTGCTTCTTATGTTTTCTTGAAAATACCTGATCCACAATTCCAGTTTGGGACCCTTGGTATATGGGGGTGCTTGGATGGGAAGGGTTGGTATGATAGAAAGAGATGCAAATCATAGGAGTAGGCTGTGATTTTAATCTTTGAACCTTGTTAAATTTGGCATACTAGAGGGCACATCTTTGGTGCAGTGTCCATATTTAATTTGTGTTTGTGTAGAAATAAACAGTGTTCACTTATCTCTGCATCATTTACCAATTATACAAACAACATTTATAATTATGATTCATTTATTTAGATTTTCTCTTGTGGGATTTCCATGAGCACAGAGATTTAGAGAGAATTAAAAGAATATGGCTAGGTTACTAGCAAGGCTTTATTTCAGGCTTGCTCTGACTGTATATAATGCCCATCTGATTCAGTGTCTGAGTGCACTGGCCACAACCTAAATCTTTATGGACATGATAAAAATCTTCCAAGCTTAACATTAATTGACAGCTTGTTTGCATGGGCCTGATTATAACCTGCAACAGGACCAAGGCAGGTTTGTTTCTGGGGAAAAGAACAAAACTTGGGGCACCGTGAGCAAGTCTCTGCCAGCCACACTTACAATGCGCTTGTCTTGGGAACATATGGAAGTTGAATGCTTTTGTTAAATTGAGAATTTCAGTGCATTTGAGCAGCAGTGATCAATAGTTCTTCACATCTTTCTCTCTTCCTGATGTGCAGAATGTGCTGAGCAGGGCTGAGAGGTGCAGCTGTAAGTGGCTGCCATTCATTCATTTGGGAGACACTGGCCTGCTTTGGTAAAATGATTTTTTTTTCGGAAGAAAAACCTTGATTTCTCATAGAACCCTTAAGGAGCTGCAAAAATAAATAGTTTTAGTTCAGAACTGGAGAAAATTAAAATGTTTTCAGCTTTCCCATAAAAATCAGACTTCTTCAGGAGACAAAAAGCCCAACGAATATTTCTGCCATTTCCCATTCTGTAACCCTCTCCTCAGACATCCCCCACAAAAATTCCCCAATGCATTCATAAAAGAAAATTAGAAGGAAAAATTTCAAGCAACCTTGGTATTTACAAAGGGAATTTTTATCAGCTCTCAGGTTTGCAGAAGAAAATCTCATTCCTGCAGAAGAAGCAAACCCAGACATATCTCTTTTAATGAATTTCAACCATGAGCATCAGTTTGTGATGTATTGGCCAAAGCCTAGTCAAGAGAGTGGGATATTGATAGCACTGTGAGCAGGGGAGAGATTGGCAGATAGCCTTTCTCACATTTTGCAGAAGAAATGACAAACCTATATTATTTACTATCCTTAAATAGCTTGCCATAGTCAAAGCTACCCTCTGCACTTAGCCAAAGCTCACAGTGATTTACAATAATTTCACTGCATTAGCCATTTATAGCGAGAATGCTGGACTGAGCCATGTACCGGTACAGGGGTATTAAGCACCCAGTCCCTATGGTTTGTAATTAGGGCAGGAGAGGAGACAACCTTCTAATTTACTGCTTCTCCAAGAGTGGCAGAACTGCTGGGCTGCCCCTGTGGGCTCTTGGGGCCACTAAATGGTTAATTATTCAGTAAATAGCACACGTGGGAGGGCTCCTAGCCAGGAGAGCCCCAGCCTGGGCACCTCCTGCTCCAATTTCTGCTGGGAGTTGGATGCTGAGGAAGGAGCCTGCTTTGTACATGCTGGCACCCAGGCTCTTCTGAGGGAATGTTTCAATGAAATAGATAAATTCTCCTTTTTTGGGGAAAGGTGAGGGGAAGTTGATTAATTGATGTTTTCTGACAAGACATGTTTTGCCAGAAAATCCCTACCCACTCCTAATTAGAGGGCTGTATCTGGCCTCTGTGTTTCAGGCTTATAATTCTGTTTGGAGACCAGATGGTGAATTTTTACCACTGAGAGCAATTTCCTAAAAATCTGTTTAGTATTCTGGCAGTTTGCAGGATGGGAAAAAAAAATTAAAAAAATGCTTAGGGGCAAATTTTCTGCTTGGTGCACAGGGAGTTTTAACACATAATAACTGCAGCTGGGTGGGTAACTTGCTACACTGGAAATGTACTTCTTCAAATCTTCAGATTATAAGGCAAGGTGGTTTTCTGTGTAAACTTTGGGGGTTTTGCCTTTTTAGATCTCAACTTTGTAACTAAGAGGAAGCAGACCAAGTTTGTAATGCATAGAGAAGGGAAATGAGTACTATTGCTCTAATCAAAACCGGCTGAAATAGCTCAGGTAGACTTCTGCTAGTTGGCAATGTTACCATTTCTTAAAAATGATACGGTAATTGAATCTAATGTTTGTGCTGGAAGCTGAATGCATTTCAAATGTGAATTAGACCTGTGTAATGCAGAGCACTGGTGCATAATTCAGGCGCCTCATAGCTGAGATTGTTAGATTTGCACAATACCCCCATTTTCAAGGCACCTGCAACATTCCTCCCCAAATGAGCCCAATTATCTTAAGAAACTTTCCAACGATTTGGGGCAGAGGAAAAGTGAGGAAGATGGGACTTTAACACAGCGGTTTAGGTAAGGGCAGCAGTGTGCTTTGAGGTGAGCCATCCAATGGTCTCTAGTGTTTAACGGGACATTGGCATCTGAACTGTGCTATGGACCATAAGATTATTTTAGCGCCTACCTGGTGCTTTTTCTCCTCAGAAAGCTTTGGTTCCCTGAGCAAGGGGAAGATTTGTTCTAGGTGATCAAGCTAAATCTAATCCAAATTAAGCCCATGATCCATGTATACTGGAGATGTGAAAGATCTCAGCACCTGCTGCTTTGGTCTCCTGAACCCACTCCAGCTGAACCAAATTACTTGCTAATGGAGACACTGCTGAAACCATCTACATGGCCGCCCAATTTTCTGCTTCTTTAGCACTTGGTAGGTCTCTTGGTGGGAGTCAAAATAGTCTGAAGGTTGCTCTGTATTTCTCTGATGAATGCCAGCCTCCAGAAGAGTACTACAAAGAACAGCAGGGTCTGGGAATGGGGACTACGAAGCTGGTAGGTGCAACAGCAAAGTTTGATGGGCAAAGAAAAGCTGAGAGAAAATGCAGGTTCTGTGCTACCAAGATTAGAGGAATTAAATTCTGTCCATGTCTCCAAAATATGCTTAATCGGAGCTGACCGGAAGATCTGACATGCTTTAGAGGTTTTGACAGTGACTGAGACATGGATAACTTGAGGGGAGAGTTTTTGTTAACTTTGACTTCCAGATTGCTCTTGGCAATAGTAGCAAGCATGTTGGATGAGTTATTAATTGGATTTTTAAAAGTTCTTGGATTTCCACAAGAGTTTACCCCATTTTAAAGTTTTGTCCTATTTATCATATATTGCTAAGAATATTGAAGCTTTAATAATCTTAAAATTTCCTTAGCTCCTACAATATTTCTTAAACCACTCTAATCTGGCAAAACAAATAGTTCCCTGTTATTGCACTCAGGATGTAAGGAAAACCTGAAGAACCTAATTAGCCTTCCCAATCACTGCTAAGGTGACATGGGAGGGGTGAAGGTCATACTAAAAAAATCTTAGTTCTAAAAAGCTTGTGTGAGTTTGAGAAGTTGTTCCTAGCCAGCACTCACAGAATACAATGCCAATGTCAGATGGTCTCACAGAGAATTGTGAAAGAACAGAGAAGCAGAACAAAACATTGCTAACAGAGTTCTGGAAAATGCATGTTTCACTTCATAAGGGCTGCTGCAATAATTTTTTTCTGATTTTTGACCTTTGTGGGTTTAACATTACAATGCTGTGGCTGGAACTTTGCATTCAGGTGGAGGCAAAAACCTAAAAATAAACCTAATTTTTTCTAAGACAAAAAACTGAGGTCTGTGTAACTTTAACATGCAATTACAGGTGTGCTCAGGTTCATTCAACTAGTTCCTATAGAGAATCCATTGATAACACTTGCAGCGTTAATTTAAAGCTAGTAGCAGAACCTGCCAAAAGACAAATCAGGCAGGTTTCCTGCAGCTTTATATTGCTCCAGAAGCCTTCTTCCAAATAAGTATTTTTTTCCTACTGCTAATTCATTAATGTTACAGTACTGTATGTTACTGTCAGAATAAGGTGTGGGAGTTTCTCAGGGTGAATATTATCATTATGGCTCTAAGTGGCAAAAGGCAAGGTGGTTGTGAATCAGGCTTTGCAAGGTTTTTGCTAGAAACGAGCTTGACTCGTTATGATTGTGTCTAGGTGGTTCAGTGCAGCTGAACAGGCGATGCCTGTGTGGGATCTGAGCAGGCTGCTGTGGCCAAGGGCAATGCGCTTTGCTGGATCTAGAGGTGGGTCCCCGTGGTTGTGATTGTGTGCTGGTGTGGTTCAGCTGATGAGCCATGGCTCTCAAAGTGCTTGACCTTTTTGATTGTAGGAGTTTGAGGGGTTTGGGATGGCAATGAAGGGCTCCTTGCCACTGCCTGTGTTTTAAGAAGTTGTCTTCTGTAGGCTTTGGAGTAGGCTCTGTGCAGCTAATGCAAAAGCAATCCCTAGGAAACAAGGCTAGACAATAAGAGGTGAGGTTGAATGGGATAGATGTCCCGCAAGGGAGTATTTTAAGTGCAATTATACAAGCTTGTCTGATCCTAAAATTTGATTAAGAACAAATAAAATTATATTGCTGGGCAGTCAGAGACTTCTCTGACCACTTTAAGCCCTTGCCTAGGGCAATCTATGAATATTCAATGTGATGACCTCTCTGATAATATTGCAATCACCTGAACTTACAAATCATGGCTTTTTTATCCTTGAAGTAGGATATGTTTTTCATTATTTTTCCCCTTGATTGACTGGCACACCTTGAACTCAACTACTCAGTGTTAACACTCCCTGATCATTGTATGCTGATCTTGGCTATGCTTTTCTCATCATAGGATTGATTATTTGAAGTCTGAAGTAGTTGTGTGAGCACCTGCTAAACTGGTTTCAGATTATGTGAGTGGGTATTTTTTGTTGGTGGTGTGTTTTTTTGGGTTTTTTTGTTTTCTTCTAAGGCAAGACCCCATCCGCACTGTCTGCATTAACCAGCTCTGCTGCCTCTCACTGCGTGGGGCCAGGGATACTGGGTTCCCACTCCTTCCTACTCTGTCAGTTGGGGACAAAGAAAGCATTTGATTCCTTGCGTCTGTGCACCGAGAACATTAGGCTAAACAAAAATACTCATTCACACTTTCCATGTAGGCCTGTTTCCTCGACTCTGACCTTTCCCACTGCTCTCCTTCAGACTCTTACCAAGTGGTCCAGGCCTCTCCTGAGGAGCAATGCCCCACACTGGCTAAATTTTCCCAACAAAAGCCTTGTTGCTCTGCACAACTCGCAGACTATTCCCTTATTTATGCATGCATGTTTGTGTCTTTCAAAATTGTGGCGTTCTTGATTCCCACTCAGTGTAATTTACTATAATTGCTAGATCCTTTTCTAAAGAACTTCCAACTAATCAATTTTCCTCCATCCTTTATTTCTGCAGTATTTTTGCATGCTCTAATTGAAATGCACCCTATTGTTTGTGCTAGTTCCCCAGCTTGTCAGGACTATTTGCAATTCTGATCCTATCCTCCCACACATTTGCAGTCCCTTCTGGCTGGAGGTCATTTGCAAATGTACTGAGAATACTCTATATCCTACCTTCCAGGTCACTGTAATATGGCATTGAACAGAGCTGGCTCAGGACAAATCCCCAAGGAATACCTTTGTTTTCTGCATCCTTCCATTCTGACAGTAAACAATCAATAACTCCTCCCCAGCTTAAGTCACCCTGTCTTTCTTGCATCCACCTACAGTAGTTTCACCTATATTGTGTATCCATAGCTTATATAAAAATATCATGGGAAACAGTGTCAGAGGCTTACTAGGTGAAGTATGACATTTACCCTTCTCCCTTTGCCACAAGGTCTGCTACCTTGTTGCAAAATTAAATGATATTGTTTTGACATTATTTTTACGTGACAGATTCATATGCGGTGCTGTTCATCTCCCTCATGTCCTCCGTGGCCTTACAAATCACTTGTTTATTTGTTCCAGCATTCTTGACTGCTCTTTCATTCTTCATTCCACCATCCTCCCCCATGTTCAGCATGGGTGTTGTCATTTTCCAGTTGTCCTGTGCCTCCTCTGTGGCTTCTCCAAGGTGAACGTCTAACGATGTCCCTGACTGGTTTCGCATAATGACCTACAGGCTATTTACCTCGGGGACTCACTGGCTGAAGCAATCGTAAAGATCATCAAGTACCCTTGAGTGTGGGTTGTTTGGGGGGGTTTCTTTAATATAGATGGTGATAGTTAGAATCATAGAATCGTCTAGGTTGGAAAAGACCTTTAAGATCAAGCCCAGCTGTTAACCTAACCCTGCCACCCCACCACTAAACCATGTCCCTAAGCACCTCATCTACCCTTCTTTTAAATACCTCCAGGGATGGCGACTCGACTACCTCCCTGGGCAGCCCATTCCAGAGCCTGACTTCTATCATAGGTCTTAATTGTTAACTATCTACATGCTGTTCACCTTTTGATGGAGATTATTGCTCAAAAGAAAGCCTCAAGATCATCAGCAGTTCACCTCTGCTGAACAGCAATATGACACTCCTGGTTTTCCTCTGATTATTCAGTTACTTACTGAATTTCTTGGCTGTACCATGTTTTGTGATTTCACTGACCTTATTCCAGCCTAGTTGTCAATTTGTTAATGCCTGCCCTGGTAGGGTCAGGCACTTTGTAAAGCCACGCAGGCCGTCAGGGAGTGTGGAGGGAAGACCCTGTGGTGGCGCACACCAGGGGTTCCCTACCGACCTCCCTCCTGCCGGTCCAGAGCTGCTCAGCAATCACACAGAAATAAGAGTGCCTTAAAGTCACTTCCATCCCCTGTTCTAGGTCTATGCTAAGTCAGTGCAGACTAATTGGATATCTGGCCCTCATTTTACCATTTAGGACGCAGAAGGCAACTGGTAAATATCACAGACAACCCTTGTCTTCATGCTGAGCTGCTCTATTGCGTTTCTGTCGCACGCGGCTGTGTGCAGTGGAGCCAAAGGACCGCAGCTGGGAGGAAATTGCAGACAATGGACATCCTCTGGTCTAACAGTCTTTGTGATATATGGAAGAATCGTGTTAATTTATATAAGTGGCTTTTGCTAAGGCTGTTTCTACTTGAATTTGATTTTGAAAAGAAGAAATTATTCTCCCTCCTTGCTGCGGACTTTGTAATGCATATTGTATTCTCTGGTCAGGTCACACAGTACCTGAAGCATCCCACTGCTTTTCTGCTGCAGATAAAATAGTGCCTTTTGTTTCCCCTTGTTCCAGCCTGACCTCTCCTTGTACCCTGCCATCTGCATCTCTCTGACATCTCAATTTTTGTGGGCTCAGCCACTGCATGAGGAAGCTTTTGTGGAGGATTTAAAGGAGATAGTCTGCTGTGGGTCCTGACATCCCCCTTCTAGTTTCAGCCCTCGGCTTCTCACAACTGCAGTGGGGTCCTCCCTCCAGCATCCCAATTCAGCCTGATTCATCTTCCTTCCAGCAAGTCTGCCATGAGAGCCCTCTCACACAGGGAAACTGCATTCCCCAGAAGGCACGCGTGCTAATGACAGCTGGTGCTCAGCTTTCCCAGCTGGCTAATGGGGAAGTTCAGCTTGGAGGGTATTTGAGCCATCCTCAGCATTGCAGCAAATTCCCACAGGAGTCGGTCCATTTATATCCCAAGATTCCAATGATCCTTTGGTCTTTGAGGGGTTATAGGCATGGAGTGGGAAGTAATGTGGGATTTTGGGGGTTTTATTTGTACTAATTTTCCTACATGTATCAAAAAGTCCCTGGGCATTGGCAGATGCTCTGGAATCGCTCTGCCTGTATTAGGCCAGCATCTCCCCTATGAGGAAAGGCTGAGAGAGTTGGGCTTGTTCAGCCTGAAGGAGAGAAGACTGAGAGGGGACCTCATCAACACACACAACTATCTTAAGGGTGGAAGTCACGAGGACAGAGCCAGCCTCTTTGCAGTGGTGCGCAGCGACAGGACAAGGGGCAATGGGTACAAACTGAAACATAAGAAGTTTCTGTTGAATATGAGGAAAAACTTCTTTACTTTGAGGGTGACAGGGCACTGGAACAGGCTGCTCAGGGAGGTTGTGGAGTCTCCTTCTGCGGAGATATTCAAAGCCTGCCTGGACGAAGTCCTGTGTAACATGCTCTGGGTGAACCTGCTTTAGCAGGGGGGTTGGACTAGATGATCTCCTGAGGTCCCTTCCAACCCTTGTGATTCTGTGATTCACCAGACAAGTCCAGTGATACTCATTCTGTAGGAGTCCTTCTCTTTATGGGATAACCCAGGGCTCAATGTTAGGCTAAAAGTGACCCTTGCTGTATGAGCTGAAGCGAGAGGAGGGGGTTTGAATGTTGCCCTTGCCAAGGGCAGCCTCCTTGGGGAGCACTTGCCTGGAGTGGCTCTACCCTTGGTAGGACCTTAGTCCTTGCAGCTGGACAGGAGTCTTCCCTGGGGTACAATATAATGTCCTTTCTTTAGGAAATAGTTTTCTTTCCTCTTCTGGACTTCCCAGCTCTTTTGACCAGGATCCATTCCCAAATCTTGATTTTATTTTTTTTCAAATTTTACTTTCACTGCCTCTTTCCTGCTATTCAGTGCCAAAGCTGGAAAAAACTAATAAACCCTTTACAACTAATAAAGCAGTGCTACTCTCACCCTGCACTTTTCTCCCTGTGCCTCTGTTGTATCTTTCTTTACTTATAACCCCTCCACCTCATTTTCTTTCTTATTATTCCTCTCATGCTTGTCACTTGCCCATTTTAAGATTTTTCTGCACCTGATAGATCTCGTAAATGAGAATTGGATTGCTAATAATTAGATAAATTTCTGTGTGAAGACAGGGTTAGAAGGTCAAGACTAGCTAGTTCTGAAGAAAACTAGTAGGAGTTAATGTATAAATCCGAATTTGAAGTCAAATTTCTTCCTATTTGCTGTTTTAGAAAATAAAAGGATGTGGAAACATTAAATTACATTGAAAGAGAACAATGTAAAAACTAGTAATTTTTTTAGCACGATGAGTGCATTGAAATTGCTACTTTAGGGTATCAACATATAGCGATGTTCATGGGAAAAGGAGCGAGGCATTGATTCATATGGCTGATGAGAATTCACACCATTAGAGAAGATTTAAAAAATAGATGATGTTTGTAAGATGTATGCTTACGGTATATTTATAAATGTGTGTGTGCGCATTTAGAAATAACCCCACTGGCTCCAGACCGTGAAGCAGCCACTGACAGGGTTTTGGTATAAAACACGTAGCTGGGCAGCCTGTGGTAGCAGGTGCTGCCTGGGGGGGACCACTGCTCTGCCTGCCAGTTCCCAGCGCCCGAGGCACTGGTGGAGCATCTCCTGGCTGGAGAAAGCATGGGGTGTTTCAGGCAGCCTGGTTGCACGTGTCTGTTGGCTTTTTTCAGGATGGTAAATTGGGCACCTCCGTATTTCAGAGGAGCTTCAAGAGATCTCTTAATGAGAACACACAGCTAGATGGATTCTAGTTTTATACAACTTTCAGTATTAAATACGCAGAATAAGGGTCTGAAGGAGTTTGTGCTTTGTGTTCCCAGCGCAGACCACAAAGCCCTTCTGTCTGGGAGAGCTAATACTTGGAAGGTGCTTTACTGACCACACACCTTGAAACATCTCTCCGCCCCCAGATGTGTGCACGTGTATACAAATATACGGGCACTCTAAGAAGCATTTTCTCCTATTACCTTGTTTGAATATTAAACATCAGTATTTTTGTCACTGTTTTGCTTTTCATTACCTCTTTAAAGCTGGTGTTAACTAACAAATTAGACCCCAAACCAACCACAAAAAGCTGTCGCTGACTGATGCAGAGCGGCATGGCATGGCATTTGATTGGAAATAACAGTAACTATCACAGCAATAGCATTGGCAAGTAGAGTTATAAAACTAAGCACATCTCTAGAGGGCTCTATGTACTGAATGATCTAAGCCTTGTAAATCTTCTGTCGTGCAGCACGATACCCATATAACTCATTTACAATAGACAAGCTACTAAGGTAGACAGTGTGAGTCAGTCTCCAAAAGTCAAAGTGAAATCTCATTAGCTGCAGAAAACGGCTGACGGTGGACATGTGCATGCTTGTGGCCTTGCTGATAGCCGGGTGCGCAGGTGTGGTGGGGCATCCCCCCATGCTTGGTGTTATACAGAGCAAACCAGAGGTGTTTGTTTCACCTGACGTGTGTGCATACAGGCTGGTAAGGTGGAGGTGGGAGGTGTGTGAAGGTGCCCCGCGAGACTGCTGGTCGGGGTGCTGCTGCTCCACAGCCTGTGCTCAGCCAGAATCGCAGCAGTACGGCCAGCCCGTGATGAAGCTGAGGTTTTGACTGTTAAGGTGCCGGCATCAATAACGTTAGTGGAATAGATATTATTGTAACTCTTTGATAAATAGCTACAGCAAATAAGGGGCAGATAAGATGGTGTGATAAAAAGACAAATAGGTTACATGAGATATGCTAGGAAGAAAACAAGTTAGATAGCTTTATAAATCACGCCAAGGAGTTAAGTGACACAAAAGTTTGCTCTTTTCTAGGGAGGCTAATGGGGAAGTATGGGCAGTACCTGCAACTGGGAGAGCAGGACAACGGTAAATGAGAGAAGTTAGGTGTAGGGAGAGCCTTCAGGATTACAGCAAATTTTTATCATTTTATCAATATACCATTTAGACCTGGCAGCTTAGGTAGACCTGGGCTCACATCTATCCTTCCACTTTTATCAATGACTTCATCTTAAAGAACAGCAAAACATTCAGAAAGGACTCGGGGTTCCCACAGAAGCTCCGGGTGATGTAGTGGTCCTTGGAGCAGACCCCATATTTCGCTCCCCTTTGCTGTTGAAGTGCTGTGTGCTTCTTGATCCCTCTTGGTCTGGGATTGCACCTCATATGCTCGGGGGAAGCGGGGTCAGGGATTTCATCCACTGCCAAGCAAAAGGGTGCATTGCACAGCTCCATCCGCACATCAGCAGAGTAAAAATTTTGGCGAGATCTTTTTTTGCAGGGATGTGGGGGCAGACAAGCCAGGAGCCAAGTGGGGGTGTTGTCAGGATTTCTGAAAGTCCCTCTAGAGCTGCTGTGTTTCATCCCTTTTTTATAATCTGCTTGAGCTAAATGACACATTGATAAACTGTCTCGGATAAATAGTGTTTTCCAGACATTATCAGACAGTGGGGACTTTTTCAATGATCCTTTGTCACTGTTTAAGATCAAAAAGGTTTGTAACCAGTGAAATGTGAGGAAGAAAAAGCTTCTTGATATTGCAGCGAGCCCTTTTTAATTTTACAGATGCGGTTTCAAATGCATAAAAGTCTGGGGAAAAAAAAAAAGAAACCTATATAAACCTCATCAGTCGAGGATTGGAATTTAGATTTACTTCTTACTGAATAGAGCTATTGTGTTGTACCATGGAGCTAGTGAAAATGCATAGCTATAACAGCACTTGGATTCAAAACACTATATACCAGGTGGACTTAGGTGGAGTGATCAGAATACTGAGTGTCACCAGTGGTTTACAATGAGACTGAGAGATTATTTGTTTTAGGAAGAAAGATGAGTAGGCCTGCTGTAAAAGTGTGAAGAATCTCTGATTGGGGGACACATGGTAGACAGGCCAAACATCTTTCATTATGATTAAGCAATATCAAACACTAAAGTTGGATTGCTTGTTCTAGTGATGCTGTTGCTCCCTGCGTGTCATGGCAAGTTAATCTGCGCCTCTGGCTCAGCAGTTGCTGGGGGATGAATTTTGGCATTTGGCATATATTTTGTCACTTGTTCCCCTTCTCCGATTTCTCTGTTTGAAGTAAGGTGTATGTGTGAGAACAGTCGCTCTGAGCTTTGATCCACTTCAGGATTTGACCCAGTGTCACTGTAATCTCTGCCACGCAGAACAGAAGGCTTTAAAAAAAGAGCGTGGCACAATCTTCACCAATTTTGAGCTGGGCTTTGATAAGGTTTGTACTGCTGTTTGATTTTCCACATCCTGCAAGCTTCCACTTGTAGTACCTGCTGTGCTAGGGCTTCAGAGGGGAATCTCGGGGGACCTCACCCATTACTGAAGTTCCAGCTTCTGATCTGGTCCTTGCCTTGCTCCCTGCAGAGGAAAGGTGACATGCAAGCATGTCATGCAAACATGTCACTTGCGTAGGAATTCATCATTTTGAGCCTTTCCCAAGCAGTACAGACCTCCTAGCCCACTGTGAACAGAAGCAATAACTACTGCTAAACAACAATGTTTGTAAAACAGCAGGTTTTGGCTAACTGAGCTTCCCAGCACAGTCCCTCCTTGTTGGCCAGCAGGGCCTTCTGGAAGGCTGGCCAGCCTTGGCTGCGGGGACGTGCTGCTGGTACATGCATCTGGCAGAAAACCATACTGGGAAAAGCAGGCACAGCTACTGATTTGGATGTAGTTACATTTGCTTACATTTGAACTGAGTTTGAGCCTCATCTCTGTGGTAGTATGTAGGTTTCTGGTACTTTGCTGTGTCTGCCATGTGCTCAGGCCACCTACACACAGAGGCAATCCTGCAGCTCCTCAGGGCTTACAACAATCCTGTTAGTTATGGGTTTGTAGGGGGTTTGCTTTTTTCCCCCAAATACATTTAAACAACTAGCAGCATCATGCTCTGCTTTACTGAGCCAGTAGCGAAGGAACTGAACGCATCAGAAAAATACAGCAAAGATGGGGGGGGATTGAACAACAGGCATCTTCTCATCTTACCGGCAAAGCCTTTACTGAAACATTTTTACAGAAAAAATTTGAATGGTTCTGACTTTATGCGGAGTAACATTAAAAATAAATGCATCCTAAGATTTCAGTCACTGGAATACTTCAGGCGCTGGCAGCATGTAAATAGACTTTCTCTTGTTTGCATGATAATTGCAGTGGTTTGGGTACTCCTAGGGTAAAAGGGGAATGGTCCTGATGGATGGAGTCAGGGTTGCCACCAGTGCTGTAAGTCCTCTCCTAGCTGCTAACACAGCTTGCTGCTGCTGTTGTAACCAAGAAGGTCAAGGGCTGCCCAAGACTCGGGTTCCCGTGCTCCTGGCCATCTGCAACCTTCAGCATAGTGGCATGACATGAGCAAGAGAATGAAAACAAAAAACCGTTGGATGTCTATAAGCATTTTTGAAAAATTGATCCAATAAAATGTTCGATGAATATATTCACCAGTCATTTATGCAGCTCTATAAGCTGAAAATAAAGATGGGAAGGAGGAAGGTGAATCATTATACACCTTATTCAAAATAAATCAAAAAAGTTGTCAGATCAATTATTTGTCAACTATGAATCGAGCAATTTTTTAGTCCTCTGTAGTAGTATGTCAGAGAACGACACTTAATTAGCGTTACCTTGGCTCACCAGTGCATGTTGTCTTGGCCTTGAAATTCTGTAGGCCAAATCATTAAGCTGATCAGGTTCCTCATGAATTTGTTTGCTCATTTTGGCTATGCATTGCTGGACAACCAAATGGATATATGTCACTGTTGGTTTTACTCCTGAAGTGTTTAATTTTACCTTATGCCCTTGGCAGATCCTTCATAGCAAACTGCTTGCTGAAAAATAATTTCTGTGAATATCTTCCTATTTGCTTCCATTTACTGTAGCTGATGCCTTGAAGATTTCTGTTCCTTCATCTCCTTGTTACCCATTTTGATTTAATTATTAGCCTGTAAATGTCCCTGAGAACGTAAAAATCTTGTCCAGATGGATTGATGGCTCATTATTAATAGAAATAGCTTTTCAGAACTCATTTGTACATTTTGCTGGTAGGTTCTGCCCTATTCTTAAGAGTTCGCGTCTGCTCTAATTTGAGAAAAGACTTTGATTCTTAATTTTGTACCCAAATATGGGGATGCTAACCGACAGCATCTCCTTGCTTTCCTTTCCATTTTAATATGCACAGCATTTAAAGCCAAATCAGGCAAAACCACTCATTGACTCTTTAACTGTTAACTTGAGTGGAAGCTTTGCCGAATGAGGATGGAAGGTTTTGGTTTTTTACCAGTTTTGATGCTGCAGAAATATCGGAAGGCCATGTCCTGTATCTTCCACGCCTTAGATGAGCATGATGGAGGACACAAGATCGCCAAAAGGAGGAGATGTCAGGCAGCAGAGTTGGCAAAAAGGCTGCAGGATATGGAAAGGGAGGATATACAGGCTTGGGAAGGAAGATCTAAGTACAGAAGTAGAAAGGAGACTTTGAACAAATGGAAAATCTCTCTAATACCCAGCACCAACAGTATCATCTTCAGAGGCAGCTTCTTATTTCACTTTGCTTTCTCAGACTCATGTACATGTAATATTTGATGACTTAGGCAGAAATAAGTCTATTTTCAAAGCTAATCTTTGCATTACATATTGAATCCATTATAGATTCTCTTCTACTTAAATGAAAAGCCTGCATGAATGGCTTAAAAAGAGAAAGAACTTACATCATAAATAGGACTGAGGCAGTTGCCTGAAAATTAGCATGAATATGTTGCATTAAATACCGCCCCAATCAAATAACTGGTGATACTCAGTAGAACTATTCAAAGATCTCAGTATGAATAAAAGAGACGCAAGTGTATTCTGCATTCTGTGGCATTTTGTGCACCTTTGTAAGGGGCAATATTTCCATAGCATTTAAAGGACACATTCTGTCTTTTTATGTTTTGCTGCAGTCTCTGACATGAGAGCAAGTCCCACTTAAGCATTCTATTTGGAACAAGAATTTATGGCTTCTGTTTTTAAAAAAAAAAAAAAAAAAAAAAGTGGTCCTTCTATGGAAGAGATGTGGAACTAAGATATAAATGAAGTCCTCCATGACTCATAAGCAAATGCATGGAAGTACATGCCTCTGTGTACTGTATCCTCACATGGACCTATCCAAAGGATGTATCACAACGGTTCTTCTGGTGGTTGCATGCATAGAAAAAGAAAAAAATAAAAAGGGCATAATTGTGTCGTCATGGGGTTTCTTCACTCTGAACTACCACTCTACGTTGCAGTCCTCACCTACGGAAGGGAATGATTTCCCAGTGGAGTAAAATAATTGGGTCAGGACTGTGATTACAGTATAGTTTTGCTTTGCTAGTTAAGCCAGTATTTTATGCCTAAAGATTCAAGAATTTTGGATTGGTAACAGAAATGAGCAGACAGAACAAGAACAGCAAACCAAGTAAACTTGGAGCCATTCTAGGTATCATTTTTCCATTTTCTTTTCTTTCCCAGAGTTTGCTAGGCTGTGCAAATGCTGCCTTGTTGACGTTTCTATAGGCAATACTTTTTTCCTGCTTGGTAACAAGCCTTTTCTACTTACCTTCTAGAACAGCATACTCAAAGTAAAACTATTATTTATTTATAGGACAAATGGGAAGGTACTTAGAGGAGATCAAGTATGTAGAATGAAATGGCAAGGTTTTCTTTTGCATCACGGATGGAAGTGATTTGCTGTCATCCCTCATTTGGAAGATCCTCCTCATTGTGGATGTCCTAACCCATCTATCCCCACGCAGAACACCCAGGCCTGTGTGCAGTGTGTTGTCATGGGTACCCATGCTTATCCATGAACTCTGTCAGACGGAGCCTAAACAATCACATACCTACACAGAGAAAAATTCTCTTTTCATCAAAAGAGCTGAATTTGTGCTCACGCTCCTCTCGGTCTCTGCAGAAGCTTGTTCACTCAAACACTGTAATATGGAACCAAATGTCAGCATAGCTGCAGCTTTTTTGGAGGTGTGGGGGGGAAGGATGCTTTTTCCCCAGAGGAGAGGTCTCCTGCTGTAGACTGACTGCATTGGTCTCGTGACCTTGCAGAAATGAAGGACCTCCAGGAAATTGCGGGGTTCGGTCCTGCCTCCTGGCTACTTCAGCATTGGTGGTTGTGGCTGACTGACTGCCTACCTGCGGGCTGCCAGCTCATCTCCCTCTCCTAGGATAAGTGGAAGCAGCAGATTGGAGGTAAATCAACACAAAAGAAAGTATAAAGTAAGGATTCAAGTTTCCTGCCCCCCCATTCCACCTACTCTATAGATATTTCCCAGCCCGTGGCCTATGGGTTCCCAATTTTTGATGGAAAACACAGGCAGATCTTGAAATGTGACAGCGATTCAGAGGGAGGAAGGAGAGACTGCCAGATGGCTCTGCTTTGCACCTTCTTCAGTTTGCAGGATAACGCTTCGTGATTTGCCATAAATTTATCATTTTTCCCTATCTCTGTGCTGTGGAATGAAGCTAAACTGTTGGCCTCTTGGCTCCATCTTTCCACAGAAGTAGCAAAATGATGCAGTATCATGGAGGAAGAATGAAGAAAGTTTGTTGTCTTGTATGCGTATGCGCAAGCAAAGAGATAAAATGGGGGTGGGGGGTGGTGTGGAAGTAGAAGCAGCTCATGAAGAATATAACTAGCAGAGCTGGAAACACCCCCTCACTGCCCACGGTGAGCATCTCGTTCCTCTGAGAGTCTGGCTGGAGGTGTCTTAAATCCATGAGAGACCAGAAGGAACTATTTATTCACACGATCATAATCTAAGGCGGAATTATAGCCTGAATTCATGAATTTTTTGGGATATATTATTTGCTGCTATACAAATCCAAGTGGCACTTTCTTCCCTAATTTTCTTTGCTCTCTTCCTCCTAGTGCAGCGTAAAACTGTGAAGCAATTCCACTGGGGCATGGTGGGCCACTAATCTTCACGCAGGGAGACAGCGGGATGTGCTGTGCTTTCAGATCTGTGTTTCATCGTCGTCCTCTGTCCTTCTGGCCTCTCTTCAGAGCTTCCACAGAGAAATTTTTAACCATGTTGTTATTCACTTTCCACACTGTAACTAGTAGGAGTGCGATAATGTCACAATATGTGATTATTTTTGGTGGTTGTTATACCGTAGTTATTTACCAGGGACTGAAGAGTAATAGGTCTATAAATACCCATTGCATGACCTTAATACAGTCTTTCTGTTTTTTGAAAATGTTAGTTTTCTTTTATGATAATCTGCACAAATATAGTATCTATAGCAGAATGGAAGTCAGAAACTTGTAGTTAGGAGCTCTAATTTTTTGAAGTTCAAGAGAGAATTCAGCACAGAAAACATGTCAATAGGAAGCTTTTGGAGCATGTGTCACTTCTGCAGAGAAACTAAGTTTATGCATGTAATTTCCATATTCTGATAGAATTCTCAAACAGGCTTTTAAAATTATAGTCCTAAAATCTGAAGTGATATTTTGGCACTTCCAAGTTCAAATCAAGTTTTGCGCACGCGCCAACCTGTTTAGCAGGACGGTGCGCCGGTATTGTCTGCACACAGAGCAAACGGCCTCCTGCAGCCTTGCTCCCCCACATTTTGTGTGTGTTTTGAACAGAAATCTCCCTGTGTCACTGGTGGAAGGAGGAGTTCAGCCCAGGAGATGCTCCAGCTCGGCCTTCAGCTCCAAAGCTGTCCACAGCTGAGGAAGGATTCAAGGCCCCATGTACCCCTGTGCAACCACCCCAGTTCACTTCAAAGCAGTCGCTCCCAACCCCCCCATGTCCTTTTGTCTCCCTTATTTGTGCCTTTTCCACTGTTTTGGTACCTGTGCAGCAGTACAACACACACAATGAAGTGTTCTGTCCCTGAGGACAATGAATTTTTTGCAGAGCCCAGTTTTTTGTCCATCTCCCAAAATAAACTGTGAGCTGCTCTGTGGGCAGGTCTCCTCCAGCGGGCCCGTTCAGGAAAGTCATGCAGTTGCATCAGGGGAACGGAGGCTTGATGTGGGCAATTGTATGAGCAGTTACCCATGCTTAATATTTTGGATGTAATCTAGATGCATTTTATAAATAAGTCCAAATGTAAATATCTATCAGTTTTACACTCCAAAACCTATGCTGCTTTTCGGTACAATGTTATCTTAAATGGCTTCCTACTGAGCAGACTGCTGTAACAACTTGCCCTCTGATATGGCAGAAGTGCACATAATCCAGTGTTTGCTATCATTTCAGATACAGATGTCTCAAGCATGCTGCTTTTGTTCAGAGACATCTAAACTTAGGTTTGGCTATAAATTTACTGTAAATGTGCAAGCAAATTAACTTCTACTCAGAAATGTAGCTAAAGCATTAGTTTGCAAACAACTGCATGTGCAGAATTTTTGTTTTCTCAAGAGAGAAAGTGTGAACATGCAGCCTAGATAAGAATAATTAAACCCTTTTTAAAAGTTCTTCAACGCTACTGCAGTGGCTACAAGGACAAAGCTGCTTTTCCTACAGCAGTATCTAAATGGAAATAAAGATAGCTACAAGTCTATGCACTATGCTGCATATGTGAGCTCTGGTCAGAATAATAGCTTTAATATAAGAATGCATACTTTCTCAAGAGCTCCTGCTGTATTTTTGGTACCCCGACAGGGATTCCACACACTGAGAACAAATCCCTTTCACTATCCAAAAATACCACTCAAATGAAAATTGTAATTTAGACACAAAGGGTATGGTTTAAAATAATCTGTGCAGGTTGTAACAGGAGTCTGTCCTTAATAAAACATTGATCTCAGCCTTATTTGTCACCTTTAACATGGTTTTTCTAACAAAGTAAGAACTGTCTCCAGAAGGTCTGGTTTAAGCAATAAAGCAGGGTGAGGAGGTTCCCTATTTTCCAGACTGTCAGTTTGTTTTATGGGGGAAAATTGTATTAAGGCTACATTTAAACAGAAACTCAGCAAGAAGGCAGCACTGAAAATAAGCATCATTTTCAACCAACTAAGATTTGGAGGGGTTGTGTTTTTTATTATAAGACTTGGTGGCAAATCTGCTAGGACTAAAAATTTGAAGTTTTTGTAAAAACAAGCTTTGGTTTTTTTCAACTCCATCTCCAAAATGCTTTGAGGCCCTAGAGTGAATTGAGATGGTTCGTTTGATGCAGGAGGTCTTTTCATTGCACTTTTCATAGTTCTGAGCAGTATGTCATGACCGTTGTCATGACAGGTGGGCTCAGCCCTGGGCAGATGAGGAGTTCCCTGGGAGGCTGCTGCGGTGCCGGCTGTGTGTACCCAGTGCCTGACCACTCCCTGACCCATGCTGGGATGATCTGGAGCTCTCTCTTCTGGGGAGTGCTCCACAGAGCTCCAGCTACTGGACCTTGGAAATAAATAAAGCAAGGCCGTGTGTACATGTGCACGCACCCCTCCATTAGCTAGTGTAAAGACATCCATGGTGTTAGAGTACGATCTGGCTTAATCATTGCTGCATGTGAACAAAAGGACTCTATTTTGTAGATTAAAAAAAAATCTGGTGAGGGTGAGTGTCATCTGTTTCTTGTTGGCTCTAAGAACCAGTCCAACGTTGCCTTTCTTCAAGCTTTCACAGCACAGGTCTGTCACAGTAGCACTGGATCATACTATGACCAGTACTGATTGTTCCAGGGACTACACAAGGCGGTAGCTGTTGCAAACACTTTGATCATTTCACTTTTCCACATATACACTGCTTTTATGAAGATTTTAGAAAATCCCAAATAAATAGTTTTAATCAAAGGAACATGGGTGAGAGAGTCAACCATGGTTATGTACGTGTAGGCGAGAACAGAAATCTTGCACCTGGTATGGGGAGGCTTGTGCGTTCATATCACCCAGCCCATCTGTTTATCAATATTATGATTGCTCAAGAAAAACTCTGCATTTTTAAACCCTTAGTTTTGACTTTCATAGTTTTTTCAGCAATTTATATATGATTGGCAGAACTTTGGATATAAAAGCCTACTTCAAGCACAGAAATGTTAGATCAGTCATGAGATTTTATAGCTACTACATTTGGATTCTTTTCACTTGCCACCTAATGATGAAATGCTGGGGATTCCCATTTGCAACCCATCTGAAAAAAAACTTGGCAAGAGAGTTACACAGTATTTGTAAACTTCGATATACATTTTGTGCTAACCTGATACCACATATGGTCTTCATGAAGAGCACAAATACTGCAAGGCACACAGTCATGAATCCTGCATTTGCAAGATGGGTGCAAACCTGGGTTATGGCTCCTGGGTGAGTGAGTTGTGCTGGCTGGTTGCATGTGCTCTTCAAGCTGGCTGTATGTGGGCAGTCGTATGCCTTAGCCTCGACTCCCTGTGTGGAATGGCCTGATTTAGTGCTGGTTTGTCCAAGGGATAGCAGGGGTTTGACACTGCATGTCTGAGTACACCCTTAATTACATTACTCTTTCTTTGCTCCTTACTGGTGAAGATATTTTTTCATTTCAGTGATTGAAGTCTCTGTGGCATCTAACCAGTGCCTCACACAATAAAACTGTCGGTCCTTTTATCTCTCTGTTATTCCTTAAGCAATACGATTCTCTATTTTTCATTTCATATGTACATTGGCTGAAAACCTTAACAATATTACGCGGTAGGTTTTATCTCTTTTATGAGGTAGATTGCTCCGGTGCCTCTCCAAATAATAGCTATTCCTTCTGCAGGTTCTTTGCTTGAGACTTTAAAGTCTTTGTGTATCTCCAATTACCACCTGCTAATCCAAGAGTATAATCAATCTAACACCTCCATTGTATTAGAAATGGTTTGGATGTTTTCTCTAATTTCATCTCATTTGCAAAATTTGAAATGCAGATTTCAAGTCCATCAGTTGATCATTTCCACATATGATAGTAGAGTAGAAAGACTGAGTTCAGAAGTTCAGGCACGTAACTTATTTCTAAGCTCTTTTTGGGCTACATGTTATTTATGCTTTCTGCTTAGACCTCTTTAAAACCCTGTTAGTTACATTTCATGCTTTGAAATTCTTTCTGCTGGGGTTTTCTCTTCTGGTAATTTTTTTTTTTTTAACTTTTTTTTTTTTTTTTTTTTTTTAAAACAGTAGAATCTCTTTTTTCCCATGCTGGTAATAGAATTATTAAATAATAATAATAGTAATAAATTAATCTAATTTAAAGAATAAATTAGGGTACAAGGGTCAACCAAAGCCTTGTATCAGTTGGAGTCTTTCAGTGAACTTCACTGAGTTTTGAATTAGGTCTTGAAAAAGGGGGATAGCAGTAACTGAGGTGGCACCTCATCACCCTCGGCATGCCTGTTTGGGCAACAAGAACTGAAGAAAGCAAGATAAAATTGGCTACCTGCTCTCCCTCCAGTGTTGTGTGGATAGGTGGATGTATAGTATTTGATTTGAAGTATTTCTGTAGTGTTTGGGGCACTTGATATTCCTATATACTACCATTCTGCCACCAAAATATTCACCTTCAGCCAGTGAGCCTAACAATGTTCACTTGGAGATTTTGATAATTGGATTTTTGGGATGTATTTAATGTATTAAAATAGCGTACATCTTCTCTCTTTTACTTTATTTTTCTAACCTCAATTTGAATTTACTTTTTTAAGGCCAAATCACTGCTGCCTGTACAGTCTGCATGTGTTTGAGAGGAAACGTTTGTTCAGACATTTGGATCAATACTGTCTTTCCGTGGAACATCCCTGAGCCTCTTTCATCTGCAGGTACAGCAGCACTCTCACACCAGGCACCTGCCTGTGGACACCCACGCATTGCTTGCTACTTCTTTCCTGGCTTTTTAAGGAAAGACCTATTGGTCAGATTGAATCTTGGCTAAGATCACATAGCTTCAGCCAGAAAAGCGATGATATTCATGTTCTCTTCCCCGGGAGCGGCTAGGGATGCCTGTTTGAACAGAAGATACTGTCTGTACAAAAGCTGCCTCCTGCATGGGGTTGGCCGGGAGCTATTGCTGCTATCAAATGCTTGCAAGGAGAGGGGAGGGTGGGAGGGAAGGAGGCATGCTGCCTGCTCCTGGGTGACCGGCAGGGCGTCTGTGCTGCGTGCTCCGGGGAAGAGGAAGGGAGGGAAGGAGACCCCTAAGCTGCTGAGGAGTTGAGCTGGTGTTCGATAGTGTAGAGATTAAAGGTTATGTGTCTCTACATTCTCACTGATTTTGCTGAAGTCGCTGGAACCTCTCAGGGACCCAGTTGGCTGCGCAGGCACAACAAATTGCAGAATTGAACCTAGCTGATTATATCTGAAATTGTCTTTAAAATGGTTAATCCATTTTCTGAAGGTCCATCATGTTAGTAGAAATCCAGTATCTTTACTGAATCTATTTTTTTGTGTGATCCTGTGTTCAGAAGAGAGCTTGTTAAACTTCTATTTGTACTGTTCATCCCATCAAGGTTGCTTATCATTGTTGCACAAGAAAAGGAAACATATCAAATGAAAAAAATCCATTTTATAGTTGGCAAATGCCTGTATTTTGTCTTTGTATGATGTGTTGTCATTCATCATCTAACCTTGGGGAAATCACGGGCACTCTAACAATGTAAGAGGCCAATAAAAAAGAAAATGATTTCAGTAAAATTGTAGCTAGGGATATGTAAAAGAGAAATGCCCCTGGGTAATAAAAATTACCCATGCATAATGGCTGTGAATGTATCAAGCGGGCGTACTGTATACAGCGTGCCGCACCGGCTCAGCTACAGGATGTCCCTGCTCACCAGGCTCGGGCTTACAAAGACAACGGGGGAGAGAGAGAGTTGGGAGAACAGGAGGTCAAGCCCAAAGCAAAGGACTGAGAATCCGAGTACTTGGTAAGTGCTCGCGTGTCTTTACCTATCTCTTTTGCCTCTTTGTTAGAACTGTCTCCTTTGATCTTGCCTTTCTCATTATTACTCTCCGCTACAGAATTTGGGCTCAGTTCCAAGGTCGAGGCCTGCTCCTGTTGAACATCTCCCATATCCTTCCCCCGTTAGTCAGCCTGTCTCATTAGAGTCTGGCAGGCTTGCACTGTGCTGTAGCAATGGCATTCCTCACTCTTTGTTCAGTGCACTGTAGGGACCATGCTTCTCTCCACTTAATAGTCGGATACATTTTCTACCATCGTCCCCCTTGGGCTCAGCTGGCATAGCTTTAGGATGCTTCTTAATGTACAGCTCTTTAGTCCTCACTTTAGTTTTTTGAGGACCTAGCCCCGATCTGTGTCTCAGCTGTGGCCCTAAATATTCTGGACAAGGCAGCAGTCTTTTGCAAGAAACTGCTCTTCTCAGCAAGTCCTCTTCTGACAGATTGTGATCTCAGCAAGCAGCGCGGCTCAGGGTGGAGGCTTGACGTTCACTGGATGTTTTAATTTCATAGTTTACACTTTTGTTTATTGCACTTTTTCATCTTGCTGACTCTCAAGCTTGTGAGAATACAAATCTAAGATTAGGGTTAGGTAGGTAATAGGGTAAATTAGTGGGACTATGTTCTTCCTCTTAGCCAGAAGTTACAGTACAGAGGGCATTTGATTGCCTTGGGCAACTGCCTGTCCTGCTGGTCTGAGCAGCCCCTAATGAGCAAGAGCGACATGCATAAAACAAGTCACTGTTGATAAGAAACTGTTACAAACAAAGCAGTAGTTCTGCCAGCTAGCGCTGGGGATGTTGGAAAGGTCCCTGAACTTTGACACTAAAGTTAGAGAAGTCTTCCAGAAGCAGTAAGTCAGAGCTCTCGTGGCACATAAAGCTCTTTGCAGATAAACAAGTCCAGACACAATCCCTCCTCCTCTTCTACTGCACATCACCCCAGTGACTGTTTATTAATAGGAGTCTCCTTCTTTTCCATGTGACATTTTCCATTTGCAGTGACATAAAGGATTCACAGTGAAAGCCAGACCTTTCCCCACAGCAGCCACTGCATTTACTGGCTCCCTGCCTCCTCCTCCTTGTCCACCACAGCAAATTTAAGCTTCTTGTCTTCATCTGCGTAGCCTGTCACAGCTCCGAGTGTGAGCAACTGTGAATTTTCTCTTTGAATCAGGCTGTTGCTGAATCAAGTCCTTTGTATCTCTTTTTTCTGATTTTAAAAGGGTTTACTTAATCCTGTTGGCACAAATATTCGAGCCAAAAAGCCGGGTAAATGAATCCATGATGAGCCCTGTGCTGCTGTAGCTGGCTTCCTCCGGTACTGAGCTAGGTGGTTTAAAATTAGCTGGGGTACCAGTATGCTCCAGCGCAGTCATTTCTGTGCCTGGAGCAGAGACATGCCCAAGGAGTCTAAATTAGTAACAACTTTCCTGATTTTATTCCAGCTGCGCCAGCTGTTTGTTTATGTAGATAGCCAAACAGCAAACACCCACAGAGTTGTTAACTCTGTAAATCTTCAGTAAGTATTTCCTAAACTACTGCTGACAAATTTCTGACGAGACCTTAATCTCTGTAAAATCTATTGGGTGTTGTCAAAGCACCATTAGTCAGCCTGTCATCAGGCCCACTTTGCGGTGTGACTCAGATTTGCTTTCCCATACTTAACGGCAGAAAAGTGAAACTGGGAAAACCTCACACAGCGAGGGAGCTGCACACAGCTCCGAGCCACCGATGAGCTAGTGGAGGGTACCGAAACGCCCTAAGATGTGATTTCAGAAAGAAACCTGAACCTGGAGAGGTTTCTCCTTCTCTTTTGGAGATATGTGAAAATGACCTCTTTTCAGTCTTGGGAAAGCAGCAAATGTTACTGGTTTTCTGCCCCTGCTCCACAGAACGCAAAAGGGGAAGGGCAGTATCACAAAAGGGGTGCCACACGGTTAAAACATGCAATTAGCAGAAAGTAAAACAACACACAAAGTCAGGTCCTAAATTAGCACTGCTGTGTCATGTTTCATTCTGGTTTATACCTGCTGATATTCAGTATAAACACCTAAATGTTTTCACTGAGAAGGGAGCTGGGGCTGGAGGAGAGCAGGCTGCCTGCTACACCATGACAGCATCCCAGAGTGAAGCCTGCGCTTTGCTGCTGTTTGGCATCTCCCCAGTTCTGGAACTCAGTAAAAAACTACGTTATTTTCTGAAGCGGAATTCTTTATCTCTGGCCATCATACGATGCCAGCCTGGACTAGAAGAGTTGTTGCTGTCAACAGTAATAGTAGCAAAAAAGTTACTACATCTTCTGAAAATCAAAACAAAACAAAACAAAACCATCACCTCTCCTTCCAGCATAAAAAGCAAGGACACCAGGCAACAGTTCAAACAGAGCCCCTGCATACAAACAAAGACGCCTGTCAGGGCTTAAGGGGGGAAAAATGGTACAGCTGTAGCACCACATTAGTGAAATTGTATGAGCCTTTTTATTTTCAAGGATGCAGACAGATGCCACCTGAAACACAGGATGCTTGGAAATACCACACACACGCACACAATTAATCCACACACGTTCTTTGAGCTTCCTTTCTGAATCTCCTTAGCACAAATTACATTAGCACTGCTAATGCTGATGGAAACCAAGTGAAGCTGTTTGCGGAATAGTTTAAACTTGTACAGAACTGAAGAGTAGTTCAGCAAAACAGCATTTTTGAGACATTCGTGACTGTGAAGTTAAAAACAAACAATGATATTTGAATTTAGAGGCTGGGCAGCAGAGGATGGTGAGTGTGGATATTATTTTTGTTGCCCAAGTTGAATCTGTTTGACCCTCATCTTCATGCAGGCATCCAAGTCACTCGGCAAATGCCTGTGCCCAGCGTGCCTTCTGCAGGGAGGCTGCCAGCCCAGGGCACCGAGCGGACAGGTACGTGCTCTGGAAGCGAGGGCTGAGTGTCTCTGCAGTGAACTGTCTCACTCTTATCAAACCAGTAGTCTTTGAAAAATGCCTGTAAATATGACCCATTTTAAAAATAAATGTTAGTTAGTTGATTCATTAAAAGGCAAAGAGGCGTGTAACATCCTTAGTGCACTCTGTACTTCTGGCACAGTTTCCACCGCCTGGGAGAAAGGCTGTATTTTGTCTTTTGGGGAGAGAGCGGTTGTGTAAAATACCCATTTTTTACAGTTCAAAAGATAATTGAATTCCCTGATTCACAAGCTCTTGGTTTTTATCGTCTCTCTCCTCTAGCATGTTACTGCACAATCCCCTCCGTTCCTTCCTAAGCTGCCAGGTTAGAGCTTGCTCATGGGAGTGGGCTTTGGACACTGGGTAGCATGAGCAGTCTGACCAAACTGAAATGGTGCTGCAGTCACAGGACATAAACTGTGAGTAGATAATCTGATGGCCAGTTGCTTATCACTTTAGTTTTAAACTGAAGCCAGGAGCCAGCTGGGTTAAATTTCCAGTCAGATGCAAAGGAGAGGAGTGGTTTGTGCAAGTAGGAAGTCATGTGTCTCATCTTCTGCTGTTGGCGCTGAGGGCTAACCCTGGGAGTCACTTTGGGGCAGGAACACTGATGACTTTCGGCCAGGAATGGTGGCACCACCGAGTTCATGGCGGTGGCAGACATGGCTCCATGGCAACCTCGCTGTCACTGGTCCCTCTTAGACCGACAGTTGCCACACAACCAAACAGCGTAAGAAAGGAAAAGCCAAAGAAGCGGTGGTTTCTGTCATTAGAGGGCAGCATCAGAAGCAGCAGGTCTCTCTTTCCTGGCAAGGAGGATAGGATTGTTTCAAGCAGAAAAAGGAAATGTTGCCCATGCAAAGCCTGAAAGAACTAATTTCAGGTAACCTAGTATGTCTGTCTAAGAGAAACCAATTTCTTCATCATCAACAAAATGCAATCTTGATAAACCAGTGGCTTAAAATATTTGCAAATCTCGTGTGGAAATACTTTCAACTTTAAAATAAAAGCTTGTTGGGGATTTGTTACGCACTGGGTGGAAAGTATATTCTGCAGACAATAATGAAAGAAAAGATTTGTAAACATGTTCCGTATTACAACTGTACGATATATTGCAAGGGTTCAGGTAAATTTGTGGTACCACAGGGAACTGCATGAGAAGTGAAGCTTTCCCATTGTACAATTGGTCATGTGTTCATACGTGCAGGCTAGATGAAATTTTCTGTCACACAGTACGGGAACTTCATCAGCTTCTACTCTAGAAGATGGTGCAAATCACCTTTAGTTTTGCCCTTCAAAATACAGTCAGTGTGCCACTCCTCTTTCTTGAAAAAGGCTGTGCATTTGAAAATGAGAAATGCTGAGGAAATATATCATGAGTAATGTGAAGGAATTTTGTTTTCAGATGTGTCCGCAGTAACATTGGTAATGCTGTTGGGGTTACGGCTGCAGTGATACTTACTACATTCACATCCTAAACCCAATGTTGTAAAATTTCACTACAGCGCCTTCTGTAAAACTCACTTAGAATAAAAAAAAATGTCCATCTATCATACTAACTAGTAACAGTTACAAAAAAAGAAAATACAGGATAGTGGCTTCTCTCTTACACCTGGCAGTCAGCCATGACTGAACTACACTCACATCACATAGCATGTTTTTTATGTAGTACAAGGGCACACAACTCTTAGAAAAACATAAAACGAGTCATGGCACCGGGCATTATGCAAAGGACACACAGACAGGTGTAAACTGTGCCTTCATGGCCATGGGTTAGCAAAAATCCCAATACATGAGCAAACAGACTGACAATCATTGAGAAGTCTACTTTTATTGAAGCAAAACAATATGTTGCAATATAAAAAAAATTGAGTCTTTCAAGCTGCCAGAGGTATTAGAGAAACATTACAGAGATCATCACATTGGCCACTGATTCTTAAAAAAACCTAACAAACCAAAAACCCCACTAAAAAGAAGTCTTCCAAGCAGTTTTGATAGTGCTGTTTTAATTCATTTTTATGAGATAATAGTTTCTGTGGCAGCAAATTATAAATACAGATGGCCAGATTGATTAAAACGAAACAATGACAGTCTACACTAAGGAATTGTGAAAGAAACACACCCCCCCAAATTATAAAATTTTGTGAAGATCAATCCATAGCCGGAGAAGCTGTCTTAAACTTCCTGATCCTTAATGGGCACATTTTGTCTATACTAGATTTTCTTACTCTGACGTGAAAGTCAATGGGGAGAGTAATGAGGCAATGTAATGCCTTACCATTCTTGTCTTTTATAATAATTTAGTTCAAGCAGGCTTTGGGAAAATGATGCTTTTATTTTAAGATCCAACAGATTAATACATCAGTATACGTTTAATGCTTGAGGGAAAAATTACTCAAGATTGTTTCATGATGAAATGCCAAAGGCAGATGTTTTTGTTCAATCTGTTACTTTGAAGGGACCTTGTAATCTTAATTCCAAGATAAAGGCTTGTGGCCATTGTATCAAACAAAGGCAGCACATGCATCTCCTTCAGTGATTAAATGCTAGGGATCTATGTATAGTAATTCAATGGAAAAAACCCAACAGTATTAACACATTTTCACATAGGAAACTATAGAAATACTTTGATCTACCAGCTGATTCTGCAATGTGTAAAATACTTTTGCTCATATACCTTCAAACTCTATCTGTTGTTCTCTGCCTAGCCAATGCTCTCCCATCCAAGTGAATAAGATCACAGAGCATCTCAGCCAACAATGCTCTAACTTCCAAAAATTTGGGGGAATACTCAGCAGAAAAACAGATCAAGCTGAACTTAAAAAAATTTGTGCACTGATAAATCAGCATTTCCTGTTTTTTCTGGTTTTGTGGTGGCATGTATAATATGGAAACTTTCTAGATAATTAGGAAGTCAGCTGGAACTTGTAGTGTAATCATGTATCTAGGTAAGGATTTACTAAGCAGAGCCTGTGGTGACCATAGTTACTCAGCATTAGACCCTGTCCCCTGCTTCATGTCATGACATTGGAAGGTCAAGACTTCTTAGTATGGTACCATGTTCTCAGTGTCGCTCTGCTGTTCCCTCACGGCAGCCCCAGATGATCAGGCCTCTTGCCAACTGCGTCTCCCAAAGCAGGATAGAAGCTCAAGCACTGTGCAGCAGTCAGAGTATTTAGCTCTTCTTTTGACACCCAGCCTGGGCTGGAGGCCTGAAGGTAGGGGTGATGCTCCCCTAGCACATGCTGTCATCACAGCTCCAGCATCCCTCCTTTTCCCCCAGTTCATATTTGGACTGTATCTGCCCCTGCTAGAATAGATTTTTCATCTATTGTACTGTAAAACCAGGGGAAAATATCTTGACCTGTACTCACAGCAGTTATGTGCATCCCTCCTTTTCCCCCAGTTCATATTTGGACTGTATCTGCCCCTGCTAGAATAGATTTTTCATCTATTGTACTGTAAAACCAGGGGAAAATATCTTGACCTGTACTCACAGCAGTTATGTAATTTTCATGTAATAAAAGGAGGGTTTATTAACCGAAAATTATTTCTTTTTGGCTAGGATAACAGAAGTTGTAAATGCCCTCACTGACAGTGCTAAATTCAGATCCTGCCTGGACAGCAGTATAAAAGCTCAAAATATAGAGGGACGAACCACAGTAGAAAAATACTGGTACCAATTTATCAATGCTGGTTTAAGTGTAAAGTGACCAATTTTTACAGTAAATTTTCCATTAGTATTTCCAAAGTCTTTTCTGCCAGGTGAATGTCTGCATCAGAAAATTTGAGTAGTTTTTATAATAAGAATAAAAAGAGCTTCTTATGTAATTTAGTTACTTTTGGCTAACTAGTACATAGCCTGAGGAGAGACAGAAGGTCCTACGAGGAGCAGGAGTACAAACTGCATAGGAGCTGGGAGGAAATATACAGCCAAGTCTCAGAGGTGAGGGAAAGGAAATTTTCCAAGGGACCCTCGGGGACTGTCTACAGCTGGATGTAATTCAGAAAGACACTGGCTGGATTCAGAGCAAGACTGCAGGACTGCAGTTGCTCCCCTCTTCCCAATGCAAGTACACAACAGGCCAGGGGATGCTTGTGTTCAAGTGCTTTTTTGTTTTGCTTTGCCTCATTCTGTAGATTTGAATTTTCTCTATTTAAGCAGCACGTTGTCCTACTTAGTGTTTGAATAACAGTTAAAGATTGAGAGCCCTTACCGTGCCTCTGGTGTGCTCACATGGCAGATTTAAACCAGATTTTTGACCAAGAATCTGTCCAGTGCAGGATCCCATCACAGTGTTGCATCTCTTGCACACCCAGACTGCTACGGTGGGGATTATGGAGATGCCAAAAGTGCAAAATCAGGCCTTCAACATGAGAGAGGATGCTCCTGACCATGGAGAGAAGTCCTACTGGGAGATAAGTGACAGTAATGGTCAGTCGAACCTCGTTTTAGAGGGAAATGCTCTAAACTAGTCTCTCAGATGTTAAGGTCTACCCCTGCATGATCTCAGTGGCAGAGTCAAATACAGTACAGCAAGAACCAGAATTATCTGTGTGGGCAATAAAGCTGGTCTCGCTGCCAGTATCATTCCTGTGGCTGGCATTTCAACCGGCTGCCAGTATAGCCACCTTGCAAATCAGTTTAAGTTGTGCATAGTGTAGAAGTTTCATTCTTTCAAATCCTGAGCTGGGAGAACAGGATATTTTAGTTAACAAACAACATAAAATAAAACATGTTTGGTTTGGTTTGTTTTCCTAAGGAATGGAGTCTTATTTTCTGCGGAGATTTAATACAATGCAGGTAACTCTTCTAAATCTCAGTGATTTGGTTTTGGAGGGAGGGTAAAATGACCAAGGGGAAGAGATGAGGAAATTAAAATAAGCAGGACGAAGAGTCCCAGAAAAACCTTGAAGGCTTTAGTCTTTTCTCTATTCCTGACAGGAGAAGGAAAGGCCAGGTGAGCTTCCCTGCCTTCTCCCACTAATTCTGCTGGAGTCTAAGCAGAAGGGAGCACCAATAGGGGACTGAAAGTGGGAAAATATTTTGCTCCAGTTTACATTAAAAAACTTTTTCAGTCTGCATAAACTGGAGGAAGTTCCTTGAAATTCAACAGCTTATCAATGATAATGTCTAAAATGGGATTTTATCCATTAATCTGGAGCCAAAAATAAGTATTGTTCCTTGTCAAATAGGCAGTCTGTGAAAGAAGCTTCTGATTCTTTCATTACATGTTTTGTAGTAAAAGTCTGTGACCCTTGGGTATAAAAACATAAAGAGCTAGAGGATGACTTTTCTGGTTTTCTTAATTTACACACTCCTCTCCAGACTTTCTGACACCAATCTTTCCCTGCGATTGCCCTGCAGCTTTCACACACCGCATCAGAGCCAGCTGTGCATGAGTAGCTGCAGTTTTCTCCCAACTTCTAGCGGATGATTTGGCCAACCAAAAAAGGGTTTTAGCATGCATGTTTCTTAATAACAGCACACTGATTTGTTACAACTAACACTAACTTCAAGCTCCATGTATTTTATGATCCTCCTCCTGCCCCCTCTTCTCGCTGCCCTGCGTTCCTCTCTCTTTCCCAAGTGCTTGTGGTGGAAGCAGACCCTCCAGGTGCATTAGCCAAATATTTTGTGGTATCACGGTACATACTTTTGAGATCAGTGCCAGAAAACCAGAGAAGTGGCATTGGCCAGTAGCAGCAGAGCGAGGACTCGAGGAAGAAGGAACTTCCCAGAGGGGAGGGCGGTGGTACCTGTGATGAGCTGCCAGCTCAGAGCAGTGCTTACCTCTGTTAAGGCACAGAGCAGCGAAACAACGTAGTCAGGTCACAGAGCAGAGTTCCTCTCCCATTCTTTATCTGGTATTTCATGCTTCTGCGTATTTTCTTTTGCTGCTGTCTGGCAGTTACTCGCCACGTGAACCCTGGCCTATGAATTGTTGGTTTCTTCAGGTCGCTTACAATTTTGCAGCAAGAACAAGTCTGCTCGAGTTTGGAAGAATTCTTTGTGAATAGGAGCAAAATTCAGCAGAGCGGGGCAAGTGCAAGGACTGGTGTTGGCTACAAGCAGACCATGCCCGAAGGTTGTTGTTAAACACCTTCTCCATTGCAAAATGCAAGTGGAAAGCACCTCTTACAGGGATTATAGCAGCTCAGTACATTGAATGGATTTTTTGAGCACTGATTTAGGGGAACTCTGTTGTAAGAGACGGTAATCCCTGTAAAAGGTTGTATGTCCATTATACAGCTTTTAGCTTCGAGGGCTCTGTTTTTCATATGAGAAGCCAACATATGAGGTGAGGGTTACAGAGGCCCCTCTCCAGGTTGGGGCGCAGCTGCAGAGCGTTCCCAGTGAACGCCACCCCTCAGGTGCCAAGGAGCCCCAGTCCCGGCCCTCGCCGGGGCCTTCCCCCTGCCGGATCGGCGCCTGAAAGCCTGCGGGGAGGAGCAGCCTGCGGGGACGCTGGTGGCCCGCCGGTGGCCGCGGGCCGGCTGTGGGCGGCGGGCCGCGCTCCCCTCACAGGCCCGCCCGGGAAGGCCTTCCCCGCCCCGCCCCCGGCTCCCCGCGCTGAGGCGGCGCCGCCGCGCCCCTCCACAGCGGCCCGGTCCGCCCGGCCCCGGCAAACCGGCGGGAAACTGGCCGCGCGGCGGCGGCCCGGCTCTGCGGGCTGGCGGGGGTCTCGCTGAGGAGCCCGGCGGGGTCGGGGGTGCCGGAGGGCGGCGGGTGCCCCGTCAGGCTGGGAGGGCCGGGCCCGGCGGCAGGCTGTCGCCGTGCAGCCTGCAAGGGGAGGCCGGGCTGCCTGCGCTGGGGGGGGGCCCAAAATTTGGGGCGGGACGGCGAGGGAGCTGTGGAGGGGTCCCACGGGCGCCCCGCGGCCTCTCCGGCTACCTGCGGGTCGGCTCGGCCGTGCCTCCCCCGAATCTGTGAGGTGCCTTAGGGTTGGGGTATCACGCTTGAAGGTGGCTGTGGATTACTTAGCGCATGTCTCTCCCGCATTTTACAGCTAAATTCATCCATTTCTTCCAGCGCTTTAAGAATGGTATTAAAATATATATCAAAATGAGGAGGGAACTTTTCATAGTCGCCAAAAAGAGGTGATGCTGGGACTTGGCTCCGAGTGTTTTGTCTTTGGGTGGAGGTTTTCCCCGTGAGGTCTTCTCCTGCCCCAGGTTTCCCTCAGCGCTGCCCAGGCATTCCCTCTGCAGGGATGCTGCTGCCCGGCCCCGCTGTTAGCAGGGTTGTGCTGGGGTGGGACTGCATGTTACGGACTTACTTGCAAGGAGCACTGAGTTGGCTGTGATGAAAACATCCAGTTTACACCTTAAACAGCGGTAGTTGCTTTTACTGTTTCCCTTGTATCGCCTTTTTGCTTGTGCCTCTTGTGCTTCACATACTTGATGTGGAAATGGCATTAAAAATTGGCTAGACTTCAAGCTGATGTTGATGACTGTTGCTCAAAACAAACAAATAAATAAGGCCCAGTCAACAAACAAAGGATAACTTCTTGAAAAGTAGTTTCAGTGGTTTCTCATCTTCATTGAAATCTGGATCCTGTCTCTGTGACCCCAGAAACGGCAGTCTGTGAATTTTCTTCTGAAAAAAACAGAAGTACAAAAGGTTAACTGAAAAATGGTGGGAAGACCAGCAATAAAATAGGATTTTTGGTCACCAGTGTGTTCTGGTGGCTGCATCAAAGCGAATCCGAAATGTTGGATGGATCATGCAGTAACAAAATGCAAGCACTCCAAAGATATAAAACTTCTGAAACAAGTGTTGAAAATCAACAGTTCCAGGCAAAAGAAAAATATCCTTTAAAGAAACAGATGCAGTTTAATGTTCCTAGCTACATTTAACTTCCAGTATAATAAAATAAAAGAGCTCTTGTGTGGGCTTGGGCCTCAGTAATCATAAAAATTGTGTGTGACAGCCAGCAGGGAGACCGTCAGCTACTATGGAAGGCCTTTGCCAGATTGAGCAATGGCTGGATTCTGGTTCCAGGCTAGAGAAAATGAGGAAGCTGAGCTTCACTTGTCCTGTCCTCACATGTAGTCACGCCTGACACTGACTAATGCTTATTTGCAGAAGTTTGCATGGCTTCAAAGCAGCATGCACCACAAAGCAGTGCTTGCATTAAGTACGCTTTGTTATCAAATGTGTAACTCTACATGAGAGTTTTGAGTTGAGTTTGTGGCTGGAAATGCCAAAGTCCCTGCACTAACAACAGAAACAGACTTTGAAGGACCAGCTAATGTGTTGTACTAATTAAATTCTGGTATTTGTGTGTCTTGTGTGGTATAAATTCAGTGATTAGAGATCACAGACCAGGATTGAAAGCTTGTAATTCCCTCTCTAGGAAGAACTTTGTGGTAGTACTGTTTGGTGGCAAACAACAGAGTTTTACGCTGATGATGCTGTAATTGCATATGTATTTGTAGGGTTGATAAAGATGATACAGAGGCAGTTATATACATGTACCCACTCACAAGTGGCATAGCGATGACCTGCTATATTTGAAACTGAAAAAGTACTTAATAATAGTCATGGTGCAGACAGTACTGCGTAGTCACAGGGGTTTGCAACAGTTGGGCTGGAAGCAATATGGAAAAAAGAACAGGCCAGTCATAACCTACTTACCTGCCGTGTATTTCTTAGTAACAGAGTGATGGTTACATAGCAATACCTGTGTGTGAAGACTTTTCTTGTGATCTTGAGTACTGTGAGAGTTCTCTTCCCAAAGCCAGGTGTATAGCCATACTCTTTTTTTTCATAAAACTTAAATTCCTGTCAGTGCTAGTCTCTGAAAAGAGCTCTCTGCAAAGCTGTGGAAAGCTTGCACTGGGCTCATGCATGTGGAGTGACCAAACCTCTGCAGGAAAAGCGGCACCTGTGGGTGTCTTGCCATGTTGTTAGTCCATCCGTATATCCAAGTGCTTGCAGGAGGGAAGAGAGAACAAAGGGTGTGGAGGAACCAAACTCTTAGTTGAGCCCTCTCTGAAACCTAGCTGCTTTTCTCTGCAGAATTTCAGTTGTGGAAGTAGGTCTGTTGCCTGGCAAGCTCGTACAGTCCAAGGCATGGATTAACATAGGAGTGCTCAGCAGAGAACCGGAGGAACAGAGCAGTATTTGCAGCAGCACTCAGCCCAGTGCACTCCTGTGCCCTGCAGCCCTTGCTGTGGGGTCCAGCATGCTCGGCTGCTGAGACCAAGGCCAAGCCTGTGAGAAAACTGTGCAAGTCTAAACCAACTGTACAGGGCCAAATTCTGCTGTTGATGAATATTGTGACATCAAATTCAAGCAGGGAAAGTGAGATCTGTTATATGTAAGGCAGAGCACAGTTTTGCCATGGGCTTAATTAAAATGTGCAGAAGAACCATCATTTTGCACCAGAATACATTTCAGCTCGAGTGTTAAGATCCCAGCAAAAGACACTCTTAAAGTGGCTTAGTGAGACTACCAGTAGGAATTCCTGCCTGACATCATTATTTCTCCTTGAGTCTCATTTTGGTTGTCGAAGGTTTTAAGTGCAGTAAAAGCATTAATAGTAAACTTAATGGAGATGAAAATGTGCCTTTGCAGCAGCTTCCTCCAAGCTCCAGGGTGTAGTAATAGGCCTGGAGAAGGAGGGAGGTCAGAGTCCATATTCCACCCCCTTGCCTTTTTTTTTTTTTTAAATCACAAAAAAAAAAACTTGTGAAGAAGAGGGTAAAATTTAAAATTACAACGAAGGTGACTTGTTTTCCCCTTCCTTTGAAGCAAAACATAAGACAGGTTGTGCTACCACCTCTGCCTTTTTTTGGTTTTGTTTTTTTTATCAACAAAGATCTGAGAGCAACCTATGGCATCAGGGTATCTAATGATATTCTCTCTTCCCTCTTACGCTTGCAATAAGGTGAGCGTATGATTACTGGACTCCTGCATGGAGTTATTCCATGGGGTGATCTTGCTTGGATAACAGTGTTTTCAATCTTTCGTGCATTGCTGAGCCACAGTACGAACTTGCTTTGTTCTTCCTACAGGCATGGGTACCCCAAAACAAAAGCTTATGCTGTGCTTCCATGCTACGCTGATGTGGTGCAACAGGTAGTCTGCAGCCCTTGTAATGATCGCCTTGTGCTGGCTTATCAGGTGTGGGGGGGAAGTAATAAAAATAAACACATTTGGGTTTTGTGCACCATCAGCTGAACTCCTAGGCAGATAGTTTGAAAATTGGATTAGCAAGAGCAGTCTTTCACCTTCTAAAATTACTTATACTGTTATATCAAGTAGTTATAAACAAGTGAAATATAATATTTTATTAGCTCTTTTATGCTGTGTCTGCAGTAAGAAATTATAGGGTTTACATTTCTGATGCTGATAAAGTCTTTCAGGAGGTTATTTTATGCAGCTATAAATCAAAGGTTACCTTTCAGATTGCCTATGAAAACTATATAATAATTAAGATGTGGTGCTCTGCTTCTCTAAGGTTAAGTCCCTTGGTGGTTAATTTCTTGTAATTTTAATGTAGTAACAATTTAACTGCACCTTTCTGTGGTCTCCTGTAAGAAGCATGTCTGATAGAAAATGACCATCTAGCCAGTCAGTCTTCAGTAAGCTGAGAGGAGCTGAGGTGGAGGGACAAACTAGACTTAAATCAGAGGATTTTTGTGATAAAACAGTATGCACCTGTAATATTGAAGCTCCAAAGCACAGCTTTACTATATTAAACACACACAAAAAGGGAATGCTTGTAGATTCTTCTCTCTTCATCTGGTTTTAAAAAAAAAATCCTACAAGCTTCTGTGCTTCTACTCATAAAGCTCCCAAAAGTGCTGGTATGGGCCTATAACAAATGTGAATGAATCAGCAATATATTCTTGTGGTACTTTAAACACCACAAATTACTTAATAACCAGTTTATTTTAAGAGAGTGCTCTCTACTTTTTAAGTTGTAGTCTCCCTGTTGTGGCTCTGTTGAGTACAATCTTTCAGAAACTTTCTGGGCTGTTTCAGTACGTTTTGTGCTGCCTTAGGGGCAGGTGATGTATAGCAGGAGGTCACTGGTACCCAGGACACGCTCCTGCAGCCACATGTGTGAGTTCAGTCACTTGCTGAAGCTGCTTGTACGCATGCAAGAATAAACATACGTACACAGAAATTTGCAGATACTGTGTGAGTATGGGAAATGCTGTTGTCCTGCGTCTGCTATCTGTCATCTTTTTTCTCCAGTCCCTGTTTTAGCTACTGAACTTTTCCCAGAAGGACTTGCTGAAGTTTGCCAGACTTAGTGTAACCTTCTACTTCTGTTTGCAGTAACTCAGAACTCATTTTCGTCTCTGCTGTTTTGCCATCTTTTTCCTTTGGTACTCGTATGAGCAATGTTTGATCGTTGCTTGAGAGCAACGCTTGTATACAGCATCTCTTCCCTTGAGTGATTAGCATCTTGTTCGTAGAGTTGAACTAAACTTCCTTTTCTGTTCCAGACTGAAGTAACAAACACTGTGCATCTGAATGGTGCTAACCACTGTCTTTATCTTCCATTAATTGTCAATTAAAAAAATCTTTTCCAGACCCTCCTTTTGGCTGGGGAATGAGACCTTGAAAGTGCCTGTAGCGCTCTTTGCCTTGAATAGAAGACGACTGTGTGATCGCCTGAGACAGAATAAGGATGTCCAGAAGAATTCAGTTATTCTGCTGCAGGGCGGAGAAGAAACCCAGAGATACTGTACTGATACTGGTATCGTGTTTCGCCAGGTAAGAGCTGAATCAAAACTTCAAATCAAATTAAGAAACTCTCTTCAACTGCATGAATTTTTAAATGATTTTTAATCATTTTCCCTTTACCTCTCATGCGTGCATTGCTTTGCTTCACTTAAATAAATTGGCTTCTTTATAACGTTGCCTCTTCAGCTTTGAGTCTCTCTCTCTCTCAGTGCCTTAGCATGCGGGCTCATTATCTGGTTTAAAGGGCCTAAACCTGGTCAACGCCCTACTGCCTATCAGTGTTTAATGTAATATTAAAGACAGCAGTGGAATATTTCTTAGTGTTTTCAGTCTTGTCTGTGACCCAAAAGATAACCTTCTTTCTGTAGTGAAACATGTTACAGAGGACCTAAACTGAAATAATTCATAGAAAAGCATATTTCAAGTTTTTATAGTGTGTTCCACAAAGCAGGATGTATCTTAGAATTTACAACATGTGTCTTCTCAAATGAGATTTTTCCTTAAGTACCCATGTGTTCTTCTGTCACAAATAGGACTTAATAACTTGTTGATAACATGCCAAACACATTCTTAGTCTTTGGGGAAGTTTGCGTAACAGAACTCTTAATTATGCATACCCTATACTTTGCATGGCTGCTACAGTGCTTTGTTTTGTGAATTTAATTGAGCTGTTGTATGTTATGAAGAAGCAAAATCAGTAAATTCTAATCTAGATAGTGCGTGTCTTAGTGTAGTTACTGGTCTGTTTTTAGAGGAGATGCACCCTTCAGGGTACCAGAGCATATGTCTGTCCTTACAAAATTAATCTCTGTATTGTTAGGTGTTTTGTTGTTTGCTTGCTTGTTCTTAAAATAACACTTGGCTAAAGGCTATTCCTAGTGCAGCTTCCTCTTCTCTGGGGGAGATGGGGTGTTCGCTTCAGCACTTGCCCAATGAATCTGCACTCTGCTTTTGCCTTGTCTCATGTGACGTGGTTGTTTCTTCCTGATACTACATTGCCTAATTCTAGATTGGAAGAATGTCTTTTATTGTATGTTGTACGTTTATTGTGCTGAGCTGACCTGTTTATTTCTTATGGTAGCTTATTAATCTCTGATCCTTTCCAGCTGCCAACAGAGGGATTTTTATTATTTTAACCTAAAACTAATCAGTCTGAAAAGCTTTAGACCTAAACCACTTCCCCCCTCCAAAAGCAAGAGATCGCTCTTTCAGATACATGGAAGTAGAAATTAGTATGTACTGTAGTGTATTTTTACAGCTGGTAGAAGTGAGCATTTTCTTTTAAGAATATATTTTGTCTTAACCTAGGAATCTTACTTTCACTGGACTTTTGGAGTAACTGAAGCAGGCTGCTTTGGAGCAGTAGATGTTGATACTGGAAGATCCATACTTTTTGTTCCACAACTCCCTGAAAGCTATGCGGTTTGGATGGGAAAGTAAGACATACCTTTTAACTGTGTTCCAATGTATCTGAGTACTTCATATAACGTAACTGTCTGTAGAGCTGGAATGCTATCTCATTTTAATCAGATTCCACCAAATCATTTCGTGTAAATTGTAGTGATATGTACATACAAAGATACAAAACATGATCAGTTGGTATTAATCATATGATATCAAATGATCCAACACCACTTGGTAGAGAATACATTTAGAATTGGAACCCTTGGATCTCATGGTATCTGTGAAAGGAAGCTGAACCATAAAGAAGAGTAGAAGTCTTGTGTTAAGACCGAACAAGCTAAACAGTAAAGCAGGCTTTTTCAAGTTGCTTTACCAGTTTGCAGCCGCCTTAGCTAATGAAGCTTTTTGAATGGCAGAAGGTAGTTTAGCCTCTTTGATACATTTTTTTGATATGAACTGACAGACTGGGAAATGTGATTTTTAATGCTATTCTGTGAGTATGCCATAAACCTCTCTCTCCACATTGGTAGTAAATATTGCTCAGTGACATAGTAGTGGAGGAATTGATTTATTTATGTGTTCATTTCTTTTCTCAGTATTAATTGTATTTATACCCTCTAACAAACTGTAAATTTTTTTGTTGTCTACATTGTCTCAGAACATTAGATTACTTCAAATTTAATATTTTGAGCTCAGGTTGCTTTGCTTCTAATTGAAGCTATCACTTATCTTTTAATGCTAATTTTGGGAAAAGGAAAACAATCGCAACCAATCCCATATGCTGAATTGTGCCAGACCATATGGCAGGGCATGGCTGCTGTCTTCTCAGAGAGTTTATATGAATATCACTGTCTTAGACCTGCCTGGGAACTGAAATTGTTTGTGAAAGCACAAAAATGTGAATACTGCTGTCTGAAATATTTCAGCTGAGAGCTGCACCTGTCTGGGAGGGTAGCTTCTGTTTAACCCCCACGTGTACTCTTTAAAGTCTGTTCCCTAGTGATGCTTGTTCCCATTTATAGACAAACCTTTTTCCTCCCCCTAAGTTCTCTTCTGCTAGTTCAAATCAGCTGTTTCATACCCATGTGGATTGTGCCTAACCTGAAAAGGCTTAAAAATATTATTGAAATTCCACTGTTTCATTTTGCACTTTCAAACAAAATATTGTGGTGTTTATAAATGGTGGCCTTTTTGATTTGTTTGTGCAGCGCTCGTTATTGTTTCATTTACGGAATTACAAGTCTGGCTAAAAGTGGCTTATTGTCATTGTGTCTTCTTGCAGAGTATAACAAATTGTCTTTATCACAGCATCCTTGTTTTCTAAATTCTCCTCCTTACCCTTCCTGAATCCCTCTGTTTGAATCTTTGTTTTCTCTTCTGTCAGCCATGGTCATGTACTCTTTCTGCTTGTCAGAAGAAGGATGGATGAATAACTCATTTGTGAGTCAGTAGCAGTTCTGCTTCATAAATTGGTTGGCAGGGGGTACTGCACACATCTAGGGATTGTGCTCCTTCCCAGAAGACTCAGTTTTAAGTCAAAACTAGCACTGAAAGAAAACAAAGTAAGTTTGCCTTCCATCCACTGTTGTTTATTTGCTGTAGTTTGCCTTGGAAGTGCTTGTTTCTGTGCATGTGGAAGGCATTATGTACTCACTGAAGAAACATTCATTTAACATCAATGAAGCACAAATCAATTCAATGCCTTATATGATAGTTGTGAGGTTGGTATTTTGCAGAGGTCTACAGCTGGTGTTCTAGTTCACAAGCACAGGGTGCAGTTGCTTTGCCTGGTGTTTTTATTGCTTTCTATTTAAGACAGATGTGGGAATCTGCTATGTGAGCTTAGGCAGAAATGCACAGATTCTCTTAATTTTAATGCAGAAGGCTCTTTACTTCTACTTCACTGCTACTGTATTACCAAATGTATTGTTTGATGTACTGTTGTGCTTTCACTTCTGAAGGACACATATTTGAGTTGGTTTTGAAATGTAGCTTAGGCAATATGGCAGTCAGAAGGGTTAACCTTTTTGCCTTGAAGTAACGCAAAAGTGGGGCTTCTTGGCTTCTTTCAAATTGCGGTCTTATTTTGGCCAAACCCAGTGAAGTGTCTGAGAGCATTTGCTTGGAGATGAGCAGACTATTAGTTTACAAATAAGACCATGAACACTGTAATTATTTTAGTCTCACCAGCTGCACTTGTTGTTATGAACAGTTTTGCATGCTGAGGTGGTGCCTGGGGACTCTGCAGAACAGGTGAACGTGGAGATGATGAATGCACCACCCTGGGCTGTGGTCTGCCAAGGACCCAGCACTATGTAGTACTGGTGTTGAGGGTGACTGCCACTTCTTTGGAAGTGTTACTCATCTTGTGGGACTTCTTGCTGAGTGTGTATGCTCTAAGGATCTGTAAATAGCAGTAAGGCTACCTTCCAGAAGTCCTCCAAGCCAAAATAACCTCTGCAGTTTTAAAAGGGAGGAGAGATTTAATTTAACTCGCAGACTATGGACAGTCTCCAAAAAATCCACAACCTCGCAGAGTTGTTAGGAGGGTAATCGTAGGACTGGTGGTCCTACTTTCATGTTGGGAAGAGTTTGCAACAACAGTTGCTCTGTTTTTAAATTGTGAGTGCGGGCCTTTCTCCAAATGTTGGGCTAGCCCATTTCTTAGTTGTTGGCTGGGAAAATCTTTTCAACTAAGAGAACCGCTGTGCCTATTTCTTGATCTGTACCTCTGCCCCTCTGTTGTTTGTAAGGCAGAAACACAGACTCTCACAGGATAGCTTAGTGGGTAGGCTTTTGCGCTCCTGAAGTATTTTTCTGTTCTTACTTTTGGAGGAAGAGTTTAAGAAATGAATCTGGTAATATAAGATTGTAAAGGCTTCAGAAGCATAACTGTGTTGTAAATATCCCTCTTTCTCGGCATGGTCTTACCTAGTCAAGTTTGTGGTGCAAAGTTGTTAGCCGTCGTTTCTATTCCTAGGAAGCATTAAGTTGGTATGACTGTATGTCTTGCACAGACACTTCAGTTTCACTAATTAATGCTGCACCTGCCATTTACCTCCTTAATTATAAATGACAGAACTAGTCAGTGTGCTGATTAAAGATATTTTATAAAGTAAAACATGCTGTACAGCAGCTGCTTTATGTGGCGCAGATGCCAAAATAACTTAATTGCCTTGCCACGTAAAGTGTTTTTAATGGAAAACGAAAATATTTAACACTTTCATGTTGTAACTTTAGCAATACATATTAAAGGGGACAGAGCAATATTTATGAGCAATTTCCTGTGTTTTCTTTGAAGCCCTGCTGGCTGATTGGTAAGTAAAACATTAATTTAGTGTTACATCCACTGTAAGTAACGTTTTTCCATGAATTTGATTGGAAGCTATCTGTATTTGCAAAGTTGAACCTTGCTGTGGCACTTTGGAGCTGTAATAAAGTACAATGAAGTGCTTTGCAAATGTTGATAATTTCTCAGTGATCTAATGAGGAAGCTTTTTAAACATTGTCATCATTTTCTAAGTCAGTTACAACCAAAATCAACCTTTGGTTTTGATGATTAAACTTGACTGACTTCAGCAAAGCTGAAAAGTTTTACTGCCTTTAGAAAAATGTGCGGAAGTATGTGGTTGTTTTTTTTTTTTTGTTTGTTTGTTTGCTTTTTTCCCCCTAAATGCTTTTGTAAAAAAAGAGCTTTTCAGGCTATTTAGGCTTTTGCCCTTCCCCCCCCATAGTCTGTGTGTGACCATGAAAATTAGAAGCTAAGAAATGGCTTTCTTGATCTCTTTTTCTTAATGGTGATTGGTGAATTTTTGTGGCATTTGTATTTTCAATATTTGTGGGTATTACATTGTGTATAGCATGGTATGTTTATCTGACTATATCATGGTGGCTGAACCTGGTGCATTAATTAGCCCTAGGCTTGGCTACAAGAAGGCAAGGTCTGTAGTAAGCCCATTCTATGCAAGCTGAAATTAGAGACAACTCTTTGGAAATGTAGTAGAGTGTATGTGGGTGCTGTAGGGAACAAACACGAAATCACCTTAATTGCTCTTCTTGATGCAGGTTTTGCAGGAATGAAGGACATTTTCTAGATGAGTTTCGTTGATGTGGTGCATACAGGTTCTCTTCTCCATAGCATGCTCTGCATCTATGTATTCAGATAGTATACTCTAGAAGGGTCATTGGTTTTGCCTTCTGAACTGATCTGCCATATCATGCCCTGGTATTTTTTCTTGTTATTTTTTCTCTAAAATTAAGTATGTTTTGTGTTTTCTTTTCCATGTGTATCAGTTTGAGCTTTTCTGGCCATTTCTCCCTTCCCTCTACCCACTGAATTTTTATTTTGCTGTTTAAAAAAAAATAAATCAGTTTTTAGTCACTTTAGGTCATCTTATTACTGTTTTGTACCAACTGGCAATTGCAATTTATCTGCAAAGTTTGTTACCACCTGCAAATGCCATCTGTGGATCTCGTGAACATATTCAGTCCTGCTTCTGTTTCTGAATAACATCAGAACTAATTTCAGTCTTTGCAGTATCCCACTAATCAAGACTTGCAGTCCATTGCTGTTTATCATTTTAACTTCTGAGAACATCAGCCTAAATTGATACAGCACTTTTAAGTATGGCGGTTGGAGGGTTTCCCAGCCCTTGAAAAGCTCATCTTTTTATGTATTTGTTTATTTTTATTTTCTGCTTTAGGCTTTCACTTTTTTATTATGACTAGTCATTGAGTTTCAGGTCACATCATAGTGTTCCTGTCTTAGCCAATTTGAGTTGATTTTGGAGAGTAACAGTCTTGAGAGAGATTTTTATCAAATATTTTACTATTATTCAGATAATACATCGGTTGCTTTACCCTTCATCCGATCCTTTCAAAACCGTACAATAAGGCTGGTTGCTTTTGATTGACGAGACTTACTTGTGCAATTCCCCATGCTGCTTATTTTCCATGATTCCAATTCTCTCCACAGTACAGTGGTTTTCATTTCTTGTCTCCCATTCATTTATTATGGTATTTCTCTGTGGATAAAAATTACTTTTACAGAACAATTAGTGTCTGGATTGCTCTTGCCACATTACTGATGATTCTTTCTTTCTAAATGGTGCTGCTCCTTGAATGCTCTGACTTCTCAAATGATCAGTTTAGTCATTGTCCCAGTGTCCTAATTGTCCACGAGCCTTGCTGGTCCAGGATGAATGTGTATTGCTTCTATTTATACCATATTACCCGTAAGTATTGCTTCTATGCTTTTACTTCAGTAAATTATTTTTATAAATACTTGCTTTCTAGCTGTTTAAGTTTCCTTGTATTTCTTGTTGAGGATGTTTTAAACAATAATATTAACTTATATCAGTCCATTGTTTTGCAATCTCTACCAGCATACACCTTTAACTGGATGCATAAGTTGGCGATTTATTAAGTGTTAAAGTGTTTTTGATTCATGTTCATTGAGGAATAGAACCAGCACTAAGTAAATCTGATTGACAGTGCTGCACCAGAGTTTTTTAATATCCTGATGTGGCTTTAAACCACAGCATGAGAAAGTTAAGTCTTGCCTACGCACGTCTCATTCCTGTGGTGCAACAGGGAATGTTGATAACCCCCACCAGGCATTTCTTATTTTATACTTTATTTAATGCACTAGCAGGAGTATCGAGTTCAGTGATACAAACTCCTGATAACATTTTGAAATATCAGAGAATCCAAGTTTTCTTTTGATCAGGCGTGCCATGTGTTTTTCCTTCAAGGACTCGGCTGCTGCTGTAGGAAGGTAAGCTGCAGCAAAAGAAATGCCGGTGGGGATTTTCCAGCAGTGCTCTGACAAGGCTCTGCACCTCCATGCTGCCTTCTGCTGCGCCGCTGCCCATTTTGAGTGCAGAGCTCTCTGCCTCTTGTTGGCCTGGGTTTGAGAAGGCACTTCAGTGAAAAAACTCTCAAGTGAAATACCTTCAGTGGTGCCTCTATTCCTGCACTTCTAAAATTCCGTGTTCTCAGGTCTTGTTATTAACTTCTTTAACTTCTTTAGAATTTTTTTTTATTCCCTGTGACCTGTGCTGTGTCTGTCTGTATGCTCAGGAAGGACTCTCTGAAAGAGTGTTGTCTGTGTTGAGAAACATACACAGAAGAAAAAACAAACCCAACTGTTTTGATTAAGCAGGATAGGGGAAAGTATAATCAATATTAATGCTTCTTCAGTGCTAAATGTGAGTGAAAAGCAGACAGATTGTGTTTTACTTGCTGTGTACCTCTTTGCCTGTGCACTTGCTGGAGCTCAGAGTCCTTGGCCTTGACCCTGCTCCTGGGGGACGCCAGTTACTTCTTTGTCTTACAGGGCAACATGGCATAGTGGGCAGGCACTGTTTGCATGGGTATGTTCTGCCTTTTCTTTGTGCCCAGTGAGTTGTTGTGGCAAGTTCCTTTAGTTTCTTTGTGGGTTAGTTTTCTTTACAAGTTATAAGATGGGAATACCGTCGTCCCCTTCTTAAAACTGTTCAGGTCATCTTAATGCTGCTGTAAACATCAGTACTGCTTCCTTTCATGCTATTACTGAATAATATGGGAGCTGCGGGACATGCTGCACACATTCCAGAGCTTATTATAGTGGTTTTATGTGTGGGATAAAAATATTGCTCGTTTTCCCCCAATACCGTAGTTTTTCCAAAAGTAAAAGCAGAACATCTGCCTCTGACAGATTCAGTATGTAACTTTCTCAGTTAAAAAGCATGAATTGAGACCAGTGTTTTGAGTGGAACACTGTTAGTATATAGCGACCGAGAAATTACACTTACCTTCTTAACTACTGTAATTCCTTTTGTGCCTTTTTTTGGGAGGAGAGCTTTCTAATGAGTATTTGACAGCAGTGTTGTGCTACAAGAAATCTTTCAGGGATTTCACTGTATAAACATTTCCTTTGTTACAGTCTTTTCTGTACTAGTGTAGAGCCCTTCTCTCCAAGGAAGAATTTTATTTGCAGAAAGAAATAAACCAAAGATTACCAATTGCAAGCTTTCTGTGTTTTTGCCTTTTTGGGTAACTCTTGATAGTATCTCCTAAATGTCTAATCGAGAAACTGCCTCTTGAGGTAGAATTTATAGAAAACCTAAGGAACTTCCCAGCTTTTGGGAATGCCTGTGGTGGGAATAGCTGAGCAGGAGCAGTGAGACTGTATATTTGAAGTAGATGAAATAGGTGGTTCAGAGCTTGGCTTTTATTAGGAAGAACTGTGAGAGTCTCCTCAGCAGTTTATTACTGATTTTGTAAGTCCAAAGGTCTGTATGTTGCTTGTAGTTACTCTGCTTCTCCATAATTTGTGTAGCATTGGGAAGTCCAGTGTCATATACCCAGCATCCAGTGCCTGGCATCATGCATGTGGACTCTACCGTTCCGTCCCTCTGCTAGACATCGCTGCAGTTACAGCCCTGGTTACCTTTTCCAGTCAAATCAGTTTGAGTCTTCATCTTCAATTTATTTAAATTCTGTGATTTTCTTAAAATCCATCTTGCTCTGGACTGTATCAAAAGGAGCAAAGAGCCTGAGTTTACATGTATGGAGGTACTTCTCTCTTTCAAATGACAAAACAGAAATCTAGAGGAATGTGGAAAGGGAGTAATGTTAAGGTAGTCAAAACATTGCTGGAGGCTGCCTGTGATACCAGTGAGCCCATTAGCACTGTTTTGTTTTAAATCTAGCTGGATGCCTTTTAATCTTCTTGTTTGGGATAGTGAAATTCCTTTTGGATATATAGGTGATTGCATTTTTTTGGACAAAGTCAGGAACTTCTGCTGCTATCTCCTAAAGCCTCCTGTGTTGTTCTTTCTAGTTGTTCTTGATACCCTCGTTTGGTTAATGCTTTGCCATCTATTATTAACTTGATGATATGGTGATGATGAGGGTGTTTATCGGTGCATCTCTGACAGTGGTAAAACACTGCTTTTGTATCCCTTTCCCTCCTCCAGCTCTACATGCTTTGGTGATGTATTTCTATTCATCTGGTTTAATTTTTGCCACGGTTGTTGTTCTTTGTATGCAGTCTCACTGAAACTTTTACTCTGCTTTAAGCTCATTCTAGCAAGGCCTGAGAAATGAGTTCTTGACTGTGTGGAACTTCAATTGCTGAAGACTACGCTTGTCCAATTTACTCCTTGTGCACGTGTTTCCTCTCATGTAAGTGAGGAAAAATGCGATGTAACTCATGCAATGACTTCCTGGCAGTAAATGTGTGTGTGCCACAGTGCCACGTACAGGCACTATGTGTAGGCTAATGAAGGCATTTACTTTGCTTAGTAGAGACTATTTGCTCGAGACAAAGTGAATTTGCCATAAAGTGGTGGTTTATATCTGTTATTCTGAATGAACGTTAGGGTGGAATGGAGGAAGCAATACTGTTGTATCCCTGTAAAGCAGAAAGCTTTGCTGTGAAGATTGCTAGTTTTAGCTTTTCTGTCTCACTCACTGCATCAAGAATCTTCCTCTTCTGATTTTGTGGTATGAGCTTGGACAGTTTTTCATGCATTTTAGGCAATAATACTAGTAGGACCTATTAAGAGAGCACTGTACCCTGAACATTATTGTGTAGAAACCCTTTTGCTTTAGACTTTGTCATGAATAGTGTCTTTGATATTTGCCTATTCTGTTATTGTTCCAACTATATTAATCCTTACTTTTAATTACTGCTTGTAAGAACATCACTTTCTGGTAACTGCCAGGAGCTGTGGATCTGAAAGACAGTAAGTGTAGTGGACTTGTGGATCTGTATTTTAGTTACAGGAGACAGTCTTTAGTATGCCATGTCTTGCCATTTGTCTTGACATCTTTGTGTCAGTACTTGCTGTCTTCCTCCTTGACATGCTAAGGGATCTTCAAAATGGTTGTTGACTTTCATTTAGAGATTCCTACTGATCCTTTTTAAAAATACATTAAATGAATGTATGATGTTTTCTTGCGTAAAGCCAGATTCAGTGCTTAGAAATTGCAGGTGATTCTCATTTTTTGGCCCTAATAAATGTTCATTGATAGCATCTGTGGTCACACAGCCTGGAATAATGCTTTGCTGTCTGTGCCATGTGGTATTAACTTAGCGTGTCCTTTTGCAGGAGAACAGTTACCTCACATTGGAGCTTATGTTAGGATACACCTATTGCTTTCTTATATATGTAAGAGTGCGGTAAGGCACCCTTCTTTCAGAATAGCTTCAAAACACAAACAAGGCCAGATGTGAAGACTCAAGGAATTCTGTAAAACCATTCAAATCTTAATATTAAAGGTTTGTTATAAATTGTGTAGGTGTAAAGCAACAGAAATAAAGAACTGTTTCTTGTAATGTGTAAGTGAACATAAAGCCTATAATACTTATTAGCGTGCTGATGGTTCTCATGTGTGTGTCTATTCTGACAAGTTGATCTCAAGAAAACATAGCTAACAGGGAGCTCTGAATGATCCTGGGTGGATGACAGGACAAACTTAAAGCAAAGAATTAGTACGACAGAAAGAAAAAGCAAAACTGGCAGTTACAATGCAAACAGCTTCTGCTAGTAGATGGAAACGGTCCAACTGCCATTTCTGCATTGTTAATAAGGTAAATGTTCAATAAAGTGTTTTAATTTTGTATTTGAGAGAAAGAAAAAATACGTGAAGCATCACAAATTGTTGGTGATGAACTAGTTTCTATTCCAGCAGTAAATCTAGAGAAAGGTAAGTAGCTCCTAAAGGTCATGTTTTTATCCAAATATTTTTAAAAAAGCTGACCGAGGGTTTCTCCAGGCTGCTGTAAGAATTTGAGTAGGGAAGAGAGAGAGGATGCTGTTAGCAAATTCTACCAGCAGGACATATAACAATATTTGATATCTGAAAATCAAAGCATCTAGCAAACAAACCAAAAATGCAATACATGTGCTTATTATGATCTCTCCTGGCTTTTATAATCTATGAATCACTTGCAGATATATTGGGAAATGTAAGGTACATAAAAGTAGTGCTGACATTAAGACAGCGCAATGGAGGGACGTTGTAATTCAGTGGACTTTTTCTTAGACTGAATGTCTTTTAGTGGACTGGTGCCGGGCTGGCTGATGCAGTGAACCATGTGGCTCCTTGGTGTTAACAGGGTGCAGAAAGCTATAAAGCTTGTTGATTAATCTGTGTTGCGGAGAGGAGGAATCCTATGCAACTTCTAGAGGAGACAATGCAGTCCACTTGTCACACTTCAGGAAGCTTGGGACCTCCTGCTGTTCACTTGTTCTGCTGAAGGTGCTCAGCTAATTTTTCAGGTGTATACGTACATAACTATCTGACTGTATGTCTGTAATTATTTAGTAACAAAATGTAGAATGTGTAGAAAATGTTTTTAAATTAGTCACCCACTTGGTATTTCTCAAGTTTTTGAAATGAACATACCATTAAGGATATCTTTTTTCCAACAGGAATAACTTTACATTCTAGGCTATGCAGTAAGATAAATTAACTTGAATTAGGAACACCAACTGTAATGCTGAAGAAAAGCTAAATTGGACTACTTCAGGAAAAGCTGAATTTCATTTTAGAGCTGATCCACTGTAAAAACTGAAAATCTGTCCTAGAAGCATTAAAAAATGCAAACACAAAGTGACCAGTAGAAAAAAGTTGTTATATATAGTGAAGATTGTCTGGAAGAACATTTAGATGCAAATGAAAACATACACATATATGAATGTATATCAGCAATTAGGTTGCAAATATATCAGCAGTTGGCTTAGATAAGTTTCTTTCAGGAATAGCTATCAGCTGTTATAAATTCTGTTCACAGTTTTTCTTTGGCATTTGTGATTTAGATCCATCTCATTTGTACCTCTCTTCTGAATGCAGTTCTGAAAACTAGAACACACTTTTATCATGTTGGTATTACAAGGCTCTTGCTCCAGAGTCCTTTAGAATACAAAGAAATGTTGCTTAATGGAATTCTTATGGTAATGTCAAATTTGTACAAATCTCTTAAGATTTGCTGTTATGAATTGTTGTGCAATATAATGAACAACAGCTTTAAAATGGTTTTAGACAACGAGACCAAGTCTTTATTGGGTTTAAAGTGGAAACACAGCATGGTTAATAAAATATAGCAAAAAAATTGAGGTTTTAATTTTGTCCCACTATATAAAAGCTTCAAAATACATTTTTTGTTTGTGTATTTATAGATAGGCTGCCAGAGCTGTTAATCTTACTGACAGATAAATAGAGGAGTCAGTATTCCATTCCTGTTTGAAGGATTGCAATGAAGTGGAGCCGGTTATGATACTGTGGTCCGTCAAAGTTGCTGGCAGAATCTGCACTGATGTGATTAGGTTCTGATTTGGTGAAGTATCTTGGTTTTTAAACATGCTATCACGTACCACTCTGAATTTAGTTAAACCAAATGGAAAAGTTTAGAATAAACTTGGAAGTTTTCACTAAGATGATCGACTGACTGGGATTCCTGGTTACTAGTTTTTAATACTACGCTCCCTTACTCTTTTGCTGATGGTTTTTGTGTTTGGTAGATGTATAAGAGAAATGAGGCATATCTAACATGGGGCATTACTTTTCTGTCTGACTTAACACTTCACACTGTATTTTTATAGTGGAAGTATTGCTGCTCCTCCTCCTCTTTTTTCTCCCATTGCTATCTCAGTAGAATTTTGTTTATAATAAAGTTGTCACTTGTGATTGAGAGGGGAATCTTCAATATTTGGTGCTTTAACTTCAGCTGTTAAAATGAGACAGTGCATCAGAATTCAAATCTTCTCTTAAAAATGTAGCTTCACATCTTTAAGGCATCTTCAGCATTTCCCAGTTGCTATGAAAATCTTGAGAGTAAGAAACCAAGTAGGTGAACTAGATTGGGTAGAAGAACATGGAAGAGGGAAGAGTTACATAGGAAACATCAGCTTTGATGTTTAACCCAAAAGAACTCCAGCTTTTTCACTGGACTGGAAATTGTGATGAGTTCTAAGTGGTGAAGTAGATACAGTCTCTCATTTAAGGGATCCTTTGGTGACAAAAAATGAGGACTGTATTGTTGTAAATAAACAGAAGTGCTGGACTCTTATGTTTTCTTTCTAATGGCCATAAATTATAGATGCCAGATTTTTGCCTAGCCACTTGGGCACACATACTTGGGCACGATGCATTTCCAGGCGTTTGGAGTTGCTTGTTTCCATTATAAGAAAAAGGAATCTAAAATTTTTCGCACATCCCCCGTCCCCATCCCGTAGATATTAAGCCATTGCTTCTGTTCACATCTGTTTACAAAAGGGTTGTGGTTTTTTGATAGGTAAGGAGAGACATGATTCAGTAGTATCTGGGATCATATCTTCCACTTGGGTAATTCTTCTAATTAATTTATGACTTGCTATGGGGTTTTTTGTGTGTAGTCTCTGCAGTGATTAATCAGAATTTTGAAACTGGCAACCTATAGCAGTATTACAAAAGACAAAGCCAAACCTAAAATTGTAACCAATTAACTTTTTCTACCTGTGTAAGAGTAATTTGTAGAGAGAACTACTACTCATATCTGTGAAGTATCAGATGTACTTGAAATTATCATAACTGAATGTAGCTTCGGAGTTTTGTGGTGCCAGTGAGCATTCTGTGGAAGGTACTATTCCCTGTGACAGTGATGGTCCATGCTAGACTTTAGCCTGGTTTGCATTTAAATTGGATAAAAATTAATACTGAGCCCTGTCTCTGCTAAGGAACTCTGCACTGGTACTTTTTTTACAGTAACTACAACGTTGGTGCATAATAATCTTTCATAGATTCCTGCTATACTAGAGAAAAAAAAATGAAGAGACTGGAGAGAATATGGAAAGGCTCAGTGAGGGTCATCTTTGCTCCTCTTTGTCCTCAGGCTTTTGTTTTGCCTTCTATACTGCTTTTCTGTATGTCACAGCACAGAATTTTTCCACTTTAATGTAGACTTCCATGTGCACTTTTTCCTTCCACCTGTATGGTTCTGCAGTAGGGTAGATCTTTGCAGAAATCTTCCCAGTGGGAAAGGTGGCTTCGTCACTGAAGCATCATGGCTCCCGTGGGATGGGTAGGGAATGGTAGTTTGTGGGAAGTGTATGTGAATTTATTTTATCTAGTCAGAGGTGCTAAATGGCTGAAAAAAAGAAGTGAGGCAGAGCTTTGAGTGCCTCAGAGAGGAGCTGAGAAGTCTGGCTCTCTACTTCGTACTAAAAGTCTTGCCGACTTCTGAGCAAGGTAGCAAGAACAAGAGCAGCAAGGAGGTACACATCTGGGAAGTGTGGCAGGTTGTCATTAGGTGTGATGGAGCTGAAAGTATCTGGAAGATGACCTAGTTTAATAGCTGAGAGAGAGGACTGAGGATTGTGGGAAGCTGCTGTTTTCTTTCTCTCAAAGTAGAGTAAAAACCCTCAGCCTCAAAGGAGGATGAGCTACTTCTGTTCCTCAAAAGAGAGAGAGTATACATAAGAAGAGATGTTTGAGGGATTACAGCTGGAATGGAATCAATAATGGATTAATATTAACCATAATCAAAGAATTAAATTAGCAGCAGAGTGCTGATGACCACAACTATAGGAGTCAACTAACAACAACAACAACAACAAAAGTTGAAAACCAGTTTGTGAAGAGACAGAAGTTTTCTTATTGGCATGTTGGGAAATGAGATCTACTCTTCCTTAAACTACCTTAAATGAAGTGAATAAATTCCAGCACATTTGTCGGCATACTTCTAAGAAATATTTACTTTACAAGAAAGAGTTTTTGGGTTCAAAGAATGCAGCTAATTGTAAATGGTGCTTTGGAGGTATTGCTCTAAAAAGCATATATTACCATAAATTACTGTTGGCCATAAATTAGCTGGTTTTACAGTTGGAATTCTTCTGATACCAGATGAATTGGTTGAAACTGTAAAAGAGAACAAAAACAGAAAGTGGTAAATCTGTTTGTGATGTTTCTGGAATATTAAAGTACTTGAATGTGTGAAGAATGAAGTAGGGGAAAAGGAGATGCCTGTACGAGAAACAGAATATGCAAAAGTTGGGGGTAAGGGAACTATAAAATACAGGGTATAGAAAAATAAGAGGATATAATGATTTTTTTTTAAATTATATGTGAAATTAGCCAGGGAGAGAAGATAAATGATAATTGCTTTGAAATCTCCAACAGTGATGGGAAGAGTCCACAAAAGGAGCATTGCAAAAGGGAACACATAATGAGATATTTTTGTGTTACTTTTGGAGTAGTGCTTTCACAGATAAATAAATTTTTTAAAATATGTGATTTAGTGCTTGAGAACACCATAAACGTTTTTGTGTTGTCATTCATGTCTCAGCCCAGTACTGTTTGGAGCATAAAGGAATGTAAAATGAAAAATGAGTGCACAAGATTGAAAAAATGGCGTAAATCAGAGCTCTAGCTACCTGGTGCTGTGGGCAGCTACGGCTCATGCCTTTGTTGTGGAGCAACTCGTAAAGATGCTGGGCTGTTTGATCCACTGCTTCTGCTATTGGTCACTTTAAGGTTTAGAAATGTTCTTTGGTCTCCAGCCTAATTTATTCTTTCCCCAGTTGGTCTTTGTGCTCTTATAGTCTAATGTTTCAACAGATGAAGGTTTGGTCCTGCACACACCTCTTGCTCTCCTCCTGTCTCTCGGGGAGCAAAATGCACAGGATCCTCCAAACTCTGGCTCTTCTGACCATGATATTTTTCCTGTTTTCTTTACTCTGTGCAAGGATGTCAGCTGGGTGGTTTTTTTCTTTTTTTCTTTTCAGATTACATTTTCAGAATTACACCGATTATATTTATTTCAGTTCAGGGGGGATAGAGATTGTAATCAGAGACTAAAGTCTCATCAATAACTGGCTGCTACCATAAAGTGAAGGAATGAGCAATGGGGGCTGGTGGGGGAGCCCTGGAGCACTGATCCGTGCCCACGTCTGCCCCAACTGACTGCAAGTAGATCTTTCACAGGACACCTGCGTTCTTGCATTTAGAAAAAAGTCTCTGGTTGGGTATCAGGGGAGAAGACAGCAGAAGTGATTTAATTTTGCACATGGGCATGTAAAGGTGCACATCCTGTTGGGATAGAGGAGTGGATCTCTGGGTTCCTGAGGAATAGAAGCGGCAGAGCCCATGTCTTCATAGCCCTCAGTCCGCTTCATGCTCACATCGGAGGGGTTACCAGGGTAGAAAGTGAATGTTTTGTTCATTCTTTGAATATAATGCAGAGTAAACCGTTCTTTTGCTATTTCCACATCCTTCCAACATGTGGTGAGTTGGAAAGATGTGTACAAATGGCAGGGCAAAAGTCTTTAACAAAACTGTCTTCTGTAGAGTGAATGGGAAAAAAACCCCTTTAATTCAGGTGGAAGCCATGAAATCTAAGTATCAAGCATGGACTCGATTAAAAGCACACTAATTTTTGTAGCTGTGGCAACTTTCTGTGTAATCTCCTATTTTGAAAAATGGAGTCAAGGATAAGATTATTAAAACATTCTTCATATCTGATTCTATTGTTGTGATAGTAGAAGACAGTATTTCTTTGTCTGTGACCTTATTAAATATAATAGTAAAGCTAAATCCAAGTGTTTCTTTTATTGTTTTCCAAAGGATTCATCCCCCTGAATTCTTCAAGAAAAAATACGCTGTGGATGAAGTCCACTATGTGAATGAGGTGAGTTGTCTGTGCCTCTGAATATTTTTCTTTGAATACAAAAATCAATATGTGGCAACAATTTTTCTTAATTTTAATCCTCTGCTTACTGGATGACTCCTGACTTGGTGGGACCTTCCCCCCACCCCCTGTTACTGGAAAGTGTCCTTCATTCTTATAAAGCACTTGTAATTTTTTTTTTTTTTTTAAAGGCTGCCATTTTGAGCTGAACACTAAGGTCTTAATGCAAAGACAGACTCATAAACATGTTCTGTGCATCATGTGACCTGTCAGTCTGTGTCTTTATCCAACAGAAACATGTTGCTAAATAAATTTTTTGCAACATCTTGGAGATTTGAGGAGATTGCTGTCAGGGTGCTTGCATGTCCTAGCTCAGACTCGGGAGCTTACATTCATTTTATGCCTCCATAGAGCTGTGAGAAAAGGCTGCGTGCCTTACTCTTAGTTTATGTTGAATCATTCCAATATTTGAATAAGCAGATATATTCATGTTTTTAAATGCAAGTGTGACTTGCTTAGTTAGGTTTCTCATTTCATTTCTGAGCAGATGTTTGTATACTTATGCACCTGGCCAGTTACCTTTTCTTTGGTAGGAAGGCTCAGCAGGGTCTGCCAAGCTCTGTGGGTGATTTTCATGGAGAGCAGCTTGAAAAGGAAGACTCTGATACTTCTGTCCCTGCAGAGCACTAACTCTGACTCACCAGACCAAAAATTTTGCTCTTACCAGCCATGGGGATGTTTAATTTCATTTTCATAATGAGTCCAGCTATGAAGTGAAGTTTAATCCTGTATTTCAGTAGCCAGGGGTGGAGGAAGCCGTGGAGAGGTTGCTTTTTGATGTGTGTGAGTTGGAGTTGTGTAGAGTGCGTGCGCTCCAATGCTCATCTGTCAGACAGTGAAAATTGCTAGTGGAAAACACATTTTATTTTTAAAAATAACATTTATTTTAGGTCATCCTAATTGTTTTGGGTCACCTTCCATCAACAAATGCCTTTATTGTAGTTCTATTCTCTGCTTCCTTACTGCTTAAAAAACTCATCGATGGGGAAAAAGAGCTCTTTATGTGGACCAGTAAATTGTCCCAACATAAAGGCTGTTTTCAACCTGGACTACATGGATTGAAGGTAGAAGCTGTTAAAGCTTGCAGTGAAACTGTTCAGCTTTCAAAGGTTCTGCCTATAGCTTTTGCGCGGTTTGCCAAGGAATTAGTTTTCCATCATCAGGCTGGTTGTATGTCAGCAAATGACCAACCTGTGTGAGCGTGTAATCCTGATATTTCATGGAGAGAAAAAAAAAATAAAATGTGGAATGGGTATTTTTATATATCACTGACATATGCTTTCCTTGGTTAATATTATTAGCATGCTATTAATCTGGTTTAAAGTTGGTAGAATGATGTTCCATGGAATTACATCATCTGTTCATTGCCTCAAGGAATGTGTAATTCAGTGCCCACCTTTCTGCAGCTGCTCTGGAAGCCCAGTTCTCTACAAGCCCAGTGATTTTGTTCTCAGTTTGTAAATGTTTGAAAGATACTCAAGAAGCCTAATAGAAGTATTAGTCAGTAAAAGATGACCCAGTGAGAATAATAGTAAACATTCATTACTAAGTATTTAGCACATTGTAACATAATAGTATTAATGCATGTGTGTTTTATATGCAGTAGTGCATTGAGGATACAGAGTACCCTGTTATTCCTTATTTCTGTGTGACATTACAGCTTTTTGTCTCTCATTTCCTTTGTGTTCCAAATCGTGACAATAGACTTAAGTTAGTTGGTATTTATGTCTTTAAAGGACACCACCACCTTAAGCGCTGCATTTCTGTCTAAATACCTTGTGATCTACTGACTCTTGTTGCAAGTGTCACATAATAGTACAATACCTGAAAGATACCAGAGGAGCATTTTTTGTCTTTGCAGCTTGTTTACTTTGTGTACAGCAAATGTTGATGAAATTGGTGATTATAAGGGAGAAAAAAAGAAAAATAATACGAATCTAAAACTTCTTTTTAGATTTCCAATGTCTTTGCTTCGAAGAAACCTGCTGTGCTCCTTACTTTGGTGAGTCATATTATTCTGAAGAGTAACTACCCGTTTTCTTCAACAAGGAGATTAATTTATTCAGTATTTCTTTGCACTGTTGTTCCCTATGTTTTTCTCCCCATCTTTGCCAGATTTGAAGCTACCTGTGTATAGTAATCTAGTCTTCTGTCTCCTCCATGATCTCAAGATTTGTAGCCTCTGGCCTTCCAGTCTGTATTCTCGCTGCCAGAAACTTTATCTGTTCTCTGGCAAAACACGACAAGCCTATCTAATGTCGGCCATGCTATCCTCCAGCCAATGTACAATGACTCCAAACTCCTTTTTTGTATTCTACTGCTCTGGTTGTGTCATGAGTGTGTTTGAGCCTTTATTTGAGAATCCTGCAAGGACATGGGGAATACTTTTTCTGCTTTGAGTGGGTTGGTAAGAATAGCTTCTGGGAAGAGGGAAAGTTATCACATGCCTGCCAAGTATTTTGAATGGTGCTTGCTTATTTCTCTGGAATGAGGATGAATGAATGGATGTAAAGCCTGCAAGTTTCTTCTTCCCCATCACCGCTCCCCCAGCTTCTTTCCTTGACAGATGTTTTGTAAACCTCTCACTATTAAGAGTATCTGATTTCTTGTCTCCAAGTTACAGAAGAAATTATTTGCTGACTCTGAGCTTTCCCTTACAGCGCATGCTCCTTGGATTTCTTGTTTTCCCATGATAGTTGCCAGACAGAAGTCTTAAAAAAAATATCTCTTGAGCAGTCACATAGCATGAGATCTGATTTCTTTATCCATTAAGAACAGAGGCCCTAAATTGTTTTAAGTCTTTCTTCCACTTATATTTTTATACGCATACGTGTATAAAAGATGACCCTATAGGTTTTTTCACATTCTTTAAGAGAAATGGGTGGGAAAGGGAATATTTGAGCATCTCATGCTTTTACCATTCATTTCTGCACATCAAGTTGTTGAATATGTGTCACTTTGTGAGCATCCTGTTTCAATTGTGAATTTTCACCTAATTCCTGGCTGAGAGGGTGGGGCTGTGATGCTTTCACATTCCTCCCATTGCAATGAAGAAGTATACTGAGAAGGGAAGAGCACTTCTTTTTCTGCTGGTTTTGTGGAAACTTGGTCCTCTCCTCCTGTGGTCTCATTCCAGATACAGAACTGTAACGCTGCTCCACAGGGTTTCCCAGGCACACATCAGAAGTGTTCATCTGCTGTGTAGCAGCCAAAATACTCTTGTTTATGGTACTTGCTTGAATGGAAAGCTGTAGGGGAGCAGCATGCAAATTTAAATAGTAAGCATTGCCAAGGCAGTGCATAATAATTTTTTTTTAAATTAAATTACTTTAGAAGAAACCTTGCCCATTTGTTATTCCCTTGCCCTTTATTATTACATAGGTCTCCTAGCTCCCTCTACAAGACTTAAGGAAATTAGAAATCAAAGCTTGCCATTTTCTTAAGCAGCACATCCTAACCTGAGTTCTACACCAGTCTCTTATGAAACAAATAATTTCTTACATTGGTCTGCATTTGAACAAACAGTCTGGGTTTTTATATTTATAATGCTTCAAGTAAACTTATGTGTAAGTTCTCCTGAACACTTACTGCAATCAGGTTCTCCCTGTGATTTGAATTTTAAATACCTGTGTTTGGCTCAGAATCACGGTCCTTTTAATCTTTTCCCTCCCAGCGTGGTGTTAATACTGATAGTGGAAATGTCTCCAAAGAAGCTTCATTCGAAGGAATCAGCCAGTAAGTGACAAGGCCTTTTTATACATTTAATTGTTGCATGGTTATGTTGAATTCATTTTATATTTCACATTAGTTTGTTTTTTCCTAATGATAGGATGTTGAACAGCAGATCAAATGTATCAGTATTTCTTTGGAAATAAAATGTTTGACATGTTTCTAATGACTTGAAATACAGTGGTGGGTTTTTTTGAAATCTCTTTTGCATCTAAGGTCATCCAGTGTTTCTCTTTGTTTGCTCTAAGTATCTAAAACCAAACTGACCCAGCCCCTTAACTCCATTTCCACTTTTGGGATTGAAATATTTGGTTTTCACATTTCAGAAGAAACGAATCTTTAAGCATAGCTTCTTTCTTTTAGTGACTTCCTTGTACAGTATTAAGGTAGATATTAGGGATTCCGGTATGCAAAATCTTCTGAAAAGCTGTTGCATTATGGGTACAAAATAAAAGATCACCTTTCTGCCTAGATGTGATCTTCTAGTGTCCCTTGATGTTGTCTTTTTATGAAGTTTGGCTACTAGTAGAGTGAAAATGTCCTCCTGCATGCAGTATGTTGAAAAGGCAGTAAATAAAAATACATCACAGCCTCCTCTGGGATGTGAGGATGATGGCCTCAATTTTGAATGAAATACAACTGTCTATTCTGTTATGATAGCCTAAAATGAAATCATTTTCCATTTTAGCTCAAGTGTATGACAAAAAAGGAAACAAAGCCTCCCATTAAAAAGCCTGTTAAAATAAATGCTCATGCTGAGATGTTTGGTAGATGGCTTTTTTTATGATTCTTGACTCCCAGTCACCCTGCTGTATTTTTCTCCATCCACCTCTGTCGACAGCATATTAATTATGCAGTGATGATTGTAATGCACAGAATTTGCTGCAAGTCTGGGCACTCATTTGTGTAATCCAAGAGCATACTTTCTGCTGGGATCATCTTTTCTCTGTGTTATGTGAACTGAAATCTGGAATCTGATTCCAAAATTACTTTGTTCTCCCCTCCGCAACCTAAATGGAAACATAATGATTCTGTCAGGGATATTGGGAACCAAGGTGGCAGACATTTAGACATCTTTGGCTGCCCAGTGAGCTAAAAATAAACTGTTCCAGAATATAAGCAAACCGTTTTTAATGAATATTTGGTGTACTCTCTGCTGTTATGGCAGTATGTTGTTCTGTTGCTTTGACCAAGTAGATACTCAGTTATCTTACGCTCTCCAGGTACAGGAGGACTCCAAAATCTGCGTGGAGTGATACCTCCAGTTTTATCTGACACATCTCCACATGAAATATAAACAGTTATTAACTCCAGCAGTAATTCATTATGGGAATGATGTACAAAGGTCTGTTTAAAGTACCAAAAAGCCCTTTTTCCCCCCTGAATTTCACTAAACACTAGAGTTTAATTGGTAACATATTCTATTACTAGTCAACATTAAGGTAGGAAGCCACTCCATTTAGCACTTGATTTGAGATTTTAATAGCATGTCTCCTGCAACACTTTAACGAATTAATGATATTTTATTGCTGGCTTCCCAGTTTGTGGTAAATATGCTGTCGCTGTTCTCCTGGAGGAGAGCTTCTCCATTCTTTAGGGGCGATTTCCAGCTGTTTAGCAGATTTAGCAGATAATTCTCTTTTGAGATCTGGGATATGCTCATCCCTGTCCATCCCTAGGCACCAAGTTAATTTTGCTGCCTTTGATAGATTCTGGCTGGCGCCTTCCCCTCCCACGCTCGTGGTACGGAAGAGCACACATTGATTTTGTTGTTGGACATGCTGAAGATCCACTCCCCTCTTCTGACTACCTTTCCCCTTCCTTCCCAACCTTTTTTTCCAGGGTTGTCATGGCTGTCGTGAGAGCATGCTTGGTCTGCGTGCCACCGGCAGGTGTGCGGAGAGTGAACGCTGCTAGCTGGGGGTGCAGAGGAGTAAGGCAGCTTCCTTTTAAACTGTGCTCTCCTCAGATTTTCGTAACTGCGCATAAATCAGCCAATTTTATATTTATTTTTGACACATACCCAAACCAATTTCAGCATTCCTGCTTTCCTGCTTCTCCACCGCTACTCTATCAAGTGTTTCCTCTATAGAAATGGATGTATTGATTTCTTCTGAGAGGACTGAAACCATGGAGTTTGTACCAAGCAATGTGTTCCTTCAAACCACCCTCCCTCCTGTCTTGCCTCTGCTCGGCCGGGCACTCCCTGGCTGTGATGCTGTATTTTGTTCCTGGGTTCTTGTTTGTTTCCATTTTCTGGCTACCTGGCCAAGATGTATTTGCTTGCTGGGTCCTTTTGTGTTCTTCCTGCTCCCATTTGTCTCTTTTCTGCTAGATTGACTGTGCCCTGGTGCAGGTTTGGGGTGGGTTGTTCTTTTTTTTTTTTTGTGATGGATGATAATAGAAATAATGTGTCATTTCCTGAAAAAGCTGAATCTTGCTCTTTGCAGGCTGTTCATCTGCTCCTGCCAGAAGCTGCCTTTTTCTTGCCCTAATAATGTTGCTTTCCTGCCTTACTTTTTGAACCTTTTGAACTTCTTCTGGAACATAATTACCTAAACTATTTGATTAATTTTTCCACTGTAATAAATAGTCATTTGAGACAAAATGACTACTGTGGTCATGGGTTATTTCTACGCTCACCCTGAAGATCACCCCTAAGTTATTTTTGTCCTGCTAGCAATGATCAAACTTGATTTTATGCTGGTAATAGAGCCCATAATAGTGAATCATATAATAGTTTCCATTAGTTTACGTATAGCGCTCTCATATAGAATAGTATGTTGTACTAAAAAAGGCTTGTATATTGATGCAATCTGTAAAAATGGAGAATGGCTGTACTTGGGAAGTCTCCTGGCTCAGTGGTGGGTAGTACCGTGGTTCAGTGGAGGGAGCAGTCTGGGACAGGGACTTAGGAGACCTGGACCATTTACTAATGTTGTTCCTGGTAACTCCCCTCGACTCAGCTTTGTTTACAGCTGTTATGAACCTTACAGAAATCACTTGCTCTCACTTACTTCAGGTGGTGAAGTGTAGAAGGCAGATCTCTAAAGTATTTCTAATGCATTGTTCCCTATAAGTATGTAATTCTGTTTGCTAATAAAGGCTAGTTCAATTCTTTTTTCTTCTAATTCATGGACCCATTTTTCAGACTGGAAAATGTGCAGGATTTTTTTAAATCTAATCATGTGGCAGTTATGTAGCACTTGTAAAAATGCTTTGAGATGATGTGATTCTCTGTATAGAAAATGGATTTTGAACCTGTATGGATAAACAGTAATGTGCCACATACTTTAAAACACTGTTGAATAAATCTTTGCTGGCTGTGTTGGGGGCTTTCTTTCATCCTCAGAATTGATTGATGTAAGTGATAAACAGTTTAAGCAATTGTACCTAATGTTCAAAGTTTTTCAGTGAACTCATTTGCCTCATGGCCAGTGAAGACCATCTAAATGGCTTCTTCCCTATTGTGTAATGAAATCAATCATTAGGGGAAAGACTCCGTGCTGAAGAGTAGAAAATTCTAACATTGTGTATAAATATGTTTTAGATTTTTATCACCATATGCATACAAAATGCATTCATTAAACTGACAAAAAAAGTCTCATTATACAGTGTTATTATATAGGAGGTGTAGATTTCTAGGTTTTTTTTTTTAAACTAATGAAATTGTCTTACATGTTAAAGGACAACTGAGTATGAAATCAATTTGTACATGCCTTTCAGTGTAGTATTTCTTAGTTCTGTGTTGATTAAATGGGAGCATTAATACATTACAGATTGCAACTGAGCAAAATACCGATTTGTTTTCTTCCTCAAGTCCACATATCTCATCATCTAATTACTGTCAATTTGCAAATTGCAGGAAAATGTAAATTGGATTGCTCTACATGATCCTCGTAATGTTAGGGCAGTACATGGTTTTTAAGAGTAAGTTGTTTATTGTCTAGCAGGATAAAAACTTGGATGGACAAGGTAGGGTTATTTTATGTAGGACTTTGTGCAAAAATTATGTGAATTACTTGTTTTGAACACTGTTTATGTTCTCCTGTTAGTGATGTCAAGCTCTTCCCCTTGAACTTACTTAACCAGTAACTTTTGGATGTGGTTTGTTTATCTGCCTTGTTGATAACTAAAGTGAAGCATAATTTCAGTCATTAACTTTAAAAGTCTAGCAATCATAAACAGGTGGCCTTGTGGCCACATGCACAGGACCCACAGCTGTCACAAGCTAAGCAGAGTTAAGACAGTTTAGTCCTTAATTGTTGGCTTTCTTGAAAAAGCTGCATACAATACATCGGATTCTCTTCCAAATCTGAATTGATGCTGTGTCCTGGAGGTATAAGGTCTTATTTTATACTTGACATCATATCAGAAAGTCCATCTTTCAGGTGAGAGATAAAACTGCTGTTCCGCTGATGACTGCCTGCCTCTTCTTCATGCCCCCAGCACCCCCTTGCTTTAATCCCATTGCCTTTCCTATGTGTTTAATTAGCTTCCCCAATTGACAGCAACTGGAATTTTAAGTAGCTGCCACATAGTAGGTGGTCCCACCCAGTAAGTAAAACTTGCATTTCTGGCAGCACAAAGCCAGTTCAAGCAGAGCTTTTTGGATCATGATAGGTAAAAACCAGGGACTGCAACAGAGATGGTATATCTTTCAGCTGAAATTTCTTTTCTAAAAGAGTTATTTGAACTATTGTAAGCCTATGGAGGTGGACAATTTTCCCCAATTCCTCCCCCCCCTTTTTTCCCTTTTTTTTTTTTTTTTAATAGATGTATGTTCAGATGAGATGCATTCTTCTGTTGTGAGGTTCATAGTTTTACTGCTTGGCTTGGTTTCTTCTGTACTTGTGGCTAAAGTGCATGTGTCAGGCTCTTGACAGAAGAGCTGCCAATTTTTGGAGTCTAAGTCAGCTGCATTTTGTACCCGCCCTTCCTTACCCTTTGTTTTCTTTTGTTAATTCATGATAACCATAGTTTATACTTCTTACTCTGCAATGTCTCCTTCTTGTCTTCATTGATTTGCTGTTAATTCTTCTTCACCTTGGTCTTCTGTGGTGGTGTCAGTTGGTATGCTTCCCAGCCAAATAGGGAGCTCAGGCTTTTGGTATTTTAGAGTTTTTATAGATTGATTTTACTATATCATTTGTATATTTTCTTCTGTATAAATTTGTGTTTAACTGGCTCTTCCATTCCAGAATTACGTCTGCATTGGCCTACATAGGTAATAGTTGTTAGGATAGTGATGATTAAATTGAAAAAGTGCCCTTTTTCTCTGGTTTTACAAGACTTTCTTGATTCCAGTATCAGCTTTATTCTATGATGCAATATTCCACTACTTGTGGCTTTTTGTATTGTTGCTTTTCCAGTGGTTTCTAATTCATACCCATAATACTGAATGCCATGCAGGTTGTCCTTGTTGAATGTTGTGATAAGTTGTTGGTTTCTATCTTGGAGTAGGAACACAAAGCTATTAACCTTCACCTTGTTGGGATTTTAGAAGTTTATGAGCGTATGTTCTTGAAAAAGAGAAGCATAGGGTTTTTTCCTGCTATCTGAGGACGCAGGAAGACCATGGTACAATCAGAAGTGACTTCCAAATACTTTTTTTAAATTGGATTTGTGCTTTAGTTCATCCCTTCTGAGGTATAAAGGATGGTTATAACCTGGAATAGATTTAATTTTTCCTTCAAAAATGTGGGAAAATGAATTGTTGCCTTACGACATTCTTCTGAAGATCTGTTGAGAGCCTTGGAGCATTTTAATTCTCTTAAATACCCTAACTGAAGAGCCAACAGTCCTGAGTCAGACAAAAATATCTTTGATGCAGAACACTCCTTAGGCATTTAAATTGTAAGCAAAAAACCCTTCGAACAATGCTTGAAAATCCATTTATGTTCCACTTAATTACTCAGCTTCTTACTCTATTGGCCACTGTAATGTTATTGTTTAGAGAGCCTCAAAATAGTTCCAAGAATACATGAATTGCTAATGTAGAAGATAAACAGGAAAATAGTTAAGTGTTTGAGGCCAAGGTGAGATGGAAGCTTTTGCTTTGCCTCTTCTCTAGATTGGAAAAGACAAGGAGAGGTTGTTTTCCTTTTCACAGTCCTCTGAGCGAGCTTGTTTATCACATGCCATGTTCTGTGCATGCAAAAATCAGAAGGTGTAAAACAAAGGATGAAATTAGCAATTCACTGTGTTTGATTTCATTGAAGGGTATTTGAGGAGCAAAGTTAAAAACAGAACAATTTTGGTTGCAAGGGACCTCTGGAGGTCAATCTAGTCCAACCCACGCTCATAGCTGTGAATTGATAACATTTTATCTTCATCAAAAGAAGTTTTTTTTAAATATATCTTGAACATACTGTTAGTCTAGTTTCTGCACATTCTTAAAATGATGTATCTGATTTATTCTCATGTATTTCAAAATTAAATACCTGCATAGTGAAGATGAGTGTGCGCATTCTCCTCCCTGGGATCTATACTGATCTATACTGAATTCCAATACAGTATTTGCCTTTGCAGGTTTTCACATCCTCAGAGAAGACATATTTAAAACAACAACAACAAAAAAGGAAATATACAGTCTCTGTTGTTGTATCTTTGGCTATTTTTTAACATTTGTATTTTTTGGGTTTTTTTGGTAGATTTAATGTGAACAACAAAATCCTTCATGCTGAAATTGCAGAATGGTGAGTAGCATAAAATCTTTCTCTTTGAGTGCTGTTGAACGTGCTTATATTCTACAGCATTGCTTTAGAGAGATTCCCTCAGCAGGAGCCTCCTAGTTTACTTTAAGTTTTAATTTTAAGCTGATTTCATGTTGTGGGGTGGAAATAGCGTACAAAAATAAAAACAGGGCTAGGTAACAGCATTGAAAAGTCACAAATTTATGTAACATTTCTTAAGTCTTGTTTCTGGATATACTTTTTTTATAGAATGTGTTTGGAGTTTAGTCACATTTGTGTAAATGTGAATTTACATGAATAGGAAAAGAACTGAGGATAATTCATATCCTAGCAATGAAAATCAAAGGGAGATGAAAACTGTGTCTGAACAGGTAATATTTAATAAGGTGTTATTACTTCTCCAGGATTTATTTTAATAGCATTAATTTTGTTCAACTGTTATTCAAGTAACTATACTTTGTAATTCTAGGGGAATTCTGCTGTAGCCTATCTAGAATAGACAAAATTAGAGAATGTGACTCAGTGCATTAGCAGCTTGCAGAGCTACTGCATTTTATCAGTTTTCTTCTTTTGGTCAGCATTGCCGACTTTGTCCTCAGGATTGCTCCCTAACTAGGGCTTTCTAGTTTTCTGCTTAGGAAATTAACTGAAGAAACAACCTAGTGGATTTTTGTTAATGAATTAGGCTTTTATCTAAGCTTTTTGAGTGTATTAATCTAGAAATGAGGAAGCAAATCCTTAGTTAAGACAGATAAGATCAGAATCTTAAAATACAAACAGGAAAGTGTACACTCTGACTACCACTGATGTAGCTGATTGTATTATACTACATATTATATATATATTACATACTATATAATACTACATATTATTCTTTTTAATATTTATTATTAGCACATATGCTGAGAACAATCTTCTGCTGTCTTCAGCTACATCTAGTTGCCAGCTTGGAAGCTGGGGAGATGTTTTTTGATAATGCAATTTCAGGACGGGTAGAATTTTAATAGGTGAGATTTCTGGGTTTGCAGCCATTTTTCATTGTTTGGCATGACATTAAAAAAGTTGTAAAAGGGAAGTGGGTAAACTTTGCTTAGACACTTTTGTGTCACTTGAGTCACAGGTGGACCTGGAGATGTATAGTAGTGGGACTCATGGCTTGCAAATCCTGCTGATGAGTGCAAGGGGGAATGCGAGTGCTTTGTTACGCAGGAAATTGCTCAGGGTACGAGTTTTTAAATCTTGCCTATTCTGTTCTTCTAGAATTTGGACCCTTCCTTTTCCACGGCAAAGAAGTTATCCTATAGAATTGATTTTAGAATTTAAGAGTTGGTCAGCCTTTGAGGTGCAGTGTCCTGACTAATATAGACAGAACACAAGTTCAGCAATTGTCTTGTGGGGATGTACAAATTAAAGACAATTAGGAAAACTTGGTAAAGAAGGAGCTTGGCAAAGCCTGTTTTCTTTCAGATATATTATTAGTGTTTGATTAGTCAAGCTCCTGTCATTGCCAATATTGATAGGAAAGATCTAGAAATGTTCACACGTGCTCCAAGACCCCTGATGCCATGTAACATTGTGTACAAAAATAATAGAAAGAGTAACTCAAGTTAGAAGTTCTTAATGAAGTCTTAGTTTCCTGCAGAGGTGGCTGCTGCCGTGTTCTGGTTGGTTGGCTTGGTGTTGGGCGTGGTTTTTTGGGTTGCTTAAGTCATTGGGAACTTTCCTCTGACACTTAATTATCATGTGCCCAGCAGCCAGAGGATGATTCTTTAAGTGACTGGACAAACTGTTTAAAAGAGCAGAGGAGGGAGCTACATCTTTAACCTGACAGTGCCATTTTTGTGCTTCTCTGGTTTTGCCCGGCTTAGCAGAGAAAGACAAGGGGCAAGAAAGGGGACCTTCAGAGGGGCCTGGTCTAACTTCCAAGCTTTGATCTGTAGATACAACAGCACTATAAGGAGAGAGATGACAATTTTAGCTGCAGAAGGCTTTGGGTTAGGGCTACAAGCTTGATCCCAAGTTAGCTTTCATTCTGGTTCAATCCACCTTACCAAAGTGTCATCTGATAAGCTTTTCTCCTCTGTGGTTTGGGTTAATGGGGCGTTCAATCTTCTTTAGGGAGCTCAAGGATGGACAAAGATGAGGTCTGTGCCCTAAGGTTGTACCGAGATAGGTGGAGCATTGAGGCAGTAGAAAAGCAGCACTTGTAGCTGTTCCTTTAGGTGTAGAGAGTGTCTTCTGTGAATTGTGCGTGCCAGTCCAGAGTTCTGATTTTGTCTCCCTGCAATCTCATGGGGGAGAGAGGCTTGGTATGCACCTTCCCTCCGCCTGGCTTTTAAGGAAAGGGAATTCTGAGAGCAGTCAGAGTTCAGATTTACATTTAAAAGTATTTTAAAAGATTTTATTGAGTTTGGTGGCTTTCATTTTAAGTCAGAAGTATGTTAAAGACCGTTGTTAGGATTTAAGTGTCTGGTGAAATCAATACGTGAATGATAGGCTATGTGTATTAAAACTTCCTAAAGTAGAAATCTCCTTGGAATGTCAAGTTACTGCCCAAGATATCTTTCTTTGGAAAGCAGTAACATTTTTAGAATTAAAAGTATTTTTCTTTTAGGAAGATTAATTTTGGGGGGTGTTATATTTTAGGGTAGGAAATTGCTGAATATGAACTGTATGCTTGCATGGATGCATATAATTTCAAATTCAGCAAGCTCTCAACTACTCTGTTTTACATGATACTTGTCAGAAAAACTCCGATATATACCATGCTGTCAAAACTGCCAGCAAGAGGTGAAATGGCTGAGCTTTCTGAACCAACTGGGGAGAACTGTGAGCTACAAAAGGCAACTCTAGTGTTATACAGTCTTATAATAAAATGCAGAGAAAATGGCTCAATACTGACAAGGGGGAAAGCATTTGTGATTAAGGATCTGTTGCTTCCCTTGCTTACTCCTCCTTTTTCAAGATCTCAAGATTTTCTGACTTGCTATGAAATTTAAGGATAAAACATAAAAGAATTTGACCTTAGACTGGATTTCAGAAGTTTGCAGATGGGTGTTTTCACTTTTTTTTTTTTAATTGAGTGAATGTGTTTTCAATGTGCTCATTTAAACACTTTCATTTTAAATTTCAGGGCTCTCATTTCAAATTTGATACTGAACGTGTATGCTAAGTATTGATTTCACTGTTTTGAAAAGAAAATGTCATCTAACAGAAGACAAACTCCAAATTTGTCCAAATTATCTCCCTACTAATCAAAAGGAAATCTTTCTACACTAGCGCTTAGCAAAACGACCTTTTGTTACTTCAGTATACCGATGTCTGTCTACCATAATTGTGGTGGTGCTAGCAGATAAACATTTAGCAATGTATGGCTCGTTTTGTGCCTGTATATACTGTATTTTCCTGTAAACTCAATGAAAATGGGATTTGGTGTTTTTATGTGGAAGATTTCATATATTCTGTATTTTGCATTACTTTGATGAAAAGCTATAGTTGTTTCTTTGGGGAAAGTGATTGTGTGTTAATGTCTTAAAGCTGGGCACATGCTTTTTCTGTTCTCAGAGTTTTTTTTATTGATGTTGTAAACCTCTTAACATCTTTTTGAACTGTTTCAAGATGAACTCCTGTGTTTGGTGTTCATGCAACTGTCTTACAGAATTACACTCTAGTGCTTCTCCTTTGCATACGTGCATTACTATGTTTACTGGCTTTGATGCTAATTTAGTTAGCAAGTTTTTATGTGAAAGCTTGCAGAAGAACATAAATATATCAACTATGGTAGAGAAATTTCTGTAAATAAATTGTGGAAAGGTAACAGCAGAGGTGAAAAAGGGTAAACACAAGGTAGGACTGTGGTGTCTGTCTATGTGGGCAGCATCTATACTTACTAGGTGTTTTGTAAACATCATGTTTCCAGAAGGACAAGGAGCATTGGACATACCCAGGTGTTTTCCATGCATGTCACAGAAAGCAGCCATTAAGGTTGCATGCATGTACTAAAAACAACAAAACAAGACAGCTGATAAACACTGAGCATCTGGGAATAAATACTTCTGTCAGTGTGATCAGGAATGGTGAATGTGCATGAGAAGCAAACATTTGTGTGTCTTTGAGGAAAGCACTGGTTTAGGAAAATGTAGTTGAGTTATACATGTTTCAGCCTCATAATTGCCTTGAATTCTTTGTGTTCCTGACCACTTGATTAATGGAAAATAGGTTGTGCATGAAATTTGGTATCCAGCCACTTAAAATGCCCAAACTTAATTTCAGGAATGAAATGATACTTGTTTGTATTAAAGCTTCTCTCTTCTGTTGGATGGCTGACATGCATGAAAAGACCACCTGCTCATATGGCAAGTGCAAATAGAAGCACAATGTGTACGTAAAAGAGGGAGAGTGGGGAAGAAGAAATGTTTTTACATTGATAAAATCGGAAAAAAAAAAAAAGTTATAGGTCAATCCTGACAGTAGGAGCCCTGTGCTTCTATTTTAACTTGATTGCATTGAGTAGCTTGCCTGTTAATCTGAGAACTGCATTACGTGCTGAATCTGTACATTTTTACAATTGCATTAGTGGAAGCCTGGAAATTTGTTCCCATTAAAATTTTAATGAATGTATGCAGAGTGTGTAACTTGTCCAAGAGCTGTTTTTAATAGAATGTTGAATTTCACATTCATGAGCAAAAGTGGGACTTTCTTCCTAGCCTTATCTTGCAAGTGAGGGGAAAACATCATGAGAACTGTGGGCCACTCATCACCCTCAAGATTGCCCTACAGTGCTAACAACAGTGCTTGACTAGGAACGCTTTAGACCTGGCTTAGAAGGGTGTTGCTTTTTATGCCATCAAAACAGTGAGAAGGAGGTGAAATACATGCCCTTCTGCTACCCAAATATGCTGGTGGGAGTTCCATCAACAGTATCACTGCAGACTGCATAGGAGCCCGGTGACTTTTTCTTTTTGGTATGTAGTGGAGGGTGAAGTTGATCGTGTTCCCTGCACAATTGCACATCCTCCCTCTCATCCCTACTAACCGTTGAGCAGTGGTTTTTGTTGGTCTCAGAATGACTAAACATTTTCTGTAAAATGTTTCAGTGCTTGACCTTGTATAAATGAAGGTGATGCATTGCATAAAAAATCTGAGGCTGAGCATGAATTTGTATATGCAAAAAGATATATAAGAGGTAAGGATCTAAAATAAATACCTTGACCCTGAAGCCTTATGACCTAATCAAGTAAAATAGGTTCTAATACTGTTTGCACTTGCCATTGAGCAGTCGCTAGCTTGTATTACTAGCAGATCCCAATATAGAGATTAGACAACTGAGTTATGAAAAACCTATTTTTCGGGCATTTGCAGATCAGAGATATGTACTGTATATTGAAAGTAATATAAAGGCACATCAAACAAGTATTAAATTATCCTGCTAGCACATGCGGTCTTCCAAAGAGTAGGATTAAAAAAAAAAAATCTGTAAGCCTTTGCTACCTCATTCTAATGTGAATATATTTGAGCTACTGTTCTTTATGTCTTGGCTGAAAGGCAGTAGCAGAAGTTTGTTTCCTCACCCATGGTGAGCAGATTATACCATCCCAGTGTAATTTTTTCACCTCGGTGTGCATTTTAAAGCCTTGTACTTCTCATTCTCAATGCGTGTAATGATTATTTTGTGTCATATTCCAGTTGACTAAGAATGTCAATCCATTCCCCTCTACTGTGTTCCAGTTTGTAAGAGCATTTTGATCGATATCAGCATTTTTGCAAAGGTACCTTTACTCTTGCCAGAAAAGTTGTATTTGAAGGGGAGTGGCTGTGCCACATAGCGATGCAATTGCTGTCTGTGGGAAATGCTCTTATCACACATCAGAGGCACTGATGGCTGAGAAACCTGTTTCTGGACTCATTAAAACAAACTACAGGAGCAGTAATACAGTAAATAGTTTTCTACAGTGGTGTGAGTAGGAGCATGTTATAATAAAAAAGAGGTGTCTTGGTGGCAGTTTCAAAAAATAATAGTTATGGTGCTTTGTAACTGTTGCAAGCACTGGAGTGGAGCTGGAAAATACCATTTAAATATTTTCATGCAATTCAATAGATGTAGTTTTGTTCTTTGTAAACAGTAAGTACGTACTTCACAGCTGCTTTTGAGATGGGCATGAGAAATATTTGGAAATCAGTATGTGTAGCAGTGGAAAGTGTAGGTGATTTTTTTTTTAATAGAAGGTATGGAACTATCTCCACTTCCCTGTTCATGTCACACTAAATAGCTGCTTTTATTTGAAATGCGTGGTAGAAAGTAGTGTAAGTAGATAAGAGTTTAATGGTGAATATTTGAGATGAGTTCAGAAACAGAGTATCAAGGCCCATAAATAGACGCAAATTCAGTATTCATAAGGCACAAAGAACAGGATGGGGCTTTTGGGGAGTTTTTTTGGTTTGCGTTTTTTCTTCCAGATGCATGTGAGAGAGAATGGACATTGTGGCTGTAATTACTGCTACTGTGGTTTCTGAATGTCATGTTTTCGTTTTTTTAATACCAAACAGAAATAGCATTTCTTGACACCACCCTCCCCCCTGCCTTTTGAGGTATTGCACATAGGTGGGAGTTGGGATTGTGCTGAATAGAAATTCTGGAGCTCTGGGAATTTCATTATGTAAACTAGTTTCAAATTGTGTTTAAAAAGTAAATCAAGTATGCTTGTAGAAATGTTCCGTTTGAAGTAGTGTTTGAGCCATGACAAATGCAGAAATACATTGCTTTTGTTCCTAATGTATTATAGAATGAGTTGAAAAAATGTCAGTTGGACCACTTGTTTATTAGTATTAAAATAATGCAGGCTGATACTTGAAATGCTTGCGACTTCTCTGTAAGATTGCTTTGCTAATAGTGAATCAATGCCAACAAAACTTTGCTGTCATGAATACTGTAATAGTTCTTCTCTCTTGAGGTGTACTTAATCTAATATTACTGTAGGTGATGCATATTATTTTCAGGTTTCTTCATTTCGTATTCTTAAACTGTGAAGTTGCAACCTAACCTGATGTCTCTTTTACTTTTCTTTAAGTCGTGTGATTAAGACAGACATGGAGTTGGAAGTTCTGCGCTACACCAATAAAATCTCCAGTGAAGCTCATAAAGAGGTAATGGATCCTTTACTGTTAATAATTTTTGCTCTTAGTGTAGCAGTGGTACTCAGAAAATGTTCCCAGCAACCCTGAATTGCTTAGTAATAAAATAATGGAAAGGCTGGATAGAAATAAGAGGATAATATCCCTCCTATTACAGCCCAGTAATATACCTTGCATTGTCCTTGAACTCACTGGTGCATTTGTGATGTGTGAGAAATCAAGTGTGGTTTTGGATAAGAGCTGGAGCCTCAGCAGAAGGTGACCTGCTTGCAGTCTGTCTGTCCTGTATGCACAAATACCTGTATAGTGATGAAGAAAGAAGAGATCAAGATTATTCTTCTGGCCCACATCAACATGTGCAGCGCTGAAAAGTTTAGCCAGCAAGTTACTCTCTCCAGATCCTTACAGACTGAAGGAGTGTTTCCGTGCACAGTGGAAGATGGTGCAAGGATTCCCTAGAGATGGTTATGTCCCCCAGTACAGTGCTTCACGATGCTTTTCTGTTGATGTAGCAGAGTGGCAAAGACAAATCCAGGCTTTCAGCAAGGCTGCTCCGGTTAGACCTAGAACTGTGCCAGTGGAGTCATATTGCTCTACTGGTATTGATGGCAAAATTAACTTGGGTGTCAGTCCTGTACTCCACACAGTGATGCAGAGATGCCATGAGCTCTGAGCAATGACCAGAGGGAGCTTGGGTAAAGGCAACTGATGAGGTTACTGACTCAACTATTGTCTTTGTTCTTGCTCCTCAGATTTCTGAACTGTGAAGTGTAAAAATATCTTAAAGAGAATATTGTAAAATTGCAAAACTAGGGATAGTCATTTGCATTCATTCTCCTTGGTCCTTCATCATCCTTGAATAATCTTATCATATCTAAGAGAATTTATTCCGTAGAGCAGCTGCCTAGAACATTTATAATACAGAAACAGGCACATTCTCAGCAAATCTGAGAACAAAAATCAGACTTCTGGGTTGTAAAACAGTGTTAACTCTAGTAGTTTTCTGTTGATTCAGGTTGCAAAGTATAAAAGAGAATCTCCGTTTGTAGTGTAGTCCAGTTCACAGTTTTGTTTTGCTGGTGTTTCATAGAAGTAAAACAAAAGGACCTGCTGCCAAGTTCACCAGAGCTTTCAGAATTAAGCATTGGTATTTTGATGAGCTGCACTTCATTAGGATATAGTAGTTTGGCAATTAAACTTGCTTTATTGCTGGAGACTGCAGGCATTTATAAAGATTAAAATGAGTTTGATTTCTAATGTAGTTTTAAAATGCATCTACTGATGTAAATTTAAATGAAGTACAGATGATATTTTTGTAATATAGGTTCCTCTGGAGATCCTCAGTCATAAGTTATAAATTTATAAATATGAGATTCACTCCTGCTATGAATGTCCCATGTTAATATGTTTCTTACAGGTAATGAAGGCAGTAAAAGCAGGTATGAAAGAATACGAGATGGAGAGGTAAGAGTTCTTTCAGTAATTGTAATAAAATGGAGAAGGTCTCTCTATAGTAGGAGTAGAAGCAATAGCTGAGGCAAAGCGGTAGCATTGATACAGTTGAGACTGAGGTCTCACTGTGTTTGAAGACTGCTGTAAGCATTATTTTATTATTTTGACATGGTACTTAGTTTCAAACATTTATTTGATGATGGGTGATTGTTTTTTGGTGATGGTTTAGCGTAGCATAATTCTCTTCCTAGAGTTTTAGTAATTTACAGAAGCTTTACAAAATAGCTGTTATTATTGTTTGAAGCCATCCAATAAAATGGTGAAATGGTGTTTATGGATAAACATTGCCCTTATGCTTGTTGTGCTTAGAGTGGTGCGGTTGACACACCAGAAGGACGGGATGTCATCCAGAGAGACCTGGACAGGCTGGAGAGGTGAATTCATGAGGTTCAACAAGGCCAAGTGCAAGGTCCTGCACCTGGGTCAGGGTAACCCCCAGTATCAATACAGGCTGGGGGAAGAAAGGATCGAGAGCAGCCCTGCCGAGAGGGACTTGGGGGTGCTGGTGGATGAAAAGCTGGACAAGAGCCGGCAATGTGCGCTGGCAGCCCAGAAGGTCAACCGTACTCTGGGCTGCATCGGGAGAAGCGTGGCCAGCAGGTCGAGGGAGGTGATTCTGCCCCTCTACTCTGCTCTGGTGAGACCTCACCTAGAGTGCTGCGTCCAGCTCTGGAGCCCTCAGCACAAGAAGGACATGGAAGTGTTGGAGCGGGTCCAGAGGAGGGCCACAAAAATGATCCGAGGGCTGGAGCACCTCTCTTATGAGGACAGGCTGAGGGAGTTGGGCTTGTTGAGCCTGGAGAAGAGAAGGCTGCGGGGAAACCTAATTACAGCCTTTGAGTACCTAAAGGGGGCCTATAGGAAAGATGGTGAAAATCTTTTTAGTAGGGCCAGCTGTGTCAGGACAAGGGGTAATGGTTTTAAACTAAACCAGGGTAGGTTTAGACTGGATATAAGGAAGAAATTATTTACAATGAGGGTAGTGAAACACTGGAACAGGTTGCCCAGAGAGGTGGTGGAGGCCCCATCCCTGGAAATATTCAAGGCCAGGTTAGATGGGGCTCTGAGCAACCTGATCTAGTTAGCGGTGTCCCTGCTCACTGTAGGGGGATTGGACTAGATGACCTCTAGGGGTCCCTTCCAACCCAAAACATTCTATGATTCTATGTATGAGCATTTAAGAACCTGCATTCAATTACATTTTGCCTGCGATTATGAGTAGGCATTACCTGTACTCAGCCTGTACAAGGAGCTCATCTCACAAATGTAATGGGATGTTATTACAGCTGTTAAGAAGTCAATAACAATAAAACATATATCTTTTATGTTGAAGAAAACATGCTGTGCAGGCATATATAGGAAGGATTGGCTGCTCCTAACTGATACAGTAGTGATGTGTCTAGATACAAGGAAAACATTGCTTCCTCTTTTAAATCAATATTTACATGAGATCATCAACAACCTATCTTATAAAGCACAGTTTTGATCACCAAGTCCATTTATTTTTAGCTCGCATACAGTATTTTCAATTTTCAAGGTATTTGCATAATGAAGAAATAGAAAATAGCAGTCATATCTCAGTTAGTGTTGTTTCTTGACAGTAATTTTTCAAACATCAGTAAGCAGGCAAGTTCAGTGCCCAGTGAAGGGAAAAGAAAGTGACCTCAATATTTGTCATCAGGATTTCAAGGTAGCTCAGAAAGCAAATAATGCCCTTAGAACATATGTGATATGGAAAAATGAATGTTACATTTAAGCAGTTTAAATTTCTACAGGCTCCATAGGCTCATGTCTATAATTTGACTGTGCTTTAAATTGCAGTTACATATACCATGAGGTAACGGGGTTTGGAGGGAACGTTGTATACATTCCCCCATTAACTTTATTAATGAATCTTGTGTTTGTGTTCTTTTTACTCGCTGCCCGTGCTGTACATGCTGAAATTTTGGCTCTGGAAGTCAATAGTAATCAAAAACTTCCATAGAGCAGAGTTTGTTCTTAAGTCCTATTAAATGTCATGATCATGCAGTTTGGTTTAAATGTCATGCAACAAATACATATATACCCACTTTTCTGTAAGTCTGTGAGGTATATTGCATTTTTACTCCAGGATTTTCACTCTTCTCTGGCTAGCTTCTTCCATACACATCAACCTTTTGAAAAGATTATTTGTGTCTTTCAGTTAAAAAAAAATAAATAAATTAGCCAACTCTCTATTAAGCCTATTTAGAATTGCCTTCTGTTCTTCCATATGTCTTGATAGATTACACTTGAAAGAGTTTGAGGTTATTTCACTAATGAAAGAGGTCTTGGCAGGCTACCTCTGTAGCGTCTGCCTTGGAGACTATAATTAGAACTTCAGTTTCTGTTGCTGGTGGAATTCATCCCTGCTCCGGTTTCTGTTCCCTTATTGCTTTAGGGGAAAAGGGTCCTAAAAATGTGAACCTGTCATTTCCACACCTTTCTGGTAAGAAATATGTAGTTGAAAGGTTTATAAATGAAGTTAGAAAACAGCCTAGGAAATCTCTACGCTGTATGCAGATAAACCCATTAATGTAGTCTAAGAAGGGAACTTTCAAAGACCTAAAAATAGGTAACATGCAAAAACAGACAATTTTTATTGAAATAGTAGAGGTGGGTTTTTTTTTTTTGGTGGTGGGGGGGAGGTGGTCAACAGGCTAGATAGCTTGCCTTTGGCAGCTTTGGTACATCTGAAACCTAAGGGTGCAGAGAACCAAAATTCTTAGTCTGCATAGTTTTGTCCAAGGTATTCACACTTGTATTTATCAATTAAACTTTAACGAAGTTTTTAATCTTCTGATATTTCTAGAGCTTCCATTCCCTTTGTGAAAGCTTTCTGAATTGTGTGGCCCTCTTCCCCAGGTACATTTGCAGTTCCCACTGATGCCTGTGAAATTGTGAATTTTTGAAATGAATATAGATACCTCTTGAAATGTGGCAAATAAACCCCCCTTCATATTGCTTTAATTCATTCTTTGATGTTGTGGAGTACAGCATGTGTGTATTTGGGTACAAAGCCTGTCTGACCCTATCTGCTGGGAAGAATAATGCCTGAGATCTCCAAAGCAATTAAAATTTTTCTATTACTGTATGTAGGACATAAGCATTGCCTTTTCCTTGTTCATTCAGTTAAGCAGCCTTCCTACAAAACATGAGTCATTTTCCTTCTACTGTATTGTACAGCAAGAACATGCTAAAATACTCTAGGAAATGTATCTAAGAGTTAACAATATATAAAGCTAGTTATATTTCTAGGACTGGGATTATTCTCTGAGAAGTAATTTGAAGAAAATTACAGGGAAGTCTCTAGATAATATCTTTTATTTTGAGGGTTGAAAGCTAGCTTCAGAAATATGCTGGAAGTATCTTTATGATTAAGGTCCACTGGTAAATGATTTTGAACCAGTAATGCATTAGTGCTGAGATTATATAAAAAATGAACACATTTAACTGCAAGTCCAATCAGCCCTGACTTCTTTTTTTGGTTTGATGTTATTTGACTTCAGTATGTGGTTGGTTGACTTTAAGGAGACAGCCAAGGCAATTATCTACAAACAGTAGTTCACAGCATGTGTAATTGCATATAAAGCCATTTTGGTAGGTCAGGTTCTGGATTTTCTCTGAAGTAGTTTGTTTAGTATTTGTGCTTATCTCATGTTTAATTAATCTTCTTTAATTAAAGGCTTTTAATTATGAAACTGCTCTGTAGTGAATATATTGTTAAAATACAGCAAAATGATAAAAGAAATCTCTTCAGCTCAAGAAGTATGTGAAAAAATCTGTGATTTCAGCTTTCAAGTGTATGTATAAACAAAAATATTTTGTGTATATATATACATACACACTTGAAAGTACTAATTAGGACCTAAACTTATCTGTTTCAGGATGCTGTAAAACACTGGTGATACCTTCTGCAGATCAATGTTTATCAGTTTCTAGAGCCTTGCCTATTCATCTCCTTGGTATTTACCAAATGAAGTTTTGAATCTTCTGTGCATTTTCTCATTTGTTCCCTTTTTTATTGAAGAGAACATTTTTAAGATTGGGATGGCTACTTGGAATTGTTGATTTGATTGGGGAAGGACATGAAAGTGTATGCTGTAACAACAGAAGAGCAACTTGCTACATACACAGTATTGGACACGTAGCTATTGTATGCATTGCCCATTTTTGTGGGTTTTTATCCTGTTCTTAATAGCACTGAAGACCTTGTGATAGGATTGTGTGTACAGTTCTGAATTCATTAAATGATAATGTAGTCATTATTGCCTTGATGATGCTGGGCAGCACTAAGCTGGGCCTAAACGCTCATCCCCTTGTCCAAGATTTCCCTAGATTATTTGAGTATCTCTGAACCCTCTGCAACTGCTGAACACAGGAGCATTTCAGTGTTAGCATGCAAATAACTGAGTCCAGTACCTAGGAAATAAAAACTTGTGTCCTAATCCTGTAGAGTGGGCTTTTTTAAAACAAAGGAGCAATAGCTAGTGTAAAGGGCAGGTAGCGTGATGTGCAGCGTCAGAGGTAGGTGACAGTACTTCTGCGTGTTGTTTCCATCAGTAAAAGCAGCAAAGAAGAATCTGACCATACCTGTTCAGAGCATGCGTGATCCTGTAGCTCCTGGGCACTGCTCAGGCACTGTTGGTTTTATTATCGGCTTGCTAGGAGAAGCCACTTCATCTCTGCATGTCTGCTTTCCTCTCTGTAAGGTTTGCCTGCATTTCCTTCTTACGACTTGAAATGCTTTGGTGCTAAGGTTGGTAGAAGTGATGGAGGGTAATATATGTTCCATACAATCTCGCAGCAGCTGGTTACCACCAGTAAGCTGGAGAGGTTCCAGGGTGCGACACTGGTTCTCCAAATACGGTGGTAGACGGGTGAGTTGGAGTTTATTCAGAGTATGTACCAGCCAGGTCAAGAGCTTGTTGCCCCCTCTGTATATAGTGCTGTGGATCTTTTAGGTCTGTACAACCATACAAATAATTGTGATGATTTTGTAGTAGTTAATACTAAAACTCCACTCTGCTGTAACAGCAACATTTAAAGAATAAAATGGCAAAAAGGCACCTACAGAGGTTTTTCCTTCTTGGTTTACAATGCTTATAGACTATTTTTACACCGTGCCTCTCTTACCAGCCAAGGCTGATACAAGTTCTTTATCCCTGTTCTTTTCAATGCTGTCCCTGATTCCAAAGCAGAGGTTAGACTCTGAGATGAGTTGCTGTCATATCTGTCAATGTCAAATTTCACTATCTGTGGAAGTCTGAGAGTGCTCTCGTGGATTATGGCTCTCATCTTTCATTTATCTCTGCTCCAGTGGAACAAACTGAAAATAAAACATGTATGTTATTTCACTAGAAAAAATAGCCAGAATAATTTTATTTTCCTTTGGGTATTTCCTTTTAGTGAAATGCTGATTATTTTAGCTAATCAGGATTTGCCACTTACCATCTCCTGATAGATTTTGCTTTCTGAATGTTCTTGAGAAAGTCACTGACTTCTGCAGTAAATAATCTTTGAAAATATTTCTGTTTTTTCATGGTCTAGTTTTTGTATTTGCTCAAGCATAGCCTTTGTAAGTCCTTCGCATAAGTGTGTGTGAGTAAACAAGAATGCCCATTGCAGCTGACAAAAATACGCAGCTGAATTCTTCACAGTTGCTTTTTGACATGGGAATGGTGTTGAATTGTGCCATGACCCTCACTGGTATTATTGTATAGGAGTTATTTTTATTAAACAAGACACCAGCATTCCATTAATCTCAAGCAGCATGTCAGTATGCTCAGTTACTGAAATGTGATTTTCTTTTCCTTTAATTTTTTTTTAAACAGTTGGTAGCTTTGTGTAGCCTGAAAATGGCTTGACTGCCTTGTTTCCCAAAGCTGCCTCACGATTAGAGGTGATGGGTTTTTAAATGTAGGCTACTGCTATCAAAAGGCTGGATTTAAAACTTGAAAATACATGAAAAACATCTGAAAGAGAGGAGGAAGGTGGCCTTTCCTCACATTTTAAAAAAACAACCACTCATTTTCCTGTGTGATGGGGCTAGTGTATGTGTCTGCCTGCTGTCTGGGCAGTGTTTTGGTACAAAGACAGTCCTGTACCTGATATTACTTATTTGCCTTTATATCTACTCTAGCAGAAGGGTCAAAGGAAGAAATAGATCAGCAGCAATTTCTGCTTTTAGCAAAAAGTCTGCACGGCACAGCAGCCCAGGATCTTGTTCGAGATCATACTGGGGCCAGTGGGGAAGCGACTAGCTGAGCCGGTGGTTTCGTACCCCTGCTGGGGGAGCGCCTGGTGGGAGACAGCAGCTTGGGGTCACCCAGAACTTTCTAAAAATTGGTGGTACAGAATGAGCTACAGCGGGCCAGGGCCAGGTAGGCAGCTTAGAGCGGTTCTGACAGCACAAATTGGGTAGCTGCTACTTGCTAAGGTTGAGCGAGCCACTGAATCTCGGGTGTCCAGCGCCCAGAGGGAAGTCATATACAGTATCTTTGCTGGGAAGAGCATCTGGATTCAGAGAGATGCTTCCTGCAGCCTTCCCTTCCTGCCTACCTTCCCTTAGGTACGGCTGGTCCTTTGATGTTTTAAATTAGGGTATCTCTGCTGATTTCCTAATCCAGATGAATTAAGGTTGTAAATAGTCTTAAAATAAATCTGAATTTTAAAATTGGGTTATAAAACCCCTGAGCATTGTTCCTCTTCTGTGACACACAGAGGCATAAATGTGTATGTACACGTACTCAACTCGGCAAAAGTGGGGGTGAGGATTACTTCCCAGTCATGAAGACCTCCTCTCTCAGCACCTCATCTGCTTTAGAAGTGCTTCTCTTTGGTAAATCCACTTTTGAGAGGTTCCATCTGCCCCAGCCCTAGCAAACATACCCATTTCCAGTCGCCCTGCTCTCCCCCTCTCCCTAGATGAGAGGAGAAATGGGGGGGGGGGCGGGGGCAGAAACCTCCTGGGGAGGGGAACGTGTGAGCACTGGAACCTCTGAGACCTGATTTGCCTGAACTGCTGGTCTGTGTGGTCATAGTGGTTGGTGGTGGACTCCATTAACTGCTGGGAGGGAGCAGAGTAGTTCCAATATCTTCCCAGTAACCTCTCAGCATTTTCCCTTTGCAGGAGGTCCCGTGGCAAGCTCTTATGTTCTCTCTTTCAGTAGAGAACAGCTTGGTTCACCTCCTGGATGTCACTTTAATTAGCTCTTTGTGTAGAAGAGTGCTGTTTAATTGCACAGGTCTCTTTTGTGACTTGTGATTGAAGTTCCACATAATTGGGTTTTATCTTCTGTGAAAAAATTGTGGAATTGGACCATGTGAGATCTTTAAAATAAACCCCTTTATCAGCCCACAAATACCAAAGAACAATTACCATGCTGGTATTAGAAAATGGTTCCCTTCAGAAAGAGAACTGTGGAGGGATGTATGCAACGTGCATGCGTACAGAACTGGGCTTGCTTGCATAGCAAGATATAACCTAACTTTAAATGCTGTGTCATTGTATGTCCTTACAGGGTTGTTAATCTAGTTAGTGCTGTGATAATTCATAATACCCTTTTAATATCTTTTTTTGAAATCAAAAGGTAGTTACAATTTTTAGTTAAATTTTGAATCTATTTGAAAATTAAAAGCAATGTTAATTTCTGTGGATGTTTTGTAGAGTGAGTATTACTTATATTCAGGAAAGAACAAGCTTTCTTAAATTAGCAGTGATCTCAGTTTTTACTGAATCTAGTGTGGCATTGAGATAGTGAACTAATTAGCATTACTAATGACAAGCTAAGATTGCAGATATGTGAAATGGAACTTGTTCTAAAAGACAGCAGGCTGAACTGATTATTATTTGCTGTGGATTTTGTTCATGCTTGTTCAAACAAGTCAAAAGTAAAGATTCTACCATATGTGAGGCTTTATCTGCGTTGTGAGCTTTAGTTCAATAATTTTTGCTAATTACCATTGAAGCAGAGAGATCAGAATTTTGTGTGTGTTTGGCCCTCATCTTTTGATAACCAGAATTATGATGTGATCATGCTTGGAGACTAGAAGCCCAACTTGAAAGAAATGGGTAGAATACCAAGACTGTCCATTAATAACATGATGTCTCACGCTGACCTCCTGAAAATCAAAACCATTTTATACAGATGAAAAGAAAATGAGCAGGTTCTGTTACTTGCTGCTGGCATGCTCCCTGCATAAATTCTTTTCCAAATTGGTTCTTAGAGCATCCTCATCACCACAGTGTGCAAGGGCCACCTTCCAGCTTATTAAGCAGTGTTTCTAACATCTATCCTGATGGTTATTTTTTTTGTTCTTTTGAGTTTTGTTTGGTTTTTCTGTTGTTGCATCATCTCTCAAGGGGAAGAATTGTGCAGAACTGTGTACTATTTTGGCAGGTGGTAGGTTTTTTTAGTGTACCCATTATCAGCAGTATTGAAAAACTCAAGGTCAGGATTATAATTACGGGATGATATGTGGTAGGCTTTTTTAGTTTGGTTCTTCGTGCAGATGAGTGTGGTCTCATTTGCAGAATGTTGTGTTGCTCTTAAGTGTTCTAATTTTTCTGACCTAGGTCTTGGTTGTGGGGTTTTTAGTGTTGTTTGGAGATGGTTAGGCTTAGGTCACTTGATGCTTATTAAGGTCTGAGATTACAAACAATAATTGAAAATATATGTGTATGGGAAGTTAATGAAGGCAGCAAAGGATAGAGCTGCAGGTGGTTGCCTTTAGTGAGAGATGCATAAGTACTGGAATTTTCTTAGTGCTGAAGTCTTTGTGCCTAACTATGCTGCGTTTCTGCTGTCCGAGCAGCGCATGGCATGTGTAACTAAGGTTGAGTCATATAGTGGGGCAGAATAGAGTTGAATTGCCAGGCAGAAGTGGTGGAAAATGAACTCAAACTGAAATTTAAGACTGGGGAGGAAGCTGAATCATATTAGACAGTAGAGGTGATCTTTCTGCTAAAAGGAATTTGCCCCTGTTAAGAACTCCTCAAAACCCAACATTATTTCTGGGTTACTTGGATTTGCTTCAACAGCTCTTCCTGAGTAGATCAAATTGAGCCTTGAGGCAGTCTTGGGAAGTGAGGGATACAAAGAGCTTTGCTGACAACTGACTGTGTCTTCCAATTCATCTCCTGAAACCTGTATATTTAGAAGAATCAATGAGAGATGTGATATTTGAAGGCTCCACAAGTTAATCCGTTAGTGTAAGGTACAGTTGCCATCACTTCTCACTTGGTACAATCTTCTTGTAAAATGTCATATCTTTCAGGAGTATTGGACTGGATTTCTGCTGCTTTCTTATTTCAAAATGAACCCGCTATGTCCTCTTGGTCAGCACTGAATGGCAGAGGTGGGCAGGCATTCTTATGTCTCTGGTTAGCAGATAATTTGTAAAAATTGTGTGAGGTTGTCTGGGTGCAAGGTGTACCTATAAGTTGTAAATGTTAGGATTGTGTGAAGTTTAGGATGTTAGATATGATTTAGTAATAGTCTTTTGCCTGTCTAATCTCTAGATTTGCTCTGCAATGGAAGGTTTGACACTGGGTATAATACATTAGATTGGGTCAACTCTCCAGGATAAATTTTTTTTCTTTATTGTGTGTTTGAAGGAGGAGAAGAACATGTCTGTGAATAATGTATTGTTTGGGTTGGAAATGGCAACAGCATTCAGGATCTGGCTTCCCAACCCTGCAAGATGGGGGAGATTTCAGAGATGTTTGTGTTGAGGGAGGAGTCATCTGGTTTTTATTAGAAATTCTGTCTGTGAGAAGGAAGCCAGTATCGTATGATAACCATTTAAATGAGGAATGTCTTGGCCGATAATGTTTCTCTTGCAGAACAAAGAGGCTTGTGTCCATAAGATCTTCATAGAATTCTATGAATTCTTCTAGAATTTGTTTGGGTCAGGTGAGCTTGTTGGTTATTTGGGTCTGGTGGGTCAAGGAGGTCTCCGTTACTTGCAAGAGCTCCTGAATGGGGGTTGTAACTTCTTTCTGGTAGTTTTCTAGTGCAGTTTAGAATAAGCATTGAAAATTAATCTGTTCTTACACTTCAGCCCATCAGTCTGCATTTAACCTATGATTTCCACTCTTGGTGTTTGGTCTTTCTGCCCTTCTCTTCAGCCAGATCAGGTGCTGCAAAACAGGCAAAAGGCAAAAAGGAACAGCACTTGCAGAGGTGGTGTGTGGATGCTTGAGGCCAGTGAATGGATCAGTGGGACCCTGTGGAACAAGGTGCAGGTTGTTTGCGAATGAGCTTGGGGATGTGCAGATTTTGTGACCTGCCTACAGAGCAATTCCTGGGAATTGGAGAAGGTGTCATGGGTAGACTTAGGCACAAAATGTGCCTGCATCTTCCTGAACCATATGGAGTCCTGCTTCCTCAGCTTCCCTTCCCATAAAAATTCTGACTTCTGCAGCTGCCTAAACCTGGTTCAGATGCTGTGATCACAAACTGAGTGTTAGAGTCTTTTATTATCCTTAAGGCAATAGGTTTACATATCCCATATGACAAATTACTGCATTATTCTCTAAGAATAGTTCAAGTATTCAAAAAAGTATTGAGGGGGAAATTAAGCTCTATGTTGGGACCCCAGCCTCCTTCTAACCTAAGCCCTTACTACACTTCTGCTTACTCTGTGTTGTTGGACAGAAGTTCGAACTTCAAATATTCAATTTGAAACTATGCTATGTGGGTGGCTGTGTATTTGCTAAGAAGCATAACTGAAGATGAAAGTTTAATTATTTCTTCAAGGCAAATCCTCTCTCCCTTGGACTTAGACTTGCATAAGAAAAATGAAAATTCATAAGGAGTGTAAAAATTGGCTAAAATTAAAAACCATTTATTTTTACCCTATTTATTCTTCTGAATAATAAAATTTCCCCATGGGTTTTTGGAACATATGTGGAATAATTACACTGTAGAAGTGGTGCTTTAGTTCAGCTTCTAGAGCTAGGGCAAACATTGTGATTATGCTGCAAGCTTAAGTCTAGGTTTTATAGAAGATCTCATTCAAGGCTCTGTTGCCGTCAAGTGCAAAAAACTGTGACCCATGGATTGGTCCCTGTGGGAGCAATTATTCTTTGCAGAGATTTTTTTCCAGCACTGAATATTACAAATGTCAGAAAAAAGTTTAACCCTCAGTACCTCTAAAAGAATGTTTCCATACCTGCTGGCAAGAATATAAATTTTTAGCTTGTATTTGCAAGCATTTCATGTTTAAGCCAGGATTTTTTTTCAAAACCTTTCTTTATAAACAACTCAAAAGTAACAATGCTGTCTCTTAGTTATACTCTGCAAGCCTTGGTGAAGACAAAACAGGGGCTGAAGCTGCCTGATGCTGCTTAATGCAGTGCAGTACCCAAGCCTCTCACGATGGGATTCTTGCATGTTGGGTGCAGTGTGAATTGATGATTAAAACTCTTGTCTACTGGTGGCAGAAGGGGGAAGAATGTGGAGAGACAGTGGGGTTGCTTAGGAACACAGGTTACCATCTGATATTCAGTATGCATGAGTGAAATGTTTTGGTGATCAAGAAGAATATGCTCATCTTCCAGCCATGAGTCTGCAGAAGGCAGTGGGTAGAATCTGGGGTAAAATCCCAGGAGTTGATGCTTGCCTTCAGGGGAATCTGCTTCCTTTTGAAGAGGTGCAACGTGTGCATTTTCACTTCCTTTATTCTGGTGTTTGTTTGTTTAAGTCTTATTAATCAAAGCCTGCGCATTATTCCCAGCACAAATTAAAATAATATTTGTCTATTACTTAAAATAGCAGATCCAAACCTATCAGATTTCCTGTCCCCACCTCTCTCCATTTTCTCATATATCTTCTGCAGTGCTGAACACCATTTGGTCATTAACTGTGATAAAACTGTGATGAAATGGATAGAACTTGCATCATGTGTTCAAAGGCTTTTGCAAAGAGAAACTAGTCATGAGATGCAAAGAGGAATGTTAGCTACCTATCTCTGAAATTCAAGTCTGAGATGGCCAGAAACACCTTTCACTCACCATAATAGTGCACTGGGGCATAAAGACAAATTGGTCCTAAATATACCAACCATAGGACAGGAAGGGTCACCTTCATTTGTACTTCTTTTTCAGCTGGTGATTTGTATTTATTACATCGTTTGGTACTTTTCTAAATTTAAAATATTGATGATATTGACTCAAAATAGTCTCAGGCAATGTTAAGTGAAGAGCTTCTATTTTTGAGAAATGAAGAGAAGACCTTGCAAGTAAAAAATGGATAAGTTTTTTCTGTTGGGCTCATGCTAAAGGGTGAAGATTCATTTGCGTGGGCAGGCACAAATGATGTATTTTAGCTACTGTGTAGAACTTCCAGTGAGATCTGTCAGGTTTTTTTTTTTGTTTTTTTTTGGGTTTTTTTGTTGTTGTTTTTGGTTTTTTTTTTTTTTTTTTTTGAGGAAAGGTGTGTTGGGTTTTGGTTCAGTTGTGAGGGACTGAGTACTGTTCCCTGCTGAAGGACTGGAAAAGGGAAGAGGATTGAGCAGTGCTCTCCAGCGACACTGGAAAGAAGAGGCTTGATCTTTCCTGGTATTTCAGAGGTTAAAAAACCTCCAGAAAATGAAGCTCTCCATGCCGTCTTTCATAAATCAGGAAGACACTTAGAAGCTTGTCTCTTGATGTATTTTTCCTTGCTGGGAGAGAACTTTTACAGTGGCAACAGTAGTTTTAAATCTTAATTTTCTGAAAAAATCTCCATTACTTCCTTTATTTTTCAGATGGAGCATAGGCAATCACAGCTGGGCATGTTGGTCTACACCAGTAGACCACGCACTCAATTTTCTTTAACTCTGAGTCATTCCTAGCTGGTTTTACATATATTTTTCTTTTTTTCAACCTGAACAAGTATTTTGAATCCATGAATCATTTAGGTTGGTTGTTCTCTTTAGAACTGGAAGCAGGTGGAAATTCATCAAGCTGCTGAAAAAAGGGGTCTGGGAAAAAAGTGCGTATGAGCTGCCATGATAGGTAGTGTGCTTGTAGACGTTGCCGGTGGCCTCGAGATCAAACAGCAGAGAAATCGCTTCACAGTAAGAGCCCAGGAAATTCTAACTAGGTAATGAGTAGTGGCTTTCTTTTGATTTACAGCATGGCTTTACAATAAAGCTTTGAAGAGAAAAAAATAAACCTCTAAGGGAAAAGGAAGGGCCATACAATTAGTTGTTACTGTCTGCTTGCTTGTCTTCTGTAATTCCAAGAGTGTGTGCCAAAAATGGATGATAGTGTCCAAAAATCTCAACTATTGGCCAATTCCTTTGTAGATTCAAGCTGAGATACAGTTCACATCATGTGGTTTTTGGAGAATATTCAGTTTCATCTTAGCTATAGATTATGTGTAGATGGGCATAGTTGGAAGAATTTGACACGGGTTGCATGTGTGATGTAACTTTCAGCTCTTGTATATCAAATTCTTGCTCTGATCTCCTTTTCTTTCATCTCCAGTATGTGTCTTTCATTAAAGAATTGGATGGTGAAGTGGATGTGATAGCTTGCAGAATATTTCAGAACCACATGCGGCAGTGGTTTGTTGGTTTTTTGGTTTTGTTGTTGTTTTGGTTTTTTTTTACTCAAGTAAATCACTACAGTTCAGAAGACTTAGGAATATTGTGCTGGAATTTGGATTTAGAAATGTAGTTTGTAATTGTCAAGACACCATTTGCTCGGTCATTAATTTGTTTGAAGTTGACACTTGAGTTGAAAGACTAATAGCTGCCTTGGTGCATTGCTCAATTTTAAATCTAATCTGTTACAGAGTTTGGGTGCACTGCTACTGTGGATGTAGTTTGTCATTTTTATAGCCGGGGGGTCAATACTATTGTTTGGGGACCTGGGGGTTTACTGTTCACGTGCGTAGGCTTTTTTTTTTGGTACATTAGTAAAACTTGGCTGTAATGAAGAACTGATCTTTCCAATTTTAAAGTTTTAGTATGTGTATTATAGTAGTTGTTTCCACTATTCAGAACAATTTATTTACTATTAAAATCCAGACAACTTGTGTTTTCATCATCTGAAAATGGAAAGAATTGTTCAAAAGTACAGGTTTAACTCTTGTGTGCACAGTGTGCTGTCAATGTCATGGTTCCTATATTAATGTGCACATAATGTCAGGGCTTTTAGTGCATGTGACAGACTCTTCTGATGTGACTTTTAACAAGGATTTATGGGGGACTTTTTTGAAAAGTGGCTACTAACTAGCATATATGATCTTCATTTCCAAAATTAGTAATTTGTGACCTGAGGTAAGGTTTTCATTTATAGTAACAATCTATCTGTGTTATTTCCTTATAATATTTCAAATTAATCAATTATGTTTTAATTCTTAATAAAATATTTTTCTCAGTTTACATATGCATATTAATTTCAATGTAAATGATGGTATAGGCATGAATGAAAATGTGTCCCCACCCCAATACTAGAAAGCTACTACTTCATTAGGAAGCTAAGTTTTGGTTTTTTTGGTCTCTCAGCCCTTAATGTTTCCCCAGTCTGGCTCCTGCTTTGCTCTGTAACAATTTAGGCTGGCAATACTCAGCAGACAGTTCTTTTTTGTTGTTGGGTTTTTGGTTTTTTCCTCCAGTGCTTTCTTGCCTGCACCCATTCATTATTTCAGTATCAGGAATATTTGAAACTTGGAGTGTAAACTGAAATATTTGGTGCGCTGTCTTTTACATAGTTAATAGATGTACCAGATCCCCAAAGTATAAATCAAATTATGTAGCCTATTATGCTTTACATAGGAGAAACAAAAATATGAAATATTTTACAATGCAGAAAGTGCATGTGAATCAAACTTTGTTGTTCCTAAGGGATACAATTTTGACAATTTTATGAGACTGCAATTTATTTGTAGGGTGAGTTGGCACATGGTTTTGATAAAAGTAATGTTCACACAGCATACTGCTAACAAGAATACTTTTTTAAAGCCACTAGTCTTGCTGATTTGTATTGTTATAACAAAGTATCTGTTAAACTCCCTAGAAGTGTGCCTCTGTGAGATACACTTGTAAACCCAGCATGGTAATGCTGGTCTGAGTGTGAACAACGTAAGCTTTCAATCTGTGCTGAAGAACATTTTTAAATAATAAAAAAATAAAGCTGTTAAGAATTGGGGGGGAAGCTGTCTTTTTTTTCCAGTACAGACTTGATCTTACACAACAGACTCAGCAAAAAACATTGGCCTTGAGAGTCTCATGCTACCTGTTGCTGTGAAGAGTGGTCTGATGTGACTGTCCAAAGAATAGGACTGTCGATAGCAATGACATTTCCTTGAACAAATACTTCGAACTGCTGTCTTGCAAGATATTCCTCTAAAAACACATGTTAAATCATACTGTGCACTTCACTGAATATATGTTGCTCAAAATTCAAAATACGGCTTTTTACGTGCATGCTATGTGCTGCTTTTTTTCTGAACAGGATGTATAGAAAAGGTAACATGGAATTCTGTGGCAATTGTGATGGTGTTTTCAGCTGCTGACATGGACTTTGAAGCAGAGAGCAGAGCTCTGGTGAGGCTCCCATACACAAGTACCAGCAAAGTATCATGGCTGAAACTACAGCTTCTCTTGCTTTCCAGACCTATAAAGGCATTAGACATCAGTTCACATTTCCAGCTTCATTTTTAACATCTCTGTTTTCATAGCTTGTTTCTTTGAAATTGCTTTAAAATACTTGGCTGGCAGCCATTTCTGAAATGTCTATGGAGACATGCTACTTCAGAAGAACCAGCCTCATAAGTGTTATTTATTCTTTTTAATTTTATTTCTTACTTTTCTTTCCCTTTTTGCTATTTAAATTGCACCAGAAAGCAAGTCTGCAAGCATCCTTATTTCCTCCTCCTTTCCTCCCTCTTAACTTGTATCTTTTCAGTCTTTTTTAGTCGCTCTTCAGCCACATGCAATGTACTAAAACAAGGAAAGATGCCTCACAGTATCTGTCCCACTATTTGGGATGTATGGGATATATGTTTCCCAGAAATATTGTGGACAGTTTATAATAGGCAGTAATGAACCTGCGAGAGGGTAGTTCAGAAGATCATGATGAAAGGAGTTTGGTATAAAATAATAAATATTTCTGAAGTAGAGAAGCTGAAAAAAATTGAGTTTAGCATAGAAATTTAAAAATACTTGGGCTCAGAATTTTGTTATCAGCATGATCTTTTGTTTGTTCCAATTCAACATTTGTCTTTCTAAAAGCATAAATTAATGACCATTTGTTATTGCAGGGAGAATTTAAGACCTCTTAAGAGCTGAAAAACAGTGATTTTTGAATGGTTAAATTCTGAAAGAAATGAAGTTATCAGAAGTGTTTTCAGGATCTGGGTACTTGGCACGGAGCTTGCTCTGTTCAATATTGCAAAGTGCAGAAAGATTCATGAGGGCTTTCCACAGATACATGGGCTGTCAAAACCTTTGTTAATGAGGGTTTATACCAGTTAGGTGGAAAGAGACCAAAAGGAATACTGTTATTTTTTAAATAGCTCTAGTTAGCTTCCAAAATGAGTTTTCATCTCTGGTGAAGTTATTAGAAATAGTGATCATGTCAAGTCTGAAGGTGTTGTGATATAATGAAACAGGCTGCATGGGTGAAAGAAGAATGGAATTCAAGTGCTCTAGCCAGGTTCTATGTGTTTAAAATATTATTTGTATGTATTTCAGTTTATAGGGGGTGTACACACACACCTCTCTCTCTTTACATAATATCTTAAATTGTTTTAAATAAGCCCTGATGGAGCAGCATGTCTTAGAGGCTATAGCAGCTTCAGGAGTTGCTGTTAGAGGTATGAAACGCGTCGCTCTCAAAAGGCCATTGGAGCAGCAGTGCCCTGGAGAGTTATTAGCAGCTTCTGAAGATTCTTGCAGTCCCAATCCTACAGTCACATTTTGGGGAGAGAAGACACATGAACTTCACCAAATTTTTCTTGGCAAGACCTGTTACTCCCCATTTATCCCTCCTGGTCTACCTACATGCAAGAAGCTAGCAGAGGACTGTTAAACAAACTCTTAAACGTGTATCTGCGGAGGTGAGAAGCAAAATGCCAGTGAGTCTGGCCTTTGCCACGATACTTCACTCTTATCCAAGGTTTTGTTACTTCACTTGTTTTGATGCTTCACTCTTATGTTTGTTACCGTGTCCATAGTCTGCAAAAAACATTTGTGTGCCATATACAGCCTGTGAACACTGGGTTGTTTCTTGCAGCACAGTGGTGAGGACTACCGAAATGAGAAGAACCAAGCAGCACAGCCCAGATTTCAGTATAAGCAGATACAAGTGGGAAGGATATAGTGCAGGAAAATGCCTCAGCAGCACACAAAGATTTAGTGGGGATTTGGTATGTAGTTCTGATCTCTTGTCATAGAAGTCTAGGCAATATAAAAACCAGTAACTATAATCGCATTCAAAGGTCTTGATATTCAGAGTGATTAGAGAAAGCAAATGCTGCTCTAAGATGGAGTGCAGGATTATGAAGAGACTTTGTTGAAAGATACAGAAGTCCAAAGGGATTAGGGAAGAGGAATGCTACTAAACCTAATAGCAAGTACAAGAAAATATAGACATGATCTTTAGCCAGCAAAGAATCTACACAGACAGATTTTACATGAACTCGCTGTTATTGGAAAAGTTCGATGTAGAATAAATCAAGAAGTTGTAAAAACAAAATCAGATTCCTCATGTTAACAGGGTTTTTTAGAAAAGGAGAGTGGGAAAGGATAACGTTTTACTTTTGAGAGTGTGAGAAGCCACTAGGATTTCAGCAGGTTGGTAAGATGTTATTTGTTTGCTTTTTTGTTTGTTTATTCCTTCTTTTTATTCAAAGAACATTCAAAGAGAGGTAATAGTTTGCTAGTTGTAGATGGCAAACTCAAAAGCTGTATATGACTTGTATAATTCTCTTCATTCTGAATAAAAATAGGTAGTTTGTAGACTATGGTATGGGTTATCTGTTTCCAGCTAGGAAACTGTATTGGATTAATTTTCTGTGAAGTCTAGTGGTATTCCCTGTTTAAGGATTTATTGCACTTGAGAATCCTTAGTAAATGAATTACATATTGCCCTAAATGTATGATTTTCTCTGAGGCTAAAGATTGCTGTTGTCTGGGTGTGAGTGCATCAAAACATCACTGAGTGCCAGCATGACGATGCATAGCCTTGTGAAGGCTTTCCCCCCTATACATCCTGTGGTATGAAAATAATCGTGTTTTTAATGCTGTTAATACAAGTAATTCATTGATGGGGGTAGATGAACTTGCCCTGCACAACAGTTGTTACATGAGAACAGAAAGCGAGAATTATAGTAAATGCTCATCTAATAACAGAACTCAAGAAAGCTGCCAGCGGAGACACCGCCAACTTGACCAGCTGGGACAAGCATCAGCGTATCCAAGGGCTAAGGCTTGGACCAGAAGTTAAAAATGTGTTTCCGTACTGAGCTCTTCCAGGAGATGCTAAACAAGTCTCTTTGACCACCTTACATTTTTCCTTCTATTATTTCTCTTCTCTGCGGAGACAGAGCCGAAGCTTTGATTCTCCGTACTGGTACCTATAAGGGCAAATGGCCAACATCAGCTGGATCTCTTGCTCCTCTGTGATAATACTCAAATGTGCTCCAAAAGGCCCTCTTCCCTTTCAAGTGCAATATACAGCTTCTGCAGGTATGCTTGTTGGGTATATTAAGGTTGAATTCCAGTTTTCTGTTAAGCTGATCAGATTTGCTTTTATTACGTTTTTTTGTTGTGGCTAGTCATTAAGAGGTGAAATAAAAGCAGAATACAACTCAGGAAATTACTAATTAAAGAAGCGGTAGGCTTGTTTTTAAAGATACTTAACACAGTGAATATAAGGAGAACAAAATTAAACTGCTGGTAAATGATGGAGTGGGAACATGAGTCTGGGTAGTCTCTAAATTGCAGTTCACCCTAGTGCAGTAATTGCTGCAAGTACTGAAAGCAGCTGGAATAAATAGGTGAAACTTTTATTCTCCCCAAAAATCTTGGAATATTTGTCAAGGAGTTTTGCAAGACTATGTAGAAAACACACTCAAAGGAAACATGATAAAATGTATTATAAATATAGTGGTACAAAGAAAAAATACTACTTTTTTTTAGCTGTGGGTGAGCTTTGTACATCTTGGTCTTATTTTGACTAGCTGTGATCAAGAAGATGAAAATCTGAATGATTGTACACTTGGAAAAGATGACTTGTAGCAATTTAAAGTGCTTTTATTGCATTGATTCTTTTGTAGGAAAGTAAACAAAATAATTTGGAGAACTGCAGTTTATTTCTATATGGTGTGCGTTTTAACAAAGGTGTCTGTTTTCAGTTGAAATTATTAGAAATTCAAAAAGAGAAATTAAAAATCTGTGTTCTTCCCACAGAGTCACTGCAATTGTTAAATGTTATCCTTAAGCCTCTCCTTTCCCATTTTTTCTAATGAAGGCTGGTAGAAATAATTCAGTTCGCTTGCCTGGAGAAGCCTGGCAGAGCTGTGCTTTCCCAAAGGCAGGCTTGGGCTGTGCTGGGGGCTGGCGAGCTCACCTGTGCACAAGAAGCTGCAAGTGAAATGGATTCATCTGTTTTCGTTATCCAAGCTAACAGGGAATTAAAAGTAAGGCTAGAGAGCAAAAAATATATTGGATTCCTTTCAGTTTAGATTATCAAAGGAGCCGCTGCTAATGTAAAGAAAGACCTTGGTTGCAATTTTGAAAAGTGCTGTAGTCCCACTTCCATAGTACCTTTTCGGTAAAATTTAAGCTTTTAAAGGCTGGATTGTTAAAGGCAACTGTATCTTTTTGGATAGAGTGTGAATCGGTGCTTTAGTGTTTTGGGGATGTGGGCTTAAATTTTCAAGATATTTAGGTGCTTTCTGAAATGACCTCGTATCTTCTCAGCTAGTCTTGATTTAAAAGCCTTACTAATAATCCAGGAGGGGCACAAAGAGATCCTCCTGTCAAAAAGGAATGGCAGAAGTTTGTGCAATCTGCTTGCTGTCCTCTTCCCTAGTACCAAGTTAAAGAAACCCGTGAGCAGCAGTGCGGGTTCACCACACAGGTCACCGATTTGATGCAGTGAGCATGGGGCAGCTCAGAGGCGAAGGCAGGTCCCCAGGAAGAACTGCTCCGGCCTCTTGTCCCAAGCAGGATTCTGGCACTAGGAGAATGCTGCATAAAGTGGTGTCTCTTGGAGTTCATAGAGGTAGTTCACATAAAGGCATGAAATGCTTGAGTAAAAGTAATTTTCCAATTGTTTGTTCTATTGCAAATGCTGCAGTGCTACAGAATACAAACCTGGAGCTTCAGAGAACAATAAGGGGGACTTGAGTATATTAATAATAAAGAAGAAAAGGCAGCATTTCTGTGATCTCTTGAGCCCTTCTCCAGTGGCTGTTTTGGGTTAAGTTTATTTGGATTTGGAGTCCTTCTCAGTTTTCTATTGCTCAGTATTTTATGGGGTTTTGGGTTTGGATTCTTTTGAGACGTATGATGGCAAATGTACCAGAAACAAGGATGAAAGGAAAAGGAAAGCTAAATGCTGTCATGATCCCTAGGCATTTTGTTAAACAAAATCTGGAACTGTGTGTAACATCTTAGTTGCAAAGCTTTGCTTTGATTCCTTTCTTAATATGAATAATACTGATGTCCTGTCTTTATGTCATGAAAACTGGGTATTTACCCATGATGCTTTATCTGTCGTGAAACTTGAGCATCTGCCCAATTAAAAATTATTTCTGTTTGACTAGTCCATTTTAAGTACAGATGGCATAAGTCCAAAGAATGACTTGATAGCACAGGGGAGAAGCAAAAAATGTTATTTAAAAGCCAGCGATATATCTAGCAAAGCTGCTGCATTTTCTTCTTTCCTATAGTGATTTTCTGATTAGTTCTATGTCAAACAATCTCCTTTACCTCGCTTGTTCTTATAGACCTTTGCTCAAGTACCTGTATTAAGTAATTTTAATTTATTATGATAAGCCATATACAGTTTGCTGTTCAGCAAAGTGCTTGTCACTTTGCTGTAAACCATCGCATGTGATGTGACCTAACCAATTCTGACAGCAGAGAGAGTTCAACCACAATGTAGAGTTTTAAAGTTATTTACAGTGCTTGAAGGTCTGTCTGCGTACAGTATCCACTTAATCCGGCCTAAATCTAGGGAGCTGTCTTTTGGTCCTGCCACTCTGTCTAATGGCTGTTAATAATAGCTGTTCTAGTCGCCCTGTCTTCTGACTGAAAATCTATCTGGAGCTGTTGCATGTCATGAGGCAGATCAAAATTGACATTTTTTATTGATGTAACTGGTTTCTGCTGAATACTTGGGGACAAATAAAAGTAACTGAACTCAAAAATGAAGGGGAAAAGTCATTTGTTTGGTTGAATTACCAGTCAACTGACATCTGTAGTTAAATAAGTAGTCCTTTAAAAAGTGCAGTTTAAAGTATACTTGAAAAGTAAAGAATTAAAGTCAGCTTTTTAGATATCAGTTGCTTTAATATATCACACTTACGTTCTTGAACATAAAAATAATTTCATTATTAACTTTATTAAATTAATCCACGAAGTAGACAGATCTCATTTAACACTTCCATTTCTTTCCAATAGATGAAGTATTAAAAGTGAAAAACTGTGCACATCTTTGTTTGCTCTCACTGTTCCTGAACTACTTTAATACCTATATATGTATGCAATATAGAAGGTCTAAAAAGTGGTTTAAATTTTAGCAGATCATCTGGTTCTGATTTACACTTGGGGCAGGAGGAAAGGGAGCCACCAGTAGGTGCAGACTGGGGTTATAGGAGATGCCAGGTTGAATTCCTGATGAAGGAAGCTTATTTGGCAACTATGACAGTGCTGATACAAGGTTCCAGTAGTGGAGGACAAGTATTTAATTAATTTAAGTTAATGTGTTGTTATGAAGGACATCTTATTAAAGAAACCTGGATTTAATTTTTTAAATTAGATTACATTTAGTTGATAAAGTTATCTCCATGGCTGTAATATACTTAGCCTTCAGTAATGCATTTGACTTCTTATCACACAACATTCTGATTAGTTGTATACAATATTAATAAGGTACACATTAAGTGGATTAAAACCTGGCTAACTGACTGAAGTACTTGTCAGGAATGAGTCATCTTCTAACACTTGTTCTTTTTTCACAAATGGGGTTAGAAAGGAGTTGATTTTAAATCTGATGGTATTTGACTTCTCAGAAGTAATTTCTAGATCCCAGTAAATCATACAGATGCAGACCTTTGAGAGTTAGTAGGTCATCAAAATAATGGGAAGGTTGAGCAGTAAGATCTGGATCATTTGATCATCTGAGCTTATTAATATAATTTTTTTATTAAAAATCATTTTAAAAATATAGACAAGAGACAGGTCATAAGTTTAAGAAGGAATTTAGATAAAAGCTAGAGAATACTGGATTTGTGATCTGGAAGTAATTTAGACATGAGTGTTTGCAAACAACTGATTGTGTAGTGTGAACTGTGTAGTGAAACTCTCTGAGAAACAGTTTATGAGATTCCTATACATACATCAGAACAAAAGCTTAATTACCTCAGGGGGAATGAATCTAGTCCAAGGTAATGTTTTTTAAATCTGTCTGTAGTGCTTCCGTGTCTGATGTCTATGTAGGATGTCACACCTAATGCCTTCTAATGTCAGCTCCATGGCAAAGAACACTTTTTCCTTGAGAAATAAGAGTGTCTACGCACTGAATTATCCAAGAGTAGTAATTTTGGTAAATACAGGCAATCCTTTAAAGAGTATACAGGTACTATTGCTGTTTAACGTTTTGATCAATGACTTAGACAGCAAGATCGAATGCACCCTCAGCAAGTTTGCGGACGACACCAAACTGAGTGGTGCGGTTGACACACCAGAAGGACGGGATGTCATCCAGAGAGACCTGGACAGGCTGGAGAGGTGGGCCTGTGTGAACCTCATGAGGTTCAACAAGGCCAAGTGCAAGGTCCTGCACCTGGGTCAGGGTAACCCCCAGTATCAGTACAGGCTGGGGGAAGAAAGGATCGAGAGCAGCCCTGCCGAGAGGGACTTGGGGGTGCTGGTGGATGAAAAGCTGGACAAGAGCCGGCAATGTGCGCTGGCGGCCCAGAAGGCCAAGCGTATCCTGGGCTGCATCGGGATAAGCGTGGCCAGCAGGTCGAGGGAGGTGATTCTGCCCCTCTACTCTGCTCTGGTGAGACCTCACCTAGAGTACTGCGTCCAGCTCTGGAGCCCTCAGCACAAGAAGGACATGGAAGTGTTGGAGCGGGTCCAGAGGAGGGCCACAAAAATGATCCGAGGGCTGGAGCACCTCTCTTATGAGGACAGGCTGAGGGAGTTGGGCTTGTTCAGCCTGGAGAAGAGAAGGCTGCGGGGAGACCTGATTACGGCCTTTGAGTACCTAAAGGGGGCCTATAGGAAAGATGGTGAAAATCTTTTTAGTAGGGCCAGCTGTGTCAGGACAAGGGGTAATGGTTTTAAACTAAACCAGGGTAGGTTTAGACTAGATATAAGGAAGAGCCAGATCTTTTTGACTTGTGTTTGTGGAGAGCTGTCAAATCTGATGGTAAGAGTGGCTGCTCCTATAGCCTGCTTATGGGGGTTTCAGCACTGCTCACATCTGATGCTCGCTTTGTCAGTGGGGAATGGCAAATAAACCCCATATTTCTATTTGTATCTCGTTAGTTTACTGAATCTAACGAAAGAGGTTTACCTCTTCTGTGTGGAGGCACCTCCGGAGGGAGATGAAAGGCGTAACACACTAGTGAAAAGATAATTGCCAGCTGAATCAAGAAGTATTTAAAACACTTTATATTCCTGGCAGAACTAGTGCCCATGGCTTGTAGGCGTACTGGACTGTCTGTTGGAGCTGCTTACAGCCCTGTTACAGATTGCAAGGCAAGAAATAAGTGTTCAGAATTTCTGTAGATGGATCCACTGCTGCTTGGACATGGCATTAGGCTCTGGGACATGCTTTAAGGCAGTGCGACTATGTAGATCTTTTTCCGCCATCTTTGGGGATGTGATTGCTTGTTCGTCTACATCAGCAGGAAGCACAGAAGACCTGGTGGGGTTAGTCTGGGAGCTGTTGTCCTGCAAGTACTGCCTCTGCGTGTTGCTCTGTTTTCCTGTGTGCCTTCATCTTCCTGTAGGGAGAAGGAGCTATGGTTGGTGAGTAACGAATCTTCTATATAGACAGAACAGATGATGCCATTTTGGTGCAAGAGCATGACTGTGCCTACCAACAGATACAGGTTTGCTGTGCAGTTTGACATCTTGCCATGAGCAGTTTCAAGCCCTAAGTATACGTGCAGCATCGGGACAAAAATTATTTTTTTTTTTTATGGATTGAAAAATTATACTGTTGACAATCTACTGGAGTTCTTGTTTTATTTGCTGCTAGTGGAGGCTCTGCAATGCCAGGAGTGGAGTATCTGAAACATCCTCAGAGTTTTAGGCATGCAGTGAAATGTTAGGCTCATTTATAGTTGGTTGACGTGATCTTTCTAATCCTTACGGTTTTAATTCTTTCTAATAAAAGCAGTAGATCTGCAGAAACTGATGAGCACTGAGCTGGGCAATTTTCTGTGTGTCACGAGCAGGCAAGTGGATTTGTCAAGCCTTGCGTGACAGCTTGAATTGTTGAAAGTTCTGCTGAGGGTGTGCTTTCCCTTCGCTTTCACCTGAATGATGATTTGTACTCTGCATCATGGACTAAGGGAACCACCATCAGTGTTACAGATTTCTTCTGGAGTCTGCAAGCACTTGAGAGCTGTTGGCATCGTCTCTGCTGTATGTGTTTCATTTGTTACCCATGTCTTGCAATGGTATTTGTTTTGAAAGTTGCATATTGTTGTCTTAGGAGTTGAAATTAGTTAATGTTTTTAAAGCTTTATTCGCATGAGTTCACCTTTGCAAAATATTCCCCATGTGAGCAGAAAACCACGCATGTTGGAGTTTCCAGGACAGCATGCAAGGGAGGGTAGCCTCTTCTGTCTCTTGAAAACACTTTCTGGTTCTGTTGACTTGACTTTAGCTTTCTGGTCTGTTGGGACAGAAGATTGTTGGAGACAGAGCAGATTACTCTGGACACTTTTAGCCATATAATGTTAAAGTGTTGATACATGTTTTCATTACTCAGAATCTTTCTCAAAGACTTACAAGTCCTCTCTAGATTTTTATAACAGATAGTTCATAGCCCCAAGAGTAGATCCTTGGAGTCATCTATCTCAGGCTTGGCTCTCAAAAGAATAATTCCACTGGATTGAAGAGGCAAGTGTTTGAAATTCAGGAGACTATAAAATTGATTCTTCCATAAAGAAGTAATTTGTGGTAAATGGTGTAGTCCTCTGGGCAGCTATTCACTCATTTTATATGACCAGGACCCTTGAAACATGGTCAGAAAGATTAGAGAAGGACATCTCTGACCTGTCATTTATCTGCACAAGCCAGAAATACTTTTCTTTTGATGATACAGTATCTGGGAGCAGACCCAGCCACACACACCATCTTAACTGTAAACTTCTGGGCGTAAGGACAATGCACTTTTAAGAGAAGTTTGGGTAGTGTTCTGGAGTTAACTAGATGATTCTGAAATACTTAACCAGGTTTTTTATATTTAGTTGGATGTTCTCTGCTAGGGAAGCAGCAATAGGCTGTGTCACTCCAGAAAGCGTGTAGGAGATGCAGGCGGGGTTGCAGAGTTCTGCCTTCTGGGAAGTAAAAGTGTCTGGCATGAGCTCTTCCAAAAAAGTATCCCCTCCCAAGAAAATGTTAGTCACCTCTCCCTTCCTGCATTACTCTGGTGTACTAGATTCGCTCAGCCTTGAAAGCAAGTAGGCAGCTGGCATCTGCGTGCCGTGTCCTTGCTTCAGTAGAAAGTCTCTGTAGACAGAGAAGGAAATCATAGCACTTACTGGCCAAAGTGCCATGTTAAAACAAAAGCAGTTGCTATTGTTAGCATTTAAATACATCAGGAAATTAAATTGGAAGTAAGACAAGCTGTTGCTTTCACCCATATATATGTGATTAGCTTCTGTCATAATGTTATTTCTGGTATTGGTCTTATTACTGTCCTTCCCCAGTGCTTCTAACTGCTAAACTATTTCTTCTTCTTGAATATTTATTCTCATTTAATATTACTGTGCATGCCGTCCTTAAACATATTTGTCCTTGGCCTCATACTAGGTGGCACTATAAGAGACAGTAAAAACATTAGCTGGTTTGTGAGGGCAGGTGATGGGAGGAGGTACAGTCTCATTTGTCTGCTTGTCACTTGTACTTGCACTACAAGACTCCTGACATGGTGGAACAGCAATTGGATGCTGTACTTAATAAATTTAAGAGTTGGGTTTTTTTTCAAGGAAGATCTACTGTAATCCTTTAAAAAATAAGGAGTGTTCTCGATAAACCTTGATAAAGCATGTTGCCACATACCATTTATTCCTGACATCTCTTAAGTATGAATACGTAAATATTCAAAATGACCTTTTTTGATATGCTCACAAGGAGATACAGGTCATATACTCTTCATAATAAGCTGTTGTTCTTGTTATTTAATCAGAATATAAATGGGCAGTACACTCTATAATGTATTAAAATATACTCCCTGCCCCCAAGACTTGGCTCTATAAGCAGGAATAGGCAAAAAGGGACATGAGAGGATTTATATGAATTAAACTATCCAGCAGCTTACATCTTGTTGTGTGGAAATTTCAGTGACTTCATCATAGGTGCCTGTGATGTGAAAGCATCTTACTATCAAGGTTTATTAAATGCTAAATATTTTTTAGAGGAAACTTGAAATATCAGCAATTTAATTAATCTATCCAAACAGTCAAAATCAGCTTATGAAAATTAAATTTAACACGTCTGAGTCAGTAGAAATAACATAATACATCTTTTTGAATATTTGTAAAGTTAAATTTAACGGATAAATTAAGGAGGCTTCTGCCATAAGTGTATTAGTTTCCTTATACCAGATTCAGACCACTGAAAGCAGCAAAACCCTAAGAGTGAATTTTCTGTGTTATACCACTATTTGGAATGTGCAGAGTTTAGAAACATGTTTAATAACTGTAATTTATCACATTTTAGGTTGTCTCAGCAAAAAAAAGTCTATTATAATAACATGCAATTTTAAAGGTTGAATTGTGCTACAGGATATTGAGTGTTCCCAATCAGCTATCTATACTCTCTGTGATTCAGAAAGAAATAATTTGTTCCATATTTGCATTAAAAACTGACTTAGCCATAGTAAAGTGCAGTTAAACTTCTATCACTTTCATATTAATGAGTCTCAGCCTCCCAGTAATGCAGATAATGGGGAGTTGACTGCAGTCATCGCATTATGTTCATCTACCACCCTCCCCTCTCAGAGGGAGGCAAAGGGGTACCCTGAATAAATGAAAATTGATGGCTCCTGCAATAATTAAAGCATTTCTTGACTTGTGTTTCTTAAAAAACTAGTTTCTTAAAACTAGTAAAGGAAAGAAGTAGGAGAATCAGTACAGATGTCACCTTATATTTTTTCCTTAACTAGCACATTTTTAGTAGCCTTGTGTTTTGAGTTGAAGAAGTTCAAAGACATACAAGTTTAATAATAAGGATAAAGCATTTCTCTTTATTATGGTCAGTTACCGCTGATCTCCTTTGAGTTTTAACAGGGATTTATAGGGATTCATTTGTGTTTTAGGTTTGGAGATAATTAAGTACCTTTCTGCTGCAAAGAAGAAACGGAGAGAGAATTGGCTTAAAGCTAAAACAAGATTCCTGTACTAGTGCATATATTAAACTTCCTTTTATTTGGTTGTCACCCCAATAGGAATGATTAGTGGGTTGTAAAGAAAGAAAATGTATTGCATTACATCTATTAAAGCATGTTTTATATGTAACAGTAATTAAAATATAATTGAAATCATGAGTTCTTCTAATTATTGGCTTTACATAATGCATAGTTAAAGAATGAGCATCTATAAATGTGTCCTTTTTACACATCCAGAAATGGTTTGCTGGCAGCATTTTAATTAAAGATGGATTAGTTAAAATGCAGTTTAATCATTCTGTCATCAAAGGATTTAGACCTCATTAATTAGCTGTTGATAAATAGGTTTAAACTACAAAAAATTTAATTTAAAATATGCCAGTTGAGATCTAGAATTATTAGAGCTGGAAGTGGAGCAATGAGTCTAAGAAAAATTCATGCCATCTCCTTCCATGATATTAGATTTAAGTATGAAACTTAGACCAGTGCAGAACTTAGTTCTGCCTTTTTACTAATGGCTGTGACTCCGAGTGGACTTTAGAATTGGTGAAGAAATAAAACGGAGACCATTCTTAGTGATCGTTGCTTTCTAGTGTGGCAGTGGGGTCTGTTTTCCATTTACATATTTGATAAAGATTGAAAACTCATTTAAAAATCTTTCTGCTGTAGAAAATGGATGAAAATAAATCCTGGATTCAAGGTTTTATAGCTTCCTCATTGCTGTACAGGAGCAGTGCGTGAGGAGATCCCGTTGCTGTGTTCGCTACCTAAATACAACAGATGGGGAGTTCCAGACTTCCAGGCAGGCAGGAGCATGAAGCAACATACAGAAGGTGATGTTACCACTGTGTAGAAGAAGGACAAGTTCCCACCTTAAAACGCATGTTCTGTGGCTGTGTGCTCCCTGGTGCCAGTATTGAACCACCCAGCTGGAGACTGACTGTTTCACTTGCTGTTGCAGTAGGCTCCGGAATTGCATATGAGGCCTGTTACCCCTCTCAGCCGCAGGGGTGGTTATTCAAATCAGCTCGAGTTCATTACTTGTAATGGTCTAATCATAGGCGGAGTCTCAGTGATGGCAATCTCTTGTGCTATTTATGCTTGTTCTGTCAGTTACTTAATGGTGGTTCTTTGACTTACTGGAGTTCTGATGCATTCCTTTGGGTAAATCTCATTTGTATTCTCTGTAACAGCCCCTTGGCAGACCTAGCAGCCCTGGAAAAGGCATGGTCCTCTGCTGACCAAGCACACGCTTACTCAAGTTGAGCTTCTGCATACGAAAAAAACAGAAAGTGAGGTAGACTTTGAGTTGCAAGTTTGTCAGAATTAACATTAAAACCTTGCAGGTTTGTAATATGACTATCTTAATCAGCTTAATTGCTATGAATCAGTAGCTGTAAGGATTTCAGTACTTGGGTAGTCATAATATTTGAATCCGTAAGTCAGCTGGTTTTTATGCAGATGAATTGAACAATTCTGACAAATGATAAGTGAATTTTTCGAGTAGAGTTAAGAGTTTCAGGAAAATAATAATTTGACAGCCATATTTGAAGGCTTTCTTAAAGCCTTCTTGAGTGTTAATTTGAAGATTGACTTATTGAAAAGGTGTATTTGCAGAGCACTCTGGCAACTGTCCTATCTCTAGGGTTCAGTTGTCTTGCCCAAGCTTCTGGAAAAGCAGCATCTGAGTATGAAGTTATAGACTTACATGATCATTGTTTGCATTTGAATGTTGGTAATGAAATGGATTAGCTGAACTTCTGTGAAAATGCATAATTTGATGAATTTTCAGAGTGAGATAGAGAAATGTCACCCCAGCTTAGAATTAGATGAAAGACAAATCAAGTGAGGGTGGGTATATGCATTTCTTTAAGACTGCATCTGTTAAAACTCTTGCCCTTTCCTCATACTGAGAAAAAAAAATGGATTTAAACTCAGAGCTGTTAGAAGAAACTTATGTCAATTTGTCTGGGAGGGAGGAGGGGAGATAATTCCACAGGCATTCTTAAAGTACTGCGGTATCATAGAGTTGCATTGTTTCTTTGTTCTCTGTCTCAAAAATAATTCAAAAATTTTAGGTTTGCAAAATGATGGGGGAAAACTTGCTTCATGTGGAATAGTTAACTGTGGTAATAAAAGGACAGCCGTGAAATTAAAAAAAAAAAAAAAAGAAAATGTGTGTGTGTGAGGAAAATGCAATTCCAGATTCTCTGAGTTCACCAACCCATGTAGTTTAGCCAAAAAGATGAAATACCAGCTAATGTCGTATAATCTCTTCAGTTGTTCTTTGCATGAGACAGGTAATTTATAATTCCCAATTATGCAATTAAAATGCTAATTATCCCTCACCTAAACTCTCTGTTCTTGAACTGAGATTATCAATTACCTTCAGTCATTGCAAATCATATATGACATATGTGACAGTGCTGAGTTTTGTATTATTTACGGACTTTCTGTTTAATGTGTCTGGTTTCCAGGTAGCATTAATGGCTGGTGAAATGGCTTTGCCTTGGTGGTCTTTGTTTCTTGAAGGAATGGCATTCCTTCTGATCTGTGTAGTTTTGCGTTCTTAAAATATATCTGCATTTTGGGGTAATCTTACCTTCTGTTCCTGCCCTGAGCCCTGGCTTGTCATCCATTTTAGTACAGAGAAGTAGCACATTTAGAAATACCAACATGAATTTTTGATTACAAAGGTGAGACCAATCACTTCTATGCTGCTTCTACACAGCTTTTCCTTATTTCATAATAGATGTTCTGCACTGTAGCTACATTAATATGCTGCCAGTTTCGTGTGTCATACCTGCTTGCTAAAGTTACAGTTCTTCTACCCCTGCTGAACTCGAGTAACATTTTTCTCTTCTAAGGACTTACTGTTACCTAGAGTTTGCTGCATATAAATGAAAATAACTTACTTAAAGAAAACACACCAAAATCGAGAACAGAATCTAGATGTTGGAATTCAGAAGGATCAATTTTTTTTAAAAAATAACATATTGTTTCTGCTTGTGCATCATACAAATTAGGACAATTTTAAATAGAGATACTTCAAAGTATAGCTACTTCCAGTATTTCTGGCTGATAAGTAAGCTTCAGCAGCTCTACTCCATGGGCATGCAAAATAACCCAGCCAATGGTTTGAATGTTTAAAATTTTCAGCAGAAGTAGCATAAACAGATTTAAGAAGTCAGTTCATAGAAGTGGTTTTGTTTCCTGTTGTTCATGGAGCAGTAAGTTCTGTTCTGAACAATTTCTAGTCATGTAGGTCACTTACTGCTTTCGTAAATCTTTAATGATATTGTCTCCAAGGTGTAGAAGAAACCTTTGCTCATCTGCTTATAGTGCTAATTTTCTTGCTCTGGTGCAAGTTGGTAATCCACAAGTTGTTCATAGTAGTAAACTGGATTATTTCTCCTACTCTTCTCCACTCCCTTCTTTACTTTTTGCAATGAAGTACAGACTTTTTTTGTATTAAAAGAACCTTGGACGTGTTTTGCAATACTGCCATGTTGTGTTGTGAAGTAAATGAAAATAGGATTAGATAAACTAAACCTTAAAGCATCTAGTTGCCCATGCAAAATAAATTACATTACCAAAGTAAACTGGTTAACAAAGGAAAATGCTCTGTATTTAAGAACTTTGCGATGTCTAATGTGGGATTAACGGAAGCACTGCTCACCTTGCTACTATATCCACTGATGGATTGTTACTGATGCTGCCTCTTCTTTCCTGTGTGCACAGTTCTTCCAGCCTAGTTTGATGCTTAGTATAAATACTTTAGATATCATAGACAAATTATATTTACTGTGGCTTAACAATTTTGTGTTATTTGAGCTTACTCATTTGAAGATATTTCTGTGTCTAAATGATGAAAACAGTGGCTTTCAGTCCTGGTATAAGTAGAGAGGTCAGCTCTGGAAAATTTGGCCTTTTGTGAGTTCTTTAAAAAAGCTTTGGGTTTTAGCCTGTCTCATGGCTACACTTGATATTTACACAGTACAAAAGCATAAGGGCATGTTCTAAGTTGTAATTCAAAAGTAATTCAGTGCACAGATATCTAATAGTTATTCACCTACATCTTCCAACTGTGCTCATAAAAACAAAAAAAAAGAAACTACAGAAAATCCTCCAAGTTCTGTACAGAACTCCCTTAAGCTGCTGTGGTTTCCAATTTACAGTTCAAAACCACCTGCTTGCATTTCAAGGAAAGTCTCAAGGGCTGTGTTCAAAGAATACTATTTTTGAAGTGTGTAAAGGTTTCTTTTTATTAGGAAGCAACATTCTCAAAGGTGCACTAGGAAATTATTGTGATCTGAAACATCCTCAAAACAGTGAGTGATCCAATGTGAAAATTTTTTTATATAAATATATTTTTCAATATAAACACCTTAATGAGATGTTGACCCATGAGTGTCCTTGACATTGTATGCTTCACAAGGCAAGTTGTGTTTCTGACAGTAGATATCTCTGGTACGCAATCTAAAAATCTGGTTCCTGAACTACCTGTATCCAGCAGGTGTTCTTGACATGGCTCCAGTATCTGGGAATAATGAAGAGGGTTATTCAGTGGTTTTGGGCCTCCTTTATTGGAAGCCTTGGAAAGAGTAATTGTTCCTCTATCCCAAGGTGATGTGCGCATCTCGTTCTGCAGTGCTTTGCTGCAGTTACTAAGGACATGGGACAGCAGCAGAGGGACTGTCAGAAGATACCACTGAGGAATGTATTAGGTGATGTTACAGAAACTTGGCTTAAGTTTTTAATAATTTTTTTGTCAGATATTCTTGTCACTTTTTGTTCCCTCTCTTTTTTTCCATACTTACTGCATTTTCTGTAATTTCAGTTTTTACCTGTTTTTTAAGATACATGCCAAAATACTCAATTGGATTTTTATTTAGAAGTTGAACCTTTTTGATCTAGAAGTGTCTTGGGTTCAGGAGGGAATAGTGGGAAATAAAAAAATGTGGTTTTCCTGTAAGTATTTGTTATAAATCAAGAAGACCTGATGACAAGAATTAGAAATTACTTGTTTACTTCTTTTGGGAAATCAAAATCACACTCTGCTGAGTCTGTATGGATATGTTGTACTCTAGTGATGAGGAAGATCTGAAAATAAGCAAAAAATGTGAGGGAAGTCATTACAGATAGTTTCTATCCCTCCTGCTTTAAGTACCTTTATTCCATAAATCCACTTAAGTTAGGAAAACTGTTGACATTAAACTACTTTATGTGATTCAATTTGCATTCATAGCAGAGATCTGATTGTAACTATCAGCGTGCATTAGATACCAGTAGAAACTGGACCAAAGATGATCATAAAGCACAAGCATCATTGTCAGACTGGTTCTTACAATTTGTTAGAAACACTATCCTTAGCAGGTTTTACTTTAATGGCTTTTTAGGCTGTTCTGAAGTTGAGGCTTTTTAAGCATTCTGGAGTTTTGTTTGGATGTATTCAACACTCTTTAAGATCTCAAAAATAGCAAGTATATACTTTTTCTGTTATTTCTAACTCATTATTTCTGAAAGCAGTTTTCTTCTCTCTCGAGTCAGTATAGTCATTAAGGTAGCTAAGAATTGGCAGAGCAGTGAGGATAACACTGTCTTGTGCCTCAGCAAATTTGCAAGGGTGGGGGTAAGTGCAGTCATGTCAGATTTACTTGAGTTGATGGCAGCTAATACTTGCTCTTTTTTAAGTTAATGGAAAAAACCTGAGGTTTTTAAAACTACTTGCAATCTCCACATATTGTCAGCTAAAGAAGCTGGTGTTTTTGGAAGAAAGAAAAAGCACCAAACCCAGGATGTACCTCTACATTTAAAGAAAAACCAAAACAGTTTCAGAAGCACTGCAAAACCCATGCCAGCTCAAACAAAGCTGTATGCATTTAAAAGGTGACACCTGACATGCAAATACACCAATGGCTGATCTGTATATACCACCAAGGTAGTACATGCATGATAAGTAATACATACACCCTCCAGGGAAATATTGCATAAAACACAACAGGAAGCTTTGAAACTCATGAAAGAAGGAGAAGAGAAAGAGGTGCTTAACTTCTGTATCTGTGTGGGTTGCGTTAAAAGCTCACAGCAAAGCATCGAGCACCGACATAAAACTGCCTAAACACACATATCCTCCAATCAAAAAGACCAGGCAAAGTTCAAGATGTGATATTTGCAACATATGTGGAGTGCCAGATTAATTGATATTCCATCCAACTATTTCAGACTTCATATTTTTGGGTTGCACTTTTGGATAAAGATTCTCGCAGTGTGTAGACAGTGAAATCCTGGTGTGAAGAAGTCTAGTGGCGGAATCTGCATTAACTTCAGTGGAACCAGGATTTTAACTATGAAGTACTGGCACTTCTCTGATTCTATATATACATTTTTCAGCTTTGAAAAGCCAGCATTTTCCATTCAAGGGATATGCAATCCTTCACTTATCTCAGACATGTTATACAAGGATGTTGGCTGTCTCTGACAGAAATACTGGTTTGTTTGGGTTTTTTTTTCCAGCTGCATGAACATGTTTCTAATGAGCCATAGCCCAAAAAAGTAAATTCAAAAGAGTAATGTGAGTAGTTTTACTAGCAGAAAACTCATCACCTGGCAAAGTTGTACTATCTTCAGCTCCGTCACATAAACAACCACTTCTTACTTACTCTTAAAAGAAAGCCCATAACATTTGATGAAACATTGAGGTTCCTTTTTTAGAACAGAGAAACAAAGTTCGGGCAACAGCTAGATTACAGGAAGCATGTATTAATGTATTTATCACTTTTTACTGCTAATCGGGGAGTACTGCGAAAGGTGAATACTGTTACTTGGCTGCACAGTTTCATATAAATTGCAAACATGAATATACGATCGGTTGTCATATGCAAAAATAAACCCTGCCCTATCCCTGCATCACTGATGATGGAAAGATGTTTACAACCTTCATTATTTCATTTTTAAAGCTCTTTAGAATGTTACTGAAAGTTGCTGTTTAGAGGAGATAGTTTATTCAATCATTTAGGTGAAGGGTCTAATAAAATACACAAAAAAAGTTGCTTCCTAAAATGTAACTATACATATATAACAGTATAATATGTTACTGTGCACAATGTTTGTCCATAGCGTCTGTCATAGAGTGAACCTTGCCTGCAAGCATGCTAGGGAAGAGCAGATCTGTAACTTTGTTTCCATATGAAATGTCCATTCCGTGAAAACATGTCTGCATCAGAGCAAATGACAGTTTAGGTGATAAATTTTATTAGCTCAATTTACTGATATCTCCTCTGTGCCCTCACCATGTCAGAGTTTTTCCTTAGCTTCCCTGTCAATTTGACCTACTCTTTGCCATGACTGGTTTCTAGGGCAATACAAAATTAGTATTTCTACCTTGTAAAACCACAGCATTTTGAGCAGAAAAGAGATCTTGTAAACTGGGTCTCCCTACTAAGTCTCTAAATATAGGCTTTTCTTTTTCCTTGTGTGATTAATTTGTATGTTTTATTTTGTTTCTCTTTAAATACTGTCATTCTGTGTAAATTTAAAATCTGGTTTGGATTTACAAGCATGTAATGTCTTTAATAGCCTTCAAAGAATTTGAATCGTGTTCTGTGGATTGCTGCTGCAGAAGGACAAAATCACATCATCTCTATTCTTTGAATAGCACCATTATCACTCTGTGTTAATGAAATGATTTCAGTATTACAACAAATGAGTTTTTGAAATTCATTCAGTATTAAAGGGAATTGGATTGTAATTAGAGCATATTTCAAAAAGAATAAAAGGATCCATGATATGTGCTTAGCTCTTAAAGCACCTAATCCTATATTAATTGTGCTTTGGGCACATCTGCCCTCATGTGAAGGGGACTTTGACAGTGAAGATGAAAATGTTTAATGCTTTTAAGGCCAAACAGCTCCTCCAGCAGGACAGCATTGCAAAAGGAGTACTGTTGGAGAGCACCGGGTTCTTTCCCCTTTCCCCCAAAAGCAAACCACATAGTGTTGTAATGTTCTTTATACATTGTGGAGGACTCAGCCTAATGTTATGATGTTATCTTCTTGCTGTTGGGATTGAGTCTGTGTTGATTTTTTTTTTTTTTTTCCCATGTTTGGGTAGGGGAAGATTATAGTGGTATTTAGGTACCACAACCTGAAATTGAATATTCTTGTTTTCTCTGTCTGTTGTGCTACAGACAAGAAAACATGAAACCATCCATATCAGCACGGACCATGACGCTAGCAAAAAGTGCCTGGCTTGATGTAGTCAGAGTGATCTGCTGGCTTGTCTGGAGAGGAGGGTGTACAGCACAGTCAGATGTGCTTCAGGCTTCACACATACATAGGGATATTTAATTCAGCTTTCAGCAGCGAGTATCAGTGAGGTGGTAAAAATGAGAGCGCTTCTGCTGAAATTATTTTGAAGAGCAGCTTTGCCCTCTCTGGCATTGGTTTGACTTCTCTTTTGCTGACTCTACACACCATAGACTGAAGGCAGCAGGGCTGAAAACAAGGATCACGGATGTGATTCTGTACCTGAAATGCAGCAAGAAGTGGTTTTCTTAATTCCACTTTGGAGAGTTTGTCCAGCTTCAGCATGTAACTGTTACCATCCCATTCATTCTATGGTCAGATAACTACCTTTTGCCAATAGTAACTTGCCTTTCTATGTTGAGTTGTTAAGTAAGCAATTTGCCATTTGAAGTTACCAAGCTGTACTCGAGACCCTCTTCTCTGCTGCAGAGTTGCTTAATGGGCTTTGTGGAAATCGCGTGATGTTCCTTAGGACGGCTGAGCTGTGATGTGGGTGAATTTGAGCGCTCAGCTGAGCAGAAATGGGCAGAGCGCCTTGTTGGGGAGCTGGGTATTTGCACCAACACAGCTGTACTCAAGCAAGACTTGCTTTCCTCCTGTCTTGTGGTGGTTTTGAATATATTATTAATTACCACCTTTTCTTTCTTTGCAGCCTGTTCCAGCACTACTGCTATGCTCGGGGTGGCATGCGCCACACTTCCTACACTTGCATCTGTGGCAGGTAAGTTGATGGTTTATACTGAACTGTTGCAGCCCTTGCGGTCAGTTTCCCACTGGATATTTGTGCAATTGTTGCTTTTAGGCAAATTATGTGTTTACAAGTGCCACCAGAGTGAGTTTTGAACTGTTTCCTCTGGAAAAGCCAAAGAAAGATGGCTAGCACTGTGTCTTAAAGAAGTAACTCTGTTACAGATTCTGCTACACTCAAGAGATTCCCCAATGGCTGCTGCTACTGCCAAGATCATGTTTATGCTCACATCTGTGCTGCAATTGGATTTTTTATTAAACAGTGTTATGGAGAAGGGCTTTAGAGCTATTCTTTGTTGCTCAAAAATACTCTCCTTTGAAATACATCTTGAATATTTCATATCATTCTCAAAATTCTTTGCCTCAAAGGTTAGGATACAATTAAACTAACCTTTTTGGAATTTGGAAATTTTTTGCTCTCTCTTTTTCTTGCTGAACAGCTAGTGTTGAAGGTATTGTATTTGGGAAAGTACTAGAAAAGTTTCCCCTGCAATGCACATTTTTAATTTGCAGAATTCCAGGAGACTAGTGTTGTAGGACAGCTGTGTGCTTTGTGCAGTGATTAATCTTATTTAGTCAGTGGAATTAATCTAATCAGAGATATATGACAGTTAGATGAGGCATATATGTTGGTATATATGTACCACTTGTAGATCTGCTGCTACTCACAAACATTTGCCCTACACTGAAGTCCCATACACTTACAAAAAATAATTTTTACATTAATGACAATAATGTTATATTGCTTTGGAAGTAATAAGGACAATTAGCATCTTTGCTTCTTTCTGCTGTTTATTCAATTGCTTACTTGTAAATGCAATTTTCCAATTTATATGCAAAATTGCAGCAGGAGCATGAACAGTTTTATGGCAAATTGTGTATCTAAATTGTCTGAAGTTTTCTCTTTTAAGTACCATCATATAACTTGAGAATTAACATCCCATTGAAATGAGACTCCATCTCTATGGTATTGTCACAGGCTGTGATGGTAAAATCAAGTTGTCTCTGTGTATGGTTTTTCGCAGCCATACAGACTTCACAGTCACTTACAGTAAACCAGAACCCATACTGCAGGATCTGGTTTGGGTGCTAAAGAACATGAATGGCTCTGATAAACTTGTGGAAATGTCTAATGTATGTTTGTCTAGTGGGTCCTTGTGACCCCCTGGGGACAGACTAAACTCTCCACAGGACTGAAAAACACCGGACTTGCATTATGTGACTCAGGGAATGCAGGAGGAGGAAAGCCCCAACAGTAGTTCAGAAGTGGGTGATGACAGGAGCTTCCTGGGTGTCCCCTCCCACCACGCTGGAGGCGCTTAGCAGGGTGTGGGAGCGGTGTTTGAGCTGCCTCTGAACTGCTGGAGGATTTAATACAAAGAGAAGGGCTGCCCTTGAAACTCAAGATCCGAACAATATCGTGACTCACTGTTGTAGTTGGGAACTGGCGTAGTATCCTACCACTACAATTAAAAGTGCAGACAAACTTGAGTTTAAAAAAAAATAATAATTATGTAAGATAAACTACAAAGGCCTTTGTCTGTAAATTTCTATATTCTGACTATGAGCAATGAAGTAAGAATGAATAATATTAACAGTTTTAAGCTAGGTCCTAATAAAACGAATGTAAGTACATCTATTTGATGAATTAATTAACAAATAAAAAAATTTTTTTTCCAAAAATGCATTGTAAATATTAACTTAACTACATTTATGATTAAAAATAGCTTTTGCAATTAGGATTTTTGAATAGGTTTGGTTTAGTCTATTCATGCTGAGTTTTGTTATTTTCCTGACACTTAAAACTGTGATATTTTGACCGGATCTTTCCTTTTTAGATTACAGGCCTGATGATAATTTCAATAGAAGGGAACCATGCTTTTAAATAAAAACCAAGTTTGTTATTCAGATTTTAGAAAAGATGCTCACTAAGCTGGAAATCAAGAGTAATCAATACTATATTCAGTACAGAAATAAATCACTTGGCGTGTGTTGGGTGTGTGCATTTGTTGCTGTCCCTGTCCAGTGTTACACTCTCCTGGAGAGTGTAAATGAATATTTGATGTGACCAAATACGCTTTATGTATTCACTTGCGTGTATTCATCCTCCAATCAGTTGAGAATAACAACACACATATATTAGTATTACAGGTCGTCACATAGCAAGGTTAGTCGCATAGTTAAGCAATGCTTTCAAACACTGTCAGCTTGTAAGTGGTTTGAAGCGCAAACAGACATCACATAAGTGCAATTAAATGAGAATGGTAGTATTTGATAAATGTACTTGGATGTATTTAGCACTAATCTACAACATGTTGACTTCCGCATAGTGTTCAAATGCTAATGAACTATTCATTGCAGTGTCTTAGTGTTCCACGTAACCATTTTTACAAAAGGGAAAACAACGGTTAATTTACGTGCACAGTTGTGTCCTGGTGACCCTACAATGAACGGCATCCGCTGGTAACCAGGCGCAGAGTTCCCAACTGGAGATAGGTGGAGGTGGAGGCACCAGTATCTCTGCAACCGCCACGAAAGCCACGGTCAGCTGCTACTTGATACTGCGGCATCTTAGGCTTAGGTTCAAATCTTCTTGATTGATGTCTCTAGGTAGGTGACAGCTCTCAGCAGATGATACCAGTGATTACGAATAACGTAGTACAGTAAAATGCCTTCCTCTATCACTATAAGTAAAGCTTTTTGGATAAGATTAGGATACTTATTGAATCTGGTTCTCTTTCTTTTCAGTACAGCTTTTTAAGATTTCATCTCTTCGATGGAAAAGTGGAGAGAAGGCTATTCTAGATTTATCTTATTATTTAAATCATGATGGAAATAGTTTGCTGGTTTAGTGAATGGTCTGTTGGTTTTTCTTTAGATGTTCTTAATGTAGAGCTAATAGCTGCACTTTTTGTAATGCTTGATGCTCAGCTTAGTCCTGTTCTTAAAATATTGCTGGCATTCCTCCTCTTTTTCTTCTAATAATTTTTTTCAGGGTGTTTTCTGATCTAAAATGTATTTTGGGGACTTTTTTCCTTTCCTAGTAATCTGAATCTCTTCCTACTGTTTGCATTCTCAGTAGTGTTAATTTGCAGTTTTTCCACCCCTTCACCCAATTCTTTCTCTAACAAACACATCTTTGGCACCAGTAAGAGGCAAATTATTAAAGGAATAAAAATAGATACACAGAAATCTCTTGGAGAATTTTTCAGGTTGGCTGCCTGAACGTAGACATCAGCATCCTCATGTGTGGTGGTTTTCAGAGGTGCTGACCTCCAGGAAGGCAGCGGAGCTGCCAGCAATCCGCACCTCCCCACAGCACTTCATTTTAAACCCTGACTTCGGCAGTCTAATGCCAGACCTTTCAACTGTTACTCCTTGGGAAGAAAAGAAATAGCTTCTACAGGAAGGCTCTTTACTTTGCCAGTGGCTGGGGGTTTTGTTTAAATTGTTTTGAAGCCATCTTGAAAGTCTAACTGAATCATTATGAACAATTTCTGGCTAGCTGTAGCATTTACCTTGTGGGTACACATCACTTCTGTAGCATTGCTCCAAAATCATCTTCCCTGCCTTCATCTCAGGATGGTGGTAAAGATGCTTCCTATGAGGAAGATTGGCCTGGTACCTCTTGGCAGGAACAGGCTGGAGCTGTGTCCACATTGGTGTTTTAATTTGGTTCAGTAGTGCATTTCTGAAGTAAGGTCTCCCACTTGTCCCCAGCTGTGGGGCTTTGAGACAGGGACCAGTTCTGGAGTGCATGTGCTGGATTTCTTTTGGGTGAAAAACAGCTGGGAGAACTTTCAGGAGCAGGTCTGCTGTGCCTTGGTTGCTAATGGGTGTTCAGCTCAGGGCGCCTGCCCAGAGCCAGTCCCAAGTGAGCAGACCTCCTCACCCCAATCACTTCAAACAGACAAAAAACCTGAAATGCATATGGTGTGCATATCTGGTCTTCAGCACCAACTGTACTCTCCGTGGTATGATCCCATTTATGCAGCAGAGCCAAGATGTGCGTTACAGATAAGGAGTCTCAAATGCCAAGAAAGATTGTGTGCTGCTTAACGCTTCGCTAACGGTGCTGAAAAACAGATTTTACATGCATCTTCCATAACAGTTGGTGCCAAACCTTACAGAAATATTTTGTAAACTAAAACCTTTACATTAAAATGTGCAAAAGGAAGCCCCCATCTTTGTATTTGCAATATCTATTGTTGAAAGCATTTCTGCAATGCTCATATTTGAATATATGACTTGTTTATGCAGCTGGTTTAGTATATGACACCAAGGGTGCCAGAATATGATGATAAGTAAACAAGCTTTCTGCAAATACATTAGCATGGAGTCATGCCCTTAAGCTTCATGATAATTTTTTAAAAGTTGATCATAAATATATGCATGTGCTATTTGCTTCTCCTGCTTTATCCCCATTTTAGAGAGAGATAAGGAATAGTATCTGCAGCTAAAATCCTGACAAACTGCTGTGGAGCGTGTGTGTGTATGTATGTAAGCATGTGTGCATGCCAGGTGTTGGGGGTTTTTATTATTTTTGTGTTTTTCCTTAAACACCAAGCATGTGGGTTCACAAACAGTGTTGTGCGTAGCACCAAGGTCATTCCAGCCGCTTCCAAGTGCCACCCCACCAAAATTGTAGCCATCCACCTGGGGAACAGTTCTTCAGGCTGGAAATGATGCTGCCTCCTCTCGTCAGGCTGATAGACCAACGCAGAGGTGGGAGCTTTCTCCGCTGCTGTCACCTCCACATGAAAGGAGATGATTGAGGCTGGAAACATGGTTCCTGCCATACACATCACCTCACACAGAAGGCCTTTTTCTTTTGATTGCAGTCCATTGCCCTGTCACAGATCTTTTTTTCAGACAGAGCAAACTAAGTTTTAAAGTGTCCTGGTGTGGAAAACTGGAATTGTGGCCAGAAGGAACTATTCGACCAGTGCCCAGGAGGCAGGACATCTCAAAAGGAAGCTCACCTCTGTCTTCATCTTGTGTGCAGGCTTTATGGGGCTGTTTTTAGTTATTTGTACAACAGTGTAGGTTCCCAAGTCAGGAGTCCAAGCAGTAAAAAGCAGCCAGCTAGAAGCCAGTTGTAAAGCTGTGCCTAAGCCATTGGACCAGCATCACAAAACAAATCTGCTGCAGCCTTAATTCTGTGGTGGTTTTAAGCTCTTGATTTAACAACTTTAATTTTTCCCTTTGGAGCGTGTATAATTTTAAGAAATACACTTTGTATCAGAAAATCATTCCCATGATTCTGAAACATTGTCCTTTACTGCCTTATTAGATGGTGATTCTTGTATGTTAAAAATACTTAATAATAAAAACTTACTGCTTTCAAAACATTAACATGGTCCAGCCCCTTAGATTGAGAGCCTTCAGAAACTTAAGGCGGTATCTACTTTCTCCTCCATAATCATTCCTTATGGATTTATATCTGAATGACCAATGATCTGTTAACTATCTAATTGTTAAGTATCTTGAAGGTAATCTCTTTTTGGATACAGTGCATGTTTATGGTGTTTGTAGTTGCACATATCAGAAGTCTAATATGAAAATGTCAGATGGCACATTTACTCCAGGTACAACAACAGATTCATTGAAATTGAGCCTCAGATTCCTTTCACCTAAGATATGAAGCTGTTGCACCAGCACAGCTTGAAAGAATCAGATTTGAGCAGGATGACCAATATGGTTTCAATGAAAGGGGAGATACAGATTGGCAAGTCTGGTGGAGGGGTCAGAGAGATGCCACAGTAACCCTGTCCCAACACTGTCTATTTTTGGATATGATACAATTCTTCTGTTTTTTTGAAGAGAAAATGAGAGACAGCATCTATCTGAGGAGAATAATAAAAGAAAAATATGTAGAGCTTGAGATCTTTGCCAGTCTTTTAACTGATGTTTGATAGACCTGGGGGAATATCAGTAGACAAGAGAGGACGCCAAGGCCAAATGCAGGTTACCGAATGGATTGTGGAGCTTCAGAAGGGCAAAACAAGGGTCCATCCATCTCTGGAGATGGTTTTATTTGTGTGAATCAGCAATTTAGTCTGAAAGGTTTCCAGGAATAAAAATTTTTTCTTTGTAGTGTGATTTTTAGTAAGAGGCAAAATAGAGTGACAGTTCTCATGCCTGTTACTGCTGCTGACGTTGTATGCTGCAGATGCTCCCCAAGCAGCGTGCAGTGTATCCACTCCATCAGAGATCACGCGTAGCCATGCCAGAGATGAACTGGTGCTGTTGACTTGGACAGCTGAATTTTTCCAGTTCCAGTGACTCCTAGAGCATTTCAAACATGCTGGATTTTACTCCAGTGGAAGTTAGTTTTTTATGCCTCAGAATGTTTAACCTCAAATAGGGAAATACATAACTTAGTAATTAAAAAAAAAATCCGAAAGGTAATAAATGGGTATAGGTTGAAAAATTACTCTTGCATAATTGCTTTCTTAAGACTGTCATGGACGTGGGAAACATTTATATGAACTGTGCCAAGTTCCTTCTGCAGAAAGGTCATATCTTGCAGCCAGAATAGCAAAATGCCTGTTCCATACCCATTTCTGCTGAGCGAGCTGCAGGGTAACGCCTGTGGCAGTTCTCACAGCCTGCAAAATTTCGTGCTTAATATATTGAATACACCGATGTTTACAATGTCACATGTTAATAATATGCTTTCTCATGTTGCGCGTGTTAATGTTTCCTCTTCCATTAATTGTGCTGAATTTTCTTTTTGCCTATCAGTGGGGAGAACTCGTCTGTTTTGCACTATGGCCATGCTGGAGCCCCAAACGATAAAACTATTGAAGACGGGGACCTGTGGTAAGTAAAGGGCTAGAGTTCGTTTGGTACTTTTGTTACAATACTGCTGTTTCCATGCATGCATTGTATGTACTCTTGGACTTAATTAGTAAAATGATGGCTGCATAATGATGAAAGTAAATCTTAAAATAGCATGTAGTCTTGCATGCTTGACTAGTCTGGTTTCTTCCAAAGGTCCTTTATACCTGTATCTCCAGTTGAAAGGGAAAAGAAAGATTGTTTTCAAACACTTCTGAGCCAGAGGCACTTAGAATTTAGTTTAAGAAATGGCTGTATTCTAAGTACAAGGGCAGTTGCAAAAAATTGGCGTCTGAGTTTGTTCTTGACCCTCAGATCCAAACCTCAGCACTGATGGGTAGAGGGTTGAGAGAGTGTTGGCTCTCTTTGTTGCATCAAATTCTAGTATGGATTAGATCTTCCAAATGCTTATGAGCACCCAGACACCCCAGCCTGAAAGCAGACTCTTCGATGTGTGAGGAGATCAAACTCATCTCGGTTCAGGTTAGGCCACGGTGCTTCTAGTTCTATATTGTGCCAAAAATTTCTGAAAAGATTTTGCTTAGAGTTTAGTATTGCCATAATACAGTTGCAAATACCATAATTTTTTCACTAATTGCATTACATGTCCATATGCTTTGCAGTATCACTACAGGTAAAAGCAGGGTGAATGAAAGCACCAACTATATTGCTATAAATTGAAAGATAGACCTAATTGTGTGGTGTGTAACATAGCAGAATATACCTTTTGTGCTTCCCCTCCTAAAGGCTTTGGTTAAAAAGTCTGCATTTATAAAAGTGCAGAACTAGTTTTGGAGGAGTTAATCACTGACATTCAGTGGAGCATATGTATTAGCTTACTTTTCTGGCACGTGTGAGAAGGGTGCGTGCATGTATTTTCACAGTTGCATGTGCGGAGGAAAGAAAATTAATATTATCATCGATAAGCTCAAAAGCTATTATGGAAACCAAATTCAATCTTGGAAGTAAAAAAAATATGCCTTGTTGGCTAATGTTCTGGGCATGTCTGCAGGTGCTGCAGAATGAACTTAACTGAATTACAGATAGGTAATTTCTTTTTAATACTCTAAAAATTTTTTAAAAGCTTCTTGTACAATAATTCATGTATTACCTTCACCTGTGATGAATAGCTTACTAAACCCATCAAATACTAACATTAATCTATTGCAGGACAGTAGCTTTGACTTACAATCACATTGTGTTTGAGCAGATAATATGCTGTGAGGTTTTTTTGACCAGACAGGACACACCAACTTGACATGGTGGCTGTGGCATTCAATTAAATTTTTAAAAAAAAGTGTGTAGCCAACTGGACATCTCAGTATATGCTACTGAGAGAAGATACACCACAATGCATTATGATGTCCTGTACTTAAAATTAAGGCCTTAAGGTGAGGGGAATAGTATTACTGGGAGGCCTCAAGGTGAAGGGTATTACTTACAGTCTCTGAGGAGAATTTAGTGGATGGTTGAAGTCCTTCCTAAACTCTGAGAGCACGTGCCAAGACTCTTCACAAATTCAGATTTCTTGCTGTATTGGCAAAATCTTTAAAAAATATTTGTTTTTTATTAGCCTCAGACATTTGAATATCAGAAAAGCATAATCTACCAAGTACATCGATCACTTAAGCATATCAAAACGACCGTACTGTACTGTAACCACCTCAACAAAGAGAACACGGTTTAACCTAATTTGAGATATCCTCTTGCTGATATGGTCCAGTTGCATCCTTGTCTTGATGAGATGAAGTTTGTCAGGTGTAGATTGGCGTTAGCAAGTAAGTGTTCCGTGTGCCTGAGCACCCGCCTGGGCTTCAGTCTCTGCCCTTGCCTCTCCCACTGGCTGATACTCACGTAGCAGTAAAACTTGGCTCCACGCAATTTTCTTAGTATTTTTCTCAAGTGAGAGCAAAGAAATGATAAGAAAACGTAATTTCATCTGTGTAAAGATGATTTAAAAATACACTCAATTTTCCACCATTAAAAATAGTGTTTTGGAAAAAACCTTGAGCTAGCATACTTTAGCAGCATACAAATTATGACAGGGCACTACCTGGGTGGTTTTACTGTATGCTTTTACAAAAATTTCTAAAGTGGGTGTAGGTGCACGTGTATGTGCATACAGAACAGGTTATTAAAATTAAATGACAGTATGCTGATTTGTGTGTATGTGTTAGAGTTCGTATATTTGGCTCTCAGTTAAGCTTTTTAATAGCTGCTGGGAGCCCTCTGTTGGATAATCTCAGGAAGCCCTGAACATAGGGAAAAAATGGGTTTGCTGTTGGTGAAAAAGACGTAGGAGTGTTTTAAGGGTTATTTCTGCTTCTGCCAGTATTTTGATATAAATCTAATTTAACAACACCTATACTTGTATGTAATAGAATCGGAAGATTGGGTACTTGGTGTAATTTTTATTAAATTATTCAGTAGAATTTCATGTCTTTTTCTTAACATTATTTAGCGGATATGAATAACATTTATGAGTTTTGCAGAAATGTGCTGCTCAGGTTTTTTATGTATGAAGCAGTGCAGTGCAGTAAGTGGCAGTAAATAAGTCAACAAAGCACCTGAATATTAGAAAAAATACATTTGGAAGACTAATGGTTTGCTTCTTTGAAACACTCAAGTGCATGCATTGTTTGCTCTTTTAAAAATGTAAGTTACAAGGATTTGATGGTATCAACAGGATTTCATAGGCAAAAATACTTGTGCTATCGCATTTTTAATTTTTTTTTAAGACTGTTATTCTGGCTTCTCCTTCAAAAACTGTGGCAGGTTTAGAACAGCCTGGTTTTATGATGCTCATTTTTTAAAATTAATCTACATCAAATGGGTTTATTGCTTCTTGTAAGAAACTGGTATGGAATTACATCTCTGATATTGCCTCATAATCCACATTTTTGCAGGCACAGCTTCTGCGCTAAAAGATCTCAGTGCAAGACAAGGACTATCAAGAGAATTCTGACATTTCTTGTTAATATGGACTGTCTCGCTAAGCGGGGCTGTCATTTTCAGTCTGTTAAATATTAAAAACAAATAGGTAACTAACAAGCATTATGACTGACATAGAAATCAATATTTTTAAGGAAGCTTAGGTGTTCAATAGATACATGCATTTAACTGACATTAAAAGTAAATATTGAAGTAGCAGTAAGTCAGTGTTTTGTATAAATAATTTATGTACTATAACATCTATGTGGTGAACATTTAAATTGTATGATTAATATGGTCTAAACCAAAACTTCTCCTAAGCAAGTGTCTATTGTCTCCATGGTCGAAAAGGTCATGCAGATAAACGGGTAGGCTGACCACCCTTGTGAATAGCAATTCCAGGCACCCCAACCCTTTCTCTCAGTTATTGCCTTTAAATAAAATTTTTTGCTTGGAATGTGCAAATCACCGCCCGTGGTGATGACATACAGCCAGGCTAATGTACAAATACGGATTTTCTTCTGTCACCTTAAACCTGTGACAGCTTGGGTTGAAACTGAGCCCTAGACTGAGGTTTACTGCATCGTCCCAAGGTATTGCATTACTTGCTGTGTGCCAAGACGCCTGCTGTTTCTGTACTGAGGCTGTAACTATGCTTTGCAATGGAAAGTGGAGTCACAAGCAAAAGTGTTTCTTGTAGTTTGCAGTCTCCTGCCCTGTGCACAAGAGGCCTCCATCAAGGCCAGAGCCAGAAAGTAACCAAAGCAATTTGCCAGGGGTTTTGAGCTGCCCTCCCAACCCCCAACAGTCCAGTTTGGATAACCAAAGGTCTTTCAAAGTTAGGTGGGGAGTAGAATGAAATTAAAAGTTGCTACTCAAGAAGAAAAAAAAAAAACAACAAATAAATTCAAAGAGCAGAGATGTGACTCCCTGCTATGCATAAATCAAGAGTAAATGAGCAGCTGGGGCTCCTGTCCATAAAACGGCATACCCTGCATTACTTGTTCTTCTGGGCAAGTGTCTCATGATCTCCTTTTGCAGCTATTTTTGCTTTTGTTTGCACTGGGGAGAGAGATTGATTCAGTCATTAGAGGGCCCTCATGGGAGATGGAAACCTCTGGTTTCGGCTCTCCTCAGATTGATCTTTGACTTTGTCTGGAAGCTATGACTTGGCGCTGGGAAATAGCATCCTTGAAAAGTTCAGTCAAAGCCAGCGTGTTTCTGTGAAAAGAGTTGGTCTCAACAAATCAGCATCTGCCCTCTGAAAAATGAAAGCATCTGCTTTCTTAAAAATGAAGGAAGCAAATTGCCTTGGCTCCTCCCTTCTGTCTTCTGCCCTAGCCCTACCAGTGCTACAGCGTGGAGCCACACCACGGCTGTCGGAGGAGAAAACTCGTCCAAATAGATAGGGTGCACCAGAGTAAGCCTCTAGCAAGGCAAACGTCTCTTCTCACCTTTGTGGTTCAGTGCTTTGTTGTAGGAGCAATCGGAGGTGCCGAACCTGAAGCGTGTGCTTTACATTTTGATTTTGAGAAGGTATTCAGGAAAATGATAGTTTATTGCATTCAATTTGCTGCCTAGCAGTTCGTGCAGCCTGCCTTTGTGATTCCTGGCATTGCCGCACACCAAAGGCACGTCGTGAGTAAATTGTTTTATTGCAATTGATCGCAGGGCTTCTGCAACGTTTGACAAATAGGCAATGCTTCTATGATCTTAAAATAAAGATTGATTCTTCGTGATGAGGTTCATGCTTAAATAATAGAAATGTGAGAAAATAAGTCTGACCCCAGATGTCACTGAAATAGATATGGCTATTACCTGAGATAGTTTTCTGCAGGTGTCACAAGTTGCAGGTCTTGGTCTTTTTATGGCATCTGACAAATGTATCGCAGTGAAAGTTCAGCACTTAGTGAGCAACATTTATTGGCAGGTTCACTGACCTTCAAGCACTTAATGACATTTTTGCCAGTTAGTTGGTCCATTCTGGCTTTGCAAAATACTGAAAATAATTGTCTATTTTACTGAAGCACTCAGCATTTTTAACCTTTTGAAATATCTTCCTAAGTCTCAATGTTAACGAAGGTCTGCCGGATGCGTGGCACGGTCTCCTTTCCCCCCATGCGGGCAGATCCCAGCTCTGAGTGCCCTCGCCAGCGGAGCTCCCAGGCTGTGCTGTGTCTGCTCCGCGCAGCTGGGCGGGCACTTTGGTATGTCCACCCGCAGGTCCAGAGCCTGATTAACAGGGGCAATTAACAGGGGATACTAGTCCTCCCTAGAGTGAGGGCCAGAGTGTAATTTATTAAGAGGGCTTGGGTGGAAGTGTAAATAAGGGGAGTACAGCAGCAACTGCTTGTGAAGTGCAGCAGACCTCAGAGAGAGAGACCATTAACCTTGTATTCACAGTGGGCCTATCTATTATTTATAAAATAAAACCGACTTCAGAAGTTCAAATGGAAGCAGGTTGCATCATCAGATGGTGTCTTTCATTTTATTTGACTGTTTCTTTTAATGCTCTCAGATTTAAGCTTACTGATTTCAGTGAAAGCATTGGGAAGAGTACAGCACCCTTGGGGAAGCAGGACGCTACCTGCTGCAAAAGCTCACTGCTGTTTCCACAACCTGCTGGTGATGGCAGTAAAACTATTTTTATCTGAAAATACTTTTATTGCATTCAGGTACCAGAATTTAAGCACTAAAGAAGTTATGTTTGTCCTGGCATTCATAAAAGTACAATCATAGCATAATGCATCTTTGTTAAATGTTTTATGTATGTCTCAACTATATTAACAGATGTTGTTATTTGCGTAGCCAAATAATGGAGTTGGGGATATGGAAAGCAACCTTGCGTTGCAGAAAGACAGAATAATTTAAGTCTGAGGAATGTTTTTGTGTTTCTTTCCTTAATACCCTAATGCAAACATAATATTGACACCAGGGGGCACTAAAATCAGTGCTCTCTGGAAGGAGATGATGATTGTGCCTTGTTTTGATACTGGTAGCATGTTGTACTTGCCAGAGCAAAGGTGTGGTGTCCTTCCAGGAGCACTGCCTTTATGTGTATAATGTGCATGCCACCCAAGTTGTGTTAAACTTGGGTTTGTTTTCTTCCATTTGGCACTGGTATGTAACTTTTAATAAATTTTTTTATTATTATAAATTCTGGTGCTGTCAAAAGATCCTATTTAACTTCTAGTGCTCTTCCTCTTGTCATTTTAGAAACTGTTCATCATAGAGAATTTTTCATGAGTTAAAGTACAGGTAGTTGTGAAAGGTTGTTCTGGATGAAACAGGGAAGGAAGGTGCTAAATTTTCAGGACTTTTTATTTTTTAATTACTCAAGAGAGACCTGGGACAGTTTTCAGACCTCCTGGAGTTGCTGGACACTCCAAGGTGTGTGAAGAATACTGCAAAGAAGGTTGGTTATTGCAAGGACTAGTCAGATCCAGTTGTTCATGATTATTCACAAAGGCTAAGCCTTCTGTTAGGTAAAATGGAAGTGACTGCTAATTTTAGTTCTTTGATCTAAAGCATAATGTATGGTTTTCTACAGTCAAAAGATTTGTCACTTTCTGTATAAGCTATGTGCGTTTATCTTTTATATATACACACAATATGCATATTGCATTGAAACTATATCAGCATATTTATCTTAATATTTTACAATATTATTTGTAAAAAATGCACTATTCCCTTTTTTGCAGGAATGAGTAAGTGTAATATAAAAGGACTTTATGAGTACTGAGTGGTTATCAATTTATTTCAGGAAAATACTGAAGAAAAGACTTTCAGGAAAAGACTTTCAATAAGTCAATTAAAAGACTTAGGTGAGCTTGAAAAAAGCATACTACAAAAGATGACTGAAGTTTGCTCTCATTCTTTTCCAAACTTTTTTTTTTAAATTTACACTGTGTTTTATCAAGTTTTATGATACTAATGCCAACCTATAAACCAAAATTCATTTGTCCAGGTGGGGGCAATGTTGCATTAAAAAGCAGGAGCTGACCAATCTTTTTGCATTGGATAATAGAAGTCCTGCCTTTTCCACACAAAGTACTTCGTTGTCTGCTATTAAAACAATTTATCCTACGGAACAAAATACTGTATTTATTACTTCTTGAAAGCACTGCTTTTAAGATCCCAGGATATTAATGTGTCAGGTGTAAATGTTCAACTATTTTATGTGGGTGAGACTAGTATTTTCATTTGGCCTCGTGCATGTTTTATGCATTTTGAAGTTTGGTGCTGTAATAATATGCAAAAATTATGTTTTTAACCTTTGCAGTTGTGAAACAACTTGTTGTTAGTTATGGTTTTGTTTCTAATAATAATATGAAGTACATTGCTACTACTTACTGGTTGATTGCAAAATCAGCTGCCTATCCATTTCTGAAATAATTCCTTTGGCTTGATTCCTCTGGTTTGATTAATATTTACTATTTTCATCAAGTGTAGGTATTTTTCCTTTTTGTTGTACATATGGACTATATTAATTTTATGCTAATTTAGAAAAAATTAATTTGATTAAAAATAGAAAAATATATTTGCTAGAATTAACAATAATTTTGCTCTAATTGAATATGTGTTCTGTTAGTACTGGTTAATTCAGGCTATGTGATTGCCTGCTGTTAGAAATTGTAAAGCCTTTTAGCCAAAGCAGAGGTCGCAAAGTATTAATGGCGTGTTTGCTGTAACAAATTTTAGCTTTCCTTTAAGTGCTGTGTTATGGTCTGCCTTCTAATTTTATGCTCTCCATACATTATAGTGTAAATGAAATGTCTGTTTAATTGTCACCTGTAAATGAGTTTTATCTGTCATAGTTTTAGACTAACATTCCCAGTGTGGTGTGAAAAAAAACTGAGAGCATGAAGTTGCTTTGGATGCTGGTGGACTGATTTGACTAGGGTGTTCAGGGTAAAACCTAGTATTTTTTTAATAGCTGTTGATTTAATATTGGTAATTTCTAAATGCCATTTAGCGTAATCCACTTTTTATGGTGGTCTTTGTTAGTACAGATACACATAATGTATGTTAGCACTCCTCTTGATGGATGTTGCTTATCTTGGATGGATTTCAGTAGTAAAGTCTCCTTGCTCTTGGTATGCAGAATTCCATTGCATGGGTCAAAATATAATTTTAAACCAGTGTGTGGCTCAGAGGGAATGTACAATTAAGCCTCCAATGAACCCTTTGTGTATCCCCCCAAACCAGATTGTAATCACCACTCTCTGTGTTCGGTGCAGCATCGGGTCTTCTCTTGTGTCTCTTCAGGGAACCACTTGTTACCCTGTGGTGGAGGCACAGTCTTGCAGAGCTGGGGCCTTGGGGAGTCCTCCTAGTGTGATACCGCTCCACAGCTAGAGTGAACCAGTTTGGGTCTTCAGGGCAAGAATATTTCTGATTTCAGTTGTACATTGCAGTCCATACTTTCAGCTCGAGCTGCTGCCATGAAGAGTGAGTATTTTTTCTGAATGGAAAAAAAAGTGTTCTTACTAGCAAAATAGCACGCTTGGCTAGGGCATGGGCAGCCTCCTTTTCTGTAATACTAGCTGCTGCCTTCATTACTGTACACTTGGCTTGAATGTTTGGACCTGTCTGTCCATGGGAAGGCTAGCAGCTGTCTTGTCTTTTTTTGCATTCAGTTGTTGTCTTCTGTGGAGTACTCTGAAACCCCTGTCTGGTGGATTCCATTTGAGAATGGATAATTGGGAGGTTGCTTGAACAACCCCAAGAACAACAATAATCTGTCTAAAAAACTAAACAAACCCATACCATTGGCCCGGTTTTCATCATGCGAAAAAATTGGAAGCGTTAACCTTTTACTTGCATGGGCACACGTGTGTGTGTGTGTGAGCACGCACATACACACATAAGAAAACTTGACAGTACTTACAGTAAAAATCAATAAGTAAAGGTCTGACAGTTCACCTACTCCTGTGATCTCCTGTTGGTTGTCCAGGCTGGGGAAGACAGGTCAGAGTCTCCAAAAACAGCTACTGAAAGCTAAGGCTCTTTAAGTCCAAATGTTAGCAACTAAGAAGGGTGGCCCGCATTAGGAGTATCAAAATTCTACAATTTACCTTTAGTAGGTACCTTCCACTTCTCAGTAGATGTCTAGAAATAGACTGGTTTAGATAACTGCAGAATTTCAGTAACTTGAAAACATAGCTGTGGTGTTGTTACGCTGTGCTGGTATCTCACAGTCTGGTGAGAAGCTGATGAAGTTTGCTCTCCTCTGATTGGGAAGTGCTCAGCTGCCAATACAGGTTTCTCCTTGCACACTCCCTTGTCTTCCCTGCAGCTCTGACATCCTTGCTCCTTGTTTGAGCAAGTCAGCCGGCGCAGTGAATGCCCCAGATACCTCCTTCCCAATGGGGAGGCTCATAACGGATGGCAACTGGCCAAGACGTTGGGTTTGCCGCCATCTCTGTTAGGTTGATGTTTCAGCGAAGAATTGTCTGTGCTAAAGAGACTACTGTTGCTTATTAAATATGCCAATTACAAATGGATAATAATTAGGATAATAAAACCAGAAAAAAATCATCCATTCAGCAAAAAGACAAGTCAAACAGGTAATCCTTTTGTCAGAACTTCCCCTGAGACTTTCCCTGATCTCTGGCGTATTGCTTGTGTGTGTCTAGCAGAGGTGTTAAGCAGGAAGTACTGACACTGTACCTTCTGCGTCTTCTGAAGCCTCCATTACTGCTGCCTCCTTCTCCTAACCCAGCAATACTAGCTCGGTGTTCCCAGTTCTTTATTTGTACACAGCACTTCTGTATTAGAGACATCCCACTGCTTCACAGACACACTGGGAAATGGCACTCGGGGGCAAATTTAGCTGTGAACAACCTAATCAAATGGTTTTTGGCTCTTTGCTCTGGCAAACTTAATATTTTTAATAAGGCATTAATGCAAACTGCATAGGGGTGGAAGAGGGGTGATACCTAATCATGGAAATTGGGTTATTTAATGCAGAAGCTTAAGGCTGTTGTCTTAGAATTCTTCAAGAGATAACTACTATAAGCAAGGGACTCCTTCATAACCTGTGCGTGAAAATAGCACATGAAATCCTACTAGAATACGTGGGTGTTTACTGAACCAACTCTTACGTCCAGCTCAGTTGGTGAATTCAGTGAGATCAAGATTTCATATCTGGTGAGAGAAATGGATCTGAAGTTCTGCTTGGCTCACATTATTGTGAGAGGACACTCCCACACACTTGTTGGTTTTTCTTGGCGGTGGGGCGGGTGCTCAGAGCAGAGGCACCCCTTCCCTGGGCTGCAGGGCAGAGCAGGGCGCACCTGCCTGCTGCTGCTGCCCGGCTGCTGGGAGCCAGCCTCTCTTGCAGTGAGCGGGAGGAGGCCCTGGGCAGTGCAGGGCACGAACACCTGGAGAAGGTTTTTTTTTTTTGGTTGGTTGCTCTCCTTTTTTTGTTTCTTTCTTTCTTTGTTTCTTTTTTTCTTTTCCTATTTTTTTTTTTAATACAGCCAGCCCAAACTTACACATATTCCTGGTATAGGTTGAAGGACTCGTAGTTGGCATTGTAGAAGTACAGGCATGCAGTCCTCTCTCCTTCGAAATTTAATGTAGACAGATGTATTTTTTTTTCCACCCTGTACCTATCTGAGCAAAACTTAGTGGCATATCTTGTCATCTTCTGTGAAGAAGGTTGAGACAAGCCTCCCATTATCTGTAATAGTCTGGGAAAGCCTTTAGTGAGACAGTGCTACAAAAGGAGCAAAGATGGGAAAGTCATGGAGAAGGTAGATGAGATGAAAAGACATGGCTGAGAACAAACACAAAAAATATAGTGTTCCATGGTTATGTAAATCACAGCTAAATGAAGAATTATCATGTAGCTGTTTTATATCTCTCTAATAGCGTTTCCTGTGTGGGCTACAGATTCTCCTTTTGAATGCAAGTCTTAAACAAAAAGCCTGATGTTTTCTTATGAATACCCAGAACCACATTTCCTATGCAAAAAAATATTCTCTAGCATTTTTCTAAGGTTACTCTTGACTCCAGGGGTGCTGACGACAAAAAGTTGGCCTTAAATCAGCGAGCTAAGCCTGGCTTTGGGACAGAGTCAGTACAAGCTTTCTCTGTACCATGTCAGATGGAAGCTGGTCACAGCAGGGTACCTCTTCCAGAAAGCCTTCCTGAGTGTGGTAGGACTTCACCCTATACTATTCCAGTTCTCTGCTGGGGTTTGCGATGTTATCTTACTCAGTGTTGCTTTATGAATTGATAACTTTTGATTAGTCAGAATACAAGCAGATGAAAAAGTGTGTGTCACTTAACTCTCCAGTTTCTTACTTCTGGTATCATTTACTATAATTCATTCTTGTGGTCTGCTATTAAACCACCCTATTTCCAAATCACTTGGCATGTTTCCAAAGATGTATCTCTCAGAAAGGCTGATACCTGGTTCCCTTAAGCTTGAAATTGCCTTAGAAGTGTTTAACCAAACAAATGGTCGGATTTTGTTAGCACATGAATACTTCAAGATTTAATAGCTGCGTGAAGTCTAAAGCACAGAGTGCTCTCTGTGAACTCGGAGCAGAGTGCGACGAGATCACGCAGAATAAAATCTCCCGCTGGGGACAACTTGCTCTTATTGCAATAGCAGGAGGAAAAGGTTGTGCCTACCTTTACTCCTGTTGTTCTAGGACTGGGCTGGCACCAATACATCTGTGTGGCTGCTCACAGGTACGCTGGTTAATAATGGCTCAAAACCCTAAAACCTCAGTCAATGTCGCTGAGTAAAGTGCATCATTATTCATACTTGTTTACCTTTAACCTGAGGTATGAGGAGAGCACAGTAAGATATGGCAATATAAGTTCTCTTAATTGCTAGTCTTGCAAACCCACTTGGGGGAAGGGAAGATTTTGTCCTGAGAACAGAAGCTGGGGAGGATGTGCGTTGCAGGTGGGTGACACTCCATGCAACTCTGTGCCAAAGTGTGTTGCACCAGGAGGAGGTCCATCTGGGTTTCACCGTAGTCATCGCTCTGCAGTGTTAACAACTGCAGAAGAATAATTTGGTTTTATAACTGTCATGAGGCGATCCAGTTCTGAGTGTACACACCAAGCAGCTCTGTAGAGCAGGAAGGTGACAGCTTTACATGGTAGCTCATGGGAGTAGCTGTAGGCTTCCCAAGAAATGCCTGTGAGAGCTTGTCTTTGGTTTGGGTTGGTGGTTGGATCATAACAATTCATACACATGGCTCAGATATCCCAAACAAAGTATTGCTTCCCATTGTGATACTGGCCATAATTTGCTTCATTGCCTGGCAGTTTCAAATTATTTGGCAATAAAAGTGTCAGCAAGCCTATAAAAGTAAAACACATGCTTAGAGGAAGATGATACTTTATTTTTAAAAAAATGGTATACAGTGACTCTATGAGGAAAAGAACCATGGCCGTTTATAGTCCACAGTTTTCAAATCTAGTGTTATGCAAAGTGTTTTGTGATACTTCACAGTCAGAAGTTAAGAAAGCTAACATTGATATAAAAATGTGTGTTATTTTTCTGGGCTTGAAAGCCAAAAATGTAATTGTAAATTTGCATTTTGTGTTGCCAATATGCTGTGAAAGTAACACAGCCACATCTTACTCATCTTACTCATTGTTTCAGAGGGACGGGAGGGGAAAAGCTTTTGCACATTGTGTTGTGTAGCGTTTCAGTTACAGTACCAACTTACAAGCCTGTATTCATTTTAAAATCAACAGGACTTGAAATATTTTCTCCAAACTCCTGCCAGGGAAGGGCTGAGACGCTCCTGTAAGGAGGGGCACGTCCAGCCAATCCTTCCTGCAAGGCTGTGGCATGTGACACGTGTTTCTGCTTCTTTTCGACTTCATACTGGTTTATGTACAAAAAGATTTTAAGTTGTGGTGTCAGACCTTTTCCCTGTGAAAGGAATGAAATGCTCTTACTCATTTCTGAAGGTGACTTCTAAAACAGATGCAGAAGGCAACTTTTTTTTTTTTTGACGCTGTTGGTGAATGTTGTATTAATGACACGTAAGCCAGTCATTCTGTCAGTAGAGCAACTGACAGGTTATCTGGTTTTTCTCATACTTCGCATTGTTCGGTTTTATTTAATAATGTTTACAGTATTTTGCAATATGTTTGGGAGGAAAGATTATATATATACACAGAACTGAAGCCTCCCTTAGGAAAGCTGTGCCCATGCTTCCAAGAAGGAGTTTGGAATATGTGTCTTTTACTTGTGGTATAGCTTCTTATTAATTCTAGAAAACAAATTGAAACAGAAATGTGGAATTTTTAGAGTGCTTAGGTCTTCTGACTGTTAAATCTGCTTTATACACCATGCACTTTTCACCCTGAAATGAAGCCAGGTAGGTTTTCGTTGCTTTTGCTCCCAACAAAGTGATGCAAAGCACGATTAGCTTCTCTCTCAGAAGGTTTTGAAGGAGATTGAGCTGTGCAATAAAAGACTTCAACAGCTTCAAGCTAAATCAGTGAGCACCTTGACATACAACTGCGTGCCTCTCTCTGATCAGCAACACTCCTCTGGCTGCCTTCCCATTCGAGATGCCTCAGAAACCTGATAACCTCAGACGCATCTCTGCATTCATTGAAATCAGCAACTAACAACTGCATCCTTGCTGAAGAAGGAGTGTGAAAAGGGCTGTTCTGGAACGAAATTTTTCTTCAGTTAATAGAAAACTGGATTGACAATTAATTTCTGTAATAGACAACATACAGTCTGCTAGACATGTAGCACTTGTATTTCCCTTTTAGATAAATTAATAGAGTTTGGAGATACTTTTTTTTATATTACTGCATATGTTACTCTACATTAAACAGTTCTTAAAAGGTAAGCCATAGATCGAGGTGCCTATAAGGCCTATTTTCATTTGTGTATTTAATTTGTTTAGATTTTTGGTAACAGTCAAAATAACATTAAGTAGGTGTTTCTGTACATGACCGTTGTAAGACTGCATTATCAGGCAGGTAGTTTTGTACATCCAATTGAGAATGTACTAAAATACATTAAAATACATTAATAATACCTCTTTTAATAGCAGTTTACCAGCAGTAACCATCTAACTTCAGGGTAAAAGAAATATATTTTTTCTAAGGAACCTGCTTTTAGAAACTTTTTCCAGTTAGTCAACAGGAGAAGATAGTAGCTCACATGCATTTTATTTGACTTAAATGTGCTTCACCACTTATTTTGCCTGGCAAGCAAAGATATGAAACTGGGATCTTCTCAGGCTCCCATTATTTCCTCAGGATAACTACAATATTTGGGCTATTTCCATGTCTTGGGCAACATTTTAACTAATGGATATGTTCCCAACTGAAGTTAAATGGAAGAGAATTCCCAATAAGAGCCAAAATAGCTCCCAAACGTGCAGTTGGGTTTGGATGCTTTTTCACTGAAGCATACGGGCTGGATGGTGTGTTGTGCTCTGAGGTGGAATTTGAAAGATCATCTTCCCTCATGTCTCCTCTTGTCTGGAAGCCAAGAAACCTGAACAAATGGTGCTTCCTTGCTTGTGAGCCTTGTTTTGGTGTACCGTCAGCTTTGTGATGCTTTTTTTCCATTACTCAGTGCTCCAGTAACTCGAAAAAATATTTAACAACCACCAAGTGATGAGTGGGTTTGAGAAAATGCTGATAATTGTAAGCTTAAAGACATAGCTAAAAATTTGCCTGTGGTAAGTTCAGAATAACTGTTCTCCAGGTAAAATATAGAAAGCATAGCAACTTCCAGTAGACATGGATAGGGAGTTTGGAAGTTGTTGGTCACAGCTTTACTGTCACCATGCTGAATGGACACTTATACTTGTAAATGAAGCAGAGTTAGGCCTGCAAAACTGCTGCAAATCCAACAAAGCACAATGAAACGTTGTGATTTCAAAAGGGTTCAGTCTGGGGTAGGCTGAAAGATTTATAACTAATCTGAAATCTGTATCTTGTTGGCATGTTAGAGAACGTAGCAGCTCTTACATGATTCTTAGTTGCTGCAACTAGTTTTCTGTATCCTTAGATTTTCTGTGTGTATCAGTAGTTATTTTTAGAAGCGAGCCTAACCATAAAATCAAAACTTAGGCAGTGTTGATGGGGTTTCTGATTTTGAGGTTTGGCTAGGCTGGTTTACAGTTGCTATGTTGGTGTCAATTTGTGGTTTTTTTACCCCGTGGGTCTGACACTTGCTGTCTATTGTGTATCTTTTTTCAATTAGCAACTTTCTGTTTTAACATACTGTATTTCATATTTAAGTGAATGTATATAGCATTTGTATTTGCTCTGCATGTACATGCATAACTTTGCAGTTCTCTCTGTAGCATTCTCCTAAGGAGTTTGCTCCTGTAGCTTCAAGCCTTGTGCAGTTCTGCATCTGTAAACCATCAGGTTTGTTCCTGAAGTTCCAGTCCTGCAAGTCTCGCTGCAGGTGAACCTTGCCCAGTTTGGGGAGGCTGGCAATGACTTCAGCAGGGCTTGCACTCCATGCAAAGATTTGTTTGTGGCAGAAATTGTAGGGTGGATTTTAAAATTTCTTGGACTAAATCATTATGAGCACGTGTCTGTGTATGCAGTGCAGCAAAAAAAGTCCCAGTCCTGCTGAAATATTATTTAAATTTATCATGATTGCCTTTGTTTACTTATTGTCCATTGCTTTCAGTGGCAGTTAGGTTTGAAATGGTGAACATATACAGCTGAGTGCTGTAGCACTTTTTGTGCCTACTTATCTTTACCTAGTCATGTCTGCTGGCTGGGGACAGAGCTATGCTGCACAGTTTTCCTAATTATGGCTGTAATTAGGACTCGATGGCAGAGGGGGTGCCCCAGTGGAGTGTCCTTCCTTCTGCTTGTGTTGTCTGACCCTGCTGTGAAGCAGAAGCAAGAGGAAGAAAACTCCAAGGTTTTCAAACACAGTGAAAGAAAATTATATTTCTTACGATGAGAAGAGTCCCATACAGTTGTTTGAGGTGGTTGGAAGAAGACTTAAATTAGCAGATATCAACTCTTGATTCATTACCTAAGAAATCAGGAGGTCACACAAATACTGTGTGTCAAGACCAAAGTCTTATATGTAAAATGTGCCTTCTTGTAATCAATATATGATGAATTAAGGGGGTTATTTGCTCAAGTATTGTTTGTTCCAAACGGTTATTCGGTTATTTGCTGATTTTTGAGCCTGCTGAAACCAGTGCAGTGCCTTATCAGGTAGGCTCAAGAAGCATAGTATTGCACATGTCTCACCTGGTTCTCACAAGGGTGTAGAGACCCACTTGCTACTCTTGTAGATTGATTTCTGGCAGCTGAGCAATCGGTGAATTACTGATTCATGTACAGAATAAATGTGTTTCTCAAGGGGTATACCAGGTTTTTTGTCCCCATAAAAGCAAGCACTTAATATTTTTTTTTTCTCCTACTTCTAACTCAAAAAATGGTACTAAATGTTCTTTTCTGGTTGGTTCTTCCCATAATCCTTGTTTCTTTAATCCCTGTTAGGCAAGTTTGTCTTAAGGGAAAGTTTATATTGTGAGCAGTGGCAGTAAACCTTTATTGGGAACGTTTTATTTAAACCATCAGAAATATTTTGACACTTGGATACAAGAAGCCATAATTTAAGTAATATTTCTCTCTTAAATTCTGAGGCTAGACCTTTAGGTTGTGCTAGCATTTCTCAAGAAAGAAAAAAAGGACATGTTTTTTCTTCTGAGAAGAGGTCCTAGAAGCTAGAACTGAAGAGCTTGAAGTGTATTCCTCATCTACGTTTTATATTCCTTCATGCATTCTCTCAGTGTTTCCATCCAGGACCAGCGCAGCCTGTAAGGGTGTCCATTTAAGCCATAGGTAATGCAGATGTCCTTCTGTTAGGAGATTCTAAGGGTCTGGGGTCTCATTTTACTTAGGAACAACACTCAAGTGGTGATTATACGGCCAACTACCAAAATACAGATAACTCTTAAGTGCAGAGCAAGAGAAACATCTTCTGTTCTGCTTTTTCTTTGGAATTAAATTTTAATTTCTTCCCCCTCTGTTTCCTTTTCAGCCTGTTCGATATGGGAGGAGAGTATTACTGCTACAGCTCCGACATCACCTGCACCTTCCCTGCAAATGGAAAGTTCACTCCTGACCAGAGGGCTATCTATGAAGCAGTGCTGAAGTCATCACGGGCTGTAATGAAAGCGGTCAAGCCAGGTAAAGGATCGGTACATGTCAGCAGGAATTGATGAGCTTGATGGCAGCATTCAGGCTGTCAAGACAATTATATCTGGATTTTAGAAAGTGATGGAAAGGAACAAGATGAGAAAATTAATTTCCATGTTTAAACAGCTCCTAATGGAGGATAGAGGTAGGACATAAAACATTTTCCATACCACACTTTTAAAGAAATAACACATAAATAATTATTAATAAGATTAAAAGGGTATTTTAATCTTCCACTTTTTAAATTTAATTCCTTTAACCTAGTGGTAACAGTTGTTACTCTAGTGTGTGTTTACGCTGGCAGCCATCTTTTCAGGAAGCTTATGCCAGAAAGTGAAGTCAGAGTTCGAGTGAACATGTGTGTTGTGCTTTGGTTTGTTTCAAGCATTTTCTGTATTTTACGTGTAAGCTCAATAGAAATCTTCTGTTGAAAAAGAGGATGGAGTGTACATCTTTGGGAAAGATACTCAATTAGCCTTAAAAAGCTTTAAAAAGCACTGGCTATTGGGTACTTCACTGTATGCCTTTAAATTGCAGGCAAGCTAATTCATCAAGTGTACATTTTCATAGTTGAAACAACTGCCTGGCTTGATGAAAATCTTATTTTTCTCCAATTCTGCTTTCAGGGCAGCAAATAAATGCTTTTAGAGCTAACTGCTGCTGTGATTTTGAGTATTTCGCTGATGAAGGTACTTGAGCATTTCTTAGTATTACTAATAGAACAGCTTTGAGAAAAATTTACTTAATGCACAAAGCACACTTATCCTTTAAATTTACTCTATTAGCTTTCAGTCATCGGGCCTTGAGTGCATGGGCTTTCTGGATTGCCGGTCAGAACGTAGGTAATTTTCCTGTTATACAAGCTGGCAGCAGCACTGTTCATTTGAGCAGCTTGGAAGGGAGCAATAACACTTGAAGCTTATCTGCAAAATGAGACTAGATATTTTGCCATTTTAATAACAATGTGCATTCTCCATCATTTGCTGTTTCTCCCCTGAAGAATCTTGTTCCTGTTCCTCTTCATAGGTTGCTTTGCATTTTAGTGCTGCCTTTAGTTTCATGTAACATTTTTGGCAGTATTTCTTGCTAATAAGTTGCGGACAATCTTCAGAACTTGAGAGCTAATATGATGCTGTACTCAGGATGGTACAGAGAATTCTTTTTTTTACAGTGTCAGAAAATAAGGACATACTAAGTTAAGTATTTCTGAAAATTAGTTGCAAGGATCCTTTACTAGCCTTGGGAGTTCGAGATTCATAGAGGAATCATTCTTAATGTCTGGCAGAAGATGGGACTGAACTTCTGTTCTCACTGTGCATTAGTTATCTTGCCTGTTTAGAAGAATGGTACAAATGCGTTTATGCTCTTTATGAGACTAGTAATAATTTTCTGGCTACAGAAAGCAGGTTAAACACATGTTCTGTGGACTGGTTCATTGGTTTGGTTCATTTGGTACCTCTGTGTAGTGAAATGCAACCTGGACCTTTTGCACTCTGAATTACAGATCTGGGTAGGGTCCTGCAGTGTGCAAAAATTTTCACCATCTGTAAAAGTCTGCTTTTCAGGTCTATATGGCTTGTACCCTATTCTTTTGCAGCTTTTAACCCATCTGTCCACTGATGCAAAAAATCTGACAGTATTATTATATTTTCCTCTGATGAGCTCTCAAAACCACACCAAAGGTCAAAGACACTTTACTACTGAAATTGGTATGAAACACTTAAAATAGGTAGTTGGCAGAAAAGTATTTTCAATGTCTGAAATGAATTTACAGTGTTCTAAAGACAGCTCAAACAGAAATGGTGAGCTGTATTAGACATCCTCTTTTATACACAATTTTAAATAATTTTTTAAACCATATATGATTGAAATAGTTAACTTAGTTATTTTGTTTCCAGTCACACCCCTTTTCTTACTATAGGGGGCATAGGAGATAAGACATTATGTAAAAGGCTTTCATAAATCCTTTTCAAGAAATGTATCTGCTTTGTACCTTCCCCTAAATTCCTTTAAAATGTTTTGGCTTGCTGTTTTAATTGAACACTGAGAGACAGCTGAAAGTGGCATTGGATCCCCTAGAAGGCTAATATTCTGCTGTAGGAAAAAAAGGAACGGAGACACTGACCTTCATAGCATGGTTAGCATCACATACTTCTGAGGCTGCTGAGAAACGCCAGAGCCCCTCGAGGGGGTGGACACAAACTGAGTGTATTGTCATGGCTGCCCGGAGCAAGCCATTTCTGTGGGAGACGCTGCAGCCTCCTTCGTCCCGTTGAACAAACCTAATTTGTTGGCTTGTTGACTAAAGCACTAGGATTCATTCCTGGGGGAGCCAGGTACTGTCATGGAGGGGAGCAGGAATGGATGATGTGAATTCAGCTCTCAAGTGTCTCTTCTCCCTGCCTGGTGGAAAGTTAATACTTTAGGTCTCCAAAAAAGGAGGCAGAAAAGCCTGTGGGTTTAGAGGCACTAAATGTAAAACGCAGCCCCATCATGTTTTAGTCAGATTTTCTGAATTATGGAGCCCTTTTTAATTTTGTTATTATTTTTGTTTGTCTTCATTTCCCAGGGTTCCTAAGATCAAAGACAGTCAAGTGACTTGGCTTACATGGCAGTAACCATTCATGGGGCAGGCTGTGCAGAAAGTGTGTCTGCAGCAGTCAGCAACTGTAGAAAACAGTATTTCTCTCCAGCTGCAGAATTGGGGCCTTAATTATGCCTTGTGGCAAAGGGTCGCAGGGGACATCTGGTTGTTGTCTTCAGAAGGTTAATGATTCCCGGAGTCTTTCTCATTGCAAGATAGGGAGCAAGTACTTTAGGGAGAGTCACTAATCAAATACTGGGTTACATAACTGTGTTTATGGAAGGACACACATTTGCTAGGAACCTTAAACATTTTATATAGATGTGCATAGTCCAGAGATTTGCATTTCTTTTTTCAATTCGGCTCTCTTAGGAACCTAACTGACTCTCAAGTGAAGTTACTTTCTGGGATAATAGACCTCCTAATAAATTTTGGTTATACTTCTATATACAAACAGTTGTCATAATTTTAAAAATACTCCAAAACATTGTATTTTATTGTAGAAAAGCATTCATCTGACTGCATCCTGTGCGTGGTCCAAACATGCAAACAGCTCAAATCACATATATGGGTCTTCCTACCTTCCAATTAAAAAGAACAGGAATTCTTTCTGTGAGCCAAATAATATATTCTGAATGTTAAGAAACACTCTCTGTGGGATTATAGCCCAAGTTCAGTGCAGTTATCACAACTCCTGCCACAAACCAAATCTGTTTAAAATAAATGGGAAGAAAGACATATTCAGTCTTGCATAAGCAGCAATTTTGAAACTACTGAACATGGATCTCGTATGAAGACAGCGATCCTTGTCACTGAAGTGAAAGAGTCAAAAAGGCGTGCTTGTGTGGCAGTGGGATAATTGTCTCTTTCCTACAAAATCAGGCTCATGATCCAAAACGTCAGAGAGGAATGTTGAATTTCTACTTAGGGGATATTCTTAATGCGTCAATTCCATCTGGGTTAAATTTACTCTTCCACAGAACTAAAGTACAGAGGCGGATTTGCAGAATATTGACACTTCCATTCACTTTGGTGGCTGAGGCATCATCTACTTCTCAGAAGAGCGATTTGAGAAACGATTTGTGTTTACATAGATATTCTACATAAAAAGAATTGTTAAAAAAGAGTGAAATTGTAAAGCCAAGTATCCCAGACTTAGAGTGTTCCAGAAGTTAGTGTCCTAATTTGTCTCAGTTCTGCATTGTTTTTTGATCTCATTAGATTTATTAAATTGCTTGAGGCACATTAGGTGCACTCCTAGAGCACATCTCCCAGTTTACTTTCATCTGAAATGAATTCAGCTCATGTACTTCAAAACTCCCATTGTGTAAACCAAAACACAGTAAGTGGGGACAACCAAGAGATTTCACCTCCAAGGATAACTGGAATTAAAATCTTCTTGTAGATAAATCCATTGTTTCTCCCTTTGCTATCTTCATGCAATGCATGTAACAGAAAGAGCTGAGCTAATGAGCAGCTATTCAGTAATTTATTTTAACCTTTTGTTCCATGCGTGGCCCAGAGCTGTTTATTGCCCACTGTTCAAAACCTGCTCTGAATCCAGAATTATTAACATCCTCACCATTTTTTCCTCAAAGTGCTCATCATAATAGTACGCAGGTGCTTGGCAGGCAGTAATTTCGCTTGCACATCTTGGTGATGTGGAAGTATGCAGCAGTTCCCCTTCTGCAGGCAGTGGCAGACAGGCTGGAGAAGATAGTGTAAGAGCTGTGGACTCATTTGGGATTCCAAGATTGAAATTCATCAGACTCGAGATCTTTTTTTAAGGGAGTTGAATATTGCTCTTGCTCAAACCCCAGCTGTTTTGACCAGCTTTCTGCAAATCAGACTCCACATTGTCAAGCCAGACACTGGTAAAAGAAAGAAAATTATTAATGAACAAATGTAAAATAAATAAATAAAAATAAAAAATTGTGTTTGATATAAGTTGCCTAGCATCCTGCTGGGAGTCTGAGTCTGAGGTAAGAATGGTTGCTAACTCCCAGGGGCACCATTCAGGTGCGTTTGCCATGCTTGCTTTTTTTGAATTTTCTTGTTTCTTTTCCTGCACACTTGTAGCTTTTACAACAGATGGAAGAGGAGTTATGTGAGTTACAGGTATCTTCAGTGGTCTAGCAGGAGCTGTGCTTGCCTTGGAGTTAAAATCTTCTGGAAATAAGGTAGCCCTATCACTAAATGAACTTGGGGTTTCCTGTGGATTTGCATCTTGTGGTTGGTAGGAATCTTTGGTTGGTCTGATGGAAGCTTTTCCACTGGGCTGCAGTACTTCTGAGGCTCTCCTGCATGTGACTTCTCCTGTCTGTAATAGCGCATGAATGGATGTTGCAGTTTTGCTTACATCAGGTCTTCTGACTTTTAGCCAGCTGCCTACATTACAAAACATAGCACTGGGTCTATTCCTCTGGTGAGTGTAATTGAAAATCTCCAAAAGGTTTTAAAAGTTTTATTGTAGGACTGAAAAAGGCTGCATCATCAAAAAGGCCTTGCCGCTATTGAAATCCCATCTAAAGGAGTAGATGGTCCTGTAACTAAAGGACTGGACTGTAACACGTCAGCACTGAGGGTCCAAGCAAAGCTCACACAGACAGCATCAACTGATATTGCCTAACTCTGGAGTCCTTAATGCTGTAACCATAAAAATACTGCTTTTAGTGTAGCTCTCCTGCACCCCTGTAATTGCCCAGGCTTAAAAAAGCAAACTGTGGTGGGAAAAAAAAAGTATTATGTAGCACATCAGTAGGCATAAGGCTATAGAGGTTAATGTCAGGGTGTGAAGTCTCAACTCTAATGTCTGTAGTACCTCCAGTGGACAACTGTCATGGTACCAGTTGAAAGTTGGAACTGCAGATTAGACCCTTTTGTGAGCAAGTTTGACATGTTTGTTGATAGTGGAAAGATCTGAAGAACTTGAAAGGGCATGTGTGTGTTGTTCCCAAATCCTGTCTCACTTCATTCTTTATCCTGGTCGGGTAAGTTAGATCCAATGTCAATGTAATAGCTTTATTAGCCATCATTTGTCGTAAGTTACACCTGGGAGACCAGTATTGTTTGCTCTTTGTCATTAACATAAATCTGTTTGAAGAAATGTGTAAAATAATTGGTTTTGCTGAAAGTCCCTCTCTGAAACTTCTAGAAAACAAATTGTTGAAGAAACATGATCTAGCTTTGAAGTAAGCCCTACTCTGAGCCGGGTTTGGACCAGATGCCCTCCTGGCATCCCTCCTAACCTAAATTACTCCAGGACTTAATGTTCTGAAACATGCAAATGAAAATGTCACTGATGTAAGAAAGAGATGTTGGTGAGAATCAATGCCTGTGCGCTCAATTCTAGCTCTTAACAGGGGAGGTAGTACTTTGCAAGCCAACAGGGATATGTGCTGTTTATGAAGCATATTCGTATTTAACCCAGCTTTGTGTATTACTCTGTTCTCGTATGGATGCTTTACTGTCAGTGATACATGACAGTCTGATGGTGTTTGGGAAGTTACTGTGGAGTAGCTTCTTTTTTATTCTTTAGCAAATGACTGTTTTTATACCACTTCCAGCCTCTCAAGTGATTTCTGCTATTTATTATTTGGATTATTATTTTGAGCATTTAGAGAATATTAATAAGTAGAGTTTTATAAATTTGATTCCTATTTAATGAGGACAGTATGGTTTCTACATATAGAAAGTTTCTATCTACAGTATTTATAGAAACATTGACGTTTCTCAAATATATTAAATCTGCTACTGTGTTGAGAAGAAATAAAAGGGAAGTATGCTTGTCTTCAAGCTTTGCAATTAAAGCTATTTTGGATTAATGCACTAGATCATAAACAGTCTTTAAGATTAATGAGCTAAATATTGGAGCAATCGCATACTTTCCATTTTCATCCCTTTGCAATTGTACACTGGGACCGCTGAACATTCCTCCCTGTCTTCTCTGTAGAGTAATGGAAAGTCACAGGAAAAAGGGAAGGAAGGGAGCTTGTTGTGCTTAGCATTCCTGGTACTACTGCAAAACATGTATTTTTTTAAAAAATGAACAGAAAAAACATTTTTCAATCTCTTAAGTTATACATGTTAGTATTGGGGGAAGAGGGAGAAAGAATTAAAACACCTCAATCAGTAAGGTCTATTGTCCTAAATTCCAGTTTAAAAAAAAAAAAAAAATCTCTTTGTCTAGCAAACTGCTCCCAAGGAACAGTTGAGTAAGGCCAAGGTTGGCAGCCATTCAATTCCCTATCTCTACATTTATATGATTTAAAAAGCTTGTATATCCAAAGTCCCCATTGAACCAAAATTGCATTCAGACATTAGCTGCGCAGCTGGGAGTATTTGCTGATTGATGTTTGTTTGTTTCAATAAAACGAAAAATAAAAAATAGTTCCAAATATGCACAGAAGTTGTTGTTCACCAAGTCAGTTTATGTGCAGTATGAAAGCTTTCCTCCTCGGGATGCTGACATTACTGTAGGGTCTCCCTATAGGATTTGTGTCTGCATTTTTTCAGGCTGGAGCTCATGCTCTGGGGTGTATGCATATCCCCAAGTCCTGCATTTTACTATCCAAGAGAGTGAGTATCATGTTGCCTCTGGCTTTCAGACTTTGTTTTTCTGATGAATGCTGTTGAGGAATGTCTTGAAAGAAATCTCCATCCCAGGACTAACATCTCTGATAATGGAAGATGGAGGTTTCTCCATATTAGGGCTGGAAGATTCCTTGCCTGTTTATAGCTTTCCCAGAACTCAAGTCTCACATGAAGACATGGGGTCTTTAAGCTCTTAAATCCTTTCTTCTTTCTGCCATTGCAGATTTTATTGATGCCAGGATTGCCATATAGTCTTTGAGCAAGAAAGTACAGTCAAGTACACTTCAAAACCATTCAAAGCCAAGTACAGTCAAAGAGATTTCAAAGAAGTAAACCCACGTGTCAAGCAAATAAACATCCTCTTACTAATCACATAGATACCAGCTGATCCTTAGAGCCTACCAGGAATGGATCCCCTTTTGCTGTAGGTGCTGAATAAATGCAAAGAAATAAGTAGTTCCCAAGAAACTAAGGTCTTTTGAGGTAAAGAGGCCAAGGGGAGAGTGTTGGAGCACAGGCCAGCAGCTGTCTGGCTTGGACTACAGAAAGTTCTCTGCAGCTGATGGTCCCTCCTCTGTCCTGGCTCCAGCTGCCTCACCAGATCGAGTCTTGCATTTTGCAGTTGAGAATAGGTGTCTGAAGGTGTTTCTCTCAAGCTAGCAGTAACCCTTCCACACTGTCATTTCCTTCTTGTGTTCAGTAGATTTAGGACCAAACTGTGTGAGGTGCAGAGCGATTCAGAGAAAGGCATTACACCCTTCTGTAGGTCTAACTCTGAGGCCTGCCTTTAAAGATCAGGAGAAAAGGTCCTTGGGAGTTCACTAGGACAAAACATGACAACTCCATGGTGTGCCACCTGCCATACACAACCTTAAAACCAGGCTCAGCATGTTAGGTTGCTGCTGCAGTCATGCCTAGAGTTTGAGTGTTGGCCACTCTGCTTTCTGGTTTCCCTTTGGTGGCAGAGGACTGAAGAAAGCCTTGTGTATTTGTACGTGCAGGATGCTAAACAAAGGTAATCCTACCTGGTCTTGTTCCTTTTCTTCTGGGCAGCTGTAACTGCACAAGTGTTGAGCTGCTGTATGGAACCCTACAGCCCGCTTTTCATGCCTTTCTCCTGATTTCTTCAATTTTCGTTCATTGGTGTAGCTTCCTAACCACTTTGCAATGGAGGGGCCTGCCTTAGCTAGTTTCCCCATGTACATCCTTCCAAGGAATGTTTTCAACTAGAAGGACAAACCAAAGCAGCCCCTTTATTTTCCACTGTTTTGCCTCCTCCTGCCTGCTGCTAAAGGATTCAAGTAGTAAAGCTCATAGAGGTAGATATAAGCCCAGGGACTTTAGAGAGTGAATGGTCTGTATTTTTGTACAGCGGAATGTAAACTTTGGATAGTGTGTACTCCTGAAAACATTTTGGCATCTAAGTATTGAGGCATGGTTCTTTCAGTGAGACTGTCAAGAGAAGGTAGGTTCAGTGAACAAATACCAGTTTCATATGTAACCTATTTTATATAAAAGAAAATGCTGTGATTTGAATTCAAAATAGCAATATGATTCCCGGTTCTATATCCTAATAACATGTCTCTAACAAAAAAAAGAATAGTGGAGAGTTTAGCTCAGGTAGGATAGTACTAAGACTAGGGATTAGAATAACCCAAATAATTAAAGAATTGTTTAATTGGAAACTAATAGCTAGGGTATTTGACATAGCAGATCACATTACTGGCAGTTGTTTCTGTTACTGAGTTGAGCAGAGTTGTGCTTAGGAACATATGCAGATTCAAAATTTGCAGCTTCACAGGTCGCTGCTTCTTTTTGTCCGTGACAGTTCTGTAACTTCTTTAGAATTCTCATTTCTTTTTGTTTGCTACTATTTTGAATACTGCTTTAGAGTGAGTAATTGTCACTGTATTCAAGTAGGCTAAAGAAAATCATTGTAACTGTTACTAGTGTTTATTCCTTCCAAGTTAAGTACAAGGTTGTCATTTGCTTGCAGTGGCATTTTTTACATGCAAGTCATTTGAGTTTTCTTTCATGCAGTCCGGAGTTGTACTTAGTAGAATACCAGGTGGGCACACTTGTGTGTTGTGCTGTATAAAAACAGTAGCTAGTTTTGATGAATTTTTAGAAAGAAATTGGACTGTAAACTGGACCTTTTGACAATAGCACAACAGGGAAGGGTGTGAGAGCACAATCTATTTTACTGTTTGTATAATTTCAAAATGCCTGTATGAATTATTCCCCATTCAGATTGTTGTATTTTAGGCAAAGTGCTGCTGATTGTTATTACTCTGCTGTAATACCTGAAGCAAAACAATTATTCTCCAAAATAAAACATTAATGACAGAAGTTGAAGATTTTATACCAATTCCTCTGAAGAACAAATGCTTTCAGGGCATGTTGTAACCAGTACTTGGTACTCACAAATCCTCCTGAATGACACTGCAGTATTATTCCCCCCCCTTGCAGTTAAGAATGTGTTACTGTGTTAAAGACAGATTGGAAAGTAAATCTTGTCAATATATGTTTTAAAAAGCTATTTGTAGTCTGCTCTCTCTCTTCTCTATTGAATGGAGTTGGCTGCATTTTTCTTGATAGCATTAATAGTCATAAATAAGTTTCCCTTTGAACACCAGCTCTCTGAGTTTGACCCAGAAAAGGTAGCATGGCTTTCTGTGGTAAGTTAATTCTGGTTTTGTCAGTATAAATGGTTAAAGTATTAGCCACCACTTAGGAAATAAAAGCTGAAGGAACGAAAGGATGTACAATGATGACAATCAAGTTGCAATCCTTGGTTCTTGCAAGGTACTATTAAATAAAAATGGTGTCGTTGATTACTGGAGCTTGCATTGTTGGACACGTAACCTAACCTTGCCCAGAATAGCAGTAACCTATGGCAAGAGATGAAAAAAAAAAGGCAGTATTCTCTGTAAAATTCAGCAGATTCTCCAGTTCCTCTGTGCAAGCAGCAGTCTGTTGAAATGTAGGATTTCAGACTGCAAGTCTCACTGCAAACCTTCTGGGAGCTGCTCTTCCCCACTTGTGACTAACGCACAGGAGCTGACCCATGCATACAGTGACCACTGCAACGTTAGGGAGACTAAAATAACACTGAGTTAATTCCAAGTGTATAAAACCAGGCACTTTAAAACAGTTGGGCCTTTTTGCCCTGAAGTCCCTCTCGTGTGGAGCTTTCCGAGCAGCCCTTCTGGGGGCTGTGTCTGCAGGAGCTGCCCTGCTTCAGGGGCAAACCTGCAGCTTTCCAGCCCAGCTCCACACATGGGTTTTTCCACTACTTGCAGTGGTTCTTCAAAGGTGCTGCTTGTACAAAGCAAATACATTTAGAAGTCTTTACAGCCTAAAGTGGATGAAGTTTCTTAGCCTTTCTCTGATGAATGGGTTTTGGTTTAAGGCTATTTAAAAAAAAAAAAAATAAATCCTTTTTTCCTAATTGTAGCAGGTTATAATATTGTATCATTGTACAATTCTGATTTTAACAGCGAGTTTGGGGGAAATAACCAGCTTTTACATGGTCTGATGTGCATGAATTTTCTCCCAGGTCAGTATTCAAGAAATGCACTCGCCGTACATTGTAATTTGTGTTGAAGTACAAAGTTCATGGGTCCTTCGATCTTGACACTGCATCAGCTGTAGCTGTCAGAGTGCAAACCTGCTAGACATAGATTATGCTGTTTGCCCTGAATCTTATCTAAACAGAGTCTTTTCTAAGCTTCAAATGTTGGTAAGTTTCCACACCGCAATCACTCCCTCCAAGCACTTCCCTCCTTCCCCCAATCTTTTTTTTCTCTTCTTTTCAGCATACACCTGTTTGGAAGGAACGTGCAGTAAAATTCAGTGTCTGCCAGCACTGCTCAATTCCAATTCTGTATCTTTTCAGACATGGAAAAAATCCCTCCTCTTGCTCCACAGCTGCATCTATTCAAATTGCTTTTCTTAAGGTTTCAGCATGGCAGACTGTTACCTTGATGTTGCTTCTGACATCTTACAGGTCATCATATGCAGGGTTTATAATGGGGAGGATGGGTTTACCACTAAAACTAATGTGATACTGATGCAAAAGACATAGTGCGATACAGCTGAAGAGCACAACACCATTCAGCTTTTTAAAGAAGAGGTCCGAATTTCAGAGGCGATGGGGAATCATCTCTGTTTCCCTTCGGTAACTCCCACTCCTGTCAGGCAGGTGCATCTTACTGGGGCATTGAGGGATGGTTTCTGAAGGAGGCCATCCTGGTTTGGAGCTGTGGCACTGGGGCTCATGGCACAGAGCAGGCTGAAGTCTTGTAATCCCCGCAGTCAGCACTGCGGGTATCTGGCACTGCAGCAAATTCAGTGCAGTTCCCATCACCTTTTTAGGATGGGAAGGTTAACAGGCTCTTCTCGTCATATGGCAGCCAGTTGCAGCCATGCCAGCACTGTAAAATACAGCGTAAAATTGCTTCCCTGAATTAGGCATCCATGTAGGCATCTAATGCTGACTCCATGAGCCTTACAGGTAGTTATCTGCACAGTATATGAAGCTTTGAACAGCTTCACTGTTGCCCAAACGCTGTTAGTGTTTGAGTACAGCATTTTGGTTTCTCACTCCAATTCCTCGCCCTGTTGCAGAGTTGCCTTACCTGGTGCTACAAGAAACCAAGCTCAAAAACTGAGCAACTACTGAAAATTTCATCTAGTGAGACAAATGGAAAGCATGAAAATAAAAAAAAAAAAAGAAATTTTTCTGTAGCACCCAAGTGAAGAGGAAAGAAATAATTTGGTTTAATATTTAAATGATGTTTTGGTTTATTTTTTAAACTGGGTTTGATTGGAATTTTTAAGGACCTATTGTTTTATGTCTGATATGGTCCCTGTGTTTTGGCAGATTTTAATCTGTTCCAGTAGTTTGCTGGCAGGACAGGGATTGTGTGTTATGTCTGCATTTCAGTGGCACTGCCAGGGGACATTGGGCCTTTTGCCCTCGTCTTTGGACACTCAGAAATTAAATGTAACTTAACCTTAGCACAGTCTGGGGAGAAGTTACTACAACCTTGCCATACTAATTTTTTTTTAGTAAGATTGTGACATCTGTGCTGGCAAAAAAACCCCACCCTACAACAACAAAAAAACCCTGCTAAATCATTTGTGGTTTAATCATTGTCACATTACAACCACAAAGTACCCTAAGTAGCGGCCAAAAAAATCCTGTTAGGCCTTTTCAGAGCATTTTCCGACCAAAGTGGCTAAATACCATTCAGTAATTCTAAATTACATTTGTATGCTGTTTCTGCTTTATGTCTTGAATAGCTTCTAAAAAGTCAGAAAATAATCATAATGAAAATACCAGTGAGTTAACAGCAACTGAGGAACCGTTTATAGTGTGATGTGTTATAACGACTCATCTTTTTAATTCTACTGTTTTAAAAGTTATGGTATGTTCGTTAAAAGATAGAGATGCTTTTGATTTCATTTCTTCTCTTTTGGGGGAGGGAGAGGGGATCACAGATTATTGCAGAGATCCTTGTATGTTTCTGAGTTCCTAAAACATGATATTTTATCTGAAATTTGGTGGGTTTGGCAAGCATAATTGGAGAGGAAGTATTTCAAGGTGGTAAAGCAATACCTGTTTTATCTTTCTCTTTTCTGTCACACTAGTATCTAAGAATATCAGATAACATTCAGGTTAATGGGAATAAATTCTTAAAAAACCTTTGTAGTAAACTTAATGCCTTAAGTTTGCCATTTTTATACGCAGAACCTCACGCATCTGCAAACCTCTGCTATACTGTTAGCATGGTATCTGAAAACAGCCTCTGTAGTTATGTATTGTTTAATTAATCCATGATCTGTCACGTTTCATTATTGGACATAGCCACTGACTGGTCGTTTCTGTGTAGTTCACTCTGTATCTCAAGGGATCTCAAACACTTTGGCTGGTGTAAAAGGTGCTTTTTGTCCTGGCCTCTCGCCCAAGCACATGTTGCATGGCAGGTAGCAAATTGCAACCTAATGAGCCTTGGTAACTGAGCTTTACTGGGGAGCCAGTTGCTGGTTCAGTGACCTGTATTACCCAGTATCTCGTTTGGCAGAGAATTAAGAATGGAGCAGACACATCATCAGCAGATTTTCCTGAGTGCAGACTCATTTTGGTACAAGCTGTCAAAGTCCAAGGACCCTCCAATCTAGCTTTCTAAACCTCATCTGTCGGTGGAGTATAATTGGTTTATAAATTGGCTTGAAGATAATAATGGAACTAACCTTTTTACACAAAAAGCATGTCTGCAACTATGATAAACCTCTCCAAAGCTTAAAAATAATAGTCCTGAATAATGTATCAGTGAAACATCCTAGTGATTGGTGGTGGGAGGTTAGTGCAGGCTGGTGTTGCAAAACAGTCAGCCATTGCAGTAACTCACATAACTGATATTAGAGCTATTTCTGTGGAAGTTGTTTTAGTGGTTTTTAGTTGTTTTTTAACTGCTTTGTCTTGCTACAAGAATGGTAATACGGTGTCTGACTTCTGCTGCATCAGCCTCTAGCAGGTAACCGAACTCTCCACCAGACCACAGTCAGTCTAAAAAACTGAAGTGCCTGAACATCCGGTAACCTCCATGAGTTAAGGATTCTTTGTACAAAATGTTGTTCATTCAGTTTTGTTTAGTTGGTTGTTTTTCTTCGCATCTGCAAATGCTGTCCTGTTGGGCAGATTGTTCCCTGGCTGTGTGCAGAGAGGCTTCTTTATTATAGTTTTCTTTAACATGCTCAAAGCTATCCACACATGGATGTGCGCACAGACATCTGAACAGAATATAGACATCTCTGTGCTTTAATACAGGGATTCACATATCCTCACTGCAAGTCCTTCTGGCACATCCAGATTGTTGGATTGCACGTCATGTGAGAGTACCAAAAATTCTGTTCATGGCTTTACTAGTCAAGTTATCTGTGAGATTGAATTTGCTCTTCCTTCTCTGCTTCTCGCAATTATTGGAAGTTCAGTATGTACATAGGAAAAATAGATTAGCAGAATTTCAGGACTTGTGCTCGTAGAGTATACTTAGTAGTTAATTTAAATGACAGATGAGTGCAGACATCCCAGCCAGTCCAAGGGACAGCTAGGTTTGCATAGGCCATTGTATTATAAAGATTCCAATTGCCAGATAAACCTAGTACAATTTTTGGTTTAAAATAAATTTGAAGAGTTGTATGTCTCTGTTTACTGTCTCTTAAATGTGTACAACATGAATATACCTTATGTATAAAATATACTAGGAGATCTTTCTTGAATTAGGATAGCTTCCTTTCTTTAGTAGATTGTGTTCTCTACTTAAGTAATTGCCTTGTTACTGTAAAGTGGTTGTTTCTCTTAACAAAGTTAATGTTTTTGAGATTACAAGGTTACTAGGAAATGTTTGAAGATTTGCATTTAGATCCTCTTTCTTTGTCAAATTGCCTGTTTAAAAAAAGGGAGGAAAACCTGTTTGTACCCCATTATTAAAGTTTATTCCTAGCATGATGGGAATCGGCTCATATCAAACAAGATGAAGATATCACCATTTTTTTAAGTGAAGACCAGTAAGGCCACTCACTCCACTTAGTTCTCTGTCTCTAGTCAGCTCAAAATATCCTCATATTTTGCCTTAGTACATTAGTAATGGTCTGTGTATGTATGACCGTATTATACAATGCTTGTAGGTTAAGTGGTTTGGAGGGGATTGCAAAATACCACCACACTGTAGTCATAGTAGGATGAAATGTGATGCCAGACAATAGAACAGAAAATGCAACCTATCTATAAACATTTTGTTTTAATTAAGACTCTTTGAACACCTATTACTTGTAAAACAAGATTTGTACTATTTAGCAGGGCACCTCCAGCAGTAATTTAATTTCTCTCCAGCCAGAGCTGTCCCAGTGCTATCTGCAGCTTCTGCAGCATGCATCCCATCTCTAGCAAAACTGATGGCACTGGCTAGGAGATGAAAGAGTAGTCCAGAGTCATTTTGCTGGGCTCTGTCCGAAGCGCTGCCCTTGTTCCAAGAGAGAGCCCAAAGCTGCAGATTTTCCATCCAGCCTCATTATTTATTTCACAGTGGAGCTTTTTGTTGTCTTCAGTCTCTAATGAAATAGATAAGATGAATAAAAACCAGAACAGATAGAGAACGCAGAGCTCTGGGTGGGAGGAGGAGAGGGAAAATAGTCATGTTTTTTCTCAATGAGAGAAAAAGAAAAAAGTAGGGGGAAGGGAAGAAGGGGCTCTAATGGATTTGCTCAATGCCCAGAAATACTCAGGATTTACAACCACAGCAATCTTTTCAGTTAAGGCAGTAGTGTCATTCATTTGCTGCATTAAACTTCTGCAGACAAATGGATATGTGGTTTTGGTGTTTCCATTTCTGATCAGTTTAATCCTTGTATCTCTTCCTTAGTTTGATAAAGGTCGCTGTATCTCTGTGAGTGGAGTCTGTGGGTTTGGATTGAGACAAATAGTACTAGCACAGCTGTTGAGAGAAGCTGTATTGCAAACAGCAGGAACCTCATCTTCAGTTCTTCTCTCAGGCACCTCATCTTAAGTTGACTCAGAGCATCCGGGATATGGTTGTTTTGTCTTACAGCAACAGAGTTCTGACCTTCATTTATATCAAAAGAGGATGAGGCTTCAAATAGTTGACCAGGGTCAGATGTTACATGTGGCTTTGCAGTCCTGGGGATGAAAATAGAAGACTTGTAGTAATACTCGGCTAAGAAATCATGGGAGACGTCTCAAAAGAACATCTAGTGTCCCCAGAAAGAATATTAAAGACTTTCAGAGCAGTTAGAGTTGACTGCAAAATGCAGAAGCTGATCTGGGAGTTACACACAGAAATTCTGTATTCCCACAGCTACAAAATAAACAGGAAACTAACTGCGATTCAGTAATACTTCCAGTTTGATATCAGTAATATCAGTGTGATAGATTGTTCATTAAATTTATCATGCAATGGATTGGAGCCTCTTGTGAGATAGCTGTGAAACATAGATGAATCTAGAGAAGTGAAAATTGCAATACAATGCATGTTTAAAAAGATAAAAAGATAAATTATTGTGAAGTGTAAATATGTTGAATATTGTTGTCAAAGCAACCAGTTATAGTTGTATTAATTCTTACTGAAGGAAAAACTAAACTCCTTTTTAAAGGAGGGAAAACACAAAAATAGCACATTTTGAACAGGAAGACTGCACATGTTTTGTGGATGAACATCATGCACTTGGGCACCGTTGGCTTTTGTGAGGAAATAGCAGCTGAGAGTTTGTCCAGCATATCGTGCCACACACCTCCGTCTTGTGGTCTTGCTTGGGCAAGGAAAGTGCTTCTTCAGCTGCATGAATGCTGCAGGCTAAGAAGTTTGATCTGTGAATAATCTGGTGGGCAATAGGAGGCTGCCTGTTAACTAATTTACACACTGAGCTGACTCCCAGTCAGTGTTAATGGGAGTGTAAAGGTGCATCAGTTTCTGTGTGGACGATGCGCAAGACGGAGCAGCCACTTGCTCTGGAGTTTGTTTCTGACCTTTGTATCAGAACCATATAGGACAACTGAATTTCATTTAAGCACTCCCATAAGGTGATTTTATTTCAGCCTTTGAAGCCTCAGTACTTTCAGCAAAAAGTGCTAATGTACTTATGATATGGCATTCATGTTCGCAAGACCCTAGAGCTGTGTGTTTAACTGGATTAAAGCAAATGGAACTTGATGGGGTTTTGGCCTTAAAAATTGCTTGTTTTTTATTTATTTAATCATGCCAAAATTGAACAAGGAAAATATTCTACTGTACCTTAGCCCTAGTTGTCTTGACTCTGCAACTGCTCTGTTGATGATGACTCAAAGCCATGGTGAACTAATTAAGACAGTACTGTGTTACTAACAAAAGAGCTGCTTTCTTCCCCTCTCCTCCCCTCAGCAGTTTGTCAAGCAAAATTGTATCCTATACCAAAATAATAGAAATCTAATGTATCCTGGCACTCTGTCTCTAGTCAACCAACAGTATTTTGTAATGCTGTTTTCGTACGTGTATTAGAGGACTTGTGTTTTACACAGCCCATTAACACAAGGGAATCATTAATTTCTGGAGAATGTCTTTGCCAGAAAGATGTGGGCTTTAAATCTTCTACATACATAGGAAAGTACTGTCCATCTCAAATGTTCTAAATGGGTATGACCGTTATTGAAATAATAGGAGAATATTACTTTATGCTCTGCATTTTAAGTAATGGCGTTTTACAGTTGACATCCTTTTAGAAAACTCACTGATACGTTTGCATCTGCATAGACATGCTTAGGTACAGTCTCTTAACATTTTTTTCATGTGGATCTGGATTATAAGGTGCTGCTGTTTCTCTTGTTCGTAGTTTTCTGTGCTTCACATGCATGTTAAGATAATTTTGTCTTGTTTAAAGTATTTTTGTGCTAATGTAGTTGTTCTTTCCACCTTTGTTTTTTTATATAAACAAAGGGCACATGTGTTACATCTGCTTTTCGAAAGTTGTCTTTAAAAACTTTTAGCAATATTTAACTCAGCTGTTTGTTTCTGCTCTCTAAGGGGTCGCCTGGCCTGATATGCACCGTCTGGCTGACAGAGTCCATCTGGAGGAGTTGACTAAAATTGGCATTCTGAAAGGCAATGTAGATGACATGGTGAAGGTTCATCTGGGTGCAATATTTATGCCACACGGACTTGGACATCTACTTGGAATCGATGTGCATGACGTTGGAGGCTACCCAGAGGTTAGTGTTAGTCCATTCTCAACTGCCTTGCAGATTAACCCCTCTCAATTCGATCAGCATTTATCTTAGTTTATGCATGATTAGCCAGTTGCATGTTCTCAGAGGTGGAACAGATGTGGGTCTTTTTCTGGATGGGATATTTTATGCCGTTTACTTTAAGGGAATCTATTAGTTCATTAAAACATAAATTGCTTATGGGAGAAGTCAACTGATGCTGCCCTTTGGGCATTCTTAATCTGTTCAATTTCTACATACATTGTGTTGTTTCTCTATGAGTCACTGCTGTAACATATATCAGTCAAGCATACCCTATGCTGTGACAGAGTGCATCTCAGTCTACCTGAGACCTGTAGTGGGAAGACTCGCTTGCTCCATTCCAGATGTGAGACAGCTGTGGGAGCCCACTACTGCACCTGGGCTAGTAAATCCCAATGGCTGTGTTATATGGAAACAAGCTGGCTCATATTCCTGTCTTGAACTTTGGTGTCAAGTGTCAACATGGGCACCAGTATAGATGTGTTGTCTTGCAATGAGAATAGAAAGCAAAAATCCATCAAGTCTTCCAAATGAGAAAGCATAACCTCTTGTATTCTGAGTTTCTGCAGAAAAAACAGAATGATTACCTTTTTTCCTTGAATTAACATGATGGTTCATGACTGTGGTCTGAAAGCAGAATAGGTAAAATTCTATAATCAATGAATGGTAAGACGTTTGCAGTGATACTAATTCAATTCCTCTGAGGGGAATTGAACTTAAGGTTTGAATACAGGAAGTTTACAGCAGCTTCAGAAAGATTTCAGAAGGATTTTGTGTGTGTTATGGTTTGGTTATTTGAGGCTGGCTGTTTAAGGGTTTTCAGTAATGCAGTATGAAAATGGATCATTTGCCTTCTCTCTTATGTAAGATGTTCTTTTACAAGAACCTGAAGAAGAAACCAAGAACTTTCTAGGTAAGGTTTAAGCATATTTTGGAGTTTGTTAATGTTGGGTTGACAGGCTGCATGACAGCTGGCATTGCTGGATTCACTTCTGCAGACAGGGAAGAAACAGTATATAATATTTGAGGGTACTCATTATGTTCACAATATAATTATTGTTGAGACACAATACTGTGGTGACAATGTATTGACATCAGCTAATAAACTTGTATGTAGTAAAAATGAAACAAAAATCAAAAGCCACTCTATTCTGATTTTAAGGTTTCTTCACTAACTAATAAAGAAAGGATGGATGTTCCACCCCACCCCCCCCGTCCCCCACCCCCTCAAGTGTATTCTCTCTGTGTACAAATAGAGGCATTCAGCAAAGCACAAGGGATGTGATTACTTAGAGAGTTCACGGACTTCAAAATCTAGGACCCCAATGTTGCATGCCTTTGCTTAGATAGTTTTCACTTGTGTTGTGAATAACCTTTCTGAATTTGCTGCACTTACGTAAACTGGAGCACATGTACAAGACTTGGTACAGTAAAGTGGTAACTAAATTTTAGGAACGAGTGAGAAGAATTGTGAGATTGAGAAGTACCAGGCTTGGTTTTTATTTAGAAACTGTATGCTTTGAAGGTTAGAGCAAGTACCTTAATTTCAGGGGAGATTTCTAGAACTTGTTTTTCAGGAGTATAGAGCAATGGACCCCATACAGCTTCCATCTCTCAGCAGGTTTCAGTAGCACGACATACAGAATCAGATTTTGAAACTAATTTTTATTTACATATGGTCAAATTTATAACTGTTAATTATCGAGTGTTTTATAAAATGTAAGGGTCTTTTTTCTGAAAGCAGAGCAATCTATCTGCAGTTTTGAGAGAGCAACCTGTAAAAATAAAATTGGGTTTAGGGATTTTATTATCAAATGAGTTAGGCTTTTCACTTGCATACTTAATGTGTAAAAATACCAGAGCTCTATGCAGATAGATAATTATATACCTGCAAATAGCCAAGAAGACCAATAGCATCCTGGCTTGTGTCAGGAACATTGTGGCTGTAGGCCTAGGGAAGTCATCCTTCCCCTGTACTTGGCACTGTTGAGGACATACCTCAAGTACTGTGTTCAGTTTTGGGCCCTTCACTACAAGAAAGATATTGAGGTGCTGGAGCATTGTCCTTCCAGAGAAAGGCAACAAAGCTGGTGAGGGGTCTGGAGCACAAGTCTGATGAGGAGCAGCTGAGGGAACTGGGGTTGTTTAGCCTGGAGAAGAGGAGGCTGAGGGGAGACCTTATGGCTGTCTACAGCTACGTGAAAGGAGGCTGTAGTGAGGTGGGTGTTGGTTTCTTCTCCCAAGTAACAAGTGATAGGAAAAGAGGAAATGGCCTTAAGTTGCGTCAGGGGAGGTTTAGATTAGATATTAGGAAAAATTTCTTTACTGAAGGGGTAAAGGTTGTCAAGCCTTTGAACAGGCTGCCCAGGGAAGTGGTTGAGTCACCATCCCTGGAGGTATATAACAAATGTGTAAATGTGGTACTTAGGACACGGTTTAGTGGTGGACTTGGCAGTGCTAGGTTAACGGTTGGACTTGATGATCTTAAAGGTCTTTTCCGACCTAAACAATTCTATGATTCTAGTCTATGATTTTAAATATTAAAATTATTTGTGTAGACATGCAGCTGCATTCTTACATTAAGAATGTTTGCATGGCTAATTTACTTTCAAAATCCAGTGCTAAATAACAAATTTCCTGAATATGGGGGAAGCATGTATGTAAGCTCACAAACAAATAGCTGAAGTCCTGTATTTGCATATAAATGTGCATGTAGATAGAGGTGGGGCATCAGCTTAATTTGAAAAATAATTAATTGGGGGTTCTGCAGAAGGGCAGCTGGTTTAAACTCTCTCTGCAGCATTAACTCGTCCTCTGTTAGATCCATCGCTTCTCTCTGACCCAAAGCATGAAGTTGCTTATATTGGGTCATTTGACTAAGGTGAGGTACTTGAGCGTCAGAGCAGCTAATGGCGGAAAACCCACATCAAAGCCTGTCAGTGGGGTGAACTTCATTAGGCTTGAAACTCTAATGGGACGCATGGTCCCTGCCCGTGGCAGGAGGGAGCCGCAGGGCTGCAGTGCCACGGGCAGCACTGGGAGGCTTCAGGGGACAAGGTGAGCAGTTGGGCATCTCTCACCTGAGTGTGATACATGTCTGTATTAAACGGGAGAAGGCTTTTTGTCTGTGTCTCATCGTTTCATGAGAGAATGCATTTTGAAGATATCTAATACACTGTGCAGTGATTTTGGGTGCTTTTCAAATGTTTACCAGCTAGCGCAATTTTCATAAGGAATTTCTTAAAACCATTTGTGTGTTTATTGTACACTGAGCCCATGCCTGTAGTATCATGCTCTTTTTTTCTAGCTGGTTAAGAAGCAAGTTATTTGCTTTTGGCTGAGGGAATTTCTGGGAGTATTACAAAGGATTTTTTAAAAATAAAAACTTTCCAAGTGGATATTATTCCATTATTTTTCCTCAAGTGTAAACAGTTACATTTGGAACAATACAATAAGCTTTAATTTCCTAATTTTTATCCGTCACAAAGTTTTGTGTGTTCCAAAAAAACTATTTCCAGACATTGTTAGCTTAGATTAGTTATTCATTAGTAGCCAAAGATTTCTTTTTTCAAAATTGGCAATAATAAGTTTTCATCTTTTCCAGTAAGCTGCTTTCACATGCAGCATTGAACAAGCACTTTCTTCCTCTTTGACAAACACTGTAAAAAGCTTGCACATTTTCTGCAAAGGATACTCTGGGATATTAGAAAAATATAACATTTCCCTTCTGTTTTTTTGCCATGATAGAGAATAATTGGGTTTGGCTAGCAATAAATGCGGCTTAGCAACTATGTTTAGGGCAAAATTTTTAAAAGACCATTACCACCAGTATTTCCCATTGAAGCACATAAGTAAATGTCCTGGTTTTTAGAAGTACTCGGCAGTCAAGAGCTCCTTTGGGAATTGGGTCTCCTGCAGTCTACCGTGGTATTCCTCGCGGGGAAACCAAGCATCGAACACTTCTTTGAAAATCTGTCTGCTTCTTTTAAGGGTCTAACTAGAACTTGAGCAGTTCTGAAAATCCAGCCCCAGTGGTACTAATCACTTCAGAAAATCTGGCCTTTAGTCAGACAGAGCTAGCTTCAAAGCATGAAAACTCCACTGGGCTTAGCTTCAGCTGTAAAATTCAATCATGGAGATGGTTTTCCCACACTCTTTCATTTGTTTCTGGGTAAATTCGATATGGGATATAAATGAGGGTTTGTGCCTGTTGCAATGGAGAGAATGTAGTAGGTGATACCAAATTTTCAGACCCCTGAAGGGGCTGAAGTTTTCATTTAAATCTAGGTTCTGTGTCTCTAGATGCATGAGTTGATTCAATTTCATGTTATATTAATTGACTGTAAGGCTCTAAAGAATGCTAAGTACATTTGATGACTTTCTATACTAATAAGCCAGTTAATTTAAGTTAGGTTAATAACTACTGTGATTTTAACATCTTGTGAATTAAGAGTTTCATTTTGCTTTGTCTTTTAAAATTGTAAGATTTACCTAGCTTAAAGTTTTAATTCAGTTCTCTATTCTCACGAAAAGCTGGTCCTTTCATCACTATTCTGCATCAGCAAATTAAGGTTAGAGGTTTGTTTTGATCCTGGAGTTATCCATGTCCTTCCATTGCTATGGATGCTTGGGGAACATCTCTGCTGCTCAGAGAGGTGTTCAGGCTGCGTCTGCTTTCTAACAGAAAGCTTGCTCCCAGATCCCAGATGACTTGTCTGGGGATTTAGGTCACCAAACCTACTAGAGAATACAGGAATAATCTTGTTCACTTTCTTGTTCTGGCAAAAATTATTTTCCTTATGTATCCTACTTTATGCTGAAGCACAAGATTACTTTTTTTTTTGTGGTTAACATTGCAAATGATGCATTAATGTTTTTTCCTTTAAGAAGCAGGGGATGAGGTGAATTTTACCAAGGAGCCTAAAGCTGTTATGTAGAGCCCCAGTGACGCAAATTGCTTCACTTGGTCATAACCTTGCAAAGCCTTGCTCCAGCTATGCATACCCAGGACCTGCAAACATGAAACAACCTGTATGGTAGGCACTTACATGAGCAAAGAGTAAAAGGGCCTTTCACTGGTTTTAGCTCTAGGTTTTGTTCTTGTAAGCAGTTGTACAACTTGAGAAAAGATTAGGAGAAAAAACCTGCTGCTTCTGCTTCATGGGGTCCCCTTGAAACACTTTCTTTTTGATTCTTTGAATTCCTGCATAGCAGAGACATATGGTTGTATGGGCCACTGAGCAGGCAGAGTGGAGGCAAGAAACAAATTGAAGACTTCCAATTCTACAGCGTTTCCATGCAGAGCAGCACTGAAATCCATAGTGCTTCTTGTTATCTGTTGGGTCGAACACCAACCAGGAGAGTTTCTTGCAGCCTAAGAGTCTTCTATGGGATTTAAACCCCTCCCAGAATTAGGTTAATAGATCTTCTTACCCTGCTGTGGCATCTTACATGTGCTCGGAGAAGTTGTGATCAGTTCCCAGCAGCTTTTCCCTGTGAGGCCAGATGCTGGAGTTTGCATGTTTATGGCAGCTTAGGACTTAAGCAGAGGCAGAAGAGGAGGGAAGGCTCAGGTGCTGTGTCTGCAGTGCCGTGGTGCGCACCATGCCCTGTCGTACCACAGGGTTTCCCTCCTCTGAGAAAGAAAGTGTTGTGGACTTGGGGGTTTTTGCTGCTTGATTTGGGTTTCATTAGTTCTGGTTAATTTTTTGGATGGAGATACTTGCTTACGTTTCTTTTACTTGTTGAAGTTTGTTGCAAAAGACTTGTGTGCTAAGAGAGTTTTTATCTGAATATTTATTGCCCAAAACTTTTCTGAAATTTTAGCAGAGACTAACAGAGCTTGTGTGTTTTTGAACAATTCATTCTAGGCACAGTAGGAGAGAAAAACCAAGACAGTACAGCTCTGCTTTCAATTAAATGTAAAAGTAAGGTATAAAAGGTATCACAGGTATACATTAGGATTTTTGCTATGCAATTTCCGCTGATATTAGTACCTAAAGATCATAAAAGAAAAAGCGTTTTCATTTAAGGCCATCACCTGCGTATGCTTCCTGTGTGTCACAAAATCCCCTGTCCATTAGATTTTAAATGGTGCTTGTCATTGGTCTAATTTTAAAACAGTGTTGCTGGTAGCTTTTGCAATTCTTTATCTCATTTCTTATGAATTCTCTAAGTATTCTCATCTTCCAGGTTTATGTTGTAGTTGTCAACTTGGTGATTTTTACAATTTACTATCTTTTTTTCTCATGCGTATGTTTTAAAAAAAAAGAAGAAATACAATCCATGTGTTTTATTATTTCCATTATGATAGCAGTGGACATCTGAGGATCAAGAAGCAAAAATGACATGGGAAGTTATGCTCAGAACCACACTGTAGCGATGAATTTAAATTCAGCTCTATCTGACTCAGCAGGCAGCGGTGCCTCGAATAAGTGGCGTGTGATTTTTTCCTTATTCCCTGCAATAACAGGAAACGTACTAGGCAGCTTAAGCCTGATACCACAGTTAATACCTAGGAAAAGACAAAAATGTTTGAAATAAAATAGCCAGTTAAACATCATGTGCCCTCCATTCCCCCAATATTAACTTTGGGCTGTGTCCCAAAAGCTCCAGCTAGTAATTAGATTTTCCTGCAGAAGCGGAAGCTTTGGCTTGCAAATGCCACAAGTGGTATGTGATGCTTGGGGCATGTTCTCCTGTAACCTGCTGCTGATTTCAAAGGCAGGACTGATGGCAGTTCCTTCAGGTGACTGTAGGCAGCTCAGGCTGCTGGGAAAAAGTGGGATAGATGGAATAAACTAACCTTCATTAGCAACACTCAGCAAGATAGAGAAGGGCTTAGAGAGAAGGGACCAGGAGGAAAGTGAAATGGAATTCAAGACTTTTATTTTATTAGCTGCATAGGGCTCCGTTCTTTTTACAATAAATGAGCTAATTAGAAGTTGCATATACGCAGTGGGAGAATAGGGAAAGACTAAAAGAGCTGAGATTTCACTTTGGTGTTGATTTCCTATAATCTAAATACAATGTTAGTATTCTGACTAATTTAAATACTTGATTGCACTTAGCTTGGTAAAATGGTTAGGACTTCACTATAATGGATGTGGTCCAACTGGGACAGTCTGTTTGTCAGGCTCTAAAAAGTTCTGTGGTGATTTAGCTGGGAAAAGTACCAGAAACTGGTTTGTGTCACTACATCGGTCTTTTACTGTGATTCAGTACTTGCAGTTCTGAGTAGCTTTGGTGATCTCTGCTGTGGCTGTGTTTTGCTGCCATTGCTGGCTTGAAGAAACTTCTGGGTGATGCCAACTAAGCATTGCAGCCCCTGGTTTCAAGGGGGAGGGTGCCCTTGCATCTCTGCACTTGTGTGTCCCTAGCTAGTGTCATGGCCCTGTGGGTGGTGACCAGCCAGCTCAGAGACATCACCTGTGGTTTTCTTCTGTCCTAATCCAAAGACGGACCCAAGATCAGGCTCATCAGAGTGGGCCTGGTGCTATTTCTGCTTCCCATCACTCTGCCTGGTAGCCAGTGTCTGTGGGACAAGATCCAGCATGACACACATTGCAGTTCTTCCATGGAAAAAGCAACATATTCCCCCATTAACCATGAAGTTGCTTACGAGCAGGCGGTAATCCATCCTTATACTGAGATATTCTGGGGATATTGCAACGTCTAGTCTTCCACAGCCACTTTTTGGGGGGATAGGCATATTTGCATACTTCCTAATTCCCTGCTCATTCCAAAAATAGATCTATATTTTATATTACTGCACACTTAACTTAATTTGAACTTTTATTTTGCTTACATAGTAATGAAATCAGTTTACATAATAATTCTCTTGTTCCCTTGACAGTCCTTATTGCCTAGACATGCTGGTTTTTGTTACCTTACATGAACCATTAATTGGAATCTGATGTTCTTGGCAGGAGTACAGTCGCGAATGACAGTGTCATACATCTGTGCTTACTGTGGGGGGAGTGTCTTAATTTTAAAATGTGAGCAGAACCTCCGAATAAAATCAGTCTTAGAAAACAATTTTGGATATATTCTGTTGTTGCAATATACAGGAAAATAAACAGTTCTTCGAAAAGTAGTTTTTCCAGAATATCACTGGAAGTCCCTTTTTAGATGCCTAGGCATTAATATTTTCTAGATTATTCTCTACAGTTTTTTGAGGCAAAATACCAGCTTATGCTTTACAGTTGTACAGCACTGAGTGCGACAGGGTCCTGCTCCATGGCCAGGCCTCCAGGATATAACAGTAATAGAAATAGATACCCACACAGCTGCTGCGCCAGCGTTCACATTTTTGCTCTTCATTTCATCTGACTACAAACCAACATCATGGTTAGTGTTGAAAACAAGGCTTTCATTATTTAGCTGCAAAGTGTAGGGAAATTTCTTCCTCACAAAGAAGAAATTCCATTAGTGGCAGAAGATTTCATACTGACAGATGACAGTGCAAGGTTTCCCCATCAGTCTTTACTCCCAACAGGGTTTGACTTGATGGAAAATGGCAGTGTCCTTGTTTCAGACCTGTCATCTTCTGTTTGGGGGTGGTGGTTTTTCAGTCATTAAAAAAATCCTCAGTTTGTCCTAGTTTTCATGAACAGCTGAAGCAGACTGAGAACTGAGAACTGTCAGCCCCTGGACCTGACGGCCGTGGTGGCTACCGAGATGGTCACGAGTGCCCAGAGATCAGATGTCACTTGGGATGCTGAAGCCATAGTCTGATGTACGTTTTAATCCAGCGCTGTTCTCAAAAGGAGTAGTTTTGTCATCTATCTGGCTTGGACACCTTCCCCTTTCCTTGCTCTGATCATTCCCTGTCCCAGCCCATGTTGTCCTTCAGCTTCGCAGCAAGTTGGGCTGGGGCTGTCCTCTACTCTGGATATGCATGGCCATTTACATGCAATGGCCAGAACCTGTCTCTCTCTTCATCCATTTCACGCACCTCTTAGTGAACACCTTGCTAGCCTCTGTTAAAAGGCACTGTAGGTCTTCCTCACTGCAAGTCCACCCACTGGTATCCTGCTTGCTCTCTTTGAAAAGCTGAGCAGTGTTACCCTATCTCCAAAGGCCCATTAGAGATGCTTTCATGGAAGAGGTGTAGCTGCTGCCATTTACACAGTGATTTCAGTGCCTGGAAAATCCAAAGACCTGGAAATGAAACCAGGAGCCAACACAACCTAGAGTTGAGATAGGATGGGGGGAATAACAAAAAGAGTTTGTGAAATCCTTCTAGAGAAGTTAAAGTTTTACTTTTAGGTAAGCAGTAGTATTCAAGTGCCACAGGTGCCCTCCCTGCATTGCTGATGGCCCAGGGAGGCTGTGGTGCTAAAGGAGGTTTCCAAACGTGAATCCACAGGTCTTGCTCCTGAGTGGCAAACATACTGTTAGCTTCTTGAAGTATTAAAAGCAGAATCAGACTGCAAGCAGTCCAGACAAGATGCCTAGGCATTGCTTTAACAGGGTACAGGGGTAAATGAAGTGGGCATTGAGGCTCGATTGTCACACCTGGTATTAAACCTCATTTGTTTCAAGAAAAGGCCAAAGAATGCGGATGCCATGCCAGGGCTGCCTTCAGAGGATATTTGCCATTGTTTTCCTCGCTGCACATTCATCTTTCTAGCATCTGTCTTGGATTGACTGCCTCAGAAAAGGCATTTACAAGTAGAATTGAAGAGAAGTGTACTTAAAAGCCAAATATGGGTTGTTTGTTGTAAAGCAGCCGATAGATAGTTGGCAAGACACCAAAAGGTTCAGACACTAATCTAATTGTTTACAGCTCATGGAGAGATTAATCCACAAGATTGGATGCCCTCATTTCCTTTACACATTACAATGAATGTGTGAGATGCCAAACCCCATGGGGCAGCAGCTGAAAGAAAAATGGCTCCATTTCAGTGCAGTTATTGTTTCAAGTTCAGAAATATATTGATTCTCTTTGGGTTTTGATAAGAGTATAAATGCAACATGCCTTGCTTAATATCAAGAGTATTCTTGTTTCCTAGCCTCAGTAAAACAAAATCCTGCTTTCTCATTGTAGAGTAATATAATGCTCTGCAAAATTCATATCAGACATATGAAATAAAATATATTGAATACACAGTGAAAATGGTCAGGATACACTTGCTGGCTTGCAAGGGCAAGCAAATGCTCTGCATGTCTGAAAAATGGGCAAACCTACCTGTGGATGTCCAGTCTGGTGAGCTCTGAAAATCTTGGCTGCTGTAAGATGCCATGCATTGGAACAGAAGCTCTGCAAGGGGAAAAAAAGCAGCCCCAGTATTGCTTAGGTGACTGGTGAGAATAAAACAAACACTGCTGAGTGGCTGTTGCAAGCAGGACTTCTGTGAAATAGGCTTTCTCTGAACTGAAAGTGGAGCTCAGGAACAAACGGTACTGTGGGGCTATATACGCTTTGAAGAGCTAATGATTCAGTGATCCTGCCTCCCTCCACCCCCCTGCATCGGTGTGGCAGAAGCGTGGGAGCTCAGCCGTGCTGGGACGTGCTGCCCTGGCTGCCAGGCACCAAGGGTAGCGCTGGGCGGTGTGCTTTGTCCTGGAGAAAGGGGATGCTTCATCCTCGTGATACCAGTCATGTGCTGCTAGTGGTCCCGAAAGGAGTCTCCCCTTCTGCTGGGCAAAGGAAAAATTACTATGACTTTGTCCAGAAGCAAGATTTGGGAATGCTACCTGGAGACCAGATAAATAACACGTTGGTCTGGCAGGCCCATTAACCTCTGACTTACTGGCTGACGCAGAAAAATTTTCATGAGCAAAGTGTGTGTGCACGTTTGCAAGCTGGTGGGCCTGTGAGCTGTTTACTGGTCATCACAATATTTTGTTGATGAAATTTTGCTACAGTTGCAAAGAATTTTCAAGAAGCTAATGGGATTGAGATATATTTATTCTGATGTTGCAATACCTGGCACATTTGGGGGAAGAAAATTAATATCCTGAACTAGTCTTTGCAGTGTTTCTAATTCCTTGACTAAGCACGTCCTCATATATCATTTTACTTTACCAGCTTTTGGGAAGAAGAGAATGTTTTGCTAGTCAGGACTTGTTTTGACTTAGTTTTTAATAATATCAGGCAGCACCATGTTGCCTGAAAGTCTGAATCTGACAAAAGTTTAGTTTTAAATGGGCTGCTTTTATGAGGTCATGTGTAGACTCATTGCTCCTGAATCAAGATCGTAAATGTGTAATTTTAATAACATTGAGTGAGAATAAGCATTTGCATATCCTTGGAGAAATTGTTCTCTGCTGCATAGTTCAGCTATTTCACCCATGACGTGGAGGGGGCATTTCAAGATTTGCACATCGCTTAAAATACTGTAATTTGCAAGGGAGGGTATAGAAAGAAATAGTGCAAATAATTTTTTTTTTTCTCCATAGTGCAGTACTTCTCCCAAGGTAGAGAGTGACAGTACCAAGCATATCCAAAGCTAGGATTTCTGTGGTGGAAAAACCAGTTTGGGTGTTGAGTTGAAAGCTGGTCATCGCTGTACGTGAAAGCTAAATGAGGGACTGATGAGAAAGAGGTAACTGTACAGCATGGTTTCAGTCCTCTACTTCCCAATTATTTTTTGTATTTTAGATTTCTTACGGAGCAGTCAGTGTGAGAGGGTCTTGATAAAAGGCCACCATGGATTGCCCTTCTGTCTGTCAGAACTAGTGTTTCTTCCACAGGGAGTGGAGCGCATTGACCTGCCAGGGCTCAGGAGCCTGCGCACCACCCGCAGCCTGGAGCAGGGCATGGTGCTGACCATCGAGCCGGGCATCTACTTCATCGACCCCCTCTTGGACCAAGCCCTCCGTGATCCTGCGCAGTCCTGTTTCATCAACAATGATGTCCTGCAGCGCTTTAGAGGATTTGGTGGGGTGAGAAATTCTTTAATTTGATGGTTTTCTGAAATTGGTTTTCTGTTTGCCTTTGCTATGTACTTGAGAAGAAATCTTTTGTTGAAGTTGTAACATGTTGCACATAGGGCTGTTCCCGAAGCAGCACCTTGGGCCATTTGACCCTGCAGACAAACTGGGGGGATTTTTTGTTATTTTTACATGCACTTTTATACTTGCGATATCCGATTAATGCTAGACCCATATTTTTCCATTGATTGAAATACCTTCTGTCAGCACCGTACAGTGACTTGCCAGGTGGGTCTTTTGTCTAATGTGTGAAATGTGTATATGATGAAATACGAGACTGAGACACGTATTCCAGAGCTAGCTTCCTTGACAGCAGTGGAGTCCGGTGCTCCCCTCCTAGGGCAGAAGAATCTGACACTGTTTAAGTCAGGGAGGTAGTCGAGAAAAACAGCAATAATTGCTCCTTACTGGACTATTGCCAGAATGGTGCAAAACTTGTGAATGTAAAGCCTTCCCTGTTTTCCAAGGGAAGAGCTGATGGTCTTCACGAGCACCCGTGCTTGATGTGTTGCATTGCAGGCTCAGGCAGCAGCGTGCACGCAGGAAGGTTGGCTGACTCGGGAGGTAGCTATGATCTGGGTGATCATTCCCACGCAGGCAGTTGCTGTGGAAGTAGAGGGGCCTTGTTTCTCCATGCTCTCCAGAGCACATTTCCCATTCAAAGCCACCACCCTCGCAAAGCGTTTAGCAGTTGCAGTGGCTTCCAGTGGGTTTTCATTTTAGCAGGGTGAGCATTTGAAGGGTGCCGCATTGTTCTCAAAGCTTCCGTATTCATGCACAGAGAAGATAGAGCAGGCAACTGCAATGCCCCATCCTCCTTGTGGCTTTTCTGCTAAGTCTCTACGAAGCTAACAATCATTGGCAACAGCGGTGATTTTCTGGTATGAAAAGTCACTCATTAGGAATTGTCTGCTGCTGCCATCGACTAATTTATCACTGTACGCCAGCCATGAGAGGGTAATTACTGTAACGCTTTTGGTCTGAGGTGGCTTTGAACCACCAACCCTGACAGAAAAGTTGTGTGTGCCATCATCAGTCGTGTGAGCCAGCCGGGCTCCTGGGCAGCCGCCCGTGGAGGCTCCCCATACAATGTGTGTGCAGCCTTATCAAGAGACACAGGGCTTTACCCTCGCTGGTATTTAATTGACTGCTGAGGTTTGGGACGTTAACTGTCTCTGTGTTATTTCTTTATCAAGACTTGCCAGCCAGCCAACTGAGATACTGGTGAACAAAAGGCAGCTAACTCTGCATTTTCTAACTGTGAGCATGTTCTATACGGCACCACACACTGAAGCATATTTTAAAGGAGCGCTGTAATGCACTTGTGTAGCTTGACACCGCAACAAAATCAGGTTTAACTATCTTTGCTTTCCCTGTAAACACTCTGTGGGGGTTTTTCAGCAGTTGAATTAATTCCTGGTGAGTTTTCTGTGGAAATGCTCAGCAAAGCCCATGTTTTTCCATGAATTGCTGTGAATGCCCACTCCAGCTCTGCAGCTTGAGGCATGCATGTGGCTCACCTGCTGCCTGTGTTTGCGTGGCATAGGAGTGACAGCACAGGATCTCAACCTTGGTAGTAAGTTGCTGGATGAGGCACTTTTATTCCAGAGATTTCAAGCAAAGTCTAACTTTCTCCCCTGGTTTTCGCTTAGCTTCCTGTAATGATGACTTGTAAGCTAGCCAACAAACTTTGCTAAAAGGGGGAGCTGCCCAAAAACGATTGAGCAAAAATCTAAATCTCTGATCCCCCTGTGAACAATACATTTTACTTAGAAAGAAAAAAATAATAATACACACATATCCTGAGCCAGATGGTGTCACTTGATTTTGTCCAGGAGAAGAATGGAAATAAAATCTGAGATTGAAGTACATCCGAATATTTCTGAATTCTACACAAAAGCTGAATTATAATGCAATCAAAATTAATTTTTCCATCTTCACAATTCCGACTTGGTTCTGCATAAATAGAAGATGCAATTTGTGCTGTGTAGTGTGCTTTGTTAATCTGCATGCTGGTTCATTCTAGTTTATCCAGAATGAGTGAGTATTTCTCTCAAAAGCATGTCAGAAAACTTTCTCTCTACATGATTAAAAAAGATCTTGTGAAGCCCAGTGGTTTTACTGACAAATATTAATAGTACGGGGGTTAGTCTTCGTGTCAGTTCTAGCTAAAGAGCTCACTACAGCCAGTCCAATCTTCCTCTAAGTTTAAAAGAAAAATACATTCTACAAAAGGAAATAAGTGGTCTATTTCCCTCTGCAGAGCTCAGCACTAATTAAAATGTTCTTAATTTGGTTTAGTTTAATTCACTTCAAAAACAAACTTGCATAAGCCGAAGCAACACCACTGTAATTCTGAGTAAGACTATCCACACAGGGGATTTGTGGATTTTAATGAATCCACCTTGAATTCATGTCTTTTTTGGGCTTTAGATAATTTTCTTGACCATGACAAGTCTCTGCATTGAGAAGAGAAGCTCTTTTGCCATGCCAAAAGGGCAGGACTGTAGCCATTTATTGTAATTCATGCTGCCTGGTATTAGCCTTAAAGAGATAGTAAAAGCTGAAAGAGCAGGAAAGAATGAGAGACAACACAAAGTTTTTCTTCATCCGTTCTGCAGTGTGCGGGGCACGTGCTGGCGGCGCCAACGCAGCTCTTGCGTACGCTCAGAACAGCTCCGTCGGCAGCCCAGCCTTCCAGCATCCCTGTAACAGATGCCCAGGCTTCATGGCTGCAGCTGCTGCTCAGGGACCTCATAGTTTGGGCTTTTACTAAACAAGAGCTCTTCAGATCCCTCTGGAGGGAGGTGAGGAGTTTTGCTAGGAGATTGCTTCTGAGAGCACGGGCTGCCCTGTCTGAAGCTCTGAACTCTTCACTTGACAGCTGTCGAGTTCAGTCCTTCACAAGCTCCCTTGGCCAATTTTAGGAAGTCGCAGTCACATGTACGTCAGTTCTCCATCTGCAAAACTAAGGTCCAATTTACAGAGGTCATAAATTCTGTGGGGCAAGGGCTGCCGTCAGGCGCTGGCACAGCGTCCATTCCAGGGCACCTCTGCTCTGCCTGGACTCTGCCTGCACCGCTCTCATAAATAAGTATAGATGTGCAAATAGAAGTATGTGTATATGGTTGTATATATTGCTCAGAAAAGCAGCCAATCTTCAGGGAAGGGGAAGTACCAACTCCAAATGCTGCCCTTTAGGGTTTGACATTTCCATTCTTCATAAGCTCATTACTGATTCATGCACTTCATATGATGTTTTCTCAAAGACCCAGTAAAACCGTTCAATCTTTTTTCGTCCTTATTCAGTCTCTGTTCGGGCTTTATTTTTCCTCAGGATTTGTAGAACTAGCACTACACTTAATATGTGAAAACTCGATGCAACTTAGAGAAAATGCTGAAAGACAGGTAAATGTTAAATACATTACTTTCATTTGCAGATTTTTCTCATTTAAAAGTTAAATAGATTTACAAAGCCCAGGATCTTGAGGATTCGCTAATATTACACTATTTTTCAAAACAATAGTACTTCCCTTACTTGGGAACAAATGTTAAACCAAATAAAAAGCAGGATATTTAATTGCTTCTACCTTTGGTTCACAAAGCCATGCAGTTGTCTCTATCCTGATTTTTATTTTTCAGAAGGTTGAGCTCTGTTTCTGGGTTTATGGTGAATGTGTCTTGTGGAATGAAATAGTTTACTAGGCAATAAACATTATGCTCGTGCTTTTTAACATTGCATATTATATATGCACAGCATTTTTTTTAAAAGTTTTCATAGAAAAGCAGTTGTCATAATGAAATATGTAGCTTTCTTTGAAGTTCTTGTAGGAGAAGTGATAGTGGTAGGCAACCCAAAAGCAGCGACTAGTTGCTTATAAACCTTCTTTAACCCTTTTCTCTTGAGTTGCCTAATTAACCTAATTAGGTTAAAGTAAGAGCAGTTGTTTCTAACGTGTATTTAGCTTATAGTTTATTGCTTGTTTTTGAGCCTGAATGAAGAGACTGTGTGCCTGAAGCTTCTGTTTCCAGCCGTATCAGTTGATCTAGTAAAATCCATGGCTTCACTCTACTAATCTTGATCCTCTTTTATAAAATGTTTATATGTGGACCTTTTAAAATAAAGTGTGCTGGACATGAGGACTTGCTTGTGAGTAAGAGGGAAGACTGGCAGCATGGGGTGAGAAAGTCATTGTGCAGCACAGGGCCCATTAGTTGACATTGCTACGTTGTGTAATGTGGTGGCAGGAAAGTGCCTTCCCCTACCCTGTGATGTACCCACCTGTCCCTGGGTTTGACGTAAGGGCAACTCTATTTCCTAATCAGTCCCCCTGAAATACAGAAGTCAATCCCTGCTCGTGGTAAGTTTGCTCTATTAAAAATTATTGCTGAGTTGGTGGCTGCGTTGAAATAAGTCCCCTTGGCTACATGCATCTGCTCTGTAGGATACCAGCTATAAAAACAGACGTGGATCCTTCAGCCAGATGGAAGAACGCGTGCTAATTTACTTTGTGGGGTAGCATGTGTGGCCCATGTCCTGTCATCATTTCCCAGGCGAGTCTCCCGCTCTAAGGTCTTGCAGTGATAGTATTGCTGCTTTTCACAGCCATAATCAAACAAATGCTCAATAGATTAAAAAAAAAAGGAGACATGTCACCAGTGGTCTTTTTTAATCACATCTGGGATCTGTCATCGTGCAAATCTGGACTATTTAATTGGCCAAAATTGTTTCTTTATTCTCAAAAGCCTTTTATATATATCATCATCCAAAAGAAATGAATGAGTGCTACAACCCCCTTCCCTTGGAAGATAACACAGGAGTCTCTGGGGAGCATGACTGTATTAGTAAGTCAGGACAAAGTGCGAGGCTGTATATATAGCTGACAGCAGCCTTGGTATTTAACTCCTCTGCTGTCCTTGGCTATGCCCGCACAGCCCTGCTTTGGGACAGAGTTGGGTCCATTGAGTCGAGCCACATGATGGGTCTGTTGCTGGCGTTAGGCAGTTGTGCAATCATGTCTATCTAGACAGATCATGCCACTACCCTTGATAAGAAAAAGGCATTTTAGGGACAGTCCTGGCATTCCTGGACACTTCACCTTTGCAGGAGTGCTTTTTGAAGCATGCCATTTTACACCAAAAAAGCAAAGCCTCCCCTGGGGTGTTTGCAGAGCGCCCTGAAAGCTGCTGGTGCAGGAAACCTCACACCTCGGTTTGCTGTTCCTTTAAGCCGTGTCGGGTTCCAAACCACTCTGTAGCCCTGAAACAAGCAGCACTGTTGAACAAAGAGCCTGAAAACAGGGACAGCTCTGAGAGCAAGTTTCATAACCACTGTCCCCCACTGGGAAAGGCAGTCCCAAGCCAGTGAGCCTTGCCAGGCAGATCCAGCATCTTTTGTCCATTTGGACAGAAGACAAGACCAAATGCCGGGCTCTCCTGTAGGGAAGGTTTTGCAGGTCCTCTGAAGCTGCTTCTTGCTGCTGCTGAGTTTAAACTCAGGGTGAAGCCTGGAGAGTGTGAAGGAAAAGGGCAAATGCAAAAATTTCCTCCCACTTGAGAATCTGTGTTCCTCTGCATTTGTGTTGCTTTTAGGCAAAGGAAAAATGGGCACTGAGAGTGAGAAGTCGTGTCTTCTCTGTTACAGCAAGCACCCATTTCAGGTGCGATTCATCCAGGCAGAGAAATGGTTGGAACCTGGAGAAAGCTGGAGCTTTCCTAGGAGTGATGGGTGAGGCCCCATGTGAGTGGTGGGTCTGTGCACCTCCAGCTACATCCTAAAGGCCATTTGGAGTTGTTGACAGTGGGCAGGCTGGTGCAATGGTGCTGGCTCTCCCACTTTTCTCAGTGATCCACAGCTGTGGATTGATTATATGATCTCCTAAAGAAGTTTCTCCTATATGATGAGTTGCTCTGTGTGGCGCTCCAAACTGATGGGTTTCCCCATCCTCCCCCATTTGATAACTCTCAGTTCCCTGGCTATGGCGGCTCCAGCACCCCGCTGCGCTCTCATCATTCAGGGTGTCTCGCTTCTCACCTCCACCAGGATCTCCCTTTCTGGACTCCTTAGCCAGCCCCATCTCTGTGCGCATTATTTGCCAATCCTGTGTCACTTTGCTGTATCTTCCTTCTCCCGGCTCCTTTTGTTACTCTAGCTCCATTTTCCAGCTCCTTCCCCATCCTTATTTTCTCTTGTGGCCTAGATAGGGCACAGCATTAACAGACACCTTGTCCCACTTGTTCTTCCCCCTCCTTCTTAGGTTGGCTTTCATCTTCTCGGCTTTCAATTCAGTCCATCCTCAAAGAGTGCCGGGGTGTTGGTGAAGGTGTGAAACACTGAACTGGAAAACACCAATAATTTTTGTCTTTTTTTTGCTAATCTTACTGGTTAAGCGGATGAATTGTGGCTGGTATTTCTCTGTAGCAGATACATTGTGGAATTTCAGCTCAAGCAGGTGAGGGCTTGTGAAGCCACCGGTGCTTGGGAAGAGGCTCTCTCCATAGGCAGAGTCAGCTTTAGCTTTGCTGGCCTCGCCCCTGCTCTTGGACTTACTTTTGCACTAATGTTTTTACTTTCCACATCAACGCCATGCCCAGCTCCATTTACAGTGGTGTGCTTGCCAACGTGATGCTTTGGCTATTGCTATGTCCCAGATCTGTCCCCTGGATTCTGGCACTTTCACAGGGCTTGCCTGGTAGCAGCAGGTTTTTGGCAGGGGCTAAGTCCACCCAGGCAGGCTGTGCCCAGGCCCAAGACCTGGCAGGACAGATGCTGGGTCCTGCTGCGAGACAGAGGGCATGATTCACCTTTAGATGCAATGTGACCATTCCTGCTGAATCCTTGGGTTATTTTTTGCACAGCTGGTCAAATTCAAAGCAATGAATTAAAAAACCCACCCTGGTAAAGTCTCTTCAAGTGCACAGAGTTGTTCAATGTGTTGCTGATTTCCTCTTCTGCAGTAAGGCACCGGCCTTTCAGGCACACTGAGTGTAAAGAGCCTTGCTGCTTTCAAATTTACAGCTGTCCAAATCAAATGTGTGAACTCAATGGAGTTTGTTTATTTAATTCTGCTTTATAATACACTTAACTTGATACCAAGTAAAAGAAATAATCTGGCAAAGACATCATTAAACAGTTTAATAAGGACTGGATGACTCATTTTGTTTGAACAAATGGATTATTTTGCAATCAGAAGTACAAATGTTAACCAGCTTTATTTTTAGTTGAAAATGTCAAGAGGTCAGAAACAATTCAAGCAACTGTAAGGTGGGAGTCCCCAGAGTTTGTGTTCTCTTGGATTTACACCTTACTAAAATTGCTTTTATTGCAGCTTAGCGACTTACTAACATTTTTCTGATAAGATAACGGGAAATGACTGTGTAGGCAAATTTACTGGTAAGAGGAGATTAGAGTCAAACAGAAATGGAGCATACTTTTCATTTTAATAGAACAAGAGCTGGAAAACTGAGAGGATCTGCTTTTTCCTTGCATGATTTGAAATGTAGTGATTGTATTTTAAAAGGAATGTCTGACCTGCTTAGGACTTTCTCATCAGTTCGAAATTCAATGTTTTGAATATCAGCTACAAGCTATTTCATGTTGCAGTTCCTCCTTTTGAAGTTTATTGTGTTTAGAGAAAAGAGAATGTGATGTTTAAGTGCAAAGAGCAGCTAACTGCAGCTCAGCAGCAGGACCGCTTCAAGAACCGGCACTTCAGGCATCAGGAGGCGCTGCTGCTGGACCTGTCCCTAGCAAGCCATGCGCTAGCCAGGCTGGAGACAAATTCAGGGGAGAGTGTTCTTTTTGCTGCTCTTGATGTCAGGGGGTTGAGATTTATTGGCCCCGTGTAATTACGCAGCATGAGCTCATTGACGCAGCATCTCGCTCAGCCTGTCCCTCGTGCACCAATGGTAGCAGAGGCAGCACCTGAGTCTCCTGCGGGGCCACCACCTCCTGAAGGGCTGCTCTGCTGGGATCACTGTGGAGCTTGTGTGAGCCCAGGAGGGTGGCAGGGGCTGGTGGCCCAAGGGGGATTGGATCCTACAGAGCTCTGTGCCACAGTGCTGGTGGTGATGGGCAATTCCGGTGCTTGTAGTATGTTGCTCTGCCTGGTGTTGCATCAACACCACAGACTGAAACGCACCTTGTGCTCTCGCTGCTGTCGCTGCCTGATGTGCTTCTCATCCCTAGCTGGAATACCTTGATAACCGCGTGTTCTCTGTAACAGGTCCGAATCGAGGATGACATCGCAGTGACAGCCAGTGGAATGGAGCTGCTAACGTGTGTCCCACGTACTGTTGAAGAAATAGAGGCTTTCATGGCAGAAGGCCAAAGCAGTGCCAAGTCATTTGACTGCCTCTCCAGCCAAAAGCAGTAAACTTCAGGATGATGCTTACTGTCTCACACTAATCAGTCATCATTCTGATTTAATGCTGCAGCATATAAAATAAAATGCATCCAATTCTTAATAGCAAGAGAGGCAGACAGGCTATTAGCTAGAATGATTCATTCATTAAAAATGAATGTAGAAGGCTTGAGCACTTGATATCCAGGTAACTCAAATGCTGCTGCTTGCAATCAGCAATTTACATTACCAAGTGCTACCTGAATAACCCTGCTGCATTATTAGTGGGGCTTATACTTCTGTCAAATATCAGTTCAGACATATCTTGCAATTAAGTCTGAATTTTGATGATTGGGACTCTTTAAAATACCAAATGTATTATCTTAATGCTGTCAGCAATTGTAACAACCTAAGTCCTTTTTTAAACTTCATCACAAGTACTGCAAAAAACAGAAGAAAAATCAACTGTTCTCAGTGGACATAATGACACACTTTTCTTACAGATCTTATTTCAGCATCAATGGAGTAAGCAGAACCAAATTTTTATTAAAATTCATCGTTGGCATCATTTATTCTCATAACTTTGTGATCATTATGCTCTTCTGCTCCCATTCCTGCTTCTTTATCTGACCTTTCTACCAATTTGTGCTCCGGAAACTTTGACCCTTTGTTAGCCAGATTTTTCTGCTCTGGGTAGTCAGTGTACTGATCCTTCACACACAGCCCGATGCTTATTAGATTTGTCCGCCTATTTGTTCCTTAAAAAAGGAGATTGTTGTGGTGTTCATGAGCCTTAGAAATTGCAAGAGGGGAGTATCTTTGCTGCAGGGCTCAGGGTCATTCGGCAGCATATGCTGTGCAGAATGATCGAGTTATTTTTAACTGTCCAGTGTTAGCCGGTTCAGAATGGAATCATGTAAATGTTATTTGGATACACCACAAACATATTAATAATGATCACAAAATGATTTTCCATTCATGCAAGATTTAAATTACCCAAAGAAGCCTTTCTTTACTGTAGGTGTTCATCAGCCTGCAGGAAAATAAATACATTTCTGGCATCATAAAATAGCACTAGTTGCTGCAACTACATAAAAATAATCTTGCTCACTTTATGAGCACATCAAAACTCCTGTTCAGTCTTCAGGCTCCGTTGCACAGTTTGCCTGCAGAGCCACTTCAGAACATCCCTCTGCCGTGTCAGGAGGGACTGAAGTCACAGCAGGATGTCAGGGCCTTTCTGGGTCTTCCTGCTTGCCAGATGAAGATTTTCCCGCTGTGAAAGGATCGGCTGACTTGATCATCTCAGCATCTCGCTTCTGTTGCTCACATCGTGGAGCTGGCACACAGGCAGTGGGACCAACTGTGAGCTTCTGGGTGCCTGCAAGCACCTCTTTTACATGGGGCATACAACAAACATGGGCTTCGACAGTATCAAAACCTACTGTGTTGCTGTCTCTGTGCCCCACATCTGGGACTGGATTCAGGTCTGAAATAATTCCCTTTAAAATTGTCAAATGTGTTGCTCTACAGAGAGCTCTTTTTGTTAATTGGGTTGATCTGTGTGATGAGAACCTGGTCTTTATTCCTAACAGCTTGATGACCAATTGCTAAATAGGAGACTGCATGTTGGAGACTGAAAAAATACATTGTGAAATAATCCAGGGGACTTCACTTCTTATGTTTATTGTCACTTTATTAACAAATGAGCCTATTTACATGTTTTTTAAAGGTTGCTCAGCATTGGTTTGTAAGAGGTAAGTGTAGGAGGTCTCGACTGAGAAGGGGAAGGAGCGAGGAGGGGAGGGTGTGAGATCAGCAGCTCGTACATGCAACCATGCCAATGCTTCCTTCTGTGGTGACCTGCAAGTCTCGTACCTCCAAAACACAGTACTTGTGCAGCGGACATCAGGCTTTGCCTCAGTAGCTTTGCAGATAGGAGAACACAGAAACTACACTGGCACTGCTCTGTACTCATCTCCCCCTAAAACTCAGGAGATTTTTTCAGTGCAAGATGGTGCTCGTGGACTCAGCCTTGTGCCCTCCGCGCCCAACTGCTTTCCTGTGGCATGCTCTGAACACACCCATGGCATCGCTTACTGCTTTGGGCACTCCAAAACCTGCTGTTGCTTGGGTTCAACAGCAGTTACTATTTTAAAGTAACACTTCACAGATTTTCAAAAAAAGAGAGTTTTGGAATTGTTTCAACCAAGTCGTAACCCCAGCCTAGTTAATAGGCCTTTCCCTGCCTGTGATTAATCTTGGCAAATATTGGGCTCTGTTGCTGCAGAACAGGTCGAGCAATCTGGTGTGCTGCAGGAGGCAGAACTGGTTCTGCTTCGACATGTACCAGCGAACAAACCCTAACGTGAGTTCTGGAGGCAAAGCACTTGCTCACGTAACCGGCTTCTCTGTTGTTTTGCTTGCCTGAGACATGGATGCGTTTCAATCAGGGATGGTGCACCGTCTCCCATTTTCCTTCGTAATCAGGCCCATGAACTTGGTGAATATAAATTTTGTCTTCCTTCCAGAAGTGTGTTCTGTAATTATGATTATTTTTATTTGCTTAAGCAAAAAGTGAATTAGAACTTTTTTCTAAATTAGCATGGGGAGGCAGGCAGGGAAGTAAGCCTTTAAAAAAAGGCAAAGTGGTATTAAATACACTTAAAATGTGTTAGTAAGGGGAAAATACAGGTTATGGCAAATTTTTTTTTTACTACATTAGGATACTTTAGGCTGTTAGCTATCATGTTTTCCCAAATGCCTTTTCCTCTTGGTGCAAACAGACTCAAATAAAGTGGCAACAAAATAACAGAAGGACTGTTATGTTGAGCAAGTTTGTGTGTTTAGAAAGGTCCAAGCACTTCTGAACTGCTATATTTAAATTGCTCCAGCTCCCTGGGGTTGGATGCACTCTGGATTTATCTGCCACACCAGTTACGCTGCTGCAGCTACCAGGTATAGTTAAAGTGGTAGAGCCTCCTAGTGCTTGTGGAGGCTAGAGTAGACCCATTCTCTTAGTGGTACAGTGAGAAAATGGGAATAAGGTTTCCTGGTGAAACGTATAGGGCTGTAACGCTCCTTCTTGTAGCAACAGGCACTGTATTCTGTCACAGACTACAGCTGTTAAGAAAAATGCATCAAAAGGGAAATCTTAACTTTTGTAGGTCTACACTGAAATTTTCTTGAAGGCTTCTTTCCAGCCTTTCTTTAGGAAGAGGGAATCGTTCAAGTCTCCTAGATATGGGTGTTCTCCTGTGCCCTGCAACGGAGGGGTAAGATTGAAGCATTTTGCTTGTCACACAGCCTGGGCTGCTCCACCTTGGGGCAAAGAGAGGGAAAGCTTCACCTCTGCCTTTGCTCCTCGGGGGTCTGAAACAGCTATTTCAGCAGGAGGGGGCTTAGAATAATAGACGAACACCTTTCTTGCAATCAAACTCTCACTGCAGGTAGATTTAAAATAATAATTTGTTATAATCTTGGGTCTGTGGCTTCATGTGTTAAAGTGATGCGCTGCACACAGCCTACATGCTTCCCTAGGCAAACAAAGCAAGTGCGGAGACTGCTAAGTCAGAAATGTCATTGTGCAAACAAATGACTTTTCATAACTGAGTGAGTTTGTTTTAAACAAGAAGGAAGTGGAATCAGAGCTGTCAGGAGTAGCAGGTGGAGAAGTCATCCTCCAGAGCATCAGAAAGAGTATTAATCCCACTCAAAGAGATTTCATTTTCACCAAAACCAGAAATAAATACAAGAGATTTGGAGCCCCCGTTCTGGTTGTTAGGGGAGGGCCTCACGTCAGCCTGTCAAACCAACCACAGGACACCAGGGCCACATAGTCCCAATTTGCACAGCAGACAACCAGGAAGAGACCAGCTCCTGCTTTTGCACCAGAGTAGGTGCACAGCTGACAAATTAGATGCTTTCAGATCATCTTTTTCCTTGTAGTTTTTGGTGCTCTGTTCCTTCCCCGTCCCCCCTTAATTGTAGTACATTTCCAGTCTTAAATTTGGTTGGTTTGTTTGTTTGGGGTTTTTTTGGGTGGGTTGGGTTTTTTTTTGTTAAATCAGGAATTCAGCCAAAACTGTAATGAGTTTTCTGATTCTTTCCATTGAGTAAAAACCTGAGTGGAAGACAGGAATGCAGACTGTTGCACTGATTTCTCAAAGATAGCTGCTTGAGGTGGGCAACTCTGCATTTGAGGGGAATAGTAAAGGGACAGGAAAAATGAGGCCAGCACTAGAAGCAAAAGGTTTTTATTAGCTTCTGATATTTCAACTCTACCTACATAAGCTGCAGCTAGAACCAAAAAACATATCTTTGTAAAAAGACTACCATAATCCAAAACAATCCATAGAAGTTTTCCGCATGTATTAAAAGTTTAAATTCAAAAAGAACTTTCCAATGTTTCATTTTCTAACAGCATCTTCACAGAGATAATATCCAAGTTCTCTTCCTAAGTACAGATACAAGGCAAACAAGCATCCTACAAAATAATCTATGGAAAAGGTAGTGTAGGAGGGAAATTAAGGCCGTGTAATAATCTACTAGCCAGACACACAGGTTAAATGTAACACAACCATACCATCAATGAAATATTTAAAAATGAAAATAAATTAAGGTTACATCAAAGTTCCTGCTTTTCTTTTATTGTTTAAATCCTCAATATAGTACATACCACTGCATTATGGATCATGGCAAAGATGTAGCATTAAAAAAGTTGCTATAGAAAAACTTTTATGAAAATAAAACCAAAGATACTCCTTCACACAACTGTATGATGGCTATAGAAATTCCACTGAAACAGTTTTTCAAACTAGGACCATTTGTTTTTAAAATCACTGTGAATTTCTGTAAGATCTTGGTTGCAAATCTGAACAGCCATGAAAATGCGAGATGAATGTCAATGAGCAGTGATCCATACGTTCTGACTGAACAGATGCTGGTTTACCCCTTTCATTGCTTAGGCAAGCTGTAGATTTTGTTCTCCCCGATACCTGCACCCCATCAAGAATGCAATTTTGCACAGCAGTCTTTTGGTAGCATTTTGATATTTTCTGAAAACCAAAAATCTTGTTCTCTTAAGGCCCCAGTCACTATGTGAGCAATGAGAACACAGGCTTAAAAGGCTTTGTCAGGGTGCTGCTTTACCTCTTGTACGTGATGCTTCAGACTCACTTGCCACTTGGAAGCCAACTGCCTGTATATATCATCATCATACTAGATTGCTATTTTTCTAGAAAACATCAGTAAGCATTCCAGCTCACTATTACTACACCCTCCCCATTAATTATAACTGGACAGGAAAGACCTAAGTGGTGCTTTATAGTACTTGCTCTACAGATTTAAAGTCATCCACCAAACAGGAAAGCAAACACCCTCCACGGCCTTTGCAGTTTTGTAATATGTAATGGACAAAACAAAAGGCTTAAATAAAATGTATTCAAAAGACACTTAGCCAATTATGAGTTTCTGATACTACAGTGAACCATCCTGCCGGATTCCTCCCATTATGCAAACTATAAGGAGGTAAGTGAACATTTCTGTGAAAATGCTATTTTCCTAATACTAAGCTCCTTGTTGACTATGCATTTAGATCTGCATTTATTAGATAAATCTGTTAGAGGAGAAAAATATTTAAAACAAATACCCTAAGCAGTTTCTGGTTTAATTGTATCAAATCTTCAGTGTTAAACCTAAAAAGAAGAAAATCTCCACAAAACGATGGTTAAAAGAACAGAGTTTTTGCTTGGTTACTGCATGGGCGTTGCAGACAAGCTGCACCTCACCAGTTCATTTCATGAGGTTGCAACAGTGTCTACTGTCCACTGTTTTCTGGATTTGTTGTGGTGGTTTCAGTGCCAACAGGTTGCACATTGTCTGCAAGATTGTGCGCGTGCTCAAGGAACAAGTCTTTCAGTACGCTCAGCTCCTTGGTCAGGAGCTTAATTTTTGCCTCTAATCGTTCATTTTCTTCTTTGAGCTGGTTAACCCTTTGCAGCGTGTCTTGTGCTTTCTGTTTGCTTTTTAACCGGCTCTTTTTCACTGCCATGTTGTTTCGCTCTCTGCGCTGACGATACTCATCACTGTTTCTATCCACAAAGGAATTTTTCTTTCCCTGTTTGCTCGGAGGCACAGCTTTGCCTCCGCCACCAGGACTAACGGGCACCAGCTGGGGAACCTGCTGCAAACCACTGGTGTGTGCTTGGGTGTGAATCACGCTTACTCCGTTCGCATCTGTAGCGGTGTTCTGTTGAGATGTCTTGCTCATTTGGACAATCTCTTCTTGGACACAACAGAATTTACTAGGAGACTGAAAACTGTTACGTTTCTAGAAGGTGTTTCCAACAGGTCTTCACATGGATTAAAGGCAAGGTGAACCTAGTAGGAAAAAAAAATGCTATTAAAGGTACTGGCTTCAGCTACAATCTTATACATCACTGGCTTTAGCATAAGGTACTGATGGTACATCTGGCAATAACACAACTGTGCTGGAAGTGGACAAGCTGCCAACTACATTTCAGAAGCCTCTTGAACGTATTTGCATTGGAAGGGACTGTTACTGGGTCATCTAGTCAAGCTGTTTGCATTGTTCACTGGCTTTACTCAGTTATTCCAAAGCCATCCCTGATGGATGGGTGCCTAGCCTAGCCTTGAATATCTCCAGTTTCACAACCTCTGTCTTGGCAACAGGTTCCACTGTCTAACTTTTCCTCCAGTTATATAATTTTCTTAACTTTCAGACTGGAGTTTTCCTTCTGCAGCTTAAACCTATTAATAGCCTGACTCTTGACCAACAGGAATACTTGATCCTTGTCCTCTTCAGACCATCCCTCTGGGTGTATGCACAGACAAATTCCTCCCTGGTCTCTTTTCCCTGGAGTGAGGGTGCTCAGACTGTCCACCTTTCCTCAGTCATCTTACAGCACTTGCTTTTGAAAATGATGTCCAAACTGATGAGTGTTTTAAGGTCTCACTAGTACTGAGTGGAAAAAAATAACCTATGGAAAAAGGTAGTGTGCTGCAAAGACTGTGACTGAGTGACATTAAAGGAACCCCTTTGACCACAAGCAAGGTAAGACAAGCTAAATAAGCCTGTAATGGTACTGTAACAAGCAGGCGGGACAGGAACACAGGGTGATGGCAATGTGAGAATCATTACACGGCAAAGACAGGGTGACTGTTGCCACCCGTAGGAAGATGGCAGCCACAGCTGATTCGTCCACAAAATATATTCCCCTGCTGTAGCTCCTGCATGGGTCATTGTCCACTCCCCTTTCCAGCAGACAAACAGGCCTGACGAGCAGGACACCCTCTCACCTGACTCACATCCTCCCACTGCTGAGGCCAGCCTGCTCCTGACCCTACTGGTGGCACAAGGAGGACTCCACCACAGCTGCTGCAGGGACACGGCCCTGGCAAGGCTAACAGCTGCTCCCTTGCTCTTCCCATCTCACGGGATGACCTCCTAAATGTCTGGGAGAGAAGTTTGGGAGAGAAGAGGGGAAGTGCAACAAGGTTGTTCTAAGTTCCTCAAATGCCTACCTATGGCTCCAGTAAGTGTTGATTTCTTGTCATATTAAAGGAAAGTATCTAACTGGCATAAAACAATCCTGCTCCAAGATCAGATTGCATTGCAACGGTGCGGCCCTATGATCTGTCACACACACACACGCAGTATCATACAGCTGCTGTTCAACGTCCTCCTTGCCTAGCCTCAAGAGGACCCGTGGGGAAAGCAAGCAGCTCAAGTTAGCAGTGGGCAATGCTAACCACCCAGTATCGGCAGAGTCCAAGCCAGGGACTGCAGCTTGCATCAGTAACAGCACCAGAGATGGATGACTGTACTCCCGTGTCTAGCTGATGAATGGATGTGGCGAGATGTTTGAAAACGAGCTGCTGTGTGTCACTGGTCATTCTAAACTCACGGGTTCATCAGCTGTTTACTGTTCTTGTTTGTTTTTCTCAGCAGTCCGAGTTGCTGTTTTACCTTCTGCTAGGATATCATTAAAAAGGTTAAAATTCTACTGTCTAGATCAATTGCAAATTTTCTTCCATCATGAGGGAGCCAGAACAAGATGCAATTGCAGAGTGTATGTAAAATACACGGAAAAGCCTATTAAGTTTGGCTTGAATGTTACTCAAAGTTAACATTCTCCACAAAGTCCTCTCACTTAAAACAAGTGAAGGAGATGTGTGAGTATACCCACACCCCTGCTATGAAGAAATCTTTTAATTTCTGTATTTCAGGGCAGAAAGAGACCATCAACTCTTTTTGACATCTGTATAGCTAAATCTACATACAAACACACCTAACCCTTGTATTTAGTATTTTCCTAATTTCAACTCTTAAAGCAACTTTTGCAAAGCACATTTAAGTCTTAGATCCTGACTGAATAAGCAGTTTGGTTCAGCAGTTAAACTGAATATACGGCCAACAAGATGCCACTGTGCACAAACACCAGGCTGGCAGGGCCAGTTGTAGTAGTTGTGCATGTGTGATTGCACAGACATTTTTAGTCAAGATCCAAGTGTATGCTCCTCTTAGAGCATATACTGGCTTTATCTCAGCTTTATTTTTAAATACAGGATTTCTGTAGCCCTGAAAGAGTATGTAGCTCTGTTCGATCGCCTCTGACAACTGAATTTTTCCACTAATTTTTGGCATCTTTCCAAAGTCAGACAGAATGCTCTCCTGCCCCCTCTATTTCAACACATTGCAGTGCTTGCTAACTTCATCTGGACAGCCCCGTAAAGTAGCCCATACCATTTTCACGATCTGCTTTTTGTACTTCATGAGATACTGCAGAGGAAGGGGTGGCTCCTGCCCCCGCAGGCACCCCACCCAAAGTATAACAAGTTTCTTCACATCTCCAGGTTCCACGTGCTATTTCTCTCTACACTATCGAAACTATTTAATACTGCTTCAACATTCCCTTCAGATCTCTTATCAAATTCCCCTGTAATTCAAAGGAAAAATTAGATGTGCCATTAAACCGAATTTTAATGGAGTATTTTAGTTGGGGAGTACACAGGCATGAGCAGAGAAGATGCACCAGTGTCACAGCTCTCAAGCAAGCACTCTAGCCCTGCTGGAACAGACCTCCCTCAATTCCTTCCCTCTGGAACTGATCCGTTTTGTATCAAGTAACTATTTCTTGAGTGAGGCATACTCTTATTTGGCCTGATACTCAGAACTCTTACCTGGGAGAGATGACACCTGGATTCCTGTCCTGCTCCAGCTAATATTTATGCAAAGCAAGTAGCAGTAACTGTACTGCGCCACAGATAACCCAGGAGTGGTAACAACTGAGGCTTGAAACTGTTTTTTCCCCCTGGTTATTTGGAGGCTGGATCCCTATTACCAGTTGTCAGTTCTTCAACAGAACGATGACAGGGAAGAATATCTTGGATAGCGCCGGGGGCTATGGGGCATCCTTCAGGGAATACTGTAAGGAGATTTAAAGGCAGCAGGTATGAGACATGCAAAAGGGGGTCTCAAGAAGGGTGAGGTAAAGGACACAGTAACTGGGAGGGCATGAGGGTGGGAAGCAGATGGGTCTCGGAGTTCGTTTCTCAGGCAGCGTGCCACACAAACGCAGCTGCTCCGCTCCTCTCCACAAACAGGTTGGTTTGCTGTGAATGGGTGATAGCCCCAGCACAGCAGGAGGCAGCTCCTCGGAGAGCCAGCCGAGTTTCCGAGCATCTTGTTCCCATAAAGCTGCTCATTAGCTTGAGCTCAGCGACAGCCCTAGGCTGGTTCCACCCAGCACATGGTAGTGTTTCCAGCAGCTGGTTAGAACTGCCTTGTTCTCTCCTTGGGCCACCAACTGGCCACCCAGGACACCAACTGGCCACCCACTACAGCATAATAGCTGGTAACTCAGAGGTGTCTTCTCAGGCAGAGAGATGTTTCTTACTGCCTGACAGCGCTCCTCGGGGACCACAGAGACTCCCAAGCAAATCAAGGCCTTTATTATCTTTGATTTCACAAAAAAAAAAAAAAAAAAAAAAAAAAAAAAAAAAAAAGTCAAAAAATTAAACTTCCAAATGTTTGTTTTGGCAAAAAACAAAAGATGTGTTTTGTTAATTAAATCACTTTTTTTCTTCTTTTTCCTTAGCAGCAAAAAATACAAAGTGCTTCTCTCTGCTCCTTTTCCAAGATGTGGCTGTGTTGATTTTGATCATTACTCAGGATGACTTTATTGTACAAATTCACTCGGCTGTCTTGTCTAATGCAACAGCAGTCCCAATCTGAAATAGGTGGCCTCCCTTCCCCTTGACTTCAGTAGGAACACCCCTGCAGGATCTGACTCTAAACCCAGATGGCCCTGTACAAAGAACAACAGCATAAAACCCCAGGCATATGTTTGCCCAACACTGGGAGGGCCCACTCCTGCGTGGTTTTCTGCACACTCTCACGGGCAAGTTACTAGGAGTTGATGGTAACCTTCACATACTGAAGGCAAGGCAACAACTTTTTTGAGACTAGGTAGCTCAAACCTATCAATCATCTCTTGCTAGAGCTGACGACATCACTTTTCCGTATTTTTCTCAGAATTTCCATTTTTTTCCCATACACCTTTAAGCATCCTAAAAAAAATGTGCTCGGAACATTTAAGGTATGTATTTTAATTGCAGGCTAGCAGCATCAATGACAGAATCACAAACAATCCCAGATGACAGGATGCAAGGAGGTGTAAATTTGACAGTCTTTTGAATTACAATGAAGGTAGCTATTTCTAAAGATTAACTAATTCCTTAAATCCAAAAGTTCTTCAAATTATGAATTTCTGTATTTTCTGAGGTGACATTATAACCAGCATGGCACTATTACTGAACGGAGGAGTACTGAGTTGCCTTAATGACTGCTATTTCCCACCAGATGTCAGAGCTAAAACCAACGTCAAGCTGTCAGCGATAGATCTGCTTTGGAAGTTGCGTCTGGAGCTGTAAAAATGTGCTGGGAACCAGAAAGATTTGTCGAGACATTCAAAACTCCACTGAGAAGCTAGAAAAGAACACCACCAGGTGTTAAAGCGCGGCATTCTACGGTGGTTCGGGGCTGCTCCTGGGATCCCCGCGGCCCTGTGCGCTGCCGGCAGCGGGGTGACCGGCACCGCGGGGTGACGGGCCCCGACCTTGCCCGAGGCCCGCCCCGCTCGTTAACGGCGGCGTCCCGCGGCGCCGGGGGATGAGCCCCGCCGTCAACGGCACCTGAAGGCGCTTCGGCCCGGCCCCGTTCCCCCGGCCGCGGGGCGGGGAGCCCCGGCGGGGCCTGAGCCACCGCCCGCCCGGGCCCGGGGGCCGCCCGTCCGCGGCGGCGCTGCTCCTCCCCCCCGCCCGGGGAGGAGGCGGGCGAGGGCCGGCCCGCCGCGGCCCCCGCGGCCCCCCACCCCCGCCCGCCGCCCCCCGCGCGGCCGCGCTTACCTGTGGCGGCGCGAGCGGGCGGCGGCGGCGGCGGCGGCGGCAGCGGGAGGGGCCAGGCCGGGCCCGAGCCTCTTTCTTTAAAGTGTGGCGTGCGGGCGAGCGGCGATTGCGACACCCTCCCGCTGCGCCCGCCCCCCCGCCAATCGCCGCCCAGCCGGCTGCCGGGATGATGCAATAGCCGCCCGGATTGGCAGCCGGCGCGGCCAATGGGGCCGCCTGCGCTCTGAGAGGGCGAGGCCGCGGGGGGGGAGCTGGGTGGCTTTTTTATTTTGTCCGCGGGGACGGTGCGTGTCCCGTGGGGTGTGACCTGCCTGCGGGGGGCGGGGGGGCCCGCCGCACCGGGAGCCCAGCGGGCCCCGGGGGTGTCACGGTCTCCCCTGGGTTTGTGCTCCTGTGCTGCTGCAGCCGGGGTGGAGGGAAACGCGTCGCACGGCCGCGCGTGTCCCCGGAGCGGCTGGCTGCGCCCCGGCCCAGCCTGCGGGCGCCATCTTCCCCTCTCCAGCGGGGGAGAGGGCTGGAGGAGGCGTCGGGAGGCTGCCCTTGCCGCCTCGGGGGCTGGCGGGAAGGAGAACGAGGCGGCCGTGTCCCCCGCGGCCTGTGGGAGCCAGGCGGCCGCCCCCTGCCCTCCGGGCCGAGGAGCCTGGCGGCGCTTCCGGACGGGCCCCGCGCCTCCCTTCCGCCCGCAGCCTGGGGGAACGAAGCTGAGCCCCTGCTTGCCCGATGCCTTCCCCCCGCGGGCAGCGCGGGGAGCTCATCCCCGGTCCCCCCCGAGGCCGCTGCCGCCTTCCCGCCGGCCGGGGCCAGGCGGGGTGGTTTCTTGGGGGTAGCTGGCACGAAACTGGCCAGAACCCCACAGGCATCAAAGTAGATCTTGTTGCGTTTCTGTGCTGATTGGCATCTCGTAATTGTTCCTGAGCTGTTAATTAACACCTGGCAGTGTATTTCCATCTTGCTCTAGCTGCGGTGTGGTTTGCCTGTGCAGGATGTTGTGATGCATGACCAAAAGAAATACCAAAGACGTCAAATAAAAATATTACCTGTTCTCTTGACAACAGAAATTACAGCAAATTCCTAAATTTCATAGATTATTAGTTAATTTTCCTTTTCAAACAAAAATCTAAATGCTGGCAGATTAGGAAACATCTAGATCATGGAGTTAAATGTCATAGGAAGGTTATGCACCAATTCACTGATACATGTTTGTTATTATAAAATGCTTTACTATTTGTAGGGAAGAATTTTTTTGGCCCTTAATATTTTTTAGACACTTTGGTTCACGTGACCTCAATTCTGTCTAACCAAGCGCAGTATAAAAATATATATGCTCGCATCTCTGAACTTGTACGTGTGCAGGATGCGTTCATAGCTCTTCAAATGGGCAATGCACACTTCAGGACATAGGTGTGCATATTTGCAGTGGGCAGTTCTGAAAGTCATCGATTTATAAGGTAAGCAAGTTTCGAACAAGTTTAGGTGTGCAGACAGTGAAAACAGTAGCATGGGAAAAGCAGTTTTTGTTTAAATGCAGAGAGAAAAAGTACCAATCTATATGCTGCTCCAGTTTAGCACATAGACTTACTTGGGAAACTTTTTATGTCTGCAAAAGAAGTGAGAAGAATCGGATTTGTAAACACAGTTGCAGAACTCAGTGATGTAGACAGAATTATTTGTATTTGCCATTTTTATGGCTGCCTGATGTTGGGGGGGGTGGGGGTGTTTTTGTAAAGCCCTGTGGAAAATAAACCACATTTGCAGAAGAATTCTGAGGATTAGTCTGGGCAAACAGTTTTATTTAGCTCGTTACCGTGAAGATACTTTTCCTTGTCAGTCATCAAGTATTTGCTTTAACATCTCTTAATGTTTTTTCTGTTTCTCAGATGAAACTGTTACATTTTCTGTGACAGTGACTCATCCATCTATAGCTAGAGCAAAATTCCAGGTAAGCATTAAACATTATCCTTTGCTCACAATAGTTAAGTAAGTGTGTGCTCTTAGAGTGCTTTCCTAGGATTTTAGAGCACTTCATGACCATTCATTCATTAATCCTCATCAAAGAAAGCTGAAGAAAATAAAACGTAGATCAACTTACTCTCATAGAGTCTGATTATTTTAAACATTAAAGCTCACACATAATTCCATGCACGTAAGGTTGGTTGGCATTGAATCCTGTTGCAGGAAAACCATCATGCAGTGTACTTTAGTGTTTGCAGGATATTTTTTTTCCCACAGCGTTACAGTAAAAATAGAATATGATGGAAACAATCAAAAAAGTAATCACAGAAATATATGGGCAACTGCTCTTGAGATGTGGCATTGAAATACACACTCTACCTGCTTATTTACAAGTTACGCGAGCTGTGCAGTAGCTCTGGAGTCGGGTGTCACATGCAGGCTGGTCCCTGCTGGGATGGAGTCCTTTCGCTCTGATTCTGGATGTGTTCCTATAGCAACACTCTACCTATACAAGTGTAGATAATATTGTAATAGTATCTTATTTTCATGTGCATAATCCAGTCTCATGATTCTTTAAGGACTTTAGTCCTTGGAAAAAAAAATTACACAGGTATTCAACATCTTCAAGTAATCTACAGCAAATCACAGTTAGAGGCAGAAAGGCTGCTGAGGAAATAGAAACTGTGGGAACTGGAGGCAAAAGGTGTCAAGGGGAGAGGAGCCTGTTGGGGTAAATGTCCCTGTTTATTACCCACTCAGTACATTCCCTTAACACTTACGAAGACATTTAAGAAGTTCTCTGCAGCCTTCCACTTACAGTGTGAAACCTATTTTGTCACTGTTCGAATCATTTCTGTTGTGTCCGATTCCAGTGTTTATGCATGTTACCTCTGTCTTTATGGGCAATTATTTCTTTGTCCTAAAATAAAAGCCATGCAAACACCCTGGACTACAACCTACACTTTAAAAAATACATTTTTCTGTAAGCATTCAGTTCTTTGCCTCTATTTCCTTCATGGGTAAGCCTTCACTGGATTTTTTACTTGACTTGCACAGTTCTGTTAAAGCTTTACTTCTCACCCTCTGGTCTAACATCCGTGCCTTTGAATTATTCTAGATGAGAAGTCAGTCATTTCCTTTCCAGTGATTTAGAAGTGAGGAAAATGTATTTGCGTATATATATATATATATAAAACAGGTGGAAATACATAGGCCCCTTAAGTAAAAGACACACCATTCCAGGCTGTGGTGTATGGTGTGCTAATTGAGGGCAAATGCACTGAATTATAACAAAATAAGAGCTTTTCTTGGTAACTGCTACCCTTATTTTCTCAACTTAGATTTGTTCGACACTGCATAGAAAGACTCTCTGAATATGATTGCATTCGTTTTGATCACCAAGCAGATGACATTCATTCAGGAATATCCCAGAAATACGAAGTGTGTAATAGAGGTTTTCCCTGATCTTATTATTGCAAACCTCCCTTCTCTTAATAGCCCTTGCATTTTGGTATTACAAAAATTACTTTTTGCATTCAGGACTGACCTGCAGCAAAGCCAAAATGCTATTGTTAGAAATCTAAATTTTGCAGAGCTGAGGTTATAAAAGCTTCAGAAAGCGGAAGGATTGCTGAGTTTCATTTATCAGGAATCTGGCTATATTTCAAAAAAATAAAATTGAGAAAGAAAAAGCATTATGAATACATCTGTTTGAGCAAGCTTACACTTTTCAGCACAGAATTTCTGAGTATTTCTTCGATCCAATTTAATAATTTAAATGACAGAAGCTTGCCTATTAATACATGATTTGTCAGAGATAGCCTTTTTGAATAGGTGAAGAGAAAGGAGAGGAAACATTGCTTAGCAGTGACCGCTATTTCAGGATTGTACTTCTAATTCTAGCACTGACTCGCTATAGCCTTGGAAAGTTACAGCGCTTTTGTTCTAGAAAATACTAAGTAAAGAAAGGAGCCATTCTGTTCTAATAGCAAACATCCATTTTATTGTAACACTGCCTGGAGTTCATTTACAGGAAAAATCCAATGTCTTTGTTCTTTTTCTCTGTGTAGCTAATAAGTCTTGCAACTAAGTATTTCCAGTTTCTAGTTCTGCATCTTCCAGTACTACTTCCCTTATTTGCAGTTATCAAAATATGAAGTTATCCAGATATCTAGAGTTCCTCATACTGGTTTCTAAAGAGATTAACTCAATTACATGGGCAGAATAAAAGGAATGTTTCTCAAATGGAGGAGGACAAAAAAAATAGACAACTGTTCTCTCCCCCACATCTTGAGCAGGCTATGGGGTCATAGAAAAATGAATCAGGGTAACACAGAAATCTGGAAAGACTAATATATCAATGATTGCTTTTACTAGAAACCCAAGCTGTCACTTTAATAGGTGTTACATGCCACGCACTTCTCCAGCTCGAGCTGTTCCCATTTCCTCTGCAATTTTAAGTGGGGGATTGGTACTTCATGCCTGATAGACTGGTTTCATCTAGGTAGAATCTGCATTAATTTTTCCCCGATATTTAATTTGTTAATTGCTGTATTTTCATTTCATGCCATTATCAGAAAGTTAAACTTTTTAATCAGAAACTTTGAGCTAGCACTTTGAGATTTAACCAGTTGCATAGGTAAAGGTGCTCCCATTTTTGCAAATTTCACTTTTTTTGTATGTTACTCTGGTTAGTAGGCTGGGTTCTTTAACTGTCACATATCAGAGGCTTCTCTTTCATAGCTACAAAATATTTGATGATGATAAATTTCTTTTTTATTGAGACGCTTACCCAGCCTATGCTTATCTCTCATGCTGCCAGGAATTTGTGCTTCAAGGCAAACCAGCTCAGGTTCCCCAACACCCATGTTTCATTTCACAAGATGGTACTTTGATCTGAGAGGTGTACCACTACAGCAGTAGCCCCTTGAGGGATATAGAGGTAGAAGGCCATCTCATTACCCTGAATAATCCTTTGTCGTTTTGTGACAATTCTCCGCACATAAAAATACTGTCACAAAAGTGTGTGCTTTTTCAAAATTTAACATATAACTATATCATCGCCTCTCTTTGCGGTATTCCAGAGGACTGCTTAGAAGATGACCAATGTATTTTGAGTAAATAAAGACGATGAGATATTCATTAGTGTTCAGTAACCACAAGTCCCTTTGAAGTGAGCAAAGCAGCTGGGGTTACTATTTGTGACCTTCTATAGAAATATCAGAATATGGAATTAGAAGCTTTCTTGTAGGTATTTGAGTTTGAAAATATCAAGTGTGTCCCTGAACAATGTCTGGTCTGGAGGAGGCTCTAGGTATGTCACATTACCCCAAAGTGTTCAGATTTTTGGAAGAACATCTAACAAAAAGAAGGAGCACCACGTTCCTTTACAATTTTTTACAGGATCTTACCGTTTTTATCAACCTATGGTTGTGTTTGAGTGTTCTCTGGCTTTGCTGTGATGTCTAGTGATCCAATTAAAATTGGTGTAGCCATTGTTGTGAATTTCACTTGGGCTTGGCTTGAGTTTTACCTGAACTACTCCAGTAATTGTACTGAACAGTGCAAACTGTGAGTCTTCTGGTATCTACAGAATGTGACAGGGGTTTGTAGACAATTGCCACAGATCCATACTGGGATTCGCTGCCATGTGTACGTGAAATGTTAGGTAAGATGAGGCTGCACAGCTAAAGATGAGTAAAACCGGAGTAGATAAGTGGACTGAAAAGAAAATGCTATGTATCGTGTGTGTGTATGTGCACATATAAAATCTGGTTCAAAAGAGACTTGTTAGAACTGAACAAGTCTGAGCGAGAATTAATGGCCCACACCTGGGAATAAGAGGTGAATTCTCAAGTATCCAGGTTTAGTAACTGCCACACCTGTCCTATATTCCCAAAAGCATAAATGAGGTCTGCAAGGATTTAGATAGCTTAGCTGCTGAATGCACAGTGCCATGGCTCCTTTCCAAGGCATCATCAGTCACCGCATGAAAATCCCCACCCATAATTACTCGGGCATTATTTGTCACGGGGTATACTCCAGTGAAGAACTTTACCTTATTCATATGATATCAAGAAGAGTAAATAGTTTTAGGGACGAATTTTATCCAGACTTCAAAATGATTCTTCAGAACAGAAGCCTAAAATAAATACCCGTCCAGAAAAGCAATTGAATTGGAGAGGTATAGCTCTGTTTCTTCTTCAGTCTCATGGTGTTGGGAGAATGAGGACACAAGCTTCTTTCTTATCAATGGCTTTATTATTCCCTGCAACCTATATGACCTCTGAAAGACCATAAAAAGCTCAATTAACAGCCACTTGAAAAGAAAAAAGAAACTGGGAGCTTGTCACCCAGCAGGGGATAGTCCACCTGATTGTTTACTCTGCCTCACGTCTGTTCATAGAATTGAATAGAAAATGAGTGATTTATGCCTGAATCATACAAAATTTGTGGGAGGACAATTTGAGAAAGTGTATTGGCAATTACAGCATGTCTGTCATTGACCTCCTGCTACCAACATCTAGGAGAATTTTGTGCTAGATAATCAGTGACAGTGATGCTTTCGTCAGGCAAGTGAAGTGTATCTCTTATCCCCAACAGAAAAGAAGAACTTACCTCAACAGTGTCATCCTCCCTCCAGAAAGTTGATTGTCTGCTTTGGGTGAGTTAATTTGTTTTTCTTTTTTCTGCCTCCTGAAATGGAAGCAAATTGCAAAGAAACTGTGGGGCACAGCTCTCTACTCTTTGGCTCTGCATACGTTCTAACATACTATAGACTCCCAGAAGAACAAAGCAATTACACTTACACTTGCAGGCACCTGAATATCTCTGTCATAGTGAATTTACCAGACACAATCTAGTGTTAGGTTTCTATTGAATATAAACACTGCAGCCAAATTTGTAGAAAAAGCTACTTTGGTAGCATGTCCCAGCGACAACAATGTCACTGGAGAAGGGCTCATCTGATTTTCTCTCCTCTCAGCAGTAACTAGATCAGATTTCCCTCTGATTCCTCCCTCTGAGGAGAAGCTTTATGCTCCCTCCATTGCTAGCATGTCCTTTGAGGTTATGTTTCTCTACCTCACTGGCCTTAAAAACCAACTCAGCAAATCTCTGTACAGAGGAAACTCTCACCATTCTGTTTTGCTATCGTGTGGGTTTTTCCTGCACCAGGCATGACATATCTATAGCTGAAATTATCAGGAATTTTGCCTGAGGAAAGATTTAGGATCAGCAATATTGCAACAAAGTCAATGTTGGTGACTTAGAGGGGAACAGCCTGTCTGCAAAAATATGGGTCAAAAAAAGAGTAACACGCAAAGGAAAAGCTGCTGGGAACACAGAACACTTCAAAACATACTGAATGTGCCCTTGTAGACTCCCAGTGCTGCATGTGCACTGGCAATCAATATGATGCCAGCAGCCATTTGGCAGAGACTGAGACTTGCTCTACCAAAGTGCGGTGGCTTCCCTGAAGACTGTTTCTTTGCATACCCAATATTTGCTGAACATACACATTCCAAAGAGGACTTTACCAAGGTGTACACAATCGTAGAAACCTTTGAAGTGCACAATGAATGTGGTAAAAGTCACAATCGTTTGTCCAGGTTTTTGAGGCCCTCCTCTGGGGAGTACAGGCGTTGCTTTGAAGTCACCCACAGTCCCCGTGGAAATATGGTTTGGCAGTTGGAGAAAAGGACTTTGCTTACCCGGAAATTAAACTCTTTGAGATACGTGGTTTATGTGTACCTTCACCTCACGTCTGTCCTCTTTTTCTTCTTGCGTAAAGCCCTTTGACATTAAGGGACTCAGCAGGTGGGACAAACTGAGGAGTGTAGCACACATGCTGGTCTTTTGCTTCCTATGAACAAAATGAAGACAGGATAAGTGCACACAAGTGCATGCGTACTCCTAGCAGGAATGTGCACATCGCAGCCAGTCCCAGAGAACTCCAGCTATGAGAGACTACCTTACGGCTAACAAGCTAACGTGGGATGTTGTGCTACCTTGGTGCCATAAATAACTGGAAAGCCTTGGGCATAAATGCCAATGCCTTAAGCATAAAAAGTTTATAACAAAATATTTAATTTGTGTGGACACTGTCTTAATGTAGGGACATTTATTCAACACTAGTGTATGGCATCAGGAGAGAACACTGCAGCATATTTTGAACCAGTCTGTATGTCTTTGGCTTTCCTCATGTGAAGGCACACTACTGTGGCCATAAGTTTAGTGAGAGTTCCCAGCCAGCTCTCAGATACTTCATGCTGTAACAGCATTGGTAGACGAGCTATGGGAAAACTGAAGAGCGTGCATGCTTTCTTTCTGAGTGTTTTTAAGTAGATTTCTAGAAATATTTTCAGTAGACTTAAAATTTGATATGTCACATACTCTCATACTCTACCATTAGATGGATTTTTTTGGCCCTGACCAAAATACACAGATCCAAGGACTTAGAATTATTTCAGTCCTGCAAGGGAGATTTGACTGAATAGCTCTGAGCCCACTGAAACAAATAGGCAAGGGGCACTGGGACAAAGTCTGGCTTCCTGAAGACTGAGTTTGCATTTGATGTGTCAGGAGATCTGAGCTTTACCTGCAGCATTTCCCACAGTTTGAACATTTAGCCTTTTCTCATAATAGGGACACAGATATTTAGGGTCAGTTGTTTTTCTGACAGGGAGCAACAGGGTTCTGTGCTGAGTAACACTTTTCTGTCCTCTTTTGGCAGCTGAATGTCAAATTGCAGTCAACAAGCATGGATTCATCCTCACCATGCTGTGGGTTCTTTAGCATGCAGGTTTTTTAAATCATCATCTTCCTTTTAAAATCATATGTTTTAGTAAAATAAAATCCAGTACTGTAGCACCCAACACTAAAACATGTTGCACAAATTCTTTGTAGAACCATGCAACTCATGTCATTAAAAATCTGGAACTTTTGCCTGCTTTTAAAGAATATAGAAGTTATTTTTTCTAAAATTAAATTTTACTTTGCCATGTTAAGTTTTACTTTGTTATATTTATCATGTTTATGTCATAAACGTGAGCTGTTTGTACTGCTTATATCCCCCATTAATAGAATGTTGGGATTTGCTAAGGAATGTAGGATTTACGCTCATATTAATGTTACATGCAACTTCAAAAATTAGATCTAGTTTAATTGTTTAGGCCTGAAAGAATTATTCAGAGTGAATAATTTAGACTCCAAAAACTTACTCCCATTTCCTATCATCTTTAATTACAGCAGTTGAAGGAAAAAAAGTGGACATTTTTGCAGTATGGGAACCCAATTCATAGCTGGTTCATTTTTTACTTAGAAACACAAGTAGTTTGCAAGGACTTTTTGCTTGGAATTAGAAACCTCTCTGCCCTGGGCACTTGCTGAATGATTAGCTTTGATTATACTTAGCTCCACTATTAACTGTATGGCCATGTAAGTCACCTGACATTGTTGCTACCTCCTAGCTGAAGGGCAGCGCTTTTTCAGCATTGCTTTACGAGGATTTAGATATCAAACCATCTTGCAAACAGCCTAGCACTGTCACTGGCTTCTTACTTTCTGAAATATTATTGCAAACAAAATACCGTTTTTATGCTTCCATAAAATGAATTAAAAAGATGATGGCTTCCTTCAAAAGAAGTCTTCTGATTTTATTCATATGAATTCTGATAATATTTATATAAAGCACTTTGTAGCTCAGCTGTCAGCTGCCTTTAAAAACTAAGCAAAGGAATGGTTTGTTCCAAGCATCATTACTTGAGATAGCCAGTCCTGTTTCCTCTAAAACTTTGAAACGTCCTTGTAACTTCCCAACTTTAGTTTCTAGTTTTTTATGGGACTGTGATTCTTTCAGGAAAAACTTACTGATCATTAGACTCACCTGGTTTGTGATTAACTCTTATTGCACTTAAGATAAAGACTTGTTTTACCTAAAGCATAGGATTCCAGTTCGAACAGAAAAATCTAAATGCAAAGGTCTTGTGGAACTCATGCAGTGGTGAGTAATGTCTTATTTTTATGAACAGAACTGGCATGCTGAATGTTACTGTGTGCACCTTCTCTGTCTGTGAAGGCTTAGAAGGCAGAATAGGCGTTACCTCAGCAGGCAGGAGTGCCAGGTCCTTTTGCTGGATGTTTTCCAGTGACCTTTGGAATCCCTGCAAGGAATGAAGGGCCATTTTTCACGTCACCCTCCAGTGGTTGCAGGAGAGCCAGTCCTGCCCCATCAGCCTGCTGCATGGTTGGTCTTGAGGTGAAATCACTCTGTGGCAGGGCCAACGTGCTGCAGATGGGAACTTCAGCACTGTATGCCAGCTTGTAATTGTAGGCTGCCTCTTAAGTCTCGTCTTTGTGCCCTGGTTATTCTTAGGAGAGTCGGGAAAATTCTGATGCCAGAAGTATCGCTATTATTAACTTGAAACTGATAACAAAACTGCAATCATTTTCAAGCTGAGATTGCCTGTGACTTGCTTCCTTCCTCTGCGTGTCTGTTGTTCTCCGGTGCTGGCAGTTGCTTTGATCCCGGTTTGGATTCATTGGTGATGTCACAGAGTGACTCTAAGAACTTTGCAAAGCTTCCTTGTGACTTCCTTCCCTCTTGCTGCCTTTGACATTTTTCATTTAGTAGGCCAACTCCTGCTTAGATTACTCATGCCAGTAATCCCTGGGCTGGCAGTGGGATAATTAGAGAAAGCTGAGTTTAGCTCAACAGGGAGGTCAAATTTCCAGATACAAGATGGCATCCACACTGAGCAGTAAAAGTGCTTTCTATTAGTATAGAGTCAATGTTTATAAAACCTGACATTTTAAAATATGAGTCAAGTGTGGCCCCAAACCTTTCTGCCACTGAAGTCAAACGCTTCATGACATTAATAAAAGAAGGGTTGCACCAAAGGTGTATTATCTTCATCTTTCCAGGACTTAGTCCTTAACTCCATAGATACTTTGAGCGTCAAATATTTGCAAGCTGGGAATCAAAAACTATGAGCTGCTGGGTAGTGAGGCTATCCTATTGTCTGACTTGTGCATCACACAGTAGCTTTAATGTAAGAGAAGTGTAAAAATCCCACCAGATCCTTGAGTTCTCTGAGAGGCCTCGTGCAGTTCTCATCCCTGCCATGGATTCAGCAATGCATTCTGTGGAATGACAGCATGAGGCCTTCATACCCATACTATACTACAGAATGTAACCTTTTACCACATTTTTAGTCTTTAGTTAATCTTGATCCTTGTAACAATCTCCCCTAAAGGGGAGTAAAGTTGATTTAGAAAGGATGAGAACACAGAATTTAGTCCATGTCAGGGACTAAGTTTTGTGACAGGATGTGTCACATACTAAAATACCTAATTCAGAAATGGCATGACTCTATTTTTATAAGCTGGTCTTCCTCTTCCTTTCCAGTCCCATCACTCTCACTTTTCATAACTTGTTTTTCTGATTGTAAACTCTTTGTGTAGCAAAGGGTCTTTTTCTATACTTCTGGAAAGCGCCTAACACATTTTGGTATTTCCGTAATATATATATATTTTTTTTTTCCAGATAGTCACAGAATAATGTCCACAGTGCAAACAAGAACTACTTAGAAAGAGTGATGAAGCCTGAGCCTGAAAGTCTTTTGAGGTCAGCAAGAGTAACATCTAAGTCAGTGGCAAGGTTCCTCATTACTTAAGTAGCCATCTCAAAATGTATTAGCCCATCTTTGTAAATGTACCTTCTGAAAACTGGATGCCTGCACATGGTCTCCTTACACATTGCCTTACACATTATTGGGGTAAGTTATGCTTACCCCAATAAACTACCTTTTGCATAAAAGAACAGGTGTGAATAATGTTACAGAATGATTACATGAATATTTTCAAAGGATTAATGCAAAGTCAGAACACATGTATAATAGATAAACAAGGGTATTTTCTTCTTTTGGGATTCAGTGTTACATTGCAGCATTCACATAGGTGTGCTCTGGAACAGTTACCAACATACATGCTTAGCCTTAGCTGCTACTTTAGTTAGTATTGCAAATGATTATTTTTAGGAGGAGCTGATAATCATAGTATGCTTTGGGCATGAGAGTGAATTACTCATACAAGTGAGGAGATGCTATTGCTCTAACTAGCGGGATTTTGTTAAATATTGATGCTGACCCAGGTGTGCAGTCCCGCTGACTTTATGCATGACAAGACTATTGAGACCCTGTTATTTCAGTATTTAGTTTTAGGTGCAGTTCAGGACATTGAGATTTGTGAGCCTAAGTTCCCTGCATAGCTCATGTAGGCACTTTGAGACCATCTAAATTAAATGCCTGAAGATTGTGTCACCTGTGTGCAAACACAGGTACAAGCTATGTTCCAGGTTTCTGAATTTACAAGGAGGTTAAATCTCTGATTTTGCATTACATCTTGGATGATGCCATGAGAAGTAGCCAGGCATATTCTAAGATTTATAATCTACAGAGAGTATTTTGAGAACACTCTGCCCTAAAAGCAGAGTTGGGAACTGAGTTTGGAGTATCATAACTGCCCTATTACTATTCTGCTGCATAATCTGTATGCCAGCTAAGGGGTGCATCAGTTCCTAACCAGATCAATGGGAGTCTTCAATGCAATAGACTAGGGGTAGGGTCTAGAAAAAAACCCAACAAATCTGTATTTCCTATATGCACCTTTAAGGATACAATGGCAAAAATAAAAAATAAAAGAATGACATTTTCTTGGCAATAAATTTAAAAAATTTAATTTTCCAAAAAAAAAAAAAAAAAGAAAATGTATGAAAAATAAAGTGTTTCATTTGTAGGGAAGCAATAGTAAAACTTTTGCATGCTTGTTGGTTGTGATACTAGCTCAGGACATTCTCAGCTTTGCTACTTATTTCTTGTGTGGCCTTGGCAAGTCATTCTGTCTCCCAGCTCTCTAGCTGTGGAATAGGGAGTAACACACTGCTCCACCTCCCAGGGAGATATAAGTATGAATGAAGCTATTAATGATGAGAGAAACCACTTAAGTTTGTAAGGTAGACAGAAGATTGGAAAGTAAATTCAGGTGTGAAAGAAGGGAGGTTATTGTTTAGTCTAGGTAAAAGGCTAGAGAGAGAATGGATGATCTGTGGACAGGACGAATATTGAGCAAAGGGATAATTGATACATACTAGTAGGAGAACTGTAAACATGATTTGGGGAAGTCTTGAGGCAAAGGTGATGGCCTAATACTGCAGAAGAAAACGGTATGGTAAGAGGTGAGGAGCAATACAATTATGTCCTTTTTTTGTGGTATTTCACCTATATGTTCTTTGGAACAGTACTTAATCCTGTACCTGAAAAGCATTTTGAATATTCTGGGCACCATGAGTATGGTTAGTGAAATACGGTCCTTAACTAAGAAAGAGGAACTATGTATGTAATGGCTCATTAACCATGCAAAAATTGTGAACACATAAACCACTTACAACTTCATAGACTGATTGTACATGATTACAGGTGACAAGCTGGAAACAGATTGGGTTATGAGCACTATTTGAATGGAGGTGAGCAGTAATCAGGCAAATGGAAGTGAAAAGATGCTCCCAGACAGCTAGCTTGGTAATTGCAAAGGACTGAGCTCTTGGGAGAGGGGCCAGAAGTTGGCAGAGCACAAGAAAAGCAAGGGTTGAGGTCATAGAGACTCTGAAGACAAGGGGAAAGATATGAAAAGAGAAGAGGAAGATAGCATGGATTTGAGTTGGTACACCTTAGAGTTGTAAACAGTGTTTCACCAAAGAAGAAAAGCTGTAAGGATAAGTAATTAGATCATCTGTAATTGGACCAAACTGCACATCAAAAATGGTAATCAGTCACCAGTTGCCTTGCCCAGCTGAAGGGAAGGTCCTGGTTGACTTGTCATACCATGCTGCATACTGATCTACTGGCCTCCAAGGCTTTGGCACGTAAAGCCTTTTCCTTTGAAAATTGTCATGTGTGGCAGCTTTTATGTGCAGTATCATGTTTCCCCTCCCTGGGGCAGAAAACACAGGAGGGGGAGAAGTTTGTGTTTCATTACTCCACAAGAAGAGAGATGGTAGATTGCCAGCTCTTTATTCGCATAGGAAACTGCTGCTGCTCCATCCCTGCCTACTCCCCCAGTGCACTTGGGGCACAGCACTATGCCCAGCTGAGGATAATGTCACCTTGTCACTTCCCGGACAGGCGTACTGTCCTTTCTACTCCACAGTGCCCATCCCTGCCCTAGCCAAATCTGTCTCCTTTCCCCCCACCCCTTCTGCAGGTAGGAGAGAGGAGAGGTTGGGCCATTCTGGCATTCACCCCAAGAAGTTTTGCGTGCAGACAGGACATTCTGGAGCATTGTCAGGAGCAATGAAATATTCTGGTTTAACAAGGTAGTAAAATAAATGTGTAATAGCACTCTGATTCTTAACGGGGCTGCCACATGCCGTGTTCTGTACGTACTTCCGAGCTGTTGGATGAGAAAGCAGAGCACTATACTGCCCACGCAGCCTTTAAAGCCAGCCTGGATCCTCTGGCCAGGTAACCCATTTTGCAGCCCATGGGAGTCAAAGGCCTGAGAACAGCACAGGAGCCACTTTCAGGTGACTTCCATGTTCTAGTGCAATTAAAAACTCTTAACAGTTGCAAAATTCACTTATATAAAGCAGATATTTACATTCCTCCATGATCATGTTTTTCTATTCACTTTCTTTCCCTACTAGCAAAAACCAGCACAGCTGGCTTCCTTGTATAAATGATTTTTGGTGCTGTTTTGAATTGTGGAGCCCTTCTGTCCTCCCCTAGCTTCTAGACAGCGAGATCTGCTTTGAGGTGGAAGAATAGCACCCTCAAGAGTTGACAGCCATGCTGCTTCAGGGATCCATAGTATGCAACAGACATCCTTCCTCTTTTAGTTAAATTAACTCCCTAACACATGTAACTGAAGCAACGAGAATGAAAGTTTTCTCTTGACATTAGGTTTTAAATATTTGGTATCAGTCACTGTTGATATGAATACATTTGTGCTGTCTGAGGGATGATCAGCTTCTAAACATTTTATTTGCCTTCAAAGAAGGAGGGAAAATAAAAAGCCGAAGAATCGTCTTACTTGTCTAAGTCTGGGAACCTCATTTTATACCAATTTGAACAGGAATTTATGTTTTCATGTAAAAAGAGATTATTTAAAAGTTCTTAACTTAGATAAAAAGGGTCTATGTAAAAAAAAAACCAAAAACTGAGCAAACCAGTCCTTAAATTGTGGGGACTTGTTCGTTAATTACAGTAATTAGGAATGGAATCTGATCCTAAACTTTCTGATTTACTTTGAATTTCTTTTAATATGTGGTTAGGCCTTAATTTCAGAACGATTATAAAATGTGAGAGTGTTTTAAGACTACAGAGGCGTAGGTATCATTATTAAATGACAAACTTAGTTATACACTCCTGGTGTTTCATGCAGCACCGACGTTTTATTTTAAATGTCCATGGCCTATTCCTGTTTCTGCCAGCTTCAGAGTCGGATGAGGCCCTTTGAAAACTCCAAGATGCTCACCCACTACTGTTCCAGACGATATTTCTCCCAGCAGGCAAAAAGTCCAGCTCTGGGTTTGTCTTGTTTTCTGGGAGCGGTTCACTTGTGTAGAACAAGCAGAATTTGGACAGCCGGGCACAGTCGGGGACATGTTATGCTCTTCCTGTCACCAACTTGAGGCTTTTCCTCTGTACTGTGACTTTGTTCAGAGTTCTTCTTGCTACGTTTTGTTATTTAGACAGTGCTGCAGCTCCCCGTGGACCACTGAAGCACCCCTGCGAGGCACTGCTCCTAAGTGGAAGCCAGCATGTATAATTTTAGAAAATACTGTGCATAAAAACAATTTAGGATTGGGGTTTTTTTTCTGTTGATAGTGAAAGGTGAAAAGTATATTCCATAGTCTGTAAATTAATATGTTTCCCTGCTGTAATTACAGAATCCATTCTCCCGAGAGGATACTAGAGTGCAAAAGCCAACTGACTCCAGTGGCCTTGCTTTTCGCTTGTGAAACAGGTTCACACGTGCATTGTGTGATACAAAAACATGGGTTCCTGGTACATGGTAATCTTGCTTCCTGTTTTAGACTTCATCAATTATTTTTAATTGCAAGGAATCTGTCAAACCCTTTTTGAGTAAGGAATTTACTGTCACAAGTTTGTTTTGCTAGAACATCCAGAACTGTTTTCTTTTTTCCAGCCATCACTATGTTTGAATCACTTTCTCTGCCAATCTTCCTGTAGCAATTTTAAGCCGGCACCTGCTCCAACGGCCTTGACTTACCCTTTCTCTATGCCAGTTTCAAAGAGACCTTCTGGACCAGCAGAGCTAAATGCCCGTGGGGGCTTCCTAAGGTGCACCTGGGAGGACCTATACCTCCTCTCTGCAGACTGCCAGGGACCGCAGCAGGAGGAAATCGTGTGCGCCTCATCCCACCCGAGCTTGGAACGGGGGCCCCGAGGAAGGCTGCGGCTGCACTCGGGAGCCGCTGCAGGAACGTACCCTGCTTCCCCGGTCGGGCCGAGCCACCCGGCTCCTCTGTCCAGCCCCGCGGTGCGGGAACGCCGATCGCCTTCTCCGAAGCCGCCAGGAAACAGGGGCTGGGAAGGCGACCACGGGACGGGCACAGGCCCGGGTTACCGTGCCCGACACTGGTCGAGATTGCTGTGTGTGCATTTTTGGTAAATCCTGTAATTAAATTTACCCGCTTGATTCGTGCGGGGGGAGACCCGCGCTTTTATCCCACCCTTCCCGCGCACGGCGAAACCCGCGGGGCTGCCGGCGCCGGGAGCGGAGCGCACCGGGCTCCCGCCGCGGGGCGGCCGGCGGCACTGGCTCCGCTGGCCCGCGGGGCCGGTCGGGCTGTCCTGTCCCAGGAGGACAGCTCCTCCGGGCGCGACGGACCGACAGCGAGCGCAGGAGAAGGCAGGGCAGCCCCCGGCAGCGCACCGCCGCGCCGAGCGGAGCCGGGAGCCCCGGCTGCCCCCCGAGGTCTCCGCCCCTGCCCGCCGGGCGCCATCCCCGGACGGGTCCTAGCGCCCCGCTCGGGGCTGGGCTCCGCGGGTCCGGGCCCCGGTGAAGGCAGACCGGCGGGGGGGGGCGCCCCCCTGCTCCGCGCCAGCCCGGCGGGGGGCGCTGCCGGCAGGTAACCACCGCCGGTGAAGCATCGCCATGGGTCCCGCAGGCAAACGCAGCGGGGCGAATATTCCCGACCGGCCAAATATTTGCAAGCCCGCGCGGATGATGGTGAACTTTGAGACTTTCTCCATAGCGCGGCCGGGGAGGCGCCGGGACGGAGCGCTCGGCGCAGGGGTAGGAGCGGGCGGTGGAAATGTACCGGCTGCCGTTGGCCGCTCTGCTCCGCCGAGCGGCCCCGGGCAGGGAGGGCGCAAAGTCCCCGCGCCGTTTCCCGGGGCCTCTTATCAGCGCGGAGCCTCCTCGCCGGCCGGAGCCCAGCGCCCTGCGCCCGCCGAGCTTGGGCCGGGGCGTGCGGGCCGCTCTGCTCGCGGCGGCTCTCGGGGGAGGGCGGGCGGGCGGCCCTGCCCTGGCGGGGCGCTAAGACCCGGCTGCGCCGGTGGTCAAAGGTTCCCAGCAGAGACTAGGCTGGGCACTAGAGGGCGATCCCCGGCCCTGCTGCGGGGGTGTATATATACGGCACGCAGGACCGCGGCAACCCACTAGCAACAGGGCAGGCAGGCAGGGAGCGGGGCTCGGGCGGGCTGGGGCGGGGGACGGGCTCCGGGCGCGCCGTGCCGTGCCGAGCCGAGCCCTGCCGTGCCGCACCGTGCCGCGGTGCCGTTCGCCGCCGAGGGCCGGGGTGCCGCGGGCTTGGTAGAGCCGCCGCCGCCGCCGCTGCCGCCGCCCCGTCCGAAACCTGGATTGCAGGAGCCCTTCACCATGCCCGGCAGACTGTAGGTGCTTCATGGACAAGCCAACTTCTACGAGGTCGATTCCCGGCCCCCGATGAGCAGCGGCCAGCACCACCAGCTCCAGACTCCCCTGCCCGGCAGCGCCTACAGCTACAGAGAGGCTCCCTCGGCGGCGGCACCTGCTCCGGGCGGCGCGGAGCTCGGCGACATCTGCGAGAACGAGAACTCCATCGACATCAGCGCCTACATCGACCCCGCCGCCTTCAACGACGAGTTCCTGGCCGACCTCTTCCAGCACAGCAAGCAGCAGGAGAAAGCCAAGGCCATCCTGGCCGGGGATTTCGACTTCCACAGCATGCATGGGGCCGGCGCCGCCGCCTCGGCGCCGGGGCACCAGCAGCAGCACCACCAGCAGCCGCTCTTCGGCTGCGTGGCCGGCTACATGGACGGCAAGCTCGACCCCCTCTACGAGCGCATCGCCGCGCCCGGCTTGCGGCCGCTGGTGATCAAGCAGGAGCCCCGCGAGGAGGAGGAGGTCAAGTCGGCGGCCCTGTCCGCCCTCTACCCCCACCACGCTCCGCAGCAGCACCCGTCCCACCTCAGTCCCCCCCCCCACCCGCCCCCCCCCCCCCCGGCGGCCTGCCCGCCGCCGGCGCCCTCAAGATGCTGCCCGCGGACCACCGGAGCAAATCGAAAAAGACAGTCGACAAGAACAGCAACGAGTACCGGGTGCGCCGGGAGCGCAACAACATCGCGGTGCGCAAGAGCCGGGACAAGGCCAAGCAGCGCAACGTGGAGACGCAGCAGAAGGTGCTGGAGCTCACCACCGACAACGAGCGGCTGCGCAAGCGGGTGGAGCAGCTCACCCGGGAGCTGGAGACTCTGCGGGGCATCTTCAGGCAGCTGCCCGAGAGCTCGCTGGTGAAGGCCATGGGCAGCTGCGCCTAGCGCCGCGCTGCCCTCGCTCACCTATAGATACTATACGTACCGGAGCGCAGCGATCTCAGATTGTTTCGGGGGAGGGGGGGGGAGGGGGTTGGCTCTTTTGTTTTGTTTTTGTTTTGTTTGTTTGTTTTTTAACAATTAACGACCAATACAAGAAGCCAGGCAGCTGTAGTATTCAAAGGTTTGTGCCTTAGGGATGACACACGAATAAGCTGAAAACATGGTGGGTTTTATAAGGAGAAAGGCAAGGGGAAGGAAGAAATTCAAAAGCCCACGTGTCTACACAGGGTAAATAACAATAATAATAATAATAATAATAATAGTAATAAAGCACACGTAGCAATCCAGATGTGCCTTAAAAGCTGGCTGCAGGAGCTCTGGGGCTTTCTGTACCTCCACCCCCAGCCTGGCATGGCGTGAGGAAAAAGGGTGATGGACATGCAGGCTTGAGGGATGGGGCACCTGGGGGTGCCGGCCAGGCCCCCCCCAGCTGGCCTGCGGTGCAGCAGGCAGGGGCAGCTGCGGGGAGGCCAGCAAGGAGCAGGCTGAGGCCGAGAGATACGCAGCGCCAGATGCCCCTTTGGAGCACTGAGGTGTGGGGCAGCTGCTGGACCGCTGCCGGGACTGTCCCAGCCTGGCTGGGCTACCTCTGCCAAGCCCTATCCCCTGCCTTGGCTGGGAGCAGGGCAGGGGCCACCGCCACTGCAGGACCGATGGACAGCCTGGGACTGACGGAGCAGCAGCATGCGAGGGAGCATAGTGAGCTCCCTCCGTCAAAAGGAAGAGCAGCAGTGTCTTGTACTGTATGTCACAACGTGGCGAAGCACAAATGAATAAATACCTATCGATGCGGGTATTTACTATGAACTTTCAGTGTATCTTGCTTTATTCCAGGACATTTAGTTCCTCTTCAAGTCTCTGTCTGTCCAAGCTGTGCCTCATGTAATGTGAAAGCCTTTCCGTGTATACTAGCTACACTTTATTTTTATTGCATTACTTAGATCTTTGCCATCACACGACTTTCTTATCTGGTGACAGAGACTATGCCCTTGTGCTGCAACGTTATTTTATTATTTGGGTGGGTGGGTGAGTGTGTGTGTGTGTGTGTGTGTGTTGTCTCCTTCACATTGTCCTGGGCTGGCCACTGCCTCCTGACCCCAAGGCCGGGGTGCCTGGGAGGGGGCATGGGCCGTGGGGCTGCAGGACGCCTGCGGCAGGGTGAGGAGGCTCGTCCCTGGTGCTGCAGCACCTTTGGACTCTGGAGCTTCTCCCAAGGTGAGAGAAAAACAAACAGACAGGCCCCCTTCCAGGGAGCGCTGGTCCCCACACAGAGCATTTCTTCCTCGTGTCATGGCTGCACAAGAATTCGTCCAGTTGAAATAGTCATGACGGGAGAGGAGAACAAGGTGGAGGCGTGAAGCTGATTGAAAGCGTGATGGTGGGAGCGCAGTGCTGGGGGTGTGTGTATGCGTGTGCTGTGTGCGTATGCGGGGTGTGTGTATGGGTATGTATACATGTATGTATATGCACACACATTGGTGGGTTTTTTTTGAATTGGGGAGGGTGGGGGGCTGCATATAAAGTTTTTCGGAAGTCCTGGTTATGTTCATAAATAAACAGCATATATTCTACCATAACCATTCGCCCCTCTGTGTGTTTCCAGTTCTTCTTCTGTAGCAGGAGCGTGAAAGCCCTCGTCTTCCACCGGCGCCTGCTTCCCCTGCCAGGACTGGTGACCAAAAGGCCTTTGCGGAGCGCAACTCCCTCGCTTTCGCCCCAGAGAAATAAATACACGGTTGCCTTTAAGAGCACGGCAATTTCCTAAATACTTGCGGTGTCAGATGCGCGCCTGTGAGTCACCCTGCGCTTAACCCTTCCACCGCGCCGCGGCAGGGCCGGGCCCCGGTCGCCCGCCAGCGCTGCCGCTGCCCGTCCCTTCCCGACGAGACGTGGCCCGGGCCCCTCCCCTTCCCCAGGGAGTTTCGCCGGCCGGGTCGGGTCCAGAGTCGCCGCCCCGGGGCTCCTCGGTGTCGGCGGGACGCGGGGCCCGGCGCGGGCTCCCGGGGCCACCGGCCGGGTCTCGCCGCTGCGCGCACGAAGCCGCCACCTCCGCGCGCGGGGACCGGCCCCGCGGGGGGCTCCCGCCCCGCCCTCCCCTCCCCTCCCCAGGGCCGGGGCCGGCGGCGCGCGGCGGGGAGGTGGCGCGAGGCCCGGCGGCGATAGGGCCTCGCGCCGTGAGGCGGGAAGGGGCGGCCGCGAGGGAGGAGGCGGCTCTGGCCGGGCCGTCGCGGAGCTGCCCCGTGGCGGCGGCCGGCCCTGAGGTGAAGTAACGCCCGGGCGTCGTGTGGGGAGGTCAGGGGGCCCCCCGGGCGCCGCCCGTCCCCCTCTTCCGGGGCTTCGGGTTGGGCGCCGCCTGCCCGGCGGGTCGGCGGCCGGCCCGCGGCAAGGGCTGGGGCTGCGCCTCCGGTTCGGGCGTGTGAGGAAAAGCCGCCCCGGCTCCCGTCCCCTTCAGCCGCACCGGTGTTTGCCTTTTCCCGGGGAGGAGGATCCACCCGGGAGAACCGAGCTCTCCGCCGCTCCCCGCCCCTGTGGTGTGTCCACCGCGTGCCCCGCGCGGCGCATCGACGGCAGAAGCTCGGCACGCCAAAGGGAGAGCGCTGGGCCCGCAGGTGCCCGAGCCGGTGGTGCCCAGGCCGCGGGGCAGGCCGTGTCCTCAGGAGGGCTCCCAAAGCGCCTCAGCCCCGTGCAGGTGCAGTCCTGCAAGTCCCACGCGGTCGATGGGGGCAGCTCTGAGGGTGCCGAGGGGCTTTGCCTCCTCCCGGCGGGGTTCGTGCCAGTCTGCGGAGTGGAGGAGAGGTAAGGCGGCTCCTCCGAAATCCGCCATGATGGTCGGTCTGCAAGCACTTGCTTTTCGGGATGGGTAAAAGATGAGTGCAGATCAGGACTGCAGATTTTGTTTTTCAGTTAGGTGTAAATCAGGGGATTCAGAGTTGGTAATTTTCCAAGGGAAGAGTTAAGTTTTAGAGGTCTCAGACAAAAATAATGACTTTTACTTGTGCTTCCTTCCTCCCCCAGCCCTGCAGATCTGTACTGCCATCAGGTATGATATGCCTCACTGAGTAATGCTGTCCAACGTGTAAAGTGGGGAAGCGCTGTTATCATTTGAGCAAAGATTATTGCAGGGTATATGTGGGAGGGACTCTAATCTAGTGGTTGGAGCATGCGAATACAGTCCTGGTCGTTTGAGTTATGTTCTGAACTGTGACTCACTCTGTGTGTGTGTGTGGTTTCAGCAAATCATTTATGGCCTGAGACAAAGCAGATTTTCCATTAATTTAAATGAACTGTAGATTAAACAGGTCTTCAGTGGTAGAAGAATCAACCATTCTACGATTCAAAATTAAGATCACCTATCTACCACATAGGTGTTTCAGTAGTTATATAAACACAGCATGCCCTGGAATATTACAAAGGGTAAATTTTTATTGATACCAGAGAAGTGTTTAGAGACACTTTCCTTAAACACAGTGCCAAAGTGAGCAGCGTTCCCTAATCCTAACCCTAACTGTTAGGCTGAGCCTTTGACAAGACCCCAGCTGTGGCCTAGGCAAAAAAAGTTCTTGCAGCATGGTGCTCTTTGCAGCCTTTGCTTTGGCAGCCTCCTCCCAGTCCTCTCCAGCTGCAGCTCTGCATTTTCTCTTCCTCTCAGCCTAGAACCATTACCCCAGCACACAGCTGAGCCTTCAACAAGTTGCTAAATCATTGCCCAGATGAAAAAGTTCTCACAGCAGCATGTTCAGGGATGTTTGCCTTAACACCAGGGTCAAAGTGAGCAGTACTCAATGCTCTGATCTCATGTGCGATCCCATGCCTTGCCTGTTTCAGCAATATTTAGGCATGCATTATAAGTGCTGGGTGGTGGAAAGGATTTTTAGGCACTGTCTTCTCCAAATATCACAGGACGGTTGGAGCTGGAAGGGACCTCTGGGGATCATCCAGTCCAGCATGCTCATGTGAAAACAGCTGCCAGTCCATGCTGCTGCAGAAGAGGATGGCAGGCGGAGGCTGTGCTGCTGCAGTGTGCCATGGATGCAGCAGGTAAGTGTGGCAGGACTGCAGGCAGGGGCTGGCCTCGTATGCAGCATTCCTGCTCATCTCCTCCCACACATGCACCCCACACCAAGACTATCCTGGCTTGGGCAAGGGCTTGAGCAGCTCTGGTGCTGGATAGGGTGCTGTGGGTGTGTATGTACTCAGCGGCATTTGTCTTCACGACCGTGGGGTGGCTTTTAGAAGGTTTCCCACTGAGCCTGTTCTTTTTATACGCAGCACTGCTGCAATGCTGCCAGCCTCTGCCCATCCTGTCACACAAGTGTGGCTGTGCAGTCCTTCCTTCTCCACCCCTCACCCTCGCCAGTCCCAGACAACGGGTTGGGGACATGGAGGGGGTGAGACGTGGGGGTGGGCAGTGACTGAAAGGCCGAGCGAGTAATCACATGTTGGGGAGGAAGGGAGTAGTTGTCTGCTAGCACTGTGTACAGAGTTGAGAGATTGCTCACGACCATAGCAAAGTCCTGCAGCAGGTTGGGGGCGGTGAAGGAATGTCAAGATTTCTCAGTGATTTTTTTTTTTTTTTTTTCCACACTGTGATGGGTGAATTGTCCCTGAGGAGCTCGCCTCATCCACCTGTTTCAGGGTTGGAGGATAGGAACGGTTTTCGGAGTGCTCCGCATGAATTTTCACACTGAAGGGGGGCAGCAGTGGAAGATGCTTTGCTGTTAGGAGAAAGCAGGTGCTTCTCAGTGCTTTGCACTTCCTGGTTGAATCGGGTTTGACCCAATTCAGTGGTGAAAAGAATGGCAAATGTCTAACTGAGTAAAGGGTGGAGGAACAGGCCCACTGCCCTCTCTTGGTATAATAGATTAAGTAGAAAATAACGTTTTATACATTGACATCTCTGGTTCTGAGCACTTCTTTCTTCCCCTGTAATGAAATCTGTGTTTATACAAGTGAAATTGCATACAAACACACACCTTGCATGGAAATACCTGTGTTTCAGTGTGATTTGATGTATCATATCTGAGGTAACTGCATTTTAAAGCTGAGAAAACACTTAGTAATAATAAGCATATCACAGGAAACTTCAGAAGAATCAGGAACATGTTCAGATAATTCCTTCCAGCCCATATTATATTATTAACGATTTTTTTTTTTTTATCGTGTTGCTTGGTATCTCAAACTCAGGCTATGGATCCAAAGAGAGAAAGTCAGCCCTTATCTCAAGTTTACAGCTTTGGTGGAAAATCAGCATGTGCTTATAGTTTATTGAGCCCCTGTATATCCAGAATAACCCAGTTCTGTGTAGGTATCTTGAAACAAAAATCAGCTATTTGGAATACAGATTTTATTTTTTTTTATCATTTCTGTTATCAGGTTTCTCCTCAAGCTGTCCTGGTGGGGCAAATGCAGTGTGTTTACACTACCCTGCCTGCCAAGTACTTTGCTAGAAACTTCCACAAACTCCCTCTCTATGCAGTAGCAATGGACTGATGTCTTAAGGATTATGTGGGTATACCTCTTTAATTGGAAGGGAATCCTCACAAAAGGGAATCCAATTCATTTACTCTAAATATTTAAGCGCAATTTTCTTAGTTTAACACCATCCTATTTTACTGCATTATTGCATCTTGCCTCTGAAATTAATAGTTAACCACGGAGAAAGACAGGTCTGGCAGAATGGAAATCAGGCATTATATTATCCCATGAGTCACATACATGCAGAGAACCAAACAAGTGTCAGCCAATGGCTTTGAGCCCAAAATGTGTCAAAGAGGAGATGTGTATCTTCATTTATATTAAGTAGATAGAAAGCTTGTTGCCGTTCCCATTAAACAGGTTGGAGTTCTGCCACTGAATTCAGTGGGAACAGGATTGGGCCCATGCGGCGGAAGCTGGCTCTGCTTACTTGCACTGACAGCAATGGATGCTTTTCTGAGTGCAGCTTCACTGAGAGTCAGTAGCAAGTGACTGTAGAAAGGGATTTGCACAGCACCTTTTCTGAGCAGGGTTTTGTGATTTTTAATTATTTACATTTAAAATAAAGAAACACATTTAGGAATTAACCTCACTTTAGGCATTCAAACCGTTTTCTGGCAAAATCCATGGAGTCAGGGAAAGTCTTGGCTGAAAAAATGCCTCAAAATGTTTCAGAACTTTCTTGAATACCAAGGAAGTTTTGTACCTCAGTTTTCTCACTCTGACTATTCCCTCCACAGCTTCTAATGCATCTGGCTGTAAACTTGCCTCAAGAACCAAATAAATCTTGGGCTGCTGATATGTATTGGATCCACCATGTGATTTGAAGTCCCTTAGGGAAAGGAGACGATGCGAACAAATACCAGTAAGTACACCCGAACCAGCAACTGTGAGATCAGGGCTGAATGCCAAACCTGCTGTTGGTCACTAAGTGTCACGTATTCTGGCTTTTATATACAAGCTTATAGTCATCTCTGTCACATATACATTTTACTTTCATTGTGTTGTCCTTTATACATTAGGGTTTAATTTGCTTTGGTGGAACAAACTTCAGTTTGGTGGACTGGGAATGCATCTTCACTAACTTTTTAAAAGTTATTTTCACATTTTTATTGACATGCCAGTTCAGTTAAAACCCTGATGACAGAGTCAGGCTGAAATGAGTGTCTGTTGTTGATTCATAATTGTGCAAATTAGCATTTAGACTTCTCATAAAATAATATAAAATTTGGAAGGCTATGTGCCAGTGCTGCTTGCTTCATTCCAGTCAGCAACCCTCCTGTGTTTACTGGAACTCATGTTAAATATCAAAAGAATGGGATTGCCAGAGTTTTCATACCAAAAATTTCTTGACCTATCTCATTATTGGTTACAGAATTGGCTTATTCCAATTGTTTCTGGAGTCGAGGGGGGTTGCTATTGACTGCAATAAAACTGGGATTTGATTCCCTGGACTGCAGTTTTAAGAATAGCACTGTATTATTTGGCTTGCTAAGTGAGGAATGTATATAATAACTCTATTGGCAACATTTATTTGAAAAAGTCAATATATGATTACCACATGAAAGCATCGAGTTCTGATTTTAAGTGAACATGTAGGTAAGGTAAATAAATAAAGCTCTAGGAATACTGCTTTATGTTTGCATTGCGAGCAATAACATTTGCAAATATCACATCAAGAATTCTGAGTTGATAAAACCAATTTAAAGGCATCCTTTGCTAAGGCAAATTCCAAGTGGATATTTCACAATACCCATAACAATATATAGGTCATTATATAATATGCAAAGAATGTCATTCACATTTTTAATTTAGCTCATGTCATTTATTTTGTAATTTGATTACTAAGTGGTGTAGCAAATCTGTTTTTTTAGCTATCAGTAACATAACTGTAACTTTTATTAGCTAATTTGTATATGGATGATTTCCTTAGAATTTTAAACACTGACAGATGTTTCTTGACGTGACTGTTGTTCGTCATGACTTTTGTTCAGTAGCTGGATATATTCCTCAGTGTTACGTCAGTGACCTGGATTATCTCTGGAAGAGCTCATGAGCAACTGACTGAGAAAGAGTTTTCCTGTATTCATTTAATTGAGTAGATTTGCTCTTCCCCTTTCAGTAGCCAATAGGAGATTTCAAGTAATGAAAACATTTTAGGGCTCATCTGAACAGTATATATTTTGGTACTTGTATTTCATGCTTATAACTGAGCAATGGTTTTTAAAGGCTTACATACTTCTGTGCAATATGCCTGCTCCATGCCCAGTATGGATTATAGGTGTCTTTTCATTGGTTTCCCTGGGCATTACTGGTTGACTTAGAGGGAGCTGCCTGGAAGGACACTGAGTTGTGTCTACCTTTTCTTTCTTGGGTATGTTGCTAATAGAGAGAAACTTTACATATCGATGCAGGTTGCTCTTCCCTTTGCAAATCGTGCAGTTGATGGTGATAGAAGCTCAGCTGGCGTCCTGTTTGTTCATGCTGCCACAGGCACTGTGCTCTGGACTGACTGAGGAAACACGGCTGAGCAAACGAGCACAGCAAGACTCTAACATGAGTCTAGCAATGCCGTCTCCAGTGCTGTCATGCATGTAAAACATGTGAACGAGAGAGCGGGTTTCCTTTCATCAGCATGATGCTACAGCACAGGTCATTGTGGGCCACCTATGGGCAGCCACCAGTGAGCAGAAGCACAAACAAAGCCGTTGGAGACAAGGAGGAACGTATTAGGAAGAAAATGTAATATTGAGGGAAAGTTAGAGAAGAGAGAAGAAAAGGTAGGATGTAGAAGTGAGGATATTTAGAGTTTGATTCTGCCCATGGCAAAATTTGCATTGAGTTTAACTGCTCTGGGAGCAAATGTTCAAGGAGAGGCATCCAGGAAAAGGAGAGAGAGGGCCCGAGAGAACAAGCTGTCTGTCATCTGCTCTTGAAGGGCCTAGCGCTTGAAATGGTATCCAGCCAAAGTGTGGGCATGTGTGTGTATGCTTGGTGATGGCAGGCAGGGTGTAGGTGTGCTGAGGCTACTTAATTTTTTTTAGCTTTCATGCTATATAACATAATCTTTTTATTTAGAAAAGCGTATTTTTGCTCCAGAGTCAATTCCCGTGAAAAGCGGATTGCTGGGTTTTGTGAAATATGAGAACAAGAAAAATTTCAGAAAATTGTGAAACATAAGGGAATCCTTCCCTGCATTTCTTCCATCACAAGTGTCCCACCCATAATTCCAGTGTGACGGGAGAGCAGGGTAAGGGAACAATTCAAGTTTGGGGTATGTGTACATCCTGGGCACCCTTTTATGATGTATGATATGGAATATATCCTCCCACTGGAGAAGGAAACACACAAATGCAAGTTAAATGAGCTAGCAGCTGTCATATGAGCACACAACACGAAACTGGAAATAAGCTTTTATGGAAGATTTGTCGGTTAGAGTATGCTTGTCATCATAGGGCTTAAAATGCACAAGTTGCCTTCTGATATTGCCATTTTACAGTGGCAAACTTGCCCTGTAAGCAGCTGTGAATCCCAGCGATAGCGTTTGCATGGGTGTGTGTGTACGGTGCAGCTAACTAGTATATGTTGTTGCTGCACTTCATATGAAAATTATTCTTACATGCTGAAAATCTGGCACATTGTTGCGCATACTAATTAAGCTGTTGTTTATGGGTATGTGGACTTTTCTGATTTGGACACACAAATACAAGTTGTCAGGAAAATCTTGCATTCTGATTAAAATGCAGGTCGAAGAAAAATCAAAAGATTTTCAAGCCAAATTATATTTTCTGGGGATCAAAATGTATAGGCTGTACTAGAGTTCCTTTTAAAATGAGCTTTATAGATTTCATATGTGACTGTGTTAGTAGCATCTGTGGAGTTGGCAGTTAAGACTTCTGGACCTTTGCAATTTCAGTAATTTTATGTGCTAATAAATGGCTCCTAGGCAGCTCCCTCTTCCCAGCCAAAACAATAATGCTGACTGAAGAATCAGGCGACTTAAAAAGAAAAGAAAAAAAAAAGGAAAAGAAAAGGAAAAAAAAATGATAAATGAGACTTTACAATTTTTTGTCTTACACCTTTAGCTTACTGCACCTGAGCTAGGTTTTCAAACTTTCACTGTGGTCCTGCTTTTTAATAAAAGAGCATTAATTCTCAGGAGGACAGGAAAACATTGTTTGCCTTGAGAGCTGTGATTAAATCCTAAGTTGGCAATATTACTGAGTATTGTCTTGCATACCAGAGTAGAGCCGACGTATATGAATTGGCCAGTGCAAATCTACCTGCATTGCTGTATGTACGCAAGGGCTTTCAGTCTCCAGGATGGTCAGCATTCGTTCAGTTCATGTGCGTGGATGGCAAGATACACCTGTGTGAGCAAAGTCAGCCCAATATTTCCAAGGCAGTTGTTGTTTAGAGGTGTACTGGAGTCACTGGCAGTCAGAGGATGGGTGTGTGTGCCAGACACCATCCAGAGGCATAAAGAGGGTAACAAGCCCAGACTACCTTAACTGTGAAAGAGTGACTCAGCTGTTTCTGCAAAGTTTTGAGTTTCAGCAGAATATTTTTTCCGCTATGCTGACAGCTTTTCCACCCACGTATTGCATATGTGGCTTTCTGCCACAGAGGTATTTTAGGATTATAAAGCCTAGTGTAAATTTTTAAAGTTACGTATGAGAAAAGGTGCCTTCTGGATCTTAAAATGTATAGATTGTGTGCAGAGTGTAGAGAGTAGGGGATGTCTTTGAAAAAACAAGGCTTGGGGGAGGTATATCCTCATCTATCATTTACCTGGTTTTATTTATTCCAGCAGAAGCTAGTCAACAATGTTTTCAGACAACCTGTATCTACAGAGGTAGAATTACTCTGAAATCCCCCTAACGTTTTGGCATTGTTTTTATCATGGGGCAGAGTTAGTCATTCACATACCTGGTATACACTATTATTTTCTTACTGTAGGGCATTTCCAAACAATCCTGCAGGGAAAATAGAGAGAGATATGCAGGGAATTAAACCTAATGAAATAAAAAGGTTTATTAATCTGTCAAGTGTATTGCAGTATTCAGTGAGTTACTATACTCAGCTGAAGATGAAGTTGGACGGAGCATGCTTGTAATATTATTCCAGCACATTGAGCCATTACATGTGAATACATCCAGTCTGCTTGGAGCAAGTCATTTGTCAGTTCTTTATGCAAGACTGTAACCCTTGCTGTCACTCAGTGACTGCTGCATGAATCAGGCATGGGAGGACAGTTAGGCACTGGGATTGTGCTTGGTCATTTATGTTTTTAAGCAACCCAGCTGTGGAATCCAAACATTTGCTCTATTGTCACAATTTTTTTTTTATGCCACAAACGCTGATACAGCAGCAAAAGCCTCTATCAAGGGCCTCACCACATCATGGGACTGGAGAAGAAAAAGAACAGAAATCCGGGGAAGTAATGTTAGTGACCAGTAACCACCTCTCTATGGCAGATCACTCTTGTAAAGCAGGCAGGGCTATGGCTTCTTTAGACTCCATGTCAGCTGAAGGAGCAATAATTCATTTGTGATGTCTGCAGCACTCCTCAGCTTTCTTTGATGTTTGGATTTTGGGGTTTGTGATTTTGTTTTGTTTTGGTCATTTATGAAGTTATTTCCAAAGAAAGGATATAATACAAAATGAAAGCGTATATTAAGCATAAAAGCATCACTGTCCTCTGGGAGCTGTCAGAAGAAAACGCAGAGCCACTGAAATGCAACCCCATCAACTGTCAGAATTGCCCACCGGCAGATCAGCAGATCTCTGTGGTCATTGCTGGGCAGCTCTAAGAGAACCAGAGTGACAAGTGACTTTTGTCCCTGCCTAGCAGGAAGACGCCAGCCAGGGAAACAAGCTCACCCTTTGTTTCACCATCAGGCTGCAAACGGACCAGGAAGTAAGTTGTCCCAACACCTTGCACTGGATGCTGATCATATTTTTCCTGTGTCACAGTAGGGCAACTTGGTTCCTCCATTGTTTCATACACTAGTGTTAAAAGAAAGGGGAACAGTCCTGCTCCATAGCTGGAGCCCAGGCTTGGCACAGTTTATCATTCTAGGCTGAGTTTGGAGATTTGTGAGGCTAAAATTCGAAGTGAAACTCAGTGGATGTGAGTGCCATGGGAACGAGAACAAGCAGGAGGTTTGCATGGATCCCCTTAGGGTTAGAGCTGCTGAGTTTCATATGGTACTAAAAAAAAAAAAATAATACAGTGTCTCTGGAAAAAAAACCTGTCTGTGTCTTGAGGCAACTGTGGGCATCTTCAGCCAGCACCTGATTCACTAGCAAACAGTTACCTACAAGGCATTTCAGCTGGCAGACACTTGTCCTAGGCGCCATAGGCCGTAAGGGCTGTTTTCAGTTTAATCTATTTTTAATGTGGCGCCTTACTCCAAACTGCTGAGTTCTCACATTCCCAAGCTGTCATGGTAATAGGATTGTGCAGTCTTATTGGCTAAAGTTTTCCACCCCAAGTGCCAAAAGTTAGGCTCCTAAATCCATATTCAGATTCCTTAATGTGACTGACGAATCCCACAGGAGTCAGTAGGAACTGGACATGATCTGCACCTTGGAAAACAAGCCAGGCCATTAGGTGCATCAACAAAGCCTGGCTGCAGGCACCCAGATTTTCAGATGTGGGCCACCATATGAATGGATTAAGCTCAGACTACAAACATGTATCCCCGAAGGTCAGAAAGGTTCAAGTGCAGGGTTCTTTGTTCAGCCCCACTGTACCTATTGTGAGATGAAACTTTATAGTGTGGTGACCGTGTGAACTATTATGCAATGCACTGGGCGGCTTTGAAAGAGCAGGTTTAAAAGCGGCCGTTCCCCTTCCTGGTGTGGCTGCCTTTTTATCCAGAATGGCTACCAATGTCCATGTGAGGAAGGGAGGCAAGGTTAATGCAAGTGGGAATTTTGCCAGGGATTTGGAAATGGAGTGCATTCAAAATCGTAGCAAGTGGCAGAGAGCAAGAGCATGCCTATCTCTTTCATTGACTTCCTGTCTGTGCTACTTCTCCACCCGTGATCTAACACTGCATATTTTTACTCTACTACCTTCTTCTGCTATTTCTATTTGTAGCACCCTGCTAGACTTGTATCCAAGCCAATCCAAAATTCTTCTGAAACTCCCTGTGCTAGCAGCAACATGAAAGCAGAACTCTGCAGTGGCTGCAGTGGCTATGGTAGTGTTTAACTAAAGTTAAGAGTTCGCACTTCAGCCTTTTGAGTTACACTGAAAATGGAAATGCCATCTGCCCAGAGAAACAGCTTGCAAAAATTGTGTTATGTTTTTGCCTTTTTTCATGACTACATGGAATTTCTACGTGGAATTACCAGCCAGCACTTGAAACTGATGCACTTTTATTTGTTTGTTTTATATGGAGTGTTTGTTTTCCTATTGTTATTGCAAGATAACACATAAGGCCATGAAAGTACAATGCACTTTCACCCATATGAGGCAGAACTTATTTAGTATACTTTAAAGAGTATTTTACTGCAGTGTTAAAGTGTCATTTTTACTCCTATTTTTTACATATGAGGAAAAGCAACTTTCAAAGTGTCCTGTCACACCAGAAGACAAAAACATAGAAGAGCCAAAACAAATTCTTGTAGAATATGTCCATTCACTAGCCCAAAGTCCTATAAAGCTTCAGTGAACCACATCCTTTCATCCAAAGAGCACAGATGAAATGAAAGACCCTTGTGCTAATAGTACCCCCCAGGCACCCTAGTCCCCTGAGCCCTAAGAGAAGTGCTAACTGACCACGGGTCAGTACGGGGCACAGGTATCCGAACAGGAGGTGCAGCCATCTTTAGCCTCAAGAGCCAGACCCTGGAGCCAAAAGCAGCACTGTTGTGCAAAGCTTCCTAGCCTGTGGATGGGGAGGAGTCAGCAGGCCAGGCTGCTGGGACGGGCTGAGGAGATTGTAGCCTGCATGAGTGTGTGTTCCCAGGGACCAGAGCAGAAATGCTGCACAATGGCATAGCCCCTCATTCTCCCTATTCACATCAGGGCTACATTGAGACCTGACCTAGACATTTGAGATACCTCTCTCCCAAATAGAGAGCATGTTTGATGTCTAGAGGGCAGACTGAAAATACAGGTGTTTCTGAAATCATCCACTATCACATCCTGCCATACCATCAGAGCACAGAAACCTCACTCAGGACTTCATGCTTGAGTCCTGTAAGGACTCTGAAAGTCTTCTCCCTAAGGACAGTGCTGGCAATACCTTGGAAGTAAAAGAGTAGTGCACCTTCCTTCTGCCTGGTGTCTAAGTCACTGTCTTTTATTTTAGAGCATTCACTGAGGAAGTGGGAGACCTGGGTTCAATGCGTTCCTCAATCTGAGAGTGCTCGTCTCTCACTTCCCATGAGACTGTCTAACTGCTGGCTGATCAGCTATTCCGGGTGAAGCTCTTCAGAGTGAAACCATGCCTTCCACTAACAGGATGTTTGCCCTCCCTGTCCCACTGTTGGTGGGCAGCTTCTGTTTCAGAGTGAAGTGATCAGAGCTTCATAGTGTAGGGAGCCTCAGGCTGCATTTGGTGTTCTCAGAGCTGGTTTGCAAGACCCCATGCCTTAGGGCATTCAGAGAAGGGACGCCTCATCTCTGGAAACCTGTGGAGGATAGTGTAAAGTGCATCTCCTTGGAGATGCTGTTCTGGACAGCTGTGGAAGCAGAAAACTTGAATGTGAACCAAGGAGAAACCATAGAGTACAGGTGGCTGAGAGATAGTGACCTCTGTGACTCTGGACTTCAGTGCCTGAATTCAGTTAGAGTCTAGTTTTATGCACTTAAGTGCTTAATAGGCAGTAACTTCTTAAAACCTAACTCTGCATTTGGCTCCTTCATGTGGACAGGTCCTGGAGGATCAGTCAGGATCTTTACTGCCGCTTTGATAAAACATTTCCAAGGTTTATTAAATGTGCTCTGTGACGTTCTTTTGTGGAGACAGTTTGCTGTCTGGCCTGGCAGGACTTTTTTCTTCTCACTATTAATTAAACTGAGGTTATTGCAAAATTTTATTATGATGGTTATGATTTGTCCTATGATAATGCTGGGGCTAATACTGAGGTATGCAAAGCACCTTCCATGCTGGTGACGTTAGTGGGAGGTGCAGCTGAGCAGCACCTTTTCGGACTCTGGTGTCAGCTCTAATAACAAAATCTTAGGGCTGATTCCTGCTAGCCCTATTCACACACCTTACCCTGGTGCGGGTTCTTCTGGTTCTAAGGGGATGGTTTCACAAGTAGGAAGACGTAGCTGGGGGGGAGGAAGGGGGCAGCTGCTTGGCCACAATAGTGTCATATAACATGCCCTGGCAGGAGATCTTACTGACCACAGCTTTGCCCTGCTTGGTGAGACTGTGACCATTCATGGGAAAGTAGATCGGCAGCAACAGATTGTTAGAGCACAGTGAGAAAAGAAAGGAGGGAAAGGGAGCAGGGCTAAAGCTGAAATAATCTGCAAAAAAAACAGGTGCTGATGATGGCTGGGGTGAGGAAGAAGGAAATGAAGCTTTTCTAGTGATGTGACAGGAGGTGGCTGTAGCCTGTCTGGGATGGACATGTACAGCTTATTTGGTATTTGGCAGCTTAACCTCTGTTTCCAATCTACGTTCAGAGCCAGCTCAGGGCCTTGAATGTCAGAAGCTCTTGCTCGTTCTTCAGTGGTCTCTAAACTATGACTTTGCAAATATGCTGACTCTGGCAGGTTTGAGGAAGATGGCTGGGTATGAAGTTGATGAGAAGTCATCCCTGGCACTAAATCTTGCCATCTTTCCCTTCTTTTGAATGCTTCGCTGCTCAGAGTTAACTCAACAGCTTCACAAGAGATGCAATAATATTTATTTTTACCCAAATCCCTAGAAGTCTGAGGGACTGGAGACAGCATCAGTTTGAGATGAACAGCCAAGAAAAGTAAATCATCCTTGGGTCAGGGTGAACTCTCATTTGAAGAGGCCACAGATGGCAAAGATGTTCATGAATCAGCAGTTTCACAGACCTCTGCCCATTCAGAGAGTGATGTGTGTAAACAGACATGAAAACAGCATAGAGCCACAGAGCTTTCCAGAGCCTTCCTGTTCCCTTCGCACTGCTGAGGGGGACCACCACAGAGGACAGGGCTGAGGTGCTGAGCACTGAGCTAGTCCCAGGGGTGGTTATCTGTTCAAGAGCCAGAGAACGGGGTGATGGCAAGACAGTGTTCCCTGTGTCCCTGTTCACCTGGCAGCACACCTGGGTGTGCTCTTCAGTAAAGGAGACAGCTACCAACAAGCCTGGTGTCTGAGATAAAGGTAAGGAAGGAAGGGTTAGGCGAGGACATAAGCTGTTGCACCATTGCACCGCTGCAGGTGCAGAATACCTCCTGCACATTTGGGTTGTGTGGAGCAGGCCTGCCCACTGGGCAGCCACTCTTCGGCAGCTGATGGGTGCATGGAGGTGAGGAAGAGGGATGCAGCAAGCTGTGGTGGTGCAACCCTGCTCTTTGATACCTGCATTAGATCCATGTGTCCATGAATCTGGGACCCCAGCAACCCATCAGGGTACTGATTTCCTTATTGTAGTCCCCCACTGTGGTCCTGTGCCCTGCTTGTAGGATTGTCTGTCCTTTCCTGTTGTGCGATGGAGATGGGCCGGGCAGTGGAGGCCGCAGCATCTCTAGAGCATAGCTCACAGATGGAGCTAAGAGAAAGGGGGAGGTCTGTGCAAATCCAGAGTGGCTGTGCCCGTGGCAAGCGGAATATGCACACAGCTGTCCCCAGCCTGTGGCCAGGTACTTTCCCCATGCAAAGGTGTCCTCTCAGGCTCTCAGCAGACTCAAGCAGCCTTCCCTTCATGCTGTCCTTGATTTGTTTTTTCTTTCACAGTCACAAAAGCTCTTCAAAAAGCAATGTATAATTCCGTGGCTCTGTGAATGACTGCAGGCCAAGGGCATGTGCCTGGATGGAGCGTGCCTCACCCCACAGAAACCCCCAAAACTCCTTCCGAGTTGGTGTGTGGGGATTCTTCCTGCCCGTCTTTGATGTTTGCCAAATGTTATGCTCAGCAAATGCAATACCAGAGGGCTGTGCAGTGGACCCCCACTTTGTTTTGCTTGTGTTGTGTGTTCTAGGATCTGCTGGCTAGGAGGGCTCCCAAAGAGATGCAGCTTCACTTCCATTCCTGCCTGAATGTAAGCCTGGGGGCTGCTTCTGCTGTAGGATAACATGTCAGTGGTGAGAGCTGGCCAAGCCAGAGCCTGTGCCTGAATTGTTTGCAAGACTTTTATAGACTGTCTATCTGGGATGAAACACAGACCCCCGGATCTTCAAAGCACTGTGTGGGATGGCAGCTATGGGACTCCCATTAAAGTTACTAGGCATCACATGACTGAAAACTTCTGTGACACCAGTGTTCCTGCAGAAGAATAGCTGGTGCTGGGGCTGCTGAGACAAAGGGAAGTGGAGGAAAATGAATTCTGCCATGCCCCAAAAGCAACACCTCACAAAATTTCAGCCTTAGGGCTTGCATCTTTTTTTTCTTTTTTTAAGGAGCAATTATAATGGGTATCACAAGAGACGTAAAGGAACATTTGAGACATTGAGATTTATTGTCAGCAAATTAGATGCTTCAAGTCCATTGCAAAGTTGGAGAATGTTTAACCTGACTCTATAACGAACTTGAGGGAGTTAAGTGGAGTAAATTGGATTAATATGACTGTGATGTTAGAGCATCTGGTTGCATCCACCTTTACAAAGAAGAGAAAAGGTTCTCAGAGAACGTCTTCAAAAAGCATGGAGCATAGAGAGTGACCACAGTCACGGAGTGTAAAGTTGCCCACCAGGCAAAGACCAATGTGTGTATCAGACAGGGAAATGGAGTCAATCTGGTCACAGTGCTTTCTGTGACTTAGAAGACACTGATGGATGAAGACTCAGTGAAGACAGGCTCCCTTTTTCTTGCTGTTTTGACATCTTTCAAGCTTTATTGTGAACTAACTACTATTATCCTAATTTTACAGATGGGGACCGACAGGTTATGTGACACGTGCAAGATCACATGAGCAGTCTGTGTCAGAGTGAGAAACTGCACCTGGATCTCTCAGTAGTGAGGCTGTTGCTCTTGGCACTGTGTCCTCCTGACTGCAAACACCACATCCAAATTGACTTTACCTGTGTCCTTTCTATGCCTACAAATGGTAAGTTTTTTGAACAAATGACTTCTCCAATTTATATGTCCATTCTTCTGTACGTGGTGGCATAATGTACCTTAGAGGAGTCTGTAATTAATACAAGTAATTACCCCTTGCTGTGAAGACTCTTAGACATCACTGGTTAAGAATCTAGATGAGACTTTCACCTTGTTTACCGAGTGCCCATTGTTGTGCGATTCAGAATGGATTTGGGCAATATCTGCAGGATAAATTTTCTTACAACCAAGATGAATTCTGCAAATTCCTTGGTGCCATTTTCATGATTTGGCTACCACTGGAGGTTTAATACCAATAGAGAGAAGTGAGGGAAATAATTAGGTAGGAAAAGTAGTCATCAGCTATTGCGGGGGGGTTTCTTGTGGTTGTCAAGAGTTTGCCTCCTCCACTCAAAAAGGCTGACAAAGGAATGGGTATCCATAGTTTGTTGGGACAAGAACATGTGCAGGTTCTAGGCATGTTCTTGGTCTTCAGCTTCGTTGAAGATCAGTAGGAATGGAATTTTCCAAAGCATGCAAGGGACTGTTGGTCACGGCACAAGACACCTGGGGCACATCCGATAACCCCATTCTAAGCAGGACAGCTGTTGAAAGCCCAGCTTTCAGTGGGAGAACCTATCCTTTTGACTCCAGTTCCCAAACCTACTGCTGACTTCTGCTGCTGCAGATATGTGTGGTGGGCTGCTGCTTTTAACCTGGCAGTGTTGCCAGAGACACTGGGTACCTGGCATTTCATGGCACCAAAGGAACATCCATTAATTGAAACTCATCAAGCAAGCAGCCACTTCTGCTTGCTGTGGCTCTGTTTTCAGCTCGTCAGCTCTGAAGTGAGACTGACAATTTTTGCTGGTTTCTCAGACCTCCTATTGAGTTTTGTTAATTAATATTTGTGAAGTACTTAGATGTTTTCAGGTTTATGGTGATCCAGAGTATTATTATTACTGCTGGTATTATTAAGACTAATAATACTGCTAATAACCTTAGTGAGCCTGGCAAAATTCAATTTGACTAAAATCCTTGCCACAGATGAAAAAAAACTAACTCCAGTGATGTGAGGGGGTACGTGACTCAGTTACCAGTAACTGCTGTTTACAAGGGGCAGGAAGAGTGTATTTGCTCAAATGAAAAAAGGTCAAGGCAGAGGCCCATTTGCTGTTTGTTAATAAGTAATCTAAAGTACAACACAGCTTTACTGTAACAAATCAGCCTGGCTTAGCTTTTCTTCCATCACCATTATTTCCAATCCAGTTCTGGACTAAAATGCCAATTCAAAAATAATCCACGTTCTCATAGATTGTTTTCAATATCTCCAAATCTATGGAGAGTATTTGTAACTGGGGAGCAACAGCAACAACAAAAAACCCCCCCCTCTTTCCATATTTTTGCCAGTGTTTGTCTTGGGACACTGTAGGTAACCAAGGTTGAAATATCAGATAGGGCATTGTTTATCTCTCTAGGCTCAGAGCTGTGCATCTTACCTATGGGAGTGTGCCAGTCAAGAGCTGTGGTGTAGCTGGCCCGCTTACAGCCACCCCACTAAGTTACTGATGTAACTTACAAAACCACCTACGTCATCTCTGAACCTGGCTCACAGTCAACAGTTAAAATTCAAACATGGGCACTAGAGAACATCTTTCTCCCAAGTGACTGAGCATATGTGCACTTTATGCATTGCGTCCCCTGCTCCTGTGTATTGCCAAAAAAATAATGGTCGTTTTTCCAAGCAACATTTGTCTTTAGCCACCGAGCAGTATCCTAGAAAAGGGCTGGAGTCTGTCCTTTGTGGTTCATCTACTGGCTGCAGGTAGGATTCATTAGAAAAGGTTTTGCCATTAATGAGCCACTTAAAGTGCTTATCAGAAAAGCAGTACTTGTGTCAGCTGCCAGCTAACCACAGCTTCTCATTTGTAACCCTTGGTGTTCATGTCCTTCAGCTGCACTGGCCTGAGACACTTTAGATGTCACACATCTAGTCCTCAAAATAGGGACTGTGATGTACACCGTGCTAGAGCAGGTATAGCCAGAGTGCAGACAGCATGACATTGTTGGCATGCACCCACAGGGCCGGTTTGTCATGGTGTTTTGCCTTATGCACAGTTATTTCTTGAAGGAAGGTGGCAGGGGTACGCACACACACACACATATGCACGAGGTCACCTTTGGAAACAGAAATGCAGATTGCAAACTACAATTCCTAGCTTCTTGAAATGCGATTTTAAGAGGCAATGATCCTTTAACAAATCAACAACCCCTGCTCCAGCAGTCCCCAACTGCCTGTCCCCCCTGTTAACCCAGGGGGAGGGAAAGAGGTTGGTGTGGAGAGATTTTTTTTCCCTGCAGAGTAGGTCATCTGTGGCTGTTAGCTCAGAGCATCTTTCCAGTGCCAGAGCCTTAATAAAGAGTACTCTTGAGCTCTGTAGTCTTAGAGGTCACCAGGGCCCGTCTTGATCCAAGGCAGGGCCACATGAGCGGACAAGGGGAGGAATGGCTTTCTACAGAGGTGTCCCTCTGGCACCAAGCAGAAGACAGTGAGGCTGAGCAGCAGATGCTGACATGAGGAAACAGTAGAGCATACAGGGAAGAACACAAGTGGGAGCTGTTGTAGGGTCTTTGTAGTGGGATGGAAAGAGGATTCATGCAACTGAGTGCTCACACACATCAGAAGGCAGCACCAGTGGCTTCTAGCTGCCAGGAAAGGGGTATTTTGAATGCCCCAGAACCTTCATGTTTGCCTTACTGTTGTGTGTTACTGACGCAAGAGAAGAGGAGGAGGGGTGACGAGGGGAGCAGAGGACACACAGTGTCCTGGGGAAGCAGGCATGGCTGGTGCTGCCCTGTGTGTCTGTACCTGCATGATGGGCTGCAGCTGGGTGGTTGGCAAGCAGTACAGATCACAGAGATCCTTGAACTGATCTGGTGTGTGCAGGATGTTCATCCCAGAATCTGGTGTGGGCAGCAGGGAGTACAGTGGAGTTGATGCTCACTTTTATGAAATCTGGCTGAGCTGGGGATCTGGGCAAATATCTTGTAGCTTAAGCAAGGTTAAGAGTTTGGTGGCATAAAGTCCTGGATCCTGTGCCTCCACGCTGCTCTGAAGGAGCACGTGGCCATGCCATACATCACACGTCGTGGCAGGGAGAGCAGTAAGCATTACTAGCTGGCAGCCTTTGTAGAATGGTGATGCCACATGGAAATGCACGTGTTCATTACTCATGAGATACACATTTACTGCCCGTCCCCGCCTTTTCACAGTAGTATACACCCAGGGTGGTGGAGCTTTTTGCTCCTGTCCCTGGATGTTGTGCTATTTCCTCTTGTGCTTTTTTTCTGGGTAACATCTGTTGTTTCTGAGTTGCCTAGCAAGTTGCAGGAGTCTTTTAACAACACTGATACACTGCACTCTAAAGACCAGCGAGGATTTACTTCTTCCCCTTACAGCAATGAGAAGACTAGGGTACCAGAATGTCAGGTGACTCTACTGAAGCAGTGGGATTAGCTACAAAATGTTAAGTATTCCCTGAACCCAGTCCTGAGTGTTAGTCATCACTGCCATGTCACCCGTCAGTGGCATCACGACAGTGAACTTCTGGACTGTACAGTCTTTTGCGCACAAATGAGAGGCATTTAATGAAAAGGAAACCCAGTGCCGCAAACACCACTGTAGAAACATACACTCTGTTCTAACTGGTAGTCAGGATGCCTGGGAAAATATGCAGGTGGTTTCAGAATATTGTAAGTATCCTATTATCACAGAGGAGGGGGGAAAAAAAACCTCAGGAGATTTCCCCCATGACCATCTGTTAATTTTCCCCTGAAGCCATTAGTGATGTGCATGGTGTGGCATGGTAATGCCCTGCAAACAGTGCTGTGAATCAGAGCTCTGCACTGCTGTTGCTGAACCAAGCAAGCTTCACTGATGGGAAATAGCATGGTGACATGCTTCCTCAGCTTCTACCTTGGAGCTTCATGCACCTGGCAATCATCAGCCTCGGAGAAAGTTCTGTTTGCCCATAAGGCAAGGAGGAGAGGAGTGTCTTAGCAGCAGCTCAGTTGGTAGCTGCCCCTGCTTTTAGCTGGAGAGTCCCTAATGTTGCCTGTGATGGCAAACACAATGGAAATCCAAAGATGAGCTGTGGCATTAGTAGTAAAAACCTGGTAGGGCTCATTTTGGCTGAAGGACACAATTCAGAAGCATTTTCCTAACTTTCTTTTTTCATTCTTCTGAGGTATCAGGAGATACTGCCTCCAGATCGTGGCATGGGGCAATGTGAACAGCTTTGTTCTTTGCCCTGGCACCTCAGACAGAAGGAAGCCTGAGAGCATTTATTAGAAGCAACTTGGCTGGTGGCTCTCTCCTGGTGTTTTTTGTGTGTGTACTGAGTGTGCTTAGTGGTTTCCAAAGGAACTTTCTGAGCTCTGCAGGAAATGGGGAAATTCACTGTGGAACAGTTGCTGCAGTAAGTGACACTTAGAAACACCGTTCACTTCGCATTTGTGAGCAAAACCCAGCATTTTCCAAAGTATTTTTTGTGGTTTTGGACGAGGGCAGAATTATCAATTTCTACCATTTCAAATATAATTTGCCGCAAGACCCAAGTTGCAAACTGTCATGAATTTGGTCCCGATGGAAGTTTGTCCATTTGAATGTTTCCTCAGAGTGGTGTCATAATTTGTGCGTTTTTATGGTAAAATAATTCTGCCCATGAAAAAAAAAATGTTGCTAATATCTATGAGCAATGCAGAGAGATACAGAAAGTGTTTTGCTATTTAATGATTATCTAAATACAACTTTTCCCCTTTTTTTAGAAGAAACAAATCTGTTTCTCTCCTCCCCCAAATGGCCCTGGATGAGACAACTGTTAGGGAGAGAGCCTTAGCCGAGAGGAGTTGGTGTGCTGCTGGGATAGGGGAAGACTTTGTTTCTCTGTAGCGATAGCAGCAGTCCATATTTTTCCCACTGGCTTTTTCCCTTAGCACATGCTACTTCATGAAACTCCTCATGTTATGCCCGAACACCTGAGTGCCCAGGCAGAGTAACTAGGTGGTGTAGCCATCTGCAGATACATTTACAATTTTTTAAAGTTATGTCCAAGAGTATTTTCATGTCTCAATATTAAGCTCTGTGTTTCTTGATTTCTAGTGCCCAGCTTCTGATTTTAGAGTATGCAGTATGCCAGAGGCAAGCCTGGCACTTCCACACAAGGACCAACACATTCAGTGTGGTGGCCAGAGAGGCTAATAGGGAAATTTTAAGTCTTAAATGCTACTGCTGCAGTGACCCAGGCCCACAGCTCCTCTGGACGGTGAGTACATACAGCCTTTCTGTCACAGCAAAGATGTCTAATCTGAAACACAGATTACCAGCAGCCAGGAAGTGACAAACAGAGTCACTGTTCTCCTCAGGCTGTTTGTTCCCATCTGCCTCCTCTAGCAGAGCACCCAAACCACAAGGCAGGGAGCTGGACATTCCTCGCCCTCTCTCTGCTGAGGATCTGCTGCTCTACATCAAGGTGCTGTTGAATCATTGGGCTGGAAAGCAACTGCACGTGGGGGAGAGCATGGCTGTCTTACCTACTCGTTTGAGCATTCACATGGGAGTTTGAGATTCTGGACTCTGCTCCCAGGACTGTTTATGCATTTTACATGAAACAGTCACCAGGCAACATATAATCCCCGATCAAAGCCCTCAGGGGATTTAGGCAAAGCAACGCCCAGTTTCTGGATCCTGATCAGACTTAGGTGTGAATTGGGCTGAGCTGCTTGGCCCTGTCAGGACTGGGGCAGTTCTGGGCATGCACAAAGGTGGAACTCTAGATAGCTGCTGAGCTTGAAAGCATTAAAAAAGTTGGAGATTGAGGGGGCCAGATAGTGGGAAGGACCTAGGAGCTGCAGGGGGATGTATGTGCCAGCATTTCAATCTGAAGTGCAGATTTAGGATAAAACATCAGGTGCTTCAGTAACAAAGTCCTCTTACAGGGAAGTAATTGTTCTCACAGATTCCTGAAGTGGAAACTTATTTACATAACCATTTTACGTGCTTTATAAAAAAAGAAGTCCTATCCTAGCCACTGCATTTGCTTGGATTTATTTCCATGAGGCTGCATGTGCTGAGCTGCACAATGGTGGCTGCCGTATGAATAGCTTGTTATTCTTACCAAGCGTGACAACTGCTGTAGCGAAATCAAGAGCAACCTGCTCTAATGTAAACTGATTTCAGATTGCCCCTGGCAGTCCCAGCCACCTCATCTAACCTCTTTTTTTTGCCAGTCTTTTTTCCTTTTTTCTTTTTTCCTTTTTTCTTTTTTTTTCTTCTTTCTTTTTCTCTTTCTTTCTTTCTTTTTTCTTTTTTCTTGTTTCTTTCCCCCCCCCCCTTTTCCTTCCCCCCCCCCCACCCCAAAGACATACCCTATGCTTTCTTACAAGGTGTTTTATCGCTCTGGCTGTTGCACTGGTGTCTAGGACCTGCAGAGGAGCTTTTCTGGTGTTATCCTTAGTGCATTTCAAAGCCACTTGGACTCTCCAGCAAACAGAGTCCAGTTGCCAGTCTGCTCCAGTGCTGAGCTCTGCAGTGGCTGATGATTTTACCCAAGAATACATAGTTACAAAGCACTACAGACCTGGGTCTGGCTGTTGATGGGGCTGTTGCATCCTTGATACCCCACCAGCCTGTTTGGAGAGTGCTGCAGGGCTGGATAAATGCGGACAAAGAGAGGCTTATTCAGGACGACACTGCTGTCACGCTGAATACATCCCGGACACCGAGTGGGAAGCAGTTGTGTTGGTAAAGGAGTGGGGGGCATCAGGAATTGGATTTGGGGCAGGGAGTGCTGTGAGAGAAGCAGTCCAGTTTGCCCATCATAGCTGCCAGATTGGTGTGTATGATGGGTGTGATATAAATTGCTATCTATAAATAAATACCACAACAGCATTTTAATGAGATGTTTTCTAGTAGCACTTGTCCAGGCTGGTAGTGTTATGTTAAGGCTGGAGAGGTATCTCCAAGCAAGCTTCTTGGCTAAACCTTCATAAACACGGTCTCACCCAAGATCTAACTTATGATTTGTTTGGATAAGAGGTTTTGCTTGTTTGTTTCTGAACATACTTTCAAATATGTTTGGGTTTTTACTTTTATTTATTTATTTTTTTTTCCTTCTTGGTCCATGTTTTGTGTTGGTGTCACAGAACTTAACTGATGCAGAGGTAGGGGACAAACCTGGTGCCCTTTCTGAGCATTCATTGTTGTTCTGACTGAGAAGCTTGCAGAAGCGCTGGGTCATCTGGGGCTTTTGGGGTGGGGGACATTTGGTGCTGTGACTCACAGGAGTGACCTGTGTCTCTCCAGAGACTGGCAAGTAAAAATATGCTGGCCTGTCTCAGGGCATGCTGTGTCCTTTGCTGCTCCTGCTGTGCTGACACACCTGGCATTGCAGCCAGTGCTGCTTGGAGGCATGGTCTCGTGGACCCATGCCCCATATTTGCAGTGTGGTTCTGCTGAGATTCAGCAACCAACCTCGATATTTTTTTTTTCATGGCAGCTAGCTATTTTTCTGAATTTTTGGCAGCCCGGGTTGCTGCACATAAATAGTGGCACAGCACAGTGTGTTGGATGGGACTCAGCCACATACACTATAGCAACCTGTGTGGGCTGCGGGGTTGCACTGCGTGCGTACACGCTCTTTATCAATCCTGGTCTATAGAGTCCCCCCACCAGAGCACAGTGTCAGATCCTGGCAGGCTGTCCCCTGCACACCTGAGTGCATAGGCTGCTGCATGCTGCTATGCCAGCGTAGATCCAGGAGTAGAGCTGGGCAGTGGTTTTCTATCTGAACCAAACAGATCATGGTGGGAGGCAAATACTGAGGCAGGGGTTGGGGGGCCAGGTCTCAGACATTGCTTTCACAACGTTTCAGGCCAAAGCAAGGGTTTCATCAGAAAGCCTCTCGACATGTTAAGTTGCCACCACAAGAATGTGTGAGTGCTGCGTATATCCAAAACAAAGCTGAGGAATAGTCTTTCTCATGCTAGTTCTGAACTGAGGAGTTTTGCAAATTTGACTCCTTTGTGTTAACAGCAGGACCTCTCTTCTACTCAGTTTGAAGATCTGAGTGAGAAAGTTCAGTTCTTTGATCCTTAAACATAAAAATCTCTGAAGTGAGGCCTCTTGACTGTCTGGACTTGTGATGCATGCTCAGAATTCATTCATATTATAAATAAATAATTGGCAGGTGATGCTATAGAGATAACAGCTTCCATTCTTTTTGCGGAATCATTAACTCCGGTCAGGTCTCCCTGATCAACAGCTATAAAAAAAAAACCAAACAAAAAACAGACCAACAAAACAACCCACAGAATAATATCAGTTGGAAGGGACGTCTGCAGGGCTACACTCCAACCTACTCAAAGCAGGGCTAACATCAACATTAGCTTAGGGTGCTTAGGGCTTTGTCCATTAAAATTTTGAAATCACAGAATAGTTTGAGTTGGAAGGGACCTTTAAAGGTTATCAAGTCCAAACCCCCCCACCCCCGCAACGAGTAGGGACATCTTCAACTGTATCAGGTTGCTCAGAGCCTCATCCAACCTGACCCTGAAAGTTTCCAGGAATGGAGCATCTCTGGGCAACCTGTGCCAGTGTTTCACCACCCTCATTGTAAAAAAATTCTTCCTTATATCTAGTCTAAACCTACCCTCTTTTAGTTTAAAACCATTACCCCTTGTCCTATGTCTACAGGCCCTGCCAAAATGTCTGTCCCCATTTTTCTTATAAGCCCCCTTTTAAGTACTGAAGGGCTGCAGTGAGGTCTCCCTGGAGCTTTCTCTTCTCCAGGCTGAACAACCCCAACTCTCTCAGCCTTTCTTCACAGGAGAGGTGCTCCATCTTTCTGATCATTTTTGTGGCCTCTTCTGGACCCACTCCAACAAGTCCATGTCTTCCAACAGGTCCATGTCTTCCCTGTGCTGAGGGCTACAGAGCTGGATGCAGTGCTGCAGGTGGGGTCTCACCAGAGCAGAGTCAAGGGGCAGAACCTCCCTTGACCTGCTGGCCACACTTCTTTTGATGCAGCCCAGGATACAGCTGGTCTTCTGGGCTACCAGCACAAATCTTCAACAATGGGGATTTCACAAACCTTTCTTGGCACTCGCTCCAGTTTAACTGCTCTTATTTTGAAAAATATCTTCTATTATGTCCAATGGAATTTCTCCTGCTGTAACTTGTGGTCGTTGCTCTTGTGCTGTGCACCTCTATGGAGAGGCTGGCTCTGTTCTCGCTCACGCAGCCCAGGGTGCGATTAGCTGTCATCACTGCAAAGGCATGCTGCTGACTCCTCTTCAGGTTTTTGTTCGCCAGGACCCCAGGTCCCTTTTTTAGCAAAGCTGCTTTCTAGCTGCTCGGTTCCTACAGATTTATTTTGTGTCAGATGCAGATTTTACATTTGTCCTTGCTGAATTTCAGAAGATTTCTTTCAGGCTTGTCTTCCAGGTTGCTAAGACCACCTGAATGGCTGCCTTGTCCTCCAGCATAACAACCTACAGCATGAATTCAGTGTCATGCACAAATTTGCTGAGGAGCCATTCTGCTCTGTCATCCAGCTTGCTGGTGAAGGCTGGCCATAGCACTGTCGTTTGAGGAATGCTGTCTGTTAATGACAATTAAATGTTTAATTGTTGACCATTATTATCCTTTGAGCTTCGTGGCCCAGCTATGAGTTTTTTTCAGCCAGGCTGTGGTCCATCCATTCAGGCAATACCACCCAGTTTGGCCCATATGGGAGGCAATGTCAAAAGCCAGGATAAAACCAAAGTAAATGACATCCGCTGCTCCCCCCACCTCGTCCATCCAGCCCATCACTCCAGCATAGATGAAAACCATGTTGGCTGGGTACAGTTTGTCTGTAGTAGATCTGTGCTGGCTGTTCCTAGCCACCTTCTTGGATCTGGACATGACTTCTGTGTGGACTTGCTCCATAATATTCCCAGGAGAAATACACTGATGTCTTATGTAAGACATCTTCATCTTTGCTAATACTTTGGCTAATCCCTTTCAGAAGCAGCCTGTTGATTACATGTGTTGAGTTTGTGAGACCTTCAGCACGAGCCTGCAGTGTTGGTTGAGGGAATTTTTGGTAGGGAGTGGCTGAGCAGGTCAAACTCAGAAGCAATCTCACCAGAGCACACCTATTTCTCCTCCATTGGGGAGCCCTTCTTCCCAGCCTCACCACCAAGGACAATCTTCCTGCTGTTGTTGCCATGGCCTTTTGTGTTACCTTAGGCAAGGAGCCCTAAGGAGAGGAAATGGGAGAAGAGGAGGAATGAGGCTACCAGAACAATGGACAGCAGAGCATGGTAGCGTCAGATCCTGGCACCTGGCAAGGATGCAACTAGTTTGAAAGGAACAAATAAGAAAGAAGAAGGGGTAGGGTCATCTGCACAGAGTGCTAGGGACAGGCATGGTCGTTTCTAGAGAGCATGAGTAGTTCAGTCAACAGGAAGCACCAGGCACGTGCCAAAACACACATTTGCACAATGGCCTATAGTAGTTTGAATTCACAGAAGATGGTTGAGTTTCACTAGGTATAACTTTGGTTCACTGGGGTCTGAAGTACAACACTGAGATAAGCACTACTATAGAAAGTAAGAAAGAAAATGGTCAGAAAGGCACCAGGTCTGGCTGTGGGGCCAGCAGGACCGGTGCTGCTTTGTCAAGCTGGCGTGCCCTTGGGTGGCTTGAGGCTTGCTCCTGCCACCGAGACCTGGCTGCAGCCACAGCGCCTGCTCCCAGCCAGGGAGGCATCTGTGACGTCCCCTGAATCACTCAGTTTCTGTGGAAATCAAAACTCCTGGAAATGCTGGTCAGTACAGCAACGTGCCAGCCTCATGGAGGGCCCTGTGGGATTCTGGGGAAAGGCTTGGCAGAGCAGGCACGTCCCCTGTGACTGGAACTGGACCACATAATTGCAGTTGAGGAAAGAGGCAGGCGCAGTGGTGGGAGGTAACAACTCTGTAGGAGCACTTGGGCATGCAGCATTGGGCACATCTTGCTAATTAGAAGACATGTACATAATCCTATCACCTTTTGCTGTACCCATGCTAATGTGATTGTATTTCAGCAGTGGACTGACTGACATTTGTAATCTCCTTATAGCACAAATTGAAGACTTTTAACAGTGATGCACAGAAAAGCAAATAGGACGTTGGTGCAGTGACAGCGCTGCTGCAGAGCCCCGTGTGTCCCTAGCGAAGGCGGCACACTCTCAGCCTGCAGGTTCCTCTGCATGGCAGGCTGAGGGTTCCAGGGTCCCAAGGTAAGGGTGAGTACCTGCGCGCTGCAGTCCCTCGCGCGTTAATGAAACCTGACTTGCTGGGTCACCCTCCTGCTTAATTTGCAGTGACACAATATCATTTAAAGTTGTTTGCTTATTACAGAGATACTATCACAAGGTGTGGTGCCCTGATAGGAGTCTAGCAAGAAAGTAACACTCTTATTCACCCACCCACCCACCTTTGGCAGATGGGCTGAGGGTCTCTCCTCGGCTTCATGACGGAAAGTGGTTGATTCACCTCCGCCCAGCGGTAATTACGTCTTGCTGCCTACTGGAAGTTCCCATGTTGGCATCCGAGTGGTAAGTCTAGACCTCACTGCGGATGTTAATTGCAAAGCAAAAGCATGATTTCTTGAGGTCTGTTTTATATTCAGCCTAGTAAAAGTTACTTAATGCACTGTATCATTTACTTGTGATTTTTTTTTTTAATGATCATTAAAATGCTTCTAATTGCTATAACCCTGCCACACTCCTATTTCTCAGCAGCTATTTGCATGCAGCCTTCCCATCAAACTAGAAAGCAGATCTGACAGCAAAAATTTTATGGCATTTTTTGTTTTTCCTTTCCTTCTGGAAGAGTCCCCTTTTTAATGCTTTTATTCTAGAGCCTCCTGTGTAAAACACAGCTCCTTCTGGAGGGGCTTTGCCCTCCTGAAAGGTTATTGTTTCATCCCCTCAGCTTTAGGAAAAAATTATTCCCTTGTCAGTGCAGTTCTTATTGCACCAGGCTGGCTTGGCAGGTCTCCACTCCTTCTTTGTTTAAGTTTATTTATATTTGTATCAGAAAGGTAATAAAATTGACAAAAGAGGTTTACTACACAAGCAAAATTAAACGTCCATCACACTGCCTTTTATTTATGGTGTCAGTGCCGAGCCACTATAGTACCAGCGCTGGGTAACTTCTTCCTCCCTTTACCTTTTGAAACCTCTTTTGCACCAGCACCCCATGCTGAGCTTTCTGTTTGCTCAGCATCCTCCATCTTCACAGGAGGTTGTTGGTACAGAGTGGAAAACTTTTAACAGAAGCGAGGCCAAGGCTGTAGGGCCCCTGCCCACAGGGTGCAGGGCTTTCCCTGGGAGGGAGGGCCAGAGGAACAAGGCCAGGGGCTCTACTCCACCTTTGGCTGCTCAGCTGGATGCTACAACCATAACACAGTCTGCAAGGCAGCCCACAGGAGCCCTGCTGGGTGGACTCAGGGGTCCCTGGGGAGTTCAGCCATCTCCTCGTGCAGGCTCTGTGAAGCCAGGCCCCGCAGGGGGACATTCCCAAACACCTCGTCAGGACTAGCTGTAGCCTCCACTTGGCTGAGTCCTGAGGTCCTGGAGCACCTCAGAGCTGCAGTGCTGAGTGTTGTGATGAGTAACCTGTTCCATGGAATGAGCGCTAAACCCCAGAGTCCTTACCCAACCAGTGGGCTCTCATTTATGGATCAGGTGCAGTAGCCAAATGACCCTGTAAACACAGCTCTGGAACTGGAGCTGCAGTCTATTTAGCAAGGTCTGCTTTCATGTACATTCATCGGTGAGTTGGGATCAGCATGGGTGTAGGTCCTGGGGGTGGTTGACCGGAGTTAGCAAGGAAGAGAGAGGTGTGGGAGGATGGAGTGACATTTCAGAAGAGAAGGTGCATTTGCATCATCACTGTTTCTAGCTGGTGGACAAGAAAGCTCCTATTAATGGTACGTGGGGTCTGGACAAGGGAATAAATTGTCTTTTAATGCCTAGAGCAATGGAGGGAATAGAGCAGAGACGGCAGTGCAGGAAGGGGAAATCACTCAATATTGTTTGTTAATATACCAGCTTCACCATCTTCATAAGCACTGTAAATACCGGTGTCATCTGATACAGGCATCTGACATGTCAGTTAACGGGGAGATTGCTGGCGAGGAGGTGCAGACAAGGCTAGCAACAGTCGTACCATATGCTGAAATGTCTACAGCAGCAGTTTCATTCCTGACCATGGCACTAGGACAACCCAGCCTCCAGACCTGGGTGAGTGTTCTGGGGCCAGCCTTCCTCTTCTGAGGCACTGCTCCTCAGAGACCATAGGCAGGCCAGTACAGAGGTCTGCAAAAGGGAATCAGGGAAGTTACTGTGCTCTGCTGGCCGGGATCGCTGCCTAACAGCTGCTCCAAGTGTGGTGCGGGTTAGAGTGCCAAAGAATGTTTATCAATATGGTGATGGGGGGGGAGGGGGGGAGACACGGACGGGGGGAGAGAGAGTATAAATATATATCTATATCTATATATATAAAAAAAAAAAACACCCAGCATTTCAACTTCAGGTCAGACACCCACACCATGGAGCCCTCCCAAACATCAGGGGTGCCTCACCTTTGTGCTACTTCCAGCTGAACACAGGGAAGACTTTTCCTCTCCTTCTTGTAGCAGGAAGGTCTATTTCTGCACAGAATGCCTTTTCTTTTAAATCTCTACACTAAAAGGCATCATAAAATGCTATAATAGGGGTGCAATTAATGACTCTTTGGCAGCACTAGTGGCTCTTGGTGCAGTAAATAGAAAGCAGTGAGGTTCTGGAGTTCATTTCCAAACAGCTGAGTGGGAGCTCTCAAGCCAGGAGGTGATTAGTGTGTCTGCAGGTCTGGCTTCTCCTTTCCCCGAAGTGAAGGTGGGCGTTGGGCTGAGGTGTGCAACATCCACATCATGCCTCATCTAAGATTTGCCAATATTAATTTGTTGCTTTCTACTCTTTAGCAATCAAACAGAAACTTTTCAGCTGGTACCTTCTGGGTGACAAGGTTTGAGAAATAACCTTTTGGTCACTATTGCAGTGTTGTGAAAATGGTCTTAGGTGCTCTAACAGCTGCATCACGTGATCAGAGTTCATTATCTCAGAGCTACCTGTTCCATTATGGTTCAGGGAGTTTGTTACCAAAAATGTGGATTAATTTTCTGAGTGATACTGTACACACTGCAAGGGAAATGCTCCAGACGGAGCTGCTCGGGCTTCCATGAACATATTTGCCTGTTATGGAAACCTTTAAACTTACTACTGCTTAAACGCCATCAGTGGCAAAAGCTGCCTTGGCCGCCGTGAGAGTAGAACTGGGTCAGTAACGCCATGTTATGATAAACAGGCCAGGTTGTATCACCAATATTGTGATTGCTCAGGGGGCAGCTGGTCCTCTAGTTAGTTCTGGGAAATATATTTAAATTTCAGAATTTGTATTGACATATTAAACCACTCTCAAAATGTAGGTAATGATAGGCAGCAGACAAAGGTATCTCTTCCCAGTGAAGCTGTGTTGAGTCATTTTATATTACCACCAAAGGAACAAACCAAGTTTTTACAACAATAGTTGGCAGTATTTCTATTAGCAAATAATTTCTAAAACTGCCTGTTAATTACGGCATTCAGCCCTTGCAGGCAGTTGATTTTACATGAGTGCAATCCAGTTTCCAGCCATCAGTTTCCAACTGAAGACTGTAGCCTTTTGTCGTAACCAAACGAGACCATGCGTTACCAAATTCCTTTCCATGTGTTACCAAATTCCTTTCCGGGGTAAATCTATTGTCATTGGTTTTTTGGTGGTGTTTTTTGTTTGTTTTTAATCCTGATACTGCCAGGTGACATCCAAGAGAGACCGTTTATGCGCCACTTCCTCTGGGCAGCTCGTCTGGCTGGTGCGCGAAGGCCTGCCGGCTGAGGTCCAGGCCAGCTCCTTAGCTCACACTCGGCACTCTGCCTGGCTCCAGAGCCCAGGTAACCTGCTGTCCACACCACGGCTCTGACACCTGCAGCAAACTGCTAGTCCAGCGGGGCAGCTCTGCGGTACAGCCGCCAGCCTGGGCTGGGGGTCCGCTGGCAGTCACGGTGCAGAAAGCGCTGAGCTGGGTCTGCTGGCACCGGGGCGGGCTGAAGAGGAGGGGGCTGCCTGCTATTTGGGGTGCAGCGGAGCTGTGTTGTGCACCCCTTGAATATTGAAACCCCCCAGCATGTTCGGCAAGAAGGTTGGTACAGCATGAGCTGCTGGGTCGGTCTGTCACTGGTCCTCAGCTGCTCTCTGGAGGTGTCTGCTGGGTTCACAGCACATCTGGAGGACATCACATCAGCTGCAAAGCTTTATCTTCCAGCTGCACAAACACATCCTAGAATGCAAGAGAGCAGGAGCAGATAAGGATAAATCTCTTGCAGGTCACTGTAACTGTGGCAGAAAAAAAAGTGACATTTGTTTTGTACTTATCACTTTGACTAGCTGTAATTATTATTGCTATTGCTTCTCAGTATTACCTGAGGCTGCCCGGTCAGCACTGAGCTCCACTGAATTCAGCGCAAATGCACCCAAACCCCTCCAAAAAACTTAAAGTTCAGAATGCAAGTGCCTTAGGATGGTGGAGAGGAGGGATAAAACCAAATGGATACAATTAGCTTAGGCACAAGTTAGTCATCCTCTTCTTGGTAGAGTTATAAAATGGACAAAGGTAGCACCAACTAACCTCAAATGCCCTTCTAGCCATAATTAATTATATTGCATAATAATGGTGTCAGTTTAAACATTGTTTAAAACCGATGCTTTGCTCAAAATTACTGCGCACCCACACTTACATCTTGCACAACAGCCTAACACATAGCAGTGTCTCGACTTCCATTTTCTATTTCATTGTGTCATCCGTGCATAGGAAACACTCTTGACCAAAGAAGACTCAGTGGTGCAGCGGTAAATACAAGTGGGTAGATTCATCTGTCTGTGGTGTGTAAGGAGCAGGTAAATACCAGAAGTGCCCAGAGTAGAAGTGGGTACAAAGGGAGTGCCCTTTGCCTGCGTTTACCCTTGACTACACCACTTAGAAGAGTTGCATAATTGATACAATTGAACCACATCAGTCCTTTATTTATAGAACATAATGAAATGGTTTTCAACATCCTGGATCACACTGCATGGGTGATTGCCATATGTGCACCCAAGGAGAATAAATAAAAACACTTCCCTAAGGTATTACGTCTCTTCACCTTCTCTAGTTGCATCCAGGACTTTATTTTGAGAGCAGTTCTGTGAGGAGTGCAGCACGAATTCTTGTTCTGCTCCTGCACACACTTTGTTATAGGAGCGCCACAACGATGCTGCTCCATGATGCTGGAGTGTCACATTTCCTGTGTTGTAGTACATGAAGCGTTGTCATAGTTCGGTGGAGCTCAGGGTGTGCACATACCTAAGCGCCCCGCAGGTATTGAGCACAGTCCCCTGCATTGTACTTAAGTTACTCCTTGTTCAAGCTCCATAGCCTGCATTTGACGTGAATCTGGCTTACCTAGAAAGCACAGGGGCTCAAGCTCAAAAAAAAAAAAAAAAAAAAAAAAGAAAAAAGCTGTGGCATTTGATAGCTGCTTTCAGTGATGGAAATGGAAGTGTGTCCTGAAGCGGTCCCCTGATAAAGGCAAATGACAGTGATGATCTGAGCCCGCTGTCTGAGCCACAGGCTCCCACACCAGCTTGGGCTTGTGACAGTCTCTCATCATGGAGGCTGACACCGTGACTGTGGATGCCACCCAAGGAAGACTCTGGTCTACAACAGACACACAGGCGCCAGGTGGCACTGAGACAGGGTTACTATAAAAGTTGCGTAAACTATTATTTTATCTTTTTTTTTTGTTGCTATTTTTGGAAAAACATGGATAATTGAGAAGTATTTCTCTTGCTGGATCATTTGTCCATCTTTAGATGATGTTCTGCTGTTCCTATTGCATCATTTGAATTTGGCCTTTACTTATGATGCTACATTGTTTTATGTATACACTTTATAATTAGAACTACTAATTGCAAGCTTGCTTACTGCATTTAGTTGGCTTTTCCAGAGCATTACTTGCAAGAAGTTCACAATTACTCATTTCTTTACAATTGCTGGGTATTTTCATAAATTGAAAAGAAACCAGGACTGGGGTTTTAACTTACCCTATTTCAGAGCTTTACACGGTGCCCATCTGGTGCACAGAAATGAACTACATCAAAAATTGTGTCCTTCCAGAAGCTGCTTAAGCTCTTCTTGCAAAAATCCTCTTTTTCTGAATACAAAAAAAAAAAAAAAATTAATCACCATATCGACATACTGAGGGAGTCCCATGCTGGCTGTGAGATTTTAATTGGCTTTTTGATATGTAAAACTTTAGCCTAGACACTGTAATATTCTTGATACATTCTGAGCTGAAAAAATAATTCCATATAGGTTAATGGGTCTGCAAGAAGGAGCTATGGCTTCTGTCCACACACTGCAAACTTAGACACAATGCTCCCATTTTATCTTTTGTTATTTTAGCTTTGCTGATGATTCAGTGGTGGTGTTCCGCTGCAAACAGGAGTAACGCAGCAGTGAATCAGGCTCAGTTGGCTCTGCATCTCACTATCTGAAATGAGGATCCACCTACAGGTAGAACACTATCACAGTGCAAGTATCGCACAGACTGCAATCTGTCCTGGCTTGCCAGAGCTTCACTGGAAAAGGATTGCATAGGTTCAAAATTAAAGCGCATGCTGACTGCATTTGAATCAATGGGGATACTCATGTGAACAAGATGAGCTGGGTTTGGCTTTTCTAATTACGAATCCCTCAAATCAAAAATAGGGTTACCTTTTTTGTTGTTGATGTTCATTACCTGGCTGCCACGGATGGAGAAGGCAGCACCTCCACCGCTTGCCCAAGAGGGCTGGGAGGTGTGGGGCCGGCACCCCACGGGGACCCGGCACACATCCTCGGCGCGTGCAGAGGGATTGCTGGGTGCCCAGTGAGTTCAGGTCGCTCCCTCCTGTCACCGTGCACTGAGGCTGGTGACAGCTCCAAGGAGACACCTCCGAGCGTGTGGGAGTTACACAGACAGCTCTTTTATTGGCAGCCGTGAGCTCACCTTCCCCGTGTTACACTTCGGTAAACACTCAGTGGCAAATAATGCTAGGAAGTGTAATCAGCTTACTGGGGTTTCTTCCTTCAGTGTGGTCATCTCATGATTTATTAAATACTCTCTATTCAAGCTGCCAGATAACTTCCCGTTTCCCCTTATATGTCATTCTTGTTTTGTTCCCTTCCCAAAGCCAGTCTTGAAGGGCATCTCATGGAAACATGCATTCATCCAGTGCCTGCAGACGTAGCCCTCTCCCCATGCACAAATGCTGTATGTTTACCTCTCACACAGCCTGTGCTTAAACTGACTAATAAAAAAATGGATCCCGGTTATTTGATGGTCCAGACAGTCAGCAGGAAACGAAGTCAAATGTCTTGATTTGACAAACCACCATCACAGAGGGCCTGAGCAATTAACTGAGTGTATAGTTCTGTCCGGGGGGGTGGAGGGGATGCCTTTAGCCCATTAACAGGCTGGGAGAGGGGCTCCAGCTTATGCCTAGCGATCGCATGGGGAACACAGCTGGAAAAGCTGTTTTGTTTCCACTGCTTGGTAGAACATCACCTCGGGTAGCATCTCTGCTGCTGCAAGCACTGGGTGAGGCCTCGGGCACGTTGCTTTGCCCGGCAGGGCTCAGGCCTCCACGCTGGAACTGCAGGTGCGGTGCCCCGCTCACTGGGGGCGGAGTGTGCCAGGCGTGAGCGGTGTCACACAGGCTGCGGTCTTCAGACTGACCTGCACACTGAGGCATCGCTGCTGGGTTTCACTGGGTTAGCACAAGGCTTTTTCACCCCACTAAAGGCTTTGTCTGTGTACCTTCAACCCAGGTGTTAGCAGGTGAAGGTTGGTCCTGCCTGCTGGACAGGAGCTGGAGGGAGCTGATGGTGACAACTGGGTGACACCATGAAAAGAGCGCCAGTTTGCTGGTGATCCCAGCACAGGGGGAGGGCTCCCCCGCCAAAGGCACAGTTTCCGTGGCAAGGTTTGGCTGCAGCAGACGGGAGATAAATCTAACGTCCAATGGCACTTGCGAGGCTTTCAGGAGCGGAGTGATGGCTTCATTCTGCAGTGACACCCAGCCTCAACCAGCTCTAATTGTCACTGTTAAAGAGACACCAGACAAACCCAGGAAAAGTGAAATGTCATGAGATAAAATAAGAAATGAGCCGAAAAGGCAGAAACTTAGAATAAGACTAATGTAAACACCGGTCTGTTAAGAAATGTCAGCCTGGTTTTTATCTTGTAGCAGGGAGATTGTTTTTGAGAACCTGTGCAGAGTAAAATGAATTCATAAACCTCCGTACCAGGTGCAATCATTAGTCAGTAAATGAATTACACATAATTATCTGCTTTGTATTTAATTCACTTGGCTTCCAGTTTCTTACTCTTCATACAGTGAAACTCTCTATCTCTCTCACACAAACACTCTCCATGGGCAAGGAGGTTTTGGAGGGCTGCCATCATCCTGACTCATGAATCAGACTCCATGATTTGAATGATATTTATCTAAGCCTGCAAACAAAGAAGATGGCTATGTGTCCAATGAGAGAATAATTATTGTTATTATGTTTATAGAGCAACAAAGTCGGGAGTTAGGACCCCGGGGGAAAGGCGGCAGGAAGGGCAGGCTGGGCAGAGGCAGGAGGCTGTAGGCAGTGTTTCAGTGCAGGCAAGCGCCAGGGCCCTTGCAGGGTTCCCTGCCTGTGAGTCACCTCTGCCAGGAATCGCCCAGCGGCCAAGGCGGGCGGCCAGGTGATGCCTGCCGCAGCGGGGACGCTCGCCCTGAGCCACGAGACCACCTCCTCGAGGGCTCTCACCATGATGCCAGGACAACCCTGGGCCTGCAAGGCTTTTGGTAGTGACTGAAGGGAGTTGGGGTTGGCACAAAGCACCCCAGATGGCTGAGGATGGGGACATGCTGGCCTGCGGGTGAGCGAGCCCTGGCTGCGTTGGCTAGCTGCGCTGACAGGGCAGCCTTCTGCTTGCAGCAGACAGGGTGTGTTTTTCTCTTATACAGAAGCCAGCTGTACACTTACATCCACACTTATGTTAACTAAACTACAAAGAAAGGACAGAAAAAATAGGTAACAGAAAAAGCTTGCTTTGCAAGTAGCAGCCACTGCCACAGCAGGTCACTTTTAGAAATAAAAATGTCCTTTGAAATGACATTTGGGTCACCCTGCTCCACAACTTCAGTGCAAGGTCAGGCAGAGGAGCCCCGCTCCGCCACCTGGGAGAGCTTTGGACACTGTGACAGCGCCAGTGCAGTGAATGACCCTGGCCTGCTCCTGCCAGGTAAATGCTCTGTGTACTCAGAGAGGGCACTGACAGAGGAGGCTCTACCTGTCCTTTAGGACTGCTCATAGTAGGCAGTAAGTTTGGGATAACCAATAATTTGAAACCTGTATTTCTAAAATACATGTGCCACCCTTAAAGCCCCATCTTGGCCGGGATTGCAAGAGTCCCCTGAATTTAGAGGGCACCCCATGCCCTGCTAGGAAGGGGACTGCAGACCTCTGATGTGTGGCTGTTGCCCAGGCATGCACCTGCGTAAGACTCACTCACCTTTCTCGTTGGGTTCATGGCCAACTTCTTGTGTGTCTGTACGGTGGGGTAATGACTGCTGGCTTTTCTTCAGCTTGATACCACCAAGCAACAGCCCCGGCCATCACAGCTGTGGCTCTGGAGACCTTGGAGAAGGATGCCAGACTCTGGAAATGTTTTGGTTTGTGGTTGAAGGACACAGCCAGCCGTGGTGATGGCAAGCGGCACTCCTGTTGAGAAAGTTGGAAAAAGTGTCATTTACTTCCATTAGCTCAGCTTTAGGATGGTAAAGTTTGAGCCCCCTTGCAACTCTCTGTAATGATTTTTAGATTAACAACGTACAGCCAGGAGGACAGACGGACAAACAGCCAAAGACATTACCTGGAAATAACAATGAATTTAGATTAATCCTACACAGGTAACAAGACATCCCATTCTTGTTCTCCCAAGACCAGTGTGAAACACTTCCAAATTTTGTTTGGAAATAGCAAAGTCCTTGTTATTGGAGGGGAAGGCAAAACCAGCAACCTGCATAATTATCAACGCTCAAAAAATACCATTAAAAATGCAAGATGAATAACTTGATGTCCCTTCCACTCAGCCCATTTTTAGAAGCAAGTTTTATCTCAGTAGATGTTTTAACTGATGATTCAATCCATATTAATATCCTAGGAAGAAACATGGAAAGGCTTTGACTAAGGAAGAATTGCCAATGCAATGATAGGCAATGATACTTTGGATCACAAAGTGTTCCTTTGGGGAAGTGCGTTAAAGTGCTGGCTTTTTAAAACTGTAGTAAATCTTCCTTACTTAATTGCCTTTTCAGAACAACTTAACTTTCTGGAGAAGGTTGACAGAAAATACGTATATGCCAACATTAACATCCCAGGGAAGAAAAGGGCTTTACATGAGAGCAATTGAAAGTATTGCTGAGACAATACTGGCCACAAGAGGAGAAAATGCGGTTTTGCGGACTTAGTATAAGACTGGGAGTCCTGGATCAGGACTTTTTCAATCTCGCTAAACTGGCACGCAGCCCTGAGAAAGCCAACCCACCTCAGTGTTTCAGTCTGCCTCGCTGTAGCAGCAATGAGACACTGGCTGCCTCCCCGGCAGCCTGGGAGAACCAAAGGACGTTGCACTGGTTACCTGAAATCACAGCACTTCTTAGCCCATATTTACCATAGAAAATTGCTGCTTCTGTTGAAGATTACTTTAGAATGGAAACAGACCTTTGTGCCCCCAAACATATTTGTTTATTTACCTATCAGTTTGCTTATCAGTTGATCTAGTAAAAATATTAACTGCTCCCTACTGATTTGGTCTACAAGGCATTTTAAGATGCTTGAATGGAGGAAGCGAACAAAACCATACAGCATATTATCAGGCAGGCAGAGAAATAGCTAAGCACAAGACTTCATAAATATTATTGGGCATGCAGCAGTTTCTGTACCTCCCTCTCCTCCTCCCTGATACACAGAGGGTTTGTATTATTACTACAGGAAAAAATGCTAGATAGTAGCCAAAGCCATACGAAAAGCAGTCCAGTTTCCCCAAGAAATAACGCCACGAAGCACGGACCCAAGGAAAATGCCACAAATACTTCTCTCTGAGCTAGCTGACAGAAAACAGTCAAAAGAACAGGGCTATAAATTGCTGCTTCATTATAAATCCTGCATCTGGCACACCTATTCCAGCACACCTTGGGGCTGATGCTGGACATAATGTGCCTTTAATTTTTTTTCATATTGCATCCTGGATGGCAGCTGGCTTTGCACATGTGAGCACGGTCATATTGCCACACGTACCATGAGACCACAGAGCAGTCATGCTCTTCGCTGTCAGACCCAAGGAGGTTTCTGAAAAATGTTGTTCTCCAGTTGCCTGGTCTTACTGAGAGCACATGGCAAGGCTCAGGCGCTGTGCTGTGTAACACGGCTGTAGAGCCGGCACGCATCCAAACATCGCAGAGCGTGAGCAAAGCAAGTTCAGGGCTGTCTGCACCTGTCTGGAGAGATACATTTTTTCAGCACAGTACAAGAACGTAGAATCAGGTCCTTTTCCAGTGTGAACACTGCCTATTTTGGTGCACGATCAGTATGGGAAAATATATTTCAAATTTGGAGAGGGGAATTTTTCCCATTTTACAAACTGTTCAATGTTTACAAAGTTTTAAATTGGAGTCAGTAACAAAAGAACACAGATTCAGCAGCAGAGATTTGAATAAGGCTTACAGTTGCTGGACTTCTTGAGTTATACCAGTGAAGCTAGCCTAGTATTTTGCAGAATGATTAATAGCCTGTGCTTGTGGGGATTTTACTAATTTTTAGTGAAGTTACTCAAGTAATTTAGAATAGGAATATTGTTTACCAGCACTGGGAAGTTTACATTATTGGGCCATCTTCACATGTGCTTTGGAAGGCTTAGAAGGGGACAGGGAGAAGGAATGGAAAGAACCACATCCTCCTCTGTATCACAAGTCATGCCTGTTTGTACCTGAAAGACCATAAATTTATCTGTTTGCAGAGTACTGGCATGTCGCCTGGGAACTTCCATTAAAAGATGCGGTTCTACTGCTCTGCACCTCTCAGTGTCAAAGGTGGCATCTTCAGCATGCAAAGGAAAGTTTTAAGGTCATGTCTGTGGTAAAAAATAACCCCCCTGATTTAATCTGACAGCAGATTCAGCATTGCCTTCCTGCGGGGCTGTTGGGGTATTTTCTCCAATGATGTTGCAGCGCGCTCTGGCTCCCAGCTTTTATGTTACTCCATTTTGTCTTGTTGCACAAGCCTTGCTCTAGGATGAATGTATGAATTCGTATTTTGGTGATGTGAAGCAATCTAGCCCTGACCTTGCCACAGTTTCTTACACACACATAAAGCGTCCTCTGAAGCTGGGGAGAGTTTGGCCCTAAAAGCTAATGGCAGGACAGGTCATGTCCTTTACATCCCGGGCACGCAAGATCTGCCTGCATGCCCATGACTCCCAGACCTTCCTAGCATCTTCCTGTCTGATAAGGAGGAGACTCATAACCTGGGCTCCCATGTACAGCTTTGTGGTGTGACCAGGTTCTGTAAATTCATGAAAATGAGTCCCCTCAGCACAACTAATGGGTACAGCTGTGAAATACAACCTTTTCTGAAGAACCCATTCCTGGCCCTTCTTCCTGCTGCCCCATGCCAAGTAATGAACTAACGCAATTTACAATTGTTTTGCTCGACATATGGGTCCCAGATAGGGAGAAATAGCCAAAAGAAGGCAAATTTAACTCAATGTGAGAAAGTCCCTACTGCACTGGGCGTGGGTATATACTGGTGAGCTTGGCTCTACAACAGGGAAAGGACAAAAAGCCAAAGAGAGGAGAAAAAGCTGAGCTGGGAGGGAGGGGCAGAGGAAGATTTTGTTTGTGCCTGGGAAGGAAACAATGGGACAAGGGGAAGGAATTAAAAGAACCACATCCTTCTCTGCATCGTAGCCCTGCAGTTTAAGTTACTCCCTCATGCTGGACCAACCCATAGTGCCCTACTTCTAACATTGCTCCCCTGTGACTGCTGTGGTGAAGCTCCATCTCATTAGATGTGTCTCGACCAGGGACCATTAGGGCAGCAATGCTCTTAGCATGTTAAATCAAGCCTCCCTCCCTTCTGATGACATTTGGATGTGTCCCCTTGCTGGCCTATCCCAAGCCCCTACAATTAAGCTCCAGCCTCACAGCTTCTGCTGAACATAAGCCAAAAGATCTCCCTCCCTTCCCTCCACCTTTGACCCCAGAACCAAGCCAACCCTGCCCCAGTGTCGTGGTTTAACCTGGCTGGCAACTAAGCACCACGCAGCCGCTCGCTCACTCCCCCCCCTCCCTCAGTGGGATGGGGGAGAGAATCGGGAAGGGGAAAAAAGGTTAGAGCTGAGGGCTGAGATAAAGACAGTTTAATAAGAGAAAATAATAATAATAGTAATAATGAGAATGATAACAAAATATACAGAATATACAAAACGAATGATGCACAATGCAATTGCTCACCACCCGCCGACCGATGCCCAGCCCGTCCCGAGCAGCGATCAGTACCCGAGCAACCGACCGACCCACCAACCCCCCCGAGCATGACGTTCTATGGTATGGAATAGCTCTTTGGACAGTTTGGGTCCTAGCTGTGCTGTACTCCCAGCTTGTTATGCACCTGGCCGAGCAGGAGAAGCTCAAAAAGTCCTTGAGCAGTCTGAGCACTGCTTGGCAACAACTAAAAACATCAGCGTGTTATCAACATTCTTGTAGTACTAAATCCAAAGCACAGCACTATGCTAGCTTCTGTGAAGAAAATTAACTCTATCCCAGCCGAAACCAGGACACCCAGGCAGACTAGCTCTCTCCAAAGCTCCCTGCAAACCTTCAGTGGGGAAGCCCTTCCCATCCACCCTACTCCCCTGCAATGCCTCTTGGGGAAGCACTACACAAGGAAAGGACAAAAGCAAGACGGTATTTCCTTGGACCCTCTTGTACCTATGTCCTCTCATCTCTGCTTCCGCTAAGTTTCTCAAGCTTATCATCTTGTTTGTGAACTGCTGCGTCTCGTTAATGACAATACTGGTGCTTTTCCATTATTGTTGCATTCACATATATATCCCTTATATAATATTTGTACTATTCATAATATTCACCCTTGTACACTCTTTGTATGTTCAAATCAATGCAACTATTTACTGCTTATTTCTCCCAAAAGCAGTGCAAGGGAAGTGGGGATGTCAGCACTAGCAGCCCCACTTAGCAGAGGACCAGTCAATACAGAGAGGATGAGAGTTACCAGCAGCAGCCTCAGCATCTGAGTGTCCAGCATGAGGTCTTTTGGTCTGAACAACCCAAAACAGGTCTCCTCAATTTACCGTTCCCTTCAGATAAAATAAATGTCTGCAAGTGCCCATTCAGTGGGTCACCTTAAGAGCTCTCAGCCATGTACAATGAGGGGAAATGGTTTAAAAAATGCATGTGTGTCTATAAATGCACACACATATATGTATGTACATATGCATGTGTACACATGCACATGTCTATATGGATATACATGCCTATATATGGGTGTACGTACATATATACCCACGCAATGTATAATGTATATCTAAGGTAGAACTGCAAATATATAATAACATAATGTGTATTATTCTGTAGATATTTTTTATATATATATATATGTTATAGATTACAATACATATACATCCCTACAGTCAAGGTATCTACCTGAACATTTGAGGCTCCGTGTTTGGAGGGTGAACTATAAATATCCAACTGCCCTGTCTCCAGAGGGCAGAGGAGCTTTATCCCTTCCTCACAGCACCTGTGAGCACGTTGGGTTGACATTCAGCAGGAGAAGCCTAAAACAGCCTGACCACCACCATCCTCTCAGCTCTCCAAGTCCTACAGCTCTGAGGTCACACCATAATAAATAGCACTACTACCTGGAGAGCTTCTGTTGCTTAGAACAAGGCGAGTACGAGGGGACAGGTTACACACTTGGAAGTGTACAGAGTCCTTCAGGATTTATTTGTTCGCTCCAGAGAGAAAGTGAGTCATGAGAAACCTTAAGGTGGAGCACTCAAAACAAGGAGTGTATAAATGATTAGCAAGGGAAGGTCAGCACTAGTCCTTCAAGTCTGAGCATGTCCCGTTGTCGATGGTACATAAATAATACTAGTTGGATGCCTGTGGTTGCAGGAGAACAGCTATCACACTTCTAGTCTCTGACACATCTCTGACTCACATAACATCATCGATGAGGCTGATCTCAGTTTTCTTTAAAAAAGGTAGTTAAGGTTACAGGAGTAAGTGGTAAGAACTGGAACTCAATCAACAGAACCAGTTTCAAGTCAAGACTGCACGCTTGACAAAAGCCTATTTTTTTTTTTTTTTAAACAAACCAAAACCCCTTTACTACATGGAGAGCCAAATGGAGGGATAGGAGATGGACCTGAATTCCACTTGCACTCATGCAGCAATGCAATTAATCATCTTGTCAGACAAAATCTGATTGCAGAATCATTATTAGCACACATGCAAATGAAAGAAAGCACACTGCCTGTTTTCTTCAGATCACAGGTTGAGTTTAGAGCATTTGCAGATAGGAAAAAAAATCAGTTGACTTCTTCAGTGAGCAGGAATGACTAGTGATTCACTTGGAGGTATCTTACAAGAACACTGAATTGTTTTTTTTTCTCTAAGATAAACTCTTCTATACTATTGATTTTAAAGAAAATATTCTGTGGATAACACAGTTAAGTACACTAAATATATTACCCTTAAATCCACTGATACTTGTGGTATTGCATGGTGTAGCATCTAACTACTGAGTACAGCTGTCCAAAGGCTGTAGGTTCTGGTATTTTCAGCAATATCAACTGTATTGACTATGGGGGAATCGAGGCCATTGCTGTAGTTTATTATCCAGCTGTGACTGCTCTGACACCACACCTCTTGTTGTACGGAGTACCTTTTGCCCTGGTACTAAGCTTTTCTTCAGATACACTCCAGTAAGTTTCTTATCATGGAATGAAGTTGGACAGGTGAGCTGCATTATAGAGATGGTGCAAATCCTGAATGATGCAGAGCAACAGAAGCTTCTGTGGAGTGTGAAAGTATACAGTCATATACCTTTATCTGGTCTTATGCTAAAATGTACATAAGTCATTTCACAGACACCTGCATCAGAAAGGACAGGCTGCACAGCATTGGGTGAAAAAGCAATTTTTTCAGCATATTTCTATCTAGAAATTGAAGAGCACAATTCTACCACAACCCAGCAGTTAGAAGACATGCCAGGAAAAGAGATATATATATATATATACACACACACACACCCCCCAGACAACATAGTCATCAGCCTGCCTTTTCTCAGGGAGCTTCTCTTGTGCATTTTTCTTTCACCTACAGTCAAAGACACTTTGATCCGTGCATATAAGCAGACATTTGTCTGAAAGAAAAGGAGCCAAGAGACCACAGACATGTGAAGCCAAGGCCAAATGTTCTTAGTGAGCTGTGGGGGACGAGGTAGATGGGGCACCCTGGACTGCTGGATGGAGGGGACCAGCTAGAACAGGGGTATGATGAGCATGAAAATGCTTGTGGTTCAGTGGCTCCCGTCCCAGCTGGAATAGGGCAGGTGACAACTGGGTGATACCACTACAGAACCTGAATGTTGACTGGTATTGTCCCTGCCCCTCCTTGCTCTCAGGCAGTGGGTGGCAGGAATGGTGATGCTCCTGCCCTCTGACTCGTGAGGCAAGAGGCAAGAAGGATGTAGTTCCCATGTGTTTGGGTAAAGATCCCATTTGGGCCCATTTCCATATGTGCACACATTCCAGTCTCAGTGCCATCTGAATTACCAGCACTTCCTTTGCAGCCACCACTTTCTGTCAGGTAATTCTCAGCTCCTCTGGTGACACTACAGTGCTGTCAGTGTGTGCCTTGCTGGTGATTTAGCGAACTGTAGAATTAAAATGCAATTTTGAATTTTAATGAGGTTTAACACTGTGCAGACTGTACAAAGTTCAATGAAATAATTTTGCATTTTCTTCCTGTCTACATACATCTGTAGCTATGTGTCTTGTCTTAATATTTGTGGATGTGCTCCATACCTCCCTTTGATTTGAGAATCTTAAAACATTTTACAAACAAAATTATCTGTGGAGTAAAGATTCCTTACTCTGAACCATGCTGAGATGCAGGGGAGACGTATCTTCTTCTACTCAGCAGTTATATTTTTCAGGACCCCAAAAACTCTGACACTGAACTAGCCAAGAAAAGAGACAAGTCTCTTGCTTTGGTAACTGGATGTCAACTTCCTGCCTGTCAGACAACCTTGATTAACACTTGACCTTGTCTGGTTTGCAGATTTATTTATCTTTTTGCTTTATGATCAACAAAAATAATAGAAAAGGTCTCTGAAAAATAATAGAAAAGATATCTGAAAAATTCCAGCCATTGTACAAACAACAGTGGCTGAAATCAGGAGACAGAATTTGCTTTGTTTGCATTTGTGGGGAGTGGCAGAAGGAAGCAGCACCACTGAATGGCTGTGATATCATCTTCAAGTTATAAGATCCTTTTCTAAGCCATGTCAACAAATGTTATGTGCTGAGTTTGCCTCATCCTCTTCTACCTTCTCCAATCACACGGGTGCTCACTTGTGCAGCAATAGTTGGGGGAAGGAGCCAAAATATAATTGCCTTATTTGGATAGCTGAACTTCTGAAAAGCATAAAACCTAACCTGATTTGTAAGTGCTGCCTGTGGATTAGGCCCACATATGTACTTTTTCCCTAGAACAGTATTTTTCTTGTGCATTTCTACAGGCACAGTGAGTGCTGAGATCATGGGCATGCAGTTTACTCATGCAGAAATAAAGTAATAAAATGCAGCCTCTTGCCTGTTTTCTTCTTGAGGTGCTACAGAGGGCTGCCATTTTCAAAGCAATTGTCAGTGAAATTGTGTCTGCATCCTTTTGTGTGAAACAAAAGAATGAGACAAGACACAATAAAAGTTACAAACTAATCAGAGGTTTGGCAGCTGCTTGAGATCTCAGAAAAATGTCTTGATCCACATAACCAACTTAACTACTTAAGCAGTGCTATCATTCTTTGTCAGTGTGATCCTCATGCTTATGCAAAGAGTATAAATGCTTTTATGCAGGGCAGACCAGCATGTTAGAGAGAAGATTGGTGACTCACAGTTGCTTGCAATGAACTATACTGAAAAAAGGATGTTTTAACCTGTAAGCTCAGAATTGCTCTGCCTTCATCACACAGGCACATCTCTATGACACAGCTAGCTGGGAACACAAACCACTTCTCAGAGAAATTCATAGCAAAACCCATGTAATTATTCCTTTTAAAAGACAGGAGGAATAACCCCCAAAGCTGACCAAGCTATTTCCCTCTGTCCCCTTTGTTATTTTCTAGTACCTCTGGGCCTGAGTCAAAACCACAGCTGTCCACCCAAGCCTTCCCACTGACTTCTATGGGGCTTGGATGGGGCTTGCTTGTTATCAGGCTTCGGTGCTGACCTTAGTCTGCCATCTCATCTTCCAGGATCCCAGGAAGAGAGAATAGCAGACCCCAAGCAACGTGAAGAAAGAATTCAGGTTAAAGCTGCCTGGGGCAGGTTTAAATATGTGTTTTGAGATAACTGGTAGTGAGGCATGGCTTCAAAATCCAAATAAAGGCATGATGTCTTGGCATGATATCCCAGCACATGTTTGAAAAGCACCAAACACCATAAAACTGGAGGCTTTGGGTGGTGCCACTGACTTAATAATAATAAAATAAAAAATAGAACTGTGATTGAATTTGAAATTTGACCATATTTCTTGTTCTCTCATCTTTGCTGATATATGTTACTGCTCCATTTTTTTCTGGGAAAATAGGAAATAAGGACAAATCTTGAAGGTGTAGCCTTCTGCCTGGACCTGCAGCGCTTTAAGCAGCCGTCTGCAAGTGGCCCAGGCATAAATCCTCTGTCATCCAGAACGGCACAGAGGGCATCACAGTCATTCCCAGGCTTGCTAGCAGAGCCTCAGCAAACTATTGCCATGCATTTGGGTCCTGGCCCAGGACACATCATCTAAACATTGCTCCTTGCAGACCAGCAGCCTTCTATTCTCCTGTCATCTGAGCTCCTTCCTATTCTGTACAAAAATGTGAAGTGCAAAGAAGAAAAAGTCAATGAGCATTCCATTTATCCAGTAAGACCTTGCATATGAGATGGAATAGCACATGGCACCCAGGAAAAGATCAAAACACAGCTCTGCTTAAACACAGTGGGTTTTGACTAAAGAAGTAAAACCAGGAACTAGTAAAAATTAGAGGAATAAGGTACAGCTTAATAACCACAATAAACAGCTACTAACCATGCAGTAGTGCAGAGGTTTCCATAAACGCATGAACTTTGCGGGGCTGCTGGGAGCATCCAGTGCTATCTTCTCAGCTGAGTGAGCAGGAGGAAAGAAGGGGTACTCCTCAATTCATCCCTTTATTCACACCTAGGAAGGAAACATCTTCTGTTGATGATAAACCACAGCAAACAAAAGAAGCCACCCCTGTTAGAATGCACAAACCTGCATTCATGAAGTAGGGTGCACCCAGCATGGAGCACCCTCATTTTAAGAGGATCATCCACCTGCTTAGTGGACATGCTCTGCCTTTAGGATTTCTCTGTTGTTCCTGAAGGGCTGTGGCTGCTTCAGGGAAAGAGGAGAATTTAAAAAAAAAAAAAAAAAAAAAAATCACACTTTTAAGCTAGTGCATTATTATGGGTGACAATTTTCATCATCCTTTTTAAAGGGGTGATTCAGTGGCCCTTTGAGGATTTGAGTGTATTTTATTTTTTCTGTTTGGATGAGACAGGCTACAACCATGGATTTGAAAAATAAAGTGATTTAATACCTCACTGGCTTTAAAAGAGAAGGTTTGGCGTACACATTTTCCCTTTGGGATTTTAATGTCTCAGATCTGAACCCCATGCAGCAGGGGAGCCATCATTTGGCAGTAATGCAAAGTGTGGCATAGTGACATTTTTGTTCACGCAAATCCTTGCACGCACAGAATTTTGCTAAAATGCAGGTAAATGTTTAATGAAACTGCAGCTGGATAAACTAAGACTGAGAAATAAAGCCACTTGAAGTGTGGCTCCATGAATGAAAGACTGGTATCAACATCCTATTGCCATAAGTAGACCCGAGTATCACTGCAGGCCAGGAGTATGAGCCCTGAGGGCTCAGCTCGTTGTTGCAACAGTGGTATGAACGTACTGGATCAGTTTTTAGTTTAAAGAGCAATAAACCTTTTGTCAGTCAGCCCCAAAATATACCTAACCACTGGTTCCTCACCCCTGCATATTGATGACTAACCTGCTGTGTTTCTTATCCTCATCACATTCTTGTTTTGGCTGTTTTCTGTTTTGTTTAGTAAACTCAGATGTTCTAAACAATGCTAGGACTTTCCCTCTCCAATCTCAGTATCATTTCATACTACAGTGCTTCAGTGCCACTTAATATTGTGACGAGGAATAATGCATTGACTGCAATGTATATTGCTTGTGTTCTTCTTCACTGCAACAATGAGTCATTATTCATAGTATGTTTATGTAATATCATAAATACCAATCTCTGGTATTTATGCAGCATAGTATTTATTTGGGCAAGTTGCCACATGCACTAAAGAAGTAAACAAAGAGCCATTCTTTGGAGGGTTAAAAAAGTCTTAAAATGAATCCAATTTTCCTTCATAAGGCACTCCTTGTTATTTTACCTAAAGTGGCTCTTTAAGATATACAGTATGATAAAACACAATTCCTGGGAGACGTAATTATGGTTCCTAAGAGACTGGTGAATAAACAATCAGGAATAGAGTGTTTGTTTTCCCTAGGTTTTTCTTAACTATTAATGGAAGGCATTTAAAAAAATGGGGAGGAATGTGTTGGGTTGATAAATCATAAGAAAAGTTGAGGAGCGCACTTCACTGAACACACAGGGTTTCTGCCTAAAAGCAGTACTATTTTATTGGATTGCAAATAATCCGATTTTCCAAATGCGTTTGTGGTGAGTGTAAATACCACAGTGGACTCTTTGTTATATTTACTGTACTGTGTACATCAATGGCACAACGTGGGTTCTAAAGTAAAGAGCTTGCCTTGTCTCACATTACCTTTAAGCATTAACACAAACAACTTCCTTCGAATCAAGGTGACAAAATCTTCTGCGTTGTACAAAATGTTCTGTCTGACACAAATTCCTCAGGAATGGCAGGGGTGCCCCTTCTGGTACAGCGCTGAGCCATTGCAAATACTTTTCTAGCAAATCAGGGACACTGCAGTCAACCCTACACACATGTGGCTACTGAAAACCTAGAAGGTGGCTAAAGCTAAACTCATTCAACAACTGAAGAAAAGTATTTTGCAACCTGTGCATATCAGAATCACAGGCAGTGTTTAATAATAATAGTCCCCATAAAGTAATTCAAGTGATCCATCACCTAAAACCAGAGGTTCCCAAAGCCACTGGTCACCTCCCTACATCAGTTACCTCTTCTATAAATCAGACTGAGGAAACCAAGCTATTCATTCAATTCGACAGTATGAATCTTCAACTTGCCATCATCAGTAACATTTAAGCAAATGATGGACTTCGTAGGACCCTCACAGAAGCACAGCTTCACACTGCAGGGCCTGGACAAGCACCAGCATCTGTCACTGCAGGTTTTTAACCTTATGAATATAATGATCAGGTGTCATTAGTTCAGCAAAAGCAAACATAGAACTCACATTCCTCCTGTGGCAAGTAGGTATCAGAGCAATAGATCACGCTGCTGTAGTTAATGTGCACTTATGATCTACACATTTCCTTTAAAAAGATAGACGAGACAGCAAAAGACATGATGAAGTCTATTTTGTACCAGATCTGAAGTAAATATGCCATTATTGGCAGAAAAGCACATAGCTCACGAGTTATTGCCTAAGCCATGGGAGAAGTTTTGGCTCTATCCTGCACATACAGATTTGCAAAAATGGCTACAAAATATATGCACAGGATGAATCTGGTCAAGCTAGTACTTGTTCCTGTCTTAGGGATTTATTAGAGAAGGGAATAAATGTGCTTATTGTGGTAATTAACCCCATGTAAATCACAAATCCTGCCTTTATAGGGTTTTGTTTGTGCTGCTGTCATTAAGGGCCATTCAGTGTTTCCAAACTGGAGGCAGGCCCGAGGTTAAACCTCAGCAAACGAAGGGGAAAGATGGACAAAACGGGGGACAAGGGGGCCCTGGCAGGGCAGCCCCATCAGCAAGCCAGCCCCCTTGTCACTGGTTCACTTGCTTGAGAGTCCAGGGAAACGAAAGACAACAGCAATAAAAACCACTAAATCCCACACTCTTTAGGCAGTCTCATCTTGGTAATTACATTTCTGTAATCTAAAAAAAAATATTTACTTCCAACCTTTCTACTCCTAGGCTCTGTTCGTGGGAGGCCTGTTTCGCTTGCCCCAGCAAACAAGGGTTTGGCCAGCCCTACACTGCCTTGGTGTACGTGGCACGTGTGCGGTGTGTGCGAGGTGCAGGGTATGGCCATCATCCCACACCGCAGGCTGACAAGAAGCTAACTGTTTGTGCAATGCTGGGTTAGCTGCTACTCAGCCTCTGGATGGTCCCTTCCACAGTCTACAGAAATCTGCAGGAATCTTTTCACTGATTTCAATGGGCATTGGATCAGATTTAATGTTCCCAAACCACATGTTGGAACAGATATATGGCGGCAGTGCTAGTTCAGCCCTCAGGAACAGCCCCTTATCTTCTTTGGTTTGTAGGGCCCATCATGCCCTGTTTTTTTCTAGCAGCTAAGACCATTAGTAATGGCAGTCTATAATAGGAAATGTCTTCTCTCCTGTAACAAAGCCCTCAAATTAATTAGCAGCAGTGTTGATACCTTTGAAGAAAATCTGGATGGATGGTATAAAGCTGACTGAGCAGATACTTCGGTAACTTGCTAGACCTCTTGCTGACATCTGCTATATACAGCATGCAAATGATTAAGGTTAAGTAATAACAACAAAGAACAAGATAGTCTCTACACGCACACTTCTGATCGCTTTGGTAAGGAGTGGTCCATCAAAGATGCCTCGCAGTTCAGGACACTTCTTACTAGACAAAGTTTAATCAGTGAATAATCTGCAGCCACCCAGTTAGGAGCACGCTAGAGAATCAAAAATATAAGCTCTTCATAGGTCAATACTGCTTGTGAGACAACTACACTTTTCCTCTCGTGCTATGAACCCATCTTGTCTTCTAGCTACACCAAAGAGAAAATGATCACCCAACAAAGACAGCACAACACAGCAAAATTGAAAACACATTTAGCAATTTGCATACCTTGCATGCCATAGAACACCCCCAAATCCTGGTGGAAATGTGCATAATGTGCCAGACATCTTGAACCCAGGAACTCCCCTCCCCATAATCCCTTGGGACCAAAAAGTTTCTGATTGTACTCCAGCTTCCCCATAAAAGCTTCATTGTTACTGCAGCCCAGCCTTTACCAGGAGTCATGGCATTGGGCCACAGCCTCCAGGGACACTCTCAAGCTGCACAAAACAAGTTTTTCCAAACAGTTTAAGTATTTCCCAGCCCAGACTCTCACATTCTAGTTGTTTGTACAGGGACAGTAACCCACCAAGCCCTGCCTAAAATACTGGTTGTTTAAACTCCACAGAGACATTTTTTACTAACATTCCTTACTGCTGTAACCTCTTGACCATTTAAAACTACTATTAACAGGCAGACTCCATAGGCCTAATGTCAAGGAGTCATCCCTGCTGCAGAAAAGCAGCAATCAGACAATAGATACATAATTGCTGCTTCCTCTGGACCAACTACTTCAGCTAGCAATTTCTTAGTTTAACTGGACTTTGCAGCAGTCCACAAGATACATGCAGCATCAACTGAACAGCTCTTTGTTGCGATAATATTTTGTGATGAAAACAGGAAAATTTGCTCAAGGGGAGCTGACTTGGTTCAGTAGCACTGGAGGAGCTGTATGTCTTGGAGGGGCTGGGGCCACTGTACAGACAGCAGTACCAGGGTACCAGCTCAGTGCTCAGCTCCCTTGCTTGGTGCCCAGAGCACCCAGAGCACCCCAGCCACAGGGGCAGGTTTCCATGGCTAAATTTTGGAGGTGACGTGTCCAAGCTCCCGTGCAGAGATTTTGTCCTCTTTTCTAATCAGGCAGCATCCCTGTGAGAAGAAGCCATTGCAAAATTGCTTATTGTACTTAAATTTCTACCCTGGGAGTTAGGGGGGAACCTGGTGTTTGCGTCAAGGGCACAGACAGGCTGGGTGCAGGGTTTTGATGGCAATGGGTAGAAGGTGGGGATGAGGAATGTCACTGGGACACTCTGCAGCTGCCATGACAGTCTCTAAAGGTGTCTGTCATGCACACTGCTTGTTTGCAAAAGGACTCTACAGTCAAAAGCTCCATGATAGCGGCTCAGGCTCCCCTAGCTCCACCATGAAAAGCAAGAGTCTCCTCCTCTCCAGCAGGGTTCTGCCAGACTCTTTGACATGCTCTATACGAACACTGATCCATCATGACCTCTCTGCTCACAACAAAGGGCTGGCAGCCTGGAATACATTGCCTTTGGGGATTTGACGAAAGTGGCTACTTTCTGCAGAGCCAGCAGCAGCCTGCCCCCCCGTCCCAGCCAGCCCCATGGGCACTGCCGAGCTGCATCTTCCTTCCCTGAAGGACAACAGCTCCCCAGCCCCACTTAAACTGGAGCAGACCCCCCAATCTCCCACACCTTCCCCTCCGTTCTAGTCCTAATCAAGCTAATCATAGCACTCATTTGCTAAATTAGTACTAATTAATGAAATGCTAATTTTAAAAAGGGCTGACTAATTCACAGCTTCTGTTCATAATGGACTTTTCTCTGAGCACTTTGGAGGCACTGGCACCTTTGCCCTATGCCGAGAAGGTTGAAGCAATTCAAAGTCACAAGCACAGGTCACAGGGACACTCCAACCACACTGCCTCAGCTTCCCCAAGCATCTCACGGGGGAAAAATAACACCAGTTTGAGTCACCACTTAGTGCCATGGAGTGTTTGGTGTTTTTTACTATGGGGCCCTTCAGAAGGCGGCTTTTGGATGGCTTTCTCTGCAAAGATGATAAAACAAATAGAATTGGAGCTAGAGAGGAATTTCTGGAGTGCTTACCACCAGCTCTGGCCTCTGTTGGGAGTCCAGGCAGGCCCTTAATGAGCTGCTGCAGGTTGGTGAGTGCCAAGTGGGCATAGCCCTTTTACAGGTGTCTAAATACACAGTTATTTGAGGAAATGAAAGGTTTTAAAATGTGCTCATGAATTCAATCAGGGGTGCTTGTGTTTAAACGACCTTAGTCCATCCAACATTTATCTCCCTGGACCTTGAGGGGCTTTGGGCAGGGATATAGATGCTGCAGCCGGCCAGCTGCTGTCCCTGCACACTGCCAAGTTTTTCGCTTTGTGACAGTGTCCTCTCCAACCAGGGAGCTGCAGAAAGCAAGCATGCAATGTAGCGTCATCTAATACCTTGGTAAGGCCCTTTGGCTCAGTTTGGTCTAATTTGCTAACACACACACCATAATTACAGGGCTTGTATTTAGGCATATCTCAAGAGTTCCTTGTACATGTAATAGAAGAGGATAATGCATCCAGAGCCCATAAGGGAAGACCAGCCCTAAACTGTCCAGGACCAGGCACAGAGCCCTTTGTACAGATGGGAAGAGCCCCAAAGGCCTTTGGAAATCTGGTGCAGATCAAACCTCACATCTGGCAAGATTCTGCTTTTGCACCTTGCCCTTGCCTCTTTGCAGCCTCGCTGGTGACTGCTGATGAGACAGGAGTAGAGATGCAGGCAAGCTCCCTAATGAGGGTACCCAGTGCCACTCCAGTTTTCAGTACGGCCCCTCTTTCTTGCTTTGCCCCGGCTAGGGACACCCTGGCAAACTTGAAAGTGCCAACCTGGAAAAGATGGGCTCAGCCAGCCATGTTGGAGATGGCTCCTGAGTGACCATCCCCAGCCTGCCAGTGGGGTGCACAACACAAAGAAGGAGGCTCGGCTGTTTACACAAGGCTTCTTGCCAGCATAGCTACATTGCTTAGAGGTGCACTACCTTTCTCTTTCCTGACCATTGTAGCTATGGCCACAAAAATTTAAATGGAGGCCAAGCCCAAGTGTGGGAGTTGATCCTTTGCCTTGTGTGTGCCTAATGGCAACATCTTGTGTTGTCTAATAAGCTCTATCTTGCATCTCTCGTCACACAGATTGAGCCTTGTAAAAGCTTATTGGATCTTGTATAAGCCCTCGGCCAGATAATGTGCAGCCCTGCAGAGAGGGCAGCTTCTCCCAGCTGTGCCCCTAGCAGGGGCTGAGGTTTTGCTCTTTCTTCGTGACGTTTGCTGAAGTTCTGCACTGAAACACTGACACCATCCTTGTTCCAGACTCGGCAACACTCCCTGCTTTTGAACACTGAGCAGAGCTGTTTTACATGCTTTGAGATGGCAGCAAACCAACAAAGAACAGCTGATACAATTCGCTGATGGAAAAATAAGTTCATAGCATTTTTTTGGCCTAGAAACCTATCTCACATTAATGCAAATATTCTATTAGGATTCCACTGAGTCGTTCCCCAAACAGATCTATACCTGACGGAGCAGTGCTGTGAAGCTGCTCCATGCAGTTATGTGCTAGCAGGCTCTGAAGGTAAGTGAGGTCCTGTGAAAAGTCCTGAGGGCTCTGCACCGTGGGGTGCTTGGTTTTGAACTGTAATGGTTTCTCTTTGCGATACAACAAATTCCTGGCCTTCAAGTGGGGCTGTCGTGTGGGGGCACAATGTGATGGTAGCAGCAGTGGTTACAGTCTTTGGGGAAATGGGAGGGTGGCAGGAAGGTTGGTGCCTCTTTCCTGATGCTTTTATGGTGTTTCTGACAATTGTTTAAGACATTTAATTTACAAATTTCTCAAGAGAGATTTTTTACTTCCCAGAGGACTGAAACATTTTGAGCTCTTCACTGAATTATTGGCTCCGGATGAAGATGAAACCATGCAGCTGGCCTGGACCATAAGGCTTCTGTGAGAGGATGGTCATGGCTGTCAAGTGCAGGGCCTGTTGAAGCCTATGTCCACGCACCTGATGAAAGATCACAGCCACAGCTCGGAGCTGGCAGGAGCCCTTCTAGCAAAGTGCTGCAATTACAATTGCTCTCAATAAAGCTACATTTTGCCTTTTATCTGACCTTCTTTGATCTTTTCCACAACCTCTGGCAGGTCTTCAGTGCATTCAGTTCTTTATATTAAAGCAATCAATCCCACATGCAACCAATTAGGTTTAGACATAGTTTGTGACCATAATATTGTACAGACGTTCTACCAAGTTTTCAACAAGAGAGGGTGGCTCCTACATGTCACTTTCTAGTGGGGAGCACGCTGACTGCAGTTCAGAAATATCCCAAGGAGAAAAACATATTCCAGAATTACACTCCAAGCCCAAATGTCCCACTTGCAGACAACATGCTGGCTTTGTGTACATACAATAGGGACCCAAACGTTGCTCCTCCTCCTTGCACACAGCATGCAGGGCAGGAATCTCACTAGACCTGTGTGACCAGGTTTGTCATCCAATAACTGCATCACCTGCCACTGTCATTGCCCGTGACACACACCAAATATGTTTCGCTTATCGGAAGCAAACAGGCAGCAGCACCTATAAAGTCTTTTAGCTCTATCCATTTTGTCCAGGCTCCTAAGGAGAGGTGGGAGGGCAGCCACTACAGGTGGGTGTTTGTCTCCACTGCCTTTGCACTGAATACAGTGCAACCCTCATGGCTTCTCTCTCCCTTCCTGCTGTACTGATGCAATGAAGTATGCCCAATGTTTATCGTATTATCTAAAGCTCCTCTTTGGGTGGTCTTCAGGTAGGGATACATCCTCCATCTGGTTATGGTGTCAAATAGTTCAGACTTGGACATGGATGAAAAATGAAACTCCCTTCTGTTCAGATAAACCTGGAACAGCACAAGTATTCCAAAATTCCAGCAGGGGCATTGAAAGCACATCACCACTCTCTCTTTTGAGCTCTGCGATGGAGGCTATTGACACTGCTATTTGTTAAAGTGTCCTAAGGTCTGTTCACTGTGGACTTTGCCCCATCAGTGTCGGAGAAGGAGCACATTTCCTTGTATGGGTCATTTCCTTTCAATGGAAGGAGCCAGTGTTGATGCCAATTACTGGCTTGTTTGCTTGGTCCCCTGCCAGGGAGAGGATTTCTTGTGCTGGGGGGCTTGGTGGCAGCCAGAGCAACTTCAAGCCAATTCTTTCACACTTGAAGAGCTCTCTTCAGAAAGAGTGCTCTTGTCTTTCTGCCCACACCTTGCTAAGGAGAAAGTGGCACAAACATGCAACAAGAAGCCTACAAGCAGCAGCATTATAGACCATGGTTCTGGCGCTAGATATTTGTGGAATTTTTGCGTTACAGCAAAAGGTCTGGATAACATGGCAATAGGAACTCTAATGAACTTCAGATGGAAAATTATTTAATGGAGTAGGTTTCCTTCCAAAATGTCATTCTGTCACAATCAAAATGTTTGGTGAAACTACTATTTTTACCATCTTTTTTTTTTTTAGGAAGAATATGTGAACAATTTTTTGAATAAAGCATTTAGATTTTTTTTATTTTATATAATAAATGCATTTTTAAAAGTTATAATGATCTAAATAAGCCAAAACTATTTATTTTTGTGGAATTTTCCTTTGTGGAGAATTTCAACATTTTGAGGTTTTGTTCAGAATTGGAATGAAAACAAATTTCAAAATCTCAAAATCGTCTGTGAAACACAATTTCCATTCTTTGGCCAGCTCAAGTTTCAGGCTAGAACATGTATAATAGCTCTCCTGCAGGGAATCCCTTTAGGAAAAATGTCTCTGAATGAATTTACTGGTGCAAACATACAGTTTTAAAGATTTGTCTATTTGTCCAAGCAGACATCTCACTGCTGAAAGCTCCTCCAAGTCACAGTAAGCCTCCACAAATTCCTGAAAGACTTATTTCTAAAAGGCATTGCTAACTTTGTACGGTTGATGGTGATCATTTCCTGGTACCAACATCAGTCGTTTGGTTACGGTTGCCACTTATTTGCCATAGACCACAGAATAGGTACCACAACTATTTTCTTGTCCAACTTCAGTTGGACTGCTTTTAATAGTTTAAACTAGAGATGATAAGTTTTATATTACTTATTCAAGGTAGGTGCTGTCTGTTCAAATTAAAATATTCAATAGAAAAGAACAGATATTCTAGAATATTTAAATAGAAAAGAACTGATATTCTAGAATATTTAAATGAATTTAAATATTTACAGAGTTAGCAAATAACTCTGCCTGAAAAAAATCACACATTACAAATAAGACAAATTGCACTTTCATGTGTAAAGAACAAAAACCTACCTGAAAGCAAATTATTAGGGATGCTGATGGAGATCACTGCAAGTGCTGTTTCCAAGTGAGTTACTTTGGATTTACAGTGACATAAATGAGATGATAAGCCAATCTGTTCACAGCAGCTTTATATATCACAACGGTATGAAGCCTAATACTGAAATGAATTAACATAAATAGATTGTAAGTTAATCACACACTCTAGTAAAAACAAACAAACAAACAAACAGAAAACCCCCCTGCATGCCAAGGGGTTTTTTTCTGACTTTTCTAGTTGTGTTTTACTGGAGGGGAGTCGGTGTGCGCTGTGCTGATGTACTGTGGAGAGTGTCTCTGCTCCTCCAGAAAGCAAAGGCTTTGTGTCAAGGTGAAAGCTGAACTAAACACACATTCTGCAGTCAAAGTTTGTTTATAACTCCTGACTCTGCTGGGTCAGTTATGTGGCAGTTTCACTAAACAAACAAGTAAAAAGCAGGTCAATGTCCAAATACTGGAGTGCAGCTTATTTAAACTGCTTCCATAACTGTTGGAGGAGCAAAGCTGTAAGTGAAACAAACTACCTCTGCAGTAAATAAAAGTGCATGAAAAAACACAGTGGATCAAACTCATGCTCTGGTATGACTGAGTTGTCCTTGTCTTTCATTAAGATGCCTTTGACCAACTATCTCGGCATAGGAACAGGAAGTTATTGAAAGCAGATTTGGCACTTGATGCATTTCTTGCAGAATCAGCAACATAAATCTTTCAATCCACTGTCTTGAGTTGCTATATTGTAAGGTGTGTGTTAAATCACCACAACAGGAATCACTCTCTGAAGGACTGGAGAGGGAGAAAAACCCCCAAATTACATGGTAAAGCTATCAAGGAATGACACAGAGAAGCAGAGCCAGTTGAATCAGTACTGTATGCATCCCTTTTCCATGCCTCAGTTCATCAAGATATTTTCTGGAATCATTACCCTATTGAGTTTAGCTATTTACCTTGTATATACAAACCACCTCCTTTACTAGACTGCCCATGCCCATACCCTTTAATGTAGTTCTCTTTAAAAGCACTGTAAGGTACAGAAGTGCCATTACCCACTGTTTTATATAGGCAACTGAGGCCTAAAGTTAGGGAGCTGCCAAAATACAGGCAGCTAAACACCAGCCCTGTCTCCAGCTGAGCCTTCCCCTTTGTATTTCCTTTTTGAAAGACTGAATGCTTGCCTGGGTCTGGAGGAGAACATTTCCATCAACTGGTCCTTCAGTCTCCTGCATACCACTTACTGGGCATACAAATATGAAAATGAGCAATCAGTCATCTGATGCATATCAACATGTATCTGTCAGTTTGGAAATTTATCAGCCCATGTGATGTAACCACGGTCTTTTGACTTAATATCCCATCTTTCCTTCTATGCTAAAATGCATGTAAAAAAAAAAAAAAAGCCTATCTGATTAGATACCTAATTTTAACATTAAACAACCCCTATATAAATTTATTCCCTCCTTGCCTTGTATTGTCCAAGAAATGTGTTAGCCTGCTTCCTGCTCAGAGGCTGACTTTGCAAAGGCACTGCCAAGGCATCCCATCACACCGCCATCAGGTAGCCACCCCAGCGCCGCAGCTCAGTTCAACAACTTTCTCCCTCTTGGAACGGGAGATGTTACCTTTACTGTTGGAAGTGGAGAGGAAAGGATCTAGCTGGGAGTCAGCTCCCTGCTGGGAAGGACCCATTGGTCGTTCTCATGTACTTGGTAGTAATTCACTTGTTTGATATCAGCAAATTCATCAACTGGAGTCTTGGTCACCTTCCTCAGTGTAAAATTTCAGTACAGCCATTTTAGAAAAATTAATTAATTTTTACTCACATATTAAGGGTCTCCTCTTTCCAGTATGCCTCTGCTCCTGTGTTTGAAAAAGTTCCCTTTAGATGCTGTGGTTGCTCTCTTACATTTTTGCTCTCTGTTAGTATTTCTAAAAGGGACTGTCAGAAGCATTCTGTGTTGGTCTTGCTCTGCTCTGCCCGTAGCATGGACTGTCTTTGACAAGAGCAAATGTAAACCAGGGCTGTCTGCCTTCGAACACTCCAAACTGAAATAAAAATGAAGATTTGCAAAATTAAAACAACCTTACTCATGCAGATTTATTCAAAGGGAAGTGGGCAGAGGATGGGTCCCAGGAAGACTGCAATACCGGAATCCCTAGATTCCTAGACAAAACCTGTCTAAATGAGTTTGTGGTCAACACTTGTAACAAGAAATTGGCCCTCCCATCAGCTCTTACAACAGACCGACTATGGCAGAGCTCCATGCGGCTGGCACGGAGAGCTCCTCCGTGGCTTCTGCTGGCAGTCTGACATGTGAAGGTGCGGTAATATATTAACTGTGCACCACAAGATGGAAACCACTGCTTCTTTTGATTCTACCTGGAATACACCTTTTTCTACTCAGAGCGTAAACATATGAGCAAACAGGGAGAATGGTTTAAAAAGCAGCAAGCATGATCAAAATGCTTAAAGGAGAAGAATATATTGTTCAGCTGAGCAGAAGTGAGAGGAAGGCAACTATCCAACTGAGAGGGACAAGGGATTTGTTTAGGGAGCCACAGAAATATTTGTCTGGAAGCCATGGGAGAAAATGAAGAAAAGTATGCTTTATAATAGATATCAAGACGATCTTGTATCACTAAGATCTAAGAGGCTGGGAAATATTTCCTTCAGGGAAGCTCTGGACTTTAAAGTCTAACAGAGGTTTTCTAATAGCTAAAGAATAAATACATGCATAGAGTAATTAAAATAGTGTTAGAGTCCCACGCAGAATGTATAAATTAAATAGCAATAGCACTTTCAGAGCAGCAAGTATTATACAGGACTAAAAACCTAGTGAGACAAACCTAAACTGCTGTCTTGTAGTTAGCCAGCTACAGTCTCTGATCTGTGACCGTGTCAGCAGGAAATAATGGAAGAAATTAAATGGGTGAGTATAAAACCAGTAAGGAAGTAGAAGAAACACAAAATCTGTGAGACAAAATCAGTATGTTGATCACTTTCTGTCGCCCAGCTCCTTTTACAATGTGGAAATAGCTGGTTTGCAGTGCCACAGTGCAAGAAAAGCTTGCTGCACGCTTTCTTGCACCTTTCTAAGCAGATGATCACAATTACAAATTCTACTTAACAACTGAAATTCTGTGTTATTAGTAGTAGTAGTAGCAGCAGCAGCAATAGAAATGGTTGTTATGTTACAGTAGCCTTGAGAGTCACGAACTGTATGCCCTGGCCTGCTGCAGATTGCACTCTACAAGCACACAGTAACAGATGGAAGAGTTTAAAACCTTGATCTTATTTGTTTGTAAAATTTTGATTTGATTTAGAATTTGCTCTGTTCCAGCAAAGATTTGTTTGTGTGCTTTTCTTTACCACTGTGAGGAACGTGACTACTCACAATGTGGAAAGCAAGGCACATGCAGGACAAGAATCAGAAACAAGCAAGAAAGAGAGGGGAAATGGGGTATATTAGTATCCCTGAAGACTTTATTTGCCTTTGCCTCTTTGTAATGTGAAGCTTTATTTACTGCCAAGCCCCTTCATGCTCAGAAAACATGGGTGAAGACCCAGAGCATGCTTAGATTGCCTTAAAACTTCAGAGATTTAAAAATGGCAACACGGTTTGGCTTCTTGTTGTTTGGCATCTGGTTTCTGAGCCTTGCAGTGCATTTGGATCACATTTTCAGGCTTTTCCCTGCAACTGGAAGAATTAGAAATTTATTGTTTAAAAAAATGAAAAGTGAGAGAGTCATGTGATCATGTGCTTCCAGGAGCTGAGACTTGAAGAAAAAGCCCACCCCAGACTCACAATAAAATCATGAGAATTGAAAACACCAGACTTAAGAAGCTCATCCAAGCTTTCTGCTGTGCATATGGAAAACCAGGGTGTTGTCAGGACTAGTTAGCTAATGTCATAAAGCACTCAGAAGAACAACATTAGTTATTATTTAGGAGGAAACCAAAGTGTAAAGTGTTTTACATATAAATCTGCCCTTTAGAAGGGCAACATTAAAGATTGAGCTCTGGATTACTGAAGGGTAGTAAAGAGGTTTTAAACACAGCCATAACCCATTCTGCATGCAAATGACTCAGCAGTGCCTTGACCAAGTTGGAAACAGGACCTCTGGAAGTGATTAGGAGTGGACTGTCTCTCATCATGCCTTCCTCCACTAATCTGCTTGGGATGGTAGATGTGCAGAGCAGCCCAGTGAAAGGAGCTAACCCCAGAGCCAAGCAGGGAGACGGAGACTCCGCACCTCCACAATCAGCCTGCCTTTGATTCAGGTGCAGAGAGAAGGATGGCAACAGTGGCTCTGCTGGCACTGACAGGTAACGCCTTGCAAAGAAGCAGGTTGTGCTGTGAAATACATGGTGTGGCCATACTTGTGTCTGCACAGTGGTTTCAGGGGTTTCAGACTAGCTGTAGCCTGGCTATGTGGACTGAACACCCCCACTAGCAGTCAGAGCTCATTTGGTGCACTCCTGGAGCACCTCTGCCCATTTGTTTTCAGGCAGAACAATCCAGTTTGCACAGCTGAGACCATAGAATCATAGAATCACCTCGGTTGGAAAAGACCTTTAAGATCATCGAGTCCAACCGTTAATGCTGCAGTGCGAGCAGAATTGGGTGACTGGGGACAACGGGGAGATTTCCTTCAAAAGTGACTCCTGAGTTGAACCAACCCACTGCCACAGGCTCACCTGCAGCTCTCTCTGAGAGCAGAACTGAGCCTTCTGCAGAAAATGTTTGGGGCCAAGTGTTTTTCAACTTTGTCCACTTGTGGGTTCATAAAAATATCTCTGATGGGGGTGAGGACTTGGTGACAGCAAATGCAAGCCTGCTGACAAAAGGTTTGCTTTTCCTTTGCACCTTTTGCAGGCTCTTCAAAGTCCCTCTCTTCCCCAGACATCTCCAGCTAAGAATCACTGGTTTCAGTCTTTTGGACCAGATCTGTGAGCAGCAGAGCTCTTCAGTTTGGTGGCAGTAGAATAATTCACACATGTTGAAACGTTCATTTCCTGGCTTTATCTGCTTTAGAGCTGGACCTGCCTTACATGCTACATAACTGCTTGGAAGCTGCTGGTCCGTTCCTCCTTCAGATGCAACGCAAAGGGAGTGCTGTTACTTTGTTAGGAAGAACTTAAAACAAACAAGCCGCCACCAACTGCAGTTCATGTATATGGTTATGATTTTAAATTGCAAACAGGAGGCTACTTGGCTTTGCATGGTAAGCATTGTCTGGCAGCGGATGGGCTCCTCTGATCTCCCTGAGCCTTGGATTGCTGCTGTGAGATTGTGTCACAACTAGTCATTAATTATTTCATCAAAAGCTTATTTTTCTCATTTCCTCATCATTATTTCCACCTAGTTTCTTATAAATTGAATCCAGTTATTGGCAAGGCTTGTTTCTCCCCTAAGTGTGGTCTGGGCTTTGCAGAGAAAAACATTGATCTTAGAAAAAATGTACTGTTGATACATGTAGTTCACATGCATATGTATGCATATACTGAGCAAGAATTTACTGTATATGTATATAAACATTGCTCTGAACCTCTGACCCTCCTTGACCTCCTATTTACTCTGGAAGCAGATTCCCCTTCTTCCTGCCTGTTAATAGATGGAAATATTGTCATTCTCACCACAGGAATGAATGAACAAGGAAAAGCAGAAAGGAAAAAGAAGGTGAGTGCAGCTATCAGGAGAGTCTAACAGTACCCTCACCTCCTTGGGAGACACATTTTTAAAAAGTGCCACAGTATTCTTGGAAAAACGGAGACCCCTCCTGGTAATGCCAGCCCTGATAGACAAAACAGAATAGCACTACTCATGGGAGATAATTACAAGCTCAAGAGAATCAGGAGTACCAAGCCAAAGAAGGCAGTGAGGAGTGAGGCAGCCAAAAGGTCTGGAGAGGAGGCTCAGAAAGTTCTCCTGTCACCAGTCACCAAGATGCTAGCAAAGAGAGAGGAATGACGGGATCCACCAACCCCTCCATTCTCTCAGGGAACAAAAGCAGCCTCGCAAACACATTGTGGGTGACAGCCCAAAGCATGGAGGCTACCCGGCTGCAGTGGGACGGAGGTGAGGGGAATGCCCCAGGAGAGGCTCCCCAGGCATCCCCAGCAACCCAACAGCCTGGCTGCTAAACCAAAACAGCGACAAAAGCTGTTAGAAAGCTGCTGCAGCCACCCTTCCATAGCCTGGAGCTGGAGCAGCACAACTGCAGGAGACAGGAGATCTAGCAGCAATTTGCTGTACCTATGTACAAGTCATCTTGGTGAAGAGCCCAGTTGGTTTTGGGAAACACAGAGTCTTCTTCTCACAATATGTTCAGCGTGTCGTGCGCAAAGCAACGAGGAATTGCAAGATCCCTTCTGTGCCTGACTCAGCAATGGCGCTGTGATAAGCGCGGTTTGTCCTGCAGCTTGTGCTAAAGAACGCAAGACTTACCACAAGGACTCCAACTCTTTCACAACACAAGAGCACAAGAACATAAGAGCAGCCACACTGGGCCAGGCCAAAGGTCCATCTAGCTCCTGTCTCCAACAGTGGGCAAAAGCAAAATGCCTGGGGAAAAGTATGAGCACAGGGTAAGCACATACAATATTTCCCCCGAGTGCTCTCCCAGCTGCCAACCATCTCCAGATTAGAAATTTCTGGAGCCAAGTATGTTTTTATGTACTTAGAGTCCTGTAAGCTGCCCTGGGTTGCGTCCTTCAACAGTCCTTGTGCTTCCCCTAATGCTTGTGCTCTCTCAAGACTTATTCTTTCTGATCTCGTATTTATCTGCCCTCCAGATACTCTTCACCCTCTTCAAGCTGAATGTATGCCCCTCCATACAATACATCTGAATTTTCCACCTTTAGTCTTACATGCTCCTCCTTTCTTCCCTGTCCTTCAAACTTCACCACAACTGATGAAGAAGATACATAAAGCTCAAAGTCACCTACTGGGACTGTCCATCACTTGAAAGTTGACTCTTCCATGCTACAAACTCTCAAAACTTTTTGGTCCCAGGATACATATTGTCCCACGTTTCCTCACCCTCACCGGTTCTTTCTGACCCTTCATTTTTGTGGTTCTCTCTTCAGGCTAGTCCCCCTCTCTGAGGTTTGCCTGTGTTCCCCCAAAGTCTCTGTGGATTATCAGAATTTTTCCCAAATTCTTTGGTTTATTTGTAGCAGAGCTGTTGATGAGAAGTGATAGACCAATTTTCTGGAGCTGTCACCTTGTGTAACCAAGGTTAGGCCACAGAGTGTGTGGCGCTCCTCAACTAGGTGGATTAAATGTACATCATATTTCTGCAAAGTGTGAAAAAGCTTTAGGTCTTTTCAGAAATACCCATGCAATCTTTTTTGGCTCCTGAGAAAGACCCATTAAACTGTCTGCAAGCTTTTATTGGCAAAGACCCTATTATGAGGGGACACTGCATGTAGCAGCCCAGTCTTAGTAATCCAGAACTGGCAGTAAGGAGACAAGTTCCCAAGATCTGCACCACGTGGCTCATTCCCAGAAGCAGCAAGTAATTTTCAGGGCTACGACAGTGAGGGGCGGAGTCCATGTAAGAGATCACAGCTGTCCCTTTTGGGAAGGCGGTGTCCATACTTCATCCTGGACTTCCCCAGCCATGAATCACCTCTCCAAGAAAGCTGTTCCCATGAGTGCAGTGGGTTCAAAGAACAGCTCTTGCACCCATGGCTATGAGTCAAGCCTCTGCTCTCTATGCTTTCTGTTGGATTGTCATCAATGTTGACACGCAGAGCCCACTGCTACTCTGCCTGGGGGAAAAACTACCAGAGCTTCCTTGCTAGGGCTACAAGCTTCAAAATGACACTTTCCTTCTTCTGGGGAAGATGAACTAATCTGATGTATCGAAGGAAGGCTGTTATTCCTCTCACGTCTCATTCCTGGTGGAAAGGAAGGAGGTCAGGGAAGGTCATATGATATTTCTCACTCTCTCCTCACCAGTAATCAGAGTTGAAGGATTGAGCATCGTGGGCTCTGGGCAAACTTTTTCCCCATCCACATGCTCCACAGATACTCATTATAAAGAGTTCATTTCTTTTATGGCCTCTAATTCCTAAGGTTAAAGTCCACTGCTCATAGAAATGGTACACTCTGGACAGGGTTCTTGTAAGCACCTCCACATTCCCCTCTGCTGATACTAAAGTGTAGAGACCATGTCTATGTATCCGCAGGGAGCATACTTTAATGCCCATCAGTCTCTGGCTTCTCACAGCCAGTAAGTGTGTATCATTTCAAGTGGTGTTCTTGTGAGCTTCTGAGTGGTGCCCTGCCAGAAGATATCTTAATTTAGAAAAGCAAATAGTGAGGCAAGCTTCGTCTTGCTGCACACGCAAAGAGAGGATATAGAAAAGTGTGTAGCTTAACCCTTGGATGCTCATCACAAGGACTTGGCACAGGAGCCATCATGGCACTTCTGGAGTGTAAAACCTCTGTCAAGCCAGCTATTGCTCACCTCTGCAAATGGCACTGGGAGAATCTGTACATATTCTAACCGCACTGCACACCATGACTTCAAAAGCCATTCTGAGCAGATGATCGGCTGCAAACTGGTCCACAGATGGAATTAGCTCCTCTACTAGAAGGAGCACACAAAGCACAGAGGAAAACTATTATCAACATAAACAGAGTCTTATTTTGGCTTTGCCAGTTGTTGCCCATTTCTGTCTGGTGTGAAGTCATTGTCCTGCAACTAACAGCAGGCACATGCATGCATGACATTATCAAAGCAGAAGGAGATGTTGTCATGCTCCACTGGAATTAGAAATCTTGCCAGGAAGAGGAAAGAACATTTTTTAATATGGTGTTGCTACATCCCCATGTCTCTACAGAGGAGGAAAATGTTTTAAGAATTCTTACTTAACATCTTTATCAGTGTTTAAGCAAAATACGATCATTTCATAGCTAAGGTTTATCTGTGTAAAGAGTTGGAATAAAAAAGGATACTTAAAACCCACCTAATATAAATACGTAAATTGCCCATTGGTTGGAAATGTCTCACTCAGTTCAGGGGAAAAATGTTATTACAGCGTTACCGTCCACGCACGCTTTTCTTCTACCTATTCCTTTAAATCATGATGTGTTTAAAATTATATTCAATATTTTTAATAGTTGCTATATAGAGACTGTGAGTTCTTAGGGGCAGAGACCACTTTTTTTCCCCCCAGTATCTAACACAACAAGGTTGTGTCCCAGCTAATAGCCAAGACATCTGTTCCCAAATAAATATTAACGCTACACCTCAGCATGCACCCTCTGATAGTTGTCAGGGCTGTAATTCACAACGCGCATCTCACCAAGAGATTTTCCTGCACAGCACTCCAAAGCCCTAACAAGCTTAAAGCAGATGACAAAACAGTCTGGCAAGCTGGCAGTGACATCAAAAATGGACATTTTTGCGGCAAACCCAGAGATTTATACAATGTCTTCTAGAACAGCAATACATTATGGAAACACTACACATCTGCATAATTGCACTCTACATGATGCCATCTACTCCGTACAGCCCACTGTGCTGGAATATGTGCGCTGATCATCTCAGGTACACTGGGCTCCATTTAAAACACATTAGTACTAATCATAGGGTTTTCTCACACTTCCTATGCAAGAATAAACACCAGGAGGAATGCATTGCTCTGCCCTCCCCCCCATGTACATGTGGAGATTATACAGCAGCATCGTGTCCCACTCACAGCAGACCTGAGACTCGGCATGACATAGGTTATCTCCTTGTGGAGGTAACATCACTATACACAGCACATGGATTTAATTTTCAACAATCTGTTTCGTTTAATGGTAATTAGTTCCTTCAAGAGCTTTATACTGAAACATTCACACCCCTAGACCAGCCTAGCTCAGATGAGCTGCTGTTACAGTGTCAATGCCAGCAGCCTGTCTCAGTAAGTCCCTTTGGTCACAGGCCCTTTTTTCCAGTTGCTCACCCTCCTGCTGTTTCCATCAAATGCACTTCGGACACTTCTGAGCTCCAGCTTGGAGCTCTCAGCTGCCACCAAAGAACAAACGTGACAGCAGTAGCAGAGCCTCTACTGCATTTCAATCCCAAACCTCAACCACAGCATAGCTATGAGCTGCAGGAGCCCACGGGTGCCCCATACCCAGAGCACACACCAACCCGTGAGGCTGAGCCATAGGCATCTCTGCAGCTTCTCTCGGTGTTGGCACCATTCACTGAACTGAGCTCTGAGTTTTTCACATTAAAGAGCAACTGGGTCTCTCCTTCCCTCTTGCATGTGTGTCTTGTGGACTCACAGCAGCTGCACATGCGATGGTCAGGAGCGTAAGGGAGATGTAAATTAGTAAACGTTACAGCTCCTTTAGGAAAGGCACACAGAAACCAGAAAGCTAAAGAGACCTCACGGTGCCAGTGCTGTTTCTGAGATAACTAATTTGAAAGCAAAAGGGGAATAATATTTTAAAACTGAGGCAGAATTACACAATTAGGAGGGGCTGGGATACTACCCAGTTGACAGAGTCAGTGATAGAAGAGAGCCTTAGCCATGCATCAAGAGAGGAACTGGACACATTTTTGGAAACAGAGCAAACTGAGGCATAAAGCCACTGGCCAAGGTTAAATGAGCTGGAAAAGAAAGTGATTTATATGTCCTGAGCTGATAAGGGCAGGTCTTTCTGGGCTTTCAGGGCAGACTTTCCCCATTTGTTAGTGTTCCTACATTGCTTGCATGTTCAGTTCATATTGATGAGATTAAATGTAAAGGCTTTGGAAGTGTGAAGCCATGATTGCTTTGAAACTCTCAATCAATGGGATAAATCCAGATTGCCTCCCCTGAAGCCAGTAGAGAAAGGCTGGACTTAACCCAGTTTGGCAAAAATCAGTATTCAGCCTTTGATAACATAACATAACATAAGATAACATAACATAATGTAACGTAACGTAACATAACAACACAGCACTGTTTAGCTTAAGCAAAGGTAGCAGATTTGAGCTCTTGAGAATACATTGCTCGTATCAGAGAAGGGGTATTCTTTCTTTCCCTACCATTAAATATTTTTCTGATGCAATATTCAGTGGCAACCAAAGTGCATATGAGCTGAAATGCAAGCTGAAGTTTTACAGCTCCCATTGGTTCAGCATTGCTGAAAAGTCAGTGTTGTGCATATGCACAATCTCAACGGGGTAATAAGGATGAGGCATCCTGGAGAGGAGACCAGCTTTTCCCTGGCTCACATCTAAATGTGTCCATTCAAGTACATGTATCATGTTCACTACCTGCTACATGGAAATTGAAATCCTTGAACCAAGGGGAGGGAGGCGTATGGGGGGTGTCTTCCCTCTAGACTTGGTTATGAGAATGAAAAGTTACATCAGGCTTTCTCAGAAGTTAATCTGTGGCTTTCAGGCCAACATGGGCTGTGGCCAATGACAATTTGATTTCTGCATCAGCAGGTCACAGAGATCAGCTGGGGGCAGAGGGAGTGCATTTATCAGCCCAATGAGACAAGGCTGAGCTCTCTGTCCACTGTCTCCTTCCCCTTTGGTTGGCGTCTCCCTGTCCTGAGTTTGGGGGCATGGTGGGGAAGTAACCCTTTGAAAAACAAAATCCAGATATACTCCAAGTTGCTGGCCACTCCTGGCTGGCAGCTGCAGTGCTTCCTGGACAGTCAGGGGATTCTGTAAAACCAGGAGACAAAATGACTGTGTAACACACAGGGTGTTTACTAAAGGCTAGACAGATGAGATAGTGGCTGTGATACCCATGCTAACATTACCACATCGATCTCCTTGCTGCTACTGCAGAGCACACCAGCTCAGGCTCTGGCCTCTCGCCTCCTGGATTACTGTCCTGATGCACATACTCTACAAAAGGTCTAAGGACAGAGGCCACTCGACAGCCTGCTGGGGAGGTGGGTGGCATTGTGGTGTACTGCACTGGAGTGGCTGACCTTGCTTCAAGTGAATGGTGTGGGCTCACCACACACACCAGCCTGGCTGAGAGTCCTCCCTGCTGGGTGGGCTGCTCTGCACAACCAGCTGAAAAGGATGCAAGAGCTATTTTGTCAGAAGGCGGCATCGGACAAGAGGCACCTACTGATACAAAATGTGGTGTGGAATGTAAAATCTGCATCCTGGCTCTTGGAGTCAAAAAAGAGGAGATAGGCGAGAGTTGTAAAGTATGAATATCATATCCTTAGCCTGGGAGCCTGCCTATGCTGCAAGCACACCGGGGCAGGAGGTCCAGCTATAGCTGCCGGTTAACTCTGGTGCAATCTCAGGACATTTTGGCCATCAGACTTGCACAGCATAATCTTTCCCAGCCTCTCCCCAAAGCCCGAGAGTGTTTGGCCTGATTTGTCCTGATTGGATTTTGGATCAAGCCCGGAAGGTATGAGGGTTTCAAAAGAAGATGGTTGGGACCAAAGCTACATGAACAACCCTAAAGCCAAACTGATAAAGGAACTTTTACGACACAGTCCCCATTTTATAAATGAAGCAAGAGATAAGAGGAGATAACAGATTAGAGAAGATAATCTCTCTACTGTCCTCCACCAGTCCATGATACTGATCATACCAACCTCCAACTGGCTTTAGCCCAAGGCACTCAGACACTGCAGGGCTGAGGCCTAAGGCAAAGCGTCTGGTGAAACATCATGAACTGAATATAGATCTCCTGGTTGTAGCCACGATTCCTGAATGATAAACACAACTTGCCTCCCAATGAAACACTGAGCAGATAATAACAGCCTTAAATAAAACTATTACAATAAAACACTTAAGTAAAACAGCTTGCAATCTGGGATTGTGACTGGAGTGAGGAAAGCGAGAACTTGCAGTGTCTTGAAGGCACACTCATAGGTAATGGCTGAAGAAATCTCAGAAGCAAAAATTGCTACCACCACCCCAGGTTTAGACTTTGATGCTAGCAATGTAGAATTATAACTGCATTAGCAGAATTGCATGACTGTAACATAAAGATCAGTTCAAGAAACAGCTTGCAATTAATAGTGCATACTAACAGCAAACGATTCGATTCCTCTTATCTTCATGATCTTGACACATGCAGATGCTCCAGCTATGCAAGTTATACATTGGCTGTACTCCCAGCTGGGGAGGTCGTAGCACCTGACTGAACAAATTCTGCATTTCCTGACTTGTTCTTACTTTTCGTACATCTTGGAAGAAACACCTATATATAATAAGGTACATTTCCCTCTCTATCTTAAAACAAAGCCAACCAGAAACAGACACAAAGCAGCTTCTGGCCAGGACTTTCTTCAAAACATCTGCTCTGCAGCTCAGTCAGGCTCTGTGCCCCGTGAAACCAGATTTTAATGAAGAAGGAAAGGAAGAGGAAGCAAAATCACCTGTGGCTTTGCTTCTGAAGAACTGGATGGTTACATTAGGCTTGGTTTAGCCTGGCTTTGAGCACAGGTGTTAACTAAAGAAAATGTGTTGCTTTTCTGATCTGCAGCCTATAGATTTAGGGCAAAGAATGCATGGTCTGATACGAAGGAGTCTATTGCAAGAAAATCAATTAAGTTCATGCAGTATAAAATTCTCTTTGAGTTGCTATATTTTGAATTTATACACTACGCAGCATAAATGTGTTACTGGGTATCATTGTTCCTACAGGTACAGCTGAGTCAAATTGTAACTAATATGAATTTGAAAATGTCAAGAATTAGCACGTTTAAGATATTAACTGCCAAACATTTCAGAAATTACTCTGAGTTTCACTAAATCTTAGCACTAAATCCTCTTATATAACCTAAAGAACAGATCTCTCTGTTTTTAAAATGTACTCAGTGTTGTCTGCTTGGCTACCAGCTGCTGCTATCTGCCTGCTGTGGTTGCTAACTGTAAATGTGGGGGGCCATTTTGAAACCAAAAGAGATTAAAGACAAGAAGAGGAAGTCCAACAACTTGAAGATGCTATCATCAATCCACAGCTGGCCGGGAACAGGAAGCAAGCAGGGATGGCATACATAACATACAGCCTCTATGGCAGAAAGACAAACAAAAATTAAAGGTTGTAGAAATGGTCGAGATTATTTCTCTATGGGGAATGTTATTGCTTTGGACTGGTCATCTGTGAATCAGGAGCATGCACAGAGAGCATGGGCTCTTTCCCGGTGCAGGAAAGGCACAGTTTGTCTTATAGCACAAATGCTTTTATAGCTGGTTTAGAAAGGGAACAGGGCAAAGTGTAGAATGAAGAGTAATGCTCTGCAAGGGAACTTGAGGATCTGACTTTGTTCCCATGAATGTCAGAACTTTATGTTGACCACAGTGGAAGGCTATTCAGGTCCTGAATGGTTTCATTGCCATTTTAATTACAGCAGATGAAATGCAAAACAAGACATGGCTTCTTATACACAGCTTGCAGGGAAACATAATGTTATCATCACCTAAGGAGCCTGCATGCAATGGAAAAGCTGCCATTAGGAGAAAGGCCATTTCAGGCCAAACATGAAGGAGCCAGATGTGGGAAGGCACAGCAGTCCCTGAAAACAGGCCTGGAAAGACGGGCGTGCTGGATACGCTGAACCACAAGAGCAGCACTTTCAGCAGAGCTGCTTTGCTCCCTCCCAGCACTCGGTCCAAGGTGAGGCCTCTGCTCAGGATTCACAGGAGCACGTTTGCTGGTGTGTTGTGTCCACTCACGGAGGCAGATGTGTGTGCTTTGGCTGTGGCCTCTCCTGCACCTGGGCCATGGCACGGTGGCAGCCAGCAGCATGCCACGCCATCCCTGCTGCAGCTGCGTGGAGAAAAGGCAGCCACAAAGAGTCTACAATATTTTTCAACTCCTTGTGACCCCTGAAGGTCAGTGTAAATAAGAACTCTCAAGCCTGGGAGGAGCAGAGCATTCAGGCTAGTGCCAGGCACAGGACAGGGAAAGGAAAACATTATGCCCTGACTTGCAGCCAGTGGAGTTCGGCCAGCTCCAAGGATCTGACCCGCAGCTCATTAAACACTTCACAGTGCAGCCTGGATCTCTTTTTATGTTTTGTTAATGCCATGAAGTAAATTGTACCTGTAATACATTTGCATGTGTAGCTTGCATCAGGTTGGATTAAGGTATAGAAAGCTTCTTAAGCACAAAAGTGCCCATTGTAAGAGTGCTGTCATTAATGACACTGTACTCATTTAGAGCAGAGTTCAGCCACAGCCTACCTAGCGTCACTGTAGAGAAATCAAAGTGGGCACATTCAGCCTAAGCACTAATACTCAATATCTGCACCAGTGAGGTAATTACAATAATCCCTTAATTACTGGGACTGGGAGAGTTTAAGGAAAACCTGCCTGGCAAACAAGCTCACCCTATAAAACCAAAGGTTCACAGGCCTGAGAAAAGCTGAAAGTACTAAAGTGAATGGTTATATCAGCATGAGTAAAAGATAATCAAAGGGGGAGACAAGTGAGAAGAAAAACTAGAATCCACATTTTACAGATTACTTTCTTGTCTTTGCTGCTTGCTTCCCATAGCACTTCATCGAGGTCCCTCAGTGGCCCAGCTCTTCTTCATCCCTGGCACCATACCTCCTGGGAGAGCAAGAACACGGAAAAGCACAGGGAGGATGCACCAAAACTCATGCTAGCTGAATCACAGCCCATTGCTGTAATCACCAGCTCCTACTGGTTTCTGCCCAGCAAACTCACAGCAGGCAGCAGGCACTGTGCTGTCCTGACTGGCGTTAGGTGCTAACAGGAAGCCCAGAAAGACTAGATAAAAACTGAAAGGAAATGAACAGCACCAGATGCAATGAATTTCACTGAGGATAGCCTGTGCCTGAACAGCCTGCCCCGAGTGAGGGGCTGTGCATGGATCTGCTGCCTCAAAAGCAAAGTGGGGAGAGTGCGGACTGTGAGTCACCGCTTGTTTCCTGTTCTCTACTCTGCGACAGAGCAACTTGTGCTGGCTGTGCCAGCCACCCTTGCCAGGGCACTCAGTGTCTCAGCCTGGCACCTCTGCTCTGGGCTGCAAAGGGGAAGAGAGCTGCGGACACCAGGGTACCGCCCTGTCACAGTGTGGGGGAGCTGCTCCGTGAGACTCCCGTCACCCCTGCTTGGCTTGGGGAAGTTAAGGGTGCCCCGGGTGTCACGTACAGCAAGCAGTGATGCTGGCCTGGAAGCACATGAGTCACAGCCCAGGCAAACTCCCAGGAATTTGCTTGGTCAGAGCAGAGGAAGGGTCTCATATCCATCCCCAAGACATGAATATGCTTGAAAGATTTAAAAAATGGGGGTTCTCCAACAATTTGTTTTCTCAGGACACAGGGATGCTTTGCTTGCATTAAAGTTTCCCTTTCTGATTCATAAAACAGATGGCCACAGACTTTAACTCCAGGAGGACTTAGGTCTGTGTTCTCTTCATCAGAGCTCCAAATGTGATGATGGGGAACATATCATGCTGAACTGCATGGAAAACGAACGCTCAGCTCAGGCTCCGCAAATAGTGCGTTCAGGACTGTTTACTAACAAATCACAAACATAGCATAGCACACACTGTACTCAAACTACAAACCACTGCAAAATTACTAATGCAGATTTGTTAAAATAGAATAAAATAGGTCAAGCAAAACACTGAACTAACTCTGCCACACCAATCTTCCCTTGACAGGATGGCGCTTATTCTTCATTTTCACAGTCTTTGGCTCTTTTCAGTTGCATGCACAACTTTTATCCTGGTTAATGTCAACTCATCCAAAAATCCACAGGCAGTTTTGCCTTTCTTTTAATCACTAGGGGTATAGGCAAGACTGCATTGGAGTCCAGGCACATGTTTAATTGATTAGCTGAGAATTACACTAATTGGGAGATTACCGGGGAATATGAGTTTTATGAAGCAAAACCTAAGGATGTACCACCACTACCACAGTACATACCATCAGTACCACTTTCCCACTTCAAATGACGAGGCCAGTTACAGTATCCAGGGAGTCTGCTTCTCAGAGAGGATGTGCTGGGGGAGACAGGAATGAGCACAAACCTAGTAGGAACTTATAGTATTAATTAAACCAAAAACTGAGTCTGGCACCCTCTGTGACTTATGCTCTGAGCAGAGTTGCATGCAACATTTTGCAGCAAATTGCCTTGTTCTGTGATTGTAAAAATGCAAATAAACACTTGAAGAATTGTTCTCATATTCACTCTTCCAACAGCAAATATCAGGCCAAGTTTATCAGCTCTACTGACTTCAGTAAAGATACCCCCAGAATAAATTTGGCTTGCTGACCTTTGCTCCTCTTTAAATCTGGAGTAAATGTTATGAGTTGTGAAGACCATGGACTGAGCCAGACGGGGCAGGCACGTGCTGTGCAAGCTTCCCCACAAAAGTTCTGCTGATACAACACAATCCTGACCTGCAAAACCTCTGCTGGTCTTACAGTCTGCCTTTCTTAAAGAGAAACTGTTACTAATGTGACACTAGATCCAATTGTTCTGTGACCACGAGTGCATCTCTCCTAGGAATTAGACCAAACATACTTCATGGGTGATCTAAAGCAGCCTTGAATTCTGCTGTGGGTCTAAAAGAAAATAAAACCTAATTAAATCTGCAGGGGAAAAAGCCCATCATTCCCACCAGAAGCCTGATTTTCAGACTTCACCAAAGACCTCTCGAAATCTAGGCAAACCTACCAAAAAACTGAGCAAGCCACATCTGGCTAACAGTTTTCTGGAACGCTCCAGTAAGCTGGTAAAGGAGGTAAGACAAAAGTGAAATATTTTCATAAAGGCTCATTAAAAGTGTGCCTATCATGAAGGATGTGTGTATCTTGCAGTGCAGACACACCAACAAAATTGTTGGAATAGATTCTGCCACTTCTTATGCCCTTGCTATATTCTTTGTCTCTGACTTGCCCTCAAGCTTAATAATGAAATGATTCTATATAATGGGTGGACTAGAGAATTGCATATATGTGCTTTGCTTAATTGCCCGTTGCATATTGTGGTCAATCATGCAATAACAATGAATCCATTATAATTAAATCTGGGAATTATTAATTGATTCCATTTATACATACTGTCATCTTCCATAGGAGCTGCAGGAATCTGTTGTCTTCAATGAAATTGCACTAGAAATCTTGGGGACTGTTTGAAGTAATGTAAGACAGAGATTTACCTGTGGTAGGTATTCCTAGTGAAGATTAGGTAATTAATTTTGTGTATAAATAAAGGCTCAATTGCACATTGTAATCATTAGGTTTGTTTGGCTTTTTAATGTCTAAAATTAAGGACTTGTTTACTGCCTAACTATAGATAGGTTTGTGTGGAGATGTTTATAATGAAATTCAGCAGCAAGGGAGCAATATAAAAACCAAGGAACTGGAACTGATCTCAGGACTAGAAGTTCAGTATTGTCCTAATAATTATGCTGGCAGCTGTATTTGCATGAAACCATGCTTTTTCTGTAGTACTCAATTAAGGTTATTCAGCTGCCTTGATGTGTTTAGAAACAAAACCACTGGCATCCAAATAAGGCTAATAACAAAAATGCAATATGATGTTTCCCATTTCCAGCAAAGGGTAAGAGAACAGATGTTCCTTATGTTGCCATGTTTCACCAGCACAGGAGGGAGCTGAGAAAGTTTGCAATTCATAGTGACAGTGCCATTAAACTAATGTAGTGCAGAATGTGCGCGATGGAAGCATGCAGCTCTGAACAATCTGGGCACAGAGGAAAGAATTGGGAGAACTAGAATTGACCCTTCAGGTTAAAAAAGAAAAACAAACCAACAAAAAATTCCTCTGGCCTCTCTTCCCATATTGCACAGAACAATCAGTTATTAGATGGGACTGCTGATGGTATTCCAGGATCCTTTTGTTTGGACATCCATCCAGCCTGTGCTACGGACATTCAGGATCCAAAGGGAAACAGTTGCTTCACCCCGTCACCCTTGGCTCACGCGTGGGAATGTCAAGCACAGTGCTGTACAGGCAGGCTCTGCTCCTGCAGCTATGAGAGCAACGCCACTAAAGAGGGCAGTCAGCAGTGTCAAAGAGCTACCTCGGGCCATGCAACATCTCTTGATCTCTTGTAGACACCACATCTGCCGGTCCATGCCAGGACATGGCATTACCACAGTGCAGGATGGACCGACACCAGGTGGCACTGCTCTCAGAAAATTGCCACAGCTTGTCTTCCAGGATCTTCCAGAGCCAGGGTAGCTGCTGGTGCTTGCCACCTTAGCATGGCACAGCTATGCCATGGCCAGGACCCTACACCCATGTGTCCCCCTTGGTGCATGGGTGCCCCACAAGGCCAGCTGGCAAGGCTAGTGGCTGGCACAAGGAAACAACAAATCTCCACTGGGATGCGACTGTCCCCGGGGCCTATGGCTGCGGGGGTGCCTGTGGGGACCCAACCAGTGGGGCAGGTGCTGGAGGCCTGCAGGATGGGAAAACAGCTTTTACTTTTCAAAACCGTTTATTCCTCTCCAGAGACCTCCTGGTAGCAGATATTTGCAACATGTCTGTCACACGCAGGGACTCAAACAAAAGCTGCAGAGTGAAGCACCCTTGATTCAGACCTTTCACACAAGGCCCCCGCCCCAGCATGCTGAAGCACAGCCCGCGTGGGGAGGCTCTTGGTGGGCTCCACTGGCAGGACAGCCTTTTGGCTCCCTGAGGTGCTGGGGCTCGGTATCACTGTGGACAAGAAGGGGTGAATCATAGTGGGACAACTAACCTCAAACCCCAGGACTGCCTGTGCTCCCTAGGGAACAAACACCTAAGTCCTTTTGGAGCCATGCTCCAGCCCTCTCTGGGCAGCCCCCTCGTGACAGCTGAGCAGGAGGAGCCTCTCCCACTGGAAATTCCCAGAATGAACTGAGCAAACCATTAAGCAAACATATTCCCCCAGGGAGATGTCCCCTCCTGAACTTGAGTCATCCTAATACCCCAGGGACCTAAACCCAAAAGCAAAATACTGTATGACACGTTAGCACATTTTGGGGAGGGGGGAACAAGGAACCACAGACTGCATCCACTCCCTTCGAAGTCTCTGCCAGCGCTTGGTTAATAAGTTCAGGCGTCACCACTGGGGCAGGCTGGGCACTGGGGTGGGAATGCTGCTGGAAGACACACAATATCAAGCAAAGGGTAGATCTCCAGTGAGGAAGATGCGATCAGGGCCACCAGCAGAGAAGGAGACACACAGAAACCAGTGGCCACCAAAGTAAAGCATCAAATGGATCCACTATTGATTTTACTTTCTCTGCAAATTCCTCAGAAAAGCTGCAAGCACCCTCACTGCCTGAGCGAGCAGGTTGTGTGCTAGCTGGCTCCTGAGTGAGCACCACTGCCTCTGAGGGGTGCTGAGCACCTCTCAAATGACAGCAGGTCCCCAGCACTTTGCAGGATCAGACCCTTTGACAGATCTGGAGTTTTTTCATTGACCTTCCTCCAAATGTGTCTTGCCTTGGCTCACAATGCCAAAGTAAATAAATAAATAGACTAACAAGCAGAAATGCCTTTACCAGACATTATTTTGGGCTGATTGGTTGTGAAACTTTACTCAAAACCCCAAAACCACAAAAACTGCCAGTTTTCCAAGCCCTGTGTTTTTCATAGCTCTCATAGCATTCTGAATAGTTTGCATTATTTCAAACATAGAATAAATATACATTTTTAATGGTTGGATTATTTACACAGAGAAAAAAAAAAAAGAAAGGCACTTAACTCCTTGTTCTGTTTCTTTTTCCCATGAAGTGAAATAAGAATTAACACCACTGAATTACGCCTTGGATTTTCACATTTACCGATGTAAATACTGACAACAGCCAGAGTGCCCGCAAATGCAGTAGTACAAAATTCATTGAATAGGTGTACTTTAAATTAGAAACAAATCAAAATTCACTTATGTCATTTACTCCAAGAAAGACTATCATAATGGCCCCAGGCACTTGCACGTTTTTTTTCCACTGCATTATACACCACATTCTCTAATGCTAGTGTATCACCATACTTCAGCTGAGCTCAGTGAAACGCTTTGGGCTGCAGTTACCCTGTGTTATAAAGGGAGCTGTATAAAGACAGGTAACTTGGACAGAACTGTGCCGAAGTCAGTGGCAGTGATAAGGAGTCTCAACCATCAACTCTGTGCTATTGGATTGTTCATGAATGGTATTTGGTGGCCACAGACTTGACTTCTAAGGCCACAGGTCTGCAGTAACATCTGGACAGGGCACAGCTTTGTGTGAAGCACAAAGTGCTGGTGCCCATGCCATGCCCCAGCATAACCGCTTGTCTGAGCCCATCCAGGCTACGCACTCAATCCCTGCCCAGGGTCACTCACAGCCACAATGCCTTAGGGAAAAAAGGCATGTTTGAGCTGCTGGTCCCCTATTGAAAAATCAGGCACAGAAGGCAATTTCTCCATTATTCCTTCAGAAATGCTGTTGTATTTCATATGGTCATAATTCCATAAATTCAACACACTGCTAAACAATCACAAAAGGCTACTCGAGGACAGGAGGACAGACGTCTGGGAAGGAAAACCAGTCTGTTATATTTGGAGATCTTGTTCTAACGAGTAACCTTATACAGTTACTCAAATACAAATGTCTGGGTAGCTGAAGTGTCATATGTGATTACATCTCTGCAACAAATTATGTTAATATTGTTACTTCAAGAACACAAATTAATTAAAAAGTTACAAAATGTAGGTATGGAAATCATGTTGTCTAGAACCTGTATAGACAGTTTCCCTTTTCATACAATAGCTGGATTAATTACTGAAGGTGCAAGAAAATGAGAACCCTTGTCAAGTAAGGTTTTGGAGACTTCAAGTGTCTTCACTGAGTAACTCACTCTCAGTACTCTTTATGCACACAAGTGTAATATGAGGAGATATTCATAAAGGATCATAAACAGTATTGTGTTAGACTTCTTGTATTAATTGTAACTTTGAAATTATTTAAATTAAAGGGTTTTGCTAAAAAAAAAAGAGATCAGTTTAACTTTCTGCACTTGCTCTCTTCCTTAGTTAGCATTTGCGCTGTTCTCTGGTTATTAGGCAAGGTAAAAGGATCAATTTTTTTCAGCTTCATATTTGTTTCTGACCTGTTTCATCCATTTGCCTAAACAATTCTCTTAAGAGACAGAACGTCAACAGTATTTGGGTGATTGCTTAAAATCAGGAATTCACTTTAGCGCTATCTGGGTAGGGAAGTGCTTTCCTGAAATGGGATGTTCTTGGTCCGAGTTTCACTTCTAGTGAAAAAAATTATTTCTTTAAGGCAGTAATAATTGAACTGTGGAAAGAAAGTAAATGCAAACAACTTCAGTTAAGCTTCAGTTGCTGTTTTTTAAACAGCAACAAAAGAAAATCCCTTTCAACTTCAGTTAAACATTGGGCCTGGAACTGTCAAAGTCTTCACACAAATGCCTGTTGTTTCTCTGGGACAAGAAGAGTGGCTGCAAAGGGTCAGACACAACACTGGCACACAGGCACTTCTATGGGGAACAGGTCCCAGTGATCCCAGGCAGACTGAAGCTAACAGCATTCTGCACAGGTGCCTCTTCCTGACTGTGCCGGACAAGGGCCTTAAACAGTCTTCCAAATCAAGTGAAACTGCAACAGACGGAGGAGCCAGGGCTGCTTTCCACTGAAGAGCCAAATGCCTTCAGGACTGCCTGGGTTTAATACAGAGCATGTAACCAAAAGTCTTTTATTTATTTCTTTGTTCTTCTGAGCTGAGGGAGGGTTGCCATTTTTCTTTTTATGCTGCTGCAACATAGTTACCTATTAAAGTTATGGTTGTGCTCATTCCTGGAATTTGTAATGGATGGTAATTGTGCCTGTAATAGTAAAATTGCTCTCAGTTAGGCTTTAGTTTTGCTGTGATGCATTCCCTACTGTCACCCAAATCCTGGGATAATGATGAAGCTTAGCTGATTTTATCACAGACAATAAAAACTGAATACACAGTATTGCCAAGAAACAAAGTAGAACACTTCCCGTTGGACTCTCAAAATGTAATACATAGGGGTTAATGAAAAAACAGAGTAATTGGTGATTAATTTGAATATTAATTAAACCCTGTATTAAGATACATCTATATAGTACTGGCGAATAATGCTAGGTCCCTGCATCTCTCTGATTTCACTGAGAAATTACAGCAGCTCAACAGCTCTGGAAAACATCACATGCCTTAAAAGAGATCTGCATTACATTAGTAAGTGTCATGATGCTTCAAGTAAATCAATTGCTCCAGAACCATCCCTGATTAAGAGTCTGGTAGCCCAGTGTTCACCAAATATGTAGAAGGCATACAGAGACATTGTTGCTAAATATGTTTCAGACCTTATTTCTAGAGATGAGATTACTCATTTGTGCATCTTTACAGCAACTTTACTGTCACTAATCGCCATTTAGCTGCAAAGCTTTTGGACCCCAAATTTGGGATGACCACAAAATGGAAGTCTGGCTAAGTCTAGGCTGAAAATTTGAGTTCTTCTATCTTTCTTGATATGAGCTAGTGGCATTTAATTGGGGTTTTGCACAAAGTGGAATAAGACTGTGGGCAAGGTATAAGTTAACTCTATTATTTAAAACATTTTGACATCTTCATCAAAGGCTGGGTGCAACCATCAACACATGGTATTACAGCCTAGAAATAGGAGGAAGCAATAATTCCCAAGTGCTAATACATGCAAGAAGAATTGGCTGCTCAAAAGGTGAAACGCTGCCTGCCTCACTGGGATACTAACTGTAGCAATCATCCTCCCAGAAAAAAAAAAAACACCTAAAAATAAGATTTGACACTGCTTCTACCTGTGTGGGGCTTAGCAATTGCAAGAGGAATCCATACTGCCCTCCACCTCACCTGGAGTTCATAGCACTCCTTGTACTCTCACTGTAATATGTCAATACTCTTCTTTCCCCAGGTCATTTTAAGAATGAATATGCCATAAATAATTCTCATCTAAGCCTATTACAATGGGCTATAATAGAAACAATGGTGAAACAGCTTTGAAATAATGATGAATTGGGCATGTGGCACACGAATGTGTGCTTCATCAGTGAGTGACTTGTGGACACTCTGTGTGTCTCTGTGGCAAATCTTACTCATAGTCCATTATTATTCTTTTCAGCAGGAAGACCCCTTCTGCTCAGCCATGGTCTCTGTCACCCTGGGCCCTTGTTCTTCTGTATTTTACGGCAATTCTGTTTCCCAGTTCTGTTCCCAACCATTTTTACCCCACATGCAAAAATAGGACAGACCCTGATACAGGTCTGCTGCTGTTACTTGGTGGCTATGTCAGAGCTTCCTATCATGGCATGTCTCAACAGCAGAAAATACACATTGCAACAGCACGGAGCTGTGGCTTATGGCCAATCAACTGTTATGATTACGCTACCGTGCTGAGCTGCTTTTGCGTTTCTCTGTGAGGAAACCTTTCAGAGGCCCTAAACTATGTTTCATAACCTTTTCTGGTTTTACATGTCAGACTCATCTTACTCGCTTGCATCTTCCCCTGCACAAGTTCCCCTTGGGAGTCTCTGGGAGATGATGATGTGGGCAGCAGAAATATGGGCCCTTCGTTAACACGGACTGTTCATTGAGTGCATGTTAAGGGAACAGTGCTCAGGACACCGATGGGACCTGTGTGCCCAATTTCTTTTCAACAGAGAATCAGTTCAAAGCCCCGTGAGAATGTGTGCCCAGCCTCCCAGATTTCTTTATAGGGGTTGTACAGCCAGAACATACAAACCAGCTTGGGCTATGTCAACAGCAGGCTCCTTTTGAAAGCTAGGGCTTGAGTTCCTTCTCAGGAACCCTAAGATAAGATAATCTATGTACAGTGCTAAATAATTAATTGTAAAAGTGTGTGTGAAACTGTTCATAAGCAATTGAATCCTAACAGAATTACTTTCAAATGCATTGATACTTTACAGCAAAAATACAGTAGTAACTGACTTCTAAAATGGAAAAAGCTGAGAAAAGGAATCAGCCTTGGTAACAGGAAGAAATCAAAAAGCCATCTTTCACACAGGCCATATCTATTTACCATCTGATTAAAAACCCCTCATCTCCTTAATTCATTCTTGCTATTACCAGTAAGAAATTTGGTAACAGGGCCTAAAATACGATGTCATGTAATGGATAGCACATTACTATGGTACCTACTGATGTAATGTAAACATGTCTATGTTTTATAGCTGAAAAAAAATGGGAGACAAATGTGGCCCTAACTTCTACCCAAGCTCAGCACAGTGCTCGTCCTCACCAGCCCCACATCAACGAGGCATCAAGCAGGTATTCAAAAGTCCTCAGTCGCAGTGCACGCTGTAGCCTATAATCATAGTAATCCTGTGAGGCAGTGCTCCATGGCTGCCAAAGGCTGATTAAAAAACTGGAAATACTACTTTTTTTTTTTTTCCCTCCTGAAATCAAGCCCAAGGCAAAATGTGGTTTTTTGCCATATACTTTCAGCTCTCTGTGGATTAGCTTCCCAGATGGGGGTAACTAGATGCTTTATACACGTCTCTAGACTGGCATTAAAGGTGTGGCCTCTGGTTTTCAGTTTTTCAACCTGTCAAATGTCTTCCAAATTCTGGAGGTCAACACTATTGACCACTGCTTGAGCAGTAAGAGAAAAACCTGTCAAGTACCCTTCAGGTCTTGTTTTCATTTGGGTCACTTGTAGCTCTGGCTAGCACAGTTTGACAGGGTGACACAGCACCAGGGTAAGAACTGGACCATGCTTGGGTGCTCCCTGTTACAGTGCTGGTGAAAATAGGCTTTGAGCTGAAGTGATCTTCTGTCTCGAAAGAAAGACAAATCCAACACCTTAATGAAAGACTGTTATCACAGTCATTTTCAAACACAGTGCCACACTGTGCTCTGAAATGCATTTCACTACAAAACAGCAGGGAAATTCAGTGCCCTGAAATGAAATATAGGTTGAGCTGTAAATGCTTCCTCTCTGCATCACACCGCAACAATAAAATGTTGGGAATATTTAAGGAGCCACTGAGGCATATACATTATTTATACAAAGGGATGCCCTCAGCAACACTGGGAGTTCCCTGCAAGCCAGGGACAAGGCAGAAGATGAAAGAGGTTGGAGTGTTATGAAAGAAAGCTCAAGGAGATAAGATCTCCTGCAATGTGTGGGCCAAATCTATGGGTAGGAAGTGGGGGCACATGATGTGGTGGGGCAGCTGGCTTTGAGCAATGGTCTGATCCCGCTTTGAGCCACTGTTGATGAGCACAAACCACACAGCAGTATGGTGTGCTTTGGTGCGTCCCGTGACAGAGTCCTGCAGACATCTCTGTCCTTTTGGACTAGCAACTGGGGCTCTCCTGGTCGACCAGGACTTTACCACTCACTCCATTAGGACCTGAAAAGAGTTCTTCCTATGGCTTTAGAATAGTTGCTTATTTGTTATTTATTATTGTTTTTATTATGGTAGCCTCAAATGGCCCAAACATACAAGGGTACCACAGGGTTCAGCCTTGATGAAAAGCAGATGAGGAGACAGACCCTGCCTCCAGTAATAAAATGCAAAAAGCTGATGTGGCAATGCAACAAGGCTTTTGTGTGGTTTCCTTCTCACTACCCATCTCTTGCTTCCTAGGGGATGTAGGAGACAGAGACTTGGTACTACTTTAGAATATTGCTATTAAGGGGACCTATTTTCAAGGCAGCAGAAACCCAAGGCAGCTCCTGCCTCCTTTGGCCAGAGCCAGGTCCCAGTAGTCCTGTCACATCCAGCAGTACCCTGTATTGCCAATGGGTCCTGTCATGTCCACGGGGTTGCTGCTCATGCGCATATGAAATCGAGAGGTATAAAGATCTGGCTCTGATCATCATTTAGCCACAATTGTCTTCTTTGTGCCAGGTTTTAAACTTCACACTGCAGCCATTTTGGAGGAGGGAGACTTTTACCAGAGCTCTGTTCACAACAAGGTGGTTCAATTTATGCTGGGGAATGTGTAAAAAGTTCCTCTCCCACACACAGAAGTGGCTGAAGAGGTCTTGCTCAACTATAGCACAGAGAGTGCTGTACCCCACTGCACAACAGCAGCCAAACTCAAGAAGTTTCAGCAAACAGAAGTACACATGTCAGGAAATTAGGAGCCTGCTAAAAGCAAGGATTGTAATGGAAAATATTTTGCAACCCTAACTCTTGCCGTTTCTAGAGAGATAAGCAGAGGATAGCCAACTGGAAACCCAGCTAAAACATCTGGACTATTTCTTCCACAAAATGTCCCGTAGAATTCTTATTAAAGACACAGTTAGTGCCCTCAACAGCCCAACACATTGTAAAAGCAATGCGGGGCTATTGACTCAAGCCACCTACAGAACTAGTAATACCACTTCCCCAGCGTTTACGTTACACCAAGAGATCTCCCATTCAAATTCAGATCAGAGCCACCTTTATTTAGCTGGTTAATTCTGGTGAGATAATATCGGATTTTAATGGTATTTTAATAACATATCAACCCTCCTTTTTTTTTTTTTTTTTTTTGGACAGAGGCAGAGACTGTCCTAATACATTTTTTTTTAAACTACCAGTGTTAATAACATAAATACAGAAGTGACAAATACATTTGTAATTGCACAGCTAGTCTGTGGTATTGGCATAGCAGAAAATGTTTCAAGCCTATAATACTGTCAGTAAGAATTACTTTAGGTAACAACTTGGGATCAGTTACTTCCTCTAAAATTGAAAGTTGCTGAAATTACTCCAATTACCAGAGCTCTCTGGGAACAGTATATACACATCCCACTTGTCCTCTGTGCTGTTTGGGAATATTTTAACTGATAGCAAATCATGGGCAATCCATAACTGGCTATCATTATTTCAGAGGGAGCTTTTCATCTAAATCTGATTAAAAGACCATTTTTGTTTCCCACGTTTAGAGAATACAGCAGATGTGGATCTGAATGCTGTTATGCTTGCTAATAGATGGAGGACACATGGTAGTGTGGTATTAATAAAGGTTTGGGCCAAGATTTTCAAAAATAGGAGCCTAATTTTAAGATTCCACCATCCATATTTAGTGTTGGAAATGAATGACCTTTTTTCACAGAGCTCCAGCAGCTCCTATTGAAATCAGTGGGTGTCAGAGCTTTTGAAAGTTGAACCACTAATTCAAGAATCCCAGAGGAGAGTCAAGAGCCAAATTTTCATCTCCTCATGTTTGAAAATCTGGGGATAAGATCCTGTGTGTAGCAAAATTCCTATTCACTTCAATGGAGCCAGGATTTCTCTCTGATCTGGAGCTGGTTTTGAGAAACGCAGGTTACCCTGAGAGACATAACCAGAAGCGAGTGATGCAGGTCATTCCAGCACAACAAAAGAATGAGGTCATTCCAGAGATGCCAGGAATTTTATAGAACAACTACTGCTATTTTAGATTATTTTTTTTCACGGTTCTAACAGGCTTGTTAGTATAATTATTCCTTTTAATTTCCCTATGTTCTGAGCATTCTTATACACATGAAAGTAAAAGCCAATTTTCACCTGTGGAAGGATATGTTCGGAATCAATACTGTGCATATGATATAATGGGAAAATGCAGTATACTGCAGAGACTTCTCATAGCTCGTCAGCTTCAAAGACTGTTGTATCAGGAACACTTTCGGGGACTGGGAACGCGGTTCATATGGTCTCAGAGCATAATCCATTTTTCTCTAATTACTATTACTGAATGTCCCAAAAAAAACCTTTTTCTGCAGCTACCACAGGCATGAAGAGGGGCTTCTTGACAGCAGGAGAGCAAGGGGAGGGAGATGCAAGACCCAAAGCTGGTCTGTGCCTTTTGCTCAGCCTCTCCTCTTTATGCCCACAGGACACCTCTGAGATTCAGGTCTGCTTCCAGAGCTGTTGCTGGTAGCTGAAACTGCACTGCGATTGGGATATATTTTATACACATTATGTCCTTATGGATGGGAAACTCTGGAAGATGAGGGCAGATTCACTCCCTGCCTATGTCATCAAAACCAGAGTTACACCCAGTCAGGCCAGCGGCAAGCCCTTTGGCTCCAGCTGGGGTGAATCATGCCAGCATGGAACCTGATTCTTCAGGGGAGATAACATTGTAGCTCGAATTTTTAATAAACAAGGCTGGGCTTGAGCTTCCTCTGGGTAAAACCACACAGGGCCTCTTTCAGTTTCAGGAGGTGAGAATCAAAACGATACTCTGCCTCCAAACAAAAGCTCGCTTTTATCAATTTCCAGGATTTTCCTAATGCCAATGTTGTGTTTCTCATTTTTCCACAAGCACATTGCTAATAATGGAGCCATCTCTTGAAAAGATCCAGGATTTATAGCAACTGGCAGCATGTTCAATATGTAATTGTTTTTTGGAACAGTCATAATCTTATTAGTTGCCAGTCTCCCCCACCAAGATAAATTTAAAGGAAATCAATCTGCTGACACTTTCCTGATAACTCTAGTGGTTTTAACCTTTAAATTTAGCAGTTGCACTGAGTGTATACCTTGAGGGTGTGAAACTCTAAGGTTTCCAGTTAAGAATTAAATAGTTAATTTCTAGCAGTGAACAAAGACCATTCACTAGCATAAGCCCTGACTTTGTTCAATTAGTATTACAAGAAGATATTGAAACAACTTTGTCAACAAGTTCCAGCAAAGATTTCATTGAATTATCTGGATGGGTAACAAACATCAGAACGTCATCAGTGTAGAGAGTCATTTTATACTGCTTCTAACAAGAAATATGTTGTATCCCTTGAACTTCTTCTCTGGGTCCTGTGGTGATAGCATGAGGTTTCAAATCATAAATTATCTGCACTTTGGGACTGGTCAAGGTTTTGAGTTATCTGGCTAAGTTTACAAAGTATCCCTGCTTAGTGTTAGCTGGATTTATTTCTTTTAGTGAAAATTCAACTGGTCTGGCTGGATATCAAATGCTGAATAACTATTTCTATTCTTGAAATTCTAACCTTTGGGAGAATAAAAATCTTGTAATCAAAAATCCTGTTTACCCAATAATGTTAGATTACTAATGATACTGTCAGCAATTGCTAATGGTGACAAACTATTATTTTGGCAGCGCAGTCATACACATCCAAATGCAGATCTGATACAAGCGCTGCAACCATTTGTCTGTTTACAAAATTTGGCCCACTGAATACATACATGAATGTATAAATTGAAGACATAAATATAAACATAAGATGTGACCAGAAGACTTGGAGGGGTTTGTTCTGCAGAACTAGTCATGCCCAAAGCTCATACCTTTACATGCCATGCAATGCATGCTCAGCGCACCACGGATGCTGATGTGCCACACGGGCACTACACCAGCTGTGGTCAGTTGAGTAAACAAGTGTGGGGCCTATGGAACTAACCTGGAGAGTCAAGTCACATCTTGTAGGGGCATACTCTACAGTCAAGAGATTTACAGGTGAGTCAAAATGTGGGTTAACCTCTTCCAAGTGTCTAAATCCACAGCACTCAATGGCTACATCCAACCGTGTCCACAGAGATTTCACAGAATACTTTCCTGCAGTTACTGCTTAGTGCTCTGTGGCCACTTTGTAACCTCTTTTCAGCTGTGCAATTGTACAATGAACACACAACATCTGTTTTCTGTTACGTTTGAAACATGCCTCATCAGTGTTTGAATGACAGGATATGCTGGTGAACAGCTCTGGAAGGACGGCTGATGCAGCAGCGGAGAGCATTGCCTTTCCACTGATAGCTCTGGCAGCATGTGAAGCATTCTAGCTGGAGCGATTGCGGTCATAATGGTATGCAGCTGGCATTTTCTGATTGGAATTTATTGATATAATTCGCTAAAGAGGAGACTATGTGAGAGTGCCCCCTCTTTACACTGGAATGTTTCACAAGAAGGAAATATCACCTCCTCAGCCAACCTGGATTCCCACTACTGCTGGAAAGCAGCAGATGGTACAGCTAGCAGAGCTGATGGCACTTTGCAAAATGACTGAGGCTTGGTGGTGAGGAGGAGAAAATGGCCTGATTATGAATTATATTCTCTTTTCTGAGCAGAGTTTGGCTGGTTTTAATTTTTTTTCCCCCCTAGCTCAATTAAAGCTACTGCTCCCTGTAGGTACTCTGGGGGGAGATGCTACAAAAGCTGTTGAAACTAGAAGACAACTAAAGAAAAACAGATATAAAATATCCATGAATATATTTGGGCTAGAAACTGAAGGAAATCTTCCAGTCATGAGAGGATGAGAGCCAGAACAGGATTCTAGTAAGAAAAGAGAGAAGAAAAAGCTCATCTTGGATGAGTAGGATTAGAAGATATAGTTGCTTGCAGAAGCTGGAAACTAGACTTGAAGAGTTTTCCCACCAATACATCCTACAGGAGATGGAAAAACAGAAGCATTGCCAGGCACTGCTCAGAAGGTGGTTCTAGCTCTCTGGCTGCCTGATTACAACTGCAGCTCTGAATCCCAGATCTGAGACTTTAGGGTGACAATCTGGAGCCTGAACCGTGCATTTATACATGTTCTTCACAGGCTAGGGATCAGAAGCCTGTATTAAGGTATCTGATTCTGGAAATATAGGCCCCTACATTGCAATGATACAACTGCATGTATCATCCACTGCTCATGGTGGTGCTACAAACTGTCCCCTTTCCAGAGCTGCTCAGTCTTCAACCCATATCCATTAGCATGTCCTTTAGCCCAGGTTCGTATTATGAGTAGCAATATTGAAAATTATTTTTATCATCCTTTAGACATCCTTTTTAGACAAAATAATTACTCTGTTCATTGTATAAATAACACTGGAGCAAATCAATCCTGAACTAAGCACTGGTAACTATTGTTAAGATTTAGGTAGATCTTTTACAAGTGTCACACTTCAGGAATTAGTAGTAGTTAAAAACACTGTTTATATTTCAAGACAAAATACAGAGCAGGAATTAATCTCTATCCATATTCTTATCCATTTAAGTGAGTGATGACAGGTACTATATAAACATCAACATGTGTGATACACTGAGTTGGTTTTAATTCAGTGATCTGACTGAAGCAGTAATTGTGCTGAAAGGTATTTTGAGAATCAGACAAATGCAGTCAGTTGCCTGACTCCAATAAGTCTTGCTTACCATTCGGTGACTACAGTTTGTTCCTGGCCGACCACGTGTGCTATTTAGTGATGAGCACAAGCAGCTGTTTGAGCCATACCACTCAGTCAAGGTCCAGGTGTCTGCTGCCCTAAGATATTGCAAACTATGACTTGTTACTCAAAGGAGCTTTGTTTCAGCAGATTGCACCGGTGTGGCAGCTAAATCCCACTTGTGAATTAAAACATTCACTAAGTTCCTCTCGTGTCAGGTATTTTTCCCTCCGTTACATGTCCCATGCTAATTATAGAATTATCTGAAGGGCTTTCTAAGTGATAATGACTGTAAAACACAGTTCAGTGTTGCAATTACATTTCCTCTTTCTATCCTGTGAGGCTAAAGATTAACTGATTTCATCCTAACATGCCAGTTTTTTTGATAACTTCATAATGTTTCCTAATCTCTGACTAACTTCCAACTGATGAGTTAACTACTGTAAAATAGGTAACACAAAATCATCTCCATGAACTTCTTTTCAGCAAAAGCAGTGACTGAGAAAGACAGGGAAACAGCATAGAGAAACAACTCAGTTTTACTGTGATTCATATGGATACTGGAGTAAATTCTGGACTGCTTTTGATTATAGAAATACTTCACATAATTTTTCATTACTCCTAACATATTTCAATGTTTTAATATTTCAAAACTTCCATGCTAACATTTTTGGAATTAGATATTTCATTTTCATTTGAAACATTTTACCAAGTGGAAAAAAAAGTTTATAAGAAGTATTTCAAAATATAAAGGGCCAATACCTATATGAAACCCAAATGCTTTTTTCTCTGATAATTTGCAAAACATCCACATTTAGGTTGTCTCAGACTTGGGAGACTTGCTTTCAGCATTTTCAGAATGAGAATAATTGATTTCTGGGCAGGAAGTTGGCACCTGGATTTTAGGAGGCAATGATGCACGCAAGCCAACTATGGGATGCTCTGCACATTAATAAATTCTGTCTTTCAGACTCTTCCCAGTACCACTGAGCAGGCAGTATCCAATAAAGAGCATTTTCTTCTATTTTTCCTCCTTGGAACTGTTGAGAATGCAAGGAGGAAACCAGCCCTGCTACCTTCCCCTGGCTGCTGCAGGACTATTGATGGAGGAGCTCTGAGGCAGCTCCCTGTTCTGAGCTGTTCTGCGAATCTGCTGCTCTCCCAAAGAATCAGATTGACTGCATGTTGGTAGACACTCGCTCTGGGAATGTACATTTTGGCCCAAATCTTCCCATGGGTTTTGTCCCAATTCCAGGCAAATTAGACAGCCCCAACTGTGCCTGCATTGATTACCCCATTGTTCTGCACAGCGGCAGTCAGTCTGATGCCTCAGGGAAACGTTAGAAATGTGGTGCGAGTCCTGTAAGCTGTTCAGAACATGAAAAGTAAGCCTGACCTGTCTCAAAAGAATTGGAGTTAGTGCAAAGTAGCTGGTGCATATGCACTTATTTCTGTCCTTAGATCATCTGGGTCCATCCTTTGCTGTGTGAGATGTGGAGCAGGGATGCAGACCCAATGCAAAGAGAGGGGAACTCTGGAGGGTGCAGCTGAAATGGTGTGTGGGTTCAATGAATTCAGGCAATTATCAATGGCAGCAGCCAATTAAGTGAAAGGGAGGGGAAAAACCACTATCGCAAGCCCTGTACTGAGAAGGAACATATATTCTCAGCGGACTAACAATAGCATTGCCTTGCACTGCAGCATCCTCATTAAAATGTCGGCCTGTCCCTGATACAGCAGGACCCAACACCCAAGAGTTACTTGTGCCTGTGTTTTGCAGTATTGACTAAACTAGCTTTGACAAACATTCATTAATCCCATAACTGCTTTCCATGACAGATCAGAGCATGCCCTGATTTGACTTATATTTGCTGTTGAAGATCACACACTGAGTCAGACACAAGTGGAATCCAGGAATCCTGCCTCTGTCTCCTGCATTACCCACCCAGAACTCTAGCTGGCAACTGATTTCATCAATCATTTCAGTATTTAGAGGATGCCAGTTACCATACTGCAGGATCCAGGAGGCATAGTTACCTCAATGCTTAAGAAAACAGGAAGAACTGCATTCCCTGCGCATGGCTGTGGGTAACTGTGCACACATCTAGACTTTTTAAAGAAACTCCTCCTCACCAGACTACAACTTCAGTCCTAAACAAAGGAGAATGCCAGCTCTCTTCTGCACTGGGCATGGCTTGATTCCTTGGTAAAATCTGTAGAGGTATTCCAGTAAGTCCATTTAGAGAGCACTCTGCATTTTCCAGACTTGATGAATAGTGCTTATCCCAGGTAGGAGCCATCACAGATAAAATGCACAGGGTGCAATTAAAGACTGTAATATTATTCAGATACACTGGGAACTTGAAACAAAGTTGAGCAGGTAATCTTAATTATGGCATTTGCTATCTGCTCTGTGTTTGACCTTTTAACCTAAATAATTTTCTCTTAATATAATTTTGTGTGTGTGTGGTAGCACTACCTGCACTCCTGAAAGACTGTATAGCCTTCTTAATCTGCCACAGACTTTCTGTAAGTAACTGGCAAACTTTTGTATACAGCTAAGTGAAGTCCCTCCAGTAGTCTGGATGAGGAATGTGTGTACCCTCAGGCCTGCGAATGTTCTTGATGTTAGTCAATGCACTGACCTTCAGCCTCAAATGACACAACTTCTGCTAGTGGCTTGCTGGCATTTGTGTCTGTCTGCATTTGACAGAAGGCCTGAAGTCTGGCTGTCTATCTTTCTGTCCATACTCTGTTTTCATAAAGCTGCCTACCATGGAGTCTCTAAGCACCTTCCAGGATAATTGAAATGCACAGAAATTAAGATAATATAGTACCTGAACATGCAAAATTCCCAAGTTCAATAGTGATTATGCCTGTGTCAGGATTGCAAGATTTGGTCATACATGTTGATTATTAACAAGGGTCTTAATTTCTAGATTGCTCTGAACAGTCATGTTGATTTTCTAAACACCAAGATTTAGCTGTTTTGCACAATCAAACACTTGATGACCTCCTGCAAACAAAGATTTTATCAGCTGTCTACCCTCTGTGTTTGAAAAGTCTTAAGGATAAATTCCATCTTGCAGAGTATGTAAAACTGCTTTCTGTCACCTTAAAATAGACAGTGGTTCTGTGAGACAGATGTGAAAAACAGATTATCAGTTGGACATTGTGGGGTTATTAGCAATGCATCATTGTTTTTAATTGATTAATCAGATAAGGAAGGTTAGGGGTAGTTTTATAACAAATGGTAATTTTCTTCCTCTCTCATATGGGTATGCTATAGGAAGCAATAGACCACAGAAAATGGCTACCCCCTTTGATTTTACTGCAGATCTGGCCACAGGAAATGTTGCACATTTGGATCAAGCAGGATAAACAGCAAGGGCTTCCTCTTTTGTGAAATCATCTTTAAGCAGCACCCCTCCCCAGGAAAATAGGTTTTCCACTTTACATAATGTTGCAGCAGCAGTGGTTTGTTCCTAAGTTTTTTCTGGGTAGGTTATGAACTTTATGGCTCTGACCACAGATCAGTTATTTATCATAACAGGAAAGATGAGACCAAAGATATTTCCTAACCTTCTTCTTTGCAGATCAGAGAGAAGCAAGCCAACAAACATTAACGCTTCAAATTCAACTGACAAAAATTATACAGAAATATTTGCTCCTCTCTTCTAATTATATTTGGTTGAATTCATCTGTAATTTTAAACAGCAAGGAGCACTCCAGTGCAGTATGATTGGTCTCTAAAAAGTAGACATGCAGGTACAAAAAGAATAATTTTGTTTCGAGACAAACTAAAGATGGCGATAGAGAAAACTCTCATTTCTAGAGAAGACTCCTCCATTTGATATCTATTACAGGTGTTCTTATGTGTCCTGGAAACATGTTAAATACATGAATAATGTCTTTGAAATATTGCTGGAGACAAAAAGCTTTTCCTCATCTAATGCATTTGCCCCTCAAGAATTGCCCCTCGGCATCAGGGACCCCGAAAACACTGAACTCTAGTGGCAGATCTAGCATATTTTTTATGTTTCAGGAGAAAATTAATAACTGTAGGAAAGTGTGTTCCTACTTTATAGTGCCATATGACAAGGCGCACATAGATGGGATTGCTCAAGTTACTGTACCACAAACCTAAAGAGTAGAGTATTTCATACAGGACCAGATTGCAGCACTTAACCACAGGCCTGCAGCATGCCGGTGCAGAGCTGCGATGTTGGAGGGGGAGGTGGGACAGATACTAACCTCTTCCAAACTAACCTACCAGGAGTGAATTCAGAGCAGTCATCAACAAGCATGCTTACAAGTAAAAGCTTTAAGAAATGAGGGATTAGTCACAAGTACCTAAACCTTTACTCCTGCTACCTTGGAGCAGTGTTAAGCCCCTCTTCAAACACGCCTCCATTTTGTCACACACATCAATTGCTCCAGTTCATGATGAATAGCTCAAGCCAGTGCCTTCACTCTGCGCTTGCCAGTGGATGTGTCAGCTCCTGTTATGTTTGCCTTGTGTCTAGATAGGATTTTGCTACCAGTCCTGGAGATTTTTGGGTCTTGCTCTCAACTTGCTCATCCAGCTAGCACTGTCTTCAGGTGGCTGTTTTAACAGGTTGTTTCTGGCGTGTTACTCTAGGATGCTGGTCACCACAAAATTAACAGAGAAGGGAAACTCTACTGCAGTCCTTCACAATTCAGGAGATTGCCTTGGGAAGACCTTTCCTACTCATCTGAGGAGAGGGAAATGCATTCAGACAGGCACATAGGGGAGGTGAACATCACTGGTTACATTACAGAAGACACGTCTGACCAAAAGGCTGTTTGAAGTCATGAGGCTCCAGCACTGGCTTCAGTAAACTTTGGATCAGATTCCAAATGAATTATTTTTGTTTCCTTCTGACATCAGTTGGACACTTCCTAGTTCACATGAGCCTGAACACCCAAACAGGACTCAGCAGGTTGGAACTGCAAACCATACAAAGAAATCCTGCAAGCCTGAATTTGCTGAGGCTTGCCTCAAACAGAAACGTGGGTGATCTACAGCTTATGGGGTGTAAACCACAGGCTGCTGGCTGTAAAGCACATACTTCCATTTCTCCATCCCTGTGCATTAGCCAACACACGTAAGAACAGAAATACTTGACTATCTTGACTTTAACTCAATTCAACACAATGTCCAACTCAACAAAAGATTCCCAATTGTTTCCTTGCTGGAAACAACATCAAGAGAATATATGGAACTAGCACTTTAAAAAAACTCCCAGCAGACTCACCAGTGTATCTCAAGTAAGATTAACATTTCCAGATTGAGAAGTAAGGTATTTATCAGCCCACCACTAACCTTTGTGCCTTTTTCCTGCAGCCAAAGCTAGTCATAAAGGCTGTGGCCACCATGCTGTGTTTAGAAAATCTTTTGTAATTAAAATAAATAGATAGATAGATAGATAGATAGATAGACAGACAGATGGATAAAGAGCAATTACATTTAAACTCATTTGTTCCTGAAATTACTGGATTTCCTCTGAACGCAAGTCTGGCTGTTATGTAAATACCTGAAATCTGCTCTGTTTAATTCTTTAAAAGGAATTCTACTTTGGTAAAGAAAATTTTACTGCTGCCCTTTTTGAATCAAGACCCTTCTGTTTAAGCAGAAATGTCATTTATAATAAATACAGTATTGGTGGAAGAAAGACAAATCTATTGTCTGAGAAGAACAAGCTATTTAAATTCCACAGTGATGGAGAAATTGAAGGGAAAGAGGTGGCTGAGGGGCTTTGTGAGTCGCACAATGCCTCAAGCACTGCAACGAATCTAGAAAATAATAGTGATCTGCTTAGGGGTTGTGTCTGTTTCAAACAATGATGACAACTCTTCCAGTCTCATTTTAGTACTGTTGCTGTTATGGAAACTTTCCCTGTCCTCATCAGCTTGATTATGTGTCTCTATGACACTAATGAATCACAGCTGACCCTTCCGGGTCTCAGCCTCTTTTGAAGACATTTGCTTCCTTCATAAGCTCTTTGGTCAAGTTTAAAATCTTATTTCCAGAGGCTGAATGAATAGCATGACAGGAGTTTTGAGGATTAATTGAGAAACACGTGAAAACAGCAACGACTGTTACAGTACTTCTACCACTGACATCTTTCTAAATAATACCTTTAAATTTTTGAGAGGCACTCAGATGTAGACAAAAAGAAAATAAATACAAATAAATAAAATAAATTCAGATTTCCCTCTCTGATTTCTGCTTTGCTGTGAGCGAGCTCTACAGCATAGGGAATACTCTTACCTCTCCCGATGAAAACTTGCTACAGGTACTCATAAGGGCTCAGGGCAAGAAGTATTTCTTCTGGTGGTTTGGAGCACTCTTAGGCACCTGATCATTTAAATCACTTTTGCAAACAAGACTCACACTCCCAAGGATTATATCCACAAAAGACCATTGTAATGTTGACTTTTAAGAGCTCAATCATCCAGCAGAACCTGCAACCCTGAGTACAGCTCCCTGTACAATGCCTCTAGAGACATAGACACCAAGGAAGGGCAAGTGTGCAAGGAAACCAACCATCTAAATCAGCCTATAGTAAACACCAAGAAGAGAGACATATCTTTGACCCTGATCAGGTTGCATACTTTTCCCTGGACTGCAAAGACAAGTGCCCACCACCCACAACCTTGCCTGCAGGTTGGTACTGTAACAACACCAGCCCTTTCTCCCAAACCTGTCAGGGGCAGAATCTGTTTTTCCCTTCACTAGCTCAGTGGTTACAGCACTTGTCCAAGATATAGGAGGCTGGAGTCACTTCCTTCCTCTACCTGAAGAGAGTTGGGGTACACCCATCACCCACTTCCCAGGTAACTGAGGGAACCTGAGATAGCCTGCTGCAAGCTCAGGAGCAAAGCTGGAGGTCTTGAGTGCGGGGTGTTGCACATGCTCCAGAAGAGCTGCTGCCAGAGCCAGCTGCCCCTTTCCTCGGTGGTGTCCTTTCAACTGAGAGCTTCATAAGAAATGGCAGCATGCTTTTGCCAGGTAATACAGCAATACTGGGGGACTTGTTACAGCTGTCACCTCTGCTAGCTAAAATAAGAATACTTATAGTTCCCAATACACCCTCCTGGCTGAAACAGCGTGAGATGGTGGTGCTGATGGTGGATCATGCACTACAGAGGCATGGAAAGGGAAAGCAAGGCAAGCAGTATGCTCAGCAGAGGGACAGCTCTGTGCAGTTAAAGCTTGTGTAGTTTGACTGTAGCCCACTAATATACAACCCATTTCTGACCCTTAATGAGAGTGAAAATTCTCTTTCAGCATTTTTACAATTATTAGGCCTCCAGGAGTTTTTACTGGACATCACTGACAAGCTCCTGTCACAAGTATAAATAACTGAGTGTTCAATGGCAGAGTTTGGCTGACAGTTTTATTACACTCCTGAGCCAAACAATCAACTGCATTTAAGGCCAGATGACTCTCCTGTTGTACATCCATATATGCTTTACAGTACAGCTGTAAACAATACTGAAAGCCTCTACAGGAAATTAGATTTGCAGATTTCAGCTTTTAGACATTGGGCAAATTAATTCGATTATTCAGTGCTGATCTGTCACTGATGCATTTTGCATTATACATTCCCAGGGACCTATCCAAAGTGAGACACACAATGTGAGATTCAAAGTCCCATTGTCACCCTAATTTTAATTTTACTCGCTTTGAAACCTACTTCTAGCAAATTACCAAACATTCAGTTATGGTTTTCATGAGCTCTAATGCCAAGAAAATACACTTATTCATTAGCCTAATCATACAACGCAATGACAGAAAGGGCACAAACAACATGAATTTCTTCCCCGTAGAACTATATGCTGTGAGCGTTCTTATTAGTAGCACTCACGGACCAGATGAAGCTGTCCCCATAACTCAGTCTAAATAACTCCTTCCTTCTCAGCTTTTTGGAATGTATTTTCCATTTCAATTCATTTCTTCTTATTTGAATTCTAATGAGCTATGGGGTGCAACCCAGTGGCCTCTCCAAGGCATGCTGGATGCCCAGCTTTGTTACTTCATGCAAAGGCCTTTTATTTTTTCTTTTAAGGTTATTGGCTTGGATGGGCATGTAAAGGGAAAAGCAGTATCTATGAGGATTAAAAGTAAAAGTCAGACATGCCTTTTAAAATCTGTTCTCACACAATCTAAACTACCACTGATGGCATGCATATAGCAGTAGCTGACATCCTATCCTGTACTTCTACTTCGTATTCACCTACACACAAAATTGTACCAGGTCAGTTAAACCAGTGAAAGCTTTGATTTAAAAGCAGAATTTGTGCCTTAGCTAAGGCCCATTCTGATGATGCCCATCAGCTGATTTAGGCTAGTCCTAGAAGATACTGCTTCGAAAGATGCTGCTGGCAGCATTTTATAAAAAAAATTAACAATAAAGTTACATTTCATTCCCAAATCAGTTTCAACTGTGAATTCTTTATTTACCACTTATTTTCACAAAATTCCAGTATTTCCTAGATAAAGCGAGTTCCACATTACAGGAGTCTGTCTCCTTACCTCTCTAAAAGCTAAATTTTAAATTGGCCATATGGCCTTCACCACTCTAGAAAAATGACAGCAAAGATTTGAAGATTGTCTTGAGGCCAAAGAAGTCTTCTGCCAGACTTGGCTTTATGCTGTCCTTCACTGACCACCTGCATCCCCAGGACATTACACAAGAAAAGCAAAAGAACAAGACCCAATGGGGATTTAGTTAGTGAGCAGCAATTGAAGACCACTAGGCAGCCGGGACAGACCAGTGGGTGAATACTGATCTCAAAGTAGTTAAACTGTATATGATTTGATATAGATTTTAATAAAGTACAATGTTTACAGCATGATTGATGTACTAATTGTTTCACCACAAAGAAATAAGCCAAACAAATAAGACACCGAATTCAACCCCATATTCTAAAACTGTGGTTCATATTTATTCCAAAGTGAGAGCCAGTCCACAGTTCAGACAAAGAAACAGTAAAGAGAACAAAAGCCATCCAACAAAAGCACTAATAACAACCCACAGTGCACAGGAAGAGATGTCAGGTAGTGCTTATGCATTTCCAAAACGGTTCTCTAGCTTTAATAGTGAATTACAGCAGTTTAACAAACAAGTTCAGATGGCAAAAAAACCAAAATAGAGCAAAACACTACTGGTGAACTGCTTCCCTAACCAAAGTGACTGAAAGTTACCTACTTTCTCATATAACCACTGCCTTAAGTCTTTGAGAGGCAGCTCCCAGAGAATAAACATTTCCATTTAAAAAAGAAATCCATCTGTCTGAAAATGGATTGTCCATGGATCCTGAAAGATCTGTGGCATTTTGGATGCAACCTTAAGAGATCAATGTTGAATTACTGCGTATCTAGGAAAAAAGGAAACCAAGGGCACTGGGAAAGATATGGCAAGGACAGGGGAAAAGAAAACCTGGTAAACTTTGAAAGTCTCTACAAGTGTAACTATTCCTTGCTAGAAAGGCTATTCTGCAGGACAGATGTTAACTGCACATTTGTTTAAAGACAAAGCAAAGGTTTTAAAATAAAAGAGCTAAAAGTTTTCATCACTTCTCAGGTAGCAATGTAACAGTGCTGCTTTGGTGCTCCCCACGCCGCCGATTCAGCCAGTCCTGTAAGCTGGTCCCTCATCAACTGTTGCTGGCATGATCACAGCATTATTTTTAGTGCAGCGGGCGGAAGGAAGACAGGCGTGTAGCCAGCAGAAGAGGTCTGATGTAAGGATTTAAGTTTTAAAATAAAGCAGGACATGCTGTTTTAAAAGCTGAAAGGGAGAACAGGGAAGATTTAAGAACGGTGGGAAAAGGAGAGAAAGAAAATTACTGCCCTTCTGTTGGTGTTCTTGGGAATACTTCACTTGTTCTATGTAACTAATGTGCAGCCCAAGGTGTGGACTAAAGGAAAAGCTATTCTCACTCCATCAGTGAGATTGCATCATTGCCTTGAAAACAGACCAGAATTCTTTCCCAGGACACATGCACTGGGATTTATTAATTCTCTCCCAAACTCAGATTATGATGAAGTTTACATGGGTTAAACTGGCAAGAACATAATGTCTCATCTTCGAGAGCACAGGAGAGCTGTAAAGTGGGGATTTGTATGGAAAATTCAGCTGTGGTGGAACATGTGAAATTGTGCATATCCACTATCCCTGTGAGGACTGAAAACAGCCAAAGATTGGCAGGCAGTGAAGACAAAGTAGAGCAAATTCACACCTTGTGTCATCCTGAGAGCTCCAGCATCACACAGAGCAGCCTGTGGAAAGGGCCGTATGGGAAGTTTGGCTTCAACAAAGTGATGCCCGTATGAAAGAAATGACACTCACATTCTCTGAGCTGTGTCAGGCTGCAGGTGCACCCCCGGAGTCATCCTGCTGCTTCCCCTCCTGGGCAAGAGACAGTCCCAGTGCCTGTCCTCCTGGCCTCGGACCTACCCATGCATGTGCTTTGCTGCAGCTCTTCACAGGGTCTGCGGACCACAAAGATCTGCAGAACCAGGGAGGCACTTGGTGCAACACCCTGTTACTGATGGGAAGAAAAATCCTCAATGCTTTTGCAGTATTGCAGGTATGCAAATCATTTTAGATCGGAGCCAAGACACTTGTCTGCTTCTTCACAGTGCCATATACAGGGTTTTTATTTTCTTCTCTTTAGCTTACTTGGGCCAGGGTCAGCCAAAGTACAGCCTGCAGCTGCTCCCTTCTTTGATTATTGATGAGAATTAGGATTTATTTTTTACATACAGCTCTGTAGGTGTGCAAGACATTGCACACAAATATACAAGGACAGGGCTCTGAAGAGTTTATACAGCCCAAACAAGTTGCACTACAGCTAGTGAAGACACACATACGATTAAAGGCTTATTGATGTAAGCTCCATGTGTATCTTATTAGGTGGACAAAATGTAGGTTGCTTTGTGTGGCTTTTTTCTGAAGGCAAAGGGTCATTTTTATGTGTGACACTTTAACTTTTTGTTATAGCAATCTGCTGTTTCAAAGCTTAGCTCACAGGACTCCCATAACCAAGACTGGTGAGGTGATTTGATTCAAAAATAGCTTGTGAAAAGGTTTAACTTAGATTAGTATTCGGGAAATAAATATTATTGGGTAAAGGGTGGAAGATGGCCCTTTGCTCTTGCTCCAGAACAAAGCCTGTGTTTCTCCAGCTTTGCCTACAGGACTTGGTAACTAGCTGCAAGGATGTGGGACTAGCTTTCCAAACTTTCCAAGCCCTTTATTCTCCCAGGAGTACTCCCAGGGGTTGGGCAAAGGAAACTATAGGATTTGCCCCAAAACACAGAGAAATAGTACCCTTGTACTTAAAAAAGAAAAGAAAAAAAAAAAAGAAACTGTAGTATGCTTCTTTCTGTTGTGTTACCTCTCTACTGCTGGCACCTCATTTAGGGTTCCAGCTACATCCCAGCATCTTTTTGTAGCTCACAGTGGGTATCCACAGTCACCCCATTTCTTTCCCTTTTCTCCCAGTGATTAGGCTCTAGACCCTCACGCTGTGCATCCTCACACCATCCTCCATGCACCTGAACATGGGAGGACCTTCTGTAAGCCTTTAAATAAGTTCTTGCTGAGCTGGTTTCCTAACATCCATTTGTCTGTTTTACTGCCTGTGCCTCACCATTGACACAGCATCTGAACCAAAATGTGAATAAAGCGATCGTTCTTTTCATGCTTTAACAACATGAACGAGTTTTAAATGGCAATATTTTGTCTAGTTCTTATGTAAGCCAACTGCAATATTCTTGAGTAGGTGTGTGTTGAAATGGGATAAGATCAGCCTGTTATATAGCTATTCAAACACATACTCTGACTGATGGCCTGAAGAGGGATGTCAGAGGCACCACAGCTCTGACTTCAGCTGCACCATATAGGTGCTGCATGGCAGATAACTGAGGCTCATATTTATGATTCTCCCCTAGCTTGGGGAGGAGGTGTCAGGCTAAGAGATACAAACCCCTGTTTTCAAAGCTGGTAGGCTAATGCCATCTGGGAATAAAGCTCTGGAAAACAAGCTTAACGTCCTATGTGTCCTCTCAAACACTAAGAGTGAGTTGTCACTTTCCAAAACTCTACCCTGAACTGACCCCTGTATGTACCAGTACAAACCCCAGTATGTAAAAGGAGAACAATAAGTTTAAGCCTCTGATATATGTTTCAAAGGGGACTTTAAGGGGCTTTGGGGATGAGCATGCTTTCAAAACAAAATATATGCAGAAGATGAAAAAAACATGTAAGGTTCGACCATTTCTGCTGATCACCAAAGCATGATTGCAGCTGACTGCAAGATGACTTGAATGATGAAGAGTAATACAAACCCTCATCGAGACAATCCTCAGGACTCTAAGTGAGATGTGCCAAGGCCAGAGGCTAATAATAAGCAGAAAAATCAAGACAGGAATATTGAGAACTAACTTGGCATACTTGAGACCCATTGAACAAGCAATGCTTACCATCAAAGACCTCTAACATCACCGAAGAAATCTATTTGGAACCAGCTATCCAAGGGGTCCAGATTTGACAATACAGCATAGCAATATTTTAAGCCAACATGAAGCAATAGGTATCCAAGAGGATAGCCATATCTAAAGAATACAACTGGCAAGACTGCACTTACAGCCTTCCACAGAGCTATCACTGCAAGATACGCAGTGCTATCTGTGATGTTTCAGCAAAACATTTCCTGACTCCTGGAGCCTTCGAGTCAGCAATATTTACTGGAAAGGATGCAAAAATGGATGTCCTGAGTAGAAGCAAATCTACAGACCAGCCTTTCAGCTAGTGAAAAAGGGCACTGATTAACGAGCTGGCATACACAGGCAAGCTTTTTATTCCATCAACTTTACAGGTTGGCTAAAAGCCCCCAAAATTTTGCAAATCACAATTGCTCCTAGGGGACTATCTCTGTCTGGTTAGTTTATTTGTTTGTATGTACATTCGGTAACTAAGGTCAAAAGTTTTATAGCAGCAACTGTCTCTGAACTGTTACTTGGCTTTGATTTTTCAGCTATGGCACTGAGACTTTTATGCAATATTGTTAATAATAGAAATGCACTTTGTTTTAGTTTTAACTAATTATAGATTTGCCTGATACAGTATTTCATGTGCATGGGTAAAAGGTAATAGTTATAGCCTTATAAAATCTAAAGATTAAATACTGCCTTTAATTTCATTAGTGCTGCAGAGGATTCAATGGTGTCAGAATTCATCTACAATAACTGTTTAGCCATGAGATTAGGCAAAATACCTATCACTTGGTGTCAAATCATAGTGGCGCAAACATATTCTACAACCTTTAGAAATGACTGCTGAATTCTACAACCTTTAGAAATGATTGAGCTGAAGAAGCAGAGTTTGCACAGACAACTGATTCCAAGCTGCAAAATTCACATCACCAAATTTGATCCATGCAAGCACTGTGCAACCCAGCATCCACCCCTGTATTTACAAATTCAAAGCCATTCTTACTCCACCCAATTTTGAGCCCCCTACATGGTGTTTGAGACAACTTGCACAAAAGAGTTCTGTTCATGTAAGTTTTAAAGAAACAGCCAATCATGAGATTTCAGCCTCCTTTGATTTTCTAAAGCAAGTGTTTGTAAGCCAATAAAACTATTTGATATTATTCACTTTAGACTTAATATGCATATGCAGGACAAATACTGTCTATGAAATCTGGGAGCAGAGATGATGCCGTCTATTTAGGTGACCCTTCCTTTACAAATACTTAAAAGAAGCAGCAAAATTCTGACAACTGTCCACTTGGTCTTGTGTGGCAAATGTTCATGAATAACCCTAAGAAATAACATCTGCAGAAAGTGGGAGTTTCATGAAGAGAAAAATAGCTAAACTCACTGTGCAAGTGATTTGCAGTTAACAATATTGCAGATTTACTGATGTGTAGCTTTATTTAAAATTTCCATCGATAAGCTGAGAGGGAGGAAAGTAGTCTTAAACACTGAAGAAAACAGACATTTTCACCTTTAGTACAAACTGCAAAAAGAAGCAACACCATAAGCATCTACAACAAAGGGCCCCTCTGGGCACGATGCCATCATCACTACTGCTTTCCATTATCAGCATACATTTGCAGGAAATATGATGTTCAGGTTCCATTTTGAACTCCTGTTCATCAGAGTGTATAAACTTGTCCTTTTTCATTTTCTTCAAACTGAAATTTGGCAGAGGAGTGCTGGTGGGTGGGGAGTTTTTGGAAAGATTATTATTTTTAAAATTTGGTCTTTTCAAGCTGTTCTAAATACAGCAGTGGGGAATATGCCCTGAGGAGCAATGCTGTTGCATGTCTCTCAAGGGAGGGGTATTGACAATTAGATATTGTCAGTCTCTTATTCAGAGCAAGAGGAAAAACAAGCATTCGCATTTCAGGCTAACTCATGGAAGGCCTCTGGCCCAGCAGAAATTATGAGTTCAGGGTGATGCTGTGGGGCCAGGAGGCCGGGAAGCTGTCCATCAAGGGTTCCCAAGGGTGGTCTGTAGTCCTCTTGCAACACACAGAGCTTTTGTATGTGGCCTGAACAGGATCTGGGGGTTGTGGCTGTCCTCCACAGAACCAGCTGATTGTCAAGGCTACAGCAACCGTAGGGTCTCCTCCAGCAGCTCTGGGATGGGGTGAATGTCTGGGCACTCAGAATCTGTCAGCCACTGAAAGCCTGGACTAGTCTGCCCTGCTGGAGTAGTCAGGCATTTTGGCAAGTCTCATAGCTGTGTATTTCAGACCCCTGGCTATTTCTCCGAACCCTTCCCATTACTCTACATGACAGCAAGAATCCTCTGCAAGAGCTGCCCAGGAGTGCAATATTTCCAGAATCAAGATGAATTTCTGCTTTCAAGAGCAGCAGAAGCAGTGCATAGCCTGACTCATGGTGTCAGAGTTGAGCACAGATGGGGATAGCAAATTCCCACTCCAACCAGGGGCCAAAGTGACGGACAGACTCTGTCTCTAGGAGATGCACTCCAGAGGGAATACCAGAAGTTAAATCTGAGAGAGGAAGAGGAGGATAAGGAGTGATAACCAACAGAGCTGAGGCAGCCTAAACACCAATTTGCAACACTAATCCACTGTTAGAAATTTTCTGCACATGCTATAATGCCCACAGCTATCTGCCAGCCCATCACTTGCCTCATTCACCACAGAATCCCAGAAACCCCCCAAACAGCCTGCTTAAAAGCAACCTTCCATTCACTTGCATGGATCCCTGCCTGCCTTCCCCAGAAGGATGCTATAGATAATGACGAAAGCAGTGAAAGTGTTTGCCAGAGGGCTAACACAGGGAAAAATGTGCTGTTGTGAATTGTTGAACACACTTAGTTACATGCTGTAAGACCTCAACATTGCCTGGACAGGGTAGTACAATGGCCTTAATTACTTTGGCCTAATGGAAATGTTCCAGGCCAAATGGAAAAAATGGCCTTTGGATAAGGCCCTTATCCCTTAGTTTCCACACTTGCCCGCTTGCAAAACCCCAAAGTGTTCATTCAGCTCCAGCCTAGAAAGATGCCAGACCTAGAGCTAACCACAAAAGAGAAGGGCTTGAAATTCAGGCCAGAAATTTTGAAAACCTTCTTCATTTCCAATTATTTTAAAGAATAATAATATATAAATGGATCTTTCTGTACCTTTGTGCTGATTTGGGTTGGATTATAAGAGAATTCCTAATGCATGCTAATTGCTATACACTGTAAGGTACTTTCCATCCATCCTGTTCTAAAAAAAAGATTCAAATCATGCACAAATTGAAATGTTGGCAGCTGACTCTTTCAGCACTGAGAAAAAGCGACCATCTTCACACCTGCTAGTATCAGACTGGATTCAGCAGGTTTGCTCATTCTCATTTGCAGGACTGATTTATTTGTATACCATTTCATAGTACATCTAATTTATCAGCTACATGACAAATATGATAAAATTACCTAACAACAATATGTAAAAAAGTAGGATATGACATGCAGCTGTATCTATTTTTCCCTCTGTGCTTCTTAGAAACTAATGCAATTACAAAGCCATTTTGATGAAGATATTTTTGCCGACTCCTTCATGTAAGAGAAGTTACTGGCAGGCTCTTATCTGCTCCATCAGAAGAGTGTTCCTGGAAACAGGACAGTCCGTGGCTAGAGATAACACATCGTGGAATCTTCTGCACCTGCTGGGCTGCAGTATCCGCCCTCTTGGTCACATGTAAGTTATGGTGATAAGAGATATCATTTCTGTCCCTGCGCAGATCGACACACTCCATCCCACAGAGCAGAAGTGGTAGCAGTGGCGGTTTCCATCTGCCCAAACAGCATGAAACCCTTTAAGAGCCTGCTTTGGAGCTAGATGCTTTTCAGTCACTTGCCTTAGAAATGTGTTCATATAAACCCACGAGGAGGAGGTAACCTGCCTGTTTCTGGGGGTGTATTTCCAATATGCAAAACAAACAGTACTTAAAGCATACAGCTGTTACCCTGAGGACACAGTTTCTATGCTGGGGCCAGAAGCTAATTAGTTATCGTCATTCCTATTTCAAATTACTGACAACTGCTCACTGTATTACGTTCTTATTGGGAACCAGCACTAGACATGATTTATTTTACAATACCCAAAGAGGAGCTGTTTTAATCCTGGGAAAAAATGTACCTTTTATGTCCCTTCCCACTGCCCATCTCTCCTTCCTTATTTCCAGCATGCAGGTGGCAGAAGTCTTTCACAGTGGCTGCTTGGATCACCAAACTTCAGCTGAAGAAATCAGCGCTTTTAATATATAATGGTCCAGGATGGTAACTGTCACATAAAGTGTGCCATAATACAGATGAAGACATGGCTCATCATCAGTTGACCTTAACCACCCTATTTCACTTGAATTGCAATGAACTCTACTCCTGCCCTGAAGAACTCACAGATCAAGCCCAATGATACAGCACCCACTGCAAGCTCAGCTTTCAAACCTGACTAAAAGTTAGGTGGTAAACAAGAGACATGAGCCAAGCGGATACAGTTTTGCATAGCTGCTTCCTAGTCACAGGAAGACAGTCAGAACAGGGCTGATTTAAAAATTAATTTTAAAAAGGTAGGGAAATTGTGTGATGATTTCTTTAAATCTGGGCAAAAAGAAATCATTCCCTGAATTATACTTTTGTTCAGCTCCAAGGGCTGCCACCCCGCTGTTATAGCTATGTGGAAAGTCAGGGCGCTCCTTCTGTTCTAACATTTATTTTCTGCATCCTTGTTTTATTTTTAACAGCTTACAACAGAAAGAAATGCGTTATCGCATGACTGTCTAAAGCAAATAGTACATTGTGGTTTTGGGCTTGGACACTTGAATGTGTAACTTCCCAGCAACAAGTACTGTTCTCTCTGTAGGGCACTTCTGGTAACTCATCTCTCCTAGTGAGAAGTAAGGAAAACTGTCACCTAGCGAGCGAAACAGCTATTTCTTACAGCCCTCCCTGTTGAGAAAAAGCAGAAAAATGACAACAGACTGCAATTATTATACAAGACATAATGCTGCACAGAAAGCAGCAGGCCTTACTGATTAACACCAGCACTGGGTCTTGGAAAACTGGGATATGGTCCTGACCTTCTAGAGGCTACTATGCTTCCCCAGCCAAATAATTTCACTTTTCTGCACTTCAATTTCCCAGTCTGTGAAAACGCATGTGCTGTGGTTTATTTTTAAGTATTTCAGCAACTGACATACTGTACCTCAAACTCCTTAAATGGTTACATCATTTTCACTGCTATGAAAAGTCCACTAAAACAGCATTTCAAAATCCCTCTCTATGTATTGTATTTTCTGTTCTCAAGTCTGACTGTGGTTTGACTTCTGGCATCTGAAGTTCAGGCTACTGTGGTGGTTTGACTTCAGACAGCAATTGCTAATGAACACAGATCTTCTATAGATTTGAACGGGCTGCATAAAAAACGGAAACATAACCAGTGCAGCTTTAAACATTGGTCTATACTTCATTGTTGTAGATCCTGCTTATCAGTGGCCACTCCTTTGAGAATATTATTAAGACCCTGTAAAGGTTAACAAGTGCCTTTTTCAGATGCACTGTTCATTTGGACCTCTTAAGAGAGTATTCTGGACCCAGACTGATGAAGAAAATGCATGTAAAATATTAAAAACAAAATAAAAACATTTTAAGGAAAAACTGTACTTTCCATCCTTATGAAAGACACCATATAGCCAAGATTAGTCCTTGTGTTATTTGTTGGTTATTGTCAGTTTAGTCAGAAGCTGATAGGTCCGTTTTTGTTACCAAAAGTTACCAGAACCTGGCAAATTATTTTGGTGACAAGAGTATCTTCTGCATGGATTGTCCTGCCAATAGCTTGGGTTTTCTTTACTATGTTTGATTTTAAATATATTAAAGTTAGAAACTCATCAAATAAACCTGGTTTCTCTCTTCTGAGTTTTGCCATATTTTCTCAGTCTGCTGCTGCACCCAGCCTGTCAGCACACTGTGAAACTGCGATAAACGGGCTCTAGAGCAGCTGAGGCCAGCGGTTGCAGACTGCAAGGAGACATGACAAGCAAAGGGAGGAGGAAGAGATTATTACAACACATACAGAGAGAAATATGGCCAGGATTCGATTTAGCTCAACTCTAGTGAAGTTAGCCCAGAATGACCAGAAGCTGAGAAACATCACAACTACCATGCACATATTTTAACAAGCAAAAGTCAATGGGATGTTCAATAGGCACAATACTGAGACAGCCCCTGCAGGCAGGTACTCTCACCATGTGTGGGAAGAACGATTCATATCATTCTGAGAGCCGAAAAAGACATTATAAAACCACTTTGCCATGCTAATAAGGCATCTTTATACTGCCGGAGCAAAAAAATCTAATCCTTCAGCATCTGTTCACATGATTAACATCATTAATTATTCATGCAGTCTCCCAAGGAAGGACCAGATGGTTTATTCACTGGGCTTGAATCCCTGATTTTTAGCTTAAAAAATCTGGCCCTCTAGTAAACGAACCGAAGGAGTCATTCTATTAGCAATACAGTAATGCTACTAGGAGGTAAACAGTGGATCTCATCTTGTGCAACTGGATGCCACTGGAAAGTCCAACACATTGCGAAGATGTTACATACTTTCCCTCAAAGGAAGCATTATGCTAATGCAGCTGAATTCACCAGAATTCAAGTCAATGCATTGGTCACTTTTCATGACCTCACTTCCCCTTCTCCTGCCTGGGACCTTTGACTTTAAATGAAGGGTCATTGGCCTGTATCCTAAAGGCAGTTTGCTCTTCAGTATCAGTGGCATAGGACAAAATACCTGTTATGTGGACCTCACTAAAACAGGGCACAACCTATGCTGTGCAAAAGCATTCCACATATAGGGGTCTACTACTTTAGCTCTAAAATCACACAAGCAGTGAGGGGGACTCAATCACTGAACACATCTTTCCTAACCATTATTTTCAACTGTTCTGTAGCTGAGCAGTTGTCTTGCTGCACCAGCTGTGGTGCAACTTATCTTTCAGCACTACTTCCTACTTTACCCTTCATCACTGCATCTAGAGTCATGATTTTCTTTACTATAACTGATGTAATTTTACCATTGTCTAGCATGCTGATTTCAAATGTAATCGTATCAGAGCTATAGCAACAAGTTTGCAGTGAAAATGTGAAAATTAAGGAACGGCAAGAATTACTTGAAAGTATTTTGTGAAAGTAATAGCAAAAAACCAGATCCTGGTCTTAATCAAATTAAAACCTGAACATTTCAAATTTGTATTATTTCCATGATTTGCATACTTCTGTTACTGAAATCAGAACAGTGTCTTCCAGTAAAATCTGGTCAACTAAATGACTCATGTGACTTCTGAAGTGACCCATGGATTGCTTCTGAGCTGCATGAGCTCTCAGGAGTTCTCGTGTCCAAGGGAGGATCAGAAAAAAAAGGGGAACTGAAAATGGCTGACTGTAAAGATGGCTGCGCACTGCACTTCCTTATTTATACCAAAATAAAATAGAAAACATTCTTAACCATTTTAAACTTTAAATGACGCGACTTCTGTGACTAGGAGCACCAGTAGACATGCATACAAGTGCATGCACTTCATCATGCCCAACCTGCACACTAACCAGACATGGCACACACACACAAAAGGACTTTTGCATTCAAGTCTTCAACCTGCACACACGCCTCTGCAGCAGGCACGGACAAGCTGGGTGCCCTTTACACAGACAGTCTGAGGCTTCCCACCATCCTATTTACGTTCAATTACTCTCTCTGCCATATTTCCAGTTCCAAGCCTAGGAAAAATGGAAAAGCTAATAGAAAAACATACCTACGCATTATGTAAGCCAAGCCAACATTTTCAGGTGATTTGGTATGGCTCCAGTGCTGGTGCTCAGCCTTTAACACCTGACCTAAGCCGGCTTTTGGGCACGAGTTAGCTTGCTCATTGCAAAGTTTGGCAGGCAAACAGAAGAGGAGTCACTCCAATTCCTTTCCATTTCCGAGGATCTTCGAACTCACTGGTTCTTAGCAATGGCCACTACTCAAGGCCATCTTACAGGTCTAAAATTCCAGTTCCAAAAATAGAAGAATATAAGAATAGCATTGATTGAGCAATGTGTAACTGAAACTATTTTTAAAGACAGACAGTGAGTGGCAGAGAGAAATGGTGAGCTTAGAAAAGATGAGGTTTTCACAGAGGAAAACCTACAGAAATTGCAGCAGAGGAGGAAAGCTTAGAACCACTGGTATGCACTAGCCTCCAAGAGAAGAACAGCATTTGTTTTAGGAAAGGAGGTATTTGAAGGGTAATGTGCACTGCTCCTGGCTTTGACATGGTGAGAGATCACTGTGGTCCCTAAAGCAAAAACTAGAGGACTGAATTGTGTGCAAATCCTGAATCTCTGTGCGATTTTTCCCACAGGGTAAAATCTACTGATTTCATTGGAACTGCTAGGTTATGAATGAGAGTAAATCTAAACCCACAGAAGAAAAACACTGTGTTCAGAATTTGAGTCTCTGCATTTTCAATACAGGTCTACATCCTTACTCTTTTGAATGCCAATGAATATATTAAGGAGGAGCTTTAAAGAGCATGAGTTTGCTTGTTCGTGGTACACAGCCCAAGTTTGCTTCCTGCAGAGTCTGAGCAATTAATACAATCAGCCCAATCCTATGTGGGAGTTGAGGCTCAACATGAAACATCTAATTTCCTGAAAAAAAATGTTGTCCCTTTATAAAATTCTGGAAGAGAAATTCTGAAAGAAATCTACACCATGCCATGGCTCCTGCACAGGAAGAATGGCCCAAAGACTAGTTAGACTAGTTTACCTTGTTCCCAAGAGATACCCTGGAGTCTCAAGGATTCCTTACACATGCACTCCAAGGAACTGAGCTGTCAGAGGACAGTACTACCATGAACAGAGCTAGCAATGCAGATGTTAGTTTTACTGCATCTCTCAGTCCTGTCCTACAGCTGAAAATTTTTTCATGCTATTTTATGCTTACAAGAGAGAGCAGCCAGCGGCTAAAAATAATGCACACACTGAGGCACAGAATAGAAGAAAATATATAAAAATAATAATGGAAATAATGGGAATTTTTAAGCCATAGGAAAAGCAGGATTGAATTCTTTGTGTCTTCCAGAGAAGGAAAAAGGTACTTAAAATTCACCTGTTAAGCACACTTAAGGCCACATGGGCTTTCTCTTCCTGACCTTACTTAACCTCAAAGTTTTCATCATCTTGCTCAACCCTACAATCATCTATTGTAATAAGGGGCAAAACACCCACCTCTTCAGAGCTAAAGCCATGCAGAGGAAAATTATAGCTTCATTCCTTTGGAAAAACACTAGCAGATTGTTATCTTGACACTGATTATGAACAACACTGTGAGCATGAAGCATAGGACTGAAGTGTTTCCTCTACAACCTTACCGTAAGCCATGCTGCACTACACAGAGTGCTACATGTAAAGGAGTCTTTAAAAAGGGATGAACAAGCACATTTAGAGCAAGGTCAGGGCTGAAGCACAGAACCATGACACAGCTGGGACCAAAACGCATCAACTGCTCACAAAGACACACTGATCTAATTAAAATGAGTTTAAAGCTGATTCAGTGAGTGCTTTTAGGGCTACTTAAAATTCACCTAACATAATTAATTGTGGCACCCAACTAGATTAAGATTCACTGATATGGACTGTTTTAAATTGAGTGAAGAGTATCTAGGCTGGGAAAGAGAAATGAGAAGGGCGTTGCATCCATTGAACAAATTGGACTTTTGAGTTTCAATATATTGAATGAGGGTCTCATTCACACAAAGAGCCAGCTTCCTCTACCTCATCTACTACATCTCACAACTCAGGGTGGCCAAAGGAGGTCTGGGATTTGAGAGCACAATGTCTTCTCCCATACAGCCAGGTGCAGATACTGATACACTCCTTTGGAGGGGTGGGGAAAGGAAATATATGGAGTACTCTGAGTTAGCCTCAGATTATAAACTTCCATTCAACTTTCTTAACCTGTCTGGAAGGAGCCTCTGGGGCTGCACTGCATTTGGATGGTGCCAAAAGTGGCAGATGGGAAGTGCAGAGTACATGGGAATGATGGGTGCTGCTGGCAGGGGGCCTGGAAATTCTGACACAGGTTGCAGGACATGGGAAGGGGCATCCTACCTGTGTGTGCCTACATCCTGACAGTGCAGGATGAGGGAGGTGGGCTCTGTATGGGGGGTACTGTGTGTCCTGAGCACTCAAGGGGTACCAGGGTGTTTGGAGGGTGTAAGAGCATGAGCCACTACTCAGCTGCTGAGTGGACAGCACCATCTAGTCAAAGGCCAGAGGGCAAGAAAACATCACAGCTGAGAGACGTGAAATCTTGGACCTGTACCCAAGAGGGTGGTGTACGCTTGGGTGCTGGAAGGAAAGCAGACCAAGTTTAGCTTGCTGCCAGCCTCTGGGCTCTGTGGTATAATCTGGTGCTTAAAGACAGAGCAGTGGCAGCCCTGACACAGTTGGACACCCCAGGCTCAAGCTGAACAGTGCTGCACAATGCACAGCAGCCATGTGCTTAAGGCAGCTGTGTGTGGGAAGGAACATTTTCTCTGTTTGTCCTCTCTTTCCCCTCTGCCCTCAGAAATTGTGCCACTTTTGGCATGCTAAATGTAGCAAGATAGCAGCTGGCAGTGCTGCCCCCAGATTTTCCCACTGCCACAGGGAATCTGCTTCTGAAAGTAGTCAGGACCTTTGGGGGTGCTCCGAGCATGCAGAGCCTCTGCGATGTCATCAGACCACGTGCTACAGAGCAGCAGAGTCAAGCTCCTACCCTGCACCCCTAATACCACTGTCAGACCCAGCTATCCCCATTAGCAAAGCAGCAACGCTGTGCAGAACTAGACTTGCTTGTCAAAATAAATTAAGCCTATGATTCCCCACAATACAGAACAAAAGCAGCAGTAAGCCCTGCTTTGTCAAGAGATCAGTCGAAGTCAATGAAAACAGCATAAAAGCATCTGTAGCTGGCTTGTACTGTCCCTCTCTAGGAGCTCTGGCCTCCTTTAAAAGGTGTCTGTAGAAGGCTACTACCAGAGCTGAATCACCTCTCTCTTGGCTCTCACTGTAAGGGGATCAAGAACCTATCCCTTCCATTCTGCACCTCCCTACAAATGTCCTCTTAAGGAATTAAGGCCTTTTCCAACCACTGGAAAATCCAGCTCCAGATGCCTGACCTACACAGGCCCAGTTGATAGAGTGGAGGGGGATATCACATTTGTTTCTCAATTGATTGAAAGACCAAATGAAGCTGAGTCAGACAAATCCCTTGGCTTCCTCACACTCCACTCCCTTTGCTTTGGGGAGCTCCAACATGCTGGGAGGGGAGATAACATTTGGCAACAGCAAAGAGGAGTGTGCAGGAGAAGAAATAGGGAAGTCCACCTCCCAAAAATTACTGTAAAATCTGACTCTCAAAGATAGGCTGGTGAGACTGGAAGGAAGAGGAAAATCAGGCCAGGAAGGCTCCATTTGCTAGTCAGAGAGCAGAAAAGCTGGTCACTACCAGCAGATGTCTCCTGTTTTGTTATCTCTTCCTGCTAAGCTACCCAATGGGAGGATGAAGATTTAGTCAGCCCATGGCCTCCCCACTTCCGTATGCTGCCTCCTTTGAAAGAAATCACTCGTTTTCAGCCCGGATATTTTATCCTGCCAGAGAGTTGGTGCAACTGGCTCCTGCAGCCCCCTGCGAGCCACAGCAAGGGCACAGAGGGGTGTAGTCCAACACAAGCCTTGCGCTAGCAGGCCCCAGTGGCCACCGGCAGCTGGTCCTGATTAGAGCAGCCCCCAAGATGCTGTAATCTCTTCTCTAATATTGCTCTAATCAGTGCTGGGGCCAGCTTGTAACCTGTCCTCAGATCAGGGAGCTATAATTAATTGGCTATGGCTCCCCGTAGGATCTGGGCACAGCTCAGATCCTGGCCTTTACAGTTTAACTTGAGGCTAACACTTATCTGAGTCTAACGTTGCTGTAATTAGTTTCTCCCCAGTGCAAACCAGGACTATTTGTGCTGCATGTTAAATAGGAAAGATATGACGACAAAAGTATGTGAATTATTGTAAGTTTTGACTACTGTTCAGGCAAGTTTCAGCTGCCTGTTTATTTTGCTATGGTATGAAGGCTCTGCCTCCATGCGGAACCTATAGAACTGAGGCCATACATAAATCAAACCTGAGCAATGCAGGAAAAGTACAGTATGCATTTCTTCCATGAAGGTAACAGTAAATAATCTACTAAGTTAATGGTTCACTGATGCAGCTCAGTTTAAGAGGTGGAAAAAAACCTACGGATGTTTTATCTATGACCCTTGGCTTAGGTCTGAGATACAACTTTAACTGAAGAGCAAAGGTTAACCGTAATAGAAAATGTTGGCATTACTATAGTTTACAAGCCATGTTCTGATTTTTTTTTTGTCAAAATGAAGACAACTTCTTTAATTATGGCAACACAGCCATAAAAAGTCAATTGCAGAGAACTATTTGCCAATATTTCTTCAGAGTACCATGGAAGAAGAAGACAGGAGCAGCTGGAAAGAGAAGACTTGGCGAAGGAGGGAGACTTCATATTCACTTGAAAACTATGAGGGGAAGCAATAGTCAGGACTGCTCTCATTGATGGGAGAAACATCCTTTTAGTCAGAGCCAAACATAGTAGAATTCATGTCTCCAAAGCTGAGCCCAGGCACAATACCGGGCTCAGTATTATCCTACCAGACAAAGTATAAGCAAAAAAGCAAGATGCAAAAAAAACCATGGGCAAATAGTGGGAACTCTTCAGACAAATGTGGCCCTCAGGTAGCAGATAGACATAAAGGAGAGCAGAACATAGTGTCTCAGCCTGGGGGCCAGCCTTCCAAAATGCATCTGAGGGGAAATACATACATTTCCCAGATGAAAAAACAAACACAGCATAAGACTGGAGGGTACTGCCATCGCTTTGTTTGACTGACAACTGCTAATACCTTGGGGCATGGTGAGAGGAGGGAAATTTGCTCCTGGCAACTATGAACAGCAAGTCCCTGCTCTTGACTGATATTACAATGCAACGATACTGAATTGGTCAGCTTGCACAGAAATAGCATGAAATAAAATGACAGTGAGGGCAGTGTGAGACACTGACAACCACCAAAAAAAAAAAAAAAAAAAAAAAAAAAAAAAAAAAAATTGAAAGCAGTCAGTCTCCACTGAGAGGAATTTTCATGTGGTTTTTCTAGCATTGTCTTTTGGAAAACACTGGGGTTTTGCTACCCTTTCAACTTCTGGAGTTCTCACAAAACCTCTAAACCAGGTCTTTATTTGTAATAGGAATTTTTAAACTATTTTTTGCATTCTTTTAGACTCGTTCAATTCTTGACCCCAATTACATTGAATAATGTGGTTACCACTAACATAAATATAGTTCCGTTATAAATCAGGTCATGTTTGCCTGGAGACAGACCTTTTTCTTTCCCTTGCTCATGTTCTGCAGCTGTCCAAATACATCCCCATGCTCCCTGGAACCTGCAGCACAGTCTCACTGCCACAGCTGGTGGGGGCAGAGGTAATGGGCTGCAGGCTTCCCTCCTTTCATGCCCAGCCAGCAAGCCAATGCATGCTCCAGTTTACACTGTGATGCTGAAAGCATACCGTGTTCCTGTGAGGGGTATTCGATCTCCCTACCAGGGATGAGGGACATCCATGTCAGTTTGATAAAGATTCAGTAGCTGGCTGGTTGACTCCCTGGGGCACAGTTCAGTCTTGGCTTAACTGGAGCAAACATCTTACTGCATTTCTATGAAGAGAATAAATTATTCCAGGACCGCAACTAAAACTGAGTATTCAAGGCTTTCCACAGTGGGGGTTATTAAAAAGACAGCAATTGTCATCGGATATCAACGATACCACATTTGATTAGAATAGGAAATAAAATCTTTACTGGTATTATCTGCTAGTGAATGCTGATCTTAACCATCATACTGCTCTGGTATGTCAGGTGTCATATCACCAGCAGGACAGCTAAGGGAATTAGGAGCCCAGCAAAGCACTTCCATGATCCTGTCTTTCCCATCAAACAGAAGATTTGTCAGGAAGGTTTTGCATTAAATGATACAAGTAGCCGGGGCAGCAAACTGATGGAGAAAAAAGGGCTCATCCACCTCTACAGAACTAATTTCTCACCATGTCCCTTGTAATTCTTTTTTCATCTTCACCTCCTATTGCCAGCTTACCAAAACAAACCCCTGTGTTGTCCCAAGACAAGATGATCAGCTCTGCTTCTAACATTTTCAGACTCCACTGGTATCCAAAAGGCCAGAAGTGCTCCCAGGAAAACCCGTTCTTGGAAGGTTCCCACCCCAGTGACTGGAGGTCACACTGGATAAGCATTGACAAGCTTAATGAAACAGTGGCATTCAACATCTACCTGCAAATACACGCCAGCTCAGGATCTGGCCTTCAAAATTGTATTCACGTATAAACTCCTGCTCAAGTCAGTGAAATGGTAGAGCATCGCTGGAAGAGAGTCTTTGACATCTGGTATAAGAGTTTTATAAATACAAATGAATTTTCAAATGATACTGAAACACCACCAAGCTGCTAAACTGTCATTAGCAAACATTGATCAGGTCAAAAAGAAGAGTTTAGCCTCCTTCCTACAAGGGGATCTAGAACCCCACCATTTGTACCAATTTCTCAGATGTCCACGCAGTTTTATCACTGAGATACACATTTGCACAGTAAGTTGGTGATAAATCTATTCAGTTAGGAGCTGAATCAGGACGGAATTTAGTATGTTTTTATTCTTTTCATTTTATTAGGGCCAGGAAATTTTCTGCTTGATCCTTCAGATCTTACTCTATAAGTTTGATGGAACTCACTGCCTGGAGACACAAAAGGCCATAAGCACCAAAGTCCCAGCTGCTTTAGGTCTGAATGGCCCATGGCAATGTGCCTGGTGTGGGCACAGGCAAGACCCAGCTCCATGCAGCAGTCTCGCAGGAACTGCCTGCATTTTCCTACACTACTCAAACAAGGAAGCAAACTGAGGGCTTCCTGCAAACAGAGCAGTCTTGCCTCAGAACATGGTCACCTTCCTCTTAGAAGACTATTGCCTTCATCCCCCACCTTCACCAACAGTTCAGTGGCTAAAACATTCACCCAAACGAGCAGTGTGGAAGGGAAATGGGTTTAATTCCCTTCTGTAATTGAGGGACATACCTGTTACCCCACAGGCATTGGAGGAATGGCTTTCTCAGCTCTGTTGGGAGCCACTCTTCAACTTCGCATTGAATCATTAAACAGTGACTAAGCCAGAAAGAGGGGATGGTACAGGGAAAGAAAGTATTTCTCAGCCTAAAGGTAAAAAATGAGGTGGCCTACACAACATGAACTCCTGCCTCAGCTGCATCTACAAGCTTGGGACTTTTAGCTACAGTTTAATAATTATGAAGTGCACCACCACAAAATGTCCACTTGCCTTGACCTATGACTGTGTAGTATTTATGGCTCTTTTCTGCATATTCCCTGTTCACAGATGTTGAACTTAGAGATTATTTACTCAGGGACAGATTCTGATTCATTAACACAGAAGAGGAGCTATTCCATGAATAGTCCCACCGAGACTAACTGGACTTTCAGCTTTACTGCCCAAGTCTATACCCTCGCTCATCAAAAGGTTAACTGGGAGTAAAACGCTAGAGGATTATTTTTATCCACTGGGGTGTTATTTCAAAATACCTCCATGCTTTCAGAACACTGAGTTTAGAAAGTTCACCCATTAGAGTGCAGTACACTGGCATGAAGTGAAAGTTTGCAGCTACACGTGATCCCGGAAACGCTGCAATACATGCTGAAGTGCAGTATCATAGTTTTGCAATTAGATTCACATTCTAAAAAAGAACTGAGGTAAACTAAGAAATAGTTCTCCTACAATATGGCAAAAAACTACAAGAATTTATATGACCAGCCTCTCGGTCATTATCCTGGGCTTAGCAATGGGGAAAAGTTAGGGTGGAGAGAAAAAGCTATTGTGTGCACTTTGGACACTTTGTAGGAAGTTACACTGATGAAGTTCTTATCATTAGAGTGGAAATCACCTCTCGGTACCTTGGAAGCCTGCATGTACTCACAGTGCTAAAATGTAGTTCCACACATTGTATTGAAGTGTTACCTATGCCAACACTGAGCCAACATCATGGTAGCTTCAAGCTGCACTAAGTGAGGGCTGCTGTTGCAAGGGGTTGGTCTGGTCATTTTATCTCTTCTCTTGTGCAAGCACTAATCCTTGTGCGACTGCACAGGGAGCCAGATCTGGGAACTGATCCACATGAAAATCAACCCAACGTATCAGCTAGCCTGTGTTCTCCACACTGCTCCATAAACGCTGGTGCTGAACACAGCTGGGAGAGTATACCAGTGAGACACCTTTCTCAGGAGGAAACCACACCTGGATTAGCAGAAGGCAGTCATGATGCTGCAGGCTAAGAGCCTCTGCTGTCACACTAACCTTGTGAAGCAGCAGCCTATGAGAATGAGATGACAGGACAGGTGCTGAGTGGATATCCACACCACGTATATCTAATGTACAAGGGTTCAAATGGAAAATTAAGTTGCTCTTATATGTCATTGTGAAATTCTCCTAAGTGTTTCATAAACAAACATTTGCATCTTGGACACCTTTTAACATTTCTTCAGACACCCATGTTGAGCAAACTGGATACATATGTTTTCTTTGTAAAGTTTCCAAATACAGTTGCCTCAACTCTTATTTCAATGTCAGTGGGAATCTAAGGTAGGTAAGAGAGCTCAATACAGCACCCTTTGGGTAAAAGAATATTGCAAATTATTTATCCAAAAGATTTAGTATATGCGATTTAATGTTTTGCAATGGCAGGCATCTCACATGTATCAATGTTTCTATATTGATCATGCAAGCCCATCACAGCACACACAAGGGAAGAGCACAGCCTATGAAACCTGCTGCCACCAAACTCAGGAAGGAGCTGCTGTGCCCCAACACCGGCCATGCAATGTGTGCGCACCAGACTGTGGGTGACATAAGGCAGTAGCACCTACCAGCTGCCCCCCTAAGCACCCCAGAGCTTCACTTGTGCACAAACTTATCTGAACAGGAGCTTGCAAAGGGCCTGACCTCTCACCAATACCTGTCATGCAAGCACCACTGGAACCACCAGACTTTTTGGTTAGCAGAGGCGACCTCAGCTCAGTGCAGGACTGCATTCAAGACAGAGAGTTTCTGTGGTGCCCTTTACTAGAAATGGATGGGACCCCACATGGTTCATACTGCAAGGGCCACAGAGTTGTCTTGTTCCTGACTCTTACATTTAGTTCCTCATCTTTTGACCCAAGGAGCCTTTGAGGAGGAGGCAGAGAAGCAGTTGTATAATCCTAGGTTGCTGCTATCCATATATGTGTTGTGATTCAGGTTATCCAGAGCAATACGCATCCGATAACATTAGCTCAAGTAAAGGCAAACTGGTGCATAAACCCATGCTGGAAAATAATGAGGAGGTTGCTCAGGGCTTGGCATTTGGAACACAAGCCTTGGATCACCTACAGAGGTGTAAATCTTGCTTCAGTGGGCTTAAAAAGAGAGTTGCATAGGAAAATTTATCCCCAAGATTGTCTCTTGCAGGACATGCCTTGCAAGAGCAGATTAAATCTGCAAGCAGAAACAGTATGTTGCTTTTTTCCCACATCCCTGGAATAATTTTTATTGATACAGCGCCAAATCCTCTTTTCTGTATACAGCAGTATGGTTCTGTAACTACTCATTTAAAATCGGCAGTTAGCTATGGCCTTACACCCACCTAACAGAGCAGGATTTGCTCTGCTGTCTTTTTGTTGAAATGTGACTACCCTTCCTTCATACCCTTCCTTCTCTCGTGCAGATGCTGACCACAAGGAAAACCACAATGATAAAGCTGTTTTCTCTTATTAGTCCATTTTTGTAAACAGTTCTGAATGCATGAGCATAGCCCCTTGGTGTGTGTTAAGGAATGGAAATCTCCACTCTGAGTTGAAATCCTAATGAATAAACTTGTATTTCTTTAGCTTGAAAGGAGACTGTTACATAGGTAAAGCTGCATCTAGAAAAAATCTTCGCAAAATAAAGGGGATTTTTGGTGCAAAATCAATGCAGAACCAGCTCCTAATTGTTCCCATACTTACACTACTCTGATTTTTTTTCTGCTCTGCTGGATCATTTTTTGTTTTCATCCCCCTTTTCTTTATTGAGTTATTGACAGTCAGATAAAGTATTGCAATATACCCAATGTATCTAAAAAATAGGCCTGACTCATTAGGCTGAGTCAATCTAACACATTTTCCAAATTATACTCGTATAGTCTAATTTTAAACCATTTTAATGTAATTTAAGAATGTTTCAGATTTTGGCAGAAAAAAAAAGGCAGCTAGCAATGGCAGAACAAAGATCCAGCTGGCAAGGAGATAGAAAGGAGAAAACAATTTTGAGAAATACATTGTAAATGGCAAGGAACTAAATATCTACTATAATGAAAGCAAATGGATTGTAAAATTACCCAGCTAAATTGTTTATGTATTTTTTAAATAAAAATAATTAACCATCTTACAAAACCAAAATCTTCTTAAATACAATGTACTTACAGAGGCTCTTGGGTGGAAAAGCTTTCTACTGCTCTGGCTTATAGAAGCAGCACACACAAAAGAAATTCTTCCCTCTAAAACCACACACTAACAAATGTGTTTTATTCTCACATTGCTCTGCAAAAATTATTAGTTAGTAGTTTTCTTAGATACAGATAATTAATTATTAGCTGTCTTAAATACAGATATGCAAAAAAGGAAAACCAAGAATACAGCTATCCTTCAACTGCTATTGTCACAGGCAATATTTTGGACTGATTATCAGATGAGCTGTTCTTACTGAAAGGAAAAGTATGGATGCCTCCAGACATACCTCTAACAGAAGAAATAACAAGTAATCCTCAGAAAATGGCGTGTTTTTTTGTCCTGAAAATGGTATATTAGGAACAAGTATGGTCTCTCTACTTGCTCTTTCTGTAAAAAAGTACAGTAACAGACAGAAAGACAAAAGTTGAAAAAGCAAGATATGTTCAACTGCAGATGAGAAACTTAATCTGGAAACTGTTTAAAATGTGTCTCAAATGTAGGCAAATGTCCTGGATAGGCTATATCTCTTATCATGCATCTCTCTCTCCTCACAGCATGGATGAAAATTTTGTCACAGGAAACCCTTGCCGCAGTGTATCAGATGTGAAATAGCCCAGTTGGGGACATTGTCCTCTTGAGGCAAACAGGCTCGCAAGAGCCTGTTTCTCAATTCCTGCTGTTAAAACACTCAGGCTTGATTTGGGCCTTTAGCAGTTTTTTGGGTTTAGGTGGCAAAAAACCTGCTTGCTTTTCAGATGGGTATAGAACAGGGTAGCCTTAGAAAAAAAAGCCTTTCTGGATAGTAGAGCATCAATCTAACTACAAACAGAAGAAATCCCTGTGAAAGAAAACTGACGCATATAAGGCAATCAAACCTTAAGCGCTTAAATGTCTTCTGGCCTGCAGCAGCAGGACTTGCATGCCATGTTATGTGACTGTGGAGACTGATGTAAGACAAGACAGAATCTTGCAGGTGCCCACCCCTCCAGGGGCCCCATCACCAGCCGCAGTACAGCGCAGTGGCCACACTCACTGCTGTCGCCCTGTAGCTCAGGAGCAGCTGGCTGCTGGCTTACAGAGCAGCCCACATACTGCATCTTGCGCATGGGCCGATGGATCAAGATCGCTGCAATGAGAGAATGCTGAGAACACCATCCTAATATACACACAAAGTTGGTAACAATGGTTATTTTGGGTAGCTGTGCTCACCAGGACCAACTAGGATGCGAGGCCTACAAGGAGATCTGCAATGACTTGACTGCCATTGAAGTTAGTAAAAGAAACAGTCTCTTTGCAAGATCAGGGCTAGAGAGTCTAAATGCACAGAGCAGCCAGCTCTACCTTGTTTCCTTTCAACTGGGCAAATAGATGCGATTAAGAAAATGACCTAGCTGCATCGCCTTGCAAAACCTCGCTGTTGGAGGTTTCGGGAGTTGGTCTGCTGGCGATTTGAGGTGAAGCCATACCTTCATGCTCACCATCAATCTTTCCTTTCTATTCATGTCTTAGCATCTCATCGGACAGGTAGACTCAGCCACTCTGCTACTGATGGAGCGGCTGAACAGCCACAGATGTGCTCAGAGGCCTCATGGTCATATGATGCTAACAAGGTGGTGTGGAACTGGTCTGGGAGGTGCCTCTCACCAGAGACTCCTTAGGTTAGTTGCTGCTGACAAGTATCTGTCTCTCTGTTTCTTTTCTCAAGGCTGTTTGCTCCAGCCATCACGAGACTTAGTGCCAGTGCTCTCAGCAAGGAAGGACAGCACAGCTGTCCAGTCAGACTCACATCCTACCACAAACTTTTTGCACAACCTCTGCCCAGCCCCCAGCACAGCAGCGTTTCAGGTGCTGCCTCCAATACTGCAAATGACAAGCAGCTTCTGGCATGAGCATAGAGTCAACTTCAGCAGCACAAAAATGAAATAGTACCAGGAGATGGTTTTAGTTATGCAAATTTGCTCTAGTTTCAATACATCACTCAGAAAATTACTGTGGTGTGCACAATAAACAATTAGGAAAAAACAAATCAAAGGGTTAAAGAGATATAGCATTATAATTGACAAGCTATTTATACTGTTTGGTGGGTTTTTTTCTTCATGATTCTGCCAAAACCAACCTATAACCACAGCATTCAATTTTTCAAGTTTATTTGCCTGAGGCAAGGCAAATTTTTGCACCTACACACGTGGGCTTTTTCCAGACATGTATGTGGCTGTTGTGAGTGCTATTATCCTTCATTAAAAGTGATAGATCTTCAAGATAAACAGGCACGGCTTACCATTCCCCAGCTGAGTCTGAATCTATTACGTAAGTAGTCACTCAGTTTCTATAGTTCAGCTTTACAAACATGAAGTTGTATGTGCTTTCTCAATGTCTCTCATCACATTATAATTTCTTTTCTCTTTACCTGGAATCTCTTATAATTTTTCAGAAACCAAAACAGTTTCTCTTACTAAATACTAACCAAGTACTGAAAATACATACATTAACCTGTGGAATGTTAGCTCAGCAAAATCTAACTTAGTTCCAAAACAGAAACTTTTTCCTTAGAAGATACTCCACGTGTAATTACAGGCTCATGCAAGCTTGTTTTTCAGTAAAGGTAATGTATAATTTTCCCTCACTGTGCAAAAAAATCAGTAGTCATATATTGTGAGACAGCTTGTCTGAAGTGATGATAGGTTGCCTAGATATACCAAAATGCCTGGATACATCAGGATCAAGCAGGAGGTTTTTTTATTTTTTTTTTTTAAGAATCAACCACATTGTAGGACATTAAACAGACTTAGTCAAAGATCAAATTTTCACAGAAGTGGTAGTATCTATATTTGTTCAATGAGCTTGCTTTTAGCTTCCATACACAGTTAACTTCTCAATCAGCTCCTTACATTATTTGTTGGCTAGCCTGAAAGCTTCAAGCAAAGCTACTTAAATGGCCATTTAATTATGCTTGTGTCTCAAGGTGCTGCAGACAGTTTCCATCACCATGAATGAAATCAATGCAGAGAAAGAGGACAGGGACAGGAAGCCACAAGAAATAGTATCTTAATATTATTTGCAGTGTAGAAGAACTGCCCTAGTTCTTCTATTTATCCACATGCCAAGTGCTCTGAGGGCAACCTCTGGTCCATAAACATTTGGAATTTGGCTGGAGTGATGTCCATGTGCAGTAGGCAAGTGACTGACTGCTTTTGCTGCACACCCATCCACATGGTCCAAAGTACATTCTTCTAATGTACAATGGCTCAATTATGGCTCTGCCTCCAGATGTTCATTTCCAAAGCCATGGCAAAAGTCTGCTCCTCAGACCCCTGGCTGAGTTTGCCACGTAGGGAATTAGGGCTGGCTGGAAAACAGCTATTCCATTTCATGTAAAATTATTTCAGTGTTCGAAATTTGTCCTCAACACAATACAAAATAAAAACAAAAACTCTCAAATATCCTGAGAGACCAAGCCATGCATCCCCAACTCAGTAGTCAGCAGTAAGAGCATTCATTGATCTGTGGGAGACTCAGGTTCAAGTCCCCAGTCTGAACCAGGAAAACACTGACTTGAATCTGGATCTCCCACATCTCGGATGAGTGTCCTAACCACTAAGCTTGGGTGGAGCTCTTCCTCTTGCTTTACCCCACCCTGGATCTGATGACATTTTTACTGGAACAGATATATTTGTGTGAAGAAAAAAAAAAAAAGAAAAGAAGAAAAAAGCCCAAAACTCAGGAACAACTCTGATATGAAAAATCACTTTCGGATATTTAGTATCTGCCAGAATCTGGACTTCGTCATCCATTTTGAAAACAGGTAAAACATGATGCTTACCCTCTTTGAAGGACCCCATTAGCAAATACAAGACCGGCCTGTTCTGGAGTAGGGGAACTGGATTTGTCAAGTGAAACAAGGAAATACCACCATTGCACATTTCATAGTGCTCTGCAGGACTTACTGAGCAGCAGCCCGAGCAGGAGGACAAAGGAAGAGATGGTGCCAAAGGTTTCAGCAGAATATAGACTGTCCCAACACTCTTGAATCATGGAAAAGACACTGTAGGAGCAAGGAGAATACATATGGAGGCTCCCTGGAGCATCCCTGAGGCATGGAGAGCAGGGCAAATTGTATCTCCTCCCTTTTCTGCCAGCTCCTTGAAGGACAGTACTAACTTGGCACTGGGAGGTAGGTAGGGGGCTTTTCAGATGAGGACTTCAGCTAGTGAATTAACCCAGAGCCCTCATGCCCCAGACAACAGCTAGATCCTGTTATTTTCAGGGCAGAGCTTGAACCTGCCGAGTATGGTCCCACTCCTATTTTTGTACCATGAAAACTCACTGAGAAGGCTCCTGTGAAAAACACCATCGGTTCCATTGAAGCTGCCTGCTTTTCTGTTCAGCGAGTGTGAAACATAACTGACTTATACCAGTTTTGTGGGGGAGAGAATTACAAAACTGCCTGACAAACTGCCATGGATTTCACTAGAGGCAGCCCAGCCTTCCCTCGGTGAAGTCCCCACTGAACAGCCTTGCTTAGGGCTCAGCCACACAGAGTACTCTATTGCATTATTCTGTTCATTATTTCCTTTTCCTGATGGGTTTCCTAACTGTTCCATAGATTTTATACATGTAGAATCAAAGGCTCATTGTTTTATGTACTCACAGGTCAAAGAAAAAGATGCACTAATTTTCCCCAAAGTTATTTCTACTTTTTTCTTCTTTTTTCTTTTTTTTTTTTTATATAGAAGACTTTCTCTATGAAATATGGGATTCTCTTCAATTATTAACTGCTATCTGGTAACTTATTATACAAGATAAAACTAAATGACTGTTTAACCTTGGGCCATACACCAGCAGCAGTCATTTTGTGTAACACCACACTTGTACCAGGGGAAATCTTTGGGTTTTAATTTTTTTATTTTTTTACAGTTTTATTGTATTTATACTCAGGAAAAAGATGGTCAAATGCAAAATACATTTCTCTGGCTCTACTGGAGCTTGCATTTGATCCTAGTAGTACTGAAGTTCTCAAGCACTATACCAGTTCTGTGAATGTCAAGAAACAGAGCAGGTGTGCATTAATAATTGTTTAGGGGGAACTATTTTCAGTTTTTATGCACTCAAAGCAATAGATGTAATGGGAGAGAAAAGAATTAAGATCTCCGTCTTTCCAGACACCTGATTTCTTTTAGCAACACAGAAATGAACGGTCTCATTGAAGAGGGCAAACAACATAGGCAAAGTTGTGTAGAAAGAAAAAAATGTTATCTTCTAACACAAAGATATTTGGAGAAATTAATACAACTGATTACACCACAAATACTGAAGAATACAAACAAGCCTATCAGTCAGTGGTCCCAGGCAGTATCAAATTGTGCCAAGCAAGTCACCTTCTTGTTTGCTGCAACTTTTTTTTTTTTTTTTTTTTTAATATATCAAATTAGCACCTGACATTTACTCTTGAAAAACACATCTCCAGTCAGCTCATGTCCCCTATTTGCAGACAAATATTATTTGTTTATAATATCGCAGGAAGGACTGTAGTCTAGCAGATGACAGCAAGGGTGTTTACTTTCTATAGGATTTTTTTAAAGCTGTAACTGCTTCCACACAGCTTAGATATAGATAGTCTCGTCAATGCTCCCTATTTGTACAGTACCATTGGCTGGTGCAGGATCAACAAATTGGAGGCAGATCTGGAACCAGTCATTTCATTAGAGACATAAGGAAAACATTACTGGATCAAACCAAGGTCCTGTATCCAGGCTCCAGCAGTGGTGAGTAGCACAGTGATATTTCCCCCATACAGCCTCCCAGCCTACAGTAACTGCTCCAGGTTCCTACCCATAAGCAGCATCCTTCTGCTTAAGAGTCTTCAATGGATTTTCCCTCTGTAAATTTCTCTCATACTTTTTAAACCTGTCAGCTTCTGGCATCCACCACAATTCATATCAATGGGTTTCATATTCTGCTAAGCCCCTTTCTGTTTACTTTGAACATGCCCCTTGATAATTAATTTGATGTCACATTCTGCAACACTGACCGGTATCCCCTAATCACCTCTACAGGCCACTCAGGACCTCGATTGCCTCTTACTCAACCAGGCTGCTAATTCCTAGCCACTTTGGTTCTCCTGTGTATGGAATGTTTTCTCTGCCTTTGGTTGCCTACAGCTGTTCTGTCCTTCCTGAAAGGAGAGTAAACACTGCACAGTGTTCAAAACGTGGATATATCGAGGATTTACACAGTGACATAACAGTGTATTCTGATGGGTTGTCTATTCCTTTCCACTAAACTTGTGTATTTCATTTAGTATTTTAGCCTCTTCTGAACTCTGAAGCCAACATTGTTATAGAATTAGTTAATAAAACCTCCAAATCTCTACCCAAGTGCTAGTAACTAGCTCAGAACCAATGAAGCTGATGTGTTTTGCCTATGCATATCACTGCATGCTGAGGCCAAAAAGGCTCCGCTAGTATACTGTAGTAGAGTATGCATCACATGAAGATCTGGCATCAGGTACTGTAAGTATTTCAAAGTCTTTGTGTGATCCAATTTGGTTTGTTAATCTGAAATGTCAATTCAAGTCTTCTCACAGCTTCTAGGGTTCCTCCCAGAGGGCTGTTCAATCCTTACACTATACTGTCCTGTGTACTTTATAAAAGGCTGGGGAGTCTAGATTAATATTCAAGCTGTTGGAACAGGCAATGGGTCTCTTCTTAGCTCTTTAAGTGCAGCATACATCCATCTCCCAAAAGATGTTTAACTGCTAACACATCTGCATGTCACAGTGGTCTTTAGAGAACCCAGCACATAACAAATTTGACACTAGTTTGTATATCTAATATGGAGGTAAGACCATTTCCAAATAGCTGCTTTTTCTTACTGTAACACCAACCCTTTTCCATACTTTCCCACTCAGTCACTTCACAGAAGACAGGTATGCTTCATTTTTAAAAATTTGTTGCAGACAATAACACCAGAAAAAAAATATTTAATAGGAATAAACATGACAGAGATCTTACAGTGTGTAACCCTTAATTTTACCTACCTCTGATCAAAACATTTAATTGTGAGGGTATAATTAGATTCACTGTGTCAAAACCTTCTCCCTCAGCTATATTCCCAATAGAGAGCATTGTCCTTTACCCTACATTTAACACAGGTGATGGAAAAGGATTCTAGTCAGTTCTATTCCCTAAACCACAGAAACTGTCCTTCCACAACAATCTCTTTATCAAACCACCAGATTGTTTTCTTGCTTAATATGACAGACATAATAAAACACTGGGGTCTTTGAATTTCTTTCCAAAGTTCACAAGGTATGTTGGCTTGTACATACATGTTTTAATGACAAGAGCTAGAACACACTGCAAAAATATGCAGCAACATTGAAAGTGGTCCAGGATGAGCAATATGATATTCAGCTTTACTAATTAGCGCAGAACATAGTTACTAAATTACCAATATTATTAATATATTGCATGCAACTTTGCATAATAGACTGCAAACTAACCGCATTGTAATTCCTGAGAACAGATAAGCATATTTGGTAGATGAGGCTCCTGAAGAAAATTTCTTTAGTCATAACAGGATCCAACTCTTCTATTTTCCCTCCCCTATCATATAATTTTTTTAAGCAGATGAACTGCTGGACATAGATTTTTTTAATTTTTTTTTTTCAAACAATTAGAGAATCTGATATGAATCTGTGCAAAACTGAGTGAATTTTCTGGATAAAGAATTAAAATCCAGGTCACACTAGGTCACTAATCATCTTTGCATATGCAAAACTCCACATCACATAGATAAGAGAAGATAAAAACCTGACAGACTCTCAGTTACTTCACTTTTCTATCACATTACTTCAACCAGATTTGACAAGAAAGGGTACATAACTAAAAGAAAGAGAATGATGTAAATAAGAGAAAGCTTTGTATATTTTAAAAATTCAGGAGTTCTTTGGCTGACAGCAAAACAAAGCCTCTGCCTGGGTTAGCCTCCTCTGTGGTAGTTGCACCATCAAAGCTGACACAATAACTCTTAACCTATAAGTGGTCAAGAATCTCCCACAGCTTCCATGCACCATCATTTCCATGGCTGACCTACTGAGGTATTTATGTGAACAACATTGCTTCGCCTGGATGCAAGCCACTCCTCTCCAAAACCATACATGCTTTACACTTTCGATTTCACAGTTAACTGTGTCTGAGATCATATCTTTTAGCACTTTGGGCTGAGATGCTTTAGGACTCCTTCCCAGACAGCTGGCCCAGCTGCAGAATTTGCCTGTCTCCCAAGAATGCCATGGCAATGGCATTGCAGGACTAACAGCCTTTGAATGATTTAGTCTTGCTATAAGGTGCACAAGTTCCAGTCAACATTACAGGCAAATCTGGGCTAAAACAGGCATACACTTCAGCAAAATGTGTGCTTAAACCACTTTGATACCTAAATCAAGAAACTCCTATAGAGATACCAAAGGGACTAAGTCACAAATCCAGCTAAGATCCAGGTTGGCAGCACAATATTGACGTACTCTGACTAAAATGCACCTTCTGGGAAGTGCCCCCTCCTCCTTGAGTTTGGCAAACATGCTGCATGTAGACGACCTTTCACATCAGTGTATACAACTTGATGCAAAAGCTGGGAGCTGCCCGCTTTCTCAGTTCTAATCGGATGCCAGAAAGCAGTGTCTGAAAGCATTTTTTTGTCTCTTCATACCTCCTTTCTCTGTCTCCCTCTGTCCCACTCACTTTGCTTAGGATGGTACTTTGTGATTTGCCTGCAGCAAGGTCTATTCCTGACCACTCTGAGACATGGAGACTGTTTAGTGTGCTGCCCTTTTCCACATACTCTTGCACATAATTAGTTGATATTTAAATACAGTCAGTTGGAGTTGAATATGTTGTCTGTAAACAATGTGAAGGGAGTGAAAGAGAGAGACAGTCAAGCCAAACAACTTGACATCCTTCCAGCCCAGCAGGCATCTGAAAGGAGTTTTCAATTTCACATTAACATTTTTGTTCCAAGAAAAAATAAGAGAACTTGCCCTCTATTTAAAAGCTGTTACAATTCTATACATTGCCTGAAAAGGAGCATACTTCACCTAAACTCCTCACATTTTATAAAAGAAGCAACTTACTGACACACATTAGGAGCTCTGATGTTCTTCCATCTCTACCCATCAACTCTTTCTGTCAAAAGGCTTTATATATTTAAGTGTACTGGAACAGATTCAAACCCGCCCTTTAAACTCATGTGAAATGTGTTTCTAAGTTAGTGTATAAGTTACAGCATTTAACATCATGCCACACTCTCCTCACTTTTTATCCTAGACCACATGCTTTCATCTCTGTAAATGATGCCTGTAAAAGGTAGATCATTTGCCAAATTTAATAACTATCCAAGGGTGAATTTTGTCTATACTAATAAAGTGAAAACATACGTGTTGTTAAAAAGTAATCATATCTCAGTTTCATTTCCACCACTGAAAGTTTTCGAGTCTGTGTCAAGCTAGGTAAAACTACTGGGTTCTTGAAGACATTTATGCAAGAGAATTATATAGGTCTTTTCAAAAGTTAGAATTTACAAACATCTGGCAAACCTTTTGTTATTATGTCTTCCCCCTCTGCATGTTTTTCCTTTTCATCAGTTCTTACCTAAACATATTCTCATATTTTAATAAAATAATTAGAGTTTAAACAAAAAAACCTCTAAAATATTATCTCTAACACTACTCCAGTTTCCTAATGTGTTTTATCCACAGATGTCTTCATAGATTAACAGGCATGAGAATTTTCTGCCAGTTCTCCTTGCTGGCCAGACATTATCTGAACTTTAGAAGCCACACGGACTTCAGCACAGTCCTGAATCTGAGTTGATAAACCTCACTAATGAGACAGGTGTATTAGTACTGTGCTAATGTGTTTGTACTCACATCCAGCCAGCTCAGCGTGAGAGCAGAAGAGCATGTGAGCCTTTCTTCTGTGGTAGATATATCCATTGCATTCTACAAGAACAGTACCTGTAACCTGCAGGCAACTGTGCAATGAGATAGAAGCAATACCTGTCAAAACACAGACTGGGCATTCAGCATCTACAAATACTTCTATTGAAATAAGAAGGGCTATGAGCAAGTAAGATTGTCTTATCCTCAAGAGTACAGTTAATCCAGGTACACGCACCATGTGCAATGCTATTCCACAGTCCCTATAGAGTTCCTTTAAAGCACTTTCCTAGCTGGCTTTTACGAACTTTGAAAGTGCCCCACTCAGTTTAGCAGATTAGAAATGTTATGATCTCAGTGTGGCATACACCATATAGAAAGCAACTGCATTTTCAACAGGTTGTCCTAACCTTTCACACTCTCCCTTTTTAAGCCTTCTTTCCCAGGAAGTCACAAATACTTCTTCAGAACTGAGTGTCTCCCATCTCAGGCAGCCACATCTCCCATCTTTAAAAGCAATACACTTCACATAGTTTATAGATTATAATCTTTGCATAGTCTATCCTAAGTCGTCTTCTAAACTGAAAATGCAGTTTCTCAGAAACCATGAAGTATGGTAAATTACTTGGCGTTCATATGTGTAACATGCTAAATTAAGGTGCCAGAGAATATAGAACCTGTGTGATTCAGCTTTTAAGGTTCTGGCTACAGTGTAAGTCATGAAAGCAGGCCTACAGTCACACAGAGATGATCTACAAGTATTTGATGATCTCAAGAATGAGTCTACAAATGTCATCCTAGCATAGGTCAGATATTTTCCTTAAAAACAAGAAAGTAATTGCAAAAAATGCACCTGCTTTAAATGACTACTCACATGGGGAAAGCTGAGCAGCAGCAATGTAATGCTGCCATTGGTTAACGCTGCTATGAAGAGTGTCATCCTTCTAGCCACCAGGTCACAGCAATTAGATGAACTGTGGCTGCTGGTGTAACATATTGTGCACTAAGCTGCTGTCAGAGGACAGGGTATGCTCAGATGTTTTTCATAAAAGGTAACAGGCTGCCCAGAGAGGTTGTGGCATCTCCATCCTTGGAGGTATTCAAAGATGTCTGGACATTGTCCTGGGAAACCCACTCTAGGTGACCCTGCTTGATCAGAGGGTTTGTATAAGGTGACCTCCACAGGTACCTTAATAGTGCAACTATTCTGTAATTCTGGAATGACATGGCTCCTTTCCAGAGACAGAGATAATATCCACTGCTTCACACTGACACTACTTCAGAGCATAAAATGACAAATAATAAGGATGAACACGCAGTGCAGATTTTATCACATTTTAGAAGTGGCACTTAGGAAATCAGCATGCCACTCCCTCGTCAGTGCTTTACCAGTTCCCTTTAGCCATCAGTCAGTGCTGATCCTTGATGACTCAAGCTGCCTACCTGGTGCTTTCCTGCAGTGCCACTAACACAGGTGACCCTCTGCCAAACAAGACTCAGAGCAGAGTCCCTTACAGCACGCCACCTCCTCTTTCTCCTCCCATGGCAGGACAGCAGGAGCAGCAGAACAGATACAAAGGTTCATCTGTCCAAAGATCTACCTTGCACTAAGGGACCCTAGGCTGGTAGTTCCTAGGCAGATCAGTCTAAACTGCAATATTTGAATCTCTCAAGGGAACCATGGCCAAACTAAGACTCAAACCTCTCTCTCTCTCTCTCTTTTTCTTTTTTTTTTAATACAGGCAAAACTGACAGGTTTGAGGAAAGAATTTGGGGAAAAAGAGAATGCAGATCCAGACTTTCCCAGATGAAGCCTGAGGTGTAACCAGAGCTCGCTCTCTGGGCAGACTTTCTGCACTGTTTTTCCCCTTTGTTCTTCTGTTTGCCAAAGAGCTAAAGGCCTGAAGAACATCCTCTGCATCATTCCCCAAATCATGGGCTACAACAGCATTAGTACAGCAACACATCCTCAGCCCTGGTTCATCCCCCTCAGATGTCCCACATTTTGCAGGACATGTCATGTTAATGCCAGAACACACTTCATGCAAACATGAAGCCCTTTCCTTTCATTGACTCAAGTTATTTACTAAAACCAAAAAATCGTTAGTCTAAGATTACAGAGAGTGATTTCTATGGATGAGGTCTACAGCATTTTAAGATTTTGTCTCTGACTGGAGCTTGTCTCTACAGGAACGCTTTCCCAGTTAACATAGTACAATTACACTGATGTACTTAAACCTCTGTAGTTATATTCGAACTACTTCTTCCTCCCTGTGGTCACTCTTATTCCAGAATAAGGATGGAGGTTTATGTTTTATTTTAACTACTTCCAAGTACTACACAGGATAAATAAACAGACAAACAAACAAAAAGGTATTCTTGTATCAGAGTAACAGTGCCCAGACAGGAGGCAAGATCCACATCACTCCTTTAGTTTATTTGCACACTAGATTTGACCTGAACACAGTTCCCTTGCAGATGAGCCCCTTGCTGCTGTTGCATTTCTCAGCTTTCCCCCAGCTGCTGGAGAAAAAACCCCACAGGAGTTAAGGCCCTGCTGTGCACATGCAGTGGGGCCCTGTGCTTGCTTTGGAGGGCCTTTTTACCCCCTCAGCAGCCCTCCTCACATCACAAAATGTCTTACTCCAGAAGCTGCCCTGTCAGAATAAAGGGAGCATTTTCTATAAAGAGACAACATATGCCACTTCTCGAGATGGAGCTACTGTAGGACTCTCTACCTGTCCAGACCTAGACTGGAGCTGATCTGCATTTGCCAAAGCTATACTGGGGTTTCAGTATGTCCTAATGAGAGACACTCCAAGCAACCTGCTCACTGCCTGCCAGACAAAGAGGCACAAGAAAGGCACTGCCTGCACTGGAGCAACAGTAGCAATGTACAACTCTGAAGAGGTGTCATCTTCACACAACTGAGTTAGGGTGCCTTGTCCTCTCATGGTAGCAAGACAGTAATGCAGAGGCAATTACACGGATACAACAGCTTATGGACCAAATTCACAAGTGTATTTCCACAACATTGTGACTGTCCACATCAAGGGAGGCTGTAGCCTGCTGTCAGTCGAGTACTATGCGGACAGCTCTGAGTCAGCTTTGACCACCAAGCTTGTTTTATAAATTTCCAAAGGCACTGTCACCACCATGGAAAGCACTGGGGTCACAGCCACTATAGGAAAGCAGGAGCAGCTGCAACCAAACCTGAGCTGAAATGATTGAGCCACAACTTCCCCTCACAATACCGTGGGGAAGATGAAGGTCCAAAAGGTGGCTCAGATGCCTTGCCATAACCTGGGAGGGGCTGGGATAGCTGCAGAGGTGGTGCGCTCAACTCCCTGGAGGGAAGGTGCGCCTGGAATCACTCATCAAGAGGTTCCAAACCAATTAAGAAGAGAAGCTCACAGGCTACGTTGTACTTTCCTTTTTTTTTTTTTTCCTCAAAAGAAATTGCTGGGCCACGATATCAATGAACTCATACCTCTTTTCCAGAATTACATGCAGGAGATTATATTGAAAAAAAAAAAAAAAATCCGCCTCAGATTTTCTAGAAACCTTTATCATTGGCAGGAGCCCATCCCACAGTTCTTGTTCACAGATGACTCCAAAATTATCAGATCTGAGTAAAATTCTCAAGCAAAACCATTTTCCCAGTACAAAACGTCATTTCACTGAAAACATTCCTTTTCTCTAGCAGCATACTCTATTTGTGTTAACATTTAGCCTGGGAACTCTCAAAGCAAATGTTTCTGCATTAATTTTAAAATTTCACTCCAAACAAAATTTCTTATACAAAAATTTCCTGGCGCTTTTTTTTTTTTTTTAAACAGGAAGGACAACCAAACCGCCTCAACTTTCTAATAGTTGTTAAAAGTATTGGTTTCTGTTTGAACTTGTTATAGGAAAAACACTAGGAAAAAGACAAAACTCTGACTGTGTTTGGTTTATGTTACAAGTTAATATGCTATTAAAATGTTTAGGTCTTATTATGCACTTTAAAAATGTTAGCGCTTAATGTGCTCAGATTAGGGCTTAACAAGCCCTTTAAAATGTTACAATGTTAAACCACCAAATCACATTGTCTCTAAGGAGTAAGAGGCTTAAAAAAATCTTCTGTTCTTCACAACCTAACCCTTACATTAATAAAAACAAAATCCAGTCATAATGAGTTTATATCATATATCAGAATGTTTTGACATCCTTAATGACTGGGAGTTAAAAAGTTGGCTTAACTCTGTGTGCTAGTGTGTGCTTGTTTGAGTGTAGGAGTTAAGGTTAGTGGTTTTCTGAAAGCCTTAAATAACAGAGATAATGGAGATGAACATCGTGCGTTTTTGCCATAACTGGTGTCTGGAATCCTATTGCCTAATTTAAAGGGCCAGTTATGTGACTGTGAATAATTGAGAAAATATCCATTCAGCCTCACAGCTGCGATGCAGTGGGCAGAATACCGAGGTAGTGACACTGCCAGTGAAACCTGGTAAAATTCTGGTTAGTTAGTGCTGCTAAGCGGTAAGGCGCAGACTTTGAAAATAGGTATGAAAGTGTACTCACAGTGCCGCGTGGGGGATGACGGCACAGACTAACAAATCTGGGCCAGACTCTTCTACCTTGCTTAAACCAATCAGTATTACATGTCAGCCGCAGTCTTGCAATGGCACTGGTGGTCATGGATTTCCAGTATTAGACAGTTCTTACAGTCATACGCTCATAATAAACAGGTTTTGTTACTACTCCTCACTTGGAAAAAAGCTCCACAGCAAAGGACATCTATCTCAAACTCCAACATAACGTGACAAACAATTAACAGAGTAACAATGTTGGCTTCACAAAACAGATGCATGTGATAAAATAATTGCAAAGTACAACATTCGAATTGGGGGAGTAATTGTTCTGGTCTGTACAACAAAGGATACCTGCAATGGTGGCCAGCGGATGTTCCCTGTCTATAGCTGTGCACGAAACATTATGACAAGTAAACATGATAGGCTTGTTTCTTTGTTCTGCTCTTCTAATGTAAATGTGTGCTACTCTCTGGAATTTGAATGATCACTCAGGCAAAATGTATGCACTCCAGTATATGCCCAGCTTTCTTGAAAACTATAAATTTGGGAGGCATCCAATTGCACCAAAACAAACCCACATAACTTATCTAGCTAATTACAGAGCGTGAACAGTGAATTCTAAAGTAATAGATATGGTAGATAGTTCTTGAGGTTGAAATACCCTTGCGTGCCGTATTCATCAAATAATTTCAAATAAATAATTCAACAAAATGCTCAATCTTCATGGATAATTAACAGAAAAAGTGGCCTAATTAGCACAATAAACTGTTTGCTGCAATTAACTCCACTAAGCTTTAAAGGGCCATTCTTCACGGATACAGTTTTCAAGAGGACTGTTAAAGTATTACTAAGTATTTTCCAGTGATATGGGGTGTGTTTTCAAGCTGACTACTGTCACAAGTTGGACCATTTCAAGGCGTCGAGAGCACTAATGGCTCCCCATATTATTTTCTCACCACAGATAGCTCCAGGTTATGTTATCAACTTAACTTGCGCACACCTCTGTGCTAATATACCACCCTGCTATATTCAAGCCCACAGTGTTTACTTACTCCTCAGTTAAACTGCATCAAAATTTCTTGCTAGATAACATGACACAGAGAATTTCTCTTGCCTTTGGTTTTACTTGTTTACTAACATCAGCCTATTGTGAAACAAACATGAAAAATGTTCAAAGGCTTAAAAAGTTATTTCCCTTTCTCTTGAACTTTCATGTTCTGTTCATTTCAAATATGTGGTAAATTGATTTTTTATTTTCCATATTAATTTCCCCATGTTCCTTTGTATTAAAACAACTAACACAGAAAAATGATTCCATCTGTTCTGCACTCAGTTGTTTAGGCCTTCAGAGATGCTGGGTTCTGTGCAGAGAGCAAATAGAGTGCTTCAGAGCTACTCTTCCCGATCCAAATTTTCTCCAACCTCAAGCACCCAAAATCACAAGGTTAGATTAAAACTAATTATTATTAATCAAATTCTTCAAGTAATCCAGACACAAAAAATCCCAGTGTTTTAGTTTTCTTTCCATTTTCTTTCTAGGGTCTGAACTCTTCTATTATACACATGGCAGGTTTTCAAAGTCTTCTGCTTAACAATTACAGCTTAAACCTTGTGTGAAAGAGACGGGGAGGGAGGAGAGGGAGAGAGCAACGGGGGGGGGGAGAGAGAGAGAGGGAGAGAGAAGATAGACAGCCAGGGGATTGCTGACTCAGCAGGTATTCCTTGCCCAGGAGAGGACTGGGGTACTAAGGCCAGAGATGGATGCCTGGGCCAGTGCCTGGCACAGTGCCCTGACATGCCCAGGCAGCAAGGTCAGCCTCACACTTTCACATTTTGGGGGGACATGCGGCTGTGGGAGGTGCAGAAGCACAAGGCACATGCCTGGGGCCAACAACTCCCCAGGACAGCCCACGGGCAGATGTTCTGCACAATTGCCTGCACATTTCCCCTCTGTGGGCCCATAAAACATCCCGGCCCATCTCCCTTCTTTCTTTTGTACGCCTCTCTAACACATTAACTTACTTCAATAAATTGGGATTTTTATTTTTTTTGTCCTGTGTCAGCACAGTCTGGGTGCTGCAGTGACAGCTGACCAAGGCAGAAGTTTTGCAGGGAAGAGTTTGCAAAGAAGCACGGGGCAGGGGGACCTAGCAGTGTGGACACGCTCTTCTAGCTGGACTCGACAATCTGGTTTCCAACTTCCTTCACTGGAAGGGGGCTGATGTGAGTGCACTTTGCTTCACACACACTTCGCCCTGTGCCTGGGACACTCACCAAAGCCAGCAGCAAGCTCCAAGCATAGCAGCTTGCAAATACACCCACTGCCACGCTGCGGAGCTTTAATGCCCTGCTTTCCTGCAGTGCAAGAGGGAGCAGCATTTACTGCAGTGGAGAAACTATTAAATTCAGATCCTGTTAATATTCCTTAATAGGCAAAAGGCAGGAGAGGGTAGAAGAGAGCAAACAATACATAACAGTGTTTAAATTATAGTAAAGTACATTAACAATAAATACTCCCCTGTCAAGAATATGTCATGCAATTATATTTATGCACTGAACAGAGGTAACCAATGTTTTGAGAGGGTGGTTTTGCACTCCCAAGATGACTGTCCTTCAGGGACAGCATATGTGAATAATCAGTCAGACATGGGATATCAGCTGTGAGAAAACCTCCTCCAGTACTGTGTCAGTTATGATGGCTAGAAAGTTAGCTCCCTCTCCTGGATTAAGCCAGAAAGTTAATGTACATTGCATTGACCTAAACCAGAGCTCAGGCATTCTTTAGCATTTTTATTCTTTTTCTCCCTAGTCCTAGAACCCCAGTCAAGGGAAATCTATGCTTCCTGAAGAATTAGGGTGTGCAGAGAGATACAGCATATCATCTGGGCAATGACAACAATCTCTCTGCCAAACTTACCGCGGCCTTTGTTAAATTGCCGTACAACTGCAGGATGCAGAATACACATCTGCAGAGCCCAAGCAGTGTGACCTGCTGTCACAAAGTGCCAAAATCCTTAAAAATGTAATTGCAAACTAGACCTCTCTCATGGCTTTAACAGCCCCTCAGCCCTTCTGTGAGCAAGAGGACCATTGCTGTGAGTAGGAATTTGGCCTGGGCAGAGTGCACGTAAGGACAGCAGGATTTACTGCCTGAGCTGAGAATTCAAGCACTATGGCTGAGGTGGAGACAGAGAGCAAAGCTTAAGAAAAAAATTTTACTAGGGTTTTGAGTGTTTTTACTAAGTGTTGTTGCAAAAAGGTTGAAGTATTGCAGTTTTCACACAGTTTCCAGACCACATGGGAACACAAAGCATGTCTACTTAGAGAATTACAGCTTCAGTTTGCAGATCACAGAAGCTTGGAAAGCTGAGATGCAACTAGGAAAAGAATGAAAACATAGGTGTTCATAGTTCATTTGCCATTTGGGATTTGATCAGATTCAGATAAAATCAATAGCAAAGTAACTAAGCAGTTCCCTTTGTTTTAAATGTAGGGCTCACAATAGATATATGAAAATGCACATACAAAAGTTTAAATAAAGTTGTTTTCCTAAGTGTAGACTTTATTAACTTCTAAATATAGTCCTTTAAGATTATATAGAATCTTTCATCTGAGAAACTGAAATTTCTTCACACTTCGGACAGTACCCTTTGGAGATAAACATGCACTACTTACAAAAGAGAAAACAAGGCAGAAAACCAAAAAGCAAAATGAAATGCACACAGGAAAAGGGATTTATCCAAACAGGAAACCATTAGGATTAAAGCCCAGGCTTTTCAACTCCTCTATCTCTGCTTTCACTACAAAAAGAGCCATTTAAATAGAGACATTAAAAAAACAGTGACAAGAAGAAGGTATATCTATGGACAATTTAACCTCCTCTAGGTTGGAATCACCTGATGCAGGAAGCTCGCTCTTTCTACTGAGGAGGCAACTGCCTTCCAGCTCAGACACTCTGGTTAGGTAGGCAGAGCCTTTTAAGAGCAGTATTGCCAAAGAGTTTTAGAGCAAGCATGGGAATCCATGCCATAATAGGCAAGATTATCCACTACTGTATCTCACTAGCTGGGTAAAAAAAACAGTCTCATTTTCCAAACTCAAAAGCTTTGGACTTTACATTACTATTATAAGTAGATATTCATAGATACACACGGAGTTGTCTCCAGGGGTGTTGGTGCTGTATAAACACTGAGTGAGCTAAGGTTACTCTAGTTCAATTGCTCAGATAGGACGAGCTCCTTAGAAAAAATTGTGGACCTCTCTGTTGCTGAGCTTGGATCCTTCTAAGCATTTCTCTCTCAAAGCCATGATTCAGTCACAGACTTTGGGATCAGTTTGAATAAACTCCATTACTCTAAGGTTTCAATGGGTGCAAGAGTCCCTTACTGCCTGGAAGCCTTTCCCAACATGAATGAGGTGCAAATGGGATGCCAAGGACAATGCCTGTATTGCCCTGCTCTGTCAGTCTGGAAGACCTTCATAGGAGCCAAAACATATCCAAGCAGTTTTAATAAAAGTAAATTAAAATCCTATTTTAAACCAGATTATCTACCCAAAGAATTTCACTGGCAAAATTGTATCTTCCTATTTAGATTAAAAAAAAAAAAAAAAAAAAAGAGCTGCTTCTACAATAAGCACACAACACAAAATTTCACTAACAATAAAATATACAATACATTTCAGATATTATTTTCAGGTTACCACATTGAAAGACTCTCATAAAATAAAATATTCTACCCTAATGACACACAAATTAGTAGTTAGGTTAGGGCTAGTCAGCTAATACTAGCATTAGATGAGACAGGTTATTAAAATGTGCTCTCTTTGAAATAGCAAAACATCACACACAGAGCATCCATCTCACCCAGGAAAAGGTGCAGACTTTTCTGCCTCCTGAGAAGATCAACAACTGTTGATTTTCACTCCTGGGATCTGGATGAAGTTTGGCTGTAGCACGACCAGCTGAGTCACTAGAACGCTTCCCACCCGTCACCTCAAATTGCACAGAACTCATTAGCTTTGATAAACACTGGGGAGAAAAAGTGACAGTAAGGGCTAGCAGCAGCCTGATCATTGTGTAGGAATTCAGTCAAGAAAGGAAGAATAATGCCTGGATAATGAAGCACAGAGATACTGAAAAGATACGCACATACCGGAAACCTTCAAAGGGTCCTGTAAATAGCCTTTTGCATTAAAAATTTTGATTAACATCTGTGATGGCTATGTGTATCCCCAGAGAGACACATATTTTGAGGCAAAAGGAGGACTTAAATTGTTCTAAACTGTGTTTTTCTGGCTCTTTGCACAATTGGTATCTGTAAAGGAATCTCAGGAATAGTAGAGCATGGAGCACAGAACCTCTCCTAGGACTCAAGATAATGACATCATTTCTATGTCAGGATAAATCTAAGCTGCCAGCAATTATTTTGGCTCCTTCAGCTCCTACAGAACTCCTGGAGAATTAAATATTCCCAAATCTTAGTTTTGTATAAGCTGTACCTTAAATTTGACCCTATTTATGTCACAATACTGTACAATCTGGTAGCATTTAAACACAGATAGTTTGTGCTGAGTGCACAGTAGTAACAACACAACTGGTCTTTTATTCCAAGGATTGGGTATAAGAATTTACAAGCTTGTAAAATGTTCCAGGGTTGTACTATTACAAAGGAGATTTACTGTAATTCCTATTGATATGAACAAAAAAAATTCTTTCTAAATGAAATGTTGCAAGTTAGTGAAGACTTTTATTCTTTGCTGCATAATCTGATTCATGTTTACCCTCAACATTAATATTAGCTGGGACAGCTATATTAAGAAATGTCTACAAAAAGTAGCAGCTTTACAAACTCTCAAGTTCCTGCAATGACTGTTGAACTCTTTTTACTCAAATAATGTAACTTAAAATAAATGCAAACTGTTTTTTTTTATTTTTCACTCATGAAATGTGTATTTTTATGCTTGGCTTTTGCAATTATTAAAAAAAAGAAAAAAAAAAAGGGAAGTCGGGTCCATTATATCACGTTTCCCATAAACTCCCCCGATAGGTTCATTGCCAATATTTTTGTTGTTAATCCCCATGGAAACCAATACAATGGCTTTCAGATCTGTTTCTTAGAAAGGACTATTCCAGTCCCATCTTTTGGTCTCTGTAGATTTTCAGTAATTGCTGAGATGTTCTGACGTTCAATGATGCTATCCAAATAGGTATCAAATTTTATAATAGTGCTATGTTAAAATAATCCTTTTAAAATACTATGTGCACACTAGTAAGAACTTGACAAAAAAAAGGAAAAAATATCAGTTAATTTAAATAATTTAAATACAGTCTTTTACTTAAAGTCACAATAGAATTATTTATAATTTAAATATTTAAAGCCAACCAATCACTTTGGTATTCTCAACTTTTCCACTACTTAGTTTCTGAGCCCTCCTACCCCCTTTTGATTCCACATCTCTGCAGTCATGGTATAATGGGAAAAGAAAACAGAAAGTAAGAGATTAAAAAGCTCATATTTTAAAGCACTGGTTTTCACATGAAGAAGTTGTAATTTTTAACACATTTCAACTAATTCTCAATTACTTTAAAAAAAAAACAGCAGAGGTATATACACACAAGCAAAGATCTTAATGGATAGGTCACAGGCTATATTTCTTCTAATTAGTATCCATGCAGATGGCTGGCATGTGCAATGAGGTGCAAGTCAAGCACACTGCATGTGGGGCTATTTAAAAGCTAACAGCTATAGAAGTAGTAGAGTAGTAAGCTAGAAAACCTGATTTTTTCAGAATAATGAAGAGGTATATGAACAAATCCTTAATACTTTTTCTAGTTTACTTGATAATTTGAATAAAACCAGAAAAAAATCTCAAGAATTGTCTCTTTTAAGAACTCAAGTTCCCAGCAAGGAATAAGCCTAAATAGCTGGGGTTTAAACAAATAATTACTGCCACGATCCATTCGTGAAAATAGCCCTGACTTCCAGGGAAAAATAGTGCATCATTAAGCTAAAGCTAGAATATTAATGACAGCCAGTAATCACTTTGAAGCTTTATGCATTTGGCCTGTTTGGACATAAGCCTGGTTTTTCTGGTCTTTTCAAATGGAAGCAGATTCCCCTAATGTCAGCCTGAGCACTATAGTGAGAGTCCGCCCTGCCACTCTTCTTCCCACTGTGCTGACAGAAAGCCAAATGCACCTGTCCTACTGCAGAAGCACATAAGAGGCAGAGAGGACACCTTGATCTAGGATCAAGGTCTGTGGCCATTCTCATCTCACTAAATGCTTGTGGAAAAGTCGAAGGACTATCCAGTGACTCAGGAAACTGCACTGTGCCATTAATCCTACACTCTATTTATGAGACCTGTGCAAAATAACAGCCATTATTATGAGCTTATGCTCTGTCAGCTATGGAAGAGTGGCTTAACTCCTACTTAAATGAGTGTGCAAAACACGGGAGATGATCAAGAGATTGTCTATACAAGAAGAGACTCACTTAGTCGGAGGAAATCCAAGACGTACTTTGTCCCACTTGGAGACAGTGACCACTGCTGAAGTAACTCAGCTGCTCATCAGGACTCCTTGTCAGACTCTTGCCATTCCTGGAAAACAGGACATACAGTACGTGCTTCTGTTCTGTGTGGTTTCTCAGTACTGCACCAGTCATAGAAGGAGCTGAGCAAGAGCTTCATTCAAAATAAATAACAGTGCCGCATAGAGCGAACAGGATTTTTACTTTTTATTTCAATGAAGGCAAATCACAATGTATGTGATTGCATTTCCTTCCAAAATATGCACATTGAATCCTAATTGGTCAATTAATGTTACTTAAAAGCTTATATATCATCTCAGTTCCTTTACATAGGTCAGATGAATTTGAAATTTTTTTTCTCATCTCCTTCAGTATTATGAAACTGGACAGTGAAAATGTCTGAAGTTCCTCTTTTATGGAGGGTATATCTTGTACAGAAAGTGCTGCTTTCGGTACATCTTGAACTCTCTTTTTGTGACCTGTCTCCTTAAGTGAAAAGGACAAGGGTTGGCCAGCAGTTGCTTCTATGAAGGACTCAAAAGCTAACTTCTAAAGGCCATAACATCCCTCTGTTTGTTCACGCGGCAGTGTTCAATTTACCTAGCTAGTAGGTTATTTCAGTTAAACATTCACATCCTGCACGGGGTGAATTTCTGAACTATGAATGGTATCTGTGCTATTGTTGATACACCCTTCCAGAATCTGTGGTGCATCAGTAAATGTAGTTCTGCTGCCCAAGCATCCTTGACTAACACCAGGATATTTTTATAAAGAATATGGCAGGAATGGAAGCTAAAAACTGAAACCTAATATGAAATTTGAAGAGATAATTACAGTTAAAGAATTTGTGTTTGATTACTGGGATTTACATCTGGGAGTGTCTTACTGCACTCTCATATTAATATAATCTTGGTAATCTGAGAACGACTGGGCAAAAGAAAAAAACCCTATCATTCTGCACAGATGTGAATCAGCAGAATTGTGTTTTCTCAACTGGGAAGTGGTTTAAACTTCCTCTTTCATCTCCTATTGTTTTTAGAAAATTGTCTTGTGATTGTTCTTCAGCTACACAAACTAAGCCACTCCCTGGATAGGCCCAGGATACGCTTTGATTTCATTAACAATTTGAAACAAAAACCAAGGGACCTAACAGTAGGATTAGATACGTACCAGGAGATATGACACCATCTCCCTGGCACAAAGGGTTTTTTTCCATTTTAAGCAATGCTGAACTTTGATAAAATGCAGATAACCAGGACATAATCTCCTGTCTTAAAAAGAAAGATGCTGGTCCTCCATTCTTCCCTTGGCAGCACACACTTAGTACAAGATGGGACTGAGCCACCCTCTATTAGTTCCCTTGCAAATCCCATGGCAGTGAACAGAAGATCGTTATCTGCAAGTTACAAGTCTCTGTACATATTCTGGGCCTCAGTGTGCCTCAGATCTATGTATGCTGACAGCTGCAGGGACTCAAAATATGGGTGCTACAAAGATGGTCTTACAAAGAGCTCCCGTCACCTTGATGCACCTTTTGCCCAGCCTGCAACTCCCACTCTGAAGTATCACACGCATCGGTTGACTGTCGTCCTACTGCAGCAAGGCCTATGATGCATCTATTGAAATGCTCCCCACCCCCACCACCATTTTCTTGTACTGACAATTGGAACTAACACAGAGAAGGAGAAAAAAAAGAGAGAGGAAGACGACTCTCATGTGGTCTGCTTCCAGCCTTTATTATAATCAAGTGCATTAGCCGTCATTTGCTTGCAGGGAATTGTTACATTTTCACCTTCCTTCAGTGGTAGAATTAAGACGATGAACAAGTTTAAACAAAAGAGAGATAAGCACCTAGCTAATATCTGTGTCTTTACCATGCCTAGTAATTCTGCCTGTGCGTCAAACTCTCCTCTTAATGGTCATCAGATTATACCAGGCTACTAGAAACATCCCAGTAGTAATTCCATGAGTACTAACCAGATCAAGCTCATTAAAATGACACTTGTCTCATTTGGGATCACTAATATGTGAAAATTGTCCCATTATGTCTTTCAATTTATATATATCAGAATTCATAGGTGACTGAGTTTTGAAGGAGAGGGATAGAGATTGCAGTGTGCAGCGTTAATTCTGCAGGAGAGGTCCTAAGGGGGGGACGGTGGAAGCTGCTGAGCTGCGAACAGCTGGAGGCAGGAGGGGATCTGTGGGGTAACACCTATGTTTGCCTGCATTTTCCCTCTTCCCTCAGTGTCTGCTGTTGGCCATTGACAGAGACAGGGCACAGGGAAGAGGGAGCTGAGGCAGAATCTTCAGGGAAAGCAGTAGTCACTAAAAATCATGCATGTTACTTCTGTATTTTTTGTTCTTGTTAAATTAAAAACTATTAACTGGTCATAAATTTGATCAGAGAGATTTATGATTTTTAAACTGGGGAAAAAAGCTGATATTTTAAACTAGAAAAATTTCCCTTAGTCAGTAAATTATTTGAACAGACTAAGGGAGAAGTGATTTCATAGTTATTAGTATCAGAGTAGTCAGCTGCATAGCATTCACATTTCATTGTAGAAACAAGCAGATAAACAATCTCCTTCCATTGTTTGTAGTAATCACAGACTGCTAAATAATTTCATGTCATTATTTTAGTTGTGCAACAAATAAGGAAATAGCAAATGAAGTCTAAAGCTCCTTCTGTGTGTTTTGTTCTTGTATTTAAAATCTGTCCTTTTTTTACCTGTTTAAGACAAATCTGTGATTTATGTATGGTGGACAGGCATACTTTTTTCAGAAAAAAAGCGCATCCCAAATCTGCTTTCCCCAGAAATAGTGTTCACTTATATATTGGTTTTACTATTCCTGTCCTCTCAATGCCATATAGAAGTGAGGCTGTGTAAAAGTGTTAAATCTAATGGTATTCTGCTAGCCAGTAAAACTTAAACTTTCAAACCTGTAAGACTGAGAAAGCCTGGACACTTAACACCAAGGGGGAAAAGGAAGTCTGTATTATTCAGTAAAATTCTCACCTCAAGCTTGGTAATCTCCTTTAAAATAGATCGGTGGTTAGGGTACCTAGAAAGCTAAGAAAGTCAAACAAGTTCTTAATTCTATTCATTTATGTTTGTATTCTGATAGCACATATTTTGAAAACAGACCCTATTGTTTTGGGCTCTGTTCAAATACAAAAGAAAAATAATCCCAGCCTACAGTTAACTAATTAAATTGATAGAATAATTCTAGCAGACTTGAGCTCTTCTTGTTCACTTTTAACACCTACAACATGCACTGCAGATGGAAGGGTATCACTGCAAGATCAGCTTATACATCAATAGCAAGATATTTGTTCTTCTTGCTTGGTATAGCTTGGTATTGATTCCTTACTGCTGGCACAGATTAAAGGAGAACATTTTCAAACAGATCCTTTGCTTTTGTTTTGTTTTCCAAAACCACATAGTAACTGTGAGCTTAAAATAGACATGTTTTGCCCTTGATCTCCAAAGCCCAAATCTAGGACCAGTTTTAAAACAACATTTTAAAGACAATTCAGGAAAGAACTGGAAAGTCTCAGATCATTTTTATGCCAACTTTGTATTGCCAGCTGGTGTTAAGTATCTCATCTTTCATGAGTGCAGCACCTGAACATGCTGAAATGCAGAGTTACTGTTGAGTTGCATATTTTTCAGTGTGCATTGGGAATGAGCAGGGAGAAGAGGGAATGTATCTTTTAAAACTGCTTTAGGCCCAATATGTGCATTCTTCATTCACTGAAATGTTACAAGATGCTCTGTGTACATCAGCATGACCTTAGATAAACCAGGGGCTACAACAGCTCAGCACCAGAGTAAGCTCAGACTAGCTGTTTCCTTGCTCAAGCTGAACCTAAGAATTAGCTACTTTGGGGGACCGTATTCATATCTGTTGCTCTGACAGCATGAGAATCACTTTTCACTATAACACACTTGAAAGCAGAGATAGGTCTGGGCAACTTGACCGCCCAGTGTTGAAAGGAAGATGACCCTGTGGTACCATTGTTTGTTCTTACTAATACACTGAAATTGTTTGACAGAATTCCCCATGAACCACTCTTGAGAAGACAGTAGAAGGAATTAGATGTCAATCTGCATCTTTCCCACAGAATCCATGTCTAAGTACAACACCGTAGAGCCACTACTATTACAACACTAACATCACAAAGCCAGGCAGATGTGATGTTAGCTAAATGCAAAACAGTGCAGTCGTGACAGGAAAATGCTCTTCTCAGGTGAATTTAACTGCTAAGTGGCCTACACGGAATGTTTCTTATCGTTAAAGGCATTCATTCAGAGATTTCTCAGGCCCAATACTGAAGAGCTGTGTGTCCTAGCAACTTGGGCTGTGGAAGTGGGAACTTAAAAGAAAAGAGCAGAGTCACATTGGAAAGAAGGGGTGGACAGGCAAGTCAAAAGAGCACAGAAATGGGGAAGAATGTAGCCAGGAAAAGGGAAAATAGAGGAAGAAAGAATGGAGAGACATGCTAAAGAAACAAGAATGCCACAAAGGAGCAAGGTCAGCAGTAGAGTGGAGGAGGGTGAATTTACTGGGAAATGCTGCTTTAGTCATCCTGAAACTGTTAAGTGGTCAACTGGTTTCATCTTGAGAGAATTAACAGGGCCAGAGGGAGAGCAGATTCACAAAACTGCCTGAGGAGGAGGTAGTGTCAACCCTCTATCACCAAAAGCTTGGCTAGCAGCACACTCACTCAGGTTGTGTGGGATCAGTTGCCTTTTCTGGCTGATGTCATCTGAACCAACATTTCTGGAAGTGCCTTGCCCTCGGGCATTCAGAGGGGTGTACTGGCCAGGGAGGGAAGGATGGAGCAGTCTCTCATGTTAATGCTATTTCACTCTGTATGAAATACTTTTATTCAGCATGTGTGAAGGATGAGGGAGCAAGGAGAAAATTACTCCATTACCTCGTTGTTGACAAGATGGATGAAAAGGTTGAAGTTGCTGAATAATGAGTATTTAAGAATTTCTGCAAAGTGGAACAGCGACCAAAGGATAGATTGAGAACAATCAAGGGAGCCCAGACTACATCCCAGTGAAGGCAGCTGTGCGCTCTCTTAGAAGATGTTGTTCCCAATTATCTCAGGCAGAATGGGAATGAAACATCTGTAAACCAGAGCAACTTCTTTAACTGCTGGGCAACTGGATAAAAACAACTTACAAAAAACCCTCTTGAAATGTTTGGAACAAAAGGAGAATTTCACCTGACAAACAGCAACACTTAGTGTGGTTTTCAATTTGGTAAAGAAAAACTGTAATTTAATGGCTTGCCGGATTTTTTTTTTTATTACCACCACCATTATCATTATTATTGTTTAGCTTGGTGACCAAGCCAGAAATTGATTTCTTGTACAGATCCAGAAAAAAAAAAAAAAGACAGGAATAGAAACAGTGGTCTTTGGCTGTGAGACACAGGAAGTTTCAGAGAATTCAGGCATCAGCAGTGGGGAAGCTGCAAAGAGCAGCCAAAATCAAAGGCAAGAAAGCTGAAAAAGGAAAAATAAGATACAGAGAGGAAGAGCTAACCCCACCCTATTCTTTCTGGCACCACAGGCATCCAGAGTACATGAGACATGATTTCTTCCACTGCAGTACAGGAGTAGGAGAACTCAATTTCTACCACACCTTCTTCTTATCTACCATCTTCCACCTACATTTAAGATTCAGAATTGCTAGAATTCAGATTTTCTCTCTTGGCAACATTCTCTTGTCCCTCCCTCATTTCAGTCTGAATGTGCTGGGGTTACCAGGGTTTGCTTTGATCCTGAACCAGATCTGAAGATAAATGCATAAACCCTGTTCAAGCTGCGAGCACACCCTTAGGTTAAGCAGGTTCTTCAGCACTGCTCAATTATTCCCTCACAACTGTGTATAAAAATACGTAGTTCTCTTTTACAAAATAAAGTAAAACTAGTCATGCAGATGCAAGCGTGATTTCATTCATTCACCTCATTCTTCATCCATACATAAATTCAAAATCAATCAGTCTAAGTAATTGTAATAGTAAAAGCATTCAGAGACTTTGCAGTGAAATATCAGTCAGAAAAGATTTTAGTTGGTTAACTTCAGGATCCTCTTTACATTTTTTGGCCCACTTTTTTCAGTTCCTAACATAGATAAAAACAACACGCCTAATCAATCCTGAGCCACACTGACTTACAAGAGTTCTTTTGATTATTTTTTTTTAATACACTTGAGTTTACCTTAAAAGTACTCAAAGGCTACGTTGAGCCAGTCATGACTCTCAGTGTGAAAGTACAGTTCTCTATCTAATAATCAAGAACAATTCAACTAAGGGACAGAGGAACATGCTGAGGACCCAACCCCATTCAGCCTTAGGTACATGAGCAGCCCAGGTAGCAGACCAGTTTTGTGAGAGTGTGGATCTTCTGCATGCAAGGTAAATACAACAACATCTTCAGGACTTCAAGTCATCTGCGTTACAGAATATAGCAAATATAAAATATATAGCTCATGTATTGCTTTAAACCATCTCTTGCTTCTTTTACACTACCAGTAGAAAATTGGGATTTTTCTAGTTATTTATCCTTAATGTGTTTTACTGTCCTCTCTTGAAACATATCACAGAGTGGTCTAACAGCGCATTATTAGCATGATCAGTAACAACCAGACAGCTGAGGAATGGTTTGAGACCTCTGCATTATACTACATTCACGTTACTTCTGTGGTGACCCATGGGAAGTACAAACATATGAAATATGAGATTTGTGTTGAGTTTTCATGATAGGTTTTATAAGCCAAAAGTCATTGTGATTCATTAAAACATTTTTATGCATGTTGTTAGGATTTCTTATTCTGTGATAATTGCACAGTTATGGTTATGAATCTCATCATTAACATGTATCTTTAAAAAACAGACCAGTCAGCCCAAAACAGGGATTCTTGTGGTGCACAGCATTATGCACAATTACTACACATTAACACAATCTTAATTATTAATCTTTTGTATTTGCATAGTACCTTTCATCCAAAAGCACTTTGAAAGCTGTGTACAAAGAATACCAAAGAAACGCTACAAGCTCTAGAATCCTGGGGCAAGAGCTCCCTGTCCCAGGAAGCTCTCAGCAGATGGGGATAAAAGCTCTCAGCCACTCACACCAAGGCAAATCCTGCCACAGAGGGAAAGTACCACAGGACTTTTGAAATTCTGATAAAAGCAGAGAGGAGCTCTGCTGTAATATTGAGCAAGCTGAAACTTTTGCATTTGTCTTACTTGGAAGAATGCAATCTTGAGATATCTTGCAAGTACTTTAATACAGAATGACAGACATAACATTACATGCTTCAATTCTGTTTAAGAACACACAAATTTCTGAATCATCTAAATAAGTTGCACACCTTTCCCAGTCTTAACCTAGTCACTTCCATGCTGCCCCCTTATGCTAATAACAGCTTTGTTTTCCCTCGTCTTGCTTATCTGTGCTTTTCTACCATCTTCTGCTCGTTCAAATCCTTCTTCACAGAGGCTTGAGCAACACAACTCAAAGAGGAAGTTAACTTTAAAAACAATAGCTAAAATGCATATGGCTCACTATCCAATTATGAATAAGATCTCTCTCACTTAACCAGATAACAAATTCTGTAGAACAAGTATTGGGTTTTTGGGGGGCTTGGGGGGGTTTTTTTGTTGGTTTTTTTTGCACTGTTATGGATCAGGTAGTTTGTCATCTTCTAATACATGTATTGTTAGGCTTACATAACAGCTAAAGTATACTTATCCATTTGGTATTGAGAAAACACCAGCAATTAGTCAATTAAATCAAAGTAACCTTAAAGCGTTCAAGTTGATAGGAACTCTTCCAGCCATTTACAGAACACATCATTCAGCCTCTCCATTGTCATAACTTCTTTAAAATACCACAAAAGATACCACAATAATAGAATAGTTTAATTTTAATACAGATACCTATCATAATCAGAAAACAGGTCATGCTCAAGTAGGTGTTGTGATGTGTTACATCACATCTGTACACACATGTATCACTGAATCACAGATGCTACATGCTGATGACATTCACCTCATTTCAGGGGATCAGCAGAATAGCTCCTCCCCAAAATAACTCCCACTTTCACACCATAGCCATGACATTGTTGTATAACCAGACAATAGCAAAAATAAATATAAAAATAAATAAATATAAAAATAAATATAAAAATAAATATAAAAATAAATATAAAAATAAATATAAAAATATATAAATAAATATTGTCAGTGCTGTCTCCTCAGTCCTGTTTACATTTTAATGAACGCTTCTAGTAATAACTTCCAGTTTCCTCCATTTCCAGAAAGCCAGCACTCCATAAATATTGCGTTGTACTATTATCTGCTGATGTACCAGTTTTCTATAAACAGAGAAAATCCAAACTTATCACTGGGCCTAGCTGTTGAAAAAGGTTAGCATAACTAAATAACAAAACAGGAATGTTGTTTACTTGTTAATGTTCCACTAATGAAAAAAAAGCTGTTATGGCTTTGATTAATCTAGACCATACTGGACAATTCTGGCATAACTTTCCTTGAAGAGTGACTATTGATTTCCTTTTCATTCTACACTTTGATACAACATATCTGGAATCTAGCCCAGGTTTCATAACTGCTACTATCTCCACATTAACAGCCTGTGCAAGATTAGAAATAACTTTTGAAGATATATGCAAGGGTGAGGCAATCCAAGAATTTTCTCCATTTCCACAGGTTGAGCTTTTACATCTGTCTGTGTAACAGCTTTTAAGGAATTAAAGGTGTTTGTAGGCATGATTAAATTCATCAATTGTAACTAATGAATTATGCCATTGTTTAATCTTTCAGCACTGCGTTGTTTTTTCTCTCCTCTTCTCTGTCTGTATTTGTGATACCTGATGTAGACACAGTAATTACCAGATACTATGGGATGGTGATCGCTTTATCAGCACAAGCTTGGGAGAGCCACACAATCTCATAAATGGTGAAGACTGAGTAATACCAATGGTCTCAAGTAAAAATCTTTGTACTACTCCCCTCCATCTCATATTCTCTCTAATGATACTTTGTATATAAATCTGTATTCAGTAGGGATCTCTCTTACTGATTTATACACACACAATGTGCCGGCAATGTGCGCTGGCGGCCCAGAAGGCCAACCGTACCCTGGGCTGCATCAGGAGAAGCGTGGCCAGCAGGTCGAGGGAGGTGATTCTGCCCCTCTACTCTGCTCTGGTGAGACCTCACCTAGAGTACTGCGTCCAGCTCTGGAGCCCTCAGCACAAGGACATGGAACTGTTGGAGCTGGTCCAGAGGAGGGCTACTAAAATGATCCGAGGGCTGGAGCACCTCTCTTATGAGGACAGGCTGAGGGAGTTGGGCTTGTTCAGCCTGGAGAAGAGAAGGCTGCGGGGAGACCTGATTACGGCCTTTCAGTACCTAAAGGGGGCCTATAGGAAAGATGGGGAAAGTCTTTTTAGTAGGGCCAACTGTGTCAGGACAAGGGGTAATGGTTTTAAACTAAACCAGGGTAGGTTTAGACTGGATATAAGGAGGAAATTCTTTACAACGAGGGTGGTGAAACACTGGAACAGGTTGCCCAGAGAGGTGGTGGAGGCCCCATCCCTGGGAACATTCAAGGCCAGGTTGGATGGGGCTCTGAGCAACCTGATCTAGTTAGCGGTGTCCCTGCTCACTGCAGGGGGATTGGACTAGATGACCTCTAGGGGTCCCTTCCAACCCAAAACATTCTATGATTCTATGACACAGGCATAACTTGTCCAAAACTTGTAGGTTAGGTAGACAGCTTTCACCTATGAAGAGCGGTGTATTCAAAAAAGGCACAGTAATTTGCAAACAACAACAAAAAATTCACTCGTAAAGAAAACATTCTAAAATACTCAGTGTTGTGTGGTATATTAGTTGCCTGGCACATGTGAGACATCATCATCATAATGTATTCTGGTCATTTCTAGAAGCACAGAGCATAGTAAATGATGTGGTATTCATACCGCAGGTAAGTGTTCTTTGAGAGCTGACATATTCTATTTTTTTATTTTACTTCCTCAAGTCACAGAATAGCTACTCTAAAAATCTTGTGTCTGGAAGTCATAAAAGGCTCAGCCATGCAGTATTGGGTTAATAACCAAAGAACTGCAATAAATTAGGAGTTCATCAGTTTCCAACAACAAAGATTAGGACCTGGCCCATGGAATGATTATGATGCAATGACACAAAGCCAAAATTCAAAAGGCAACTGCACTTCCAGAATGGATTAGAAAAAGCTCTTCCAGCAGTTAGGAAAACATCAGTGCTGTGTAAAAACTCTAAAGTTTCCAGTCCCTTTTGTTCAACATGTCATTTGAAACTGGGATGCGTGTGCAGAGAAGGCCACAAGGATGAAAGAGGCAAAGAGAAAGCCTCACAGAAAAGAGCTGTCTTAATTGGAAAAAGCCAAGACAGGAAAAAAAAAATAAAAAAAAAAAATCATTGTTTATGAGCACAGCCACAGGAGTAAGCACTGAAGAAGGAAAACCCATTTAAACACATAGACAGTGTTTGCTTATTGACAAATGAACATAAACTGACCTGGAATAATGCCAGCTGATATTTGAAAGACCGTTTCTAATTATGACAGCAATCAGACTTTGGAAAAGCCTTCAAATCAGAGCAGGCAAAACAAGGTAACTGATCTGACGACCTTCAGTACCTCTATAAAGAGGAGCATACGCTGAGGTGTCTGTGTAGAAGGCTCTCAGCGGTCCTAAAGGTTCATCAGGCTTGAGTATGCACACTTAACACAATGAAGGGCATGTTTATCAAAGGAAGTATTGACAGAGGCCTATCAGACACTAGTCATAAGTCATTTCTCAATTAAGGTAAACTCTCTTAAGGTCTCTTTGTGGGCCAAAGGCAGATAGGAACAGGTAAGGAACGACTGGGCAATAGAAGTCCACCCTCAGTGTGGCAGAGATTTGAAAGAACTCCGTCAAGGCAATTCTGCTATAGCCCCCATACTTCATATCTGGCGCTGATATAGTGACCACAGTAGGCACATGGACCCCTTTGACTGTCAGCTGCAATCAATCCATTTAGACAGCCTGAAAGTGGCATTTCTGCAGTACTGATTCAGTGCTATTTTCTTCCAGTGGAACTTTACCCTTAATCAAGCTGAAAAAATAGGCAACTTTATTCCATCTCTTCTTTCAAGAAACAAATTTTTGTGAAAACCCTATAAAATCTTTATCAAAATGTAAGGGTGTTTTAATACCATTGACACCAATGGATGTTTGCTTTTTCTATGTTTTCATTTTAACTGAACTAAAAAACCCTTTATTTCAAATAATACAAGTTAATAATATTTCATTAAGGTTTCCTCTTTTCAGCTGAAACTACACTAGGTAGTTTTACAATTATTTAACTTAAGACTTATTTTTAACATAAAATCATAGTGTAAACAACAAAAAACAACCCACACCGAACAAATAGTCCAGCCACCAATAATTTTAGCATTTATCTATAATGCAACGTGTCCATGACAGAACTCAGCAGTGTTCCTTTACTCATGTGTTTACTGGCCATGTGTATTTATTGTGAACTCCCAAGCAAACTGGTAATAATAATTTATCAATGGAACAAAAAAAAATAACACCATACCGTTTCTGTCAATTGTTAGCAACTTGCATAGTCAAAGGCAATGAGATGGCCTTTCTTACAGAAAATCTAGTTTATGGATCCCCTTTTTATAAAAATATTACTGTTAAAACTGTCTCTCTAAGTAAATGTAGACATCAAATGACCCAATACCATAATAATAAATTGCTTAAGACAAAAAAATGCTGTGTAAATTTAAGGTTTTTACACTCGTCTCTGCCACAGTCTGCCAAGCACTCACTACCACAAGGAATTTTTTTCTATCTAGGTTTGTGTTGGGCAAAACCATTAGCAAATGAAGCTGTTATTCAAAAGACAGGCTTACTGTTACATGGCATACGCAGCATCTTTAGTTAATATTTTACAATTGTCATGAACTCCAGAAGGACAAGGTGGGTGACACGACAATGACTGTTAGACACAGAAGAGAAAGCGTGGTGAACAGCAGGCTGAAGGGAAGCCTGAACAGTGCTCTGCTGTTGCAAAGTGAGCAATCATCAGGTTGAGAAGTGCAAAGGAGCATTATGCGTAGAAAACAAAGTTACTTCCTCCCCCTGGGCTACTAGTAGACTTAGATAGAGAGCTCTGCTCAGATGTGGAGCAAGCGGGGTATTCAGCAACTGTAATGCTCAAGAGAGCTAGAAATCGTGATTTAGGCAGACAAAACAAAAAAAATAAAGCTGTCTCTCAACAAGAGAAAATCAAGTAATAGGTAAAGAGTTTTCAGGTACGTAAAAGGTTTTTGCTTGGACAAGTATCAAGCAGTGTTGCAGCTCACTATTAGATACTGCTCTCTAACGTAGAGTAGCAGGGGAACAAAGTGACCTGGGGGCACTGCAGCTCCTTTGAGACTATTTACAGAAGTCTCTGAATATTTTAGGCAGATCTGATTCTATCTTGGAGGAAGAATAGCAGCAAAAGGACCTTCCCAGACCTTTTTTTTTATTATTATTATTATTATTAATGATCTTAGTGCACATAGTTTTTCTATTTTTGTTGTTCAAACCATAGAAATAAGTAAGAGAGAAAGGGAAGCAAGTACCTGCTCTCAGCTTCCAGTGACACCGGACAAAACAAGTGGCAGCATTTGCTTCACAGACCTGAAAACACCAAGCCACAATCTGGATTTGGTTTCTGCCAAAGCTCATTTCAGAAAAGCTATAGGCCTAATGCGAGCACAGACTAGGCTTTTCTATCCATAATCTAGCTTCCTGAAAAGCCAAAAACTGCTGAACTGAGCTATTGAGAGGTTTTCTAGTGTGGAGATCAAGGGTCATGGGAGTAGGCCATATCTCAGTGAACATGTTCCCTGTTCTTAACAATGAGATCCAATCTCATGCGTACAAAGTAGATTATTACCACCTTGATGACGGGTTGCATTCACATGGGAACCCACTTGAAAAATTGGAAAAATTGCTTCTTATATTTTAACTGGATAACAGTAGAACTACAGGACACAAAGGAATCAGAAGTTTTAGACAAGCAAGATACATGCCATGTATTTTTAATAGCGCAGGTGATTAACCAAGTTGTTAGGGATGTGGTACTGAAGTCTTTACATCCAGGTCAGATGTCTTGGTACCTAACTAGAAGATACTGGCTTCCTGTAGGTATCGCTTGATGGAAGTCTATGGCCTTTGCCGTACAGGTCAAAGCATTCCCTTCCAGCCCAAAGAATGTGATTAATAAGGGCACTAACACAGTAGGTAAAGGATGGAACAAAGAAGGCCACAGGCAAAAGCAACAATTAATAGTCTGCAACAGTCTAATATAGCACTTCACATGTCCAATGTGATAACTAATTAATCATAGCAACAACTTTGTACTCTGTTCTGCCTTTCATCCATCACCTCAAAGTGCTTTACAAATGTTAATTAATATGTAGGCTGTACTTTGAGGAAACATTATGGCACTGGCCCCAGTCAATGTTAATTTGTTCTTCAACAGCATGGCTTGTGAAATCTGGTCGACTTTCCCAATGAAACATACAATGTGCAAATCTTCCTGGCAACAAATCTGAAAATGTGTTTCTCTATTTAAATATAAGCTATTCCATTGTATTGTTGACAATATGGCATGCTCCATCCCTTCATGTTATACTCCATTATAACCTCACATAACACAGCATGGTTTAAATGTAAGAGGAGATTAACTTTTCACAAGAAAATTGGATAACCAGTATTTTAGTCTGAACATCTGGCACATTTTTAGCTAAACCGTTTCTTTAAAAAGCTATTTTTTTGCTGTGTATTCACATACACAAGTGTTTGACTAACTTTAGCTCATCAGCTGAGACATAAAGCTAATTTCTTCGCTGCAATGACTAGACTGAGGCTACCCAACGTGACTGGATGTCTGCATATTTTACAATTATTCTCATTCCTCTATTCAGCACTGTAAATTCACATGACATTTTGTATACATTCAACCAATTTCTGCTCATACAATCAGTCTCCTGGCTTCAAAGGAGTGTGTGCATGAATGAGACACATGGGATTTATTCAACGTCCCCATTAAAAAAAATCATAATAGATTGCTCTTTAAATTCTTCGAGTGTGTTCATTCTGTGCGCACATCCCCTTTCACAGAGTTGCTGAAGCAAAACTTTTGGGGCCCCTATGATCAGAGCTTGAAAAGGTCAGCTAGTTCCCCTCTGTTACACAGGTTAAGTAGAAAATGGTTAATAGTTGGAAAGCTATTACCAACTGTCACAACTTCTCTTTTCTTGTCTTCTTAAAATCTCATAACAGCACATCCAGACAACATTAAATTTATAGTTAGAAAGCTCTATTTATCCTCCAGAATAATAAACTAAGGATACCTTCTTATGTCATTCAGGTTTTGTATCAAAAATGTCTTTGCAAACTTATATTTTAAGTACACATGCACACACACACATTTAAGTTGTTGGAAGGAAATGCTAAGGAGAAGCAATACCAAACTAGTCTAATCACTAAAGCATTAACATCATAGAAAGGGCTGCCTAATATTCTGCAGTAAACATTTACCACTTATTTTGGGAGCGACTTCCCATCTTCATGCCCTAGAAAAATACCAGCAGTGCAGGATAGAAACAGAACTAGCAATTCCTAACTTTTGAAATTAAGATTGTTCACAGCAGAGCCAAGTTTCACCTTAAAGGTTGGAGATGGGAAGGAAGAAAAAAAGAAGGGAGAAAGAGTACAAGAACTATCATTGAACAGATGTCTGCATAATAACAACATGAGTAGAACTAATAAGCTTAATTTCAGTGAGCTTTGAAGTCAGGTGCAGGCTATTAAGAGAAACAGTGGGTTAGCATTCCTGGGAGCAGGTTTACTAATAGTATTACACAAAGAAGTCATTTCTTTACAACTTTAATGGTCATTACTAGCTAGGGCTTACAGCTTGCTTTTATCAACAAAGTGATTAAGACAATCCAAATCACAATGTAAACTGACACACTTTGTGTGTGGCTCTGTGTATGTGTGTGTGCCTGTGTAGCAACTGCTTGTAAATTATGCAAAGCACCTACCTGTGTCACATTTACCTTAATTGGCTTAGTACTTAAAAATGCAGATGATGTAAACTGAAAAAAGATGAAAAACCTCTGCCTAGTGACCAGTATCATGTTTCAATAAATCTGAAGTATTCAAGGGGTACACTTAGTAGTAAGGAACAAGAAAGAGTCGAAGAGTTGAACTGTTGCTTGGATCATGAAGTAAGCAGCCTTCTGCTGCTCTTTAATCGCGATGTATTTCAACTTCTCGTCCTTGCTCCCACTCAGGGACCTGACAAGAAGCTCCCTAGCTACCACTTGTCTTGAAGGAGAAAGATAGAACATCCCAGTGGCACAGAGAACCTTTTGACACTTTTGGGGGTTCATATGTGCTTTTTAATAAAAGGAAGAACAGTCTTTTTGAGATAATAAGGAACTTCAGAATTAATGCAACTCCCACCTAAACACAGTTTAAGTGTGCTGATACCATATTTCTTTGAATTCTTAAGGGTACACAAACAGCAGCCTCCTGACTTCAGCAAAATGCTGCATTCACTTCATTGAATCCAGTATCTTCTTCCATGATTACATCATTTAAATCCTTTTAGACTAAACATAAAGACTGTACTCTCCAAAACTTAGCATATATGGAATAGCTGGAGATAGTAGATGGCTCTATTAAAACAACCTATTCTTCCACATGTCTTCCGTTTCACTAGAAATGCTGAAACTTAAAGAACAACCCTGATTACATCAGTTTGTGACCCACTGTATTTCTGGTTAGAGTTTTTTCTTTTAAACCCATACTAGATACCCATTGTCAAGGTCAGAGATATTAAAAGTGATTTGTTAGATGTAAAATACTGTTTATTATAGTCTAAAGAGCAAGCCAGCTTGAAATAATAAATTAGAGCCAGATGAAAAACTGCCAGAATTCTCTGTTATACATGCCTTTCCCTGGAAAGCATCCCAGATTTTTTTCTTGATAGGCTCTTTTACTAAAGACTCCCTGACTTATGGAGTGTGAGCAAAAATTATAGCTTATAAAAGGGTCAGTGAAGAGCATTAAGGGGCTCTGAAAACAACAACAACAAATAAAGCTTGCATATAATCTGAGCTGTGGCTACAGCCTAAATGGTACAAACTGATGAACCGCGACAAATGCTAAGAAAAACTTAGAGAGTTCACCCACATAATTGCACTGGGTCAGATACTTGTAGCATCATCAGAAATCTGAAAACTGCATGAAGAAAAAAACCTGAATTATTCTTCTCTTCCCTACTGCTCTGCATTGCTCTGTGTTTTATGGACAACAGGCATCTGAAAGAAACAAGTAACTTGTCTGAATTATGCATTTCATTCTCAAAAAGAACTTAAGTGATTTGGGAAGACAATGCCTCATTACCATGAAAGAGAAAAGCACTACTGATACTAGCAGGAAGAAGACTGGACTGTAATGAAAGAGTGTTTCCTGTCCCAAGGTAAAAGTCGCCAAGTATACTGCAAATTGTTATCTGTTGGTATTCTTCAGTGGAAAATAACATACTTGGAATTTATATCCTTTTTTCTAACTGTAAGACTAAGGAGAAATGGAAAAGTCAGCCTCTTTCTCTCTCACGCATGATTATTGATTTCACCACTATATGCTGAGAAAACAGGGTGGGACAATTGGTCACCGCAAGTCAGTGTTAACAGCAGGGGCATAAGGAAGTGCTTAAACCCAAGCAGCTGGTTGTGGCTGGGAACCTGGAGAGAGAAGGGATGACTAGAAGTTTTCATTGTACATGTTGCAAATATTGTGTAGTTCAAGGTCTGTTGGCTTGATGCATCCTCACAAATAAGCCAAAAAGTGCCATCAAAAGCAGTCTGCCAGCAATAAAGCAACAAAGAGGCCCCCACCAGAATGGTCAATGCTGAAAATAAAAGTCATGTTACAAATGTTTACATGATGTAAGTTTGGAGTGTAGGGTCCAATAATTCTCACTGGCTCTTCTCTCTCACTTCCGTTCTTGGCAGCTAGATAACAAGTTCAGCCAAGCAACTTACTTAAAATGTACTGACATGAATCCCCATAGTGTAAATAACATATCTTACCTATGAAGGGTGATTATGTTCCCTTTATTCTTGAAAATAACATCTTCCTAGCCTTTTCATGAAAATCAACTGTTTGCATTCTTCATAGAGCTTATAGTATAGCCTATAAACACAATACTGAATATTGCTGTTAATAACTAGAAGTTTGACATGTGCCCAAATATAAAGCATGGAGCTGACACCCCAGAGCACAGAGGAAGTTTGAATCTGAACACTGCATCTCCAGTCTGTCTCTGTGGGAAATGAATCCACAAAGCAATAATATCATAAACAGCACTTAACATGTCAGGGCTGATCCTGCCAACCCGTACTCCTCCAGCACAAAAACTCTTGGCAGGCCTTATGCACTGCTGAAGTCTCACTGAAACTCTCTAAATGGACCTTATGTGGGATTTAAGAATCATAGCATTGCCAAAGGGTGACATTAACCCTTCTTTCCTGTACCACTAAAATCAGTCATCATGCTGGCGTAAGCAATACATGATGTATACAAGTAGGTCAGGCCATACATCACCCCTGCATGAACACAAGTCATCTGATTTTTGTCATGCTCCCTTTGGGGATTTTATCACTAGTGATTTTTAAATAAGGGCAGATAAATCTCAGGAGCACAGAAGTCATGAAACACGTTTGGATCACCTTCTGCAACATCACAGCTGCTGTTGTCTGCTGTGCAGAATCAGATCCTTTTCGTTAACACTTTCTGCAGCTGACAGTCCAGTTCAGTCTGGCTGTACGTCTATCAGGGACTGGCCTGGAGGGTATCGTACAAACTGAGAAGGAAGCCAGCAAAGGCAAGTGCTGTGTTACTGGAGGAGGTGCAGACACGCTGAACATGTTGGAACAGTACAGCTCTGCTAGCTGAGATCTGTCCCCTCTCCTCACACTACTGGCACTGGCTACAGTTTCATTCTCCAGCTGGCTAGATGTGTATCTTCCACAGCAGACCAGCATTATCCTCCTGAATACACATGCTTCTTTCCTTCAGACTTGCACAGCTGAGATTGTCTTTTCTCCTAACACATCCACAAAAATTCAAGTTTTGTCTGTATCTTAATGCATTTTCTGAATATGAATTCCTGGAGCAGTTCTTTACCTTTCACTCTTCTACAATCTTCAATGAAAGCATTAAAAGTGAGAGTACAATTTGGGCAAAATTTCCAGACAGTGAAGAATGCTTTCTGTGCAAAGAACAAATTGGCATCCGCAAATACTGCATGTGGATAAGATTACTTGCAGGGACAGGTACCATAAAGGTACTTGCATAGACAGGTCCACAAAGATATATACAGTACTCAATCGTATACTGTCACACAGTGTTTGCATAAATTAAAACAGATATACCTCTGTATTTCTTATTTATTGCATGTACTATTAAAATACTGAATTTTTAGCGTGTTTCTTCACTCTAATGTCAAACTGAACTTCCAGGGATTTACCGTGAAAGAGGAAAATGAGTATTTAAAACAATGGAAATCGCCTTAGCAACACTCAGTTATTATCACCTTTCAATCTAGGCAAGTCTCAAAAACTTAAAAAAAAAAAAATCTAAACACTGAGACATACTTTTTTCAAGTTGGAGGTCAAGGATATCAAGAAGTAATACTAAATTGCAGCTGCCCTAGGAAACCTAGTTCAAGGCAAGCCAGACTGACTTGGTGCAGATTCTTTTCAGTAGGGTGAAGGCAAATCAGCAGTACAGGTTGAGATCAACAGGGATCTAGTAGTGTGGTTCTCAGAGGATGTTTGTCTCACATTGACCCTCAACTGGAACTTGGACAGGTTCGTGCGCTATCAGAAGTGATGGAAAATCTTCACAGAGGGAAAGATAAAACATCACTCAAATGGTATGGGACATGCTAGCACCAGAGATCAAGAACCTTGACCTTGACACCAGCAGTCACAGGACTCATGTGACACAGCAGCTCCAAGCTGCTGAGAAGGAACTGCCTACTCTCCTTGTCATACTTAGCCCAGGATACCAACCAGAAAACCTTTAACAGGAAGACAACAAAGTCAACAGGAAAGAGACATGGCTTTATATGTTTGAATACTCATATACAAATGTTCATGTCTGATCTCTTTACTCCTGAAACTTTCTCATCTAGGATTTGGAAAACGCATCACAGAATTCATAGCATTTGGGATTTATTTACTTGCTCTCTTAAGGCTTTCCTTAAGGCAACTTGAGCATAAAAGATTTCAAAGCTAGCCAAACTAAACAATGAAAAAACCCAAACTTCTCAAATGGGATAACCCATATCAGCAGAGATAGCTAACAGCTGACTGTCAAGCAAAAGTTACCCGCATATTTGTGATTAAATAAACAGAAGATGAGCTTACTAAAATATATCTCATGCTATAGATATATATATAAATTTGAGCAGACCTGGAACCCTTTCCTAGCAGAACTATAGCAGATACCCATTAAAACTGCTGCTAGAACACAGCAATACAACAGACCAGCTTGGAACACATCTTCTCGCATTTTGGGTGTTACATGTGGCTTTTGCTTCCACTATCAGACAAAACTCTCAGAAAAGCACCTTTCTAACTAGCTGCTAAGCCATTACACCTTCCCTTACCACCCCCCAGCAAAAAAGACACAACTAGGATAAATACATAAGTACTAGCTGTACAATCATATTGCCCATTATTTTTAATAATGTTACCTCCATTAATTGTAATAATGTTTTCATTTGTTTCTGCTGTCTAGCAACCCCTGGCAATTTTCAAAATTAAGTCCTCTTTTCATACAATGACTGAGGAGCTGAAACACTACAGCACTGTAATATTGTTATAGTTTCACTGCATCTGAAATCCTGCTACTCATTCCTAAATAATTTCACCTGAACAGTGAAGATTTTTTGATGGACTTTCAGAGCTTATATCTGAAGTGAGATGGCCCCACAATATAAAAAGCAATTTATAGGATTTGCTTCGCAGTTACACAGTCCTTTCCATCCACAAACATCAAATACTCCAAAGCAGAGGCAAAACTTTTAGCTTTATTTCACAGACAAGCAAAAAGACGGACAGCAAACAGATACCAACCCTGCAGAAGAGCTGGTACTGGAACCCAGGTCTTCTCACATTTCCTGTTCCATGATTTATTCACCAGGACTACATTCCTTCCATTCTCTGGGCATCTTTCCACCTTCTAATTAACCTCTGGTAGCAACCATTAACTTGCTTGGAATCAGTAAAGAAAGGGGAACTGAAGGTCATCTGTGTTTTTGAGGAGATGGGATAGAAGCCCACCAGCAATCTAATATCAGGCTCACTCCTGGCAGGGAACATTGCCACATGGTTCTTTCAAACCTCCTCTGGCAGCAGAAAGATACTGCAATGTAAAATACAGCCAGGAGTCATGAAGTCTAATGAAGAGCCAGAATGAATTCCTAGACTTTTTCCACCTCAGTTCCACTGATACAATGAAGTGATTCGCAACAAACAGCACAATTGCTCCAAGTGCCAGAGCATGAATCAGCACATTGGTCCTCTCTGACCAAGGATTCTCCAGTGGTTATCACACTATTCTGTAAGGCCTTTGCTCTGCTTAGATCTCCTGTTGCCAGCAAAATGAAACCTTCCATGTTTTATTTGTAGGATCTGTCATAGCACTTCATTCAGGGTAAAGAAGTCTCACACTAACTTATTCTGCATATTTCAGTTCTGTAGAGTCTCAAATCAGTTCAGACACTACAAGAAATCCTATAAAATTTATCCTTAAGCACCAGTGGAACAATGTTAACATGCTGTCATGTACAGTAACATGTACAGTAAATTGAACATATGCTTCTCTCAGGATTCTGACAGCCAATGTTCAGGGACTGCACTGTCATCTTCTTGTATTTTTTCACACTTCCTTTTTGACATGGGACAACTCTACTGATAGTCTGTCACTCAAGGCTTTGCAATAACTAAGTTGAAAGTATAAGGTATTTTGTGTCCTTTGCATATTATTCTAATGCAACCAAAGTAAATCAAAGCAGTAGACACATGAATTCTGAATAACAGGCGACTTCAATTTATAAAAATGTCCAAGGGTTAACTCTCATGAAAGATGCAGGCATTTTACAGTATCATTTAGGAGGAAGGTAGGTACCTTAGTACAAAATTGTGATACAAAAACCTGATACTTCACCTGGATATGCCCTAATTCCAGAGGAATCCTTAATTTTACCATATAATCTTGTTCCTTGAGTTCTTCTCAGCACCTATACAACTGCTAACACCTGGATCAGGATGTAAGAATTCAGTGCTTGCTCATCAAAGCATCTTGACTTGCCAGATGGTCTCAGCCATGCCTGACAGCAATCAGAAGACCTCTTTCAAAATGCATTCAGAGAGCACGCACACTCTATTGAAGCGCTGGTGTGCAGAAAGAAATTCAGAATTCACTGGACCAGAAAAGAGAGAGAAGCCAGAGTGAACCTGTCTCCCTAGCCAGGTGCTCAGATAGCTCACCTGGGAACTGTTTGGAATTGGGACTGGACCCTGATTTCTGGTGAATTCTTCAGTCACTAAATGGCAGATTCATTCCCTCCCTTGCACTCAGTCTCTCTCATACACACTTGTATTCCTTCTTACAGGCAGCTGACAGAGCTCTCCTGGGAGGAGGAAGATGCAGCCTGGAGACTCTCCTACCCGAGGAGGCTCTGAACGTTGGCTTCCTCATTAAACTGCTGGATTATTACACACAAAAGTGAGTAAAATCACCCTTTAAAATAAATTATTTCTACTTCATTCTTTGAAAGAACAGGAGCCAGCACCTATCCTCAGGAAGGTGGTTTCAGTTGTGAATACACAGCTCCTGCTCTATATGGGTCACTGAACCACCTTCTTACATATCCCCACTGGAAACCCAGTACCCTCCACATGGAGCCGATATAGAGCTCTGCTTGCTCCACGGGCCACATACCAGAGGGTACCCCCTACAAGACAGGGTGGAAAGCCACTTGGAGAGACAGAAACAAGCTCTCAGTGACTGAGCTCAGGTACCAGACATGACACAAACATGTTAACTTCACTCTCTGTCTAGGCTGGTTTATCCTCCTCAGAAGAATTGCAGGCTGCTCCACAGGAGCAATGCACTAACATGACTACACTGTTTCCCATATCCAAACTAGCTTGTCCAGCAGTAGCCTTGGTACCACTGTACAGCCCTGCACTGCTCCACATAGGTCATTAAGCCATCACTGCCTAGGAACTACATTTCTTGTCAAAGGACTCAACCAGTTTCCCCTATCTCACTAGGTATCCACATGAACACCAAGTCTTGCATTTCCCTCCAAAATTAATCCAGCTATGATCCCTTGCAAATCGACCAATTCCTTGATCCTGTCCAGTATGCTGAAAAACGTGGCATGGTAGAAGTTCAATCAGAGGATGAGAGAACTGAAAGGGTAAGGGGGGGTGCCCAGCCTTAGAATATGAAAGCATCTACCTGGAGCATATCAAGAGTTGGCTGAGAGAAGATGGGGACAAACTCGTTTGCCTTTATGGTAAAAGACAGCTACGTCACCCGTATAAACAGGGAGCTTCTTTACTTCCTCAGAATTGTAGGACAACATCTTGTAGAATTAAACTGAGCCTTTCAGGGATGCAACATCAACTCAAACAAAAAACATGAAAACCTTTGTGTACAATGCATAGCATTGTCAGGCATTAGGAAACTAGTGTCCTGTCGCAATCACAAATGTCTCAGTCCTGTACAAAACTTAGCGTAAAGCTAACTGAATCCAACTGTGACTTACCAATATGAAAATCCTGAAAGTGCTAATCTTCCATTTTTCATATGCTGTGTTTCTGTAATGAGTGGATTAAGTGTATCTTTTAAAATAAGTATAAAAATTTTACTAATATTGTGTGAATAGGGAGAATAAACTTTGACAGACAAAACCAGAATTCTGCAAGAATATCCGACAGACGTTTTACTGCTTTACAGTGGTTATAGCCAGCACTTCTGCAACAAAAGGGAGTTTCAATTACTCTGGGGCACCAGGCACAGATTGAAACTCATATTTCCTTATCTATTTAAAGTTGCTCAAATAAGCATAAAGGAGTGGTGCAATCAGAGAAGCTATTTCCATTAATCTTTATGTAGATTTTTTTTTTTAAATCAGGCCATAAAGTTAGTTTATAGGGACGATCTTCCTTTGCGTGCAATCTCACAATGCACATAATACCTGTGGGTTTACCCAGGCAGAATTCCCACTGAATCTATGGGGATTTTTTTCCTGATTATAGAGCACAGAGTCATTTCCAGTATTTTACATCAGTTATCTCCAAGATGAGTATTGCCAATACTGGAACAACTTTAAATAGAGAAGCAGGACTAACTCTGTAGTAGCTTTCGCCTGAATTCTGCTAGCTATGACATTTTGTAAGTCCAGAACTAGCTGTTATTAAGGTCTCTGGGTGTATGCTAGGGCAACATGTGACATTCTGCATTTAATTAGAACTTTAACTGAAATACATTGAGACAAAAGTCAGGATAAAAGGTGCCCCTCCCCTTCATTCAGAAGAAATTATACTCTCCAACACACATGTGAGAAAATTATATTGTTTCAAACTCTAATTAGGAAAAAAAAATAGAAAAACTATTCAATTACCTCACATGTATTCCTCTAAGTTATTCATACAGAGCACGTGAATGCCATATCTTCATACAAATAATACAGACATGCATTTATACCTAGCATGCTAGCAATTGCATTAGATGATGTAACACATATAAAGCGGAATGCTGAATAGGACAGACTCATTTGGTAGATTTACCTTGAAATAGGAAAAAATGCACAAACCCAAGATACTCCCATTAACTTCAGCAGGCTTTGGATCAGGCTCTACTTGCCTGCCTAATTAGGACTCTTCTGGCTTCCTGGCAGCGAATTTCCAAGAGGCCACCCTGCCAAGACCTCTCCTACTTGCTGCTGACTCTACTACTCCCCCTCCCCAAGGAGGTAGGGGTTCTACGGCACAGAAACCAAATACATCCTTTCCAAAACTGCCAAGACATGTATGAATCCAAATGTGCAATCCAAAATTTGGTTTAGCTTTAACAATATTTCCTTTGTCATATGGAAATTATTGCATGCTCTACTCCAAGGAAAACACAGATATCCCAAAGCCTTACTGAAAAGTCCAGCTTTTAACACTTCGAAGTAAGCTACAAGAGTCGAAAGCTTTGGCGAGCTTTACCAGCTGGATTTATCCCATGTGTTTTAATTGCCATCTAGCGGGAATAACGTGCAACTCCGTCCCTCGACATTCTTATGTTTACAGCCCTTCATAGAGAAATCCTGTCCTCCCCATTCCAGACGAATTTGTAAATTTGCAGGGCATAACTGCCCAGAAGGCATTTGTTCTGGCTCGACTCACCTGGACACAGTGAACCATTTCCTCTTGGCCAGGAGATGTCTATCAAAACCAAGTGGCAGTGATGCCTTTTCATCCTCAAAAACAAAGTTATACCTAATAAGAATAAGACCCACATTTTTATGAGGTCTGAGAAACAAATGATTTCTGTATGCCATTCCCAATGTGAGGTTTTCAAAACTCTGCAAAGGCTTGGACTAAAATGCCAACAGCCTAGACTACATTTACAGCAACTCCTAGGCATTGGTAATGAGAAGATACGGCAATGCTTAGGAATTATCATTCAAATCCCAATATTTATAGGGAAAGAAAAAAACATAATTCTTCACTTATAGGTTATTGAATCTTTAGGACTAACTCAACAAGTAGGCTAGCCCTAATTTACAAACATATAATCAAAAAAATCTTTTCTTATTTTCCAAGTGTAAAGCGCTGAGCCTACCAGCAAAGTCATTAAGCAAAAGAAATTTCCATTTATAAGAGCTAAGATTCAGCTTTCCAAATACCTCATTTCTATCCCTCCAATTAGCATGCCACATATGGAAGATATTATACCAGATACCCTTCACCTTTTGTCCTCAAAGCTATGAGAGGGACCAAGTGTTCCTTATTTCCTGATGAATCCTTAATTACCTGCAATGTGACATATTCCTCCTTCTTTCTGTTTGATCCTAAAATCTGAAAGGCAAAGCCAGCAACGCACACTGTCTTTCTCTGACCCTTTCATTCTATATATTTCCCAGTCACAGACTTTAAATAATAAACACTTGCAAATGTGTAGTACCCATCTGCATTCCCTTTCAGTCTGTCAGTCTCTTCATAGACCTGCTAGTCTCTTTGTTAATGGCTCAGCTAGATTCATATCCATGGTCAGTTGTTTCTCAAAGGGCAACAGAGATGTGCCAGACAGCAAGCTGCTGTCGGCCCAGTATGGTGCCAGAACCATCAGACCCCAGACATCTGAATGGTCGTAGGACATTACAGCACAATCAATGATTAGTTTGTGACATGCCTTCAGATCTCAAATCCTACGTGTTAACATAGGCATGACACAGGCTGACACAGAGAGCAAGGGAGAAACAAGGCACTGCTGGGGTCATCAGATACATCTGTGCCTATTCCCTGCTCTAAGAATATTCCAGTATCACACCACTCCTTCCAATAATAGCAAAGTACGTCAAATAACGTTTTTTAAGCTAACAAGCTTTACAAACACCCTTTTATTTGGCATCCTATCCTACAAATACACAAGCTGCCAGGTGAGCCAAAGGCAAGATGCCTATTTGCAAAAGAACAGCCAACTAGCACATACCACATTGCTATCAGCCTGGAGTTCCCACATTAACAGACCTTAATCTGGGCCAGATTAACATTTAAGAAACACTTTTTATGTAAGATTGGAATCTTGAAGTTAATAACTGGTCTATGCTAGCGAAGAAGTCTATTGCATTGAGTTGACAAAGCTCACACTGGCCAACCCTATCCTACATCTGTCAGGATCATCAAATGGTACTTCATACTTAGAACAGAGACAGCAGAGACAACTATTCCAGTAAGACTGCTACCATTAAGGACTTTGCTCAAGAGTGGTTTTATTAGAACAGGACAAAAACGCAGCTTCAGTGGATGAGCTGGGTCTGTGTTTTGCTTACGTGACATTGTGGTACACCTACAATCATCGCATGCTGTACCTATAAAGTGTAAGAATGGCACAAACTCATTCATCTCCTTTCTATTTTTATGCTGTAACCTACTTTAGAATAAGAGGGTACCAAAGCAGCTCTAGCATTTTTCCAGACAGTAGGTCTAACAGCAAGGAAAGTCAGCTTCATCACACCTGTGGCCTTGACTGGAAGAGACTGTCTCTCTGGACACATTTATCTCATTGTAATTAACACAGGAGTCCTGTGTGTTAGACTAATCATACAGTTGCACTTTATAGTACATGGCAAGCAAGGACAAAAAGAGTGTGACCTGCCTATAAAACAATAACCTTATTGAAAGAAGCTCATTATCCCAAAATGATCTGATCTTATTTGTTAATACTGCCTTCCTATTTAAGGCTCATGAATGCTCAGCTACAAGAAAAGCCCAATCACATGCTCAAATCCATGTTAAAGTACAAGCACAGTTTATAACTCAACACTTTCTGAATTATTATGTCCTTGGGATGCAGAGTTTCTGCTACAATCAGTTATTTTTATTTCTCATGTAGCAGCGATTCCATCTGGAAACAACACAGTTATCTCCTGTCTGACAAGACAACATGCTTCCATGTGCTACGTGTCTTCCCCCAGTATCTCAGCTTTCCCCGGACTTCAGTGTTTCAGTTGACAAAAATGGAGAAACAGGCGGTGGCCTGTTGCATAAGGTATGCTCAGCTCCTGACAAGACTGGCAAACAGTTAAGGAGGCACCAGGCACTGATTGCTAGGACAATTTTCCAAACAATTGCTCTGTAATGCTGCCTGGGTCAAGCCTGAGCTACAAGGAAGCCATCAACAGAGACTTTGCCAGCTGTTATTGCGTAGCTACTTCACTATATTTAAAAGCAGCATGATGATCTTACACTTAAGTGAATGATTCAAGGTGCTCAAAGTATCAAAACAGCCAGACATTTTGTGACAATCTACTAATAGCCATTAACATTCTCAAATTAAAAAACCCACATCTCAATGCCAATATTAGTTTAATTACTTACTGTGCTCATAGGGACTAACTTTAAATCATACAAACAAAACTGAAAACCAGTAAGTACTGTGGGTTTTTTTTCAAAACATGGTTAATAAAAGAATAGTAATAATGTATCAGAAAAACGCAGACGCAACATAATAATTATCCTTCACACTTGCACAGCACGTTTCATCTAAGAAACACAAAGTACTTGAAAGACTAAAATTAATTCTAATTAAGCCTCTCAGCATCCTATGTAGTTATATGACATTTACAGAGCAGTAAGCGAGACTCAGAGGTTTTGTAAGTTGCACAGGATGATACAGCTTGTCATTGGTCAAGTTAGACCAAAAATCAAGATCCTGGGCTCTAGTTCTGTTTGAACTGCTAGGTTACCCTGCCTTTTTTGTTCAGCACTGGGTTTTCTGTTATAATAAAATGGCAGAAGAGGCAAAGGGAAGAGCAACCTATTTATATTCAAAAATTGTGAGATTTAATGGCAAGCTAAATTGTTTTAATAACTTGACTATTTTCTTCAGGCTCTACATATGCTTCTCCATTCCCCAGTTTTCCATCTCATACGTAGTCTAAGCATGTTGAATCAAGCACCGTCAGGATAGAAATTACCTCTGGAAGGGAAAGGTTTTGTCTGTCCACAGAAGATGCATTTTCCAAATCTAGAATGATTTCAAAATACTTATAATAGCAGCGGCCATCACAAGTAGAGTTTTCCATTACAAATAATTGTTAAAACATACATATTTAACTTATTGTATTTTAATGAGACTTTTTCTTTTTAATTATTATTCAGTTCTCAGGAAAGGAGGGAAACTGAAGAAGCCAGACAAGAGAAAAGATAGTGGGGGATGAAAAAGAAAGAAGGTGCCAATCAGATAATTGCTTAGACCAGAGATAAACATTTTCTAAAGCATTAGAATAACATTTCACATTACAAGAGATGTAACATCTGCAAAAGAGCAGATTTCTTTCACACTATTTTCTTAGCTTATTAAATAATTATAATGTAGGAAAAAGCCTTTTTCAACCAGTGAAACTTGTTATAAGTGCCTCAGATCTATTATTTGAAAATTATTAGCAAATATAATAATCACAGCAATTATTTGCAGGTCATCAAGAAAAGACATCATCTACAAGAACCAACCTTTCTGAATGCTGGTACCCTGTTTTCAACAACGTCATTCAAAATATAATTGATTTTCAAAAATATTTGGTACATAGATGTGGACATTTGGGAAATGGGGAGAAAACTGTTACTAATTCACAAAAAATATTTGAATGTCATAGTCCTATACCATACATAATTCCCACTGGCCAAATGACTGGCAGTGTTTAAATACAGTTTAATGCTGCTGATCCGTTCTATATGACAGAAAACAGGACAGAAAGTTATAAATCTGATTATAACCATCCATAAAAGGACAAGATCAAGGGAATGACAATAGACAGGACAAATCATTATGCTTAAAATAATTGAAAACATAACACACACAGAATTGAGTCTATTTAAAAGTATGAATGCTGAATTCACCCATCTTTTTCATAGAGAAATTACTTATCCTAGTGAGTAGAAAACACATCTACTTTTTGTCAGAGTATTGAAAAATCTGGCCCATAACAAGTCATTTATGGAACTAAGATATAAAAAACTACATACAGGTCACAGAATAGCTGAGGTTGGAAGGGACCTTTGGAGGCCCCTAGTCCAACTCCCATACTCAGTGCAGGACCAGCTAGAGCAGGTTGGTTAAGACTCAGCTTTTGAACATTCACCAAGAGTGGAGACTCTGCAATCTCTTTGGGTAGCCTGTTCCCGTGCTGGACCACGCTCCTGGTAAAAAAAAAAAAAAAAAAAAAAAAAAATTATTCATATCTAATTGAAACATCTCTTGTTACAACATGTGACCACTGACCCTGTCCTTTTGTTGCACGCCTCTGAGAAGAAAGAATGGAAAAGTATTAAATAATTCCTTGCTGAGCCTCCTTTTCCACAAAGAAATGTCTTTTAGCATTTGCTATCTGAACTCCTGGATCTCACCCATATAACCCACAAGCATAAGGATGTTTGTTTTTTTTCTTTCTTCCCAAGTTTTTTTTGTGTTGGAGACCAGCTATTTCATGTGGGTTTTGAGCAAACTGTAATTAATTAAACCGAGTAGCTGGAATCATCAACAGAAAAACGTTAGCATGCATTCGGGAATGAACAAGTAAACTAATGCACAAAAAACCAGATGACAAACTGCTGTAACAATAAGCTGTTAAGCTTTATAATAAATATGTAAGTCCTTATTTGGGGAGACATACTTTAATAACTCTAAGTCACTCTTGTGAAATTACAAAGAATGGGAAATTATATGATTTTATACCATTGCTGTTCACTCCTAAAATGTTCCAGAAAAACTTTTTGAATTAACATTGATATATTCATAATGAATTACTGTCTTCATAAAACCCATCTTGGCTGCCAAATGTGATACAGATTCCTGTATATGATTCCTGGTCCCCTGCAAAGGGAAAGGGGACACCAAAAAACCCATAGAGCTAAAAAGAGCTGATAAACCCTAGCGGTCACTAATGCCAAATACATTGCTGCTACAAAATCCTCGCTCACTACCCAGACCATCATGTAGAACCTCATTAATTGCTATTAATGTTTTGGTACCAAGTATATGATGTACACAGATAAAACGTGATACTGGAAGAACTGTGTGTTAGAGAGAGCCGAGAGCCACTATATTGCAATAGCGGATCACCTTGCCTCACATTTACCAATCTTTTCCTGAGGAAAACGTCTTTCATATGAACTTCCACTTCCTAATTTAGCAATAAAACCTTCCTCTTTTTTTTTACTCTAGCAGCAGCTTTTCTTGTTTAAAATATTTTGAAATTTTGTTCAGTCTCTACACAAAGGGAGGGGGCAGGGGATGAGTGGGGATTTTTTTATTTTTAAGTGCAGAGCTTTTAACTGAATCTGTAATGTTATGCTGGTACAGGGCACCATAAGGAATAGGACAGGATACCATTCTCTAAAGGTGAGAAAATTGCTTGTTTTCTATTTTTGCTCGCTACACCTGAACACTTGTATGACAGAGCTAATCCTGTTTAATAAGCAGACACTCATTTTATGAGAGTCCTGCTTTTACAATTCTGGTTTTCTCAGAGTCTGTAATTCAATTTTTATTCACTTCCATCTATAAAATAATTCAAACTTCTACACACTGATTCTTTTTTAAAAATGAAGAGACAAGGAAAAAGGAACAAAAAATTGGATTCGTTCTACTGTAAAAATCCTAGGTTCACTGACCAACGTCACTGAGAGAAATCAAGATACAAAAAGCCTTTTTTTACAACAGTTGTCAAAACTGAGGGGATCAGAAAGAAAATAGTGTGATAGAATTTCTGCTTTGCCACAAGGGCCTGCTATATTACTTTCCATGTAGCCATTAACCTCTGAAGTGATAGATTGACATGTCAACCATTTCATTAGAGCGACACAAGAAGAAGAATGACTCTGTGGTTAACACAGAGCACTGAAAGGCAACAAGAAAAGGTCCTGTTCCTGCCTGATACATCAACAGTCTGAAGAATAGGGCTAAATTTCCAAGTGGGTCTAAGATACACAGAAGTGTTAGTTCATGGTATCCTGCCTGAGACACCTAACGTCTCTCAATCTTTCAGAGATCTGAGCACCAATAGATCCTGTGAAGATGACTGCATTTGTGATTGTCCACCATGGTCATTAGTATTCAAAGATAGGCATCCAAATTTTGAAGATTTACTTTGCAAATATAAGGGCCTCAGTCTCTAGGACTCAAAAGTTGTACTGAAAGTGTTTATGTGCCCCTCAAAATGGTTAGTGTTTCTGTGATGCTAGGATGCAAAATTTGTGATGGGACCAGAGACCATTGGCTAAGTAACCCACTAGTACAGGTACACATGCTTCCCTTGAAGAGCTGCTCAGCTCTCAGACGTTCTCAGATGAATACTATTGGAAAAAAACCCATGTTAGTGTTATGAAATAAAAATAACCAAAGGCTCAATACAATAGACACTTACAGATTCTGTTTATGAAATGGTACAGTGTGACGTCCAAGGAATACACATAAGAGAGCAATGTATATATATCACACATGCATACAGCTTACAGTGTTGTGCAATAAAAGGGTGTGTGTTTTGACCTTCTGTTTTTCCTTATAGCACTTGTGTACAGCTTAGCTACTATATTTGGCCTAATACAAACAACTACACTACCACAGATTATCTGTTACTGATTACTTCTGTAGCAGTTTTCATTTTCCTATTGTGTAAAGCACTGTTTATTTAGTCTATTTCTTGCAGAGACCCCAACCTTATTTCAAGAAGTTCTCAAATATTTTGTAATATTAATTGCCCAGCACTCTACACAGCTACACATCACACTGCATGGTCAAGTGTGCTCCATTTCTGCTAGAGCACGCAGTGGAGCAGGTGGGCAGAGTGGGATAGTTACTGGAAGAGCCTAATAAGATTTTTTTTCAAGCTGCCAGGGTGTTTAAAAATAACAGTGCTGTTTTGAGGACAAAGAGCAAGAGGTACAGAATCAGGCTCTACTAACACAATGCTCAGGATGTGAAAAAAGAGTCACCCTGTCCAGGCCGCTTGGATAGGAGCTCTCCCTTTCCTTACAGGCCTAGACTCTTACTGTTAATTTTTTAATTTGGTGCAAAGGGACTTTTTGTTGGGGTTTGGGGTGGTGGTGGTGGTGGGGTGGATTTGTTTGGGGGGTTTTTTTGTTTTGGTTTTTTTTTAAACGTGAAGACCATTTGTTGCCCATGAAGACATCCAACAGCTTTTGTATCACACTTTTTCAGCTTTTTCTTAAGAGCAGATTTTACAACATAACAGGATATCTCAGAACAATAAAAGGGGCCCCTAGAGCACACAGACACTGCAGCAACAAAGTAGCTCACTGTTGAAACGCCTCCATTAAACTCCAAGAATTAGCTCTAATAACCATTTTGTTTTCAAATGGTTGGTCTCACAGATCTGTGCTCCATACTTCCCAAAATAGTAACAGTTTTCTTCCAAAAGTTCAAGTTTCTGACACTTTATTTCTTCCCTTACCACAAGTCCGTCCATCTCTCCAGTCTCCTCAGTATTTCAGCTGCTATGGATATTGCACCAGCCTGTTACCACACTAGAGCTATTTCAATCCTTGAGTTCAGAACACACTGGAATCATGGTCCACATGGGTCATTTAGACTACAGTCTTTGCTCACATCCTCTCCACTAGAACAGAAAAATGTGATAGGCAATTTCCACACAAGATCTTAGGTTCTTGCCTAACACATCAGGTGACTGGCCCAAAATTTATCCGCACTTACTCGTTATTAGTACTTCACTCCTCACCACCGCTACTGACTGAGCCCTGAATATTATCAGGTAGTGAAAAAACACCTCATTTGCAAGAGCACTAAGCATTAGGCTTAGTCTCACACTTAAAATATACCTGGGATCACAAACTCAGCATCTTCTTGTTGATCTCATTCGGAAAGCTCACCCTTCGATCCTAGAGCACACCTACCAGATTGGACCTTTAAGAAGACACGTCTGAAGACAGACCAGTACGGTGCTGTAGGGGACCCCCTGTCCCAATAGGTCAGTGCACTGAGAATTTATCTGCAGTGTAAGACATCTGGCATATGTATCATACCCTGTGTGAGGGCCTGAACTATGTATGCCTTTCTAGGCATAAGCTCTATTAAATTCCACTAGGCATTCACAGTACGCTTCTTGTACTGCAAGAAACAGAGAATGAACCCTTAGCCAGTGGTTGCAGCACTTACCTGGGTGGACAGCAAAACCAAACAACTTCAGTAAAAGAAACTGGCAGCAGCAGCCTGTCCTTGACAAGCTAGCTGGGAGAGCACTGCTGAGCACGTTGCCCTCACCAAATCGCCCACCCCTTTCACTAGGTGAAGGCCTTGGTGTCTAATGTAGGGTTATGGGGTTTGCAGCAGAGGAAGCATAGAGCAAGGCTGTGTTAGTCTGTGGCTATCCACAGGACCACAAGGGTGCAGAGGACCTTTCACCTGCTGCACGTACAGGTTGCAGTGCTGTACAGCACACATTGCATGCCGGGCTCCCTCCACTGCACTCCCTGCACTGTAGCAGCCCTTCACGAATGCAGCAAATCAGAGCTGCTATGCAGAACGTGTGGAGCGTAACCACAGCGTATCATGTGCAACAGTCCCCAGTTACAGGAAAAAGGGCAGAGTCACTTTTGCGGACTTTATTGTGAGTTTCTGAATATGGTGAGTCAGGTTCAATCCACATGAAAAGAACTGATTCCTGGATCTGAGCTTTTACCCGGAAGCATTCAAACTCTGCTTATTCTGCCTATGTCACACAAGTTCACTGGTCATGCCATGCCACCCAAAAGCATCTGGTGATTAAATAGCTAGGATATAGATTACCAGACTTGGTCTTGTCCTCCCAGAACATTGCCACTTGTCCTCTTTTTCTCTGTCCTGCTAGCTGCTTTTTGCCCCAGAAGGTAAGTGAATGGAAATTGAAAACACATAGAACTCAAGAATTTTCAGGGAGAAACTGGTCCTCTGTGCAGTACACAAATGTTTATGGGCACCAGAGTGACCTTCGTTACCCTTGGAGGCACAGGAGGAACAGTTTTTATTCTCTTCAAGTGCCTGCCTCCCTGATTCATGTTACCTTTTCACCCCGGTTCACGTTCTTGCAAGGAGCATGCAAAAAGCAAAGAAACCATGGGCAACTAGGGGCAGTGCCCTGTTTTACAACACAAAGCAGAGGGCTGTAGGCATTCTTCAGAAATTGAAAAGCTAGCAAAAAAAGGGTGTGTTGGGGTATATGAATTTTACCTTCATAATTACCCTGTTATTTAAAGCTAATGAATAATTACTACAGCAACCTAGCTGTCATACAGTATACACCTACTCACCCACAGCTGAAGATGAAATCAGAGAATCACATTTGGGGCCCAATCCTCCACATTCATCTTATTGAGTTTAATGCTTAGTCTGCCAGCATCTCATGGCATTAAGTACCATTTACTGAATCAGATCCCTCACTGGCATTCATTGATCTCAAAACAGTTTAAAATTAATCACATCTAGGGAGTTTTTTATACTTCACAGTTCTTGGCAATAGCTCTTCCATTCATGTTTACATTCACCTACTGATTCTTTATTGGAATTTCTTCTAGCATTTAAAACTTTTTACGTGCTGAACTTTCCTTCATAGGTGCTGCTGCCAAGGAAAAAGCAACCCCAAAAACCTTCATTAGTACATGTGATCCACAATAACTGAGAAATCCCAAAAGTGAAAGTTAATTCAAGCAAACTGAGTGAGCTGAAAATTTTTCCAACTTCTACAACAGTAAAGCTTTGAAAAAATTAAGACACTGTCTATATTCTCCTCTGCAAATCTTGCAAATAGGGCCAGTACTAGAAGAGTTAAAATGGCTCTCCTATAAGCAAACTTTATCTACATTTGCCTTTTAAGCAAAGTAGATTTTCTGACTACTGTGTGCTCCTGTATAAGAATCAGATTTAAAATAATGTTTGAAGAAAAAAAAAAAAAGATAGAAAGTACTAACCTTGAATGTGCTTTCCCCATATGATCCCCTCTCCAAGGGAAATATAGAAGAGAGTGAAGAGTGGTGCAAAAGCAGATGAAACCCCACTAGGATTCTGGGTTACCAGGAAGGAATAAATACTTTATTACCCTAATGGAAAACAGGTAGACTTTATTTGGCTGCATTATCAACAATGAAACCACTGTTTCATACACAGAAAACAGAAATAGGCCCATTTTAGGCAAATATTTGGTTTGGGGTTTTTTTTGGGGGGGGGAAGGGGAGGAGGTTGCTTGGGGTTTGTTTACTTACTTGTTTTAAAGAATAAAACCTGTCTCACAGAGCAAAGCACTGGCCTTAGCTCACTACTGAGTAGAGGCAAAAGAATGTGTGCAATGTCTCTTTTGCCTCTCCTACTAATTTTCTCCCCTGCCTGTGGTACAGGCAGCCAGAAGAGAAGAACAGGTCAGACCTTCTCTTGCCATCCCAGGGGGAGATGCACAGAAGCATCGTAAGGAGCAGAACCCAGCACACAGACTCAAATTCACTCCATCTACAAAGAGACTTTTATGGTTCCTGTCATGACAGTTCCAGAGTTCTGGCAAAATATGCCTGTTTGTGCATTACCACTCAATGTAATCAGGGTGATCTATTTGTTATTACCACTAAAATTGAAACACGGTTATTAATAATAAGGGTGATCTATTTGTTATTACCACTAAAATTGAAACGCAGTTATTAATTAGGACTACCTATATGGTAAAAGAATTTAAGACTAATTTTTAATGCCCATCAATTAAAATCTCTGTTCAGAACTCATCCTTCTTCTCCACACCAATGCTGTTTTGGTGATACTTCTTAGCCAGAGTTGCAGTCTGCTAATACAGTGTAAAAGCAAAATTCTCAGCTATATATACATTGTACCAACATAAAGCAGAGCTAGTTAAAAGGTATGAGATTATATTGTTTTCTCTGTTAATCTCAGAAGTATTTTCTTTGATATTTTCTAATGTAATGAGCTCTTACATCGCAGATGCACAAAACAGTCATTACTGAACATCACATCAGCATGCATCACCTGCAGATGGTCATTTCCAAGATGGTTTGCTCATTTTTCAGCTATCTTTCCCAGATCACCTTGGCACAGTTGTCATATTCCCCACAAGAAGGGCAAAGTATGATCCCCATTTTAATGCTGAGAAAGAGAGCTGAGGAGATTTCCAGTGACGAGAAAGAGAATGAACAGAAATTGGGCAAAGCTCCTGGACTCCATTACTACCACTAGAGCAATTCCCTTTAACAGACACGTACCTGTAGGATCTAAACCTCCTCGGTTTTATTTCTCTAACAGGTAAAGTACAGACTAAACACACATAAAAGTTTTTCATCTTTGGAACTAAAACGCTGAGTATGATTTGCTTTGGACGCTGAATTTATTTGGTTCTCATACAACCTCAGTCATATGAAAACTGTACCATGGAAGGCATTTTCTAACTGAAAGGTAAACTTAAAATAATATTAAGCACCAGAAATATGGTTGACAATAAACAGAGTACATGAAGACAGGAAATATATGTGTAACGTTAAGCCAACTGTCTGTTGAAATGTATATTTTCTTAACCTCTGTGTTAGGGAGTCGAATTCTCCACGAGAACCTGAATGTTCATTGCTTTGCAGGTCTGAGTCCCCGGACAGGATCAGCCAGTATCAACTGGACATACACAAGTCTAAACCACTAAGAAAAGACATATATATGGTATTTCCAGAATGGATAGCAAGAATTTTATCTGGAAACATTCCTTATAGCTGTCTTCCCTGGACTTCTGCTCCCTTGTAAAAAGCATGAGCTGTATCTGGCCATCAGTTCTCAGTTATACAGACTAAAATAAACCAAAACCCTTCTTAGCTGATGTGAACCAAGCAACTGAAAATTCATGGGAGGACCGAGGTCCCACCCTGGAAATCGCGCTCCTTCAAGTAATACTATTTGTGATATGCTGAGGATGGGAGACAGATGCTAGCATGGAGATAGGCAAGAAGTCAGCCTAACCTGAGCACTTCACATGAAATTAGCACAAAACCAAGAAAGCTGCCAGGCAGGCACTGGATGCTGGTCTAGTCAGGCTTTCTGGGTCACAGAGCAGAACACATGCACTGCCAAAAACCACACAGAAGGAAAGGTCAGGATGCTTTCTCAGGGGAACACCAGGGGGAAATTTTTCACTCAAAGCTGTTTCACCTTTCAGATGGAAAACACAGCCATTACTAGGGTGGGCACTATTTTGCTCTTGGCCCCCTTTTTGGACTGCTTTTCCCTCTAGTCTAGGCATCATGCAGATGGGCAACAGGTCCGAGTAGGAGCTTGTCACACCACAGGGCTTCTCTGCTGGGTTCTGAGCTGCCTCGTCCTCGGGAACTGTTGCAAAAAAATGCTTGTGCTCTACAAGAAGATAGCAGAGTAACACAAGAAAGGCCCTGATGGTTGTCCTACCGTGGGCATTAGGAGGGGAAAAGCTGTGTATCTCTTCACACTGAACCAGAGTTTATCATGGCTTCAGTCCCCTCAGGGGTCTACCACCTCCTCTTCCTCTCCACATCAGGAAGAGGATGGAAAGCATGAAAAAGAGAATGATGTCATGAAATCAACAAGAGGGTCCCTTCCATTGAAAGGGATGTAGGAGGAGGAAGGAAAAGGCAGCCTGAGGGTGGAAGGAGCAGTCCAAGAGCTTGTTTGCAGGGGAACAAAAGCAAACTGAACAGGGACAGTCAGAGCACAGATATCACTGTCAAATGCCTCTTGGAGTGCTGTCTCCAGGAGGAGCAGCACTAGTCTCAGGAGTAAAGGAGCACTAGTGTTTGCCACCTTACAACACACACCTGGCCACCTTGCTCCCATTTGCTTTGGGGACTGACACACTTCTGCATGTGTGCTTCTCAGTGTTAGTTGACTTATACTAGCTCTCCTGCAAGACCCCGTGGAGACATGGGGGGAAAAGAGGCAAAGAAAGGCCAAGCAACTGAGGCTAATGATTGTGCATCTCAAGCTTAGGTTCTCAATTAACTTGCAAGGAAGAAGAAGAAAAAAAAAAGAAAAAAAAAGACAGTTGGATAGGACAAACATTGCTGCATCTTTTCTATTAAATGAAACTGACTCTCATTATTTCTGCACCTGCCTTGTAATTGTGACAAGCAGGGTAAATGCAAATGCACTCTAGTTAATTTTAGTTTTCTGAAACCACATAAAAATGAAGCAAAATTTGGATTTAGAATATTATCCATGTTGAAACAAAGCTTTATAACACCTTCTGAGACAGCCATAAAACTATTGCTGCATATCAAAACAATGAAAAGACAGCCCAGTGTGTGTTAATGTGGCAGCTTTACACTACATTACACCTCTTAGCTATTTTTATAGATTTATAAGAACTGAATTTCCCAGTTGTTCTACCTACCCGCAGGCACCACTACCATGGATATAAGTCATTCACCCACTCACTGTATGCAAAATGTTAGATACTGAGTGCCCAGGACCACACTGATTACTCACAAAACCAAAGGGACCATGAACAGCTACCCTGTGGGGAAACACTCAGGTTCAAAGCTATCGTTTTCTTCCCTTAAAAATACACTTCTTTTCAGAAACGTAGCAGCTCTGACAAACCACAGAAACAGAGAGAATGAAGCAGCCAGTATTTTGGTTTGATAATTTATCCCAGTACAATAACTCACTACAAAAAAAGGTGGACATTAGAGCCTGGATGAATGGTTTCAGACGACCACAGTTAGTGAAAGGTGCCTGTAACAAGCTTTATATTTGTACAGTGAGCAAATCCATTATTCAATATCCTCAATAGTTTATGCTAGATCTCGTGGATTAGGAGCTTTTGTGAAGCCTTTGTAACATGCTTCTCCCCAGCTCTATTGCTACCTATCATTAGTTTTCGTTTCCATGGGAGCTCTCCAGGCATTAGCCTTACAAAAGTCACCTGAATTACCGAGGAAGAGGGAATAAAATACCTGTGGGGATTCCACAGCTGTGCCCAGAGGTTTCAACCACTGTATAAATTATTTTCAGAAGATGCCCAGTTTCCAGGCATTTGGTCCACACGGGGCTATCCTGTGGATCTACTGTGTCTTTCAAGAGCCAGTTTCTTGGTCTGTTGGGTTTTTGTTTACCTGACAAGAACTTCTATTTATTTCCTAGTACTGAAGCAGAAAATGTCTCATGATTTAATGAGTCTACAGGTAAAAATAATTTAAAAATACATGCCATCCTCAGAGATTAGGTAGACTTGCCACAATTTTAGATCCTGTATGGTTTATTAAGCAGAGAATAATACATGTCACAAAAGACATTCAATAGACCAGAAGAATGCTGTTTAACTGATTTGTAGATGGTCAGTCAGGGAACATTTAACACATTTCCAATGATGGAGAATTATTTAATACATGTCCAGAAACAGACAGAAGTAGATATATAAAAAGACTACTGGGAAGTCATTCACCACCATAAGTCCTCAACACCAGACAGTTGTTCGGTGCCCTATGAACTGTAAGTTTGATGGCAGCATAATTTTAGATGATCAGAAGGCCACATCATAAAAACCCATCTTTTTGAGTAGTGCCTCTATGAGAAGCTTCAGAAAAAAAGCTACAGAAAATCTGTAATGAAGACTTTAACACCCTCTCCTCATAGAGTAACTAGGAAGCCAACTTCTGACTCACCTGCTCCATCAGAGCTTCAGGCTGTAGTCTCAGAAGCACCTGCTCTTCTAAAAGCCAAAAGAAATTCAGATGACCTAGATAAGTGCGTGACAGGGATGGCAGAAAGTAACATGCCCTACAATAGAGGAAAAGGTTGAATATCAGACTATTCCTGGAGAACAGGCTAATGCTTGTGCTACTTATCTGAGAAAGTAGACACACATGAAAAGACAAAAAAAAAAAAAAAGAAGGGGGGGGGGGCTTGGAAACTGTAGCCAGATGTGCACAGAGGAATTATTTTATTTTGGTATCACACCAGACTCCAGTGGAGCATTGGTCCAGGACTCAGTTTCTGTACATTCAGCTACTTTTTAGGGTGAGAGAAAATGGCACGGATGATGTACTGATTTTTGAGCAAGGAGTCCTGGTACTGGTGTTGTCAACAGGTATGATTTAAAACTGAAGATGAAAAGGAATTTCCCAAGCTTCAGTCAAGATACAACTACTTTAATTTACAAAGCCCTAGAAAGGGGCTCCACACATTCCCCAATCTACGGAGCCTAAATACTTAACAAGAACGTGGTCTTGGAGATTATTCCTTTTTAAATGGGAACAATCTACTTTTCTAATTAGCAAATATAAACAAGCCTTCCATGTCCTACTTTCTTTCCCCCCACACCTTCAATCTCATCTTCTACTTCTTTGTGACTGAGAAAGACTTCTCACTCTTCTGAGGATAAAGCAGACACAACATCAGCAAAGCTGAAAACTATTTCATATTTGCTTGACAAAGGACAGTAGCTCATATCAGGAGTACCTGAAATAATAGAGGCCACAACCTGGAGTGCTAGATATGAGACTAAAAGAGAACTCGATCTGACCCCCTGTTCTGTGAGTTGTCTCCTGCAAACTTGCCTGGTCAACCTCACCTGTAACACCACCTACCCCAGAGGGCTCTTGTAGAGCAGCTGTGGTAAAGACTGTGAGGCATGCTGAGGACAAGGGAATGGATGCCAGCAAGGAACTGCTCTTCACTGTGTTCCTTTCCCTTCAACAGGAATTGGAGCAAAGCCTTTTGTAATGAACATAACAAAAGACGATGAGTTGGCCTCAAAGCAGTAATAAAAAAAAATTTAAGAACGCTTATAATAAAAAACACATTCATATAACTGCGTTTTATTATTTCCCACAGTTTTATTTTAATATATGACTCAGGGTGTGGAGACAAAGGTGTGATTCAGAGCAATAATAGGACTTTAAAAGCTTGTGCCACGGGGGTGGGCTAGGCCCTCTGGTTGCCATTTACAGGAAGCCCCTAGTCAAACAAAACTACTACCCAGGTCCACATATGCTTCGTCCGCATAAGTTAAAATGTGCATGAGGCATGGTGGGTACACTGGGAGGAACAGACAGGAGATGTGTATATGAAGATAGAAAATATTGTGACTAGAGACCAGCAGAAGTGAATGCTGTTAAGTATTGGTAGTACTTAACATCAAGTACCAAAAAGAACACCTAAACACACATTGGTTCTTAGTCCTTGCAGAGTATTTAACCATGCCCTTTAGACTTTAGGATGCTGAGCACCCTGAAATCCATGCACCACATTGTGCCGTTAGCAATCAGTGCTGGGTAAGCAAAGAGAAATATGTAAAGCAGATGTATTCAGCCACGGCAGCACACAGGTGTTCATCCAGCACACTTGGTTTTGGTCTTCTTGCACACACCTGCAATTGCTCCATTGAGAATCACCAGCATTTCAGAAAATTATGCTTGCTCCCCTTTCTTTCAAGAGGTCATCTTAGGAATTGTTAGTGAAGAGAAGCAGATGTTGTTTGTGAATCAGAGGAGTATACCAAGCCTCACAAGGAAGTACAGCATTCAGCCATAGCCAAGTTAAACAAGATTCTTTGATTTGTCACTGGCTTCCCCAAAGCCCCAAAGATTTGCTTTGAGCTCAGCTTGAATGGCCAACAACTCAGGTAGAAAAACACCAATTTGTCTGAGCTGTCAGCAGCTCCCTGAGCTATTCCTGAAACACTACAGGACTTGACTCAACAATCTGAGACTTTCCAGCTGAAAATATTCCATGTGCCACAGGCTGTGGTTCCAGTTCAACAAAGCACTTAAGTATGTTTCATTAAGAGCACTTGACGAACAGTTTGCTGTCCTATAGTTCCACAGGTGATACACAGTTTAGACTATCGCTGTTCTCAACACTAGGTGCCATGTAGTGCTGAACTTCTGCACCTCAGTGCTTTAGAACTGGCTGCAGTTGGACACTTTGCTCTTTTGAGCAAGATTACCCAAGAAAATGAGGCTTTGCGGTCATGCTATAGGTATGTCTGCCTGTCCATGTCTTCAAAGTTTGAAAGGAGGATTAAGGTGGTCAGGAGGCATGTAAGCACATATGCAGAGAGGGTCAAGAAAGGACATTGGGCAGAGTACTGAAGGTAGGCAGAAAGACACCATTGAAGTTAGGGGGAGCTGTGAGACACAAAGGCATCCTGCAGCAACATTTGTTGTATGAACAGACACAATACTACTGGAAGAGAGATCAGTGAGATTCAAAGCAAAGAGTGAGCTCTAGATTCTGGTCCTCCCCTCTGTTAGACACACAGCCTTTCACTAGCTTACAAATTCCCCTTGCATTTCCTTATTGTGATGTGCAGACAGCAAGTGAATACCAACACCTGGCTTAAACTGCATCTTTCCAAGAGGTTGATGTGTTCACATGAAGGATGGTTGGCCAAATGCACACACACAGAGAACAGCCCAGCTGCTTTCCAACATAATCTCCATCTCTATTGGCAAGTTGCTCCAGAAAGAAGAAACATACTGCCTTGGAGAATCTTCTGCTTCTACTTGCATTTGTGCAGGCTGCTCCCTGTTTGGATTGAGGGCCCTCTGCACTCTCGGTAACCCTACAGAGAGGTGCAGCCAGAAAATCTCACCGCACCCACCTACCTTCTGAATTTTGTCAGGCAACACCCAAAGAGCCTAACCCCTTTCTAGGGAAAAGGGCAAGTAGGAGAAAAATCTGATGCTATCATCAAAAAAGTTTGGGATGATGCACTGCACAGCAAATCCCCTACCCCTGTGATGACACTGTCAAAGAAAAGGCATCCTGTCCCTCCTCCACTTGAAAAAGCCCACCAGTGATAATACTGAAGTATAATACAATACATAAGACTACAAGTGTCCAGGCAGATTGCAATGGGAAGGAAACATCTGTTTTAGAGATAGGCGACCAAGTCCAGAGAGGTAAGAAATTTGTCCAAGATCACATTAAGCACCAGTGTCTGAGCATCATTCACTGTTTCCTGGGCTGGGGCACATAGCAGATGTGAGTGAATGGGTTCACTGGCAATCCTACCTACCTGTAGTATCCCTGTTCCCATGCAGCTTTTCTTTAAACGTGAACTGTTTTGACTGAGAACCATCCAAAGTTGGTAGGTTATAAATGACCACCCAGAACTGAAAGAAAACCACCAATAGTGCTGCAGTACTCTACAGTCCATATTCTTCAAGCAGTGCAAGAAAAGAAAGGTTTGTTGGTGCTGGTCTAGTGCATTTGAGGGGGACAGGTGTATACACTATCCACACCTCCCTCTTGCTCTGCCTTGTGTGTGAGCAAAGCTCAAAAGCAACCCAGTCCTTTCTGTCTGAGTGCACCTGTACCCTGCAGCAACCAGAAAGGAGGGGTGGGTGGATGACCTGATGTACTTGCAAGAGCCTGTCATCTCTGTCTCAGCAAATTTTGGGGCCTGAGTTTGTCATTAGTGGGGAAGCCAAGCCCAGATTTTAACCTCCTTGCAGCTCTGTTTTCCCTGTTTACCAGGGAAAATTATTTAATAAAAATTACTCCAGCGGGTTTACAGTGTAGTTTCTATGAACTCTTTTAATAGGTAAGTACTGGAGGGGATGCGTATGAACTCTATGCACAATGCACTTAAACTGAATATACATTTCTGTCTGTAAGACATCTCTTCATCTAGTATATAGATGAGCTCCTGAACAAGAGGAAAATCTATTTTATTTGTGATTCTTTGTGCAAATATTCACCAATACATCAAGTGAAGAGCATGATGCATGTTCTAACTTTTTCTTCTCAAAAATGATAATATTGTACAGATAAGATACGTTAGATACAGTAGACATGCCATCTTACTAACAGGAAAGGGACAAAAAGCTTTTTTGTATTTCAAAGGCTGTTAGACAACCTGGTGTGCCAAACTGGCTTCTCCATTCTCTGAAGTACACAAAAAAATAAGGTTCTACAATGGAGTCTCCACCCCAAGCCACTTGCAGCACCCCGGTGAAGCACATTATGTGGCTCCGTTGGACACCTTCAGGCACAGCAATCCCATCTGTGCTGCACAGGCAAGGAACATACCTTTGCAGGAAAATGCACTAGCTAGCAGCTGAGACATGACAGCTTCTTATAGCACCTCTCCACTGGAACAGGCCATGGGAGCACACCTCATCTCTTCCAGGGAAAGCCAACAGGCTAATGTAAAGCCTCTCACCCAGGGCATACAGTTCACAGGCCATTTAGAAAGCTGTTCCTTTCTGTTTCTCAGCTGTTAGTTAACACCTTCCAGATGAGACCCAGTAACTGGCTGTGTAAGCACTTCTAGTCGGTTCTAGGGCAAAGTCAAACAAGTTGGTTCAAACCACTGCCAGGTGGCAAAGCTAACTTGTTTTATTTTGTCCTGGAAGGCTCAGGAGTACTTGCAGGTCAGGAAGAGTTGAGAAGGAGCTCAAAAATCCTGGATGAATGGAGCTAACTGGCACCCTAAGCACTAGTCCCTTTGAAGGCAAAACCAAGACGGGTTAGGTTAAACACCACTGACTTTGCCTTGACACAATCAATTATCAGGAAGATGGTGTTCAAAAAGGCAGGAGGCAGCAGTCTGCTGCATCATGTCTCAGTAGTAAATCTTTGGACTAGCAGCCTGAAGATTTCCTTTGGCAGCTGACTTAGCCCTACAAGCAGAGAGCTGCTCTGCTCCAGCATCTTGAGCACATCTTGAGCCCCCGCACACTGACGCAGCCACACAGCTGTGCCTTGGGCCCCCAGAGAAAGCAGGATCCAGGCCACACTCCCCAAACCATTGCAGGAGCCTACAGAGCACTCGGCAAGAGCATAGCCAGATCCCAACTGTGGCCACATGATGCTATCAAAATGAAGCAGTAGGTATGGTTTCTGGCAACTTAAACACAATCAGAAACAGAATTCCAGAGCTAATGCCGTTAGCAGAAGTAACGTTACTTGAGGTATTTAAAGCAGACTATATCTTTTCTGTAACCCATGGATCATGGTGATAATGGTTGGCCTGATCCAAGAACAACCTCCATCCCTTCATCTAAATTGCAATTGGGCGATATTCAGGCTGGGAGAACACATGGTAAAACAATCCCCAGTCCTCTGTTCTTCCTATTTTGCTTCTTTATGCATCAGGCACAGCTACACAAGTGTATTGCATGGCCAACACCAGAACGTGTTCCAGCTGCCCTCACCAGCAATGGCTCACTTCCTCAATGGCATACTATGTAAAATTGTGCTTTGTAAATATACGCTGAAGGATTATTAGATTATTTTTTTTTTTAATGGCAATGTGAACCCAAACCCATTTCAACAAGAGTTTTACCACTACAGTAATTCTAATCCTGAGCTTAGATGCCAAACTTCGAGAAACAAGTACCTAAAATAACCAGCTCAGGAGGCATTTGTGATCACTCTTACCTTAAAATACTCAGTTACAGATCCAGAGTGCCATCTACTGGGCTTCTCAGAGGATGACAAGAGTGGACAGAATAGCGGGATGATTCGAGTCGTGGTTTTCATGTCCGATGGGGAACTTGTTCCCGTAGACAAAGGGGAAGTGGTAGATATGAACTAATTTCCTCTAAACTAGAGCTTTTAACTCTGCCCAACGTGTCACATTCATAAGCAAGATAATACGAAATAAAAGCCAAATGACAATTATCATGTTATCTGTGTAACTGGTTTAAAAAAAAAAAAAAAAATCCCTATCCCTCTCAAAGTAATTTCTCCAATGCACTGACAAACTGGAAAGAAATTTCAAGGTGGGTCCCCTAGAATCTATCCAGGGACAAATATGACTCATTTTGAGTGACCAAACAGAAACTAAGAATTCATAGGTACACCAAACTGAGAGCAATTGCAAATGCAGAAATGAGGAATAAAATTCAGGATGATTTCAGCTGACTAGTGAAATGGTGTAAAGTCAGGATGCTGATATTCAGCTGAACAAGTGGTTCAGGAAGAAAGAAGGGAGATAGCACACAGATGTAGAATAGGGAAGGACAGGATAGGTAGCAATGTAGAGAGAAAAGGACCTGGTGGTACTTTTCCTTCTGAAAAGAATAAGAAATAAGTTATGGTGAACCTCAAGCTAAAAGCCTAAGTCAACAGCACAATCATGTTACACACACACACAAAGTCCCAAGATGGGAGAAATGTCACTTGTGAGAAATGGAGGTGACTATTCCAACCCAATGTATCAGCTTCAATACTACATCAATTTAAGACACCATCTTCAGAAATTGAAGTCAGTCCTGATGACAGCAATAAGAACAGGGTTTAAAAAGCGTGTGCTTTGAGGAAAAAAATTAAGAATTGCAATCTATAAAAGAGGAGACTAAAAGAAATGTTCTAGTAAACTGATAAACCAAAGCATCGTATAGGAAAAAATGAGAGAGAGTTTCCCAGTGACCACTAAGGAAACTGTCTCTCAGTTTTCTGGTCAAACTAAGGAGGAAGAGGGAACTGCACAAGCAGTGGAAGCAGGGACAGGCATCCTGGGAAGAGTACACGGATGCGGTCCGGTTGTGTAGGAACGGGGTCAGGAAGGCCAAGGCTCAGCTGGAGCTAAACTTGGCTAGGGATGCAAAGAATAACAAGAAGGGTTTCTACAGGTATATCAGCCAGAAAAGGATGGTTAAAGAGATGGTTAAAGAAAGCGTACCCCCGCTGATGAGCAAGACTGGCAAGCTGGTAACAGCAGATGAGGAGAAGGCTGAGGTACTCAACAACTTTTTTGCCCCAGTCTTCACTGGGAACCTCTCTCCTCACCCCACCCGAGTTGATGGATGGCGTGAGGGGGACTGGGAGGGCAAAACCCCTCCCACTGTAAGAGAAGATCAGGTTCGTGACCACCTGAGGAACCTGAACGCACATAAGTCCATGGGACCTGATGAGATGCATCCCAGAGTCCTGAGGGAATTGGCCGATGTAGTTGCCAAGCCACTCTCCATGATATTTGAAAAGTCATGGCAGTCAGGTGAAGTCCCTGGTGACTGGAAAAAGGGAAACATTGTGCCCATTTTCAAAAAGGGTAGAAAGGAAGACCCTGGGAACTACCGACCTGTCAGCCTCACCTCTGTGCCTGGGAAGATCATGGAACAGATCCTCCTAGAAGCTATGCTAAGGCACATGGAGGCTAGGGAGATAATTCGAGATAGCCAGCATGGCTTCACCAAGGGCAAGTCCTGCCTGACGAACCTAGTGTCTTTCTATGATGGTGTGACAGCATCAGTGGACAAGGGAAAACCAATGGATGTCATCTATCTGGACTTCTGCAAAGCCTTTGACACGGTCCCCCACAACATCCTTCTCTCTAAATTGGAGAGCTATGGATTTGATGGGTGGACTGTTCGGTGGATAAGGAACTGGCTGGATGGTCGTATCCAGACGGTAGTGGTCAATGGCTCGATGTCTGGATGGAGACCGGTGACGAGTGGTGTCCCTCAGGGGTCCGTACTGGGACCGGTGCTGTTTAATATATTCATCAATGACTTAGACAGCGAGATCGAATGCACCCTCAGCAAGTTTGCGGACGACACCAAACTGAGTGGTGCGGTTGACACACCAGAAGGACGGGATGTCATCCAGAGAGACCTGGACAGGCTGGAGAGGTGGGCCTGTGTGAACCTCATGAGGTTCAACAAGGCCAAGTGCAAGGTCCTGCACCTGGGTCGGGGTAACCCCCAGTATCAATACAGGCTGGGGGAAGAAAGGATCGAGAGCAGCCCTGCCGAGAGGGACTTGGGGGTGCTGGTGGATGAAAAGCTGGACATGAGCCGGCAATGTGCACTGGCGGCCCAGAAGGCCAACCGTACCCTGGGCTGCATCAGGAGAAGCGTGGCCAGCAGGTCGAGGGAGGTGATTCTGCCCCTCTACTCTGCTCTGGTGAGACCTCACCTAGAGTACTGCGTCCAGCTCTGGAGCCCTCAGCACAAGAAGGACATGGAACTGTTGGAGCGGGTCCAGAGGAGGGCTACTAAAATGATCCGAGGGCTGGAGCACCTCTCTTACGAGGACAGGCTGAGGGAGTTGGGCTTGTTCAGCCTGGAGAAGAGAAGGCTGCGGGGAGACCTGATTATGGCCTTTGAGTACCTAAAGGGGGCCTATAGGAAAGATGGGGATAATGTTTTTAGTAGGGCCAACTGTGACAGGACAAGGGGGAATGGTTTTAAACTAAACCAGGGTAGGTTTAGACTGGATATAAGGAGGAAATTCTTTACAACGAGGGTGGTGAAACACTGGAACGGGTTGCCCAGAGAGGTGGTGGAGGCCCCATCCCTGGGAACATTCAAGGCCAGGTTGGATGGGGCTCTGAGCAACCTGATCTAGTTAGTGGTGTCCCTGCTCACTGCAGAGGGGTTGGACTGGATGACCTCTAGGGGTCCCTTCCAACCCAAAACATTCTATGATTCTATGATTGAAGAAAAGATAGATTTATGTTAATCACAACAAGAAAATTTGGATTGGTGATTTAAGAAAAGCTTTTTAGTTGTTACAGTGTTAAAATACTACGGTGTTGTCAGAGACCTTTAAAAAATGCATAAAACAAATGCTTGCTCTGAAATTGATCACCCTTTCAGGTCCCTTTCACCACTGCATTTCAGCGTACTCTGATAACACATTAACTGTACCAGTGCTTAACTGAAACCAGGTTCTTTCAATAACCCTAGTGCTAGAAATCTCATTCATTAACAACCTACAAATAGCTCTCTACATAATCTACTTACACTCATCTACTTATGAGCTGTCATGAAATATCTCTGAAGGGGTGATACAGTTTGAACATACAGTGGCCCAGTTCACATTGGTGGAAATTTAGAAATAGAGTTTTTACACAGATTTCTAAATGTCCAACAGTTGATACCTAACCAATAATTCACCTAAAAGACAGCAAACATTCTGGTCACCAGAATCTATGGATAAAAGCCTGCTGCTCCAAGGGAGCACTATGTGCAGTGAATTATCTGGCCCAGACTTTTCTGTACATTGCTAAAATACTGTCCTTTATAGAGGCTGTGGAGGGAGTTATTAACACTCGGTGAGCCTCTGCTGTGTACAAGACCCACATTCCTCCTAGAGGAGCTCAAAACACAGTGACACTGCCTGAAGAGTCTCCTGAGCTTCCTACAGGATGGGATTAAAATTCCCAGATCTTGCAGAGGACCGTGAAAGAGTGGCATTCAGCCCAAACAGTCAGCCTTACCTACACTAAGACTCTTCCCAATGCCCAATGAATGCAATACATAACAGAGTTCAGAAGATATACTTCACTGACAGAAATAACTCTGATCAGAGAGCTTCACAGAAGACGAATTCTCAGCCTGCTTTCCAATTACATCATCCAGGTCCACATTCAGCAAGCTGGGAACATACTCTTAAAGCTCAGCCGGCTCAGAAGCCACTGTTGTAAGCCTGAAGATCATGTATATTCCAACTCCAGCTCTTAGTTACATTCCTGCCCCCTACTGACATGAAAGGAAGTCTTCCCAAAAACCTGAAACAAGGGGAAGAGACAATTAAATGTTTTATTATAAACACAGACTTCCCACTGCCTTACTGCATGCCTCAGGACATTTTTGGTTAAAGATTGTTGCTGCGTTTCCATATATAGCCCTGCATTCCCAATACCCACACTAACCCTCATGGATCAGTGAAGGAGAACTCCTCTTACCCCATGGCACAGTGTGTTTAAATTGTCCTGGAGAACAGTATTTTGCTAACACAAGGCAGTGGAGGGTGTGGAAGATCTTCATACCTGTTGCTAGAGAATGGCTCATACATTCTGGTTACTCAGTTCTCACATTATCATTTGGGAAGGTACAAACATAAAAGGGCATTGTTTATTAATAATATTTGTTGTTAATGAAATTTTCAATAATCAAGGAGGATGATAGAAACATAAGCAACAAATTACTAGGATCATATTTAATCACAGGAATTATTTCTACCTGGTTCGGTTGCTTAGCTAGTTTGCACAAGCTAATTGGCCTCTTTGACCTATTCCAGAACTGTTCCACACCTGGAGAAACCTCTTTCCTGTTGCCATTGTTACAGAGAAGAGTAGCTACCCAAAAAAAGCTACTCTGGACAGTTTCCTCCTTTATGGGACTAGAGAAAAAGATTCTGCCTTCCCTTTTCAAATATACATCTCCCATTTTCTTGTTTAGGTACTGGGAAGTCACACAGGAATCACTTCCTCTACTGTGGCTTCCTCTACTACAGCTTTCTGAAAACACAGAAGTACAATATGTTACTAGAAATGCAAAAATACCATTTTTTCCACCTTTATCATATAGAGACTGCTGAATACGATAGAACAGGGTGATGGAGAATGGGATGCTTTCAACAAGTAACTGATCCACCTGCACCTGGCTGCATTTAGGCTTGCCTGTTGGGACTCATTCACATTAAAGTGGAAAGGCTTCATATGATTCCCTCCCACCGATGTCACCTCCTAGTAAATGGGCCTTCTTCCTGCTTGTGTGCTTGCTCTTAATCCTAATGCCCTATAAGTTGCTGTACTACTACAGAAAGGTGACAAAGCACAGAGTAACAGCAATCCTATTGCAGTGGGACCCCACAGTCCTAAGTCAGCCTTGAGGCTGGACAAATCCCTCTAACACGGGCTTGGTACAGGGCACAGCCACAAGGACAGTTGAGACCAGAGTATCCCATATTTTGTATGGATTTAACAGGCTTTCCACAGACACCATTCAACATGGCAAACCTTACTCTCAAGTTTATTGGCAATTAAGAATAACTTTACAATCCCATTACTTCCCAAATTTCCTTTTGCTAAACCAGTCAGCCCACTGCTTTATTTAAAGATAAACTAAAAGATAGCTTATCCTTCCAAGTAACTATTTCCCAGCTGTTGTTTATGGTCACCCCATTAAATTCAAAGTTTAATTACATTTTAACAACTATGGTATGTTTCAGTTTTGTAGGTTGGCTATCTTAAGACAACAGAAATTTGTTTAGATGGATACAAAATTGAGTGAGACTGGAAAGACCATCTACTATCATAGAGAGTCTTTATATTTCTTTACCCTTCCTCTTTTCCCATACACTTCACATACATTAAAGACCATATTCATTTGAAAAATCAGTCACAGCATTCCTTCGTAAATGGCATATTAAATTCCCTTTATTATTTCTTCCCAAAATAAAAGACTGCATTGTTTGCTTCTCTCTTTTTTTTTTTTTTTAGAATGTAAGTAGCAATGAATGAAATAACTGGTTCCAACAACTTAAATAATTTCTGTACATTTCAGAACATGGAGAAAATGAGGACAAAAATAGCAACAAAAAAGAACACATGCAAGCTTCATTGCATCCTCTCTGTGCAGTTGCTATGCAGCAATTGCCTCCCTACAAAGAACTTTGGCTTTTTTGCTTACTAACATTTCATCATTCAAGTAGATACAGTATGTTCAGATCCAAAACAATTTAAAAGAAGCCTTTGCTCTGAGAGATGTCTCAGATAACTACTAATTAGAATGTCCATGCCCTCTGACTTGCTCATTTTGGAACTATATTAACAATAGGACAGAATATACAACCTAAATAAGCAGCCAACACTACCACAAAAAGAGAAAAGTCCTCTCTTCACCCTCATGCAAAAAACACAGTGAAGCAGGCAGGCACTCAGCCTAAAAAAAAAAAAAAAAAAAAAAGCATTTTTTGGCAGTTAATGTGGGCAACCTTTGTCACTGCTGTCTTTTCCAACAGGTTTCTGGCCCACTGCTGTTTTACACTCTTGTGTTTTGCTATGGATCCACATATATCAAAAGCTCACGTTGTAAACAGCCACCTGCTTACTCCTTTGGCAATAAAAAAACCACTTAAAACTTTGAAAAGTGAAGTTATTTATTATGCACACACTGGGAAAAGAATCAGCAAATCAGTGTTCTTTATATGGATTTAGGTAAAGAATTTATCCTCTTTCCAAGGCCAAAGGAGAAAAATGAAGTACTCTACAGGGGTCCAGGACTACATTCCTAAATTAAGCTACCAGTACAGATTTGCTGGCTGTATCCCCTCACCCATAACCGTTATCCCATACACCATGTACTCAGTCTCATACAGCAGGGAGAGACCGCACTGCTGCTGCACAGTCACCTTCCTCCTCCATCAGCAACACCACTGTAACACAGCACCATTTTCCCACCCTGTTTATAACCCACACTACCTGGAAACTAGGCTAAACTGCTTACAAGCTTATTGCCTGTGCTAGGAAGTACATTCTGTCAGAGCTACCACAAATAAAAATCTACCAAAATAAAGATATGTATCTTGAGAAAAAGACTTTATAAGAAGATATAACTTTATCTTCATCTCCCAGGGAAAGTGTACAGGTCCTTCCAAATGGACATTTGTAAGAAGCCTATTTGGGTGGGCAGCCAAGGGGTTGGTTCTCCCCTGTGAGAGGCTTCTATCGTGGGCCAGGGAGCACACGCTGCCCAGCCGCAAAGGCTGCCTATTCCTTCTGGGAACAGCTCCACACAAGGGCAAGGGCATGGATGCCACCCTCAAGGATGAAACTCACAAAACAGGATCTGGTCCTGAAACCATAAGGTGCAATAGACAATATCCTGGCCTTGCTGAGCCACAATCAGACGTGTCAGTTCATTAATGTTTCTGCTGCAAAAGTTTTTCTTGGGACAAAGCTGAGATTTCACCCCATGGTTCTCCTGTACCAAGTCTGTTCTTTTAGCTTTGTTCAAAATGCACCCTGTGTGAAACTGGGTAGAAAGACACATGATCTTAAAGTTCCTCTGCTTTTCTCAGTTTTAATGGTTTGCTGGCTACCTCTCCTAAAGAGAGTTTTCTGGTGCTTTTCTGTTAGGTTTTTCCTTTCTTCTTACTGGGAAAATAATTGAAAACATGTGAATCACACAGTTGTGCCTTATGGCTTTCAGCAAGGAGAAACAATTACAGCACAAAGTATTCATATCAGCAGGCAGAGTGCACACATATATGTGAATACTTAACATTTTCCCTTCAAAGCCCCCTAAACTGGGCAGAATGTTTAAAAAAAAAAATCTGCAGCTACTGCACTGCTGAGTTTAAGATTATTGTTAGAGTTAATCAAATTCTAGTATTTGTTTTCATCACCCCACAGCCAAGCATGCACTGTTCCTTGTTAATCAGTGTAAGAGGGCTGACTGGGTTTTTTATCTTCCACACAGTACCACAAAGATTATACACATATTTCAGAGCAAACCACTATTTCTACCACAGCAAAAGAAACCAAGTGCAGTGTTATCCTTCTACATGGCCATTCATTTAACAGATTCTGTGGTGGTTCTCTAAAGGTTAATTTATCCTAAACTTCATTAGGCTCTTAGAACTCAGCAATACAGTTAGTAACAAAATTAGTAACACCATTGATTCCCACATTTCTTGATTTTTGTACTTTTTCGATGAAGTTCAATATATTATTTTAGCTTTTAGAAAAGAAATAGACTATCATAGACAACTTTCACAGAATTAATCATAAAGTCCATACAATACTAGCACATAGAGACTTTCAGAGGTACTAGGAATTACTTGCGTTGCTACCAGTGGAAAGCATAGCTCTGAAACAAACATTTAAACCACCTAGAAGAAATGCCTAAAAGATCAGGTCACTTTTGAACATCAGAAACTTATTTTCTGGTCTTCTCATTTCTCTGTCTTTAAAAGGAGAAAAGTGCTACTGTTTACATAGTTCAGAAAGTAATTTTTTCTTGTAAAATGCTTCCTTACAAAAAGTACATAGTAATTCAATAAAAGGACATTTTATAAGTAGTTAGTGAGGCAGTTGATTTAGAAACAACAATTCCACAGAGTGATAGATTGATTTAGGAAGCAAGTCTCAGCCTCTGAAAATCAATAAACCTTTCTATAACACCAGCAATATAAAGTAGCTTTACAAAGTAAAATCACTTACAATTATCAGCTTTGTAAGAATAGTCCACCGATTTCCTCAAACAACTTGCTAGTTTTCAGGTCATACTTTTCATTCTAAGATCAAACAAAATCAGACTGACATCACCACAGAAACTTCCCACCTTCCTTCACTGAGGTGAAGAACCAGACCTTCCTTCTCCTATTGATGCCACCCCACCACATCCAATATCCATTACTGTGTTGGTTGCCCCACTAATGCACACTATCTCCTTCCCATGCCTCACAGATACCACATAATCTTCTTATGAAAATTTTCTAACCTATGCATTTTCAGAATAGATCACCCACATGGCGATCCTCTCTGAACACAGAACTGCTCTCAGGAGGGTGTTCATCTTGACTTATAAACAAGGAACGAACCAGGAATTTCCATCAATAAACCTTCAGCTGTTACAGCTTGAGGGAAGAGCCCAGGTTCCCAAGCTATGATTTAATTTTCTAATTTCACCTGAGCAGAGGAGACACCATCCATTGTCACTCTTACAAAGGCAGCTTGTTCACAGAACAAAAGATTTGTGAGTTACTACATGACATTGTTTCCTTACATTTACCTTGGTACTCCTATGTTCTCACTGTAATGAAGTACCCCAACATTTTGCTCCATTCCCTGGGTGAGGAAAAGAAACTTTTTTATTTCCTTAAGTTCTAATAATGACCCGCTGTAGTTATCAACGCCTGCCCCCCCAGAGGCACCTGGGGGGCTGGGGGGGGACGCCCTCGGCTGCAGGGTCCTCAGCACCAGCAGGTGCAAAGGGAGCTGGTGCAGTCAACCCCTTTTGGAGAAGTTTGAAACAAAGTGGGAAGGGGGAGAAAAGAATCTAACAAGAAAAGTAAAGGCAGAAACCAAACAGTCAGCATTCAGGCATTGCCCTGTTGATTTTAGCTGTGCGTACTTGACCACACGCTGTCAGTACTGATGAAAAGCAATAAAATGGTTTTTTTCCTTTAAATTATTGCACTACCACAACTCATTAAAGCATAACAGTAGGCAGACCACCACTGAGAAGACTCGTGGAGACAGCGCTGTGAAAGTGAGCTGGGTTGGTTGGTCATAAAAGTCATCTAAAAATGAGCTGCGGGCACACAGGCTACACGGGCGTTGGGGCAGACCCTGCCGCCTGACAAGCCAAATGTCCAAATTGGTCATTTGGCGCTTGGCACTTACCAAACCGTGCTAACTTTGGCGTTACTGCGGTTGTTCCCCCCGCTTCTCGGGGGACCCGTTTGCCGGTTTCTCAGAGGTGGCTGTCACGCCCTGGACATGCACCTGGCGGGACACGCAGCCCCTTCGGGCACTGTCACCCTGCGAGGGACCTGGGCGGGGGGGGGAGGGCCGGGGGACCCTCCGCCCGCTCCCCGCAGGTGCCTCTCCTCAGCGAGGCGGCGACAGCCCCGGCACCTTCCCGCCGCCGCCGCGCGCCCCCCAGCTCGGACACCCCCTCCCACCCCCCCGGGCCGGGGCTGGCGCATGCGTGCGGCAGCGGCAGCGGGGCAGAGCGGCGCGGGCAGCGATGGCCGGCGGGGAGCAGCGCGGGGCGCCCGGCGGCCCCGAGCGGGTGGCGCTGAAGAAGGAGATCGGGCTGGTCAGCGCCTGTGCCATCATCATCGGTAAGGGCCCGCGCCGCCGCCCCCCCGGTGTCCCCGCGGGGCAGCGCGTCCCGCTCGGCTGAGCTCCGCGCTGGGGCGGGGGCTCGGGGCCGACCGGCGCGGCGCGTAGCGGCGGTGCGGCGAGGCACAGCGCCCGCGGGCAGGTGAGCCAGCTCCCTACCCGTTACCGGTACCAGCAAGGGTACCGGGCGGTGTTGCATGGGGCGGCGCGTCTCAGCCAGCGGTGAGCCGGGTGGAAGGAGAGAGCGGCGGACGGGACGATGTTTCGCTGTCGCCTGTAGCGCACGGTCCTTCCTGAAGCACCGACGAAACACGAGTAAAAGCCCCCTCTGCCCAGCCCTTCAGCTGAACACAAAATCGTGAGATTTTCTAAAGCGTTTTCCTGACAGCCTTTTGAGCTGTAAGGCTTATGCGGCTCTTACTTCTGAGGCTAAAACAAAAGTTTGTTCTTTTGTCTGAGATTGGGGTTCTCTCTAAATGAAGGTGGCAGCTTGGGCTTTCAGAAAGCCACGGAACATCGCGGGACGCGCGGTGGCTGTGCGGGAGCCGGCAGTGCGGCCGTGGCAGGGATGCGCTCTCCCGCTTCCCGCACCTGCTGATCGCCGGCAGAGCCGCTGCCCGTCGGTGCCTTTTCCAACAAACCTTCTGGTTTGAGTTTCAGCGCTGCAGCCAGCAGAGTTGAGCCTGCTTCTCCCGCGGTAGAGCCTAAACTGATAAGTCAGGGCAGGCTGTGCTCAGCACCTTCCCTCGGCACGCTCTGTCACCCGGTGTTTGGGCTAGAGAAGCCAGGGCAAGCCTGGGGAAGGAGCAGTTGCCCAGCCGGATACAAGCAGCCTGTACAAACCCAATGAGCCTCAAACCCCCCTGGGAAGACCCAGCCATTGCCTTCTCCACAGTAAGCCGTTTTAAAGACTTGCAATGGGAGCTGGGGCCAAGGTCCATGGCAGCACGGGGAGATGGCAGTGGGCACAACATGAGCTGCCGCATCCGCAGGACTGCGCTGTGCAGTAGCAGAATTGTCTGGGACACCCTGTTGTGTCTGCACAAATGATGTCCTCAAGCTTGAGGAAGAGGACTTTACTGCGTACTTCCTATAGGTATCATACTATCCTACTGCAATTTTATGCTGTTAGCCCTGTATCCCTTTATGTCCCATTTAGGTCTTGGGAAAAAAAAAAAAAAAAAAAAAAAAGAGAGAGAAATTTTAATGCCATTGAACAGGAACATTGAACTCTTGCATTGTGGGTGAGGCTATTACATAAAAGGAAAATATTTCATTCTGTTCCCATAGCAAAATACTAAAATCTAAAGGGCAGCTATAACTGCAGTTTGTGTGAAGATGTGTTACCTTTACATTGAATCCCTTGGCATAGTTAAGGGGGAAAATCTAGTTTCTGGATCTCAGCGGAGCAGAGATAACCTTGTGTAAGAGTGGGGTGCTTGTGGGTATTCAGTGAGGCACAGTGCTGTAAGGCACTTCCAGGGTTAGGTATCACTTGAGTTGCTGCTGGCCATAGGGAAAATTAATGGCATCTCTGTCATTTGTTAGTCCTGGTATTGGATAATTGTATCTCCAGGCTGCTACTCTGCTTTCTCAGATCCCTACCCAGTCAACCTTTCATCAACCTGACTCATTTGCAACATGTTGCAAGCAGAATGCATATATATGTAACTCTTGTACAAAATAAATCTTGTGAAACAGCCTCTCAGCTAATCAAAGACATTTGATTAGGGAAAAATATTGACATTTTTGATAAAGTCTAGTACTGTCAAGTGGTTTAAGTATTAGAGAAGATTATCTGCATAACCAAATAAAACCTAAAAATTCTGCTGCAAATTCCCCCATATTTTGATCAAGAAGTTTGAAAAATAACCCTAGGATCCTATTTTTGGGTTTGATTTGTTTGTGTGCAGGTGGGTGAAATTACATCATGTATCACAAAGTCTTCAGTAACAGTGTTATATATAGTAGGAATATAGTATAGCTTTGTAGCTATCACTACATAAAACATGACAACCTGTAATTAGAGGACACTGTACATTATACCAAATCGGCTTGCAAATCATTACTGAGTTAAATAAGAGAAATGTTATTTAAGACTCAGCAAAAATCTAAACTACTTGATCTGAATTGGTATTAGGCAACCTGTTAGCTCACAAATTTTCTGTATGATAAAATTTAGCATAAGGGGAAGATTTCTTTCCAAATGGTTGAATGTGGCGGAAAAATGGGTGCAGTCATCGTCATAGCCTTTTGAACTGATGACAGACCAGAACTCTTATGTCGGCCGTCATCATGGATTTCCCATTTCTGGGTGGGGGAGGGAAACCCTTTTCTCTTCAAGGGTTTAGACATCAGACTCTGATGTGTCCTATGGCAAAGTCGTATTTCTTCAGAACACCAAGAAAAAAAAAAATCACCTTTGAAAAAAAAAAAAACCAACTCTTCTTGCTCTTCATAGAGCTGAAAGATTATGCTGTTTCTTTAAATGTTCTTGTAGGTTATCTTTATGCAAATAGTGTATAAAAGTGCTGCAGATATAGAAAATGTAAAAGGATATTTTGTATTATCAAACAAAAGTTTGATGCTGTGATCTGCCAGCATTACAGCAAATGCTGTTTAGCTGACTGCTCTACAATTCTAATCAGCTGCAGGATGGATATAGAGAATGATGATCTTCACTAATTAGTAAAAGGAAGAGGAAACATGAGGGAATATTTGGAAAATACTGGAAATAAGAGGCTATAAATATGTGATTAATAAGCTGCCTTTTATACACTAATACTGCTTGTTTAAAATAAAGCATATGATTTGTGGTTGGAAGAAAAAAATCATATTGTCTTCTTTGTGCTCTCTAACATAATGAAATGAGGTGAAAGAGAAGGCTTGGAGGTATGAACACTGTTACCTGGTATATTTGAGAGTATTCCAATAATGTCAGGGTCTCTCAATATTTCATAGTCCATAAGGACCCTATGAAATTTCATAGTTGCATCTGAGGAAATAAAAACTATTCTAGATGCAGGTACATCACTTCATCCAGTTTAAGCATGGCAGGCTTCTGGCTGTTAGACCTAAGGAGATGCTCAGTCTGCCCAGTGAACATGGGGCATGTACCAGTTCAGGGAGCAGTGACCCTGTTACAGGATGGCCAAGGCAGCACTCATCCTGCCAGCTGCCCTGCAGCTCCCCATGGCCTGTGCTAATTCCCTGGAAACCAGGTGTTCCTTTTCCACCTTCTTTCCATGTTTTGAGTTATGGGACAATTTTCTTACTACTTTTACAACTGAGATATTTGTCAATATACTGAATTGCTATGCCATCTTAATACACTCACAAAACATCCTTTCAAATTTTTATCCTCCCTTTATAGAGGTTTGAAAGGCTTTGCCCTAAGAAATACCAGTTCATCTAACAGAAAATACTCAGAAAAATAGCAGAACAAAGTACATAAAATTAGGAATATAATAAGCCTGTCATAGCCACCCCATAGGACAGTCTCCTGATTTCTCCCAGAAGCCTAGCTTTCTCACAACACATAAGACTATCCTTCATTATTTATTTCTTTATTTTTTGCATACGAACAAGCTTACTTAAAGAAGAAAGCTGTTTCCAAAGGTTGTTTCATGTTGAGGGAGAAGACACCTCTCTGGGGTATCCTAATGTAAATGCAGGTACTAAATACAAACCCTTTTTGTTTTAATGCTAAAAAGAGACCGATACTTGATGACTGTAAAGCTGAACACAGTGTTTAGTAGTAGTAACAAATCTTTCTGGCAATTCATCTCTGCCACAGAATTTTGGAAAGTGCCCGAGACTCGCTATAGGACCGCCCAAACTACTCTGTGTTAAACATGGTTATGTACAGTGAAAACAAATCTCTCACAGGCTCTAGCTATTAATGATCTTCTAATGTACTCAATTACACTGCAAATTAAGCTTTCCAGTACTCAGATGAAGTGATACAGCTTAAAAAGTAGTAACATATGTGCTATCCACTAAATAATAACTTACAGATTGCTCGAAAAACCAATTACTATTTATTTAGCAGACACAGAAATGTATGCCATATTTAATTCAACAGTTGTTATATGCACTTTCTGCATAGCTGGCTTTATATCTCATTTGTAGAGCTATACATCTAATTAAGATTATTGCACATGTATCTTTTCTATAAGCAAGGCATATTAGCTATACAGAGAAATTCTTATTCAGTGCCTTCAGTGAGAGTTTTGCCTATGTAGATGAAAAACTAAGTAAGAAGCTCCATGACTTGGCTCTGTGTGGTTTCTGCCACATTCCACTGTTATTTAGAAAAGTACAAGAATTAGTAACAGCAGCCTGATTAAAGTCTGATACCAGCCTGATACTTTTGGTCTGAATAATAAAATTCACCACTTACATGAGAAATGTACATGCAACTGTATACACAAATTGCATGTATAAGTCATTTGACAAGAGATGTTTGACTTGAGTCTAAAACTACTTGAGCAGTTTTATATAAAACAAACCATTAAATATCTCTTAAAACATTTGTTTATGCAGCTTGCAAAACTGCATGGAAGTGATCGTAAGGCCACACTCACATTACCAAGTCTGTTGTATACATGTGAATGATTTTATGTCAGGCTATATAAGACCTATTAGAACACCTACAGATCGAGCTGTAATAAAATGTCAGCTAAAACTAAATACATCTCCTTATTTTGCTGAGCACAGGCGATCAAGTTATCTGTGTCAGCTGACGTTGGGTTGCTTAAGAAATGCTTGCAGTGCTTATTCTAGTCACACACAAGCTTGGTGTAAGATCTCCTGTAAACAGGTTCCCAATTCAAGTCAAATGATTGCATGAAAACTGCTATCAGAGGGCCAGCAAGCAATATATTCAGTTATTACTACTTCTGGAAGTAGGTTTCTGGAATTTGTTCACATAACCCAGAAAACAGCACACACTCGCTTTCTTCCATAGCTGATGTCAGTCAGCCACCTTATGGATGGTCTCAGCAGAATGCATACAAGCTGAAAAACCCCCTTACTTTGGAGATGCTTCCTTATGTCAGGATTGTCCTAATATGAAGTGCAAATTACTGTCCACATCACGATAATTCATCAAGGGAATGACCAAATAAATTTCCTTGGTTGTCATTATACCTACCTGGCATTGTACTTATTTACTAACAATTGCTTATGCATCTACAGGGAAGTTTTCATTTACATAAATGTCACTTCCAAGGGCAACACTCTGAGATAACACCAAGTTCAGAGGTATAATTACACTGGATGTGATTTTTCCTCCTTGCCATTAATAGAAAACTATTTACCAGCCTTCCTTGCTACTATGTCTCTTGCTGTTCTGACATGCCTTGAATCCCACAGAACTTCTTTATAGACAGAAATCTACTACAGGATTCTGCAAGCTGCTAGCTTAACACTGAGGAAGGAGAATACATGGAACTGGGAATAGCCTTCATACTCATTATTTTCTTCAAAAAAAACAATAACTTAGGTGGAAATGGATAGGTATTAATGCCAGCTACTTGGTGAATACTCTCCAATCATGTTTCATATGCCACCACTGCTTAAGGAGACTGGTTACTGACCATTGAATCAACTGGCACCCATCAAATCCATCTCTTCATCAAGCAATATATAAAATCATTATGAGATCATTCCTAGATAGCCCCAATGGATGTCACTAAAGTAGTACCCAAGTTACAGGACTGCAGCAGAAACAGAGATGTATGAGAAAGACAAAAGAAAAACACCGACACCTCAAGGTGATTTATTCCAATTTCTGTGATCCTACGCAGGATCAGAGAAAATGGTGGCATTGCAGCAAGAGCCTTCTCCCTCTCTGAATCTGTGAGAGCATTTCACTTTCATAGCTGAAGTTTCAGGACACACTTTTGTTTGCTGGCATGTGAGAGTAATACAGATTACTTCAGTGGTTCTCTCTCTCTCAAAAAAAGTGTTTCTAAAAAGAAAGCATCTTCCTTATCTCTGTTACACACCTTGCTAACTAGTATTTTGAGCATTCAGTTCCACATAGCACTTGCTGAAATAGCACACAAAATATTACACAGATGACTGATTTTTTTTTTTTTTTTTTCAGGACAGTAATTCAGGATCTAGCTCTGGACTGTAGAGAAATGTAATTCAACATCATGTCCTCTTATAAATGCAAATTATGGTTAAATAAAGGCAGGAGTAAATTCTTGTTCAAGATAAATGCCATGTCTTCCTTAGTAGCAAGAAACCACAAAGACACTTTTGAGGCACAGTCCAGAGGCTTAGGCTCAGATTCACAACTACTGAAAATTACATGTCTAGGTTCCATATGCACATAAAAGCTGATAGGTGTCTGTAATTTGGTGTGATACCCAGTATGAAAGAGGCACATACTACTGAGAAAGATCAGACCTTACATTTTGAAAAAGAAACCTAGAGATGCCCATCCAAAACGTGTTGTGCTAGTTACATCTATGGCCTGATACGTTTTAGGGGTGATACTGTGTTCTCGTGTTCTTTGAGGCTATATATGCTTGTTGGTCAGGATCATTTGGGGTAGCCTTTCACCTGAGCGCAGGGAGCTGAAAAAAAGCTGTAGTTTCACTTGCAAGTAAAAACAATGGCAAAGTTCAAATTAGCCTGGTAAAAATCCAGGGAGATCCTGCATCTTCTCTGGGCTAGTGGCTTACCTCTGAGACTGAATTTACAGAGGCAAAAGGAGCTCTGATTAGAGATTCCTGGCAGAAAAAAAAAAAAAAAAAAAAAAAAAAAAAAAGAACGAACAATAAAAAAGCCTTAACTTTATATTTTTCTTAATTGAGCCTTTCAGGGCATAGAAAATGGTTTTGTTAGTCCACAGATGTGCCTTTCTGCTGCAGTCTGTATCCAGGAGAATTCAGCATGTGAAGTCCCTCATGTACAGTATGAAGAGAAAGAGCCAAAATAGCAGCGAAAAAACAAAGTAAAAAATGTCAACATGAAGAAATCCTTCCCATGTGATCTTCAGGAACAGTAGTAAGGCATATTGGAGATTTTTTGCAAAAAAACCTCAATTTGTACTTTATAAAGTCAGTGACACTTGAGCAAAACTTGCAACATTTGTAACACAAATCTGTTTCCAGGTTCTTAACTGTCAGGTATTCATTGACTGGTGGTTTTGGTTTGGGCAGGTTTTTCTAGTTGTTTGGTTGTGGGTTTTTTTTTTCTTCTTGCCTTCTAAAAAAGTAGAAAATTCTGATTGGGATGCAATGACTGTGATCAGAAAGCTGAAGCGATGGTCTTTCTGCAATGGATGTCAGTAGCTTAGATACCCTGCAACAGAAACTCTCCTTCTTCCTTGATAGATGAAAAAACAAAGGTAGCATCCTTTGGTAGTGTCTTACTCCTGATCTGGCAGTACAGTGCCTGCTTTCAGCGGTGCCATAAATCTCCACTCGTGTTCCCTTTTCCTGTGCCTTGCAGCTCATTTCCTTCTAGCATAATGTAGCCTTTTCTGTTGAGAAAGTCTGTTCTGCTTTGGCAGGCTCACAACAAGCAGAAATGGTTCGGTAGAGGTTTAGCTTTTTTGTGTTTGGAGCTTTTTGCATGCCAAACTTTTCCTTTCAAGACCCTGTTTTTTGTTGGGCTGTGGGGGGAGTTTCTACTAGCTGCCACACTTTTTTGTCATCTTGATTGCAGCATGATAAAACGAGAAGGCATTCGTCAGTACCAAAGCGCCCCAAATATAAAACATCCTAACAGTGTTGTTTTTTCTGCTGGTCCTGAAAAACCCAGAAGTCTCCCAAAGAGTTCTTTAGCAGATGTTTCATGGCAAAGAGCAGGGAGCCAGCAATCCAGCATGGACTGAGCATCTCAGCATCTTAATTCCTTTTTAAATGCCTGTATCCCTCTCTGTATAGTGAGAAAGCATAAAGAATATGAAAGCCCTATTCTCCTACAGAGGAAAGCTATATATAATGGTATATACATTTCTTCACCTGCCAATCTCCACAAAATCTCTTTATGCAGTATTAGTTTGTTGCCCTGGTATGTTCTTCTGGCAGTGGCCACTGCAAGTCAGGGCTGAAAAGCAAGATTAGAGGAGAGAAAGAAAGGTGGAGAGGAATATACTGGTGATGTTTAAGCCTGAGGAATTTCTCTATCACTGAGTAATGGGATTACCCCTACAGCTGAATTGCTCTGATTCTTTTAACACTTTCTTTAGAATAGTACCAAGACTTACAGAAAAATAAAATCTTTCCACATCTGAAAATCAAGTTGAATTTTTTTATCTGATCCTCAAATGCTGTTGTAATCGTACCTCAAACATGGGGCTTCAAGATCGGTAGTGTAAAACATAGCATTAAAAATCAGTAAGACTTCACAAAGGTTACTTCTGACCCCAAGAAATAGGTCAGTGATCTGGATGAGTGACAGTTTTTCTGCTGTAAAAAACAACAGCTCTTTCATCAGTTACATGGAGCCGCATAATCTAGATCAGCCAAACATCTTAATATAATATACCACAAAAAATTATGTTTGAACAATATAAGGAACTTATTTAGAGTCACAAAAGCGAGGAAAAAATCAAGTTAAGGAAGAATCTCATTCTGTTGAATACAGTGGGTCAGAGAACTAAAATCCACAGTATTATGTGATCTGTGACAATGAATGTCACAAAGCTGCCCATCACAAAACCTCTAGTTCACCTGTGACACTGGACAACTCACAGACGTGTTAATTATGCTACATTAACCCTAGGATGAGCAGTCAGGCTAGAAAAAAGTTGATCTATAAGTACAGAGATGTATTCAAACAGTGCAGAATAGAAGTTGAGCTCTGAATACTGAAACACCTTCTCTAGAACTTAAGCAGTTTTGCAAAAAGGTCATTGTACTTGAATACACATGCATGACATAATAAGCTACAGGTCTGACAAAAGCATCATTAGTTGGCTAGTGTCTTGTAGTTCCTAAGTTCCATCTTTTTGCTGTTACATTGTGCAACCACCATGAGACAAAGAGAAAAAACTATTAGCATGTGTCATATATGATGGGTTTTTAATAGTCCCATATTGTGCTGTGAGATTGCTCCTGCTCAGGTCCCATGAGGAATGTTGATGAATCCAGAAGAGTCTTCCTTGTCTCCCTGCCAACCCATGCCTTGGAAAGGATCAATATGTGTTTCTCCATAAACCTGAAGATAATGATTGCCAAGGAATATGAGGACTTACAGCTTTACACTGTGTGCTTTTATATCATAAAAATTCATCCTTTTGTACAAATTACACAAGGGATCAGTTTTTTCTTAGGGAGTTGCAAGGAATGGACCAAGAAGAATGAAAATGAGGGGTTGAGTTCCTTCTCTGGATTATTTCAAAATTCTTTAGCAGCTCTCCTGAGAGCTTAATGGAACAGGGTTTGCTTGCTTGTTTTTAGGGAGGTCATCTCAGACTGGATTTCATTTCCATTTCCCCATGACTTTTTTTTTTTTCTCTGCCCAGATTTTGTCCTGTTTTGATAGCAGACTTATTTCTTTGTAGTTGGGATTTCAAGCCTTCTTCTATCACTAATTTAAAACAATGAAGACATTTCTGATGTCCATGAAAGGGAGATGAAATAATTTCAGAAGTGTGATTCTAGAACTCCATAAACACAGAAGTTTCATCATTTCTGATAATCTTAAATGCAGTCTGAAAACTTCAAAAGCCATACACTTTGGAAACACAAATAATCAGCTCTTTTTATAAGTGTCTTGAAAATAGTAATAGCATTAGTTAGTACAAGAGACCAGAAAGTATCCAAGCTTTTTAGGCTTCCAAACGCTGTACTTAGACTCAAGTAAATTAAAAAATAGCTGAATCAATATTTTAAAGAATAAGGAAAAGAAGTATTTGATTCTCAGTGGTGTCCTCACATGCCTAGTCTTCAGCTTGGAAGGGATTTCTATTTGTATGATAGATTTAAAATATTTGTAATTTAAAAAAGCTGACAAACTACTTTTTTGTACTACTGCTAGTAGATCTTGTTGCAATAAAACCATTTCTTATGGTAAACTCTGCCAGAGTCTAGTAGGACACAATGTCTACATGCTTGTCAGTTGTGGACACGGCCAGTTCCTTAGCAACGCATTAAGATTTAAGTGGACTATTACAAAAGGTACCCAAATCCTGTACATATTACGAGTGTGTACAGAAGGAACAGCTCCCCTTCGCACACTTGGGCTCCCAATGGAAAATTAAAGACCCTTTCCTTAACACGTCCCGAGTCCCTGTAATCCTACTGAAGTCAATGAGAGCCAAGAACTTCACTGCCTCATAGGATCAGGCCCTAAATTAAGTTAAAGCAGCTAGGTATGAGGCACATTAGTCTGTTATTGCCCACAGAGTGAGGCTGGCTGTTGTAAGCAGGGAAGCTGGGTGTGAACGGACCATACTATGTTCAGGTCGCACAGCACAGCAGAGAGCAATGGGGCCAAGTGTAATTTATTCTCCTTAACTAAAGTTATAGGGGCCCAGTTTCACACACTCCTTTTACCACAAATCTAGTAATAAAAACACCTGTCATTGACCAAACACAGTCAGGGCACAGGAGCTGCTCAGGCAGCCCCGTCTGTCCTTTGCAAGTGGGTAGGGATTGTCATCTTCATTTCAGAGACAGGTGAGGCGGCACGCAAAGGCCAAAAGGAGCAAATTCACTTCCAGCCACCAACTTGAAGGACCTCCCTGAAGACAGGTCTCTGAAAATACCATCTACTGAAATCCCTACGTTCCCCTTTGTGGCCTTCTGAGATAGTCCAAGCACTTCTTGGCTGAGATTTAGCTGCTCAGAAGTACCAGAACTGAAAAAAAACCAAACGAATGACAAAACTTCTGTAAAGTGACATTTATAAAGAACCTATTTCAAGCAGAGGTCTATTGTCTTGTTTTTATTCTTTCCTAGATACCTAAAACAATCCAAACTTCTCTGATCTGTGGCAGAACTAGAACAGAAAGTGTATCATAACCAGGGTCCTATACATTGTGATGGCAGGGGTGTTCAGGTCTGTGTTACTCTGTATTTTGCAGGATTAGCTAATTAATTCCATGTTTCTACGTACTCAAAACATTATGTAAACAAGTTTCTCCATCTAGGCAGCACAGTGACTTTTTTTGGATTAAATTTTTATACAGCTGGTCAACTACTTAGACAAATCTAATACATCCAGACATCAGTGAGCAACATGAAGTCTACTAATTCTGAAAATAATTTTAAGAGACAGCTGTGGTATTTTCTAATACAGGATTCATATGCACAAAATAAAATTACATAGTAATATTGCTAACCCTTGAGATCATATAACATGGCATTTTCCTTAAGTTCCTAGATCACACATATTTAACAGCTTCAAGAAAAGCTGACATTTCTTTTGGAAATCAAGAAGTTTCTAGTTCTTGTTGGTAAAATTATCTAAATGTATTATTTAAAAATAAATAAAATATTTTAAAATAAAGTCAAGATTCAAGTCAGCGCCAATTTCTAAATACATGAGGACAGCAACATGGCATTGTAAGTGATGCCTACAGAAGTGTATACTAAGCTGATAAATACTTGTAAATCTCCTTTGAACTCCGGTTGACATAGTTATTACAGCGCACTTAAAATTAGGTGCAAACTTTAAATCAAGTATCATTGTGCAATAGTTGTGCATGCCCCAAGAAACACAAATACCCTTTTTTGCTTTTAAACTCCCCCTCAGTTCATTGACCATAGTGAAACATAAGCATATCTTTGTATTCTTTGCTAAAACAGAGACAAAGCCATGCAGAGATGTAATGATACCATGCTGACAGAGGTAAAACTAACTACACCAGAATTTGCTAACGCAAATTTACAACCAGAACGTAAACCTGAGAGCCTGAATGATTTCCGATCAAGGAACTGTGAAACCTGCAAGAGCAACAAGCTTTGCTAAAGAGCTTGTCTTGTTTACATCTGCATCCAAAATAAGATTTGTGTAAGATCCCAGGCAGTGGCAGTAGAGTTTATAGGAGATTCTTAATCAATCTTTCTTCCAAATAATGTAACCTGAGCTGTAACACAACAGTTGGTGTATTTGGATGGCTTGTTACTGCTATTTTCATATTGCTTTGTTTTAAATACGTATTGCCTGGAATTTCAATTCAGGAAAGTGCTGTCAGCATTTAATTCCTTTACTGTTCAGGACAATAATGAAACTTTAAGGTAAAGCTTTGTCTTAACATGCTTAAATTCCTATGATACCCCTTCAGAGATTAAGGATCAAATGATGTCTAGTTTAGAGATGCTCTTCTTAATGGATCCCAGGTTATAACATTCTCACAGGCTTGCAGAAGCTACATAAACACGGTCAAAAAATTTACCAACTAGCCTGACTCTGAGCGCACTTTCACAGGGCTTGTCTTCGTGGGGTCAGAGCAGGATGCATAAAACCTGAAAATTTGAGAGAAAAACTGGGGCAAGAGTGGGAATTAAGTTTTGCCTAATTTGCAGTTGAGCAAATCAGTTCAAGCTGTGTCTTTTCTGCAGACCTGCTCATTCCTATAATGTTGCCCCATGAGTCCCCCTATGTCCCTTTGTTGCTGTGGAGCCCTGGGGCAAACACAGTTTGCGTGGGTTCTTGGTAGCCATAGCTGAGGGCTGAAAGGGCCCCCATGCATGCAGAGATAAACTGTTAATTCACAGCATTCACTTCGCTGAATGTGCGTGTATTAAAGGAGAAACATTTTTCCCAGCAAAAAGCTGCAGAGCGATGCTGTGCAAGGTAAGCAAGGAGGTGCCGCAGCAGCTGGGGAGCAGGGAGACAGTGCCAGCTTCCAGGCTGGTTTCTTCCACTAGAGCCTAGACTCATCTAACAAAAAAAAGATCCGTCTGTGAACTTGTATTAGTTTACTGTGTGTACTTTTGAAATTGCATACAGCCATTTTATCGCATCATAGAATCATAGAATGTTTTGGGTTGGAAGGGACCCCTAGAGGTCATCTAGTCCAACCCCCCTGCAGTGAGCAGGGACACCGCTAACTAGATCAGGTTGCTCAGAGCCCCATCCAACCTGGCCTTGAATGTTCCCAGGGATGGGGCCTCCACCACCTCTCTGGGCAACCTGTTCCAGTGTTTCACCACCCTCGTTGTAAAGAATTTCCTCCTTATATCCAGTCTAAACCTACCCTGGTTTAGTTTAAAACCATTACCCCTTGTCCTGACACAGCTGGCCCTACTAAAAAGATTATCCCCATCTTTCCTATAGGCCCCCTTTAGGTACTCAAAGGCCATAATCAGGTCTCCCCGCAGCCTTCTCTTCTCCAGGCTGAACAAGCCCAACTCCCTCAGCCTGTCCTCGTAAGAGAGGTGCTCCAGCCCTCGGATCATTTTAGTAGCCCTCCTCTGGACCCGCTCCAACAGTTCCATGTCCTTCTTGTGCTGAGGGCTCCAGAGCTGGACGCAGTACTCTAGGTGAGGTCTCACCAGAGCAGAGTAGAGGGGCAGAATCACCTCCCTCGACCTGCTGGCCACGCTTCTCCTGATGCAGCCCAGGGTACACTTGGCCTTCTGGGCCGCCAGCGCACATTGCTGGCTCATGTCCAGCTTTTCTAATGCCTTCTAATTAGGCAAATGATGACACTTCATGAGGACCAACAGCTTTCAGGAATGGACAGGAGGAGGCTTTCCCACTGGGCAGCAGTTGCTGATAAATTTTCTAGACTGTTTGAGTAATCTGTTTACCATGCTCAGTCACAATGAGCAAGAAGAATAGAGGTAGGGGGAGAAAGAAAGAAAAGAAAAAACAAAAAAAGAAAAGACCCACAGCATTTTTCATGAAACAAATTATGCTTAAAAAATGTGAGGGTCCCTGCCTTTGGCATGAGTCGGGCTGAAGAGTCCGGGCTGGCAAAAAGCTGTGTCTCTCATGCTGTCCTTGTCTGACCCGCAGCGTGCCCTGACACAGCTGAACTCTTTGGCTGTTATTAAAGCTAAGTTGGGGAGCTTTAGAGCAGCATTTTGTAATTGCTTTTCTTCTTGATAAATACTGAAAATCACTGCAGGTGCAGAGGGCGCCGTGAGAGCTGTCCCAGGGGCGCAGCTGTCACTTGCAGGATTTCTCAGCCAAGGGACAAACATTAAATCAGCTGCACGGGCTGGCATCTGCTTCTTAAGCCACTATGGGGGGACCTTGCTCCACTATCAGTTGCTTTCCTTAATATCAGGATTTATCTGGTAGTAGTCAGAGTCCTAGAGAAGACCCCCACCTCCTCCAGCACGCCTGCAGGCCAGGGCATTACAAACTGCCCATTTCTACATCAGGGGATTTAATGACATTTCTGCTGTTTGCAGGTAAAACTCCAAGTCAGGAGGATATTGAGGTCCAGAGAGCACAGAAAACACATGTCAGATAGATAACAAGGGCTAATACAGCATAAAGCTGCACTATTTATAAAGAGCGCAACAGCAGTGTGCAGAGCTACACTTTCTTACCAGGGCAACCCAGGGGTTTTAGGAACATTAGAGGGGTTTCATCTACACCCTTCTTACAGCCTCGACATAGGTTGAGCATTCAGTTTCTCTTTGGAAGCTAGTAGAAGGATTGAAGCCTTCTCTAAGGCCACAGGAATGCTTGGCTTCAAGGGTTGTAGTAGCTCCTTCATATGCTGAAGTCCCACAGTCAAGGGGGTGGTTTGAGCCCCTGTTCCTGGCAGCCCCCTGCCAAGGGCAGTGCAGTGGGACTCACCAAAAAGGGTTGCTCTGCAGCTCTCTCTTGGGGCCCCTCACCTTCACCTGACAGCACTGCCCTGCCATAAACCCTACTCAAGGTCCCTGGTGCTGGGGAAGATGGCAGGAAAAGAAGGTGCAATATGAAGATCAGCGAAGGGGCTTGTAGTAATCCCCACCTGGATACACAACCCTACTACTGCATAGGCTGCTTTCAGTGCAGCAGCATGCTGGAGCTTGCTCAGTGTTACTCCTCAGAGAATACCCCAAGGAAAATGCCACCTAGTCCCTAGGAGAAGGCTTTTCCCAATATTTCTGCCTTATTGTTGCAGCATATAGAGAAGGACATGGGAGGCCGAGGTTTGCTCTCTGTGGTAATGAAATGCAGCCCACATATCCCAACATTGGCAAGAGAAGAGGAGAACAAGTCAGAAGTTAAGGAAGTGGAGAAATCAGACCAAGTACAAGAGTCAGAACAGAGCAGCAGGAAATAAAGCAGTGGACTGTGTGCCTGAAAAGAGCAGACAGAGCCCACAGCCGGTGAAAGGATTAGCGGAATAAAAGGAGTTCTCAATTTAGAACAACAAAAATCCTATCATACAGGCTTTAACTTCTCCTTTGATATAAACACATTGCAGCAGTGTTACTCAAATAAAGCCATGCACTAGCAGACACCCATCTTCTTTATTATTTCACATACTTCCAAGAGGCCTGAACCCCAGAATCCTCTGTACACGTCATCTAAACGTTTGGTCTCCAGCACAGGGAAGCATTACGCAGGTGGGAACTATCACTGGCTATAGGAGACAACCATATCTCCTTCCAGGTACTAAACTGGGCCCTGCAATTTTGAACATGCAGATCTGTAGATAAATCTGTCCTAGCCAGTGTATGCCCATATGCGCACTCAGGAGAGCATGATGCTTGCAAGCCAGCAAATGGGATCAGAGTTTCCAGTGCTGTTTTTGGTTAAGGAAGCATTTGCTTCAGCTGAACAGCAAAGTACTGCAGTCCCATAAATGCACATTGCAGGTTGTACTGCTTTCCTCTAAGGCTGCTTTCCACTGCTGGTGGAAAGTGATTCCAAGCTAACAATCCTTACTAAGCAGTTTATACACCTTAAGCCAGAGCCAAATGTGCAGCTTACTACTTTTAAAGAACTATTGAAACGGCCCCAGACATATTAAAAGTCCTGGGAAGGCTGAGATTAGCAGTTCTCACAAATTTGCTTTGATTGCTTTTCTGTAGATTGTGAATTTTTCATCTAATTGCAACACGGCTGCCCCAACACACCCCCAAAATCACCACTCTGCAGCTGCCACGTACAAGTAGCATCCGCTTGCTAGTTCTGCTCATCAGTGCTGTTTGCAATTTAATCAGTCTTACGTTTCCTTAAAATATCAAGGACAAGAAAATCACAGAATCACAGAACGGCAAGGGTTGGAAGGGACCTCGGGAGATCATCTAGTCCAACCCCCCTGCTAAAGCAGGTTCACCCAGAGCATGTTACACAGGACTTCGTCCAGGCAGGCTTTGAATATCTCCACAGAAGGAGACTCCACAACCCCCCCTGGGCAGCCTGTTCCAGTGCTCTGTCACCCTCAAAGTAAAGAAGTTTTTCCTCATATTCAACTGAAACCTCTTATGTCTCAGTTTGTACTCATTGCCCCTTGTCCTGTCGCTGGGCACCACTGCAAAGAGTCTGGCTCTGTCCTCGTGACTTCCACCCTTAAGATATTTGTATGTGTTGATGAGGTCCCCTCTCAGTCTTCTCTTCTCCAGGCTGAACAAGCCCAACTCTCTCAGCCTTTCCTCATAGGGGAGATGCTCCAGTCCCTTTATCGTCCTTGTTGCTTTCCTCTGAACTCTTTCTAGGAGTTCCTCATCTTTCTTGAACAGAGGAGCCCAGAGCTGGACACAGTACTCCAGGTGGGGTCTCACCAGGGCAGAGTAGAGGGGGAGGATAACCTCCCTCAACCTTCTGGCCACACTCCTCTTAATGCACCCCAGGATACCGTTGGCCTTCTTGGCAAGAAGGACACACTGCTGGCTCATGGTCAGCTTGTCCTCCACCGGGACTCCCAGGTCCCTCTCGGCAGAGCTGCTTCCCAGCAGGTCAGCCCCCAGCCTGTACTGGCGCATGGGGTTCAACCTCCCCAGGTGCAGCACTTGACACTTGCCCTTGTTGAAAATAGAGGTCCTTCCCTCTCAAGGGAAGGATACATGCCATCACCTTGCAAACAGTTTGATCAGAGTAACACTGGGGAAAACAGCAAACCAAAAATGTGACAGCCGCAATAATATTCCCTAAAATTCAGGTTAAGAATGATATTCCATCCATGCTGCAGGTGCCCAAGTTATCCACTTGACACTTTCCAGTCCCTCATGTTTCCCAACTGATGGCATGGCTCAATTTTGCCTCTTTCCTGCCATTTATGAGCTCCATTCAGGTCCATCCAGGGGCTGAGGAGGGGGTTGGTGGGGTGCGGCAGGGTGGGGCCTTCCTACCCCCCACACGCTTGCACCCTGGTTTCTGGAGAAGAGAGAAAGGGTGGAAAAACCGACCATGTTTCTTTGGGGGTTTACATTCATTAAGGGATATTTGCTTGTTTGTTTTTCTTCAGTGAAACAGTTGTGCAGGAAACTGAGCCCGGCTTATTAAATATTCAAGTTGGTAAAAGGCAATGCGATAAATTGCAATCATCCAGCTCATTTTAATATATAGCTATTACATTTAAATATATAAATATTTAAATGTTTAACAAATCTCTGTAGTCTCTTATGCAATAGCAAAATCTAACCCTAGGACTAAACCAGACTATCACACCCTCTGTATGACCGCTTCAGTTATTATTAGTGAAGTTATCCCTGAAATATTTAACTTCCTTTACTCAGTTTTTGGTTCTACCCACACCTTCATTGTTAGAAAAAGCTTGTTCTTCAGGTCCTCATACACTACACCTGTATTTTAGTGCTCAAAGGCAAATATCCTCTTTATAAATCTATGATAAGTTAAAGAAAACACTTTTGTCAGTATTTTAAGTAGCCTAATTTTTAAAATCTTTAAAGTTGGGTGTAGCATAATCAGATTATAAATCCTTAACCCAGTAAAATCCATTTGGAATGCTGGAATTACAGTTTATAATGAGTGGTCATGTTCTTACTTGCTAGGAATTTTAACATAAATATTTGAACAGAAGTCGGATTTTAAGATCATTTAATTTTGTTAATACCAGTCCCTGTAGACATTAAATTATCACTGTTATTTTTATAGCCATTTTTCAGTTTTTCTTTTGCAAGCATATTAGCAGAAGAGCCATAATTCATTTTCCACTGCTGCAGTAGTTGTGTTTTTTACTCTCATATGAAGTTAAATGGAAATTATTTTAATGCCAAGCTCTATAGATTCTTTAATTCTTCATCCATTCTTCATTAAGAGTTTTCTGAATGCTATTTAAAAGCAACAAAGGCCATTAGATGAAATATCTAAAACACTGCAACATAGCCTAAATTCATGCTTGACTAGAGCTTAAGAAAAAACACTTGGAGTGTTTGCTGATTTTAATTTTGTGGAGTCCCTATATTCTAGTAATTTTTGGGGGCCTGACTGTTTTGTTGTTTCAGAACTTCTCTTAATGAGCTGGAGAGGAGCAGGGCAAAGGCGAAGCAGCACCTTGTGCCTGTCCATCCCGTTAAGTGCCATGGCACAGCTCCGGTGCACAGCATCCATCGCGCTCCCGGCAGTGCCAGCGCATGGGCCAGGGCAGAGCCTGAGGTCAGCCAGGGCAGAGAGTGGCAAGTTTATTTACTGGAAATAAATAGAGCCAGTGGGACTGCCTGTGCTGCCACAAGATTCCCGGTTAGCACCAAAGTTATGAGCTACGCATGTTGCTTCTTGGCTGGTTTTGTAGGTGTGTCATGCCCTGAGTTCACGAACAGGCAGTGACAATCAAAAGTGGTCACTGATGTCTTCAGTTAGGAGTGCTTAACTTCTGAAAGCTAATTAGCAACTGGCAATTAGCTGGTCTGAAGGCTGCTTAGTTTAGCGGTTTTCTGCTAAATAATTATATAAATAAATATCCACAATGAGTTATATCATCATCATTATTGATGAATCCACCTCATTTAATTTGGATTTAAACAATTTGTAGAGCACAATTCCTTTTGACTAAGCTGTTGTTCTTGAACAGTAATATCAAATCTTTACAATATTTCATACTCAAATATTTATTAATTCCCAGGCAGGACGCAAAGCTTCAGCACTTGATTATAAGAGAGCTATTTTAAGCAATAACACATACTCTCATCCTGTTGGCCTGAACAATGTCTACTTAGATGTGGGAGTCCTGAGAGGATGGGTAGACTTTTGGTTATTCCTCTATTGCTGTTGGTGAAAACTGTGTCTATCTACCGTAGGGGTACAGTATAGCAACATATCAAAAGAAAGCTGTAACTGAAACCAAGCTGGTCTCAAACATTTCGTTTAAAAAAAAATTAACATTAAAAAAAAATTTCATTTGCTACAGCTTCATTAAAAAATGACAAATAATTACTTACATTCCTCATATTGGCACTGAGAAAGGATGCTGGACTTGCCCTTCATAGTCGAGATATCCAGAGAAATACTCAGACCATCTGTTACCACTGTACGAATGAAACACCCAATATGCAGTTGGGGATATAACCTTTGATGATGTTGACTACTGTCTTGCTGATTCCTACTCTGCTTCAATAAACATGGGACGCACCTCCACAACGATGCTGAAGGAAGCAGGACACCCAGGTAACGCAGGCTTTCCTGCTGTCAGCACTACCTGCCAGAGGCTGCCTTGGAACCCTGCGTCTCTTGACAGCATTACCCGCAACATGCCACTGAGCGCTGGGTGACCCACCTCGAGCTTTGGAGTACCATCTCCTGAGGACAATAAACAGCACTCAAGGAAAGCAGGAGTCTGGCAGGATTTATGCTTATGAACCATACACAGTTTTTTAGGAATGTTGTCCACTGTAATGCTTCACTGAACAACTAGTCAAAGTGATTTACCTGATTGTGGCCAAAAAAAAAGTGCAAAATTTCTTTGTTGTTAATATTTCACTTTGTAGGGGGAAGAGCTGCTTAGACAAATTTCTAGTCCATATTACAGACCCATCTTTAATGAAATGCACAATCAGTAAAAAAGGCATGAGTGATATTTTTCATTGCTAACCACACAGGAAATTGCTTTAGTTTTATCAGAAATATGGTCTCTAAATACAATCAGTAAGGCCATTCCTAAAGAACTGCTGAATACTTTCAACAGGCTGCAAGATCCATTATTTTTACACTCTGCATGGATTGTGTGCTACAGATAAATAAAAGATGCCCTAAGGACTTTGCATGCTAAGTGAATATGCAGAGTATTACCAGATCCCTTTATTTTCTCACAAGCATAGTGATATTTAGTGTTTTCCTTCAAAGTGTGGTTCCTGGAGTATTTTAATGAGAATTCAGCTTTTGTTTAAAAGATGAGTTTCAACTCCCATAGCTGCATTGAAAAAAATGTCAAAACCTGACCCCAAATGCACTCTCATAGTTTAAAAGCCAGAAGTGAACTGAAAACACTGGATTTCTCAGTAAAGCCCCATGCCCTAATTTTCAAGGCGGTACCACAGTTCTCAAATGGTTTAGCTACGCAATGAGGCGCTGACCTACAAGCAAAACCTCACACTGCATGTGTGAGCGACTGGTCTGGGAAACCCATCCAGGCCCAGGTCTCAACATCAAAGTTACAAGCACAAAAGATCCCAAACATAATTAGATAAAGGACTGGAAATTTGAAAGGACAGGGGTTTTGGCATTCCATTTGGCAAAAACCTGGTGTGGGACCCACTTCTGCTAAGTTGATGGAGACAGCATAGCTGATAGCAGACTGAACTCACTTCACACCCAGTTCACTGCCATGTCACAAGAGCTGTTTGGGTTTGTCCAACCTCCAGCAGGCTCAGGGGCACCACCAAGTGCACTGGGTCACAGCCACCCTGGCCGTTTGGGCTGTGAGTGCAGCTCACAGAGGACAGGCTGCGCTCCATTCTCAGGTAAAACTCCCCAGCAGCAGGTTACAGCGCCACATACAAAGTGCAGCTGGGAAAAGACTTGTTCAGTATTAAAAGAAAAAAATTATAAGCATAAATTCCTATATAATAGAATTATTTTTTCTTTTATTATCTGCACCCCATTGTCTCACCATAGTCAGCTGTCGCATTATGCACTCTTTCCCATATACAGCATGATATTGTGTCATATCTTGTATCAGGGTGTTTGTCGCCTTTTTTTTTTCCCCTTTCACAATAACTCTTGAAGTGGTATTATTCTATGAGAACTTTGGCTTTTGTTTAAAAATTATGTTCCTAACCCTCATGAGTTGTTTTAGAAAATTGTCAAAATCTGAACCATGAAGTCTTAAAAAAAAAAAAAAAATTACAAAACACAGAAAGCAAGTAAAATAGTCTGAAGTATACCACTTCCAAGGTCTTATCCAGTGTCATGATTTTTTTTTTTCTTTTTTGGACCATGTTGAGGGTGATTTCCATATCCTAGAAAAATAGGGAAGGGAGTGGGGGGGAAAAAGAAAAAAAAAGGCTGTGTCTTTTCACCTCTCCAGTCGAGCAACACATCCAGCAGTGCTGCGCGGCTGATTGAGAGCACCCCAGGGTCTTAGTGAATGTGTGCAACCAGCAGTGTGGGAGCAGATCACCCAAGGTCTCGCTGGTTCTGGCAGCCCTGCCAGGGTCATCTTTTCACACCAATGAGCAGCTCCTGGGCAATTTTATGGGCCAATTTCTCTAAGTTAAGAACAAAAATGCTTTTCTTTAATGTCAAGCAGGTGTAGCTGTGAGGTCTATCTTTCTTCTCATCCCCATCATAGACCACTGTTATTGTGAATAAGCAAAAAAATAAATTCACAGAATTTATCAAGTTCAAGCTCTGAAATATCTCTTTTACAAACTGTCAAGTGACTAGAGCATAAAGAGGATTTTGTTCCAGAGGTCGGTATTTTTTGCAGGATGTCTCTTCAAGCCTCATTGGTGCTATACAATACAGTGCTGGGTTGAGGACAGATTCTATCCGGCAGAAAACTGATACTTGATTAAGGTTAGGAGTATGAGAGGGCTGAGCAAGTGTGTATTGGGTTTTTTTCTTTATTATTAGCAGAAACATTTCCGCATGCCAAGGGAACGGGCTTGGGCCAGCAAGACAAACTCAGGCTCATCATTCCACTCTCCCCACCTTGGCACACTTCACCTACCCCATTTCACGTGGCCCCATCTCTCCCCATGCTCCACATTTGTGGCTGGTGTAATGCATTGAGCGTCTGCAGTGGGCTTGGGGCGTGCAGCAGCACAACACAAGTATGACTCTACCTTGCCCAAGCAATTGTGCTGTGTGAATGCATCAGTTCCTCCTTAGAATCATAGAATGTTTTGGGTTGGAAGGGACCCCTAGAGGTCATCTAGTCCAACCCCCCTGCAGTGAGCAGGGACACCGCTAACTAGATCAGGTTGCTCAGAGCCCCATCTAACCTGGCCTTGAATGTTTCCAGGGATGGGGCCTCCACCACCTCTCTGGGCAACCTGTTCCAGTGTTTTACCACCCTCATTGTAAAGAATTTCTTCCTTATATCCAGTCTAAACCTACCCTGTTTTAGTTTAAAACCATTACCCCTTGTCCTGTCACAGGCTTGATCTGGAGGTGGCAAGAACATTGTCCCCATGGGAAGCTTGTAATATAGCATTTTTAGATGAGATGCTGTTTACTGTGATTACTTAATACAGATTTGTTGGGATTGGTCACACAACTTCCACTAACTGGCTCATGCCTCCCACGCAGGGTTAAGGCTGTATTATTACCAACAAGAATTTATATATTTTTTTATATATATATATTTCTAGACAGCCTATTCTGTCTGTCTGTAGCATGAACATATATGCAATTCAACCATTAATTTCCTTTTGGTTCGAAGGGGTAGTTTTGTAGCAAGAAACTCTAGTAGAGGCCACGAAGGAGCAGAGAAAATGGCTGGTTTACAAGAAGGAATTAATTAATTTTTTCCATCTATTCACATCTTAGAACAAAAAAATAAATGCAGTGAGTATCAGGAGTACCAGCACTAGTAAAGCTGAAAAAAATTATCCCTGATGTGGTGAGCACAGTAACGAGAGTCTCCCTGAACTGCACAGCCAATTTCTTTCTTGCCCCAGAGTTGCTCACCGAATTCCCTCCAGTTCCTGCTGACTGAGGCTTGCCTTGAAATACCTATTTGTAGGTAAAACATCTGCCTTACTGCCAAGTCTTCTGGCCTAAGAACTTCATCTAGGGAACATGAGACCTCCTGAAAACTGTGCTTCTCATCCGGCAGTTTCTGAAATCTCATTTACTTGGAGCATTTCAGCATCTCCACCAAATCTATTTTTAAAAACGTCCTATGCTGAGTGAAGCAAAGGTGCTTCCCAGGCACATTTACCACATTCATGGCAGGTTTCCATAAGAACATTTTGCTGTCAGAAGGGGTGTAGCACTTCTACTCCTGCTGATACGACTTTTGCACATGTTGCAAGAGCAAAATAACAGGAAATCCATCATCAGGTTGGAAGAGAATTTTGCCTTATCATATATTCATTCATGAAGGACATTAGATTTTTTTAAAATATGTTTAACTACTTAATTTAACAAAAAAAAAAATTCTGTGAATATTTGTATGAAAGGACCATCTGGAAGGCTGCCTGTTCCTTCTTATCCTGCTCCTTCAGGTAACTGTGCCCAGAAAGTATTATCCTTAAATAAAAAAGTACTAGCTATTTCCAGCTCAACACAGACTTGCACATGAGGAGGACTGCTTTGGCAGTCTTGCCATAGCAGGAGGACATCACTCTAAGCCATGCTGTGCCACAGACACCTCCTCTCCACAGCAATTTGGGTTTGAGTAACAGCCCTGCTGCCAACACCCCTCGCTGCCCAGCGCCCAGGCAGCCGGGGACGAGCAATGCCCTTTCCTAGCAGCAGAAACCTGACACACAGAGAAATTCAGGGCTGTGACAAAGCCAAATGCAAGTGTTTAAAAAAAACACACCATAGACTTTCTGTCTACGCATTGAGACTACACTTTATCATTGCCACGCCAGATGACTGCCGCCACCTTATCTCTGTGGTTACACCTCGCCAGGACTCGTCTCTCTCTTCCCCGGGTCCATCACATCATGGCCTGCTCTCACTGCTTATCTCCCCATTTCCCCACCCTTCCTAGCCCGCCAGCAGGTCTGCCCATCACGCTGAAGCAGCTGAGTGGGTACAGAAAGGCCGGCACACAGTCGGCTCACCCCCTCGCCTGCGTGTAAGCCATAGCGGCGCTCGGGGGTCCCCCCTCAGCCCCATGCAGCACAGGCCTGCAGACACCACACAGTAACGCTGCAAATCCACTCGAAAACTTGCTAGATTTCTTGTCCATTATCAGTTTGGGGGATGCCATACTGCATTTGGATTTTATCCTTTCTTCATGTACTGACACAATGAAAAGGTGACAGAGCATGGGGGTGGAAGCTCTTGCCGAGAGCTTGCTGAAGGATGGGTATTTGCATCTGCTGTTTGCTGCCAAAAATAGCAGCAAACCTGAGCTAAGGTAAAAGAGAGCACTGAGCAGGAGGAGATGGTGTGAGAGGAGCCAGGGGACTCATTTATGGGTTATTCTGTCTTTGGGCAATTCCTGTTTGTTCAGTGCTGGGGTTGCCAGAACAGGAACAAGTCCTGTTGCATCTCAAAGAGACAATTAATATCTACAGATCTATTGTGGTGAAAACCAGTATGTCCTAAATTCAGTGTGCTCCCCAAAATACCACTGGTTCCTTCCAAAATTGCAGTATTTTCAGGTGCATTGATCTGTGAAAAATAGATACAGGTATCTATGCTGCCAGGTAGAGGATAATTTTTAAGAGTCCTTCCTAACTCATGGCCTTCCTCCATATGCACAAGTATAACTGTTAGAGCTGCAGCACACAGCATTGCCTGAGACTTTGTCAAGACAGTTTTTAAACTCCTAAGGCAGGTATTTCTTTTTCAGCTTAAATTCAAGATTTGTTACAGTTCCTGGACAGGGTACAACCAGTCTTCCAGAAAAGCTTGTTTGTTTTAAATATGTTGCAATGCTTCAGCCAGCAGGAGAAACTATGACCAAGAAGCCTCATTAATTTTATCAAGTATTATGTATGCTTTAGCAATGCATTAACTCCTCATCTATCTTCTTGGAAGTTTCCATTACTCCACTCCAGCCATGTAGCTTCCCAGTAGGGAAGATGCAGAACAAACCTATTAGCGCTGTGAATAATATTGTACAACTCATCCGCATCAAAACCTATTCCTTCAGCGCAAGCTGCCATGATTAATGCTGTAGCACTGGTTAGGACTCCCTGTGCTAGTTCAGCTAAGGGATAGCTATATTTAATTTTACTGTTATTCTATGATCTAGTTTTGATAACAGCTACATCCCTGATATAATTTTTTTTTTTAATGCATAGAAAGCGCTTCTAGTCCCGGAGGAGGTCTATCCCACCTGCAGCAGGTCTCAGGTGGGAGGTGCCTCGGTTTCCCCCAGGGATTCCCTCTATGGCTAAAGATCTCAACACTGCCAAGATTTTTCTAAACTTCACACTCAATCTCCTCCATCACCATTTAAGCCAGTTATTTCTGGCTTAATCTTATCTGTGCACAACAGATATTAAAGAAAGCAGACCATGCCCACAAAACTGTATTCCTTACAAATGCTGTCTGTACATTTGCAGACTTATCTTCTCTTGTTCAGCTCCTCTCTAGAGTAAACCCCAGTCCCTCACATCATATTTTAGTTTCTGGACTGGGAGCTGCTGATACCAACCCAGCCACCAGCTCCAGGGCAGGAGGAGAGAAGAGCCATGGACAGGCAGGGCTGGCTATTCCCTTTTCCTTGCTAATCTCCCTGATCCCAGCCATTTTATGCCCTCCCTTTTCCCCATATGTGAGCCGTAGCACCAAAGGGGCATCCCTGCACTCTGGGCCCCAATTTGGGGTGGAAGGAAGGGATTTGCATGACCATCCCCTGTGCCAAAACGAGAATTTTAAATAACCTTTGAGTCAATCTGTAATCCGTTTCCTTGCACATGCAGCTCCTTCTTGAATACAAACCTGCCCCTGCCATGCATTTTGCCACTTTTTAGGTGAGACCCAGTGAGACAGCCCCAGCCTTTACACAGCGCTGCACCCATCCGCAGAGGATGCTGTCAAACATAGTGGCAGGGTCCCCCACATCACTGGTACAGAGGTAGCCCATGGCTTGTGCTCCAAAATCTGCCCTCTGTGGGAGCAGGTTGAGCACTCTCACCAAGACAGACCAGCCAGCTACAGAAGTCACTTTTGCCGAGCGCTTTAACAATACTCTAGCATATCTTTTTTTCTTTTTGCGTGGCTTTCAGGGATGATATAAGATTTAATAATGTTGCTTTAAAGGCATTATCAAAATTTTGGTGCTATTCGGTGTATTTTCTAAAGCGGCAGCTGTGGCTCTCAACTTACATCTGAAAAGAAAATTACTCTGGCCTGCCCATGCCCATGGAAGGATTCTTACACAGGGGGACATGGCCAGCTGCAGAGCTTACAAATTAAAAGTGGGAAAATTTTTTTTCAATGTCATGCCTTTCTAAACCGATTTCACAACTTGCGGGGGGGTCTGCATCAGTTTCTTTAATCTCTATCGCTATTTCCTTACTGCTGTGCTTGGCCAGCCTTACTTGAAGCCACCGCACTGCAGATTGAGCTGCCTGGGGGCACTTCATAATGTAACCAATCATACACCTAAAAGCCAGCTTTTACACCAACACAGCCCTCATATGCAGCACTGCCCTTTCACAGGCTGACATGCCAGCAAACAAGAAAGGCACAGCACATCCCACCGCCCATCCCAAGAATGTGTCTTCATTGCATTACGTATTATTGTATTTAGTCAGATTCTCTGGTTTTCCATTGCAGTGTTATGCTAACCTTTAATATTCAGGGAATAGCTTCACCTGTGGCGAAACCCTCGCACTACAAGCAGCCCGTTGCTCCAAGAAGCCCCAAATTCTCTGGGCAATCCAGCAGAGACTCAGCAATGTCACGGCTGCCCGCACGGCCTTCCACCCTTCCACTCTTGCTAGGAAATGGGCACCTGCCTGTCAGTTGCTGGAGTTGTCTATTTTCTACCTTAACTTCATTTCAAAGCACAGATAGAGTATCTGCTTCAACACATGTGCTGCAAACACACAGCTACATATGAGCACAACCAGGGCAGACTGGCTGGATGAGCCACACTTCCAGAAGCTGCTTTAAGAAACGCGAGGACAGAATTGAAGCCAAATGCAGCAAAATTTGGCGCAACTAGACGTGTTTAGGGAACTTGCTACACATTGCAAGCTGAAAAGCATTTATAAAGCAGAGGAGAGGAAGAGAGCTTAGATTTAATGATGCACAGATTCAAAGGCTGCTGAGAAGCTGGTTTAGATGATACCTCATTAATGACTGATATCCCACTAATAAGAAATGCTGTTCAACAGCATAGGCTGAAACTCAACTTTGTCAGCCAGGATTTTAATACTAACTCATAAAAAAAGAAAGCCCTCTGCAGAGTCCTACAACAGCAGGGACTTCACATGCTTTTGGGAAGAGTGCTAGTCACATATTGCTCAAAAAGTCACAAGACTGGCAAAAAAAAAAAACAAAAGAAACCCCACCCCTCTCTTTCCAGACACTGAGCAGCTATGAAGTACCTCTTACAGAGCAGTTTCCCTGGTGCCATGCAAAGAACATCTCTGATACCCAGCACTCCCCTCCTACACCCGGCACTACCTTGAGTCACACACTCATCGAACAAAATTAGTAGGACAAAGTCCACATTGTCTGATACTTCAGTCACCCCACAATATCCCTGTAAAACCTATGGGCAATGACTAAGCAGCGCAGGTATTACAAATATAGAATGTTAATTAATTTCTAACATTCAAGACTTTGAGATGACTTTTCAAGCACAATCTTAAACCTGCCCTGGTGGCAAGAGCACTTCTTGGTCCCTATGTTATAGATAATGCTACAGAGGGGTTTTTGACTTCCCAGCCCCCCTGAAGATATCTTGTTTAGATTCCTCTCAGGAGGAGATTAAAATCTTCATTACAAAGGTGCTTCTGATTCCTTTCAATAAAATACTTGGGCATGGCAGGTAACAGCAGCTATCTGATTTCGTGCCACAAAATTGCTGGTTGCAAACACGGATGCTCACCTGCATCTGACCATGTTTCAGCAGAGCTGAGCATGCGTTTACCGTCCTTGATTGCTGATAAACAGCAATGCTTTCCCCAGGGCGTAATCAGATAAAATACAGTCAAGCAAAATCTGGAGAGAAGGTTTGGTGGGGGGTTCTTGTTTGGTTAGGTAGGGGCTGTGGGTTTGATTGCACACCCCCTCCCTTTTTTTTATAATAAAAAAAATATAAAAATGCATTTCTCACTTTCTTTTACCTCACCAAAACGTTTTGTCCTTTCCAGGTAATATCATTGGTTCTGGGATCTTTATTTCGCCAAAAGGAGTTTTGGAGCACACCGGCTCAGTGGGACTCGCTCTCATTATTTGGGTGCTTGGTGGCGGGGTGGCTGCCCTTGGCTCGCTATGTTATGCTGAACTGGGAGTCACTATCCCCAAATCAGGAGGGGATTATTCCTACGTCACAGAGATTTTTGGTGGGTTAGCTGGGTAAGTACCCTATCTCTATAAAGTAATTTGAAAACACATTTATACTAAGTCTGGAAAAGATATCTGACTTGGAAGAGACAGGGAACATCTGTCAATAAAACGCTTTTGCAAAGTCATTCTTTCTGCTCTCGTTAGAAATACCAAATTGCCCCTACACAGAGATACGGATGCTTTCACTTCCCTCTCAGACACAATAAAGTCCATGGAAGGAAAGTACAGCACTGTAAACGATGCTGTGTCCAAGTGACATTCCTGCATGCCAGCCATAAATGATCAGCATGACATCGTATGGTGTGGGACATCCCTTGGGTCAGTTGGGGTCAGCTGTCCCGGCTGTGCCCCCTCCCAGCTCCTTGTGCTCCCCCAGCCTCCTCACTGGTAGGGTGGGGTGAGGAGCAGAAAAGGCCTTGACTCTGTGTCAGCCCTGCTCTGCAGGAATGAAAACATCCCTGTGTTATCAACACTGTTTCCAGCACAAATCCAAAACATAGCCCCATGCCAGTTCCTGTGAAGAAAATTACCTCTACACCAGTCAAACACAGCACAGGTGTAAAAAGGGGGGGCTCAGTCATATTTTCCAGTAAAGCTGGGCTGCAATTGCACCCTGATGCACTTTGCTGAGTCACCACCTAAAGTCTGCAGCTTTGGGGACCCTCACAAGCACCTTCAGTTTTCCACTTTGGAGGCATCCATTCCCCCACTGGCACTGGCATGTGGGGCTCCAAGCTGAAAGAGGCCCTTTGGGAGCCTGCACTGTGCCTCCCCCAAGTTAAAAACACTGCTTCTCCAAAAGTTCAATTTTCTCTTCTGATTTAGTCCTTCTACAACAAAGAACATCAAATTCACCACACAAGGCTTTAATGCATCTGCCAAAGGATTTTCCCAATGGCAAAGCTGAATGGTTTGGTCTATTTACACAAAGATGTTTATTAGAGGAGTACATGCCGTATCCACCCAGACCACGATATTTCCTCTTCACTTCTGTTGTCTTGTCTGTGCTCCCCAAAATTCTCCCCATTTATTATGTTTTCTTGCATAGGTATAAAGAAAAAGAAGTACTGTTTGATCATAACAGCCATTGGAGTACATGCCCCAGCTTCCGTGCCTGGCAGTATTGATTGTTGGTTGTATAAATAAAAAATAAATAGTAACCCTGCTAGGTGTGATGCAAGAAGGTGAATGGAATAAAAGAGAGCAAGGCAGGACAGGACTATCTCCTGAGATGGCAGAAGCTCTGGGTGCAGAGCAGCAGCCCAGTTCCAAGTCCGAGCACAGCTAAAGGGCAGTGCATGAAATGCTGCTGAGAGCAGTGGTGATGGCAAAAATCAGCTGGAGATTACCCTGCAGGAGGGACGGTCCTTGGCAGCTCCAGCCAGGGGAGGAGGAGGAGGCGAGGGAGGGCTCCGGTTGCACTGGGCTCTGGTCTGGCCAGGGCGCAGACTTCCCACTTTCATCTTCATTTAGAATACATCTTGGTTTTAAATAGCATTTGTGTATGAGCACGCTAACTGCAGGGAATGTGTCACATCCCATGCTGCTGGAGCTGTCTGAGCATAGCCCATCTTACATGTATATGGGCTTGCATGTCTGTACAGGTCATAAAAAGAACATTACCCAAAATAGTAAATAATAGGCTTAACATGTATTCTTGCAGAAGACAATGAATAAATTCAGCTTCATGAAAAACCCACTGGTGCATTTCTGACAAATACAACTTTTCTCTGAATGCTCAGCAATAACATTGCAACTAACATAGCTGCTTCACCAGCAGTGACTGATGACTGAACCTACATTCTTACTAAAAATCAATGGTATTGAAAACAGAAGAGAACTCTAAGCCAAAGCTTTGATGAGCGTCACTCCAAACTGCAAGTAAACATGCTTAAAAAATACTTCTGTGTTTCCTTTTTGTTATTGTTGCAAAAATCTAAAGTTTCCAAAGGCAATAATTCTTTCAGCAACATAGGGTAACATTAATAAGATTCAGACTAGCTCCAACTTTCTTAAACCTGTTCATCTTTTCCTGTGATAAGGTGATCTGTAGTACAGCAACAATTTCAAACTGTTTTCTTTTATTAAAGATGAACAAGTAGGGTAGACTCTAATTTTCTATTTTCACAGGCTGCTTTGACTCCATGATATCTAACATGAGAACCTCTTGGGAGTAAAGGCACATCCCAAATACATGTTTGAGAACCAATTTCACCAAGTCCTCTAGACTATTAGAGACCCAGATCAAACCATGCTGTTCATTCTTTCCACAGGTGAGGAAATTAGTATGCAGAGATACCTGCAAAAAAATTTGGTTTGGTCCAGGGATAACTGGCACTGAATGCCATACTTCCCCAAAAGCAGCATGTCCCATCACAGATTGTCACTTATTCCAGCATGTTTCTAAAACGGGGAAAAAATCTAATTAGAGATATTATCTAATGCACATGCACATTGATGGGAGGATAGACATTAACTTCAATAGACTTTGGATCAGACTCAACAGCAAAAAGCACAGTAGAGGCCATCCACCTAGCAACTATTGAAGCTTGTTACACACAACCACAGTTTGCTCTGAATACAGGCAGGGAGGTTATTTTACCAGCCTTTTCACCATCATCACATGCAGGAGCTCGGGTTTCCCACACAAACTTCAATGGTAAAAAAAAAAAATATGCGAGGGAAAAAAAAAATAATCACAAGAGCAGCTACAGCTTCCTTTTTCTCTACATTCAGCTGTCTCGAGCCTGTTTCTAAAGGTCTGATCACTTCGAGCCTGTTTCTAAAGGTCTGATCACTTCTTAGACAGCAACGAGAAAAGATTTAACTTCTCAGGTTCTTGTAGTGCTGTAAGTTACTGAGTAACTGTGAAAGCTGATCAGATAGGATTCAGCTCCTGACACCCTGAGTGCCACAACTCAGCCCTCGGGGCAGTAATTCCCCCCACTTCCCATTTGAAGAACTGGGCAAAGTAACTCCAGATGTGCCATGATGGCATCTCCCTGCTTCAGGCTGGACTTTGGGCTCCCAGTGCTGGCTGTGCTCCCTCCGCACAGGTGCCCAGGGCAGCTAAAGCACACCTCCAGCCCTTCGGCTTGCACCTCGATTCATCAAACTGTGTGCACTGCGATAGCAAGGACATCTGAAACTCAGTTATGTCTGCAGGAAATTTCAGCTCTGTGTCACTTAAATTAATTATAGCTGATATGGAACAGTTGTTCTTTGCTAAGGAAATTGTACTCTTAACTCTTCCTACACAACAGATGATAAAAGGTGGTACTTTAAAAGCAAATACTTCCTAGAAGACTCAGTGTTGGGTAATCATATTGGGATTAATTCCTGCCTGCTAGCCACAGCAAACGCCACCTCCCCACAAGCAATTTAACTCAAGAACATCCATCCCCAGCAGGCCAGGCCCCCTGCCAGCTGCCGACAGCACTGTGAGAGCAAGGCAAGTGCCCAGCAGTGCAGCCCCAACACCCGGATGTTCAGGGACATGAACGTGATCTGAGTGACCAGCGTGGATATCTTTTTCTCAGAACCAGGCTTTGGTTAAAACTTACCTAGAAAAACAAGATAAAAGTGGTCCTACATCTTAGGCAAGCTTCCTTCTTATTTTAATGACATTTCTTGTTTGAGCTTCCCATTTGACAGCACAACTTTGTCACCTTCTGCTAAAATTCTGCATTTAGTTTAATTTGTGCTATCAGTCCTGCATGTACTTCAATTCAGCATGAAACAAATTGACTGTCAAAAATATATTGAATTATTCACATTCCCATTAAACCGTATTCTACCCAATACCAGCGGTAATGCACTCCATGTTACAACATAGAAGCAAGGGTCAATTTTGCCTGAAATACTGTTTTCAGAGTCATTCTCCCCAATGAATATTTTTAGCTGAATATTTTTATTTTAGTTCTCGGCCTACATAAATTGTATGGGCTAAGATAAATGTGATGGGGAAGAGCTGTGTCCACCACACCTCACAGTCCCCTGGGGGCAGCTCTGCCTGAGCCCTGCCAGCAGCACTGCCAGGCACATGCAGCAGGGGTTTGTGCGGGGGCAATGAAGGCTGAACTTGACCTTGCTCAGCACTGACAGCATCCTAACCCTATCAGCAAATTATTATTGCAGTCTTTAAATCATATTTAGTCTTCAGTGGGAACCAGCTAGGTTAACTCACCCAGCAAGCAGGGTCTGCAGAGTTATCCCAAACTGGGCACACCACCAGCAGCTCCAAATAGCACAAAGCAATTACTGGAGGCTCTGAACCATGATGAAAAACATTAGGAAAAAAAAAAAGAGTCACATAACAAAGTAAAGAGAAAGGGAAAAAAACCCTAAGTTTTAAAAACAATAGTGCCATTTGGGAAGGTAACCAACCAGCTCTTGCATCGTGCTAATTTACCAAATTAACTCTCTGGCAGTTAATAAGAAAAAGGAAGCACCACATTGCCCCATACTTCTCAGAAACAACAAGGCAAAGTAAAGGATGAGACTAAGAGACACTCACCACCTCAGCCCAAGGAGCACCTGGTGAGCAGCACACACTCCCTCCCTCCATGGTAAGGGGACCAGAAGGGCCTCCCCAGCAGTGCCAGATTCAAGGGGCTGGCAGCAGGGAGCATGCTGGGAGGGAGCAGCCTTTAAAAGAGCAACCCATGTACTCTAGAAATTGTACTGTCTTATTTGGAAATATCATTTCCAATCCTCATTTGTGCTGGGCATCCCTGCACATTACATTTGTGCATGTATATGAATGAATTAATGTGTATGTATCTGTGTGTGTATGTACATGGCAAGAAGGATTTCACTTTCTTGCAGTGACTACTTCTCACTACAGAAATAATACTATTTCACTAACTAAACACTAACCAGATTCCCCGCTGCTTTTGTAAGAGAAGTATTTTTTATTATCTTTTTCCCAGAGTGGGAAACCAAACTATCTCACACTTTATATTTGCAAGGGTACCTCATTTGGTGCAATCACCTTCAGCTGCAGCTGGAGGCAGACAACCAGCCCAGGTGGACGCCAGCTGAGCAATCGCAGAATAGTGCAGCACTAAGCTGCTCTGACCCAGGTCACAGAGCCAATCCAAATGGTGACAAGAAACTCCCCAATGACCAGCAGGAAGCTGATAGCAGCCCCAAGAGTGCAGCTAGCTTGCAGTTGGAGGCCCTGCCAAAACCCTTTGGAGATGCCTTCATTGTAGGGACTGCCATCTGCTGCAGTAACATGTCAGCCCAGGAGCAACAGAGATGCTTTCACTTTGACATACAGAGCTAAATCAAAGCGTGCCCACTGGGCGTAATCCTCACTCTTCCATATGTCCCTAAACTGTGCTTTGCTTAAAAATGGTTAATTTAAAATCCAGGTTGCACTGGGAACATGGGAAACGGGCTGAGGGGCAGCACACATAGGTGACTGTTAGGTGTGACCGGGATGAAGGTTCTTGGTCCTGATGCCTTGGCAGCTGTCCTGAAGCACTGCACAGCCAAGAGTGTGTTACCTCCTCCAGCACACCCCCAGCACTGCTTTCTTGTGCTTTTTCTTGTCCTTTCAGGTTTCTGCTGCTGTGGAGTGCAGTGCTTATCATGTACCCAACCAGTCTGGCTGTGATTGCACTGACCTTCTCAAACTACGTCCTGCAGCCCGTCTTCCCTAACTGTATCCCCCCCTATAATGCCTCCAGGATCCTCTCCATGGTGTGTTTACGTGAGTATTTGCCTCTCACGCACACAAAAAGCTTGCCTCGGTTTTACATGGGACCACTTGAGGGGCCACTCCAGCCAGGCTGGGGTCACGGCCACAACCCAAAAGGCAAGCAGGGAGGTCCCAGGACAGGCACCGTGACCAGTGTGGGATATTCAGTCCCTTCCCACTTGCCTGCAGCAAGTGGGCTGGAGTGGGGCTCAATGGTGCCCAAATCCCTGCGGGTCCCGGGGAAAGTAGCAGCAGGTGAGCTTGTGGGATGGGGCAGTGCTGTGCTCCCTGCAGAGCCATGGGTGCCTGGCACAGGTGACCCACCAGCTTGGGATACCCACCAGCATGGGTTACCCAACACCATTTGAGCCCTTCCTACGCTTTTTTTTACATTCACAAATGTGAGCATGTAGGAAGTGCAGCATGCCACCGGCTCTGCATTAATTACTTATGGAGCCAGCAAAAGCAAACCAGAGGGTTTGAAGCGACTGAAGATGTTCACCGTTTCCATGAGGAAGCGGTGATCCCTGCACGTTGAGCACTACTTAGGCACAGTCCCTGGAGTTGGGGGGAGCCCCGATGGCAGCACCGGAGACAGGAAAGCTGCTGGCTGCCACAGATGCCCCTGCAGCTGGGAGTCTCTCAGGGAAAGGCAATGCTCCTCCTTGCCCTCACTCCTGGCCACGCTAGAGCTCCCCACAGGAACATGTGTGTCAGTCTGGTTTTTTCAATGCTTTGACTGTGTGTTCTTAAATAAACATAATTTCATTTCACTGAATTCAGTCTTTTGCTCTCCAGTCCTCCTGACCTGGGTGAACAGCTCCAGCGTTCGATGGGCAACACGCATTCAGGATATATTTACAGCAGGAAAACTCTTAGCCCTGGCCCTTATCATTATTGTGGGCTTCATACAGATCTTTAAAGGTACTCTGTGAGACAGCTCTAACACGGGTATGGTACTGTTGATAGACTTGATTTTTCCCACTTACTGCACTGTTTCCTCCTTACAAACTGACCTGAAGGAGCGATGGGTTTATCCGCGCTGTGGGGCTGTATACTCACACAGCCGTGGAAAGCATGGCACAACAAAGAAATCAGCTGTATCCCCTTAAACAAGTCCCTTTGCGGCCCACTTTGTCAGTTTTGATAGAATAAAGGAGGGCAGCTGAGGATGTTTTGGAATAGTTACTGGAATTTTTTAATCTGTTCTGTGTTCCTTAAATTTGAAGTGCTCTGGGTGTAAAATGAATAAGCAATGCCTTGCCCAGGGCCCAGGCCCTGCTTCATTTTGGGCGCTAGTCTAATTTCCGACAAAAAGTCACTTATAAGATTAAAAATAGGCAAAAAGAAGTCTCACCGATTTACCAACTTAATGGGAAGCAGAAAACACAAAAGGCTCACAATGTTTTTATCGTGTATATGATGAGTCATATAAAGGAAGATGAAATATGATATTTACAAGAGAGCAGAAAACTTGTTTTCTCAGTGGTAATAGTCCCACAATCTTGACAAATCTTCCAGCCCCATAGACATTTTATTTTTCACTATTTCTACTAAACAACACCAAACGCTTGTAAAAGAAAAACACATTAAGAACAGGTAGGAATCTACCCCACCAAGGAGACATCTTCAGACAGTGCAGGTTTGCAAAGTGTCCCATGAGTTGTGGCGGTGACACTGGTGGCGCAGCACAGAAGGCAGCGAGGGGTGCCCATGCATACAGCCCAAGCTGCCATCCCGCAGAAAGCACTGCGAGTGCATTGCCAGCCCATGGTGACATGAAGAGCATGAAGTCCAAAATCCAATAAGGAATAAAGAATAAAAATAAAGAATAAAAAGCAAAAGTTTACCTATTTTCCAGTGTCTCTGGTAGGTAGGGGTGGCTTAACATCTTGCTTGCGCTTTCTGTGCAGGAAACTATGAAGAGCTGACACCAAGCAATGCATTCAATTTTTGGATGACTCCATCTGTGGGGCATTTAGCGTTAGCTTTTCTTCAAGGGTCGTTTGCGTTCAGCGGCTGGAACTTCTTGAACTATGTAACAGAAGAACTGGTTGATCCCCGCAGGCAAGTATCCATTTCCATGCCATCCACATTTTCTTGAAGTGCTGAGACATTGGAGCCATCTGGTAATATTATTCATTTAATAAGCTTCAGTGATGTCCTTCCATATCTATGGGACCAGTCTTTCTAAAGGAGAGATTTTTTTTTGCTTAGAAGTGATAGCAGACAAGTTAAAATTAAAAATGCACGAAGGCATTAACTGAATGAAACCAGTCTATAGACAAAGCAGTATCTTTATGGCACTATTCAATCGTACAGTGATTCTATAGCAGAAAATTAACCATTGATGAGATGCCACACAAGTATCTATAGGGAAAATCACTTCTACTGGAAAAATGTTGAATTATGCTAGAAGTTGCTTTGCTTTTTCACCCAAAGGCAATCTTCCACAGACACCTGAAAGAGAAGATTAGAAAGTCGCTGTGTGGTGAAGGCAGGGCTCCCTGCCCCAGAGTGGCTGTGGGCACCTGCCCACCCGGGTGACCGACGTCAGGTTGCTGCTGGTCCTGGGTACGGGAAGGTGCTTGGAAATGATTTATCACAAGCAGGCTGGGAAAGCTGGAGGGAAAGTGAATTTTAGTTTAGTAAAGCAAAGCTCAAATGTTTCAACATTTCTGAGCTGATGAAGTGGAATGTCAAATGCCAAGGGCAGCTCTCTGAGCGTTAGTTGTTTCTGGGCATCCAATGCACACAGCAATTAAACAAGGAGAAATTTAAGCTATTACACAGCCTGGATGGGAATGAATTAAAGCTGCAGCCTTAAGAGCAGCTCTGCACATGCCTTCACACTAGTGAGTGGCAAAGTGCATGTCCAGAGATCTTGGCAGGAATAAAGAAAGTGTGGTAATGTGTTCCCTCAATAAAACACCAACATTTTAATGGACAACCACAATTTCAAAGCTGAATAATGAAAATTTATAACTTAAGTAAGGCAAATATGTCCTTCGTTGAGAAATAAAGAGAAAAAGGAGTGAATGGTGGGGGTTTTATTATTTTTGCAGCCATGAGGGAAAACTAAAATATAAAAAAATAATTGGATAACAAAAAACACTTCCCATTTTTACTAAATATGTTCAAAATCACAAAGGTTAAATATGTTTTTTAAAAACTTTTTTCCAAATCTGACACACAGAGAAACAAATGCATTATTGCGTTAGATACAGAATGGTTCAGGTGTCCACCACTAAGGAGGTCTCTGGATCGGAGGTTGAGTACCTCTGAGCTACTGTAAGTTGCCACAGTGTTGTATGACCAGACCACGTTTACGGCATGGGACGGGCCAAGGCAGCCACCTGAACAACAGGGTCACATTCCTTTTCAGAGCAGGTGAAGGTAAAGCAAAACAAGGCATTTTATTCCACCACTGATGCCTGTACATAGGGCTTTTGAGAAACAGCTATTTCGTTTTTCAGCAACACACTGCCTCGGTCCCAACCAACAGCGCAAAGGGAGCACGTGATATTTTTGTCCCAGGGAGCTCAGGTCAAAGAGCCGATGGAAGCACTGCTCCCCTCCAGAGAAACAGCTGATGAACCCACCTAGCTGGGTGACCTCCCCAGGCCGTCCATGGTTGTTGTGGTCTCGCTGTGCATGACTGTAATTTCTTATCTACCCTCCTAATTCTTTTATTAGGAACCTACCTCGTGCCATATTCATATCCATCCCATTGGTGACATTTGTGTATACGTTCACCAACATTGCATATTTCACTGCCATGTCACCCCAAGAGCTCTTGTCCTCCAACGCTGTGGCGGTAGTAAGTAAACAATTCCCTGGATGTCTAAAATACACTTTGATTTCAGTTCTGTGCTTTGCAGTGTATTTCAGTTTCTCTGCCTTCTGTTGCTTTAGACATTTGGTGAAAAATTACTGGGCTATTTTTCCTGGGTTATGCCAGTCTCAGTGGCCCTATCTACATTTGGAGGAATAAATGGATACCTTTTTACCTCATCAAGGTTAGATGGAGTACAATTTTATGAACGTTATCTAATTTGGGGAGGGGCTGTTTTAATTTCATTTACTAAAGAAATGCTAGCTAGACATTTTGGATGTTGTACAGCATGAGGTTGTTGTTGGGCATGTTGGATACATTCAGTTATGAATTACTCTGTTTCAAATCAGCAAATGTAATATTGAATCACGGAATCTCTTGCAATATAATCCTTACGAGCTACTGAAAGTGTCTGCAGATGTGGAATAACCCGCAGTAAGAGCCAAACACAGCTTTAGCATGGAACCAAAGTCATTTTACGTCAATAAAGTTCCAGTAGCTACAAGCTAAACTGTGCTTCGCTCAAAGAGTTTTAGGGCCTGGTGCTGTTCCCAGTTACAGACGTTTTCATTCCCATGCTGGAAAAACTCCTTTCAGGCAAGATGCTTTGCATGCACACTGCTGATAGTGGGCCCTGAATCTGTAAAGTCTATTATATTAATTGACCTCTCTGAACTTAATTTAAAAGTTATAAAAAATTTTTTGAGGAAATGATTCAAGTCTTAACTACCTTGGGAGAGTTATTTACCTCAGCACTTTCATAAGTATAATGAGATGCAACAAATCTGAGTGCATATGTAACAGTAACACTTAAAAGTGAAAACTTAAGGCATATTAAGCCTTATCCAAAACCTTTTTGTCACTGGAAACATTATCTATGAGGGTTTTTATGCCTTGGCTATGTATGGCTGATCACCGCACAACCTTCACAGTCTTCATCCCACCCTGGCCAGCAGAGAGAGACTGGGCAGATGTCGGTTCCTCTTCCTCAGAGATAATTCAGCATCTCAGAGCAGGTCATTCCACAGATGACACTAGCCATAAAGGCCTCATATAGTAAAGGGTCTAGTTTAAATAACTTATGCCAGGTTGGGCAGGCAGTCTCTAGTCGTCTCCCCAGTCACAGCCCAGCACCCACAGGCCGCAGCTCCCTTCCACAGCAAGACTGACACGGGTGGCTGAGACTAGAGACATTAGGCAGCTAGATATTGAAGAGGCCATTGTGAGATTAGAGACATTACGTGGCTAGATATTGAAGAGGCCGTTGTACACCCAGTGGATTCGACATTACTGTTCTTATTTCCAGGTTATGTTTCTCTGGTGCCCGAGAAGGCCATTTGCCGAGCTTGCTTGCCATGATCCACGTCAAGCACTGCACGCCCATTCCTGCCCTGCTCGTCTGCGTAAGTTTTACCACCGCTGCTCTGTCGCCCTGTAACCTGTTCTTAGAAATACTGAAGCACAGAGAGGAGAGATGGAAAAAACCTTGAGAGGCCATTTTTACCTCAGAGGAGGAGAAGCGAGTAGGCCTGAGGCACGGCTGGTGGCAGCTGCCTGAGCAGCTCCGACGGCCCCAGAGAGGAGCAGCCTTCAGCCTTCCAGATAATCTCTCCCACTCCTAACCACCCATGATGCTTGGAGGGTTTCCCTCATACCTAACTTGAACTGCCATATATGCCCACTACCACTTGTCCTACCCACGGCAAAGATAGAGACTGGCTTTTGAAACAGAGGTATTTCATTTAAGAAAAGACAAGCTCTTTTGACCAATTTTGCCTGCTTTCCACAAACATTTGGAAGTCCATGGAATCCATATTCACCGCTAATCCCGCTCAAGCAGGGCTGGTTTAGATCCTGCCACCAAACCCAGAGACATCGCGGGTCCCAGGGAGAGGACAAAGGGCTCCAAAAGTTACTTACTCGAGCAAGACATCTTGTGAGGGATGATCAGGCAGTGTACTGAGGACCAGGGATATTTCTTTTCTGTGGTCCAAAAAATTAAATAGGGACAATGATTACAGTGGCCCTGAATAAAGCATCTGCTGAATGGTACATGAGGCAGACAAGAGGTCACCTGCAAAGATCAGAAACCAATAGGCCCAAAGTGTTGGGAGGGCTTGAGGCTGGCCAGGTTGCCAGTTGCTCCTGTGGAAAGGAGGTATCTCTTAACTTTTTATACAGCATAAATATCCATGATACTAATGACTTACAGAAGTTATTATTTGAAACAAAGTGCTTTATACACTTTTTCCAAAAGTGAAGCTAGAGTATGTGATGGGTTTTACTGTGGCATAGAAGATGTTAAAGAAGGAAACAATTCCTGGTGCTACCATCCCCGGCTCCATGGCCTGAGCAAGGGAATTCCCTGAAGGGTATTTGCTTGAAATCTCAGCTGCATCAACTGCTGCCAACTGCAGATTTGCCACTGATATAAAACAGCGAGGGTTTGACCCCAGATGCACTAGGAAGGTGCACATTTATATGTCTCCTGGCTCTAACAGCAATTCTGGCATAATACAGTCATACCAGATTTCACCTAATAAGCCTCCTGCACATTCCACTTTTATGACAAAATACTCATCTAGCTGAGGCTTTATGGCATTCCTGGGGCTTAGTGCCCCACCACAAACATCTCATGCGTTGCCTGGGCAGCCAGAGAACACCAACCCCATCACGGGCTCCTGCCAGGCAGCTCAGCCCCGCTGATGCCGATGAAGCAGAACTCCTTTGTCCTTAAAAATGCATCAGCTGAAATAACACGCTGAGTTTCAGAGGCAGTTTTGCTGTGAAACAGCCCTGACACGAGCGGGTTGCCTGAGCCGAGCTGGCCAGTTGATCAGGCGCACACCAGCCTCCCACTCTGCTCAGACGATCCCCTGGAATTACAGTGCGAACCACAGAGCCAGCACTGCATATCAATTCATCATTTGAAGGTGTTTTAACGCAGCTCAGGGTACATCATGCTGAGAGGAAATATTAATTTCTTAACAACTAGAAATATAAAAATAATGCAGTGTAGGCAGCTGCAGTAGCAAACTGGGTCAGACTTTAGGGAAACCTAATTAATACATCAGGTTCCTTTTTCCCTTCCAATGAATCACACCTAGCTCTTTGCATGGAGAAAGGTTTCTTTGTACATGGAGAAAGGCCTTTTTAACATCACCAGTGAGACCTGTATTTTTACTAAACCTTTCAAAAATCAAGGGGCCAAGCTAAATGTAAAATACACAGACTGGGGTTTTTTTGCAGGACAGTGGGGAGCAGCCGGCTCTTCCGCCTGCTGTGCCGAGGCCGTGGCCAGGCAACGTGGGGAGCAGCACGCCCTTCTGCAGCCTCGTACCACTCAGGGATCACACCCACACCGCGAGCAGATCTGACACATCAGTGTCACCTACGCACAAAATCTCACTGCTCCGAATGGCGTCACTGCAAAACCCCTCAGTGGCAGGAGAGGGTCGTATACACCATGCAACTGTCAGAGGAAAGCAGGGAACATGTTATATGACACCGATACAAAACACTGTCCTATTTGAAATCCATTTTGTGGTGAGACTGCTGAACTTGTTGCAATCCCCTGCCCCCGCCAAGCCTGCAAGGCTTTGAACAGGGGAACAGAGGGACCAAAGGGTCATTTGATTGCAGTGGAGCATAGCTCCTGGTGCCAGCGGTGCCAAAGCCCTCCCTCCTGACAGGACTTTGCTATTGAAACATCTAATTAAGAAAAAGGGACATAAGCAAAAAGAGAGCCTGGAGCAACACAGCCCCAAATCCTGTGCACTCTCTGGAGGGATTTGGATATTTAGCTTCCCTCAGGCTCTGTCTACCAGCAGACAACGTTCATAGAATCGGTACATGGTGCAGGCAAAGGCTCAGCTCAGCTCCTGGGGTACCAACAGGCAGGGGTGCAGGACCCAAGGACCAACCCCTGGCCCCCAGGCCAGTTCTCCTGGCTTTACAGAGTTATGCAGAAATACAGTACAAACAAGCAAGTGTAGGCATGGAAATTTCCACCATCCATCTGCCAGTTTCCAAACACAAGTAATGCTCAAAAGATTAACGGTGCTGTGGGCCAGCAGGGGGGAAAGGGCAAAGCTCTTATTCTTTATAATATACAGGGCACCTGCAACAACGTAGTCCACTGACCACAAAGTGTTAGTCTGAAAGAAATCCTTCTTTTATCAGATGTCCTCACCATGGGGTTCAACAGCTTTTAAAACACACAACAGGAATGGGTGAGTGGGGCCATAGGGAGCTCTGCCAGTCCTCCCAGCCCTGCCTGCCCATCCACAGGCAACGAAACCACCTCTGCCAGCCCCCCAGGGTGTTTATAAACTGAGCTGCTGGTCTGGGGCTTCAGTATGCTCCAGATAACCCCAAATCCCCATTCAGCCCCAGCCCTGGCAGCACATCTCGGGGATAACGCATCAAACTGCAGAAGGGAGCAGATGCCCAGTGGGGGCCACAAACAATAGTTTAACTGCTTTTATGGGGGTTTTAGCTTAGTTTTATTGCTTTTAAGCTACCTTTTCTAGTAATGACCCAAGTAAGGCCATGCTTCTCTCTTTGCAGTGTTTAGCCACTCTTATCATTATGCTCGTTGGAGACACATACACGCTAATCAACTACGTGTCATTTATTAACTACCTCTGCTACGGAGTGACAATTATAGGCCTGATTGTGTTACGCTGGAAGAAACCCAAAATCTTCAGACCTATCAAGGTGACAATGTTAAAGCTAAATTTCTTGGTCTCAATAGCAATGCAAAGGGTGGGACAGGCACACCAAGCCCTCTGTCCTCGTGTTTTCAAGGACGTTTTCTTTTTTGATGTAGTGGGTAATGCTTTAAGGTCCCAAACCGTGTCGCAAAGTGCCATTAGTGTAAAAACAGGATACACAGGCAGACCCCACATGAACTTGCTGGGATGGGCAGAGACGATGACAGTGGTGGAGGGAAGAGGGACATGACCCATGGGGGTTCTTGAAACTGCAGTGCTGTCCGCAGGCCCCCACATTGCCCTGCTGCTGGTTGGCCACTGCTGTTGCTCTGCACAGTTGTGCTCTGCTCTGCTCTCTCCTGCCAGGTGAACCTCCTCGTCCCCATCACTTACCTGGCATTTTGGGCATTTCTGCTGATCTTCAGCTTATATTCAGAGCCGGTCGTCTGTGGAGTTGGACTCATTATCATTTTAACTGGAGTGCCAGTGTTTTTTCTTGGAGTCTACTGGAGAAATAAACCAAAGTGTGTAAATAGGCTAATAGGTAAGCCAGCGCTGCGGTGCCTCACTGTGCTCCTGGGGCCGCTGGTTGTGCTCGGGTCTGCAGGGATCTGCTTAACCCCCGACACATAGGCACTAAAACAGCCAGGGAACCGCCCGCGTGAGCCCAACCACTGCTCTTGGTCCTTGGGCTCTGGCTTCAGCAGTGTTCTTGTGGCCAGACAGCACTTGCCTTTGAGCAACTGCTTTTCTCACTCCTGGGCACATTTGCCTCCTTTCATGCCCCTGTGCATCTTCCCACATGCTCAGCTCACTCACGGCAGCCTGTCCCCTGAGCAGATGCACAGGGGTATAATTTTAAGCATACGAAGACTAAACGAGCTATCACATAAGGACTAATAAATGTCCAAGAGCTTTGCCTCCCTCCTGCCCTGCTTTCCTCCCACTGTGCCACCAGCACGTTCCACTGCACAAGCCCCGCACAGCATGATTAATTATTTCATACTCAAAAATAAGAAAGCCTTACTTTATCACTTATGTAAAATTAAAACTGCATCTAAGTCTTTATGTTTTGGTTGTGTTCGGCTTGAAATTGTTTTGCTCTGAGGTGAGGACTTTCAAAGAAGCAAGCCAGGCCCTTCGCTCTGACCAGAGGGTTTCCACCAGCTGTGGTGGGGCTCTGCTGCTGGCAGCTCCCCAGGAGCAGTGGCCGCCACTGCCACTGCAGGGCCAGCATGGTGCCAGGAGGGCTGAGTAGCTCTGTGAGGGGCTGGGAAAGGGCTGTGGATGGGTATCCCTAAAGCTGCCCACTCCTAACCTGGCCCTGCTCCACAACCACTGTTTTGTGGCTGAGCTGGAAATGAAAATGGTTGGAGGGGGCAGCCAGCTGTGCAGCCAGGCCGAGTGGCCCCGGCTGGGAAGATGCAAGTTCCTTCACACGTTGCGTCGCCCCGGCATCGCGCTTTTGTTTGGAAGAGCTCGAGCATCCCCATTAACCACCCACACGTTTGCTCTTCGCAGAGTCCATGACGTGCTGGGGACAGAAGCTGTGTTTTGTGGTCTACCCTCAGGGGGGAGTTGCCGAGGAGGAGGAGGCACCCTCGGCCCGCTCTCGGCGACTGGCGAGCGAGACGGCCGCCAGGAAATAACAACGCGGCCTCTGAGGCTAAAGTGGCTTCTTGTTTACATGCTGATTTTTGCAAAAAGTTTTTCTGTAAAGAAAAAAAAAAGAAAAATGTTTTTAGAGCTCCAGTAGTGAAGACCATAAAATGAAGTACACCCTTTATGGTACCTGTAGCTTTCAGTTTTTCCCTAAAAAAAAAGAAAAAAGAGAAAAAAAAAGACAAGAAATAAAATATAAAATACGGTGCTGGTTGTTTTTTTCTGGCAGCGTACTGGCTCAGCAGGGGAGAGCAGCACAGATACAGCTCTGGAATACTGATTTTAGCAGCCATAAGGGTCCATCAGAGACATACGAATTCAGGCTTTTCAAAGGTAGGGCAGCTCCCAACGCAAAATCAAATTGGAGAAATAAAGAGAAAGCCATAAGGCCCTGGGACACCCATCCCAGCTGGAAAACTCCTGTTGCTGTCCCTGGGTGGGGCAAATCCCCACATAACACATGAGGTTTCAAAGTTATAATGCAAAAGATCACCCCTCCATGTACCTGCAAGAGCGCAGCGCGGCCGTCTGAGCACCAGCGCGGTCGGCCCCACCAGGGGCAGGGGCATGGCGCTGAACACTAACCAGCCCAGGCGGACCTTAGAGTAAAAGGTACAAAATCAACAGTCTGCTTGACTGTTCAGACATCATTTGGTGACACTGAGAAAAAAATATACAGAAGTAGTGATAAAATCTCAAGTATCTCCATTTTGAAGCGTTTTTGCAAAGGCAGGGCTGGGCTCCTGTATCCCAGATGGGGAGGGAGCTCATTGCACCACCCAGGAACTCTTGTGCAAAACTCAGCACGATCCGGGTGCCAGCAGGGGAGGACGGAGATGTGGAGGGGCTTGCAGTGGGCTCAGCAGTGGGAACTCGAGGGAAACATGGGAATGAAGCCCAACATGTCTCGTTTTTACTGAAGTGTCAGGCGACGTCACATTGCTTCAGAGACAAATTCCCCATTTCAGCTACGCTCAGCCAAGTAACAAGCCTAAATCATTCTCACATCAGATGCTCTTTAGAAAGTGTTTTGCATATTTTAGTTATGGCAAACACTAGAAAAATCTAGTTCATGTATTTAATTTATATAGAGATTTGCTGCTCTAGCAATACGGCCACTTTCACACCAAAGAATATTTTGAAAATGCAAAATGCAAGAATAGCTCTGACCAGTATTTTGAATCACTACTATTCTTTTGCAACTTTGAAAACAAAAAATCATGTTCAGTAGCCTTGGTAACAACCATGTCAATTTAATTTTAAAACTATCTTTCTATGTATTACCAGCCCTGGTACAAAAACTAAGGGTTCTTTAATCTCTTAGTTTGTCGAGTACCACACTCTCTACAAAGATTTAAGAATAGATTAAAAATAAGGAACAAGTTCAAGGAACGTATCTTCCCAACACAATTAATTATTCAGAAGTATTTTTTTTACGTATGTATTCATATCTCTCCAAACTTTCAGATGGCAGACACTAAAAAGAAATACAACTTACACTCTTCGCTTCGTATAAAGCTGTTAATCACAAGAGATTAAAATATGTATTGAGCTAAAGAAAAAGGTGTGGGTTTGTATGTACGCATGCACACATGTAAAGAGAGATTCCACATTTTAAATGATGTTATGAATATAAAGTTTGCTGATGAAAATCATATATATTCAGCTTGCCTTTTCTTTTTTTTTAAATTCACAGCACACCTCCCCTATTTCTACTGGCTAAGCAGCACCCCAACACTTAACCCGTGTTGGAGTCTTATTTTCCATGGTTCAAAATCCACTTTCTGTGGTATAATTTCCAACAGGTTAATTTTTTCAATAATTTTATTATATAGTGGGAAAATTAAATTTATTATAGCACCAGTAATAATGATTGCTTTCAGAACTGCTAAGTTTTGGTGTGGTTTTATTTTTGTTTGTTTAAATAATTAAGGTATGGAAATCAGCCAGCATGGAAACTTTGCAGCTCTTGAGACAAGAAGTCTGTGTGGTAATGAGAAAGGTGGTAGTAAATAATAATAATAATAATAATAATAATAATAATAATAATAATAATATAATCTGTAAGTGCTACCAAGGCTTTTCTTAGCTATTGTTTAAGGAAATCAAAAGCAAAATTAAAAGACCAATTCCCTCATAGTCGTTAACTGGGTTTGGCTCAAATTTTCCCTGATTATATTGCCATGCTTTAAAACAATCAACATTTGGCCTTAAATCAGAAGACTGAATTTAGAACAGGATGGTTTAGTAGAGCTCATCTTCAAATTACATACCAATCCCCAAAAGCTGTTCCACGATGTCTTGTTTCATTTTTAGGAACAGCTTCATCTGTGCTCCCAACATCACATATATTGCTTTTTAGAGACTTTGCAAAAGTAAGTGCCTAATGTGTACGATTTCTAGCCATAGAAATCAATATACAGAACTAGAAAGATAAATTCATATGCTAAATGAAATTTAGCAGCATCCTCAACCCTGTGTGTGATTTTTTCCAAGAGATGAAGCGACAGGCCCAAAGGAGACATAATTGCTAATATTTTAAAGCCCACTAAACAAAAGAAAAACCCTGAGACAGCTGACACTACAAGTGTGTCAAGAATAATGCCATACTTGATGCAGAAAAGCAAGTTGTTTCCAGAAGAAAAGTTTAAACAAAGCTTTAAAAGCAATGCAATACTATATAGACCATATATTCTGTTCTATTTATGTAGCATAAAATATTAGAGGCTGTAATGCAGAAAAACACTCTGCTGTTTACTCTTTTAGCCCTGGCAATAATACAGCATTCAGAGAATTTCAGAGGGAAAACAAGGTAATGCAAGTACTAACAAGAGTTATCACCTGTAAATCAGCTTAATGTAAAGTCAGTGAAAGATGTATTAGATTATTCTTATCTGCTTTATCACAGTATTGAGAAAAGCAGCAGCAGATCACGATGTCCCTGTGCTACGTGCTGTGCAAGAGACTGGGAAGATAGTCCCTCTCCCTCTCGATGTTCGATAGGAGATAGGAGCTGGGTGGGCACCGATGGGAAGCACAAGGAGAATGAGGCAGAGGTGCTGCTGCTGGTCCAGCCGCTCCCAAGCGTTGTCATAAACTTGGTAAAGGAATTGGTTGTTTTCAATTCATGTCAGTACATAAACCAGAAGAGTTTGATCTCAGCAGGGTCAAGGAAAGAGACTCATATCAGTTCAGAGCTTTCATCCAACTCAAGGAGGATTGATGAGTCACTGTGTATTTAATAATACATTTGAGTTGGAAGCATCTTTACAAAAAAATGTATCCAAAAATATGCAGACAAGATTTCATTAGCCACACTCAATCACCTCTGAAAGCGTAACCCTGGCTCAGCCTTCAACCACGGGACTAGCACTGGTGGCTCCAGAAGAGCCCCACCATCACCCATGATGAGCTGCGGTGGGTTGAGAAGTCCACGACAGGGCCCACTGCCATTGCTTTTCTGTGGACAAGCTAATGCTGTGAAAGCAAATGTGCCTCTCCATGCCAAAGAGCTGAAGCTAAATAAAATGACTCATCTTTGAGGGGAAAGTAAACAAATGAACAAACAAACAAACAACCCCCAGCAAACGTGCTGTCCCACACTTCATTTTCAGAGGCCTTTGTCAAGGCATTTCTCATGTTTCACTCTTGTGAATTCTTCAAACCTCGAAAACAAACCATGTTTGCTTTCCAGCCCCTTCATACCAAGCACCGAATGACAAGAAGTTAGCAATTACTCAGCTGCTGAGGAGTTTTATAGGAGATATTGAAGTACATGTCATAAATGAAAATGCAAAAAAAATGGAGGGTAAACCTTGCTTGGAATTTGTCCTTTCCTAAAGCTTTAGAATTCAGATGAGTGTGCCCTGTCTCCACCTCCGACTCCAGTTGTGAACACAGGCAAAGCCTCTTCGGTTTTTTAAACCGCCCCTTCCTCGTTCCTTGACACTTCTCACCAGTGCCCCAATGAGAAATTTCTGCACTTGGACAAATAAAATAGGAAAATCCAAGGAAAAGGATTAGAATGTGACCAAGAGATGCTGAGAGGCCAAAAAGAAATTTGAATGAAAGTCCTAAGGTACAAGATAGCGCTAGAAGGGAGGGAGACCTAGAAGGCATCGTAAGGCAGGAAACATACAGAATGAAGAGGGAATAAAACATAAACTTGTCCCACTCCCATCAGCCTTGGTCACCATTTAATCCCTGTAGCCAAGAACACAAGAGCCAGAACCTGAAAAGAGGGGGATGGCCTATTGAACAGAGTTTGCTAACAGGGTAACAGACTGCAAGAGGCAGGAGATGAGGTTTGCTGCCTGCGAGGTTCCAGTCACGGGCAGATAGCCATTTGTACTCGATTTTAAATCCTAACGCCTGCCTGGGAGATTAAAATTCAGTCTCCTGCGAAGACCAAAAATCTTAAATAAGCAAAAACAGTTGTTGTTCTCCTCTCAGAGAAAGGTCTGATTAAAAAATATGTAATTCCCTCAAGGCTTGTCGAGTTAGCTCCTTGGTTTGTCGTTAAGACATACCCGTTGCACCACAGGCTGTCAACAAACTCTGCTGCAAAAGCACAGGGATCATTTACTACTCTATTTCCATTTTATGGGCTACTTCCATTTCAGCCTCACATCAGGATATGGTTTGTAGTGTTACTGCTTGTGCCACTGTCATTGCAGCTGAATCAGCACTTCAGGACGGAGCAAAACAAAGACTCTTTCTACCAGGTTAGGAGGTGCTATCCTTCTGCATTGAGCTGTGTCCTCCCATCCCTCATGGCTATGGATAAATCTGGGCAACGATAAAGTCTGTCCAATTCTCTTCAACACAGATAAAGATTTCCAAGTCTGTAGAGTAAATCTCTGTCAACAGAAAACAACTCAGCCGCCACCTTCCACTGAAAAACAGCAGGATACAGCCAGTGGTACCCTCCAAAGCACAGACTGGGAAGGGGAAGCATCAGCAAAACAAGCATTGCCCTCTGCGATGGGAACGAGAGGCTGTACTTCAGAAATACCTTCTTTTTTAACCACCTAAGAGAGTCATACACTTCAGGGCTTCTTTTTGTTATTTGGGGTATATGCATACATGCATTTTAAAGGCAGTTGTATAGAACAGTGAATTGCTAGTGGTTAAGATTTCACATGTACTATCTAAAAAAAGTGATGCACCTTCACAGCATAAGCCACCAGAAAAAGCAGATAATAAAAAACCCGCACACCAAACCCACCCAAAGCAAAACGACCCCCTCCCTTCAGATTCATGTCAACACACTGAGCCATGAGTTGGCATACGCAGAGTCAGAGTCAAAGAAAGGCTGGGTGAGCACCATTTAGGCACCCTCCACCTTTGGTGTTAGAGTGACTGTCACAAACCCACAGTCTCCGGGCACGTCAATTTTTATTAAAAATTAAGAGATCCAAAGCACGAGCAAAGTATGATGATGCCCAGCATCTTACTTGCTTAGTATCATTGTCCAGGAACCAGCAGACACTGGCAACTATGAGGCCATACCTGAACCATATAGCTGTACATATGCTATGGTAAAATGTCATATCTAAATGAATATATACAACATGGAAATTAAAAAAAACAACCAAACAAACAAAATGAAACTGAAGCCGAGAACAGAAAAAGAAAACAAGTACATTTAAGGCATGTTACAGAGTCATACACAAGCTGGAAAGTGCCAGAATTTCAAACAGAAATATTGCCCATGTTTTAACAGCAGTAAGAGAAAACAGAAGGGGGACACTTTTCCCTTAACGCTGCATTCTTCTTAAACCAGTGTAGGTATTCTTCTCTATTCAGAGACTTTTTTGCTTTGACAGGGGAGTTTTCTATCCCAAAATATAATTTAAAAAAAAAAAAAAATCTACCTTTAAATACTTTGTTTTCCTTCTGTCTACACAAACTATAGAGCTCAGAAAAGCATTATCAAAATAACAAAAAATTTAACAGGTTTATTAGCTGCTTAGCGTTAGGTTGTCTAGTCATTAAAGTGTGATATTTTCCACTGAGCAAAGAAATGTAACAACGAGCTCTTCCTGTTCACATCTGGCATAGTAGCAGGTTTTCGCCTTTTTTTTTTTTTTGTTTTTTTCATTTTAAGAAGTTGTTCTGAATACAAGGAGACCGCTTACTTGAAACAAAAGTTGGGTGTCTTTGAGGCTGGTTGATTCACTGCTAAATGCTTACAAGAGGAGGGAGGGCAGACATACACTAAGGCAGACTTCGTGGTTTCTTCAGGTTATTGACATTCCAGGACACTGCAACACACCTGCTTGTGCTCACAGGGCTGACATAGAGATTTCTTCTGCAAAATAAGCAGTAAATTTGTGACTCTTCCCTCCAAGGAGTGACCTAGGGGAGCTGTGAGAGAATACTGTCTTGCAGAATACAAAAGTAGGTGTTTACAAAGAGCACCAGGCTTCTCTCTCTTGATGCAAGGCTATAAATTCCAGTAATGAGGGCTGTGAACATTTCTGTACATTTCAAGCATCCAATTCTCATTAACCTGAATTTTTTAAAGTTTCTAAAAATAAAACCTCAATGAAATTTCCACTGAGTTACCAAATGAATCAGTACACAAAATATGTATGATATATATAAGAAATTATGTGAAGTTACATATCTTAAAATAAAATAGTGTTAGCTGTTCAGGGTTGTTCCCAAAATACAGCACTATTCTGAAGTACATATATTTCAACTTTAAGAGCCTTACAGTGGTGAGAGTTTAAGGCATAGTATGATCAACATTATTTTATTATAGAAATATATTTCTGTAACAGAATATACACTTATTTCTAAGGTACTTCATATCTGCACAATATTAACCTTGAAATACAATCTTCTTCCCAATTATAATTAACTACTTTACACATACAAGTCTATGTATTCAAAATTACCTTTAGGGAAAAAAAAAAAAAAAAAAGAAAAAGACAGACACTAGACCCTGTAGCTTTGATGCAAACCACAGTCCTGGCAGTGTGATGACTACAGTACATGGCCTTGCAAAGGTGGAAAGTACCTAAAAGGTTTACAAATGCTATGAAACCAAGATCTCTTTCAAAACTACACTTCCTTTGATGAAATGAATTCTGATCACAAAAGCACTTGGAAAAAACAAGTGAGCAGTATTTATTTAAGGTAACTACAACTCTTACTTGTTACACATTTTGCCATGAGCCCTTCCTGCTATTAATGCCCTTAAGGAGTTTGAATCTTCTGCCTCTGGAATGCACAGTATGAAACCAATTTGCAACTGATGAGGAAAAAAAAAAAATTACTTCAATTTAATTCTTCCATGTTACATTTCAGTAAAGCCAAAGCCCTATCCCTTGTTCTTTTTAAGGCACTCCCTCAAAGGGAGTCCTAGTAAAAGATCCAGGGCAAAATATAGCCCATTTAAAGGGAAAAAAAAAAAAAAAAAAAAAAAAAAAATCTTTGACACTTTGATGTAAACTAAACTATTCACTGCAAAAGCCTGTTTGCCTTCACAGCCAGGAGGGTCCAGTGGACAGCAGAGCCCAGGTCCACCTCAATTTTACAAGTTCAGTTTATAACTTTGGGCAACTTGAATTCCTACAGAGACAAAAAGACTTCAGAGCACTCAGGTATCTATAGAGCAGCAGCATCAACTTCCTTGTTAATTCCTATATAAGTCGTTTTAGTTCATCACTACATCACAGGGGAATTGAAGCAAAGCTCTTGCTAGAGCATGGGGGAGCCTGGCCATTGCAACGGCGCCCAGCTATCACATGGTTAACATTCTGCCACTCTGCACTGAGTTACTCCTGGTTAAGCAATGTCACCCTTCTTCCAGCTGAATAACTTGCTTGCCTTTAATTACACTCTAAAAACCAAAAAGGCACTGGTTTACATCTAAGTGTTGTGCAGTCCACACAGTGTCAGCTTTGAAAATGGCACTGATCTATTTCAGTTCTTAAGAGAAAAAAGCAAACAAAATCTCTAAAACTAAAAAATAATAATAAAAAATGTATACATCTGCACCTAGACAGCAGATTTACAAGCAAACTTGTGAAGCAGATTTTATTTCAAAATAAAACAGAAGTCTGATCCTGACAGTTACCAAGCGCTCAGCGCTTCCTACTGGGAAGGGAGAAAGCAAACAATTCTTCAACCTTCACAACATCACTAGGAAGAGAATGTAACATATGACAACACAACAAAGAAATATTGCTGCAACTGGGGTTCAACGCACTCCGTTTACACTGAGCACTGCTAATTTCTTATTACAAAGCTGTAGCAGGTAAGACATCTGGTATCATTCTGGGTATTCTATACAGAAACTTTGGTTTCAGTGGATGCCTCAAGGTACATATGGCCATCAAAATATTTCTGAAGGAAGCAAAGGAAGGGAACAATTTCTATAAAGAGGAAGCTACAAAGGATTTTATTTCCTTCTAAGTATTTGTAATTAAAATTATTAAATTTTAATTAAATTATGATGCTTAAAAAGACAACATTTCTAGTTTAGTACTCATAGTTACAATGACTGGTGCCTGCCCCAGGTTCCAACAGAGTTCTCTCTAGTTTCAGTAAGACCACTTGAAAAGCAAAGAAACATTAATTCCCTGAACGCAGAGTGAATAAATGCACGGAAGAAATACCAGAGGATGGAGATGCCTCCAAACTGCAGTGACACGTTCTTGCTCTCCTCGCCCCTGACACCGCATACTGGCCTACTTCTGCCCCACTGGAGTTTCAGGAATAACAATGAAGACAAAAACTTGTCCCATTTAGTCTTGTACTGTACTCCCTCGGGAGATTAAAGCACACTGGTTTTGAGACAAAGTTGAGAGCACAGACATACCACCTATCAAAGTGCACTGTCATATAAACAATGAAGTTACAAATATACAGGCCCAAACCAAAAATTTTTATTAGCAAACAAGTAAAGATTCATCATCACTGGTATTGATTTCAGAGAGGGGAGTAGAGGACTCTAACATTGGCACTTCCACAGAATGGCAACAAGCCGCATGAATACCCAAAGGCTCCTCCTGGTATGAGTTAGGGCAACATCGGTTTTGTCGATCCACTTGGATATGAACATTCATAGGGCTGTCTGAATAAGCAGACTCCCACTTTTTTAAGGGTAACCTACATGGCTCTTCACTCAGCGGATGACTTCTACTTGAACTACTGCCCTCTGGGACAGTCCTCCTGGGTGCTGACCCTCCATGGATCGTTTCTGTAACACTTTCAGACAAAGGATCTCTGAAAGCCTTTCCTGAATCCACTTTACCGGACTGCTTAAGCTCACTGCCAGAGGTCTCAGCACCTAATGATTTATCAGCATGTCCAGTCTCAGGCTCTGCATGTGCAGCCGTGCAAGTATTCGCTAAGATGTTTGAAGGCGATGGCTCTGCAATTTCTGTCTCTGGCTGCAAGCTGTTACATCCAGCTTCTTGTAGGCCCCTGGCTTGGCCACGGGCACCTGCCTCTAAACTAGGTCCTTCAGGGGAAGGTGGAGGACTCTGAAGAGTCCCATCAGCATGGTTGATGATTCCATCGCCCAGTGTAGTCTGTGAAGTGCGGGCGGGCGTCAAGAGAGGGATCTGTCCTCTCACCCGAGGTCTGTGGAAGAGTCTGTTCCAGAGCCTGCCCAAGCGCCGCCGAGACGAGCTCCGTCTTGATGAGTGTCGTCTCATCTGCCTCCTCATAGCTGTTCGAATGTTCTGCAGCACAGAAGCCTGTAACAGACGTAACAATAATTTCACACATACTCAAAAGACTTCTCCTAAACCTTTTTCTTTCCACTAGTACCTCCACCTTACCAGAATTCTCAGACCTGATTCCTACACTTCCTTGTTAAATGTGTATTTTCTAATGAACTATTTAAGAATATCAGACAGCTCTGCCTGCACCAAAAAGGCTCTTAAAGTGTTTCCTTTATGAGTTTAAGCTCTACTTGTCTGCCCAGGAAGATGCTCCACTCATACGATCAGACCACCAGTGAAGAACCAGACTGCAGACCACTGAGTCCTCTATCATCAGCAACAGCAGAGGATTCTCAAAAGCTGATGAAAACATCAGAGAAGAAAGGCCAAGGCAAACTACCTCTCTGCTTGAGTAACAAACTAATTTATCACACCAGGAAATGTATCTCAGCTGGATGCTTTTGACAGGGCACAGGACATTGTTGAGAACTCAGCAATGAAATAGAAGAATGATTCAATGGCTTCCCAGTGTAATGTATGTGTAAATGAAAAATAATCCCAGAATTTCTCAAAAATACTGCTAGACACCTTACTTCCTTATTGCTTCAGGCACATTTACAGTTTCAGCTTGAAAAGCTTTTTTTCTATTTACTTTCTGACCTTTGTCTCTGTTCATTCTATCCTGATGTACAGCAAACCAGCATGTGCTTATCTCACTGCTGTTCCCTAGCAAGAACACATTTAATGTGTTCAAAACTACCCACAGCACAAAGATGCGTAACTGTGGTTCTTCAGCTCCAAGAAAACATACACATTTTTATATGACTTCCATATAATTAGCACAGCTACTGAAAGAATACAGTTCCAGATTGATTCTAGCTAATTTATAGTAGCTTGACTGCTGATAGATTTCATTGGCACTTGTGTCTCCATACTTGTGATGCATTGTACACAGGGAAGTCTTCAACTGGGGGGATAAGTCCTTGCGCGATCAGCTGCCCATAGGACGGTGGAGCTTCCCGCCGCACAAACTCTGCCTCAAGTCGCGTCATCTGGGTCTCAAATGCTCTGGAAACAGAACCAGAAGGAAAACGTGCAAGAGAAGTAACAGCCGGTTTGTCCTGCCTCCCTCACATTAACGTATAAAAGCAGCACAGAGGGCTTCACACTAGCAGCAAAGCCACAAACCTTCAACTAGGCTCCGTGAAAATCTTATCAGGATGCTAAAATAAACAAAAGGAATAAGAGCAGAGGGTATAAGCATCAGTGAATCAAATCAGCAAACTCTTTGGTGCGGTCCCAGGTTGGACTCTGGCAACTGAAGCTTTTTCAATCGGCCAGTTTATGCTAATAACAGTGGTAACTTGTTCAGCAAGGGCCCAAAGGTTATTTTTGGAAAAGACAACATTAATAACTGGAAACAATCACACAACAGGGGCAGCTTGCAGCTGCAGAGAGCTTTGGCTGTCCTGCCAGAACCGAGGCACCAAGGTTCCCAACATAGCACAGCGGCTTGTTTCCAGCTCCTTAATCACACAGATTTGATCAGGAGAGAATGTTAAGCACACTGTGCTGAAAACACAAGCGATATCAGCAGCATGGCACAGAGCTGGTGCACGTGACAAAAGACGGGCTTCAGAAAGTCCCTTATGACTCTCTCCCAAAGGGCAGAACCAGGCTTGCACAAACACACAAAACAGCGACATGGAAACACGCACACTATCCATACGGCAAAGCACATAGGACCAGGGGAAAGGGGCACAGCTCACACCGATGGGAACAGTGGAGGTAAAAAATTCCTACTCAGAACAAGCCCTACCACTGCAGAACATCACTTTTAGTGGAACTGAGAACTAGAGTGTTTGGGGAGGGCGGGGGAGAGTATTCAGTTCAGAATCAGCAAAGACTTCACTGCAACAGTTCAGCATTCAGTTTTTGGCAATGCAAGGGGTTTGCTGCAGGAGGAGAAGGTGGGAGAGAAAATTACTCAAAACAGTTTTAAGTTAGATACAGGTTCTGCCAGCCTGCACAATAAATGTACATTTCTCACAGATCACAGAAGAGACGACATTCCTCTCACTGCTTCCGAAAATCTTAACTACTCTAAGCCTAATGCTGTGACTGCTATCTAATTGTCATCAATTCCTTGGATCAAATTCACAGTATTTTGCAAATTCTCTGCTTAACAATCAACTTTTTTCCCTTTAAACAAAAAGGAAAACACCCCACAGCTACTAAAGCATCATAAAAGCAAGATGCCTACCTGTATTCCCTGGTCCTTAGAGAATATAATTTAAATGCACAGCCCAGTGCTATCACCAGCAGCAAGCCACACACGAGACTCCCGATCAGAGCAGCTGTGATGACTTTCCTGGGAACTATCACCAGGCAGTTACGTTCATCGCTTCCATCCTGGCAGTCTTAAGTCTCAAAGATGCACAGATTTGTACCACAATGGAAGTTTCCTGGCTGGCAAGTAAAGCAGTTTTTTTCATCCGAGCCATCTGGGCAGTTCTTTTGGTTATTACAGCGGTCAAGTATTGAGTAACAAAGCCCACTGTTTCCTTCACACGGGTATTCGTTTTTCTGGCAAGCGGGACAGTTCTCCTCGTCCTTGCCATTTGGACAGTGCCACCAGCCATCACAACGCTGCTTATCTGTGAAACACTCCTCATCGCTTCCACAAGGGTGTTCCCAAGGAAGGCAATAGCCTTTCACCTGATAGGTTGCGTTGAACCCGTGGCCAGTGCTCTTGGAGCGGGCATGATATGAGACAGTAAGCTGGCCCTTTGATGACTCTACGCTCACCGAATGCCTATTGTTGTGGTACGAAAATGTCTGCATTAATTTATCACCACTCTCTTTGATGCCATCATACACCTTTACGTAGTCATTGTAGCCTAACTGCAAATCAAGCTGCAACAGAACATGTCGATTATCTTGTGTGTCCACGTACCATGTGCAACGAAGGTCTGATCTGCTGTGATCAGAACGGAATAAGTCTGGGGAAGCAAAAGATCCATAAAAATTACCCAGCCTTTTGCCACAAGAAAGATCAGGACAATTATCTTCATCCGAACCATCGCTGCAGTCCTTAACTGAATTACATCTCAGCTCATTCATCAAGCACTTGGTGGAGTGGGCTGCACTGCACTGGAACATTCCTGAGGGACAGATGCTGGACGGAGGCTCTGTTGGAGGGATAGTGCAATTTCTCTCATCCGAATTATCACCACACTCATCCATGGAATTACACTTCCAAGTACTGGGAATACACTTTCCATTTGCACAACGGAATTCATCTGACTGGCATACAGCCTGACCTATCTTTCCTGTGAAAGAGGGCAAGGAGAAAAAAGTCAGTAACAAAACTTTCAGAACCACCTGATGTCACTTTTTAATGTCTACTGCCCTGTATGTCACAAGTCAGTCAGGCCAGTACACTTCAGGCACACTGTTAAAAAGCCAAGTGGAAATAGTATCAGTGTTACCATGCTAAAATCTTACAGTCATCAAGACTGGCCCAAGACTCCTGTCAACAAAAAATACTACCGTCTTCGAGTTTTGCCAGAGAGTGTAAGTGAAGCCAACAAAACTAAGGTTTTACCTCTAATATAAGAAAGGCGAAATCCCTGAGCCTGTCCTGAGCTTGATGCATCTGAGTGAAAAAATATCCAAACATGGTTCCTTGCAGAGATGAAAGACGGAGGTATGGAAGATCCACACACTTTGTACTCCTCCCTCTTGGAAGATGGGCCAATCATCAACCAGTCTACTGCACACTTCTGAGAGTCTTCCAAATCAAAGTTTTTAAAACTGTTAGGAACAAAAGAAAACACAAGTTACAAAGATGAGATTTTTCTGGAACAAAGCCAAACAGAGAAAAAACAGACTGTAACAGCCGAGTTTCTGCACTAAGCAGTGCTGACATAAAGAGATCAAATTTGAAGATAATGAAACACCTACAGTATCTTGATTACATACAAACAGAGCACTCAAATTCCCCCAATTTGGAAAAGCACCCATCTCATAGTCATAAACAGCATGCCAAGTAGCTCCAAAAGCTGAAAGGATGACTCCTCTTTTACTCAGAGTCCTCAAACAAAGCTGCTTCCTAAAATACAGATATGAGTACAAGAAAAATTCCAGAATACATTATACAGAAGGTAGGTTAACTTCAGCAGTCTTTTTCAACCTTAAAAGCTATGAAACTACAGGATGAGAGGAGACACTACTGTCTTGGGGAAAGGACAATAGGGAGTAGTACAAAGAATCCCAAAGGGATAAATACGAGAGACCAAAATCAACTCTTCAAGCTATGGATAGGTGTACAGAGAAGGCAATAAGATACTAGGACTGCAAAGGGTGGAAATGGAACCTGAAGTCTACCACTCTTATTTTTTAATTCAAAGATTAAAATATTCCCTTTCTGGGAATGCAAACACAGACCAAACAAGCTTATAACCTTTTACAGTCAAACCTCCCACCCTTCCGCTGACCCAAGCCTGGCAATTACTCACTAGTAGCTTACCTCGTGCAAAGAGGTGCCCCCATTGTTTCTAGAACACTGAACACAACCAGATAATACTCCCTAACTTGTAGCTCAGGAACCGAACAGGGTATTTGTTGTCTGATGAAACAGACTACATTTGAATTCAGTAATCTGCAACGACAATAGCATTGTACAGAGAAGCACACTCACTAGGAAAGGGCACACTGTTCAGAACACTTAGAAATTAATTTTGGTCCTCTTTCATACAACTCAGCTGCACAAAATTAACTTGGTTGAAGTATGCACGTACTCCATGCAAATACCGAGACAGAAGTTTCAGAAAGGCTGAAAAGCTGCTGCAAAATACAGACCTCCTTCCACAAAAGACTTTTCACAAACATAAAAGTTGAATTCTTTGAAAAAGATAAAAGGAAAGATAATTCTCTGATATCACTGTGTATTTACAAAAGGCTGTCAATGCCTGCCAGATCTTGCCTTTGGAAGGAGAATGGGCAAGAGCAGAAATTACATAAACTAGCCAATTCATTTAAGGAGACCCAGCCTACACACACCTGTAGGTTCTGCTGCATTAGTTTAATAACTCTCCAAAAAAAAATTAACAGCAAGAGAATGAGAAGTAAAAGACCACTGAAAGTGTTAAGTTAAAATGGAAATGTCCAAGAGAGATGTCCAACAATGTATGTGCAGGCAAGGACAGTCCACTCCGAAATACGTCCTTCCTCTTTTCTAGCTCTTTTTCTCTCACTATGTTCTATGCGTCTTCCCAGCTGGGAAGGAATATTCCCATAGCACCTAATTCTTTGCTGTAAGTTATCTTGTCAAGCTTCTGAAACCAGCATATTTTGCAAGAAGTTTTACACAACTGTGCCATCAGAATTAGAAGATTTAAGTATTCAGCCATGTGAACGTAAACTGAACATCATCTGTCCCAGGTGTTCTAAAAAACCTTTTTAATGACCAAGAAAGTATATGAAGAGGCACTACAGCATGAAAAGGAATTATACAAAGCATCAGTGAAACTATGGGCACCCACATCAAGTCTTGCAAGAGATGTGAGACAGCATTACTGAGCCACTACATTGGTTTTGCTCTCTGTAACTCATTTTGGCACCAGACATCAACAACGGTTTCTATCATCTGCTTGGAGGATTGTTTGTAGAGTTTTCTTGTCATAAAGACTTTTTGGATAAGTATTAGAAATATCTATCTGCCCAACAACAACATATTTTAAGAAAAGGGAACAGTCACTAAATCAAGAAATGGAAACTCAGAACTGGGAAGCTGGGGGGGGGGGCGGGGGGAGGAATGACTAGAAAACTTCTGCTTGTGCGATACAAACAAGATTTTTTTTTTTTTTTACTAAATCTTTTGATCTCTTACTTCTGTAGTTATTTTAGATGTACCAGGATGAATCCTAAAGAGCTAAACAACTTTCTCTCCTATCCTACCCAGTTCCCAGCACTCCAGCCAAGTCCCACAGCCACTTGCTTTCCCCACTCACTCTGCTGAAAACAGCTACGTTTGTCTACCAGATAAATAATTCACCCATGGCATTGTTAATGCAACACAGACTGCACACACCCAAGGGGAGAATTTGCCTATATAATAAGCTGCCTGAACTTCATATTAAAATGCATTTATTTCTAAAAGAAAAAAAAAGAAAAAAAAAAGGTTTAACACTTTTAAGATTCCAGCAAAGGAAGAGTACAGAAAAGTCAGCTACATGCACATACCTTGTTTACAAACTTCTGCAGATGATAGCAGTATCTCTGGAGAGCCTGCATTTGCATATAATTAACAATATCTTCTATTTGTACCTTAAGAACGTAGTATTGTACATTGCTAGTAAAGGGCTTTTTTTGGCTTATTATAAAGGGTGTGGAAGAGGAAGAATCTTTAGTCCCACCCTCCAAAGCACCAGTGTACGGAGGATAACTGATTTTCCTGAGTGTCAGTTGTGGATCTGAAATGGGATCAGAGCAGAATCCCACACTTCTCCACTAAGAAATCCAAGCTTTAGCCACAAAACCAATTGAGTACAAGGGTGGTGAGGCAGAACAGACTTGCAAGGAAGTATCATCTTTAACAGCCTCCCTAAACATTAAACACACCATGCCTCTGAGGGATGCATGAGCTACTGAAACAAATGCCTTGGTATTCAAAAAGGGGCAAGACAGAATATTCACAAGGATGAACTCTTTTAAAAAAAACAGTAAGCATCTTAATCACAGGTGCCTAGGAGTTTCAAACACCATTGAATAAACACAATTTCTCTGTAAATATATAATAGATACCATAGCAGTTATAAATTTTCTTATTCTAAGGGCAAAAGCAAAGTCAAAGCAATTATTTTCTACCTCATGCAAACTAATCAACAGACATATTTCAAACAAATTATGCTTTGACTAAACCATTGTCACTCCACTCCAGCATTCTTTTAAGTTAGATTGTCTCCACTGGAAGCAAATTTTGCCCCATTTAAATTGATGGTGATTTTACTCAAGACCAAAAGCATGGTATATTTGAACGAGCCATCAACAAAACTCACCACAAACCCCACACCTTTGTAATGAAATATGAAACAACATGAATATATATATGTGCACGTATAAATATTATAAAATTGGTTTTCACTTTATAATGCATTAGCAACAAGGTTTTGTGTCAGAAGTTTCTGCCACACTAATCTGACATTAAATAGCCCACTGATTTATTTTACCTAAGAGTCCTGAATAGTGCATTCAACCTCTGCTATTTCATTTCTTTCATCATCTGTAATTAGATCTAGCACTGCTGTTGTTAGTCTTCAGAAGAATAATTTAATCCTGCTACCCACAAAATAGAGCGCAGGGACATTTACTTATTTAGTTGAACTTTCTCAAACTGGAACGCAATTTTTTCTGTCAAAAGGATTAGCCCAATGGTTGAATGACTGAGGGTATACAGTGGAAATAAGGGACAAAGTCTTGTGCTCCTACTGCTTGTAGAACTGTACAAACATCTTACAGTCTTTGGAAAAGTACTGAATGAAGTCTGTAGTTACAGTTCTTGAGGAAGGTCTCAGTCTCTTTATATCCAAACCCCATGTCATTTTCTGTGATTAAAATAAGAAACAGAATCAAGTCATACTGAAACAGAGAGTACTGAAGTACCAGCCAGAGCTGCGGCATTTTTAAACATCTTGGGCAGGGAAGCACAAAGTTTGGGAGGAAAAGTGAGAGAAGATAAAGAGGCCACTGGTCCATTCAGCCACTAATCCCCTCCAGCAAACCACTCTGATGCATCTGAAAGCATGGGATGTGGACCCAGAGGACCATCCTACCATGCAAGCTGCAGTGCAGAGTGGCACTAAACTCCAGCCTTTGCACCCCTCAAATACAGCCCTCCCCACCGCACTGCAGCTGCTCCCTGGGATGCAAACGTCCCCCTACACCCACAAGCTTGACTTTTAGGGCAACACTCCTCTGCTCTGGCATCTCAGTGCTCGACAACCAAAAGAAGGAGAACCCATCTTTCCTCTGGGATTTCATTCCTCTGTGACCAGAGCGCACAGCCAGAGTTCCAGGGGCAGGGAGAGGAGGAACACTCAAGCACAACACTGCAGGAGTCAAATGTTGGTATTTTGAGTACCTAGAAATGCAATATTAAAAACATGCAACATTCATTACTAATACATAGAATACCCTTTAAAATGCTTTGGCCCTTAGGCTGTTCTCACTGTTAACCTGTGGATCTCCAACACAATACAGGAATAGAGGAGGAGGCTGATGTAAAAGATCAAAATTATCAGACCAAATTTTGCAGGTTTTCTTTCTTCTGAAAGATGCTATTCAAAAACACTATCTCCAGTTATCTTGCTTTTGGAACATCTCTTCCACAGCTATTTCCTTTAAAAAAACTTAACTGTATACAAAAGTAGAAGAGTTTAATAGTCTATTTAAACACTGGAAGCATTCAAACTCTGGGGATCAGAACAGCTCAATGTGAACTAACAGCACTAAATCTGTTTTTACAGAATTCTGCAGAAATGGGTAAAATCATCTGATTTTTCTTTCAGTGGTAAGATACTGAAAGAAGGTTACCTCCAACACTAAACAGGACTCCTGGTGCTTACAGAAAATTACAGGATCAGGAATATACAAGATCTTGCCTGTAAAATTACCCAAGTGAAGCAACAGTAGCCTACCATGATATTTTCCTATCAACTGTCAAGTATTTTTATGTTGCTGGAAAAAACGTCATTAAACCAGCTTATCATAAATACTCATTTACACTCTGAAAATATGAAAAAAATGTGCTACCTGCAAAAACTAATGCTTAGCAGAGCTAAGGTTTTTGCCATCTGTACTGAAAGAAGCAGTAGCAGCTAGCAAAAAAAAAGTACTTCTATAAATAATGTAGGGAATTCCCTACAACCCTCTTAGTAATTTAAGCACAAGCAACCACAGATTAAAGAAAAAAAAAAGCATTCCTAATAACTGGAAAAGGACAAACATGGAATGCTCAGGAAAATGAACAAAAAAAGCGTAAACTGTTGGAGGTCCAGCAGACGTAAAATCTGAATGAAAGTAAACAGTAAATACATTTTTTAAAAAATGCCCAATTTGGCCCTCTAAACTCATTGAAAAATGGAAGAACAATTGTTATGGGTAGATCAGTAGAGCACAGTCCCAAAATAAAACAGACCAGCTAATTAAGCAAGAAAAGTTACTTCTATTTGCCAACCTCTCACAGCAAGTGCAGGCTGTGAACAACTGATGACTTAATTGGCTCATTAAAAACTTCTGCTTAACCACTGAAGCACAAGGACCTGGAAGTCAGGAAAGCTCTATTCTACTCCCAGCTCACTGTGTAACCTTAGGCAAGAGACACAAGGGCTGCGTTTTCAAAAGCTGAGCACATGCAACTGAATTAAATACATGGCTATTGTGAGTTCTTTTTCCAATTAATATCAAGTTCTGAAACACTGCGAGTTTGGTAAATAGACTATGAAGCAGTCCCTTTAATTCTTCACACAATTACAGACCAGCAAGCCTTTACAAGAACGGGCCTCAGTTATAGTCAGGAATTGAAACTCAGTTGGTATCTGAAAATTTCTTTTTTCAAAGCCAATGACGTGAATCACTGAAGTGAAAGCCAATGAAGGTGATCCCCGCCCCCTGCCTCAATTAATAAAAGACAGCTTGAGTGGATCACTAAGTAGATCACTTTTCAATACTCTCATCTTGAATTCTGAACATGGAGCACATTTTACTCTCAGTCCTGTAAATTGCTATCATAAAACACAATTCATTTATACTCTGCCCACATCACGTTAATTACAACCATCAGGTAACAGCAAAACTGCTAACAAAACCAATTTTGATCTTTTTCTCAGATATGAGGAAACATACACATATAAAGCCTGTAAAGGATGGTACAAAGGCAGCTACTGCATATGACATCTTTATCTGATCTTACAGGATTTTTATGTAGTCCTCTGTGAAAACAAGACATAAAAATAGAGAAAATGGGAGGAAAAATCAAGTCACTTCCAAAACAATAACTAACACACTGATTACCTGAATCTAAAGTGACACAACATAGTCCTGGAAAACAGGAGCTACACACTTGTTCCCAGGTCTTAATGGCACCGTTCCATCAGACACAAACTTGGAAGAAAATATTGAAAAGTGCGTAATGAACAGAAAAGTATAAGCACAAAGAACACGTATTTCCTGTTCTTGTGCAGTCTCCCCCAAGGATTTCTAAAAAGTAAACTATAAAGCAAAACAATAAGCATGGAAATGCAAGGATATGAAGAAAATCAATACACATGCATGAAAGGTAAGATATTAAGATAAAGCTTCTAAAGGACATGCCCATAGGAGACAGCATCTTATATCCACATGTAGGTCTGGGCACTGTTCTGCTGAAAGCTGCTGAATAATAAGTTTATAAAAAATGACTACCAACTGCAAATGTTTTAGAAACCAAAACTACTTTCAGTTGCAATTTTATCCCTTAATGACTCCTGCTGTATCTCAGATATGATGCTTATATAACATTGCTGTCTTACCGTCAATGAGAACTGAAGATCAAAGGAAATGCATTCAGCATAACATAACACAAATGAGGTGAGTTTTTTTTAAACCTTTCAAAATCCAGATGTTATCACAAGAACTGTGTTTGATTTTCCTAGGAAAATTAAAAAAGCTACTCTTTTATGCCCTTATCAGCTCACTGTTAGGACAAGAAGCATACCCAACTGTTAAGAGGAAAAAATGTTGGTATTTGAACCCTCTTCCCCAGTTACCTTCTATCATGCTAGCTTAGGCAAGTCAGCTGCTTGTTTTACATCCTTGACATTACAAGGGCTACAACGTTCTAAAGAAATTCTCCGATGCTGTAGCATTTTGTGTTTCATACACTGGAGTGAGTCATTCCAAGAACATTTATAGTCAGAAATGTAACACCACAACACTACTCCCTAGGATGTAAACACGTAGCTCCCATTGTTTGCGTGTGCATAGGAGGGCAGGATATGGCAGTGATAAAACCCAAACCCATTAAGAAGGAATCTTTCAAATCATTGCTATGCACGCATCTAAACTGTACACACACATTATTACCAGTTTCCTCATTTTACTTTCCTTCATTTCTTTAGCCTGTTACACTCGGACTTGCAGAAGAGAATCCTAATTCTAACTGGGAGCTCTGAGACATTTTCATAGCATAAACTGCAGTACTATTCTCCAGAGCCAAGTCCTGTGTCTCGTTTGTATGCTTCCTCAGAGTTCCTGACAATGTCTGCTTTGAAACAAATTCCCCGAGTCCAATACAATTTAATGGGGTTTAAAAGCATGTTTCTATTTATGGACCTCAAATGCTGGCAGGTATCTACTTCCTTACTTTTGATGAGTAGTTCCTATTTTGAACTATGGATGGTGGAGCCCTCCTATTATTCCATCTGTGGCAGATTTGTTTTTAATTGCTGAGCATCTGCAGTTGAAGAGGTTTGCAGTCCTTTTAAGCAGCTGAGCAAAGAATGAGCAGATGGTGTCAAATACAACAGTACTAAAAACCAAACAAAAAACCTTTCCTACATTTGCTTTTTTTTCCTTTTTTCTAAATAAGAAATTATTGGTTTGAGAAGGATACTACGGTTAGCCCAGAGAAATTAAGCACATTTGCAGTACGCTGATATTATAGCTTAAATATTCTTAACAAATTATTTGTAATATATTCTAGTCTTTTCTGAATAGTATTTTTATAGAATGAGTGGAAAATATGCCACAAATGCTGTTATTAAATGCTGTTGGAAATAAATATTAAGCAGAAAAGCACATGTCTTTTGGTTAACAAGTAACAATAAGCAATGATTATCTTCAACTGTCAGTCAAACATAGCACCACTTCAAGACATTACAGAAAAAGCCAATTTTGCTCTGTGAATTTTACGTATCCCACTGAGGCTGTGCCAGGTTTTATAGCCTTCACCTATTCCTATTTATAAGCAATGAAGAGAAGGGGGACTATTTAATATGAGTAAATATATCACTGTTTCCCACCTCCTCATCTATCAGAGGTGGATGAAATCTCACACAGGTATTGTGAAGCTAGATATATATGAAAAGACTGCAAGTGACTTGCATATATAATAATGGCTGTCAGAAGTAGCCTAAAGAAACAAGACACAGTGGAACATTTTTAAAATGAGAGAGGTGTCCAACCTGCAATCATGCTCCAGTGTAATCAACTTCAGCTTCCTTCGACCATTCAGTAGCTCTGACAAACAGCTTCATACAGGTATATCAGATAAGAACTCGCATTTTGCTTCACTTCAGCAAAGCAATCCTTTATCCCCACAAAATATCAATATCAAAATATCAAACCATACCTAATTGTTATCATGTCTCCACGATCTCCTTTAATGTACCAGCTGCAGTTTACAGCTGGAGGATAGTTCAATGGCCAAGAAGGACTATAGATGACTCCCCGTCTCTCTGTGTGCTGTTCCACTCCTCCACTGCAAGCACCTGTTAATAAGGGGGAAAAAAAATATTATCATTAATGCTTTGCCTAATCAACAATTCACATTAGCTACAAGAGCTTTCAACAATTTCTGGGGATTGCAGACAAATGAGAGTCAACAGTTTTATCCTCTTACTGCTTTCTTCCCTGACCCGGTTTTTAATTAAGACAGCCACTCTAAGTGTAGGTAAGCATAACCTGCATTTCAATGCAGGATTAATCAATAACCTTGTATGAATCTACCAAAGGCTACAATCAATATTACCGCATGCATCTGCCAAGAGGATGTAATACAGAAATCCTTCCTACCAGCTTCCCCAAGCCGGGGTACGTCACCCAGCAACCGAAGAAGATCCATATTCAGTGTAAAGTATCTAGAAGCTTATTTTGTTGTTACATGTTCCTGGACATGTTGTTTATTCTAATCATACAACAGACCTGAAGAGTTTGTAATAGTTAAAAAAAATCCCCAACAAAAAAAGAAAAAAGGAAACTGGACTCTGATGTCAAATGTTTTCACTGAACATTACTAAGTACTCTCAATTCCTTCTGAACTCCCATAGATAGCAAAAATTTTCCAGACAGGGAAAGGAGCAAACAGGCAAAGGAGCAAACAGGCAAAGGAGCAAACAGGGCTAAATAAAGCTCAATATTTTCAAAGCACTTTCAGATCTTCCTATGGAAAACAGCATGCCAATTAAGGTTACATCAAATACTTCTAATTTGTAATTAAGCAATTCAAAATGAAAGTGAAATGTTCCAAGGACAAGTGGGAAAGCTGTTCTGATGGGAAAATGTACTCTCAGCAGACTACAAGAGGGGAAATTCTGCGTAATGCAATAGCTATTCTGAACATTCTCCAAAAATATTTTTAAAACTATTTTTAAAACAAATTACTATCTAGAGCATGACTTGTGGATTGCAGCTGAATATTCCAATTTTTGACAGAAACTTATTTTCTCATAGCTTAAAAAGGTGTCAAGGAAAAAAAGGGTGGCCTATACCTCACGTTTCCTCATGCACATCCAAATATACTGTGTAATAAATCACAGATTTACAGTATTGCTTGAAATTCAGCCATATAAAAGCATCATTTTCAATTCACAGCCGGCACCAGATTTAGCTGCACTGGAGGGATGGGGTGACGAAGTGCCGGTGAAGCTGCCTGGCTGCAATCAAGTCAGGTGGCAGGGCTGCCTGCAGAGCTCTGGGCTGGGGCTGGGGCCAGCCTGCAGTATCCCCCCCACCAGAAAATCTGTGCCTGGCACCATTCTGTTTATTCACAGTAAACACTTTTGAAGTGAGAGCCACAGGAATACAAAAAGCATGAGGTGAGTAACTTACCTGAGGCAAAACATATAAAAAACATTATTTTTACTCTCCAAGCAGGGCATTCCACTGAAGCATATGCATATAATTCCTACTGGTTTAAAAGGCCACAAAAGCATACAGAATACATAAATACACAAAACCATCTATTTTCCAAACAAATATTTTGCAGTAAAGCAGTTATGAAAACCAAGAACATTTCTGCTATCACATTGCTAAAACCAGAGAGGCTCCACACTAGATGCTGGCAAAATACTGAGATGCAGGTGCAACTACAGAATTGTAAGAGCAAATGTAAGATCCACAGGACTTTTAAACTCTAGTTCTGTTTTAGGTCTATAAGTGTGCTCCTCCACACACTTGTCACTGCATCAACGTATCACAGCAGCACAAGAGGACCTAGAGCTAGCAACCCCATAAAAGGAGGTGGAAAAGACTGCATTTTGTAACTGCCAGATGACTGAAACTTCTCTAATGGGAAGGAAACAGAATGCACAAAGCAGAAAGAGCCAAATACACCAGACAGCACTATCCAGAGGCTTCCAGCAACAGTTCTGCAAATATTTCTGTTCCCCTTGTACCAAATACTGTTCTGGATTAATATCCCTTATTCATAGTACATGCATTAGAACACAGAACAGAATAATAATTACACAAAGCTTGTTTTAGTTTCCGTTCTGATGAAGTCCCATTGACATCCTGGTGACTCCACATGAGCACTTCCACTCACGCATTCATCAGCACAGTTAAGCAGAGCTTTTGTTCTCCCAAATAGTCATTGCTCAGTTTTAGCAAGTATTTACAAAGACCCTAAGCAATAGTTATTTGAAGTATCCCAGCTTTTTTTGAAGTAACATCACTACCATTTTTTCTTTTGCAATAATGTGTAGTTTCCTAACTTGTAAGCAGTGCATCTGATGTAACTTAACAGTTCAGGTTCTCAGTGAGAAATGCTTTTTCTTATTAACACTGCACATCTTCTACGAACATGGGACATGGAAAGAACAGACAAAAGAAAAAGGTTTTCCATTTTAACAGAAGAATTGTAGCTCTGAAAACCTAAGGACATAAGCAAGGTGAGGGCTGCCCACTATATGCCATTTTGGGCAGGTCATCTGGCAGCGGTCATTGTTGCTCAGTACTTCCCCATGGCTTTACCCCTCTGACACACAACAAGCATTTCAGACTTGCCCTACTCAAAATTAAAAGGACAACTGCTTTGCTCTTACAAAGGCTCCGATGTGAATGAACCACTAATCTGAATTCATATTGCCAAAACATAATTACACTATTTTAAAGCTATGTCCACAGTCCCCTAAACCTAATGGAGCAAACTGAGGACACACACCCATCCACCCCTCAAAACTACTACTGTGTTTACCCAAACCTCACTTAATTGCCTTGCGCTTCTGATGCCTTTTAGTTCCCATCAATGCTCATTACTATGGTATTTGCAATAAATCAACAGATCTCCTTCCCAACCAGTTGTCTGCCTCTCTACTCCTTGTGCACTGACTGCTGTGTGGCAGACAAGGTGAAGTATCCGAGTGCTGCTTTCAGCAGCTGTTCTTTCACCTGCATACATTTTGAAAGAAAAACCTGTACCTAAACAAAGCCTTCAGTGCTGGCAACAAAACAGAAAAACCACACAAGGGCACAATTCCGTACTGTTGGCGTTTCAGCGTCAATAAAGGGGCCCCACTTCCCTCCTCAGCTCCTGGCCATGAAGTTCGCAGAATCGCATACATGCAGAACTATTGCGTTGTTAAGTTGGGCTTCAGCATGACAGTGTGATTCCTTAAGGAAAATAAACAAAGCCTTTTCAAATTGCCAAAACATCTAAAGGAAAGGGAAGTCCCTAAATAGAAAGGTACAGTCCTGGCTTCTGAAGGCCTTATCATCAGCAACAACACACAAGAAGAGCGGTGACAACATTTTTTCAACAACTGTTCTATAACTCTTTTTCTGCAGCCTTTCGGCACAAACGCAGAAGGAAAGTAAAAACCTGAAGCCCCAAACTGCTTAGGTCTTCCACATTTAGCATTACTGAAGAAATATAAGAGAATACCAACCTGGCAAACCAGCCCACCAAAAATCTTACTGAGATGGTGCTTTTAAAAAAAGATAAATTCTCAAGACAGACAATAGTGAATCTTTTATAGATAAAAAAAAAAGCAAAACTTTAAACAAATGCCAGAAGAGGTTTGAGTTCAGAGAGTTTCTGTCAAGCAGGTGTAAATCTTAATGAGGCTCTTTCTGTAATAATGAAATGGATTTCTTCTACTTCTCCATAAATAGCAGTAGATTCCCCCTGCCAGCTAAATATGCCACAAATACTTGCAGGAAAGTTTCCAAAACTTTACATGAATAGTATTACTCCTATTTTTGCAAAAGCAACTATAACAGAACAGACCAAGCTCCAGCAGAGGACAGCGCTGGGGGCACTAAGCTGTGGAGTGATAAATTTTCAGACAATCCCAGCAGAAAATAAATCCTGCAGTTTCACGTTCTTCTGCAATGCCCTGGGGTCTGCCACCGTCCCAAGGGATACACCCCAGCCATCTGCTCCAGGATAAAGGACGGTTTGCACCTGCCAGAAGGAACCTTCTCTCAAAACCGAACGCTTGGCAATATACACTCCCTCGGTAGCTATGTCAGGGTCAGCACGAAACTCTCCCCGGGTTCTCCAAATGCTCCCTCAAGGAGGGCTTGCACACATTGCTTAATGCAGATCCCTTACGCCTCTGGAGAAAAAAGGACTTACGGCTCCCCTTCACTTTATCCAGCCTCCAGCAGGCTGCTTCTGCCCCCCGATATCAGAACCAGCAAAGGCACAGCCCAAGGGTTCAACTCGCTGATCTGACAAAATCTGAGCTCATGCTCCGCTGGATCAACAGGCTGAACTGGCTCACAGCAAGCTCTGGGGAAACAGGGATCGGGGAGGACTGCTCCCTGGCAGCAGCAGCAGCTTTTCTGGCTTAAAGTAATTTCACAAGTACAGCCAAGATGGTAGCTCAACCTGCTTTCTCCAGAACTCATTATTTCTGCTATTACTTGCTTTCTGAAAAGAAACCACACTATACCTTATCATAGAGATCAACTCTGTAATAAGCTGCTTTGTCAGGACACGTTTAGGACAGTAAGCATTCCTCCCAACTTTTATCAGGGCTCCTAAAGAACATCCCCTGCAAGGCGATTCCTGGCAGGGTCATCTGCCTTACGACTGCGCTATCCTACTCTGTTATCGTCCAACGCACAGGTAAGAGAAGCTACACATGGATCACACTATTGCAATAACCTTTTATGATCATTTCCCCCCCCCCCCTACAGTTACGGTCTCAGGAGACAAAGTAGCTCAAAACCACCAAGACAAAAAAACATGAAGGCTACAGTACTCTCAGGTTTTCAGCATACTTGAAAGAATAAAAGCCAAATGTTACAACTCTGTCTTTGCTTCTAACAAAAGAACAGCATTAGAAAGCAGCAGAGCCAACTGGATGAAGCAATATATACTTCAGGCTGAGACAGCATCACCGGTCTAGGCCAGCCACTCTGTAATTATTCAAGTTACACTTTGTAAAGTCATATACCATACAGCCAATGGATGGCGAACTCCACCAAAAGCCGAAGAACCATCCGGGCAGAACAGACTAGGACATAGATGACATTCTGAACTTTTTCCAATGAAAGAATGGAAACACTATGTTACAAACACCACATGTCCTATATGGTTCATCCGCACTTCCCCTAAGTGAAATTTAAGGAAGTTACTTAATCATAAAAGTACTACCTTTTCCTGATTTAAACCTTCCCTCAAACCCCCACGTTGACTTGAATGCTCAAGCTCACACTTTAATCAACCTACTGCCTTAGAATAATTTTCCTGTTTTCCCATTTCCTTTCCTCCTGCCTCACTTACTTGTTTTTTCTCTTTTAATTTAAGTTGCAAGTGGATTGTGATGTGGATTGACAGGTGCAAGAGGGCCCTTATCACTAAGAGGACCCTGATTGCAATGTTCCCGTAATGTCAGTAAGTCACAGTACTGCTATAAAGAAGGAAATTACAGTAAGTGCTGTGATTCTGGTTGAATTTCCACTTTGACATTCATAAGACATTTTTAACATTCTTGTTTTAGCTCCCCCAGGAATGGGCCACTGTCCCTGGCTTGATATTCCCAGGCACATTTCCTAAACAGAGAGTTTTCCTCTGAACATACCAGCGCGTACTATGACCTTAGCCTCAAGCTTACGATTTTTTCCTAGCACAGTAACACTGGTGGAGTCTATAACCCCAGGAAGACTTCGAAGTCCTAAACTTCCTAAGACGTCATTGTTACTCTCTCTCAAACAAAGGTCATACTGTTTTGTTAAAAGATCACTTTGTGTGGGGAAGAAACAGTAACAACTCAAAAGAACAGTAAATACAAATAAGAAAAATATGTCTTACCTAATGAGGTAACAGCACTTTCTATTTTCCCAGTCAGGAAGAGATTCACTGTGTAAAGACAGAAAAATAATGTTGATACAGGTTCTAAGTGACACAGGGTGGCAGTCAGTAGTTAACCATTTCTAGGTGTTTGCTGGGTTGTTAATATAAAATCATTGCGGTCTTCCCACAAGAACTTTGCTTATCTACACAGGCAAGTCACGTAATCAACCATTGTCCTTTACTGTAGCTATAAGAAAAGTCAACACACAATGTTAGTTTAGTATCTGTCAAATATGCTACCAAAAGAAACAACTTGCCAATCTATTCTAGGTTGTCTTCTGTGCGATTTTTAATTGGGGAAGACAAAAATATAATTACACTGAAACATTCATCACCACAGCTAGTTACTTCACCTGCTTAAATGCTGGAAAATAACTAATGAGATTATTATCTTTAAATAAGTCTATATAAAGCAAAGTTTGTTCCTCTCAGGTAAAAATCACCTTGAAAATAAACTGCTAAAGCTAACATGATTACCTTGACTAATCAAGGGCAATGAAATTTTCAAAAAGGTCCACTGGTTAAATCAAAACAGGATGAGGTGGCACTTGCAACACACATCTGACTTACAAATTAGTTTCCAAATCCTCTTCACTTTCTCAGAAGCCTCCTCTCACCGTATATACCGTTAGAGTGATCTGGTAAGAGTAGTTATTGCCAAAAAAAATTTCTCTTGTGTCACTGTTGCTCCAGAGGTCAGCGATAACACGTAGTTCCAATTAGCTTCCCCATACATTCTTTAAGGCACTTATCTAACAATTACAGCATATTCCTCTACCTGTCCTCATTTTAGCAGTACTCTATAATCTACAAAGACAGCCTACTAATAAAATTACAAATGTCTAAAAGAATTAGAAAGTTTTAAAAGGTTACCAAAACTTAATTTACAACATCCCAGCCCAAGCACTCACTTTGCCTTTATTTTGCATGTGTTAAGTCCTGAATCTTTTTATAGTCAATCTGTTGGCAAGCATTTAGTAAAAAACATCATTAAAAAATGAACAATAGGAGAAGAGAGGAAGAGAAACCGTCCCTGTTCCCAACAGTCACTTGGGAAGCTGCTGACAATTAACACTATTTATGTCTCAGAGTAGCATGTACAAGCGCGGGCCCCCATTGTCTTCGACACTGTCCAAACACATCACAAAACAATAACCCTTGCCCCAACCACCTTCTGGTATAACTCAAACCAGCATAAGAGGAAAAAAGTACCCATCACACTAAAGGGGTGGAAATAGAAAAGCAAAAACCGATCCCTTAGCTTGCCAGTTCAAGCCCAGACACGGTTTTCAGTCCGTGGTGGATCTGAACTATCGCGGAACTGCAGCAGCCCAGGTGCCTACAGCAGTCCTGCCCCGACTCATGTCTGGATGTCCACAATTTGGACTTTCTCCTTCCTGAAGCCAGAGCTCCAGGAGCTAAATGCAGACAGGGATTTTGGCAGGCTCTCAGGCTGCTACGGACCTTGGGCCGAGGCCAGGCCCTGCAAACAAGAAAGAACAACCGTTCCTGGCGTCACCTGTCACAGAGGACTTCACGGTACTACCACAAGGGCAAGGGCAGCAACTTCACGCTCCTTCTAAGTGGCTGCAGGATTTGAGCTCTTAGTAACGCACACGGGAAGGAGGGCAACTAAATGGCAGCTATGTATGCTGTGGCTTGAGAAGAAACAGGCCTTAGCTGCAGATTTGCGTTAATAAGCATTAACACGATGTTCAAAGGACCTTAGCAGCACTGATTTTATTACATAATTAATGTACAGTAACATTTGTTATATGGTAATAACAACGTGCCATGTAATGATTTCCTTTGTTTCACGCTGCTAGCTTGCTCCGGTAGGTCAGTAAGCGCACCTAGGAGCAGCACTACCACCCTGTACCAGGGAGCAGCTCGGCTCTGTGTGACAGAGCAGCAGGTCCGTTTGTGACAAACCTCCGATCACAGCAAGAACGGCGACACAACATTTTGTCGCACAGTACTAAAGCACCGCTATTCCTGTAACCATAGTAATGTAGTCGTAAAGACTGAGAAGTAATTAACCAGTGATTAAGTCACAAATTTAATTTCATGAAAATTAAAATATTTTGTTTTGCTCCAAAGAAAGTACATGAATATACTCTGCATAACTATTATTGCCACAACCGAATGGAGTGTTTGAAGATGCATCATATAGAAACGTCTAGGTCTGCACTACCGTTCTACAATCTTTTTTCATGTTTCCTACCCGAATCTTCCCAATGGCCACAATGGAACACGAGCTCCCAAGCAGAGGTTCCCTCGCATGGCTGATGAGGGGCCCCTATGCCCTTTAAATGGAAATAACTAGCATGAAGGCAAGGGGCATGATAGAGTGGAATCAGCCAGCTCACAGCCATGTTACTTTCTTCTGAGGACTGTTAAACAGACAGACAGCCCTACTTGGCTACCAGAAGGACAGAGTTACAGACAGCTTTGCACACCAAGCCTGGCAGATACCTAAGAAAGACAACGCCCCAAAATGATCTGTGATCTCTGCAAATGCAAAACATCTATTGGCTGCTGTTGCAAGTTCTTTCCTCTCATTTTCAAACTCTTTCACACGAAGGAGTCAGCAGTCAGGAACAGTTCTTTAAAATAAAAGTTTGGTTTCACATCGGGTACTTTCCCCAGCGACTGAATAAGCTTACTGTTTCCAGTATCTGCTTTCCTCACTCTCGGTCTCACTCAAGACCGTCAAATCAAACCACAAGAGCGCTGTAAACCAGCGTTTTCTGAAGCACTCAGCTCTCAAAAGTGTCAAGAGGCCCAACAGAAAGAACAGCCATTCCCTGCTAGTTTTCTTGTCTGTTGTCAAAACAAAGTCTTGTCAAAATAAATACAGGTGAGAGACTAGGGGTATATTACAAAGTCTTCTAGATGTTCTTTTTCTTAACTGTTGGGCAGAGTTATGGGAATGCCGGAAAAAACAGAAGCAATTCGGTTGGCTTGAACTCCATGTAGGAAACTTACTGTGCCATTCATTTGGATTGCTAAATAATTCCCAGGGTGAGGTTTTCAGGTTATTTGGATCAAAAGGGAAATTTACATCTTGGCACCCCCGAACCACGTGACAGCTACCAGGCTTTTCCCACAGCCAGGAGGAGAGACATCAGCTTCGCTGCTTTAATTGCTTCCTACTTGGTCACTTTCTATGTCCTCCAGAATTTCCCAAGAGTGAGAAATAAAATAGCCTCATGGAAGAACAGCCGCAACAAACCCAGTTCCAGTCTTTGGAGCAGCAGTTTACAGACGAGGTCACATACAGCAGTGGGCAGTACCAGTGCATTAAGGCAGACCCCAAACACTGCCTATGGGAAAACAAAAAGTAAAAGAACAGCAAGAAGCAAGAACCGAAAATAAGGACGAAAGGAAAGGACCGAGTAGCAGGAAGTAAAATACAAAAACAGTTAAAGCGGCAGCATTATATTCTTATGGGTTCACTGAAGCAGAAACCTTACAAGCTTCCCACCGCTCATGTTTCTCAACTTCCACTACTGTCAGTTGTGCAAGGAATAGGAATAATACATTCCAGCTGAAAAAAAGAGCCAGACAGTGAAATTCTGGAAGTCACAAGAAAGCAGAAATCTACTAAACTTTCAACCTGGCATTACCCACAGCTAAATACAAGAAGTGTTCTCACTTAAACCCTGGAGTTTACATAACCTTTTATATTATTAGTCATTTAAGTAATAACCGTACTATTTCTGTTAAATAATTAAAGTTTTAACAGAGGTCTAACTGGGCCACAATCCTACCCCCTCCACCCCAAGAAACTCTGAGATATGGCGGAAACTTGTATCTTTCTCTAACTTTAAGTAAACAACAACGCAGCAGACATTATCCTCATGCCGTGCACATCTCTGACATTCCTTTAAGTCTCTGCAAAAAAGAGTAGTACTAGCTAGGATGGATGTTCAAAGTGCTTTGCCGTTTAGATAGCTTTTTGCATCACACTTCCGTTAATTAAAATAGATACATTTGAAGTAACAAGAGCAGCTTTTAAACTTCAACTTCCTACATTTTTCTAGGCAAGCACTGACGTTAAAACACTTTCACAAAAATAGAACGAGCAGTCTGGCCACAGATACCCCCTTCTGATCATTTATGCAACAAATAGTAACTGTCATTTGGCATTATTAAAAATGAGCTCTAATCCACTTCACTGGCGAAGAGTTGTGGGTTTAGCACACGCTAGTTCGAGGAGCTCTAACAGTTTACCAAATAACCGTCAGGCGAGTTCAGAGCAGCCCCAGCCCTGCTACGCTGCGCACAGTGCTTCTGACAACGCTGCTCCATCTGAATTTTTTGGCAGCACGCGGGAACGGAGCAGTCGGCTTTAATAGCCCCCAATTTCAACATGCCCCTGCTAAATACGCGGGGGCCTTTTGCTCACCCGTTCTAGTCACAGGCATCAACGCTTCTCCCTAACAAAAAACGTCTTCCCTGACAGAAAGGACTGACAGACTGGAAACCAGTACTACGCTTCATCACGTTGCCATAACTTAACACCTGCTGCGAAGCAAAGCGGAGAGCAATTGCTTCGAGCAGAAGGGAGGGAGGAGAGCAGAATATGACAGCGAAACCGGGGGATGGGGGGGAGGATGTTTTTCCACCCTGCCGCTGAGGGAAGCGCCAGGCAGGCGACTCACGGGACCCAGCGCCGGCCGGCAAGGCGGCACCGCGGGCAGTTTCGTAACCGCCCCGGGAGCCGCTGCCCGCACCGCGCCTCACACGAGTTAAAAGTCTGGAGAAGGCACCGATAACGTCTAAACTTTTTTTTTTTTTTTTTTTTTTAAGCGCTATGCGCTGTTACCGTAGCGGTTTGAAAGCCAAGGGCAAAACGCTGGTTTCCGCAGGGACGGGCAGAACTCGGCTCGGCCTCCCCGCCGCCGGGGAGCGGCCGGGCACAGCGACTCGGGCGGGCGCCCCGCGGCCCCCCGCCCCCGGTAACTTCCCGCAGCGGGCGCGGGGCCGGCAGCCCCGGCAGCCCCCCCCCCCCCCCCGGGCCCCCCGCGGGGAGCGGCGGGGCCGGCACCACCCAGGCAGAGGCGGTGAGCCCGGCCGGCCCCTTGGGCCCCCTTCCCCCGCCGCGGGCCCGCGCGCCGCCGCTCCGCCGCCGCCGCCTCACGTGACAGGCCCGCCGTGCCGCCGCGGCGGCCGGGCCGGAGGGCGAGGGGAGCGCCGCCCCGCTCCGCTCCGCGCCCCGCAGCGCGCACCTGGGGGGCCGCCGCCAGCCGGCGCAGGCGGAACGCGCGGCCCGGAGCGGAAGGGAAGGCGAGGGCCGAGCCCGCCCGCGCAGCGCCAGGGCGCCGGGCTTCCTGTCAGGCACGGGGCGCCCCGCTCCCGCCGCGCCCCGGCCCCCGCGGTGCGCCCCGGCCCCCGCGGCGGGCAGGGGGCGGCAGCGCAGCGGCCCGCGGGGGCTGCCCCTCCGGCGGGCAGGCTGCGGGGAGCCCGCGGCCCCATGGCGGGAGGCCGCGCCCAGCGCCGCCGCGGCCCGCCGCCTCCCCCCCCCCGCCGGGGGAAGCGTCCCCGCGGCGCCGGGGCGGGCGGAGCTGCGCCCCGGGCGCCGCAGCCGGGCTGGGGGAGCCCCCTCGGCCCAGCCGAGGCGGTGCGTCCTCTCCTGCCAGAGTGGAGCTGTGCCGCGGGCCCGGGGGCGGCGGCGGGGGCTCGGAAAGCGGCTGCTGGCGCTGCCTCCTCCGCGGCTGGCGCAAGCGAACGCCTTGAAGGCTCTAACATCAGGTGGCACCGGTACCGTGCACAGGCAGCGGAGCCGACCGAGAAACGCGGCTGTGCCCGGAGCTCGCTGCTCCCCTCAAATCACGCTGCGGGTCACTTGTCCGAAGGGACGGGACCCAGATCCTTCCAGGCCTGGCCGAGCATGAACCAGGTAATCCGGTCACACACAGAGGGTTACGTATCCACAGCAAGTCTACACGCTTTGGATCAATATAAGCGACTGAAAACGGACAACATCTCGTGTGTTTACAACCAGCAGCGAGGCGACAAACTTAACTGAGAACTTCACGCACAGAATAGCACAACAGCAAAATATGAAAGATACCCTTGTTCAGGTGACAGACTGCTAAAATGAACCAGCTCTACCTCACCTATTTCCTGAACTTTTCATTGTTTTCCCGTTTGCAGGTGTTCACGTCCTCCCCCAGAAAACCAGTACCAGTTCCTCTGTTGGTGGCACAGCTTCTCTCCTCCAAGGAGCAGAGCCCCGAGGGCGCTGCTGCACTGCTCCCACACAAGTGCTGCAGCCCGCTGAGCAGCAGTTTAATTCAGTTACAGATACCAACAACTGTACAAAGCTCTGTGACAGCGCCTTTTCTTACACTACACAAATGAGGGCTGTGCTACAGGGCACAGTTTAATCCTCCAGGGCAAAGATGAGGTCTTGCTGCATTTCACCATAAACACAGAAAAATTCCCCTATGTGCTTAAAAAAAATGCATCTTTGCGCTCAGTGGCTGTATCACAGGAGAGATACCAGACGTGCAGTCTGTGGCTATTTACAACAGAAACTCTCCGATCACTAAATTAAATACTGATTGGTAAAATCAGCATCACAAAACAATCAACAGCATATGTTATCGTACCCAGTTTCCCATGAAAGGGATGCAATTCCCAAGCAAAATTCATATTTAAGGGGTTTCCATCCAACGTGGCAGACACGCAGGAACTCACAAGCACTGGCCGGCATGCCCTCCGGGGCAAGTTGCGGTAGCTGCAATTCAGTTATAAAAACAGGGACTCAGTTATTCTGTCATTGATGGGCCCAGGTTCAGCTCTGCACTCTGCCTAGACCTGGCAGAGCAATCGTATCGGAAGGGCAACGTTCCTGGGGAAGAATAAGAAAAGCAAGAGACAGCAGTAAGAGGAACTGGGATGCCAAGGTAAAGCCGAGGTGTTTGCTAACAGTGAACTTCACCTTTTATCAGCACACACACCATGAGCAAGGTTCTTGCTAAACAGATGCAACATAAATTACAGGTGCTATGCCACATTGGAAGCTTTGTGCTGTTTCAAACTTCTGATTGTCATCTTAAGAGTCAGGCTTAGATCAGGTACTGCCCCAAAACAGGTTAAAAATACGTGCAAGAATGCTAATAAGCTTGTGTAATAACAAAAGTGGATGTGGGGAAGGAAGGGAGCTGGGCTACCCCAGCCCATGGCAGGTAACTGGCCCAGCCAGGTACATCACCAGGTGTCTCACACCGAAGGCCCATCTGATTCACACCCAGGTACACCTTCAGACGGGTATTTCAGATATTTGTTAATTATGCGTGCCCCATCAAGGAAAACAGCTGCACAATTCCAAATGTCTGTTTATATGGTTAAAATATGAGAGAAAAGCATACTTAATTTGCAGTTTAAAAATATTAAAAATATTAATTAGAACTATGATCCTCATTTGCCCATAAGGTCATAAGTGTAATTTTAAACACACAGCTCAGTTAAGCAAATACTTTCAAATGTGTCTACAATAAAACCATTCCACAGGGCTACTCTCATGGCACTGTATCTTGTTTAAAATTAATCCACGCAGCAGGAAGTTTCAGGGAAATAGAGAAACAGACCAAATTATAACATGGGAAAGGAAACACCAGATAAGAAAGAAAAGGCAGAAATGGATGAGAAAATGCCAGGCCAGGCTGAAACTATTTTAGGGCAATGGTGATGACAGATGCTTTCTGGAGCGTCTACAGGAAGCAGATCGCATTGGACGTAGAAAGCACATTAAAGTCGAAGCACATACTCAGGTTCCCTTTTGCTGATTCTTATTTGATAGCGAAAAACTCTGGCAGAGTGGTGAAACAGGCGGCTAAGGGCTTTAATGCCTGGAAGCACCACAGTTCACCAAAGGACATCTCTCAGCACACTGAGATACTGCTTTAGGCCTTTTTATTTGAATAATATAAAGTGTGGCTACAGTAATATCTCCGGGGTTCAGGTGATCCTTATCCTTGCTGAGCTACAGACTTGTACCTTATCTTAGCAGCCCTTTGATGGAATTATAATAATTGTAATTCACATTTGTCTATCACTCTGGATCTTAATGGATGCCTAATGGATGATAGGCCTGAGGATCAATAGTATCACATCTTGTCTACTTGGGATGAGAGAACTGGATGTTAAAATAAATACTTCTACTATGCTAAAGATGAAGAAATAATAAGCAGATCAATACAAACAAAGTTTACCCATAGGTGAGAAGGCCTCGCACACCACGCGAAGGGAACCGGGCTGCTCTGCAGAGGCAGCCTGCTTTACAAGTACACATGTCTGCGTGCTTTTTAAGTAGCATAATAAATCACACAACATTTTCCACAGCTAAATTCTTCCTAATCTAACCAGACAATTCTTAAACCTTTAATGGGCCCATGATTGTAAAATCATTTCGTCTGGGTTTTTGAGCAGTAATCTTCAAATTATGAGTCTGTAACAGCAATAATGGAATGTGTCATAAAAGAGTTTTTCCTCAGTGAGTCTATTATTGCAATAAAATAATGTATCTAGTCACCTCTACGTTCCGCATTAACCCTTTTTATGATAATTATGAGTAAAGTGCATCTCTCATTTCCATTAAATAATATCCTTGCATCTCACCAAAACAGTAGACTATACAGGACTGAAAGCAAAGCGACAGATGCACATTCTCTTTTAGCAGATTCTATCCATGCCACTAACTTGTTGTTAAGATAAAACCCACTCAGCTTAAGAATTATTCTTATACTTCGGTGTTCCTATAAGACTAATTTAAAATTCTGGGTCCAGATTTTCAGGCACACACTTTTGTGTTCATAGAAATATATGTACAAATTAGAAAATTATATATGAAATTACATATGCTCCAGCATCTACTGGCATAGGGGAATTCATCATCCTATTACAACATCCACCCAAATACCTTGAAGACATAACCAGCAGAACCCATTCTAGGTGCTCTACTTCAGGATGATTTGCAGATCATTTTAAACTTACTTTAAGAGTTGCACCAAGCTAAACCATGGTTGCAAGCCAAGTGTCAAGCCTTCCTTTCTCGTTTCAGAACACATGATATGGAGATGGCTCTAGGAAACTTCATTAGTAGATGTTATACATTATATACGCTGTAGCTGTAGGCACATTCATTCACTTTAATGCTTTTGATGGAGTAGGATCACAAAAAAAAATTCATGTAACACCACCAAAATAAAGTTCCAATAAAATTTTACTGAGTATAATCAAAGGATATTACACGTTATTTTTTAAAATATGCAGCAAAAAGATGAAGACATCATAAAATGATACACAATGTTGACAAAGAGATTATGGGTTTCATAAATATTAGTTCTAAGAATGTTAAAATAACGTAGAACCTTATCCTGCCCATGTAAGTAATCTCTGTCTGACTACCTATAATTCTATTGCTTTTTCCACATCAGTTCCCTCTGTATCTAATTTCTGTAACTCATAAAAGCTTATGCATCTCTTTCTTTCGATTAATTTGGTTGAGATTCCTTTAAACTAAGGCTATAATTTTACTTGTTCCACAAATTCTTTCTATGCATTTCTCTCCTTTTCACCAGAAGTCTGTTTCAATGCAAAGGTAGCACATGTAGAGTTATGCAGATAAGCAAGCCTGCAATTCCATATATTTTAATGACCACTGTTCTCTTTTGAAACCTGGCATTTAAGAATAGTTGGTTAGAAAACATTAGGTGTGGTAACATGCATTATTTGTCTCAATCTCACATAGTTTACCATCAGTTTTATTTTTACAAGGGTTCATATTGCACCACGATACAACACAATCTGCCTGGATTTAATAAGGTTTACATTTAGTGACAACTACACTCGCCCTGAAAGGGAAGAAAATTCTCAAGGGTACTCTGCTGCACCGACTTTAACGCTATTCCTGTCTTGATCCATTATAGATCATTGCTAAACTTCACAGTGAACTATTTTCCTTGTTCTCCTTTAGGAATTTGTTATTCATGTATTCTATGAAGAGCTGAAAAAAACCCATTGTAATTCACATTCATTTTATGAAATGTGATGGGAATAAATACAAGCAACTCGGTATTACAGGAAAGTGAAACCAAATTGTTTGATGGAGAAATACTATAATAAGATCACCAATGTATAGGCATTTTTCCAAAGAGAGTGCAAAGCTGTGATATTCCTCTGTAACACTCTGAATGTTCAATGAAATCCTGAATTTGTATCAAGCAGACCAGATTATAAGTAGCAATTACATTAGGGTAATTGCTTGAAAAATAAAATAAAATCATTCTCTCTTGAAAGGGTTCAGTTGTCTTTGTAACTACTATCAAGGCAGCATTAATTGCATCTTAATTTTTTTTATACTTACAACTTAGCTCTCTTAACAAAACAGTAGGTCTACCTAACCTGCTCCATTAAGTAAATTAGGTCTCATTTTTATTTAACAGTGTTATTGGCATCAGAGTTTTGAAGCATTGGGGTAGGGTATCCGCCCCCCAACCACCTCCTCTCTTCAAACGCTGTATGACCTCAGGAATTCCTGCCTTCGTGTAGTGAGTTCGTCAGTTAAGCGCCCCTTAATTGTACCAGAAACTGAGATGTGGCTGGGGCGGGAGAGGCACTGCACGTACTAGCAGCACCAGTTGACTGGTCAAGGCAGGGCACAGAACAAGGAACGATCGGTTATCCCCTGACAGCCTTGAAACAGCCTCACCTGGTTCGTGACCAAGTGGAGCAGCACCATGGTCACAGCCCAAGCATGGTCACAGCCCAATGTACCATTCTTACAACCCAAGTGAAGCGGTACCACTGTTACTGGGATTTCAGTAATCTCCAGGTGGATTGTGGTCAGGATGACAGTTTACAAATGACTAAAGCAAATCATCCCAATAAACCAGTGGTTCAAAGTGAGCCCCTTTGAGCTCTCCTGGACCGCAGTGGGCTGCAACCAGCACCTCCCTCTGAAGTGGGACACCTCTCAGAGTCCACAAACTCTAAAGTTTGCTAAAATTGGAGGTCCATTGGCAAAGACCAACAGTGGAGCCTGGGCTGAAACCTTTCACTCCTCGAGGCTCAGCCCTTGCCCATTGAGAAATGCCAAGACATTTGATGTATTTCAATGAACTTGAGGAGAATTTTTAGTGGGTATACCCTTATATATACACACATATATATAAAATATGGATATAGTCATGTTTGTGTGTGTATGCATGTATGAATCAATTTAATCTGTAGATGTGTGATTTAATTACTAACTCTGTTAATGTTAATTTAGTCAATGATCAAGTGCTGCTAAAAAAAATCTTGTGGCCCACCTTAAAACTGTGAACAAACCTCAAACTGCTGCTAGACACATATTATCCTTAGACATAAACCATTGACCAAGTCTGAGACTAAGTTTAAACCTAGCCACACCTAGACTCCTCTCTGAGACGGAGTTTAAAAAGCAAGGGGGGTCTATTGTGAACCTCGTGACTCAATGGGAGGATTCCCCTTATCCACTGCATCCACGACCTCTCTGTGAGTCATTCTAACTCAAGTATAACTTGATTTCCTTTGTATACTTCTTCCATGCAGTAATAGAGTGAACCTTGCCATCTTCAAATCTGTAACTAAGTCGCTGTTCTGATTAATTCTCTCAAATCACTTTGTTAATCAACCGATGATTGAGTGCTGTTAAAATATCACAATCAAATCCTGTGATTTGCCGTAAAGGCACAAATAAATTCTAAACTGCTACTAAATCAAACTGTGTAAAGACACTCATTTGCAACAAGCACACAGCATAATTATAGAAGAAGATTAGAATTGTCTTTGTTTCTAATTTTTACAGAAATAATTTGAGGAATTTTATCAGGGTTCCTTATCAAAAACGTTAAACTGCACTTTATCACTAAGCTCCACTGGACACCTGAAAGAGAAACAGCCAGGCAAAAACCAACACCATTTCATTTCTCTCTTATTTTTGCCTTGAAATATTTTCAGTGTGATTCAGTTTTAGAAGTATAATCTCATGGCACTGTTTTATGCCAGCAATTATGTCAATTGTTTCACGAGGCTCTATCACCTGCCAATATACACACCTCGTTGCCTGCAGCACTCTCCCTGGCTCTGGTTCCCAGGATCCTTTGAGCACCTTCCCAGTCCCACCCAGTCCCGCTACACTGCGCAGAGGTTCTGCGGCTTACACAAGTACACTGAGTTCCTACAAATTTATTTCACTTGTGACTCCACAGTAAGAGGGCTATTTCAAGGCCACTCCACACCTCCTACCTCCCTGGTGACTTTATCATTTAATAATATTTGGATTGATTTAAACTGTCATGATGCTAGTTTTTATTATCTGCATACTGGAAAAGCGTTGCAAGAGAATAGTGAGTCCCCTGATCTACTAATATGCTAAATCGATTTCTCTCTTCTGCCCATTGCCTCATATCTATTGATGAACTGAGTTTGGATGATTTAATTTAGTTTATGATAAATCCTTTTATGCTTTGGTTATGTTAGGGGCTTACTCTCCCTGGTAGCTGGAGTCATTAAAGGATTTACTGTTTTTTCTCCTTGACGTACAAAATCTTTGGTAAACGAGGGCTAAAGGAACTCAGAAGTGAGTCTCTTCTGCTTGTAAATGATAGAAAAGCAATGACAAAATAAGGCTGAATCACATTTCAGGTTCCCCTTCACATACAGAAATTCAGGGAAATAATGGGCTCAGTAAGGCCTGAAGTTGTCTTTATTACTTTACTTCTTTTCTACAGAAGAAAATGAAACAAACTATCAATACATTCTTAGCCAAACATACACTAGCTGCATTAATTACTACAGTCTTACTTTAGAATTTAAGTAGGAGATCGAACAAATTGGAATTAGGAACATGAACACTCCTCTAAGTCACAGGATGAACACAGTGAATGTGCATTAAAACTATCTCCTAGGGAGAGAACAAATATTTTCTTTGCCCAGTATGCATATTGTTATCAGAGCAGATGAAAATAGCCATATGAGGTTGCTCAGCAATGTGCTTCTGCCTTCAGTTCTGTTTAAAAACCCCAAAGAATAGAAATTAAATAAGGTATTGCATGCAATCAGGCATATCTAAAAATGAGCATGCATGGTAAAGCGAAACATATAATTAGGACTGAACAGACACCTTCAAATGCATTCAGTGACTGGCTTTTGTACTGTGTGGAGAAGGGCTAAATGCAACTGCAACGCAGAAAGAGAGGCTGCAGAGCAGCTCCCCTGCCATGCTACCCTGTAGTGTTCCCACTGCCAGCCTAGAAAATGTGCTCTCGTGTAACATTACCCATTGGTTAGGAACACTGATAATATTTAGAGCTGTCTTCCACCCATTCTTATGACTGGGAAACTTGTGCAAAGACTTCAGACAGATATAAATTAGCCAGAGCATGACATCCAGCAAGCTGCCGTTTGAGGAACGGTGCGACAAGTAACTCAGAGCTGGTGCTCTGCCAGTGCCACCTTGCAAGCGCTGGGGTAAAAATCACTGCAATACCCACAGCACAATTCTGAACTGGACTCTGAGCATTGCAGCAATTCCACTGTAAACTGAGTATAGTTACAGTCTACACTATTCAGCATACTTATTATAGACTGCCATTTTACTTGCATCCAATTACCAGTTCAGCAGGAAAAGCACACCAGAGGGTAAAGATAAGCAGGCTTCTCATGTTTCATTGACAATTAAATAATTTTTGTTTTTTTTCCTAATACTCATTCTGTTACCAATACCTAAAATGTAGCTGCTATGGCTACTGTTTTTCATTAAAATTTGGCCCAGATACTTCCTTAGAGGCTTTATTTGGTCCTAGAGAACGTAACTTGTGTTCCACCTGTCCCAGGGGCTGTCACTAACACTGATTTATGGCTTCACTTCCTTTATTTGTCTACTATAGTTATATTTTTTAAGTTCCAGTGGCATGTTTTTAAGTATAAATTTCTGTTAAACCCATTCCGCACAAAGCACTGCACTTCTTATTCACTGCAATACCCCACATAGTTTTAAAAGTCCTAATGATTTCATGGTAGGAGAGTGTCCTTGGAATCAGCTAAAATCATTATTATTAACAATTCTTCCACATTTTTTTCCTCTAAGTTCTCAATACATATTCATAGCACAGCGATTTCTGGGTTCATAAGAGAGCAAATTACAGGTTATTTCCCAAATGATTGCAAAGCTCTTCTTAACATGCATAGACAGAAAACAGCAAAAAATTTGGAACTAGGCATCAGTGAGGCTGTTCCACAGGAAGAATGAGAAAGGATGTAAAGGAATGCATGAGCTCACCTACCAAATTCTCCCTATTTTTCACCGGGATAATACAGCCAGCCTCACAGTATTGTATTAACACGGTCATAAGGATGACAATGTACTGGCTTATCAGGACAATAATCTGTTCAGCTAACTTCACTAAAAGCCAAAGCAAGTTTAAAGCACCAGGAAACAGAAATACCAACATGTGCTTACATGTGAATGTCAGACCATTACAGACTGTATGCCAATACATACCATGAAGGGGATACAGGCTATGTCCAGTCCATCACCACTAAGTCATGAGGTATGTTTCCATGGTACAAAAAGCTCTGCTCTCTTTGCTGTGTCACACTGAATAAACAAACACTCTCTGGCACATCAGTGATTCTACCAACTGTTAGCAGTAACAGCAAGAATGGGTATTTATTGTGTAAACAGTGTCCCAAACAAAAACTGGAAGCACATCATCTGTGGGCTAGTAGCTACAGATAGGAAATTATACCTGCCCTGAAGGTGTAATGATTTAATATCTATTCCTTGCTGCTTAGGCTATTTTTTTAGTATTAAACAGTGTACAAAATCTCTAAAAGCTGGCTGAAGCATGCAAATGAACTCTATCTGATTAATATAAAACCAAATAAAATTTTGACAAATTAGCATGCTAATTCAGACCACATAACTGAAAGAGAGGGAGAAAACGGAAAAAGAAGATAAGCATAAACCATGGAACAAAACTCACGTCAGAGATTTGCAGAAGAATCAAAGCTGCTTCAACCTTCAGTGGAGCTTAAAACCATGAAAAGTCAGATTTTCTTTTGCATAAAGAAAACCCCGTAATCCAATATACCCTTTAACTATGACTCAGTCTGTGCAGCAGAGCTATGGATGCCAGTTGTACGTTCTGACCAAAACATGTAAATAAAAGAGCAGCCTGTAGTTAAATGGGCTGAAGAATGTGAAGGGAAAATCATTGCAACAATTGTGTAAGAATCACATCATAAGAAAGTAGCTGAATGAACAAGACAGTAGCCCTGTGGATTCATATACACATAGTCTACAAGTGTGCCGGGAGGGGGCGGGGGGGAAGGAAAGAAAGAGTATGAGGATACTTGGTGATTTAGAGGATCTAAACTGTTTTAAGAGAGCATAGGTGCTTGTTTTCATAAAGCTGTCAAGAGATTTTTAATAAATCCTTCACATGATTTAAGACCTGGACTATGTAACTGTACACATTGTTATAATACATCATCATATGTAAATACGATGCCAAACAGAGGTGGTAAAATATCTGTCAAAATTGAAAGACAAAGTCAAGGAAAATATGAGAAAATTCCTGCCCTTGCACTTCCCTTTTTCTGAAGGTAGAGTAATCCAAGATCCTCTCTCATACACATCAACCTCTCACATGGGATCAATGGTACTCCCCTGAGCTGACATTTGTTTATTTATCCTTGAGGGCAACAGTAGCATGGTTGCATGCGCTACTGCCCCAAGATGTCATCCCTTCCCAGAATATTTATATGGCTGTCAAAACATTCCAGTTATTCCCTTAATTGAGTGGGAGATGAAGATGCCAGATAGAGAAGCCAACTAAATTAATAAAAAATATTATTTTAACAGAAATAAGGAAATAAAATTGAAAAAAAATTGCAATAGAACAACTTAAGATAATATCCACCAGTATCTGTAGTAGTAGGCAGGTGAACAGGAATGTTACAAAATGGTGCCTACTTAAAATCAGAATTGTGTGAAGGAAATTTTACCTTTCCTAAATATGTAATTTCTGTACAGAGTTCTCCATCTGGGAAATCTCAAAACTAAACAGATGTTCCAAAGGGGCTGGGGGGGACTGACGGGGGGGAGAATACTGCAACAGGCAACAATAATAAAAAACAATTTATACGTGGGTTTCTCTAAATTTATACATTACACATTCATGAATTCTCTTAAACAGAAAGCAGTCAAGCTGGTAGACAGAACCAGCAGGGTCACAGATTCTAAATTAAAAGTAGCTAACAGAAAAGTACTTTGATCTTGTACAGATTTGAGAGGAGTTCAGGGTAATGCAATATACATACCGCAGAAATTCCCATGATACCCAGATTGACATATGCATTTACAGCTATCAGTGTTCAAATATCCTTCATTATAGTACTTTTTCCCATGGCAACATATTCTTTGGTTTGTCCATGTCTAGGGAGGTGCTGTGAAGATTAAACCAAGTTTTAAAACCTATTTGAATAAAAGAAAAAGTATTTATTTATACTTTAATTTGTATTCATTTTGTCAAAATCATTTCTAGACAGGTTGTGTTGATTTTTCAATTACTAACTCAACCAACCAGTTGCTTTGGGAGTTCACTGTAATTAGCTTTTATGAATCTATCGTTATTACAGACCATCTTGGAACAAATGAACAAAAATATTTTTATGCATTCATGTTGTTGAGTAATAAAAAGATGGCAGCTCACGTATAATTTTCATGCAACTTAGGAAAACTTATGCATTTAAAAATATTATTCTACTACAGTAACTTGTAAACTTTCATAAGTGATGGTAATTACGATGTTATTTTTTTATCTTACTTATGCAATGCTCTTCTGCTCTAACTACAAAAAAATAGTGGTAGTTATGTCCATAAAAATGGCATTGTACTAGCTTGAAAAAGACAGTGATCCAAAGAGATAATATTTAATACCATTGTTTATTAGCCAACATGGCACTGATCTATTTCCACAGCCACAGGTGTAGCAATCAAATTCAATTCTTCTTGTCTCCCCTATTACAAAGAACTTTTGTATTCTGATTAGTTCATTTGTCTCAATCCTACATTCACTGAACTTAATGGCAAAGCAGTGCCCATTGATTGCAATGATACAGAGGTATGAATCACAAAGGTTTCCTATTTCTCAAAAGCGAGGCACACTAGCAAATATTTCACTGCCAAGCAATTTTAAATATTTCATCCCATATCTATAGATTTACTGAAAGTACAGTAATCCCAGTTGGAAACAATTACAATTACTGCAGTGCCCACATTTAGCTCGGCACAAGTCTAGCTGTATTTGCAGGCAATTTACTTGATGCATTCCAGCACAGAAGGGCTCGTTAGAATTTCTGCAATGCTCTGTAATGTCCAGAGTTCAGGGGACAAAAAGTTAATGCAAAAAACATTAGTGATACATAAATCCTGATGGGCATGCATTCACTTTTAATATTACCGCAATACAACTTTGTTTCAGAAATATTTGTATTTACTGAATAAAGTATGCTCTTTTCCTTACAGGCAATTTTCACTCCAGTGGTCATTACAGACACAGAGCAAAGATCTGGATCAATTTCAGATTGTACAGTACCAACCAAGAGCTCTGCAGCCAAATTAGCTATGATCAGTGTCAGGCAGGCCTAAAGCCAGTGGTACCAAGGCAGCCCCAAATCTACTTTTATGCTCTCCTGAGAGCCCCGTGTTCAGAGTTGCTGAAATACGGAAACCAGCAGCAGCTGCATAATCAATTTATGTAAAATAATTTGGAAATTACTAAGTCAGAGATTCAACAAGATAGCATTAAAAGAAGTGACTAAGTCCTTCTCTTATTTCTAGACACGTAACACCAAATTTGGACCACGGCATCTAAACTACAATGTTACAGGTCTTACTAGCACCTTTTTTAAGAGAGATACTAACTCATAGCAGCCTTGGGCTCTAATAATTCCAAATTTGTGTTTGCAACTACTAATTCATTAATTCTCCCCTAATCTTCCACGTTCTGTTTCCACAGACTGCAGCCAGAAAGACTGCCAGAAGAAATGGCAATTGACCTCATGGGAAGCAATATTAAAGAGCACATGAAGTTCACCCTATTCTTGCTGTCTTAGAACAGGGGCATATTTTGACCATGGCAACCAAGGCAGTATACTCATTTTGACCAAGTGCCCCAAGTTAACTATTCACCGAATGGTTTATTTTTCTGGGTAGTCAAAGAAATACAGGACACAGAGACCTGTATACCTTTTCAGCTGGTTAGTCAAGAAGTAAAAGCGTTGAACATTTTTTTTTCCATTCAATATGCAAACCTTACATACTCTGGTTTCATTTAAGGAATTTGCTAGAAATACCTTGGATACATTTTCTCAGGCAAAAGAAAAGGATGTCATGTGATAACGGTACCTGAACAGCCTGCATAATCCCAATCTTCATCACACAGGTGTGGCAGTTACAGTGATTAATGGCACACAGCTCTTACACTTCAAAGGACATTCTATTAGAAAACAAAAGAACAGACTTTAGAACTCAGCTAATATGGATAATACTGTACAAGGATTGGGTCTGGATTGCTTTAAAGGTAGGGAAATAATAGGATATTGGTACCCTAGTCAATTAAGATAATGCATCAATGCCTATTTATTATATAAAGATAACCCAAACGACCATGAGAAGCACTGAATAGAAGAGCATAATCCATACCAGAGAAAAAACTGAGTGATTCTGTTTTGCCTGAAAATGCAAATTAAAATGTCAATTTGAAGAAAAAAAAAGTCTAGTACTGAAAATAACAGCCACTTAGGGCTGGCCAGAAAGAACTGAGTTAACATGTTATTTGACAATTTCTGTTACTGACAGTAAATATTTATTCTAATGAAAAGCATTATATATAATACAATTCATCAGAAATAAACATACAAAGTTAATTGAATAGTTTGTATCAGACATTTCTCCAAATACTAACCCAACTCCATAATAAGTAGAGACACCGTAATAAATTCTTTCTGGGCTATGATGTTCTAGTATGTTCATTCAGCGAGATATGTCAAATGAAATTAGAGGTATAAATGGTCATCTTATTTGCTCTTATGATAGTTTCAACCATTACATTTTGCTATCACGGGAGAAAAGGAGAGAAATGTTTTTAATGTATATAGTATATGTACTAAAAAGCACATTAGTTTAAAAAATCATCCAGAAACACCTCATAAACCTTTATGCCATAAAAAAAAGCTGTAATTCAGATGATAATTTCAAAATACTTCCTGTTTTAAAATATTAGCAAGAGATTTTCAGAAAAACTCGTCACTCAACAGTTTCCATTGACAACAATGGGAGCTCAACACACGCTTTGGCAGGAATAACATGAGGGCTAATTGTGTTTAGTTGTATGAATGTAAAGAATAATCATAAATACGACAGCAGATGAGGACAGACCTTGTTATTTTGATGGCACTGCACAGTTAATAGCACAGGAAAAACTCTACCCACACAGCTTGGGTTGATTCATCTTTTCCTCCCTTCATTATGAATCAGATTCTTATTATCTTTTTATTGAATGAAAACCTGACTACAGCACAGTCAGTGGGAGTTTTGCCATTGACGTCAGTGAGGTCAATTCTTGATTACCTCACCAACTAATATTAAAAATATCCTTGTGTATTTCAACCTTAATTGTAGCTTGGCTACAGTTTTTTTGAAGGAAAGAAAAGACCTGTTGCAAAAAGGAAGGACAGATGCCTCCCTGTTTCATATACTTCAGGTGTTATCTTTCAAATGACTTAAAACAGAGATAAGTTGCTGGCTTTTCTGTTGTTGCTGAATGCATTATAACTTGCACGCTGGCCCTTCCAATGCATTAAACAGAAGTTCCCACAGCCATGTTAGTAGTACGCATGTGCCTGTGCAATCTGTGCAATCTTACCATCTCCAGGATTAGAAAAGCAATGGCCTGGAGCACGGCTTATGCACATGGAAAGCACTTGTCTGCAGGAATCGTGATGCAGTTCCACAGGCCCATCTGCAACATCTGCACCTCACTACATTAACCATAATGAAAGAGATGTACAGAGACTGAGCAGAGCCCACAACCGTTAATAAATACCTTCAACATACACTAAATTTCAACTCAAGATTGAAAGGCTCCTTGGCTGAAAAGGGATGTAGATTTTATTTCATAGGTGTTAATAACACTTGCCCTTCGCTCAAGGTAATTGTTTTTAAAATAGTTTTTGAAATTAATAATAAGGCTATATACATGCAACAGTTTTAGACAATATTTCTACAGGCATATATTTCTTACTGCAAAGTCCATTTTCACACCACCTGGATCACACTTAGGGCACGGGTCTCCTGGGACGTCAGGCTGCATAGCTTTCAAATCTATACTACTCCTACACATAAACAAGATGTAAAAGTTAATTTTTATGTATACACATTTGTTAATCTATTTATACCCATTGGAATAGAAATAGAAGGTTAAGCTGAAAATAAACTGAATTGTAATGGCTTCACCATCTAATAAAAAAAATCCAAATTGCCATGACAGGCAATGTACATTTAAAACGTAAGAAGTGAAAACACCTTCAAGCAAGTAAAAACATTTTTCAGAGTGGTCAAAGAACATTTCCAAAACTGCCTCACTTCTCCCACTGGTCCCACAGAATCCCATGTTTTGTGGCCATGGATTTCAGCCACACTTCTTTGGATGAAAAATTCCCTGTTTTGCTACAGGAATGCACACAACTTGCAATTTTCCAGCTAACGTGTCTCCTTGCTTGAAGAATCTTGGTTTTCACTCTGAACTGAAATACAGCGAAGCTTTTAATTTATTTTTTTTTCCCCTATTCAGGTGTACTTATGAGATGGGTTGACTGGAGCAACACAGGTCCTAAATGGGAAGAATCTAAATTGCTCAGTGCCCATTTCTTACTCTCTCTGCTGCTGCCCTCTGTTGTGTTTTCTGTCTTTCAGGTGGCACTCTATGGGATATCTATCTCTAAGTTCACAGGCCAGTTTTACCTCCATAAAGGTCTAGACTGTAAACATCAACAGCAGAATACACGAGGGTCTGATCTGCTGGGTGATGGGGGCAAGTCACTTTCTTCTCAATAAGTAATGGCATTAAAGCGTCTTATTTTCTAAGAACAGACAACGAAAATCTCACAAGAAGCCTACACGTAACAGGTATCATTTCTGCAAATTACTTATAATAACCACCCATCCCAGTATTTTCTACAAGCAGCAAAGCAGTAACCGGAAAATGTCTTTGTCTTCCAATATGCAGACGACAGTACCCCAAACAGTGTTGTCGTCCCCCCACCAAAGTTCAGAACTGACATATTACACTCTGGCAAATCCTTTCATGACACATACATCACATCACATTATACAGGCATGATACCATGTAACTAGACACGCCTGTCGAAGCATGACACATCGCAGAACAGCGTGTCAGGAAATACGAAAGGGCAGTCTTACAAACCAGGGTTAACAGGCAACTTGGCTTCACTCGATGTTTTCATCAAATGTTTTCACCCAAATCTTCGTGAATAACATTCAGGCAGCAATGCCAGCCCACAGGCAAAGTGGAAAATATCCCCCTAAGCCTATAGTCACTGCTGCAATAAACAGCCACTAAACATTTGACTGCTTCTAATATTTTCCTTCTTTAGGCAACTGTCCCTATGATAAAGATGTCTCCAATACACACATCTGCCTGCAGGAGTCACTTCACTTTTTCCTATTCACAGACATGGAGAAATGAAAAATTAAATTTGATCAGGTCTGTATGTGAGAGTTCAAGGCCCCGAGCTGGACATCACCAGAGGCTGGTAGGGTATTCTGGCAAAATATCACTGCATGTTTGCCCTGTGCTTATGTTCTGCCCTATACACGTGATATTGGCCACGGTTATAGAGAGGACACTGGGCCAGAGGCACCTTTAGTCTGATTCAATTTGAGTATAGTTATTTTCTTACGTTAAGTGATACTTAACATACTCAACTTCACTGAGTCAGTAGCACAGAGTCACCATGACTATGGTAAGTTCTGGATACAATTTCACAGAACAAGTTGGTTACGAAACTCCTAGGAAAATTAGTCACAACAGCACAGGAGCTAAAGATCTTCTGGAGCAATTCCTGCCACTTTGAGAATTCTTTAAAATACCAAACACCGGCTTGTTACCTCACCATTTCATATTATTTTTATATAATGCTAAGCTGTTGAGATATTACTTCACATGCTATTCTTCTATAGCCCCTTGACAGAATCTCAGCAGCTGATTCTCAAAACCAGGTTAGTTTTGTGCTCCTAATTCAGCTATAAATCAATAACGAGCACAAGTTATGGAGGTTTTGTGAACTGTCTAAAGTAAAAGATTATTAAAAATATACTTACCGATTTTATGATTTCAGAGATTCATTACAGCTCTAAAAACGTTGAACACTGTATGCTCTGTGGATAAAAGGACCAGAGCACAATTAACAATTCTAGGGATTTGCATCCATCTCATGAATTGGTCAGGGTTGTATGTGAGCTCCTATAATATGCTTTTACAGAAGGTTATAGTTTATCATACTTACTGTCTTTACCAGGTGTTAATTTGTTCCATTTGAAGCAGCCAGTCAGTATAGGAACATGACATAAGAAACATGCTATGCATCCTTTCTTACAGATTGTGGCCACTTGGTTGGGTTTGGCATAAAATAAAAAAAAAGCATTTTTTGCAATTAGAAAGATTTTGAAGTATTTTCTAAATAGCTGTCATAAGCTACCTATTACACTTACCTCTTCTCAGGCAATATCAATCATATATTGATACAATAATCACAAACCTTCATGTAAAATGTTGCAATATTTTGAGATTAAAAAAGGAAAAGTATCTTGACAGAAAAATACTGGCCTGTAAAAACACGTATTACATACATTTTTGTAGGTAAATGTAAAATAATCTGAATAGCTAATAAGCACCTTCAACAAAGAGACTAAACCAGGCCTACATATTAAATTTTCATGGAACACCTTTACTTAAACCCTTCAAAAGTTTTATTTGCAAGTTGATATTCTACCCCATCAATGAGATTAAGTCAGTCAGGCCCCTTTTCCCAGAAACAGTCCAAACACATCTGTGAACATTGCCAGTGCCGTTGAAGAGGCTTAGTATCAGCATGACCTAACTGCAGAAAGACTGAACTTCCCGAAAAGAAAAATAAAAACATGGCTTTAATAATATTGATTTTGTCCAAAAGCTCCAAGTGCTTCATACAACATTAATTAACTCTCCCAGCAACTCTGTGAGATCAGTAAGTATTATTATAATTTTGCAGATGGCAAAAGAGATCAAAAGTTAAGAGCAGTGTGTCCAGAGCCAAACAGCTGAAGAGCAAAGAGCTCAAAAGGTCCCTCGATGCACAAGGCTGGTCTGACCAGGCTCCCTCTTGCTTTTTGGGAATTAAACAGATCACACTTCATTATTTGTGTATTTTCAAATACAAAATTGCAAATACCAGCAGCGCAAGGGCCAGGGGGTCTCTGAGCACCACTTGCTGTATTTTAGAGTCTTTGATGACATGATTATATGCAGAGTACAACTGCTTTGCCTCACTGGTTAATGACGTGATGGTGTAACATTTGGGCGGGGAGTAGGAGAAGGAAGCTTATTCAGATCACATTAAAAATAAAAATGCAAGTATTTATGCAAAGACAGCTGTTATTACCTGCTACCTGGCAAACCACATATAAGCTCTAATGCAGTTTTAATACTATTGGCAAATCTGTAACTACAATCTTACTTTAGGTTTCAGTGGCCTTCATCTGGCCTATTCCCACATGTAAATGTGAAAGAAAAAACAAAACCAAAAAACCATGCACGCTCCAACATGCACATTTAGCTTAAGTGTTAGTGATTCGTTTAGTAGTTTTAAACTACCTTAGAAACCTATCTTTGTAGAATTTTACATGAGAATAATATAGGATCTTTTTGCCATAACTAGTATTCTGACATTTTAACAGAGGTTTGTTATTTTTTTTCCTATCACATGCATTAAAATACTTTACACAATCCCATTGATGAGTTTGTTTCTTGGGTTTCTCGCTCTAGCTCTCAACTTAGGAACTAAATATTACTTGTAACAGAAGGAAAGCAGCTAAAAGCCTTAATCATGCAAAACCTTTTGCATGGGAGTAGTTTCACTTGAAGTTAACTGGACTGTATAGTCCAGCTGACTACCTCTGCAAGGAGAATGAGGGAGGTGATGTAGTGCTCAGCCAAAATTGAGACCAATTTCAACAGGCATAGGCACCGCTTTGATTTGTGAACCAGAATCTACCTACATCTCCTATTTGGGGACACTCACAAAGCTCAACCCTTTTGGAGACAGTCAAATTTTGCATGGTCTGTAGACAGCACTTACCCTTCCTCCTTACAATCGTCCACAAAGGACACAAGGTAGTGCAAAACGCTGGAAAAAGTGAATGAGGCAAGCAGATGGACTTACACCTTTTTAGGCTGACATACTACAGTCCAAACATATCCAACGCCCCTCTGCAATGAAAAGACTGGTGGCAAATCTTGGAAATAACTGAGTGCTGAGGTAGTGTTACTACCAGCAGAACAGACACATCTAAGTGAATTTCACATTGTTGAATTTCTTATTAATGTTATTACCTAAATAAGAAATATAGCAAATTGTCCAGCACGGCAGGCCCTACACCCATACTCTCTGGGCAGTCAATGAAAGCTCAGTGCTCTGATGAAAGGATTTCCTGAATACATATTTAAAACATGCAAGTATGAGCCAAAACAAGCAACCTATATGATGTATTTATATATCATAAAATCTATGTAAAAAAAAAAAAGCCACAGTTCACTCAATTTGCTTAAATAATGGCTTAAAATATAACTTCCTGCATAAGTATGCAGATCATCCTAGAAATCTGTTACAGAAGCCAGGGGTCCATGTTTGTGACTAATATATTAAAAATACAGAGTCACTCTTACAGAATCCAAATAATTGGGTCTGTGCTCGTGAACCGATTCAGATTCCAATTTGTCCTTCAACGTTTTGAGGGTTTTTTTAGGGTGCCCATGTTGAAGTACACAGTGACCAGCCCACTCCGGTGTCATCCCGGCGGGCTCATCACACCATTCCTGCTGATGCAGAAGAAAAGTGTTAACTATTTTGATACAAACACGTAGATACTCATTAACATTGGCGGTTCTCATCTACAATCTAAAGAACAGAAACTAGACGGAAACTAGCAGAGTAACAGCACATACAAATGTTCAGAATAAAGAAGCCCTAAGTCACCTCTCTCTGCCGTGCAAGAGCTGTGAACAAGTCCATTTGACTACAACAGCATGCGCCAAAACCACCAGAGTATTTGGTTTTCTTTGTTCTTCATTTCAGGCACTATCCTCCTAATGCACAAAAAAGCTGCAAGTGGAGGAAGTGGGGCCCTAGCAGGAAAGAAAGGGGTTTCCAGCGAGCGGTATCCCAACAGCCAAAACCAGAGAGGCTGGGAGGACGGGGACATGCCTCTGCCCTACGCACCACCCAGTGCAGCGGCAGGCACCCCACCCAACCCTTTCCTCCAGAGTAGAGTCTGGTCCTCTAGTGGTGCCACTGTTTGCAATTGCAGGATTTATTTGACACTGAACTGCAGGGGTTTCTTGATACTAAAATTTCACAGGTCCACGGACTCTGCACCTCATCTGTAGCTCAAAATCAGTGCTAGAAAGTTATATGATTTTGTATCAGCTACAAAGGTCAGAGGAACAGAAACAACCACACAAGGTTTTTATTTTCAAAATTCTTGTTTCCTGCAGGATCCAAACTGCTGCTAGTTGAGGAGTGGCAGGGGACCTGGCTGACATTTTCCCCAAATCTTCCCTTAATTTGCACTTTACAATTGTTTTAAACCCTAGTGCTTTTTTTTTTTTTTAAACAATACGCATCTATGGGAGGTTAATCCCAAAATATTCCTAATTTTTAAAAAAACATATTGCAACTTGCAATTATGGTTTACTTATTATTTATCACATATCAAATACCGCCTATGATGCATTTTTAGAGTAAATACTACTTAAAGAAAGATTCCTGCAGGTAACTTACAACCAAAGATGCTCATCCTGGACATTAGACACATACATTGCCTTTGGGGCTAGTGTGATTTGAGTCCTGACAACCTGCCCCTCCAAATGCCTGAGGATATGGCTGCTAAACTGGGATTTGCATTAATGGGTTTTAAGCCTTTTGTCTTTAGATCTGAGGACGGATTCTGCCTTTGTTTACAGTAATTTGGAACAGTTTCACCAAACCTAATTTCCAAGCCTAACGGGCCAGGATTTGGCCTTTGATTTTTAAAGATGTCTAGGAAAACCTTCTGTCCCACTGCGGCGTCACTAATTACATGGAGCACTTCCTACAACTTTCCCTTGGAAAAGCCGGACTTTATGCAGGGCAAGCAAGAAGACGTGAAAGGTAGGGCTCGGTACTGATAGGTGGCAAAAGCCTCAGCATCAGCCACTTAGCCAACGTGCAAAGTGTAAGAGGGGAGAAAAAAAAAAAAAATAGCTTCGTTTACGGGAGAGGCTAACGAAGATCTGGAGGAAAGAGAAAACGCCGCTTCCGAGACGCTTCCCGGGCTCCCTCGGAGCAGCCAGCCGCGCGGGGGTGGTGACGCCAGCCCCCATTTCCCCAAGATAACAGATTTTTTTCCCTCCCATTTGCAGCGCAGCTGCAGCCCCGCGCCCCTCCCGTCGCGGCAGCACGAGCAGCCCCGTCCCATCCCCGCAGCCCCCGCCGGCAAAACGCGAGCCCCGCCCGCGCAGGCACCGCTGGGATTCGAACCCAGGATCTCCTGTTTACTAGACAGGCGCTTTAACCAACTAAGCCACGGCGCCGGGCGATAGGCGCAGGCCTCCGCGCCGCCTCAATACACCGCCGCGGCACCGGCCCGGCTCCCTGCCCGCGGCGCGGCCGCGTTCGCGGGGCTCCCGTTCCTCGGTAGCGCCGCCGCCGCCCGGCCCGGAGCCGCCCTCGCCGGCCGGCGGGGGCCGCCGCCAGCGCAGCGCCTGCCCAGGGCCCGACGCGCAGCTGCAGCTCGGGGGGCGAAGGGCTGCGGCCGGTGCTCCGCCAGCGGCACCTCCCCGGGCGTGGCTGTGACCTGCAGGCACGCGTTAGCGTTTCTTTGGGCACAGCAGGCGTAAAGGCTGAAGGAAACTACACAAACGTCAGCATTTAAAAAAAATCCTTAGGAAAGATTTGCTTACGGCTGAGCTCCGGTCCCGCCTTACCCCAGTGTCTCCATTGCCCAAGGCCCACAGCAGAAGACACCAAGGGAAGATCAGGCCTCAATTACATGCTGCAGTCGTCTATAGTGATGCAAAAACTAAGCTACGATATGCATATGCACACACCGCTCATGTGCTTCATGATCTGTGCGCACACATAACACTACAGGGCCTGACCAAACACGCATGTGTTCATACAAGCTAAATAATCAAAAAAAAGTGACTTGGGTAGTTTTCTACAGAGCTGAATAGAGCTCTTCACCCAGAACTGATGCTGCCACCAGTAAAACGCCTTCCCTCAGGGCCCCTGCCCCGCAGCCCGTTACCCACGCAGGGCAGCAGATGAGGACGTGCCACACCAAGGAATGGATGGTGCTACCTGGCAGGCGTGAGCCACGAGCAAAGATGGAGCCTGGCCCACAACCCAAGGTTATCGGGGAAGGATCATCCTCGCGAATAGACCTGATCACAGGCCTGGAGAACCTGCAAAGCACAGAGATTGTTTTGGCAATTTAACAGGCATCTAAGACATATTTACAGCCAACTTATAGATGTTATTCTTCAAATAACTCCTGCAGAAGGGCAGCCACACCAACTTGCTCTGAAAGAGTCTTAGAATCATAGAATCATAGAATCACCTCAGTTGGAAAAGACCTTTAAGATCATCGAGTCCAACCGTTAACCTAACCCTGCCATCCCACCACTAAGCCATGTCCCTCAGCACCTCATCTATCCTTCTTTTAAATACCTCCAGGGATGAGGACTCCACCACCTCCCTGGGCAGCCCATTCCAGAGCCTGACAACCCTCTCGGTGAAGAAGTTTTTCCTCATGTCTAGCCCAAACCTGCCCTGGCGCAGCTTCAAGCCATTCCCCCTCGTCCTATCATCTGTTACCAGGGAGAAGAGGCCGACCCCCCCTCCTACAGCCTCCTGTCAGGCAGTTAGAGGGCGATCAGGTCTCCCCTCAGCCTCCTCTTCTCCAGACTAAACAACCCCAGTTCCCTCAGCCGCTCCTCATATGGTTAGAACGGGTACTGAGTGAATTAGTCAAACTACAGGGGTGCAAGAGCTGGAAAAAATGCAGCTAAATCTCCATCTTATGAAGTGTCTGTAATTATCACATTCTCTGCAAAACCTGCGCTGCATACAAATAAGAGCCTACTGCTGCAGGTGAGATCAGTTCAGGGCTGAAGACAAGCTGACTCACGTGGCACCAAGCACTAAGCAGGTAACGAACAGAAAACAGCAATAAATAATAGAACTTACTGTGGATACATTCCTAGCAGAACAAGGACATCAGGTTCTGATAGAGTTGGAATGCTATTAAAGGGGAAATGCGTAGCCAGTGTACAGGACGCTATTAAGGGGAAATGCTTGGCTAGTATACGGAACTTAGTTGCTAGAGTAGAGAAGCAGTAACTGCAAGTAGGGTAAGATGATGACAATGAAATAACCAATGAGTGAGTTAGAGGCTTGTATGCTTGTTGGATAGACAGTAGTATGTACGAATTAGAAAAGTCTACGTGACCGTGTGTACGGGGCTTGGAAGGGTATAAAAGCTGTATGCAAAGTTATAATAAACGGCTTCTGGAGATCATATTGGTTGGCATCAGGAATCCGGTCTTCCGCAATTTACTAATTTTATTAAAATGTAAGAATTCACTTTTCCTTGTTCTTCTCAATTTGGGAAAGAGAAAGAGGATTCATTCAAAAGAAAATTTCCAACCTATTCACATTACTAATGCAAAATGAACCAAGCCTCTATAGAGCAACTGCTTTTTTTTTCCTGATTCAGCGGAAAAAAATTGGAGCTTGATTCTTCCAGCTGAAAAGGGTAAAGAAAGAAAAAAAGAACACTTTAAATTCTAATATAACCTTAATTATTCTAGGACTAATCTTTTCTAACATACAGAAATTAGTTCAGTATTACTAACTACATTAAAGCCAAATTAATTCAGCTATAAAACATGCATATTTTATGTGATCTGTTTTAAAAAGAAACATGAGGAGCATAGACACAGCATTTTCTTTTAGCCCCTGTAACAAAACAATAATATTTAATTAAGGAGTGAAGAGGGGGAAAGAATGCTGGAAAATAATACAATTTATCACCTAATACTTATTCAAAGCCACAAATCTGTACAAAACATACTATTCCCTAGACATATATTTCATTTAACCTTGGATTCAAGTGTAATTGTTGCCACACAATTCACATAATTTAAACAAGGGGGAAAAAAATCTACCTACTTAGATTTCTTTGTATTCCACAGCTTGACTGCATTCCAGGCTGTCACATACCCAGTTCCAACTATTTTCCCCACTTTAAGTTCCTTTTAGAAAGAAATGTTGAAAAGGTTGAAAACACTATTTTTAGAAACAAGACTTCCAACATTTTGAAATACTTAATCTTTTATTAATTGACATTCTCACATATACTGAATAGATATAATCCTCCCAGGGTTGCTCCTAAAAAAGGGTAGAAAAATAACCATGCTCCTTGCTGGGAGGAGCCTTTATGACACAGAACTAATTTGTGCTGTTTCATGTCAGACATGAACCACAACTTACTCTCAATGCCTGAAAGCTCCTTCACAATATTTTTGTAAGGGGTATGGCAACAAGTTAGAAGAAACTTCATGGTCTCATTTCAAAAAAAAAAAAAAAAAAAAAAAAAAAAAAAATCTTTCTGATGTCTGCTGACAGCAAAGATTTTTTGCTTGCCATAGTAAAGAAGAATGGTTTACATAAAGAAGGGAAGGAAACCTGTCAATAATTTACATAGCCACATACTTTCTTTAGTAAAGGGAACTCGGAACTAGTGTATTCATTTAAAGTTGTTTAAAATTTCCCAAAGAACAAGTAAGTAATTTTATTCTCTAGTACCATGCAGCATAAATAAGATTTCTACTCCTGGAGATTTTATTCTTTACCTGATAACGTCACAGCTACTTAATGGATTAGTACAATGTATTTTATCATTCTTCATACAGAATACTACGGTAGAGCAAGGTTATACATGTAAAGCTGAGACTTTCCTCTATTACATAAAGATGTACAGACACTCCATTTATACTTAAATGTGTTAACATCCCAAGACTGCTAGATTAATTTAAAGATCAGGAGAAACAGAAGGTGGCAATGGCAAATTTTTTCTCACTGGAGAAGGCAGACGACAGAATACACACTTGGATATCATTTCAGAGTCACTACTCTGCAGGCGTAAGAAAGGTTTTTCACATTCTTCACACTGGTGTAAATATAACAAAAATGGCAATTCAGTTAATCATCTGTGATAGACATGCATTATTTCACTCATGAAAGTACAGCTCTATATACACACATATAGGTAGGCCTGATTTTTGAGATGCACTTAGTGCGTATAGCTGTCGTAAACTTGACACAGTGCTGGTCAAAATTCATTCCTGCGATTAATGGCTTGGAGGTTTTTTTCCCTGAATAAAACTGTATTTTATGTGAACTCTGATTTTATTTTCTTCAACTAATACAGTATCATACTTTAAATTTTGGGTGGCTTGACGGGTATCCAGTTCTTAGCTGTTCTGTCTCAGTGATAATCGCTATGTGGTTTGGGTCTTTTTTTGTTTACTTTTTTTTTACCCGACCATTATCTGACTAAAGGAGAAATGTAGAAAGAAAAATTAAAAAAAGAAAGGAAAACTGATACATAAAAATAATTTTAGATGAAATATTAATGTGCTGTAGTCAGTACAAAGAAGTTTTTCTGCTGACTACACACATACTCATAAAGTTGAATCCATTTCTGCCAAAGTCAACATAACAGTGATTCCCAATTCACTACTTGTAAAACTATTTACAAAAAATTTGAGACATTTTTCCTATTCTTTGGTATGCTTTAAATATTGCTAAAATGCACCAAAAAAACCACTTTCCTGTACCAATTTTAACCATATTCTCAGATTTCTGTTAATTGATACTTTTAGGAATGTATAAGTTTTCAATGCTGGCACATTTATAAAACTTATCTAAAAGCTTAAAAAACTGCACACTGCTTTTGAATATCTGCTATTCAACTAGAAAGTCTGAAAAATATTCCAGAAATAATAAAAAAAGTTAGTTCTTTTCATGCAGTTTCACTTAACAGTTATTGACAAGAAGAAATACATACATAAGATCTTACAAATTCACTACAAAAGAACAATTGAGGGGCTGTAATATAAAGCATGTGTCAATAGCATTAAGCTTGTTAATGTTCTTCTTTCTTAACATCTATTTATAATTCATGTTTTAGAAGGCAGAATGCATACAGTCTCAGCTTTAAAAAGACACTCCTCAGAATTTGTATAAGCTGATTTAAGTCCAGGAGCACATGAATATTACCTGCCTTGGTTTAGTAATACTCCTATATAAGCAGCCAATTACTCTGCAGAAGCATCAGGTGTACGAAGCCAAAATATATTTATTTTTCAAAGTACACATACGTGGCTCTTTTCTAAAAACAAAACTGCACCTGTATATGAGAACTGGTGTTCTTACCAAAACAAATTTTAAAAGGAACCATTATTACTACATCCCACTCCCAAAAAAGGATTTGACAATCTTTGCAAATAAAACCAAACACGATCAATTTGTGTTTTCAGCCTAGAAATTTGACAGCTTTCCTTCAACATTCAAATTTTCTTTCTGTATAAAGTATGAGGTGTGGTTAAAAAACAAAGTGATAGAACCTGAGCAATTTTTGAGCCTTTTGCTTTTCTGCTTTCTATCACTGAAGAGATATGATCCATTTTTTCAATATTCCACAATCTCATAGTAGAATCCTGAGAAAAAAGATGCAATTATTTTGATATATTTGCATATTACCAAAAGAGTGATTTACATCATTTCCATAAGGATGAAATCTCATTTCATCAGATGAACCCTCTCAATACAAGAGCTAAACTCTCTCACATGTAAATATCATGTCTTTGGAAACAATCTTTAGCAATCTGCTAAACTGCCTAAAACTGCCTGCACATTTTAAAGTAACCAAAATAAACATACTTATCAAATTCTGTTAAAGATTGTCTCTAATAACTTGATGTAAATACTGTTTACAACTTAGCACTTTTATGAACAATTTCACCATTGTTAAATTTAATTTAAAAAAAAAAAAAAACAAAATGAAGGGATGAAATCTTCACATCCATTTATGTTAGCTCCTGAAACCACATCAAGAATTAGTGATTACCTTTGAGGCGGAAAGAATCCATTTCTTGTTTTTGCTAATTGCAACATCTGTCACCCAGTCCAAATGACCCTACAATAAAGCAAAATTTAACTATAACACAAGGAAGAAAACTATTATTTTTATTATAATTTTAAACCCCCCTATTTATACCATAAATCCATTTTGAAATGCAGTGAGAAAAGACCGATCTAGAGTGTCTCAATTCCAGTCAAGAAAAAAATGTTATGAAGTTGGTATTTTCCTACATATACAAGAAAACAGTAGCTGTTACGATCTCTGGTAACCAGACCACCAGTTGTAGCATTCAGAGGAACGACAGCTACACAGTTACCATGGGTTTAAGCTCCATTTAATCATCATCATAGAATCATAGAATGTTTTGGGTTGGAAGAGACCCCTAGAGGTCATCTAGTGCAGTGAGCAGGGACACCACTAACTAGATCAGGTTGCTCAGAGCCCTGTCCAACCTGGTCTTTAATGTTTCCAGGGATGGGGCCTCCACTACCTCTCTGGGCAACCTGTTCCAGTGTTTCACCACCCTCATTGTAAAGAATTTCTTCCTTATATCCAGTCTAAACCTACCCTGGTTTAGTTTAAAACCATTACCCCTTGTCCTGACACAGCTGGCCCTACTAAAAAGATTTTCCCCATCTTTCCTATAGGCCCCCTTTAAGTAGTGGAAGGCCGCAATCAAGTAATTTCTGTTTTTTAAACAGTTTAATAAAGAAATGTAAAGAGACAGTTGACTTCTAATACTCGTTACCTAAAAAAATGTTGAGTCTATTTATCATGTGATAATGGAAGGAAGAGCTTTGGGAACAGACAGCAGCTTCCCCCCACTTAAGGGAAGGAAACCAATTCTGAAAGCAGGCCAAGTGAAGCAGCTGTATCGGATATCCTTGCTCTGACAACAGCAGCACAGCTGATTTGACGTTAACAGCATTGAGTTGGCATAAGAATAGAATAGGTTGAAATCTAAAATGAATTAGTTATTCCAGCTAGGGAGGTTATTCAAACATGAATGGTATTAACAGATAAGACTCCTAGAGTTTAGGAAGGCACACTGTCATTTTGATAGACAAATGCCACACATGAGAAATACAATAAAAAGATGAACATGTATTTTTCCAGCACAGAGCAGCAGTGAAACATGCATACATAAAATGTGGTTTTTATAGCAGAATCTTTAAAACATGTTCTCATACTTAGTTATGAGCCCAGAATATAATTATACCAAGGCACAGATACTAAACTGGAATTCTCCATAGTTACAAAGATATTAGCATTTAAACAGATGCCTTCTTTTTTATGGAAAACTGAGTTACTTACAGTGATTGCTGTGAACTGGGAAATCTGCAGTAGCTGTATTATGTAAAGCACCAATGCCGGTGGCAAATGTGTACTGTTACTGCTCAAAAGGTTTCACCAGTACAATTCCAGTTCCAAAGGGTAGGTAGCTTACACTTAAGGTAACGGGTGTGAGGCACAAGCTTAGGAGCTCTCCCATATGAAGATGCTATCTTGAATATGACAGCAGCTGAAAGCTATTTTTAAACCCAAGGTTTTGAAGGAAAGTGGTCTGTTCCAAGATCTTCCAGGTGGGTTTGTTCATGAGTGATTAACTAAGCCTTGAATAGTGTATGTAGTAAGTAAAAAAATCAGCCCTCTATTAAAATCACATTTTCATAAGATAGGAAAGAGCCAAGGTTGCAAATCTGATCTCTGACATTGCTTGACTTCTGTGAAATTAACATTTGCAAAACACATGCACATATGAATACTGTTAATCCTTTTCTTTAACTCACGTCTGATCATTAGTTCCAAGTCTTGTGGATTGTTTCCACTAAGATAAGAAACGAATGAAAGGTATTGTAATACAGCATGGTATGTTGGCAAAAAATAAAGTCATGATGGCACAAAAAAAACCCTAATGAGAGTTTGACTTCTTTTTATTTTATGCAGGTATTACTTATCACCTCAAATTTTGGGTAGTATTACCATGGATATGGAATAAAAGAGGAGGCCTAGCTCTAAGCAGCAATAGCTAAATACTGAATAGCTACCTCATTTACAGAACTGTCCATCCTAAAAAGTACTGTAACATGGTGGACCACATCCTCATCACTGTAAGCAGTAATGTACACTATATAACCTAGGGACTGAGCTAAGCTTGACAACCTCAACACCGATATTTACATTCTTTTTGAATGTTTCCCTTTTAATGTACATACAGATATTCAAGAGTGTGGCATTTAAAACTGAATATATATACTATCCAGGCTCTTGTTACTTGCTGGAAGAAACTCTCTCCTAAAACATAGGTACAACTCCTTAAATGAGCTTGGTCATAAAAAGAGAACTGTATTAGCTTATTAACAACTGACTTGACAAAGGTAATGTCTTTTTAGCCAATTGTATATGAATATACTGTTCTAGAAATTAAATCACACAAATCCAGGATATATTCCTGCCTGTGTCCAAAAAGGACAGGCAAGGGTATTTGTCAGATAACGAAACATACAATGCTTTTAAACCAGCAATACATTTTACACTTTCTCATCAAACTAGTGACCAAGTAAGAGCTCAGTACCTTTAAGCTTAGCTTTTTATAGCCTCCCTCTGTATCCCATATAGCTATAGCTTTGTCATATCCGCCAGACACAACAAGTGATGCTGAAATATAAAATCAGAATACTGTGTTTTATCTTTGCTTTGTCATACAGACTAATAAAAGAGGCTCCTTCTAACAGTGAGTCAGACTTTATAAATAAAAATTTAAATAATGAGCTATTAGTCATGCCTTAACAAGACTGTAAAAGTTCCCTTTGGCTACTTGTTAATGTTCTTAATTTTGTAAATATTAATACATAAATTTAGCAGTCACACAAACTGAGTGGAAAAAAACATATGTGAGAACTTTGTTGACTTAGAAAATTAAGGAGATACCTTGTTTAAAAATTAAAATATAGAGAATACTTTCAGATTTGTTAGGTCAACTACAAATAAAAACCAAAAAAAAGTAGAATTTAGTTTGGCAAGCATGCTTTCAGATTTCAATATTCATAGGCCTATCTGCATTTGCATGTCTTCAAGCCAGAGATACATTCTTCCCCACAAGAGTTGCTGTTTATTTATTTGAGTTGCCTAACTCAGAAGGCACTGTATGAGCCTGACTGCAGATTAACCCACTGTCAGCAGTTCAGGAGTAATCTTTACTGGAGTATTCAGATGTAAAATTGCAAAAGAAAACAGCCAATTACATCACAATGTACAGAAATTTGTATTAGAAGAGAAGTGAAGCTGTTTCAGTGCAGCAAGCAGTTTGCAGTAACACTAATTTCACATTGTGGAGGGACTAGGAATTGTCTGTGATCTAGTGAATGTAATGGAACTAAGGCATGAAGAAATAGCTCCCCACTATTTCCACTCAGATATAGGGAAACGGGGGAGTCTGTTTCTTCCTCCTATTCTCCTCCTATTCATCCAAGCATCAAGGAGACATCCAAGTTCCAGGTACCAAATTGTCTTGCTGTAATTTGTAAATATCATCTGCTTTGAACATGGTAGTTTATGTGTTCCATCAGTGTACCTGAAAACATGCATGAAGTTTTTGAAAAGTACATTACTAGCATATGCTGTTTGGGCTGTGAAGTAGCATTACTTTTGGGGGTACTAACAAAGACAAACATATTTTCCTAATTATCACAGATCAGTACAGTATTTACTGAACATGTTTTTTCAACTAACTAACATTAGGAGAATATCCACAAGTGCTAAGTTAATCTTTTAATACAGTATTGTGCTTATACTCCATTACGATCTTTTTGTTAGACCTCTTGATGGGTATATCAATTAAGCAGGTGTTCCAGTTGCCTGGTTAAGACAGAACACAGACCATCAACTTCAATTTACTTATTTAAAAAATTCCTACATAATCAGACTGGTCACTTGTGGTTCATCTGAAATGTCCTATACATAGGTATTGAGATACATCATGCACTAGTATTAAGATAACTCACCATCTTGGCTAAAAAGGCAGGAACTAACAGAACCTTCATGTCCTTCATTCAAGGAAATGGGTTCATGACACTGAAATTCTCCTGTCTTTATGTCCCATATTTTTAAGCTTTTGTCCCAGGATGCTGTGCACAAGTAATGACCATCAGAGGTAAAGCAGCAATCTGAGATAGCATTGCTGTGTCCCCTGAAACACAGATGAAAAACACAGGAAGAGTGAGCTTTTGCAACCATTACAAATCTCTCAAAGAGCCTCCTACAATATTGAGCACCCTGTCTCCATCCAGTAGAGCACCATAAGCATATTCTGAATTTTAACCGTATGACTAGTTCTGTAAAGCCTCTGGAGCTGCTTACAACCTCACAACCAGCACAGGCTTAAATCCCTTATTGATATAGGTCATTTTGCAGGATCGAACCCTAGCTGTTAAGTGCCAAGTGACCAGCTATCTTCTTCATTGAATGCAGCTTAACAAGAAATTGTTTAGCAGCTATGACACGACTGGATTTTACTAAAAGTAAGCAACCAAAAAAAGCCACCCATTTTTTCATTAAATAAATAGCATGTATCTCTCTCTACATGTAAATTTCAACTCAAACATTCAGAGGAAAAAGATTAAACAATTCTAGATTAAAGTCTAGTTTTGGAAGCAGTGAAACCCATGAGAAAAGAAATCTGGACGTTCCCGAACTGGGCAAGGACTCTAGTGCCTCCTGAAATCTATAGTGGGAAAGGATTATGAGCATCTCTTACAGGAAACAATGCTGTAGTCACTGCAATTTAAAAAAACATTACAATGTTGCAGATTGAATTTCCCATCCAAAGAAATTCCTAATCCCTCGAAAACAATTTTATTAGTGTTTAAAGGCAGACTCTCTTTCTGATTATTGTTTTAAGAATTCAAAGCTAAATTGGTTGAGTTTATTTAAAGCCATTGATATTTTTAACGGTTGATTTGACATCTCCATTGTTGCATACATCTTTCTTCAAATGATAACAAAATCCTAAATTGACATACTGTTTTTATTGTATTACTGACTTCAGTGAGAGATATAGGAGTTTAGCATGCAAAGGCTCAGGAGATCATACTGAGCAAGGCTTCTGGCACTGGGCATGACCTTCTCCAAAAGCATGTAAGGAAAAATGATCTCAGACAGCGGCCATTGTGAAAACAAAAGTACATATTGAGCTCGGGTCCACAGCATTTGTCCTGAATCCAGTCCTATTTCATACTTCCATTAACAGTGTAGATAATGAGATATGACACGAAGCCAAAGAGGTTCTGCAGTTATACAAGGGAGAAGATTAAAATTTAAAATTATCTTCACAAATTGAAGAAATCATAAAGAAAATAAAAGGGTTATAACAGTCTTTATAGGAAACAATGCTGTTGTCACTGCAGTTGGGAGTGTTACAGTGTTTAATCAATGATCTAATATGCATGCTGCCTGAACAGGTCAATTTTGTAAAGCCTAATATTCTGTAATAACATAAAAAAATCAACTGCACAGATAAGAGGTGGGAACAATGGACTATATCACAGTTATGCAAAAAAAGGATGCAACAAATATTGACTGCTCTTCACTGTGATGCTGTCAAAAAAGGAGTAAATTTCATTCCAGGATGCATGAACAGAGACACATCCACAGAAAAGCATGTCATTTTTCTTTTTTTTTCCCCAGTTAGAGGGAACCCTGTTTACATAATGGAGCCATATAATTAAAAAAAAAAATGTGGGCCAACTGGAAAGATCTGAGAGATCAACAAAAAGAACAATCAATAAAATAGGAAATAAATATTAAATTTGTAAGGATGGTTTAATCTACTGAAAAGATGACTTGGCAGATATAATAGAAGTTCTTGGATACATATAAAACCATAAAAGAAAAGAAAGGAATAGTCTGATCTCAGTGTCTGAAGTGGATCTAAACAGAAACATGTGAGCTCAAGCTGCAGCCAAAATAGTCCACCTCGGGAAAATCTTTTTAATGATTAACACAGCAAGGCAACAGAACAGATTGTTTGGAAGTCTGCGAGGTCTTCACTGGAGCTCATTAAGAGCAGAGTAGATCATCCTGTGATTGCTCTGAGGCCCATGAACTTTATGAAGCACTGAGGTGATCCGGTTGCAGTACAAAACCTAATTATCACAAAATATTCTGTAAGAACTCATTATTAATTACCAATTCCCAACATCTAGATGTATTTTCTCCTTTTCCTCTGTATTATTTTTACTTCACTCCATAATGTTTTTAAAGACTTCAGTATTCTAAGTAATATTTTATCTCCTCATTCATCACTGATTATATATTTTTGCTAATTAGTAGAAATTAGAACAAGAAGTTTACACTGCAGTACCATATTGCATATGCTTTCTTCTGCCTTGGTATATACCCAAGAACCTAGAAGCTCTAAAAAAATAGCACTAGTAATGCTTACAGTCACCAAAATACATTTTTTCAATTATTTACAGCAGGAAGCTTGAGTGGACCATTTTATTCATGCTTTCTATATATGTAATTTGCTTGCATATTACTTTTTTTAGTTCAACAATTATTGTTCATTTTCTCTAGTACAAATCTTAGCGTAAATCTCACTAACAATTGTGAAAGACAGAAATAATCCCATGCATAATTAACTATAGTATTGTTTCTTACTCATTAATTGTAATTGAGGTGGATCGTGTTATCATATCCCATAGCTTTATGGTCTTATCATACGATACTGAAGTCACTCTTTGGTTATCAGGATCAAAACAACATCTTGTGATTGTACTTTTGTGATGACCTATACAAAAAAAACATCAAGTGAGACTATTGGTTATTTTGAATAATTACATTTGGACCTCAGAACACAGGTCTGAAAGGCAGAACTACCCATCGCATTTATGCGTCAGCCTATCTCCAAAACACTGTAATTTCAAAATTGCTATTTCACTGGCTAGGACATCTCCTCACCTACCTCTCAGTGAAAAGAGAGGCCTCATAGTTACTGTAGATAGTAGGATGTGAGCTTGTACCCAGGCACTCAACATACACAGCGTAAATTCACCTGCTGCCCTGTAGTAATTTATTGCTTTGCTCCAATCCAGAAAATAAGTGCGGCCCCATAATGCCAATGACAGTTAATTACTCAGACTCTTAGGGAGCACTTAAGCAGGTAATTATACTTTTAAGAATGCAAATAGCACCATTAAAATAATGTAAACAAAACATGTCCTGATAGCTCACCTAACAGAGACAGTTCTAATAAATCTATTACAATCTATTTGTTGCACTTTTTATTTTTAAACCAAATTATTTTACCATCAGTCTCTGATTCACAGACACACATTAACCATAAGCTAACTTAACATTTGTAAGACTGCTCATATATTTAAAAGCTCATTCTGCAGGAATGCAGAAACTTCCTGACCTGCAGTCCTGAATGGAAGCCTCATGGGACTGAGGTCTCACTAGTGAAATTACCTTGAAAACAAAATTATGCTTCAAAAAAGAATCACTGTTGGTCTAATGTTGGCCCATTATGTCCTTTTTATAAGCCTATTCTGAAAAATACTGGTCTTACAGAGAAGTTTCTTTTGCCTTTCTCAAGTGAGGATACTTGAACTGAACTAATTAATTTTGTCAATTTTTTCTAAGAAATAAAAAAAAAAAATCAAGAGCTACATAAACAAGATGTAAAAATCGTCTTACCTTGGATATGTGCCACTACTGTTGCTCTTATTGCATCAAAAATATATATAGTATTTTCTTTGTCTGAACCAGATACCACATATCTACCATCACAAGAAATATTACATGAAGTTACAATGCCTTCATGATCTACTGCCCACTAAAGAGAAAATAAAAGGTTTTACAAACATGCTTGAGGGTTAGAGAGAGTTTTACAGCAGGCTTTCTATAATCTGTAAGCAGGTTCAGAAAGAAGGCTTTTGATATTACTTCGCTTTGGTGAAAGCTGATAGATGTCTTTATATCCAATTTTTCTGTTTTTGTATTAGCAATAAACTTAAAATTAGACAAAGCCACCCTGTCCAAATCCTAAAATGTTAATTTAATCAATCTTAAATGTGTCTTCTGAGACAGGTTATTATTATCATACCCATTTGTATCTGAAATAACTGACACATGTTCATCGAGAGACTTACCCAAGATCAAGCAATTATCAGTACCAAAACTAGGACTAAAAATCAAGTCTACCTACCCAACCATATTGTATTGTGCTAACAAATAATGTTTTGTTTTCTTAGTTATCAATAACAAAGCAATGAATCTGAATTTTACAGTTGTACCTTCTACAAGATGCACTAGAAAGGATACATACAAGCATTTTTCCTGTTTCCATATCCCAAGCCTTGATAGTGTGATCATATGATGATGTTACCATTCTAAAAATTATGTTAGTGAAAACAGCAATCAATGTTTTCGTTTAAAAGGAGGTATTTAAAAAATAAACAACATTTAATTCTAACAACAATTTGATATCCTCACACCCACTAATTTAAAACAGATTTTTAAAGGCTACAGCAGAAACTATTGCATAGCTTAGTTAAAAAAAGGATTATTTATACTTCAGATAGACACTAATAATAAAAATGCCACGTATGTAATTTTCAGTGCAAGCAGCCAACTCAATTTAATTTCATCCATTACAAGATTTTTAATTATTTCTAACATTAGAATAATTTTAAAGCCATTATGATGTCTTTCCTTTGATGAATGTGAAGTGTTCTTGTCAGTAGGGTTTTTCAGATTTTCAGTGGTTATGTGGCTGGGTAACCCTCTACCACAAATGCTGCTCTGCACAAACACAAAGCCACATTAGACAACAAAGCTATTCAATAAAGTTTACTAAAACTGGCAGGTTTCCATTAAATGGGAGGTCAAAAACTTTTCCCTCACACACTTTTATTAAAGTATTCCCAAATTTCTAAAGTAATATTTATATTGAATGTCACTGGAATTGACAAATGTCTTTAGTACCATTGTGGCTTTTTATTTTGATAAAATTAATAAACTGTCGCTTTTTTACTCGATGTATTAAGATTCTAACAACTAAAAATACAAGTAGATTATTAAAATCCTTTTATTTTCTCCATATGTGTATACTGCCACAACCAACACACTTTCTGCTCCTAAATGGAACCACATAATGCAAAAGACTACATGAAGTTTATTAACTGGTAGCATTTTGATTGGAAATCGGTTTCCAGGGCCATACGCAATGGTATTTTACTTCCTGTTTAGCAGTTTTCAAAAATATATGCAATTGCAGTACGCAGCGTAGCATGTGTATTATTCAGTGATCAAAAAAACTAATCAGTCAACTCAATAATCTGATAAAAATTGACTTAAACTATGACTTAATGATAAAATATGCCAGAAATAGTATCCCTGGAGGCACTGCATGACCTACTTAACTGAATGTTAATATATGCTGCAGTTGTTTTAATTATTATGTCCACAGATTGACACTGGATTAAGATGCATTTCTTCTTTAATTGACAAGACTGTCTTAATGGAAAGGCTATAGAATATTAATAAACAATACAGACAGAAGAGAACTTTTATGAAGGTATAAATCTCACTGACAGATGAACCCCTGAACCTTGGCTAATTCAATGTTGTTCTTTTATACAAGTGATATATATTTATATAGCCCTTTCAGAACATACAGCAAAGAAAGACTTCCAGCCCCGTATAACTCAAAACCAGTATTAGACAAGTACTTTGCGCTAAAAGAGGCCATAATCTATCAGACTGCTTCAACGTGCATTTAAGACAATAAAAGAGATTCTGCTTAATTCAGCAGACATCATATGCAAAACAAAATATTTAAGAGCTCCTGTACAAACTTTAGGTGAGATTTCAGTGAAGGAGTCTGGCAGTAAACAGTCTGCTAGCAGAGTATGGACAGCATAATGAAAGTGCCAGGATGGAGAGAATTAGGAAGAGTGTATGGAGGAAGGGAGATGTAAGACAAAACTATAACAGAATACTTATCGTGGAGCACAAAAGAAAAAGAAATTTGCCTTTGATGTAGTACAAGTTAGGAAACCAAATGAAGGACTGAAAAAGTAACTTAATTGTTCTAAATTTTGTACTAAGTGTTTCCACATGCACTGAAATTGAACCTTGGAATCTCAAAAAACATCACTTTTTTTTTTTTAAAATAAATTAAGATAGAAAATGGTCACCTTCTGTCATCAGGAGTCAAGTTGCACTCAGAAATTGGGGCAGTGTGTTCTTCAAAAACTTGAATAGGAAAACCTTTCTCAACATCCTTGAGTAAATCCAAATGAGTTTGATTACAAAGTGCTTTGCTAAATTGTAGAAAAAATATAAAGCATCACACAATAAGGGAAAACAAAACTTGTGAAATCAGTAAAGCTAGTCTTACTTTAGTTACAATCTCAGTACTCTAGTCTTTAGTACAACCTCAGACTCTCCATTCCTTCCTTCATTTCAAGACCAACTGAAACTGAGTTCTTCATCTATCGCACCCGGGCTTCTACTTATCTCCTTCCCATCTCAATAGTTTTCACCAGAAATTTCTTGAAGAGAGTTCTCTTTAGACTCTCACATCCACGTCCACACGAAAACCCTGGCAAGTCTTTCTTCAGAAACTAATACATGGCTTTCCATTTTCTTACACAGTTAAAAGTCACACGATCAAGGCCTGCCATCCCTTTATCAATTATTGCAGCATCATTTTCTTCACAAATGCAGTCTCCCCTGCTGGTATCCATGTGCAGTGCTCTTCCACAGATCTCCCTTTACTGTCTGTAATGTCATTCCCTCTATTTGTATTCCTCCACGGATTCTTCGTTCTCAGTCACAAATACAAGCCTCTTGTTTTCAAATATAAAGTTCTTTGTGATTTATCCACAAATATGATCTCCCTTCAGCCCTGTACCTTTGATGCTAGCCTTTGTCACTCAGTTGTTAGATTTTCAAAATTTATGATTTCCCCTTTGCTGTCCTTCATGTTTTGAAGAAGTCACCTATAAATAACTGGAAATCTCTCTCATAATACAGAGTCCCTCTTAAATTTCTGTTCTGTGATTCCTACAACAGCAATGAATAGATTGCCGAAGTGCTGAGATGACCCACACTGCATTACAGGTTCATTTATATTACTCCATTGTCTGCTATCTACTTACTCTGTTACACAGAGAGCTTTAAGTGATTTCAGGAAGGGACCATCTTTTTGTCATACGGTATAAAGTTCAAAGCATAGGGCAGTCCTAACCCATGAGTTAAGCCTTGAGGTTCTTTAGTAATACAAATAAAAACATGAATCAAGTTTTACAAATGGATCATGGTGCCTAACTGTAGACATCAAAACCAAAGAAACCAGGACTGCTGACATGCAGAGTAACTCACAGACCAAAGCATCACAGGATCATTCATCATACCTTCATCTAGGCAAATAATCTTCTATTTCCATGATTAACCCAATTATTCCCATTAGATTTTTGTTTGCTTAAGTACCAAGAAGTTTCAGAATCGGTCTGGAAGCAGGCAACAAACTCCCTTCATTGTTTATGTGTTCTTTCATGTCTTCAGCATGAGAATAAAATCTTGCACCCTTGACTACTCCTCCCCTTTTTAACATCAACTGTCAAGTCTCAGATCTAGAGCTGCTTCCTTACAAGGACTTTCACTTGAAGGAGCTAACGTGGCAGCTCTTGATAACAGACAAAACTGGAGTGAACGTAAATTTACTTTTCACTTTTCCACTTATTTTCTGAATGTGTGTCAATGCACTACAGGCCTAACAACTGGCACTAGAATCATTAGGAATGTCTATAAGACCAGAGAAAGAAAACATAGATCAAAGTTACTATATGTTCTTGCTCTATTTTTCTGAGTCAAAAAAGCCTTGCAATCACAACTGCCTTTCTAGACTTATGCAGTCTTTGTCTGCTGTGCGCCCTATTAATCTTTGTTTTCCAAAAGATGTGTGGACTGTCAGTGAGATACTGTCTGTTCTAAAGAAGAACTTCAAATCCTTTCTCAGTACACTTGATCGTTTGATATCTACTCTTTCAAAGGAAAAAAATAGAACCCCAAAGTGAAATTGTCAGGGCTGGCCTAGCCCCGTGTGACCAAGTCCTCCTTACTCTCCTGAATTCTTATTGCTTCAGCTGTTCCTGCAGAGGCTTGTCCAGACAAAATAAAAGAGTATAATCTTGCCTATACGTTGCTATCAGAAAGTTCCCAATACTCAGGCAAATACTTTGAGATAGATTCTGAAAAATAAGTATTGCTCAACAAGTGTTGAATAAATCTTTCTTAGATAAAAGTTTCAAAGATAAAATTTCTTAGACAGATCAATCCTTCCACACTTCAGGCAAGTGGCACATTGTAACCCTTCCAGCAAAAATATCATTCATGATCTACCATGCTTAAAAAAGATTAATGGATTATCTTCTTATTTTTGGGTCTTGATTTCAGTTTGATTTCAGATTTACACGCAAGACAGGTGAGTAACATTCCGCTAAAGTTAGAAAAAGACAAGCTCCCGTTCTAAGTTCAGAAAAAGCAGGAAAGTTTGGAACTGTCAATCTGACGGTTTTAAAAGTGTACATGTCATGACTAACACGCTGAGGTAACACTTATTTTTATTTCTCCTATCTACAGTATTTGCTGAAGATCTCTATGTTTATTTACTTTGGAACTGATCATTAAAAGATGGGACTTTTTTCATTCTAGACTTCCTGATTGCTTAGATCTAGCCATCCACAACTCTTCAATGACATAATGGTGCTTGTTTTTTTTCAGAAAGGTTCGGATTATGGTAGAAATGGCATTGGTAAAAAGTCAACGCTTTAGATCCTTCATAAAATGACTTCATCTGTATTTGTATCATATTAAGGCATTACTATAAGTCATTACCAATTCTTGAATCAAGTCATGACTGTTTAATATATGCCAGATCTCAATGCCTGCAATCTATTTAGCACAGCTACGTTGTCATTTGCTTGCATAAAATTCAAGGGCTCACATACGTCTCTAAGCTATCTTTTAGACTAAATTTAGATTTCGTCACCCAGCATCTGTACACTTCCCCAGTTCAGTTCTTGCCATTGCCCTGCCCATGGTGGCTGGAATTTTAGGGAAACCCCAGCTAACTACACAAGACTTGGGGGAGCAAGAAAATAAAGGGTGCAAATCAAGAAATAAGTAAAAGGAAAAAGCAAGCTACAAGTATGAAAACACCACAGCCAACTGTGTGATCCCTAACTTCTAAGTCTCCTCTGCAAACAACCATATACATAAACAAGTTTAAAAAAGGAACTTTCAGGAGAAAAATAGTAAGCTTTGTGTATCAACTTACAGTTTTAAAATATTAATAAACTAGAGCTCTGATTCAGTGTATGCTACATATGCTTACAAGGGTCACCCTTTAACATCAAAAATATCTTCAACTATGAACTTCTTTTCTGTGACTGCAAAAACATTTACAGTTATTTTTAAACTTCAGTAAAAAACTTCAGAAGGGTCCTTGATGATTCAGTCAATCTTCATGCCTGTATAACATTCCCTGTTTAATTTCAGCTTTAAGATTTTATTTTTTTTTAATTTGTTGTTACATTCATAACATACCCAGAGCTTCACTGTTCTATCATAAGAGCATGAAAGTATTTTTGTGTCTTCAAAGCAAAAATGGCAGGAGCTCACAGTTTCAGTGTGTCCTCTCAGAATTTTAAATTGGATCTGTAAAGGAACAGAGCAAAGTTTAGGAATATTTTCCCTTTAAATTATTTTTGACAGCTTAGTCCACGAGGGGGAGTATGAAAGCAAGAACTGGAGAAGAATAAAAATTTTAAGTTCCACTTGTCTGAGAAGAGTTCACATCCTCTCCTTGCTACTAGCTTGGAGCGGATTTACCAAATCTGACTGAGAAAGAAAGGTTGACAGATGTGGATTTTATTTTTCTGGAAGGGATGGAGGTTTATTTTGGTTTGGTTGGTTTCCCAGTTCTTCCTCCTCCCATGAAAAGTAATACTTACCTTTAAATCTCATTTAGTCTCTCTCAAGCCTTTCATATAACTTGTTTCCTTCATTCATGGCCCATGAAAGTGCAGCACATCAAGCTTTTAGGCCCCACGTTTTAGTAACAAATTTTGTCAAAGCCATTTTGAAAAGGTTTTTCTTCAGTCATTTAGGAGTTTGCTTATGACTGTCCAGCATGCGTTTGTGTCAACAGAGCTAAGGAAAGAACAGCTGCCGCGAGCATTAAGCACAGGTAAAGCGACAGAGAGCTTTTCAACACCACCCCCACACACACTTCCAACAGCCCCTGACTACCGCCGGGGCGGAGCCTGCCAAGGCTGGGCCGTCCCTCCCCAACCTACCTGCACCGTCGGTTCCCGGTCGCCCCAGCGGCCCTCCCCCGGGGAGGGCTTCGGCTCCAGCGGCGGCCCCAGGGCCGGCGGGTCCCCACGGCTGCTTCTCGCCGCCATTGGGCCCGCGCGCCACCTCAGGCGGGAGCCCCAGCGGCCCCGGCTCCTTCCTGCAGCGGCTGCCTCACTGCTCCCGCCAAAACACCTCCGAAGCTTTAACACGGGGGCAAACTCCAAGCAGCTACCATGTAATGCAGCTGTCGGGTTTATTTTTTTTGTCCTGTAACGGAGGCAACCTCGAGGCCAAATTTTATTTTTCCTTCCATCACTCAAGTTTTCTCTTAATTTGGCTTAAAACCAGTCAATCCATGTGTCAACACAAGACTTGTATCACTTGCTGTCATCAAGAGCTGTCACAAAGCTGTGGATACCAAAATTTACATTAAATCAGGCCCCAGAGAACCACCATCAACAACAGTGAATTTCAGTTTAAGGCTTTTGTTCATAGTTTTAAGCAGGAATATTCTTGGCTTCCATGCACACTGGAAAGAGAAGTTCTGTGGGTCTATTTTAACAGCCTGATCATTCAAAGAGCAGTTCAGTATTACTTCATAGTTGATATTAAAATAATTCTACAAGATGACAATTGCTTTTGAAATGTAGGCATGAAACAAAAAGAAAAGTGGTATAAACAGTTTTCATTGTAACTGCACAAAATAAGGCAGATTATAGTACTAATATTTTAGTACATTAGCCTTAATACTGTGTCAAAGCAATGGTTTATTGGTTTAGATCTGCTATGGTAAATGCTATACGCAATTTGGAGATGTAAAAATAACTTCAAGTACAGCCAGACACTGCAAAACTGCAATGTGAAATTCTGCATTAGACTCATTAAAAATACTTGCACCTCATACAAATTTTACATTGCTTTAATTTTTAACTTCTTAATTCAGACTGAAATTTACTCTCCAGCATTTTAGAGGTCCTAGGCAATGACTTACCACACAAAAATGATTCTTAATACTTAAGTTTATTAAAATATCTTGTTTCATGTTAATTAAAACAGAGCCTGCAGTATGTCAGATTATGCTGCCCAGAAAGGAGTCTTTTCAACATTCCATAATCCATACATTTTGAACATGTGAAGCATCACAAAATAAACATATGCACATCTACTTTGAAACAAATTCAATATGAATACAATATCTACAGTGCTTCAAAGTACACGATTGATCTACCATCATGGAGGAGATCAAAAATTTGAGATCAAAAGTCATACGGCACTGAAGCAAGCAAGCTACCTCTTCAATACTGAAGTTGTTTTAATCTAAAAGGGAGAAAGAAAAAGAAGAGGTCAGACTGAATAGTAACACGCAACATTAAGAACATTTAATTACGTGAGCAGTTTCTTAAACCTTAGTTTAATAGACAGATCTGAGTTACATGAGAAAAAAAACCATTTTCTCAGCGGTCTAAAAAGACATGCAAATGCAAAAACTTCCAAAATAACTGCTTGTACAAAGAAGTCTAACTATTCTGTGCAAAATGCATAAAAACATATTTTAGCTGTTTAGAAATCAGAGAAGTAGCTTGGTTTTTTTAACAAGAAAACACTAATACATAACTGAAGCTCAGTTCCAAAGGAATGCCAGCCTTTCCGCTGGTACATGTCCATTCCACTAAACACCTAGACCCCAATCATTTTGCCATTAGGCCAGCTGGATGTGGTATTTCAACAAGTATGTTGAGAACTCTCCTTCAGCTAGTAAGAGATGCTAAACAGAAGCCAACACCATGGCTGTTCCACATGGGATGCACTTGAAGCTGACTGTGATCTGAACTACAGACAGTTACTTTTGTTTGTACTTTAGTTCAAGTGTGTGAGCAAAATGAAATTCCGAATTGTTCAATTTTCACATTTCTGTTGGCACTATGTTGAAGTCTGTAGTTTGTAAAAATGTAACAGCACAGTCTAAATTTAGCAGACACGTATCCAAGTTGAGCACTGTTCTGCTTGCTTTGCTGCTCCGTGCTCCAGCCCAGAATTATCTTAAGCATCAGTGCCACACAATGGATCTATCTGAATTGGATCTTTTGCTAATTATCAACAAACTGAAGCAGACTCAAAACATTCTGAAACAGACAATGTTGCTTTCAATGTCTCGAAGTAAAGTGAGCCAGACAAAGTAACAGAAATATGAATCACCACCTGCACTTAGTCAATTTTTAAGTGCCATTCAAAATACATTCCAAAAATACCAGTCATCTTTAACTATAACCTCCATTTACTAGCAGAGTTGTGTTTAGTGCCCTTTACCTCAAGAGGCTTCTACCCTATAATATTTGTATCTTTCCTCACTTTATTTAAAAAAAAAAAAAAAGTATTTTATAAAGAGACTGGCTGCATATTTGTTTCAAATAGGTTCACTAGAATGACAACTCATACATTAAGGTTTTAGTTGTCCACTGCAAGATTTGCAAGTGTTTAAGCAAACTTTCTGTTTACCTTCTTAGAAGCTCTTTGGGTGACAAGCCTGGGGTATCTGTATCACTAAGGCTGTCACTGCTATCTGCAGTGTCTGAGCTGCTGTCTTTTTCTGATTTTTTATTCTTGTGTTTTCCTTTGTTTTTCTGTTTCTTATGTTTCTTTTTCTGTAAAAAGAGAAATAATCCCTCATTTCATTGTGAAAGACTTGGGTTTTTCTGCAAAGCAGCAACAGCAAAAAGGTGATTTCAGTGTAGACTCCAAGCTTAACTGAACACTTAATAATCACTCTTTTCCACAACCCGGACTGAGCTAAGAAGTATGTACCAAAATCACACATTTCATCCCAAGCACTCAACCCCCCTAAACCAGAACTTTCATTATTACTTGTATACAAGCCATGAATTATATGCAGTTCTCAGAACATGCCTGGCATCTTCAGCATTCAACATTAGACTACCCACAATATTGCGTCTGTAGTCACACTGTGTCTGCGGAAAAAGCAGCACCCTAGTTGGATACAGGTTTCAAGACACCTGAGAAACTCGGTTGCTTCAATTCTAGTCCCAGTATACCTACTTTCTACAACCTATCATAAACAATAAAAAATTTTGACTGGCAGATCAAAGAATAAATAAACTGTTTATTTAAATTAAATACCTTTTCCTTTTTTTGTTTGTGTTCTCTCTTAGTCTTGTGTTTCTCTCTGTGCTTTTTATGTTTTTCTTTCCTACTAGGCCCAGGAAAACTTGCTGGCACCACTGGTTCTTGTTGCCAAGTAGGGCCTAAAGAACAAAGCAAATGAGGAAATAAACAAACAAACAAACAAAAAGATAAAAAAGGCATTTTATTTATTAAATTTGAAAAACATCCTATTAGATGAAAAGTAATATTAAAAAAACCCCTAAGCTTTCAAATGGAAATGAAATGTCAAACTCCTAACCACAACCTTCCTACTGTAATTAAATGCCTTTGCAATCTGTTATTAAAAGAAATTGCTGGTCCTGTATTTTCACTACAATTTTTTATCATTGCCTCTATAGAGCTACACAAAATTGGTAGGCAGGCAAAGAGGTTCCTGCTAGTGGATCACAGCATGGTAACAAAGCATTTGCTGATACCAGTTTGACATAACATGGGCATTAAGAGGTAAAGTGCCTATTCACCAATGTTTTTTAAAGAGAAGTATCATATATCTCACATACAACTTTAGTGTGCAGAATTTACACACTAGAAGTCTACAGAACCTACCAGAAGAAAAAGCTGGAGGCAGCTTTGGTCCAAATTCCTCTGTTGCATCCAGTTCCTGCTTTGAAGTAGGCAACAAAGAAATGCCAGGATCAGTTGTAGCAGCCACATTCTCTACAAGAAAAAAAAAAAAAACAAACAAAAAACAAAACCCAAAAACTTCTTTATTTCAAAAGAAAGTAAGTTAACACTTTTTCCAAGAAGTGCTGAAGAAAGTTAAAGGAGGCTTTCTAAAAACCTCTAAGAAAGCAAACTGATCAGCATCGTGTATCTCTGTGGACTGCTTTGGCCAGCTGGATAGCTGACATTCTGAAACATGCCAACATATTGGTTTTTTTTTTTCTTTTTAATCAAAATTAACCTTTTACATTATACAACTACTAATTAAATATCAGTGCATGTGTTTGCTTTTATTTAGTAACACAGTACTACCTTTCCATTACTTAGAATGAAAAAAAAGAGACTCCACAAGAAGTATAAAGTTAATCTAAAAGTTAGACGTTAAGAGAACCAACTGTGACAGTAAGTGGACAATGTATTTCCACTGTAAGCTAAGTATAGTGTATATTTTGTTAATTTAGTGACATCCTGAAAACATGGGAAGTTTTTACAGGTCGCTTATTAAAGTTTACTAGAAAGTAGAGTAAAAGATTGGTCTTCTCCCTCTCTTGTGGAAATATTCTGGCAACTTTTATAACTAGAATACAAATAAAATGCAACTTTTTGATGTCTTAGTAAAATGATTTCAACCTTGTACTTTACTGGAATGTCAATATTTAGAGAGTGAATTTAATTATCAATGAAATGCAAGTTATTTATTTCTGAATCTATCAAATATCCACCACAAGACAGTAATAATTTATCAATCAATCTTACAATTTGTCATAGGTATAAAAGTTTCCCTGTATTTCTCGCTGATGCATGCTCTAACATTAGATGTTTTCTTCCCCCTCAGTGCTTAACAAGCATATTCCATAGGGCAGTTTGCTTGTAAAATCTATGCAAGACACAGGACAATGTAAATAACACTGTAACATGCAAGGCCTTATTCAGGTCTACATGGCCAGCTCCACCAGTGCCAGATGACCTGCACAGGAGCATAGCACTGCCCTAGCAGTCCTGGAGTACTTGATTCATAAATGAAGCTTTTACAAGGTATTTATAAAAATGAACATCCATTAAGTACTACCTTGTATACCAGATGAAGAACCGTCTGGTAAATCAGCTTGCTTGGTGGTTTCTGAAGCTATTACCGAAGTAGTTGGTTGCTGTTCTTCATCACTCTCTTCTTCAGAGGAAGACGATTTTTCATCTGAGGAACTCACAAAGATGGCCTTAAATAAGTCCATGGATGGTCTGCTTTCTTCTTCCTGATCCTTATCTTCATTAGCTACCTGCAAAACAGTGTCATAACAAACTGTATTAAACACTACAGAAAGTAACAATCTCTCTGTTAAGCAATAACTTCAAACATGCTGACATGTGTTTACAAAACACTCAAATATCACAACAGCTGTGAAATAGACTATCTTAGGAGCTGCTAGTCCAAAATAGTAAAACTCTGAAACGCAGCTAAACTAAGTCAATGTCCTGCAAAGGGAAGTGCAATTTGTGTGCTACACAGCCAGTTGAAAATAGATCCCCATATAATATAAATTTTAATTCATTAATTCAAACTTCCAATTATACAACTACTAAATTTAAGCAAAAGGAAGACATCGCCTTTCTCCCCAAAGTATGCACCCTCCTCCACTCAAAGCAGAAAAAAGTATATTCTGTGCCTGTGAGCAACCTGAGTATAAGGGACTGAATTTAACTCCCAGACTGCTGAGCTACATTTTATGTTCTCTGAAGCTGCTACTTCAAGTACAGTCATACCTGCTGTCCTTGTATGTTGTAAATGTTTTACATCTCAGAGTTATAACCTCAAAATTCTCCAAAATACGATCTCACATCTTTGCTTATCCTGAGTTGGCTCTTCTGCAAACTGATCTGTATTAAATCAATTCATACATTACCCAATCTTATTGCAGGGCTGTGAAGGTTTACAGCTACTTCCCTTTAAGTTCAAACACTGTTGTTAACTCACCTCAGTGGGAAGAGTTTCACTTGGCTCAGTTCCACATTTTTCTCTTGCTGGCACCGGTGGCTGCTGCTGAACATCAGCTTTTGATCTAGCAAGACTAATGAATTCACTGATAGAATCTTTTTTCTCCTTCTCTTTATCTGACACATCCCATCTTGAAGGTTTCTTTGATTCTAAAAACACCCAAAATATTCAAATCAGTTGCATGCCAAATTATCCTGCATTGCATGGCCTACTTGATTTTAAATTACTCTGCTTCTTCAGTATAGTTTGACAGTTTTAAACCTCTCTAATGAATATCTGACCTATAAAGGTCTTCTAGGTAGAAGAAATTAGCATAATGTCACTGACTTCAGTTTTTATGTCACTGAATTTAATTTTCAGTTTCTTTGGGGTTTTTTAATAAAAAAAAAATAATCACATGGATAAGTTCTCCGTGACAAAGATATGCTTTTTCTATACTATTATCTCATTTATGGCTAAATGAATACAGTAACAACAAACTTACTGTTAAGACTATTATTCTGTTGAATTTTTTCATTTGTTGGTTGAGTTACAGATGTTGTGGGCTCAGGCAGAGTTAAGAAATTAAACACAGAGTATTTGTCTCGTTTCACTTTTGGTAAACCAACAATGGAAGATCTAGACGGAAATAAAAACATTTGTTGCTTATTGTTTTCAACACAGAAAAGGCCTCAAATTATCTACAACAAGCTGAAACACCTACAGTCATTCTTAAAATGCATACTATTTCGTCAGTAGTCACCACATTTAATGAGGCAAATAAAAACATTAGGCAGTTCTGTATTACATCTATTATGACACGAAAACATGAAGCCAGGTTTTCCTCAAGCATACGAAAAACTCAGAGTTTTCAAAAAGTGTTACAAATATCAGTATCAATCATCTTACTCAGGATATGGATCAGGAACATTAAATCTTTTACACAACAGCTTTTCAGGATGCCATTCAAACTTGTCTCTTGTGAGTTTGCCAAACATCTTCATCTTCACAGCAGTTTCCTTATCATCAAGATCATTCTGAAAAAGTCAAATATTTATAGCTGCTAAATAAGTAACAACTTACAGAATTGCAGAATTTACTATTACTGTTGTAAAAGTTAAGAACAGAACAGAAACATAAATAATTAAGTGTAGTTTAACAAATCACTGCTTTGCATGTAGTGTTTTCAAAAGTTTACTAAACAGAATGGCAACAAAACATTGACAGTGTATCTATAAAAGAGTTTTAAAGAAAAAGAATTTTGAAGGTTAGGGTTAAGGCAGCAACTACAGCTTCAATGTACTAAAAGACTGTAAACAGCATATACCTCTTGGTCCCGAGGAACTTCAACTTTGTCAACATCATCTTCATATTTGGCCCGGGTAAACCTGGATGACAGTGTTGAGTTTGAGGATTTGTAGAACATTGCTGCACGGAAGAACTCTTCTTGCTCTCTTCCTCGCTCCCATTCTGTCATACTTGGGTCTAAATAATGCTCCGATGTATCTACTATAGGATAAAGGAGAGAAATGCTTAGCAGAGATTACAGCTTACTTAGGTCTGACACTTTTCAAACAAAAAATAAGATAATAAGAAAACACCCTTTCAAGTATTTAATGAGTATTTAGTTTAAGGATAGTATAAATCTCAACCATGTTATTCCTTGATAAGCGGAGGTAGTTTTTCAAGATAGCAAGAACGATAGTATTTGCCAAATGCAAGACAGGTATTTTAAATCATTTTACTTGTAATGCTAACTCCTTACTCATTGCCTTCTAAGGAACGTTCAAAATACTTTATGTATTTAATAGGTGTTTAAAACAAAATGTATAATCCAAAGCTTTATCAAATAACTAAAACACAGAACAAAAAAGTTAACCAGTGGGTAAGCCAGGCCAGCCCTTGGTAACTTCAAGGGGCTTTCTGGTATACGAAGTACCCACTGACAACAGAAAATTTGGACACTGTTTTTTGTAAATAATACAGACCCTGTTTAAAGCAACGGGCTCACATTTGCTCCCAGAAGAACAGAAAATAACACCAGCTAAGCAAAGACACTCTTACAAGCAGAATCTTAATAATTCAAGTTATTTAAATATTTCTGCATTTTCATCATTATGTCTAAGGAGGCACTTACAGTCATAAGAGGCTGCTCAATTTTACACAGGGAAAAACACAGTGCTGAACAAAGGAACTACGGCTCCAAAGCTTAAGTAGTCCGTCCCAATGCAGTAATCAGAAGAGTCTACTGATCAGGAAATATTTTTTCATATAGTGAAAAGGATTATTGAAAGAAATCCTAAAATAACAAACCAAGGTTTTCTACCTGACACTATACCCTTTCCTCTGCAAAACTTTGCTGGTGCCCTTTTTCTTCTTCACCAATAGCCCCTTTGTTTCTAAAGTACAACCAAATTTTTTTTTTTTTTTTTTTTTTTGAGACAATCTAGATTCACATGATGATGATGATCTCCCTAGACGACATTTCAGCTTTTTATGCCTTACAGAAAAATCACAGTACTGGGGAACTCACACGGTATTTTAAGTACCTGGTTTAATGTAAGATACACCACAGTATCCTTTAATAGCAAAACCAAACAAAATGGAATGAGACTGAAACAACACAAAAAGAGCAGATGAAGGGGTTGGGGTTTTTTTTGTTTTTTTTGTTTTGAGTAGGAGCTCTGCAGGTATGCTATGATTTTACAGCCATGAATTTTTGAGACAAACGTAAGCAATGGTGGCAGTCCGAGTATCCAAAGGACATGCAATACAAGCTTTGACAAGTGTGAACTACTTCATTCACTTTAGGGCCCTTATCTCCCCTGGAAGAGCAGGGTATGGGTTTTCTTTTGATTTTTCCTGTCTTGTGTGGGAAAAGGCAAAAAATTGCCATTCAACGGTGACCTGATAATTTTTCTGTCTTTATAGTCAGATAGATCTGTCAGTTTTACTCCTCAAAGAGAAACAAACTAAATTAAAATGCTTGTTCCATGCATAGTTTGTGGTACTGGCCAAAGCTGAAGTCTACTTTGGCAAATGAAAGAAGAGAAACCCAGAAATACAGGCAATTAAGTAGGACATCCTGGAGAACTTTGCTTCTGCTACAGCATAAAAGTATGAAATATAATGCCTAAAATCAAGTCTTGCTGACAAATTACTGAGCAATTTTCCTGAATTCAACACAATTAAGTATGAGTAAAAATTTCTTTTAATATTGGCCCTAAAAAGAAGTAGAGGGAGAAATACTGTGGAATTCAGGAAGAGAACTCATAGTGAACATAAAATACAACGAGGTGGGGGGGGTGGAAATCAAGACATATTTTTTCCAGAGAAAAATTAAAATGTCAGGAAGGATTAATCTCTTCAGTTACCTTTTTCCCCTTGTTTAAGACTTTTCACAAAACTTTCGTATCTTTTTTGTTTTTCTGGATTTCTTGCAAATGGTTTGAAGTCACTAGAACCAGCATTTGCTAACTGCCCCCCCAACAGCATTTGCCATTTCTTAGAAGCATCATCTGGGGAGGCTGGCTGGAATCTGCTGTTTCGTGACTGCTGAGGCAACATTTTTGCTTTCATTTGTTGTTCAGATGCTTGTTTCACTTCTTTGAGTCTTTCTCTATCTTTCTCAGACAGATATTCCAAAACAGAAGGAGCTGGACCTAAAACCAAAAAAAGCAGTAAGAGATAAACAGAAATGAAAAATTACTACAACTATTTCTGCCGCTTAAGTGGAGGAAAAAAGCCTACCACTATGCATATACATACAGAGAAAATGTTCTTAAGCATCAATAAACAGTATAATGGTAGGTAAAAAAATGGCCACTATTCCACTTCTATGCTATTTACCACATGCTTACATATTACTTTGTAAACTTTATTACTGTAGATACAAATGCAAACCACATTTACAAATTACCTTTTTAGTGAATTTACGTGTATTTCAGTGAAACCTCGTTTTACAGGAAAAAAACCCAACTCAAGGCTACTATATTCTGAATTCATAATGAGGCCACAAAAAAAGAAAAAAACCAAACAGCACAACAAAACACAATTGCATACATACTTTTCATCTTTAGAAGATTTAAGTAAATGAAAATACAGGCAGATATGTCAACAATTCATTGGTTGAGATGAAACTGAACAATGACAAGGTATTCTAGCTACTGCAACTATATTTAATATTTTTATATTCAAAAATACGTGTTCAAGGCTAGACCAAATTTTATTGTTATATAAACAAACAAGGGACCTGAAACACAAGCAAAGGTACAGTCACACACATCAATACCTTTTAGACCAGTCTCTCCTATTCGTTCCCCCCTCTGAGATGCATTCAAAGCATGCCTGCTTTGGTGTGTCGTATCACTCTCAAGTTTTCCAGTCGATTCCTCCAATGCCTTCTGTAAACGGCTGTTTTCATTCCCAGCTGCTATCACAGGTCGAAAGTAATGGACTGGTCTGTAGTTTCGTGGCAGGTCAGGTGGTGGATAGATCTTGGCAGGGGGAGTGACAAAACAAAAATCCACTAAGAGAGAGATACAACTTTGTATTTAACACTTACAAATGTGTTTCAGAAAAAGTCACCTCAATCTAAAAATCCCTCAATTTACATCTTAGTGGTAGAAACAGATATTACAAGTTACTGATTCTTTTAGACGCAGTCAGTAAGTTGCATCGTAATACAAACTTTGGGAACAAACTGTTGCACTGTTAATATGTAACGATTATGAAAAATAGGAAAACATGCACACCAACCCACAGCAAAATTAACAAGACTCTCAAAATGCATTGCTTTTATTTGAGAAAACGCTGTTGGCATTGCTTAATAATTTATTTATTTTTTAAACAGAAGTCACATGATTTAATCGATTAATCAAACTATTGAGTATTTCTGTGCTTACTGTATTTTCATGTCTTTCACACAATTGTTTGTCATTCTAATTTATGCAAATATATATGGCATAAACGATGCAAACATAAGAATAGGGCTAACAAATTTACTTGTCACCAAAATAGTGAAGTGGATGAATCATGGGTCCTGATTTTTACAGGAAACTGAATGTTACATCTGAAAGATCTAGAGGCAAAAGATGTACTTTTTTTATTTCAAAGTTAAATCAAACCATTCCTCCAACTTTATGCCAAATAACAGTGGATAGTGTGGAAGGCATTTGTTCAAAGCCAGTATACAGGCAGACTTTAAATTCACCCAGTAGTCTAACAAATTTTAGGTTTGTATTGAATAGTCTCCAATTCTATATTTTTGCTCATTCAGCAGTCTTTACTGCTGACCAGAACTTTAATTTCTAAGAACATAAACACTGAGCAACAGTAAAGTCCATACAGCTCACATGTCAATTTGCTGATGTTATTCTTAATACAAAAGTATCAGTAACTGCTTACCTTGCTTGGAGTTGATGATTTTGATGCCAAGGAAAAACCATCCAAGATTTTGCCTATATATTTAACATCCCTTTCAGACCCTATAAAATGATGATAGAGTTGGTCGATATTTAAAACATGTATGTTGGGCAAAAAGCATTTTTTTCTGAATACTTTCCATTTTTCAATATATTTTATGGAATATAATTGTGGTTCTTTGTCTTTGCTGCCTTTCATTTAAGATTAAGGGTTCTAAATCTGTATTAGTATTATACAGCTAAAAACTAGCAGAGAGATTGCTGTAAGATGAACACGGCTAATAGTGAGGCAACAGTGTCGCTACTGTTCATAGCTAGCATTATGAGTGCAATTAATTGTGTAAAACTAACGTCAACAGGTACTCTAGAAATCACTACAGTATTTCATGCACTTAAAAGTTGTGGTATCAAGATAGAATTTATAAATGTTATTCAAAAATACACAAGTATATAAAAAAATTTCTCTTTGTAAGTATTGGGTCATATTTTGTAGCCACAATTCACAATCATTTGTTTCCTTCAGTGGAACTGAATGCTGTATCTAAAAGCAGCACATACTGTCCTTTTAAAAACATAATAAGGGGGTTTAATCTCTTATTAGGATTAGTGGAGGACTTTGGAAATTATTTCCAGATTTAGACGCTTCGATATAGAAGGAAGACTAGATGAAGTTTCAGACATCAGGGCTAGAAGATGCAAGTCCACTGAAAATTAAAATATTTGGAAAATAGAGACTAAACTTACATAATTTTTTTTCCCCCAAATACAAATTACACTAGCTCTTTAGATAGAATTACAGTTCTTACTTTTTCTGGATTTATACTGCTTAGGTGCCGTCCAGCCATACAAGCCATCTCCAGGTTCCTCATCTTTTAGAACTGTATCATATTTTGACAGTGTTTCAGTTGCATAAATATCATCGTCTTCTTCCTCTAAAGCTCCTACACCAAAAGCCTAAAATAAATTTTAAATTAAAAGGAGAATTTGAAGGTGTAAAAATAACACTTTTAAGTCACATGTCAGAACACATCTACATGTATATCTATCCATCTATATTACATATGACGTCCAGTATATGTATATACGCACACACAGGGGAAAATGTACAGCTTCACAAAAAAAAAAGTGCTACCCAGTAGTGCGGGGGAGAAAAAAAAAAAAGTAACCCAGACCTCAGTGAACACAAAAGCAAACGCATTCCACTCCCCTGGCAGGGAGAGATGGTGAATTTGGTCTGTACAAGATGAGGACAGCAGCCTAATTCCACAAGGTAACATTTGCAGTCTGACTAAAAGCAAGTGTAAGTTGGCATGAAAGTTAAAGAAGTATAATTCCCAGAAATATAAATTGACAGTGCTTCTACACAAGAACTACAAATACCATGGAGGGAAGCAAAACCTCTCTAGCCAACAGATTCAACATTACTGAAAGTAAAGTTGACAAAAGAGGTAAACTAAAACCATATTGAGTATTAACTTTCTCTAATCAAAGTCACACAAGAATTTTCTCCACCAAATATTCAGAGCGAGGCATTTTATAGTTCTCTTTAACAATATTGATAAGTGAAGGCATTTAAGAACTCCAAGGATTTGCCCACATCCTCATATTAAGTAAAAACAAAACAAAAAAAACCCTGTTCTGAAACCACACTTAAGATTTCTTACAACCCTACGACTAGGTGCCTTCCACAGAAGAAAAAACAACATTTATTTAGATTTTACTGCACTAATAAGAAAATGCATTAAAAAATGTCCTTACCTGACCTGTAATACCAAGTTTTCTTCCTTTACTGTGTCTCAGATCACCAAGTAAATTGCTTGTGTCTTCAGAACCACCTGTGAAAAGATTCAGGTGTTCTCTTCCAGATGCACCAAACAAAGCTTGTGAGGGGTCCAAACCCTTATAGCCAAGTCCATGGACATTATCTTTTGGAGTCAAATCTACAGGCATTACATCTTTTGGCGCAAATGTCACATTCTCTGGCTGGTATTCATCCTCTTCATCCTTGTATAAAATAAAAGTATATAACAGCAAATATGACTAAAAGTTTTGTATGTTGAGCTTTTACAACACTTAGTTAACATGAGATTAGACAAGTTTGCATTTCCTAAATTATAAAAGAAAATATGTATGAACTACACCTGCTTAGGTAGCAAAAGAATAAATTTAGTTAGATTTAAACCTTTCTTCACAATAAGCATAATAAGTATTTATGAATACTTTTAAAAAAACTTGGAACTGAATGTTAAAATACTGTGCAAAGACATCAAGTAAGTTTGGTTTGTTTTTTTGTTTTGTTTTTTTGTTGTTTTTTTTTTTTTTAAATGTGTTAGCACACATTCTTACATAAGTCAACAAACAACTTTTGCCTGTTCAATACCTCAGAACCCTCAGACAGTCCAGGTGGTAATGCACAACCATATACTTTCACTGCAGGGTCTGTAAGAGACATAATAGTATCATATTAAATTGCAATTCTTCATTAAAGTTCTCTAAAATTAAAGAGACAGACCAAATAAAAGGAGGTTTTAAAATTAACTTTCTAATCAGTCTACGAATGCTAACTTTCTGTTAATGAGTTCAGAAACTTTGTTGAACTTACCAGGTTTCTGCCTGCGTGGCTTTCTTTTGACTCGCGGTCCAATTCCTTGTCCTTCTTTCCAGCCCATTTTTCGTAACAGTTCAACCCCAACTGTAATTCTAAGAAGAAAACAAATGGAAAAAAAATGACCTCAAACCACTTTTTAATATTTATTGAAAAATAATATACATATATACCATTCAAAATTATGGTTTTATACCTCACTTTAAAATCAAATCTGAATATATCAACATTTGCATAGATACTACATCCCAGTTTGTAAATGTTTACCTGGCACAAGTCTGCATGTACAAAACAAAAACCCAGGTGGAGGCCACTTAGAAAGCATAACACTGCAGATCTCCCAGTCTCTTTCATGGTCAAACATTACTTTTCTAACCAATACAACACTAAGTGAAAGGAATTGTTTGGTTAACTTTCATTTACATTTACTTACTTTGATGGTCCTATTAAATCATCAAATGCGGTGGTTCCTGGAATGGCAGCAACTACTCCTGCAATCTGTCTAGCTTTCTCTTTTATTCTGTCTTTGGCTTTGGATGCAAAGTCATCTGTGGTTGTAATGTCTTTTGGTGCTATCCCAAATTCACTAAGATCCTGGAAAATATAGACAAAATAGAAAAATTTAGATTAAAAGTTTTTCCTTCAAATGCTTACTTAGGGTAATGGTAAAGGAAAGAAAACAGGATATGACCCTCATCCTGGCTAAATTTTTCAAGCCATTTATACAGCTGCTTTTTCAATAACTTAAATGGTCATATTTTAAACAGTTTCAGAAGTATTTGCAGATAGAGAAAGTGAAAGTGTTGCGTACTGGGTGGTTTTTTAATATTAAGGTTACAGGAGCTTCCTAAGTGAATCTATGAAACAGCCTATAGGACCTAGCAGTATAACACTGTATACAAGAAGTAATTTTAAAGTTACTTCCATTTTGCTACTTAAATTCTTGACAAGGTTTCATTGCCTGAAAAATCTGCTGTCATGGCAACTACTTCCAAAAGATTTGCATTCCTTTCTAAATTTACCTCTTCATCCATGAAGTCTTCTGGTCCAAGAATGGTTCTGTCTGCCCTCTTCTGCCGTGATGATACAAAAGCTGAAGGAGTCCATCCTTTAAATAAAGTTAATATATTAAGTAATGAACTGTAAACTGCAACATAATATTTGAAAACAATGCAAACATTTCAACCTTACACATTAAGGATACACCAAGGGAACATCTATAAAACTGCAGTCCAAAAACTCAAGTGGAAATAACTTTGGCAACACTGTTTAAACCATTTATAGTATAAGGAGCAGCAGGAAAAAAAAGCTTAATGACAGTTAACTTGTTTTCACTAACATTAAATTATGGTAATCGATTAACCCTTCCCAGAAGACAGAAAAATATCTCACCTTCCTTTGTGCCAACAGTGTTAAAGTAACCAGCAGAGAAACCACCAGTAAATGCTCCATGGAAACGCTGATATCGTCCCTTTGCATCTTTAACAGTCTGTTCTTGAAGAGGAACTGGCTTTTTAATTCTTTCACCTACAATCAGATAAATCAGAAGCTAAGTCCCAACGCTGAAAGAATGGACTCTCCACTTGCTCCAGATGCCATTTCTTCCTTGCGATTAAGAACTGGAGCAAGTAGTAGCCAACCTGAAGTGGAAAGCATCAGCGGTTTACGTTTATTCCCACCCTACTTTAAATATTTGTATACAGTGTTGATGTACACTGCTAAAGTGAAAGCATGAAGAGTTCAAATAGAAGTCGTAAATTCTAACGAGTTGTGAGAATATTTTTTTTCCTGTGGAAGGACACGTTTAGCTGTCTAGTATGTAAGACCCCTGACAGGATTTCGTCACTTAAGTAACTGTCCTGAGAATTTACACATCAGAATTGCCCAAAACTGAATCAAAACACAGAAGCTATCGACTTTGGCATAAACATTTGCACCTTTTTAACGACACTTCTATGAATTAAGTGGCGCAGACTCGGGAGTCGCGGCTGTTCAGAAGTGCTTGGACAATGCTGAGTCCGTCTCATGAGTACAAGTGGAGGATGTTCACCTTACTATAACTGCACATGCCTGAGCTGTTATATTTGAACTCTACTTCTTTTGAGGCTTGGGGAAAGGACAGAAAGACAGACAGGCCCCCAGCTCCAGCCGGAACAGTGCCGGCACAAACCCTGGGGCACCCCGGGCCCGCAGCCGCACGCCGGAAAGCCGGTATGGTGCTGAGAGAACCTTTCGACATTCCCGTCGCGGGAAGCCGGCCTTCCGTTCCAAGGCTGCTTTACCCCACGGCCCCTCGCCCAGGCCCGGCGCAGCACCCCTCTGGCAGGCCAGCACGGCTGCCAAGGCAGCCCCTGCGCCCCACAGCAGAGGCAGGAGAAGGGGCAGGCAGGTCTGCGCTGGGCCCACACACCACAGCGTGCCCGAAGCGAAGGCCCTAAGGAGGCGGAGAGCAGCCCCGGAGCAAACCGACGCCAACCGGGCGGGCCGTCCGGGGCGCCCCAGCACCTCACGCCGCGCTGCCTCCCGGCCCGCCCTGCTCCCCAGCACCCGCCGCAACGCGTGACGGAGGTCCCGGGGAGGGGAGCCGGCGAGCTCCCTGGGGGTCCCTTACCCTCCTGCAGGGGCTGCAGCGAGGTGCCATAGCTCGCCAGCTCCTCCTCCTCGCTGTCACTGGGCTCCGCCGCCGCCATCTTGCCGCGACGGTGGCTCGCACAGGACACAGCTGCGTCACGTGAGGCAGGCGGAGCGCCGCCCCCGGAGGACGGGGGAGCTGAGGCGGCGCCGCCCGCCCCTCGGGGACCGCGGAGGCGTCCCGCAGGGGCCCCGCCTGGCCGCTGGACCCCGCGCGGCAGCGAGGGCCGCTGTCGGTCCCCGTCGCGGAGGACATTTCCTGCGGGGTAAAGCGGGGCGGGCGCGGAGCCTGCCCTGGCCGCGCCGGGTCCCTCCAGCGCACCCGGCGTCGGCTGCAGAGGTTACGCGCCCGGGTTTTCAGCCCTTTCGGCCCGGAGAGCTCTGTGAAGTAAATGTGGAAAATGCTGCCGTGGGCCGCTCCAAAATAGCGGTCTGAGGCGTCGTTTGATTTTTTATTTTTTTTTTTTAAATTGGTAACGCTAGAAAATTCAAACGCTTGATAATCAAGGGCCATCCGATCAACTACCGCGGGACATGTCATGCACCAGACCCCTCGCAAACCGGCTCAGGACTAAGGGCCAGGAAAAGGCACGGCAGAAATTCCGTGAAACAGACTTTACCTGGTCAAGGTGTAAAGCGAACTCCACCCTGAGTCGGTATGACCAAGGGAGGTGTGGACCTCATTGAATTACAGTCTTAGCAGATAAATGGCAAAATTCGGTTAGCCGCATCGTTTTACGAGCTATTAAAAAAGAACGCCCACAGGAGTTAAGTGCAAAAGTCTCTGCATCCAGGCCTTTAAGAGATTTATCCCTCTACACTTTCAGGTATCTTTGCACCTCTTTGAGGAGTCTTGTACCACAAGAGAAACTTTTCCTGGATATATTTTATACAAAGACTGCATAAGAAACAGTAAGGATTCACCAGTAAGACCCAAGTGTTCAAAATTTGGATTTTAACTTTGTGGCTTTGCACAGCGTTATCCATGAAAAACTCCTGTGTCAATCTTGATTAATTTGATTTCTCAATCTTACATTTTACCTTAATACTCAGATTCACTAAAGCACAGTATACTGTAAGTTTAAAAAACAAAAACCCCAAATCCAAAGAAAACCACTTCATTTTGTGCCGAAGATAGATTCTATCAATCCACAACTTCTGTAAGCAAGTATCACCAGTTTCTTGAAATCCTTGAATTAAATAAATGACAACACAGGCTTGAGAAATTCCTGCCTTTAACAGATAAGCCTTCTGCAAGTTTAGTGGAGTGTTCTCTAATCCTGTATTTGTGTTCGTATGCGCAGAACCGGTTTCTTTCAAACTGAAACTACCCAAGTTTCGTGTGGTTTCAGGTTTCCATGAGAAATATTTACATGGCTTCATGCAAATAGGGAGTACTCTGTTTAATTTAGGTCTCTAATTCACTTTAAAACAATATAGTAGAAGCCACAGACACTTATCTACATGCATTATCTTTTCTCATCATTACTAATTAGTAAGCAGTTAGCTAGATCATCTAGTGGCAAAATGAGTTGTTAGCACCGTTGCTGTTTCTCTTTGTTTAGGAAATAATTGCTCCTGAATAGTCAATTCTATGTGACTTTGATTTAACACACAGGCTTAAATAAACCTTCTTTGCACAATGTTAACAGAAAATCTTTTTGAGTGTCTTGTCTGTTCAAAGAGTTGGTGTAGTCAAATATTGAAGGTTTTTTTTCCCCTTAAGGCTGTTACCAGATTAGAATTACTTTTGCATCCCAGTGGTATTTCCTTCTCTATGGTAAACTCCAACTCCCATTTACAACTGTTAAACCAGGTGCAATAGTTATGTGTAGATGTTAAACAGGACAGTAATTCCAGTGTCTTTTGATAAATTCAATGAAACTAAAATATTAGTAGGTCTGGATAGCTTATGTTTAAAATAATTTTTTTACAGTCATTTGGCTGGTGAAAAAAAAAAAATCAACATTTTTGAATGAGAGCTCAAATACTTACCAGTACATATAAGGCTGAAATTGAGCCCCTAAGCCATAGATGGACTTCAGGCTTTAGTTTTCCAATACATTTTCAACACTTTTTTTAATTAGTGCATCAAGAAGGTTGACCATGAAAGTGTCTTCCTATATCTTTTGTTATATTCTTTAAAGCCAGTTCCTCAAATAGATAACGTCTGGTTGATTAGTTTTAAGTTATGTGAGTCACTTGAACCTTAGACTAAAAGCAGCATAATTGATATATAAAAGGAGGAAGTAAAAATTTGTTTAATATACAGAGGTGTTAAAAACATATTAAAGAAAATAAGAAAACACAAGTACAGGAATTATAAAAATACAATAGTAAATATACTACCTTTTTATTTTTCAAAACGCATCAAAAAGAGACAGACAGCTTGACTTCACCTATGCTTTGTCTTGCATTCACTGGGAATATTCCCCCGAATATTCATCCTAGCAACACATGGCTACTGTATCAGTTGATGAAGCAGACACATGAAGACCCCAGGCAGTTTTTTAGCTTCTACAACGTGCTAATTTTCATTTTTTAAAACAACAAACAACAAAAGAGAGATAACAAGTATAGCCCTTAAGTACACATTTTTTTATCTATGGATCTCAGCTAAAGGCAAGGGCATTATCTGAGAAAAGTGGTGATGCCTTTGCCCATGTTTGGGTTCTGCCTGCCCTTACCTTACGTTTTTAATCCCTACTGAAATATCACTTTGTTTCCAATATGACCTCACAGTAGAATAGGCAAAGCACATTATTTATTCAATAGTAAATGGGATTTTTTTTTTCAGTCAAGATAAAGCTGCAGTGAACACATGACCCACACTTAACTTGAAGAAGCCACAGTGAATTGCTGCCTCGATAGCCAATAACATCATGGCCATCCAAAGCCCTTGTACTGAGCTTGTGTACCATTTTTAAACCATTTTGGTAACACTCAGTAAATTTATGGGTAAGGAAACCTTCTGCCTGCACTTCTTACTTGCAGTTCCTGTCTGGTCACTTTTCAATTCATCTGTAATAAAATGCAGAAGAATTTCTTTTGTTTATGAGAACACCTCCCTGTTCTTTACTCTCAAACTTTTCTAACATGAAAATATCCTACATCTTGTAAACTTATAACAGACAGAAAGCAGATTCACATCACTATTGCTATTGTGCCCCCATGCCCTGTTTTTGCCATTCTCAATCTCTCTTTTTTTTTTCTGCCCAAATATGTATTTGAAAAGAGTTGGGGGGGGGGGGGAGAATCAGCCTATGATCCCTTTTCCTCTCACCTCACCTAAAACTTCCCTACAGTAGCTGGACGTTTGCTCATTGAGAACAGCAATTTTCAGAAATAGAGGATGATACTAACTCACTGCAGTTGAATCCATCAACCATAAAGCTCTAGGCAGTCAGGGTTACTGACAAAATCTTTTTGTCTTTCCTTGCAGAACAGAAGTTTAATATTCAAAGCCACCAACAATAGGAGAAGAAATATGTAACCATGTGTCAGGTTCAGAGTTCAAGACTCTACCTTGAGAAGCAGCAGGAGTTGATGCATACTTCTCCCTTCATACGGTATCATTCTAACATGCTTTTGTTGATAAGCCTCTGTGTCTCTCTGTAGCTGTCTTTGAGGCATCTGCTACCTTCCTGTAGCCACAAGGTCTGTAAAAATCACAAAAAAAGAAACATTCTCTTTCCAGAGAGCAGCACCTGTCCTTACTAAGTCAAAGCAGATTCATATCTTCAGTATGTAAGAGTGCATCAACACACGTCCCAGCAGGAAATTAATTTCCCAAACTGAGACCATTTCCTAGTGGCCAAAGAGAAGATTAAAGATGGAATTTCATATATTCACATATTTTTTCAAGATGGGGGAGGGGGAGAAGGACAAGATTGACTGAGCAAGTGGAGTGATGCAAACATAACAGAAACATGGCACATAAAGCATGCATGTACATATATATCACATATACTATTGTGTGCCTGTGGTAAGGCTATCCAAATTCTGGTCCCTCTTACCTTTACTACTGTGGGACAAAATTTGGGACAACTCAAGCTCTGCCATTCTGTGCCTGTTCTCAGTATGGTCATTGTTCAGATCACCTGGCTGGTTTATCTGTGAAGATGCACAAAGCAGATAGTTCTGTAAAACAAAGAGAGAGATTTAATGCAGAGATAATATTCTTCATTGCTTTCAATTTCAATACTTTAGGCACAACACACTTATTTGGATGCAAATTCTTAAGCATTTGATTTCTCAGAGATAGTGACACCAGTGCACCAGATCACTGAACTTACTGTCTTCTAATATTAAAGATAAATATCTACCAAACATCTGCATCTATACACCCTTTTCTGAGTGCATGACTTGCACAAACCAAACCTTCTGATTAATATAATTGTGAGAAACTGAGAAAGTCTGCGGTATGAACCCACCTCTTTTTAGGAATTCTAATAGCAACCAAAAAGCTACTGGAGACAAGATGTTTAACCGACTGGTGAAAAGAGCAGGGACATGGTTTTTTGAGGATAAATCAGGTTTTGGAATGTTCTAAGCTGCAATTTACATTCCAGGGTCAGGGAGCATTCCTACCCAGTCATTACACAGCTCAGCCTGTGTGCCTTTTGCAAAAAAGCGTATTTACCATATCCAGGCAAAATTTACAGTGACTTACTTAGTATCAGTCCTAATGCAGTCATGATGAAGTACCTTTGATCCAAGCGAGGGGAAGGCAGAGTCTAATCTGGCAGTTGTGAGAGTGTTGGGCAATATCCTCAGGACACTGAAGATGGGGGGGGGAAGGAAGCCTGTTAAGAGCTAGCTTGGACTCTCCTGAATTTGCTGTAGAAATGTGGCGTGTAGCACTGCTGACTTTGTTTTATTCAAATAATCCACCAGCAATGAAGGAAGTCTGCATTTTGTCACCAAGATATATTTTACGTGCAGAAACTTCTACAACTTTGTGTTTTACACATAACCAGGATAAAGTCACTCCTCGTCATGTTAACTGTCTGACCCTTTGTCCTGGCTACAAACTTAGGACTTTATTTCAAGTAACAGTTGTAGCCTTCAATGAGATCAGCTTTCAGTAAGTCCCGTGAAAGCAGTGCAAACTCCCAAGACGGTCACATTAATGCTGTTTTAATTGCCAGATTGTATTGGCGTGGCCTATGCTGGCAAATTATCTCATTTATACTAACTTAAGCTAATTTATATGTATTGCATTGGAGTTTTACACTGATTTGCAAGATTTAAATTTTAAAATCCTTTTTAGTTTGGTAGGTAAGTATATTTCCTAATAATTTCTCTGGATCCCAGTTTCTGAGTCCTGACTCTAGGCGTCTTCTTTAAGAACAGGCAGCAGACACATGGTTTAACTGGACTGCTCTGCATAAGTCCCTGGCATTTTCAAAGAAAGTTTCAGTTAAGGATGTAATTCCAAAGATATTTTTTCCTTTGATAAAGAAAGATTGTCTCTGCAGATTTTTTTTCTGACACAACTACACCATAAGAAAGATGGAAAAAGAGAAAAGAAGGGAGGGGGGTGGAAGCCAAGCTGGGTAATATTGATATAAGTATTTGCTGTATTCCATCTTTAAATGCTAAATGTCCACATAACCCTGTAGGTTAGGCCTGGCTAGTAATGGGAACAAATATTGGCAATTTCCTTCTATGAGTGTCCAATAACAACATTTGCGAAACCGGTTACACAACGGAATATTTCGAAGACAGGAGGTTTTCAGTGCGAACACTGCAGATTTTTGCAATGCTGAGGTTGATCCCACAACAGTTTCCCAGAGCTGGGGCCAGCCCTGCACTTCACTGAGACACAGCTGCCCTTATCAGGGGCCAGCGCTGGAGCCCCTCAGCTCCCCGGGCTCTGGCATCTCCCCCGGGCTCCTGCCCTCCCCCAGATGAGGGGGCCCGCGGAAAGGGCAGGTGTGCGAGCCGCTGAGGCGTGATGTGGCTGCGGAACTGCCCCCGGTAAATGCTGCCCGCCGCAAGGGGCACCCCCCGGGGCTGGGGAGCACCCGCCAGAGGAATGCGCCCGCGCAGAGGGACAGCCACCCGCGGGAAACCTTATCTCCCCGGGGCGGGCACCGGGCCCGGGGAAAGCTGCCGGCGGCCTCACGGTGCCGGGGGGGGGACACGACCGCCGCCAGGCACGGCGGCAGGGGGAGACCGTGGGGAAGCAGCGAGAGGCGAGCCGGTCCCTTCGGGGCGGCCAGCCAGGCTCTGCTACGCCGCACGCGGGGGGGCCCGGGGCCCCGGCCCGGAGGCCGCCGGCCGGGGGACTCCGCGGGGAGCTACCCGGGGTCGCCGCGAGGCCCTCGCCGGGGCCCCACGCCCGGGCGGCGGAGGGGCAGTGCTGTGGGGCGGGGTAACTCCACCCCGCTAGCACCGGAGGTGGGGCCGGGCGGCGCCGTGGGGCAGCGCTCGCATTTCCCGCAGGGTCGCGGCCCCCGCAGCAGCGTTCGCCTCGCAGCCGCAGCGGAGGCGGCACGGCTGGCTCGCCCGGAGATGACAGACGCCCTGCCGCCCCGCGGCTGCCAGGCGGCGGAGCCGGCGGCAGACGGCTACTTTCGGAAGGTGAGGGGCACCGCGCCCGGAGCAGCCCCCACCCCTTGCGGGCGCTTTCGGGTTTGGCGGTCCCGTGCCCGCTGCCGGCGGAGCGTGGTGATGAGCTGCGTCCCCCAGCAGCCCGCGGTGGCGGGGAGCCGCCTCTGGGGCGGGAAAGGGGGCGAGATGGGGACCTCGGCTCTGGCTGAGCGCGTCCGCCTGGCCCGGGCAGGGGAGCGCCCGGGGCCGGGCTGCGGCTGTGGGGTACGCGTTCGGCTGGCGGCGGGGCGCTCCGCGGGGTCCCGGGCGCTCGGCGCAACCCTCCGCTGTCCCTGGACCAGGCTTCATCCTGGGGACAGGAGCGCTCGTACCTCCTACAAAATGAGTGAAATTCCACATTCTCTCTCTCTCTCTTTTTTTTTTTTTTTTTTTTTTTTTTTTTTTTTACCCCTTCGTCGTCTTCTTCCCTGGGCTCTTTCCTCACTGCGTCTCCTCGCTCGCTGTCTAGTAAATTGCCCTGCGTACCTGTAAGAAAGTTTACTGGAGTAAGGCAATGAAGTTAACAGACTCGTTAGGAAGTTTTTAATAAACATCTGCCCTAATTACTTTTCAGACTGAGTGGGCGGCTTATGCCACAACCTGCACCTGAGTTCTTTCCTGCACAACAGTAATTATAGTTAAGTATCGCCTGTAATGCAGCCCTGTGGGCTTCTGTGAACTTCACCGGAGGTAAAGGGCAGTAAGTGCCCTTTTCAGGGAGCTTTGATTCAGCCTTCCCTCGCTGTTTTTAAGTTCTCCACACCTGTAACTTCTGTTGATGGGGGTGCAGATACACGGGGGTTTTGGTGTAGGTTCTGGATCTGAGACCATAACTGTTTATTCTATGGAGAAAAAAAAAAAAAGCCTCGTACATCAGGTTGTTGCTGCTCGTCTCTGCACAAAAATATCACTACGATGCACTCCAGCTACCACCCGGATTACACAGTAGGGAGTCACATATGCCTTGCTCTGTTGTTCTCTTTAGAAGCTGTCTGGTTTTTACCCCCAGTAGTCACCGAATTCATAACCCTCAAGAGCTTAAGCAACGATAACTGCCCTTTAGCAGGGGAACTGCTTGCAGCTGAAAAGAGGGAAGTTTTACCTGTGCGAGTCATGCTGCAAGGATCAGTACTGCCATGTAACTAGCCAGACCGAAACAAACCTTTGACCGAATCTTGTCTGGTTTCTTCATTTGAGTAATCCTACTATAGTATTTGGCAAGTTATAACTTCTTTCTTAGTACTCCATAGCAGGAAATCATGAAGTGTGGCAAGGTTGTAATCATTTAGAGTTTCCACATCTGTGTTTTCTATAGCATGGGATGCTTGTAGGCTGCCTTGAGGCACATTAGTAAAAAAGCTGACTTTTTGTGAACTTGTCAAGTTTGTTAAGTTAGATAAATCAACTCTTCTATTTGTTTTTACTGATGGGGACTAACTGAAGTTTAATAGCCAAGTTGTGCTTAGTAAGTCCTAGGAGTATATCTTATGTGCTCAGACTTACTAAAGGACTGAGTTTATTTTCAGTTAAATTGTTGTATATTAGGGTTAAGTTCACTGAAACAGCATTAGATCAGTGTAAACCCCATATCCATGACAGAAATGAAGTTTTTCTCATATATGAAAATACTGTAAGATCAGTTTTATACCTCATCATGAGTATCTTTCCCTTCTGAATTACTTGCATCTTAAAGCAGTAGAAAATGGATATGAATCTGATATTAAATAAATCTGTGTGAGCCAGTGTTGCAGCCGAACGTTCTTCCCTCTGTTCACTCAGATCTTTGAAAGATTCATCCAGCTCCTAAGTGTCTTTAATAAAGCTGTAAACTTCAGATTGGGCTAGATGCTCAAAGCCTTCTGACCCTAAAAGTTAGATGTAAGCAGGAGACAGTATTCCTTGTTACACATTAGTTGAATGAATGGTCTCAAAGATCAGAGCTTTCATTCTGACCCAGTAGGTCGAGGGGAAGAAAACCCCCAAAACCGACTAAAGCCTGAAACAATCCCACTCCTGGAATCTTGAACAGATACAAGCTGTGAACCCAAGGAGATACTTTGGACATAGTATCTCTAGGCCTTATGTGTTCGGCTGAATGGCATGCTAGGCGATTTCATGTAACTGAAACTAGAGATTGAGCTGTTCATGTGTGTCTGTGGGTCTCCCCCCCAGTTCCTTCGTGTCACTTTTCCCCCTCCCTCTTTAAATAACACTACTACTTGTTTTCCTGAGAGGATTTGGTTTACCAATTTTGTTGGTGCAGAATCACATCAGTTTCTAAGGCTAGTCCTCGTGTTTTTAGACCAAAAGTCATTTACTTAATTGCCCTTTTTATTCTGTAAGCTGTGGAGCAAGGTGAAAACATCTGCTTGTTTTGTATTGGCCCTGCTCACAAAGGGCTTCCAAGCACAGTTTACACAATGAGGTTGCCTTCCATACTTTACAAGAACATTGTGCACAATGAAATCTTATAATTGAGAAAAATTGAGCAGTTCATACAATATCCATTTGTTTTAGACTCTCGATATTTTCTTTTGATAAATGCATTACTGTGGAAACTGCTTAAAGTTTGCATAGTGCCCTTTGTGTATTGTGCTTTTTGAAGTCCTAAATACAGCACACCAGAAAACAACCCTCACTATCCCCAAGATGCAATATGTAAAATAACTTACTCACTTAATTCTTGTTTAGCGCTTCTTTTTTTTCCTGTAGGGAGGAGGCCCTGTAAAACTATGACTGGCTCTGGGTAAAGGGCTATGACCAGAAATGGGGAAACAGATACACAATCCTGTTTCCTGCTTTGACTTCTGTTGCCACACTAGAAAGTTAGGCTTGCTATGACGCTGCCAGGTGAGTCTGAGATGTAATGGGTGGCGGCTTCTGCGGTCCACTTGCATGGTTCCTCAGGGTCCCTTTCTCCATTCCCTTCCAGTGATGTCAGAGCTACTGTGTAGGAACCTCTTCCTCTTTCCCTTACCCCATCTCTATCCTATCTCCTTTTTCCTCATGGCAAAGGCCGGTCATATTTACATAAGCAAAATTAAATTTTCCTTGAATGTAGAAGAAGCTTTGAGCTGGCTTGGGTGCTTCCCCCCCAATATCTAATTTTAAGGAAATTACCTGTGCAGCCACACAGGGTATATGCAATGCTGCCAGTGTTGCCCCTATTCCCTTCCCCTTATATCTCCTCTCCAAAACAACCATCTTTAACCATTTTATTGGCTGCAGCTGAACTTTTGAGAAGGATTTTAGTTTTAAAAACAACAACCCAAAATCCTTGCTGGTGTCCTGACAAGGGTAGGGGAAGGCGGAAGAAGCACCTTACTTTCCATCAAAAGGAAGACAGAGCTTCTGTCTATAACTTTTTACTTTCTGAGAAGATAGTGCACCAGGAAACTGGTTCTGCTACTGTTTTATCTCGACCATCCCATGCGGATAGCTTAGTTCAGTATATTCCACGGTACATTGCCAGAGCAAACTGTACCTGTACTCCTGGGTGGTGCAAGTGCTCTTGGACCGTCAGGCTCCTGCCTTGACCTCCTCTGTGTGGAGTTCCACATTCTTTAACTATTGCTGGCAGCAACCTGTGAATCAACAATGCATGTCCTGCACGTCCATCCAAATTCTGCCCCGGGTCTTTCTTCCCTTTGAAAGAGTCTGTGGTTGGCAGAAAATAATGACAAAACTAATGATAAGAGCAAAGAACAATTTATTTTAAAAGTAGAGCAAGGCATTTCAACAGGCAGGATTTTTCAACAGACGGATAGTAATTAAAGCAGGTCTGTCCTCATGTGCTGCTTTGCTTACGCAAGATGCCTCTCCCACCTCTAGGAAGTTATTCTTTAAGCCTGCCATGGCTCTATGGATTGCTTGGCCTCTTGGACCTCTTCCTGTTTTTTTTTAGTTACTTTTGAATTCTTGTGGGAGAAACAACACTCTTTTTCAAGCTGTTCTCCCTTTTTTTTTTCCATTATAGCACACCACCCCACTAAAACAGTAAGTTTCAGATCCCCAAAGCGCATCAATATACAGAACTCACAATATTTATATAGCAGGATTCATCCAGTCACAGGATCCAGTGCTTGTGTGGTGATCTATTAGTAGGGCTATGCCTGCCCTGTTTTTTCTGGTAGGGTTTTTTTTTTTTTGGGTGGGTAAGAACAGAGCAAGGAAGATATATCTAGCAAGTTCTTTCTACTATATCTTTCCCATCTTGGTTTACTGCTTTATAACACCTTCTGCAGACTGTAACTTCTCAAATTCCCTCGTTGGTCAGAAAGTCGCAATAAATGATAAGTAAAAAGCCATAGTTCCTTTTCCAAGTTCCAAGTTTCTGTAGCTTTCCAAGCATCTGTTGGTACAGCACTAAGCATCCTGTCTTCAATTTGGTTGTTTTGGATAGCAGTCCATTGTGCTAGATAGAGGCAGAGCAGGCAGACAGCTAGCTTAATATATCTTTAGATTCTCATCAGTTTAATGAAGATGCTTATTTTTTTTTCCCATTCTTAAAGCTTTGGTTCCATCTGTGAGGCTAGGTACTTACCACGTAGACCAAGCTGATGATTCAGAAAGAAAGACAGTATATATTAGTCATCCCTGTCAGGGGAAGAGGCTAAAAACAGAAAACAAGCAGTTCCATAAATGAAGCACCAGCCTGAAAATGATGATAGGTATGGTAACCAGCTCATGAATCAGCACTTGCCTAATTAACTCTTTCTCCTTCCCCTCTTCAGCTTTTGGAGTTTCTTCTGCAAGGCTTCCCCCCCCCCAGCTGTGGTTAATGTATCAGTTTACCAACCTGCTACACCTGTGCTTCCACTGGGGTTTAGCTCATGTGGTTGTTTTCAGTCATTAGTAGCCAGGCAACCATCAACATTAGCATTGGCACAGGAATATTTATTTGCCTATTTGTTCTCTTACCACTTGTCTGGTGGGACAGAAACAATGTTGTGATGATTCATACCCCTGTCATGCCATATCCTTATCCACTCATTATATATAAATTCATAAAACCTAAAACTGAAAGTAGGCCTTCATGTGAAACTAAGAATCATCTGAAACTTGGTTAGTCAGGAGACAGCCATCTCTGATGAAATATAAATTTTCATTTTGCTTAGTGAGCAGTGTGACAAGATGGAAAATTGTATAGAATAATATGTATTTGGAATTTAAGACAATATTGAGTTCTAAAATTTTATATTAATCTTTGGGGCCAGGCACTTAGAACTGTAAAATACTTGTTCCTCTTCCCTCTCTCCCCTTTATTTTTAATTCAGATAAGACTTCTACTATTGAAAGACTTGCAGTATATAGCTAGAATTTCAGAACTGAACTAGTAGAAACATGCAAAGAGAAACTTTAATTATAGTAGCAGAAGAAAGTAAGGAAATAAACATAATTCAGCAGGAGTTAGCATCAATTCTAGAAATAGTTGGTGTGGATCATGCTGTTTACTACAATTGCTATTGCAGCCAAAGAAGTTATGTGCCTAAGTTAAATCACATACACACTTAAATATCTGGAGGATATGGCCATTTGCGTACACTACTGGGCTTCACAAGCAGCACAGGTTGCACTGGCTGGAAAGGAATGTTTTATTTTAAGTAAGAAGGCACACCCAGTCTCAACTCTGTGTCACCTTCAGACAGTGTGTGGCTCATCTTAAAAGTTCAAACCACTACTTCATAAATCATATTTATGCTAATTTCAAATGCTTACTGTGATTACTCATTGCTTGGCAAACAGTCATGACTTTTGTGTCCATCACATTTGGATTTCTGATCCTAAAGAATACTTCTCTCTAGCTCTGCTTGAGCTCCTGCTGTTGAGCTGGCTGTGCCTGGTCTGGCAGAGACAGTGTCACGCTGAGATCCCATAGGCATTCATAATACACCTGCACAACTATTTGCCAATTAAGTATGTGTGTGTGATAATGTCTATAAACTTAAAAATAAAATAAAACCCAATGGGATATCCTGCCACCTAAGCTCAGGCACTAGTTCTAAAGAGATGAGCAGCAATCCCATTGGAATCTGTCAGCCTGCCCTATTGACTAGTGAGAGGATTGCTGTCAAACATGCCAGCCCTGCACAGGCTAGCCTTCATCAGGAGGAGCATGTTTATTTCTATAATATCAGTGTCTGTTTCTTTCAAGATGTTATCTGATTAGGTACATAAATAACATGTGGCAGGAATCTGTAACTCGTGTCCAGATCTTGCCTCTGATAATGATATATTAAAAACATATCAGCTTCCTGATTCTGCAGTTCAACAATGCTATTCAACCAAGTGGGAAGAAATAAACTAACTAACTAAGTGAACTTTAGGTTTTCAAAAGCTTTTATTGGTTCAGGAGCTAAGGATAATAATATTTAAGCACTTTAAACACTTCTTCATGAAGCTATGCTTTGAGGGTAAAAAAAGCTCTGAAGCCAAGTTTACTATTTGAATTGTCTTCACAGCAGATTTACTCAATTTACTTGCATTTTCTTTTTTTTTTTTTCCCAAAAAAATGCATGCAATAAAAGCTTAAATCATACACCATTTTTGGTCACTTTTGCAACTTCCTTAGTAATAACCGTTCTTTTGTTGCTGTTTAATAACTTTACTGATGGTTTATAAGCCAGCATAAGATCCAGTCTACTCTCCAAGTTGTCTTGGCTCAGCAAAGAAATAAACAGTAATTAAATGAAGCATCTAGCATCCTGTTGACAAGAAATGAAACAGTAGGTGTGGAAACAGCTGGGAAGTTTGGCTGCCAGATATTGTAATGAACTGAACATTAACGTTCTTGGGATTGTCCAAATGTGAACCAAGTACAAATGCTGTCTGGGAAAAGGATCTTCTACGTGGAGGAAAACAAAATGAAGCACTTTTTTGGACTTGTCTACTAAATAACTTTTTAGTACACAGAATTTGTGCTTTACACAAAAGGGAGTCTTGCCCAGATTGTGCATTTCCTGTGTTTTTCTGCAGATAGTGGTTATTTTCACTGTCCTCTATGCAGACTTCTAGCCATCAGTTTTCTGGCAGCCTGATTACGATAAAGAGTTTAAGGCTACAAATGAACACAAACTAGCCCAGTGGCCCCATCCCCTGTGCAGATGTAAAAAGCAATGTTTTCCAAAAGGTAAAATATGAGTTCCTTATAGGCCTTGAGAAGTTAATGGGAGGTATGTGCTTGCAACAGGTGAGCCTGTCCTGAAAGGAGACTCCTCTATCCACAGGCAGCCTTTCATCAAGGAGACAAAAGTGCAGTACTTCCAGGCACGCTGGAGGTGATACGGATGCTTCAGTTTGCCAGTGCCTTGTCCTCTTAGGCCCCAGAGCTGTTTTTGCATTAAAGCTTCATACAGAGATTAGTGGCTGGTCCTAAAATGCAGCAAAACATTTCTGCCATTTTTTCTCTTTGCACGGAGTTTAAGATCATTGCAGTTTTGCACTCATTGTTCAATGGGAGCTTGTTTGATTTCTGGGCTGGAGGTTGATCAAAGGTCCACTGAAATTAACACACCACTTACACTGAGCTTTATGGGCTTGGGAATCAGGTGGTTGATAGTCCTGGAAAATTTACCAGAAGTATAGCTGTAAAGAAGTGTTTGAAGGATGTAATGAAACTTGTTTGGCACACAGGAAGGACAGGGAGTTCTAGAAAGAAGCTGCAGCTTTACAGAGAAAATGAAGACAAGGGCAAAGCAAGGATACATTCAGGAAGGATGCTTGGACTAAGTGGTTGAGGAAGAAGTTGGAAGAAAGCATCACAGACCTATACAGGGGTATAGAGATGAAAGGCCCAAGACGAGAATTATATATTCAAAAAGCAAGAGGAAATAATTGGCCAGGTTCAAATTAAAAGTGGCATGGATAAATGCAAGGTGAGAAGACTTTGAATACCAGTAGTACAGAAAGATTATACAACACAAAGTGAAGAAAAAGCAAAGTAGGAAAAAGAGTGGCAGAAAAAGAAACAGGTTAAGAGCAGAAAGCAACTTCTGGCTACAAGCCCGTGTTGTACCTTTAAGCATGCCTTGCTTATGTCTCAGTGTATAAATGTGTGTAAAGGAGCATAAAGTATTTGATAGACTATTAATCTGAGAGGAATGAATGAGTTTGCTACGTGTGCATGTCCTCTCCAGTAAGAAGTTAATCTTCTATGTATTGTGTTTGCAGCCAGTGCTTTCTCAGTGAAGAAAGTATACATTACGCGCCCAAGTTTTGGGCTTCTGCTGAATTGGTATTTCTATGCAGAAACATTTCTGCACTAAGAATAATTCACTATGGCATGGTTTTTTTCAAGTTATCTGGCAAATCATGCTTCTGAAGACGTTTGCTCAAGCTTCCTGTCACTTTTCGTATTTATTACAAAATTTTCAAACTAGGGATTTAAAATTAACCATATTAGGCTATGTGCTTTCTCAGCTGAACTCGTGTAATCTGGATTGATCAGCTCATTTCTCTATTGTCAAGTCAATTTGCCTTCACTTGCCAACCCAAATAAGAACTGAACTTCAAATAGATGATTAGAACTTCATGTTCTATTTAAATACGTGCTTTTGTTGTGCTGGTACGCCATTGCCTGACCACTCGTAATTAGAGCTTGTTGAGAGACTTTTAAATGATGTTATATCAAATCCAAATTTTTCTAGTGAAAACTAATAGGAAGAGGTCCAAAATAGTGCATAATTTAGCGGCTGGAGTCCTTAAGGGAAGACTTGTATCAGACAGATGTGAGCCTCCTTTTTGTTTAATGCACAGTCCAGTAGAACCCTGGTAAGCTTTAATGATACCCAACAAGGCCAGTCAAAAAGACATGATTCATTTAAGGATAAGGCTTAAACCAGAGTAGTCTTATTTGCTTCAGAATCAGTAGTTAAGCAGGGGTGTGCTGGTTGGCTATAAATGAGTATTAATATTCAAAGACATTTGATACTTTAGAAGAAGAGGGGACGGGGAAAAGAATAAAAAAGTAGAAGTGAAACTTCTATTTTAAAAAGATGTTAAGATTGTGTTTCCCTCAAAAAAAAAAAAAAAGACAAGCATGCAGTCCTATTAATCTATAACAGTTTTAGCTTATCAGTGCTCTCCAGGATACAATGGCTTAGTCCTGCTCAAACACAGGTTGCAGTAGTTTGAGTCTTGTGCTTCTATAAGGTATGCATGTACACAGGAGCATTCTTGTGAATCCTGGATTTTGTGCTTTGCTTTTAAGGGCTTAATTTGATGAGTTTCTGAAGGTATAACCATCATCGTACCCTGTCAGGCTCTATTATTGCATATCCCATCTTATCTTTGGTTGTAATTGGAAAATAGCTTCAGAAGTTTTCTAGGGGAGAAAGAACAGACTGGCTCACACCTATACATAAACTTTTAAAACAAGTATTTTCTGCCTGGATTTTAATGTCAAATGCTTTGGTTGTGGTGTCTCTTTTGCTTTTAATGACCAAGTTTGAGAAAAGAAACACTGTCAGTCATTCATAACTGATGTCAATGTAGTTAATTTGTATTCATACAAAACCCATGCCATTATTAAGTTCATTCAAATTCAATGTTGCTCCTTTTTCAGAGTCTCTTCCAACAGCAACAAAAAACCTCATTTCCTTAATTCTAGGGATGCAATCCTCTTGCTGAGACTGGTCGAAGCAAACTGCAAAATCAAAGAGCTGTCCTAAACCAGCAGATCTTAAGAGCAGTAAGAATGAGAGCTGGTGCTGAAAATCTTTTAAGGTATGTGTCATGACTTCTTAGTTCTCTTGCCTGAGCAACCAAATTATTTTTCTTTAAATTTTTTAAAAGTCTCTTAACTATTGCTTTTTCCCAGTCTGTCTAATTGCTCCCCTAATATGCTGCATAAATTACTGCTGGATGCTTTATGAATCTCCCTGGAGTTTTTTTTTTAATGCTGTAGCTCTGTAGAGTTATTACCTGCTATAAAGTGCACTTTCAAAGCTGCCATGTTGTAGCGAATGAGCTGAATGTTAGACTATCTTATGTCACTCTGTTTGATCAGCTTTATTGCTAGTGATAATGGCAAGCAAACCTTGCTGAATATTGTAATGAGTCCTTTTTACACCTTAAATCAAATAAAGGTATTGTCACTATGCTGTTGCTTTTTCCAAGATCTGTTAGATTGGTGCTCTGCAGTGGAAAGGACCATTTATTTACTCTATGTAGTAGTGATATAGGAGTAGCAGGATTAGCACATCTAATCTGAGCTGGGTTATGGTTGCCACCAAATTCTCCTATGGTTTGAGGTGACTGGAAGAGACTTTGCCCTTTATATTTTGTCCACCAAATCTTTAAGACACAGTGGCTGTCCCCATAGGAATAGCCTAATGTTGACCCTGTCTTGAGGCTATTACATCCTGTGATTAACTGCTTAGCAAACAGTCCTTTAGCTTTCCAACAATCTATCTCTCTGTTACACAGAAGAACTGAAAATTTCCCCAACGCTCATCTGCAGTAGTCTCCTATGGTGTCTGTTCCTCTGCAGCTGGAAGAACAATGGGTCTCTGAGAACAAAACAGTCAATATACTTCCCTTAGAGAAGTGAAAATGCTTGGATAAATTAACTTTTCTTAAACTTCCTATTTATTAATAGAATCATAGAATCACCTCGGTTGGAAAAGACCTTTAAGATCATCGAGTCCAACCGTTAACCTAGCACTGCCATCCCACCACTAAACCATGTCCCTCAGCACCTCATCTATCCTTCTTTTAAATACCTCCAGGATGAGGACTCCACCACCTCCCTGGGCAGCCCATTCCAGAGCCTGACAACCCTCTCGGTGAAGAAGTTTTTCCTAATGTCTAGAGAAGTTTTTCCTAATGTCTAGGCCCTTTGCCTGCCTTTATCTCTACTCCTGGCAAGAGAGGTGATAGGGCCAAAGTTTATGTAGTTTTAGCCTCTGTGACTGACTACACTTTGCTTTGTTTTCTGGTAATTGACTTAAGGAGTAAGACTTAGGGTCTTTTGCTATCTTTGTATGCATAGCAAAATTCTCATGTATAATTTTGAAACTGAACACTGTTCATTCAGTAGATGTTTCTGCATGCCAACTCAGGAGAGTTTCAGAAAAGGCTAGGAGATGAGTAATACCTAATGTTAACACCAGTTACTCTAACATTTGACTTCAAGATGTCCTAAAGTTTGGCTCCTGATACCAATGTTAACTGCTGAAATACTGAAGTTGTTATTGACAAGAGTGGGAACTGAGCCTATTTGAAGAGCAGAGGATCAGACTTATTTCTAAGTTATTAAAACTCTAAAATCAATTTACACCTGTTAAACTATGAAAACTTGCTAGCTCTTTGAAGGAAGCAATTTTAAAAGTAACCTGATAGTTCACATGAGTAGATCTATTTACAGTCTCCTAAGGAAAAACCTAAATAAATGAGCTTTATGTTCTCAGATTCTATTTGCATTTCATCAGGTTCTAAAAGAAGCAAGCCAACTTCTGTCCACAAGGAGCCTCCTGCAATAGGACTTGAGAAAAAACTGGAAATGCCAGTTTCTTTACTTTTGACTGAAAGTAAATGCTAGGCTTGAAACAAGTGATCCATTTATTTGTTGCATTTGTTCCATTGATCCATTTGTTGCAAAGACACTTGTTTTTAGAACTTCTGAAAGTCACCCTCTCCTTTTCAATATCTTTTCTTCTGGAAGTTCTGAGAGGATATTAGAATCCCTCCTGTGGAAGATGGTAAACTAGGCCAAAAATGGACCCTTAAAAACATTGTAATTAAATTGCTGCTAGCATCAAAGCTCGCACATAACTGGTGGTGGTGCCACCTTTATCAAGGAAGATCCACTCTACCCTATATTTGTGTCCAGTTTGGTTTATGCAGGCAGCAGATGTTAACCTTTCTTAATCTAAGTAATCTCAGATATTCAATAAAGTACAGCACAGAAAACTCACAGATAACACATATTTATAATATGAAGCTTAGAATTTTAGCCTTGGAATAACTAGTTCTTCACGAAGCTGCTCTATAAAACTGGAGGATTGCTCCAAGGGGAGCCTAGATGTATGAGGGTTTGTTCATAAACGTTTTTGAGGGTGAATCTTATCTTAAAATAAAGGTAAAAGCTGCAAACTTAAAGTAAGTTTGTTATTGTCTAATGATTTGGACTCTTTAATATAGGGGTATAGTGTCTTAAGCCTGGATCTGGATCAAGGCCTTTTATCTTAAACTCATACTTGTGCTTGTAGGTAACAGTTTAAGTCTCTCGAAAACAGTAATACCGTGTGGAGAATTGGGTTAGAAATAGTGATATAATATCCTGAAACAGACAAATAAGAAATCACACAAAAATGCTCTGTGGCAGCTAAATACTAACGTCCATTGCGCTAGCAGTTCAAGATGTTGTCATGTAAATATATAAATGGCAAAGGAAACAAGCAAACAAAAAAATCCTATTTGCACCCGCCAAAATAAAATTATAGAGAAAATTGTGTTGTATTAAAAAGAAATATCTTTCTACCTGTATATTTGGTTGTAAAACGTTCTGTAGTAACAGTTTTATGGGAAGGTTTTCTTTTATTCTTAAGATCAGAAGTCTCAACAGATCATTATTCAATTTATAAAGTGGGGAAGTCTCTTTTGAAAAAATATCTCCTGGCTTCCTTCACCCTCATATCGTCTTCTGGGAGAAGATCACATAATCCTAAAATAGGATAGGGATTCTGTTTAAGATGCTTTAGTTTTGTTGATGAATGTATCTGAAAATAAGCCTGACCCTTAATCACACAAAAAAATTTAGCACATAGCAAACCTTCTACGTGTCTGTGTGCTGTTATCTGGAAACTATCCCAGGCTCTCTCTTGACAGGAAAACCTAATAAATCCTGAAACATGAGGTCTTGTATCATCTCTTAAGGAGATATTAAAAAAAAAAAAAAAAAATCTTAAAAATGCTGAGAACCCTAGCAAGGGGGTTAACCAAGCTTATGTACAAAACCTTTTCCTTAGCAACAAAAAAAATTATATCTCTCTCTCTGCAGAGCAACCACCAACAACAAAGTACGAGAGCAGGTACTACTGGAACTGAGTTTTGTAAACTCAGACCTGCAAATCTTAAAGGAGGAATTGGAAGGACTTAATATCTCAGTAGAAGTTTATCAGAATACAGAGTAAGTATAAAGCTAAGTTACTCACTAACAGATCTTCTGTTTACCACTGGAAACAAAATTGTTTCTAGGTGAATGTGAATGCTGGACAATAATTACGTGAAAGAACAGAAAGCTTGATAGGAAGAGAACATATTTGATGGTGGATTTGTTTACTAAGGGTTAGTCTGCATATTTGTCTTTCACTTGGGAAAGGTATGTACCAGTGATCCTTAGATATGGAGTTCCTTCGTGGAGGAGAGTATTGTGAGAATTGAAAGCTCTTGGGGCTTTATGGGGAGACACATGGCACCTAGCAGAATTTCCAGGACTAGAATGGCTAATTGATTCAGTACTTTCAGGAGTGAGCAAACCTAGTGGTATAATATCTATTCTCCAGCTAAACAGAGGACTGTTGTATGTGCTGCATTTGCGAACAGAAGTCCAACACTGATTTGCAGCTCAGAGCAGACTTGAAGAAATCTTTAAGGCGTGCACTTCTGTGATGAAATCCATAAATTAGCTGGCTAAACCAGAGAAATTTTTAGTACATGAAGTTGGAATTGTTCTAAGATATTTTTCCAGCTTCAGAGAGCACACTGAACTTGAATTTGCAATGGATTCCTCAAAGAGAAAACTTCAAAGTTAAAGATTATTCATTGCCTGAATACTGAATGATTTCTGTATCAGTTGGTTGTCTTGTTGCTCCTAAAACTAAACATCTACTATTCGATTAATGTAAGCAGCTCAAGACATAAATTTAAGCGCTTTGTATGGGGGGATATAATTTTGGGTCCCTCTTGGCATTATTCTCAGTTAGGTGTTAACTTCCAGGTGGACTACAAGGAGTTCCTAATGTAGAGGGACTAAGCATATTTCCAGGGGCTATCTTTCAACTGAATGCTGACCTGGTGCAAAATATCTATGTTTCATTTTTCTAAAAAATCAACTTGTGCTAAAGTTTCTGCCCTCCACCCCCTGTGTCAAACTTGACAACTATTTGATGCAAAAATATTTTTCGTTCAAGTTTTTACTAGTCTTCATAGATGCATGTGAGCATGGAGAGCAGTATGAAAGTTATGGCTGTGGGAATGAGAGCAAGACTCCAGAAGTACTATACCTTCTTCTAGCTAAAGAATATTCGAGATACTTGGATTTGCAGTGAAGCATGAGCAGTAGGTCAGGCTCCAAGGCAGGTAGAAGCCTTGCAGCTGGACAGTGGTATGCTTTTTATTCTTTCCTGACCCTACTTCCCCAATCTGTTTTGAGTGGTGTTTTACCTTTCTGGTGCTGTTCATTCTAAGCTCTAAATGTTTTTTTATGTCCCATCAGCTAAAATAATTCACTCCCTCTGTAACTGCTCTCCAGCCTTTAATAGCAAATAGCTATTAATAGTTGCGCTCTGAATCTATTGTGCATATAGTCATCAACATGAGGTCACACCCACATTACTAAGTTACACTGTATTGTGTTACACCAATCTGAAGGGTTGGCCTTCCCAGTACTTGCACACATCTCAGCTGGTTTGAGAAGCATGATGCTATTTCTGCTCAGTTCTGGAAATCTAGGATCACCTCCCTAACTGTTCAATGCCCCTATGATGTTGACTCTATGGGTGTGACACCTTAGAAACCTTAAAAAATAGAAATTCAGTTCCTTTGAATGACAAATGCTGGTGTCTACAGGGACTGTGGGTGGTACTAGAATTCATTAAATCAGTAAGCTAGGATTTCTTTTGTATGTCTCTCACTTCCTTTTTGGGAAAAAAGCTTGACATAATCTGTCATAAAAGAGTTGTAGTTTCTTCGAAAAGCCTCATCAGAAATCAGATCACTTGTGTTACCTGCAGTAGTGTTTTGGCTCTGTATCATGGAAGTCCTTTTCAAGCTAGCAGAGCCGCTTTCTGGATTGTGCCAACCAGTTTAAGGACTCTTCCTCTGCTGGGGAAGCTGCACTGCTACTCCCACCTTCCTGAGATGGAATTTTCACCAGTAAGAAAGTGATTTTGCTGATAAGACCATAAGTGGATCACACCCATGGGATTTTGTAGTTGGTAATGGAATGCTCTAAACAATGATTAGACAGTCAAAGAGTTGTTTTCAGGAAAAAGGAAAATATCAGATAAACCTTATCACTGCCCAATACTGACCTGTTAAACCTACTCAACAAACTGTGTATCTGAAAGCAATTTGGATCTTTCTTTTTTTATAATTGGGTAATGTGCTTAGTGGAAGAGTATTTTATGTAGTTTTTGAGGGATAAATGGTGCTCTTTAATTCTTAATAGTCTTATCAGCTAGTGTTGTTTACTAATATGAACTGGGTTTAAGTCCGTGATATAGATGTGTGTTCTCTTGAGGATAAGATTATTTTGTTTAAATCACAGTTCTCATCCTTATTGCCCTTTGATATTTTAGAGGTCTACTTGTTTAGAGCTTAGCACCTAGCACTGTCTACAAACTAAGTAGTTCTCAGACTTCCTAGTCTTAGACCTTTGACTGTTAAAGCTGGTATACTTTGGCCCTGCTTTTCCCTGTGAGACACACATCACTTCTACATATGAAACCATTGGTAGCATGTAAAATACTGGTAATAACTATTGATGATTATCATAGCTCTTACCGTGGCAGATCTAGCAGCTGTGCAAAGCTGTTTTCTGTTCATATAACTTGTGCAGGTGTATGAAGGTTCAGCTAAATTGCAGTAAGCCAGCCTTCGAGTCTCCTTCTCTTTCCTTGAAGGAAGAACAGGCTCAGATGAAAAAAAAGCACAGGCAAGTAGTTTTGCTCACTCTCTTCTTGAGGAGTCATAGGCCATTAAGCAGACTTTCTTGGGCAGGAAGGAACTGTTATAAATACGTACCTTTTACCTGAACACCCACCAGCATACTAACTTTCTGTCGTCAAATGAAACAAAAGTAATTATCTTATCAACAGAAAAACAAACATTTCTGAATCTTTTTTGGTTTTTTCCATAGAGAGACTTTCAGCATTCCCTTGGTCCCTCTTGGCCTGAAGGAAACCAAAGAAGTAGACTTTACACTCCCCCTCAAGGTAAATTTCAGAGATGCGTTTCAGAATGAATAGTTAACAGAAATAACTTCCACTTCAGATTTGTTTAAAGAAGCAGAAGTAATTTACGTACAAATTATTTTTTGTTTCATTTGCCTTAAAACTGAGATCACAACGTGTTCAACAATTAACCACCAATTATTTGGGTCATTGCTAATATCTAACTAGGAAAAGGAGTCAGAAGATGTTAAAAGAAATCCCACGTTAGAGACAGTAGAGTTAAACCAAAGAGAAAAAATAATTCTTCTACAGTTTTTGGTTCCAATAAGAGTATTTATTACTACTCTAAGCGTGAAAGGAAGGAGTAACGAAGGTTTTACTTGGCATAATGAAGTGATGCTCCAACTTGCACTAACCAAGCTAGCTCAGTTGGGAAGCAGTGTTGCAGCATTAACACTGCTTGTTTGTTGGCTAATATACTTTGCTGGCTATTTGAGCCACCTGCTGTATTTTTTGACTAGTATGTATTGTGCAATGTATGTTTTATCTCAAGGTAAACCATGTTATATAGCATGGTTATATAGCATTTGTCTCTGCTTTTACTTCCGTAGATTAATCCCCATGGTCAGATTATAGTACCACTTTATGCCATTGCAGCTTTGTTAATTTAAGTGGAATTGCACTAATATAGCTGAGAAGAATTTGGCAGTCTCTTTCTGTTAACAAGTTTTTATGGTCACTTGATTCCCTTGTTATTTTAGCTAACAGAGTTGATTTGTCCCTTTCAAAACCACTAAGTGTTGTTGTTTTAAAACCCAATGGAGTTGATGTAATAGGTGTTTGGTTCCTTTACACCAGACTGAGATTTCTTGGATATCAAATCAAATCATTAGTTCTATTGTCTTTTTGTAGTCTCACAGCTATATGTTACTATACTATTTACTGGAAGGGAGTAGACAACATGCAAATCACAACTAAACCAATTTTGTACTTTTGCGACTGCAGAAAAAAATAATGAATGGTTTAGGTTAATTTTAGATACTCCAATTTTTTACCTTTTTTTTTTTTTTAGGATTTTATTCTAGAACATTATAGTGAAGACAGCTCTGAGTATGAAGATGAAATAGCAGATCTCATGGATCTGAGACAAGTAAGTTCAAGTATAGCGTGCCATGAGTTCTTTTAATCTACAGTTGTAAATAAAATTTGTCTAGAATCAGAATATGCCACTATTACTTAGAATTTACCATATTCTTACTGACTTTGTTTCTGAGATATGGAACATGAATCTTCATTGTCCAAGAGCTTTACAATCTGAGTAAAGAAGTGAAGAAAAGGATGAGGTTATGCAAAGTGATTGAGCTATCGACACAATTTTCTAAATCTTGTAAATCTAAGATTTGTCTTACCTACTTTTCTTACTTAAAAGTATTTTAAATTTAGCAGGAAGAATGTTGAAGTGAATGCATCTGGCTAAGACTGTAGTAGAATGATGGTTATTTCTAACTGTTGTTTCCTGTATTATACTAGAAGCATAAAATTTCTTTGTAGCTTTCATAAAATACCTACAATCTTTATTTAATTAACTCTGAGATTAACAAACAGATCCTCTTTGCTTCCTTAAAGGTTAGCAGCTGAAAAACTTTTATTTGGAATGCATCCATATGGCCTTAAGCTTACTGTTCTCGGATTCCACACATTTCTATGATATGCAGAAGACCAAAGGAAGCAGAACTTTATCCTTGGTGTTTCAGTTTTCGTTCTGTAACTCAACAGAATGCACCTTATTTTAATCTATTGTGTTTTAAGGCTTGCCGTACTCCTAGCCGAGATGAAGCTGGCATTGAGATGTTGATAAGTTATTTCCTTCAACTTGGTTATGTAGAAAACAGATTTTTCCCCCCACCAGGCACATGGGATTTTATTTACGTGGTAAGTGTGTCGTTTGTGTGTCTTGTCTTTTTTTTTTTTTAGAACACTATTAATCATTAACTGTCTTCTGTTTAAATTGAAGCATGTAACTGTGTTTCTTCCCCCCCTCCCTGCAATGTGTGTTGTCAATCTTTTTTTAGTGTTAAGAGTAAACCTGAACACAGTACACCCTTTTCATGCTTAGGGTGAAGCTGTTGTCTAGATTATGACTTGGGCTACAGGTTAGCACAAGGGAAAAGGGAGATTTTGTCATTTTTGACAATTGCAGATGTTTCCTGTCAGACCTTAATTCCCCTCCTTCAGTGTGTTAAGAAGATCACTTGGGCCAGAAGAGAGGAGTGACTTAATTTATCATAGTGGGGTGTTTACTACATCTATAAGCAAAGTTTGACTCTGAATTCAGAATTTTTATTTTTATGATGAAAATACGTGACTACTATGCAGCCAAGAGGAACTGTTAAATTTCTAGTCATAACTGCAAGAAGAAACTTTAAAATACAAGCTATAGAGGATCTGACCATGCTAATAGTCAGATCTATGATCTATGGCAACATCTAAGCACGAGAACATAGCAGCAGATACGGATACTTCCCCAGTATACTCTCAGGCTCTGTGGTGTTTTCTAGGCATTTTTGTGTTAAATACAATATGCTTATGGAGGCACTGCTGTAAAACCTCCTGAAAACAGCCTCAAATAAAGCCATTCTCTGGCTTGCAGCATTTAGACTGTCCTCACAGTACATAATGGTATTTCTGTTGACCTTGTTTTCACTATAGCAGAACAATTATTAAGAATTCCACTGTTCTTTGGAATTAAAGTATCTGTTGTTTCAATGTACTCTGCTAATCTTAGCACTTCTAATATTTGTTTCCTAAGGTATGATTCTTTCACGGGTGTCCCGGTGTGTCAGCAAAATCTGTTGCTTGAAAAGGCTAGTATTTTATTCAATATTGGAGCCCTCTACACCCAGATTGGAACAAGATGCAATCGTCAGACCCAAGCTGGACTTGAAAGTGCTGTTGATGCTTTTCAGAGAGCTGCAGGTACAAATTTAAAAATATTGGGAAGGTGTTTATGCAAATGTTCCTAATCTCATCCTGCAGATTTCTGCATTTTCCACTGACTTCATTACACTAAAAAGGAGGAATAGGGAAATCCAAGCAGCATAGCAAAGAGATGAGTTGAAGCTTTAATTCAAAACCTGGAACTGTAGTCTGAACACTCAGATAAAGACAGTGAATACTGTGGTTAATGATTAATGAACTATAGTTCAAATGTCCGAGTAATAGCCCTAACATTAACTGCTTCATTGTTTGTTCTTTGTTTCACCAACACAGCTGCTTTTACCTCAGTGATACTACATTGGTGTAAAATCTGTACAAGAAACAATTTAAGGGCTTGATGAAGGTCTTAACCTGGTTTTCCACATGGTCTTTTCAAAATTAATCTTACTGTGTTCTCTGGTGAAATTTGCAATTCATTGGAAGTTGACTGCATATTTTCCATAGATTCCAAAGGCAAACAGGTTCAAAATAATCAATCAATCTCTGTCTCAAGCGAAGAAAAATACCAATTCTAATAAAGGGAATCATCCCTTGAACTAACATGTTATAGAAGCTTTTGGTGGTGGTTTTTTTTTCCAAATAATTTTCTGATTTTTTTGTAAATGTCATCTGTGCTACACATAATGCTTAAAGACAAGACCTATGTAATTAATATGTACTGTAAGATTTATCTCTGCACCAACAATCTGTGGCTATTGGTTTCCACTGTATGGGTAACTTTACTAACTACAAACTGTGGACCACAGAGTTGGATTGTCATAAACCCCCTGTTTTGAATAAAGAGCTATCAAAAAAATTTGGTAGTATTTCTTCATGCATTTATTGAATAAATTTGGTTTTCAACCTTTTGTGTTTCATCTAAAAGAATTTCAGTACTTGAGAAATTGCTCCATTTTGCTGCTGTTCCTTCCATTTTGCAAATAAAAACTCACTGCTTTTCACTTCAAAGTATTTGCAGAATAGAATTAATTCACAAATCTAAATGCATCATTTGCTACCACAGTACCTTTGCAGGGCCCCAAAGCAATGTGCTCAGGAGGCATGTCATTGTACCTGTGCATGGCTCCGTAACATTGCTCATTATATAGGTAGAGACATGATACAGAGCATGTATTAACAGTTTCTCTGTGCCGAATGGAAAATGTTGAGGATAAACTGTGCAACAAAGCTCTTGGTGTGTATATGCTTACCGCATAAGCAAAAATATGTAGAGAATGAAAAAAGAAATTCCCTCCTCCCCATAATTTCAGTTCCTTTCAGTTGGGCATTCCATCAGTACTTAGGGTGTGCCTGGCAAGTTTGGGACTGGGTTTTTTTTTGGTGCAAAAATGGCCATAATTCAAATCTGTATAAGGGCATATTAATAAGTTAAAAGAAACAAGTGTAACATGAAAAATCTCAGAAACTAGTAGTAGGACAATGCAGTACACCATGGCCAGAACTGAATGTAGTGGCAAGTAGTAAGATTACAGAAGCTGGGACACTTAAAAAGCAGAGGTCTTATCGTTACGCTTTTGTAGTATTATCAGCAATTAGCAGGCTAGTAGAACTCACTAAACCAGTTGGATGACGTGCATGCTGAAGGTTATGTTTCTATCTGTGAAACTGTTACTTAATATTTGTACTACAGTTAGTATTTGTTTTTAATTTGATAATTGCTAGAAATGATTAATATGTTGGTGAAACCAAATGTCTAGAGCAGAACCTAATTTTATCCTATTAAATATACTATTCTAGTTTACCTACAGGGATGGAACTGAGCTTTCACAATGCACTTAGCAACATCTGAAAAGGCGGTTCATAATTAATTAAGTTTGTATGTTTGTGGTTTTTTCCTTCCATCCAAGGGTTCTACTGTCACCTCCTTATAGTTGTATCGATTTCTTTTTCTTGTTTGTCCTATGTATAAGCACTAGCCTAAGACTCCCATGTACAAGTCACATCAGTTTGGCACAGCTTTATGGTCAGCCACAAGAACTCTTATAAGCAAATCTGAAGGTATTGCCCTTAAAACTTGCACCTTCTGTTGTTCCTCTGAGTTGTCATTTTGAGAACTGTGCCTGGAGATGTTTGATAGGAATGCAAAGCAAAACCTGTGTAGTAGTTTAATTTCATGTGTACTAAGAAGCTCCTCAGGTTGTTATAGTGCAATACTAGAAAGCATGCTTTCAATCTTAATTATTATGGCATGTGCTAGAATTAAGTTCATTTGTTTCTCTCTTTATAATGCTGACAAAACCATTCTGTGCTTTCAGGAGTCCTAAGCTACTTAAAGGAGACCTTTACTCACACACCAAGTTATGATATGAGCCCAGCTATGCTGAATGTACTAGTGAAAATGATGCTTGCACAAGCTCAAGAGTGTGTTTTTGAGCAGATCGGTCTTCCTGGAATACGCAATGAGTTTTTCACGCTAGTGAAAATGACACAGGAAGTTGCCAAGGTAAAACATGGAGACTTTAAATTTAGTCTTTAAAATAACTGTTTACAGTGCTGTGTTCCTAGCTACAGCCTCTAGTAATATTTGCAGAATTTATTAAACCTAAATGTTAACAACCATTACTGAAAACCAAAAGTAACAAGGGACAGCTCATGAGCTGCTATGAGAATCACAACCTTTCTGAAGATTAAAACGTGAATACCTGCAATTTAAATAACATTATCTTAGAACTGGTATGATTTGTTTTTAATTCATGAAGAAACATGTTGGAACACTTGGACAGTGAACTGGCCGAAGGTTTTTACAAGCTATTTATCATATTGCTCTTTCAAACAGTATAAATCTTGTCCACAGACCAACATACAAAAGGACAGGGTTGTTTGTGTAGTTCTCTGTTAAGTATTGAACACAACCTGTCTGTCATTTCCCAGCAGCTGGAGGTTATGCAAACCTAAAACGCTTAAGTCCAAAAGAATAACTAAATTATAACTGGGAGAAGGACCCTGCAGAGCAGAGTCAAATTGGTAGCTGCAGAGCTGTCTTGGGACTTGCCTGAAAAATGGAGAGGCAGTATGTGCCTCAGAAGGTAGCGTTCATACTTGACTGAGGTTGTTCATATCAAAAATTGTGTATGCCAACAAGATATGAATATGCTTTCTGAGCAGTTTCAGAGTAGCAGTTATATAATTGGTTCCATACCAGGTAAGTGGGCAAAACCTTTCCTACCAACCCTGTAAAGCCACCCTGACTTATTTGTAGGATTGATAAGCTGCAGGGGAAAGATTTTTTTGATTCTGCCAGGTGGAGTTGTTGGATCCATTAAAGCAGCATTCACTGCCTGAAAAACTATTTTATTTCCTCTGCCTGAAGGATAGTAGCCCAGTTTTAACTAGACCACACAAACTTAAGGCTAGATATGACTCTATGGTTTCAGAAGTGAAGCACAAATCTACTGTATAAGTAACATCCGTCACCTTTTTTCTCAACTGAATTAACCTGATGAAATGTATTTGTAAATTAAAACACGTTTATTATACAGTGTTGTTTTTAAACCCTGAAGCCTGTCTTGTAGAAAACTGATTTACTTTTCTTGTAAGGGAAAAATCAGAGATGGAATTTCAAATTTTCTCAAAACTTATTTCCAACCCTTCCTAACCATTTTTCCCCCCCTCTTTTGATGTGATGCACATGAAATTATCTTAAGGCTGAATATAAGATCCCTTACTTGAGTTCCTAATAACTGATGTTAAATTCTCATACTTCGATTCTGTGCTTTATTTTAGGTGGGAGAGGTTTACATGCTGGTTAACACTGCAATGAATCAGGAACCAGTGAAAGAGAATATCCCCTATTCCTGGTCTAAACTGGCACAAATAAAGTCAGACCATTACAAAGCTCTGGCACATTATTTCATTGCCACCATTCTGTGTGACCATGAATGTAAGAGTTGTATGTTTTCTATATGTTCATATAAATGACAGTAATAAACACATAAACAGTTACAATTTGGTCTATGAATATGACTAACAGCCAGAAAATTTGGGATTTCAATATATAGTAATCTGTGGCCATTTTCATGTTCAGATATGAGGCCATGCTTTTTGTCCGTTATAGTAGAATGCGAAAGTTCAATAAATGAACTTTTGCAGAAACAAAAGAAATATTGTATCTGTTATATGCTACTACATTGTTCAATTCTTTGTCTGTATGTTCTGCCATATAAGTATTACGTGCATACTGCAGATGATAAAAGCCCTAAAAACTTGAAATTCCTGTCAGTATATGTGTGTAAAAATACTTGACTGCATTTGGAGAAAAGGTAGTAATAACTATGCAACGATGTATTCCTAAAGGAACAGGGCACCAAGAGATGTGTAATAGTTAATGTTCTATACCAATTATTATAGTGCAGTCTGGTGATGATGAAGATCAGCAGGAGAAAGCCTTGTCCCAGTTGTATGACTACATGCCTGAAGGACTGATGGTGCTCACCGTTTTAAAGGACAAAGTTCAGAGAAAACAATTAGGTAACTGCCATTTTCACACAGCTACTAGATACAATTTGAAAATTACCTTGTATTTATTGCCTGTGGGGGACAACCAACAGTTTCTAACTTTTTGCAGGGAAAGCACATTTACGCAAAGCCATTGTTCACCATGAAGAAGCCCTAAGAGTCTGTGGTCTGTGCAAAAAGCTTAGAAACATTGATGTTCTTCAGGAGGTTCTGACGGCTGCACATAAGCGCTCACTTCTCAAATATGCTCAGCAAGAGACAGAAGATGACTTTCTCAGTCTAATCCAGGCTCCAGATATCCTTCGTAAGTACACACAGCTAGAAATAAAGGGTATCTAACCATACATGTATAGGTTTTCATGGGGATATGCCTTCATTTTATATATATGTATACATACATAACATCCATACATAATATAAATAACGTACAGGTTATATACTGTACCCTTGAGTTCAGATTCCTTACATGTTTCCTTAATCACAGATAAATGAATTTTGTTACAGCTGCTTTACAGTGTTTTGGTCTCTAGCCACATCATTTTCTGGGGTAGGTAATGATGGCTATTTAGAATTCAGCTTTTTTTTGGTGACTATCTTGTAAGCTAGAAAAAATGGGGAAACTTCAAAAGCTAAAATCATATGGTGGAAAACTAGTAACTGTTTCTTGTAGCACAACTCTTACATTGGTCTAGGTTGTTATCTCACTTTGACTGCTATTGGTTCTTCCTACCTTGGTCCAGCTCATCCAGCTCTTTCCTCTTTGGGAGCAGTGGGAAAGAATGAGCACTGGTTTTAAATATTTTTCAAAGAAAAATAAACTAAAGAGAAGAATAGCACAGTTCTGTTCAGATAGATTGTTTTCAGTTTTCTGTATTGATACTATGAGCTCTGAAGATATTTTTAAGCCAATTCAGATATTTGTCTTGCATGTTTCCACAAAAATGAGGTTTTCTACAGCCTGGTAAGAATTTAGGAGAAATTTCTATCTAGCTTGGAGTGCAAGAAAGATAATTTGTATGCCTTTTAACTGATACATGAGAGAAAATTAATTTGTTTTTCTTTTTGTTTTAGCTAAAACGGAGCACAAAATAGAAACAATCATGCCTCAGTTTTCCAAGGTGAAAGTTAAAGACTTCTTTCACAGGCTGGTATGTAACATGCTAATGCTGACCAACCTCTGTCATTTTGCTAGCAAGTATAAATTCACCCTAGAAGGGACATAAGTATTATAGTCTGAAAAAATGATCCTGTAGTAACTGGCGCTTTTTTTCCGAAGTTATTGGAGATATCACTCCTAGCTTCAGAGGTATAAGTCAACTTGAGACTAGCAAAGAATAAAAGTGCCATTTGTATATGGCTTTGCAGAGCATTCATTCTTGAACACCTTTATAAAGTCCCATGAAGTTTCAATGGATAACTGCATACACCTTAAAGGTGGGGAGAAACATGAAGTGCTTGGAGATGAGCATGTAGAATGTGTAACGTTGCATGTTACGAAGCCAGTCTTTCCGGTGGCTCTGTGTGTATCGGTGGGCAGAGGGGACTGGGAGTTGCAGTTAGGATCAGAATATGCAATGTTTCATGAGTTAATTTATCTCCTCCAAAATGGAGTAATATAGGACCTTAGAGCCTACTGCAGCCAAAACATTCTGCACAGGTTAACAGAGATCTCAGAACAACTTGGCAGTTGCTCTCATCCCACTCTGTTTGAAGTATCACCTGAAGAGTCATGAAGTAGGACTGAGCACTTCAAGGGACATCTTAAACTTCTAGGATAAGTCTCACTGTTCCATTTCAGTGGAAGTCGCTGGAAGTTAACCTGAGTAAAACCTACATAAGATGAACTTAAAGCATTATAACGTAGAAAAATAGGAACGCTTACTTAGGAATGACAGTAAACTGTAACGTGCCTGCTGCTATGTCACCTCCAGGGCCCACTGACAGTGTTCTCAGCCAAGCAGAGATGGACGGCTCCACGTACCATTCACATCCACCATGAAGCAGGAGAGCTAGGATTCAGTCTTAAAGGAGGTTCACCAGTACAGATTTATTGTCTTGATCCAGTTTGTTCTGCAGCAGTAAGTACATCGGTGCAATATTAACAATTTATCTCCAAACTCTAGCATTACAATACTTTAAGTGTAACTCTAGCTTATTCATACTTGTGTAGTATTTATTGAGTGGAGTATTTATTAAATATAATAATAAATACTTGTGGAGTACTTATTGAATTCTACTATACATCAGTATAGTCAGTTCATATAATCTGAACACATTTTCAGTGCTGTACACAGCTTAGATGTTAGAGTATCCGTATCCCTGACATCACATTAAACTAGAGTTGATTTCTTCCTCTGTCCACACTTAATTGATAAAAAGACCAAAATAATAAAAGTAAATGTTATTCCTCATCTAATTCAGGAAGTTGGAAGGGATAAAGGCTTTAGAACTTAGCAACAACAATAAGGATGAGGATCAGGAAGGCAAGGTAGCATGTGCCTAAGGAAAAAGAGGGGAAAGAACATATTATTGGTTTCTACTATGTTGTTCTTTTGGGGGAAGAACAAAGGGATAAAGCAGCATGCAGTAATGAGCAGTTTAGCTATAGGAAAGGCAGAAGCAACCACAGAAGCACAAATAAAAATACTGAAGAAATGGAAGTAAAAACGGGAGAAAATATCTCATGGGGGACAACGGGGTAGCAAAACCATATTTCATTTACTTAGGGAGAAAAGTGAAAAGGATGTAAAAAGAGCCAACATCTGAGTATGCCAGAATCACATTTATCAATAGTAACCCACATAGGTAATTTGTGTACTTGAAAAAGTTGCATGTTTCTATGTTACATATACACTTTTGTTCCACATGTCTGGCTAGACAACGGTTTTCTAGCATCTAAGAAGGAAATGCCTTTAGGGCAGATACTGTATGATGACAGAAGCGTTTTATGCATCTTTATAATTCCAGATAATAACCTGCGCAAAATTTTTTGACAGTCAATGGGCCTAAAAGAAGGTGACTACATTGTTTCAGTTGGTGGCATGGATTGCAAGTGGCTCGGAGTGAATGAGGTGCTGGAAAAATTTAAAAGTGTGGGAGAGCAGCCCATTGAGATTGAGGTTATCAGTTGCCAGGATACAGCAGCGTCTATGGTATGTAATGAGGCAAATATGTTTTGCAGATTGGATATGTGAGAGTTTTGTCAGTTTCCTGGCTTCAGTCCCTGATTAATGTTTACTTTCATGTAGTCAGATATCCTGCTCCACCAGTGAATGTATAAAGTATTCAGGCATGTGTTCAGTTTTAAACAGTCTGTTTAAATCCTCGTGACTTAGCAAGCTGAAGTACAGTCTGTGTGCATAAGAATGGTTGGGTGGTGGGGTTTTGTGTAGTGGAACTATTTGGATTAATTGCATTTATAAATTCCAGGGCATATTTTATTTTCCCCTAACTTTTCCCAGAGGATGAAAATACTACCCTGTTCAGCATTGGAAAAGGCACAATGAAACAATAATGGAATTAAATAGAACATCCAAGACTACATGCTTATTTTCTATGCACTGTTAACATAAATGATCTGTAACTTTTGTATTAGATCACAGATCACTGTATTTCTTATTTTGGTGAACTTTAACTGTCTAGTCAGTTACTGAGCTGCTGTAGAAGCTTTAGACTAAGGGAAAATTATCACAAGATTAAAACATGTTAAGCTCTAAATAACTTATTTGTAGTGTGAGAGAAGCTGTAGTTCAGCTAAATGCACTGCTTCAGTGTTTCTAACATTCCCTGGCAAGCTTAGGTACTGAAGCATTGTTGCCTTAGAAGCGAGCAAGGTGCACTTATTGCTGTTAAGTAATTTTTTGTTAGGAAGTTAATTTTCATCACTGAAGATAAGGAATTGCACACCTGCCATTACAAACTGCTACTGGAAACAAAAGACAAGAATATAATCAAATTGCTTCAGGGCACAACTAAGATAAGACAGAGAAGGCTGTGCCTTTCAGGTATCCCAAAAGAATGTCCTACAGTAGCTGCTCTTGTCATATTATAATCAAGATGGAACTTGTCAAAAGACGGCAAAAAGACTCCCCTTCGGAGATCTGTGCAAGAACTACATAAACTTTGTAGAGAGGTTAGTGTATACGTTGTATAGTTATGCTAGAAGACAGTAAATGCTAATTATAACACAAGCCATAGAAAAGATTCAGAAGTCCCCTTATACTTTGCATAGTATTCCCTTGAGTCAGCACGGGTAAAATAGAATTGCAGTACTCTGAAGGGCCTTGTATTCAGTTAGTATGTCATTAACACAGAAAGCTTGCTGTAGTCTGCCTAGGAAAACTATTTGCACAGTAATCTTTTGTTATCTTCAAAATTTTGACCCATTTTGGATGACTGATTCTTATAATGCTTCTTTTTCCTACAGCATAGTAAGAGCGCAACTTATTCTGTGGGAATGCAGAAGACTTACTCCTTAATCTGTTTAGCCATGGAAGAAGGTAAAATTGATCAGACCAAGAAAGCCCCACTGAAACTGCCTTTTCTAAGTTGGGGAACTAAAAATAGACAGAAAGCTGCAAGCACCCTCTGCCTTCCTTCAGCTGTAGCTGGAAGTTCTCAGATTAAGAAGAAGCTTTCTCCCTTCACACTTCTGAATACAGAAAGTTCATTGTACTGAATCTTTCAGGAGGATCTGTTAACGTGACATTTTTCTTTAAAGTGTATATAAAAAAAATTGATCAATTTTGTGTCTATATATGTGTATGTGTGTATAAATTCAGACAAATGCCACTGACTTCATTTACTGTGCATTGAGCCACTATGAAGGTCAGAGCCTGGCAAAAACTGTAAAACTGAAGTATTTGAAGGTTAGAATGAAGTGGTTTGGGAGGTATGCAATAACAACTTGTAGATGATAAAATTGCTTACATAAGGACTGGATTCCTTTTGGAATTTCAAAATACAGTATCATGACTAATTTTTTATAACTATGGTAGATGGGAGTTATTTATTACAAAGTTGATACTGCATGCAAAACAATAGGGGACATATTAAAGAATGATTTTGCTGTGAAAGTTTAGAGTCTAATAAATCACTTAACACTACTTTAAAGAATTATCTTGATAAACCACAGTGAGAGAGAATAATGTTGTTCAAAGAAACTTGCCTTCTGCCAAGGGGCAGGGTCATGTAGCTGTGGTTTTTATGCTCTCTCTCTTTGAGAGCACTAGGTGTATTCTACTGAATAGTTAATTTAATTCTGGAAGAGAATTAGAAGGCTTAGAAGTCAAAAGATCTTTTGAACTGCAAAAGGCTTTTACTCTGCTCTTTTTCTGATCTAGGTTACATTTAAAATGCCTGCTGAGTCAATTGTTAAAAACAGGCTTTATTCCAAACTTGAAATTATTTAACCTACTTACCATAAGACTTGTATCTCATTAGTCTTGATAAAACTGATAGCTGTGGAACAACTCTCAAAACTGACACATATTCCAGTATATTGATAAAGAGTACCTAAATTGTGGCGATGCTTTAAAATATGAGAAAAGAAGTTCTTGTGAGTCTAAGTGGCAGAATATTTATGTATTATCACACCAAGTAAAAAAAACAAAATTCTTCTCCCTCTGCCCCCCTCCCAAATAATTCATGGGCAAGTATTGGCAATATATATTAAGGACAAAAAAACCCAAACAAAAAACCCTGTGTGAGCATTTCTTTAAGATTCTTCTATTTTCTGAAATTGAAATTAATTGAAAATTGCTAACACTGTAGTGTTAATTAACATTGCCATCTACAGAGTAGATATATGCTGTTTGATACTCAAAACTTAAAGTAAGGGGAAAGTTTGTGTCTGGGTGTAAACTTTGAAGTTGTCATTTATTTTTAGTTTCTTATGTAATAGGTGTAAATATGTTGGTGACACTTATTTAAGAATAAAAATCAGATGCTGCTATTTAGTAGTAGTTATTTGATTCTGCTACAGCTTGGATGATACAGCATAATTTACAGGTTTTCACTATTTACTGCTGGTATACCTCTTGCATGTTTCTGTAATGCTGCTTACAAAGATCTAAGAAACTATCTTAAAAGTTCGTATTGTATAATACAGGAACTTATAAATTATAGGCTGAAACTTACTTCTTTACAAAGAATGTTAACATATTTCTGGAGTTGCCCTAAAAAGGTTACATAAAAAAAATATTGTAGATTACTTGTGATTCACCTATCCTTAAGTTATTTTTCATGCATATTTGTAGTAGCACTTTTCACACACACAAGCAGCAGCAGTTAGATACTGATATGGAAGACCCTGCTATACAATATTCCGTACAAAATATATTTACTTTGCAAGTATGGCTAAAATTGCTAAAGATTTCATTATCTGGATAGTAAAGCCATGTGAATCACCCTTTCAGCTCTTCATTTCTCTTAGCCCACTATGATTGTCTTCCTGCAACTATCTATTTTCCGCCTTAGCTGCATGATTTAACTGCCTTTCCATGCCATTATCACACTCACTAGTTCTTGAGGAAAGGGTGGCGTGGTTTGTTTGGGGTTTTTCTATTTAACCACCCCCCACCCCAATTCAAGTCAAAGTATGGGCTTCTCAAGTGTCATACAAATACATACTTAATATTTTCTGTCAGCTAACTAAAGACCCATTCTACACTGAGTGGTAGCCAACAGCTAACTTAAGGCAAATGCTAATTTCACAGCAAGTTACATTCTTGCTCAGACCACCGGACTCTTTCTAACAAGTTTCTATCAACAAGGACGTATAGGGCTACTATAAAGCCCTAAAAATAAAGATTTGCAGTAGATTAGTAGTTCAACCTATAACGCCTATAATTGTTACTACTTTAATTGAACTTCATTTAATGCATAATAATGAATGGATAGCCATTTGAAATAGTAAAAAAGTGTGTGCCTTGCAACATCAATAGCCACATACCCTTAGATGGGAAATCCAGTCTCCATAGTAAAGTGACAAAGTTTGAGAGAGGAGGAATAAAAATCTAAATGGATTTATAAAGAAGCTTAAGCATTCTGTAGTGGTAAGAAAATAGTATCTTGCTCTGGAAATTCTGATGCTTATTATTCAATAAATTAAATACTTATAGCCAAATGATATTTTCATCCCAAGTAAGGAATCAATATAAATAACAGGTCTATCTGCTGTCCACACTAACCTCTGGATGAGACTGATTACAGAGGCACCAAGGTTCTATTATTCACTTCTCCTTAGTTTACAAAAGAGTTGAAAATCCTGCTCAACTGCCTTCCTGCTGTGATCCAAAACCCAAGTATTATAAAAGAAGCTTTTCACACACCTCCTTAATGGGTGCAAAAGCCAATTTTACCCTTACGAAATAGGATAAGAATATAATTTAAAATAAAATGCAAGATGTCAGGAAAACCAGTCCTCCTCTTCACAAATAACTCTTGAAAAGATTAATACTGGAAGAACAGGTTTAATTATGAATTTTGATCAAAGCTTCTCATGTTATTTTCTTTGCAGCATATAATTAATATAATTAATACATTATAATTGATGTGTCAAAATATATTGTAATTGATTATAATTATCCCAACCTCTATTCAAAAGCACATTATTTTGGGTGCTGGACACAAAGGAATAAATTTGATAATACTCTGTGAACTGAAAAAGGAACCAGAGAAATAAGCTAGTGTAAAGTCAAAGATGTATTTCAGTAGGACTTTCTAAAGGAGCTCCAAAAAGTTATAAATCGAAGATAACACTATAAAGCAATATATGCTAACTTTTTTAAAGCACTGTAACTCACGTTTCCAGTTGCTGAGAAGATAACACCACCCACATATTAATAAAGTGTTTATTTCTGGAAGATAAGATAAAAGCAAGCAAGCAAGCAAATTGCTTTTCCATTTTTTTTCCTGTGGATGCTGAAAGAAACAGCTTTCTCCGTTTTTTGTACAAGACAGATGCAAAACACTTTACAGCTCTCTTTCCAAGGTAATTTTCACAGCTCCATCTACATGAGTAGAACAGCTGTCAAGCAGCAGCAGCAGAGTAATATCTAGACAATTAGACAACACCCTCCACTTGTTACCAGGATTATAGAAATTACCATAATATGTGACTATCAACCCCCAAATTTTATATTTCGCAAGAAAAGACCAAACAAAAAGTCTTTGCTTTCCAAAACAGCACTACACATGCATGTCAGGAACATAAAAAATTGTAAACTTGTTGTGCTACCGTTTGTCCAACTACTAGTTCAAGCTCTGTGAGAGATGCATTACAAAGTCGGTGGATGCTTCCAAACTGCTGCAGTAAAAGCAGAGCTTTTGTTTTCCCAACTCCTGGAATTTGTTGCACAGTCCGAAACACTGATGGCTCTGCCAGATGAGAAGACTGTTTACGAAGAAAGGGATTACTGTTGTGATCCTTACTTTGTTCACGGACCTGAAGTGAAACAAAAACGTAAATGACACTGAGTGCCCTCTGCTGGAGCTCTGCTTTTTGATTTTAACATAGTTCTTTCATTGCAAAAGAGTTCAATGCAATTACTAGGAAGTTTTAAAAACAAGCTCCCTCCTTAAGTGTGCACCCTTAATAAGGGTTTTGATGGAGATCCACAAAGTCTCACTAGGAAACCAACAGTTTCTTAATACCAACCGTGAATTAAAACAATGATTTAGTCTTTTTGATGCAATCAGAGAAAGTATGAAGGAAAAGAGAAACATAACAGAATTTCCCCAACCGGAGACAAAGCAAAATCTCAAGTCGGTTTTGACAGCAAACTTAAGTGAGGATTGCCTAATGCTATCCAGTGGCATCTCAGTGCAAGATCACATTAAAGAGAGTCCAGTATCATATTCTTTAACTTTTTTTCCTTTGTTCCCATATGAGCCCTCTTTCCACTGAACTATACTACCACATTATTGTTGCAAATATTTATTCCTTACATTCAAAAAACAAAATATGTTGTGTTCCTTTACAATCCCAGGTATCCTTTCTGAAATGAATGATAATTGTGGCAAAACAGGTAATTCTCTTCATGTCTCATATTTTAATAAATGTTTGTCCACTAACATAGAAACTTACTAGCTGAGTAATAAGTTGAGAAGCTTCTCCTTGATTTGCCACAGGAAGCAATACCATTCCAAGTTCTAGCACAACAAGTTTTTGGACTGCTAAGAAGTACTGATCACTTATTTGGGTTCTCTCCACAATTACAATTCCCCCAAGACTGCTGGCCTGTATTGAAAGGAAAAAAGAAGAAAAGACCTTGTTAATGACAAGCTGATGCAACGCAACAGAGAGCAAACTTCTCTCAAGTATGAGCTGCCTGAAAGCAAATTAGAGGAAGAATAGAAGTTGCAGCAACAGTACTGTGGTTTAACACAGCATTATTACACAGCTGTGTAATTTTTCAGTTTTCAGGTGGAAATTATCACAAAAGTTTAGCTCCACTAGGATTTAAAAATAACACAAGAATGTTTTCAGAAGCATGGAATAAATAAACACCAATTTGAGACTTTTCTCTTTATGTAGTACTTACATTTCTAAACCGAACCAATCTTCGCTTGAATTCATCCCCTGCAACCAAATCTGCTTCAGAAATATATAAAATGCAAGTTCTGTTTGAAAGATGAAAATCCACAAGTCCCAAGCCATCTTCAAAGATGAGTCTAATTTTCCCTTAAGGTGAGATATTCAAAAGAACAAATACAGTAGTTAAAACAATATATATACTAATAATTATTTCACAGCACAACCTTCCTAATGTGCCAGTAATCCTAGTGACTTGACAGAGAATTTCGTATTCATTAAAAGCCTTTCTTCTCTTTAAGCAAAACAGGTACAAGCCATCCAAAGTACTGCATGATGCCTTTAGTAACACCAATTAAAAGCACTTTCAAATTACAGATTTGAAAGTGCTATAGCTTCTCAGTAAACTCTGGATTTGAACAAAAACATCACAGGCCAGTCTGTTTTGCTGTACCAACTGATGATAGCACAGTCCCAGTACCCATGTAAATTCAAGGGACTTCAGTGGAGGTTCGTGTTCACAATAGCCGCATTGGCATGTTCCAGCCAATCTTAACAATAGTGGGTGATAGAGGGGAATGCTTTGCCTGAATTGTTTTTCCCCCATCCAATTTGTTTGTGCTTACCTTGTAGCTTTTGGGCTATCTCTGACCCTCTCCACTTCTCGTTTCCAATCACATGCCCATAAGGGACAGCTATAGATCCTGCTGTCACAGGGAAGTTTGCTTTCGTTGTCATCAGACTTCCTTTAATCTTTACTTCAGTAGCAGTTACACCCTAGAAAGAAATATGGAAGAGATATTAACACATTTCATAAACTTGTTCCAAACTTAATTTCATGATTGAAATTTGTAGGATGGAATACTCTGGAAGAGACACTATCTCCGCCCCAAAGCTACCTTACAGTTATGGTTGGTTAACATATCAAAAATGGTAAGCAGCTCTGTTTACCTGAATACAGGCTGTTGGCTTGCAAACTGCACTCCCAACTTTGCCAGCCAGTCTGAAAAACACCTGAATTAAGACATGCAGATGGTAAAAAAACCCCACACTGCCTTTTCTACACCTTCATCCACCCTGGCTGGGAGAAAGTTTGTTTCAATTACAAAGCTGACTCCAGAGGCATCTCCAGCCCTGAGCTGGCATAAGTGTCCAGACAGATTATTAGAAGGTAGTTGCTGGGAGAGATTATTTTCAGGTTTGCCAGCTTTATGCGGTGTTCTGACTCTAGGGGGAAACGGGAGTCTTTGAGGCTAAGGCGCGATTTAAAGAGAAGAGCCAAAGACAGCCGGTAGCACCGCAACCACCACCACGCTGAGCCACATCCTGCAGCCCGGCCCAGAGTGAGCCCTCACCGGGGGGCCCGCTCTGAGAGGAGCGGGGGACGGCCCCACGGGCGGCCGCCGGCCCACAGCTGACCTGCCCAGAAGCGGCTGAGCTCCGTCCCGGGCACCCCAACCTTTCGGGGTCGCAATCTCTCTCCTGGAGGCCGCACAGGACGCAACGGAGACCCCGCCACCCCCTCAGGAGAGGCGTCGCCTCACGACCGCCAGACAAACAGCCCGCCTCGGAGCGCGCGCCTGGCTGACAGCGGCGGCCGCAAATAGGAAGCGAGAGCTCTGCCGCCCGTGAGCGAATGAGAAGGCAGGATGGGGCAGGCCTCGCCGCTGGTAGGTTGCTAAGGCTGGAGGAGGAGTGAGTAAGACGCGTGCTGATTGGGGGAGCGTGAACCCGCAGCAAATCCGCCGCGCCGTTGTTATCAGGCGGGTCGCGAGGAGGGAAGCGTCCGAAGCGGGGAGAAAGTAGTCGGTGGCAGTGGCAGAGACCCGTTCCCACCCGGTCCCGATGGCGTTTAGTTTCAGGAGAGGCCGGAAAGGCTCCTTCGTGAGTATCGCCCCGTTCAGGGCGGGCCTCCGTCCCCGTGGAGCAGGGTCAGCGGGGGAGGCGGGGGGCCGTGCCCGGGCGGGACGAGCGGAGGCCCCCGGGAAGGTGGCTGCGCCCTGCGGTTGGCGCCGGTGACGGCTGAGTGGTTTCGCTGAAGTGAAAAACGGGGAAAAACATAAATCCTAAGCAAAGGAAAGAAGGTGTCCGGGGGCGGGTGCTCTCCTTTCCCTCAATCCCGGGCCTGCCCGTCTTCTCTAGACAAACAGCGGGCTTCGGCGGGGCGGGGGAGGCGCTCCCGGCGCCCTTCCCTTCCCCTCCAGGGAGGCCTCTGGGTCCGGGCCGGGGCTGGGGCCCCTGCAGCGGGCGCGCAGCTCGATCGCTTCCAGTGCGCGCTGAGGTGATCCTCGAAGCACACGTTCGCTGCCGGAAAGTGAACTGATAGAAGTTCATAGCGAAAGCTTAGAGCAGCCAGGGGTTGTGGGATTGTGAGCAGCTGTAGCCCCTAGTAATTACAGTAAGACATCTACAGTCAACAGCCTTTAATAAACCAAATGGTGCGTCCCAGACTGAGTTCCAGAATTGGGGAGCAGTGCATTTGTAAGATAAGACAGAGTAAAAAGACAGCCTTGTAATGCACCGTTTAGTTATGTGATGCCGTAAAGACAGAAATATTTCCCCGTTCACCTGTGCATTATTCTGTTGCAGAAGACCATTAATAATTACAAATTAAAAAAAAAAAATCTCTGTGCAGAAATAGCAGAAACTTAGCCTGTTTTACTCTGTAAAAAAGTAACATCTGTCTGAAGGAGATGGACTTTATTATGACATAATATTTTCTGATGTGTAGAGGGAGAACAAAAGACAATGACAAACACCGAAAATTTAACTTCCAACATAAAAATAATGAAAAAGCTACTGTGAGGGTTGTTCAACACTGGAACAGGTTGCCCAGGGAGGTTGCAGAGTCTTCACCCTTGGAGATACTCAAAACCCAACTGGACAGGATCCCAAGTAACCCTTGAGCAGGGACTTGGACTAGGCAATCTCCAGTGCTCCCTTCCAACCTCAACCATTATGTGATTCCATTCACAGTACTCTTTGTAGGGAACTCTGGTCCCAGTTTTTCTGAGCTGGCATTTAATGTTATCCTTTTAAAAAAATTGTTTGGTTTACTGATAAAAATGCATTAGGAATTTTTTTTTATTCAGGCCAAACCTTTAACTGCAAGACTTGTTTAATGATAGTTTTTTCTTCCATCTCATACTGCTATGACTGAGGATTACTTCTGACTGACAGGCTCTTTCTTCAAGAAAGGGACTAATATTGTTACTCTGAGGCAGGCTTCAAATATTTTGAAAAAAGCTAATTTCTAGTATTTTTTTTTTTATAAACACAGGAAGAAAACAAATGAGTAATTTAAAATTATGGTTTTGCAGATCGTGATATAGTGGGTGGAGAACCTACATTCATGGGTCTTACGTAAATTACATGTCTAACCTTCATTAGCAGCTGTTCATACATGTTAAAAAGTTAAACTTGGAACCATTTCAAGTCTCTGTTTACATTAATTGCATGTAATTGTTCTTCCCTTTTATGTTATTTTGCATTGTTAGTTTTTGTGCATGTTCAATTCTCTGTTTTTTTCATTGTGATCCTTAAAGTCATTGTCAACTAATTTTATTTTAAATTGTTTAGAAACATATAGCTCATGGCCTGGTCCCTGCCGCTACCATAGCTCCTAAACCTGCAGTTCCCCGCACCCCTCCCCCTCGTAGTCCAAACCCTTCTCCAGAAAGGCCCAGGTAGGTTTTGAGTTTGGGTTTGTTTTTTTTTTTTTCCTTCATCAACTGCAATAGCATACTAGAAAAGCATGATTAGAAGAATTGCATGTCTTTGCTGCAGTATTTACATAAACCTTTTTATAAATAGAATATATTTTTAATTGTGGCAGTTCCCTTCTTTGAACTTTGAAGATATCTATTTTTCTCCCACTCCTAAGCATGCTAAATAATTAGGATAATGACCATTATGAATATCTAACTTCTTATAAATCAGAGTAAAAGACAAATGGATTATTTAAAGTTAGGGCCATTTTTAATTTGGCTGCTGGAGTGTAGGACTCTAGCAGTACTAGTAACATGAGTCGGGTAATTTTAACTCATTAGAAAAGCATAAATCAAATGTTGCTAACAGGCCATTTTATTGCCTATTGAAAAAAGCAGGGACTTAAAAAACTGGCATGTAAAACCATGTTGGATTAGATTTGAATTGGCTATATAGGCAAGTTACATAAAGAGAAAACAAAAATTTATTTTTCTTCTTATTTTCAAAACTTCTTAGTTTTTCTTTTATGTTTTGTCTACATCTAGGTCAATTCTAATTGTTTTCTATGGTCTTTCTAGTGTCTGTAATATTCCTACTTAATCCTAGTTAATTTCTTCTTCCTTTTTGACCTTCAATTGTTGTCCTTTGTATTACAGTCCTCGCCATTTGTCTCCTTTAATCTTTGTTCCTACTTGTTTTTTTCTCTTCATCTTACCCTTTTCTGTAGTCTGCAGCATCCCACAAATAGGCACTTCCATCTACTTACACTTGCCCTAGTGTGCAGTGTGCTAGCATTTATTAACAGCTTCAGAGTCATCAGTAAAAGTTCAGAGTAGGGAATAATGGAAACTAGGAAACAAAATAGCAGAACATGGGACACTTTTTCAACACAATGCCAGGTATTATTGTTATGGCTAAAGTGAATGCTAAGTAGTGTAAGTTATCAATGTCAGTTTTGGGAATGTAACTCAGTATATTCCATGATTTTCATGCATGTGATTTGGGAAAACCAATAGGTATTGTACTTTACTCTTGGATAGCTGTGTCGTGATGGCTTGCCCAGTTTTGCGCTTTACTTTGGGAGTTAATAGTTTATAATCAGTCCCTTAGCACTTTCAGTGGTGTTGATGCTTGTTAACTGTGAACTTTTTGCTTTGCTTAAATAGTGAAGACATTTTGCAATGGAAAAAATATAATATGTGGAGCACAGAGACATCATCAGTATTGTTTCATTGCTTTATTCTGTTTTCTTCCAGATCTGCTCTAGCAGCAGCTATCCTTGCAACAACACTAACAGGGCGCACTGTTGCTATTCCTCAGCCTCGGCAGCGATCACTTTCTGAAAGTGATTCCACCTATGTGGAAGAAGAATGCTTTGAACCATATGCGACAGCCACAGAGCTCAGAATGGGGTAGCGTCTACTTCCTGTTTTGGTATCTTACATTAGAAATAGAATCTGTCAATGATACAATTTTACAGAAGAGTTACAGCAAACTAGTTCAACTCCTGGTGTTATAGTCACTTACTTTTTCTCGCCATATCATAAATTGGGTCTGAAGCATCTGCAATCCTTATTCCGTTTCTCATAAAGTGACGTCACATGTACAACCTTCAGAGAGGGAAATTTGGATTGTACAGCAGTCACAAGTAAAAACATTATTATTTCTGCCGAATGATGATCAATTATACAAACAGTTGATCACTGAAGAATCATCTGAATTACATGTCAGATATTTCCTTTGTGCTAAATAATTATTTCAGATTCTTCTTTCAGTAGAATTAGTAATCCTCAATCTCTAATCTGGCATTTTCTTTAAGATAGAGAAGAAAACGTAGCTCCAGTGGTAATTGTCTATTTTAAAGCATACACGTAGGCTAGATTCCTTGTTTGCAGCTAACAGCAGCTTAGATGTCTGTCTGTCTGTGTCAGCTGTTTGGACTTGTGTGTATTCTAAGACTGATGGTTCTACTTTACTAGTGTTTATTTTTTTGGAAGAGTAAGCAACACTAAAACAGGCTTTCAACTGCTTTCTACTTGCAGGCCCAACTGGAAACTTCATGGTAGTGACAGATCTGTACAGTCCCTGGAAATATCAGGCAATTATTGTGAGGATGAGGACATGGATACCTATCTTTCAGATGCTGATAAAGAGGCCGAGTCCAGCTGTCAGAGTAATGAGAAAAGAGGAGAAAGCTTTAGCACCAATGCTATTTATGCTGTTCCCTGCAAAAATAAAAAGGTAGGATTTTAAAATGCATTAATTCCTTTACCATGTTTTAATATATTAATGCAAATATTAAATATTTTTAAGACTCTTCATTCACTTCTTACTCTTTGGACATTTATTCAAATTTTATTTCACATGCTTCTTTTGTGGTTCATTTACTCCTATACCAGTTAGGTTTGTTTGCTTGATCCTCACAGATTTCATATCTCTGACTATTAGGAGCCTTTCCTTATTAGGAAAACACTGTTATTGTGTATAATTATTATGCATAATTTAGTCTTGTAAAATGTCCAGTATTTTACATTGAGCATGATACATACATAGTAGATTATTTGTTAAAAGCACTAGGAACTTTACTTTTACAAATGGTGAAAGCTTAGTCATTGATTCAGTATTGTGCTAATGAGCAGAGATCTATATAGAGACTGGGAGCTTCAGAATCAAACAAAATAAGTTACCTTGTTGTCCTGAAGACCAGTGGATTTTTCTATGTTATAGGTTTGAATTGTCTTAACCAGCAGTGAGCAGGTTAATACTCCTAAGACACGTTTAAAGTTCAGTTTACATCTCTGTCCAAAATGATATGAAAAATTAACAAACAGGAAGAAGTAACTGAGTAGTAAAGATGCAATAAAATGCTACGTATGTGAAAGAAATCAGAAAACATGCTGAGGTGAAGAGAGAATAGTCAGTAAGAGGAGAGGAGGAGGGAAAAAAAAAAAGAGAGTGAGTGGAACATGTGGGACACTGGCATGCCATCAACAGGGGAAAAACAGAAGAGACAATGTTAAAAATTATTCATGAATCCCTCGATGATGTGACATGGTAGATAAATGGTTAATCTTTTATTAATAGCAAGTTTAGATACAACACAGAACAAGCAAATGTAGGATAATTTCCCAGACTCTTGTGACTAAATAAGGTGACAGGGAATATTGGCCCTGTGAACTAAATGACTATCATATTTTCCTACCTCCTGTTGATCATTGTAAGGTTTAGATTTTATTTATGTGGAGCCCTAAACCAAAAAAAGTATTTCTTATCATATATCATCTTAAAATGTTGGAGTACAATTCCAAATGCGACTGGGACATTAGTACACGAAAGGCTTCATACAGACATCAAGACATGCAGGCTGTTTTAACAGTGCTATCATGATTTAGATAGGCTTGTCTTATTTTTATATAGGAAGAGTTTCCACCATCTCCTAGTACTAATGCTGACAAGAAAGAGGTGCCTTCTCATGAAACTGAGTTTCAGGTGCTGGTGGATAAGTCAAACGTGCAAATAGAAGGTAAACAAACTTAATTGAGTCAAAATGCTGTACCTTTTAATACCATGGGGAAAAAAAAATGTGAATAAAATAAATTTAATACTATATGATAACAATATAGTTTTGGTTTTTTTTTTGAAGGGCAGTGGAAGAAATGCTACTAAATACTTAGCCATTTCTAGTAGTTACAGAAAATTCAAAATCTGGATAAAGAGGGAAGATTGGTCTATATTCACTGTGTAACTGAAACTCCTTAATATCCACTAGCAGCCAGTGTAAAAAGAGGGGGGAAAAAAGGTTTGTGAAGACTTTGTCTTGTCTAGTACAGTCACTCTACTATGCTTCTGTTGATATATGTGCCCAAATAAATCTAGTTTATACTCTGGAAACTATTGGAGCATTACAGTGCTCAAAAAATGGGGAAAAGTAGAAACTACCGATGTTAAAAAAAAAAAAACCATAAAGAAATGGGAGAAAATACTTTTAATCGGTATTTTTTCTTGGATAAAAAAAAGTCATGTCTGAAAATCAGCAATAAGAACTTTTTTTTTTTAATAATCAAATGGCTTGATACTAGGATTGTTTATCCTTTCTACAGAAGTTGTATCATTCTTGCTGTCTTTTAAGGTCTGGGCTTTAAAATTATACATCAGGTCACACAGGAAGGTTCTGACAGAGTAGAGAGCTGAACATTATCATTGGTCTCAGGTTATCGCCCTAAGCTCTGAACTGTTAAGCTTCACTAGTAATTTTTTTGCAATAAGTAATTTCATTACATCAAGGACATTTGGTTTGTAACCTGTCATTAAGCTATTTTCCTGTAACAGTAGAACATCGTGGAGAAGAAAATATGACAAGAACAAGACTGATCTACCTGCATAGGAGTTTTATTGTATAATTATTTTGCCCATTATTTTAAAATCAGGAAAACAGGAAATCAGAATTTGTTCCAGAGCTGCAAAATGCAGTTTTTACCAAGGATAGCAGCACTCTAGTAGCTATTGGATAGGAAAGAGAAAGCAGAATGGAGTCAGTTTTCAAAAATCTTTGACTTTCTAAGTTTTATTCATGTTGGATCCCAGTGTTGTTTCAGTGTTATTTCAGTGGAATGATTTGAAAAGCTTCTGGATATTGAAAAGGGAACAATATCCAGAAGGAATGGGTTGCTTTGATAAAACCATGTGGGAAGTGGATGCATTAAACTGAAAAGGACATACAAACCATTTCTACTCCCTCTTCTACATAGTAAGTGTTGCAGATCTTGGAAGCTGTCAGATTTGCACTTGCCGTGTTCAGAGATGCAATAGGATTCAAGCCCAGTAAAATCAATGACAATACTACATTTGTCAAATTCTAAAATAATAGTAGAAGACAACAATACAACTTAATTTCTTCTGTAGTTGCAATACAGTGTGAGGTAAAGTAAGGTCTCACATCAGTATCATGATACACCATAAAAGAGATCATGGAAAGTTACTGATCTAATTTGTGGGTTTGGGAGGACTTTCTTACATTTATTTGCAGTATATAATAGATGTACTTACATATCCATATGAAACCTCATAATTTATGAACTTACAAATACTTTTGTGTTTAATTGACTGAAAGATCTGTTTTTCTTTAACAGAAGACCAACATCTTGGCTTGAATTTAAAGGTAAGACTTACCTGCAGGTTCATTTGTGATGCATTTTGGAAAAAAGGGTGTTATAAATTGCTGATAATTTACAGTCACTTAAAAGGAGACTAATTTGTTGCCACTAGGGAATCTTTTCCTTTTGGAATACAAGAATGGCTAATAATTCCTTTTGAAGAATACCACTATATAGGTAAATAGGCCATACAAAAGTTGGCGGTTTTCGGTTTCTTTGTTTTGTTTTTTGGTTTTTTTTTTTTAATATATCTTCCATTGTTCCTCATGCAAAAGAAAGAAACTGAGAGTAGGAGACATCACGTTATAGCAAGAGATAGCTCTTACTGATAATTTTCAAACTTTGATTCTGGCTTCACCAGATTTTTATCTAGTTTTCCAGCTGGGCCCATCCAATTGCTTTCATAAGCTTGTAAAAGAATATCCAAAAGTTTAGTTTCTTAGATCAACTTGCTGGAATATTGTTTACAAAAATGGCCAGTTCTTCCATTGTTAACATCACTTTTTTTCTTCAAGTTCTTGACCACATACATTTTGTGTTGAAATTGTTCTTGAGTTTTGACTCATCTAGTTATCAGTGTCTTGGTATGTTAAATTACATGGCATCATATCCTTACAGAACTTCACTGCTGTTTCCTAAAAATGTGAAGAAAGTTTGTATATCAATCATGCTCACCCCAAGTAAATATATTGGTATAAATTTGGCCTGTAGTTCTTTTCCTGATGAAAGAACCTTCTGAAAATTTATAGATATGTTTGTGTTTTTTTTTAAACAGCAAGGGGAGAACAAATTTCTTCAACTTTGTTGAAGAACATTTTACATTTTAATTTATTTGCTGATTCCCAGTTAAGGACTGACAGTTCGTATCGTAATCGACTATGGTAAAGTCATATTTTATACAAGCTAAGAAGTGGACGCAATATCCATCCTGTTTGCTCAAGAAGCTTTATGTTTATGTATCTTACATGTCAGCCATAAAATTGTTTTGAGAACTCTTCATCTCTGACAACTAAAGAAAATATTAACTGTTTCAAGTGTCTGCAAGTGACTGATGGCAGTGATAAGTGACAAAATGATGTCAACATGGGTAAATGACAGGTTGTATATTGTCAGTAGTGAGTCCAACCTTAAATTTTGTTGATATGAAAGAAACTGCTTCAAAAGTTCTGAGTTCTGTTTCTTAAGTTCTCCAAAGGTGATGCTGTTCAGGGTTCTTCAGAAAGGATAATTTCTAAAGCAAATTGTCTCATTTTTTTTGTTCTGCTAGGAGGAAAAATCATTAGCTGAAAATGTGGTACGTGAAAAGCCTCCGCCGTCCCCAGGTACTTCTGATTTTTCTATGACTTTACTACAGATCTTCACTTCAATAATACGCATAGCTCTGTATTTCAAAACCAATTTCTGGTTTTCATATATATGCTATACTAAGGAACTGCTCTGTACTAAGTTATATTTGCGCCTGTACTCTTTTAGATTATGCTGGCTCTTAAAAGTCTGATGGTAAGAGTAAAATCTCAGCCTTCATTTTAATAGGTAAACTGTTTAGCCCATACAGATGAAAATAAAAAATTATTATTTTTTTATTATTATTATTACTGGTGCAACAATATATCCATGATTTAGCAGGTGATCTAAAATTTTACTTTTGTAAGGACTGTTAGGTAACTTCTATTTAGTAACAGATCACTGAAGAATGTTCAGTGGGAAGGAGGGTAAAGCTTTCATTACATAGGTGATTAAACTAAGAAAGGGGGCAAGAGGTCTGACTACTCCATGCAAGGCACATAGGCTTTACTTAACTGCAGTGGATATTTCTGTCTCACGACATCATGTCGCCCATGATGAAGAGAGGGAGATCTGCTGATGCTTTGTTTGCCCGTTAAAGAAGGAATGTTTTCAGTGTCTGAGAGAAAAGACAGGAACTTGCAGCCACTCCACTATATAGTTCTCTTTCCAAATCCACTTTTTTCTTTCTGGCCTTATCTTCTGGGATCCATGAGCTGATTTGTATCTTATAAAGTAACACTGATGCATAATGCTAATATTAGAAAAAAATAGTTTATAATTTGCTGAAACTCATATTCAAGTCTGAATACCATTTAAATACATTGTACTGTTGCATTACAGATGTGTCTATTCGGGCAAGGCAAGCACGGGATAATATGACTAAAGAAAAGTTCAGAGAACTAAAACAAGAAAACTGGTCTCTGAACAAGGCATACCAAGCTATGGTACAACAATTTGAGGGAACAAAACAGCAAATGGAAGAACAGCAGTTAAAGCTGAAGAGGCTAGAACAAGAAAACAGAAGCCTTAAAGAAGCTACAGAGAAGTCACACAAAGAAGGTGCGAGAAACATAGAAGCTATTCTGTAGTTATCCTGTTTCATTTTTCTAATTTCTTACAACCTATTCCTGCAGTGGTAGGTTTCCAGTCATTGATTTGAGCAAACGTCTATGCAGAAGTAGTTTCTGAACAGTATTTTCTGCATTTGTAGAAATTTTGTCAAGGAATACTTACATGATCATGAAAAAAAATTACTTGGTTGTTTGAAATTTAATGGGTTTTTTAATTAGTAATTTTTCATGGGATTATTCCTTTAGAGTATTTTCAGAGAAGTTCTCTTATTGAGATTTTTTTCTCTCTTAGAGTTGACAAATTTTTGTGAACGTTTCTTGAATTTTGATTGAACTTTCTTGTTGGATATTTGTTTTAATAGAGGAGGCCTCAGAATTACTTTCTCTCAGACAACAAGCACAAGAACTGGTAGATGAAAATGATGCTTTGAAAATGACAGTCCATCGTTTAAATGTAGAATTAAGTCGCTATCAAACCAAGTTCAGGCCACTGTCCCAAGAAGAGGTGAGAATCTTGGTTATAAAGGCAGTTTGTACTGAAATGTCCCATTGTCCTTTCATTAATATTTCAGTTTTTTAAGTCTTATTTTCTCCAGATTTGCCACAAAGTCTACAAATGGCATAGGCTTTTTCTCAAATTTAAAACAAGCATTTATTGTTAAATTAAACTTCTTAAAGTTAGACTTTCTCCTACATCAGTAAGATGCTGAGCTTCCAATTTTTTTGACTTTGTTGAGTGTGTGTTACATATGCAACACATGTAATTAGAAACATAAGCTTGTTTGGGGTAATAGTTGTGACTGCAGTGGAAAGTGGTTGGTGCTTCAAAAAGCAGGAAATAATTGCAATATCTTTTTAAAAATCTACTTTAGCATCTAAAACTGAAAAGTTTACCCATGAAAGGACCACCACCACCATGGCTGGTAAGAAAAATAATATTTTCACTTATCTGTTAATTCCTTTTTAAGTAAAGTAATAGAATTTCTTTACGGGAACCAAAATATTCAGGATATTATTTAGTTACTCTGCTGAACTATTGCATACTAGTAGAATATTATAAACATTTATGTTTGTTGCATAAGAAGATGTAGGGTAGAACTTTGCAATGCATGTGTGCAGCTTCATTTGAACTTAGAACTGTTGAATGCAAATTAAGTAAATTCCCAAACAAATACCATCTTCATTTATTATTGTCTAGCATATAGTTTGCTTCAAGGTCTGTTGCTTAATTGCTAATCTTCTTAATTGTTAATCTTCTGCTGTGATTATTTTTACTATGATACTAAAAGAAAATAGCATATTTCAGTGATTCTGATAGTAGGAATGGTCATGGGTCCACTAGTAGCCTATGAATTTCTGGCAAGGAGAAGGCAAATGGTCTGTGAAATTGAATGCATTTGTAATATGTGAAACAATTTCTCCTTGAAATGCTAATCAGATCTTAAATTTTCCTTCCTCGTTGTTATTCAGAACTATACAGAAATAGGAAAGTCCTCCTTCTGCTCTGTCTTTCTAGCTATAATACCCAAGAATCACAGACGTATGTATTTAGTTTTAAAGATGCAGGTTTGAGAGTATAGTAATTATTTTCCTGCCTACTAATGAATCTGAGCTAAATTTTATTATTATTAACTGTATTCACTGTAGTGTTTCAGTTTGGTTTCCTATTCGTTTGCATCCACATTCTGCTGTGTTACATACACTGATAAGTAATAGCTGCTTTTTAGTGAAGTGTGCAAGTGTAGCATCCAGTTTTTGTCCTTTTCCAAAGCTTGCTCCTAAAGCAGTGCTGTTAAGTGCTTCTGCAGTGTCATTTTGCATATGGTGGTCTGCGTGCTTGTGTAAGTCCCGCACTTTTCTTTGCAAGGCATATATGAAAACCCTTAATAGCTTTTAAAACTAGATATATACAGCAGGAGAAATAAAAAATACTGATTTTATTTGGATTTTTTTTTTAAATTTTTTTTTAAGCTGGATATGAAGTATTTATCACCTCTTCTGTTGGCCTATGAAGACAGAATAAGAGAGAAGGAAGATTTAAATCTTGAACATGAGGCAAGTTGCCATTTAAAGAAAATATACTTCTACACTAAAGCAGAACTAAATTACTGAGTTTTTTTTAAAGTGATTTGTCAAAGTTGTTTTCTGCCTAAAATGAAAAGTGACTTTGTTTTACTTTTCCATGCACAGTTATTGTGATATCTTATCTTACTTGGCTTGCTTGTTTTTGTCAGCCTGTTCAGATGTAGAAGCAGGCACTATACACTGAGATGTACACAAATTGCACTCTCTGAATAGAGTAAACCATAAACACAGTCAGTGGTAGAAAGAATTTTCTACTGTCTTTATTATGAGGATGCAGTGCCCTTTATATGTGCTCTTCCACTTACAGGCCTGTGGATTTTGTGGTAGAAGAATATTTATTTCTAGATATTAAGGAATGTGTATTAAGGAACGGGTAGTCTTTTTGCTCTTTAGAAGTATTTTTTTGTCACTGAATCTTTGAAAAATGGTGATTTGCTTCAGAGCTGAACTGCCATAGCTTTTCAAAATAATTTATTTCCTTCAAAATTTAAACCATAAAATGAGCAGGAAACACCAAGGGTTTTATATTACTGTAAATTCACAGTATTGTCCTACCATATCCAAATTCATGTCATTCATACTGAAAATGTATAGTATCATCTAGTAATTTCCAGAATTCAGTTTTTTAAATCCATATTGTAAGGATCTACAACTTGCTTAATTCAAATGACATTTGGCAAAAATGTGGGACAATTCAAATATATATATTATTTTGAATCAAATATTACTAGATTGATGAAGCAATTTAGAAGTCAAGCATGCACATCTGAATTAAAGATGATTGAGTAGTGGGATAATATGCTGTTAACAGAAGAATGAGAAGGCACCCAGGTCTGTATATTTATAAAAGTTTTTGTTGATGTAAAAATTAAAATACTTACCTCTAAAGAATTTTATGTGGAGTCCTTTGTCTTTCAGGAGGATATGAAGAATTTTAAAGTACGAGTTGAAGAGCTGGTGAAGGAGAATGAAGAACTGCATGAGCAATTAAATAAAAATAACTTTATTACCCCTACAGAATGGTAAGTTGTATTACTAGAAATTAATTTTAAAGCTGCTCATTATTTCATGTTGCATGCAAACTTTTAAGATTACATGATCTGCAATAATAATCATTTTGGAGTAACGATTAAATAGTGAACATAAAAATTCTTACTGTGCTCATGACACGGGTGGTAATTATATGGAAGGGATCATACAGCACGTTGTCTACACTAAGAGGACTTTATGACACAAGCTGTCGCTTCCAATCTTAAGTCTCTGCAGATTTAACCAATAACAATTGACTGACTTTCAATGAGAGGCTCCTCAAGGCAGAATTCAAGAAGTGTTTATTTTCTGTAGGGATTTGGTTAAATAGGTTGTTATAAAGGTATCAAAGTTTTTTAGAGGTGCTTTAATAAAATACTCTGGATATTTTATGTGTCCTTGGATGCTTATATACTGTCCACAAATTCCAAAATACTCTTCATAGAGATGTTTCAGCTTCTTAAATATGAACTTTTGAACTTTTAACACCTTTGTTTTTAATTTTGCCTCTCTGCAAATGAGTGGGAGAAGTTCACATCTCTCTGAGCTGTTTCAGGCTGTCTACGGTCTCTGGGAGTTGGTTTTTAAGGCTGGGATTCAGCAAGGCAGGGATGTCAAATACTGAGCTTTTGCTCTGTACCTTCAGTGGCTTCTTCGCACTCAGTGTTGCAGTGCATTGCTTCTTTATTTGTGTTGACATAACTGCTTATGGACGTGCAGTGTCAAGCACATAAAGGAGTTGGTCTTGATCAACCTGATCCCCTTTTGTGGCAATTTTAAAAATTCTGTTTCACGGTGTAGCCTCATAGTGCCAGGCATAGCTGAGGGTGAGGTTGGCAATGTGGGAGACATTCCCTATGCCTAAACCTGTTGATGAAATGTGATCTTACTGATGTCAATTTCAAAGTTGCAGTTTTACCTGGAAAATTATTTTGTTCTTTGTTTAAAATTGTTATACTTCAAAGACTTGTCTTAGCTATTAACCAATTTGTAAGTGGCTGATGTGCATTTGCTTCCTTGTGTGCCCACTGCAGTAAATTTCACAGTAAATTAAGTAAGTCAGCTAAACTTACAAGCTCCTGTATGCAGAAGTTTTCATGGGTACAAGTGTAAGCTGGCTTCCATTTCTGTGTTTGCAAAACTCTTCAGGGTAGATTGCTTAAGACTATATTTTTCAGCTGCCAGGCTACAATTGTTAGCTGTATGGTTCGGCTTAAATTTTAGTCATTTTTGATGGTGGGGAAATTGTCCATATCCTATACACAATAGGATGCATTTTTATCTAGGTCAGGCCATACATGAATAAAGTAGATATACTTTGTTAGTTATTGTCATCAGAAATCCTCGTAATGGTCTGTTTTGCTACACTTTAGGTTTAGGCTACTCTTGCTGATTGATTGATGACAACTCTTGAGTTGAAATTCATGTGATATCATCTGACACTTGTACTGCATTTCTCCTTGCATTCTGGCTAATACTCTTCAACTTTTTAAGCTATTATTAGAACAGCAAATAGTTTCTTAAGCTTTTGTTCACGTCAGAAAGACTGGTATTGGTTTTCCGGAGAGCAGAATTAATACTAATTATAAAGCAGAGGGTTAAGTTCTCTGCTCAGGATAGTTCAGTTTAAACGCCAGTCACCCCTAAAAAACACTGGCAGTATTTTTCCAGAGATTAAAACCAAGTAGATCCAAATCCTATGCAAGAATTTATTGCATGTTTTGAAAACAAATTTGGTTCAGTTACTAGTTACATAGCTGTCTCCAAGTCATGTGACACCATTATGTAGCTTTAATTCATGTGAGAAAAGTGTGAGAGCTGGGCCTGTTTCACCTAGAGAAGCAAAGGCTCAGGGCAGAGATCTTATCACTGTATATAAATGCCTGAAGGTAGTGCATAAAGACAGAGCCAGGCTCTTTTCAGTGTTGCCCTGTGACAGGACAAGAGGCAATGGGCACAAACTGAAACACAGGAGGTTCCCTCTGAACGTAAGGAAAGAGTTTTTCACTATGAGCCCTGCAATAAGCTGTCCAGAGAGGTTGTGGAGTCTCGATCCTTGGAGATATTCAAAAGCCATCGTGACATGGTCCTAGGCAGCTGGCTCTAGGTGCCCCTGCTTGAACAAGGGGATTGGACCAGATGACCTCCAGAGGTCCCTTCCAACCTAAACCATTCTACGATGCTACAACTCTAATTCATACATACATATTTTTCCATTTTTCTATAGGGAATTTTTGCTTTAGTTAGTCAAAGATTTTAAACATTATTTAAAATAATGTACATATTGAGGGTTGTGAGTTCATGTCTCTGATAAGCTTGCCTTGGGTTCTGAGATTGCTTTTAATAAGGGTTTTGAATTTTTATTTATTTTTTTAAAGAGGTTCAAATATGATTTTAAACGTTTTACACTGTTGGAAGTCTGTTGTGTTTTTTCTTTGGACATAAGTTAATATTTGAATTATATTTCACTTACAAGCTGGTTGTCATTGCAGGCAGCAGCTGCAAACTCAGGCCAAGCTGGTCTTGGACGAAAATGGATTGTTGATGGAGCAACTCGAAATTCAACAAGCTAAAACAAAAGACAGTCACAGACAACATGTTCAAGAAGGTAAAGTGCTTAAGTTGCTAGTCATTTGAACTATACCAAAGGTAGTACTGCAAGTTTAGTTTTTGTTTGTTTGGGGGTTTTTTTGCAACTTCATATATGCCTACAAAGCATCGCTGAATGCTGGTAACACTAATATGAGATCAAGCCCTGGATGTCCTCTGATACTGAAAAGAAATGTCAGTATCGCCTATTGACACCATACAGTATACCCCATTTTGACTTGCTTCTTCTGAAAAAGTAACAAGAACTGTTAAACAGCAATAAAACTAATTTTCATATTTTAAGAGCACTTTCAACTTTACAGGTTGGTATTTGTGAGGTATCATTTGCTTATTTAAATGTTCAAGATAGAATTTGTAGGGTTTTTTTCATCTTCTGCTTTGTAACCAATGTTTATCACTTAATAAAGTATAGTTAATTATATCATCAGTAGCAGGATTTGATTTTACACTTCTATAATTTGATACTGCTTAAATTTACATGCATTTTCAGGTAATAATCTGTTACCTATTGCTATTTTATCAGAGGTTTGTATTTGTTTAAATTCAGAACACTTTATATTCCTTGTCTTGCTTGTAAATGTTATTTCTTGACCAAGATCAATTTTTCTGCTGATAGTTATTTTTTGCATCAGCAGATTCCTCTGGATATTTCTTGTTACCTGGACTGGATATTAACAAGAGAACAAGCATGTTATAGTTTAAAATCCCAAAGCTGAAAGTAGGATTTCTTCTTAAAAAGCAAGACTGAATCTTAATACACTGATTAGTATGTTCTGAGAAACATTTAGTTATATATGATAAACATAAGTCACTGATGAGAATGGTTTCCTTAAGTGAACGTATATAGCAAAACTCCGGTTCTGAAATTTTTTATTCATCTGCCACCTAATTCCATAAATACTTTCCTTTCTGCTTTTAAAATTTCTGAGTTTCTTGTTTAGAGTTTTATCTCTCTACATCCATCTGTGTTTAGAAGATAATAACTCATCACGTACCAGACCAAAGGCCAGAGAATACCCCAAAATCAGGTGTTCCTCTTTACAAATTTCAGAATAGCTTGATCTGGTATGAGTTGTCAGAACATCCCTAGTAAACACTGATTCTGTTATCTATTGCTGGAGTTCTGACAAGGAAACAAGAGCCCTGATCTTCCATTCAGTTTCTGCAACTGTTTTGGCAATGTATCTAGTGATTGAAAGACATACTACAGGAAGAACTCAGAGATCAGTGAACAGAAACTAGTCAGTCTCTAGATGCGTGCCCTACCTACTATGCTACAAATGTCATGTTCCATTTTTGATTCTTTTCCTGAATTAGTAAAGTGTGAATCGGAGGATTTTTCAGAGTAATATGACATTTCAGTGAGCAAATAGCTTATTAGCCCTGAAAAGAAGTAGTTTGGAAGTTTTGGCATTTTTGCAGAACAAACTGCTTGAGACAGCAAAAAAATAATCCAAACTGTTAAAATACAAAACAGTCAAATCCACTGTTACATAATGCTATGAACGACTAGGACTTAACATATTAGTGGTTTAGTGGAGTTTCACTAGGTGATTGAATTAGTTCTGCTGTACCCATTTTTTTTTTTCCCCTCCCAAAAGCTTCAAAATTGACCAAACAGATAATAATTTTAGAAGAGAAGAGAAACAGGCAAGAAGAAGAGATAGCAGAGTACCAGAAGCAGTTGGAAGCTTTGCGTTCTACTTGTGAAGAGTTGAAAGCCAAACTGGATAGCAGAATAGCAGCAGAGGAGCACTTTGCTTTGGTGAATGATTTAAAAAGGTATGAGATTACATATGGTGCACAGAGAAACAATTCTGCAAAGTATTCACATGAACAGATCTGCATACACACCACTCTGTAGGTAGGAGGTGAGTGGAAACTTATGCTGGTAATCTGTGAAGGTGATTACCAAAGTACAAAGAAAGGTAAAGAAATACTTCAAAAATACTGTTTTGCTTTTTATAAAAAATTAAAACTACAGAAGGAAATCCCAGCTCTAGAAACATTGGTCAAAGTGTTCTGCCAGAGAGTACATGCTGCTAAATCTACCTTTTTAAACAGTAGAAGAGGAGGCATTAAAAATAGATATTTTTTTTTTATTATTTTTTGTGTCATATCTAATTACTTCTATCAACTCTGTGTATAAAATGTTCTCATTCTTTTGTACCCATCTTTGGGAAAATATGTGAAGGATCCTGAGATTCTAAACTAAAAATACTATGTTTCTCCAGTCTTTACAATATGGAAATAACACAACACAAAAGTGCTGTCATGCAACATAGTCTGTAAAGTAATGTTTTTCCAAAGATGTTCTGTAAATTTGTTTACTTTCAGGCCTAGTATAGTGCAAGTTACTGTTTCTTAGTCCAGTGCCTTCCTGAGAAGTTCTCAGATCTTCTTTTTTGGCTTATCTAGTAGTTTATTTGAAAAAAAAAATTAGGAAGGGAATACATTTGGACTGTAAAGGATATTTTTATAATTTAAATTCTATTTCAAGTGCAGTCAGGATGAATTATTTGAATAATTTTGTTTGTATTATGCTTCATTCATGATTTGATATGTTATGAGACTGTAATACCTCTCTGACATCACCACTGAACAGTAAGCATTCTTAATGTATCTTTTTCATACCTGCAACATGGGTATCTTTACTGTAACTTAGCTTTTTAGTGAAGCAGGTCTACACATGACTCCTGTTCTATGCTGTTGGTTTCTGCAGCCATTTACAGCAGGAGCAGGAGAAAAAGCGCAGTGAGGTGGAAGATCTAATGGGGAAGATAGCATCACTGCAAGCTCAAAACAAGAAACTGCTTTTAGAGAAAAATAACTTTGTGGCTGACAACAAGATCCTGGAGACTGAGATGGAAATGACACAAAAGACAAACAGGTCATGTTGCATTCTCATTTTCTCATGTAGAAATACATGTATTTTTTAAAATAACAGCAGAAGTATCTGTAAAAATATTGTCTGACATCCCAGTGTGTAATTTCTACCTATTACAGAAAACAACTTGTTTCCTAAACTCTTGTCACATATAAAGGCCTAGTTGTAAAGTAACTTTGCTAAGTTTTTTATGTTTTCATGCATGCATTTCTATGGCTATGTGCAAATTAAGAATATATCTTTAGTGCCAGTAGTTAGCTATAGCAGTTAATAATTTGTGAACTCACCTGCAAAATGAGGTATTACATTATTTGCAGACCTTCTCATGCAGCTGAGTGGTTCAGAGTTGGGCTCGCAATACTTTAAAAGTAAAAACAATGTTATTGTTACATTTCTTAAGAAATATGAGCTCGTAGCCATTGCACAAATTGTTCTTTTGAATCATTGTTATTGTTGTTATTCACACATGTTGTAAACAAAAACAGCCCCAAAAAGTGGGAAATGAGACTTCCAGCATTGCAAATATTTTAAGCCAATGCATCTTTAACAGTGTATTTGATCGTTTGAGACTTGTACAAGTTGACTTGCACATGCAGCACAAGTTCTTTTAATGCCATTATTAAATTCCCAAGCTGAAGATTTTCCTTTTTCTGTTAATTTTATAGGAGATTAAAGAAGAAGATAAGTCTTTTAAAACTGCAGTTGGAGGAAGCAATGGAAAAAGAAGTTGCAGCCCATCACTATCTAACAAACCTTATTGGTTTGGTAGAGAAGATAGCTCAGGAACGTGATCATCTTATTTTTTTGGTAATTACCTTTAAATAATTAATAATACTTAATTGATATTTCCCACAATTATCATCCTGCTAGCACAACTTATTGTTATTTGCATTACCAAAAAAAGAAAGCTATAATTTCACAGTTTAAGGATTTAGCTATTTAAATAGACTTTTGCAAATAGGACAGGAGTAGCAAAAGATTTTTTTTTTTTCTAGAAGGGTGGTTGGAAGCAACTACCCTAATTTTTGGAGATAACGTAATTAAGCCTTAACTCACATCAGCATTAGGGTTTGCAATGGTATATATCAAGTTTAGAAGAATTTTTTGATCTGATTTTAGAGATTGGCTTAAATTGTTGAAGCTACACGTATTAAAAAATAGCACAAAATCATAATTTTTTAATACTTGTTTCTGAATCTAAAGGTAAACTATTATCCTTGAAGTGATCTGTATGGACCTTCTACTGTGGAAGCACATGCATATTACTGCTCCTTTTTGGTAAGCAGTCATTTTGACAGGCTGGTTGAGAGTTTTGGAACAACTTCTGTGTAGTGGAAGTGTCTAGCATGGAAGTTACTGGGCTTTTTATAGGCACACTTTGTTTCTTTTACAAGATCTTGGACAAAATTTCAATTTTACATATTGGTACTCCAAATTGGTCCTGGAAACCACTTCACAAAACTTTGTTAAAATAAAGCTTCTTTTGCTGCTGCTGTTCAAGTACTAGACAAAGGCTATCATCAGTGTTGGGTACAAGATTCTATAGCAGTTAATTCCTAATTCTAGAAGAGGAACTATGGTGACCCAACTCAAATCCTTGTCCCCTGCAAACTGGACTTCAGGTTTGTGAAACTAGGCACAATAAATGTCTCCTAGGAAATAGGGGAACTGGTTCTTATCTGAATCTCTGGTATGTCTACTTTCAAATATTCAGCATACCACATTAGTGATATCACAGAGATCCGGAATTACCTGTAAGTACAAGGTGTGCCATTTGACTTAATAATGCCCTAGCAGATGTTCAGAATACTTTTGGAAGTAAGAGCTGGTTCAGAAGGAAAGATATCTTAACATAACCTTAATCACCACAAAGTAAACCTTATCTTTGCAATTGTGCAGTATTTGACATCATATTCTTCCTTTCTGAAACCTGCACCTGAAAGTACACTAGAAAATCAAGTTTCATGTGTGTGGAAAAAAAGCTTGGAGTGGGTCTGTAGATTCAAAAAAAGCTTAGAGTGGGCTGCTTGGGAGAGCAGCCCAAAATGCAGTCAACGATGGCATGTCTTTCTTTAGACAGGTATAAACTGATCCAGCAATTAGAAGCCAGTCCTGTCATGCAAACCAGAATTTATCTCTTCTTTTTGGATGACATTCTCTTGTGTGTGTGTGTATGAAGGTGATGCACACTTACTTGTCATCCGTTATTTCTCCATTTTGTGGCTTAGGTATTAAACAGCGCACAAGTCTTGATTTTTTTTTTTTTTTTTTTTTTTAATGAATTCACTGTGTCTGGGCTGACAGAGATACTCTGAGACAAACTTCTACTGAAATAGTCTGGTACCAGTAAAACCTTTAAATATCCAGTTTACTTTGCTGCCTGGTAGAGCTGAATCAGAACAACCTGTTCCTGCTTTTAATCGCCGAACTTAAAACCTCCCTTGGTAAAAAGTTAGACTGCAGGTATCTTGTAGTCAGGCAGTCTGACTTGTCTAATGGGAAGGCCTCGAAAACAAAAAAAAAAAAATTAATTAGAGCCAGACCGTAATGATTATGAAGAGCCACTACTGAGCATGACTTATAATTAAAAATGTATTATCATTCCCTCCACCTCAAAATTCAGTAACGTCCAGTTTATTTACTTAGTTCAGCTGCTGGTATTACCCTAGCCTTATTCTGTTTTAATTCACTGATTGAATTAAAGCATTAAAATACATTTTATGCAGATTTAATCCAGAAGGTCAGGGAGAACAGAAAGGGTACAGCACTCTTCCTTAAGAAATTAGCCTATATTCTTCCTTAATGAGGGTTAAAAAAAAAAATCCATAGTAACTACATCTCCACAAAAATACATTGATAGTCTTAAATTTACTGTTTCCAGGGACAGTGACAGTCTACTGATAAATCCAGTAAGAGTAAAACAGAGCAGCAACACATTTATTTAAAACAATTTTGGTAGTGCAACACTGATGATGAACTGTAATCCTGAGTTAGCAGCTGTCAAAATGATTCTTTCGTTGTATTGTACGATTCAGCTACCACACAGTAAATCAGAATGTCACTGACAGCACGAAGCTTTCACTTCTGTGAAAAGAGACGTGTCTCTTGAGTGATACGGGTAGTTCAAGGTGGTCAGACGTTGCTGATCCTATAACCTGGTTATTTCTCTCTTGAATGCTTTCAGTGGGTTTAACAGTTAACCTCTTATTTTTAAAATTATTTCATTCTTTACAGCTTATACAGTTTTTGTTTTGTTTACTTTTTATATCTGAGAGAGAACGTAGTGCTCATGAAATGATGGAGACAGTCATAAGACAGAAGCATTTCATAAGCCACGTGTCAGATTCCTTGACTGAACCCCTGCCAACTTCAAGAGCTCTTTCAAGAGCAGACTACTAAATTTGACCCAGAAGGATGAGTCTCATGCATACAAATGGGATCCCTACGTATACATGCATATTTCTGTAGAAAAATATGCAGAATTGGTTGGGTTTACAGTATCAGTAGCTATGATCCTTTCAGGATAAAACTGTTTCAAGGTATTATTTTGTTAGTGAGATAGTATTTGCAGTCAGTTGACAAATTATTAATTAGCCATTATTAGAATAATTTTCAGGATTCTTTTTCCATCTTGTTTCTTCAGACTATTGGAGCTCAAAACAGAATAGCTTGGTCTTCCTCAGCATATGTATTTTGCCTGCCCTGTCTAAAGTAACGGTTACATTGAATTACCTATACTATATGTTTGCAGACCAAATGTTTGGAAAATGAGAATCATGGTGTTCTGAACAAAATAGTAGAAGGCAGTCTACGCTTAGGAAGATTGGAAGAAAAAGTTAAGGTAAGCAGCATTTCTAAGCTAAATATTATATAAAACATTTTGGTTTTTTTAATGAGATAAGTCAGTAGTTAATCTGTGTCAGTGTTTTCATGAAAGACTTCTGGATTATTTTTATAAAGAATTTTTAAAAAGCCAAGGAGATTATCATTAATAGTTCTCACAAATTTCTTTTTCTGTTGTATTTGTGCCCTGCAACAAAGCCAGGTCATTGCATTTACATCATTACCTGCAGAATTATCACTAGTTGTAAAAATAATTACAAATTATACTTTATTTGTCTTTCATTTTTGCTCTGTAGTGTAGCCCAATTATTCTTTCTCCTACTTTTCTGAGGCTGGACTAACGCTTCACCTTGAAGTCTGTTACAGCTAGATTCAGAAGAATGAAAAACTTTTCTTGAGTGTACAATTACCATCAAGTACTTGCATATGGCCATAGAGTAGGAGGTTTAGAAACAGAGAGGATATTCAAACATCTAGCCTAATTAGAGAATACATTATCGGTTATCTTCACAACTATCTAAACAAATACAAAACATAGCACGTGATTGCAGTATAACAGCATATAGCATGAAAGACATTTGAAACTTACGTTTTAACATCCTTGGTGCTACAGTAATTGCTTTTACTGTAAACTCAAAAAAGCAAGGAGAAGGGTATCTGGCATATTTGTTTCCATATATAGAAAGCTACATATATTACTTTCAAAAGCTGTTTTCATAGAATCATTTGGTTGGAAAAGACCTTTAAGATCATGGAGTCCAACTGTACCTGTCCACTACTAACCCATGTCTCTAGTTTTGTACTAAGTCAAATTTGTGCAGTTTACCCAAAAGCAGAGACTCCATACATTGCACTTTTCCAATTAAGACCTATGCTGCTATTCCTGCATCAAATGACACAAATGTGCAACACTATGTTAAGAGACCAGCTCCTTCTGAGCTTTCCTTATAAGGATCAACACAGCCCAGGAATTAGCAACAAAGAAAATAAACCAAGTCATACATGTAAAGAGATAGGACTAAGCTGAAAAATAGCTAGAATTTGTAAGGAACCCTTCATAAAATACCTAAATGTGTGAAATGCTACCATAAAAGAATTCTCTAATTATATTAATACAGCTATAAAAAGTTTTTAGCCATTTTTCACCTTCATTCATGTCTGTCTAAATTTAGAAAACGTCTCCCCTACCAAGACAGTGGCTTCTGTTCTTCTTGAATACAGATTTTTAGCAATTTAATAGATCTGCGACTACTATAGGGGGTAGAGAAGAGACTTTCATAAAATTAAGAATATTTACACACAGTACATGCTGTAAGTGCAAAACCAAATAAAAATAAAAAAATCCTTCTTAACCCATCAACTGTTAATAGAAATTAGAAAAAACAGCCTGTAAATGAAGTTCTTCAATAGTGCTGTTTCTATTTAGCAAAAGTAAAACTAATCTGCTTGCAAAACTTTTTTGTTCTTAATTTTTGTCAGTAAAGTAGAGGGCTTGAACAGTCACAAAACACCTTAAAATACCATGTACTTCATGGTTATCATATTAATTGAACTTTGCTAAAAGCTACTATCATTTATTTCTTTGCTGAAAATACCTTTATTTCTTAAATACCTCCAGTCAGGTAATCTACTTTTCTAAACAGAAGCTTTATTAATTTGTTCTCTTCAGTAATTTATGGAAAGTTACAGGGATTCCTTTGTTTTACATATTAAAAAAAAAATTTCCTAAGTCTAAATACATTGTCAAGTTTTTAGGTTGGTTCTTTTTAGTCACAAGACTTTTTAATCCCAATGTGTAATGCAGTTCCTCAAGCAGGACAGGCCATGTTGTGCACACTGCTTTTTTTAGGTGCTGCTGATAAAAATTCAGGTGAATATGGAAAGGCAGAAGGATTTTTCACATGGAAGGTATGTTTGCCTCCTCAGTTCATGCACAATTCTGACACCCATGAAATTTGAACAGCAGCTTACTTTAAGATTACATACTTCCTGCTTAGTTGAATGAGATAGGTTGGAGGTCTTATCAGTCTGATTATTTCAGCTGGAGGAGTACTACTGTCAGCTGCTTCATGAAATCACAAATAGAGTAACTGGCCTGTATGTGGAGTACAGGATAAACCTCTTCTGAGGTATTTAAGTGTAATCTGTGATAGTACTATTTTAAAATCTGTTCATTTTTCTGAAGGGCGATAAAACTATTGGTAACGTGAATGTTACGCTATGTCTTATCTTAGAAAAGGGTGTTTTGCCTTGGCTTGTAGCCATCTTCAGCTATTTCAGCGAGCTACCAGATGAGAAATACAAATTATATCCTATGAATTAGAGCATACAGTCCTCGGGTTATGATGAGGGAAAAGCTTCTAGCCTACAGGTTTGAGTTACCTACAGGTGCCTACACTGTGAGTCTGTATTTTCTACTTTTTAGACATAACTAGATATCTTACATTTACCTTTTGGTGAATTTGTTGCTTCATGTCTCAGCAGGCACAAGCTCATCCAAAACCACATTACAGGTCAGATGCACAGTGTGTGTGTGTCAAAAGATTCTCTGGGGCTTCTTTCACATCACTGCAAATGTTACTTGAGGGGAGGAAAGAAGGAAGGCTAGGTGGGACAGCCACTCTTCACTGGAAACATATGGCATGTACCCTATGGATAGTGTTTGTTCAAAAAGTTGACAGTTCCATTCCTTTCAGATCACTTCCCTCTGAAGTCAGGTCATTTGTACTTTGCACATAAAGGTGGTTCTAGTCTTCTGGTCTCGGATTCTTCCTTTTTGTGAATTCTTTTGGAGAAAGTAAACGAACAAAAATCCCATGTTCTTTGTTTTTCATTGAGAAGCCTCAAAATAAATCAAGATCTGGCAGATCTGTTATTAAAGACAGAATCACTATGAAAGTCTTTAAAGCTAAAATAAAACTCAAACCCATGTAGATATTTATATACACAGCTTTATTACATATTTTAAACTCTGTATTCTTAAGTTAGGTAGCAAATTAAAAGTGATTCTCTTTACAAATACCCATTTTTAGTTTGGAACTTTAGCAATTACTGTAAACAAACTTTATTATAAAGTCATTCACTGTGTAAAATACTTTGTAGGTTCTCAGTACAACCATATGAAATTCAGAAAATAACAGTAGAGCAGTATTAAATAGGTTGAATAAAAATATTCAGAAAAATAAATCATTTTTGTGCAGGAACAATGTTAAGGAAACAAAACTTTGGTATTTTAAATTTCAAAATAAATTAGGTTAATTTCTACTTTTATATACTTTGGTTTGTCAGATAATTTTTCAGGCATACCAAATCATGACAAATATTAAAGCTTACTTAAGTTCTTTAACTTGCCCTTTAAGATTCAGCTACAAGCTGCTTTGTCGTAATTCTCATGACTCAAAACTTTTCTGAAAAATCTGACTGTAGAGCAGAATATTTAATGCAACTTTTATTTCCCTTTGACATCAGAAAAGATTTGACTCAAAGCTGAACTAGCTTGTAATGGGACACTTGGCTTTTTAAACAGGTCATACACAGCATTTCTGATCTTCATCTGTTTTTAAAAAGTGACAACATATATGATAAAAACAGGGTGTGGGTTGTTTGGTGTTTTTTTTTTTAGTAAATAACCTTAAAATATCTATTCTATTCACAGTTATTGTGATGCTGGTCTAAAACCATTTGTTACTTATAGAACAGGTGACAGTAACCTCCATCTTTTTTAGTAAAAGAAAACCCACAACAATACCATGTTGTCATTTTGCCAGTATTCACAGAAGTTACTGTGCTTTAACAAAAATACACATGTCATACTATATGCATTTTTAACAGCCCATAAAGGTTAAAGTCTGTGATTAAGTTGTTTTATGTTTCAGTTAAAAATTTACTAATTGATAAAACACTGTGTATCAGCTTCATGAAGAGCAGTCACAAATTCCATGGCAGAGGCACTGGCAGAAGCCATACACGAGACATACAGTTAGACTGGAGGGAACAAAACTCACACACACAACACCTAGGGTCACTTTCTGAATTACTAGTAAATAGATCCCAAGAGGGAGGGAACCAAAGTAAAGAAATCCAAGCAGCCATACCAGTATTCTGGGTACATGCTTGCATAGCTTTGAAAAGATATCTTGGTCCAGCTGACTCTGAGAACTTAGAGATACTGACTCAGTGCCGTGGTCAGCATAATAATCTGAGGCAGTACTTTGACTGGAAGTCCTTGGGGAGTCTCTTTGTACTTCCATAACTGTAATTACTAAGCAGTTTGATGATCCATGGGAAGAACTTGAAGAAGCCAAGTTTTTTGGTGTTAAAACTACTTCTTTACAGTCAGAATTCCATGTTTTGTCTTTTAATACAAGCTTGGACATAATGTTTGTATCATTGGGGAGTCCTTCGACTTCATCTTCATGCAACTCTGTCTCATGGCGGCAAAAGGGACAGCTAACACAGAGAGATCTGTCTCCTAGATGAAGTATTTTAGTCAAACATCTAGCACAGATTCTGTGAAGACAATCCAAGATTTTGGGCTTACGACTGTGAACAGTAAATCTCTGATAACAGATTTTGCACTCCAGTTCATCATCAGGCACCTTCTCCTCTCCTCTAGTGCAAGTGTAATTCATCTTTAAATTAGATGCACTGTCAAAAAAAAGAATCCAGATTATAACAAGTTGTTTCATGGATTCTAAATATTCGATGATAACTTGGTCAGTCATAAAGTTTGTGTAAAAATAGGTATAAACAACCTTTTTACTGAAGATATCTAGCATCTCCCACTGCAACTCCTCTCATTTTCATGCAACTTTACCAAACAAGCTGGCCTTAATTTTTTTCCTACCATCTTGCTACATACTGCGTTGGACTACAAAATTGTTATTGGTAAAGAGAAAGCAATAAGGATTTGTTCTTAACACTTCCTGAACATTGAGGTACTGTGCATTTCAGAAATGCCTGTAACCATTGCATAGCTTACTTTTTTTTTATTCCTATAAACCAGTTGCACACACCAGCACATTTGAATGAAACAATGGTGCTTCTTCACCATGTTCCTATCAACACTAATCTGGGGATTACCTTACCCTCAGGGAAAGGTGCTTTGGGTCTAACATCGGGAGACCACAGATATATTTAAGTGTCTCTGCACACTTGGCTCTTCCATCCAGAGAGTATTCTACTTTGTTAGACTTCATTTTTTTTTTCCATTTTGGGGCCCTTGAAACTTCAAGGAGCACTGCAGTCTTCATGATGTAGCCACAGAAGGAGCTGCTTCCATGGCTCTGTCAGTTCTAAAGACAGACCTTAACCATGTGCAGTTTGCCCCTTATTTTCATGTCAAGTGAAAGTGAATAAAACTCACAGGAGAAATGTAAAGTGCACTTGAACCTTTCTCACTTTTCACTGAGATGTTTGACAGCTCAGAACATCCAAGAGACACTTAGATGTCTTGCTTTCATTATTCTAAGCATATGCCTGGCCCACTGAAATTGTTTCAGTTTCAGTATGTAGTTTCTTTTGGTTGGCTCTGTAAATCTTATCTTCCTGTATATTTATAAAAAGCAGCATTTCTACTCTTTTTATACCTACAGACATCAGCTGTGAAAAGCAACTTAATGATTTAACATCTGTTCTGTGTACTTTTTAAAAAGACTGGAGTAGAAAGCATTAGAATTGGTTACTTTTTTTTTTTTACACCCTGTTTTGGCAGTATCCAATCATGGTCCTTCTGGCAGGAAGGGATAACTGTACTTACTAATTTGCATCCTGTCCCTGGAGAAGATACAGCCAATGAAACCACCTACAAAACCTGTATAATCAATATTGCATTTAGGAGTTGATATGCTGTCAACAATAATTGTAAGAGTCCCTGACGTGAAACTTCTTATGACCAAAGTGAAGTGATACACTTAGGTCTGCTTTTACATCATCATTATAGGTCCCTTCCAACGGAACTATTCCATTTTATTGAGTTAAATATCAAGATAGAACCAGCAAATTACTACGTATAGAACAGCTTTTATATATCAAAAAAAGGTTAAAATATATGTTATTTCCTTTTTTCCTGCCAATGATTTCAGTATGGAAGGTTAGCATAGTGATTTTTTGGTGGGTTGTTTTGTTGGCTTTCTTTGCATTCAACCTTTAGAAGACATACGTTGTTCTTAATGCCATATTCATTTTGTCATTGTAATACATCCATCTAGCCATGTGATACTGTTTGGATTGAGGCTTGTTCTAAGCAATCATTCAGTGCCTACCTAGAAAAGGATCCACCTTCCTGGAATTTTTCCGTAACCATTTTCTAACCATGCCTGGTCTCAGTCTTGGATACAATAATAGACCTAATGAAGCATTGCCACTAACTTCAGGAGGTCCAGGATGTCCCTTGTTAACACAGGGGAGCACTTGAGGAGAGGAGGGTTCTGTCTCTTGAGAAGATGCACGCATTTATTCTTTGCATCATGATCCTCATATAATAGCAGATAATTTTATTTAAACACTTTTAAATTTTATGTCTTTTTTTACAGAGATTGTAATCATGATCGAAAAAAGGAAGATATCTGAATCAGAACATGAGAATAGCAGATTAACCCTTCTGCCCTAATTTTTATTGTATACAAAATTTCCAGAGGAACAGAGGTAAAAGTCAGTCCCCCTTGTGCCTCTTCATCCCATCTGCTGTTATCATCAATACAGGCACTGTCTCCTCCTTACATGCAAACTTTGAGCAAAACAAGCCAAACAAAAAACCCTACAGAACTACTTTTTTTCCAGATTATTTAATTATCTGGTAGGATAACATCTGATAGAAAATGCACCCTTATTTTTGTCCCAAATTACCAACTGGGAAACGCAAAGGCCCAGGTAGTACAGCATATAATACTGCAACACCTATTTTCCCTTCATTCTAGGACACAGTCTTTCAGACTTTATGATGTTAGCTGAAGTTTACAAAGAATGCCTAAATGAGTCTTGTAAGTACATGTCACTATTTTGTGTACCAGGTAGCTTATTCCCCAGAGTTAACAGTGTTTGCATAGAAAACAGGAATTGTGAGGAAAATTGAAAGGAAATGCATTCATCTTTCTGGAGATGGTCTATAGGCACATGAGAGAGACACATGGCCAAATTTACTCTGGCTTTTGTCTGAAACTGTTTCAGTTTCCTCATACTTCTCTACTCAGTCATAACTGTGAACTTGCAGGTAGGTTATTTGCATACTCTGCCACTCATACAAAAGTACTGCTACAAATTGGAGAAGATATGTATATCCCCAGTAATACTGGCTGTGTATGTCAGGCATTCTGAACCACCTGCTGAGTAGAATCTCTTTCCATTATTGCTACAAAATGATCTATTCCCAAGATCCCTGTAACAAACCCAGGAAACAAGGTCCTCGTAGGAGACTGGACAGAGCAATAGCACAGTGCCTACTATGTGTGACACCATGTGCCTTATTTTGAGCATATGGAGTAGTATCATAAACTTCTCTACTAAAAGCTACTGCTTGCTAACCTATTTCAATGCATTCATTTTAGAGGTATTTTATAATACGCTTTAGTTAGCAACAGGCACTGTCTCTATCACAGCAGATTATTTTTTTCCTTGCTTTACCTAAGTCACTGTGCTTAACTCTTGAGTGATGTGTGAGGATGACCAGCAGCTACAAGTCACCTTTGGTCTCCACAGAAACGTGCTTTCATCTCTGCCAAGTGGCTTTTGTCTCAGTCAATCCTATTTAAGCGGGGGATAGGAAATGGAGGAGTGCATTATTTCAGTGGATTCTCCAAAGAATCAGAAACAAAAGAGCATAGTTTCCTCTCTCCCTCTCCATCACAGTTAGAACAGACCTCTGGTTTTCCAGACATAATCCTGGCCTATAACTGCAGTATGGAGTCATATAATGGTCACAAACCCCAAAAGTTAACAAACATCCAAAGTTGCAAAAAGTTAACTCCTCTAAGACCTTTAAGATTTCCCCTACCTACTTCCAGAATTGAGCATAGGCATGAGCCCTTAAAAAAAAAAAAGCTTACATAAATATCTTTTTTTTTTTTCTCCCCTGTATGCTATTCTTCAAGGATGATTATTTTAGTTTAAGTTTTGTGTGTTGGTTCTTTAAACCTTCTAAAAAGAACAACCACTCTCAGGTAAAGATCCTAAAGGAAAATGTCTCAAGCACAGACAGCAGCTTTATGAACTCAGATTCTTCTTCAAAAAAAAGTAGTGCTAGGTTCCTGCTAGAATATTTGGGGGGGGTTTCCAAGCCAAATAATAAATTTAGATTGACAATTTCTGAATAAGAACAAATGACCACACTAAGCCCCTCTAAAGTACACTTGGTAGCTAAAACAGTTTGCAGAGAAACTAGAATCACCTTAACGTTATATGTAGAAAATTCCAGATTAGTAACTAGATACCAAAGCGAGAAGTTAGATCAAAGCCTCAAATTTGTCACAACAACAAACTAAAAAGTCACATTTTCTACAGCAGGATTTTGCACAGTTACAATTCCTAACAGGAATGGAATTACGGGGTCTTTTTGTGTTTGGTTGGTGGTTGTGTTGGTTTTTTTTTTTTTCAATGACCTTTCATTTGTACAATAACTACAGAAATTTGATTTGATTCCTGCTATCAATGTGTAATCTCTAACATAAGAGATTGCAGATGAGAGCTGATCACTAAATTTATGGATTTTTAATGGATTTTTTTTTTTTCAAAGTATTACTATACTACATCTGAGATCTACTGGTACCTTCTTGAGGTAGAAGAAACTGCATACATCAGAAAGTTTAGCAAGTTACTTTGTTAATAGAGTCTGAGGAAGAAGAGGCTAGAAAATCTTTGCCAGGAAAGTGGTGTCATGTCATAAAGCAATGGAATTAAGAGAAAATGTTCAGCATTAGCACATTTAAGAACCTTTTAAAACTTCAGGTTAAGTCTTTTGAACCTTAGGATAAATCTGCAATGTAGTAAGAACAAGTATTTCCTAAGTGTTGCCTTGATGCTACAGCACGATATTTGAGTTGTTCCTCTGTCCTACTATTGTAGCAATGTTTTGTTTCATAAAATTAGTAAAATCAAGTCATTTGCTGTGTTGCTTAGAAAATGGAAATTCGGCATTGCCAAATCTTCCCTCAGCTCTTAAAAGCTTGCTATTACCAGGAAAGCCCCCAATTTCTTAAAAAGAAGTTTCTAGTCTTCTTCCTGGTTATAGAGATCTTAAAATTTGACAAGCTGAACCTACAAGTTCAAAAACCAAGAGGGAGGTTAAACCAATAAACTCGAGGCTTCTCCTGTATTTCTGCAAGTTCTGTCCTATACGGGAATAGAATACTTCATCATACCCCTCTTTAGGGTAGGAGAAAAGAATTAAGATAGAAATAGGTTAAAGATAAAGCGGTTAAAGAAATAGAATAAGGTAAGAATAGAGTAAGATAAGAATAATGAAATAATCCTGTATAAAGTGATTTCTCTAGTGAGTTATTAAGATAATTTCAGCTTTAAATTTCCTTCACAATATTGGATTAGTTTGCAAAGTGTTTTATGTTCATGGTGCTGATGAATAATGTAGGACTCTAAATAACAGGAACTTCAATTTCTTGTGTCAACTTCATCTTATGTCTCTAAAATACAAAGTCAGTTCTGTTTATCTAATACTAGATTATTTTTTGTTAAAGCAGGTCATGTACACACACAACTATCACAAACCTTTGGACATACAGTTTTAAAGTTTCTCCAGCATAAACAGCTTTTCCCTTTTTATTCATTTCCCAACTATTTACCCTTCATCTGTGTGCCAATATCAATCTGCAAATCTAGTGTGGCACATAATATCTATATTCAAAACATATATATAAAATATATATATATAAACTATAGCTCAACATTTTCTTAATTTTGTTGGCTTTTGAATTTAAGTTTCTACATTTTACCCACATACTTTTCACAGAGACTGAATAGAGGCTTTAAGAAACAGAAACAAACCTTTAACAGACCAGAAATCTAGTGTTTGTGAGAAAATGTTTTTTTTTCTATTAACACCACAATACTGTCTGACAAAAGACATTCTTTCAGTAAAACTTCTGAATATATAGGCTGTCACTTTTCATCTGTCACATCCAATTTTACTGGGAAGGTGGTAAGTATAAACATTGTCCTTGTCTACTACCAAAAAGGTACTTCCCTCCCCAATAATGACCTCTTACACAGCCCTGAAGATAACTGTCTGTGCTCCTAATTAATGTATTTTAGAAGTTTTTAGTTGTCATGGGAGACAATTGGCCATGTTCCATAGCACCCAGTAGAAATTTCATCAGGGTTGCCATTACAGGGCTGTTCTGTCAGGATCAGAATTACAATACTTCTTATAGAGATGGCAAGGCAATTTTCTTCAGACCGTACTTTGATTTATCTCTTTTGGAAGGGATGATACTAATTTTTACTGGTAAAGGATAGGAGGAAAGCAATATATGATTGACAGAAAACAGCTTTGTTGCCTGACCTTGGGACCAGATCATTACATGTATCATGGCCAGCAGCCTGTGTTTGTAGAAGTAATGTTTTGTTGGCTCTGTATCCAGAATTCTCTGATCTCCAGTTTGTAATTCAGTACATGAGGTGTAAAAGAACTACGGTGCCCAGGAGTATACCTTCCTGAGTGTAAATTATGTCCTCTTCAGTACTAGCTGCTGCATCCAGGATTATTCCTCATCTCAGGTGCTCACTCTATACCTGTGATGCCACGACCTTGGGCAGACTACCCTTGTCAGCTCTAGAGGAAAATACTACTACTTCCAGCTACGTGATATTATCCTCTTCCTGAAAACTGTTGTCTCCACCAGTCTGTTTACCTGCTTCACTTCAGAGAAAATTAATAGGAGGTTGTCTTGAACAATTCAATGGTAGTAGCCTGCTGTGAAGTATCTATAAGTGCCAGCAGCTGCGCGTGTCAGCATGCCCAGAACAACCCCAACCTGGTCTGGCTGCCACAGGCAAGTGTGGAGTAGTCAAGGCCCTCTTCACCCATCCTGATGAAGTTCTGCTGAGATAGCTTATGCTTTTTAAACCAACTTAGTTATAATTAGTCATAGGAGCAAGATCAGAACTATGTATCCCTCATATCTCGTTCCATGCCCTAATCATTAGGTCAGAAAATGGCACGCTTTTGCCCTTTGTGCCCCACTGATTTTACAACCATCCAAGCCAACAGAGGCAGCTACAGGGTATGTAGGAGACACAGGCTTGAACCATCTCAGGCAGAGTATGGCTTAGAACACAGACCTCCCACTACTAGCTGGGTGATCAATGACCACTAGATGAAAAAATTGGTTTCACCAATACTATTGGCTGCTTTCTCTATCAGCCTTCAGGTTCTGGGTCCAGAGCTGGAAGAGGCATTTACTGACAGAGACAAAAGTTCAGCCATTTTCCTGTGCTCTGCACTTCCTCTGGGCTAGCTCTAAGCAACCGTCTGCTCAGAAGGAACCTGTTTACCTTTAACCTCCCCTAGCATTACAAGCACAAGCATCTAACTCTGCATTTTGAAGACTTCTCTGGTAATCTAAAAAACTGACTGATGTGACTAGCTAACTTGCAGCCTTCTAATCCTTTTCTTAGAACTGACAGGGAAAAGTTAGGAAAAAAACCTTGGAAGTCTGAAAAAACTGAATGACTAACATTCTAAGTAAATATTATTTATCACTATCCTATTATGTCCAGATAATGAAACTCCAACATGACACATTTTACAAGAGCTAAAAAGGAAAGTTTATGAGAAAGGATTATGTAGTTTGCAGCACATACCTAAAAATGCCTTTTTTAGTTCCTTTCTCCAGAAGTCGTACTCAAACTTTGTGCTCTGATACAGATGAAGATAAAACCTTAGTGGTTAACACCTTAAACAAAACTTCGTATTAGCAAGCCATAAATAGCAGTATTTTCAAAGCTTCAGTAAATAGTTTGTGGTTTTAGAAGGGGTTGCTTCCATCCCAAAACTGGCCTGTAGTGACATCACATTCTGCAGACGCTTAACAGTTTAAGCGTTCTATTTGTATTCATGAGCAAAAAGTTAATACTGGATAATACCCGTTGGGTTTGTTGAGAGCAGCAGCATGTAGAAATGCGTAACAATACACAAGACTTATTTTTCAATTCCTCCTGTGCTTATGTAATTTAATGGAGAAGTTATTTCAGAAAGCAAAATCACTTTGTACAAAAACAATTTGGTTTTGAGATTAGACCAATGTATTTGGTCTTCATTGCCAATAAGCAAAAAATCACTTGTGCTTCACTGAACAGAAATAACTATTATGTGAAGCAGCAAGATATTTTAAAAGGTAAAGCCACTTTTTTCTTCCTCTTAAGATTAAAGAACTAACAGCATATGAACAATTTTTCATGGTATGCATTGATAAATACGACTGGTGGACAAGTGGTAAGCAACATGTGGTATAAAGCGTAGCTTTGCATCTTGGAAAACAAACCCATTCTTTGCAGCTAATTCTTTTCACTCGTGAAACAAGCATACAGTATAGTATTCACTGTAAATGCTGGTTTTATATGCAGAACAAAGTACAAGTGTAATACCTTCAAATTAATAAATAGGTAAAAAAATAATGCAACCTACCTGACATATTTGAGGAAGGCAGCACTGATGCAAAGATTAAACTGCAAATTGGGATCTCTCGCTATTTCTTTTGTTGGTAGTGAGTTTGTCCTTACTTCTCTTACAATCACGTTTTTCTTATTGTCTTTAACCCTTACAGGTATATAAAAAGAAAGCAGCTGGGAAGCTTGGAGATATCAGTCTCAAGATGACTGAGCAGGAGAAAGAATTTGCCGGGAAGACTGCTCAGTACCAGCAAGAAATGAAGCACCTCCAGCGTCTGCTGCAAGACAAACAGGAAACCCTTGATGAAGTGCTGCAGCAGCAAAGGTAAGTCAGTCACTGGCAGAAGCGATCCAATTAAATCGGACGGGTAAAGGGGGGAGGCAACTGCACACAGCCGCAAGCTCTTGCTTTTCATCAGAGCCTCATGTGGTATCTTGCGGGTATCTTTTCTCACTCGTGTTTTAGCTATACTGAAAATGCTGAAATGCTCCTCTTAATTCCATCCTTTCCCCCAAAAGACCTTTTGAAGAAGGAGTTCATTCTGGATGACTACTACTGTTCTTAAGACTTTTTGAGAAGAATATCAATCTGAGCCTAGTCTTGGATGATTTGGAGGGTCAGTAAGATATATGTTAATTATTTAATAGCATCTTCTGCTAAAGGCTGAACACTCTCCCCTCCACATCCCTCAGCAGTTTTCAGAATAGCAGGAAATTAAAGGAATCTAATGAGTATGTGTGTGATGGGGTTCCTTTAGAATCTACCTTACTGTTCTGTTAATAAGCGACTTAGATCAGCTACATGCAGAATAAAAAGAAAAAATAATTTAACAGATTTATACAAGATTATGACTGCGAGTATTGAAATATCTTTTTAATACAGAGTCCTTAAAGGTATTTTTCCCCTCTGCTAGTGGGAAGCTTCATAGCACATTCATGTTATCAGCTTACAGGAAAAACTTTTTACAACTGAATAGAGGTAATTAAGCAGTCATTTTGCAGGTCATCTCTGCCATTGTGAAATAACAGATTTAAAGACAATAGAAAAACAGGGCTTGGTATCATCTACCTTATATCAGCACAGTTCCTCTCAATTACTTTATACAGAGCTATTAAACAACTGAGAGTAGCTAGGAATTGTACAATGAACATCCCACTAATCTTTAAAATTTGCATGAGAAAACAATATTTTGACTATTCCACATTTCTCTGGAAATAGCTACTTAGGATTTTTAAACTAATTAAGTGCCTTTCATACTTCTGGGTTCATGTTAAATTTTTTTACAGTAGAGAACAGCTAGTTAAATAAAGAGGGTTTTTTCAGTGTAGGATAGAGCATAGTTCCAAGTCCCATAATATGGATCATTCAAAATTTACCTTTCTAGCCCCAAAGTAGGTAAATGAGATGATGTAACACATCTGTGTCAAATAGTTAATTATACTTTCCTATAGTATACAAAATAATTTTTTCCTCTTCAGTCTGAATTGACTCATTTTTTCCTTCGGTAAGCACACAAAATTAATACTTGCAACTAACTTTTAAGAAGCAAGATTGGCACCTGGAACTACAACATGGTAGTCCATTTAACAATATGATGATGGAGAATGGTTTATGGAACCAAGCACAAGATGAACCTCACAAAGAGAAGTCTTGCATTTCTGTAGTCTCCTACATTAATGAGCAGTGTAATTGGGCAGTGCCTTTTTCTGGTGGTAGTTAAGCCTCAGCAGTGTTCATTAGCATGTAATATACTGAACACAACTCTGAAAGTAAAAGAATAATTATGTTCATTGTTCAAGTTGTATTTTGGTTCATCTCATCATCCACTATTTTCCTTTGATAACTATAGTAAAAAAATCTAGATAAAAAAAAATGAAATGTCCCTGAGAGTCATGTCAATTCTACACTTAATGAGACAATATATTTTTATTCTTATAAAACAAAATCAATAAAACCAACTAACACCATGGCTGATACTGTTCATATAAACTAGTTTCCTCATGTTCCTTTATTCACCTCAAGTATTGTGGTAACATAAAGTTGTTTCCCAAGGTAATCCAAACATGTATGTACTCTGTTATACATGTTTAATTTCTGGTGGATAGGTATTTTGATCAGCTTTGTGTATTTCTGGTTTTATAAGGCCTATTGTTTTCTCTCTCCTTTCCCTCCACACAGTCACAGGAGTAAGGAAGGGAAAATTATTTGTAGTTTAGATGTTGCTAGTCATCTGTAGCTTGGCAACCGAAGTCACTAGTACCAGGAAAATACCAAACATTTATATTTGTTTCCACTAGCTCTATTTACGGAGTAAATTTACAGTCCAGAAAACTGTCTAGGTGATAATGTTTCAATTAAAAATACCTGTATGAACTTTAAGGTAAGCACATACAATAAATATATTGTGTATTAGATTCTCTAATTTCAGTGTTTAAATAATGAAAATGCCAGCATTTTAAGCAGAAAAGCCAGTTTAATTTAAAATTCAGCTGAAGGTATGCTGACTACTTGGATGGCGATTTTGCATTTTAAGGTTATCATTTCTCTTTAGGAAGACTATAGAACAAATGAAGCTATTTTAAAGGCACTGACCGCAGTCAGTCTAGTCAAAAGCACTGTAAGTAGGTGAAGACAGAAAACTCTTTCCTGCAGTCACTTTTGCTCTTGCATTTAGTTTTGTAATAGCAGAGTTAGGAAATCATACTGAGTCTGACTTGGCTACTGACATGAAATTCTTTATCATAAAAGTTTACCATATCTATTGTTGGTGGTAAGTTTTCTTGTAAAACAAAGGAAGATGCCACTTCAGGTCTGGAAACAGCAGAGTTCTGTCAGCAAGACGCTGACACAACTCACTGCAGCAGAGATGAGCAGCCCCACCTTCTCAATCTGCGTAGGACCGCAGCAAACCTGACTGAGCGTAGTCAGGACCCTCTCACCAGGGCACACTGTGCAGTGCCCAGACGCAGAACTTCTGCAGGGGTCACAGTACGTTCAGAAGTAATGTTTGTTTAGACATTTGCACCCTTGAGTATTGACTCATGTGCTTTCTCATTTTTGTTTCTTCTCTCATCATTCTGTTTTTAACAAGTCTGCATCCAAACTAATGTGCCCTTCATAAAACGTACCAAAAGTGACTTTCCTTTGACATTTTCTCCCCTCCTGCATCATCTTTCACCAAATGACAAAAATCAGGGTTTGCGCTACTTCCAAGGGTACAGAATTTTTCCACTTGGTTTTCCAAAAAAAAAAATAAAATGCATATAGATATAATTGATCTTTGGATAAATAAAAGCTTTTTAAAGCTTCTAGATATGCAAATTTTACCTTCCTAGAAGCAGCTCTGCAGAGCTTTCTCAGTAATTACAGCTTTTGCTAGAGAATATGGGAAATTCATAGCAACCTTTTGCCTAAAGCAAATGATAAGAAAGCAGTATTATTTCCTGCTCTTCAGGCAGCTGATAATCATAATGACATTTTTATTGTTTACAGAGTAATCTTACGAGTTATCATTATCACAAGCCTTTCCTTAAGTGAAAAACATTTCATGTTTCAGATATAAACAAAGTTGTTAATGTGGTTCTAGGGTAGAAAACCAGGTTCGTAAATGCCTCAAGTCTTATTTCACAGGACACTTACCTTTGTCAGTTTTCTAGGTCACAATGTGTTTCATAAGTCTTCTGCAGAGGAACAGTACTTCACTTCGAGGTAGTTACAGCTGCTCTATTTGGATGTTAAATGCAGGTTTGGAAGCCTTAGGAATGAAACTGCATTAGACTGTCCTCAGAAGAGGGTCAACAGTAGAAAAGCTTCACAGCCACGCGCAGGCAAGGGAGGGGAGCTGTCTTACCTGTGAAGTTAAATATAAAATCGTACCCATGATAGAAATTGTTGATCTTTGTGATAAGGATTATTTAAATAAACTGTTACAAGATAGATGGAAATTAATTCTTGAGCCAGCAGGCCAAATAAGATTCTCAGATATCAAGGCTGAATGAATTTAGTTCAGTGAGGGCAGAAAGCTCCGCCTTTTGTAAAGAAGAATCTGCTTCTGTTAACTTTTTTCATCCTCAAACATCAGTACAGCGTTGACATTTTGCTTACTCTCAACAAGATATAAAAACTTAACATTTTGGCTAGGTTAGGGGTTGCATGTTTTTTTATTTTTGCTCATACAACAGCCTACATTGATGAGAAACAAACAATGCTTTTTGCCTAAAGACAACTGGAAACAGGACACATTTAGTACGGAGTACATATCTTGTTTTAAATGCCAAGTGCCAAAGACTTGTATTTGAAGAGATGAACCAGCTGCCACGGGCACAATGGAGTAAGTAGCAAGGGTTACCTCTTAGGCTGCCACCTGTATAGGGTAACGTCACAGTAGTCCTAGTCAAGAACAGTAATACTTTGCTGAGCTTGAGGGAATTTCTAGTGAGATCCAGAAAAATGTAAGAGAAAGAGGGTGAGGGCCACTGCTCTGTGAAGTAGGAGCAAGGACATCTTGGGGTTGTGAAAAAAGTATAGACCAAGCTGCTATGTAATCCAAGTTACTAAGACAGCTGGGAAGTTGCGACTATTGAGAATAAAGACACACCCCCCCAACCTGTTCTGCTGAATGTGTTTTTAGATTTTGATCAGGTCAGAATTTTAAAACAAAAAAAACCAGAGATCAAAAAAACCCTTCTCTAACTACAGTTGGGTCATATCTGCTACTTCTTGGATGCTCACCTGAAGAAGAGCTGAACTGTAAAAGCAGTATGTTCTGCCACACTGTCGAGACTTCCCTATGACTGCAGCATGCTGCGTGCCAAGCCAGGGGCATCTGCACTGTGCTCCCTTGACACAGCCCGCTTTGACTGCTCATTCCAAAGCAAAGGCAGCAAGCACTTTAAGATTCTGCATCTCTCAGCTCTGTTTAAAAATTAATCCTCCAGGAAGAGTTCAGATACACCACTACCTCTAAAGGCATCCTTGCTGCTGAAGTAATTTTAACCATGTAGATACTTTTAAAACTAATCTCTTTGAACTATTTTTTCCTAAAATCAATGCACTTGCTGTTGAACTGAGCGTATGGATTGCAAATGAGCATCCCATGTCAGGCATACTGACAGCATTAAACTACAACTCAGAATTCGGTGTTCTTTAGTTTCATCTTCAAATTTTCTCTGCCTCAAACTCATACAAGCATTAACAATGAGACAATCTTTTAAAAAATCTTGGTTTTTGAAATTAGCAGATGAAATAAAGCTTGGGTAATGTTCTGCACTACAATAAGGATAAACCAGGTTACGTTCTACTATTAATATACAAGAGCTTAAAAGTGCTGTGCACACTGCATGCAGACTCCAGCTGGAGAGAAGTGGCAAGAGACAACAGAAGCTTGTCCCTATCAAGATATAAAAGTTAATTTAAAAACACAAGATGATGCTGAAAATGTTCCAAGATACATAGGGCCAGAGTCAATCAAAGGGTAAAACTCAGGATGGCTTGTTGGGGAAGTTCAATCATGTAATTTTACTTTTTGTGCCTCATATCCCCTAAAGCGTAAGCTGAGGATAATGATAATTGACTCTGTAAAGCATTTTGAAGCACATAGCAAGTCACTGGTAGCATCAGAAACTCTTACCACTGGCTCAAGGAGAAATATACTTTGTGAGAACAAAGTCATCTACAGTTTTAGGTGTTTCAAAAATGAGAGAGTGCTTCTCAAAAGCTTTCTAGAGACTTGGCAGAAATGGAAAGGTCTAACTCATTAACATGGCTTCTCGTGTTCTTGAGCAGGGTCTTGGGCTACTCTTAGCAACTGTACTGCTTCCACCTGTATCCAGTCATAAGGTGAAACACAAAATGAACTACTACTATGTCTAGGCCACTCCTTACCACTTTTTTTTAACATTCTCAGTGTTCTTGATCACAAAGTACCGATTATATATTTTCTAGTATAAGCCTTTTGCCAGAAATGTAGCCTGACAGCATTAAATCTCAACACATTTGTTTTGCATTGATTTGTTTCTCATTTTTAGAACCTGGTATTCAGCATTTGTGTAAACACTTATCAAGTGTTTCAGGGAGTGGCTTGAAGTGACTGTGCTAGAGAAGTCTATACTTGTGTGCTCATTTTCTATGCAACAGCTTTCCTATCCACTTCAAGTGATCTTGACTTCCTGATTATTTTGTATTTTGACATATACCAGAAGCTAGTCAGAGTAAACTCGAGAGCTTAACCTTGACAAAATATAAAACTTAATAAAAAGCCTGATGCTGGAATACACTGCATTATTAAATGATGTTAGCTGCCATGTTTGAAACATAACCTTTTTCATGAGAAAAACATTAAGTAATTCATGCATTTATGCTTGGGCAGTCAGAGAAATTGGGCAATAAGGTTACAACGCCTTAAGGACTGCCCTTTGCTATCTTTGCCTCTTCCCCAGAGGGGGGAAAAAAAAAGTTCACACCACTTCTGCTTGACCTCCACCCTGAGGCATTAGCTAAGCGCAAAGCCTGATGCTCAGTTTAGTCAGACATTTTTAGTCTCCAAGTGGAGAGATGCAGAACTCTTGGCAGCTGGCAGAAGGGAGGCACATGCTACAGGGAGCAGACCTGCCGTCACACCAGAGCCTGATTCCATGGACAAGGTAAGCTCACAATGCACCACTTTTGTGTGGACCTAATCCAACTTTCCATATGGGTCCAAATCTTTTTTCCCAATCATATTCTAACATTACGTTTAGTGGGCTTTTTTTTAAAACAAAACAGGAACGAATTTCAGTCAGATAATTTCAAGCATCTAAACACCTGCAGTTTATAATTTGCTTATCCACATACTGTAATGATGTACTGCTGAAAAGTGTTTTTAAAATTGGGATTTCTCTTCATTTTTTTCTAGGAAAGTGGAAGGGGAACTGGACATCATTTGGGAATCCACATCCAAGGAAAACAGGAGAATGAGAGAACTCTTACATAAATCCTTAGGGAAGAAGAACATGTGGAGTACTGTCACAGTTGATGAGCCACACTTAGATGAAATCTCTCAGAAGGACCTAGTTTATGGACATGATTTTAGCTATTGTGATGTGAAACCTCCATCCCCTACTAAAATTGAAATTCAACAAGAATCTCGGTGATAAGAACAAAGATGCATTACACATCCAAGAAGGAGACCTCAGTGCTTGAATTTGACTTTTTCAACAGCACAAGATGCAATAGAACATTTACCCACTTCAAAATTACCGTGTATTTTTGTCAGAATGACAGCATATTCTCCAGCTGTCAACAGTGTAAAAGTCTAGCCTAAAATGTACCTTTGTTTTTTGAAGAAAAGGCTATTCCTTAAGGCAAAATGCAGTACAGCTCTAAATTAACGTAAAAAGCCAAATATCCAGTTAACAAGATAAACAACTGGTAAGCTTGGTGTTCTAGCACAGACACACACCTTGCCACAAAACAAGTGAACAACAAGATAGAAAGCCTCCAATATGGTAAATAATGCATCTTGATTACAGATGTTTTAATTAAAAGGTCAAATTTCAATAAATTCTCCCCAGATCACCAAATAAAGTATAGACAGAGTATGATCAAAGTTGAAAAAAAGAAAACCAGCAGTTGTCTGTTCTCATTGCTGGTGATGAAGCATCCTGACACACCGGCTGGTTTACCAAAGATCTTGTCATCTCAAGGACAGAGAAAAACTTGGCTGTGAGGTAGACAGGCCGGACACATCCGTGTGGTGCCTGACGGCACAACTATTCCCTGAGTAGGTTTAAAGGAGCCCAGGTGTTGGCAAGTTCCTACCGTAGTTTTGCCAAGGGGACAAGATGCCAGAAGAGGATGCAGCCTCCTCCAGATGTGCCTTGTTCATCCCACTTCAGATTCAGTAGCTTCAGAAGTCTTCTCCCCCCATTCCCCCCCCCCAACATTCTCTGCAGCAGTGCCCACCTTTAGCTTGTAAGGACATATATTTGTTGTAGCTTTCAGAAAGTGTTGATTTTTAACAATATTGCACATCAGCGTTGGAGTACTATGTACTGGTATGAAGTGACTTAATTTTGGATTTACAATATAACTTGGATCAGCTTTTTTTTTGCTTTTGCTTAATTTCCATAACAAAACCTGAATGGCACCAGAAAACAGTAACAATACCAAACCCCTGTAACTATTGTAGTTGTATATATTAGAAATAATGAAGAATCTCATTGGCTTTGATCAACGTTAACAAAAAGTAGAAAACAAAGTAAACTACCAAAACCAATACATACTGTTCATGTCTAGAAAGTTTCCTGCTTTCCTGAGGTGTTTTCCTCCAGGGTAAGGCCGTGACTCAGCAAGGCAGGGTTATTTCAGAGAGGGTGGGGAGAGCACCTCCCATCACACCACCGCTTTCGGTGTTGAGTGCATCTCCTTGTTTTTAAAGCCTGCTTCCACGATACAATGGAAAGTCAAAGACTCTACAGACTCTCAAAGCACTTGCAAAATCTTCATGCACTCAGCTGCTACCCTGATGAGAGACAAAACATCAAGGTAGCCAAGTTATAAATATATATGACTTTTTACAATCAGCGGGATTAAGATGTACTTTAATTACTTTTCCTTGGCTGGGAATAAAACAAGTGCAACAACCTTACCAGCTCATCAAGATAAAGCTTCAACATGCCACGTTAAGACTTTGACTAGCAAAACTAGCACTGCTATCTTACGGTCTCCTCCCAGGGACTTAACAAGAGGTACATCTTCAAATTCTTTCGTTCTCCTGGCTATTTCAACTTGATTATTTTAGGACTCAATGACTCCCAACAACCACCAAAATATCAGAAATGTTTTAAGCACAGTCCTAAATAACTTAATATTTGAAGTTTTGCTGGGTTTTGGGGGAGAGCAGTCTGTTGCTTAAAACAGTCCTGTTTCCAATCTTCCTTGAATTTGAAAAAACTCATTTGAAATGGAAGGTCTGAAGTACCTGTTCAGACCAGTCATATATAAACCACACAGACATACACTCCCCTCATTTCCATGCAAGCTGCAATCTGCATGCACACTTACGAAAATCATGGAAGAACATCAAGCAATCATAGGGCTACACCCACATTGTTCTTCATGGTTTTGAAGGCAGGTGTTTAAAATGATGTATTTTATGTTGTATTTTCAATATAAGGATCTCTGAGTATGCAAATGCAACCTTGGAACTGCATATGCAAGTTATTTACATATTATTCTCATCTGGTTTTAATTGTCCTTTTGAACGTGTGTCAAGATTTTGTAAAAATAAATTCACAGGGAAAAAATGATCACATTGAGAATTTTGAAAATCTCACTTCTATTTCTGAGGAATTACCAATGTTGCCTTAACTGTTCTTCCGCTTCAGTAAACTGGGAATGTCTTAGAATGACACTTCTGCCACACCTGCTTCCCATTTTCACAGCTCCCTTTTAAAGTAGGTTTTAATACATGGTTCAGAGGACAGCACCTGGACAGTGACACTAACGCTACGCTCAGAAATCACAGAATCATTTAGGGTGGAAGAGACCTTCAAGATCATCAAGTCCAACTGTTAACCTAGCACTAAATGCTACACTTGCTTTTTCATTTGCATATCATTAAAACATTATGTTAAACTTTAAATGAGCTAACATTTAATCAGATCTCTGGGAGATTGTCCATACTCAGTTTCCACAGCATTTGCAAGAAAACTGAAAAAACGCGATGTCCCATGGATGAAAGTCCTTTTGCAGCTCAGGACCACTTTTTTGGCATATCAAAGAATCCTACTAAAAGATATTTTAAATTGGTAAGTACATATCGCCCCTTTAGCATTCTTGGACAGTAAAATCCTGGAACTGTTTCAGATTAACAAAAGCAAACACATTTGCAAGACTGTCAAGTATTGTACAAATAGAATTAATGATTAGACAGGTGCTTCTCTCCAATCCCTTCTGACAGCTAGGGAAGAAACTAGTTTTCTCTCTCTACTTCATGAACAGCTAAAAGAATTGGTTTTCCCTTAGTATCTTTCAGATCAAAGATAAATCTTAGGCTCTGCATGCTTTTTACCTTGCATTAAACCACCTGATTTTAGTATGCTTCTATGTACAGAAAGTACTGAAATAATGTTTATTGCAGACCACCAATTTTAGGATCAGAAAAAACATAAGACAGGCATTACATGTATAGACATTCTCAAAGTGGTTTGTTTTTATTAAACATGAAGTAAAAAACCCCAGAAAAATGTCACTGAAATTATTAACAGTTGATGATTTTGAGAGTTAAGATCGCCTAGCAGGCAGTACCACCACTTAAAATAATCAAAAACAGAAGTCCAATGTCTCAAAAGCTAACGAGAAGAAATGAAGAGCCTAAAGGATGATCACCATCACTTCTATGCTTAAGCAGCAGTTAAAAATAAAAACAAGATAATTAAGCACCAGAAAAAAAACCCCCACAAATGTATGAGCCACTGGAAGCCAACCCTGTGAGAGGCATTTTGTATGTTTTGGCAGTTACTCTTTCCAGTTTCAGAACATTGCAAACTGAGGTAATTCTAGGAGGCGCAATTAAGGAGAATTTAAACGGCATTACTTCATAACCAGGCCCCGTTTATCAGTACTTTAAAAAAAATCTTTAAAAATTACATACATTTAATTCATAACATACACTCCCCCTGAAAATATGCACATGCTATTGAAGTCAACTGCTTGAAAATGCCACCCAAGGACAGTGCTAAACTGCTTTTACAATTTACCATTACAGACCAAGTTATAGAGTTACTTGCTATTTGAAAATGGGTGTTACACAAGTGAAAAGTTATTTAGTGGGAAAAAAAAGTTTGTTCCCCCTGGCTTTCCAAATACAGTACAAAATGCAGCTCCCTCCCTCTCCCGGTGCCCAACCCATCAATTGCACGATTTGGTAGCATCACGAAGGCATTGGCTGCTGCCAGCTCCTGCCGCACCTCGGCACCTTATACCCACAACCAGCCTGATGGACCTTTTGGGAACACTTGAGTACTGTGATTGAAGTTGTGCAGAATTGTGGCAACAGACCAGAACACACCTCATTCTTTTGGTGACTAGAACTGCGTGCAGTTTTAGGCAATATGCTTGTTGTCCGTTCAGTAAAATGGCTTTTTCTGTCACTGGGAGGAGAGGTCCTTCAGCCTGGCCTTAGCTAAACAGACCTAGAGACAGAGTTGCTACATTACGTTTTATTACAATTCAGATGAGGCAAATAAACCCATCATGAACCACAGAAATATGCAATGTAACCAACACATGCAATGATAGGTGGGCTGAACTTAACTGTCCCAGTACAGAGACCTTTTATTTCACAGACTGAAAATACCTGGAATATCCTTTTTTCCATATACTGCTATAGAACACTGGCTTTTATCAAGCAGAAGGAACCCTGATTCAAGTCAGGTAACAAAACCAAGTTACAGAATACTTTGGTTCCATATGAAATCACAAAAAAAGTTTTAAATGAGTTAGGTTACAGTTAGGTTAGAATGTGGACAATAAACGCCATCATGCAAGTACAAGATCCATCCTTTTGGAATGAATAGACAACATTCCCCTTGGATATTAATTTCTCATTACAAATCAATTCCATAAAGATGCAATGCCAATGTTTTAACACCGTTAACAACATAATCAGTGAATTAGATGCCAGTGCTAGAAAGCCTAGTCTATAATACTTGAAATTATGTTCCAGTCTAGTAAGAGATTGACACAAGCAGCATTTCTGAAACTCATGTTACTTTATCGAAGGAGCAGGAAAAAAACACAGATTAAATAAAGGGGTATCAGGCAGACAGGTCTAAAGAAATAGCTGCATCTCATCATGGTGTGAAATAATGGTTAGAGAATGGAGTGATCAGCAGGTCTCAGGTATAGCCAAGAAGGACTTCATGAGAAGTGACTAGGCAAGACAGGATTACACCCTGTTACTTCAGCTCGCAGATACAACTGCCTTCCTTACTTTTTCCTTTTGTAGCTGTATCAAAAGCCCAATTCAAACACACTGCTACCTTGTGCACAGCAATTTTAATATAAATATTAATATATTATCTCTCACAGTATTAGACACAGCTGCAGTTGGCTCCCAATTAAGTACTAGGATCTGGTTATCTTGCCTTTTCTCCACAGAGCAAAAGACAACTTCGCCTACTACTTTTTTTTTTTTTTTAACTCCCTTGCCCTAATATTATACAATACAAACCCCTTACCGATTTAATTGTTTCCACTCCTTGCTACTACATACAAAAATGCAATACTGCTAAACCACAAGAAAGCTAATAATCTGGCAATGTTTTCTGTAGGTTCATCTTTGGCAGGAGCTTCTAGGAAATGCAAAGTTACAGATTTTTTTTCTCTAACTAGTGTGTGAAAAACAAAGGAAGAAACAAAACCTGTAATCATTCTTCCCTTTTCTGTTAACATCAAGGATGAAAATAAATTACTCCAAGTAACCTTTGAACCAAGCCACAGTAAGTAATGGGATGAAGTTCATGGAAGAAAATAGCATTGGGAAAAAGTACCAAAGGCGCAATCTGAACTGCAGCACAACTGCCTTAAGAAATTCAAAATCCTGAAGCTGACCAAGTCTGCAAGAGCTTGTGTCACGCATACTCACATAGAACTTGCTACCTAAACTCCAAAGTACTACCCATGTACTTTGTGGACATTATATGGATATTGTAAACCTTTGAAGCCTGTACCTCCTGCAGCAATCAAACAGACAAACAAAGGTCTACTTTTCTCTCTCCAGCTGGCGTAATTTGCATAGAAATCACTTTGCACATACCGAAGCACACACTGCGAGTCCTGCTCAGTGGTCACAAGAATGAATTCAAAGCTTTGTTTTGTATGCGCAGTAATTAAGCAACCACGAAAGCTTTTCACTATTCTAACTATTATGTCTTATGAAGCCGGTACATTTGTTCTGATTTCTCTCCCATACTTGGTGTAGTTTTCAGCACACTACAGAAAATCCAGGATCATTGAAAAATGCCCTTGCGGGATGACTTACTGGGCCACTACTGGCAGATGCTGGTTTGATCTTTGATTAAAGGTGTGTAACGAAGGAATCCTTCTAACCTCTTTGGGCAATATGTCCTAGCCCCCCACCAGCCTGCTCTACTACAGCATCCTCCCTATTTTGTACGGTTCATACATTTGTACGTTCATGGTATCCACCATCAACAAACACAACCACTGAACAGACCAGACCCAGGACACACTCCTGCAGAACAAACCTTTTCCCAGCCTGACAGTGAGCCACTGCTTCTTTCTGCCTAAGTTTTTCAGTTACTTCTTCATCTATTCTACTACAGAATTTTTTTAAAACATATTTTTTTAGACCTTCCCTCCACAGTTTGCTGGTGAGAAAAGAGTCACCAATATAGCCCTTCTGAAATTGGTATGTATGTATTTTACTGTTTCTTCCCTATTCACTTGGCTTATTGCTTTGAGAAATAAAGCCAGTTTGACAGAATTACTGATAAATTCACACTCACTGCGACTCATCCCTTTATAGTCCAGTGTCATAGCTATGACTGCTGGGCACTATAGTACTACAAAGAAACAAACAGAATACTCTTCCTATTTGCACAGAGAACAGCTTTTATGCATCTTTAAAGTGCTGAAATGAAGAATTAACTCTCCTGTTCTAAGTAAATCATCACCTTGTGTTTAGAAACAAGTTCCAAACACACTCAAGTGCGACTGTGCTGGAACTTTGCATAATCACGTAGATGAGCTTGGTTAGTAGACAGGTACTGAAGAAAACTGTACCGTAAAACCCCAGAACTTAATGATATTTTTAAAATCATGTTACTTTGTCTTGTTTCAGAGATATTATATTAAATAAGTGATTTGGTTGTTTTATTCTGCTACAAAAACTCTACCCATGCCAATTTGTCTTTTTTCTGTTACCCACCTGACATCAACAACTTACTATTTTACGTCAACCGCTGCTGTCAGAACATACCGATTCTGATATACAGCACATTCCTTCCATTTACATGATATTCCAGTCTGTAAATTAAACCAATGAAGTAGCTTCAGCTTCCTTTCACAGAACATAAACCCATGGAACCTTCTTCTATTCCTATCAAGAAAACAATTCAGAATTTGAGGAACTGTAGTCACATTGAAGTTTCATTGCTGAATTTACAGAGCATATTCTGTCCACAATAACTGAATTTTCCCTAGAACAACCTTTGGATTAAATAGTGTGATTATAAATTCAGAAAGCAAACATTGCTAACACCTTTCCAAAACAAGCCACTGGAAAGTCTGGAGTAAACCTCGGTAGTTCCAATGCATTTGCAACTACTTTTAAAAAACATACTGGCATTACTTCTTACTCTGTTCTCAGCAGAGAATCACATACTCTGTGCTTCGGTGGTTGTGTAAATATCAGGGAGATTCTGACACTCAACAGCCACATTAAATATGCTCTAATGTCCTGTGAACATTAATTTTCTAATTTCTAGCCTATTAGATTATTTCCATCTGCCCATTTACAAGTCATTTCAACCCAGCTGTTTTCTTTTTCCCTTCCTCTATTTTTAAGCCAGAAAGATGTTGTCTTTCCAGCCAGAACATTGCTATTCAACAGCTCAGAAGAGAGCCTAAGGTTTTTCACCATGAAAAATTCATGCCATTATACCAGCACATTACATCAGGAGTTCTAACAGCTTGTCCTCTGGGACTGCAAATCCTTGGCTGGCCAGGTAAAGCTCTTACATTTAGGGGAGCTCTGAGCTCTCATCCTGCTTTGCAAATATAATGTAAATAAATATGGTAAAAATTCTACAGCATTAATCAGCTTGAATCTAGAAAAGCAGGTGCACTTTGAAGGCTTCTTTACCTTTAAAAATGTGGTTTCTCAGGGAGTGAGACCTCCAGATTTTTTTAGTTCTGAATTGTTTTCTTGTACTAATTAATTTCAACATATCTATATAAACATGCAATCAGATATGAAATATCTAAAGGTATCAAACTGTAGTACTTAAAAGTTGTTTTACATATCAAATGTTTGGTTTTGGTAAATTTAAAATTAAACTGAGACTTCAAAAGTAGGCAGCACAGAGCTTCATAACCTCTGCTACAGAGTGCTTCAGTATTCACTGCTTTCTTCCTCAGCTAGAAATGGGCACACTAAGATGCAATCCTCCAAAACTAGCGTTATCTGGTAATCTCTCCTTGATGAAACACCAGGGGAATGCAACCCAAATTTTGGACTCAAAAAGGAGGTCAAAATGAGATGCTTGGTCCTCAAACAGAAAAGAAGAGTAGCTGGCTGTGTATTAAAGAACTCATTCACTCTGATCATGCTCTCAAACACCATTACAAACTTTGGCTCCTGAAAGGCCTGAAAAAACCTAATTCCATATAGTCAAGCTAATTTTCTTCCAAGGCCATCAAAATTCCTTTAGTATATCCTTGATAAGAGACTCCTTGATTTTTTGTGATCTTCTGGATAGAACGACACACCCAGCATTTACAAGTTTATGAAGAGTCTCTGAAAAGCTGTGCTTGAGAAAAAAAACACTACATAATACAAAAAATCTTCATAGAATCATAGAATCATAGAATGTTTTGGGTTGGAAGGGACCCCTAGAGGTCATCTAGTCCAACCCCCCTGCAGTGAGCAGGAACACCGCTAACTAGATCAGGTTGCTCAGAGCCCCATCCAACCTGGCCTTGAATGTTCCCAGGGATGGGGCCTCCACCACCTCTCTGGGCAACCCCTTTCCAGTGTTTCACCACCCTCGTTGTAAAGAATTTCCTCCTTATACCCAGTCTAAACCTACCCTGGTTTAGTTTAAAACCATTACCCCTTGTCCTGTCACAGCTGGCCCTACTAAAAAGACTTTCCCCATCTTTCCTATAGGCCCCCTTTAGGTACTGAAAGGCCATAATCAGGTCTCCCCGCAGCCTTCTCTTCTCCAGACTGAACAAGCCCAACTCCCTCAGCCTGTCCTCATAAGAGAGGTGCTCCAGCCCTCGGATCATTTTAGTAGCCCTCCTCTGGACCCGCTCCAACAGTTCCATGTCCTTCTTGTGCTGAGGGCTCCAGAGCTGGACGCAGTACTCTAGGTGAGGTCTCACCAGAGCAGAGTAGAGGGGCAGAATCACCTCCCTCGACCTGCTGGCCACGCTTCTCCTGATGCAGCCCAGGGTACGGTTGGCCTTCTGGGCCGCCAGTGCACATTGCCGGCTCATGTCCAGCTTTTCATCCACCAGCACCCCCAAGTCCCTCTTGGCAGGGCTGCTCTCGATCCTTTCTTCCCCCAGCCTGTACTGATACTGGGGGTTACCCCGACCCAGGTGCATGACCTTGCACTTGGCCTTGTTGAACCTCATGAGGTTCACACAGGCCCACCTCTCCAGCCTGTCCAGGTCTGTCTGGATGACATCCCGTCCTTCTGGTGCGTCAACCGCACCACTCAGTTTGGTGTCGTCCGCAAACTTGCTGAGGGTGCATTCGATCTCGCTGTCTAAGTCATTGATGAATATATTAAACAGCACCGGTCCCAGTACGGACCCCTGAGGGACACCACTCGTCACCAGTCTCCATCCAGACATCGAGCCATTGACCACTACCCTCTGGATACGACCATCCAGCCAGTTCCTTATCCACCGAACAGTCCACCCATCAAATCCATAGCTCTCCAATTTAGAGAGAAGGATGTTGTGGGGGACTGTGTCAAAGGCTTTGCAGAAGTCCACATAGATGACATCCATTGGTTTTCCCTTGTCCACTGATGCTGTCACACCATCATAGAAAGACACTAGGTTCGTCAGGCAGGACTTGCCCTTGGTGAAGCCATGCTGGCTATCTCAAATTATCTCCCTGTCCTCCATGTGCCTTAGCATAGCTTCTAGGAGGATCTGTTCCATGATCTTCCCAGGCACAGAGGTGAGGCTGACAGGTCCGTAGTTCCCAGGGTCTTCCTTTCTACCCTTTTTGAAAATGGGCACAATGTTTCCCTTCTTCCAGTCACCAGGGACTTCACCTGACTGCCATGACTTTTCAAATATCATGGAGAGTGGCTTGGCGACTACATCGGCCAATTCCCTCAGGACTCTGGGATGCATCTCATCAGGTCCCATGGACTTATGTGCATTCAGGTTCCTCAGGTGGTCACGAACCTGATCTTCTCCTACAGCAGGAGGGGTTTTGCCCTCCCGGTCCCCCTCACGCCATCCATCAACTCGGGTGGGGTGAGGAGAGAGGTTCCCAGTGAAGACTGAGGCAAAAAAGTTGTTGAGTACCTCAGCCTTCTCCTCATCTGCTGTTACCAGCTTGCCAGTCTTGCTCATCAGCGGGGGTACGCTTTCTTTAACCATCTTGGGCTTACTAAAAAAAAAGTGCACTATTCAGGCAGGTCTAGTGCAAAACCTTTAGCAAACCTGAATATCTTTTCAACAGCCTTATTTGTTATAGGGGCAAAACAAACTGCACTGACCAAGAATTAAGTAAGGGGGAAAAAATGCAGGTATTGAAAAAACATATATACTGTGGGCATTAAGAACTACATAGTCATCTAATCTTTCCTGTTGACTCCCACAAGATGCAAAGATCAGTGACATGACACAGCTAATAAGAAAAGACTGTTTTCTTATATTCCATTTGCAGCATTCCTGCAATTACTCAGAAAAAAATAAAATCCATTTAAGAATGACAGTAGTGAGATCACTTCTCACAGCACATCTATTAATTCAAAGAAGAGCAAGTGCAAGTAAACAGACTGGTCCTCTAATTAAAATTAAGTAACCTGTTAAGTAGCAAGGTTAGAATGGAAAGTACCCACGCTGAGATACTGCTAAGCTACAATTAAAATCTGCAAGTTCAAACGATCCTTACCATTTGCTTAGGTATTGGTCAAAGGAGAACATGTGCATTATTGCAAGCAATAAATACCAACCCTAACAAACATTAACCTTTATTATTAGTGACTAATGATAATAAAAGGTGTAGTTATACACCCTGCCCTTGCTATTTCCCGAATTAAAGTTGAAAATTACTTTTTACGATTTAATTGTTAAATAGCGTTTTAAAAGGTTCAAACTACGCTGTTTAGACAGGACCAGCCCACAGAGTGTTTGCTTCTGCAGCCCCTTGGAATTTGGACACCTTCATCACTTCATCTATGTATATATTTGAGAGGGAAGGAATCTTTTCCCAGGGCTGTAAAATGCCATTTCTCTTGTCCATAAAGAAAATAACAGTAGAAACCTTGAACTCAATGTTTATTTTTTCCTTAAGTGTCTGAGGAAAAGAAGGATTGCTGGTAAAATTGCAAATCCTTTAACAAGTTTATAGCATCCCAACGAGATCAAGCCCTAAAACAAAACTAGACAATAAATGAAGATACTTTTCCATTTTTATAAAGAAACACAGGCTAGTTAAGGTCAAGTTACCGGCAGAGATTTAAAACACCTATTGAACAGATGAGAACTCTCCAAATACACATTCCATGCTGACTAAAGAAACTGGTTGCTTAGGCAAAAACTCAAACAACGTATTTTCAATGTTGCCTTTATTGTATCTGAAGAAACAAAGTAGAGTATAGATCTGATGCAGGAAGAAAAAAAAGACATCTGAAAACATCATGAGACATATAGAACACACCTCTGCACACAACTTCCGCAGACTACCTACACTAAATCTAAAAAGATTCCTAGGCAAAACTTTACTTAATATGGAGTTAAAGACGAAATACTCCATTATCTTTTCATCAAAATTACAAAAGTTTTTTTCCCTTGTTTTTTGTTGGTCTGGGAATTCCAGGGTAGAGATGATGTGAAACGTGCATCTACTTCGTTTTGAGGGACAAACTTAGCCCCATAATATGATTCCCCCCCTTCTTTCTTGTCACATTATCTATTTCAATAGTCTCTATGGCATTTCAGGAAAAACATAGGAATGGTAAGAATGTGAATCTTAATTTCAAAGTTACCAGCTATAGGGACCACAGAAGTACATTACATAATATCTGATCCCGAATGAGGCATCTGCAATTGATGGATATAAAAACATTAGTCTATTTAATCCTACATCACAATTACCATGAAAAATACTTAAAGTCTGTGTAAAAGATACAGAAAAAGGAGTAAGTAGTTCATACCTGGCTTTTCATATGCCTGCAGTAACTTTATTCTTTTTATCTCTAGGGAAAAAAAGACCCTTTGTCCAACTATTGTTCAGATAGTAATTTTGAACAAGTTAGTTAAGATGGAAGAGCTTCTCTTGAAGCTTAATCCTATTTCTGTGAGAATTAAAGAATAAAAACAAAAGAAAAAAGAGTAAGACAGTGAGAAAAAAAAATTACCGCTTTGGTTTTGTTTTCAGTACTGACATTACTTTGCAATCTTAAGTCTTGGAGAAAGACATTCACAGCACAGAGTCTGGCTCAACCATCACAAAACATGGCAAATATAAACCAATGTAAGTCTGTTTCACGTTTTCTTAGAGTCCATTTTTAGTCACAGATTTACACCAACATTACAAAATACAGGAATTCCTGTTGATCAAGCCTGCATGCTTAAGCAGAAGGTTTAAAAAAAAAAAAAAAAAAAAGAGGAAAACAACTGTCAAATCATGCCAGGACAGTTTTGTTGATACTTAGGTCCAACAATTTGGTCTTATTTCCAGTCCTGTAGTACTGTTGTTCATGAGGCATTATCTTAACAAGATAACAAACCTTATAATCAGTGACTAATACCACTATATCTTTTAGCTTTTAACAGTAGATGCATATTGAAAAAAGTCAGCTGAAGTTAGATGAGGTTCATCAGGACTTACTGGTTTGGATGTCCTCGAGGAAAGAAGCTGTGGAACTGCATTGCCAAAACCAATGAACTGAAACATGATTAAGGGGTTTTTTGCAAGTATTTTAGGGAGGACTAACAGGAACAAAAGAAGCTACCTTACTGGGGATAACACCTTTTTCCTGGATATACAACTGTATAGAAACAGAGAATGGCATTTTTCACTAAAGCAAGATTTTTAAACGTTTAAAAGATGAAAAATGAATTGGAACAGCAAGTGAAGGGAACACAAGCTGCCCACTCGGCTACCTGCAGGTTAATAAAAAACAAAGGAAAGATTTCTGCTCACATTTCTCTACCTTCTCAAGATAAAACCAACAATTTTTATAGGATGTAGCTAACATCTGGACAGATGTTTTTAATGCACCATAACACGACAATTAATTCAAGGTTATCTTTCAAAAGTATTTCTAAATTAGAAAATGCTTGATATAAAACCATCAAAATAGTCTTCAAATTATGGTTCACTCTCACTATGTAATATACTACTTAGGTACTGGACAAACATTCTCACAAATGGAACAAAGAATTTTTTTTTTTAAAGATAAACTAATTGGACTATTGGTTTACCTGTGGTTCCTATCTCAAAGCTTCTTGGCTGAGAATGGGTTTAATGATTACCTTTTATAACCTCTGTACTTAAGCTGCTGCTGCTTCTGCGTATTCTGGTTTCAGACATGGACATGTCTTGCTGTCTAACTGGCTGGTAAATCTAACGGGAGAAATAAAGAAATACACTATACCAAGATTCCTGGAGCCTGATTAACACCAAACAAATATAGATACGTAAGGTAAGTGAAAGTACGACTTTCTAAAAGACTATGATTAAAACATTCTGAATATAAGACTTTGAAGAGAGAAGTTGGGCACAAAGCTGTAATAAAATTCAGTGACCCAAGCCATGCTTTCCTTACATGGGCAATCTTCTATTGTAGGTCTAATCTTAAAAGTTGGGATTCATGATGATTTCTTTTAAAAATCTTCAATTCAAAACATAGACTGGATGTCTTTATAGCCCAAATATTTCTGAAGACCAGCAGTACCGAGATAACTGTTCTGTCAATTTAACATGCTAAGTCTTTGTAGCCAAGGATTACTGGATATGTTGCCTAAACGTGATGCATTCCTGAATTGCTGTCGGTAGAACTGCAAAATCATCTTCAACATTCAGATTCTAGTAGTTTGTAGGGTCTAAGAAGAGCCTTTTGACTAAATCAACTTTTAAGAGTCAGGACCTAACCTGACCAATTTCCTTCACTATCTCAGGTTGTGTTTTATTCCAGTACTATGGAAACAAGCAAAATCCTCCCCAAAAGTGACAAGCCTAAATTTAAATTAGAAAACAAACTGTTCACATTTTAATTTTAAACAGAACAAACCATTCAGTAGAAGACATTTATTCTGAGGCAACACGGAGAAGACTGGTGATGCTGAGGCAAAGAGCTGCTAATTAGACAATTACAGGAGACAACACTTCGTTTTGCAGATACTTGCATCTCCAAGGAATTGAGACAAGGCCTAATTTAACGAAGATCAGAAAGAAGGTCTCCTAGATAAGAAAACATACTAGCTTTTGGAAGAAAGATTAAATCCGTCTGGACCTCTGGAGGAATTCAAAAGAGGAACTAGCTATAAAGCCTAGATTGTTCCAGTAAGGAGATCTTCTTAACTGAAAGTAACCTGAGACAGAAGACAGACAGACATTCATTGCCAGGTGGGTAAGAGGAAAATCCACAGTCAGATGGTTGAAGTGAAGCAGGCATAACACCTCTTCGATTTAATCTCCAAGCAGGTAGCTAGATGGAAGTCCTTTACCTGTGAGCAAGTGTGCGTGTGTGTATGTTTTCTGGCAATATTTAACTGCATGACTTTGGACCCATATATATCAGCAAAACTCAAGCAAACATTAATATGCTAGACTGATATTTTGTTTTTATTTCCTTAGAGATTTCAACAAGTAAACGAAATGGGTGAAGAAAGCTTAAGGAAAAGAAAAGGAGTGGACAACAGAAAAGAGGACGGTCAATCCATCCAGAGTCATGAACCCCAAACAATGAACCTACAAAAGCAGGTAAAACTTTTTCTTTTCCCCCTTTGGTCCGTGTGCGTGGCTGGCAGAGGGAGGCAGTAGGAGGGTATCTGCACACGCATCACCATACAAAAACTGCAGTTGTCCCCCAATTTAGCAGTAATGTATTAATATCTTGACAGTGTGGTTGGTTTACATTTTAGGAAACTGCTCATTACTAGTTAAATAGCTCTGATATAAACACAATTAAAAAGTAAGAATACCTATTTTTTAAGTTTTTGAGTTATTTTTCTATCTGATCACTTCAAAGTTGATCAAGTGAGACACTTCATAAACTTTACTGTTTCTTTCCACCTATACTTCTCAGGGGCTGAAGTGGACTGTTCAGCTCATTGCCTCTGAAAGTTTGTCAGTGTTTATGGCTGTAAAATAGTCACTGGTACAGAAAGACAAGTGAAAGTCTGTCTCCTTTGGAAAAGCATGGGTGTTTTAGAAAACAGATGTGGCACTTCTCTCAGAAGGGAGTGGAATTCCTCTTCAAATTTAAGTAACCTGGAAAAAGATTTCTCTACATGGTTTTAGTTTGGTGCCAAGACTGGCAAAATATTGATGTTATTAGACTAGCCATAATTAACAGGAAAATTTAAGTAGCCCATGCCACTGTTTTTCTAGGAGATGCCTCAAGTTTTAGTAGTTTCATGTAACATATAGGTCACTACAAAGTCAGGAGAACATGTTCTTTTCACCACCTAGCAGTATCAAGATAACCCCTTGGCACAAAAAGCTGAAGCGAGAAGAAAACTACTTAAAGAAAGAGACAGACTCCATCCAAGAAAGCAAACTTTTGAAGCTTAGAAAATTCAGAATTCCTCAAGCGCTCATAAAAGAACTGCAGAATTTAATCAAAGAGTGGAAAAGGGATGCTCACCTCTACAAGGTTAGATTTGAGTTCTACATAATCCAAAGGATGGTTTAATAAAGCAAATACACAGGCAGGCAAAGTCCTTCCTTTTGGAAACAGCAGGCGTGTGCCACAGGGTGGGTATGCATCTTGGAAAGAAAAGAGAAGAGAAGAGAAACTTCACACAGTTTAATATATTACTTAGTAAAAGCTGTATGTCAAAAGCTGAAAAAGTAAATTGGTAGTGACAATTGCTATAATTATATTAAACCAAAAAGTAATTATTGAATTATTAGAAGTTACTTTACCAAAATGTCTCCTTTTATTTCAAGGTGGGCCTCATCAGTGGAATCTGTATGATTGTTGGTACAATTATTGGCTCAGGTATCTTTGTTTCTCCAAAATCAGTACTTGCCAATGTTGGAGCTGTGGGTCCTTGTTTAATCATCTGGGCAGCCTGTGGAATTCTTGCAACATTAGGTAAATGAGTCAACAAAGAATCTGAATCTTTGCTTAAATATTTGTATCTACTATTTCTGCATACTACTGTTTTTTCACAAATTGGCTAGACCAAAATCAGTCAGACTCGGATCAGTATAGCAGCATTCAGGCAAAGTTTAAAATATGTGCTATTTATAAAAGATACGTTTTTAAAGTTGTAAAGCACATTTTTAGATAATTTTGAAAGCAAGTCTTAGTTCTGCTCGCTTCATCCACTAACTGTAATAAAGAGAATAGTTTTCTACGTAAATCACAGAAAATCTGAAGTTTGCTGACAGCGAGCTAGGTACTTCTGCTATTTTTCTACCTGTGTAATTGCGTAAATCTAATATTCTATCATCTGAAAATTTAGCAGTAAGCATCTCAGAATATTTCGAAAAGAAAAAGGAGTTCTTTGGGCACTGTGTCAGGTACACAGCATATGCAAAAAAATTTAAGCAAAATGCCAGATACAGCAATAAATCTAGAAGTATCATTGTACTTTAAAGCTGAGTTTAGGAGATGTTCTACTTCAAAATTGCACAGCAAGTCTAAGTTTCTAAAAGGTAGGTCAGCCAGTGCAGTTATTATTTAGATGCTTCTTATAGTGTTGCTTTCTTAAAGGGAAATTTAATATGAAATCAGAATGTTTGTACTATATTTGCTGAAGTCTTAAACACAAATAGTAGTAAATTCTGGACAATAACTTAATAGTTTCAGTGTATTTTTTCAATTGCTCACAAGTAATTAAAATTTTATTTTGCATATACAGTAAAATGCACTAAAACATGAAAAAGTAATGATGCATTGTATATATCCGCATATCTTAACTTTACTACCTACGAAAAAGTTACGATCTGCTCTAGCCAGTCACAGTTAAGAAGTGCATGAACTAAATAATCGATAATAAATGCTTTTCTTGTTATTCAGGGGCACTTTGTTTTGCTGAGCTTGGTACAATGATCACAAAATCTGGGGGAGAATATCCTTACCTCATGGAAGCATTTGGCCCAATTCCAGCATTTTTGTTTTCTTGGACAAGCTTACTGGTCACAAAGCCCAGTTCATTTGCAATCATTTGTCTCAGCTTTGCGGAATACGCATCAGCTCCTTTTTATCCGGGTTGCGATCCGCCCCAAGTTGTCATCAAGTGTCTTGCAGCAGCTGCCATTGGTAAGATTCATACTTTTTTCTAATAAAGAGACAAGATCTGTAACTGTACAGCGATTTCCATTCAGGCCCATCAATGAATGCATTTCAGCACAGTAGACTTCAGCAGGTTAATCTCTGTGAAGGCATCAGGAAGCGACCCTACATAGAAAGCAACAGAAAACTTTGGAACACAGTACAGCGAGTCCTTCCCACAATAACTAATTAAACAAGATATAAAAAGGATAGGTTTAAGAATGGTTTGTTCCCAGTCTAAGTTTCTTTTATCCTTTACTGAGATAGATACAGCTGTGGAATGAATACTTACCTCTAGCAGAAAAGGAAGAAAAACTAAGTGTGGAGATACTATTTCTGTAGTTATCAGAATGCTGTGCAACTGCAATATATTTTCTTTTTGTTAAAGGTGTTATCACAATCTAATTCAAAAAACTGTTTTTCCTAACCATTTAAAAAATTATCCAAACACAGTATGTTAAAAAAATATATGAACAAAGAGCAGAAGGAAAAAGCAGTACAATAAATGGGGGGGGGGAGGTTTTAAGAGGCAACTTTTCCTTCAATTCTGACAAATTTTAATGCAGAAATATGATTTTATTTCTTTTAGTGATAATTACAATAGTGAATTCAGTGAGTGTGAAGCTGGGAAGCTATGTCCAGAATTTTCTCACAGCTGCTAAAATGATCATTGTCACAGTCATCATTGTAAGTGGAATTGTTCTCCTTGCACAAGGTAATTAAATATACTTTACTTACAGAAGTCTAGTTCTTGTGAAATATGTAGAGGTGTTTGATTGGTATAGGAGGACATAACCCTCACATTATGTCAGAATTCATAAGGTTCAACAAAAATTATTTTAGCTTCTGCTACAACCATTTAAGAATTTCCCACTGACAAAGGTGGCATAATAAGGCGCTCTATTCAGTGATTTAGTTCTAGATAGAACTACGGTATTTTCTTTTAGAGAAGGAGGGTGGTGTGGGAAATGCAACACTACAGATCAGTTCATAAAAAATGGCACTAATTGAGAAGTTTCAGAACATGAAACATGTTGGAATGTTTCTTCATCTGTGGGGATTAAAGGAATTAATTTAAACACTGATCAGTTATCTATGTTTTATTTGCAGGAAAAACTGAAAACTTTAAAGATTCTTTCAAGGACAGTAAAATTTCTGTTAGTTCTATCGGTTTGGCATTTTATAATGGACTCTGGGCGTATGATGGATGGTAAGGTATCTTTACTGTCATTAATGGGTGCAGTTTAAAAGCCTTTAACTGGTTTACTCTCTCCCTGTAAAACTCAAAAGATGTGATCTAAAAAAGTTAATATCTGGCTTGTTATTAAGAATCTCTTAATGAATTCTGGAAAAAAAACCCAAACAAAAAACACCCCCTAAAAAAACCCTAAAATCTTCAAGTTACTATCTGTCAGGGAAAAATTCTATTAGATCCTGAAAGGGCTACTGCTTTGCTGCTGAAGATGCTTAGATACTGTGATGAGAATATAACACAGTTTAATTCCATTATGTTAGACAAAATGGCCTTCCCAGAGCCTCTGCAGTATATCTGCTAATTCAGTCATTCAACTAGATTTTTTGGGGTAGTGGGGAAGCTGGTGCCTAAATAATTATTTCAATAAGTAACCACCAGGCACCATCACTTAAAAATTAGCCTGTTGAACTGTAAATATCAAATCCTCACATTTTCAGAAGTGGATGAGTAAAAATCTTGTTTCAATCTGGACTACATGCTCTAGCAAAAATGAGTCTTTGGAAATTACAGTTCTGACAGGTGTAATGCTTAAAAAGGTTTTTATGCCAGTTTTCCAGACAACATGACTTACAGAACTATGGTGAAACATGAGCAGACTTGCTTCAGTCCTTGCAATGGGTACACCTGTGCTTGTATTTGAAGAGACTCAAATATTGCAAAGCTTAAAGTTCAAAGGCAATCTTGTAGATCTGAGATAAATGTTTGCCAAAAGTTTTGTTCTGTTACTCTGGGATATTTTATCCAAGAACAAGGACAATCTTGTTTCAAAATCTCATGAGATATTTCTTCTAAAACTGAGGAGGAAATGATAATGGAGGAAAAGATGGTGTATCCAAGAGGCTGGCATTTGGACAAGAAGCTCACATAGTTTTTGTCCTGCAGTTTTATCATGTAAAAGATGGGTTGTACGATAAGTTGGGTTTGGTTTTTTTTTCTCCCCACTGAAAAGGTAAAAAACAGTAACACAAAAAATAACACCCGACTCTACAATATATTAGTATGTCAACACCTGACTGCTAATAACATTGTATGGATTTTTTTCCTTCCAGGAATCAACTCAATTACATCACAGAAGAACTTAAAAATCCTTACAGGTAAAACTGTGTAGGAAAGCAACATTTCTAATGACAGAAATCAAACACTTAATATTTTTGTAGAAGCAGGTGTGTATTTTGGTTTGGTTTTTAAAGCAATGGTTATTCAAGGTTTGAGCACTAACAGACAGAGCTAATTAGCATCTATTACAGACTTCATAAATTTCCATAAAGTTGTATTTTTTCTTATCTAAATCCTGGTTTCCATGGCTCTACAACAAAGAAATGTAAATACACCTAAAGAGCATATGGGGAAAAGTAAGAGTCCACAGTTTACTATGACAGCTCTACCAGTGATATAGCAATGCTGATGGATTCTTACTTTTGCATTCTTTAGAAATCTACCGCTATCTATAATTATTGGAATCCCCTTGGTTACAGTTTGTTACGTTCTGATAAACATTTCATATTTCACCGTAATGACTTCAACAGAACTCCTGCAGTCCCAGGCAGTTGCTGTGGTAAGCCACTTTATTTTGTAATAGAGCATCTGAAGAAGGCTGTGTACATTAAAGTTATGAGCAAAAAGGAACGTGTAATTTTTCTTAAGACAAATTAATTTGTCTCAGCTGTCAGCGTCACCTTTCCCCCATTATCTAGTGTAATTTTTTAATCTAAAATTTATTTTAGTAATGCTTAATTTAAACACTAGTTCTGCCATATCCCAAGGAAAAAAAAAAAGCAGAAGTAATGCACTCTAACATTTTGTGAACGCTACAGATCAGAAGTTGACTGTTTTCTATAAACACCAAAAAGATGAAAGGAAAAATAGCATCTGACTGCTGCTTTGCCCTTTTCAATATTTCCAATATTTCCAAGAAACAAGCACATGCAAAATTGACAGTAAATCAAAGTTCGTCATTCTGGAGATAACAGCACATAGTCTGTAATTCACCATATTCTTGCTTTTTTTCTTAACAAAGCTAAACCCCATCCTTTTTACATTATTGCAAGACGTACTATTGCAGACAAAATTAAAGACTATATAATTTCTAAAATCTTAGCAAAACACATTTTTCCCTTCCATTCTACTCAGTAAATTTTCCATGGGACATTTGTCTCTGAAAGAACTATTGAGAGATCATGCAGCAATTTTTCCTAATGTTAGTGTTTGTGGAAAACAAACAGCATGCAACGTGCATGCAAAATGCAGTGTAGCACAGTAAAGTAGTACACTAATGTAGAAATACTTAAACATTTTAAAAAATACAATATTTAAAAATGTGGAACTTTGAGGCATTTCAGTACCTTGTTTGCACCAAGAGGTACAGCAAGGTACACCACATTATAACTTGTTTAAGAACTAGTCCTCTTCAGTACACCACTAAACTTAGAATCTGTGAACAACACACATCAGCTAGCACTAAACTCAGACTAAATTAACACCAAAATCTCAGAACTGCCGCTGAGCCATACAAAGGCAGCACAGCAAAAGGAGTGCACTGTATAAAGAGGCCTATACATCTCTAAGTAGGCTTCTTGCTTAGCACTGCTGAGCCTCCTATGACTGGACAAAGAAACAACGCTGATGTTACACTTGTGCAAAACCAGAACTCTCTATGCTTGATTTACTAGGACTACTTAACCACACCCGAACTAAACCCCCAAAACCTACCTGTCCAAAAAGTTTTCATTCAAATTCCCTTGCAGTAGATCAATTTACCTACATTAGATCTTAATCCATCCCGCAGTAACAACTAACATACCATGGCACAGGTAAAAACTGAAGACCTTAACAAGCTTGTCCTTGACTCGTTCACCCATAAGGCCTAGGTTGTCATGCCATCCCTACTAGTGTTACTCCTTCCATATAGGTTGAAACCAGCTTGTGTATGCATGGCACTCTGCTGCAGTGCTATTTTAGTTTTGCAGACACATCCCCAAAACATGGTCTTTAACAGAATTTAATTTCTGCGTATTTTTTTACATCTGTCTCCCAATGTTTCCTACAGATGCTGCATCTCAAACACCACAACAACAATAAAGCAGTTCAGGAATTAATCTAGGTCTTCATTTGGCAAAGCATTCCTTAATAACTACACAAATATATGGTTTTATTAGTAACATACCTTAGATACCAGTTTACTGTGCTTTTAAAGAGGCTCCAACATCACTGAATATACCAAATGGTAGTTAAAGTGACAGAAGTGATTAATTTTAATCCTATATCCCAGACATTTGGAGACAGAGTCCTGTATCCAGCCTCTTGGATAGTTCCTCTCTTTGTGGCCTTTTCTGCAATTGGATCTGCCAATGGGACATGTTTTACTGCAGGCAGGTAAGCTTCCATTCTAAATATCATAAAATGAAAATTTTTAAAGGGTGGAAAAATCTATTATACATTTATGTATCTACATATAGTCTGCTGATCCAAATGTACAAAATGTAATTAAAAAGTACCCGCAAATCCAGCTATATTGTTTTATTTTAAAAAAGAAGTAGTGGCTATGCAGGCTTGAAAAATTAGAAAATAAGGTCTCTCACTCTTAATTGAAAGCAGGTATAGCACAAAAGTGGTTTTTTTTCCAACTCATTAAGTTTAAAGCTAAGAATTGAACAGTTAAAAAAGTCACCAGTAAGAACATGGCTATACCAGTAATGCTAAAGATAAGAACAGAGAAAAAAAGAACCTATTCCTTTCTATCAGTTCAACACTTCCATTTACTGTTTAAAAACATTTTATATTTCAAATCCATCTGAAGATGATAGGCCTGTAAAGAATTTTTTTGTCAGAACATTGCCAACATAGCTTTTTAATATGAAGCAAATTAAAAATGAAATATTTTAATTAAAAGGGACACAGGAGCTAACATTTTTTTCCAAAATAACTTTAAGTTAAATGTGCAAACTAATGATTCCGAAATTAGTTTCTAGTTCACTACTTTAATACCAGTTCAGAATTAATTTCAAGTTCACTACTTTAATACTGTTATCTCCCATAAATTAGTCTACTACAATATTTCTTAAATCCTACTGCATATCGAAGGAAATAGTGATGAAATTGTAGCCAGATGTAGCCACACAATAAAACAAACCTGAAAATGAATGGTACTTTTTTTTTTTAAAATAACACCACTTAACATCTAGTTGCCCCACTAACTAGACTGCCTTGTTTTTGTTTTGTCAGACTTGTATATGTTGCAGGTCGTGAAGGGCACATGCTAAAGGTGCTATCCTACATCAGTGTTAAGTGTTTAACACCAGCACCTGCTATCATGTTTTATGTGAGTATATATTCTCAGTACAGAAAAATTATCAACAAAAATTCTCCAGTAATACGTGCTTTCACAATTTCTTACCAGCAGTCTTGACACGTATCTTTGACTATCTAGACAAGAAAATTGCTAAATACACATTAGGAAAAAAAGACTATCTCCCCCCCCCCCCCCCCCCCCCCCAAATTTCTTAATTTGAACACTTTCATTCCAGAACTGAATTTTAAAATCAAAATGTTTTTAAGAATCCACAGGATGAAAACAAAATTAAAAAATTAAATGAATGATTAGCATTAGGCAATCCTTTTATTTCACAGGATGCCTGAAAGAAAGCTATCACTAGCCTATTTCCTCCTTGTAAGAATACATTTATATCTCACTAAAACCAGTTCTATTCAGTAATACATTATCTTGTTATTTTTATATATTTTGTCCATTTATCTTCAAGGTAAAACAAAGTAAATTCAAAATTCAATTGCTCTGTTGACTTCCTGTAGCTTTAATAACCTAAAAATATATTCTTCCAAGATACACAGTCAACAACAGACTAATGCATACAAATTTTAAGTCTTTTGACTTAAACGGAAATAAGATTGCACACAAAAATAAACATATTAGCAGAATGTGGACACTATCTTTAAAGGTGGTGCAATACACTTACACCCAAGTGTTTAACCAAAAGCATTCACAGATCGCACTCTGGAACACCATAAACATAAACCCATACTGACACATACGTAACATTCAGCCTTCGTTTATAATGGCTGATACTAATTTTTGTTTTTATTTTTAGGGGGCCATTGCTATTATTTATATTATCCCTGGTGACATTGACACACTCATAAATTATTTTAGTTTCGCAGTCTGGATGTTTTATGGTTTAACCATACTTGCACTCATTGTTATGAGGTTTACAAGAAAGGAACTCAGGAGACCAATCAGGGTAAGTTCAGCATTCAGCATGGCTTTTCCTCCACTCCCATAAAAACTGAAACATGAACTTCTCCTAAATATCTGGATATTTAAACAACATCCTCAGGCAGCCTCCTCCTTGTTTAGTCCCCTCCCCCACCCCCCCTTCCTGAAACCTAGCCACTTATTTGTAGTTCTCTTTGTTCCAGTTTTCAACTAGGACAAAGCTCGTAAGCACTGGGGAAAGATGACACAACATTTATTTTTACTTGCATAGACCATGGGCACAAGCCAGATTTTCAGGGATGGAAAATTGCAGTCAGCAGATTACCACTGAAAGAGTACCCAAAATAAGACCCCAGGTCATTGCACTGGAGTCAGGTCCCAGATTCATTAGAACGCAAATTTTTACACTGCAATTTGAAATATCAGAGATCTTGGTCAATCATTTAGCAGAAGAGTTTTCCCTATCTGTAGTCTTCTTACTCTTTCAACTGCCCGATTCCAGAATTTTTAAAAGGAAAAACTGCATAAGGCAATGAAAATATTCTTCTTTCATATATTCAACTTCTGTAAGAGCAGCAAAAGAATGAACAAGTAATTTTGTGCTTTGTATCTTGCAGGTACCCATCATCATTCCAGTTATAGTGACATTAGTCTCCATTTTACTGGTATTGGCACCAATCATCAGTGCACCTGAATTGGCCTATTTGTACTGTGTTTTATTTATACTTAGTGGACTTATAGTTTATGTACTTTTTGTTCATTTTAAATTCAACTGGCCCCGAAAAATATCAAGTAAGTATACCTCAGACAGCCAGATCCAAATTCAATAGAACAATGCTAAGCTATGTAAGCACAGCTAATACTTCAGGAATTACCGTAATTAAGCTGATAGTCCATCCCACCTAAATCACATGAGCAGGGTGTAGGGGGAGGCAATTTTCCAGACATACAGTGAGGGGCACATAGTGAGCTTTACTAAATACTGTGGTTTACTCCTTCCTGTGAAAAAGGTGTTGCCTGACTTCAGGAAAAACAAAACTTAATTCACTAAAAAGCAATACATCATTGTAGTAGTACGAGGAAACTGACTTAAGATGAACAGCATTTTTTTTATCTGGAAAGTTTGTTTTTTGATTGTTCGTATTTCAAAACATTGTGTTAGCCATTGCCTAAAGATTAGCAGACATACATTCTTATGCTGCAAAATACTTCGCTTTTAGCTCAGGTTATCAATTTTGCTATACTTACTAAAGAAAGGGTTAACAGCGTTACGACCAAAATTAATCACAGTGCTGCTGAGTAAAGTGAAAGCTGCAAGAATCCAGTGTGACCATTTATAAAACTATTTTGCATAGTCTTAAGAGAAACTCTCTGCAACTATCTCAGGGAAAGGATACACAGATATTTCTAGAAGGGAAAACTGAACCAGCTGAAGAGACAGGACAGACAGAATTAGTAGTTCTACAGACTTAAAAATCCCTCACCCATCTCTCCTGTCCCTTGGGGATGATTAAATATTTTGTAATTATGCCATTAGAAGCATTGCACTCCACTAAAATCAAGTTTAGACACCTTGGAATGTTGTAGCTTGGATCTTAAGACTGCTTTTACTCCCCATCCCTTATTTTTTAAATTTGAGATATGAATACGGAAAAGGCAGACAACTACTCACAAGGATCATTTTCTCACTTAGAAAACCAGTGTAAGTCTACATAGAAATACTGTTCTCTCAAAGCCTCTAACAATAATTTTTTTCCTCAGAGTCCATCACTATGCACCTTCAGATGCTTTTGGAAGTTGTTCCAGCAGAGGAAGTCACTGAATAAAATATTTTATATTTACCAGTTTGGGTTTTTTAAGTGCTATACTGGTTGAAGAAGATTCAATTTAGTCTGGCACACATTTATACTTTCTAAATTGTTATGTTCATACTGGTGTATTATTTTTGCAACACTCAAGAAAGTGTTAAATATATAAGAATAAAAGATTTGTGAGCCAGATTACAGTGTCCAGCAGAGCTGTTTTCATTGTTTGCTAATACCTTATGTTAACTTGTTTTCTGCATTAAAATTACTCAAAATAAACAAGAGGAAGTTTTCAGTTATGAAGACTGCAAAACTTGCCAACACCACCAAGATACTTTTGATCATACTGCTGAAAGAACAAAGCAGTTATCATTTACAGCATCACATTCAACAGGCCACACTGAAAGGACAGAAATAACGTAAAACCAGACTAACCTCATTCTCAGACCAAACACTACCTATCAAAAAGTAGACTGAGGAAGTGGGAATCTAGTAAAAATGGAAAGCACAGTTCACAGGATGAGAAGAGGCTGATTTTTTTTAATTAGAACAAGATAAAGCTTAATTTCTCAGGTATCTATCTTTTCTCTAACACCATCCAAGTTACAGAACAGCAAGTAAATGCCACAGAAGTTATCTTCAGCATGAATGTGACTCGACAGAGGTAACTTCATTATCCTAGATACACTCCATTTGCTAGCTGATGAAAATAAGATATGAAAAATAGACACTATGTTAATATATAGATGTAAGCAGCTTTTATTTCCCTACCCAAGAAGCTAAAGGATTGTCAATAACATTCTTTACTTCTGTATTCCCTCAGTGCAAATGGATAAATGAAAGAATTTTATCAAGTCACTTGTCAATATTTTAAAGTGATTAATTTGAGAAAGACTGTTTATACTGAAAGCACAACTCTCAACAACTCTTAAGCACATTCATCCTAAACATGTAAGAATATTAAGCAACTGGCTTAAGAGCAAAGTTTATACAAACTCTAGCCTAGCAGATTCCATAAAGAAGCTATTTCTATCATCTTGCAGCTACAAAGAAATAAAATTTAAGTTCCTATATAAGGAACCTTAAGTTCCATTTTGCATCTACCTACGTAGAAGAGCAATCCCAAAGGTACATATAGAAATGACAGGCTCTGATTAATTTGAAGGAGATTTTGTGATTATAGTCAGATCCATGAAAATCTCAGCTCCATATGCAATCAGGGTAAAACAAGCAAAAAGTTTAAGAATGACTAAGGCAGGCAATGGAGAGCTAAACAAAATTGTAATAATGTCATTGTATATAAAGTGCCTACTTGCCAGTGTTTTGACCCAGTCACACTATTATAGCTGCTGTTCCCCTAGCCCAGTTGGTAAAAAACCAGTAGGTTTTTAAAAGTATCACTTCAAACAGAACTGTAAGGTTCAGTGAAAGACCAGAGGAGCAAAATACTTTTGTATAAGGAATGACTATCTGCTACAAATGTGAAGGCTGAAATAGAGATACCTGATTGGGGGATGGCAGGAAAAAATTATGAGAGGGGTCCATAGGCAGAGTCTGAAGTGACAAGAAGATGGGAAAAGCGAACTATCTGTTCCTAACACATCTTGAGGGTACAGAATGTCAAGCAGACAGAGCAAGGATGGCTTCAAAACGGGGGGGGGAATCTTTCTTCACAAATTATGTTGATTGACTACTGACTTCCTTAGTGCAAGAGAAATGTCAGAAGTTGATGTAGATTCCAAAATGCAACCGAACTAATACAAGTAAGAACTCCACAGAAAACCTCTTCCTCATGAAGACCCTCATCAAAAATTGCTTGAGGCCAAGAGAATATTCTTGGAATGTACCACTACATTTTTTACACTGTTCTGTATAAATTGGCTCTTGGCAACTGCTAAGAATATATGGCTAAAACCAGCTTTTGCTTCTACCTCACAAGGTGTCTTACTTTTCAGACAAAAATTACAGATATTTATGCATATTAAATAACCCACTAATTTATCTACTAGCAGAAAAATCACCTTACATTATATTTAGGTATCAGACAAGTCAAAGAAGAACAAAAGACACGAAGGAAGACACCCCACCCCATCTCTCTTTTTTCAATTAGGTGATTTGACAGTCTTCTGTTTGCATCACTATTTAGAGCAAGACCAAAACGCAGTTACATTAGTTATTTCCTTAAGTACTTTACAACAATTACAGCTTTGCAAGTACTGGTACTCAGGTGAAGGTTAGAATTAAGCTCAGTTGTAGTCAAGTTCCCAACAGCACTAATTTTTTTAACCATATATTAACAATTACAATTGTTTCTGTCACATGGCAGTTTTCCACTGGCATCATCAATATTCTTAAATATTCAGAAAGCAGCAGCTTTTGTTATATGCTAGTATTAGAAAAACTGTAGCTGTCAGTGTAAACATATTAATACAGTCCTTCTCCCCTTCTTGAACTAAAGACATCCCAATGTTTCTAGAAAGAACAATCCTCAAGAAGCAAGTATATTCTTCCTAGTCAAGAATACAACAAACTGTTAGGCTTCTTAAAATAAATCTGTAAAGTTAAGTATCTCTTCTAAATCACCATATAGCTATGTTGCTATATGGTGATTTAGAAGCACTAGTGTGCTTTAAAATCTACAGATGCAGAGATCTATACCAGATTATTATAAATATCTTTTACTCTTTTACATTATTACTTCACTGCAAGATGTTCTAGATGGGCAAAAATGTAACAGTGAGAAATTATTTACTGAAAGATAGTATATTAAAAGGCAAAGAATTAGAGCTAAACAGACAAGATTTTATTATTTGCAAAGAAGAGAGGTTTAGATAAATGAGAGGGAATGAATAAGAGCATTCATGAAAAGTGAGTGTCAAACTGAAAACAAATACTGAATTTATCACAGCACTTGTGCCACAAAAGCTGTACAGCAGTTAGTTACTACAGTGAGCTGTACCGTACAATATTTCATACCAAGTCAACATATTTCAAATCAAGTAATAAAAATTGCCATTAGAACTGAAGTATCATTTCTTGATGCAGAACTGACAACAAACTGATACTGTACAAAAATGAGGGATATGGTAGGAACAACTGACAGATCATCTGCATTTGTGAAACTTCAAAAATTACTAACTATTGCTAACACAGCAAATTCACTCAGATAAGTAAACTAGAAGCTCTGTAGTTACTAATAAACTCAACTGCTTTACAACCCAAGCTTAATCTTTACATTTTACTGTTTCGACAGCACACTTATGTATGTGCACATCACCATTAAAGCCAACAATTTAAAAGTGAAGGCACTGGAAGACACACATAATGGTCTTCTATGGAGTATTTCTTCAGACTCTCAGCACCTAAAGGGCTTTGTTCACTTCTTTTCCTCCTAAAATTAAGGACAGTTCTGCAACATGTATGTTTAGTATTATCAATTTTAGAGGAAATAATCATGCAAGGGACATTATTCTGAAGAATAATTCTTATCGGAGGAAAGGTCTGTCTCCAAATTACTCATCGCTTTCTGTTCCACTGTCTTCCAAGGAGTCAACCAATTCTTCACTTACTGCAGCAGTGCAATACAGTTTTTTAGTACCTAGAAGTAATTAATAAGTGTAACTTTTGTAAAGCAAGAAAAAACCAAGAACTTCAGAACAAATATGTAGTAGTATTAAAAACCAAAAACAACAAAACCCCCACATTTTAGACTACAAACTAGTCCAAACCACTAAAAACTACTTCAAACTGCTCTTCGTGCTATTCCAGCAGAAAAATACCCTGCTGCCCATAGTTTGCTAGTAGAGGTCCTCTCATCTGTTTTCAGAGAATTTGAGCAAACCAGCTAAGAGTGACATACCTGAAATAAATGAGTATTTCAGATAAAGCCTATATAAAAGTGAGGATGCCAGTCATTTCATGCATTATAAATACCAGCTTGTTCATTCCTTACCAACTGGAAAAGGGCTTTTATCTTCAAAATCTTCCCAGTGTTCAAAATCAAAAGACACGTGAGGATTCTGTTGACAAAAACATTGTTTGAAATATCTGCACTGATGCACAGTGAATATGTTCAGAACATTTAATAATTTTCAATTTCCACTTCACCTTGTTCTTCAGTAATTTGCACCATACTCCTTTCTTCTCTTTTGCGAGAACAATAATAGCCTCTTTATCCTTAATCACACATGTAGACTTCTCTGCAAGTATACATTGATGCAGCTCCATGTCAGCCAAATAAAGTTTGTCTCCTGAACAAGCACTACATCATAAAGAAGTTAAAAAACATTAAATGCAAGCTGACAGTCAAATGTTGTGTTTATTATACTTAAATTTCTTAAACCTACCTGAAAACCACCTTCTTTTTAGCAAACTCACATTTACAGTCAGCTACACTTGCTATTTTTACCTTCACTGTAACAGTCTCTTCATTTTGAAACCATTTTATTTCTGGATAAAAGCTAAAATAAAGAAAGTTTAATTGGATTTTTTCCAAAATAGAAAACAACCAAATTTTAGGCAAGCTGTCTCACATAAAGCCAGAATTTTCCCCATTAGGTTACAAACAACCAGATGAGTTTCAGCATCTGTAAGTGTACTCAACCATAATAACTTGACACAGAATAGCAGTGTCAGAAAAGCATGTGATAGGATGTCAGCGAAGCTTGCTACAAAAGTACTCCCATCTCAGTCTTTGGAGGAGAACATCTACTAGTTCAAGCAGAGAGACACACTCCATTAACTCTGATATCCAAAGGAATCAAACTTACTGCCTCATTTAAGGATGCGACCATAGTCTAATCTTGACAAAGGAAAAGGTAACAGTAGCAAGACCAACCTCTGAAAGACAAAGTAAACTCAACTCATCATAGACACAAATACACATTTCTCATCAAGGTTTTCAACCGTTTATTCTACAACTGTTATGCCTCAAACTTCCCCCAAGCGCTGAAAAGTTTTAACCAGTGAAAGATAGATCCTGTTAGCAGACTACAATATCTGTTCATTCAGGTTACTTCCTTTGTCATACCCTCAGTCATATCCAAACTCTCATTAATTTAACTGCTAAGCCATACCTCAACATATCACATATGTTACAAAGATCTTAAGCTTATGCTAGCGAAGCTACAGGAGGAGATACATGTCTATTTAATTACCCTACCAACAACTTTTCCAATAGGCTAAAATAAAAAATACTTCCGGTATTGCACAAGAAAATGTTAGTCAGCCATAATTAGCATTAATAAGTAGAAGAAAAAGAGTAAGCCACCAAAAGGAAAGCCCCACCTAGTCCCAGAGCATGCAAGAAATTAAAAAACTTCTCAGGATCCACTATCTGCTGACTTTCCCCACAAACCGCACCTAATGTGTCCCTCGGCATACTCAATCACAAACAAACCTAGCACTCATTTCTACTGCATGCTTCTCAAATTATTTATCAACAGAAATTGTCCTATCCACAAAAAAGTATGGATAACAGATACAAACAACAAGAAAAAAATAAAAAGAAAGAAATGAAAGAAAAAAGAAAAAGGCCATAATTTTGTGCTGTGGACACACTCTCAAAATAATCCCCCTTCCCCCCCCAATCCCCCCCAAGAACAGACTCGCATTAAGGGGAGAGACACAAAACTGATAGATCTCATTAAATACCAATACACAGACAGAAGGGTAGGAATTACAATTTAGACCTCAAATAGGACCGTCTTTGGTTAAAACATAATCCAGGCAAGCGCGAGTCAGAGCTGGTATTTTATACCCGTGGACTGAGCTGAGAAAGTGTTTGCTTTCATTCACTTCCTAGTACTATGGTTTCTAATCAAAGATTACGTAATTTCAACAGATAAAGTTAGCTTTCAGGAATGAGCAAAAGAGCCATTTAAATTACTTAAGGGATTCACATGATGATGTGTGTATATACATATATATCTAACAGCAACAGTAATCTCAAGCTCAACAGTGATCTAACAGAATACTTCTACCTGTATTATACCCTATTTACTCACAAAACAATCTCAGTAAGGATGATTGTCCTGTTTGGTAGTTCACATAACAAAAGCAAACATAGGAACAAATCATTCTGAATTTTTGTACCATTTACGCTGATGCAGGGTAGAGTCTTCTGCTTCCTTAGCTTGAGCTACACCATCTAAAAATAAGAAATCCAGAAAAATAGTTTATACTTATCTATACTATAGGAACCAGATACTTCCAGAATACTCAAATACCATCATAAAAATAACTTGCTAGCAATCAAATTGCTACAGCAAACTGTATTTGGCATTTATATTGAGTATTTCCTATTTGGAGAGATTCCATGAAGGTAATAATTTAACTGAAATTTTTAGCTAAAGAGAGTATTATGGTTTGTCTAAGAAAGTTTAAAAACACCCAACAAAAAAACACCACCAAAAAGGGAGTTTTCCAGGTCAGGTAAAGGTTTTTCCAGTTTCAAGACATTATTTATTTGAAACCTGAAACATGCTATTTGACTAAGTTTCAGGGATGAAATAACCAATACTGATGTTACCACCACAGCTTGAAATGTGGCATTACAGTCGCTCTACTTCACCAGGAAAAAAACCTTCAGTGATAAGCACTCCAGAACCTCATTTGATTTCTGGCTGCTGCAACTTTTTAATTACTCAGCTTTCATTGCTCCAAACTCACATGCCAACTGCTGCCAGATCATCCTTTGTCCCCGTTCTATATCTGATAAAGCCATGTGCTTTTAAGCCTCTACTGACTGAATACCACATCCTTGAGCATTAGAATAAAAAGGAAGAAGTGCCCTTTTATACACCTTGAATCTTGGAAAAAAAAAGCCAACCTCCCAGAGAACAATGCTATTATTCACCTACTATTTCAACAGATTTCAACTTCCTTAAACCCTATGGCCTTTGACAGCAAAATACTCATCCTCTCTACCGGAGAGATTTCCTGCTCACGCGTTCCATTCAGAGCCAAACAATTCTAAGTCTCTCAAGGACAGAATATTTTCCAGATAGTAATACAGCTATATTCATATGGCTTACTCTCACAGCATCTCCAGGCTGCTAATTATAAGGTATTTGTGGCTTATTGTAGACATTAGATATATGGTGCTATTATGTATACTTAGAGAAGTCCGCATTTGGTAAAATGACTTTTAGTTTGACATTTAAACTTTAATTAAAGCTAGGTGCTTAAGTATTTTTGGAAATTAAGAAAAGATTTACCACACGCATGATTCTTAGAAGTAATTTTAGAAGAATCGCAGTTTTCAGTAGCATTTTCTTGTATTGACTTATTCTGTGGATTGGACACGTTCTCTGGACCAGCTGTATCTCCCTCTATGCTTCTGAACACAGAAAAAGACATTTTTAAAAGAAAGGGTTTAAAGATGTTTAATAATCATAATTGGAAATCCTTAAGTTTTTCATTCTAATATATGCAAAAAATACAATAAAATGCACTTCTAGCAAATTGTAAATCTCACAACAGGGTTGCTGAACTTCAGTAACTCAGTAAGAAGCATTTACACAGAAATCCAAGTGTCCTTGTTTTGGTAGGAGAACATTTGAAATTCTGATGGTACCAGCATTTCCTTTGAATCATAAAAAGCTACTGGCCTTACTGTGTGTGATAAACCTAGATAGGAAAATTATTCTCTTTCACAAAGAATTCCAGTAGGTTTGAGGTCTTTTTGGTCATATTTCATTCTGACTTGGGAAAAGTAAGAATTTCAGAGTACTCAAAGTTCTTCACTTTTTAGTAAGAGACATCTGGCTTTCCAGCTGTATAGCTAAGGGCTTCACCATCTGGACTCAAGACTCAGGAAACACTGCAACAGAGAGCTTAGAGATACGCACCACAACACTCTGTTCTGCAACAGCCTAGGAAGTCTCTGTCAAAATATTACCGAGAAGAACTCAGTGTTGCATTGTTTTTGAAACACTGACTCATCTGTCCAAATGAAAAATACCTTCTTCCATGTTTCAGGCTGCATAAACAAACACTAATTTTAAATTAATTCATATTGAAGATTTAGTACTAATACCTATGCATCCATCTTTATTCAGAACTGACACAGCTTACCTAAATCTTACTAATTTATCTCCCAAGTGATTAAAGTAATTTAATCATAAATGAGATACTTTTAACCACTTCCACCTTTAAAAATGCCTATCACCTCTTCCAAATAACTCCAACGAAACAAATCTTTAAGGCTAAGTAAAATAGAGCACAGCAAGTTCAACTTAGAGTACTTTTTTGAAACTGTTTCTGAGTTAGTATACTTGAAGGAATCAAACTTAAAAAAAAAAAAATCAAGTCTCTTATGATTTACTGAATAGCTTTGGAAAGCCAAAAGTCTAAGAGAATCTAATCTTACCGTAAAGCAACCAAGGTTCTACAAAACTGTTTAGTCAGTCACATGCCACACAGAAACCCTAAGAACAGCCCCCAAGCAAGAGGTGCCTCGCAAGCTGAAGACAGACTTGAAAGGTAGGGGGCATGAAGTTAGACAAAAGCTTTGTATGCAAAGTCTGCAATGAAGCACCTGAAATCAACACAACCAACATGTAACTGCATATTCTGCAACAGAGAGATGATATTCCTGCAAAAAAACCATAAACTAAGTTACTGAGTCAACCTCACCTTACAGGAGCTCTTTGAGTCCCCTTTATTTAACTAGTACCTTACTAAAAAACCAAAAAGGCTGCAGTCAGTTCTGAAAGTTTCAACAGTAGTATCAGGCTTAGTGAGTCTGCAAAAAGTAGTCCAAGCAGTTGCAGATTATTTGAGATGGAACAGTTGCACCACAGTAAAGTTGTCTGGTCTCTAATATTACATGTTCTGGTGACCATTAGGAAGATACCAACCTCCCTGGTTCAGTAACAGCATGGAACAAGAAATAAATTCAAAAAGGTTCTGCTCAAAGTAACAGAAACCTCAGAGCCCGAGAGTCCTTTGTGAGGAATAAAATCTGAAAAAAATCCTTCCAAGCATCAACAGTGCAAATGCCGGTCTCAAAGACTTTTAAGACTGAACAAAATATGGGAAAAGCCAAATCCCTTAGTTAAGATTAAACTCTGGTACAGTTCTAGACAGAAGTGCAAGATCCTCAATCTAAGATGGAAATGGAGCATGAAGGGGGTTAGGCTTTCTTATCTTGTTGACTGGCTAAGCCACAGAAACAATAGCCTTAATTAACTTGCCCAACCCTGAGACAGCACATATAGTGCCCCTGCTGGTATTCCAGGGACTCTTTTTTTGTTTATGAAGCAGTATTTACTCTCTGAAAGAATATATTTGAGATTTCTCTCTTCCTTGTAAATGTTTAAAAAACTTGGTTGGTTAGACAAAAGCATTTAAATTATATTTTCAATGATGGCTTTCCAAACTGAAGAATAAGGGGCTAAAGAAACTCCTGAACAAGATGCCACAGAGAGGCCAGAACAAAAAAAGAGCTACAGATGTCTTGCTCACAAGCATTTTAAATCAAGGGTCCTAGGATCCAGGACAGACCACAGTGAGATGAGCCCTTCCACCATATACACTATTTACTCAGTTCTAAAAGTTTACACATCAAGAAGAAAAAACAAAACAAACGTACAGTGCTGTTACTGCCAAAACCATAATGTAGCCATACTCATTAAATATACAGCCCTAATCCTTTTAAAGTAAACTGTTTAAGTTATCCAGATTGAACTCTGTAGTTGTACAAACACCAACAATATGCTCTACTGTGCTCTTCAAAAAAGCCACTGATCACAATAAAAGATAACAGAACTTGAATTCAGACTCAATATTTTTATGATAAACTCTACTATCTGCAAATACTACTCTAACATTTTCTAGAATTGGTATTTTTCTTTCTATGATGATTATGTGGCTAAAGAACTGTTAAAGGAAAGCAGACATATCACAAACACTATTGTCTCCGTGTTTAAATGTAAATCACATTCAGTAATATTAGAGTTATGATTACAGTTATGAGTTTATCCAGTTAAAATAATAGATTTTTCTTCCTAGTAAAGTATATGCGAAAAAAATTTGTAAACACTTACAAAGGCTCCAAGTTCTTTGCATGATCCAATACCTTCATGCGTCCACACAACTTCTGAAGTTGTGTTATATGTTCTGGATTGTCAGTTCCCAGACCCATAGACAAAATCTCAGATCGCACGTTGTATTCATTGACAGACAGCTTCAAATCTGGAAGCCTGGTAACCCGGACCTTGAATTACAGAACATACTAAATGGAAACCACAGTTCATAAATGATCACTCTCCAACTCCAAGCTGTTCTTTAAGTAAAACTTTAAATATACCCCCATTTATACCTGTAAAGCAATTAGTTTGCTCTGGTTTTCAAACAGGAGCCTACGCACATTTAATTGTTTTCAAAGTATCACCACCTTTTTCACTGTGATAATGGCTTAAGTAACTAGGTTCTGTTAGATGGAACTAGCTACAAGATAGCAATAAGTAATCCTAGCTCTGATTACACAAGTTACAGCCAAAATATACACCACACAGAGTAACTTCTAGACCCAAATAACAATACAACTGTTGGGGAGGGGAGCATGGCAAGAAAAATGCTAAACAAAAGCAAAAGCTTAGAAATCAGAGAAAGGTTGAGATACACCATATGGGAAAAGAAACTACTAAAGAGAATTAATTCCAGATAATTTTCTCCTTCCACTTTATTTTTTGGCTGACTGAATGGTCAGATGGAAAACACTGCATGATCCATTCCAACGCACAGGAATAACTTACTGTACTCTTTGGCAGGACTGACCAGCCACAAGAAGCACATCACAATCCTTAGATGTAGGGAGGCCCTTCTGATGAACTTGTCCAGACATAAAAAAAATCCCTTTGATAACAATTCTTCACAGAACTCCTTACTCATAAAATGAAGTTATTTCTTAACAGACATCATAAAAATGCAACTAGCTTGTTCATGCCATTAGTAAAGGCTTAAAAAGCATTTGATCTTTGTCCTTTGATGTAAGTGTCAGAATAGATTCCTGCCTTTCAAAAAAAAAAAAGCAAACCCCACAAACTTTCAAGTAAAGCACAGCCCTAAGGCAGTCTCCTACCTGCAAAGTTTTGGGAGAATAGTCAGAGGAAATATCATCCTATGGATGACATACTCTAACTTTTCCCTAGTTACCACCTCCCTGTCAGCACTACCAACAGGAATAATTGGTCCAGGCCAGTACTGCCTTTCTCACAGCCTAGGGAACTGGCAGAAGAACAATACAAACATGGCACTGACCGTACCATTTTCATTTCAGGAAACCCTAAAAAGTCAACTCAGAGAACCAATAATTAAAGCATATTCATCAGAAGTCTGAAATTACTGCAATGAGAAAACGTAAAAAAAAAAAATAATCTGAAAAGTGAGAATCACAGCCTTTATATCCAGTTAATGGTTATGGGTCCTCTTTTGAACGCTGACAAAGAAATTCAGTTTATGAAGAAACTCACAATACTATGCATTAACACTGCAAGACAAAGAAGTCTTCTAGATGTTAGTATAGTAAAACTGTAAAAATATCCAAGAACATCCATTCTTCCTATTCTGATCAAGAAAAATAAGCAAAAAAGCTTAAAAGTGTTTTTTAAACTTGCAGAAAGATATAGAATAAAATTAACTCTAAACTAGTACAAGAACCATAAAAGATGGCAAAGACTTAGAAATATAAACAGAATAAATTGAGTCTAGTATAAGAGGTCTTAAGATAGCAAACCATCTTGGAGGATCAAAGTTTTATTCTTTCAGAGGAATGTGTGATTAACTACAGAACTGATTTTACAAGACAAACCCCTAAAAACTAGTACTTCCAAAATATACTTTTGTTGTTAACTTTGTGGAATAGTCTAGATGACATTTATAATTAATTAGGTGCTCTGTTACCAGTGCATATTGAGCTCTCCAGATTTAAAGTTCAAGTATTACTCAGTCATGTATTCCATCTATATGCAAGCATACATATTTATCACAGAACGGTTGAGGTTGGAAGGGACCTCTGGAAGTCATCTCACTCAATTCCCCTGGCTCAAGCAGGGGCACGAGTCAGCTCCCCAGGACAGTATTATGTGAATACCATGTAGAATAGAATTAAAATAGGAACAGACAGAAGGAAAAAGAAGAATAGGTGTTCTTGTGACAAAGGAGTTTAGATACAAATATTTTGTAATGCTACAATTCTATACCTACCATTGGATCAACCCAAGCTGTATTTCCCAAGGTATGTACTATTTTTGCTTCATGTAGTTTTCCTTTAATTTTGTGATTAATATAATGAGTTACCTGGGAAAAACAAGTTTTCACTGCACTTGAGATGTATACCGACATAGCTTTACAGTTATTTTAATTATAATGAAACAATCTTCAGAGCTTAATAGAGTTTTGAATAAACTAGTGAAACACTCCAACTTTATTGTAGGTTAAAATAGTATTAGCCTTTAAGGAAGGAGCTTCCTTAATGGAAGAATACCCAAACACAGGTCAATTTACTGAGGCTACCCTTCCCCTGTTACTCCCCACAGACTGAAAAACAGCAATAACTTGTTCTGGAAGAAGCCATTTGAACCATAGAGAAGAAAGTCTCATAAATTTCACTTTACTATTTTGTAGGAAAACAAACATGAAAACAGACTTCTCAGACTCTGTCCCAATAGCAGATATTTATTGGTAATACGAATAGGCAATGAAACTTGGTAACTAAATTTGAAGTTCATAACTTTTCTTTTAGAAAATAACACACAGAGAGAAATTGAAGAACTTCTAAGGAAATACCATGAAAAACCTGATAAATATTACCTTTGGGTTCCATTCAATTTCATTATCAATGGGTTTCACTCTACAAACTACGAATTCCACAGCCTGAGGTGGCAGACACTGAAACTTTGCAGGTAAGTGAAGCAGTTGACAGCTCTGAACTTGACTTGTTCTGCCTTCATCTATGTATTTAATTTTGACATTAAAGAAATTACCCTCCTCTTTTGGGGAAATCTCTACCACCTGTACCCTTCATACAGTAGGAGAGGAAACACAGAATTATTATTCATATAATTAGTTGTAAAAAACTTTTTAATCTACTCTTGTTTAAAAAAATGATATTTTCATAGTAAAAATATCTAACTGTACGTACATGTGGGTAGTTATTCTGTTTTCCACTTTGTAACTAAAAGAATATGTGATAGCTTTTTAAAGAATGATTTGAATAGCAGTGATTTTTTTCTGGTTTTGGGGGTGGGTTGACTTTTTTTTAAGTAAACAATAAAAATTTAAAATTACTTTCTATAAAAAAGTGCACATGAATAATTTAAAAAAATCAAAATTTTTACCTGTGGAAAAGTGTTTTCTCACATAATCCATAAAACGCTAGCTTCTCCACGTTTTTAACAGAAATTTTATTACTAGGTTTCTTAAAATACTCATTAATTTCTTCAGCAAGAATTGTATATTGGTCCTTTTGTTTATCTACTATTCGACCAAAGTAGTTTGTTGCATTTACAATGTAGAGAGGCAGTATCTGAAAGTATAAAATACATTAGAAAAAAGGAAGACTGGGTGATTTCTCAAATTAATGAAATTTAAGTTTTCATATTCAAGATCACCTACCTCTTTCCAGCTCAAAGAGGTCTCAGAGATGCTGCTACATACACACATTTCAGACTATTATGAGTTACTATTATACTATTCATAATATTATGAATAACACTAATTGCTCATAGTCCAGTCTACAGTGGACAGAAATTTATAGAGCAAGAACTGTTAGGTCTCAGTTGGTGGTATTTCACTGAAATGAGCACCAGTGAACTATACTATGACCTGCCAAGCTACTAACCACTACAGCATTGCACACCGTTCAAGCTTAATTCTAAGTGTTCTCCAACCTTACAGTGAGTTTAGAAGAACTCACTGGGGAAGCATGAAGCCTTAACTCTTTTTGCACTAAAATTACTTAAATGAGAAATTATAAATACACTATCAACACCAGTGTATAAAATGCTGGGTGCATTCCGTCCAAAGGGTCATGTCAGGCAGAAGTACTGAGATACAGCTGCATGTATGAGCCCAGACAGGACAGTGAGAAGACCAGAAAGGTAATTTCCACTTCGTAAAGATCCTAAAAAAGCACAATGTGACTTGAGGTTCTTTAAGGAAGGAAACATATAACCCATACAAAAAAGAAAGTGAACACTTAAAGTAATAACTGATTTGTAAGACAGACCACCAGGCTCTGCAGTCAGTAGGAGTAAATGTGGAAATGGAAGAGGCCACAACTACAGTCCCGAGTGCCTCACAAGTTAAGTGCAAGTTTCTAACAGGAGTGTAATGAAATCTGTCCACTAAATCTGGCAAATTCATCTGGCACTAAAACTGGATACACATAGGTCAAAGGGTTTGAACTCATAACTACCAACAAAAGCTCATTTATTATGCAGAAACAGAGCAACACCAAAGAATCCACTCAGTTGTTCTTGTTTTCTATTCTAATAACCTATGACTTTCGGGAATGGATAACATCCATTAACTGACCTGAAGGCACCTGAATTCTAGAAAAGACAGGGCAGGAAGAAGGTGGAAGCAGCTCACCCAAACAGAAAGCACCTAGCACTTCTAAGACCCAAGTGCTAACTTTGGAAGGAAGCACCAATGTCTACACGCTTGCCCTCGGCAATCATCATGCCACAAGGAGACGAGAGAGACTGTATAACATTGCTGTATGAGAGGACACTCCAGTACAGAAGGGACTGAAAAGCCAGGTGAGGGGAGCTGGAGATAGAACTGTTACTGGGATGTAAAGAACCACCATAGCAAAGTCAACTCAATGACCATGAAGGTTTCATGACTGTGAAGCTATTAAGAAAAGTCCAATTAGAACAGCACACTATCAAAATGGTTTTCAAAAAGCATTTCAGATACATGGATACAGCAAATGAAAATACTAGTTTCAAATGTCAAGGCCAGAATACTTTATTTTTCAGCAAGTTTGCACAAATGTGTCAGCTAAGAAAAAATCCTCACTTCCAACAAAACATGCATCATCCTCAACTTCTCTTCAATACAGAAGATGTTGAGGTCAGCTCAATCACCTGCAAACTAATTTAAATTCAAGCTAAGGATTAATGGAAAATCTGGCACACTTATTTATGCAAAGGAGAGGAAAAAAGCTAAAAAACAACAAATATCCAAGAGATATGGTATATATACTACAGTAATATTAATGTAATACAAAAAAATAAGTAATATGTTAAGTAGCTATTTAAGACCTGTGTTCTTAGTACCCAAACCCAAGGTAAATAACAACAACTTACTGTCACACATCCAGGCATTTGTGTAATTCTATCTGGTATATTCTGGGGCACATCTGTTTGTAAATTAATTTGATGACGATCTGGACACACTGTTCTATTCCTACGTATTAAGAAAATGGTTTTAGAAAAAAGCCCTTGTTTTCAGCTGTAAATTACTACTTTGATGTGACTTAAAACACCTTTAAACACTAAAATTTCATCAACCCTCAATATTCAATTTCTGTCTCAAATAGCACCAATGACTCTGCAGGTTAGAAATGGTCAAAAAGCTCTTGGTGGAAAAGTTTGTATAACAAAACAAAAAACCACCAGAAAACTTGTTTCAGAGTAAAACAAACACTAACACTGAATTTTTTGTTACTTGCAACCACAGTTATCTACACTAGAAGTCATACCTGAGAACACTTTATAAGTAGTACCTGAAGGAGGAAACTGATCAATCCAGTTGCACACAACTCAGAAGAAGTCATAATCTACTTACCCACTCTGGAGGGACTGGAGGCAACAAGGGAGAAAGTAAAGCACAATCCTTGTGCAATTATGGTTAGAATACTAATCAAAACAATGGCTTAAAGTTCCCTCAAGTACATGTAGGCAGGAGTTATAATTATGCTACTAAGTCAGACTATGTATGATTGGTCTCCATAACAACATTAATATTTTTGTTTTCATAAAAGCACCTAAGAAGAGTGAAACAGATGCCAACAGTGAACAGGAAAAAAAAAAGTCATGAGCAAAACCTGGTTTGAATAAAAGTATCCAACAGGATAATTCATCAACGAGATAGAAGCAGTCATTAATTCAAGGCATACAATGCCTTCCTGAGTCAGTATGGGCATCAAGAAAACTTGGTATTTCCTTACTTGCAAACCCCAAATGTCTTAAGATGGGTACACAGGGGCTGTGAAAATTTCTTATCTTCTTCAGCTTCTAGCATCTTGGCAGTGAAATCATACAGTTCTGGTGGAAATTCAGCTTCTGCATGCTGCAAATAGCGCAGGATCCCAAGTGCATGACATGCACAGTTTTCTGTTAGCAGAATAACTGACCTTGCCTTTGTATATTCCTGATCTACAGAAGAATTCTAAAGAAAAAAAATTGTATTTTTTTAAAAGCTTTTATGTATCCACCACTTAATGAAATGCAATTTTAACCCATTTAAGATTTACTCAAACCTTTATGACTTTACAGAAATTGTCAGACATGCTGTGTAGACGCTGACCAAAAATTCTTGGAGAAGGAAAACTGAAATGTATCACGCAAGTTGCATCTGTAATTCCCAGAGACTGCAGGCAATCATCTGTTAAAACTAAGCACATATACACATATAAGATAATACTTTAACACACACAAGGTGATACTTCAAACATGTGAAGTATACAACAGCAATGGCTGTTCCCTCTCCCCATGCATTGACTTAAGAATTAAGAAAAAGGTCTTTTCCGAATACACTTATATAAGGCATTATATCTCTTCAGTCAATAAACTTCACAAGCACATGGCAGAAACAGTGTTTCATGTTAGTGTCTAATAATCTAGCATAATTCTGTATCTCATATCAGTACCACAGAATAAACAGAATTACCCACAGCCAAGTACTTCACCAGAGTAAGATAAAAAACACTTCAAGTAATGCAGGAATGCTAACGCCTTTGTATGAACCTACAAAGCAGATGTAATTAAGTCAATCTTCTTGCTTTTGATGTACAAAACAGAAAAAAATAAGTCTGAAACTGGGTCAGAGTCTTTGCTACTGCCAACAACTTGAAAAGTAAAATTCTTGCAGAACATACAAGAAATTATTACAGTAAGTCTTTGGAGTTTCTAGATTATTTCAAACTGAAAATATCCTCTGTAGTAGGAGAAAATTGTGAAATCACCTAAGTTCTCTGGAAGTACTAGTAGTTCTTTTAACTAATGCATAAAACCCCCCCTCCTTTATGTTCCCTCTAATAAGTAAGGCTTTCCCTTGCAGCAGTTAACCCTGGGACCCTGGAACAACAATGAAGAAAAAAAAAAAAAAGAAAAAAGACTAGCTGTAGCACTAGTAAGTAAAGGGATAACTAAAAAGAATTCATAGGGAACTGACCCCGTGGAAGTGATGAGATGACCTAGTGTAAGTATTCAGCATAGAATGAGTCACCATCAAGACAAATAGACAAAAAGAAAATACTCACCTAACACAACACGAGTGCCAGAGCTACATTTTTTTGTCCACTGCTCTAAGATATACTTTAAATTAAACTCACTCTCTTTATGCATTTTCAAGGAAAATATTGAATTGCTCTTCAGTGCCTGGATAATAAAGTAAAAAGTTATACATTCTTCCAGTATAGCAACAACTGTTCTAATAAACAGTGTATCTTATTAGTATGTAGCATACTTTAGCTACTGGAAAGACAGCCAAGGGAAACGGTTAATGAAATTTAGGTTACTTACATGAAAAAAAAGAAAATTGAGATTATGGAGATTAATCTTATTGATTTCCTGTACAAAAGAAAACTAATAAAGCTCAGGGTTCCCATGGACAGTTCCTATTAAACAGATCTTTAAGAAAGTACAAATTCCATTTGAGCCTTTTACCACCATTAAGTGTCAATTCTATCGTCTATCAACATAAAGACTCAAGTTTTAGTCTCTCAGAAAAAGCACTAAAAACCCCTTACTGATTTACCCATACTTAATTTGCACGAATGTAGTATTCTCAAAAGGCTTTATGTATTTGTCAAGTTCTAGGTTCACAGATTAATCCCTACAAAAGCCATGGCTATTTGGTAAACCAGCACATCAAATGAACTAAGTTAGCACTTAAAAAAGCTTTGTAGACTATTTAAGATATTTGAAGTTGGTATACAGAAGGATTTCTACAAACAGCTTCAACACTTCTTTAGCATCAATAAACACTCTTCCTTGAAGTGGTGATGGGGTTGTTTTTTATATGCCTGAAGAAATTAACCCTCAAATATTCAAGGAAACAGTGTCGTAAAGTCACAAGACAAAACCAGATTTGCTTCCATTAACAATCATCAAAGATTACACATTCCAGATACACTAACGTTTACATAAGAAGAATCCTTTAAATATCACAGGATCTATTCCAGCTTCTGGAAGGGGCTATACTTTCACATTTCAGACGTAACTCTTCCTGGGACATCTGAACAATCCAGCCACACATCCTTTTGCTATCCCATCCATGAAGCTATCACTAAAGGTTTTAGTTCTAATATCCTCATAGCTTGCCTCCTTTCGCAGTATCATCCCCATCATCCACATCACCCTACCAAGGCTTAACAGAACTGTTTCCGTTCTCTTGGTTCCCAGTCAAATCAGATTGCACTCCTCTTACTTTGCACTGTTGGAGGACGAGCAAAGAGACAATGAAAGTACAGAAGAAATTTTGTATTGCTATGTTGTTATATATATTCATTGATATAATACCTGAAGAAAGAACTATTACAGGAAAACACCTTCTTAGTCTCCACCTCTGAAATGCAGAGTCTACAGTCCCAGAAAAACAGGTGGGAAACTGGTGCGTGTCTATTGCAGGTAATTTTGAAGCAGTTTTATGCCGTTTAAGAAAATACATATTAAGCATACTATCTTCCCCCATGCCCTATGACTTGAAGCTTAACTAAATTCTAGTCTTTCATCAGATGACAGAAAATTTTTTTCAAATCCGAGAGAAACAGCCTTCTACAATTTCAACTACTCCAGCACAGAAAGCAACAGAACAGAACTTCTTAACATGTGATTTAAATTTTCTCCCCCCATACCACTCCTGGAAATAGTAAAAAATAGAATTAAAAACGACAGAACTTTTATTGGAAAAAAAAAAAAGTTTGATTCAACTCAAAGTTCCAACCTGACAGACAGAAGGTCGTTAAGAATTTAGTAATGAATGCATTCTATGCCAGACATTCCTGTCAGTTAGGCTTTCTTCTAGTTGGTAGAAGAGCTGGGTTGGGGCTATTTTTAGCAGAAATAATTAAATTCCAAATTCACACTCCTCCTCTATTCTCAAAAGCAAAGATATTTTAGTTTGTCATACCTTAACAATTAAAAAAAAAAGCACTTACCTATGTAAATTTAAATACTTTCTTACCTTATGAACCATTTCTGCTTCATCTACTGAATTAGTGAATACCAGCACCTTCTGAAGATTATTGTGGGTAAAATCCAGTGTTTTGAGTAACACACTAGTTCTGTCACTGTTTGTGCAAGGTTGCACAACCTAGAAGTAGATACAAAACAGAGGGCTGATAATTCATGTAACCTATACATATCTTACTCTATAACTTTTCCTTTTAATAAGCACTAAGTACTGTTATATAATACCAAAGAGAATCCAGTAAATGGTAGCCCCAGTAAGTGCTTGGTCTTACAGAAGATAAAACTCACAAGAGATATTAATTTTGGACAGCTTCCAGAACCACAATTAAAATCCAACACACAATCAAAATACCACATTAAAATTTTTCATTCATTTAATTTTACGTGATTAATCAATCTTTCTTTGGTATTTTCAAGTACCACTGGAAAGGCTTCATACTGCAAAAGCACCTGAAATACTTTTAATAACTGAAGCATCAAAACACTGACATTTTCAGTCCTGCCAAACCATTAATTAGACCTCTCACAAAAAGTGGTGTTTTTTTCAGTTTCATGTCATGCTCAGAATATCTAGTCTTAGAGATTTCCCAACATTCTCAATCCCCAAATTATTACATTTTGAGACACAGAAGAATTCAGATCATATTTACAACATTTTGTATTATTCTTAAGGGCTATACCACACTGAATGGAAATTAAATGAGGAGACACCCGAGAACATGTAGTAACTTTCTGGAAATTTTAGGTCAAATTAAGTTTTGTATTGTGTGGCACACAGTAGTAAACCAAGTATTTTACTAGCTCTGACTTGGGAAACTTACCTTGTAGTTCTGCCATTCACTATTAACAACTGCAAAACCACTCTGATAAAATTCTGGTCAAGAACTATACCATTTGCAAATACTTCACATAAAATCCAGATTCATTTGCACTAACAATGAAATACTTGAGGGAATATCTTCACCTCAGTCCTATGAAGCAAGGTAGAAAACCTGCAGCTTGTTTAGTGATTGACTTGCACAGGTCTTCTAAGAGTGGCCTCAGATCATACATGAGAGATGCACCTAAACAGTCCGAGTTAGGACTGTAGCACTACCCACTTAAAATAAACAATCAGCAGCCACATATACTGACCTTAATCAGTACAAACAGAAAAATACCTTAGTAAAGAAATAGTGACATCATCCCCAAATTTCTACCTGTTGCACATTTCCATAGATGGAAGCTTCTTCTATAGCTGTTATCACAATGTAAGGATCATTCATGAACTCCTTTATCAAGTGTGCTACATGTTTATTCCAACGAGTTCCAACAGCAATAATCTGATGCGGTGAATACTCCAACTCTTCATGAACAATGGCTTTCTTGTAACAATCTAATATAGTAAAAACCTATAAAGAAAAAAAAATTTTCTATCCTCTTATCCGAGTCCAATGAGTCTGTAACAGCAGTGAAAAGTACACTGTTTTAGGACACTGTTTTTTTCTAGTCACAGAAACACCACCACAGCAAAACACAAATTTCACATCCCAAATTGAAGTGTTTGGTTTGTGCACTTTTATCCTAACAACTTCTGAAGCAAGAACAAAGCCACAGGACAGTATGAGGGAACAGCATGTGCATGCACACAGGATCATAATACAGGATTCTGCCCAGAGAGGATGGAAATATCACAAAAAGGATCTGTTCAAATCCAAAAAAAAAAATAAGCCTAAGGCAGAAGTAGATCCAAGAGGTCAGAGGCAGTCAGCAAAAACTAGGAGGTAAGTAGAAGATAGACCAACCTGCCAATACAGTAATTTGCAAAAAAAAAAAAAAAACACACCACAAAAAGGGTGTTTATTGCCATAAAATAATTTATAAAAAATAAAAATCACCAAGACAGAATCAATATATTCCTGGTGACATCATAACATAAATGGCAAGCAGTCCAGTTGTGGAACAACATCAGGTTTTCTGGCAAACCACTACCATACTAAGGACTGTTGTAGGGCTCTGCCACAATTCTAAGAGATCTCTCTCAACCTGGCACTAAAGTTACCCATGGCAGCAACACTGTTAACAATATAACATTTCTTGTAACATAATGCTTTAGAAGAGCTACAATAATGCAAAGGTTATCAAATGATCACTTCCATCTGAAAGAGCAGCCTGAACAAAAAGAAGGAATGCTCTACTGGATAAGGATCACATTTCATCTAATTTATGACTTGAGATTTGCTGCTACAAAGGTACGTTTAACAGCCTCACATATAGCAAAATGGGCAACCTATCTCCATTAAGAATCTTCTCTAGCTTTTCACAGTTAGAAACATGGTCCTTTAGTCTTATAACCAAATTTTAAACAGGTAATATTAATAAGTTAATGATTTACAAAAAAATCTATGACAGTGAAAAAAGGTGTGTATACTGATGATGTAATATGCTGTAATACTAACAGGAAGCATCTGTCCTATGAAGCTTCAAAGCAGCAATAAAAAATATCAAATTTTCTCAAACTTGTAACTCAAGTCATCATTTTCAAACTAATACAATTATTAATTCTTGTCAACATGGAACTTAATGCTGTTCCTCTTCCAAGATTCTTTTAAGTTGGGAACAGCTTCTTCTTTTGCCTTCACTATCGTTTGGGCCCAAGGCAAGTTTTTATGATTGCTTCCAAAACTATTTGACCATTCACTTCTGCCTTTCATTCTACAGAGACTGAGGAACTTACCCATAAACACAGTTCTTGAACTGAAGCTGTTCAAACAGCACTGATAAGAGGGCAAATAAAGTTCCTTATGGACAGATGATGCGAATCTTTGGATTAAAGACCTCTACACTGAAACTACTGCTACCAATTTGAAAAAAATGCAAGTCCTTGGGAAACCATTCACAGCAACGGAAGACAGCATAATGAAGCAGTAGCATAGAACAGGACAAGACCATTTACCTGTTCAGTAGCGTCAGAAAACAGTACCTCAATCTCATCAAGAACAAGATGGCAAAGTCTACAAAATAATAAACTGTGATGTTCAAACAGTCTCAGGAGGCTATATGGTGTCGTAACAATTACTTCACCTACAATTAGGAAGAAAAGACTGTTAATATTCTTTCAAGTTGCAGCATAATGTTAATAAGACACCATAGGACATGTTAGTTTTATTAAAAAGGCCACATTTGCATTTCAGATACATCATCTAGAGGTTGGGGGATTTCTTTTTTGGTTGGTTTTGTGTGTGTTTTGAGGTTTTCTTTGTTTGTTTTTTAACTAGAGAACACTGAATTCCATTTTCTGACTCCCGGTCAAGAGTCTTTTATGGTGTGCTTGTATTTTTCTATCCCTGCATGTCTTCCAAGGCCTGGGTGGGTAAAAGTGAGTTTTTGAAAGTGTGAAAGGTCTGACCATTCACAAGTTTACAAAGAAGGATGCCGTTTCATTTTCAAATAAGGTAATAAAAGTAGAGATAAGAACTTCAGAACCAGATAGACAGAAGGTAAATATTTAAATATGTGCAAGAACAGCCTTTAGAAAAGTTCAGTTTTAAAAAGGGAATAAAGCCCACATTCTAGCTTAGATATCTACACACACATATATACACGTGTGTTTATATATATATAAATATATATATAAAAAAAAATAAACCCACACCAATCTTAATCTGTGCAAACACACCAACAGCTCTACTAATAAAGGATCTGAATTCATCCACCAGGCTCTTAAACTTGAATGATGGATGTAAGAATACAAACTGGTTTTATCCATATTTCTTATTTCCTTGGCTAAAAGAGCCACTTTTAAAAATACTTATCAATTACGGCTTAACAAAAAGACCAAACAAGAACAGTAAAACAAAGTGTTTTAAGTAAATACACTTAGGTAGGGCAAGTCTCCCAACAGCTCTTTTACTACTGCTATGCTTGATCTTCTCTATGGAGTCTCTTCTGCCTACTACTGAAGTTAAATGCACAAATTACTTAGAATTTATTGCAATAAGCAAGTTGGAAATAACCATTAAAAAAAAATATTTCCAACTAACACTTAAGGTGAACATTTATGTAACCTCATCTGCCAAGAACTATTACCTCCTTTTTAATCCTTCAGTTTTCCAATATTCTTTTTAAATGAAGAGAAGAACTGTTAAGCATATATAAGCAGTAAAGCAGCATCAGACACGTTGCCCAAATGTTTGTCAATTTAAAAAAAAAATAAAACCCACATATTTTAAATACTTACATATTTGTTAAAAATATTTGTGAAGAACATACACATACACATCACTGTGGTGAGCTGACTGCAGCCAGCAGCCAAAAGGCACACAGGTGCTCACTCACCCCCACCCTTGCAGTGGGACAGGGGAGAGAACAGGAACTGCCAAAGTGAGAAAACTCATGGGTCGAGAAAAAGACAGTGTAGTAAGTGAAGGGAGGGGGGGAAGTGATGCAAAGGCAACCACTGACAACATCCTACAAGCAGACAGATGCCCAGCCACTCATCAGATCATCCCCACCTCTCAAGTTTTTATTGCTGAGCATGACATTATACACTATTGTACATCGCTTTGGTAAGTTTGGGTCAGCTGTCCAAGCTGTATCCCCTCCCAGCTTCTTGCCTACTCACTGGGTGGCAGATAGGGAAAAAAAGAATTCTTGATGCCATGCAAGTGATACTCAGCAAGAGCCAAAACACCCATGTGTTATCCACACCGTTCCAGTTACAAATCCAAAATACACCACCATACAGACTATGAAGAGAATTAACTCCATCCCTGACAGCCCCAGCACCCCATCCAGTGATGGATGCTCATATCAAAAAAGCTATTGTAAAATCTGGTTCTAAATCAAGAAAGTCCATGATTAATCCTAATTCAGCATGATCTTCAGCAAATCCCTACCAGTAATTTGGCTCAAAAAGAATTGTTATGAAACTTACCAAAAAAATGCTGAACATGTAGACATTCAAACAGCTTTAATACCATTTACTGTTAAATAGCATTACTGAAGCTTCATGTAGCACTACAGAGTTATAGCATTAAAGAAACAGAATTATCACTTTGTAGAACAAAAAGCTCAAGTAGTATAAATTGCTGCTTTCACAATTTCCTGCAATTAAGGCAGCCCACATTGTTTTCAAGCATAATTAACAAGATAGAAAGTATTCTTACATCCTCGGATTTTCACACTTCTAGCTTCTTCTTTGTTTTGCCCAAGTATTATCAACATTGGATGCAGCTGTCTGGAGCATCTCTCATATGTTTTCAGTAGTTCAAAAACAAGTTGTGCCTTCTTCCACCCAGGACATAAAATAAGTGCTAGTGGCTACATACATACAAAATTTTACACTTTAGTATTAGACAAGAGTTCAGAACCTTAAGAATTGTACTATTTCAGCATCTAGGGCAAAAACAAAAACTGCAACACAGGCCTTTACTATTTCAAAACTGGAGCTTTTAGTACTAGATCACCTCCTAAATGCAGAGGTTACAGATCCAAGGAACCAAACACCAGGTGACCCAGAGAGAAAAGCATGCATGCAGCAACATACAGTAAAAGGTCCAAAAATTTAACAGAAGCAAGACCATCTTGTCTTACATGGGGTTGTACTACGCAATTTCCAGAGGTCCCTTACAACCTCAGTAATTCTATATTTCTGTGATCTAATACAAATCAAAGTAAATCACAGTATTTAAAATAGCTAAGATGAATTGTAATGCCATTAAAACAAAGCTTCATCAAGTATCAATGTGGTATGACATTAACCACTTGTTACATATTACTTGACAAATACATTTTAGACTCCCACATTCATGCAGTCCATTCCTGTAAGCCTCTATGCAGACAGCTTATATAAACTGGCAAGCATCATGAAGATACACTAAGATCACATTAAATGTATACATTCTAAACATCCACTATCTTTTGGATCATTATTTTACACCTGCAATTTGGAACAGAAAACCTGTTACTACTCTTATACATACTCCATTCCTGTTTGGCAAGGCTTTGTAGCAGCTTCCCAACTGCAAAAACGTAAGAACTGGTGGAATATATAAAAAAGGATCATTTCCCTGATATGAGATGGCAACAACATCACATCCTCGAGCTACTGGTGGCCAACAGTAAGATGCTGTGAAGTTAGGGCCTAAAAATTTTTTCCGAGTAAGTTCCTACAGAAAGAGAAATTAAAGAGTTCCACATGAAAACTACATACTTAAACAGTCACAAAACAAGACAAAACACAACACTTCAGTGATTTAAAAGCTTTTGACCAACTACAAAATAAGTGTCCTTAACATGCAAGATGAAAAAGTCCTTCTGGGCTGAGGAGTTAAATTATTATGTTAAAATTCAAATCCCATGACTTGTGGCAGTGGTTGATATACCAGAATAAATGCGTACAATTCTTAGAGTATCTCCCTAAAGTGTCATTTATTCAATCACATGAACAACCTCCTTGTATTCCACAATCAAAATTAGGTATTAATATAGTATTTAGTACCTAAAGTTGGGGTATGATACTAGCCTTAAAAAGATACTCAGCATAATATATTACATTACCTTTTTCAGACCATCAAAAAGTGGTGCTGTTTCCAGAATTGACGATGGCTCAATTTTGTTGCTTAGACAGACAAACTTTCTTTCTTCACTAATGCTCTGTAAACTCTGAAACCATATGTCAAGTAGATGACAAAGGCAATACTTAACAAAAGGTTTTAGCTTACACGATTCAAAAGCATCTACTGTCTTTAAAAAATGGTATTTTGATGAAAAATAGCTAAACATATTGTAAATACATTTTAAATGACTCATACATACTGATAAGTTAGACAGACCAGTGGCGAGAAATACTCATTACTAGTATTTCTTAAAGAAAGATTATCTTAACACAGCTGTCTTAAACCACTCAAGAGAATGAATGGGATGTTCTGCATACAGCTAGTACTCAGCTATAACAAAATCAAAATAATTAAAAAAGACACTAGTAAAGCATCCTGTGGTGGGTTGGCCTCAACCCACAGCCAAGCACCTGCACAGCCACTTGCTCACTCACTCTCTCCTTCCAGGGGGATGGGAGAGCAAGCAAGAAGATTCATGGGTCAAAATAGAGACAGTGCTGATACTAACAGTTACTGATGCAGGCAAATCAGACTTAACTTTAGGTTAAGTTAATTTGTTGCCAATTAATATATATGAGTACCGATTTGTTTATTGGGAAACAAAGAAACAAACATTTACATGCTTCAGAAAGACACCCTTCCTCTCCCATTACCAGGCTCAACTTCACTCGAAACTCCTCTCTCCCCCCGCTTATGATCAGTGCGGGGACTGCAGACCATAGCAGTTTCTCTCTTGTTCCTTCCCTCTCACTTCTTGCCTCTGCTCCAACGTGGGTCCTCCGCAGACTGCAGTCCCTTCAGGTATATCTGCTCCAGCATGGAGCACCTCCTGCTTCTCTGACCTTGGCACTGCCCCTGCTTCTCACTTTTTTTTCTTCCCTCCCCTGCATTTTTTGCTCTTTCTTAAATATGCTTTCACAGAGGCACTACCAACTTTCCTGGTTGGCTTGGCTTTAGCCTGCAGTGGGTCTTGTTGCCAAGGCAGCTGTAAACCTGACCTCCTTCCACAAAGACTACCCCTGCAGCCCCAACACTACTTAAGCCTTCCACATACACATAATACATTCACACAAGAGAAGTTAAATGAAAGTTAATGCTCAAAATACCTGTTGGTCATCTTCAATTATGTGTGTCTTCACAGAATCAGAATTTGAGAACTGCTGAAGCCTGAGAAGCATACAAATATTAAATCCAATGTTAGTGCAAAAGTAAAGTGTAATTTATAAATACCACCAATATCTCTACAATGTCATGAATCAATTCACTTGCAAACTGTTCCTATTGTATTACCAATGCCAAGGAGGAAAACCCTCAAACATGAAAGAAGAAATCAAAAAGTACCCTTTTGAAAATAAAATTTAGTATTAGATTAAGTATTTGAGAATATTCCTAAGGAAAATTTTTAACAAAGATAACTAGTAGGTTCCTCAACTTTAGAAGAAAAGTCAGACTGGATTATAGGAAAAAGGTTTCTTAAAAGTTTCAAAAAATGAAACACTATCTTTGCATCAGTTAGAAAAGGAATTAAAAGCACTCCTTGGGTTTATTATATATACATCTACTGACACGATGCATAGTAAAAGCATTGCGCAAATCCTAATCATATTTCATTTAAGTTTGAAAACTTTATAAATCAAACTAAGAATAAAACAAAGCTATTTAACATGTTTACTGTGCAGAAAAACTACCCCATTACGTCCTTGTTGTCAAGCTATTATTTAGAAAGAACTGCAATTTTTATTGCAGTCTGGATAAGTATCAGCAGCTGCAAATTCCCTTCTTCCCCAACAGCATGTGTATTAATCTTTTCTTACTCTCTGCCCTTTTACCTGTGTAGGAATGGTAACTGGAAACATACTATAGCTCCTAATCATCTGATCACATAGACATTTAAAATATTTAACATGCTGCACCATACCTGTCTATGTGAACAGCTGTATTTTCCTTGACAGGCAAATCAGGAATTGCTTTAACAATCTATCAAGTGAAGAAAAGCACATTTTTAGCACTAAAATACTGATCAAGAACAACATTTCAGAAAAATTATTTCTTTAGTCTATTGAGTTGAAAGTGGTTTTCTTACCTAAGTCTAGGATTCTCCAAATATTTTGGAGAATTTTTGAACAAATTCTAAGTTTGTCTGAATAAGGCAACATTTTCCATGAAACAAACTTCAGAAAACCATCTAACTTGTTATAGAACAGTATTTTATTTACTAAGAATCAAGCATGCGACAAGAACATTGCCCACACAAGAGAAAAATTAGTTCATGGTCACATCTCAAGCGACAGCCATAACTGGGGACCTGAGCTAGTATGAACACATACTGATTAGTTTTTAAACATTTTCATTTTTAAAACAAAATTAAGAGAAATCATGGAAAACCTGCACACCACAGTCAGGAGGAAAAACAGAAACAGGTTACCCAGCTGCATGCTCACAAAGACAACACACATGGACTTAAACTGGACAACACTGCAAATCCTTAGGGGAGTAACCAGTAGCAGACACTACACCCAGAGTTATCCCAAAGATGTCTGGTTCTGAAGAGGGAATTTTCTAGTGTTCATCATTAGTCACCAGCAATCAACAGGCGTGACTTGGTCAAAGACTTGTATCACTCAAGTGGCTGGTAAAAATTATTCAGCTGACTTTACAGAAGGGTATAAAGGTAATCCTTCAGTAACATTCCACACTACTACTTTCATCATCATTCTTTCCAAGATATTTTAATAAGGTACTACAGTTTAAGTTCAGGAGTGATTATCATCCTTCAATTCTCAGCAGAGCTAAAAAATAACTTCTGTAAAACTCCTTTCTTCCTCTGACCTGATACAAGAAGTAGTTCCATTGCTATCATAGAAACAAATTTCTCCTTTAAAGCATCTAGCAGAAGAGGACATGGAACAGCACACGGGCTCTTTAAGAGCGAAGATTGCATACACTCAACAGTGATTATTTGCCTAGAATCTATCAGTTCGTTTCTCCTTTCTTCCCTTAGACATTGTAGCAATTCAGTACACAATTTAACACTCAAGAATGAGTTCTGACCTGCTGAAATTTCAGAAAATAACAGCAAGCAAAAGAAATAGAAAAAAGCAAGAAACCATATTAGATGTTTAAAGTGTTAGATGACTCAACAAATAAGAAGAGACTCCAATGAATGTTTACCATGGTACAGTATAAAGACTATTTTGTTTTTAGAGAAACATTAAAATTTAGATTTTTATATATTCAGAAAACTGTGTAGCGTAGACAGTTATCTTCATAGAACTATAGCAAAGGAGTGCAAAAGGAGGCACAACCTTTTCAAGGACTGTAGTATATTTTCTTATTATTTTCTACAATTTAAAAAAGAAACTGAAGTGTTCTTTTTAACTGTCTCAAGAATTTGTGCTGCCCCCCAGATCTGTTACATAGAAGAACAAACTAGACAACTACAGTATTCCTAAGCTGTCCTACGTATGTTTAATTGATTTCATTTTCGACAATTTAAAGACAAAATATAATACTTACAGGTGCAGTATTTTCATTTAGATCTGTGCTTGACTTTTGGTATGTCTCTTCAAGAACGGAACTGGAAACAGCAAGACCTAGAAAGGTAAGTAAAAAGTGCAGAAACATGTTTCTGATTATCTGAACACATAAAAAGCCAATAGTTTTATTTACAGTGGGTTGCAACTGACTGGTTTAGTTGCTTGTATCATTTCCTAATAGCAAAAAGAACATCCAAAAATAGCTATCTTTACATAAAGGTAACTATGCAGCTGAACTGAGTGAACAAGGATGGAGGATGGGAAGTTGCATACTTTTAAAAAGAAAGATTAGAATCACTTTAAGCGAGACAATTCACAGTAAACACTTGTTTTTAAAGTACCTCTGTTCAAATAAATCCCTCCAAACTCCAAAACCCCCAGTAATGCATCATTGGTCAATGCCACAAGTATTTTCAAAAATACCTAATGCTATTAAACATATCAACAAATGTCAACGTAACTCACCTTCAGCCTTCCTTTGTCTTACACAGTACAAAAAGCTTTACAGTATTCCTGCATCTGATTATTTGATTGGTCTTTGTAAAGTCTGATACATAAGCATTGTTTGTTAGAAGGATGCCATTTGATCCAGTTGTTGGATTCACAGACAGCAGGTTCACATTCAATATATCCAATTTAAGACATATGATGCTTTGCATTTATGATTATTTCTGACACATGCGGTTCCCACCTGTTTCAAGATTTGTTGCTATCTCCTCCTGAAACAGCACTGGCCTGAAAGCAAGCGCAGGATTAACAATTTTCACTGGAAGAGACTCATTTAATGATATTTGGTTCTCCTGAGAATCTCCATAACTCCCCGTATTCTCTTTAGCTTCCTCAAAACGAGCAAAGTTCTTTGAGACAAGATCGTCATTAACGCATACCTAAAAAAGCAAGATCTTTATTGACCAGTACAAGCAATAAGCTACACCACCACATACTTGTTTAGTATTTATTTAAAGCTTTAAACAGCAGTAAGACCTAAGCGGTATCAGTAAATGCTTTCTGAAGAATCTTAGCTCCAGAATAGGGAAGTCAGTCATATCTTCCTGTACGTTCTCTAAACAGATGTTAATTAGTTGTCAGTTTCATGCTTCTGCCTAAAATTCTGTGCTCAGTTAACTTTTTCTATGAGCCCTAAAAATTAAAAAAACCCAACCTGTTAGTAAGTCAAGCTGGTTTATTTCTTTTTGATTCAGTGTGCATCAAAACCTGGCAGAAAAAAGTAACACCAAACCTAAAACTTCTTAAACTCCATTGGCTCAGAGATCAGTGACACTACTGCCAATTGGGATTCTGAACTGAGAGAAGATACTCAAATTAGTACGTACCTTCAAAGTTATTGTCCACAGCAAAGACCACAGCTCCAGTGTTAAAAGCCTTGGTAAAGCGCTCCAAGTAGAAGTGGTATTCAAACAAATTCATTTGTATCTACCATACAGCTGCTTAAGACTGATAGTAGCTACAGCAGAGATTTAGCACAATTTACACATTTTGGCAAGTAGAACTCTCTTTTTTTCCCCCCCAAAGGTTTGAGGACTCAGTCTTATGCAAGAGCAAGCATGAACTTCTATTTCTTTTTATAATGCTATGCAGCTGCCTTATTGAAACATCTTTAAGCCTATCACACAAAGTTCCAAAAGAGCACTAAATAATTCACATAGTTGTCCATTTCAAGTACTTGCTGGACTTCACTTGCTTGTCAATACCTTCCAAAAAGGGGTTCACAAAGACAAATAGCACTTCTACCTCTTGGAATTCCTCTGGAAGTTTACAAGCAACAGAAATATAAAACAAAACCTCTAATAAGTTAATGATTGTATGATATCTACTGTATCTGACAAAATAAAAAAAAAATCGCTTGCAAATAATGCTTTTCAGTCTAGTTAATCGTGAAGTTATAACTTACATAGCAAAGTGCACAAATAGGTTTGTAGAAATACAAGTACCTTACCTTTTCATCTTTTATTGTCACGTAAAGAAAAACATCAAATGTGTTATCTTCTACAGCACATAACTTGGCTTTCATTTGGGTAGTTCCTAAATGTAGTAATAAACACAAGAACAAGTAGAAAGATTACACACACGGAATTATCAGTATTTTTCACTTGTATTTTCCGAGATAGACAAAAACAGAAATCCCAATTAGACGTGCTATTACAAATGTAGTAGCTTTTAAGTGAAAATAAGAAAGAAAATAAAAACTTAAAAGTTACAAAAATGAAGTTGTCCTTCGCCTTTGAAGGGAGATTGAGAGCTGAATCAGGTTAATGACCTCTCCATACAAACTAGTCTTAGTTCTACAAATAGAGTCTTAGTTTATCTTTTAGACTCTGACAGTCTGTAGTACAAACACATGCTTTCCAAACTTGACATTTACTGTACTTGAAAGAAGTTATATCTGCACAGCTTTCTTAGGCTCTTCATTTAAACAAACATAGCTGATACAAGTCTGTTAGTAAATTCTGAAGCACTTCTGCATACACTAATGATGTGCTAGCCATTAAAAAAAGTATGTACTACTAAAGGTACAGTCTGGGAATAGCTATTAAAGTAAACGTAATGTTATTATTGCTCCCTACTAACCTTTACTTTGCACAGTGATACTTAGACATGTGTGTGGGGGCAGCAAGTAAGTTGTGAGAAGTGCTATGTCCCAGTTAGTGTGCAAAATTATCAGCTGAAAAGACCCTTTATTGCTTTTGTAATCTCACCCTCTCCTGCCCAAATACCTTTTACGTGGAGTTTGTCATACTTGTGAGTAAGCAGGTAGGTAGTTTTTCAGGTAGAAGCATGTAAGCAAGAAGATTAGAAAATCTCAGTAAAAAGCTGCTTTTCTGGTAAGACCAAAAGCTGACTTATACCAAAATAGAAGGCTTGATATGAAAAAGGTTGATATGGACAACCTGCTGAAACACCAAACATGGGAAAGGACAAGAACAAGTGGGAGAAGCAGCAGTTCTAGCTTGCTAAACTACTTGGAGCTCCATCTATTTGTTAACAATAAAGGTAACAAAGATATTCCTCTTCTGAGCTGGTGCTCACATCCTTACCAAAAAACAACTGAAAGGGTAAACTACTAACCCAGTTGCCAGTTCTTGCCATCTCTGTACAAAGCTACAAAAATACAGCTATGATTAAGATTCAAAGACTTAAGCTAAATACACAGAAAGGCTCCACTGTTCAAAAAAAACGTTGCATGAGTGCTACCTTATTTAGCTTGTCCAAGAGCCAGGTACTATCTAGTCAACTATCAAAATTTATGCAGGATGGAAGCCCACAGTACTTAAGATGCAGCTCCACAAATATTTTTGCCTTTGTCCATGCAAAAACCCTTATGTAGCTCCTTTATTTTTAATACAAGACATTCTTAAATATAAATCAAATTATGAACACAAGTACTACATTTCTCTAACAGCCTATTTTTTCCCCTAAATTGAAGTGCCTGCATTTTAGCAGGATGTTTTATTTACCTTTTAGAAGGTTTTGAAAATACCGAGTAGCAGCACTATCCCATCTTTTGGCTGGTCTAGGAAAACAAACACAACCAGTTATCCCACATCATCAAAAATTAAAATTATAATTTTGGAAAAAACTTTGGATGCAAGTACAGAAATTATTTCAAGTCATGCCAAATTTTAAGTGCACCAACCAGACACATTATCAGAATCTTATTACTTTGAATCTAACTTCAGTCTTGATAATATTGTTTCAGCTCATGAACAAAATGAACCGATTGAAAATTAATGAATATTGCTTTGTCAAGGTATGATGGCTTACAGCCAACATAAAATATGATGGTTAGAAATGAAACAGAATAATCAAAAATAAAGCAAGAATCCACTTGCAGAACATATTAATAGGTATTGAGCAATAGTCTTGATAATATTGTTTCAGCTCATGAACTTAATGAACAAAATAAAAAAAGGAATCAAATGAAGAATACCGTAAACAAAATGTGACAATCTACTACTTTTTGTGATAATTTGCAATGATGACCCACTCAAGATGTACACTACGCCTATCCAAACTACGGTAATATTTCTTCTTCCAAACAAGAGTATTAAAAAAAAAACCCAAAACAAAACTGCTTGACCACATGTAGTTTTGAATACTCTTTGATGACACAAACCAAAGTAGCTTTCTTGCTGTGGAGCCACATTCCCCAATAATCTAATCACATTCCTCTCAAGTTGGCAGGATCTTTGACAGAAGCATCCTGGAACCCAAGGATACAAAAGCATTTTTCTTTACCACCAGACCTCAGTGAAAACCTTACTCAAGTCCATCAAAACTGCAGTGAGAAAAAACTAACATGCATATAAGGAAAGCACGACAGGAATCCAAAGTATGTCAAGAAAAAAAAAAGACAGAATGAGGAAAACCAAAGTTACTTATGAACAGCTATAGAACTTCCATTCAGCTAAGGTGTAACTACCACAAAAAGAAATAAGTCAGGAGTAAGAAGAGCACCTGTAAGAAACAGTACATAAGGACAGATTAGCAAAGAAGTTCACATGCTAGGAGGAATCAAGAAACACAGCTCTGGGATGATAGACAAAGGACAAGAACTGCCAGAACATGTCTAAACTTCTGAAGGTTTTAAAATAAATATCAAAAGATTCAAACAGGTGGATAATAAACCCCAAATCATTAAGGAAGAATCACTAAGGAAGCAGTTCTGTTTAATCACTGCTCCCTCTGAAAGTTTTCGAAATCTGATCTCCATAATCTCTTCTAAAAAAAAAATCTGCAATAAAACTTCACATTTAAAAATATATGAATAGAATACATTTATTAAACTCTACTTACACTATTTTTGCAGTATCTTCACAAAAGTCAATACGCAATGTCACTGGCTTTGTACGGTACAGTCTACACTTTTTTGCTCTGTATGGGATCTGCATAAATGCTTCCAGTGGAACTCGAATGCTTAAAAACAAAGCAGAAATAATCTCATCTGACATAGCAGACTTTATTCTCCAGACATCATTGGTCTTATACACATCCTTCCATTACTCTATATCTGGACAGCACAGGTTTTCCAGAGGTTTGGCTCCCACTGTGAAACATGCTGAAACCAGTGCTTTATTTTTCATTCTGAGAGGTGATACCAGGAGCAATTAGTGAACAGATTCACTCCGGATATGAATACTCTTCCTATCTACTCAAAATCTTTCTGACTCTTCACCACTACAGTTTGAAATCTTTTCATGATATTTAGCCCTCATACTACCACATATGCTACCTGACACTGCGTGTTCCATTTTGCAGTTATTACTTCTGTGTGAGAAACCAGTTGTGATTAACATCAGTGAGAAGGAAATTAATAAATACACTAACTTGCATTTGAACTCATTTTCCTAAAAAGAATTTGTTCTTTATAAAGGTATCACTAGAGGGTTAATCTTATCCTTTACACTTGGTTTGGCTGGAGACTTTTAATAGCCATCAAGACACCATATATAGATAAATGGATCTTAAATCTTGCCATCAATTTTGTTCAATTTTTTATTTTACAATGAAAAAGCAGTAAATCACACATTTACTTCTAATTAAACATATAAACTCAGGACATCGTCAAGCTGTTTTCCAATACAGCAACATTAAATTTAAAAACATCATTTAACTTCAGATTTATTTTTAAGTATTTTAAATAAGCTTTCTTAATTTTTTAGAACACATTTCTCAAGATTTTAGAAACAGCAGGTTTCACAGCGGTTTCATTAAAAACACTGAACCTGTGAAAACTCACCTTTTCTTGCACCATGCCAAGACAGACAGTCAGCTCTTAGTAAAGTAAACAAGCTAGTAAAACTGCAGTAGGAAAACCCCTATATATTTGTGTCTAGGTGTCAAAAGCTGATTCAGCAAGTGAAACCCTGCTTCCATATATGCTTTGTGCATGATCTTCACTGGTTATAATTTTTTAATATATAATCACTTAGTAAGGGAGGAAAGTATATATAAATAATGTTAACTGGCAATCCTACATTTCAGCCATAACAAACTGACATTACTTCTATTTCAAACCTTTAAAAACTCAAAACCTACAATAGAAAGCATCTTTAAAGAGTCACAAAACAAAGACTGGTTTGCATCCACACTTGCAGGGGCCTATCACATGGCTAGCAGTTTCTCATGGACCCATTCCACACCTCAATTAAAGCAAAGCTTTGCCACTATCAATCTAAATAAATATTAATTATCTGTATGCATTAGCTAACAAATACATTTCAGTGACAGCATCAAAAAACCCAAACACTTACTCCTTTGATTTAACAAAAATGTATTTGGCATAATCCACAAGAAAACATTCTGTTTGATAATGATCTGTACAGTACATGATTGACTTAATAACCGCTCTACACCAGCATTTGAGTTCCTCACTGAAAACCACACAAATCTGAAAGAGAAAGAACAAGACAGCAGGTTCTTGTAAATGGAACAAGTTACACTCAAAGGTTTTTTAGAGGTGAGAATATAGTATTTGTTATACATCCCTCAATTTTCTTTTTAAAATGCAAGCATTTCAGCTTATGTAGTTATGAAGTTTACAGCTAAGAAGATATAACCCATATAGATGTCATTATCTACTTTTCTACATAGCAATATTAAAAAAAAAACCATATATATTGGATAATTCACCCCAAACCAATGCAAATAGCAGATTATTTCTCTCTATCTTCACAATACAGCAATGATTTTACCTGGCCTTCTTCTACCATTACCGGTTTTACTTCATCCACATCTTTATAAGATTTGTCATAGAACTGATTCATTTCAGCATTCAGGTTTTTATATTCTATTTCATCGACTACATAAGGCCCACATCCTTTCATAGTAACCCAAAAGCAGCCTGGATCTTCAATCTGGGGCAAGAGGTAGATAACAATAACAAATACTATTAGCTCCTGCTACAACAATAGGAAGTTTTTAAGAATATCTGAGGAGCAAATGTTAAAATAAAACTTAGAATCTTTAGTGAGGCACCTTAAAAATGATGACTGATACTTAGCATACAGAATGTTAACAAGCAAAACATCTTTCAACTTCAGACCATTAGCTCATTAAATAACATCTCTTTTAAGTTTCTTATAAAAAAAAGCTAGTAGCATTATAAAAATTGGTTAAACCAAAAGGGAAAAAAGACAAAGTTTTTTACCTCCATATTGTCCTCAAGAAGTATGCATAAAAACCCAAAACACACACCACTAATGGGCTTTTCTTCATGCTCAGAGAGTCTATAAGACAGTCAGTTTCTTTAAAAAGGGGTCATAGCTTTCTGCTCAGCCTTTGTAAGCCTTTATATCACAGTCTTTCAGCTGATCTGGGTCCCCAGTTGTGGGATAATCCCAGTAGGCAGCTAATGCTACACAGCTGCTCCCTCACTTCCTTGCAGTGGAATGGCTGATAGAATTGAAAGGGTAAAAGTGAGAAAACTCACAGGTTGATATAAAACCAGTTGAATAGGTAAAGCAAAAGCTGCAGGTGCAAGCAAAGCAAAATAAGGAACGCATTCAGTTTCACATTGGCAGGCAGATGTTTAGCCATTTCCAAGAAAACAGGGCTTCATCATGCACAACACTGACTTGGGAAGACAAATTTGATAAGCACAGATGTCCCCCTTCCTTCCTCCTTCCCCACACTTTTTATTGCTGAGCATGACATCATATGGTACGGAATATCCCTTGGGTCAGCTATCCTGTCTGTATTCTGGGAAAATGATTTTTCCATGATTTCTTGTGAAGTTCAGTAGAAACTAGTACTATACTACACTCCACTTGAAGTTATGTTGCACATCTTCCATTTCTGATTACTGACCTCTTTTGAGATGAAAACAATATAATACTTAAAAGAAACATCAAAATGTATATAGTCCATATATGACCCCACACATACAAGAAAGTGCCGCTGAACAGAAATACAGCATCATCTTATTTGTAAATCTAACTTCCAGAGAGTTGCACTGAAATAAACAAACAGCAATCCTTTAGACTTTAAAACCCACCAGCATACCTCTAATACCAAGAGTTCCATGTTTCTCAGCTAGAGTCTTCCTCAACACTACTGTAACAGAACAAGAAATGTTTAATTAACCATTTTTTAAAGCCATCATTTGTTTTGAAGCATATCTAAAGAGCTTACACCTGAAGTAAGCCTATAGATTTTTGCTACTTGTATCAGGAGTAGTAGTCTAGGCAACTGATTTACACTTATCAAAGGGTTCCAACCAGCCTTCTTAATGAGGCAGTATGTTAAAGCCTAATTAAGATTTGCCATCCACACTTATTTACATACAACCATGTCAATTTTTAGTACCCCAAAACACACCTGTTATCCTCAACCTACTTACAGTATATAGCTGCTTATCTTACATTCAAAGGCCAAAAGAGGCTGATTGAAGACAAGGGCTGCTACAATCTATCTACATGACCAAATGGACAGAAACACCAGAGGGAAATGCTTACATGATTAAAAAACCCCAAAACATAACACTAGAGACCCAACCTTAGCAAACAATTTCAACAAACAGAGATTTTTCCAGTAATTCACATTACATTAATCTGCAATGGCACATACCATACCTAGGAATTACAATGGAATAATAAACTACCTACAGACTGAAGTAGTTTGCATTTCTTTTTGGCACAGACCAGTACATCATGGTATCATCACTGCAGTGTCTAACTTACCACTTACAAGAATTCACACTGGTAGTAGGCACCTAATAAAGTGTTTCAGGGAAGTCAAAGCATTGGCCTTCCACTTCCAAAGCTAGCATTGAACAAATCAGCACTAAATAAGCAGTACAGCTACACCATGGTCATAACTAGCAACATGCTTTGCTAAGAGATGGTAGTAATTACTCCCATGTTGACATTACAATGAAACAGCTGAAACTATTTTAGAAGCCCTACCTAATATCATATGATACAAGCATACCATCCAAGTTACATGCAGGTCTCTAACACTGCACTATAATATACTGTAACATGAGATACGTAATGCTGCTTTAGACACTTAAAAAATACAGACCCATGTATAACAAGTGAGAGCTATAGATAACCTCTCCTAATCTCTCAGTTTGAGAAGTACAAACCCAATAAATGACCCAGCACAGTACCAAGGATAAAGCACACCCACATAAAAGGCTAGCTCTCCCAGGCTATGCCCAGTAACAACATACCTACTTTGTTATTAAGAACACAAATGTTTGCTCAAATCCCATACCCAATGCTAAGGATACTGACCTTGTAAAGATTCAAGAGGCCACTGAACCCCTCACCCCAAAAAGCTACCTCAAGAAAAGAGTAACAGGAGAAAGTAAAAGGATGCCTCGCCCACAACACACTTCCAGAAAAAACAACCAGCTCGCTATCCCAGTCTCTCTCCCTCCGGTCAGTCTTACTCCATCTGAAAAACCCACATCTAACAAGCACAGAACACAGTAAAAGGTAAAAGACTGCTAAAAAACTACGGCTTTTGCTTTATTCCTTCTATCCCCCCCCAACTTCCTTCACATTCTTAGTTTCACGCTCTCCCTCCTAAAAATAACCCCCCGAAAATCAGTCGCCAACACCACCATGGCCGTGAGCGCCCAAACGCAGCCCTACACGAGCTCTCTGCTCCTCTCTTCAGAAGCGTCCAGAAACGGCCAGCCCTCCCGCCTCCAGGAGCGCGCACGGTGCGCAGGCGCAGTCCCGCCGGGTGCGCAGGCGCACGCGGGCCGCAGGCGGCGCTGAGGCGGTGCGCGCCCTACGGGGTGCCGCAGCGTGCGCCCCGCGCGCGTTCCGTGAGGCGCTGAGGAGACGCGGAAGAGCGTCGGCGGTGCTGTAACGGCGCATTCTCGGCTCTTCAAGCGTATTGTTGTGGCGAAGGAGCCTTAAGTGGGAGTCCCGGCCTTTCTGCTGTTCCTGCCCCGGGCTCGGAGGGGCAAGACTCGCCGTGCAGCCCTGGTGGTGCCTCGGGCTGAGGAGGGCAAGGGCCGGACAAGGGCAGGCAGCGGGCTGGGGCTGTTCCTGTGGCGGTGCCTCCCTTCCCGAGGCGCCCACCGTGAGGCGGTAACAGCCAGGGCTTCTGCAGCGCGCCTTGTTCTTGGGGGCCGCGAAGTCTGAAGAGGAGCGTGTTCTTGGCAGGTGTGTAAAATGGGGCAGATGGGGAGAAGGAGCACCTGTGTTGTGGTTTAACCCGGCTGGTAACAAGGCACCACGCAGCCGCTCGCTCACTGCCTCCCTCCCTCAGTGAGATGGGGGAGAGAATTGGAAAGAAAATAGAAGGTTAGGGCCGAGGGCTGAGATAAAGACAGTTTAATAAGAGAAAATAATAATAATAGTAATAATGAGAATGATAATAGAATATACAAAACGAATGATGCACAGTGCTATTGCTCACCACCTGCCGACCGATGCCCAGCCCGTCCCGAGCCGCGATCGCTCCCCGAGCAGTGACCACTCTCCCCGCGACCGACCGACCGACTAACCCCACCCCCGAGCATGACGTTATATGGTATGGAATAGCTCTTTGGACAGTTTGGCTCCTAGCTGTCCTAGCTGTGCTGTACTCCCAGCTTGTTATGCACCTGCCCGAGCAGGAGAGGCTCAGAAAGTCCTTGAGTAGTCTGAGCACTACTTGGCAACAACTAAAAACATCAGCGTGTTATCAACATTCTTGTAGTACTAAATCCAAAGCACAGCACTATGCTAGCTTCTGTGAAGAAAATTAACTCTATCCCAGCCGAAACCAGGACAACCTGGCACTTCCCTACTGGAGTTCAGCCATGCTACTTAAGTAGATACATATCCACAACAGAAAACAGCTGTTCTAAATGTCCTATAGCATTTAGGGCTTAAAGAAAATGTTCACTCTCGCATCTAAAGCTCTGTGATAAAGCAGCTACTTTCTTTTTTCTTTCTTTTTTTAATTCACTCTCTTGTATGCTATCCTTTTTGTTCAGGCTTTAAAAATAATAAAAAAAAAGGTTTTAGGCCTGATTAGTTTTGCACAAGGCTGCATAGGCAAGGTGCCACCCAAGAGACAGGGATGAAACATGCAGCTAGGAAATAAAGCCTACCGCTTTGGGCAGAAGCCCATACTTAGGAGTGGTTCAATGTTTGAAACTACAGCTTTAATCATCAATATCTTTAACTTAAGAGGTATTTACTGTATGTATATTCTAAGCCATTTATGCTTACATTTAACAATTGTCATCACTTTCTATGTAAAATAAGACATTTTTGTTACTTTTTTGTTATTTCTTGTTACCTTTTGTCCCTTGGCCTTCAAGCTCCCCCTACTGGACCATTCTGCTTTTGTTGGTGGAGAAAAAAAGTTGTAGGAGACAGTCAACGATGAAGAGGCAGACTGTTCACTTAAGGTACAGATTTAGTATTGAAATAACTGGTTTTGACACACAGCAGAGTTAAAGGCATAAGGTACAGCAACACACAGGTGTGTAAAAACTTCTGTAAGAATCTGACATGTATCTAGGTTGCTGAATAATATTTTTCCTAAAAATATTTTGTCCTAATAGCTACTTTGTACCACAAAAACCCCCAACCATAAGATACAGAACAATAAAAAAATCATCAGGGAAGCTCTCCAGCAACTACAAAAGACTATATTGCAAAATTGAAGCAGATTACATAATGTTTTCAGGTTTTGTGTTTTCTTATATATATTGTTTTGTGTATTTGAATTCATGATCTTGAGGGATATGGGCCAGATGTAAAGTGAAGACCCTGAATTTTAGGAGAGTGAACTTTCAGTTGTTTAAGCAACTGGTGGATGGAAGCCCCTGGGAAACTGCCCTCAATGATAAAGGAGCAGAAGAGAGGTGGGTGCTCTTTAAGGATGTTTTTCTTAAAGTACAAAAGCTCTTGATTCCCATGTGTAAGCAATCAGGCAAGGAAGGCAGGAGACCAGCATAGCTGAGTAAGTCCCTTCCAGTCAAACTGAAGTGCAAGAAAGAAATGCATAGTACTGGAAGTAGCAATATGTATCTATAGGGATGCTGCCTGAGTGTATAGGAATGGGATCAGGAGAGCTAAGGCACAGATGGAGCTGAATTTGGCAAGGGATGTGAAGAATAATAGTAAGAGCTCCTATGGGTATGTTGGCCAGAAAAGGAGGACTTAAGAAAATGTATACATCCCCATCCACCTGATAAATAAGATGAGAAATCTTGTGACAACTCACATGGAGAAGGCTGAGGTACTCAGCAATATTTTTGGCTCCGTTTTCAGTGGCAATCACTCTTCCCACCTCAAGGTGGGGGAATAAAGTCCCTTCTGTCATAGGAGAAGGCCAAGTTCAAGACCATCTGAGAAACCTGAACATAGAGAAGTCCATGAGAGCTGATGAGATGTATCTCAGGGTCCTGAGGGAACTGGCAGGTGCAGTTGCTAAGCTACTCTCCATTGTATTTGAAAAGTTGTAGCAGTCAGGCAAAGTCCCCAGTGACTGGAGAAAAGGGAATATCACACCTGTTTTTAAAAAGCCTCACCTCTGTGCTTGCTAAGATCATGTAGCAGGTCCTCCCGGAAGATATGTTGAAGCATATGGAGGACAGAGGTGATTTGAGACAGCCCGCATGGTTTCACAAAGGGCAAGAAAGATGGAGAGAGACTTTTTACCAGGGACTGTAGTGACTGCACAACAGGTAATGGCTTTAAACTGACAGAAGTAGATTTAGATTGGATATATGGAAGAAACTTTTTACAGTGAGGGTAGTGAGACAGTGGAACAGGATGTCTAGAGTTGTTGTGGATGTCCCTTCACTGGAAGTGTTCAAGGTCAGGTTGGATGGGGCTTTGAGCAACCTGATCTAGTGACAGATGTCCCTGCCTATGTTAGGAGCTTTGGTTAGACAAAACGTCCCTTCCACCCCAAACCGTTCTATGATTCTATGGCTAATTATCACAGACGGGTTTTTTTTTTTTTTAAGCCTGTGTCTGCAGGAATAGAATAGAGTAGTTTACCAGTGTTGCTACACAACAACAATGAAATAGAAATAGTTTTGCAAGTGTTTCTCTGTCCTCCTTTCCTGGACTGACAGAATGACCTTAATTTGCTGCATTACTCTTTACCAGTTCAAAATGAGGAATCTTGACTCTACACAGAAGGTGAAAGAGAGCCCAAAATACAGCATTGATAAAGATGTGGTATTGGTTGTTATTTGTGTATGTTCTCGTTGTAACTTGTAAAACAGCCTAGCAATTACTCAGATTACTTATTTTGCCCATTATGAGTAAGTAACGGAATCATTTTGAAGCCTAGGTATTTGTTACTATAGACACCACAAATAGGATCAGAAGCATGCCTTTCCCTCTTGTCTTCCTAGTACTACAGTGTCCAGTGTTAATCTCAGAAAGCTAAAAATCATGTAAAACAGCAATACAGGGTACTTTCTTCACTTCCTCTACTCTCCATTTTAATTATCCTGTTGTCTTCATGTTAGAGAGTTAGACAGAATATTCTGAAGGAGTTATTATACTGCATAATACACAGTATACATAATATATTGATGCACATGATCCATGTTTAGCAAAGGTATAAAAATTCCAACAAGGTCTGCAAAATGAAGAACAGTGAGAGCATGTTCAGAGGGAAGAGAAAGACAAGCATTTTTTTTTTTCCAATCCAAATGAACACTACAAAGCAATTCAATTTAATGAAAATGTTGCAGAAGGTTTTAATTGAAATATGGAATAAAAGCTGAAACAAAGCTTTCTGAACAACTTTACAGGCTAAGCTCGTCATCATTCATTCTTCTTCCAGATAAAAAAGAACTTAAATCACTGTTCCATTTACTCCATTTATTGCACAAAAAAGACAAAACCAAGCAAACAGAAATCCAAAACGAAAAAGCAAGCGGCAATCCTTCCTCTGAAGTTCTTAAATCACAGATGTATTTAGCAATGTAGTTGAGAAGCAAAATGTGGGATGTTGAAATATGGAAGTGGGTGTTTCTGAGGTAGTACATTATTCCCTGAAGTTATTGGTATTTTTTTGGAGCTAAACAATTTATTTTTCTATTTTTTAAATTGCTAACAACTTGAAGATAAAAATTATTATGAATAAAAAGAACAATCTGACAGATGAGTTAGTTTGTCTAAGTTATCTCTACCTTTGAAAACTGTGATTTTTTGGATAGATTACCATGAGTGGCAAGAATTTAGGTATACTGAATATAAGCATTAACTTTACAATATAGCTAATAAATCTATATATACACTGGTTTTCTCAAAAATGAGAGAATAGAGTAGGAGATGTCAGTAGATACGGAATGGGAGATTTCATTCATTCCTAGACACACATTACAGTTGCCTAATGGGATGACTTTGGGAAGCATAGTAAAAGAATTCTTTAACTCAAAACTTCTTGTTCTGAACATAATATATACTTAAATTTTCAGTGAGAAAAGGACCTGTGTGACCCAACAGACCAGTGTTGCAGCATATTCTGCAATTAGAATGTAAGTAGAATAAGGTGGTAATGGCTCAGTATAATTACCATCAAATCACATTTAAGTTATTCAATAATTATGTTGATGGTGATGTTAAATTTTCAGTGGCCTCTAAATATTGTAACTGGCACAACTGTGCTGTTTCAAAGACTCAGCGAATTAAGCACACGTAAGTCCCAAACCACACACGCACACACCATGTTTTGGCAGCACAAAGGAATATTTTCCTGACTATTTGGCAACAGTTAGAAAGGACCAAAGCCACAGTGAATATATATGTAATTAAAAATACTCTATCTTTAAACAGATACTATAATTTGCTATTGTAATCTGAACAATCAGTGTTTATCATCAATGGATTTCTATGTTTATATTTTGCTTGAATATTAACATAGATAGCAAGATTGTTGATGGTTTTTATTACTATCCTGTGAAATACGCTACCCTCTTTCACGAGATCTTCAAGCTTTTTATCTGTTGACATGACTATTTTCTTTTCTCCTGTATAATCTGGATCTTCTGGATATAACTCATCTCCTGAGGGCAGAAAAAAAGTTTTAGTGACATATTGCCTACCTTATTTTTCAGCCTTTTGCTGAATTTTTAAATATTTATCAGGACATGAAACTCAGTGTATATATTTCACAATACAAAAGTAAATTGCCTCTAAACATCTTCGGATTTAAAGATACAGCCATAAATTTCTGAAGCATCTGTCAGTGATGCTGCAGTGCACATTTGAGGCGTTGATTTGAATGTTCCGGTGTTCCTGGTAATACCAATATGCTGTAATCACAACCTGGTCAGATAGGGGTTTATATAATAGGTGGAGAACAAGATAAATACTTTTCCAAGTGTATAAAGATAGGCTACAGCAGGACTAAGAATAGAAACTGTTATTTTGTTCTGTTTTGTTGAAGAAAACAATGTTTTGCCATATAAATGCATATTACTCTTGTGTGAGAGTACTAATGTACCATAAATACAGAAATTCTAGTGGTCAATAGTGACCAAAAAAAAAAAAAGACAGGAGAAAGCATGATGAGAAAAAGCAAACTAAAGCAGCAGAAAATAACAAATAGTAGATGCACCTTTTCTTAAGGAAAAGGCAAAAATATACATGATTATGAAATGAGAGAGACTTAAGTAGAAAGGGCAGGAGGAAAATGAATTAGTTTTTCTTTTTAGATCACTGCCCTGTCACTACAATTGTGAAGATTAATACTGCAGCTGTGCTTGATCCACTTGCCCTTACAAAGACAAACGGATAGCTGAAGTAAATGAGAATTCCCACTGAAAAGGACTAAACAGGAGTTCCAATACATCCTTCAGATGAAAAAAAAGTTGAAATGCTAGAATCTCTTCATAAATAAATATATTAATGGCAACCATATGAGACCCTGAGATTATGAGTAAGTACAGAAATAACTATGCTGTCTGATGCAGTAGCTCGTCTCTGACAGTAACCGTTACCAACTGTATCAAAGGAGGAAGCCAACTAGTAGAAAAAGCGTGGGGTAACAGCTTAAAATAATATTATCCTTAAAGTTACAGACAGGTTTATGTCATGTGGTTTGAGTATGTATTAATTCCCAAGTTTTTTAATATTTAAAAGAACCTTCACCTGTTTTCTTACCTGGCAATAGCTGAATGTAGCCATCTGAAGCAGTTAACATCACGGGCATCCAACGTTCACATCCCTCTAGAGCTCGATCAGAGCTGAACTTGTGTAAGTCATGGAGCGAAGGGAAGTTGCACAGCCTACACAATTCATAGAACTGAGGTGGAGCAAACCATATTTCTTGAGATTTAAGGCGCTCAATGGCTTCTGGAGGTGATGACCACTGTAAGATGAAAACAAGCCTTGAAATACCAGTTTCATCAGCAGACAGAAAGTATCAGTAACTCTAACAGCCATTAGCAAGGATGTCTTTACAGAAAAAAAGCTTGAAACAGTCCAAATTTTCTGAAAACAATAAAACTCATATATAAACTATACCAAAATAACAAAAAGAAATTTGAAAAAAAATTAAACATAATAAAAGCAATCTATAAAAATAACTCTTTCCACAGAAATAAGTAAGGTTTTGGCTTACATGTAGGTGTGCCAAGTTTGGAAACTAAAATTGAGACTTGTTTTAGGGGCCTGACAAAAGTCTACTGAAATTAACAGCAAACCTGAAGCTCAATGTGAACTCAGTTAACTGAGGTTGCTACTGATGCTTCAGGAATTAAAATTCTTATAAATATCTGCTTCCTATATGCATTGTTTTCAGAGCATGAACACCCAGCTATTCGTGCTTAAACATTGCATTCTGCATGTTTAAATGATTAGTAAACTTCATTTCATCTCACATGGTGAATTTGATAATATAAATGTGTGCATAAGCATTTGCATTAGATTTATGCTGTTATTAACAAAATTACAACAAACGTGAACTCTTTTGAAAAGAAGATCTTGGGTACTTTTAAATTTTTGGAGTAAGATCTGTTCAAATAACAAATCTAGAAACATGAGTAATACCAAAATTGTTAGGTAAACTTTTACAGACCTGTCTGGTTTCTCACCTACTTCTAACTTGCTTTCGAACTTTTCAGAATTCTAGAAAAACTTAAGACCCAAATGTACCTGACCCTGAGCTGGCTTTAAGAAGATTCTTGAAGTTTTTTATTCTTTTGCCCCCTCCAATTACAAAACAAACAAACAAAAATATCAATATAGCTCCAAAAGTGGTTTTGATAAGTTTGTGTGTTACTCAAAATATTCCAAGTAACTGCAAAAGACAAAAATTACTAGCAGCTCTTGGAGCCCTAGAGCACTCTGTACATACCATGTGGATCTCCTCACGCGTGCTGAACGTTAAGGGTGTAACGGCAACACTCCATCAATGCTCCATTGGTACCACACTAATGAATGTACAGAGAGTGACTACTTGTAAGATTAAGATTACTTGAAAGAGTAATTCAAGGTGAGAATGATCTGATGCGACACACATCCTATGCTGTTGTCCTGTTTTGGCTGGGATGGGGTTAATTTTCTTCCTAGTAGCTGGCACAGTGCTGCGTTTAGGATTTAGGATGAGAATGATGATGATACCACACTGATGTTTAGCTGTTGCTGAGTAGTGCTTCTGCTCAGTCAAGGACTTTTCAGCTTCCCATGCTCTGCCAGGTGCATAAGGAGCTGGGCAGGGGCCCAGCCAGGACAGCTGACCCCAGCTGGCCAACGGGGTATTGCATACCACTGCCATCACGCTCAGTATATAAACCGGGGGACTTGGCCAGGGGGCAGTGATTGCTGCCCAGGGACGGGCTGGGCATTGGCCAGCAGGTGGTGAGCAATTGCATTTTGCAATTTGTTTTGTATATTCTGTCATCATCATCATTATTATTTTCTCTTCCTTTCGGTCCTGTCAACTTTTTATCTCAACCCATAGGTTTTACTTTCCCTCTCCTCCCCCCTCTCTGAGTCTCTCCCCCATTGTGCCAGGGAGGGTGAATGAGTGAGCGGCTGTGTGGTGCTTAGTTGCCAACTGGGGTTACACCACAAAGGCCATAAAACTTGTTGTAAAATGACCTTCAAGAAACACCCTCTTCTGCCAGATGTTACGGCTGTGCGTTTGATTAAAGGGGGCATTGGCAGTTACTGGTTGGAAGGAGAGACGAGCAAGGGAGAGGGTTATCGTGAAGTTGAAAACTTCCCTTCCGTCGCCTCGCCCCTCACGGGAGCGTTATCGGGACGGCTGGAGAGCTAGACCTTCGCATGGCTCTCTGATGGCCCTTTTCCCCTGGAGTGTGCCCGGAGCAGGCCAGAAGCGGGGCGGTTTCTCCCGGGCAGGGTGGGGAGAGGAGGGCTGCAGGGGCAGCGGCACGGCCCCTCGCGCCGGCTGCCCTCGGACCGCTGGTGCGGCGGGGCCCGGGCACCGCCCGTGCCGGCCCTGCGGCGGGGCTGGGGCGCGCTTACCAGGAAGGCCGTCACCTCTCGGTCGTCCTGCGAGGTGAGGGGCGGCCGCTGCTCCAGGCAGCACAGGTAGAAAGCCGTGTCATAGCGCCGGCCGCCGCGGCCAGCCCTGCCGACGGGGGTCAGCCAGTTGCTCCACTCCTGCAGCGCCCAAATATTGGGGACGCAGCCCAGGTGCCGGCACAGCTGCAAGAAGCAGGCCGGGTCCTCCTGCACCCGGCGCCGCCACTCGATCAGCTCCGCGGCGGGGGGCAAGCTCTCCGCCGGCAGCGGGGGGGCCGGGCCGCTGTCCGCCGCCGGCCCGCGCCGCGGCACCAGCAGCAGGATTCCCGCCTCCTCGAAAGTTTCCCTGATGGCGCAGATGCGGAAGGCGACTTCCCCCGGCAGCGGCGAGCCCAGCCGCGCCCGGTCGGTGGCGAAGAGGGAGGCGGGCAGCAGCCCCAGCCAGTCGGCGGAGAAATCCGCCGCCTCCACCAGGCCCCCTGGGAAGACGTGGGCGCTGGGCATGAAGCCGCTGCGGGAGCTCCGCTGCAGCAGCAGCAGCTCGTAGCGGGGATTCCCCCCGAGTTCATCTTGAGGTGGCGGCGGCGGCCACGGTCGCGCCACGGGGCCGCCCGGGCGCCAGCGCCGCCTGGGCTCCTGGAGGAGCCACTGCGACCGTAGGTCCCCCGGCGACGTGGTGGGATGGAGGCCCGTCAGAAACGGTAATGCCTCAGTCCCCATCAGCCTTAAGCCGGTAAGTATTGTCCTCAAAGGGCAAAAGCTTAAGGAAATAGAGAGGGTTTACAGGCACGGGGCGAGTGGCTGAGAGAAACGAGGCGAAGGCTTTCAACTGACTTGAAAAACTAGGGCTTGGAGTCGTTCGCACTTTCTGAGGTTTCATAGCACTGAGGTTTTTTGCAGCATGACAAGATGTAAATGTTGAATAGCTACCTTGGACCCCAAAGTTTTCCCGAGTACTGCTGAAGGGACTGTATTTACAGCCCCGGGGATCAGCATGGGGTCAGGAACCGAGGACTCCGATTTGTAATCGTAATACTGCTGCTGACCTGCCAGCTGGCCTCTGAGAAATCTCCTTACCTCAATTCCACATCAAGGCATGTTGATAACAAAAATAATTTTAGGTCTTTAATTAAACATGTCATGCTCCAAGTTGTTTGAATTTGTTCTAGTAGACTTCAAAGGGGAGGAGTACGTAGAATTTTAATTCATTTTTGTTATAGAGCTCTTCTGTTTTAAGGCTTTTAAGTATCTTGTTACCTGGAAAAAAAAAGATATATTCAGGCAAGATAGCAAAACCTTGAAAAAGTCCTTTGAACAGACATTTAACTTTAGGAAGCATTTTATTTTATTTTTTTAATTTTTAAGTTTAAGCAGAAGAAAGCTGATGACACAGGTTAAGAAATTTTGTAAGAATGATATTTGCATGTGACATGGAGAATCCTCCTCCTATTCATAACCCTTCTTGTGCTAGGTTATATTTGGCAAATACCCACATACCTGCACATGCTTCTGGCAACTTCCCCATTTTATTTTCTATTTGAGCATGTACTTAATGCCTGTGAGATGTGGCTCACTGTAACTGAAATGATGTTTAGAGGCAATTAAACCAGTGGGATGCTGGAATATGTCAATCGACAAAACCAAAAATTCAGTTGAGGTCTACACAGACATAGCTGGGCCATAAGTTCATCCTGACACCAGCCTGCAGTCGGCGGAGAATAGGTCAGCCAGCCAGCTGATTATACTAAAACTGGGGCGGAACACCAGCTGCAGTATAGCCAGACAATATACAAGTCTGCCCTCCCTCTCCTTTCCTTCCTCGTGACCAAACACACAAGCAAAACCGGGACACCTTGTAACTCTAGCCTCCTTTTTCATACTAATTTAATCATTATTGCTCATCAGTGATTACCATCTTAGGCAATGGAAGTGTAAGGTCCACTAATGTGCCTATTTCCTAGCAGAAGGCATTTTGAACCTAAAATCATAATGTTCACCTCCTATTTGTTTGCCTTTTGCTCCCTCAGTATACTTACCTGTTTTATTGTATGAAGTATAACTCTTGTTAGGAATGTGCTTTACCTAAAAGCTGCTTTACTGGTGAAATATTAATAAACTACTGAGGTTTTTCAAGATTTAACCTCCAATGAGCTTGATGGCTGATAAAAAAGATTTAGGATCCATTATGTCAGATCATGTCAGCATTTTAAGTAGAAAATACTCAGGTACCAATAACAAACAGCATATATACAAAGCTGTCTTACCAGACATTGCATTTTTGCCGTAGTGTCCATGGAACATAATTTCAGAACATTTTTAGGAAAATCTGATAATAGAGAATAGAGCAGATTATATTGTTATCTTAAGTTTCTAAATGGGATGTTTTAATTTTTTTTTTTACCTATCACATTCTAAAGTCTCACAAGGGCTAGTATGTAAAGCTGGAAAACAATTCCTCTGGTTTCACTGGTATCCACTGGTATTAAATTTAGCTGATCTAATTTCATAGGCATTCTTGCATTGGCAATTGCATGTGTGGCTGGCATATACACTGCTGTTTGCACCCTCAAACACATACAGGTTACCAGGACTGTCAGTAGAGAAATAGTTGTGTGGTTATACAGCATTGTTCATGACTGTTCTCAGCATCTGAAGCAGTCCTTGGGACCAAAGACAGACAAGTGCAAGTTAAGGCAAACATTATTCTTTACTCCAGTTGCTGCATTTTTCCACAGTCCTGGGGTATGTAAGGCACCTCTTCCTCCCCAGAAGGATGACATTCCTTACCCAAGGGTCAGCATATTCACCCCATTGATGGCAATTTTTAAACTGCCTTTCAGTGTTGTCTTACAAAGGGTGGTTCAACATCCATTTAGGACAAAGCTGAAGTCATCATGTGCAAAATTCCAGGGGCATATGAGTCTGATTGACCCAGTTATCAGGACTGGAGGTGGCAGGAGGTTGTAAGGTTGAACACTCAGACACAGTGTTTCTGGCACTCAGAAACTCTGTGACCAAAGTTCAAGGGTGCAGAGGGTTGTTTTACCTGCTTCCAGTTTCCTACTAAGAAAGGCAAAACCTAAGCGCTGTGAGTGTACATGTGTCTGCTCTCTTAAAGCTATAGCTGACTTGCTGGAGGTCGCTCAAATGGATATAGAAAATGTCTTAAGGCCAAACTAGATGTAAGGTTATCTATAAAGCATTTTTCATTTCTTCATCTGCAATTTAGATTACTTTTTCAGTATATTCTGCTAAAAAGCAGAGCTTATCTCACTTGTACTTAAAATTTGTATAGCATTACAAGTGATTTCAGAAAGAATGGAAAATCTGAGAAAATCTATTACTTGGGAATGCCAATCCTAAACCAAGCATACTGTAGTATAAGTGTTCCAGCACAAGAGCATTCTACATTCAGCTGGGCTCTGGCGTTTTGCTTCAGGGCCTAGTATGTAGGCTGGGAATACAGGAGACTTTATTTTGGAGAAAAGCCTCCCCATAGCAAGAATTAGCTGGAGATACATGTGTCAGTAAGATGGGAGAGAGAAGGCTGGATGGAGAGTCAGAGGTCCCCTCCAGAATAAATTATTAAAAAACAAAATTTTTTTTGCTAAAAAATTAAGAGTTCGACTGCCTTTCATGTTTCTTGTATGCCAGAACATACAATTGTTAACCTAATGGACCCGAAATACTTTTCAGGTGGTTTTCAAAACCAGATTGTGCTGTATTGAAAAATAAGCCCTTCTGAAGTGATGCAAAAGTTATGTCAAATGAAACACCAAAATATTATTGCACTGATAATAATTCTTTGTGGGATCATATTTCAGCAGTGCGGAGGTTATTTCAACATTTTTCTCTCCACTTCAGTTACTGCTTATGAGAAAAAGAAAACATTACTTTGTTTAAAGAAAAAACATTCAGGTCACTAGATAGATAAAAATGATTGCAAAATTAGCTTTTTGGGTTTTTTATGTGTGATTAGAATACTTAGCAATAGAACAACTTCATTCCTTTTTGTCGCATCATTGCATAAATTATTTTGCACATACAGATCACAGTGCAGATCGCATCACTGTAATAATTTCAGATTAAAAACAAGGTCCACCATTATTTCACAATTCAGTTTGGCTTACATGCTATCCTGTGAGTTGGAGGTGATTATACTAAGTCAGTTCTTGGTTTAATTTATATGCCTCTGGTAAAAGCTTTGTCCCCATGCAGATGTAGCATCTACTACATTGAACAAGTTGTTACAACCTCAAGTATCAAAAAATGAAGAGATTTCACTGAGCATGTCTACCACTTAAACTGACTGATTTCAAAATGACATTCTAAAGCTTTTAGATTGCTTAGCTCATATAATATCAATGAATAGGCAGACTTAACAAATCATATAAAAAGTAAATAGATTGTTCTCTGTATAGTTTTCCATGTGTTGTGTCCAGAATGTGAATAAATGTCAAATCTAGGAAATGCAGGTTTATGATTATAGCACCATTATACAGATTGACTAAGAATAAAAACAAAAAATACAGCTACCTTCATACAAAACAATATTCCAATAAATCAAGGCAGATCAGGAAACTAGGTTACAGATAGTATTAACAACTGGAAATGTTCTACTTCCAACAGACGCATAATGGATTACATGTCTTATGCAAACTGAAATTATGGTTCTAATTCTGCAGCTTTTAATTACATGAATAATCTTCACACATGTAATTTCTCACTAAATTGAGTAGTGATGGCTTATATGAGTAATGATTCAGACCACTCCCTCTAGGACCCAGAACTCAAATGTGTATTTATATATAAAGTTACACATGCAATTAGCATATTAGATGAAGTTGCTAAGGGAGTGTCATGTTTGGTGTGTCAGGTACTCCTCAGTCATTTTATATGGTATAAATAGTTAAGTATTTTCTTCTGTCTTCCTTTCTCATTTCCACCTTTCTCACTTGTTTTTCCTCCAAGGTTTATGCTATTTATATATAGATTCTTCAAGATCATTAAAGGAATTGCATTTGAATGTTTAATATTTTTTTTTCCTCAGGATAATTACATATGTCTATATGACCTGATGTTTACTATTCTTACAAAAACCCCATGATTTTTGAAGTCATGTTTTAGGCTATGTAATTCCTTAATGCTGTGACACATCAATGAGTTTGACTGGCTATGTTCTTCCAACATCTGTGTGCAAGAGACAGACGTGACTGATCATAGACTTCAGTGATTATTTTAATGCATAGTGGAAAACGGACCAAAATAACAGACCACATATTTATACAATGATTGTGACTTCCATTTCTGTGCACTTGAATTAGAACTAGCTTTCAAAGGATTTGTTAGTTTGTTTAATTTGGTGGAGATGTTATTAGTAAGTATATGATAAATAATGTCATGCAATACAGTGTAAATAAAAGAAACTATATAGCTCAATCAAATAAAACAAAAAATCCACCTGACCCTGTGGAGGCTCAGGAAGTCAATTTCTGACACTTATGAAAACCACAGTAGGTACTCTGACAAAATTACTGGAACTGAGCAATAAACATAATTGCTTTAGCTAACTGCCCTCTGTGGGTGACAGATTTTCAAAGATGCTGTAATTTTATTTGTATTTGCCTATATGGCTTCTAGTCACATTGCTTCCAGCATGAAATGCTTGTGCTTGGCTGTATGAGAAGATGCAGAAGAGCCTTCACGCTGGTTAAATGCCACGTGACTTTTCACCTTTCCACAGGTTTAATCAGCAGTAGCTGATTAACCTACATTTCCAACTGCATCACAGTACTGCAGCAGCAAGCTGTCAGGATGGATGGTGGAATCCAGCCTTCTGGGACCACCTTCTTCCAATAGAAAGTCCCTTGTAGTGTGAAACAGAGGGAAAAGGGTTGTCTCCTGTGAAATTGATACCAACATGCAGCAAATCAAAGTATTTTTATTCTGTATTGAGTTAATCAGAGAATGGGTGGTCAGTTCCACTCGGGGATATTTTATAATCCTTGTCCCGCTGGATATAAGATACTACCTTCTTATAGAAATGCTACAGTTTAACATTGTGATGCTATTATATCATATTTAACAAAAAGCATACTTTGCTAACAAAAGATGAAAACATGTTTACATACATCCATCTCCTTCCTTTTCTTGTCCTTCCCTGAACACATGCAAATAATTTTATATGAAAGACATTCTTTTCTAATCCCACTTTTATTGTATGTTTTCCATAGCAAATGCTGCTCACGTGTAGACTACTGTTTTGTCCAGATCTCTTCCTGCATTAAAAGACTTATATAATCGTATTGAGAGAAAGCACTTAGAGATCTATAATCCACTGGTCTTACTGAGTGACTTTTTACATAATGAAAATCTGTGAAGGGTAAATATGTTGACTAGGAGTTCCATTATTAAATATAAGGTATTTCTGGAAAATGTACATAAACAACATAAACTTTGTAAGAGAAGGAAAAGCAAGCCCACAACCAATCCTTTCAGACTACAGAAAATAAGCATGTTTAATTTTTAATCTGAAAGCTAATGACATCAGTCATTCAGTCCGTTTTTAAATAATTACATTTACATGAAAAATATTTTCATTTTTACATGAAGAATTTTGAAACTAATTTTATTTCATATTCATAATGCTGAATTTTGATGTTACATTGTTTGCAACATAAGGAGAATCACTTTAATTATGGTTTTGTGTTCATTTTGTTAGTAAACTAAAAGACAGTGTAGGGGGGTTTTATGCTGATAAGACTCGAAGTCCTGGAATAAAATTACAAATTGCTGCCTTTAACAGACTCAGTTCTGATAGTTTGATACCACTGTTGATCATTGTTACTATCAATACCACAGGACTAAATTTTACACTCCTTAGGTTGTGTATATCTTTTGCTAAAATAAATGCAAGCTTTGCTGGCTGAAAGGGGGCAGTTTGGATCCTAGCACGGTGAGGATCTAACACGTCAGTCTAGTCTAATATGTTCTCTACTTCTCAATTGCACAAGCCAATGGTTCCATACTTTACTCAACAACACTGAACAAGCAGTGCTGAAGGCAACGTCAACCCCGTTATCCTAAATGCTATCGTAGCTGTTTCCTAAGGCAGAGATTTCTTGACTTTTCAGACTGCTGATTCCCTTGCAGTACAAATTAAGATATATCATGATGTTCAACTTCAGGAGCTTGAGAAGGGTGCATTTATGTAAAGAAAACTGTAATGAGAGGGCTTAGCAAGTTACTTTTATTCCTGTGGTTGAAATAGGAACTTTTTGTTTAGAAGAGCTTACTGAGAAGCTGTATTAATATTCCAGTTTTTGTTTGGTTTTAATTACTGCTGCAAGCCAACCAGTAAGTTATAAGAACGTACTTTATTTTAAGTTAAATAAATAGTGACAGTAACAAGTCTGAATTGTTCAAAGTGTAGAAAATACCACCCATGCACAGGCAAAACCAGTGTCATTCAAGTCAGGATAAGATTTTAGTATAGAGTAAATTTAATGTGTGTATCCTGTGAATAAAGACAAAAGAACTGAAGTACATTGAAATTAAGCCATGACCATTTTCTCTTGTGCTGAAAACACAGTAACATTCTCATTCACTGATCAGCATGTGAGTATTTGCATTTTCATCATGATATTTAAATACAGAGTATTTTGAAGTTTGACTTCCCATTCTTCACTTACACAAATAGCATTTCCAGTCTCCTTCCAGTTGCATTCCAGTGGAGAAAAACATGAAGAGAGCAAACCTACAATATCTCTTTATTTCTTAATTTAAAGAGGCGTCAGTACTTTTGGGTGATGGTGGTATCATCTTGTTTTGATTTTCTGCGCTGTTGTGCCTGAACTCTGTCACATTGAGTGTACACTTGTATCAAGTGTAGGAGATTACTGGCAAGAACATTATCCATTTAGATGGTGCCAATCCTCTGTTAGAATTCTACTTAATCTTTTAATTTCAGATAGCCTAAATATAAGATGATACAGATTTTTAGGAACAAACTAACGATGAAGAAATCCATGGCCAGCTTTGTCCTAAGATTTGAAAAGACAGTATTTTTCCAATGTCCAATCCTTTAAATACTAATTGTGTGCATATTCATAATGAAGCAAGACTTAATAGTCTACTTATATAAATTCATTGAGTCCTGTATCCAAAAATCCAAATTAAAAAAAAAAAGCAACAGACTGAAAATGTACAGTTTACCAACTCACTGAGGCTTGGTTTTGAAGATGAGATTACCTACTCTTAAGAATTCTTCTACACAACTAACTGTGGATAAACAGTATACCTGCTTCAGGATACCAAGATAACGCATGCTGTAGGTGTTACCATTTACTCATCCACAGAAACCAGACTTGCATTACTTGGGTTTTCAGAACATGTGGATAACGATCTGATTTCAAAAGGAACAAGGAGTTTTCAAGAAGCACAGAATAAGAGTCCAACTTCTTATCCACCTTCCTGTGAACTAAGTAAAAGGAGAGTGCAAAGAGAGAAAATACCCACAAATACTTAGTGGCCAGTGGTGGCAATCCAAATATGTACATTCTCCTGCAGCTTTTGCTGTATTTTCCATAAATACGTTTACTCAATATGATTGCGAAGGACATAATCTCATTTAAATCAACACACAGCAATTACACCTTGTCTAGACAGACTGAAACAGTAGCACCGATAAGTACAGGCTTGACTTTGTTAGATTGCTGCTGGGGATCTCTACGAACCTAGATTAACTACATGTAAAACACATCCAATGGAATGAGTGAAATACAATAGAAAGGAATGTGGAGTCATCTTATAAAACTGAATTCCCATGAGAATGGAGTTAGACTGGATCAATGTGCAGAACTCGCATTATCCTTCAATGTAATGATAGTCTATAGCCTTTAATTCAGGCCTTCACTTACTATTTTTCCTCACCTACGTTATGCTTTTTCTCACCTACAAGTGACCAGATTCAAATTTGTCACACACTTTTTTCTTCCCAAATCCAGGTCTCTTAAATTTTAAAGGATAAATTGCTGCAATTTTTCAAAGTATCTTTAGGTCTTAACTCACAAATACTAGCTGTTCATAGAGTGCTGTCACCATAATTTTATTTAACAAGCAAGACTATTGTCTAGTAACTTCACAAAACATGCCCGATGATTGTTACTTTTTGATAATGTGTCCATAATAATCAATGCAGAATAAAACGCAGTCTTTATATTTGCCTGTGCAGTGCCTCATACACCTATGGCACGATAAAGTATGTACCAGGCATTCTTGAACAGATAGTGTGCAGTCACAGTAACAGAAGGTATTTCTGTAAGTTACATAATAAATACCACATTACATGCGTCCTTTTACAAAACATTATAGAGCTTCTCTGCAAAGTTAGGGTCTGTCCCCCCAATTTTACATTTAAACGTTCTCAATTTTATAGGGAGGCACTGGAAAGTTTTATGCTGCTCTTGGATTGCAAGAGCAATTGCAGGGTATCAAATTGGACCAATCCTCCAGGCTTCCTGTTTCCCAAATGATGACTCAGGCATGAATGAGGGATGAAACTGAGACATGTTTTTAGCTTTGTCTGGGTTTCTGCGAAGAATTCAGGAGCTTGCAGGAATGGGACTGTACATACACAGGCATCAATCCCTGTCTGTCAACATCAGAGGGGATATCTTTTTGGATTATTAGAAAGGTCTGCTTTAACTCAACACCATTTTTGTTTGCCAGAATCTATTTTCAAAAATTACTGCTTTTCTGCTGTGGGTAGACTCATTGCTTCTATTTTCATAATTAACTGTGAAGTGCAACCTGTTTGCTTCTACAGAAAGAAAAAATTTGAACTAGTGGCAAGAATCAGCTTTTCTGCAGGGGAAGACAAAATCGTGGTAAATGTGGGTGAGACCCACGAGGCTTGCTAGTATTTTTCTGAATGTGCAACTCTCCCTTTTTTCTCTGGGGATTTGGAAAGCTATTAGTCATTCATGTATGCTCTGCCAACCCATGCAACTGGGTTCTGTAAAATCCAGTCTAAATCAACAAACAGTATTTGGTATCAAACATTGCTTGTTCTGTTTTCTCCATCCTCCTCCACACCTTCCCCCCCCAACCATGAACTTAGCTAAAATAGAGGTTGTTTACATTCTTTTATTGGGGTTTTCATCCTTGCACTTCTCCTCCACTGAAATAACATTTTGTGTATTTGATTAAAAAACCCCCAAATATATCTATTCACTTTGTCGGACAAAACATCTGTGTTAGCCTCCAAATTTGTATTACTCTCAAATACTGTAAATAGCGACCAGCAGCAAATACCAGAGCCTATTAAAGAACAAAAAATACAGGCTTCTGAGAACAGTGATCTATTAATAGCAGACAAATCCCTGTTATAGCCAGTAGTGATAATACCCTGATACTTCATAGTTAACTGTTACGAGTCCAGCAGATGAAGACATCCTATTCTGCAGGTTGATTTGCATCTCTTTTCTTCAAAAAGCAAGAAGAAACAAATCGTGCATTTTAGGATACTGAGAGGCAAAAGTTTTCCTCTGTTTTTTCAAGTGCTAGGTTTAAATTCTCAGCTCATCCGAGTGACCCGTTTTGAAATGAAAGGTGAGGCATGACATGCTCCCAAGACAGGCTGGAGGGGGGGGGTCACTCTTGGCAGAGCCTGCACTGCCCTAAGAGAGTTTTACCACACAGACTGCCAGGACAATAGCGATAATGAGCACAGCAGAGAAAATAATCCCAGCCAGAACTTTGCTGATATCGCAGAAGGATTTATTTTCCTCCACAGAGATCATGCCAATAGAAGAAGCGCCCACGCTGATGGTGGATTTTAGTTCAGCCCCTGGGTCTTGCTTAGCCTCTACTGTCCACTGGGGGACATTGACCTTCATTTCCATCTCGTACATCATCTCTCCTACCTGGTTGATTTCATTCTCCAGGTCTTTCAAATCCACCACGTCTATATTGCGCTCAGCCTCATATTTCATGTTCTGGACGCTCATTGCCCTGGCGGCCACGCCAGAGGTTCCCCCACTCATGCCCGTTTGGATCAGGTGCTTTTTGGGGACGTTTAGTGGGAACTCGTGGCCCAGCTCCAGGGCTCTCCTCATGTCGATCTCCAGGATCTCTAGGCACGTGGAGAAAATCACCCATAGCCTCTCGAACTCGACTTTATCTTCCTTACTGACAGTTTTGTCCTTCAGGACCGTGGTGAGCTTGTTCCTGTTGGCCACCGCTAGCTCCTGGGCTTTCTGCCGGGTCTTCTTGAGCTCCTCCCGCAGGTTCTGGGAGTCCGAGGTGCCGCCGATGGTCAGCACCATGTGCCGGTAGCAGGCGGTCACCCTGCTGAGCGCGTCCAGCAGCGCTTTGCACTCCTCCTTAATCATGATCCCGGCGGCGGCGCGGGGCCGGGGCCCCGCCGCTCTGCCCCGCTGGTTACCCGGTACCGGGACCGGGGCGCTGCCAAAGCCAGATGCTACCAGCACACATGGCAAAGGGTAGCTTCGGCTTGCGCCCGCATTCGGTACCCTCTCACCTGCCTGGCGTCCCCGCCGGCTGCTCAGGCGGCTCCGACGCCTCCGGGAGCGCGGGCCCCGGGGGGGGCCCCCCCCCGGGGAACCGGGGGCATGCCTGCCGCGCTGAACGGCAGCCAGGGCTTCCAGCGATCGGGCGCCGCTTTTTGAAAAGTGCCGAACGCCGAGGAGGGGGGGGAGACAAAAAATACGCGAAGGATACAGCTCTCGGGACCGCAAGCCGAGGCGCTGGCTCTCCCCGACCGCCGCTGCCCCGCCGCCGCTGCCGCCGGCTCGTAACTGGCCCCAGCGGGCGCCCGCAGCGTCACATGGCGCCGCGCGGGGAGCGCCCGCGGCCTCCCGGGCGCGGCCCGGCCAGGCCCTATAAGCCCTCGCAGGCTCCGCCTCCCCAGGCTCCGGCCCCGCGGCGCCTGCCCGGCTCCTCGCTCGCTCCCCGCCGGCGGCCGTCCATTGGCTTCGCGCGGCGCCGCCGCCGCGCCGGGCCCGCCCTGGATCCCGGTAGGGCTTGGCCGAGGCGCGGAGCGGTGGGGGCCGGGGGGGGGAGGCGTGTTGTCGGTGTAAGGCGCTCCGCCTCGGGCGCCCCCGGCGCGGTCCTCCGCGGGAGGGCGGCTTCCCGCGGCGCCGCGCGGGGCGTGGGGCTGTGGGACCCGCTCTCGGGAGCCGCCCGGCCCGGTCCGGCCCGCGGGGCAACCGCCGCCCGATATCCCGGGGTGCCCCGCCGGCCCTCCCGCCCCAGGAGGCGGGGAGGGGGCAGGGCCCGCGCCCTCCCCTGCCGTGCGCCGGGAGCGGCTCGGCCGCGGCCTGGCCGCCGTGCGGGGGCTCTGCTGGCCTCGGCCTCGGCTTCGACCGCGGCCTGCTCCCGGGCTGGGGCTGGGGCAGCGGTGCGGCGGGGGGCCCGCGGCGGGCGGCGCTTGCTCCCGTGCCGCTCGGGCACCCGGTGCCGCCGGCCGAGGGGCACCCCCGGGTGCAGGTGCCCGTGGTCTCGCTGGCACCTGCCTTCCGTCCCGGTAAGTGGCAGAAACGTTTAATACGTCGTTGAACTTCATTTAACCCTAGCCACGTAGGTGATTTACGTGAGGTCAGTGCTGTCCGACGCCAGCCAGACTTCAGAGTGCAGCGGGTGTCCTGCAGGGGAAGGAGCTCGCGTTGCCCTCGCCTCTCGCACGGGGTGTTTGAGAAGGCCGACGGAGGTGCTGGTGTGCGATCCGGAGTGTCTGCAATTAGCTCGAGTCAAGCAATTATACGTGAGAAAGTGCAGGGAGCACACCAGTGCCTCGCTAGCAGGAATGACGCTTCCCAGACTACCCTTGTGAATGTGCTGAAGTACAATACCATGATTAGCGATGGACACTAGGCTGTGTTTACATGTATTTCTGAACCTTCAGAAGAACAGAATTGATGATGCCAAGTGCTATGTAGTAAACTAAACTGTGTTGACTCTAGCATGTGATGTGTCTTTGCTAAAGTGGACTTCTGGAGAACCTGCTTATCATGACATGTGTATGCCTCGATGTTTGTGGGTAACTGAGTGGTTTTCTGATGGTGTAGTAACTTTAAAAAGATGTGAAGATGTACTCCCATGAGAAGGGGGAGCGTGATCCTTTCCCTTATCACACCACCCCTGTAGTGCGGTGTGTGCTATGAGAGATTATCTGCTACAGGGAGCAGAGTCCGGGCAGACTGCCTTCCTGGTGCTGAGCCTAGCCTAAAGAGTCTCATCTAGACTATGCTCCTTCTTCTAGGTCTGGGTAGCTTGGACTCCACTGACTGTTTCTTGTTTTTCTGCCTTAATTTTGGCCCTAATTCTAAGATGTATGTAGCTTCTGTAGGTTGCCACCTGTGGAAGAAACTGCCTTTTAACTTCTGTAGATTGCCAAGTTACTACAGCGTAAACTGAGTAGCTCTGTACCAGTTTGTGTGTTGGTAGCCTAGAAGCGGTAAATCAATAGTGTCTGTTTCCTTGTAGGAATAAAGAAACACAAGATGATTTTGACCTGATTATAAGTGAAGTCTTATAATTGCTTAATCATTGTCAGGTGGAAAAAGGATTAGCTCTGGGTTTGAATCTGGAGTCCTGTGTGACTTGTGTTAAGCTTATTGCTAACTATCCGTATTTTTGTGTGTGTGTAGTAGCTGTGTGTAAAGTCTGCCACATATCACTAAAGGTACTGTTTGTTGCGGCACATCAGAATCTTGAAACTCCTCTGAAAGTAGCTGAAAAGGGGAGGGAGGGGGTATAGTTTCAGGAACATGTGACTGCTTAAACCTGAAGGTGGCAGCTGTCATAATCTGTATCAGATAATGCCTAAATACATCTTTAGGTTTGTCATGTAGGAAGAAAGAGGCTGTTACTAGGTTAGTTCTAAATGAGGTTCAGCTGCATGCAATTATCCAATTCGGGCAGATCGTAGAAACTCTTGAAATTCAGTTGTAGTTTCAGACAGGCATGATATTTGGAAAATCCAAATCTTAATATTGCTTTCAAACAAGATGCTGACTAGCCAAAATACTGTCCTGGGAAAGCTATTAGGATGGTGTGTAAAAATCCTTAGAAGTGAATTAGGAAGCAGCATAATGAGTAGAAGTGTGTTTCCTGGTTCTGTGGAAAGGCTTTCTAGTGATAAATGTTAATGACCATATTCTTTCTGTTCCAGTGCCCTTAAAAATGTTTACCAAGTATTGTGATGCTTCTCAAACATCACTACATGTTAGATGCTCTATCCTCATTTTAACAGACTTTTATACAAGCCTGTTTTGTCTAAATGTTTGGTAAGCCTTGCCTGATGGGCTTGCTTTTGGAGTAAGCTCATATACTGAATTTGGTCTGTAGAATGCTGTGGCCTGGGGAAGCTTGAAGCCACTGTAAGATAAGGAAGGAAAATAAGGATGGGATACACTGAAAATGAAACATGGCATCAATACTGTCCTTGCCCCCCAATAGCACTACACATCTTCCTTCAATAGTTATTCTGTGATTTCCTTTCTGCTGAGCGTTTTGCTGGTATAGTGATTTGAGGATTTGATCCATAGCAAGAATTTTAATTTAGATCATGGAAGAATGTTAGTCTGATATGTCTGTGTCATGGTATTTACTGTCAGGAAGCTCTTAATTACCTCAGGCTGGTGTATGGTGCTTTATGTAGCATGAAAACACCAGCAGTGGTTAAAATAACTTATTTTGCTGGTTAGAAGAACTTAGCTGCTGAATTGTGTTCCAACTTCCCTTACCCTTGCTCTGCTTCCTAAAGGAGGGAACAGAGGTGCACAGAGAATGGATTAAATTCCTGTCCAGGTGCCTGGTCTAAGGATGATCCAAACTACAGTAAGTGGGGTGCAGGGTTGCTGGCTTCAGTTCCCTTGTGTTTCTGTGGGTGGTCTGTGCTGGGTCTGACCCTGCATAGTTGCTTTCTTTACAGACTTGCTGCTAGTCTTGGAGTTGATATCAACCTTATGTGGTCTGCTGTGAACAGTGGTGGTCTGTAATGCTGTAGTCAAGGAATGGTGTTACTTTCTGTGACCCACCTCTCAGCAGTACAATGTTCAGGCCCACTGCACCCTCAGTGCACAGGCAGGGAAATTATACCACTGTCCTCCCTCAGTAACTAAAGGATCAAAATAATTGGCATAAGTAAAATGCTGTTTATCCTTGTATTTCCTACCTTAGTTTGGTTTCCCACCTCCAAAAAAGTGCATGTGCTGACAGCTCTGCAAGCCTGAGGAGGTGGCCTTAAATACAGCTCACCAGTGTTTGGAGGAAGCACCCTTGTTTGAGAAGGTGTTTTGGGAACTTTGTATTTTCTGTTAATGTTTTCCCTCTAAATAAATTCCTTGTAATTGTTTGTGGTTCACTGATCTGTACTCTGTTCCAGGGCTTGCCTGGAATAGTTCAGGGCTCCCCATCTGAGAATTTAATGCAGCTTTAATAGTGGTAAGCTGAAGAGTGAAAATCCCTTGCAGGTACTCTGGATTTCTACACCTGCAAGAACTGAGAATTGGGAATCTAGTCTGTATTCCTCTGTGAGGAGGAGAACACAGTTTGTTCCTAATACTTGGCTAATGACAAGTAAGACTATCTGAAAAATCAGTGGAAGTGTCTGGATAAAAGTGGGAAGCATGCCTGTTGAAGGATGAGCCACTCATACTAAAATCTTAAAATTTCTCTGGAGGAAAGAAGTAGTGACTGTGGAGAGTCAAGCCAGTATGTTCTTTGGCCTCAAGTCTGAGACAAGAATGTGTCCACATCATGCTATGGTCCAAATACCCTGTTAAAATACAAAGGGTGAACTTCCTTACTACTTTTTTAGGAACGAGCTCAGTTTTAGAGTTTATGAGGTGGCGTTCATAATGAAAAGCTGCATAAGGAACTGATAGAAACAGATCTGCACAGTACTCCCCTGTTGCTGGTGGGTGCTGTAGGGTCTCTGGGGAGGTTTGTCTGAGAAGGGTGGGAGGAGAGACAGTTGTTAGGCCTAAAAAGGGCTTGGGGGGGTGTTGGGCAGAGACAAAATCAAAATCATGCGATCCTGTGCCAGCTCTTAACCCTTCACTGGAAGAAATGTGTGTCTGAAGGGGAGGTGCTGAGAGAAATTATCATCTTCCTGGAATGCTGCTGACCCCTCCTTTCCAGACACTGTTCCATAGCTGTCAGGCTGATGTTCTGGGATCATAAAACTTCATTTTTCCCTGGTTGCTAGGAAGCCTTGAGCTGACTGATGCAAGTTCACCACTCTATAATCTGAGAATTCAGAGGTGTTATCCTGACATACTTCTTTCACAAAATCAATACAAGCTGCAGCTGAATCTAAAAGGGGTAGGAATAGATTGTTTCAGCTCCCTCCTGGTGAGCAAGGTGTGCTGGAACATCTCAGCTGTTTTTCATAAGATGATCAGTGTTCATCCCTCAGGGGAGGGAATAAGGTTTCTTGTGTGCTCAAAACAGAGAAAGGCTCTTTTGTTTTTGTTTTGAGGTGAATGCTGATTTGAGGGCTCAAGTCCAGGTTTTGTAGCCTTTGCCTGGAAGTGGGGTAGATATGAGGGGTAATAGTGGCTGAAGTGGAAACTAGATTTTTATTTAGACTGAGACTAGTTGAATTCCACTGCTATATTCCTGTTTGCTTGCAGAGTGCTTTAAGATATGCTTAGCTTCAGCTGTTCCTGTTAACAAGTGGTGCTCTTAAAGAGGAAAAATAAGCACTTATGTAATAAAAAATAAACTTAAGTAATTTAGGACTGGGGAACAATTGCTTTCTCTTTTTTTCTGCAGAGCTCTGCAGTTTGCTGGTGTGAAATACACATAGAAACTTTATCAGACATATCTATGCCTGCTATTCTGAGCTAAACACCTTTGAGTAAGAAGTTTTTGCTTGTTCTCACTTTTCCCCTGTATTTTGAGCCATTCGGCAAGTGGTATTGTAGTTACTGGTTTACTAAGCCTTAGTTGTTACTATTGTAGTGTCTGCAAACTAAGATGAAATCGATGTCATTGTGTGAAACTAGGGAGGAGTGAAACTTCACAGTATTGCTGTGCAAATAAAATTCAGTGAATTTATGCTTCTTGAGCATCACACACTAATGGATCTGGTGTTGAAGATTTTGGAGAACATGGTATTGTGCTGCTTTGTAGCTGGACTTCTGTGGAGAGGATGCTGATGTACTTATGTTAGTGTTATCCCAAATCTGCGTTCTTTACTTGGTGTGCAACAGCCAGTTCACACGCTGAGTCGAGGTATTTGCTTTTATTTCACTTCTGCGCAGAGATGGGTGCTAGGTGGTAACTCCACAAAGCTAGCACCCCATTCTGAAAAACTGCCATGTATTTGTTACATGATTAAAGAAAACCCACCTAAGTTTATATCTATTGGCTAGTGATCACTGTTACATTTGCTATTGGTTAATTATATTTAAATTAGCCTCCCTTGCTGTGTAAATTGGCACGTGTGCCCTTTGTTGGTCTGGGGGGGCAAGTCTCTTCAGGTTCGATTTGAGTCGGTGGTCACGATCTCCCCTCACCCCCTCTGCTCCCCAGTTCCCGAAGATCTTCGCTGACCTGTTGTTGCCTCTTTAGCAGTTATCCAGCCTTTGGCTGGCTCAGCATTCTGAGTCAGGATGTTCCCCTTTTGGTCTTTTAGCTTCTCTTCAGGGGTATAGTCACCAGTTCTTTCATGTGCTGATAAGGCAAATACTTCCTTATCTCTTATGTCCTCCTAACCACCAGATCCTGTTACACATGATTCCTTATTCCTGCTCTGTGAGAAATTCTGTTTTCTGAGGTATATCATTAACATCCCAGTGTAATATCCTAACTTGCTCTCCTGGAGAGATTTCAGGTTGCTGAACTAGGCTAGTAATTTTTATCCACTTTGGTAGGTGTCTTTGCTCTGCCAAAGTATTATTAAAATGCCATAGAGAAAGAACAGAATCTTATACTGTTCAACATTGAATATGAAGAGTTTGTATACAGAATCCCTAATTCTGTTATGAAAGGCATTTTCTCTGCAGTGTATTTTATTAGCTCTATAATAGTGGTATAGCAGGACATTCAGAAGATGATGTGCCTAGGAATTAAGTAGTTGTATGACTTGAATGTGGACATGATGTAACTGCCAAGTAACAGTGCAAATACAATGACATTTTCTACTTTAATGGCTGTTTTTCTAAATTTCAAAATGCTTCTTAAAAGGAACTGAAACCTGATAGGTCTGTAAAAGGTACCTCACTTGACCATCTCTGAAGGAAAACACCATCAATGACAAAAAAAACTGTTACAGTTAAATCCTACTAATTGTTTTCAGTACCAAAGCTTGTAAGACTCAATTTCCAGTGTTTTGGAGAAAACAGTGATGTGCTTAGAGATTCCATGGTGTGTTTTTCACTTTAGCTATCCCTTGTACCATTAGTTGTATCATTAGAATTATCACTCTGCTCTTAATCTAGAAAGGATTTGGCTGTTTTAAGATTTTGATTATTTTTTAAAATCAGTAACATAATGCTTATTAGATTTTTCTGATCAGCTAGCTTCTGTTTTTCCAGCAATTTGAACTATTTGTGTTTACAGGCATGAAGCCACACACTTAAGTGATTCCATTTAAACCTTTTATGTAACATTAGTACTTGTGTATTGCTTTACAGCTCAGCATGATAGAATTTAATAAACTTCATAGTGAATATGGCTTATGACAATTTTTAGTGGGCTTTCTGTTGAGTATTAAACAGTTCTGGTAATGTGTATAAGGCTGTGTATGTTTCCTGTTTTTGTAATGTTAGTAGTCCAAGGTGCAACTAGAAGTGGTCTGTACTTCCCCTGGTGTGCCCCCCCTTCCCCCCGCCACCCCCCCCCCCAGTTAAATTAGGTTGAAGTTGGATGTTGTGTTGTGCCAACAAACTCTCAATGGAGTATTCTAATGCATTCCTAGAATTACAGTAATGCATTAGCCAGTATTTTCAGATGCATTTAACTTTTGGGGTGGAAAGAAATTGACTTAATCTCAAAAACGCCTGAGCCAAAATTCGGGGAAGCTTTAATGTAGTCTCTTGATTCTGTAGATTTAATCTATGTAAGTTCAGTATAAAATCCTTTATTTTTCTGTAATTACTTAAGTTGTAGATAGTTTATACATCCATACTTCTGTCTCTCTGAAGAATGCTGTGGATAGGTGAAGGAGGTCCAAGTGAATATAGTAACTGTTCAGTTAATAAGTATTCCACCCTTTCTCTTTCATACCCCCATTTTAATCGGGTATGATAGCTATCCACTAATGTAGCACTAAGCAGATGCAAGGGTAAGGGAGCGAGAAAGGGAAGGAAATTCAGAATTGTAGTTCTCAAAACAGTACTAATTTGGCTAGTGGTGGTGATTTCCTGCTGTATAGGAACGTGTGTGGTGAGCAGTTCAGTTTGCAGTCTGCTTCTGCTCAAGGTGAGTGACAAATACCCATATGAACTAGAAGTTTTAGCTTCCTTATTGGGGTACGGCATGTTGATGGCATCTTAGTTGCATTGCAGTAGCTAAAGTGCCACAACTCTATGTCTGAAAGTATTTTTTCCACTTCTTGATGGAGCTTTCAAGTATGATTCAACCCTGTCAGTAGTTCTGAGTAAAAGAATCTATGTGGCTGCCACTAAGTGTTTTAAAACTAGTTATTTGTGGTGTGTAACTCGAACCAGGAATTGAAGATTATAATTTCAAGCTCTTCCTGTGATGATCTGTCAACTAAAATGATGCTTAAAGTACTCTAGTTGCTTGTGGTTTTCTTCAGGTACAGGCAATGATTTAAGAGCTGCATCAATCATGCAGACAGCAAGCTTTGTGAGCTCAGGCTTCCTGTGGGAGCTCCCCTCCTCCCATAAATTTTTCACCTGTTTTCTCAGGGAATTAAATGTTGGTTTTAAATCCTTTCTAGACAAAGCTTATCTGCTTTTTTTCATGGTGAGATACGGGTTTCTACATGAGGAGGATCCGTGGAATGTGTTCTTCTCTCTACCTTCCTATTACAGGAAGAACATTTTTGGACTTAAAGATTTGTTAGGCTGAAAAAGTGGCAATGTAGCTATAGCAATTGGAAACACTTGTGCACTGCGGTTTTGTCTCTGCAGTCTCATGCTTGGTTGCCTTCTTGTGTCAATGTGCTCTTTTTCCCTGATAAAGTACATGGCATGCTAATATCTTCTCCATCACTGTCTTGGGGAGGGTCATAGCAGTCTCATCTACCACTTGGCCAGATATACTGAGCATGAATTCACTCAATAAAAAGGCAGATGAAGATGCCTCAGTGGGCTGACTACCTTCAAATCTTGATTTGGAAAGTGCCTTGAGAGACCATATAATCTAGCCTCACTGTGTCCATTATCACCTCTAGTAGTGGTTTGTCTAACAGATTCTTGAACACTTACACCATGAGAGACTTAGTAGCTTTGCCAAGCAATCTAAAATGTGCTTATATTCTCTTTTGAAAGGTGTTCCTGATCTGAAGTCTGGGTCTGTTTTCAGCTAAGGCTTTCTTCTTTGACTGATGTGGAAAAAATGCCCTTCACTGAGAGCTTGATCCATCTGGGGAAAAATTCTTACCCGTTTCACACAGTTTCTTCAGCACAAACAACATGACTACATTTCATGTTTTGGATTCTGCTTCCAGGGCTTTCTTGCCTTTCTTACCTCAGATTCTCCTTCAGTCAGTTCATCTCTGATGCTCAGCACCCAGAAAAAGGATGTAGGACTCCAAAATAAGTTTTGCTGTGGCAGACTATTTTGCAGGCTGCATGTGTGTACACATACAGTCCTGTTTGGTGCTTGACTTAAATATAATAAATCATCACTGATTTATGTTTGGACTGTAAGCTGCAGTCATTTAGGATCTTACTTGGAATTGTGGCCTAGCCGGCTGCTCAGCAGGCAGGGTTTTTTTGTAAGCTAACTAGTCCTGCTTATTAAGGTCTGTCTTAGCCTTGATATTCTACGGATCAGTGATGAAGTACCTGTGTTCCTGCAAGCAGACCTGCCACAGGGCTTGTGTTGCCTTTTCTCCTTCCCCCACCACTGGCTGAGGAAGGCTGAAGCTGGAACTTGGATTGCAGATGCCTGCCAGGAAGTGTTTATAGCAATCCTCAGCTGTGGAATTACTGGTGATCATCCTCTTTACCAAGGCACTGTGGTAGGACAGATCTTGTGCAAAGCTGTACTTCTAGATTTGAAGCCTTGTAATTACTGAGCTTGGCTAATCTTTTGAAGGTGTCAATGAGCAAACGTTTTCTTCCCCTTTGTGTAAGCTAACTTCAGATCTGTGCTCCAAACAATGGTTTGGGACCGCTGATTTGCTGTTCTTTCATAGAAGCTTTTAGTTTTATTGTATGTTTTGAAAGCAGATCAACTGTGAAGTTCCAGATGAAATAGGAAAACTCTGCTTGAGGCAGTTATCTGCCACTGCCAAACTTCAGTGGTTCAGGCTGAGGCTGTCCAAGCTGTAACTGGTGATGACTTTACAGTGGAAATGGCTTTCAGCTTTAGCTGATCATGTTTGTCTTTAGCTTTCTAAGGGAGCTCTCCTTGCGCCTAATTATAAGGAGGGACCAGACTGTAGATCAGCTAACAGTCTATAGATCAGTTAACAGCATAGCTGAAACTGAAAGGCTATCTAAAAATCTGTGGGAATTGGATGTATGTTTTTCCACTCTATTATACAATGGTTTCATGTCTCTTCCATGATCTACAGAGAAAGGCATTTTTAGTGCCAGTACAGCATTAGTGCTACAGAAAAAGTGTAAGGAGCGCACCTGAGCAAAATAGTAAAAATAAAGTGCTAGGTATAATTCTACCTATAAGAAGTCGGGGGAATATTGATTGCATAAGGGTGGCTTGCTCAAATTAAAGTTCTGCTGCTGTTCTCACCCTTTCTTAGGACATATAGCTGAAATCGCATGAGGAAATTGTGCAACTTCTCTTGATTCCTAAGGGAGGCTGGATGAGGGGAAAAGACATAGAACAGACTAGTTAATTAAGAACTTGTAAGTCTGTTAATATCAATTCTTCTGAATAAAATAATTCTGAAGTTATTCCAGAAGGGACCTATTAGGGTTATTCCTGACTTGTGTCTAGGATGTGTCATGTTTTGGTTTTTTATAGGAAATTAGACTTGAGGGGAAGCAAGTGGTCTAGGGTCTGGTGCTTCTAGAGATCATCTTTTCCCTGTGACACACCTTAACAATAGCTTTTCCAATGCCTACTGGTTGGGCTTTCTGTCTCCTGTTGCTTTTTTGCACAGTTTTGTCAAATGTTATGCATTAGCCTGACCTCAGATCATTGAGACTTCTTCCATGGGAGTAGAGATGACCACAAATGATGCATTTCACAGTGACTTTTAAATTATGATACAGATATTCGTAGCTCCTTGGTGTACCTCTTTCGTATAACTTTCGCTGGAAAGTTGAGGATTGCCTTACACAAGGGTTCCTGTTACACTGTCTGGGTGCCTCACTGATGTGTGTCAGTCAGTAATCCTTACACAGGCAAGTCTTAAGACTTACATGAGCATACTGCAAAAGCATCAGTGTCCTGTGATGCAGTAGAATCTCCTATAAAGAAGCTGTTAATTCATGTCTCTTGGCTTGTTTTAGACCTTAGCAGTGCAAGTTAGCTTGTATATCAAAGTGGTAATAATGTAGATCATAACTTCTCTCCTCCTCTCCTAAAGTTTGTCCAAACATATAATGCATTGTTAGACTGCAACACCTGGAAGGCCTAAGGAGACATTGTGAGGATAACTATGTAATTGGAAAGATATATTAATGCAAAATAATATAATAAAAATAACTTCTGAGTAACTATAGTTACTCTCTTACTAGTAAAGCATGCCATTGGCTGCTTATATCAAGACCCAAAACTGCTTTTTCGTTTTAGACAAGAGGAATCAAACTGTCCCCTGGGTATTCCCAAATATTATGCTTTAACAGATATCATGTATGATACATTATCTATTCTCCATATGTATTTTAGAAAATCTCCTTGGAATATCCGAAGTCCATATGGCTATGTATGATGAAGATATCTTGAAAAATCCCTTTTATTTGGCCATTCAGAAGCGGCGTCCTGATCTATGCAGCAAAGTTGCAGAACTCCATGGTATTGTAAGTATAAATAAGTACATTTAAAAGCTGCTTATTGAGTAGTAGCTATTATGTATTTGATTTAAATACCTGCTGTGACACATGTAAAGATTAGTGCAAGCCTACAAAGCCTGGAAGTGAACCAGAGCAACTTTTAGTTTAAGTTGCTTGTTATTTACTAATACGGACCTCTTGATACATTGCATGGTAGGAAAAGGTCAAAGTTGGTAATGTTTCTAAACTTTACAGGAATCTTATTTTCTTTGCTATGAACTAAAGTTGCATTTTCTCCCACTTGTAACTTAAAAATGGGACTGACCTTTTGGAAACCCTCGAGGACAGACAATCACTCATTTCTGACAGCATTTTACATAGCAAAATAAAACCATTAAACTGAACTGGAATAAAAACTCCAGTCCTTAAGACTTCTAATCTGGGTATTCTATAATTAGTCTTCATCCAAATGCTGAGACTCCATTAAACTTGGGGTTTAATGTTACCTGATTATAAAATTAAGCCTTAAATTGGACGGGGTTCTTTCAATTGTATATTACTTACGATGGTGATGTGATCAGTTCACCACTTCCTTCTGTATTGGAATACCATTTCTGAAAGCCAAGTACTGAAAGAACCACTTGCTTCATGCTTATCTCTTCCCTGACAGGTAGAGATTTCTCTTCACCATGTATACAGTGTTTGTTGTATTCATAATGTGTTGTTTTCTAATTAAGAATTTGTTGTAAGCTGCCAGTCTGTTGGTGTGCAGTAAACCCAAGATGTTTCTTATCTTTGATATTTTTTCTTCTTTCTGATGGTTTTTCACTTTAGTTTGAAAATATACTTCACTTTTACTAGCTGCCTGATTTTAAGTCATTCCAGTGACTGGGGCTAAGTAACTTAAGTAAGATTCAATTGCCTTCTCTTTATTGTTTCTTACTTCAGTTACATCTGTCATCCTTTTTCAGATAAGTGACTAAATGAAACTTCTAGGTTAATCACTGGACTGTGTGTCTATCAATGGCCTTTTTTATTTATTTAAACAAAAGCACTTACAGTTGCTATACATCTGCCAGGAAATGTTCATAAGCCAGATTCAACTGCTTGCTGCTAAAGGGCAAAAGCTATTGGTGTTTAACTGGTGATACATGGTACTTATTTCTAAAGCGTGATCTGACTTTTTTAGGTGTTAGTTCCATGCAAAGGAAGCCTTTCAAGCAACAGTCTTTCTAGCTGCCAGTTTGAATCTTATGTTCTGAAGCCGCTAGAAGAAAACTTTCAGACCTTGAATGGAAAGGTATTTGTTTCGATATCTGAATGTAGCTTGGGGACAATCTAATAAATGATTCACTGCAGTTGATGACTGATAGCGTGAACTAATGGAGAGGTACCTAGGAGTTAGAGCTAGCTGGCAAACGTAGTATGTTGCCCATCTGAGCCAAAGTTCCTAGGGATATACTGCTTTCTAGCAAAAGCTGTATTTTGGCATGTACACAAGAGTAGTTTTTCTCTTCAGATGGTAGCACTGCCTCTGATTTTAGCTTACTACTATGGTGAAGCAACTTGTCAATTTATCTGTGTTTTGTGGCTGTTAGGAACTTTGTTGTGTGGCAGAAAGGGCCACACAATCACTTAGTTAAGAACTGTCTTTCTAGCTTTCAGGCATAAAGTAGCCTACCTATATTGTATGCAGATGCAAGTTCACCAAAGCTTAAGATAAAATTATGATGGTATCAAGTTGTATCTGAGGCCTGATGTATTAATTCAGTGAGTAGAAACTGACTAATGTAGCAGCAAGCCATGATAACCACTGTTAACACTGCATAGGATGGTACTTCTTTTGCTTGTAATTTTGCAGTCTGAGATCTTGCACCTGTTTGCAGGCTACCATGTAGAGCTTCCTGCTGCAGTTGTCCTCACTGGAGTTGCTTAAGAACATAAAGCTGAGCATGAGAAATGTAGACAAGATGTGTTATGTTTTTCTGAAGCTGGACTTGGGCCACAATTCTAAGTGTTTTTCAATTTCCCTTTTACTCTAAAATGTTCTGAAGTCTGCAAATAATCACTTAGACCTTGGAGATTGTCTAAAACCTCCTCTAGTAGTAGACTTGTTAAGAAAGTAGGCATAAGTAAGGTTTAGCTAGCCATTGTAGACTGAAGGAGTGTTTGTTCAGTGTCTACACAGCACGAGAATATGAAATCTTTTCAATCTGGGACTTTCTTGTCTTGCAAGATTCTCTTTTTCTGGAAATGTAATTATACAATGGAGAATCCAAAGAGTAACTTTCTTCTGGCAGAGTTTTACACTTGATCTTGTTTTTTGGTTTGTTTTAGGAGATCTTCATACAAGGAAACCTCATCGTTTTAGGAACTGGTTTTAATTATCATCTCTCAGTACCTGTTCTTTTTGAGGAAACATTTTACAATGAAAAAGAAGAAAGCTTTAGTATACTGTGCATAGCTCATCCATTGGAAAAAACAGAAAGCTCAAGTATGTATTGAAGTGTTAACTTCGTGGTCTTGCTAACACAGTGTGCAAATTGGTATGTTTGATATGCTTAATACATTTCCTTCATTCTGAAAAGCCTTGGCTTGGTTGAAAGCTCTTGGCTTTTTATTAGCCTGCTGGGGGGGATGTTGGTATGCTGCTGGAGAAATACCAAGTTGCTGCTGGGCAAGCTTAATTTTGTAGGGTCTGTGCCCCAGTCTCAGCACTAAAAATCATCTGTGGAATACTTGATCCAGCATGATACTTCTAGCAATGCTCAGTTTAGTGCTGACTTCTATAAAAAGGGATTTAGTCTTAAATGTGACGTGTCTTGAGGTGCAAGGTGGATGCACGAAAAACCGGAGAGGTAGAATCTTTCATGATCACTTCATCAGTAGTTAGAGGTTGTATAGCATAGTTATGTAGCAGCTCTTGTGGTCGTGGTCTGTCTCGTTAAGTTGAATGTGTTAATTTTTGTACTAGTACTGAAAATGCTTTTGGTAAGGCTGGAACGCTATTTCCAAGGCTGCTATTAAAGCAGTGAATGTAACAGGATTGCCTTGTGAATTTGTGTAACAGTCTGTGTTTACTAATTAAAAGCAGCAGAAGCTTTTTAAAACATGCTTTTTCTGAAATAAAAACATCTAGTCTTCCTAAATACATAAGAATATTCTTTGAAACAAATGATGACCAAGTGAAGTAATACTAGGGTAGTGTGGGAAAAAATTCTATAAATATTTATCTAAAAATGAAAAAATTATTCTTGTGGCATTCCTTTTTTGGCCATTACTTAATGTAGTTGTATAGCAGTCTTTCAGAAGTGAGGGAATTTGTAATTTCAAAAGTAATTTGAAATGAATGAGAATCAAAGTCATTATTAGTTGGTTGCCTTTGATTGCAAATGAAAGACTTGCCTAGAAAAAAACTTTTGGAAAAGCAATATGAATTTTAAGTGAGGGATCCAATTGTCATAGTCAGAAGGAAAGTGGATTTAGTTTAATGTTTACATGAAGCAACTTTGCTCTCCCATTCAGAGAAAGTGTGTCTAAATAAACAATAGGCTATGTAAAAATCCAAGAAGGGATTTTCACAGCTCACTTAGAGCACACTGACTTCCTGCATGGGCATTCAGTCAATACTGTAATGCGCTTTTCTACTTTCAAGCTTGACTTCCACTCAGATTACGTGTGTGTATGTAGCAATAAATTACCCCAGGATAAAAAAGCATGTGAAATTCCAAATAAATACTTGACATAAAAGGCAAGAGAGCCTACTTTAAATGTGATGTATAAAATTCTTTTAAATTAGTAGCAATACCTTCAGTTAGAGGTGTAGTAAGCTGAATTTTTCATGGTACAAAAGTTGGCTGTGTATGTAGGGACAGAAAGTACTTTACTATGCATATATAAAACCTATGTGTTAATTCTTGGCTTTCATTTTAGGTGAATCTACAGCTTCATCAAATTCCTATTCTCTTAAAAATATTGAAGATGTTAGAGAATTCTTGGGAAGGCACTGTGAGAGATTTGATAAATACATAGGTTCGTTCTACAGAACATTTAAAGAACATGAAAGGAAAAGTCTCCGCCACTACATAGTCAGTATCTTGCTTCTTGATGTTTAATTTACTAAATATAATTCACTTCACTGCTTTGGCTGTCTTTTTGTCTTATTGAGCTTTTCTGTGTCAGAGTAGTCTAGAGTTGAGAAAGGTGGGAAGGGAGAAAATAGAATTCTTAATTGTGAATTACCACATCTTAATTATTACGTAAAGGCAATTTTTCTAGCTAAAAATTTTACTATAGTGCACACTTTAAAGGCAGGGAAGACTTCCTTTCTTTGCTTATTTATGCTTTGTTGCTTCAAGTCAGATTAACCTGAATCTAAATGCTTTTTTTTCTCCCCTGCCAGGATTCTGTCAATGCACTTTATACCAAATGTCTCCAGCATCTTTTGAGAGATTCGCACTTGGTAAACACTTACTCCTCTAAATACATAGTACATAGATAATTTATTGCTTAAGTAGTGCTAACTTTCTCTTGCTGTTTGTATGGCTTTCCTTTTCTAGAAGATGCTTGCAAAGCAAGAAGAGCAGATGAATCTGATTAAACAAGCAGTTGAAGTAAGCATCTGAAATGAAGGAAAATAATTAGCAAGCTATTTTTAACTCTCACTTTCATGCCTAAAGTACTGTGTTTTTTCTACAGATGTATATCCACCATGCTATTTATGATCTAGTCTTTAAGTATGTGGGGACTATTGAGGCAAGTGAGGTAAGTTTGTTTGATTGCTAAAGATTAGTTACGTTAATCTAATGCATTTTAAAAAAACTGTTGCCTTTCTATTGATTAGGACGCTGCTTTTAACAAAATCACGAGGAGCCTTCAAGACCTGCAGCAAAAAGACATTGGAGTGAAGCCTGAGTTCAGGTGAGAGAGATGATTGTGGACTCTTTGAGGAGTCCCTGAGATCCTGTCTTAAATAGGTCTCAAGCCAGCCAAAAAGTGTCTTCCTTCAGACAATAGCAATTTTTTTTCCCTCATTTGAGATGGATAAGTAAAGCTTTGCAAGTGTCATTTTAGGGCAGTCTTTGCATTGATCATTATCTCCTACGCTCTTATCTACAGGGTACAGAAATGCAAGTGTACCTGGAGTAGAGTTAGAAATATTTTAATATCATTCATTTAATCTCTGAATAATTTAAAACTTAGGTTTTGGACATCCTTCACAGGAACTCTGTATGCTAAACATTTCTTTCAAATTATTTTGTAGTTTTAATATACCACGTGCAAAGCGAGAACTGGGTCAATTGAACAAATGTACTTCCCCTCAACAGAAGCTACTTTGTCTACGAAAAGTGGTACAAATTATTATGCAATCTCCTAGCCAAAGAGGTCAGTAATCAGTGAATCAATAACTTAAAATTAAACTTTTTTCTTAACCAGTACACATAAAGCACTTTGGTAAATAAACAGCTCTTTGAGTAGCATTTGTGGATTAAACACAGTTAGACTGGGGTCTGCCTTGCAGGTCTCTAAATAAAGCAAAATGAAGGCAAGATAGATGCTTCAGTGTTGTTTCTTATGGAGTGAGGAGGGGTGCTTGGTTAGCTTATATATGTTTTAGCTAAAGCGTGTGAGAAACTTGCATGTGCTAGGACACTTTCTCATGCAGAATAATTTAGGGTGATCCATTTTAAATACTGAGGATAGCTGCTAGATCATTCTTGTCTATTTGGCCATGCTCTCTGATAATCTTGAAATTGATACTTGTGTTTTTTGCGAAATGCAGTGTTCGTGGGGGACAAACAAACCTTCTATACGCTGCATTCAAAGTACTACCACGGATTACAGAAATGATTCTGTTAGGAAAGCATGGACCTGTTAACCTGTTCTTTTATCTTACCTAGCCTGGAGAGAGAAGATACTTCCACTAAGTGAATAGTCATACAGTGGACTTATGCTTTCCCTACTTCATCTCTTCCATTCTTCAGGAAGAGACTCCTGGGTTATGGAAAAGTGCATCAACTTAGAGGATAGTTTTTGCCCTCAGGAATTTCAGAAGTCCTAAGCTAGTGCTCTGGCTCTTTCTGTATAGGGAGGAGGCGATGCTAGTCAAATACTACAACTTGTACAGTACAAACTGTATTTGTTTTTGGCTCCTGGCAGCCTATTTTAGTGGAAGATTGAGAACATTTGAAGGGATGCCTTAGTTATTCAATGCATTTTCTACTAGTAGAGATGGCCCTTAGTCTTAGGAGGCAGAACTCCATTTTTAGGTATTGCTCTTGGTTTGAATCATGACATGACTAACATGAGATGTAAATTCTTTTTTTAGTTAACATGGAAACAATGTGTGCAGATGATCTTCTCTCTGTTTTGCTGTATTTACTTGTAAAAACAGAAATCCCAAACTGGTATGTAACTACTTTGGCTATACAGAGGTCCATCATACCATCTTGTATACAATGCTGCTGTAGGGGCAAATGTTTCTGAACATGTAGTAATAACTTGCTGAAAGTGTAAGAGGGGCTGATGTAATGCAGAAGACTGTGTTTAGTAGGACAGACAGCAAAGATGTATTACAGGTGTGACCAAATTAAGGACCTATCAGGAATTCAAGTGCTGTGTCTTTGCTGTTTTGATTCCCAGCCTCAAAATAGTAATGGGAGGCCATCTCTATACCAGATTTGCATGTCAGTACATACTTCAGACTGGTCCTTCCTCATCTGTGTTTGGAGCTGTGAAACCTTTATGCAGCTTCTAGATGTTTGATACATTTCATATAGGGAAACTAGATTTCAATGCTTAATTGCTTGCTGCTAGCCTATACCATTGTGTTTATCTCTCCTCACTATCAATTAAAGTATATCTAAAACTTCCACCTGTACCTGAACTGAATTTTAGTCTTGGTGTATCCCATATGTCAGACTAGCATTTTTACTTCAATTTGTATCTATTGTTTCACACTGGTGCTTATGGCACTTGAAACATTAACATGTTTGAAACATGTGGAACAATATCCCACTGCTATCCTCATCCCGTCCTTCATATTCCTTATCCAATTAATAACTTTCCACTGAATAGTTGAATTCTGATACATCTACAAAGCTCAGAATAGCCATAGTATTGCTAGCCTAACAATCTTTCTAGAAGCTTTTTCTTAACCCACACATACCATCTGCCTGGACTGCCTGAGATGAATTGCAGTATTAAGATATGTCATGCCAAGAAGTGTCATCTTACTTTTAGTGGTTCATAGCTTTATCTTTTTATTTCAGGATGGCCAACTTGAGTTACATAAAGAACTTCAGGCTTTGCAGTTCAGTGAAGGATGAATTGGGATACTGTCTAACCTCAATTGAGGCTGCAATAGAATACATACGACAAGGCAACCTCTCTGACAGATCAACAGTAAGCTACTCCTAAAGTCTGTCAAATATATATTTGATAAGCTTATAGGACTGTACCACCGTGGGAGTAAATTCAGTCAGAGGATACAAACAGCTAACATGAGTTCCTTTTTTGCACTTACAGAAATGAGTTTAGGTAACTAGACCTGAAACAAATGCTAAAATAATCTAAATTATTACAATGAAGTCCTAATCCTGTAGGAATACTTGTTCACTGTATACTCCCTGAGGAAGTAGTTAAATGTCAAGTCTGCCTCTTCACCATGATTAGAGGAAAAATGACAGCACTATTTTCCACAGCCAAGTCTTCAGTAAGTTCAGTATTTCCTGTTTGTACTCTTTCTATCATGGTGGTGAAAGCAATGCAGTACTTGAGAGTAGGCATAGCTTAAGCAGATTTCTTTAATAACTTTAAAAAGCTTAGCTCTGCTATCAGAATGGAAATTGCAGTGTTACTTAGAATTATTCAGTAAGTCTTCATACTCTAAAAATTAAATGTGTTTGCAGTGCAGATTACTATGTTGCACCAAGCTGATAAATTAATAGAAGTGCAGCACTATGATAAGGTGGTGTTTGAAGGTCAAGTATGGCTCTGAGGATCTCTAACCTAGTGGGGGCAGGAGGCTTGTGGATGCATGAGTTATTTCCTACTGGGCAACTGGACCTTCTGTCTATCAGGTCAAATCCCTGCAGGCCAATCAAGGATGATGTTGATGTGACTTTATATACTTCTATGAATTAAGAACTTTGTAGCTTATTTAGTAAAGGAATCCAGTCTTAACGTTCCTGTAAAACTTTCTACTGTTGCAAAATTAGGTTTTCCTGGTCTGATGTGGAAATCAAAAGGAGTGAACTTGGAACCAGAGTGAATTCAACGTGTCTCAGTCTGCCCAACTGCAAAGCACTGGAATCTAATTGCAGGAGCCAGAATAATGGCTCAGTGTGCAGGGCTTGGGATGGGACAACCTGGGGCACAATTTTGAAGAAGCACTCACAGTAATATTTTAGCCTTTTGTTATTTTTGGTTTTGGTCTTTTCTGGGATCTTCCCATGAACCTGTCATGTAGGTTTGTTTTGTACACTCAAAAAAAGCACTCTCATTTTGTGTAAAGAGACTGTGGTATTTCTTGTCTGTAATGCTGCATTGAATTATGTTTAAAAAAAATAAAAATGTTAGTTTAAAAGGAAAACAACCTGCCAAACAATTTTGCTTCCTGCAGTCACTTGACTATCATTAATGGTCAATGTACAAGTAGCAATGTTGGTGGGCTGGATGGAGAACTGGAACCAAAGTGGAATTGTCTTCCACAACACTGCCAGCAAGTTGGAAGAAAGAATAGAATATACCGCTCTTAAATTTCTGGAATAAAAACTGTTTCCTGTTAAATGCCTAGTCCTATCCCTCCTTATGTAGCTAAGGGTAGTGGGGGTTTTTTATACTGGGATTGCCCTCAAGTGATTATAACTTACGTGCCACTGCCATTAAGGTACTATATTTATTTCTTTGAGGCATCTGTCTTGAAAGATGAACTGCATATTTGAGAAGTCTAAATGAGGGCAGTCTCATACTGCTTACGTTGGTGTCTACAGCAGTATAAGAGCAAGCAATAGTGTTTCTGTCTATATGTCAGTTGGATCAGCTCCAGATCTAGAGTGCTAGCCTCCAACTTTCTCACTTTAATGTGTGTACAGTGAGTGTGCAACAGGAACCCCTTTCTTCTACATTGCCTTTCATAGGAGTCAACATGGCTTGAAGGGAGCACCCTGAGATGAGGTGGGAAACAGTAGACCCTTGAAGACAAGGAAGTGAGTGACCCCCTACCCTCCAGCACAGCTGAAAAGGAAAGAGCTAGACCACCCTTTCTCTAGTGTAGGGTATGGGAGAAGTTGGCACACAATGAAGAAGAAACTGGGTAGCAAATAACCCCTTGACAGGAATTGAAAAAGGGGTAGTGAGGAGGTGGAGGAACATGGTAGGAATTTTTGATAGCATTGCTTTTCCTTCATGAATTTATCTGATGATAACCTTAATTCTCTGGTAAAGGCGAACAACTTTCTACTTAAAGCAGCAGCAGCTGTTGTGTTGATGCCCCATGATTTCCTTTTCCAGATTGTGCTGGAAGGGCTTGTGGGATTTAAGTGAGCAGGAATGTTGCTGTGCCCTGGGGCTTCATTACAGCCCCTCATGTGGCTACACTTAATTTTATAGCTGGCTTCAGATGGAGCTTCTGGCAGCTGAGTAATGCTGTTGTCCAATCCCTAATGAAGCTAACTACATAAAGAAAAGTCAGCAGGGAACTAATGTACCCTGTGGGATAATAGGCATATTATCACCCTCATGTCAGTAAGAAAATTGCACTTGGGAGACACCTGCCAAATCTCTTCACCCAAGGTCATGCAAGTCTTGGAGAGAGATTTTGGTTGTGGGGAATAGAAGATTACATTTTATTTTCTGGGAATTGTCAACCTCATTTGATTAGAATTTCCAGTTAATAAGTGTTGGACCTTAGTTACAGCTACTGTGTAGTAAGACCCTCTAGTTAGAGGGTTGAAGTAAGGTGTACAGCAGGGAGTTAGAGCCAGCCCCTAGGGAATAGGTAGCATTTTGGTTCCTGTAGGGAAAGAGCTGTAGGTGGCAATGAAGTTGTCATGGAGGAAGTGCAGATTGGAGAAGCCAGGCAAGGAAGGCTTGAACACAGACTGAGGGTAATAAAATGTTGGGGGAGGGGGGGAGGAGGGGAGTGGAGATAATTTCCCCAAATCATCAGTTGTAATCTGTTGAAAGTCATCTTGGATAGGTCATTATATGGGTACATCCTCATAGGTACAAATATTTCATTTCTCTAGTACAGAGAGTAGCGTTAAATAAAAAGATCACTAATGTTTGGATGTGTATTTTCTAGACAATATAGATTTATACCTGAAAGTCCCACTCCAACCAATTTATTTTTTTTTTAAATTCTTGGAGTATGAGTGAAGCTGGTACAAGCAAGTTTTGTCTTTGAAGGCTCAAACTTGCTTAATACTGATACTGGATTGTTCTGCTATTCTGTATGTCACTTTCAAAGACGTAGTTTCACCTGGGATGGGCTTTCTTTTGTGATTTATATAACAAATAATCCTCTGCATAAGGATTGCTGTCTCAAGTGACTCTGAAATAATTATTCCCTTTGGGGGACACTTCTCGTGTAAAATACACTGTGAAAGGGACAGCACTAAAACTACAGTAGGTCTTGCTAGTGATTACTTAGATTCTCCATAGTAAAACTATAAAGCTGTCTGAGCATTCATATTACAAGTTTCTGAAGTCTAATCAGAATTTCTATCAGCAGTAAAGCTTTAACGTTTTTTCTAGTTAATAAAATTTTTGATCAAATATTTCTTAGGGAAGTCATTCCTGATCACACTGAAGAATCTGTGCAAGGAGACTAGTGTTATGTGCCTTGTAATTCTGAAAAGATACGCTTGGGTATCTTTAGCTAAAGTACTTAGGTTTTAAAAGATTGGGGAATATTTGTCATCTTCACATATCTAAATAGAACTTACTGTGAAGTATAGATCTGAACTTTTCCTTCTAGACCTCACAAACACGTTAACTACATTGTTTTCTATACAACGGAGGATTTTTTTAGACAGCTTTATGAGATCTGTGTTGATTTTGAAACTTCAGTAATCAAATTTCTAGAAAATATGAACTCTTTATTTTTGATGTTCAAGAGATCTTCGTTATTTGCAGTTCACTAGTTTCTTAAACTTCATGCTGATTTACTGATGTTAAGAGTTGGACTTTTTCTACTCATTTATATCTGGTCTTTACAGACTTACTGCAGAAGCTATAGCTCAGATCCTAAGCTGTCAAAGTTTATCTGATACATGGGTGTCTATCTTAAATGCAGTGGCCTTCAGTTTGATGAATGCTGGGAGTCTTTCAATTTCTAAGGAGATAGTTGTCATCCAAAAATAACATCCAAAGAAATCAGATTTGCTGCAAACCATAAGCAGTGGTTGATCAGAATCAACTATGTGCAAGTATTTCCATCTGCTTTTCCTAATGAAGTGTTTTCTTTAGATTGTTGTTTTATTTCATGTGAGGTTCAATGTTGCCATTTCAAAATCTGACTCTACTTAAGAATTTTCACCTGGTTTTGGAAGCGTATGTATTCTTTTAGTGCATCCTGAAGTGTATCTTCAGATTACTCAGAAAATGGGAAGTAGCGATGTGAGAGTTGCACCACATGTCTGCTTAGCTCAGTCTCCAGTTTTCAAGAAGTGACCAGCAGGAAACGCTATGTGAATGAGCTGCTACACAGTAATGCTTCACCTGGGACAATCTTTTAGTTTCTAGCAAGTAGCAGAGAATTCAGTGGAGTCTTTGATTCAGAGTTGTATCTGGGTCATCTTTTTCAATAGCTACCAGTAGACATGTCTTACATGAATTTGTCTAATGCCTTGTTGAGTCCATTTATACTTCTGTTTTTTGCAATGTCCTATGGCAATAAGCTCTACAAATATGAGAACATTTTTTCGTCTCTCTTTTCTCCCCACTCCCTCCCCAGACCTAATGTGTGATGATTTTGTTGGGCATCCCAGTTCTTATAGTTTGAAGAATAGCAGATACTCATTCTTTGCATGTTTTCTTTGGGCTTTTTTATAGACGACTGTAGCACAGCCAAATCTTTTCTAGAGTCAAGAATCCTAATTTCTCCTCGTAAGAAAGCTGCATTGCACCTCTTGCAGTTCTTGTTGTCTTTTTTTTGTCTTTTCTAGTTTTGCTGTGTTCTTTTTTTACACGGTACAACCATAATTTTATTAAGGCTCAGTTATTTCATTGAGAGTTACAGTAAAGGAATATTCTGGTGAACATCAACCTGTTATTTCTTTGAACAGCAGGTGTGCGGTCTTTTAGATCTCAGAATCCTAAATGTGAAACTGATTCAGGTTTTATGGGCATCTGATAATTTGTGAGTGGTAAATAGAGTGTTTAATATTTTAAAAAGTTAATTCCACTGTTAAGGTACTTTACTTTTGCCTGTAAATGAGTATATAGATAATAGATCTATACATTTTATTTTCAGGAATCTGAGAGTCTGTGTGACAAGCTGCTTTTAAGACAAAGGATGAACTTGTTGTCCCAGATGTCTGCTACTCCAACAGACTGCTTGTTTAAGGTTAATAAATTTTATGGCAGAATACGTATGTACTTACACATTGCATGTTTATATCCCTTCCTCTGCGATTTTCTGAAATGTAATGCAGTGTTAATTACGTTAGTACTGCGAAATGTGTTTTAGTAGATGCTAAAAGTGTGTATTGAATCTAGTATGTTTCTGTGCCAAAATGTTACTGAGTTAATATAATCTTACGGATTTCAGCACGTGTTACAAGAAATATGGAATCAAATGAGGATGAAATGCTACTGCTGTTGGTATTGATGGCCCATTTAATGCACAGATGTGATATTGCTATCTGGTTGTCTCTTACAACTTTTGGTGCTTGAAATGGAAACGGTTTTCTGAAATAATTTAAATGTGGTCACCTGACAGCTACTTCATATTATATGTTCATCTCATACTGTCATTCTAAAAGAATTTTGTCTATACAAGGACACAAAGCAGAGCTTCTAATTATATGTGTTCACAGCTTATGGCTAGAGAATTAGTAATTTTATAGAAATGTTTTTGCCCAGAGGGAGCTCAATTTCGTGACTGAGTCTAAAGAGAACAATAGGAATTGTTTTAATTTTTTATAGAAAGTGAAGTAAGCCAAGAACAGATTCTTTTTAATACTGAATGCCCATTAGGGGGTTTTGTGCTGTGACATTGTTCATTTCTGCTTTTTAATGCTTGAATACGTCTCTCATAATCGGTTCCTTTCATTTTGTGTTCAGTAAATGACTCTATTTTTTGGGGGTGGTGTTGGTTTGGTTTTTTTTTTTTCCTTAAAAGGAGACTTTTTATATTGGTTCCTCATTCTCTTTCTTCTTCTATGCTTTTTGTAGCATATTGCTTCAGGTAATCAGGAGGAAGTGGAGCGATTACTAAGTCAAGGTGACAGTGATAAGGACACTGTACAGAAAATGTGTCATCCACTCTGTTACTGTGACAAATGCGAGAAGCTAGTTTCTGGGTAAGCACTTTTCATCTCCACAAATACACAAAAAGCTATGTTAAAGTCTTCATCTAAGATTTACTTTAGGAAAGTATGCTGCTTTTGGTTATAGAGGAAGTTGGTAGCACTTTGGGATGTAGTAGAGAACGTATGTTCATGTGGTTTGAAAAAGCAGTAGAAGTATTATGAGAATACTGAATGCTTTGGAACCAGCCAATTTTGTGATGGAAGCTGTATATGCTTTGATAAATGTGGTGTGAGATGTTTCTCCTCTTGAACCTAACTTACACATCTTGGACAAAACCACATCTCTTAACAAAATGTAAAACTCTGTATAAAATAATTTGTCGATGTGAAAGGATAAAGGATAAAAAGTTGCAAAATCAGTTTTTTGTCAGCCTTGGCTAGTTTTCTCTTTCTTTCCTCCTTATCACTGCTGCATAGTTAGCTGCTTTTAAACCATTGTGTTTTAAAGGAAACTGAATGATCCTTCCATTGTAACTCCATTTTCCCGGGATGATCGGGGATATACACCACTTCATATAGCTGCTATTTGTGGTGAGTGTTGTTGGTTTTCTTCACTAGTGTGTTCTACTCCCTATGTTCCTTACCTTTGTTAGCATGTTTTCCAACTTTGTGTTAAAGAGTGAATTTTGCATTAAATTGTTTTCCGCATATTTGCTATGGAAACTGGTATCTGGGCACACACTGAAGTTATTGTATATTCTTTTAAGCACAGTTTTTTATTGCTAAGTTACTGTTTGTCTGTTTGCTGGCTGTTTACTTTTGTCTTAGTGGTTACCACAATAGTTCTTTCTTCAGCTGTGAAAAAAGTAAAAAAGTGTCATCAGAAACCAGTCTTGTTTTAAAGAACTGGCATATTGAGAAATTAATCTTTTCTTTCTCCTGCAGCTGGCTATGCATGGTAGATCTGTACCATCTCCTGTCTTGTAATGTTCGTTGTGCCATTGATCTTAGATTTATTAGAAGATGTATTAATTTTCTTAGGGTTTTTTTATAAATAATTTCCTTTTTTTAATACTATCTTGAATCCCTATAGGAGAGTGCTTTGTGTGGCATGGCTGTATTTTCTATTCTTTTCTTACTCATAAGATAAAAGTATAACTTGCTTTTAGCTGGAGGTTCTTTTATGGAGCTTTGACCTTGAGTAATCCTCAATGAAAAAAGCAAATACCAAGGAAGTGAATATACAGTATATAGGAACATAGTATGCAGAAATGCAGGCTGTCTTGATTTATAGTTTATGTTTGAATTTCAAAAGTAGCAATGTTGTTTTGCAAAGTTTACTTCTTTCTTTTAATGTCTGCATATTTTTCAAGGGCAAACATCATTAGTAGATTTATTAGTAGCCAAAGGAGCTGTTGTCAATGCTACAGATTACCATGGTTCAACTCCACTTCACCTTGCCTGTCAGAAGGGATATCAAAATGTTACGGTAAGCACCAAAAGACTTAATTAGAAATAAAAATAAATACTTAACCTAAATGATAAATATGACTCTTACTAAGCAGCTCTACTGTTACTGTCATTTAGGTCTTCTGAGAAGCTTTTATCAGAACTGTGTATGCTGTCAGAATTGATGATCTTTTACCATTGTAGTTTGCATAATAATTTATTTTTTCCTATACTGCAACGTTTTCAGCCATTTTGTAATAACCAAGCAATTGACAGCTATGCATGCCTGATAATTAATCCATTTTATTAATACAAATCTCTAATACATAGTACAAATGGAGAGCCTGTTAACATCTCTGCTCTTGATTAAGACAGAAGAACCATTGCAGTCATTGGAATGAATTAAATTACTTCATATTGTGTTTAGGATAGACTGTGTAACTAATTATTGTGTACTTGAATTTTATATATGTGAAATTCTTCAGTCGGCATGGTTGAAATTAAGCTGTGTCTTCACTGACATAGGCTCTTCAAATACAGGATAAATTATCATATAGTATATGAATTGCAGTGTTTGCTGCAGTAGATGATTCATTTTTTCAATGACAACTCTGAATATGTAAGAAGCAGGTTTAATTTGGTTCTTAGGGTAGGGCAAAAACAGTACTGTAATGCCAAGAGGGTAGTCTGAAACAGGAGAGCCATAGCTAGTTTTTCATTAAGTGCTTCATCATGCTAGAAACCTGAAGGAATCTACAGAGTAACAATTGTTTGTCCCATTAATTTTTTAGTTACTTAAATGTCTACTTTTATTTTTCTTTTAAGCTTCTCTTATTGCACTATAAAGCAAATACTGATGTTCAGGACAATAATGGAAATACTCCACTTCATTTAGCCTGCACTTATGGACATGAAGATGTAAGTAATTGTTTTGTAATGAACCGAATGTACATTCTAATGGAATGGAATTAAACTGTGATGCGAATTTGCACTAAACTTACATATTATTAAAAGTAATTAAAAAAGATTTGGAGGCTAACTATTTGACACTGTAAATTAGGACTTTATTCAGTAGTTCACAGCAATTTTTATTATGCATTCACATTAAAGATAGTAGTGTTGTGCAAATGTAGTTGAGTTATTTAACTTTTTGTTTAATGACACTGAACCATAAAAGCCTGCCCTTTGGGCAATGGATTATATTGGCAGCAATGAAAAAAGACTTTGTAGGATTGCACATAGTATATGAATTGAGAGACAATACTATAATTTATTGATAGCTTTCCTTTTCTTTCCAGTGCGTCAAAGCTTTAGTCTACTATGATGTGCATTCCTGTAGACTAGATATTGGTAATGAAAAGGGAGATACTCCTCTCCATATAGCTGCTCGTTGGGGCTATCAAGGGATCATAGAAGTGCTTTTGCAAAATGGTGCCAATCCAGAAATTCAAAACCGGATGAAAGAGACTTCCCTACAGTGTGCATTAAATTCCAAGGTATTCCTCTGTCTTCTAGCCTGATTTCTTTCTGATGCAGTTCCTTGGAGGTGTAGGTGCTTTACCTGCTAATAGGATTTCGTGGTCTGTACTATTAAAGTGAAAATGTATGTTTGCCTTTTAGGAAGATGGGTCACGTTTTAAATCTAATGGCATGAATACAGTCTGTAGTATGCAACATAAATTTGTAAATGGGTACTTTTAATCTGCTCAGCCATAATTTGTTACTAATGCTAGGTTGTCGGCTAATTTGTGTTTCAGTCAGTAGATTGCTCTTTAAGTGGAGTTAAATTGGTTCTCTTTATTAATATTTCTATGCAGATTTTGTCATTGATGGAATTAAACTACCTAACATTCGAAAGAGGACAGAGTGCTTCTGAGGTAACAACCAATGCAAGTTGCTAAACTTTTTTTTTGCCTATGTTTAACCTGCTTAATCTGATATGTAACTTTTTCTGGTTTTGTTTTTTTGTTGTTGTGGGGTTTTTTCTCCAACTTTTAAGTCGCCGCTTAGGTCTCCTCAGCGCTCAGCAGAAACTTTCAGCAGAGGATCATCTGTCTCAAGCCTGTCATCAGCCTCAACTGATATAAGGCAAGAAGAAGTAAAAAATAGTTATAAGGAGGTAAGACTTGAGGTGTAAGTTTTGACAATAAGCAAAGTGAAGGAAGCTAGAAGAGTGATACTTTGCAACATTATTTTAAACTGCTTCTTCAGCAATAGCCGCCTTTCTGGTTTGGAAAATTATATGCTGCTATCCTCAGGTGCTTGTCATACCATATCTAAACATTTTTGTATTTTGTGTGGTATCAACTGCTCTGCTGGTTATTTCTGGGGAAAAATTAAAGGATATTTGGAGTAGTTGTTCAGATTTACTGCAGTTAACTGCATAATTTGAGAATTTGTTGAGGTTTACAAAATTATAATGGCAATCAGTGCCTGAAGGACCTTGCTGTCCTGTCCAGGAATTAAATACCATTGTTAGCTTAGAAAGTCTGTCAGGGAAACGAGACTAGTACAGGCATACTGGCAAACAACTTAACAAACTAGAGTGTTTAGACAAGCTTTCAAAACAGGCATAGGAAATCAGTTTTGTAATGTGAAGAAGTACACACTGTATACTAAATATCTTGCATATATGTGTTTGCTGATTTTGCTGTGTCCACACCAACCAAGATGCTGTGCTCTGAATTTTTTCATGTGGGATCTCAGACCTGTACTTTCCATTTATCCCCTCCTATGATGGTCATATTACCTTTTTTCTCTCTTTATTTTGTGTTTTTACCAGTCCTCCTGTTCATTTTTTTTCCAAATTGACCTCCTTAGTATTTTTGTTTCTCTCCATATGACTTCTACATTCAAATTCTTCTTCCTTTTCCTGCTCTTAAAAGGTTCTCTTGCCAAAAGCTTCTGTTTTCTAAAATGTTGAAGAAACTCAAAGATGTTAAGTTTGACTGGACAATATTACTTCACACTTCATTATCATTTACTCTGAGAGCCTCAATGTAGGAGTGTACCTCCCTGTTTGTACAGAGTCAAGCACTCTAAATAAGGTCTAACGTACGTAAAAGTTCACCTCATAGATTGAGGATTTATTTTTCCTTAAAGGAACAAGTTTATCACACCCAAGAGCTAAGACTGTATTTCAAACCAGGGAAAAAGATTACAAGCAGCTTACACCTTAGGTTCTTGGGGTTAATGACCTTCTCCTGTAATCCAGCTTTAGGTAATTTCCCTTTGCCAGGTTTCACATGGGCTCTTATTCTTACTAAGCAAAGAGGCAAGGGCCTAATCTGGAGAGAGCTCCATGAAGGGAATGCCACTGGAAGTAGCGGCAAACTGATAAGGTCAGTTTTCCAGACATCAAGACTCAGACCATGGGTTAGGGGGATGCAGTTAGATCTTTCTTAATCAACACTACTGGTGAATTAAACTCTTCGCTTAATGAGCCAGTAATGGTGTATGTCTTGTAGGTGGCTTGTTGATGACTTAGAAAAGAGAGAGTAAAAGAGCCAGGCATGTAAATTTGGAACTTTCTCTGTTGGAACTAATAACTCCTTGCACTATTTCTGTTCAGCAACACAAAAACTGAGCATGTGAGTGAATTGCAGTAGATTTGTTTCTTCTATTTTTACATTTAAAGGAAGGTACTACTGTTCCATGGAAGAGTGAGAAAGCAAACTGGAAAGATGGGGAAATGTATGTAGTAGACATTTTGCCCTAAGTACTCTTAATAAATTATCTATAAGCTGCATAACAGATGTTGTGTGCTTTTCCACTGCTAGGGCCTGAGGCAGTTTTTAGAACTGTAAGGAAGTTGTTATTTTTGGAAAGAAATTATCAGAGCTTGTGGGTCACTTGCTGTTACTGTTAGGCATCTTGTATGCGGTAAGACTGGCTCCTGAAAATCATCAAGCCATTTACATTCTCCAGTGGCATTATCCTATATCAGGTGAAATTTTTCCTCCTTGGTGGAGAGAAATTGGCACCTCTAGAGAGGAATTAATCTCAGACGTGCTTAGTTTGGCCTGAGTTACACTGCAGTCTCATTTGTTGACTGCATTCTGCTCTGTAGTTACCATAGGGGGAGTTTAAATGTCTAGTTTAGATTTAGGCAGCTAACTTTTAGACATTCATAGTTAGGCAGGAGGAATCCTGCCTTGAGTGCCTAGTGCCTGACTTCAAGGAGCTTCACCTTGTATTAGAAAGGTAGTAATAAAATAAAACTTAGCAGCTTTCCTAAGAAGAGATAAAAGTACAGAAATTAAATCTAGCCTCTGAGCTTTCACCTGTAGATATGTCCTGTTCCTCTGCTAAAACCCCAAAGAAAGAGATCAGATCAATAAAACACAACTTCCTTTTAGTCTCATTCTTCCTTGTTTGCTTTACCAAATGCTGCTGTCACAGTCAGCAAGATAGTAATTTCTAGATGAAGATAGAAATGTGACTATAGCTGTTACTCCATGACATCTTCAACTTGCAAGATGTTTCTTAATATTGAAACAACTTCGTTGACACAGCAGCATCTTTGGTGATGATGGCACAGTGCTAAACTGTTTTTAAATTTGCTAAACTGACTTTCACAAAGCTTATTAAATGATTCTTCAACAATCTGCAGAGGCTGGACAAGTTGCCTATTGATAGTACTAGTGGACTCTTTCTGGCATTTATCCCATTTCTATCAGGTTAGATCTCAACTCCTTCATGGGAGAGTAGAGAATCAGAGGAGAAGTGGGGAGACAAGTACATCTCATTCTCCTGCTTTCCCAAGCAATTGGAGGGATCAGGGGAATGGCATCAATGCACTGCAGAGCACCTTCTATCTCTTCTTCCCCCCACTTGCCTCTTTCCCCCCTGCAGAGCTCATAAACAGGACAATACTTACACCACGCAGTTGTGCTCAGGCATTAGCTGGCCTGAGCATACACGTACTTAATTTGTGTAATGCTGGCCCCCTGGAATAACTCTCTGAGTTGAAGAGACCTGGCTTTTGCTAATGCATAGCCTTTGGTATTTATATATTTTCAGATTTTAAGTAAGAAAACAAATATCATACTTATAATCAAGTTAGATTTGTAAGTGTTTGGTTTTTTAACATAGGAATAAACCAGTAATCTGCAGTTGTGAACAACTGGAAAGCATCTTTTTCATTTTGAACTGTTGTTTCTCAAATAATAAAATAAAATCTGACCTTCTTTGTGCTTCTGGTAGTGTAGAGTAGCTCAGCAAGAGTCTAAACAGTACTAGTGTTTATCAGGGTAGAAATTTGTCTTGAGTAGGGATTTTTAATGTTAGGTTCTCAACAGAAATGTGTGGTCAGCTGCTGCTGAAGCAGCATAATAACATATATCAGCTTACATGGCTTTGTACATGTGTGAACTACATTTAGGTAAGTACTGTTTATCTTTAACTAAGCAAGTTAGAGATCATCAAATGGCCACAGGCCTTGCACAGCTTTTGTATTTCATAAAGGAAGAAGATTTTTCCTTTAAAACTTTATCAACAAATATGAAATGGGCCAGCAGTAATCCTACCACATGAGCTTAGGAGGTTAGTAAAGGACACAGGATTTTCTGTGTACAGCTTGTTATTAATATTTTAAAATAATAATTTTAATATATTGTTATTAATACTAACAAAGCAAATAAATTGTTTTCTTACATAGGTGGAAAAACTCTTAAGAGCGGTTGCTGATGGTGATCTGGAAATGGTGAGTCTTAGCATGGCTGTTCAATATTACTGATTTCCAATTCACTTCTTTCAAATTGAGGAAGTTATTTGTACATAATAAGTGAAGAATGCTTTGGGTAATGCCTTCCTTCAGCAGCAATTAAGCAAATTCAGCTCATTTTCTACAAAGAATATTCACTCCATGTCCCCAAATTATTTTACCTACAGTGCTTTAACGCCTATTATTTTGACGCTTCCATGACCATTTGCACTAAAGAAATTACTTTAAATTGAATAATTTCTGTGTGAAGGCCTGTCATTTAAAAATGTATGCATAGTTACCTCTAGAAGGTGCAAAGAACTTTCGAAGAATGACATGCAGGGCAGGCATGTTGAAAAGAAATATTGTGGGAAAGAGCAATTTATTTGCTTGCAGGTGCCCAGGCTGCACTGTCAAATGCTGTTGTTAGCTGGGGAGCATATGGTGCATTGCAGAACTGTAAAAAGAGATGTATACTGAGGTCACCGTATTGAACTGGTTATGCAGTCAACACAAAACAAAAAAACCCAGGCAAAATAGATGAGTTTTCACGTAAAACTGATTTTTGACAGCAAATCCAATAGAAAGTGTTATTATTCCCAGTTGCTTGTTCCTGTGTGACACAAGTACATAGTATTTTTTCCCATATGTGAATTGACGCATGTGCTCAAGTGGCAGAGCTGTGCACCAGTTCTGGAAATTGAATGGTGGGATTTACAGTTTGCTTTTTTTCGACTTAGAAAGTATTCCAGTAATACAGTGGTTTTGAATCCACAAATGCTTTTTGATTCCTAAATTTTCAGGTTATGTAATGGTTTGAATATTGTCTACTCTTTATTGTATGTTTACTGCATATAATAGTTGTGCATAGGTTCTACAAATGAAAAATGGGCTCTTATTTTGTTTGTTGTGATACCTTTTTATTAATATTTCATACAGAGAGGAAATTTAGGTGACACCAGTCAGTACAGAGAAGTTATCTTGGGGCATACAACTTTCCTGTAGTTTGGATTTCACGTCAAGTAGATAGCTGATTGCTATAATAATACCAGTTTCAGAGTTGGTATTCTGTAATTTGTCATACTTAACACCTGTTTTGACGTATTTTTTTATTCCTGAAAATTTGAACAATGTGCTTCCAATGTCATTCTATGGAAAAAATGAAGATGATGCAGAAATCTTCACAAGTTTTGTCTTTGGAAAGATGTAGAAGGCAAACATTTCTTAATTGTTTTGTAGTTAACAGAACAAAATTACGAACCTATGTGAGAATGCAGAGTTTCTCTGCTGGATACGTGTTCTGAAAATTTTGTTTCAGTGATACATACCAGGAGTTACAGATGCTAATGAAACATCACACAGTCATAATAAAAGAGATAATCTGCGTCACAAAATACGTACCATGTTTATTCCAGTTAGATGACAGAAACCAATTCATTTATCAACTGAGGGAGGAAATAACTGTTCAATTGTTAAGTAAATATCATTATCCTAGTTCACAATGTAACTTTATATTAGTAATTATTTCCAGGTCAGCCCTTAAGTAATTTCAAGAAGCAGCAATACATACAATGGTGATATTTACCATCTTCCTGGCAAGTAGTAAACATGAATGTATTACGATTAACTTTTCACAGACTTTGTGAAAATCTAAACTGCAGCATGAAAATATTTAGGGAAAACTATATATAGTGCTATAATTTGCTGGAAAACTAGTATCTAGCACTGCTTAACAGATATCAGCAATGAAAAGCATATAGAAATCTAATGTAAGCATTCAGATGGTAGAATCACCTTATTTTTTGCAACTTTACTGTCCACATTACTCAAGTTCATATAAAACTGCTCATTCTAAAGAGAATTGTCCGATTAGATGGCAAAGGTTACAGCTTGCATATCTATTAAAAAACCACGGTTATTTAAAAAGTCTTATCTTGTTCTGACAGCCTGAGGTCTGTCTCCATAGGAACAGAAGCACAGTAGGGTCATTAGTGCTGTTGTAGATTTCCGCTGTGGCAGCCAATTGAGCTTTGCAAGAGAAGGCATTAGAAAAAAGTGCTATGAAACTGGAAGATTAAAAAAAAAAAAAAAAAAAAATCATGCTGTGATTGTTCAGGAAGCCAGGAAACAACTTTTGTCAACATTGTAGCACCTGCAAACTTTAAAAGCAAGTATGCTTTAGATCAGAGATAATGATGTTAATCAGTGACAGTTATTTTAATTAGCTAACTCAATGGCAACTAATTCTACATTTTGAAAATAAAATTTAGCCCACTTAGGTATATCTGTCATGAGAAAGAAGTATTTTGGGACAGTATGGAGGAAATATCTGTGTAGAAGGGATTAAGCTTTATTCTCAAAATATGTTTCAGAGGTATGCAGCAGCTTTTTTGGGGGGGGTTCTCAAACTGTACTTTTTATGTGTTTTGTGGTTGCTGAATTGGTAGAAAATGATTATAGCTCCATTATTGGTGGAGACTGTTAAGAGGCCCATTGTATATTGCTTTGAGCAAAGCCTTTATATGGCTTGAAGTCAGTGAAGTATGGTGTAGACGTAGTCGATACTTAACATTATTTTTCAGTCTTTCATTCTTAGTGATTGGATTTGGTGGTCAGGTGTACACCACGGCTCCTGCATGAACCAGTCAGCTTTGAACAAAGATACCTAGATTTAAAAACCAAGCAAATAAAAAAACCACCTTTTATTATTAGAGTGGGATGACACTAGAACAGACCTGGGAGGTTACGGAACCTCTTCTGTTAGAAGTATTTGAGAAGAGATCGGTGAAACTTCTGTCAGCGATATTAATGAAGAATTGACTGACTCAGTGTAGAATACTGGATTAGGCACTCTTCTGAAATTCCTTCCACCCAGCTAGTATTGACTCTTCTGGTGGAATGGATGTGTGCAAATCTACCACAAAAAAAGGCAAATAGCTTGTATAAAATAAATCTGGAGCAGTTAAAAGTCTGGCATACGGGGTACAGTGCCCCTGGAGTGCTCTGCTAAATATTCCAGGAAGTGACTTACTCTGTAATGTGAAGAAGGTTTCAGATGATACGTTAACTACAAATGGACTGATTATGGGCAGTTCCCTGAAATACTTCAGCGTGTGTCTGCTTAAAAGTACATTTAACCTTTTGACCAAAAAACCTTTAAACCAAAAAAAAAGGCTATTCCACTGTAATTTTAAAGAGGTATGCATAGGAGTAGCATGTTCAGATTTTTGGTGAGACACTGGTATTAGTATGTTGAGAGCTGTGTATTGGGATAATGAGAGCAGCAATATTGAGTTGTGATAGAAGGAGAAAGTGTCAGTTGTGAGAGTCCTGGTCAGTCTGCAGGGAAAGGAGGAAGTGAAGTGACAGTAATATTTATTTTAGATGTGTACAAATGTAGCAAATAGTCAACCTTCACTGATCTGGCCTTCTGTAAACAGACAAGCTTGAGAGAAGATTTCTTTTTACTCCAGAGAACAATGTGGAATTTGCAGGGAAAGTAACATGCCTTGGGAAAACCATCCCTTTTCTCTCTCAATTATGTTATCATTCAGAATCAGGGATATGACCCTTACTGGTTGCCCTAGGATTTATTCTAGCTGGATCTGTTTATTTGGATAAATTATTAATGTGTGTTTGGTTTCCCAGAGCTACCTTAATGGTAAGGAGCAGAACTTGTTGGAATGCGTGAGAGTAAATACAGTGGGAGGAACCCGTAGGACATTGCTTTCTCCCCATTCTCTTCTTGGCTAGCATCTATAGAGCTCTTGGATCGGTCCAGTTCTGTGGCATCTAACCCAACCCACAAATCCAGCAAAGATACTTCTGTCACAGCTTCAGCAGAAAGTGGTTCCTCAGTTTTGCTCCATGCCACTGTTCAGTGGGAGGCAAAGGGCTAAACTTTCTTCACAATAACAAAACAATGATGCATTTTTTGACAGCTTTCTTAAAAGCTGCTGAAAAAAAAAAGTGTAAAAAGAAAACCCTTCACAGGATGACAAGTATTACAGCTTCATACCCACTATGTAATCCTATAACTTGCTGTGTCTGGGAAGTCCCAGAACATCTGCAGGAGCTCTTGAGAGATCTAGCCTCCACACACAAGTGCCCTGATCTTCCTTCTGTCTTGGTGTTTGAGTGCCATGATGTTAGCCCTTTGCACCTAGAAGAAGGTGACTGTTAATGTGTTGTCCCTTGCATTGTGAGACTAGGTTAATTCCCACTTCCGTCTTGAGTTTCTGAAAGTTTCTGACCACAATACAAACTCAGAATGATACCCTAGATAGATGTCAGGCTTAGCATTGCCAGATAGTGTAATAATGGAGACTTAATACAGTCACTGCTAGTTCTAAGATGTCTTTAGTTTGCAGTGGATTAATGAAATTCAAGGTAAAAATGTATTTCTTAAACAGCTTTTTTTTGTTACATGAAATTTAATAAAAAATTAACATGCAGTAAGCATCACTGTAGATTGCATGTGATGCTCTGAGTACTAAGGCTATCTTCACTGAAGGGCCTTTCTCTTCCTCAAAAATGACGCATTGTGCAATGAAGAAGTGAAACTGTCAAGGTCCTGGGAAGTGACAGGCCTAAGAAAAGTCAGTGCCCCTGCAAAGGTTTGGGTATAGGTTAAGTGACGTCATCCTTGTCACTTCTTATGTTTGTAAAAGCAAAAGGTGAAACAAAATTTGCATTGATATGAGTTGGCACAAGTCATCTGAGCTAAAAGGCTTTGGAGGGTTTGAAAATAGATGAGCACTGAAATCTTGATTAGGCAGCAGGAAGTCATTTATAATTTACTTCAGTGCTATATGTGGTGAACTTTCTAGGTGCTTTGTCAACAGTAACATTTGATTTTTTAATTTGGCCTGTGGGCAGCTGATGCCAGGAGGTAGCTTTATAGTCTCCCTGAGATACTCACAAGTGTGTGTTTGTGAAATCTTACTTGTCTACATATGCAAATTTATTATGACATGGAGCCTTTGGACTCTGTAAAGGAGGACTTGCTTTTTATGCCAGGTACGTTATCTCTTGGAATGGATGGAAGAAGACTTGGAAGATGAGGACGACGCAGTCAGTGCATCAAAACCAGAATTCTGCCATCCATTATGCCAGTGCTCAAAATGTGGGCCAGTACAAAAGGTTGGAATATTCATTCTGTAAAAAGAATAATTTATATTCTTGTAATGTAACTTTTAGCTCTAGGGAAGTAGCATTCATATTGCCCAACACCTCTGTATCTCTGTCTAAAAAGCCATTAAATATATACAGATCTTTGCAGTTTGCTTTTAGAATCTGCGGACTGCTGTCATTAAGGTTTGAACAACTTTGAATAAATGGGAAAAATCTTTTTCTAAGCCTCGGTTTCTCCTGGTTCTCGTTTATAGTTTACATTGCTAACTGTTACAGAGTATCGACTTAGCTGTTGGTAATCAGTTTAGCAAGGAATACCTGCTAATCCTATAATCAATGTAATGCTGATAAAGTCTTTTTTTAATTGCATGACATCTTTCATGCAAGCTATATCTAAAACCTCTTCAGAGATTAAATATAATTGCAAAGACTTCCTTTCCCTTTATTTATCACAGACTGTAGAGGAGAATCAGGCTTTACAGTACACTCTTTTAATTTAAATAAGAAATGATCCCAGCTTCTTGGAAATAGAAAACCAATTATTTGCCCTTCAGGAAGAAAATGTATTACTATGTCTGAAGGTATACATAACTGGGTAAGTTATTGCAAAATAAACCAAGGTATAAATTTTCAGTGTCCATATCACTTAACTGAGAAAACATGAGACGGCTTAACTTAATTCCTTCTTTTGAAATTCCTCACTGCTACCTTATGTTTATTTTGTGCAGGCTAAGAGTATGCTGGTTGTCCTTAAATGCTTCACATTCACACCGCACTTTATTCTCTGGTAATGTGTGTCCATCTAGCCCCAGCACAAAGATCATGTGCTAAAGATGCCAACGCATGAGACCATAAAGTTCATTTTATTGATAACAGGAAGGAATGGCATTGGCTGTGGAATTTACTTGCCTACTGAATGAAAAGTAGAAGGAACTTGTTAACTAATCTTAACCACTGTATTGGGTAGGCACACATTTAAAAGCACACTGAGGATAGGCAGAATGAAAGATTGTCTACCACTTAAATGTTGGGCACCTACACAGTTTGTGAGAGGAGTAAAAAAGGATGGTTGGTACTGCTGTGTAAGCTGTCTTTCAGGTAGTTTCCTTATCTTCACTCCCCATAGGAGTCTGAGCGAGTTTTACTTCCACATGAATGAAATTAATTTTAGTTTTTATTCTTAATTACCTTGAGCTTCATGTAGTAGTAAAATAGGTGTGTAGTCTGTCTCCAAAAGCATAAATGTCTGTATAAATGAAAGTAACTCATTATCACTTACTCTCCATATGTATGAGCATCCTAACAGCTATATAAAAAAATGTAAGTTTTACTTCCATCTCAACCTGTGCTGCTTTAGCCTCTTTTTAATATAAAGAATACTTTGCCTGGAATTTCTCAATATGAAGCTATCATATTGGAAGAAAAGAGAGAAAAATAAAACTCATTGTTCTGTTGAAAAATACTACCAAGTGCTCTGGTTTACTAACTCTTTTCCTGAAGGTCTCAAATTAGGCTCTGTAGCAGAAGTTCTTATAATGTCCATCTACCTGTTTTGTGTATACTTAGCAGGTATTTGTTTGCGTTTTGGTCAACGGAAAGTAACATGATTAATTATATTGTTTTGTTATGTATTTTCCTCAACAGAAATTTACAAGGATCTCTGCTAATGGACTTGGAGTAAATGTTTCAAACCAAGATGGTTTTACACCATTGCATATGGCTGCACTGCATGGACACTCTGAACTTGTCTCTCTCTTGTTGAAACATGGAGCCAGTATCAGTGCCAAGAATGCAAAGCATGCAGTTCCTCTTCATCTAGCCTGCCAGAAAGGTCACTTCCAGGTAACTGAGCCTCTTCGTAAATGCAAGCTCTTTAACATTTAACTGCCAGCAAAAAGCATTTTGTGAAATTATCAACAAATTATCAACAAGACTAAACCAGTAGCAGTGAAAGTCAGTTTGGTGGTTCTGCTTTTTCTTTCAGTGTCTAAAATCCCCATATGGAAAGGGGATCTTTCAACTGAAGCAGTTCCAGTAGGCACCTTTTCTTTCTAAAGGACCTAAAATAATGGTTTAATAAAAGTGCTGTGAATAGCTACTGTGATACATCAAACACTTTAAAAATAGCATGTGCAGCTGAATCTTCCTATGTATTTTCTCTCTGTCCCTTCTGTTCAAGGACGTTAAGTGTACATCTCTGGATGCAATGGACTTGGTATCTTCAATAGCCACAGTATTAAATATTTACTGTATCTTCAACTCATTTAAGTAGATTGAGCCAAGTGGAGCTCTGAGGGTAGCAGAAAACCTTGTCCTGACTTCAAGTCAGGGAAGCATAAGCAGTGGAGGAGAAACATGAGCTAGTCAGGGGAGGATATTAATACAGGAGGGAGAGTAAATGAGAGGGGGAAAATAATGATCATGAAAAAGCAGGTGCAGACAGGCAGATGGGAACATGCAAAAAAGTAGAAAACGAGTTTTAAGAATAAGGAGCTGAGGACTGCAAAAGGAAAAAAAAAAATGGAGAGAATTGTGAAGATGATGGGGAGACAAGGTACTAGGGAAGCAAGAAGAAAACTAGAATACAGCTCAAAATTGTAGGTTAATGAAGGTTAGTTCGTGGGGTATTTACAACATAAAGAACTCCTTCCAAGTGTTCTGATGAGTTTGGAAAGGGGGAAAGGATACTGTTGCTGTGGTCATTTGTTTGTGATGTTTTGTTAAGTTATTGATTAGGTATGTTTTTCACATACCTTGAGTTCTATTTTCTGGCCTTTCTTTCAGTTGCTTAAGTTTTTTTTAGAAGTGTGTGGTAAGATATGAAAATTAGTATGATAGGGGATGCTTGTGATTATCTGATTGGCAAAGATGAGACTTGTTTTCTCCATCCTTTTTTCTTCTTTTTCTTTTTCATTCTAGATTTCAAAAAAGTTAAAAGAAAAAAGGAGGGAGGCTTTCACTGCATGATTACGGTTAGCTGGTATCTAAAATTAAACAGTTGTTACTTCTTTCAACAGGTAGTGAAGTGTCTGATGGATTACAATGCTAAACAAAACAAAAAGGATATCTATGGAAACACTCCTTTAATTTATGCATGCTTGAATGGCCAATACGAGACTACTGCCTTGTTGTTACAGGTAAGATCACTGAAAACAGAATGTTCAGAATAGTATTTCTTACATGGTGTCTGTGGTTATCCAGTACTCAGGATTAGTATTTTTAGTTATGCATTTCTCCGTCAAAACTAACCAGGGAAAATATAAAGAATATTTGTTATTTCACTCCTTTTGATCCCTTCCCTTCATGTTTTGTTAGATAAATCTTACTTTACTGTTGTACAGCTAGCTGTCTTTGTGGAATTTTTTTGTGGCAAGCGTTTGGTTTTCTTGCTTATGATTCTATTGCATGGTATTTTTTCTGGGTTTTGTGATTTTTTTTTTTTTAAATATCTCTTAAACTTGGAATATGTAGTAGGTACATGCAAAAATGAAATGAGCTGATCCTTGATATTGTGGCTATGAGAGAGGAGGAAATAATATGATCAGGTGGCTTATTGTTGAACTGGTGATTGCTAGCATATGTTTTCTGCGTTCATATACAGCTACAAGGCTTCTGTTGCATTGTTCTCATTCATACATTGAATATAAAAGGAGAGAAAAACAGAATAGTAATGTACTATCTCCATTTCATGTGAACTCTGTCTTTATAACTTCAATTTTATCTTGTTATGCAGCATGGAGCTTCCATTAACCTTTCTAATGCCAAAGGAAATACAGCACTGCACGAGGCTGTGGAAAGAACGAAGCCCTGGTAGACTTGCTACTTCAGAATGGAGCAATGACGCACATCAGGAACGAAAGGAACTGTACCCCTGCAGACTGTGCTGAGCCGGTGAGTGCAGAAAGCTCATCTCTAAGGTTAGATTTTCCTGAAGCTCCATATGCATAATGTAGGAAAGAAAACAAATATAACTATTTTTTTCACAACAATATTTGCCAAGACTTCTGTATTTAACAATTATGCGTGATACAGATATGAAGATGCCTGTTTATTGTACAATGTACAGTATGATACCTGTGGTATATGAAACCTGTTGTGTTTCTAAAATAAGTTATCCTAGACAAAAAGGATGAGTCTAGAAAGAGTGAAAGCACATACATGAATGAAAATGATGTTAAAATCTATGCTAGTAATGGCAGAGAGCACCCAAGAAATGTTAAATGTAGGAAAATGAACAACTTTCACTAATCAGTTACACTGCTAGCAATCTTCCTTGTTCCATGCAGCATCTTTTGCCCTTCATGCCTTATGATACCTTTTATCTTGTCATAGATAACTCTGACCTTCCCCTTTAATAGCAATAACATAATTCGTAATATTAAATTATAAAGAATTATTTCACTCTTTAAATGATTTGATGCATGGTCCCTATCTTTATATGCTTAAATAGCCTCTGAGATGTAGCATAATGACCACAAAATTCTGTACTGAATCAATTTTAGTATATGTATTACCATTTAAACTGAAATTAGTTTAACCATAAATAATACAGTTTAAAATAATAGGTTAAGACTACAAAATCATCAGTCTGGTACAGTGCAACTTGTGGACCACTGATTTTTGTCCCTACTCAAAATGATACAATTTAAAGTATGTATTTATAATGAGGTATTTTTGTGTACATTAAATTAATTTTGGCAGCAATTAATTAACACACTCTGCATAGACTAGAATCCTAAATTGTACTGATGTTTTTCTTTTTCTTTAATAATGGTGAAAATGGAAACTTTTAAAATTAAGAATTCAAATATCATTAAGTTGCTGGAAACAGCACCAAGCTATGTACCTACATCAGCAGAGAGAGCAAAGGAGTGTGAGCAGCATGCTACTATCAAGATAAGAAAAAAAGGTACATGTCATATTTCCACTGGTATGAATAAAAAGGGATTTAGGAATTCATGTGCAACTATATCAGATGTTTTATATAAATGACTTACATATAATGAAAGAACAGACAACTATTTTGCGTATTTATTACAGGTAACACCTAAAATACAATAATTAAATGCTACAGACTTTGTATTATATTCATGACATTGCTACAAACTCAGTTTTCACTTTTTTGGTGCATGGGGGGAATTTTACATACAAAGCCATTTAAAGTTAAAAAACATGCCACATTTGAAATTATATGCTTAACCATGTAATAATTGTCCATTTCAGTGCAAAGTAAAACAGATTAACTTAAATCACCTCTAGTTGTCATTTACATTGCCCTAGAACAGGTTAGGGAGTGACCCTTCCATTAGTTACTGCCTCTCATATTATGGGACAGAAATACGAGCTACAGCAGTAACTGTTTAAACCATTAAGCATGGTTTGCAAAAGAATGTCTTTCAGTAAATGGCGGTGTGTAGTACAGTCTAAGAAAATATTTTGAGACACTTGGTACAGTTTGGCAATACAGCTGAGCTGATGTAATGGCTTATTGCCACTTAAAGGAGATGATGTTACTGACCGTCCATCCTCACCTCTTCCCTCTCACCCTCAGCTTCTGATTCTGACTTATCCACTACTTTCCTTACGCTGGCTCAGAAGTTTTTCAGATTGATTTTCAAGCTGATGCAGTTTGCTAACCTGGGGCAAAGGGTGTAACAAGTTTTGTGGTGAGCTTAACAGCTCAGCGTAGTAAAGGACCTGCTGCCATCAGAACTGTGGAAAGACGACAATGAGGCTGCATGAGTAGGAATCAGGGAAGATAAGGAGCAGGAGTGCCCATTTCATCATACATGCCTTTAAGTTAGGCTTTTCAAAATAACTCTTGCCTGCTTCCCTAGGAAAGATTGTTAATGTTTCATTAATAGAAACCCCAAAATTAATCACAGTATGCTGATGCCAAAGATTGATATAGTCCCTTCAAATATTATGAGAATAGCTCTAAAAGAACAATAGAAGACATGACTGGGTAATATTAATGAAGAGGTGGTATAGCATCTGTGTGTTAATTAATTCAGATTTGTAAAAATTGGAATTAAGGGCCTAAAGTCCAGAATTACATGGTCTCTGCAGAAGCTTGGCCAGTCATGCTAATCTGATGAAGAATGCTTACTCCTGCAACTTAAAATGCTTTAAAATTTCCAAAGATAAATTGAACTCTGATTCCAGTTATTACTATTATAGTTTTACTGTAAAATTTTAAATCTGATATCAGTAGATAGCAGTTTTCATTCAGAACTGTGTTTTTCATTCTTAAGTGTGACTGAGTTGTAATTTTAGCTGCCTGTTCTTTTAAACCCCTAGTGAATTCTAAGCCATGTGAGAAAGCCGATGATCCCATAAGCAGACAACTTGAACTGCTCCAATCAATTAACAGATTTAACAAGTAAGCACAGAAGCTTCCTCAGAAGTACATTTATTGTTTCCCATAAGCGAACAAGAAATACAACTGTTGATAAAGCCCCGAAGTGGGTCAGACATTGTTACACATTACATTTGACTAATTTGACAGTAGATGTTAATCCTCCGAGGCATGCACGTTCATATCGCCTGACAGATGTTCTAGGCATGACATACTCGGTGGTGGTGAACTGCAGCGATGTGCTCTGCAGCAGGAGGGAAAAGCTGGCTAGCAAAGGAGTACTTGCAAATGTACTTAAAATTGGTTTTGCACTAATATTTGGTGTACCATAAATTAAGAATTTCGGAGCCAGACTGCTTTAAAAGTATTATCTTAGTGCTTCACTCAGTGGTTGTTTTTTGCCTATAATATTTTCAAATGTTAATATATGTTCTGTGATAATATACAGGAAGCATTAGTAAGCTGTCATTTTGAGAAAGGGATCAGATGGCAGCCTTTATCTGTTGAGATAATGCCACCTTGTGGTTTTTCTGTAATTGGACTTTTGTGGAAAAACTTACATAGTTAAATTCTTTAAAATATTTTTTAGAGCAAAACATTTACGGAGAACAATAACAAGAGATAAAAGTGTCCCTAATTTTGACTATCAATTATTGCATCAGGTAAGTTTGTAATCTGTTTGTCTGCTGTTAATATAGATGCATGTAACAGGAAAGCTTTTTTACTAGTGGTGGTTAGCAAATCCCCAAAGCTCTGACCTGTCCACTAAATTGTTAATGTTTTATCATTGTTCAAACTTTAGTGGTGCTTCTGTAACACCTCTGGAACATCTTATTCTTACTTTTAAAGCTCTTAAGCCTCTTATCGCAGGCTTCATCTCTGTATTGTTTTCTCTGTCATGTCCAGCAAAATCTAGGTTATACCAAGGCTTGAAAAACTCCTACAGCTTATCAGAGCTGTAGGCCAGCAGAGATGCTAGAGAGAAATTTTTCAGTAGTTTAAAATTGGGGGTTTCATGATAAGTCTGCTTGGAGGAGAGTGTTTGCTGGGGTGATAGCAAACTGCATGTTGCGTTGTCAGCTGTGACACAAATATGTGTAATCAATTAATCTATGGTTGGGAGTACCATGGCGCTCTATGTCAATCTGACTGTTGGATGCGGCCCTCCAGCCAGAGCATGTGCTCCCTCTTCCTCCTTTGTATACTGGCTTTGACTCTCATTGGACCTTCTGCTGAGCCATTTCAGCATATTAAATCGAGAGAAAAACTAACCTATTCAAAAGAATACAGTTTTTTACCAGGTTAGTTCAGTAGCTGCCCATTATTGGGTTGACGTAGCCTTGGAAAAGTGGACTGCTGCTCATCTCCATCTAGAAAATGGAATACTGTTCTGTGTCATAGAGCCCTTATGAGATTTAACATTTGCAACGAGCCTTCAGAATGCCAAATTAATGCTATAAAACTCTAATATTTTATTCATTCTTTCTAATATTAATGATAATATCCCACTATTTAACTAAACATTTTTTAGATTTTATAAGTGTGGATCGCTGAAGGCAGTATGTCATGCAAGTACAGCAGGTGTCAAAAAACTAATATGTGACCATGAGAGAGAGAGAGAGGTATCTATAGCACTTTAACCATGGGCGACTGTTACGGCTTTGTGAATTTACAGGTTATACGGCTTTGAATTGTTAGTGGGTTTAAACACGTATAATCTCCATCTTTCAAGATTGTTGCCATTATTTCAGTAAAAGGGTATCATAATTAATGTCTGCCTTTAGTTCTTATCTTAGAAAATCTGTCATTAGCGTCCTTGGATTCTCTTTTTTCTCTTAGTTATTTTAACATTTGCAGAGTGGCTGGTAATTGAGGTGAGCCACCCACTCTGAAAAGGGAAAATCGGGAGCAGATATGGAAGAGAAGAATAGTTGGAATGACCAAAAAGAGTCTTTAAGGCGGGTGGGGAGGGTGGGTGTCTCTTCCCTGACAGGTAAGATCCAGAAGCAGGGAGTTTTTGCCTTTGCCTTCAGCAGTGCCTGGCTGAGCCTGTCTCTATTACTATTTACCAATTTCTTAATGGTAAAAGAAATGGCTGTTAATGTCAAGTACCTTGAGACTTGCATTGCAAAAGATATATAGAAGAGTTAGGATGATACTGGGATAGTGAAGTGAAAATAAGTTTTGGAATGCCTTTATTATCTTTTCAGTTCTGGTACTCATGTACGTGTAGCCTGGGGCAGGTTGGCCTTTTCTTGTTTTCTCATATGTAGACCAAATATAATTACTGTCCTACAAAGTATGATACCTTCAATCCTTGGCTGTGTTCTCAGTGTAAAGAATACCATGAAATTAACGTGATAATTATATTCAAGAAACACCATATTCATTTTAGTTCTTTGTGATGAAGAAAATAGACAATGCTTTTAATGTACCATTTTTCCATCCTCACAGTTAGCTATTAAAAGCTTTGATAAAACCAAGCTAAAATCCGTTGAAACACTGGACCAGAGCAAAGTTAAGGTTCTTGATACAGGATGCAGGGGTGAGTTCGTGAAACATGATGAAGTGGTAGAAGCTCCTCACAGGAGTAAATTAATGCACCGAAGACACACCGTTAATGTGCCACTTTCAGCAGAGAATGTCAGCGGTAATAGTTTATCCAGCCCTGGAAATCCAAGTATTTCACAATCAAGAGACTGCTGTGATGACTTGCTTTCAAAGCATTGACAAGGAAGTGCGAATTTGATGTCAAGAGCTGAGGAACTTCTAGGTGGTGGGAATTTCAATACCCTTCACTGTGTATCAAAGAATTCAGTGACGCTTGCAAGGCTGCCTTCAGAATAGAATACAAGGATGACTATCCAGCAGAAACAGGATGTTCCTAGCACTTTCGAAGATTGAATCCTGTGTTTATGTTGGAGGTAACTACACAGACAGAGACAGATCATTACTGATCTCAGCAAACAGGGACGTACCAAGATGTAGTCAGCAAAATTACTTTCCTATTCTACTTAGCACTTATTAAAAAATTATATGTAACAATAAACCAAACCAAACCCTGTATTGTATTTTTTGGCCACCCACTTTGTTTTTAAAAGTATTTGAATAATTTTTGCATTTTCAGTTTTTATCACTACATTGGATAAGTATATATAAATATATATTTATATATATAAAGATATATTGGATAACCAGGTATTTATTGCCAGAGGTAATTGAAATGTCTCTATTTTTATTGTAGTGTTACAAACCATTATAGTGTATATTTCTGTATATTTCAGTAGCTGGGAAAACAATAATCCATAACATCTGCATCGCCACATTAGAAGTTTATATGTGCTATTAATGTGAAGGGATGTAATCCTGGCTAATTTCTTTACAATGATCCCCTGTATTGGATCTGAACGATCAAGTTCTTATACAGGAGGCAAGATACTGGGAAAAAGTAGAGAGCGCTCGACAAAGCTAACTTTGGACTTGCTGTTCACAACCTAATTAAAAAAAAAGCAGAAGCAAGCTTGTATAAGGACACACAAAACTGTTTTAAGTTACGGGTTCCCCCCCGCTCCTCTGAAGCAAGTCGTGCAAAAATGCACAAATATTCATGACTCTGAACCTGGGCAACATCTGCTGACAAAACTGCTGCTTAGGAGCCTGCTCTGGACTGCTCTTTAAAAGGGTGAAACTCCAGTTATGAAAGGTACTTTTCACATCAGTAAGCATTTGCTGGAATAGGCCAAATATTACCCCATTCCTGGAGGTGATCACTGAAGAACTGAAAGCTCACAAGAAACCATGAGACGGCTGCTTAGATTTGGACTTTGTTTTCTACTGTTTCGGTTATGGTAGGAGAATGTGTAAATAGCACAAGCCAGGTTTCTAAGTGCAGAATTTTTTTATTCTCCACTCATCACATCCAGCTTGCTTTTTATTTCATAAACTATTTGTATGAATAATTCTATTTCTTTTAACTGTGGTATTAGTAAACTGCCTGGCAAAGTACAAAGCTGGAAGACATACTGGTAATTTTTTTCAAGTAACTTTTTAATCTAAGAGGTAAAATGTGCAGTAAGTGCACATACGGATATTTGGAGATGAGGGTCATGTGTTTATTTTTCTAATAATTTATGAGTTCATCTGATTTTCTAATGTGCCTTGGATTTGTGCCAAATGATGGAAAGAAAAAAATAGTAAAATAACTCTTGAAAATGCAGATTTCTTTGAGTGCGTTTTTCAAAGCAGTCTTTTACACAGATTTCCTTGCTTTTGTTTTTATAGGCATTTGAAGACTTCACCTTGTGTCTATGTGTAAATTGAGTGTGTAAATTGAGGGATCTGTTGGAATTTACTCTCAAGTTCAGTATGACCCTCTTCCCTCCTACGTTCATGGATTACTATTACTAGGTTGTATGGGTTTGGATTTAAGGCATGGAGGTGTACAATATAGAATTGTTAGTGAAACCAAATGTTTTCACACAACTTCATTCTCTAGCTCTACATTGCCATTAAAAAAAAAGTAGGATGGATATTCAGCTATGACAAGCCAAAAGACCAAGAGGAAAGACATATGAACTAGTTTTTTTCCTTCTTGTGATGCTATAAAGATGACCTAGAGTAAGTCACTTATCCTTACCTTTAGGAAAAATAAGCTAGATATTACAAAGCTTAAGATAGAAGTAAACTGTCATAGATCTGTTCCAAACTGTAGCGAGAATTTTGCTTGTGTTTTAGTTATACTAAATGATTCTTGCCTTGAGACTTCTTGACAATATGGATGAGAAAAATCAGTTTATTAGCTTTTTAATACTGGTGATACTATGCTACAGAGTAGAAGTACAGAACATACTGCTGTAACTACTGAACGTGAGCACAATGACACCAAGTTCAGTATCAAGTGTTTTTCTTGATTCTTAGTAATAAGCATAATGTGGTTGAACAGCTTTGGAAACAGGTTGTAAGATAGCTTATTAAGCCACTTTGAAAAGGATTAGAGATAAGTATCAGAGGATGTGAATTCTGAATTTAGTTACTTGCTTTTTTCCTATTGAAAACAAATTTTGAGTACAAGAGATTATGGAAAACAACTTACTCAATGCTGTTGTATTTTAAGCATGAAGTATTTTATGCAAGCAATGAAACAGCTGCAACACTCCCAAGTTTGAGCCTTGATATGAATGGTTATATAATTATTAGTTAGAAGTAGTGCTTGCCTTTGAAACTCCCGCCCCCAATGAAATGCAAAATTTGCCAGAAAAAAAAGCCTAGTAGCTTACTAAGGCAACTTAACGCAGACTTGGTGCATATTGCCTACTGTATTGTTTAACAAAATATGTATTTTAAGACATCTAAGAGGAGAATGTATTTTTTCTTTAGAGTTTTATAGAAAAAGTATTAATTTGTTAATCTGAGTTTTCTATTACAGTATTGGACAGTTGTCCTTGTGAACCTGAGGCTACTTAAGTGATCAAGCCACACTTCAGTTTTATTCAGTGTTCAGTCTAGGGTAAAGCTTATTCCCAGGCATTTTGGATGTGTAGTGTATGTTTTAATAAAAGCACTTCAATGCCAAACAGCTCCACTATAATCTAGATGATGGAAAGGTAATGACTAACAAATTATTTAGGTAAATGGAATAGCTTGCTAGTATCATTTGACATGCTTAACCAAGCTTGTAATTAAAAAAACCCCTTAATATTCAAAGATATGATGATCAAAGGCTAAATTGGAATGCAGTTTGAAGGAGTACCCCTGGAAGCTTCCCCTGGCAATCTGTAGTGCAAATAGACTGAAGTCAGCTTCATGACACTTACCATTTGTCTGCAAAGCATGTTACTGTACAGTCCAGTTTAATCTCCAAGAGGTTGCAAGTTAAAATAAATCCAAAGCGTTACTTTATTTGACAACTGAGATTTGGGAACAGCCATTTTAAAACAGGAAGGCAATAAAGCTTATGTTGTTAAAAGTACAATGTGATGAATTTAGGAATGGGAATGTGAAGCATGGATGCTTAGGATATACCTGTACCCCTAATGGGAAAACTTTTAAACCGTGTATCACCACACCTTGGCTTGAAACTCTTCACACTAGTAAAGGGTCCTTAGACTAAAGAAATTTAGCGTACATCCATGATATTACTGAAGTTAAAGAATCCTAATAACAAACATAGACAAGCAAAATACCCAGTCTAGTCCAAGTGAAACAAAAATAACTGCTTAAATACTTTTTAACCACATTCACACAAGATGAAGAACACTCACTAGTGCTCACTTTAAACAATTTTATTCTGTTCCAAAAAACACTGCAGTTGGGATCATCCATGTTCCTGTTAAATTATGTCAGAAAAGGGTTTTGTGGTGGTAGAGCATTTATTGGCATATTACAGTATTTATCCAATGTCTTTCCATAACCATATTTTTGAATAAATGTATAGCACAAGTTCAGTTTTACTTTATGCATGCAGGAGTTGCTGAAAGTTTAGGAAAACGGTCTTTTTTTCAAGGTAAGAAACACTCCAGCCATTTGATAAAAATGGAGGTAGTTTTAAGAACATATGATACCAAGTGTCTCAACAGTGCTATGTTACACAGTTAACTTGCTTTTTTTGAGATAACTTGATTATTTCATAGGGGAACAGTTCAATTGTATGCTGGTTACAGTTTCTTTACACAGACTGCCTGATACGAAGTCCTCTGATCCAAACACTACTTTGATACCTTCACTTCACTTTACAAATTTCCAGTAAGGACTTGAGAGCCAGTGAGCTGCTGGGTAGGCTTTCTTCAGGGGCTCAGGAAATCTCGTTTCCAACGCTTCTGTGATTTAGCGCCTGGAGGTTAAGTCTTCAAACTTCTAGAGGGGAGGGACTGTTCCCAGCTTTATAGTTAGCTCCTCCTCATGTTATGGTATCTCCAATAGCAGCAAGTTAAGTGTGTGCAGTTGCTGAAAGCACAGCTTACACAATGAGTAAGGGGCAACAAAATGTTCATGCTAACGAAGCAGCGGGGAACCCCATGCTGCTTGGGCCTCATACTACAAAAGTGTTAAATTACAAAATCCCCTTCTCAGATTTGTTTTTACAAGACAAGTTCATTTGTTGGCCTTTTTATAAAAAAAAAAGTAAAGAAGCGTAAACATTTTCAGATCTTGCATTCTGCCTGATAACAGCATCTTGCCTTTTTCCTGGCCTTTTGTTTGGCAGACAGTCTTACAGTAGTATTAATAATCATCCTCTTCATCAGAATCCAATACTTTCCTTCTGTTGAACTAAAATGAAAATAACATGAAGTGGAAATAGAAGGGTCACAGTAAATCCAACACAGTGCAAGCTTTTCAATCTTGACGCATTTCACGATGAATACATTACATGGGAGCAGAGCATTCACCCCTTCACAACCCACAGCCCCGCAAATCCCCACCTGGCATAATGGTACGGGACAGACGCAGGGTGGTTTGTCGCACAACAGAACACCGATAGCCCAGTGCCAGTATCTGCAAATTACACTACCGATACGGACTGCTATGATTTAGTCCCAGCACTTATCTGTGTAGGTGAGAGAACTAGTACGTACAGGTAAGTTCTAGCCTGAATTGAAACAGTGCAATACATGTGGCTTTCTGCTCAATTTTATAACAAATTAAAACTACATGTAGGAAGTGAAGTTTACCTTTACTGTTGTTTTCTTTTCTGTTTGCTGACTCACTTTTTCAAGTATTTCTATCAAACCTTGTTCTGATACCTAGGAAAGCAAAAGAAAAGCCATATAAACATAATCTGAGAGATGCTTAGTATCAAACAACTGAAACACACTTTCCCTTCTTAAAAAGGTGTTTGATGGAATTATATAATAGTATTTGGAAGCTCTCAGTGGCCTTTTTCAGTTTTTAATTTACAGGTATTAAAAACATCAAATTTTTTTGAGAATGAATTAGGTTTGAAAATTAATATATGCGAGAAAGAATTAAAAAAGCGTAACTCACCTTTCCAGCTAGCTGTCCAAATCTTGCCATCTGTATAAGATAATTCTCTACTGCTTTTGCTTTGTCTGGTTTCACAAGTGCTAAATTGCTTACTGCAACAAAAACAGGCTCTGTTCATTTTGGTTTGAAGCATACTTAAATACCTTCAATAGTAACTAAAAAGTGAGAAATGTCCCTATGAAACAGTCTTCTTATACCAGGGTCATGAAATAAATTAAAAAGGCATTTTCATTTGTATAAAATAAAGATACAAGATAGTTTTATATCTGTCTTTTCCATACTTGTCCTAATTAGATTAAGTAATTTTGACTCTCACTACAATTCCTACTATTAATTAAAAAAAATTTTGATTAACACCATTCAGATGTCAGTTAACCCCTCCCCTCCAATCACCGATATCACCAATGAGAAACTCTTAACATTTTTATCTTCCCATCAACAATAATATTTTTCTAGTCCAGCCTCTATACAAGCACACGCGCGCTTGATTTGATCAGTACTGGGGTACAGAAGATGAGGATTTTTTATTAGCAAGTTACTTGGATACTTACATCTTGCACGAGCTGCTTGATCAAGAACTTGAGCTAAAATAGTATTTCTTATCTCTGCTTCCCTGTAATGAAAAATCAACCACACATTAAAAGTGAGATTTCAAGTACCTAAAATAATATGCACAAAACAGCAAATGACAGAAGACTTGATTCATGTAACTAACTTTGTGAGGTCCCTTCAAACTTTCCATTTACTTGATTTCTTTCATAGCACTTTCTGTCATGAGTAGCTCTACGTACACTGACAAAGTTACGTAGCTGACATCTTCCAAGAAATCAAGATGGAGTTCACTACTTACACCTTATTACTGTTTATTATTACATCTTAAAGACAAAAGCCACGCTACCCACTGTAAAGATTCTGCATTCAGTTCCATGTGGAATTTCACTGACAGCAGTGCATGGTAGAGCAGGCATAAGGAATAGTCAGTGCAATTGCAAGACAAGAACCAAACCTCATTATTTATTTAGAATTTTTCAATAAGTCTTCATATACTTACAATATTAGACTATGTATTTGCAAAGCTGGCATTTTAGTTTATGCCTTTCAGTTAATACAGACTTTAAATTCTAGCTCTTTAAATACTTATTTTCAGTTTTCTACTTAGTGCAAATACTAAACACGGTTTCCACACTGAGCACTGACATGAATTGTTTTGTTTCCTATTTGTAACTACAATAGATGTCCCAGAAAAATCAAATCAACTAGGAAAGCGTGTTCCCATTGCACTGACAGAGCCAAACCCAAACTTGTCACTCAGACAAAACTCCAGTTTGGGGAGAGTTCTGCCAGCCTTCAAGATTTTATGACCAACTCTCACCAACCCTGAAAAGCCAAGGTTTCTGAGTTCCAGAAGCAGATGACAATGAAAATGACAATGCTTCCCCAAAATGTCCTCTTATATCACTAAGGGTCATGAGGTTATTGTGCTCAGCTGAGTCCCAAAGTGAAAATGGGCTGCTACTGCCGTTTTCCTCCATACCCTCCCACCCCAGTCAGGGGTCAGACTGCCCGACAGCTCTGTTGTAGATCATCCAGTACAGTCACGGCCTGGGAGCCACACTTGGATAAATCAGATTTTAGCTGTCCTTGGATTTGATCTTCGACTTTTCATCTTATTTGTTGGTGGTTCTTCCAACAACAAAAACAATTCAGCTGAGTATTCCAAAGAAATTAAATACTCAAAAAAAAAGAAGTAAAAGGTTCAAAACAATTCGATTTAAGACCAAAAGTCAATGGTTCTCATTTATACCTCTGTTTTGCTTCCTGTTGTGATGGATCACCAGAAGGATCCTAAAGAAGAGATCAGAATAAATATGATCATCCAAAAGCATTCCACACAGGACAGCAAGTTTACATATTCCAGCAGAGTCAATGTAAACTAAACCTGCCTGCTAAACCCGCCTGACCGTAGACGAGATCCTGAAAATAAGAATCTGCTGCCCTAGCAAATAAATGTGCCATCCTATGCTTTCCTCACAAAGCAGTAATGCAAACTAGCACTACTGGATCTATCCAGACTGTTGTACGTTTGAACATTAAAAGGCCTTCCCGTTAGGTCTAAGATGATAAAATTTCCCGAACTCCAGAAAACAGACAAATGTATTTTAAGCCCATTAAGGTGAGCTAAGGACAAATGAAAATGAATGTAACACTTTGTATTTATCAACGCAGAAGAAACCACAATCCTAGCATGATATTTTGGGAGTAACAGAGGCAGCTGAGATGTCTATTCAGAAGCAAATAACAAAGGAAAAAAACCCAAAACAACTTCATGTTGAATCTGCACCTCAAATGCTACAGGTAACATTTCAAAGTGTGAAAGCAGAACGGGAAACCATAGAGTGAGGGAACGAGGCTGATGATAGCTACGGGAGATCCCTTCACAGGAACAACGGGGCAGACTGATGCGCTTCAGCTCTGAAAAGAGAAATGACTGAAACGACTGATGATGGGAATCCATAAAATTGCGAGTGGCGCGGGAAAGGGCCGGAGGAGGGGAAGGTTAAGCGCTGAACCTTCCAAGGCAGCAGCCAGGGCACCCGCGGCGGGCAGCAGGCCGCATGCCCCAAGCGCCCCGAAGGCGAAGCCTGCTCATGCAGCAGGAGCGGGTGCGGAGCGGGTGCGGTGCGGGGGCCCGCCGCGTCCTCGCCCCGCCGCGTCCTCGCCCCCCGGCCCCCCCGGGCGCCAGGCACCCAGGCCGCAGACGTTTCCAAAGCGCCGGGCACGGCCGGGCCGCTTCCCGCTGCCCCCCCCGAGCCTGGAGCCGAAGCCTTTATTCATTCAGAGGCCCCCTCAGGGCGCGCCCCCTCTTCTCCCCCGCTCCCCCTCCCCCGGCGGCCGCCGCACGCGTCCGAGGGAGGCTGGGGCGGAGAAGCAGGCCCTGCCGCACCGGCGAGCGCTCGCCCCCCCCGGCCCGGCGGCAGGGAGCGGGGGCACTGCCGGGGCGGGCGCCCCCGCGCCTTACCCCGTGCTTGGCCTGCAGCTCGGCCAGCCGCTGCTGCCGCAGCGCCTCCAGCTCCTCGTCCGCCATGACTGCGGGGCGGCCGCGAGGGCGGGCGGGCGGGGCTGCCCTGAGGGCGGTGGCGCTGGGCGTGGCCTCGCCTCGTGGCGCCACCGCCTCCCGCTCGAGGCTCCCGGCACCGCCCAGTGAAAATGGCGGCGGTGTCCTCGCGTCCCATGCGGCCTGGGCGGCCCCAGCCGCATCCCCAGTTCTCCCAGCGCCCCTCCGTGCAGTGGTTCATAGCGTCGGCCAAGCTTCGGATCTGTGGGCTTGGCTCTTCCCTGCAATTTCCAGGCCTGTCAGGCTGGTGAGCCTGTGCGCCATTTCGTTTCTGTAGCGCAATGATCGGAGCTGCAGCAGCTGTGATGCTGTGAAGAGAAAGTGGGTGAAATTACAGCCCCTTTTTTGAGAGCTGCAGACATAAGGAGCCTAGATCAGGCTAGGGCAGGCCTGCTTGTTCTCTGGCTTCGTTTCTGTGAGGCCGCAGTGTAGAATGGTTATGTTATGCCAGGTGAGCTGCTACTAGGCTGACAGAAACGACATTAGCTTGGTATGTCCATTTGTCGGTATCACTGTAGTCTACTACTGTTATCATGCTGCTGACCTTGGATTGATTGCAGTTTGGCTGCGTTCCTCCAAATTCCAAAAAAAAAAAAAAAAAAAAAAAAAGGGTGGGAGGCAGGATTTGTTTAAGTTTCCCACATGTGCAACATTGACAGATATTTCCCCAACTTCTGTTCAGCTGTGACTCCCCAGGGAATAATTTATTGTGCTGTGACCACTGCTTCTAAGTTCAATCCACAGTTGACAATTGGAGGTAAAAAAAGTGTGAAATGGTACGGCTTCCTGCCCCTCAGCTACGAGGTCTGGCCCTGTCTCTGGAATCTAAGAACGTAGAAAGCTGACAAAAGGTACTTGCCTTGAACAGACTTGGTACCAAGTTGCTCTAATATCAATTCAAAGCGGTTATCGTCAACTCACTTGATAGCTTCATTCATGTTAAATGACAATTAGTCAAAGTTATTGACACCTCAAATTTGGGCTTTAATGTTCAGTCACACAGTCTTACTAAAGGCTGTATTTTTTTCACTCATGCTTTAAGATTTAATTCAGCCAAGGAAATGACTTGAGCACCAAAAGCTGTTCTACTGGGATAAATAAGCCACAGCTTCCTAAAAATAGAGGTTTCTATAAAGATATATTGACAAATATTTCTGGTCCAGTTTTTAAAAGTAACAAGAAGTATCAAGTACTTGTTTCATTAATACTTTTAATTAAGAACTCCTGCAGTGAATGCAGACACAATTAGCAGAGCAGAATTAATTTTCTGTGGAGCTTTCCATGCCACATGCTCCGAGTGGAAAACGTGAGCCTGTCAGTCCTACCTGAAAACCTTGCATCCATCCAGATAGCCTGAGAAACATGTTTATACCTCGATAAATTTTAAATCGGGGTCTATTTCAGGAGCACGGTTTTAGTGGATTTCGAGGAAGGTTTTGGTTGTTACCTCTCTGTGAGCAGCAGAGGGAGCCCTGGTTCTACAAAAGAGTATTTGTTGCTCATCATGCCATAAACCAGGAAACACAAAAATTGTTGGGTTTTTTGCTGCGCGGTATGTTTCCACAGATGAAGCTTTAATCTATATCGTACATCTCTGTTGCTGTAAATTCATGCTCCATTATACCACCATATGTTTTGCTTCAGTCAGAGAAAGCTGCAGTAATCCTAATACTTCATCTAGCTTTATAGATATTTGTGTTGTGTGTTTGATTGCATATTGTTTGCTCACATGCTTAAAGGTTATGTCTTAATAAGTTGTTCTGAATGAGTTTGTTAGCAGTGAGCTGGCAGTTGATGAGATTTTGTGTTTTCAGAAGGTATTGTAGTTATTGTCAATTATAATTTGAGATTCAGGAAGCAAAAAAGGAGAATTTGTTTCGTTAAAAAAAATCTGCAGGCATGCAGCACAGCACTTTAGGTTGTATTTAATGTTTGGCTAGTCAGCTGCCTAGTTTCTTTTTCATCTGCTTAGAGGTATATATCATTACTTCTGCAAACTGGACAGCTCTTAATGTGAAAACACGGAGGAGTAGATACAGGTCTTTATACGGGTTGAGTTGCTTTATAGTGTTCAGGACTTCTAATTGTGATGCAGAAGTCATGGATTCCTGAAAGTTTTACACACATTTGATATGTCCACAGCATCCTGTGTGTCATTTGTATTGATAAAGAATAGTAAACAGAAAATAAATGGTTTAAAAATACTTTTTTCCTATTTTTTAAACTTATTTTCTGATAACTGTGCATCTCAGAGTGCAACCTAGTATATATTATATATCATGTGTCATATAAGTACTATATAATTATGTTAACTACATTACATAACAAACATACTGTGTGTAGAATAGAAACTGTTATATATTGCTAACTAATCTCTCTATACAATATACATATTTTTTAATATAAATATATAGTGTATAATTTAAAAAATATATTTTAAGAGCCTTATTTTGGTATATCCTGCTCTGAGGTACTGCAACAGATACAATTTTCCAGTACAAACTGGGCTACTGAATGCCTACAAGTTGAATGATGTTTGAAAATTTGGGGATTCTTGTTTGGCCAATGAGGGCCTAAAAGGCAAAGAATAGGATTCCGTTGTGGTAGTTAAGTTTTACATAGCATTGTGTGGCTGTGATTTTGTTCGATCTGAGACATCAGGTCAAATTTCATAGATATGAATATCAGGAAGTTCAATAGGAGTTAAAATTCATGTAATTGAAAGACAAGGTTAATCTAAACACAACTGGTGTGATATCAATTCTAGTAGTTTTATAGCATCTTTTAAGATACCTAACCATCTGAAGTTGTTTATTAACATGATGTACATTGTTCTAGAAATACTGCATCTTACATGTTCTGATACAGTATTAATTCTTCCCATTGTCAGTCACATCAAACCTTGCTAAATAGCATGAGATCGGTTGTTACCTCATAAGCTTAGACTGGTGTAGCTATACTGACCTCACCTAAAGAATACTCAGTGTTTATCGGCTAGATTTTGTCTGTCTTGTATGGTTGTTAGCAAGTCAAGTAATTTTTTTTGAATGCTCACATTTGGTACCAGCAGTTATAATGCTGTTGGTGTAAAGGCTGTTGGGGTGAATAAGCAGGTAAAGATTACAGGCAAGATACAGGGCAGAAAATGGAAAGACTAAGCATGAAGAAGAGGACAGTTGATGTGTGAACCAAGATCCTTCATAAAAGCAGTAACATGGGGTAATGTTCATACTTGAGTGTATGTCCATTTTGTTACATTCCCTTTGTTAAGGTTTTATGTTTATGAGATGTATGTGTGATCCACTCCATGATCTACTCCATTTGAAAATTCAGGTTCTGATCATATTCAGGCTAATGTTTTAGGGAAGAGTTCCCTAAAGGAAACGTTTTGTTACTCTGTCACTGTGATTCATTCTTTTTATTATAGCTATATAATTTAGTGAAATTAATCCAAAAATTAATGCCTAAAGTCTTCTAGCAGAATTAATTTTTTTTTAAATGGATGAAAAATAGTTTACTCTGGCACTAAAAAAATAATATTTTTATAATGAATGGAGAAAAATAATATTTTGGAGGTGATTGGAGTATTCTTTAAGAATGCATTTGTCAGCTGTGAAAGGTGCTCAGTATTGTCTGGGTTGCAAGTAATAATGCACTACGTGTACATTAGTAACTTAGTAGTTGCAGGAAAAGTTATCAGTACTATTTGAGATACGTAAAAATCTCAAGGATGTTAATTTTGATAAGCAGGTTCCTTCCCAGGCCCTTTGAGATTTAATTTCAAACAGTAGAGGGCTCAAGAAATGCTTCTGATTTTTTTTTCCACAAGGTTTTAATCACTATAAATAGTGTGTCTCTTTCAGTAATGCTTACATTAACCTCATAATCATCCTTAAAATGGCACCAAATTATAATAATAACAGAAGAATGGCAATGCATGAATGAGCTAATGAACAAAACATCTCCTTTCTCAAGCAGTTGTAAATAAAATAAAATACAATACCTACAGCTATGACAACACTCTGCAAACTCTATATTTAGTACTTCTGATTGGAAGATATATTGGAATTCTTTGCTTGATGAAATCCTTGCTTGGTCCTCTCTGGCCTAAATTAAAATTTTAGTAAAAATTAATCACATAAAAATTGCTATTGTAATTTAAAAGAAAATTAGCAAACATTGCAGTGCCTTCAAAATAAGCATTGCAAGATTTTTCTACCTTACAGAAACCAAAATAAGACACTTTTAAAAAAATACTTAAAACCCCCCCCAACCTAAATTCAGTATTTAATGTGAGAGAAATTAAGAAAAACTTACATTAACAGTGAAAATGAAATATATAATCTTAAATTATTAACAGTGCATTTTGACCTTCTAATTAGTTATTATATGATCACATCATGCCTATTCCAAAGCTTACTGAAGCCATAGAAAATTTCCCCTTTAATTTCCATTGTTCTATAAACAAACACACTAAGGCTAATGATTATTTGCAATGCCACAGTCTGAATGGGTGCCTTGGTAGTGGACTCTAAATAAATTAACAGAGTCTTGAGAAACATTGTGCCCAGTCTGGGTCATGGGTTTACAAAGATTTGTGTGCAATAATATGAAAGTACAGTAGAATACATTTGGAAATGGAATTATGTCGACACGTAAGTCAGTTGTGAGGAAATCTCAGAATGTAAAAGGCAGGAGTGAAAAAAGGAAAAATATTATTCATTACAATTTTGTAGATAGACTTTTTTGTTACATTTTATTTCAAAAGTTTAGCAAGAAAATAATCCATATACTGCCATCAAATCTGAGGAGCACACTCAAATGGTTTCTTATGCTATATATATATTTAAAGTTTAATCCTGAGGCTGCAAAGTTGACGGTAGTATCTTTCCAATTTCACTAGGAACTGAATCGGGGCTTAAGTCCAACACCTGCAAAGTACTTGAGCTCATATGTGACTTTCAGCCCATGGGAAAAGCCAGTGAAATTAATGTATATATGTATATAATTCCTACCTTAGGATTGTCATCACTCGTGGATTTGCTATGCTGCAGAAGTGCCAACAGTTACTTTAACCTGGCTGAAGCCATTAATGTGATTTTTGTTGCTTTATATGCTTTGATGCCTTCATTTTTTTAAACATCTGCAATAAATGTTTTTTTAAACATCTGCAATAAATGTTTTTTTCTTTTGCTTTATCAAGAATAGAGCATGAATGCCTTTGGTTTTTTGGCTAAAATCTTATACCTCAGATTGTTCATTCTCTTTCTGGGTAATGTATTTGTGCCCATATGCAGCAGCTGGGTTTAATGAGCTGGAGCACAACAAAGCCAATAAAACATGAACTCTGCATTATCAGCACATATATGAAGTGAGGGGTGGACTATGGATTAAAACAACTCCCTGTTTTTTCTTTTGGAATTGTAATATATCATCATATTCTTCTATAATAGTATTTAGTGTATTGTTAAATTTCTACAAGATGAAGCACCTGGTCACTTATTGTTGGTTTGATTCATGACAGATGTTGACTACATTGCCTTACTCTCCCTTCTTAAGGACTTTCTTACCATATTTCAGATTCAAACTAGGAGTTAATTTGAACGGAACAACTGTATTGACAGCCTAGAACCATTGTAATCAGCCTAGCTGAGCAGGTTAAGCACTTCTGGTAAGAGGAGGCCAGGATTGTGCTTCTTCATTTGCTGTGTTTGCAGCAGAACATTGCTTGTGCTGAAAAATACGTTCCACAGCTCCCAGGTGAATCACTGAACTGTGAATAATAGGGAGTAGACAATTCAAAAATATCTCTTTAAGTTAAAGTAAAGCTATTGTAGTTCCCAGTAGTACTGGTTTATGTAATAAAGTTAGATACTCTCACTTTTCCAGAAGTGTTAATCTAGGAGTTTTAAAACTCTTGCTAAATACCATAAAAGATATGGTAGTATATCTTTGTTGTCCACCAAAATTACATTTTGCTTAAAAAAACCCCCCAAAACAAGCCCAAAGAAACCCTTCCATATCCTTTGAGTTTGATAATTTGAAGTGAGGCTCTATTAAAAGATACTACAATGTGAAAATCAAATGCATTAACCCAGCAGTTCTCTCCTGTGTATTGACTGTCTGTTTTCATTTGTAACAAAGATATACGATTGCAATTTTTTTACTTGTTTTTGGAAATGACACAGGTATAAGAAGTGCCCTAGATTTGATTTTTTTCTTTTTTCATTATTAAGATAAGTATTTATTGCATTCTGACTATTAAATTTTGCTCTAGCTTCTGGAAGAGAATCTACTTCAAATGGTGTAGAACAATATTGGTTCTAATTATTTATTTAATTTAAAGCCCATGGACTAGAAGTCGCACATTAAAAACGTTTAAGTTAACCCACTTTAACTCACTGTCCGTTACCCCTTTAGGCTGCTGTTTCATAAATAGAGATGAAAAGAGAGACAGAAGAGTAAAGGGAGGCCAGATTGCACAGAATGCTACAGAGGAAGGTGATCAAAAGACTAGAGCCGGGAAAGGAAAGGTGAGACTGGGATAAAACGTAGTGCTTGCTCTTTTTTTTACTTTTGTTATTTACTGTCACTTAGGACAAGGTATGGTGAGAAAATCTGAGCTGACCCCTGCAGCTTTTTAGACATTCCACACACATGTGAGTCAGCAGCTGTTCTAAGAAAGGAAGGGTTGTGGAAGCAGGACAAAATTGAGTATTAAAACTGTATTATTAAGAAAGCAGGCGATCTGCTGCCTGAGCAGTCTTTTATCTAGAATTATTTACAATAGAGTTAAATAAGAGGTAGACTGGCTGCCTTCAGCTTGTCTCACCACACCGTCATATAACATGAAGGAAGGTGATGAATCCTTCATGGAGGCATCATTACTTACTGGTTCCTTGGTCTGTAGAAGCAAGAAAATTTTCTCAGTATTCCCTTGCATAGGTTTTCCATATGCCCTCACTGCAGCCATAAACTTTGGTTTCTAAATTGCTAGCGATAGTACACTTGAGGATTTTTAACATGTAACAGCTTGAAGTGGAAGTCAGCCAAATTAAAATACTAGTTTAGATTTATATGACTGAAGATCATCTTTAATTTCCAGAGGTGAGGATGAGCTAGTTACTTTAAAACTTTAAAGGTAGTTTCTGCCTTTGTAGGTAGTATATTGTCCTTTATTACTCACTAAACCCGAATATTTCTTACAATAATTGTTGATCTGACTGACACACATGCTGATTCTGATGTACAGTATAAGACACCTCAGATGAGCACAGATACCAGTGTTCGGTACTGTCACACTGTTCATAGTTATTTAAACAAACATTACTTCAAAGTATACTCTATATAAACCTGTTGGAAGTACTTTTTTGTTAAATGTGTTGATGTGATATTTAAAAATTTGGTTTGTACTACTTGGGAGCAGACCCCTCTCAAGGTTAGAAAATCTCTTTGAGGCAGTGTTACGTTGGATCTAGGTCAGTCCATCTGTGGCTTTCAGAGCTACTGACCTTGGCAGATGTGGGCTCCCTGATCTTGTAGCAGTTGTCTGCTCCGGACCTTGGAGGCCTTAACATCCCAAGCCAGAGCGCTGCAGTCCCTGCTTCCCAGAGCTGCAGAATCTGGAAAACCAGGCTTCTCAACAGCCCTAAGCAGGATGCTGAGGAGCTCAGCAGAAACCTACCTGGCTTCTGCTGGCACCTGGGCAGAATTGAATCAGATGTGTTTTCTTTGCCAAATCTGCAAATTCTGACAATGTAAATTGTGTTCTTCTGATTAGTTCTGCTGAGGTGAAAAGAGTTTGGGATTCTGAAACACAGAGAAATGTGATGACCAAAACAAAAGATATTGAAGTTTTAGAGAATTATGCTTATAAATAGGAAATACAAGCCAGAATAAATTGATTCTTTCTGCTTACTGCGTGTATACAAATAATTGAAAAATAGTCTAAGCAAGGTTTACTGAGATTTAGTGTCAGACATACGCATTCATTGTGCTTTATGTATTGAATGCAAACCCAGCAATCTGCTTCTCACATAGCCATTTTATTAAGGCAGTTATAGGGATGAAGCATAGTTTTGAGAAAAATGGATGCTTAGAGAGTAGTATGAAGTAATTTACAGAAGTCGTTATTTAAAAAATGAAATTACTCTTTCTGTGTCAGTCACATAAGTAAAAATTCTGATTAATAGAAAAACTTTATCGTGTGAAAACTTAGTATTTTTAAGAAAAGCTTTTCTAGAAAGATTTTCAAGCTGTTTACTGAGAATATTAATCATGTAATTAATTTGGTAAGTAAAGCACCAGCCAGGGAAAACAGAATATACCATTACAATGTTATTCAGTGAGAATTTGTTGTTACTGTATTGTGTGATTTCGACACACCTCAGATTTCACTTTTTTGTATGTATGTATAGCTCATTTAATTTGATTATAAGTTATGTAGTAGGTGTTTCTGACTGCATAAGAAGTATGTCCATCTACATAGATTATTGTAATTAAAATATTGATTCTAACCTTCTTGAACTTGCATAGTGCACTATACACTTAACAGCAGAAAGGGTCTTCCAGCTGGTTGAAATAAACTGGAAAGTAATTGTTATAAAATACTGAAAGATACTGAAAATGTAATCGGGTTTTCAGTTTTGGAGGAAGGATTCTGCTCTTAGCATGACAGAAGGTGTTTCTTGCACTCATTTGACTGCTAGATTCCAAGAAAAAATTGTGAAGTATAGTGAGAAAGCTGCATAAAGAGCTAGCAAGGATTAGACAACAGCAGCTGTACTTCTGAATAATTTAGGTTTAGTTTGCAAAATTATACAGGAAAAGATTATCACTTACACTTGCATTTGAGAAAATGGAGCTACAAATGTTGTCATAAAAAGCAACAATGTACAAACCATCTAAAATAGCACAGGGACTATCTTGTCACTTTGGGCTAGATCCTGCGGGGCTGTGTGCCAAGACACTTGCAGAATCATGACTGGGAAGTAAATAGTGTAGAAAGAGCTTCCTTTGTGTAGACATGCAGCAGGGCAAAACCCTTCCTGAAAATTTGAACTAGTGCTTGAGAATAGTGTCTGTCAGGTGTACCAGATGACATACATACCAGTTTGCTCCAGAGGGGGATATTAATTCTGTTATTGGTATATATTTATAGTAAAAGATCCTAGGGGACTTCCAGCCCCTTTCTGCCCCTTGAAAGCCAGCTGTGGAGTAGGCAGCAGTCAAGAGCCCTCACTGCTTCAGGCGTATTTGCCTTTTGATCAAAAGCAAAGTAAATTGTGCCGCTTTTCTCTAAACCATCCTGCCCTTCAGCTACAAGGTATATGCAAAACAGGAAGAATGATTAGCATCATTCTTCTCTCCTGCCTCAATATTTACAGTGCAGTTCCATAAGGTTAAAGGAAGATTTTCCTCAGAATGCTTCCTGTTTGTATTTTAAAGGAAATCTAATTTGTAAAATGCAAATACTGCATCAAATACTTGGCATGATGTTTCTTTAAAAATTTATGTTAATATTATAAATCGGTAAGTTACAAAGACTAATTCAGTAATTTTCAAACATGAATTAATCACTTTTGACAGAGGCTATGATTTTGCCTTGGCCTTGCCATCACCTGATCATACATGTGAACCTCAGTAACCAGCAGGTGGCTTGTGCTTGATGCTGTGTGTGACCACGAGATGTCTTTGGTCATGTGAGATCTCTGGAAACCGTGCTCACCTTGCACTCCAGCCTTGAGAGCTAGCAATCTGTACAGCCTGTGAGCCTCCTCAGGAGACTTGTTCTGAGGTGTGTCTGTGTACCCTTAGAGTTGTAAGTCCTGGCATTTACAGAGAAGAAAGAGGGAAACTTCTAATTACTGTATTAAAAGATGCATGCAGGTATTTCAAGGCAGGAGCAAGAAAAGAATTCTTGCTTTAGTGTGAGAACTGGTGTTTCTTCACTGTCAAATCCAAAATTAGAGCTAGCAGAAATAGACAGTGTTGCTATAAATGGGAGGATGGTCTGGAACATTCAGAGAACCCTGGTGTAACCTCAGAAAGTGCTGTTGAACACTCAGGAGAAGGAAGCAAATGATGTGTGAAGCTTACTATACTGACTAGATCTGCTCTCTCAATAAACTTGTGAAGTAGAAGAGCTGAGGAGCTTGTGTGGCAAAGTCAGTGCCCATATGGGCAGAACTTCTGGAGATGGGCTGAAGTCAGAAAGATTCTGAATTTACAAGTACCCAAGGCACCCATTTAGGTTGCCATTAATTTGCAGAGTTAGTAATAGGATTAGAGTCTCAAGTATTTGTCTATGATTACCAGAGGGCAGTGAATTATAAAAATCAACAACCTTTTTTTTTAACAAACAACAGTATAAAGTCTCTATTTTCCTAAAAAAAAATTGTTCAATCTCTGAATTTTTTGTCTACATGCTGATTAAAATTTTAAAAACCTTTTCTTAATTTTTGATTGGACTCATTTAAAGTCAGCTAGAACCATGTTTGTGTCTAAATTAATTAAAATGCTGGTTGAATTTTTGCTGCAGAAATGTAAGACCTTTCAAAATGTAGTTCCATTCCTGGTGTATTTTCACAGGTTTTTACAGAGAGAAATCCTAGTAGACGTAGAAAACAGAACTCACTAAAATGATCCCACAAAATGGTTTGATCAAATTTTGATCAAATACTTGTGGATTCTTCATAGTATCCTACTAGTTAGTGAACTGTTGGAAAAGTTCCTTTTATTTTGGAGCCATATAAATCTTTGTGACCAAGTTAGGTGTTCTTCCCATCCTAATCTGTATTGCCCTTTGCTCTGTACACAGTCCATACACCTAAAAAAATTTCTTTTTTTAAGACAAAAAAAAATGCCACCACAAAAGCACTAAAGGTAACATCCCATATTGGGGGGTGTTTTTATACAGAGATTTCAAGCCCATTTTAACTCTGTGAGGAAAACTCCTAAGAATTTGCATCATCTCAACTTTCTACATCAATACAAATGTAATATTTTCAGTTTTTTTAAAGAAGGTATATTCATTATTGTTATTGCTAATTATAATGCAGATTTAATTCTGTTAGAGAAATGAATGAAAGATTGACCCATTTATTACTTCATCCTAATCTAGACATCCGTGCCTGCATTGGAATTCAGATATAGCAGCTTCTTACACTATGGGTTTTATGCCAATGTAGAATTGAAAATGCTTGAAATCTCAGGCATGTTTGAGGCATGGGAGAAACAATTCCTGTTTAGTACTCTAGATTAATTTCTTCTGTTTCAGGTAAATGGTTCCACCTTTCTGATGGGCCACCAGAGCTTTATCAGCAGCACTCTTCTACCTCTGATGGCATTTCCTCCACCTTTTTTCCCCTCTCCCATGCTTCAGTGCATGTTAGGGATAGATGTTTTATTTGTCGAAGTTCTTGTACCTATTCCATTCTGTGGGTGAACAGAAGAGTAATCCTGCTCTGGCCCCCAAGGAAATTTGTGAGCATGCAGTTGCTGCTGACCGTTGGTGTGAACGGGGAGGCAGGGAAGGTGAGTACAGCTACTCTACAGCTGGCAATAGCGCACTGCTTGACTGAAAGGGGACACAGGGTGAGGCATAAGTGGAGACAGCATGTTAATGTAGGAAGCTGGTGGTTTGTATCTTCTTAATTACTTGCGGGCCAAATGGAGGTGGTCACTCTTGTGGTAATGGTGGAGCACCTGGATTTTTCATTCTGAGTCTCCTATAGTCTTCCTACTTGAGCCTGGACTCCCATTTCCCCATAAAGGCAACCAGTTTCTCTAAAATGGTATCAGGAAGGTACAATACTGTGTTTATAAAGTTTCCCATGGTCTTGTGTGGGACGTGTAAGGGAAATGCATGGTCTGTTTTATAAGAAAAGTAACCATTATTCACAGTCTCACAAAATTTGAGTAATGACACAAGTCATACCAGGAGCGGCTGAGGGAACTGGGGTTGTTTAGTCTGGAGAAGAGGAGGCTGAGGGGAGACCTGATCGCCCTCTACAGCTGCCTGACAGGAGGCTGTAGCGAGGCGGGGGTCGGCCTCTTCTCCCTGGTAACAGATGATAGGACGAGGGGGAATGGCTTGAAGCTGCGCCAGGGCAGGTTTAGGCTAGACATGAGGAAAAACTTCTTCACCGAGAGGGTTGTCAGGCTCTGGAATGGGCTGCCCAGGGAGGTGGTGGAGTCCTCATCCCTGGAGGTATTTAAAAGAAGGATAGATGAGGTGCTGAGGGACATGGCTTAGTGGTGGGATGGCAGTGCTAGGTTAACGGTTGGACTCGATGATCTTAAAGGTCTTTTCCAACTGAGGTGATTCTATGATTCTATGATCTTTAGGTTTTTTGCTTTTCTTTATCTCAGAATGATTCTTAAGATGAAATAAGTGATTTATGTACCTCATATATATAGCTAACGCCTGTTTTATATTGTGTTTGACTTTGTTCTTGAAAACACAATTCTATTTTGAAGAGGAACTGTTTAATATACTAACTTTTTCTGCAATGTACCTGATTTATATTGCCAGTTAACTTTAATGGTGAAATTTAGTTTTATTGTTTTTTTAGTTTTACTCACTTATGCTAAAAATCCAGTGCGGTTAAATAGATGTTGGATGCTATTTCTTTCTGTTTATTACCAGAAACATTCTCTAAGCTACATTTCTTCTAAAAAATTTGTTTTACCTTTACAAATCTGGAGGTATCGGGGAGCTGATCGGTTGTGACAAAAGATGTAACTTTAGGCCAGTGACGTTGCTCAAGTAAATGCTGAGGGCAAAACTGGGATTCTGTAACACGTAGCTATGTAGACATCAACAAGAAAATATTTCCAGCAGACACCCGAGCGCTGGGAGCGCCTGTTGGACGCGTGTTACGGCCTGCAGGGAGCCACCTCTGCGCCGATGCCCGGGACAAGCGGCCAAGAAGTTGGCTGCTGGGGAAGGCGGGGGCTTGAGGAGGCAGCGCAAGCAGTGAGGCTGTTACGTAGGAGGGGTAATTTGGGCTAACGGGCAGTTCACCCAGGCGGGCCGCTTCCTGCCGTACGAGCTCGGGACGCGCGCACCGCTGCCCGCGGACGGCAGGCGGAGGCGGCCCCTGCCCCGGCCCCCGCGCAGCGCCCGGCGCGGCGGCGCTGCCCACCGGCCGCGGTCCCCCGGGGGCGGCGGGCAGCGCCGCCGAGTCCGCCCGGGCAGCCGCCGCCGGCAGCGGTCATGGGCCCCCGCGGAGCCCCGCGCGTCGCCGGGTGCCTGCTACTCTGCTGGGCTCTGGCCGCCGCCCGCGCCGCCCCGCGGAGGACGCCCTCGTTCGGTGGCCACGTCGCGGAGAACCGCCCGGCGGGCACGCGTGTGCGCGGGCTGAGCATCCCCCTGACGCGGCTGGGGCCCGAGCCCTGGTGCGCCAAGGTGCAGGGGCGCCGCTGGCACCTGCAGCTGCTGGGCGAGGGCCACTCGCACTTCCGCGTGTCGCTGCACGCCCGCACCGCCCGCGTCTGGCTGCGCACCGCCCCCCGGCCGGGGGCGCTCTACTCCCTGCGCCTGGGCTTGTGCTGCAAGCGCTGCGGGCCCCGGCCCCGGGGGGGCCGCCGGGCCGCTGGGCTGGCGCCCCATCCCGCTGCGCCTCTACGCGCGGGACCGCGGGCGGCCGGCCCTGCGCAGCGACCCGCTGGAGCTGGAAGTCCTCCCGCAGGCCAAGCGGCTGCCGCCGCCCCGCCTCGCCGCCCGCCGCCGCCGGGCCGCCCTGCCGCCCGCCGCGCCCCTGGCCCTCTCCCTGCCCGAGGACGCCCGCCCGGGCAGCCGCCTGGCGACGCTGGCCCCTGCGCGCTTCGCCTCCGCCTGGTTCGAGCTGGTGTCGCCGCCCGCCGAGGAGGCGCCGGTGCGCGTGGAGGGGGGCGCCCGCGCCGCGTCCGGCAGCGCCCAGGTAGGTGCCAGCCTAAGGAGGGACGCGGGCTGCGCGCAGGGAGGGGCGGCCGCGCTCGCCCCCGCGTTCCAGCCGCCAAAAAAGTTGCGTCTGATTCCGAGCAGCGGCCGCGTCCCGTCCCGTCCGGAAGTTGTCTTTTGAGGAGTAAAAAGTCCCGGAGTGACAACAAGCGCCTGAGGACGGCTTAGCATCAGGCGTCATATGCTGTTATGTTGTGGAATGTAGTTTGGGTCTTTAAAACCGTAAATTATTAATATTAAAACGCTGTAGGCGACAGGAAGTGTTACACAGTTTAGTGAATATGGACTGTACAGCTCTGTAAAGGCGCTTGGAGCAGTCAGGTGGCCATCAGAATTTGACTATTTCACCCGATAAAATTCTTAGTCATTAATGAGCATTGTGGAAAACATGGAGCGTAACCAGAGAGTGTTGCTTATGCGTTGAGACAAAGCACGTCAGGTATACCACGCTTCTTACACATAGGTGTTTTCTATTAAAATGCTCTGATCCTGTAAATGCTCAACTTGAAGCATGCAGCTGAAGTCATTGAGTTTTGAGTTGCTATTAAAGTTAAGCATGCTTGACTCACAAGCATGATACGAGTTTTTGCAAGATCAGTGCCTTTCTGTTTATGTAGCTGCTCTTTTTTTTAAAGATCTGAGGAGTCCAGAGTGCGCCAATAAAATGGCATATTTGTGATTAAAATTGTCATCACTGTTCACGGAGTCTTACTCGAGTCAAATAGAATAGCTCATTTCATTTATCTCTGGCTGATTACATCTCTTTTTCAAATTCTTTTTAAATTTTGAATTGTCATCTTAGTTAATATTTTTCACCTATGAAAATATGGCTTAGTTTGACCCTATATTTAATTCACTTGATGGTGGATATCTCTGTATGTTCACCATGTCTCTTGTTATTTTCCTGTTGCTTGTGATTGCAACGGTGTTCTGAAGATTGCCTAGAATGCAAGTATTCTGGGGAAAATTGTCTCAGCAGAAAGGAGTTGGTTGGCTTGATTTCGTCCTGGAAAGGTTTAGAAAGGGTTTTGTATTATGTGGCTTCTAGTGCTTGTGAAAGCTATTAACTTCTCAGCAGTGCGGCTGCTCAGAGTAACTTCTGTTAGCCACAGAGCAGCGCAGGCGGGAGAGATGAAGAGCTTCCCACGCTGTTCCTCTCCCTCATCTCTTCTGACTGAGGGCAGCCTGTGGGAGCGAGAGGCAGTTTATTCCTTGGTGTCTGTTAAATCCCTGAGGATGCCTGCAGGGATTCTAATTAGCGCTGACAGTTTCAGTGACAGGGATACTTCCCCCGGTGAAGCAGGCTGTTTCACCAACTCGTTTCACTCGGGTCCTGAGGAACAGCTCTCAGATCCTCCTCTCGCTCTCGCTTAGCTTTTGTCGTGCCTATCACTGTAGCATATTGATGTCAGTCACTTGTACTGGCTTTGCGCTGTGTTCCAGCTTGAGCTTTGGCTGCTAACCAAGAGGTCGATAGACCAATTTCCAAACCACAAACGTTTTCTGTGTCCTATCTTTGCTACTCAATCTTGAGCAAGGCAACATGCCAAAGGGGACATCATTACTCAGAGGCAGTGACAAAATCTATCGGGTCAATCTGAGTATGCTTCTGGGCTGTTCACCCACTCTGTCATGTAGCTCAAGTTTCAGCCCTTCATTGGTGTCACAGCTCCCTCTGTCAGGATCAAGCAGATGTTGTCAGAAAAGTGGTAGCTAACCCTGCCCCCGGTTACTGCTAGTCTCACCTTTGTGATTGTTTTTGCTCTTATCTAGTCTGAACGTAGAAGTCCGAAATTGCCTGGAACTATGCTTGTCACTCTGTCATGCCAGAGATTTTGTTTCCAAAGCAATGCTTGCTAATGCAGTTAAAAAACCTGAACCAACTTTAACTTATTTTCAGGGATTTTTTTTTTCTCCATCTTGTAGTTTTACTAAATAGTTTGGAGTGTTTTCCACTAGTCTGATATATTACTGCTAGTAGTATTAAGCAGTAAGATAAGAACCTCTTAAGAAATACGTAAAACTAGATTCTGACTCTCAGAGGGCTAGGTAGAGGGCAGTTAATTTTAGACAGTGCAATGGCATACTTTAGATGCTAGTGATTTTAAGTTTATGAGTACTAGTTTTTTCATCAGATAAAGGTTAATAATGACTTGACACCTTTAAAACTCTTTTAAGTTGCAGAATGCTTATGTTCTCATTTTATAGGTGTTAAAATGCGTGGATATTTGAAACAGATTTAGAAAGTTATGTTTTTTTCCTTATTCGCAATCCAAACTTCATTAATTGTGAGAAAAGATAACCAAAAGGATGGGACATGAGAGGGAGAAAGGTGGCTAGCAGAACTAGATGCTTTAATGAGTCTGAAATCAGGAAGATCTAGAAGATTGCAAAAGCTCCAGGAGAAAACAGTATTTACAGAAGTGAGCTCTCAGGATGAATTAAAATGTGGAGATGGTTATGCTGAATTTTGTTCTGAATAGAAATGTAAGTTCAGGTTCTTTCTCCAGTTTGCTTGCTTTGCTTTTCCTTTGTGCTGGCTTATTTTATGTTGTACATAACCATAAATATTCCAGCAGCTACAGTTTTCTAGTATTGGAGCTTATGGAATCAGATGTTGATTTATGTTCAAGTGGTATAAAGTTGTATTAATTCCTTTAATATATTTTTCATTTTCTACTCCCCTAATTCTTACTGCCTGGTAGCTGAGAACTGAAAATTAACCAGTAATTAATTTTGGCATTAGTCTCATCTTCAACCCAGGCAATGATGTCAAGGATAAGGCAAGATTTTTAGATGCTTTAGCATATAAAGTCTACCCTCTTTGTCCTTTGTCTTTTCAATGTAGTTTATTATGACTTATTTGTAACTTATTTGACTAGTTTGTTATTCATTACCTAAAGTAGGAAAGAATGCTTAAGAGCATTGTGGCACAAGCGGCCCTAATACATCTCTAGGAAGACACACGTTTTTTTTTTTTTTTTTTTTTTTTTTTTTTGACTGATGGAGAATTCTCAGAATAGTCACAAGACAACTGGTATGTGGTAATAAGGCAATATTCAGCAGTGTTTCTTCCTAGTTTATGTGATAGCCCTCACTCTTTAGTTCATAAATGGGACAGTGTAGGAAATGTCCTGTTCCTGAATTAATTTTTATTCAGAGGAGCACAAAGGATATGTAACAGGCTGCATGTTTGTTTAATTTTTTCTTCAGCTAAAATAGAATTTTAAATACTTTTCCGTTTGCTTCTTCTCAATTCTGTCCTGGATAATCAACACAGCAGTGTGTTCAGGGCTGGTGTTCCACTGAAGTAAATACTGTTCTAGATGCAACCAGACCTTTAGCATCTCAATATCCAGATAACCTTCCACAAATTCGTAGGAGAAGAAGGGTTTTCTCACTCTGAGTTGCAGCTTGTTGAAGGTATGAGCTAACCTAGCTCACTCCGCTTGGGATGGGAAGTAACTACCAATGTAACAGATTCACTCCTCACTACGTGGAGTATTTCTTGGTCGAACCGTACAGTGTGACCATAGGCTTGGCGCTGGTATACGTTTTCCTGCGTCAGGGGTAGCTTTGAGGGGCATTTGCAGTATGAGCAACTCTTCGTCACACAGGGTTGGGTTTTTTGGCAAAGCTGTGGTTGAGCTCTAAGATTTATTGTAGTGATGTGGGCAAATCACTATTATCACTGTTGCCATTACCAGTGCAGCTACATGCTGTAGTTATTTTTTGACTGGACATATTTTGGTTATAAATGTCATTTTTTTTTTTTTTAAATGTAGATGGAAAAAAAAATCCATAGTTTGGAATTCTTTGAAATAATAGTTATAATAATAAACAATTATTTTGTGTATTTTAGTGCTACAGTAAAATTAACTGCAACCTGTAGAGGAAATGGTATGTTACCAGTTCTGTTTATTCACTGTGTATCTTTTTTGTGGGCATTTGATAGTTTGTAGACTTAGTTTTAACATAATTTATATGTTTTCTGGAAGCAGTAGTCACTGGAAAGCAGTAAAATCTAGACCCATAGTGCCTTTTTTATGGTATAGCTTCTGCTGTACTTGTGGAGGAGTAATAATTCCAATCCCTGGACAAGAGAGGAGATACTGTCTTGTTTTGTAGTTCAAGTTCAGGTGATTTCCTCGCAAGAATTCTTAGAAGGAAGGTTTAAAAACGGGCAGAAGTCAGTTTTAAGAAATAGAGATCACAGAGCAGTCAAGCCTGATAGTTTTCATAGACTGGTAGGATGTTACCTTTCAGATTAGGGCTGACCTGTCTAGCATGATTGTCAGGTCTTGGAATGCAGTAATGAGTCCTGCAGCTCCCTGCTCCCTGGATTTGGCTGCCCATGTTCAAGGCCAGCTCTGACACGATGCAGCCGGCTAACCTTGGATCAGTTAGTTGTCGGAAGCCATTGTCTGTGGCCTCTGCCCCACGTCTTGGGAGCTGTGCTTAAGCCCAGGTCCTTTCCCAAGCTCCTACAGGGCTGTGCTGTACCTGGCTTTGCATCTTGCTGACCCCGATGCTGCCTTGGCTTCCCAGCTTGACCTGACACACACCTGATCACTTCAAATCTGTCTGGTGACCACTGGACTGTTGGATGAACCAGGTTTCTATCATGGGACCTGCTCTGCTCTTCTTGCTCAGTGACAGTGAAGTCCCTGCCTGCCTTGCTGTTACCCTTGACTCCTATTTCACCTTTCCCTGCAAAGCAGCCTGTCCTTACTGCTCCTTGGCAGTTAAATTATGCAACTTCAGCAGCAGCATGTATGCATTTCTATAAAATATTCCCTGTGCCCTGACTACCTGGAGAGCTTAAATTGCTCTGCCTGGACATTGGTCAGAAAATTTAATCTTAAGAGAGCTGAAACCACTCATTTGAAATTGAAATACAGCCCAACAATATTTATGTTTTCTGTAATTTTACGAATACGTTGGCCAAAAGAAAAACAAACAAACCAGCCAACCCCACAACCCCAAACCAGAAACACCAGGAAAAACTTATACATTAGTTTGAGATGCTAATCAGATTTCAAAAATGTCAGGCCTTAACTTCATGAGCATGTTTTTTGGCGCATGGTCCTTGATGAGCAGATTCCTTTAGTGACCCCACTGATCACCCAGCCCTGAACCATATTCTTAAGTTAGCCTTGCCTGGAAGGAGTGATGGTTACGCTCACGTTTTCTGTAGCATTTCAGATTTTATCCTATTTCATTTGTTGCGACACAATTTATTTAGTCTTCACAAAAGTGTAACACTATTTTAAGTTTATAGCCAGTGAACAGAAGGTAAAATTTCTTAGACTGTCATACACATTAATATTTTAACACAGAGCTAACATTTAATTTGAGAAGGAGCCATTACTATTCCATTAATGCATGGGGGAAGTGCATGAAAGATCCCTTCTCTCTAATCCTCTGTCATCGCAAGCTCCTTTGACCTTACTTCATCCATGGGCATTAGCTTTGTAATCTCCTGTCGTTCATTTTTTCTTATCAGAGGATTTACGAAGGGTGATGTTTGACATACCTTCCAAATAGTTAACAGCAGTCACTTATATTTTAAGTATATTTGTCCTGTTTAAATTCAACATATAGAGTGGAGATATGAATTTTAGGGATGTGTATATTTTAAACCTTGAAGGTTTTCATGCTTGGAAGCATGATCATCTGTTTTAATTTTATCTGAGGCCTTAGTCCCTTACTAGCTGTATTGATTCTGTGTGGATCATCCCTAAGAATTAAGTAGCTTCTGGGTGATATTTTGTCTTTTACAATTCCTATTACCTCTTTTATGAATTACAACCATTTTAACAGTTACACATCAAGCTGGGCTTAAGTTGAAATAGTCATCTGTTATCCAGCAGATGTGTTTCGTTAAACTGCAATGGGTTTCATGCTATTAAGTCAAAAGATATTGTAAATTCTATGTGCATTTGGGACAAATATGGGTGTTTACAGGTTTGGAATGTTACTTATTTGTGATAGAAAGGAATGTCTGGGGAAGCTTTAGAGCACCACATTGATGTTTATTCAGTCTGAATGTTTTGATTCTACATGCTTTCTACTCCAAGCAGTCAGATTAAAAATATCTTTGTGAGACTACTGGGACTTGAACACCAAAGCTGTTTAGATCTTCTGACTGTTTATTATCTCAAACTTGAAGTTTCTGCAAAAGAAATAAGCTTTTTTTTTTTTTTTTTGAGATCTAACTAAATTTCAGAACAAATCTGTTAATCTGATGGAAGTAGTAAATTATAGAACATATGGATAACATCTCCGATTGGGCATTGATTCTCTGACTGACATGGCAATTATGTTTCACTTCACTTGATTACGAAATAGTTTTATGTCAGTTTTTCCTAACCCTCTCAGAAGTTTAGTGTCCAAATTTGTAGACAGAATATCTTTGAACCTTCTTGGTATGGCTGAGTTTAGGTTTTGGAATGAAAGAGAGACTGAGACTTAGCCCACAGTAATTTTCCTTTGACTTCAAAGTGTTTTGGTGTAAATAGGGGCCAAATTCAGTATTTTGAAGACAGTTTCCTTTTGGTTCACTTAGTAATATATAATATTTAATAATATATGGTGTTCCCAGCATAAATTCCACTTTTGTTTTTCTCTTTTACTGATAAAAGAGGTCATAATTTCTTAAATAGGAAATTTGATTGCCTTAGATGATTATTATTACGTGTGTAGAAATTTTACTTCTTTAAATGGGAATTGGTGGTAAAAGTCAGTGTTAAGGAAGTGCCAGCTTTGGGGTAAGGACAGCTGGGGGTGATAGAGCAGAAGAGGGTCGAAATAGATAAGGAAGGCTGTCTCTCTATCACAGCTTATTCCTGAGCACAGTTTGAAACTGAGATTCATCAGTCGTTCTCTCCTGCTGCAAAAATATGCTTGTGAAGTCTCACAGCCTAGTGTCCTTTCTCCCTGTAGTAACTGCACTCAGCAGATACCAGTTTATTGCTTTGTCCTAGCCCTAATGACAAGAGTTCTGTGTGGTATGAGTAGGCTTCAGTTTACAGATGATGCATGTAAATGCTGATACATATGTGCCATGGTCAGGTTTCTTTCTTTCATTTTCTTTTTCTGGAAAATTAATAATGACTGCCAGTCTTTCATGTGTTTAGGTTTGCAGTCCAGATAATGTTAGTTCAAAAGACTTTCTGTGCATAATGATACAAAAACGTACAGCAGGCTGTGTTGGTAGCCTACTGATTGTGGTGGCGTTTTTTTTGTGTTCTTGCATATGATGGGCCTCAGAGAAATGAATCAGATTTTCACCAAGAAATTCTAAGGAAAATGTCAAGAGAACTTTGCATCTTACAGTGGTATGGTAGCTGCTACCTCTTTAGCTAAGTTCTCTCCTTATGATAACGATTTTTGGCAATCTATAATAATTTATTAAGACACATAATTTGTTATTTAAGGATGTCTGTTGTGATTATTAATTTGTAGTAATTTATTTCACATCTGGGCATGCTTGGTTTTTCTGTCTGCAACTCTCAGCAGATGGATACCACACTGGGAAGTCCTTGATAACATGGTTATCACTTTACTCTCTCTTAATTGGTAATTTATATTAAGATTCAGTCTGCCATGATCATTTAGCTCCTCTGATGCTTTCTTTACTTTTGTACTTTTGTTTTCTCATTTGTTTTAACTTCTATTTTAAAAGCCAGATGAGTGTAAAGAATGGAGACATGACAGACTGTCATTATTCGATCTGCAGAAAAGATAAGGCATATTAGGAGGGAACGTGGGCTGTCCACAGCTTGAACCCACCAAAGTTATCTCTTTAGAAGGTTTATGTTTTATGAATGAGCAAACTACTGTACTTAAAAGTAACCCATCATATGCTTCATGAATTTTCAGAAATGACAGTAGAGAAATGTTCATGCATAATTGTCATATTTTTTGAAGGGTATACAGTAGGACTGGGTACAGTAACCAGTAACTTTTATCGCATGTTATGGTATGAAAATGGGAACAGAGATTTCTCCTGATTGCAGCTAGATGCTTAGGACATTAAGATTTCTTTCTGGAAATGTATCTTCCCAAACTTTTAAGTCAGTAGATATTTTACATGAAGACATATTATAGGAGGTAGTAAAAGAGTTCACTGTGATATTTGCAAAGCCTTGTCAAAACAACAATGTCCTCTCAATCAACCCCAAAATATTTTACTCACAGTAACCCAAACAAATAGCAAAACTCTTGAGTTTTCAACAAACATTTGTCGGATTAAGGTAAAAGTCTTAGAAGTTGGGGCAACTTAAAAAAACAAAAAGAAAAATTCTAACTTGAACACTTTAATTTGCTGATAGATGTAGACCAGAATGTAATGATGATACTGACCTAAAGGCTTGCAAGACTTCTAACATTCTCATAATCTCCTTTTAAGAGTAAATTGAAATGACCTAAAAATGCCAGGAGCAACCTAGCTTCTCACCCATTATTGTTAAATCATAGTAATATTATACCTCTTCCACCAGTACATTCAAGGAATGTATAATATTTGTCCACAGTTGTAGAGACATGTTCAGTCAAGTACATATTCTATATTGTCAGCTTGTTTACATTGGAATATCCTGCATCAGTTTTATCTATTACACTGAAGCAGAGAAGCCTACATTTTTAATGAATACAAGGATTTTATTTTCAAGTCTCATCTTATAGAAGTATCCATTGGATTTTTGAGAGAAAAGACAGTCATATAATCCTAATGAAATCCGAAGTCTGAGAATACATTGGATTTCACAGATTGAAGGCCATCTTTTATGATTTGACATGGTGAAAAGAGATGGGTTTAGAGGCAACCTCAACCTACAGTATTTGAAATGGCAATTGAACTATTTCAGCATATGTGGTTGTCAAGGCTTGGTTTAACCAGTGTCATATTCAAAAGTTGTTGTTAACTGAATGATTGAGTATTAAAGCCCTCTCCTCCTTCCTGCTACCCTTGTTGTAACAATATAAGTGGGTGGGTGAATATTTTTTTTTAGTTGCTGTATGAAATGACAGGATTTATTGGTTTGCAGTATCTGTGTGCAAGCCAATAGGTCTTTATAACCTGACTTTGATATCAGGTTGGAGGAGCTAGTTCATGTTATTTTATGTTGAAACCCTTTCCTAGAAAATTAATGGTGAACACCACAAAAGAGCTTTCTTCAGATAAACCTGGATTTGGTAGAGCCATAAAGCACTAGTGAAGAACTTAATGAAGAAAAAAACCATTATCTGAGCAAGATATTTGGTTGCTTTTTGTAATTTTCAGTATGTACTTCAATTTTGGTAAGTCTTTAACTTGAACTCACCTAGAGGTTCATGATTTTGAGAGGGCTTTCTGTTCCTTCTAAATACCAAGTCCCTGTATATGTCTTAAATTTGTTGTGAGAAATTACTAATTATTTTACAAGATTGTGGCACTCTTTACTTGCTAGAAATTTTCCTAAGCTTTTTTGATGAAGTATATAACCCAGTCTTCATAGTATATGAGTATTAAGGGTTTCTCCTGTTGTGTTTGGGTTTGGTTTTTTGGGTTTTTTTTTGTTTGTTTGTTGTTGTTGTTTTTTAATAAGAACAGCTTATTTTATTATACAGATGTAGTTTGTATCTCCCCAAAAGATCAAATTTCTAACTTTGACTAGTTAATGAAAATGTTATGTTTTCTTGTATATATTTAACTCTGCCTTTATTAAAGCTTCTCAATCCTAACAACTGTGCTTAATGAGGCACTGTCTGCCTTTTGGTCGTGGAGATTAGGAAAAAGGGATCTAGTGAGGAGGCTGACAGCAGACTCTGTCCTTGATCTGCACTGCTGATTTCTGAAAGGCATTTGAATAACAAATTTTCCTGCTTTTCTTGGAGAAGTGACTTCCTTTCAAAAAAGTGATTTTTGTCTTAAACTAGGAAGATTTAAGATATTGCACAAAGCCTATCTATATCATGGCTTGGACCTTGTGGACTTGCAGGAATGTTATTGGATGTACAGTAATTCTGATTTTGCTACATCAGCCTCCTCAGATAGCTGAGGTGGCCTATGTTTTTTACATCTACTGAAAGGTTAAACAGGTGTAGCATTAAAATTAGTCTAACATAAAACGATGAAAGTCTTAACACCTAGGGCCATTACGTAGATCAATTGTGACATTCTTTGAAATGCTTCTGCTATAGAAACCAACAGTTGGATTATGTTGATGTAATTCTTACTCAGAGTATGTTGGTAGTGAACTGATTTGGTTAGCTGTATGGATCCAGAAATATGCCTACAGGCAGACCTAAAGAAAGGTATTTTAGAGACTCTTTCTCTAATTTTTTTTGTTTGGGTTTTTTTTTTTAGTTACTTATTGCTGCTTTTAAAGAGCGTTTTTGCTGTGGTTAAACCTCCCAGCAAGTCAGTTAATATTTAGCTTGTGTATTATTTTTTCAAAGGATGAAAATTGTGAGTCATGGCATATCATATATTTCCTGTGAGCAGGCGCTTGGGCCAGCTAGTGTATTACGTTACCTAATGTAGTTTGAATTCAGAGTAAGGCAGTGTAATAAATCTTTCTGTTTATCAGTTTTTCAACCACAGATAGGCATGAAAAATAAGCAATTATAGATAGATACCTGTGATGAGGTTTCAGCAGTGGATTATGAAGATTGATTTTGGTGGTAGGGAATGAATTTCAGTGCTGCAGCTTTTGTCAGTAATACTAAGTTAAAAGGAAGTAATTCCAACTGGAGGGAATATCACAGAAAAAGCAGACTCGAGGATGAGCTGCCCTAAGAAGGATTTTTGATGATAACACAAATTGACTCTAATAGGGAATTAAGCAGCTAAAGTAGGAAAAACCTCTGGACTAGATTTGATAATTTTAGTTTTAAATTTTTATATAAATTGAAAAGAGAGCTGTAGAGAGGGCTTAGTTTTGATATTTCGAAGGGCAAATAAGTGGTGTTTGCAAATATGTAGGAAAAGCAATCTGCTCACAGAATCTGTTTTCATTAGTTTCTGAGTTTCCATAGTGAAGAAAAATAAGAAAAAAAAAAAGAAAAAATACTTTCTGATCAAATAAGAATATGATTTTACCATTTCAATATGAAATATTATTTTCTATATGACTTTTTAAAATAACAATTTCTAATATAAGACGTTCCAGTGTTAGGTTACTGTCATGTTTATGTGCAGTAAGAGCCATCTTGAATTTTATGTCTTGTTGCTCAGTACCTGTGAGAAAGCAATTTAAGTTTTTCTCTTGTCTGAAGCTAGGGAGGAAAATCTGTCAAATGCAAAATCTGCATGTGTGCCAACAATGTAATTGGCAGAACTATTCTTTTAGTAGGATTTTTTTTGAATGGATGACACTGTGTAAGTTATCTGTGATGTGCCTGGCTTGAAAGTATCTCTAGTGTTTAATATTGAGGAAATTCTTATTGGTAGTGTGTTACAAAACAGTTTGAAAATTCTTTTAGGGACAAATAAGCCTGTGTCAGATTCCTGTCTTAGGATCTCAATGGTGGGTTGACCATATAGTTGCAGGTACCTCCACTTCTTGTTGGAGCCTGGTATTCGGATCGGATAATTGAAGTAGAACCTGTCTGTGTGTTTGTAGGACTTAACCCAAATCCACAGAGGATTTCCAGTTTTAAGCTGTTTCTGCTAAGATTTTGAGTGAGATTGTAACATATTATTTCTCCCATAATGTAGCTGTATTACTGCACATGTAGTACTTCTATACTACTAATAAGCTACTATCAATCATAATAGATGAATGCAGATACATAGCAGTACATTGGTGCTACTACTATTAACACACTGATGTACATGGATAATTAACGTATCTGCAAGATATGTATGTGGGGGTGTTTTGATGGAAGGAGGCATCACTGAGACGTCTTAACTATCAAGAGATGTATGTTTCTAGAATTTCCTTCCTGCCACTCTTTTGAAGCACAAATAATTTTCATAAATAGGGGAGAAAATTAATTTTGTATACCTTATTAAAAATTAGTTAAAGGTCCGGTTAAGCTCTGGTCTGTAGGAAAACAACTATTCTGTAGGAAGGCAGCTATGTCAGTTACAAAATATAAGAGACCGCATTTTGTAAATGTATATGTAATGATAAGTACAACACATGAAAAACTTCTAAATTGCTGCACTCATTAGAATGTGGAGTTATACTTTAAAAAAATAACATTTATTACTGTATACTTTGAAATTCTTAATGTGTTGTCCTGCTAGACATACATATATTAGACATTATTGTCCATGTTAGTCTCTTCATCACAGTCATTGTCCTCTGGCAAGTCCTTGTCTGATCATGCTTCATTGGACACCCTGATGTTCTTTCTACAAGTTGTCAGGTCACATTTGTAGGTCTCTGTGCGGAGAAGCACAGTCCTGTTTGGTGTTTCTGTTACAGTTTTTGCTTTGATATATGGTACGCAGTCAAAGGAAAACTTACTTACAGTCATTTTCCTCCAGACTGCCCTAACTGAAAGGGAAATCATGATGATTTATTTAGTATTTTTGCTTGTGAATCAGATTGCCTATGGCTGATGGAAGAAGATAACATACCGATAAGATCTGTAAGGTCATATTGCAGTGGTTACGTATACTGGTCAAGAGAGACGCTTATGCCTGTCTCTTCGATTATGTGCATTGCAGTTCCTGCTGACTATCCTCACAAAATTCTTAAGAGTATTCAGATGTTTCAGAGGTAACCAACATATTGCTGAAAGCTTTGATCTTGCCGAGATGTCAAATGACATTAAGGTCTCTTAACTATTAAAACACAAGTAGCTGGAGGAGTGTGTCCAAGTCCTTTTAGTTTTTGATTAATAAAGTTTACTAGGACATGTGAGGATTAATCCCGGTCCTGATGCAGTTTTCCACAGTTTCCTTAAAGAGTTATTTCTCAGTTGTAATTATGTACTAAGTACCAGCATATTAATGTTCAGTGAACTGACAATCAGTAAGTTGCAAGAGTGGAATTTGTATACAGGTTCATTACTTCTTGTTCAATAAAAAATCAGTTTTTCTTTAATTATGACTTACTTTTGGAGAGAGGAATACATGCATGTTAAGAACTTTAGCAGAACTTGAAACCGACTGAGTTCATGGGTTTATTAGGGTATTGATTTCTGGACTCCAGAGAGACAACAATTGCTAACCTGTCTACTGGCAGGGTTACCAAAGCGGCACTCAAATCCTCAATAGATCTTTCTATTGTAGAGGCAGATTTTCAGAGGTTCTTAACTCAGCTTCTAATTTAGTGCTTGCTATTTCAAGCTTGCAGTATGCCCAGGCAAACTAAGCTAACAGTGGGTATTTACAAACTTGTGACAGCTTCCACAAGACCTGTTCTTTTGAGAAGAGGTGGGCAGTTTTGACACTAACTTTTGAGAAGAGGTGGGCAATTTTGACACTAACTTCTCCCTTTTGTGCTCACTCTTTTTGGACAACCTTTTAATTAAAATCTTTGGAGCGTTCAAGGAGACGCTGATCTCATTTGGCACTTTTCATTTAGAACTCGCCCCCTTGTGGGTCACTGTGGTTTATTTCAACCTCAGATCAGCATCTAACAAGTTCCTTCCGCTGCAGTTTCTTCAGGTATCTCAGACTGGCTGCCCTGGGACGTTTGGAACACACGTTCTGACATGAAACAGATCCCTTTGAAACATACCTGGTTCTATTTAGTATGGTAGTGGTAAATAGTATCCATGCTGCTATTTTTTATGTCATGATTTTTGGATGTTCTTCTGGTTTCTTATGTTCTGTGCAGTTTAACAGCATCTGGAAGCAGAGGAGGAAGCATGCAGCTGCTTTCACAGAGTCTGTCTGAACGTTGAAGAGAATTATACCTGGGTGACTATGAGGACAGTGCAATAACAGCGTGGGCTACAGTAGCCTCACCGCAGTGTCGGTCTTTTTTTGTAATGCAGCAATTCAAGTTTGTCTTTGGAACCTTTAGCTTCACATGCAAAGTTATAAAGAACATTTGGCTAGAGAAGCAGAATTGAGCATCCTTACGCCAGGCCTCCCAACACTTCTGACTGCAGAAGTGCAGTACATAACACACGCAATTCGTCTCAGTTGGAGTCGAGAAGACTTTGTAAGACTTGAATGTACAGTATAACTGAGAATTTTTCTGTGAAAATGCGTGTTGTATGTATTCATGTCCTGTGATGGCGCAAGGCATGTTTAAGGTTCTTTTTCAGGAAACTGATCACTTCTGTGATTTACTGTTTGATAAATTACAAGTTTGGTTTTGCTGTAGCCGCCATTTTTTCATATGTGCTATCTTAAGCTAATATTATATTCCCTGGAATATTAGATTCTGAGTACAGGATACAATTACAAAGAAACTCATTTGGATTTAACAAGTTACTGTCAATACACTTTCTGTTGCTCTTCAGAGAAAGAAAAAAAAGCTATGTATTCACAATTACAGTTCTAAAATTCAGATGAATTAATACAGTTTTACATGTCTAACTAAGAAGAACTTCTGTGATTATCTTGGATAAACGCTGATTTTTCTGTTAAAAGAATTTGCTGGATAAGAACAGAAAGTACTCAGAGGTCATGATGGATTAAGTCTCACAAATCTAAACTAAGAAACTTAAATTTGACTTTGTTAATCACAGCACCAAGGAGTTTTCTTTACGACAATCCACTTACTGGTTGTTTATAGATTGCAGATTATGATACGGTGTGCTAAATATGCCACTTGCCATCAGACAGAGGTTCCTGATTATGAAAAGCTGAAGCTTGCAAGAGGCTGATGTGAAAGATGTATTACTACTGCTGTGGGAGTTAAGGGATAACATCAATAAATGCATACATCAGACAAAAGTAACGTATTTTAGTTGGAACATGGGGTTTTTTTGGAGAGGGATGTAATGCTGCAATTAAGGAAGTGGAGAGGGAGAGAGAGTACAGCTGTTGAGCCTAAGTGGCACACTTTCCTGGGAGAATACTCCTCCTTAGCAAGATAACACTGTTTACAAGGTTACACATTTTGGCAACACTTTATATTTAGAGTCTTAAATACTAAGTTCTTTGTATTATTGATTAGATTTAAATTAAAACTGATAATTTTAGATGTTCCTCTATCTTGTTTCAATTCCTGTCAAGCTATTTTGAAAATAAATGAGTGTGTGTGTAGATGTTTTCATGTATGTATAAATAATAAATACACACTGAAATCAAGTATTAACACCATCAACTTTAAAAATTCTGACTTTACATCCATTATTAAACTTGTGGATAAATAGTGTTGTAAATGTAGACAGCTGTTTTTACCTGGACCCCGTTCCCTTTCACTTCCTCCAGCTTGTTAGCTGGGCCATAGTGCCATGTCAATGCAGTTGTACTGCTTTCAGAGTCAGACAGGGTGTGTGTACACCACTTTTCTGGAGCCAGTCATTAAATATGGAGTGCAGGAACACTCAAGTTGGCTTCTGTAGCAAAACTTTTTACAGGTTCAGTGTCAGTTCACTTGAAGCCAAGCTGGCCAGAAGGCCCAAGTAATGCTTATACTGTGCTCCCTGATGTTACTGATAAATATTATCAGTTACAAAAAAAAATAATATTCACTTTATCACAGTCTTGTGTTATCCCAGCTAAGTTGCTTCAAAATTTGAGCTAGCTGTGTGTGACTGAAGGTAGCATTTTTTTTGGTTGAAAGTATAATATAAATTTATTAAGGAGAAAATGGCTTTTTGTCTTCTGTATTACTTTGCTTTCTTTGGAATATGAAGATTTTAATCCTGTCCTTTGGTCGTGTGTTCAGAAACTTTCTTCACCCAGGGTATTTTCCCACTCTTTCCTCCTTTAACAGGAATGCTTAACTCCATTGCTGGAGAATTCAGAGCAGTTTCTTCAGTCTGACATTTTTCCTTTCTGCCACCTTTTCAGCAATTCCTGATATTAATTACTTGTTTAGGAGCTCTGCTGCTTTCATTGGTTGATTTAATAATGGCAGAGGTAAAACAAATACTTTTTCCTCAATTTTTAAGGATCTTATGTTGTCAATTTTTGGAGACTTGAATAGTTCCATTCTGTGGTGGCTTGGTTTTAGGGTTTTCTTTGGTTGGTTGGTTCTTAACAGCATTTAATCTTTAATAGAAGTCAAAACTGTATTAGGATTTGAGTGAACTTTCTAACCAGGAAAATCACTAGTTAGGGTAGACTGGTTAGGACTTTTTGGTAACAAATACTTAATTTTCAAAATTCAGAGTTGCTGTAATCATTGCATAAACAAAATGTTTCTTGATACATTTTCTTCAGCAAAAAAACTTTTCAGAAAACATGTATTTAAATTTTGAAAATTTAAGTATGTGTGGTCTTTCCTAAAAAGAGTTATTAATAGAATGTAATATGGGTGGGCCCAGTCTTGCAGTACAGTAGTACTTGTGCTGGTTATTCCGCCCCTCCCACTGCCCTTGTGTCTGGACGCTGTTGATTGCAGAAGAGCCTTAAAATCCCACTTTTTCTGGATTACATGCCAACAATATTGTAGACAATACACATTGAGGAATTGATATGTGTTTCTGTTACTCTGAACGCCATCAAGTAGCAGTCTAAGTATTTCTTTATTTTTTCTGTGACTGTTAGGAAAGGATTGGTACTTGGTGCGCCTGTCACTTACTGTGACAGACGTGAACGACAACGTACCTGAATGGGCCATGGAGCCCTTCCCGTTCTTGGCTGTGGTTTCCCCTGAAGCTGCGAGAGGTACTGAAGTATACAAGCTGCTTGCGGTGGATGCAGATGAAGGGATCCGTGGAGCTGTAGAATATTTTCTCTTAGAAGGTAAATTTTAACCCTCTCATTCCATGTGTATTAGGCTTCGCTATTGTGACTTTTTTGTCTTTTATCCTCAGTTTTGTTAGTGAAAGATCTTCCCTTTCCCCTGCAAAACGTTCATAAGCCTTCAGCTCTGTGTGTGTGAGAAAAATCAACTTTTATTGAGGGTACAGACATATTTGCCAGATTTGAGGTGTGTTCTTGCAGAGTTGGGTTCCTGCCCAGGTTGTGCCCCGGGGGATGATGGGGGCTGGAGCAGTCAGTACTCCTCGGGGCTTTGGCAAGGGGGTGGCAATGGCAGCAGTAGCCAGCACCTCTCTGCTGGACTGCCTGTTTATGAGACAGGGCAGTATGTAGAGCACAGTTTGTTGGGTGGACAGGGTTAATCTTCCTTCCCCCTTGTGGCAGTTGTACTTCTGGTTCATTTCTAACAAATTTTTGAGGGTCTGCATTGTGCCTTAGCTTTGCAAAGCTAGCACGGACTCATTAATAATTTTTTTTGTGGGGCTTTTAAGAGAAACTTCAGTAATGGTTCAAAACTGTCCAAGCAGAAGGGGAGTATAAATATCACTCCAAAGGTGAATTTGTTCCTCTTGGCCAGGAATTGAGCAGGGTATTTTCTGGTAGGGGATATTTAGGGTCAAACAACAGCAAAGTATTGGAGGATAAAGAAGAGTGATAATTGCCCAGAGAAGTAAAATGCAACTTAGAAATGTAATCATGAATGTAATTACTGATTTCTAAGTTCTAAACAAACTTCTGAATTTTTGTGTGCATGCTGATTCTAAGCCAAAACCAACTTGGGAATTGATACCATAATCTCCTCTTAATTTTAATCAAGTAAAAATGTTCTTGCTGACAACCATTTGTGGATCTGTTCTTTTTAGGTGGTGAAGACAGATTTGAAGTTGAGAAGGACACTGGCTGGGTTAAAACAACAGGTTTGCCCTTGGTGAGGGACAAGGAGTATTTACTGACTGTACTAGCAGCAGATAAACTTGGAAGCAGAGGGTCTCCAGCCTCTGTTTCTGTAATTGCTGGATGTCGACCACCACAGTTCACCAACATGTCATACTTTGTTTATGTACCTGAAAGTATGCCACAAGGAAAATCGTAAGTAACAGTTAAAAATAATGTAGTGAAATTGTGTTCCTACTTTAACTTCTGTTTGATCTCCCCAAAGCCTCAGAAATGTTTGTGAATCACAAACAGATACTGTGATAGCAATTCAGATTAAAAGTGATCAAGATACAGTTTGGTTGATGTATTTTGTAGTCACCCTTTTTTTGAATAATTACAGTTTCTCATTTTTTTAGATGATATGGAAAGTATTAGCAGAGGTTGATTGTGTCTTAATTTTCAAACAAAATGCAGAATACAAATTAGAACTCTTGTCCTGGTGTGAAAGACTATATTAATTTTATGTGTCAAATTTGGAGAAGTGCCTTCTCCGTCAAGTGAAAACCAGAAAAAACAATAGACTGTCTTTACTGTCTTCATCAGTCATGGTGACAAACTGAGTAAAAACAAAGATGCTACAAAACTTGTTACTTTATTTTTCCATCGTTTGTCTAACCATGGGGATCTAAATATCACAGAAAATTTTAGTAACATAGGTCTACCTGAATACTCAGTTCCGTCTGTCCCAGACTGTTTTGGTTTTGGAGCAAACACTTCCTCTTCCAGTTGAATCGAAAAGACTTTTTGCCCAGTAAACATATTTCTTGTGTGGCCATTCAACTGTTATTGTATCATCTGTAGTGTTGTATTTTATTGTTCAGTCTACAACATTCAGTTTTACCGTGTCTAAATAAGGAAGGTGCATTAAGATGAAAAAAAATTAGCAACTGTTAGTAGTAAATAACAAGGTTTTTCTTTAAAACTGCAATAAACTTAAATAGCACGGGCATAAAAGAAATGCAACAACTGTGAAATACTACAATACTTAAATGGTACCTGCCATCTTGGATTCAATAATGTTTAGGATTAAAAATAATGAAATGAAATGAAATGAACTATTTTTTATCACTATTTAGAAACAAGTTTGCACACCTAAGATGATAGTAGATTAGTCAGTTTGTCAAATTACTTGGTAATATCCAGAAGGAATGAAGTATTTAATGTGGTGGTTATTATTTCAGAAGAGGTTTGTATATACATAATGTGCCCAGTGAAAGTGGTTTCCTGTTTTGTGTTGACCAGAAATAGTAATGAAAATCCATGTAGGATCCTAAAGTTCTGATATTTAAATTGGACTAATTACACAAGTACTCAGGAAAACAGAGTTGCTCTCATGCACTGGTGTCGTGGTTTCACCTGGCTGGCAACTCAGCACCACGCAGCAGCTCACTCACTCCCCCCACAGTGGGACGGGGGAGAGAATCAGAAGAGTAAAAGTGAGAAAACTCATGGGTTGAGATAAAGACCGTTTAATAGGTAAAGCAAAAGCCACGCATGCAAGCAAAGCAATGCAAGGAATTAATTTACCACTTCCCATGGGCAGGCAGATGCTCAGCCATCCCCAGGAAAGCAGGGCTCCATCACACGTTAACAGTTACTTGGGAAGACAGACGCCATCACTCCAAACGTCCCCCCCTTCCTTCTTCTTCCCCCAGTTATATACTGAGCATGATGTCATATGGTATGGAATAGCCCTTTGGTCAGTTTGGGTCAGCTGTCCTGGCTGTGTCCCCTCCCAGCTTCTTGTGCACCTGGCGGAGCTGAGAGCTGGGAAGTCCTTGGCCAGTCTAAGCACTACCCAGCAGCAACTAAAACATCAGTGTGTTATCAACATTCTTGTAGTACTACATCCAAAACATAGCACTATACCAGCTACTAGGAAGAAAATGAAGTCTGTCCCAGCTGAAACCAGGACAACTGGATTTCTGGGTTTAGGATTGCTCAATTGTAGGCTGACTTAAGACTGCTGCTGAGCAGAGGAGCGTTACCAAACCTTTCTCTTCCTTTGGTCTGCCACTAGTGCTAATATGCTAGCTGCATGGGCTGGCTGATCTGATGAAAGACAAAGCCAAAAAAATAAGTTTTCATTTGGGTTGTTAAACGTGCTCATCAGCGTGGCCTAGTGATTTTTATTACTGACAGGAGAGGAGAGGTGGCGTGAACATGCAGCCAGGGTAGGGAGTTAGAAAGAGGGCAAAATAATTCCTGTTGGCAGGAACACTGTCATGCGCTGGCTGAAACTGCATGTGAGACCACATCATAGGAAAATACAGAAAAAGACTGAAGTGAGGTAATGACCTACAGCAACCTTTTCCATTATTTCAGTAGTGCACCTGAGGGAAGTGAGAAGACAGCAGCATGGAAGTACAGCGGGGAAAAAGGTGTTCAGACAAACTGAATTTTGTCTTTTTGCTTGTAGTTGTCACTGGATGATACATGTTTGTGGGTTCTCCTGGGAGACGGAATTTTTTCCTAAGCAACCTGCATGATAAGGCAACAAACAATTGAGGAATTAGTATTCTGTTTTAAACCCTTTAAAATATATATATATTTTTAAATTTCTTCTTTTGCTTCCTACTGCAAGTGTTTTTCCTGTTTGAAGACTTTAAACACATTGGACTTCAGTGGAAGAAAGATAGTGCCAGACGAGCTAAAAACATATGCTCTGTATAACCTGTAACATGCACGCTGTTAATGACTGGCTTTTATCCTTTTGCAGTTGTCTGTTGAAACTTTAGGATGGTATGACTGCAGCAGGAAACTTACTGTGCTGTTATTAAAATGAATCCTTGCATCTTGCTTTATCTTTTTGTTTCCTGCCTGAAAACCATCACTACCATAGAAGGAAGTTAGAGTAGGCAAATTCAGTTGCATCAAAAATGAAATCCTCTGTTCCTGTGGTTTTAATCCTTACTGTGTTCTGCTTCCAAGAATCCTATTTTTATCTGTTTAACCTCAAGATGATAGAACTACTGTATAACAAAATGTTTGAATTTGGTGTTTACGTACAGCTATCGCTGATTTCAGTGAGTATTGCTCTGATCAGACCTACAGGATTGCACCATCGTTTCTGATATGTATAATTTTTGTCATATTTTTCATGATGTTGTATTACGTGCTTAAGAGTATTTTTTTTTTTTAATGCAGCTTTCTTACAGTCATTGCTGTATCATATCAAAAGAAATCCCTGAGCTACAGTTTACTAACTAATCCTAGTGGTCTATTCAGTATTGATTGGGCAACAGGAGATATCAGTTTAACTCGGAGTGTGGATTATGAAAATGACCAGCACCAGTATCTTCTTTTGGTCAGAGCAGAGGAAAATGAGGGGCAGTTCAGTAGTGCAGCTGAGGTAGGTGTTCACTTCTGGCAGTCTGTACGTATTTCCATTTTCCTTCAGCTTTTCCAGATTTCTGTACCGATTCACTAAGGGGCTCCTATTTCCCCAGCTCATTTTGAAAGTTATTCTGTCTATGGGTAGATGTTGAGGGCTGGTTTAGGTACTCTTAGAGTTCACTCTTGCAGGTGCTGAATAGGCTATTTCTGAGGAAATGCCATCCCATGATTGGTCCTAGGCCTCATCTGGGAAGATACAGAAATGGGTGCAGCCAAGCCAGACATCAGTTTTTGTCTTACTCTAAACCTTCATAAAGTATGGTGTATATTTGAGATTTTCCAATTTAAAACAAAGAACAGAAAATGATTTGGTTTATATCAAGAACACGCAATGACCTTGTAAAGAGAGAAAGTAATAAAAACTCACAGATATTGAAAGATGATGGTTCATGGTGTTTTAGAAAGCTGACTTTTAGCAAAAATATTTCCAAACATTTCTAAAACAATTGTTTGAATTCAAGGATTCACTGAGCTAGGAAATGCATGCAGTGTAACAGTTTGTTCCTGCTGCAGGAAATAAGATGTACGCTCTAAAGGGAAGAGGAGGCAGAATTATTAGGAACAAGCGTGAGGACACAGAAGGACAGTGAAACATATGTCAGTGTAACAAACAGTGGCTGTAGCACAGCAGAGACTGATACTTTCTGTTGGCACTTTTATGTACTACAAGGTGAAGAGTGGTAGAATATGACTTGAAAGAGCCTAAATGTAGTTTAACTTGTACCTGCTCTACACTGGTACAACCTCAACAGTTAAGAGAGGGCAACTCCCAGTTTATACGAACCTATGTAAGGGTAGATGGTGTACGTGTCTACCTGTTGCACTCTCTCATGCAGAATACCTCAGCCAACTTCAGACAGTCTGAAGTGTAGCCGTATGAATCGCCACAAAGGCTAATTTCATGCACTCATTAGTGTTTGGATTGTAAACAATGCAACTGTGGGATCCTATTTGACATAGGAGTAAGAAAACATTTTTAAAAGTGTTAGAAGCAGAATTGTATTTCTTAGCTGTTTTACCATAATCAGTTCCATTTACATCTGATTTATGCTGCTGTAATTGAATTCAGAACTCAGTCTTGGAGATCTGTACTGTGGAAATGTAATATACTTGGCAGTAGAATTTTCAGTGTTAAAAATCACAGAAGTGTTGGAAGATAAGATAATGGAAAAAAGGTGCTTGGAAAGCAGACAGTCTGTTTTTCTTTAAATTAGTAATAGGGAATAATAAACGGAGGTAAAGGGTAAGTGGAAAATTTTGCTGCAAGGAATTGTGACTTAGCAATTTCTAGTATTTTGGAATCTAATATTTCAATGGTTCTTGGCAGGAAAAGAGCAATCTAAGAAAAATGGCTTATCCTATGTGCTATAGCTTCTGAAGACCTCAACCATGTTTTTGGGAAATTCTTCCATCCGATATTTCTAGAGCGATGAAGTCATTGCCTTGATTAATTTTGCTGTTTAACATTTCCCTCTTCTCCATTAAGGTTTTCGTTGTAATCACAGATGTGAATGATTGTGCCCCTGAATTTCATCAGTCGATTTACAGCAAAGTTGGTGTTCCTGAAACAGTTACTATGACAACTGCGCTTCTACAAGGTTAGTCCTTCTAAAATGATTTGTTACATTCAATATGAGTATTTTTTTTTCCTCCAACTAATTAGAATTCAGAAGGCAAAATTACCTGCACCAGCATGGGTAGTTGCAACTCTCTGAAGGCAAATGGCGCCTTGCAGAATTGGGCCATAATTATTTACTGCTGCCACAACCCAAACAATTTTGGAGGATGGGAGACAAAGGAAACAAATCTTTGTAGGATTTTGAAGTAACAGGACTTCAGTTGTGGTTGGTATTATAGCAGCAGACTTACAGTAGCAATCTTGTGATATTTCTTGTTTTAAAGAGAGTGAGTGATGTTGGATCAGAAATTCTAGACACATCTTCTCTGTCTTCTCTGCCTGTCTTTGAGTCCTATGTGGGCCTGCTGTAGAGACTACTGCTCTTTTGCGTGAAAAGCCTCTTGCATGGTTTGGGTGTTTCATATGAGGTTTTGTTTGGATGCTTCAGAAGAGACTTTGCTTCTTCCCAGTGTAAACCAATAACTTAAGCTTTAAATTATGATGGTCTGTAGATTATGTACATTTTGATTTTGTAAAATGCAAAAATCTCATATTAAAAATGTTTATAAAGAAATGAGCAGGTCCTGGCAATAATACAAATTTATGTCAGCCAAGCAGTTGTTAGAAGGGCCTTATATTAGTCTTTAACCCTCACGTAAACTTTCTATAAATCTTGAGGGGAAAAAGGAAATTAAACTGCAGGAAAATTGCTGTTCCTTGGTAAATAGGATTTTATAACCTCCTATTGTTCTACTTAGTGATTTATCCTGTACTAATGGTACTCTGTCAGTTACTATTCTGGTAAGTACGCTTTTAGCATAGGTTTTTGCAGGTTATGGGTAGGATCTGACAAACACATAACTTGCATCAGTTGAGTAATATATGTAAATATTTCATCTTTAATCACACAGGGTGTGATCTGTCCAAGTGCTCTAAAGTCAGCAGTATAAGTCAGGTGGGAATATGTTCTCTGTGTGGGAATATGTTCTTGGTAGTGTGATATATGTCCATCTGATTCGTGCAACAGACAGAGGCAAGATCTAGTGGCTGAATTCAACCCGGGACTTAACATTTTTTTTCAATCAACTTATTTTCAAGTAAGGTTTAGTGCAATAAAAAAAGCAGAGGGGATAGCACTGTTTTATAAATTATTTCAAGCACACATGCCAAGGCAAATGCTCTTACAGCTTAATACTACACACTAATTCTCTTGTTAAAGTACTTAACATTCCAATTCACAAACTTTGATCTACACAATGTCTTTCTCTTCTCTTTTAATAGTGACGGCCACTGACTGCGATTCAAAAGAGAATGCTGAATTACTATATTACACTTTGAGCCAAGACTTTAGTATTACTTCTCGTGGTACTATTTTTCCAGCAACACGGTTGGACTATGAGCGACGTAACCATCTTTACGAGTTCGTAATTATGGCTGTAGATAAAGGGGAAGAGCCGAAGACAGGAACAGCAACTGTTAGGATCCATGTTTCAAATGTGAATGATGAGGCACCTCAGTTTTCCCAGACAATGTAAATACATATTCTTAAAGCTCTGTTATCTGTATCTTTTACTGTTGCTTTTTATATTTTAGTTGAAAAGCTGATCATTACAGGGTGGTAATTGGCTTCAGTTCAATCAAATCTGAGAGTTGGACTGACAAATGCAGGATGATTTTTGACTCCAAGACACTCTTACTACCAGCGGAAATTAAAAAAAAAGAAAGAAAAAAAAAGAAAAAAAAAAAGAAAAAAGGCAGTTTTAAGTTTGGTTCTTAATTTTAAGGCTTAGGCATGCTTTCAATGTATAGTAGGATTTGTGTATCTAGCTAGTTAGTGGTAGTATATAGATAGTCCCTTCCAACAGATCTTGCACTTACATTTTTTCCATTATGTACTGAAAGAGGTGGTGCAGTAATTTCAGATTATACATTTCAAGAGGACCTCTCCACCACCAAAGGAAATCAAGCAGAAAAAGCAAGTAACTCAGCGTTGTCCTCAGCCCTCATCCAGAGTGCATGGTGGAATTTTGCCTTTTAATTAGGCAATTTAAGCTTAGACAGAGTCAACAGTCTGTGTCCTTGGTTTATAATTGTTATAGAAAAATGCTTAGATGACAGAATCCTAAATGACTGCTGAATTATAAAAAACACAAGATAAATGTCAATAAGCAGAGCTCACTTAATTTCACTTAGTCCCATGCCCTTCAAACTGTACTTTTTGTTTTTCTTCTAAAGCATCAGTAAGCATTTTTCTTCCATAGTTGGAGCTCAGGAGCGCCTGAAGCAATGTAAGAAGTACTGTAAACTTGCATTTGTGTTAGAGGCTTAGTAATGGAATTCCCAGTCAGCTTCTGCATCAGCCTTCTACTCTTAAAATTAGAAGTTGCTCAGAACAAAATCCAGGCAGAGATTTCAGTGATGCTAAGTTTGTGGTTTAGCTGAACAAAACATCAAAGATTTCTGACAGTCCTTATTTTATGTAAAGGTAACCTCTGGCTTCAAAATCTTGTGCCTTCCTTTCTTTCCTAAACATTACTTAGGAGATATGGCTTCAGAAAGTTGATATTTTCTAAATTCTTATTGGATCTCTGTGCATTTTCAAATACTAAACCAGATTAAGTTTCTCAGTCTTCAGATTATGTCTATTTTTAATATATTAGTTTGGTTTAATGTTCAGGGTCATTGAATATTTAGCTGTATTTATCTGTTAGTCTTATATCTGTTCCTAATTTTTTAGTCAGAAATGAGTGGTAGTATTAAAGATGATGTAAGCTTCTCTAATAAATTGGAAGCAGAAAACGTAGTTTAAAAAGAAACCCCTGCCAGCTCTTATATTTAAAGTTTACTGAAGAATATGGTTAAAATGAACATTATGTTAAATTATCAGAAATTCACAAGAAGCTTTTATGTTTCCTATGCAATGGCAGGGAAACTGCTATTGTATGTATGTGTAGATTTGCACTGGAATTGAATTCATGTCCTGGAATTCAAATTATCTGAATTTTTTATTTAACCAGGTTAACCAGGCTTTGTTTTTAGTTTATCTTTCCCATTATGAAAAAAATCTTGAACCCAAAGGTGAATTTTAGGCAGAACTTAGTTGAAGTTTTCTGTGAAGTAGATTCATTGTGAACACCCATAAATTAGGTCCTGTCAAGAGACTAGTTTGCAATTAATGTTATGCTCTGTGGCAGACAAATCAAGATGATGTTATTGTCCTTCTAGACTTTTGTTTAAATAGATTTACAGTCCACTATAAACTTACGATTCCTTGTCACAAGGTTTCTTTCATCACGGTTATTCTTTATCTCAGTTATGAAATGCTTAAGGCATTTCATTTTATCAGTTTTTACTTTCTTCTTTTTGAGAGACCTCTTCCAATGACTTGAGGTCTTCTGTCCCTATATTTCATGTTCAAAATTACCAGAATTACTGTTCATTTGCTTTCCAGATGCAGAGTTAAGACAGTGTCCTGAAGGTTGTGACTGAGCTAAACCAGAACAATTTACTTCTCTTACTTCATTGCATATTAAATTGGAGGAAGGCAAAAAGCTGTTTCTACAAAGGCTTTGATGAAAACACCCATACCTAGACAATAAAAGCTAAGGGACAGGTTTCCTGTGCATCCATTTTCTTTTTCTTTGATTTTTTTTCTATTCTCAGCGTATGGAGAGTGGATCCATAAGCACTCTGAACACAGTGGTACATACATATTTTATCTACAGCTAGCTGTAGTTCATTCTTATGGCTGAGCTTTGGGATATGTACTGTGGACAGGTCTGTAGTATGCTTAGTCTGGCCTATGCTCAATCCAGTCAGATAAAATAATAAATATTTGGGACTTTGCTAAAGCAGGGGGCTTTTCTACTCCAGAGAGCGTTAAGCTTAGGCTGATAATGCCTCTTAAGAGCTTACAATGTCAGTGATGTGTCTGTACTTGAGAAGAGATTTTTGTAAAACTGGCATTACGTGTATATCCTCCAGATCTGATCCTCATCTTATTCATGCTGGTGCAAAGACTACACTGAAAGCATTTTGAGAGCTTGTGTCAGAAAGTGTGCTATAACAAGCAATGATTTAACTTAGCAAATGTTTGCTTTGATTCTGTGAATCATGCAACTCATATTTTTTAATTTAAAAAAAAAAAAAGTGAGTTCTGCATTTAGCCCAAGTCTCCTTCAGAGCTTCAATACTGCTGAAAGTTTGCAGTGGAAATCTATGGGAGGTAACAACAGAAAAACCTGAGTGGTTGGATAGATCATCAATACTTTTATTTCACTGGTTAGGAAAGAAACATCAGTGTAATTGTATTAATAAATTACAAATCTCTGCAGAACCCTTTGTACAGGTAGTCAGTAGGCATTGTAAAGCATAGTTCTGTATATATTATTTCCTGTCTAAATTCATAAATGTATTGTCATAATTTCTTTTAACAGCTACAGGAGTTTTGTTTCTGAAGATGCAGGCCCAAACACACTGATTGCTACAGTTAATGCTGTTGACCCTGATGGAGATGGTGTGACATACGATATTCTGTCTGGGAATCAAAAAGGAAACTTTGTTATTGACCCTAAGAAAGGTAATATTATATTAGCGCTTTGCTGCTGAGCTCATAATGTTGATTCTGATATGGTAGAATCTTGAATTTGGTCTTTCTTAGGTAGCAATTATAAAAACTGAATAGCATATGCTATTTTTGAACCTAATTAAAAGAAGTGCAGGAAAAAGGTGCAATTGTTCTAGACTCTCTTATAATGTCAAAAAAATGGTATGATTTTCCTAAAAGCTTTGTATAATTGACCTATCTTACTTGTTCATTGTTTGCTTTCAGTCAGTAACTTAATGGAGAGCATTATTATAGATAACAGGTAAAATAGACAGTAAGTTAACAGAGAATGTTATTGTTGGTAACAGTGACATTCCAAAATGTCAAACAAGGATTTGAGTAACATTTAGTCTAGGAGGCTAGTTTCAAAATTGTAGCAAGAAAGGGCTGCTCTGCAGGGAAAGTTGAAATAGGAGTCAAGGGTGACAGCAAGGCAGGCAGGGGAGGTACCTCACAGCCACAAGCGCCATCGTGAGCAAGAAGAGCAGAGCAGGTCCCGTGATAGAAACCTGGTTCATCCAACAGTCCAGTGATCACCAGACAGGTTTGCAGTGATCAGATGTGTGTCACATCAAGCTGGGAAGCCAAGGCAGCAAGGCATCGTCGGGGTCAGCAAGATGCACAGCCAGGTACAATGCACCCCGAGGGGAGCTTGGGGAAGGACCTGGCCTTAAGCACAGCTCCTGAGGCATGGGGCGGAGGCCACAGTCAAGGGCTTCTGACAACTAACTGATCCAAGGTTAGCTGGCTGCATGGTGTCAGAGCTGGCCTTGAACATGGGCCGCCAAACCCAGAGAGCAGGAGGAAGAGTTTGCAAGGTCTGTTGGTGCACTCAAAGCTTGACATCTACCTGCTGCGGTTAGCCAAAGATACTATTGGTAATCAAATAGCCATGCAAGGAGAAAAAACAATAGGATGGCAGTTCTGGCTGGCAAGTTTTCTTTGTGCAACTTTTTCAATAACTCAGTTTTAACTGGTTTAAAGTGGTCGTTTTTATTTTTAGTTGAAGCTCTTTTTCCCCATGCTTGTGTCTATGTCCTGATTACGCATGTGTGAGCGAACACTTCTTACCTGGGTTTGCTTGTGTTGTACTGGCACCAAATGATGCATTTGTAGGTGGAATGAGACTACCACTTTTATTTCAATTAAGGAAAAAGTATATAAAACATGAACTCAGTAAGTATATTTTCATTTAAGGATAAAATCATTCCCATGAGCAATGTTATTTAGCCAAGAATACTATATGCATGAGAAAAAAACAAACATGTGGGGAATACTTTGCAGTTTAATTAATTTGTTCTGAAATACCAGGTTTTACAGATTTTAAAATTTTTTAGAGTACATATTTTTAAAACCCCAAAGGAAAAATTCCCATAAATTGGTTTATTTAAAAAAAAAATTTTTTACAAAACGCACAAACATACATCATCTGAGTAGGCTGGCATATCCCTTTAAATTAATAGGATAGATTTGCTGCTTGTTGCTTGAAAAAACAAAAGAGGAGGATTGAGACAGAAACAGGCAACCAAATTGAAATCCCCTTGATGGATTGAAGTAACTTAATTAACTTCAGTTTAACTACTTTATATTTAACCTGTTTTGAACTGCAGTCAAAATCTGAGCTTATATTTCTCAAAGCACAAGCATTGAATATGTAGGAAGGAGTAAGCCATAATAAGTTATTCCTTCTCTTTATTTCACAGAGTTCACTTAGCATGAAATTTTAATTTCAATGCAAATAATGTTTTTGCAATATTAATGTAAGATTCTGAAATGTTCCCAAAAACGTGGTCTGCAGGTAACTTGCAAGTGTTGAAGCATGATCCTGAATTTGAGAGCTCCTTTTATCCTTTCTGACTTCAAAATAGAGTTGTAGGTTCCAAGAGTTAATCTTCTAAAGATACTTTGGCACCTAAAGAGGAACAATGGTTTTAAAAGTGTCTATTTGCCACAGGGATAGTACATCTGATGCTTCTGATAAATCTTTATTGTAAGTGCTGAAAGAATCTTAACATTTGATTGATAGTATCTCTTAGGATTAGCTCCATAGTTTTAATACAGATAATGATGTATATGTACTTTTATACTTCATTACCAATTAACTTTTATAGCCTTTGAAATTTAATTTTAGAAACATTAGCACTTTTTTCAAAACACTTTTGGGCTTTTGTTGCTTAAGAAACCAGTAAAGGTTTATACGGTGGCTTGCAGCAGTTTCTTTTCAGAAACGATGTCAGGAGAATAGTCTGTACCCCCTTGTCACAGAAATGTAAAGGTAAAATGGAAATGTGTCAAAAATAAGTGCTGCAGCTAAAGCAATACATTTGCAAGCAAATTGAGTGACATTGAACTCTGTTGTAATGACAATTGCTATTATGCCTGATGAACAATAGAGGTGATTGATGAATGATGGAGCAAAAGAATGACATCTTCTTACTGCGTGATCTCAGATGTAGTCTCTTTTGCTTTTGTAGCAAATCTTTCGTACATCTTTCTCTGACAGTGCCTTTATGTCCCATCCAGCAGGGTGTATCATTTGGGTGACTTGGGAGAGTAGCAAAACACAGGTTTCTGAGGATATGTCTATATAGCTAAATGCTGCTATGATTGTGCTGCAGGAAGGTAAACTTGTGCTAGTTTCAGTTGAACTAGCATGGGTAGCTACAGCTGTAGACATGGTGACACACGCTTCATTGCAATAATGCTATAGAACATAGCCGGGCCTGCTGGTGGGGTTGGTGCAGGTTAAACAGAAGTCTGCCACAAAGATTCTCTGGATTCTTTGTTTTGTTTTGGTTTTTTTCTGCAGCAGATAGGCTAAAGCTAATATGTGTAGGTCAGCTGAGTTGTAGCTGTTGTCTCATTCAGTTCTGTAGACATGCCTGTTGTGCTGTCTTAGTATCAGACTGCAGGAAAAATGCCATAGTTAAATTAAACTCTAGCAGCCTCATGGTTTATTGGTGAATTGGTAAACCAGAATGATGTGTTGTCATGCTTATTAGTGAGAAGAATAACAGTAATTGGTTAATGTACTAAAAAAAATAAAAACCCGCAACCTATCGTTGTTTTTACAGGGCTAGTTAGACTTCGTTCAAGTCCATTTCCTAAGCTGCAGGGAACAGAATATGTACTTGATGTCACAGCTACTGATGATAATGCCTCTGGAGGGCCCCATTCTCTTACAAGTACTGCCCAGGTTGTTGTGAAAATTGATGATGTCAACAATAACAAACCTGTCTTTCAGAAGGTAAATATATGAGGCTCGGTCATTTATATTAGACTGTGTGGTAAATGTTTAAGACTGTGTTGTCACTGCAAGTGATGCAGCAGATGAGCTATTCAAGAAGTGGTCTGCTTTTGTCTCTCCTAGTCCTGATGCCTCTGTCTTCTCCATCTTTGCCATTCCTCTCCTAAGACTTAGAGGGTTTGTTCTCCTCTTGTGGCTGAACAGCTCCTGTGACCACTGTCTCTTCCCTGAACCACATCTCATTTCTGGCATTTTAGAAGATAAGGTTGAGTGAATAACTTTTGGAGGTTCAGTGTGACAGATGTGATGAGGAATTGATAGGCATAGCTGTCTATGCAGTGGACTTGTTCCAGAATATTCCAGAATACCTCTCTAAATTGCATAGGCTTCTTTTGATGATTGTGTGTCTGGAATTGATGAAAGAAAGAATAATGAAAGTGGTTTAGCTTAACTTGTAAAGTACTCTAAAAATAAATGCTTGAATGTGCTTTTAGAATGTTAATTCATATTAAAGAACTATCGTGTCAAAATGTCAAGTTTGATGCTGATGGCAAAAATGTTGGTGGGCAACGTTGCGTATTTTGAAAAATCCGTGACTATTAACATCAGCCTTGGAAATTCTCAGAAATCTGTCCTTGACAAAGTTACTCTGTGTAGAAATCCCTTTTTGACCAAAACAATTCTGTGGTTTGGGCAAGTGTATGCCCTCTTTTTTATAAGACTTTTGCTAATATAGAAAAATATTTGCGTTTGGAAGTATGTGCAACTGTAATTTTTTTCCAAATACTTTCACTGGTTGGAGATGCTCAATGGCCTCATGCTGTATGTTGTTCGTATAACCGCAAAATAGCAAGTGAAGTCTGTAAATTAATCATGGCACAGATAAAATATTAACATCAGCGCATGTGAATGGAAGGGTAGCTAAATCTTTTTTTCTTTTTTTTTTTTTTTTTTTACCTCTGGTATATCTTTAATAAAATGGTATAGTAAGTCCTTGATTTTTGCTTTTTTTTTTTTTCCTTCCCTCTTTTAGTGTCAGTATTATCGGGAACATGCTTCTGTATTGGAAAACCAGCCTGCTGGGACAGTTGTAATGCAGGTTGAAGCCACTGATGCTGATGAAGGAGCCAATGGTATAGTGAAATATGGCTTGATGCATAGAGGTGGTGTCCTACCAGCATTTAGAATTCATCCTGACACAGGTAAAGCAAATATGATACTGGCATATAGGAACCACTTTGTTACACTGATGGAAAAAAAGCTTGAAAAAAATCAGACTTTGTGCTTTTTCATTGAGTTTTTTGATAGCAGACAAAAGATAAACTGTATTGACTGCATGAACAGATATTCTCCCTTTAGTTTTGTATGTGTCCAATACTGAACTAGAACTGATATTTTCCCTGAAATGTGGAAGTACTGCTGTGTGAAGTAACTTTTGTGGTTTTGTAACTAGATTTAAAAAAAAATAAAACACTGTATTTTAGGTGCGCATTATCTTGCAACATTGCTAATGGCATATAAATGATTTATCCAAATGACAGTAGTCTTACAAACAGCAAAGAGACTAAATCTTGGAAGGCCAAAACTAAATTCAGGCTGAACTTTTGGAAGATAAAAGACATGAAATATGCCTTTACCCTATTAGTGTTCCTCAAAAGAAATACTTTTGTATAAGCTCGTTCTCTTAGTTTGGTACTTATCTCTGTTTTCGAAGTTTAAGTCCAACTGTGTGTAGATGTAAGTGTATATGAAGTTTCTATCTGCCTGAGCAGTACAATTTAAGCTGTTGAAATTTGTTAAATCTGGGGATTGGATCCTTGAACCTGAAGTTCACATTATAGGTGTATTTAACCTATTGCATTGTATCTCAGTGTATTGACAGACGAATAAACATCTAAATGTAGAATATCATCAAACGCATAGTATTTTAACACTCTGGTATTTAATTTGTTTTCAGGAGTTCTGACAACTGTTCAGGTATTTGATCGAGAGAAACAGAGGGAATATCCTATCACTGTGACAGCAACAGATCAGGCAGCGGAACCACTCATTGGAATATGTCAGATAAATGTTATCATCCTGGACCAAAATGACAATGATCCCAGATTTGAAAACACCCACTATGAATGTAATTGAGAGTCATTGGATAGAATTTCAGTGCCCTGAGTGTGAGCTTACCTGATGTCTAAGATTCTTGGGTTGTGTCTTTCCTGGCAGTAGATCTAGTGACCAGCTAGGTGATTGCAGCCAGAGATGCACTTACCTTAATTAATTGCAGAACTGTTATTCTGTGTAATGTGCAGTGTAACAAGTACAGTCTTGACTCATAGGCCTTACTGAGCATCGTTATGGGAAAATTCCTTGAAACAATAGCCATGTCAGTATCTTTCCATACCTGAGTGTCCCGAGTGTCTGTGGTACTACACAGAGATGAGAAAGTTGTAATAAGCATGTGAGTGTGCAGCGCTGAGCACTAACTTCATCCTTTGTTTTCCGGTTAATATATTTTTGCCATAACTTTTGATTACATGCTTTTCTCATTTAATTTCATCATTCTTCACTGTTTGTTGTTTTGCCTTTCCATCTTGGTTCTTCAAAACCCCTTCCTGTTTATGGATAAACACCCAGAGGCATGTATAATATTAATAAAAAATTTAAGACTGTTAATTCTCTGTTAGTTGTACTGTACAAATCCTAGAAAGTAGTTTCTGACAATGTGGTCCTTTTCTTGTGGTGTTATGCAAGAAATTAAAATTCCATTTATGTATATTTCATACAGAGCAATTAATCCCTTAGTAAAAATACAAGACACACAAAAAAGGAGTATCTTATGAGAAGTAAGAATTCCAGGTTATGAATGTGATAATATGAAGTTCAAAGATGTTCCATAGCTCTGAAGTGATAGCAGCTCTTTAAAATACTCATTTTGATTTTTGTGGCCATTGTTCCGAGGAAGATAAAGTTATAGCTACCATACATTATTGCTTTAGTATTTCTTCATTTCTTAGTAAAATGTTCATGGTACTTTAGTGAAATATCCTTTCCTTACATTAGATTTCCTAAGAGAGGACACAAGAGTTGGGACCAGCTTTCTTCGTGTTGCAGCCCGTGATGATGACTACAGCTCAAATGCTGCCATTACATATTCGATAGCAAATGAAGAACCAAATTATTTGCAAATTAATCCTACTACAGGCTGGGTTTTTGTGAACCAACCCATATCTCAGGTATGGCACTTGCTTTCCTTTTTAAGCTGGCTATCTCAACATATCATAGGAGGGACTGAGGTCATGAGTTTGTCCTTGCCTCCGTGTTACCCTTTCACATTAAAGGATCAATATGTCATGATTAATTTAAACATGAGTCTAAGGCTTTTAGCTGATGAGCTCATTGACTATGATTTGCATATAAGCAAGCTCTGCTTTCAGCTGGAAAGCTGACAGCACTGCCTCTGAGAACTTGTTCTTCCCATTTCATTAGCTTTGGCATACTAATATCAAGGTCTGGAGGGCTGAGACCGTAAGCAGGGGAGCAAGAAACCAGGTGTAGGACTTCACTATGTTAACAGGCAAAGAGTTAAGACACAAACCTGAATGTGAAAGAGTGTGAAATTTTGCTTCTGATACAGATTCTCAACTTGATTTATGTTAGTTGTTGTGGACTAAGCATAGCTATCCCTCAGGAAGGTGAAGGCATAATGAACAAAATTGTTGCATGTATTTACCTAAAATTTACCAGTTGCAGCCATTAGTAGATACCTACATAAGCAGTTAGATATTTTCAGAGTTGTAAAGTAATTTGTGTTAAAATGAAAATATTGTTGTAGATGTCAATCTTTAAAAACGTAGCAGATATTTTTAATATCATGTGCTGCTTTTGGCTGGGATGGAATTAATTTTCTTCCTTGTAGCTGGTATAAAGCTGTGTTTTGGATTTAGGATGAGAATGATGTCAACAACGCACTGTTTTAGTTGTTGCTAAGCAGTGTTTACACTCAGTCAAGGACTTTTCGGCTTCTCATACTGCCCTGCCAGTGGGGAGGCTTGGGGAGGTGGGGTGCAGAAGAAGATGGGAGAGAATGGAGCCTGGACAGCTGACTCAAACTAGCCAAAGGGATATTCTGTACTGTATGACGTCATGCTCGGTTTATAAACCAGGGGGAAAGCTGTTCAGGGGCCACTGCTTGGCGACAGGCTGGGCATTGGTTGGTTGGTGGTGAGTAATTGTTTTTCATTTGCATCACTTGTCTTTCTTGGGTTTTATTTCTCTCTTTTTGTTGTTTTCCTTTTAATTACAATTTATATTATTATTATCTCATTTTCTTTCAGTTATTAAACTGTCTTTATCTCAACCCACAAACTTTCTCTTTTACTATTCTGATTCTCTGCTTGCTTACCAGCTGGGGTTAAACCATGGCATGTAGAATTTTAACTTCTAACTGACACACAAAACATTGGTGAAGGTGTGTCCTTTTAGTATGTATTCTTTATTGAATGTAAGAATGCTACAGACCTAATAACAAAAGCTATTGATAGGTAAGCTTAAGAACTTAAGGGCTCCACAAAGTGGGGGTTTTTTTTGTTTTGTTATAAACTTTGTGTGAAATTTGCTAAGGTTTATTGAGACAAACAGCAACAGTTTCCAATAACCTTAACTGAAGCAAATAGCAGAATTTTCAACAACTCTACACCTACTTCACATTCTGAGTTCAGTATTCTGCAGTTGTGTATGTTTTTCTTCAATGCAGGTTTTTCTAAGTGTGCCTTTGATTTCATGTATTCATTTATTTTTTATTATTTTTATTTATTTTTATGTGTTCATTTATTCAGAGCTCTGATCAAAACCCTCTGTAACAAAACCTTTTTTACTGTTCAGAGGTCATCTATAATTCGAGAGATCATTGCTACAGATGGAGGTAATAGGAGCAGTACAGTTGAGCTTGCAGTAACTATTACCAGTGCAAAGAACCAGCCTCCACAGTGGGAAAGAGACAGCTATGAAGTTGTTATTCCAGAGAATACTACACGAGATGCATTGATTTTGGTAAGGTTGGGACAGAGTTGTTTGTCTGTGTATAGCTCTAAGTCTATAGAGTAACTGAGTGTTGCTTATTTGCTTAAATATAGTGAGCTTTTATAAGAATTTTGTGTACTGTAGGGGTCAATGATCTGCTGTCAGTTTTCTTTCAGAAATGCTAATGGTAACCATCATTTTTGTGCTAATTTATATGTATGCAACCACTACTTAATTTCCTTCCCATTTGGACAACACTATAGGTGTTCCAATTTTTTGAATGCTTCTGTGCTACCTGAGGTGATTATTTGGCTTAAAGTACTTAGAGTTGTTCAGTTTGATTGCTTGGAATGAGTAATCGGAATAGCTTTATGAAGTAACTCCAAAATGCATATTTTTAGGATAAAAGTGCGAGTAACCAAATATGTAATGACTGGTAACCTTTGGCTGCAGCTATTTGTGGCCTGGAAATGTATCAGGCAGGGTGAAGTTTTGGTATCAGGAAATACTTGTTCTAGTGTTTTCAGCTGAGAGCTGAAGATCTGGGAGAATCAATACACAAAAGGTTTTAGAAATGTTGCTGTACTTATGAAAGTGTTGATTACGCAAACTTTGTGAACCGTGCAGACAATCAAAGCAACTTCTCCCCTTGGTGATCCCCGTGTGACTTACAACCTAGAAGAGGGACTTGTTCCGGAGACCAACATGCCAGTTCGTTTCTACTTGACTCCAAACAGACATGATGGTTCTGCTTCAATCCTGGTAGCTGAGCCGCTAGATTATGAAACAACAAAGAACTTTGTACTGAGGGTTCGAGCACAGAACGTTGCTGCAGTTCCTCTGGCAGCATTTGCTACGGTCTATATTAATGTAACAGGTGTGTAAGCTGTTAAGTAATGTTGTAGTATAATCATAGTACTTTCTTTTTTCTTTCAGTTTTTATAGTTTTCTCTTTATGCACTCTTTTTGACATTTTAGATGTCAATGACAATGTCCCATTCTTCACTTCATCTATTTATGAAGCCTCGGTAACAGAGGGAGCTAGTGTTGGAACATTTGTCGTTCAGGTGTCTGCCACCGACCTTGACCTTGGTCAGAATGGTGAGGTAAGCAAGTGGGGACCTACATCTTCTGTGATGAAAAGTATGGAATGAACAATGGCTAAATAGACTAGAAGTCTTCAACCTAGAAAAGGAATGACTAATAGGGAAACATGAGATTAAATAGTTAATTACATGTTTCTCTGTCTTGCCACATGAAAATGCAACTAAAACTAGTAGATGTGAGACAGAAGACAAAGAAGAAGTACTTATGCAACCTGTAGTTCAGGTGAAAAACTTGCTATAGAATGCTCTGGTATGGAAAGGGCTCCATCAACCTAAAATGTAATTGGAAAATTAATGGAAGAAAAAAATGTCTTAAAAGTTTCTGTGAGTTGTAAATCATTGAGGGTGCTGAAAACTGGATCCTTACAAAATATGTTGTTAACACCAAAAGTGGATGTATTTGTTACTGATTTTAAAAATCCAAAGTGGGTATATCTTTAGAACAAGAGTTCAAGCTGAAGTCAAGTGCATGAAAACATATATGTATATATGTATATAATGTAGACTAGAACATGGTCCATGATACTGAGCAAGTTCAAATTCAGCTCACCTGTGGCTATTATATTAGTACCTGGGGTCTTTAGCTGAGTTTGAATACTGTTGCACAAGCACTGTGCAAATGTGAACTAGAGAACTTGGGAACTGATTAGACAAGAGAAATTTATTCCCATTTACAGATTGGCAGTCAACATGCAAGGAAGTTAATTGACTTTAAACTATATTGCTCAAGCTTGTAATTTACTCAGCTTTCTTTGCCCTGACCAAATTCTCAAACACAAGACTGTTCTTCCTCTCTTTAAATACTTATTTAGTTGTGAACTATCCAACACAAGGCAAGTATAGATTAACAACTTTTTTTTAATCCTTTAGATAACTTACTCCCTGCTACATGACAGTGGCAGAGACTACACATATTTTGGCTTGGATTCACAGACAGGCTCAATATACACTGCCTCAGTGTTTGACAGAGAGAGGAAGGGGTCTTACCTTCTAGAAGTCAAATCAGTAGATGGGTCTGAATCAGCTCGACCTGGAAAACATGGGAAGCCAAACTCTGGTAAGAGACAGATGTCTGTGACAAGCATGATTTTACCTGGATTGGTCTCTGAAGACAGAAGCTCTGAAATGCAAAATTAAATGTTAATTTCCTTCTTTTCAAGTGTACTTGTGAGTGTCTGTTGTTTTGGTTTTGGAGTTTTGTTTTTACTCTTTGTCTGTGCAATAGTTGTGTCAGAGTTGGAAGAGATATTTTATATGATGATGAAGCAAGTTTTTTGTTCTGAAATTAAAAGAACACTAGGGCTTTATAGTTAGAGTTTAGAGAGTATTTCCTAGCTAGCAAAGATGTACCTATTATCCATAGGATGCAGATCTTTGGGTAGTGGAGGTGTTCGTCAAAGCACTGCATCTGGTACTGTATTCAGTCAAAAGTAACTGAAGTATGAAACAGGAAAGTTCAGGATAGAAAATCCCATTCTCAATCGATGGCTGTGCTTAAATAAAGACTTAAAATTTGGCTTTTGTGGCTTCAGGACAAAAAATTATGACTAAAAATGGTACAATTGCCATATTAGTCATCAATTATTCACGTATTATCTGTTTAAACAAATTGGATGTGACATTCGTTTGATGTCAAAGTGGTTTTGAGTAATGTTGGTATATATATTGTCCACGACCCTAAGGGTTTGTTTCTATATTGTCTGCATATTTGTCTTCATTTAATGTGCAGCTAGACAGCTTAAGGAATTGTAGCTGACAGAAGTGGTATAGCTGAGTATTTTAATCTCTTGTTTCTTGTCTCTCTAGACACAGCCTACGTGCGCATTTTTATCAGTGATGTGAATGATAACAAGCCTGTCTTCACTCAAAGCATCTATGAAGTAAATGTGGATGAAGACCAGGATGTGGGCTCGACTATCATTACAGTCAGTGCTAATGATGAAGATGAAGGTAAAGTATTGGAATTCCCCATAGCTGTGTCTAAAATATTAATGAGTTAATTTCAGCACACCAAGACATATTTAGTGCTGTTAGAAAGGAAAATGTCTTTTTGTCTCTTGATTTTAAAACTTTTTAAAGTCTGAACTGATCGGGCATGAACATTAGTTCATAGTGGAGCTGTGAGGCATAAGTCAAATAACTCTTATTTCGGGAGGCAATGCATTAATGTGGGATGACGGGGAATAATTTCTGTACCAGCAAATAGAAATTTATTATAGATCATATAATTTTCTTACGAATGGGTACCAATAAAAATGTCCTAGTTAACTAGAATAAATCAGACTTGATTTCAGTGAGATTCATTTATTGGCACTGTATCTGAAATTTTGAGAAGTTCTGTTAGGACTGTCTCCTCTGGCTTGATACATAGTTATTCTGTTTGTTGTTAATGTTTATGCATAAATGAGTATGAGTGCATAATGATTCTATATGAAGTATTTTATGATAACTCATTCTTACATGCTGGGTGTTAGCAAATAAGGGTTTGTCTTTTTGGTTCCATGGCCTTGGCCAGTCATATTGGTCCTTCACTGAATTCAAGGAATCATAAGTAAAAGCAGAATTAATACTTCATTGCAAAGACTCATTTTATAATTAAATACAGATTGCAATTGGACATACCAGAATTAAAAATGCTAATAAGTAATCTGACATAGCTGCATGTTTTAAAAGAGCACAAAACTATAATACCAAAAATCAGTTTGCATATGATTTGTACTTCATCTTAACATCCCGTGTTTTAATCTACTTCAAGAAATGTGTGTTTTCTGACACTGTTTGTAATTGACAGGAACAAATGCTAAATTACGGTATCAGATCACAGCTGGAAACACAGGAGGAGTACTTGATGTAGAAGCAGAAACAGGAGCCATTTTTATTGCCCAACCACTGGATTATGAAGAAACAAAAATGTATGAGATTCACTTGTTGGCCTCTGATGGGAAATGGGAAGATTATGCAGTTATCGTCATCAATGTCATGAACAAAAATGATGAGACTCCAGTTTTCTCTATCAGTGAATACTACGGAAGTATAATTGAGGAACTGGATGGGCTACCAGTCTTCATACTTCAGGTAGTGTATGCAGTTTCAGATATTACAATATTTCAGTAAGAAGAGCATGGATTACTGTGGTACACTTATGTTAGTAATAATGCACAGTTTTTTCAGTGGAAGAAGAGAAGTGGACTTTTATGGAAAAATAATTACAATGATAGTAAGTGAGATAAGCAGGATGGATCATTTGTGATCCTAAAAAGCAAATAATTAACATTTTAAAGTAGCTAACAGAATAGCATCGTTAAATTACCTCTATAAATATGAAAAAATAAAATACTAATTTAGTATTAGAATATCTACATTGTTACTGTAGTGCAAAGCGTATTTACCTACTCTGAATTGTCCCTCAGCCACCTCTCATTTGCCATTCATCTGGCATACACATATTACATGTCCTATACGTTTGCATGGACTCCTTTAGACTGTATCAGCATACAGGATATAATGCAGTCGTTGCATATTTTGTAATTTCTATGTCTTTGTTGCCAAAACTTTTGTAGGTTATGGCAAATGATCCTGATAGTAATATGGATGAAGGAGATTTGAGATACTCATTGCATGGGCATGGTGCAGCTGATATTTTCACAATAGATGAGAAAACGGGCAGCATTTACTCACACAAGATGCTGGATCGGGAAGAGAGAGCACTGTGGAGATTTGTTGTATTGGCTACTGATGAAGGTGGAGAAGGACTTACAGGATTTGCTGATGTAATTATTAATGTGTGGGATATAAATGACAATGCACCCATGTTCACGTGCATGCCTGATGATTGCAACGGGAGTGTCTTTGAAAATTCTCCTGCAGACACATTAGTCATGGAAATGGGCGCAGTTGATCGTGATGATCCAAACGTAGGTCTTAATGCTGTCCTGACTTACAGGATAACAGAGAATGTAAAAAATGAGTTTGGTACTGACATGTTTAATATCAATCCCAATACCGGTACAATCCATGTAGCGGGAGGAATGCTAGACAGAGAAAGGACTGAAAATTATTTCCTTACTGTTGAAGCAAGAGATGGGGGAGGGCTAACGGGAACTGGCACTGCCACTATTTGGATTGCAGATGTCAATGACCATGTACCTAAATTCACAAAAAAGATGTGGCAGACAACAATTCCTGAAAACACTGCCATCGACTCAGAAGTTCTGCAAGTGTGTGCTACAGATGCAGATGTTGGAGAAAATGCTGACTTAATATTCAGTATCATCGGGGGAGACCCAGATCAGAAGTTTTATATTGAGAATGACAAAGAATGGCAATGTGCCACTATTCGACTGAAAAAAAAATTGGATTTTGAGAATGCACGTGAAAGGCAGTTTAATCTTACTGTTACAGTGGAAGATCTTGATTTTTCTAGTATTGCGGTGTGCCTGATTGAAGTTGAAGACTCTAATGACCACAGCCCAGTTTTCCTTTCTCAGTTTATTCAGACGAGCCCTTTCTTTGAAGACATGCCTGTAGGTACTACAGTAACCACAGTGAGAGCTACAGACAAGGATTCTGGTTTGAATGGGAACATTATATATTCTATAAAGTCAGATTCAGATCCTATGAGACAGTTTGCGGTTGACCAATATGGTCATGTGATTGTGGCAAATACACTAGATCGTGAAGTCATGCAAAAATACAGTTTAGTTGTACAAGCCGCCGATCAAGGGACACCTGCCCGTACTGGAAGTATTACAGTTTTGATTAACTTGCTTGATGTTAATGACAGTGGACCAAGGTTTGAGGCACCATACATGCCTGTAGTTTGGGAAAACTTACTGAGGCCTGAAATAGTGTATATGAACCATACATCAAAACTCCTTCATGCGTTTGATCCAGACACTGAAGTAAATGGGCCACCCTTTACATTTTCATTGCCACCAGATTATCAGAATTCTTTGGATTTTTCTCTTACTGACAACAGAAATAACACAGCAACTATAACTGCTTTGAGGTCCTTTGACAGAGAAAAGCAGAAGGTGTTTCATCTGCCAATAGTTATAACAGATAGTGGGACTCCAGCTATGAGCTCTACAAACACCCTAACTATAACAATTGGTGATGAAAATGACAACTGCCATGAATCTGGCCATAAGGAAGTCTATGTGTACAGTTACAAAGGTAAGTGCTATCTGGATATTATATCAGATTCATGAATATAGAACAGTTTTACACATAATTTCTGTCTTGCAGTTCTTAATTTTATTAAATGGTTTACATATTTTGAAACTGAAACTCCAATTCTATAAACTAAATAAAGTGGAACAAGTAATGTGTATTTGTGAAGCTTAGACCCTAGTGTGTAAAAGATCATCTACCAAAAAACTGTTAGCTGCAAACAAGTGTATGTTGCATTTGCAGAAAAAGCAAGTTTATAAACTGATAAAATCTATTTTCTGTTGATTAGTTTTCACCTACACAGAGGAAAATTTTTTGTGTGTGTGCACACATGATTGGTAAAGTATCTGATGCTGAGAGATCTGGAGATGAGAATGGCAGAACTGAAGCAATTTAGAGAAACAGAAGTTCATAGATGAGCCCTACCCAGAAATTGTAGACCAGTCGCACCTGTACTGAGACAGCCACTGTGTAGCTGAGCAGGATAGAAATCTCGAGGAAGGAGGTTTTCTGCTGTCAAGAAAGGATCTGAGAGAAAGCTGGATCGGTGCTTTTTTTTTAGGAAAAGAATAATCTTTGGGGTGCAATATGTAACTGCTTCATAGAACATGTAGTCTTTGAACTGGAAAAAAAAAAAGAAAAAGATACTGTTCTTCACAGTACCTAGTTCAAGAAATACTAGCAGGAGAGCTGCTCTGTGATAGCAGCCACAGTACTATGAGGTTTAACGTTCTCGTGGGAGAGAGCAGAGCAAATGCATCCATTCAGTGAATGCTTTACATTTTCTCATCAGAGTGGTTTAACAGAGGATGAAACATTTAATAATATTTTCTAAAATTAGTCTTGAATTTCTATTACTGTGTTTTTTTCCTGAAATTAGCCATAAAACTTGACCTTAAACTAGTCCTGGTAGCCCTTATTAAGCATGGCTTATTATGCCTTTCCCCAAATATTCCATTCCAGATAGACTTGGCTATATCTCAGTTATCATTGCAATGGTAGAATTTCTGATAAATATTAGAGAAGATTAACCTGCAGAAGGTAATTTTGCAATGAGTTATTTTTGCTGAATTCCCAAATTAAAAAAAGAAATGAGAAATTAACTTCTTAGGGTGGATTGGCTCCAGATTTGAACATTTCCTTGAAAATTTCCCATGTTGCTGGATCTTGGCTGTGGATTTCAAAGGTCTCCTTCCCTGGAGTTGCTCCTTTTGCTATTTTAGAACAGCTGCTTGGATGTTCCACTTCTGTGACAGCCCACAGCGGCCTGAAAAAAGGGCCAAGAACTGGTACAGCTTGGTGGCTTCTTGCCCATTTCCTTTCCTTGGTCATGTCCTTCTCTCCCAGCTGCACCCCACAAGATGCTCTCCCTCTTTTGCTGGATTCCACTGGTGTGCCATTTGAAATAGTAGAGTAGTAATGAAACATTTGGAAATTAACTCCTGATGTGCTGGTTTGTTTTTTTTTTTGTCTGAGAATTTTATAGAGTTGTATTTATGTATCATTCTGTTGTTGTTTTGTGTTGTTTTCAGCTTTTCTTCTTTCATGTGACATCCATAGTGTACTCACCTTTCCAGGACTGACAGAAATCATATGAAAGGCTATGCATTATTTTAAGAATCTTGGATCGTAACCATCAGCAAATTGAGCAGGAATCTGGAAATAATAAGTACAGTAATGAATGCAGCAGAATATAAAGTACACTGAAAAGCAAAAATTAAATGCAGATTTATTATAATTTATCTCAACAGGAAAATGGTCAACAACAGTGCTTGGGGAAGTGTTTGCACCAGATCAAGATGAGTGGGACAATAAAACATTTCTCTCTGAAGGAAAACTGCTCAAGTGAGGGTTGTATTTGTGTCAAAATGAGTAATATTTATGCTTCTGTAATTATTTTACTCACCATTAATTTTTCTGTGTTCAGGATGTGTATAAAGCCAGGGCTGTTGAGTGTATTAAGGAATGTACCTTCTGAATGCTCTTTTTTTTACTTGGGTAACTATCTATTAAGAAATTAATAAATATTTTTTCCAAGAGAATGCAGGCTCACACCATGTTGTTGATTTTTAGTCAGATGTCATCATTAATTTATTTTAAAATATGAATTCTGCAAGATCTAATTTAAAAATAGGCAGAGCTTTTAATACTTGCCCTCAAATGTTAGAGTTGATGGAATACAAATCCCAGACTTAAAAGGGCAGAATGGAATAATTTCTTCAAAAATGGAAGGGAATTTGGTGATCTCCATTGATGGCTAAATTTACAATTGCATGCAAAACCCATGACTCTTAGATTAGTAGAGTTCTTTCTGTTAATTGAAATGTTGAATTGGATCCTTATTTCTTACTTATACATTATTTGTTCATATCATGAAGTGAGTTGGCATATAGCATAATTGTATGCTGTTTGAAATACAGAAAATGAATGTGAATTTTTGTTTCTGCTGTGAATAAGAGTTTAAAAACTTTATGTAGCCCAAAATTAAAGACTGTCTTTCTGTCTGTCAGCAGTCCCTGGGCCTTTTTCCATATTAAGAGGCTACTGTTCCATAATGGAATGTGCAACATGGAATTTTTCCATAATTAATGATTATTGTCCCTTTGAGGTGGCAAAAGAAGATGATATCGGAGATTTCATACAGACTTTATCCTGTTTCATATGGATAAATGAGCAGCATCTGGAACGAATTTGTGTGGTTTTTTCACTCTCTATTACTTGTCTCTTAGACCTGCTCATGATGACTATGTTGAACCCCATGGTTCATCTACACCCTGCTCATATTCAGGATTGGGAAAGTCTGGCTATTTGGAAGTGGCAGAAACATTTTTCTATAAGCTCTGTAGATTGTAATTTCTGAGTTAAGGTGTTTCTGGTGCTTTTCTGAGGTTGGTCGTTAATTCCCATAAGTTTTGATCCTATAACCTTCATAGTAACACTTAAGACCTTCTGAAACTACGTGAATGAATAAAGTAAGTTCTCAATTTTGATTTATTAAGGTTTCCTAATTGAAGTTTTATGTCTAGGTCTTTCAGATTAAATCAGAGGACTGGTTCTGTGATGATGGTGGATAAGACTCCTCAAGGAATATACAACTTAAAAGTTAGAGTTTCTGATGGAGTTTGTCCTGATGTTATATCTACAGTACAAATCCACGTCAAAGAGCTGGAAAATGAAGCTGTACAAAACTCAGCCACTGTGCGTCTATCAGGTTAGTTTTATTTGCTGGTGAGAGCTTAGATCAGCTGCTTCTATAACTGAATGATTACGTGGTGTAAGTATTATTACATCAATACTCGATTTACTTATCACTGTAGGGCACTTTCCAGTATGTTTCCATATTGTTAAATAAGAAATAAATTGAGAAATTTAACTGTGGTCTCACAGTATTTCATGTTTATCTGTTTTTGAATTCCAAACTTAGATGTCACAGCAGAGGACTTCATAAGGAGAGATGAACACGGCCGAACAAGACATGACAAGTTCAAGGAACTACTAGCAAAAATGTTACCTGCTAAGTTTAGTGATATCATTGTCTTCAGTGTGATGAACGTTGATGGAAAACAGACAGATGTAAGATTTGCAGTCCATGGTGGCTCGGCATATTACAGACCTGAGAAACTGCATGCTGAGATGGCAGCATTTCAAAATGAGGTATATTCTCTAGGGTTATTGTGCATCTGTGTAATACACCCAAATACTGAGTTTGCAAGGTATACACCCCAGACCTCAGTGAAAGAATATGCTGGGTCTACAGATAAGGTTTTTTGCTTCACTCAGGACAAAAACACTTGTCAAGCAAGTGCTTAATTCAAGCTTTCTCCCTTCTCCTTAGTCCATACATACAATTACTGTGTGGTTGTACTAACTTCTGGTTCAATAAATATAACCAGTTTTTAGTTGCAGAAAGATGTTTCTCCATTACCATCATGGTACAGTTAATTGTGTTTTCTCCAGTCAGTGCTTCATTGTGTAATCTATCAGACTTTCAAATATAAAATCAGAAGAATCCCTAAAAGCCAAAGTGGTACTGTAGTACAGAGAATGTCTTGAAAATGTCAGCTTTTTGGACATTCCAGATGCTGATGGAAACACCCAAATCATCAGTGTGTGGTTAGGCACTTATAGTAGAGGCTTGATACCGCCCAGATGGAAATTCTACTGTACAAAGACATGACGGTCCATAGAAAAAATCCTGCTGGAAGGAATATACAGGTTAGAAGAACAGTTACAACAGATGAATGGAGATGGAGATGGAGATGACCGGTTTTGTGATTGTATTTAACTCACCAAAGGCAAATTTTAAATGCAAAGTGACACCCACCCCCAGCTTTTCTTACTGTTATAAGGGGAAAATAGTTTTTGAATGTGAAATGTTTTCTTCCACTTCCTGATGTTCCCTAACTGTCCTGCACTCTTACTAGATCCTGCACACCCTTTAACTCAGTTACCCAGACACAGTCTGTCTTGGCCCAACTTTTATTTTCTATAGTCCTCCAGATTTTGGCTTTGCCGAAGTTCTGCAGATGCTGCTGAATAGACACTAAAGCTGCTGCCTGGCACAAAGGCAAGATGCCACTGCTTGGCTTGTAACTTGCTCTGGGCAAGGCAGTGCTTCCTGACATGTCATTTGTGGCTATGGGGCATATCTGAGTTTAATATGTGGTACATCTTGTGGAGGATTTTTCCTGAAGAGAAAACAGCACTTTCTATTTGTGTGAATATGGTTGGGTCTGCCTGATTCTGGGAACCAAACAGAAATGTCTTAACTTACCACCTGCCTTCATCTTTCTGTATCTTAAACAGTTGGGTGGATTATGAGACTCTTCAAAGGGACCAAGTAGGAAATACCAGAGACAGACAGTATTCATGAAGCATAATGACTGCTTCTTTTGCCTATTTATTGAATTACTGCAACAGTAATATAGAAAATTGCATAGATTTCAAATATTCTGTGCCATAATATATGGGAGGTGAATTCATCAAAGTGGTAGCAAGGGGATTGCTTCACATATTTTAATGAAAAAATATGTTTGTATTAATTATATATCACCTTTCAATATTTAATGAATAGCTCTAGTGAGTGATCACCAATAGTTTACAGAAAACCAAACATAAGTGGAGAATTTCTTGAGTAGTTTTTGTACATGTGTTTAACTATAAATACAGAAAATAAGTAATTAGCACTGGAATTATTCATTGAAATGCTAAATAAATAATATGTTTGCATTACCTCCTTGGGATATAGCTTTACAACAACTATTTTTATTTAGCAGAAAAAGAATCCATCCTAATACTGTAAAGGAGGCAAGGTTGTTTATATACGCTATGTTTTTCTATAACAGTATTGCACGGCTGTCTAAATGTGCATTACAGACTCTCCACTAATGGTGATAGATGTGGGCAGCAGACATGAAACTGCATGACAGGATGCATCATGTCATTTTAAAATATATGTTATGCCTTTGGGGACATGTTTTTCAATACATGTTGTGATATTTGAGGATATACTGACAATTGATTATAAAGGCCAAAGTTCTTACAGTGGTGAATTGAGATGGCTGCATGAGTTAAAAAAAATAGAAGCACTTTATGTATTTGGTTTGGTCTTTTCAAAGCTTATTTTTAAAATATTTGTCATGCATTTTATCATTTGAAAAAAAATACCTATTAAATGTATAAATAAAGAGAGTCTAAGCCTGATCTTATGTTGTTAGTTTTACATTTGTATACCTCAGTGTATACTACCGTGAGAGTAGTGGGGCCTCTTGTATTCAGGTTTGGGCACTAAGTAGACATCACTTTAATGTATTTCAATCATCAAATACAAATAAAATTCTGAGGCTTTATAGGCACCTGTGCAAAATTCCCAAACAAGTAGAAGGAAGAAATCTGTTGTGCCAGGAACAAACTTAGTGATAACTCAGTCCAGGGTATAGGCTACTGCTGAAGTATAAAAAGTCTGAAATAGTGGCAGCCCTGTTGCTGTCCTCAGGCTTACTGTGAACAGCGTCCTTCCCTTCTTTGTCCTTTCTACTAGTTGTTATTTGGTCTGTTCGGATTAGAAGCTGCAAACTGTGGAGACACTATGCCTACGTTACAAGACCTATATATACAGCGAGGCTCTTCTCTTTATTTGGGTATTTGGGCTTCTAGGTGTAACCCCAATTAATAATAAAAACAATGACTAGCAAAGGTTAATGTAGAACAGAATACAGTATCCAGTATGCTGAGTTGACTGCATTTTGTTTCAGACAGTTTGACATTAAATGTAAGTTTATGGGGCACGAATCAGTAGGCTGAATCCTAATTGCTACAGTGGTCTTGTCAGGCTGTCTGTGGACATTATTACTGAATGCAGCTGTATTTTCTCTTAGATCCAGTCAGCTTTACAGTTGAACATTTCACAGATCGATGTAGATGAATGTAGGAGTGCAAATTGTAGTGAGGGCAACGGTTGTACAAACTACCTCGCCGTGAGTGACATCCCGACGGTGATGGATACTGGAAGCGTGTCGTTTGTCTCTGTAACGACCACCGTCAATGCGGTCTGCACCTGTTCAGCTCGGGACCGGGTTCATCACTCTTGTTCCTCCTACCCTCGAAGCCCTTGTCTCAATGGTGGGATGTGTATTGACACTTTGAATGGTTACAGGTGAGGAAACTTGTATTGCAGATTCTCTTCCTTTTTTTCTTCTATTTTTAAAGTGTTGAGTGGAGCTTACAAGATACAGGTCTAAAAAAATCATAAATGTACTTCTGACTGAAGGAGAAACAAAAAAAGCCCATGAGTGCACTGGAGTGCAAATCTAGTGACAACAGAGTCTTTACTAACTACAGCCCCATAATGGTGCTGTAGTCCTGAAAGCAGTGGAAATATTATGTGAGTAAGAAAGAAAACCCTGGGGAAAAAACAGTGGTATAATTAACACTTGTCATTTTTTAAGAGCACCTAATTGAGTATGAAGGAATGGGAAGTGTGCTGTGTTTTTTCTTCTTTTCCTTTTCCAGAAGAGTAATAATAAAGGTGAATATCAGTGGTAGCAGCAGGGATGTAGGGGGAGTGGAATGTGGCTTAAACGATGGGTAATAAGCAGTCTAGAAAACATTAGACATAAAACTTGCTGTATTACAGCATCACCTGGCACGCACCAGTATTCCTTTAGTGAAATTATACTGGTTTATTCTAGCTAGGAATTAACCTCCCTGAGTTTTCTCTGTAATACATTGACCAATTGATGTTTGATGTTCTGTGTTGCTTACTTAGTGAAATAATTCATCATTCTCAAAAATATGGCCTCAAAAATGTTTTTTTTTGATGGAGATATTATTCGTGGATAAATATACTTTGTACTCTTAAAGTATTTTAATTATTGCTAAGCACCCCTGACTGCTAAAATCTTCATTGTTTCGCTGCTATTTTTTACTGTGATTTAAGTGCTACATTTGTTGCATGTAAAACCAAAAAAAAGTTGAACATTGGGGAATTTTGACTATTTTTTTGTGTTTGTGCTCTTTCAGATGTCTTTGTCCTGCTTCATTTCATGGACCAGACTGCCAACAGACTAAGCACAGTTTCCATGGAAATGGTTATGCATGGTTTCGTCCCATCAGGCCATGTTTTGAAAGCTCTCTCTCTCTCGAGTTCATTACTGTGGTTCCAGATGGACTTTTACTATACAGTGGTCCTTTATCAAATCTGGAACCTGGGAGCACAGAAAACTTCATTGCAATAGGTACTTCTGCAAAAGTGTGTGGAAAAATTAAATGTCTTTTGGGAATGGGTTGCCTGTGAACAGTGTAGTAGTTAGAGTATGAATTCTGTCTTTCCATCTTATGAGATAGTTTATTCTCTGGTTTAAAAATATTTTGAAGCATTTCCTGATAGCTCTTTCTTCTTTGAAGTCTATTTTCATAGCCTGCACCTATGGTGTTGGGTCCATCGCAGAGTGGTAGAAATCAAGAGGAAAGTAAGATAGACAGATTGATATAGATAAAAAAAATAATCCTGGTAGGAAAGCTGTAGTGCTATAAAGGAATTTAGGTACTTTGAAGTATTTGTATTAATTTTTTTTTTAATTTGTGTTATTATTATATTTGAAGTATTTGTATCACATGAGTAATGCAGTCTTAGTTACATGCAATTCTTATCAAGTTTGGTGAGAAAAGACATCCACTTAAACTGCTCTCACTCTTGGGGCATTTTTGCACTTTTTTTTAAACAGGCAGTGATTTGACACATGAATCCAGCCCCAGTGTGCCACTGTAGGAAAACTTATACACAAGTTAAACTCATTGCTTTATGTTGACACATATTTAAAAGGTTACTACTACTTATTTTTTGTGAATTAATATACAAGTTGCACAGTCTGGGTGGTATTTTATATTTTCCTAATTAATTGAAAGGTAAAGTTGTTGGCTATTGTTAATCAATAACCTCTTTTTTGCTTTGTTTTGCAGTTACTTGTAAATTTGAGTAGAAGATGGGAGGAAGCAAAACCTGCATGTTTTAATTGTTTTAGAGCATTATAAAATTGCGTATTGCTTATCAGGAATTACTTCCAGTGTTTTGACAAAGAACTGGCACAATCTAAACTATAAAAATAAATACTATATTCAGTTAGTATTTCTGCAGAATAGAAGTTATAGAATATAATTCTAGTTATTTCTATAGTGAATCCTGCTTCATGTGACCAGCAGTAACCATTAAATCAGTACCTTCACTAACTGCTAAGATATCCAAAATTGAAAGATTCTTGTAGCTGAATTTAATTTCTTTTTCATGTTGTATTAGAACTCTCTGGTGGTATTCCTGTGCTGAAAATGAGCCATGGCTCAGGTTTTGTGATGCTGCAGTTTCCAAGTCACCTGAATGTAGCAGACAAAAAGTGGCATCAACTAGAAGTCAGAACCAGTGGTCAGGTCAGTTATTTGATTTTTTTTTTTTTTTCCCACATCAGGATATTTGTATTTCCAATAGCATTTGCCTTTGCAGAAACAGGAGGGTAGAAAAAACAGACTGGGTGATTGCATATATTATTCTAACTGTCCCTGGAGATTTGATGAATAATACGAATTTTGGGAAGGCAGCATTGTCAATTCCAAATTTACCGATGTTGTAATCCATATCCTGGGATCAGAGGGCCCTTTTTTCTGTTTTTTAAGCTCTGCAACACCTGTGGAATGTGCATAAAGGCTTAGTTGTAAATTGCACATTCAGTGTATGCACTTGGGCACTGAAATCAATTACCTATGCACAAAAAGCAGATAATTATTTATTTGCAAATGCAGTTACAGACTTTGTGAAATGGTTAAACTACTCAGACGCATAAATTAAGTGCAGAGTTAAGTGCCTTCTTTAAGTTCCAATTTGGAAGTGCCATTTTGGCTTTACTGCTTATTGCAAGATGGAAAATGGAGCAGGAAAAAACCCCAGCCCTTTTTGCATGATGGTATGCAAAGAGAAAAAGATGAAAATTTGATATAACTTGTTTATTGAATTTGACAGAAATTCTTAATTCAATAATCCTATGTTTCGGTGCAGGATGTTCGATTCACTTTGGATCATTGCAGCGCAGCTGTTGTTTCAGAGATAGAAGGAGTAGGCAAATGGCTGTCCACTGAAGATCGTACAAATTGTGAAGTCTTTGGGTCTGTTCCACAAAGGGCAAGGTACATTTCTGGAGATTCACTGAAAGGCAGTTTATTCAAAGGCCTTTGAACATTTTACATACCAAATTGAAGCAAATTTACTAATGATTAGGAGCATAAAAGCATTTGCTTTTCTCTAAGATCTTCTGGCCCAAGTGTGGACCTTAAAGCACTACACAAATTTTAAGGAACCAGTCTTCCTCTGAGTAGTGTTGCAATACTAAATGATAACCCCAGAACACCATGTGGCTAATACTGGAGCTTTTGTGGGTACTGTGTACCATCCTTTACCCACAGGATTTCTCTCACTTTATTTATCAAATCACTGTTGTTCTTGTTCTTAAATTAGGCCAGTTGACTTTTTAATGGCAATAACTCTGGATCGTCAACCAATCTCACGATCTGATTGGTATAAGTCTGAGGGCTCCTACTGACAATCTTTGATGAATGTATTAAGGCAAACTAACACATCAGGGTCTCCAGTAGATCCAAGGATACTGCATTTGTAGCAGTCAGATGAAGTGCACATGTATCCATATCTCAGCTCTTCACAGCCTGGTGTACTTGTGTAAACTGCTGATTAAAGTAGTCTGGTGACAGTGTGCCTGACTGTGGGCTGCAGCATCTCATATTGAGACGTATAATCCACCTGCATTTGCTTTGCAGCAAAGTAATACAGCCAAAGTGCGAGAATTACTCTGGTGATTTAAATTGCTTGTGCTGTTGGGTCAGCCCTTATTCTCAGTTAAAACTGAAAAAGTCAGAAAATTTTATTGAAAAAGCAATTATTACATTCAAAGCAGAAGGATGTGTTCAGCTTCATTCTGGAAGGGTTGGATTCAGTATAATTCAATCTTTTGGACTGATGCTTATTGCCCTTGCTGATGACACCAAGCTGAGAGAAATGACCACTATGTTGGAGGGCGTGGCTTGAAATTAAAAATTATTTCAGCAAATAGGAAACAGGACCTGGAAATATACTGTATTTTTCCACTACAACAAAGGGCCCAGTACTGCATGTAGGCAGAAATAACCAGCCTCACAAATACGGAGACGGGAACAACTGCTAAGTATCAGCAAAAGAGACAGATGGCAGTTGGAAAGTGAGTCAGCAATGCCACATTAACATGAAAAAGGCAAGCACTACACGGTAATACCTCGGCATGTGTAGATCTCTCAGATATGGAAGGTAATTCTGCCACTCTGGTTAGCGCTATTGGGCCTTAGCTGGGAGTCCAGCTGCAGGGCAGGACAGATGTGTACCAACTGGGTATAGTCCAGAGAAGAGCAATGACTAACCAGCCTGCCTTGAGAATAAGACCTATCAAGAATGAAGGAATTGAGGTCACTTAACTGAAAGAAGGGAAAACTGAGGAGACATTTGATAAGTCTCAGTGTATATAAAAGAATACTATGAAGAGGATTTAGATAATCTTCTGGACAGGGCCTTAACTTACAGTGAGGAATATTTGGGTTATATTTTAAGGAAACCTCTGTACTAATAAGATACTTGAGCTGTGGAATAGATAGTCCCAGCAAGTGTGCTGATTAGCATTGGGATTAAGCCTTGTCAGCAGACGCATGGAGCCCTCCTGGTCATGAAAGGAGCACACAAAAAAGGGAATAATATAAGAACAAATGAAAACAAAAAATTGAGTTGGTAACACAGGGAAAAAGAAACTCCATGAGGACTAAAATATGTGGAATTCTTTGGCTCAGAGAGATGTTTGGGAGACATTGCAGAGCCTGGACAACGTGTACTGTACCTTTTAAACCACATTGACTCAACTTTCAGGTTTCTGGCCTTTATTATACACAAAACAGTTTTTGTTGTAGTATTCCTACAACATAGGATGAATGTGCACACACGGAAGCACTTGAAGGAGGATACAGTGTCTAGAATATCACAGCTGTTCCTGACTTGAACACAAACATACCTGAACTGTAAGTGTCCCACAGTTAAACTGCCAACAGACTTCACTGTCATGTTTAAAGGGCCGTCTCCTGCTCACTGACTGACTGTATTTCAGAGAAAGAAGTAGATAAAATAGTTGCATTCTTTTGTTATTTTATAAAGCCTCTATTATTTGGAAATGCAGTGTAGATGTTTATTTATGTGCCTCATTATATAATGGATATGTTTGAATGTAAATTCACATCTATTTTTATTATTCATATAATTTTTAAAGGTATTTGAATGTGAACCATGTTCTACAGCTGGGTGGTGTAAAAGAATCGTTACCATATTCCTACCCTCAACTGCTACACAAACACTTTTCTGGTTGTTTGCGCAATTTCATCTTGGATACTCAGGTAAGCGAAATGTAACAGTTTGCTTTAGCAAAGAAGTAAACTTCGTCGTTAAATTTTGGGGAGATTTGTATTATACCCGAAACTTTTGCTTTCATTAATCTATTCAGTTGTCTATGTGTGTCAGTGTAAAATACAAGAAAATTCTGGGTTTTTCTGTCATAATTAGAATAACTACCTTGAAAAGTTATTTCTCAATTACAAACAGATGTATTTGTGAGCCAGAAACTGTGCCTTTGTTTATCTCCTACTTCATGCAGCTGTCTTCCAAGCTTCTTTGTGCATTCAGAGAACTTCTGAATGGCAATTGTATAATGGTATATTTATGCCAGCTGTCTGCTTTGTTAGGAAATATTAGTGGTTTTTTTGCTTTCATAGTCAGTTGAGTTTATTCAAAGGCAAAATATGGTCTTGATAAAATAAGTTGAAATTTGAATGTCAAAAAGCAAACTTAGCATCTTAAGCAATGCAGATGAAGAACAGACCGTTGTGTGGTATAGCTATTTCTGTTTAAGAATGAAGTATAAGTGTTTCTTAAATAATATTTTGGTGTCAAACAATTTTCTCTTGAAGGTATATGACCTTCAGTCTCCTGCAGAGTCCCTGAATAGCTTCCCTGGCTGCACACTTACGGATGGGAGCTGTGAGACCATGGGGTCTTCTTCCTGTGGTGTTCATGGGAGGTGTCTTGGAGACTGGGGCTCATTTGCTTGTCACTGCTTGCCAGGTTACTACGGCTATCGATGTGATAAAGGTGAAGTCTGTTTTTCTGTTACATTATTGATAGGCTGGTAAATTATACAATACAGAAAACTTAAAATGCTTGCAGGTAGTGATTACTGAGGTGGTTTCTGATGTTTACATCATGTAAAGCCATGTTTCAGTGTAGTTGCCTGTGATTTTTAACAATTTATTTTCTAATTCCCTTTGACAAATTACTTTCTTGGTATCAGATAATTTCTTTAGTCCTGAGGGTGGTTGTGCAATAACTGTACAACGGAGACTGCATGACAAAATAATTGTGAACAAAATTATTTGTTCTTATCACAGTTTTTTGAATTTGCATCTGTTTACACTTTCATAAATATCTAATAACCTAAAACTTAAATGTGAATGTGCCAGTACCACTTACCATGCAGAATTAGAAGTGCGCAACCGGAATTGGAAATCACTGCTCTGTTGGTGTCTGGAAGAGACTCTATTGGCTTAAGGATCTGTGCTTTTGGTATAGTAGGATCTTTTCTTTAGCCTTCATGGACCCAAAGTTTGCAGCAAAAGGACAACTATAAGATAGCAGGTAGTGAAAATTGTTTGTGGTACTTAATGCTTTGTCTGCAGTCTCTTCTTTTGTCTTGGTCAGAGGTTTTGCTTTCCTGCATTCATCCTGTGTGAACATTGTAAGGAGAAACATTAGCAGGATCAAGTCAGGAGGAGGATCACCTCTTTACAGAGGAACATGAAATGGGAGACTGACTGGGGAAGTTCTGGAAATAGATAAAGGGACACGTCCCAAAAGACAAGTTATGTCTCATGGATCCATGCTGCATATTACAATTTTTTCTTTTACTTTCAACTCTTATTATGAAAATAATGGAAAAGATAACATTTCCCTCTCCCGACAAAATGGTTTAAAGATCTTTATCCTGTCTTTTTAGTTGCCAAAGAATATACATTTGGGCCAGGAAGTCACATTCGCTATCAGCTTCCTGTCAGTGTGCCTGCCCGTAGGACACTATTTGAAGCCATGATTAGGACGCGGCAGCCTGACAGTGTCATCACAAGCATGTTGTCTCGAAATAAGGATGAACACATCACCTTACAGGTGAGCAAGGCAACCCAGACAGTAAGAGCATGAAGTTAAATCAATGCCAGTGAATAGTTAGCCCAGAGAAATGCTTAAGAGTTGGAAATGGAACTGAAAACCTTAGCTAAGCAAAAAACCATCAGAGTTTGTTTTATGGACACTTACAGATCTGATCCTTCACTTAAGATATTGACCGTGCAACCATGGTATCCCATTGGATTTCAAACGAATTTATTGGCAGTTACAGTGAAGTACAGTTTGCTCTACAGAATCGGATGAGTAGTGTGTCTACCCTGGTGTCCTATTCAGCTGTGGTCACGAGTGGCCAATTCTGCATGGTTCACACCCTGCCAAGAAAGGTGCCTGTAGCAGTTCATTTTATACAACCCACTGAATGAGTCACCCCTTCAGCCAAGCTGGTTTGAGCTGTCAGCGTAGAAGTGATACAACAGATTCTCAGCCGTTTGAAGAACCCCACAAATTTGTCCAAGAGAGAAGCAGGGTAAAATTACCCCGAGTGAATTGCATACTACTGTGAATACATTGCTACCAGTATTTAGTTTAGTTCAGTAGCACCTGAAGTATCTTTTTATTACACTGTATGTGCAGTGTAAACATACCCTAAATTTAAACATATGCTTTAAGATTGATTACATATGAGTCTTAGTTCAAGTAATGTGACAGTTACAGGTCAATACAAAATGTCAGGTGATGACTTTTTTTTCTTACTACTTTGTTAATTATCCACAAGGTTGTTCAGGGATTCTTACTGGTCTCATACAATCTGGGTGATGGAGACTATTCTGTAAGCCTTCCCTCCTACCACATTGATAATGGTGAATGGCATCATATCACACTGGAGAGAAATGAAAATGAATTTACTCTTCGCCTTTATGAAGGAGGTGGGAAGAGAGAAATTCTGAGAGCAGCAGGAGTATATAAAGAGATTGTGATTGACCCCAGCAGCTTGGTCCTTGGAAACACCTACCCATTCAATCAAAACAAGAGTTTTCAAGGTGAGGAATTTTTGATCTTGCTGTTCAGAATATGGACCTGTAAAAATGAAGGTTTATTGGTACTACATGGGCCTATTGTGAGAAGCTTTCTTGTTTATGTAGAGCCCAAAGTAAACAGATTTCTTGTATGACGCTTTGCAAAAGGGACAAATAAACTCTTCTGACTAGGAAAACAGTACAGCGGGGAATTATGTGCAAATACTGTTAGCTACTGGACTTGAAACACAGCTAGTAACCTCACATGACTGTATGTAGAGTATTTGGAAGTGGAGATCCACAAGCTTCTCCCAGGTGGACTGTGGATAGCTCATTGCATTAGATACACAGAACTTGTTCATTGCATGTTCTATCCAGTCCATTTGGCAGCTCTCCTTCCCTGCCAAATACAACTGTCTCTGCGCTGAAAGGGATATTTCCATTTTAGATGTGCATTGCACAGCACACAACAAACTCTGGTTTATTACCTTCATGCACTACCTTTGTATTATTGGATTTTACAGTCACTCAGTGAAGCATTAACTAAAATTAGAAATGGTTTACTGAATAGAGAAAAAATTCAAATTTTTAAAATTGTTCAAAAACAAATCAGTTTTCAGCCTGGAAATTTAATAGTTACACAAAGGAGAAGTACAGAGAAACATAAGGTTGAGCTATCCCTAACAGCTTTTTACTTTGCCCTCAGTTGGCAGCTCGCCCTTCACCTAAAATCACAGTGTAAGCAATGCACAGTCACGCAGCACATCTTTTGTATTGACAAGGAAGACACACACCGTTGCTTGGTTAAATGCGCCTGGTATCTGTCTATCACCTCTCTCTCCCACCCCTTTCATCTCTAACCAGATTCTAGTAAACGCATTTGAAACAAGGTCATGTTTTCACCAGGTAAAAGTATTTCAGCGAGTAGCACAATAAAAGTGTGAGGAGAAAAAGTAAAAAATATACATGCATTAAATAGAATAACAACTTACAACATAAGTTTATCACAAATAATTAATCTACTGTTTCACTAGAAGTGTTCCAATTACTAAAGTTTAGGTTGAGAACTAGGCACCATGTTTCAAATTTTTATTTATGGGAGTAATGGTATTTGGTTTTAAGTAAATAGATTAAAGAAGTCAAATGGTTACATGAATGTCATTTTAATTAGGACAATTAATGTTGCTTTTAACCAGCTGAAAATTTAAGGGCTTTGAAGTTATAAAATGTACTTAATTCTTCAAGGTGTATGTTTTAGGTGCATGCTTTTATACTGAGGCATCTTCGTGCATATGAAATTAATGTCACGCATCTTCAGTACAAGATTTCTATCAGTCACCCAAGGCTCTTGCACAATTATTTGTGGTTTGCTCTTCTATAAAGTTAAGTTGTAAACTACAATTAAAAATCAACCAATCACAATTTATACTGGTACACATTGAAGAATATAACAGATTTTCTGCAGTATTTGGACTTTTCTGTTGAAAATGTAGCGAAGGGGTACCTGTTCCACTGTCTTGAATACAAGCAGATGGGGACGTGCAGCACTTGTTTCTTGTGGAAAACACAGGGAATCTTGATCAAAACCTTAACAAATTCAGTCAAAAAATGGAGGACAATGCTATGAAAGTTTAGGTAAATTCAGTGCTACGTTTAAACTTTGGTAACCTGGGTCCTTTGTTAAACATAAACTGCCAAATCTTACAGCTGCTTCAAATCATTCTTGCCAAATGGCTTTTAAAACAGTCTCTTTGTGCCTTGCCTCAGGATGTATGAAGGATGTCAGATTTAATAACTACAGGATCCCGCTGGATACTCACGTGAAGGAGCTGGTGTCAGTATTAAGTGCCCAAGGCGTCAAAGAAGGCTGTTCTTCAGAGGCTTGTAGGAATAACCCTTGTAACCAGGAATTTATTTGTATTGATTTGTGGATGATGCATGAATGCAGGTAATTGGTGGGAATACAAGCAGAAACCCTTCAGATTCATGTGGGAAAGGGTGGATGCTGAAGAAGTGTGCAGCTTGAAGGCTGCCCCTGGCAATCTCATCAAATCAGTTGAACCACAGTGAAACACATTGGGTTACATAGAGAACACTGTCATTTTAGGTACTACCCTTAGCTGACGCAAATCAGCCTATCTCCACCGATTCTGTAACCATTTCAGCTGCCTATCTTAATTGAAAATGTTTAAAGAATAGCAGCAAATCCAGAATGTTTGTAAACCCTGAAAACCAGGAAAAGAGGGCATGTTAGCTGGAGTGGAGTGGCATGCTCGCATGGCTAGCTGTCTTGTGGAGCTCGTGCCGTGCAACGTAGATGTGCTTTCTTTTGTTAGTGTCTGATGACTTATACTGTCCTACGCTGTGACCTCTGTTCCCTTACAGGCCGCTCCAAGTTGCATTAGAAGCACTGCATCATTAAACTCAGAGTTCTTGTGCGTGGCTGGGGCTGAGGTTAGGACACCACTAATTCAAATTAGTTGTGCCGTGAAAACATATGCTTTAAGCATTACTGACTGCCACTGTCCACACAGAGTTTTCTAGAGATGTATTTTCCTTCTGGAAATTCACAAAGAACGTAGCATAGCTTGTCCTGCCTAGACAGAACTGCAGACCCTAATCTAGCTATTTTTCACATGGGCAATGTTGCAGAAGCCAGTGGGACTACCCGAGTTCTGAAAGCCCCAGGCGTAGGGGTTTAAAGTTGTGAAGCTCACTGTTGTATCACTGCTTTAGAAAAGACTACAATCCTCTAATTATTCTAAGTAACTTACTTCCAGTAGCTACTTCAGAAACTGTATGGAGTGTGTTGTCAAAGACTGTTTTAAAATCTTAAATGCTGTGTTTCATGCTTACTTTTCTCAAAGTTTAATGGTTTCATTTTGCCTTTGTCTTTTCAGTTGCCCTCCAGGACACATGATAATGGAGAATGCCACTGGTAGACAGTGCGTCCACACTGCCTGTGCTAAAAGGGGCCCTGTAACTATGGCACCTGCATCTCACAGTCACCGACCAAGTTCCAGTGTCACTGCCCTGATGGCTATACTGGACGTAACTGTGAAATCACACTGGCCATCTTTCACAAGGATACAGGCCTGAGCTTTAGTTCCATGTTTGCCATCTGCATTTGCTTTTTGGCGCTGTTAGGTAGTTATGGCAACTACATCTTGTATTACCTTTGGTGAACTCATTTATCCATCTTGTCCTCAATAGTTGTCATCTCATCCTCCTGCTGAAAAACTCAGTTTCCTAACAGCAACTTGACTGCCTTCATTTCTTTGCCATGGTCTCAGCTCCATCAGTAACTTATTTTTCATCCCCATGCACGTGTGTTGCTAAGTGAATCAATATTTGTGAGCGATGGAAAGTCTTTGCAGTTTTATTTTCTGCACACTTTCATTTCATTGCAAAGGAACTGTTCAGATGCATAATTGGAGGCAAATTCAACTGAAAAGCAAGAGTGGAAATTGCTGCCAGATAAGCATTGTTTAAAACACTGCTGATCATGAAACAGATTTTTCAGTCTAGGAGAAATACACTGTCCAATAGGAACACGGTTGGTCAGACAGGAGCAGTCTCTTGCGTCTTACCAGTTGTGTCACAACTCCTAACAGCTGCTTTTGGCTTCCTCAGCCATTTCCAGGCTTAGGCATTGGGTCTCAAAAAGAAGAGGGAGGACAAAGAAGGATCTCGCTAGTGAGGAAGGATAACATCTTTGAGTCCTTCTTGTTTATTCAAATTTCATGGAAGTTTACCTGAGTAAGGACATAGGATTTTTGTCATGGCTTTTACAGCGTTAGTTAAGTTTCACTCAGAAATCATAGTAAGAGTATGAAAATGTGTTGTGGACTATTTTGCATCCATCTGTAGCTACCTGAAATACCATCAGGCTTCCCCGCTCTGCTAGATGCTGTGTTTGCCATGCAAATATGAAGGGTAAATAACATGGGAAGCAAACTGGTTTCACAGCTTTTGGAATCCCAGTTAGTGGAAGTCGATACGAGATCATTATGTTAAAGGAGGGGGGTTTTGCTGTGCCAGAGCAGTTTTATTGTGAGCCGACTTTGTGTTGTTGCCTGTGCTTGACTGAACTTGACTGAAAAAACAACGGTTATCTTCTACCTAATGATCCTGCTAATCTTTTGGGTCTAAATTATGAATTAGAAACAGTTGTTTTTAACCAAGTGGCGTGCATTGCTGTGAAAATTTTTGTAGATGTGGTTAACGATGTCACAGAGGTGTAACTTCTGTTAGGAGAATTTTTAATAAAATTCTTTGTTCTCAAGATTTCAGATGCCCTTTCCTTACACAGCTTCCAGAAAGCAGTAATGCACTTAAAAGTGATTCATTCATGCTATTTTAGTTATAAATTGATAAGTTTCCAATAGATTAGAAAAGCTGCTTTTCTGACATCTGATTACATCTTTTAAATTCAAATATGGAACCATTTTGCAAGTAAAGGGGTACCAGGGCGGCTTCACGTTGGTTCGCTATCCCACAAACCTTCCCCACCCCTCTCTGCCAGGGGGAGACGTGCGCTCATTTTGTTCAGTTAAAGACATGGTGATACTGCGGAGCTTGCAACTGCTCCAACACTGCGCGATGGATCAAAGGAACAATAAGGTTCATAGAATGCTTTTAATGACAGCACTGTTTAATGACAGCAAGGTCCTGAGCAGGAAATCAGGCAGGAGCTTACACTGTATGGAAGAGATACTGTCTTCAGTGGGGGTACTTCTGGTTTACACTCGTTACACTCTCGGAACGTGGGCTATATTAAGTATTGGCTTTTTATTAGCAGTCAGAGTAAAAGAATAGGAGGGATGCAGAACATTTAAAAGACCTCTTGAGTATCTCAAAATCAGCTCAGCTAAAAAAAGACTTTGCCAAGAAGTTACCATGTGTGAAAATCTGTGTGGCACCTTTTTGTAAATCTGGGGGGTAGGAGGAGGAGAAGTAAACACACATCTCAAAGGCGTTGGTTCCGCTTCAAGGGTACAGCTGCGCAGCGCAGGGCATGGACCTCCCTGCGCACCAGCTTCAGTCCCACGGCCATCGCGATGCTGCTCCGCAGAACTGCCCTCTGCCGTGTAGATGCTCTGTGAGAGAGTCTGGCCTCTCTCATTCACTACGGTGTTAGTTTATGGTATCCAGTGGTTTGAGGTCTTACTATGAGCTTTTGTCACTTTTAATGGAGTTGGTAACACAGTGGTACACAAGTTCCTATTTACATCATGTTCAGTATCTGACGTTGAAGATTTACAACTCTCAGTGGGTAAAATACACCTAAGCATTTAAGAAAAACATTCGTGGAAGCTAAGGCAAAATGTGCCTGTTTTTTTTTTCTAGTAAAATGTGAAGAAGTAATTTCCTCTTTTCTCTGGTTGTCTTGTGCTTCATTTCTGTGTCAGCGCATCTGTTACTGTCAGCAGTTACTTAAGAGCTACCCCTTTGCGTACATTTTCTCTTGCAAAGTTTAATGCAATACATTCAATAGGGCTTTGAACAGCACTTGGGTCATTCAGCTCTTCAGTTAGTTATGCTTTTAACAACTTCAGAGTTATAAAGGGTATTTTAAAATCCTATTTAAAGGCCTTTTCTTCTGTCTTTATGTTCACTTGTAACTACACTGAAGAGTGCAAAAATCAAACATTTGCTGAGAAACACAAAACTGCAGCCTGGCTGGCTCTGACTACAAACCGGCGCAGTGGTACTCCCACAGAGCGGCTGCTGACAAGGCATCCTGCAGCACTTCTGTGTACAAATGCTTTATCTGTTTCTGAATGATGTTCTGTTTTGCTCCTGTGTGTTTACACAGCTCTCCTCAGTGCTGTCTTCTTGTGGGCTCACTGGAAGAGTCACAAAGGTCTGAATGGAGGAGTTTACCACGTATCTGCGCATCATGAGGATTTGGAGGACATCAGAGAAAATATCCTCAACTACAACGAAGAAGGTGGTGGGGAACAAGACCAAGTAAGGATCATGGTGTTACGTTACAGTGAAGAGAGGCCTTAGCCTTTGTTCTGCTGATTCATTACTGCGAGTGGTAGCTGGATTATTTGTGAGGTTATGTATACAAGGGTGCATGTTTCTTAAGCAGAGATAAGTGCCTATCAATTTTTAATTTGTCTTAAAGGAAGTGATCCTATGTGTGCATTTAAAAATGCTTGTAGAGTGAGCTGAGCAGAAAAGAGCCAACAGCTGATGGGTTTGGTTTCATGGCTCGGGAGCTGCTGAAGTTCTCGGTGGCAATTGCTGCTGTAGCACTGAGGGCTGGGAAGAACCCAACGTGACCTGTCCTCTTTCTGGAGACTGTTCATAACAGCGGTCACTCAGACTCGACTTGTAAGAAACTGAGGTGCTACATTTGTTCCTCTTAAGCCCTGAAGCACGTGGTGGCTGTGCAAGAACCTTTCTGCATTTTTCTGTTCTGGAGAGAAATACGCTAATGAACACAAGCTGAGTTTTTACTTACAGTAGACCAGATTAAACCCCAAACAGGAAATGCTAGCATTTCTGCCCACTGTTCTAAGGATTTCTACATCTCAGTTTAAGCCAGAACTTTGAAAGAAAACTGCAGATATTATAGACAAGTAATTTAAGTAGTTTATTTCCTGACCAACAGACGTTTGCTGTTTAAAAAAGGTAAGGAACCTCGTTGCCGCCTTTGAAACTGTTTCCTGGATTCGGAAGGTGGTGTGACTCTGCAGAGGTAATGGTAGTTGGGGCACTGATGTGGTGGGTCAGAAAAAGCCAGTGATTTAAGAAAGAAATTAAATGTGACCTGTCCCAAAATTCTAAATATCTTCAAGAATTTTATAGTGTTTTACAAGGCCATCTGAAAAAATACTCTTACTTGTAGAGTATCCTTAATTTCTTGATGAATTTGTGTGAGCATAATAAATACAGGGATGTTTCCCATGTGATAACATAGACAGCTATTGGCGTAAATCCTTTTTTCTGTAAAAAGATTAACTTCCTCTGCAGTACTTTGCAATTTTACACCCAGGTGGTCTACAGATTGAGGACATCCACAGCTCCCCTATGACATGTTTAATTACTTTTGGGGAGTTCTTAAAATACACTCCTTACCTTATGCAGTGGAAACAAATCAGTGAGTTGATGATCTTCATCTGTGGCCATTACTCTGTCTTCAAGAAATGCTGCTTGGAGTGAAGCCTCTATGGGTTCTGTACACTGTTCCTAAATTATTCGAATTTTACAGTTGCTGGGATTGCAGCTAAAACTTCCCAGTTACTGGGATTGCAGCTAAAACTTCCCATTATTCTTTTTAATACCTAATTGTTTGTCTAGACTTAAAAAAAAACCCCAAACAAATACCCAGAATTCCAGTACCTCAATTGTATTCTAATATTACCTTAACAGAAGGATCATGAGGGTGCTTGGGCAAGAGTTTTGTCTTTGCAACGTTAGCGGAGGGCAGGGCTATGGGGACAAGAGGCTGTCCTGCTAAGGCATTTCTGCACCCAAAATAAACAGAACTATTGCTCAGAGAAATGAGGAGTTCATAAAAAATGTAGGAGATCGGTGCACTGTTGAGGCTATACTTAAGGCAACTGAACACCAAATGTTGTTAAAAGCCAGCTTTGAAGCTAGAGGCAAGGATCGACCTGGGTTTGTAGGCTGCGGGCTAGGAATGGTGAATCACCTGGAGCAACGTGTCATTTTAATGAACAACTGCTCACAGTGAGGGACGATGTTAGTTCCCTGAAGGGATGATCCTTAAGCCTGCATTTGGACAAACTCCCATTTAAGTTTCATATGACCCAAAATGGCCGTGTTTTATTGGTTACACTGGTAGCCATGCTATTATAAAATGCTGGTAGTGGGATGACACTGTAGCTGACACTTAGAACATGCCTAAGGCAGGCAGCTGGGCTGCGGGTCTCACACGGGTCGTCACAAACAGCATTTAGTCTCCGGATGAATGGGAACAGTCAGCTATTCTATGTTACAGCCCTGCCCCAAACCCTCGTCTTGCCACTTATGTGGATTCTTGATTGCAGGGAGGTGGTTTTTTGGTTTTTTTTTGAAGCAGTTCTCTGATTGAAATTCAGCAAAGACTCACCAAAATTACCTAGGATAATCTCTTATAAAATGGTTACACGCAATTCAGCGTGTAAGAGAATAAATGTAATCTTTTGGAAAGTGCTGGTTTGACAGCTCTGTCATTGATGGCCCCTATTCAGATGAATAGCATGAGCAATACAAATAATTACTTGTTTGCTCTAATAAATTCTGTCTCACACAGCCTGTCAACATCCTTCTTTTGCCTGGAAATAAGTCCAGAGACACAACCTTTGGATTGTGGGAAGGTGAAGGAGGCTGTAGGACACTGCTTCTTTCTTTCAGCTGGCATAAAGATTCTGGTCAGTTAATGCAGTGAGCGCGTATGGAGCTGGCAGCCTTAGTGACAGAAGCTGCGCTTCAAGGAACTGTGGCACGAGTATCAGACAGCATTAACTGCTGCTTCACCAGGAGGGAAATGGTTTTTTGTGGCTTTTTTTTTTTTTTTGGTAATAGTTACTTGGCTTTTATGATCATGCCCCTTCCATGTTGCATAACTGGCAATTATTCCACAGATTGATAAAATTTTCACAGAAATCACAGTCGATGTTTGAACTACTAATGCAGAAAGGTTTCTTCTAATGCGCTATTTGTGAATATCCTTTCTCACCTTTGTTGCCAGGCTCAGTATCAGTGTTTAGTGATGAAAAAATACTCAGATCTGAATTTCAGAACAAAATTGGGGGCATTTCTCTCATTTTTATTTAGCTTCTAATATGAAATTAGACTTGATTTTGAACCTAGGTGTAGTAGTGCAGGCTGCACAGGTGTCCCTCATGCATTCTCATCTGCTTGGTGGGTTTTGGCTTTCTTAGGTGGCAGAGTTGGTTGAACTGCCTTGGCATTGTTCCTGCTTTATTTCCACTAGAACATGAAACTTGGGGACCTATAGAGAATATTAACTTAACGTGCCCGGTTTCTCACCCCAGGATGCGTACAACATGGCAGAGCTGCAGGTGTCTGTTGAAACCAGCCCAGCCTATTCCCTCCACAAGAAGAAAGAAAACCCAACAAAACTGACCCGGTTCCGTGGTGATGGGTCCCCAGGCGTGCAGGAGCAGCCCCAACCACCAGCGATGGCAGAAGCCTGGTTTACCAGCGGAGGCCTTGGTCAGTACTGGTCAGATGTTGCTGGAGGTGCTGACCACCACCCCCAGGCTGCGCCCCAAGACTCGCTGCAGGTGTTTTGCTTGGAAGGAGGCGGCTCGGTTGCGAGCAGTCTGAGCACCCTGAGCTCCTCTGGATGGGAGGAGGGAGCAGTATTTGACGACATTCAAGAGTGGGGACCAAAGTTTGGGAAACTGAGCGAACTGTACTCACATACAGATGCAGAAGACCTGTAGCTTAACAAGTCTACTCTTTTCAGAGTTTTGGAAGCAAGGCCGAAGGACAGTTTTGTGTGCTCTTGCTATGTACTTCGTGCCCCGCCCCCCCCTTTTTTTTTTCCCTGTAATGAGAGGTGGTCAAATTCCTACTATTTGCATCTAACTGAAAACTGTAGTAGTAGGAGCTGATCTTGGGCCATCCTAGACATTTATGTTTGGGGATATAAATGTACTGGAAAGAATAAAGGGAGAACTTGGGGTACTCAGCCATCCACATATGTACTGTGTTTAAGAAGTAAGTAGATTTTTAGTCACTAAGGTAATAAAGGACTCCTTGAGAGATCCTATGCACATAAGCTAAGGTAGTGCGCAAAGCATGAAGAAAGCATGCTGTGTGCGCTGTTTTCAGTAGGAGCTTTAGCAGTCATTTGAAGAAAAAAAGCATGATGTCTTTTTCTTGTGGAAGTAAAGTCCATGTTGTGTTATATCCATCTTCTTTCCCTGACTGAGGCTCAGACATAGCACCTGCTCCCTGAGCGCAGTGCAGAGGAGTCCATGGATCCAGGTAAAGGAACGAAGCAGCACGGATGGTGATCTTTAACTTTGGTTATAACTTAATGAAATCTCTTCATGCTGTCATATAAATGCAGGAAGCAAATTTAGGCACAACACATCAAATCAGCTGCTTGCAACTAAGTACTTTTCTTAATTAAAAGGCCAGGTTTTCAAAGATACTAGCCTCAAAGGTAGCAAACATCACAGTTCAGTGTAATCTTTCATTCCTAATGGGCTACTAAACTGAGCCCAAACTAAGGACCAGCTGGAACCATGTAATTGGCATCCTCAATCCTGTCCCTCATGTTTTGCTAAACCTGCTTTCCTAGCAGTGGTGCAAGAATTGCGTTTGAGAGGCTGGAGATTGATTCTTTTAGTAGAAGCTCAGACCAACTACAGCTGTGGCCAAGTAATGCCTTGGGAAGAGCTGGCTGGGGATACCAGGTGCATTTTCAGTGAAGAGAAAACCCAACATCCCTTGGATGTTGTCAAACTCCCTGGTGTCTTAGGACACCAGAAGACTGAAGGTCTGAAGGTCTTTCCTATATCCAGAAAAGAACTTTTCCTTCCACTGGGACTTCTAAAACTAAAATCCTGTGATAAACAAAACCCTGCCAGAAGTCTCATAATTCAAAGGCATTAATTTTCCAGAAACCACGCGTGACGGCACACAGCAATCCAGGCCTCCCTGAGATACATTTTTGTAGGAAATCATCATCCACTGGGGATAGAGAAACACAGGGGAAAACTAACAGCGGCTGCAGGGGGCGGAATGTTATGCTCTAAATTATCAGTCCCTTTTTCAGACCATTTATTGTCCAGCTAGTATGCCGGATTTTTTTTAAAACTTGACAATATTTGGAAGAGAGAAGGCTCCGTAAAATTAATTCTGATTTTTTTTTAAATTGAGACCACTTATATAAATGAAGTGCAGCAAGGACACAATCTTATTTTGTGTTGTTTCTTTATAGAATATGTAAGTTATATACGTATCAGCTATTAAAACAAATGTATCACGTAGATTCTAAGATAATTTTTTTCATTAAAGCAGAAAACTTTTAAAAGACTTGAAAACTGCTTCACTTACAGTTGTATCAGTAGCATGTTTTGGGAGGTCTGGCTTTTATTTTTTTATATACATGTATTAAAAAACATAAGGAGGTCAGTGCAGTCTCACAGGCAGATTAATTTGCACATTTTCCAAATGAGAAATGTTCCCACAGTATCTTGTTCTTGCACTTTGGAAAACCTTAAGCACACAATCAACCAGCAGTTACACGCTGCAGATAATGGGGCAGTTTCATCTGGAAAAGCTAAATGCCCTTTTCACCCATGCCTAACGGTTTTGGTTCACAGCCAGTACGTAGTCCATGATTTTGTGACTTTACTGATACCTTTACCTGTGAGGAAACACAGGCTAAAATACCTTGCAATGTTCACGAGTCAGGTGTGTCAGCTGCAGGTCACAAACAGCATATGGAAAACGAAGTAAATATAGATTATGCACAAAAATCTATTCCCTTCCCAAACAGCAGTAAGTTTGTCTGCATGCCTTGTGTTCTAACTAGGGACAGGCTGTCATTGTGGCTGGTTCTAATTTCATTTAGCTTGTAAGCTCCTCGGGGCAGGGACTGTAATTGCCTGTGAAGCGTCACGCATATCTAAAGCACCATGTAAATAATAAATAAGCCTTCCGTCTATGATGTCCCTTCCTTGCATATATTTAAGGCTGACTAAAGCTTGGACTCTGTTGAGTTATTTCTCTCTCAGCTTTGATCAGAGACTTCCGCAGACAGGAGCTGCGCGTGCTGTTCTGGCTGGAGAGCCAAGCGAGGCAGCAGTTGCTTCCAGGCGACGCGTGGGCCCAAGCGCTGGTTCGGCACCCGGGAGAGAGGTTACCATTTCCCAGCGCTGCAGCCGGCTGGGGCCGCAGGCCAGTGCTCTGCTCGGGTACCCAAGTGTGTTTTTGCATGTAGCATGGGTGTGGGTTTTGCAACAGGCAGGCAATTAGTCGAGGCGGGAGGAAATCCATAACGCTACATTCACCAGAATTACTGACATCGTGTTACCCATAGGCTTACTCCCCATTCTGGGATTTTAGGCGCTGAGAAGCAGCTGACCTGTAGCCTTACTACAGCTGCGGTGCTAACTTGTAAACAAACATAAATACTAATAAGCACAACCTCAGAGCTGCTCGTGTAACTGCAGCTAGACATACGTTCTACAGAACGCGCAGTGTAAAACACAAGGTCAGTAAAACATTTGAAAACGGCTTAAAGGAACTTGTGCGGATACAATCTCAGTAACAGGCCAGCCTCATTTGCAGCTGTCATGCCCTATTAAAACCTACTTTTCCTCTTTCTAGGGATTACTAATTAGTTCACATAATTTATCTGTTTTAATTTGCATGCTGCTCTTTTAATTACGGTGCAATTGCTGAAATCTTATCTTCACTTGTTCCACATTTACACAGACACAAATATTTCAGTACCTCTCTAAAAAAGCTTATCACAACATAGCCTGGCATCGCTCAGAACAGGGACAGCTGGCTTGACAACAGAAAGCTCTGCAATGGCTGAGGGGGGAAAGAAAAAAACCCCTGAATAAAAAAGATCATTGGGTCCCTAGGTAGTGGGATTTTCAGTAATCTGGTACTTTTATTAATCTTCTTCCATGTTCTTTATAGATTTTAAACATTTAGCAAGAACATTTTATTTAGTGTAAAATATTTGTAAAGATCTGAAATTTAAATAATCATGTGGACATTAGTATTTAATCTGTCTGCCTGTCAACATTAATCTTTGTGGTTTGCCCCTTTCAAAAATAACATGCCAAGTATCGGACATGTAGCCAAGCCATGCAGAAGCTGACTGTCCTTAGGTCTGACCGACTGGCTGGTACCAGCAGGTTTAGAAGGGCAAGCATGGCTGTAGGAGGAGCAGCATTAGGCAAGTAGAAGTTGAGCATTTTCTTAATTGCAGAAATGATAAAAACATGGCCATTTCCTGGGGATTTACATAAACAGCTTGCACTGCACTGTTGGTAACTGTTGATCACCAAGGGTTTGAGAAACCTGCTTCTCTGGAACCCAGCATCCCCTCTACACAAGCATACCACGTTATGGTAACACTCTGTTAATTAAATGAATCTTACAGAAGTCCTGTCTGTACCTATTTAACATTGGTGACAAAACTCCCTTTAAGAGCAGTACTACACAAGTGAAGACGTGGCTGCACTCGGGCACCACAAGTGAGAAAAAGAGGCGCTGGCCAGCCAGACTTACAGCTCTGCGCATCCCGCTTCTCCCTGCCACAGGAACCCCCGGCCTTTTAAAGCTTCCCTGTGTCAGGACATCCAGATTCAAATAAAGCACCTGACACATGTGATTCTTCTCTCCCAGAGAGTGCATGTTTCTTTTAATCAATTAAGAACACTACAAAGCTTGAGCTACACTGTGGAAACAAGCATATCCCTACTGGTCAAAGCAAAGTGTATTTACTTAAACAGAGTAACTGCCTCGCTCTACTGACCTTGTTGAAGTGGATTGGGGGCTGGCCGGTAAAATTCATGGCTGATGCACCTTTAACTTGCAACAGAGCAAGGAAGTCCAGCAAACTGCTGAAACAAAGATGATTCAAAGTCAGTGATAGATGCAATGCAACCAGCTTGGGAAAACTCAAAACTGCCTGCTGAAAAACACTTTGCTTTCCTCCGTACGGGCTGAAAACAAAGCTGATCCCGTAACATGCCTTTCTGAATCCATCCCAACATAAAAACAACCAAAAAAGTGAGTTTTTCCAAATTGCACAATTTATTTAGTATACAATAGTCAATACATCTCTTTACAACAACATACTATAAAAGAACTGTGTTAGATCTCACCGGCAGAACACTGAAACAAGAAATGAAAATACACTTATGGATCTCAAAGGCTTTTCTCCCCTAAAAACATTCCAGCTACTGGGTAACATTTTGTCTCTGTGATCCAAGGTCATGCACACCACAATTCCACTGATAACGCGCAGCTTCAAAGTCCTTGCGGGCAACAGGCAAGGTACCCGGGAAGTCACGGTGGTGCCATTCCCACTGCGTTATGTGTGAGACTTGGGTAAATGCATTGCCACGAGGCTTGTTCCTGGGGGTGGCTCCTACTTAATACAATGAAACAGGGGTGCCACAGCAACCGCTTGGAAACAAGGTGCATCCGGATGATGTCGGTCAGGAACAGGTAAAGTTATTTTTAAAAAAAAATTGCACATTTTTAATGCAGTGAATACAGATCACAGCAAGACATGGGAAGTGAGAAAATAATGACCAGACAGCTAAACCCTCACCTACCTCCGAGCAGCCTCAGACTCTCACGCCCAACCTCCAGGAACAGGAACCGAAGCCCTTTTTGCCACCAGTCCCACAGCCCCATAGCTGGGCCAGCCCCGACTGCTGCCTGCCGCTCCAGCCTTCCCCAGCATGCCTTGCTCCGGTGGGAAGCCTTTAAATTGGGGGCAGAGAAGCAGCTACTCCCTCTGAGCGCTGTGTTGGCATGTGTATCGCCTTCCTCTGAGCTGGTAAGTGGTTTTGTTCCTTGGTGTTTTCTACTTTAGTCCTTTAAGGAGACTGGTCTTCTGAATGCAGTACTGCCCAGCCACCGAAATATACCCTTGCGTTCAGTATTGCATCTTTCTGATACAGGAACTGGTGGAATTGTTTAAGTGTGTCGCAAGCTACCTAGGCTTGTAAAGACTGTGAACTGCAAGAGTTAGGCAATCTCCAAAATATTTTAAATTTCTGGTGTGCTACTTTGGGGGAATGTTTGTGTTGCAAGAAGAAACCATGTTATGTTACTGTGCTGGTTCTGGATCGTGGCAGCCCTTGGTCTTTAAGCTTCCCAAAGACCTACGGTAGCCTGGGGTCTGTTTTGTTTAAAAAATAAATCAAAACAACAATTTGCACTCGGTAGTTTCTATGAAAAGGATGAATTTCTCCTTTGGCAACATGAGAGACTGTGTTTCTGAAAAAAGTCTTTTTAAAAATAACTACTGCTATGGTCAGGACTTCTTAGTCTCAGCTGTTACCTACGAGTAAAACCTGACAATGGCGGGGCACCACTGGATCTTGGAATCTCTCATTTCAATCACAGGAAAGTTACTGCACCTTTAAAGAAAGATAAAACCACATTTTGAAGTAAGACACCACAGCCTAGACACATTTTACCTTACGTGTGCTTGTTTTCAATTACTGTAAGGCACTCATTGAGGAACTCACTGACCCATGCTTTCAGCAAGAACAGGCATGCATCATTACAGGCCTAATTAAAGTTTTAATACTGATTAAAATGTTTTATTATTGTATTATGTTAAACTGCAGTGGTCTCCAACCTCATTAAGGGATACAGGCTAGGAATTACTTAGGAGTTTCAGTTGCTCAGTTTAACAACCTAGCTACTGTCAATGTTTGATTTAAATGCAGTCTGATTAAAGCACACTTCCCTTTTGTGTTAGCATGAAAGTGCAGAAAGATGTTGAACATTGTTTAATGAGTATTTACTGAATATAAAATTGTTTGAGCATGTGACATCTCCAGCTCTTCAGTAATTTACCTTAGTACGACTGAAAAGGGAAAACATTTAAATCATTTGGAATTGGAACACAGCTCAGCTGTGAAAGCTAATCTCATTACACATCTTGATTAAATTAAATGTGGAGTTTGCTATCAGTAGCACTTTAAGTTTCCCATCATTAGAAATTAATTGCAGTGGTAATTATTATAACCGAGTTACTTGCACAGGCCACAAACACTCTTATAGGTGTCCAAATGTTAATACAACATTGGCCTAGAGGCACTTGATTATTACAATTCTGTTTTTCATAAGAAACAAATGATCCTAGTGGATGTCTAATTAAAGTTGGAGAGTACTGTTCAACTTTCAATCAGACTTAATCTCAAATTTCAATATAAAACCAGAGCAGCGCTAAAACACAGCAAAAGTCACGTGTTAACTACGTAGCATTTAGAAAGTCAATACAATTCACAAAGTTCTAGCCAGTAAAAAGACAAAGGGTACACACAAATCACAAAATTCTCAGGACAGAGGCCTGTCTTCACTTAATCTTCCAAGTAAGTTTAAAATAACTGTAATCTATGTGTTAGGATAATGAGCAAGGACACATGATTTTATGCTAAAATATATAGCTTTGTGTCTGAAATCATGTAAAGCAAATATTTTAGAGATTAATTTTTCATTTGTAAGGTTGGCAGTGTTCACTTCTGGTATCCTACTCCTGGAATTCACATGGGGAGAAAAAGGATCCCCTGTAGTTCAGAAAGCAAATACAGAAAATAAGGTTGAGAATCCAAGATGAGAAATTTGTTTTTTTGTTTGTTCCGAGAATTTTACGAGGATACAAACATGCAACATGTATCAAGCATGCTCCAACCTTTATTCTCATTAGAAATACGTTATCACTCCATCATCAAATGCTTAACGTTATAAACCAGTATGTTTCTGTATCACTAAAAATGCTGGACAATGATTAAAGTTTTACTCTTCAAACTTGTTTGCTGATTCTGCACTCACTGATTCTGCAATCACATTCACAAGCTTGGAAACTCATATTCGCATACATTCCCAAAGAATTAAAAAAAGAGGCACTGAAAGAGCACAAGGATCTGTCAAAGAGGATAAGATCGTAAGACAAAACCTAATTTTTGTGACTACTGTAAGGATTCACAAAGATAATGCATACTCAGTACAGGAGGAGCGTGGCCTGCTTTCCTTGAATTTCTGTCATTTGATAGTAAAAACCCGAACTGCTGAGCAGAAGTTCATAGCCTTGCTATTCCACAGTGGTCATGCAGGCTGCTCATTTTGTGTGTCTTTCAACTGGAAAGCAATCATATCCTAGATATTCAGAAGGTCAGACTTTATAATCAAAATGGTCCCTGCTAGCATTTTTTTTTATGAATCTATGAAAATTTTGGCAATGTCAAGAATGTTATCAAAACTAAACTGTCTAAAAAAAATAAGAGTCACAGGAATTAAACAAGAAACCATCAATGTAAAATGTCTTACAAATGGAACATGTTTGTAAACTTCTGCATTTTCTAATGTGGGTCCTAGCATCAAAATACTGAACTGGAAGCCATGGTTGGAAAAGTTATTTATGCTTAGCAAGTTTGTAAACATGGAATGTTTTGTTTTGAAACACTCTAGTGAAGTGTATGGTGTAAGAAGGCAGGTTCTTCTTGATTTCCTCACAGAAGCGAGGATACAACGAAGGTTTCAAATCAGGTTCATTCTCTCCCAAACCATCCATGATCTGTAATGAAATAGAACAGATTTGTGAAATATCTTTAGCCAATTTACAGTTACAGGCAATAACAAGAAACTAAAACCAAGCTCGACAATACATTCAGAGGGTCAGGCTGGCCAGATTTGTTAACAGTGACTGTACGCAAGAAGCGGGAGGTTAGAACAGTAAGATTTATAGTATCACTGTCTCTGTTATGGATAAAGCTGATTTGCCAGAGGTACTAATCTGCTTTGGGTCATGCAGTCTGCTGTGGTTCCATGTTAGCCCCAGAAATGCTTGAGAACTCCCTCGAGACAACAGAGTAATATAAGTGCCCACTGGCCCTGGGGGAATTGAAGCTACGAAGTGACTTACACTCTGAAAGTGAACACTGTTTGTGTACTCCTAATCTGAGGCTCATCAGAAAGGGATTACTTATTTTGCCCAGGCTGAGTTCCCCTTTTTTATTATCAAATACCATTAAAAGCAAGTAGTGTTCAATCTGGCGATTTTGAGAACATCTAAAGGCTCCATTAGATTTTACTTCCCGCACTTATGAAGTGGAAATAACCCAAGCTACTTCAAATTGTAATTGTATTTCAAAAATAAGTTAAGCAAAATGTATTCTCTTTATAGATCTTGTATAAAATTACTTACGTGGCCATTAGCTACATCAAGTAAGTCACGTAACCGACAGCCTCTACTGTGCCTTCTTTCGTAACAAATGCTGTCTTCTAGGATCACATAGTCTGTGCCAAAGGATCGCAGTATTCTGTAAACATCTTCAGGAGATCTCTTGGCATAAATCTGATAAATCTATAAAAGAAGAAAACTAAGCTGTAAGACATTACATTACTGCTATTTCTTTGTTTGCTCTTTCACAATTCCTTTATTGATCTCAATTCTTTCTCTGGTTCAAGATTTGAATTAAGTATTTTCAAAAAAATACATAGAAATCCTTTATTCAGTAGTTACTTAAGAGTTTCTATGTTATGGCTACTATGATGCATAACAGTACTGCTGCTGGCTACAAAAACACTGGATGGTGCTGCCGTCTCCAGAAAGGCCTTGGTAGATGCCTGTAAAACTTCCAGAATGCCAGGAAAGGATAGTTTAAAACAATCTCCCTGGCTTTGTGTGGTTTCTCAAGGTGGTTTCTACCTAAAATGTTATGGGCTAGTCTGGGAACTGAAGGGAGTATCAGGCAAATCGGGAAATGCTCCACATGGATTTAACAAGCCCAACTGGGCAGCAGGATCTATTAATGCCAACAGTACCCAAACCAGTTCACTCAGAACTAGCCTGAGTTACCTATGTACAGTTACTCAGACATATACCAGCTGCCAGGAGTGAGTGAGCAGATGCCCAAAGTACTAAGAATTTCACAGAAGTTAAGTTCTGGAACTGCATCTGAAAACAAGCTAGTTCAGTGAGTAAAGCACATGATGTCACTTACAGCGTGCTATGAGAGACTGTGTGTGTTTCTGGAGTGGAGCCACTGATATGGATGAGAATTCGCTTAATCAGAATACTCTTACCTGTTTTGTTCTCTCTCTCAGATTCTTATCCTCATAATGGGGATGATTAGTTAAGGTCCGTCCAGTGCACAGTTTGACTCCAGCTAATAGCTGCATGCTCCCAGCAAACACTGCTGTGTTTGGAGTGTTTGACCTAAATAAATGTTGAGAAGTCTGAGGAAGGCTCTGTAGGGGTGTTTTCGCATTGCTTGTTATAGATCAGAAGGAAAAAAAAGACCGAAAAAATATTTTTCTGCCTCCCCTCTATTCAGGGAGCAAACTGTTCAAGTAACTGTGTTTTCTTCAAATATGAGGCAGATAAATTACAATAATCCTCTCTAACTGCAGATAAAAAATTTACTCTGCACTATGAGGAAATCTAGGGAAAACATGATCCTGAAAATTTCAACCTACTTGCATATTTCATATATTCCTTGGGTTCATATAGCCTCTGAATTTTTGTAAATTCCTACTTCCCAATTCTTTTAATATTTCAAGGAACTTACTGTGACTTAGATTTGTGTCTGGGTATTTGATGTAAAATGGATTGTTTAATCTGAATGCTAAAACTTCTTGTAACTGTCCTGGCATTTACCATTCACTTGGAATGAAAACTTTGTTATGCAAGACTTTAATCCTCCTGTTATGACAACTGTGGGAGAGAAATTGTGAAAAGAAGTCACCCCAGCTGCAAAAAGCAGGGGGATGCAGAAGATGCCAGATAGAGGTGCTGTCGATTACTGGTACTGTGATCTCATCTGAAATTCAAAGCCAATGACTATAATTGTTCTCTAAATCACAGTCTTGGTATCTCAGGATTGTTCAAATACCCATAATGAAAAAAATGATTTTTTGCTCGCCTCCTCCCCAACAAGTTTACAATCTAAAAAATATGTAAAGACACAACAGAAGGGCATAGCAAAAAGATGAAGTAAAAATGCCAGGCCACAGAGACTACTATAATTAGGCTAATTAAAAATGGTCGTAGTATGCTTAAGTATTTCCTAACGCTTAGTAGGCATATAACCAGGAAAAGGTCTATGAAGACTAAAACAACAGAAAGAAGCATACATTAAAACAAGTAAAATGAAATTAGAAGGGAACGTGAGTAGTTGCCTAACGTCCACAGACATGCACATATGGCACCTACAGTAGTCAAGTAACAGTGACATTTTGGGGTGCACTTTAGGGAGCCTTTTGAAACTGCAGCTGTGAATTTTGTCTTTAAGCTCCGCTATCAGCTTGAAAATGTTGAGAGGCAAGTATTACATTTTACTATCGCCTTTCAAGAGATTATGCTTAGCAAATGAATTAATAATTACAAACCCTTCCTATAAATTCTTGCACTGGTACATTAATCTCATCTAGGAAGGACAGAGATAGTATTTTTAACAGGACAGTTAACTTTACCGATAGACTACTTTTTCAGCAGTTTATAAAACCAGTTTCATTTTAAAGTCTGAAAATATTTAATCTCTTCTAAAAATTTTTTTTACTTAAAATATTCAAAGCCACAAGTGTCATGAAGTAAATGCTTCATTAAAAGAAATGAATTCATCTTGGCATTTAATATTATGCAAATGCAATGGCCCTGACAGACTGTCAGCTAGGACTCATCCCGAATCTGCAGGAAAGCACAACTCTTCAGCCTAAGCTGAAAAGAACATGGACTAGATTTACAGAGGGACTTGGTAGAGCTTAGACACCTTAATGAAAATGATGATTCTCAAAGCACCTTCATCGCGTTTCTGTGTTTATGCCTGGGCTGGGAAACTCTAGTGTGAAAAGTCTGTTTCTGTGTTTGTTCAAGACTAGTTCAAATTTTATAACGCTCTGCAGTACTTATCTCCTGACTTGGCCTTACCAAGGCAATCCTGCACCTCTGATTCCTAAGAGCCCAATATAATGCAAACTTGCCAAATCAAACTTTCTTAAAAAAAAAAACAAACAAGCCAAACCCACAACAAGCACCAAAGGCAAAACCACAAGAAAAAAACAATAAAAAATTCCCAAGAAACAGCCTGCAGCCTCTTTTCTTACAGAAGAAAGCTAGATGAAATGGTGGTAGTGCCCTTTTTCCATAACCTACTGGTAAAGGTACTTGTCAAAAATGTAGAAGATGCAGGGCTCAATTCCTCCATTCACTCTTGCCCAGAAGGGGTGAAATATAGCTGAGTGCATTCTTTATTAGGTATTAAGAGTTTTGCCAGCCAGCACTTCCTCCTTTTCCTATACTTTAAAAGCAATCCAGTGACCCTCGCTTGCTTTTCAAAAAACTGGCCTACATGCCTTGGTCCTGGATGGAGTTCAAAATCAGGTATTCCAGGCGAAGTAGATGTTTCCCTGAGACTCAGATTTACATACTTGAAGTCCTAGAAAATTATACGCCTTAGGACATACGACTGTCTGTATTTTACTGGGTTCCCAGACCAACATGCTAATACCAGAGCTACTGGAGGCACTCTTTGCCCATGCTTACTGGCAACGCCAAGAACACAAACCTGGCACTGGATTTCACTACATTTGAAAGCTGGGAGGGGACGCTGAGCTTCATGCAATGTCTGCCCTCCTTAACTACATCTTAAAGAACTTTAGCCAGTGGCCATTACTGAGCGTTTATCTTCTGAAACAGCCACTAGAGGGAGACAGGACAAGTAACTGCTATTGTTCAGGTACAAGACGATGTCTACATTTCATGGAGCATCCTTCTCTAATACTCCTACCTGAATCAGATGCTAACTGCTGTGGTCTGTATCCAAGGCAGCTAATGTGCTTCAAACCACTGAGTGACACTTCTCTATTATAGAAAAACGAAGCCATTTTTACAAATGTCTGAACAAATGATGTATAAAATGAAAGGATAATTTGTTTTTATAGCTTTCTGCCAAGCTCCATACCACGCTGCCCAACCTGCAAACAATTTATTCTGTACGAAATGTCACTAAATAATGACAAGGACTTACAGGTCAACCTGATTTACATTATATAATTTAAATGTCATTCGAAGCAGACCTGATGGCATTTTGAACAAATAATCTCATTTATTTTTGAAGCTCTAAGCTTTCAACAAGTTAATTACAGCTGAACTAATGGGTAAACTAAGCCCTATAATATATTGCATAAAGCTTTTCTTTACCTACACTTAAGAATTAGAGAATTATGTAAACACTAAAGAACATCTCATTAAAAATAAAAGGGTTTTACAGGAAATACAGGTCTATGCCTAACTTGCACAGACTCTAAAAGTGGTAGTAATTCTTTCTCTTATTAAGCTGCTAAAGAATTATTGTGAGTTGATTTTAAGGAAGCCCTACAGAAATGGCCAGCATTGCAATTATAGGTTACATCATTAGAAATAAAATGGCTATTTCTATTAAGAGTCCTCCAGAGTTGAACTCTAGTTGGCTTTCAGAGCCATAAAATATGATAAATCTGAGATTATTCCTTTACTAGTGCCTGGGTGCGAAATGAATCTACAGAGCAAAGGGATTTAAGAAAAGGAGATTCTGAAAAGGGGTTCTCAAATACGCCATGTTCATTTTTTTCCTTTAATGGAAAGTATTTTTATTTGCAGAATGCTGTATTAAAATTACAGGTTTAGCTGCAAATGACAGGCAGTAAAGCATATTCAGTCAAACTGTCATGGTTCTTTTTTTTCCCTCTGGTTTGGAAAGACTGAAAATTGCAAAAATGGAAAATGACAGCCACAAAGAAAGTGCAACAAGATGTGTTTTTGTTAGTCCCAGCCTCAATTTTATGCATGCATATCTTGTTCACATAAAGGAGTGCACCTACACAGTTGGTATAAACCTAGTTCTCAGGGACTAACAAGTCCATGCCTGAATTTTACTGACAAATCAGTCAATAACAAAGGATAAACCCAAGAATTAAGAACAATTAAAAAAAAAAAAAGTGTAATATTGCCTTTAAAGTCTGGAATATGTGTTGATTTCAGTGTGATTACCCTTAAAAATCAAGCGCGTAAGTAAGTGGAGAGTTAAAATTTATAGCTGGCTTGAAATTAAAATACAGCCACTAATATAAATTACTAAATGAAAGAACCATCATTGAAACATAGGTATTCCATTTTTGTAACCTTAGGAGCTATTGGGAAATTTGTGGGGTTTCCGCTAATACAAAAAATTTGCCTGCTTGTCCCCCACACCTGAACTATGCTCTGCCAAATCTCAGTCTCAGTTGACTTTTTCCACTGTTTTGGCTGTTGTCTGAGATCTCTAAGAAGCTTTTCTATAATTTTTGGTAACTGCTTATGAAATATTCCACAATTCTAGACAGGTTTCCCCTTTAAAGGCAGAAGACATTGCTTCTTAAACACTTACCAGAAGTAAACAGAGTAGGGAAGTTCACGCTATTGATTTGCTCATTCTACTGATATTCTTCCCCATCTCACAAATGAGCATGTTGTTCCTGTTGTCTTAGGGAGAAAGACCAAAACTAAGAATTTTAATATACCTCCCATCTGGGAACACAGCTGTGAACTATCCCTGGGTCACTGGCAAGACCTTCTTGACTTTTTTTTTTTTTAAATAAAAAAAAAAGCTAAGAAAATGAGGTGGTGGGTTGGAAAAAGCAAGAGACTGGGATATGCAAAATCATTATGTAAAAAATTGCACTCTGCAATAGATGCAGTCCAATACTATGCAGTAACTTTATCGTAAAGATATAAACCAGTATATCTTCCTGAAAATGCTATGGTAATTTTAGTAAGGGGAAGAGGAAAAAATACATCTGCAGACACTTCACAGTGGACAGACTAATAGTTGGCTATTACTCAGACTGTATATTTGGACAAGTTAATCTGCATTTAGATCTAAGCAGATAGAAGGGTTTTCTTGTTGTGGAAAGATTGCAAGACAGATGAGTTATTCCTAATTCACTGCTATACATGACAAGTTAGAGCTTCTCATACTGAGTTTTAATAATGAATGATTAGTTCCTGACACCAACCTTGACAGATCATTAACTACAGCAGAACTATAAAGTGTTAGTATAGTAAAATATTTTTCTTACGCATCAAAACTTAAAAAAAATCTGTCCCACTTCGAGAAACTTACCATAAATTTTGTTGAGTTGTATTTAAAGCACAGATAATTAACTCTTCTTTACATGAATAATATTTCTAAACAAAATAAATTCTAAGTAGAAAATTTCCCTCTGTAATTGTCTGTCATGACTTAAAATGAAAAGAGGACAAGCACCAGTTTAGCATTCTCAGCACTAAGAACGTAAGAGAAATTATTCTTATCGGATGCAGTCAAATCCAGTTCATGTCTGGGAATAGCTCCACATGCATATTTTATGTATAAATCTATATATAACTCCATATATTGTACACAGGAGACCTGAACTATCAGACATTTACCATCTTTTAATAAAACAGTAGTGCTAAATGGAACTGGCTGGTAAACATTAGTCACAAATATGTGTCAATATGGCTGCAAAGATTCTAAATGATGGAAAAAACCACAGCCTGCTTTCCAAATAAGTCAGTGAAGGTCTGTAATATATTTTACTTCTGAATTACTCCTTCTAGTTTATGGATTAAAGAAATACAACATTATGGAGTGTAAATATGTTGCTATGGGTAGAATAGGCTGGACGACTGGCTTTACTGAAGTTCATTGCTCATGAAAACACAATACAGGGCTCCAAGGAAAAACTTAAAATAGTTCAATGCTAAATGTAGTAAATTCAGATTTACTTTCAGAATGTTTTCCTCCAGAAGATTAAACTGATTTTTTTTTAAAAAAAAAAAACAAAAACCTTTGCCAAAGTTCCAAATACAAGTCCCAGGAATATCTCTGTTCAGAACTTAACCTGAAAGTTTTCAGTGGTTACTGTATGTTAATAGAGAACACAGTCCTCCAGAGAACATCCTACCTGGCCCTTTTTCTCAGGATCTTCTACATGCAGTATTCCAAACTCTTTCCACCTAAAAAATACCTTCCTACGCTCTGTGAGAAAGCAGAAGTGATGAGATGGGATTGAAATGATTAACTCATACTCCTGAAAGAGACTTTCTACCTATGCTCAGCCGTGGCAAGTTCAAGTTCAATTACAAATATTTTGTTTACAGTTTAGAACACATAGTGGGATTAATTCTAATAAGTAGAAACAACTTAGATTATTTTAAAGTTCAAGAAACAGACTGCAGAGTAGAGATTTTCCAGCCCTACAACTGTATATCCAAGCTTTTTAAAATTATACAGTTGAAAAGAGAAGAACACCAGGTTGGGGGGAAAAAATAAAAATAAAATAATTTCACTGCAAAGATCTATTAATGTAAAGAGGTAGCTATAATACGATGGAAGAAATTTGACACCTCCAAACTGACCTCTTTTCGCTAGGAAAACTATGTGTGTGTTTATGAGAGTAAATGGACTCAACCAGCTCCCTGATGTACATGCAATAGAGCAGAGCAGTCTGGGGGACCTTGCATATAGCTGTTCTCCACAGCCATTAATATGCTAACCTCTTGATAGCCCGTTCATCCTTAACTATCTCCATGGGTCACCAGAGTTCACTGATGAGCTGTGACAAATAAGGAGAACACTGTAACTAAGAACATTAGATCTACACAAATAGCATTTAACTTAAATAGAGAAAAAATCCTCTTACTTAATCCAGTTCATCAGCTCCACAGTGTCTGGGTCATAGAATTCTCTCAGCTCTGACAGCTCATCCATTATTCCTGGCCAGAACTATAATGAGAAGAAAATAAAACAAACTGAAGACAGAATGAAAAAAACAAGTTTTGGATATTGAAACATATTATTTTCTCTTAGCTGGTAACTGATCTAGTCCAGCTCATGGATAAGTTTTAAGACATAAGCGTATCTATCCTTCTAATGAAGGATAGGCAACTGTCATTGCAGTGTGAATACACAGTTTCAGAGTTTGAGATCTGCGGTTCCTGCCAGATGACCAGAAGGAACAGAATTACTTGTTGTGGTGAGCCTGAGAACAACAGGTTTTCTCAGACGCACATATCACTGGAGGTTTCCAGAACTCTATTAGTTAAGATCAATTTGTATCTTAAAATCGATTGTATCTTAAAAAGTTGCCAGTAAATGTGACTGTTGTGCATACTATCTACTTTACAGGTGAACCGTTTTGGTTCCCTGGACTGAATGAATGTTAATGTTTTTTCTTGACAGACCAAGCTTTAAGAAAAGGAACAAGATAAAGAGGCATCATGTACTAGTTCAATACATAACAGCCAAGCTATTAAATAATGCCTATGGTTACAAGAGAAGGAAAGGCCCCAGGAATTAACATTAAGTTTGGAAAGGCAACTTACAACTGAAAAAAAAAAAGTAGGAAATCTGTATCAGACGTTGAAATCATTAGATGTGCTGTGGATGCCATTACTAGCATTTCAGAAGTTTGAACTGAGAGAACCACTGAAGGGAAAAAAAAAAGTGTGACTGAACAGCAACATCCAATAGACTAGTGGGGGAAAACCATTTCAGAATTTACTGAAGACAAAGAATAAATAAATCAAATCTGGAGAAGAGAAATAAGAATTTAAATTGATTCTGAAAAGCTTGACTTTCCCCCCCCCAAAAAGCTAACAGAACAATGATTTATTTAAGGGTTTCTAGTTATTTAAGCTAGTGAATATTCAAGGCAAAAGGGAGTAATTAAGAAAGATAATGACAATTCTAATGACTAACTGATTGCTTTGCATCATTCTTTACTACAGAGGGTGTTGTGGTGAAACCTACTCCAAATCTGCTTTCTTTAGATAATAAGGACTGCTGGCTTGCAAAGCAAAATGTCACAGGAAAAAGTACAAGAAAACCTGCCTGACAATCTAAAAAGCCATAAATCATCCAATTTGGATAATATTCATCCCAGAGTTCAGAAGGAATTTGAATGTGATGCTGCTGCTGAGCTACTTAGCAAAAATACGCTTTCTTTCACTAAAACTGTAATTATGTAGGAGGACTGGGTAGCAGGAGATATCATTGGGCCAATTAAGATACTTACTAGTTTAACTATTTACTTGATACGTTTGTTAAAGTAATACTGACTGGCAGATTGAGAAACATCTAAAAGATAATTATGGATCTATCACAACCTTAGAGTTTTGAGAAATACAGTAGTATTGTAATAGAAATATTTCTGCGTTCAGATCTTGAGAGATTAGTAAATAAATTAAGCAGTTGTGAAATGAGACTGTACGTCTCATAATGAATCAAAATTTCCTCTCTTCATTGCTAAACTACCCTGGATAGCTAAACATTTTGAGAGCTTGGAGTTCTTCAGGCTGGAGACAGAAGGAAATGGGCTCTGCTTTGCGTCTAGATCATGCTGTGAATCTACCCTGCAATCTACTGAGAATCAAATGACGCTGTGCTATCTACTGAATGCTGGGACTATTACACGGCATTAAATAATCTATATTGTTTTTTCAAGTCACTATGTCATACTACTGCAACTTTTGAGTAAGTACAAGCAGTTTTCACTGGAGGAAAATTTCCATGGTGGGGTTTGCTATTACTGAATTTAAAAAGAGAATTGAGGTAGCAAAATTTTCAGGTAATACTACATTAGCCAAGCCAAGAGAAAACCGAGGAACTTCAGGAGTTCCGAATACAACAGAATAACAATGACAAAGTAAATAAAAAGTAAAGCATATAAAAATATGGACCAATAACACGGATATACCATCTTATAAATCAAGTATATGTCAGATTGAGAAAAAGCATCCTGTGACACAAGGAATGGATAAAAAGAATAGATGGAGTATATCAGATTATTTAGATAAGTAAAGGGGGATGTAACAAACTGTTCAGAATAATGAGTGGTATGTAAAAGAGGTTTCCAGCTTGTAACATGCTGGTTTCTGGGGCCAAAGTCTTCAGGAAGAGAAGCCTGTTATCAAGTGGCTTAAATTAGCAATGCAGGGATTTCATTCTGGACTGGAAAAATCTTAAGGATTTGTAATTTCCAAAAGGCTTAAAAAACACTTGCATAGGAAAAGGTAATATGACGTGTTATGCTGACTGTCATCAAAACCAAAAAGAAAGCCAAGAAAATAGAAAGGTAGCATACTCTAAACTGATAATGGGGAATATTTTTCTTAAGGTATGTAATTACTCATTGCAAAGTATCACTAAAACCTTCAATCTACAAAAATAAATTAAACCATAAACTCTGAACTTGATTACATGACTATAGAAAGGAATTGAGTTATTAGGAGATTCAGGTACTAAAGTTATTTGTTCCCCCTCCCTAGCTCTTTGGTGGATGCAAGACAATTTTTAACTTTAAGGAGTAAAATTAAATCTTTTGTGAGTGAAAACATTATCCCAACTCTATACTGGAGAAAGATTTCAGCTTTCTCTTTCATATTTGTTATGCCTCTGTCTCATGATCATGGATTTCACACAGTATACCAATGCTTAAGTTTCTTACTGAGTATCTGATGTGCTTTGCGTTTTCAGTGTCCTTCAATTTATTCATAGTTACTATCTCCAAATACATATATTGAGGATATACACCGGACAAGTTTTAACTCAGTGGCTGTAATAACAATGCAGAGATTTTTAAAAGCTTGCATCTTTTTCATTCTAGCTAGAAAGTCCACAGTTAGACAATTGTGCTAGTCACAAACTTGGAGGTGCTGAACAGTCCACTGATGATTATGGGAATTCAGTACTTCTCAAATACAAGGACATTTATTTTTGAATTCGAAGTGTTAAGCATCAATTCCTTTGGCCTCTGAGTGTAAGTGAAAAACAAGTACTACTACATTATAGTTCTGTTGGCCTAAGAATGAAAATTAAGAATCTCCTTAGAGCAACAGGATTTGATACTACAAATAGAAATATACGTGACATTTTCTTTTGTCATTTCTTCTACAGACTGTCAAGCTTACATACTTTAGTTTTAAAGGATAAATACATACAGTATATGCAGGGAGCTCTTCAGTATAGTGAAAGACTGCTCAGATCATTCGTGTATGTTGTGCTATGTGCTGCAATAAATGTGTACGTTTGGAGCAAAAGGACTTGGCCATGATTAAGATAAAAATGCAGTTTGAGAGGCTGAGAAATTGTACAAATAGTTTACTAGCAAAGAAAAAATCAAGAATATTTGGGAAAACCAGTAACTATAGATTGCTGAAGCTCAGGAACTAATTTAAAGTACCAACAGTTTCTTTAGGAATGACTGACATACAAACACAAATTGATGGGTATTATTCTGTTGAGAAGTTAAATGCAATGGACAGAGACATGGCTGAAATCTACATATAAACAGTATGAAGTGAAACATAAATAATATTTAGTAGTGCATTACGTATGTGTTATCTGCAGCACAGCTAAAGTATGCATGGAAATACTTCGCACTTCCACTTTATGTAAAAGATGTTTGTGCTATACTGATGAGGAAAACTTGTGTAAATAGAAATATAGGTGTCAAAACATATTGTACTTGAAATCTGAAAGATAGCTAGCATTGTAGCTGCATCTGTATCTCAATAAATTATTGCTCAAGTGATGTATTTGGGACTGTGGTAAGCACATGCCTCAAAAGAGGCTTTCATTAGCTTATTCAGGATTAGGTTAATAATCCCATAAAACTCCTATTTTGAGGAATGGCACTAAAGAATAGTTCTTCTGACAAACATAACTGTAACAGGTAACGGAATACAAAATTGCCCTACTACTAGTTCAAGAAAACTAGCCATAATGACCAATTAACTTTGTGGCGAATATGCAAGCAGCTCATGCAATCTGAGCAGTCACAGTGCATGAACAGATAAATTCTTACCTGGAAAGGAGAAAGATAAGTCTCTGTTATCAAAATCTACTTGCACTGTCAGTTTGCTTCTAAAGATTTTAGATAGAGACTATATAAACACGTTCTCACAGAAGCAATGGATACTTTCTGGATATCTCTCTGTAAGAATTTTTATTCTATTACCAGGGAATCTGGTAACAAGTTTTATCTGCCAGGCACGCTTCTTTCCCGAAGGCTCACTAACTCTTACAGCTTTGCAGAAAAGACACACACACACAAAGATATCCACTCCTCTGGTATCTGAACTGCAAGAAATGACTTAAGACAAAAAAATACTGAAAGATCATGTATTTCTTTATTCCCACTAAGCACTTTGAAAATGGTATTTTTAATGTCAATAAAAATTATTTCCTATATTTAGAAGAAACACAAAAATTATGCCTTTCAGGCAGACTGAGCACAACTAATGACTGATCTAAAGCCTATGAAAATCAGTGACTTCTGTTGACTTCAGAATTGAATCTGACAGGATTTAGGAACTTCACATCTGCTTATGAAGAGTGGGAGGAAAATTATTCCTAGTTGACTTGTCACATTAGACTGTTTATTAGAATGTCATGCTCTTGGCATCACCCATACCAAAAGCAATGGCATTATTTCTGTCATTTTCAAAGATGATGAAAATGGTAAATGACTTTCCTAACCATCATTACCAATGGAAAAAAAAAAATCCTAAAAAGTCCTCTAGCAGTATAATAAGAAACTTAAGTGGAATACATCAGTGCAATTTTACTAAACAAACTGTTACAGTCTTTTTGGACTTTTCATTTCACTGTTTTAAAGGTGGGAACAGACTTTCAGAGTGAACTCTATCAGCAGCTTTCTTAACTGTTATGCTGTACTACTGCCTTTCTAACTTTAATAATGAAATTCACCTTGAGTTTCTCTGAAGGTAATTATTTAACAGAAATATTCTCATGTCACACTAGGTACTGCAGAAATTACTTCTCCAGCAAAGTAGCATCTGAATTTTTTGTCTATGTAAATACATATTTATGCCCATTAAATTAACGCTCTAAAACTCCCTGCTATGACAGACAGACTAATAATATTGCACATGTTGTTATTTTAAATGTCTTATGTATTTACATTTAAATGTTGACCAAAATAATTTCTTTCTGGGACAGACTGAAGATAACATAAGTAATCAACTAGTTTAACAATTCTGTACTTTAAAACGTATGAGATGAGGCACAGCAGTATAGAAAGTTATGATTTTTTCTGCTCCTACAATGAGTCATTACACAATTTAACAATCTGCATCTTATCTGCAACTTAGTTAAAACCAAACCAGACAACTTACATTTCCATAAAATTATGCATTTAAATAACACCTGGTAACTTACACACACAATCAGACAAACATTTGTATCTATGAACAACTACTTCAGATCAAATGAGCCCAACTGATCTTTTACGTACAATTTCATATGTATAAAGGTACTTGCACTTCAGGTAGTGTATTCCAATTTTTAAAATTCAGCTACAAACGTTGTATGTAATTATTCATAAAACAACATCCCTTTACGAGAAAAGGAAAATTCCATGCAACTAAAAATGCCAAGAAATTAAGAAAAAAATTTCTTACCTTATGTGAAATGTATAGTAATGCAATTATTGGTATAGAATACTTTATCATGTGTGTCTAAGAGAAATCACAAAAAAAAATACTGGTTATTCTGATGATACATTTATTTGGATAGACTTAATTTTTAATTTGTTGATATCTGACTTCGTTTATCATGTGGTAGAATTCAGAGTTTGAATTTCAAGACCATATTCTGACTTTGTTTTCAAGTAAAACCCTTATTACAGACCCATCACAAATGATGGATTTAAGCTATATATTTAAATCTATCTTCTACAAAGTGGAAAACACTGTATCATTCAGTATAATAGACTGTAAAGGTCTTCTCAGCTCACTGATAATTTCCTAATATGGTGACTAAGACTTTTTTAGTTAAATTGTGGTTATTTTTCATAGCAACATCTATATTGCCATCTAGTGTGTTCAAATGGAATTGTTTAATATATAAACCACTAGAAAATACATTTTACTTACTAAATTTATACAAACGTGCTTCAGAGATATCCAGTTTAAGAGGACTACAAACAATATTCATTTCAGATGTCCTATAATTCTCAGTCTTGGTTTGGTTTAGATACGGAGCAAAACCAAATTTCATTAAACGCTGTAAGTATAGTGCTAACCCTCTGTGATGTGTAGAGATGAATACACTTCAGGATAAGTTTCCATACTTCTGTACTGCACAGGCCAAAAGATGCAAATACACACATGTGGGATGTCCAGAGGTATTTCATTCTGGAAGAATACAGACAAGTTTTTGCTGATCATCTGGAGCTCTGCTAAGCTGTGTTGATAAGAGTAGTTAGAGAAATTATGAACACCGTTTTCTTGGACTTTCAGGATTCTGAAATAACTGAGTACAAGATTGACTTTGCACTTTGCTATGTGCTCTTTAGAACACCTCTGCCCCCAAACTTCCAAGTATTCTTTTTGGCAGCATTTTGGGAAATACCTCAGTCTACAAGCAGAAACACACCAGGGAAAGAAAGGAGGTTCATGATCCTATCAGTTTGTGGTCAACACATTTTAATTTTACACTCTTATAAAAATATACTCAATTGTCCAAAAAAGCCTTCAGTAGAATTAAAAAAAAAAAATATACCTCATTGTGCTTAATGCCAGACATCCAAAAAGAACTGTGTGCATTAAGTTGTAAGCAGCATCAGGCTTCAGTGTTACTGTGCATTCTTCCATTTTTTCCACGAACTGTACTTGATTTGAACCACTAATTAAACAGAAGAAACAAGAAGTGTTATATCAAGTTCTGTAACGTATTTCATATAGTTGTATTTTAAAAAACATTTAATCCTTCTGATGCTGAAGAGCAATACTGCTGTTCCTAGTCCACAATCTTCTATTGTATCTATCATATAATTAAGCCTGATAGCATCAACTTGATGCAGCATCAGGTACTTATTTTCATGTCTATTTTTCTGGAAAGGCAATGGGTTTAGATGAGCTGTTTTAGAATGAGATAAATTTGTTTACAGAAAGGCACACTTGGTTTACTGCCACAGGGTTCACAGAGCTTTTGATGAGAGTGAAGAACTCAACTGTGTTTTGTGGGGTTGTGCTGGATGCTACTAAAGCCATAGACTGGAAGTAAATTTACAGAAAAGAAGTGCTGAAAGGACTGGTTATTGTTTGATGTGGCTAGTCTTATGGACGTATGCTGAGGGCTGATCAAAAAAAAGAAGCTGCTTAAATGTGTGTGGGTTTTCCCTGTTTTTTCGGGTGGGGAGTAACTGAGATAACTGGGCAGTGTTAAAAATTAGGGTAATGTTCGGGATTACATTTAGGATTACAGAAAATAAGAGCTGCAGTGTCTTTTGATTTTATAATTGATTGATGCAGTAAATTTTTAAGAGGCTAGTTGAACAGTACCAAAATGCCTTACAGATGACTATGACTTCACAATTATCATAACATAGTTTCAGAATGTCTTAGATCCTCTCCCTTCCTCCTCTCCTCCTTTTATCGTGTTTTCCATAAAATCTATAATGAGTGGCATTAGTTACATGACACTCGTTGAATTTTTGCTTAGTCAAGTTTTATATCATCTCTTCTAACTTTTGCCCAGGCTGTAAATGTAAAACCAAGAGGTCTATAACAAACCACTTACATCCGAATTTTCTTTTACTATTCTGTAAATACCTCCAAATCCTACAGACTAGCTATGGGAACTGGCAGCAGTGCCACTCCTGCTTCTTCACAGAGACCACAGCAAGTTCACCACAGACTATCCTTGCTTGTTTCTGGGCAGTTTGAGGATACCACCAAGGAAATGTTTGATCAGGAGTGCTTTGCACAGGAAAAATACGATGAACTAAAGAAATTAACATTGATTTTCTATAAAGACACCCCTCCCCTGCTTCCTCCCCACCTCCCTGCTAAAATAAACCCCAACCAACCCTATGTATACTGCAAAACTTTAACAGCAAACAAAACAGCTTGAAGAAATCTAGGGAAGAATGTTTCTTTGTTTAGTCTTGTTACATCCTTTATGTTTTGAGCTTTAATAGGAAGTTAGTTATTTTGCCTGATGTTCTCTATTAGATGTCCTACTGTTTCCTTAGTACCTGTGGAAAGTAATACCATATGCTGCTGTATTCAACTGTCGGTTCTTTAGCCTTTTGAAGAAGAGAAAATTGATAAAAATGTGAGTTATTTTAAAAACATATTTTACCTGAGGTTCCGGAAGGCAACAATTACAGCTGCTACTGTCATAAGGAAGAGAACAAATATGTAGACATAAAAAAGTAATGTATCCGAGAGTCTTGAAAAAGTATTTAATGGTAGTAAACCGAAAGCTTCTTCGCAAAGATATAGGTTAGCATCAAAATCTCTATAAAGGAAAAAGAATAATCCTTGTCATCATGTATTTCATAACTTGATGTCAAAAAGGACCAAAGTTTCCTATTATCCAAGAAATTATGAAACCACAGTTGTGCAGATTATTATGAAGGAAAAAAAATGACATTAACATGAGGTAAAAATCCATGATTTATCACCAAGATTTTAAATGAGAACAACCTGCAGGCTTCACTTAATGAAGTCATACAAAAAAGCAAAATTGCAGCTAACCATACCTTGTTGCCCCAAATCCAAATTTTGCTTTCAGGAATTTGAATATATGTTCATCTGACTCAAGATTAAGAATTTTCTACAAAGGTGGAAAAAGAAAGGAAATTATACTTTAAGTACCAGAAAATTGTTTCACACAGTAAACAGTTTTTTCATCATTTAAATGAAACTGTGAAGCAACATAGGCTTACTGAGACAGGGTGCTTCGCAATCAAATAAGCATTCACTTTGTAATTACGGTCCTGTGCTCCAAAGGGCAAGTTACTTACTTTTTAGAATATTTATTAGGGTTAGTTTCTTATTTACAGATAAAGATAACCCAGGACAAGTTGGTTTTAGCTGTATTTTTTATTTCAATTACTTACTGTATCTTACTGTGATACTTTTAATTTCCACGTGCACTAAATTTTTATCTGTTGATATAGATCTCTCAAAGAGAATAAAACTCAAAAGCAGGAAAAGTGTTCCTGTCACTCATATATGCAGACAGCTCTGTGCACAAGAAGCAATTAAAAGTATGGCATGGTCTACAACATTTTTATAAAAAGTATTCACTTTTAACTTGCATGGATTGAAAAGTAAATTCCATTAAAAACTTTGCAAATGCTCAGCAGTATCAGAAGACAGTATAAATCTATACTTGTGATACAATTGCAGGGGAGCTTCAAATTACAAATACGTATTAGATTATTTGGTGTTAATTTATGAAGTTTTAAGAATATATTTTAAACTCTATATGCTAAAAAGATTAGCAAGATGATCTTTCATTTCTAAAACACATTCTCTGAAATGTAGTTAAATCTCACTGCAATTTTTATTTAATGACATTACTGTACGGTTAACAAATAGCTTTTAACATAATACATTTTGTAAGTTCCTACATTAAAAACTATTTGCTTACCTTGATAAATTTATTCATTAGCAGAGTCAAGCACAAGACTAATAGTACATGGAGGATAAGTTTCCCAAGCCTATTAAGCAAACCGCCCTTTTTTAGGTTTTTCTAGAAAGAGGAATTCATATTAGTATTTCAGTACTTTTTTGTATGTATTTGGAACAAAATATTAGTATATCAGTACATTTGTATGCATTAGGAACAAAAGCAACACAGATTGTTTGAAATAGCTTATCTGCTAGGCCTGATCAGGATGAAATTTGTATTAGGTTCATGTAAGCAAAAATGTACATAACCAAGTATCTAGAATAAAGACACATTTCTTCCACAAAACTGAAGGGACAGTATCATAAAACCTCTCTAGTGTATTGATCTGGCAGAGTTTTGTAACTAACCAAACAGCTTTCCTTCAGAGGTGGCCCCGTTGTATTTACACAACTGCTGGCACCCAGTACAACTTTGGTTGTGTTCCAAGATTCCCTGAATTTCAATAGTATTGTGTGCCTTTTGAAATATCTATTCATTACACCTTCCATCTAAATATGGCAAAGGTATCTTGCGGCTCTAACTGTCAATTGATAGGATTTTGAGCAATTTTCCAGTTCAAAGCTCCAGATCTGAGAATGGTTCTTTAGCTGCTCACAGGCAACTTGGAATAGGTGAAGACATTCTCTAACTATAAAAAACACAGTCCTGATTTTAAAAGGTCATGAGTGAGAGACAGCAGGAATGGCCCTGTAAATTCATATATTCTGGTTAGATGCTGTCATCAATGCTAGTATCAGAAAAAAGAGAACTGTATTTACAGGAAAAAATGCTAATCTTTGAAAGAAACAAAAAGGTTTCAGTACGCTGAATTTGACATGTGCCTAGTTCTCACAGAGTATTTTGTTGGAGGCAGATCCATAAATCGAAGACACGTCCTGCTGAAACAGGTGTAAAGTGTGTTTATGCAATTTTTTTGCAGGATCCAAACTGCAGCTTGCACAACCGTAAATGTTAATAGCAATCACAGAATTATGGTGTCTGATGTGCTTGGTTATGCTGTAGTTAGTGTAATTGAATTCATTATTTGATCATGCAATGTTTTTGTTGCTTTATGCTATAGTAATTCCTCTAATTAGTATTAGTAATTTAAGATTATAATGCATATAAATTACTCATTTACCTATATATCTCTCTCTCACACTCTTTATTTAGTACGACAAAAATATTTCAGTACCTACCTGCATTGTTCTTGCTATCAAGACAGAAGCATTAAAACTTATAAGTAATGATCCAAGAATCATAGAATTAAAGAACTGTAGGACACAGACTAGCAGTAATCCAGAAATCTGAATGATATACAGCCATGTAACCTGTAAAAATAATGAGATTTTTATGGCTACAAAACTTTACAGTCATAGCTGCTTTGCTTTTAATATGTCCTATAATTTATTTCAACATCAATTATTTTTACAAAAAAATGTATCCTCTTGCGCTAAATCATTACACTGAAAGCCATTACTATATCTTTTCTATATTTATATCCTGAACTAGTTATGTTAGTATTTTATACCTATTTTATACCTAGGGATACCTGATGTTATAATAAAGCAGATGATAAGTTACAAAACTGCAGAGTGAGGAAATTACTAATTACTTAATATTTGGAAGATGTTTTGTATTTTCTTTAGTCAAAGAAGCGTTTCTGTAGCCTCTCTAATGTCTTTATGACTAAAAAGTTCTGACTCAGTGCAGTTCAGCAGTCAAGTATCAGCTGATTAACTTTTTTATAATAGTTTAGTACAGTCCTCTTTGAGCTATGCTAAACTATTACAAATGTTCAGCTGAATGCAAACACTAAAACCCAGCAGATTTTCTGATACAGTGGTACCAAAACATAAATTTTACCTGACACAAAGATCTTGACTTCAGTCTTGTGTTACAGCAGTGGTATAAGTCAGTACCAAATGGCCCAAATCCAACAGTTTTAAGTAGGACTTTTTGGAAAATTAATACGGAATAAGTGTGATGCAGTAAGTCCATTTTAGTATAATTCAGGATGAAGCTGGCAATTTGCCAACTTTTAGGGTAGCTGATTAGTCACATTAATTGCTAATTTCAGCTTGCATTTGCAGATATAATGAAGAGTTTAGAAACTGTTAAATAAACCACATTTATTTTGATATGCAGCCACCATACTAATTTTCAGATAAATTAATGCAATCACTAATGTTCAAGTCTGCTTAAATTTAAAATCTAGATTAAGCAACATTAAATTCAAAGACAGTATTTTCATCTCCTACAATACATTTCTATTTCCCAAGACTGACTGTAAATGATCCCTTATCTTCTTAGTTAACACTTGTTTTACTTTTTGGCTCATTCAGTTCAGCAACATAGCAGCAGCAACGTTGTTATTTTGTGGTGAATTTCAATGTATGAAAGCTAGCTGCTTCTCTTCAGCAATCTGTTCTATCTTCTTCCTCTTTCTGGTACAGTGCCTACACCTAGCTTTCAGATGAGGATGCATAATACTTGAGGCAAAATGACTTCAGCTTAGGCAAAGATATCTTGTGCTCCTTTTGTGGTTTTTTTTTTTTTTTTAATGACCACTTCCAGAGGACATGCTTAAGCTGTGGTATTAGATCAACTGTTATGATGGTGTTCAAAAGCAATCCCTTAAGAGTGTTAAAATGTAACTGTCTCTAAACAAAACTAGATAAAAATTAAACAATAGAAGTGAATTACATAAACTGCAATAAAATCAGCTGAAAAAAATCAAACAGTGATGTTTTGAGTATTTATTTTTATACCTGCAGTATATACACTGTGATTACCTAAAAGCACAAAGCAGCACAGTGTATTATCTGTATTACTTTGGGCATCCAGGCCACTGGTTAGTAAAATACCTACAAAGCTGTTACATTATGATAGGAAAGAAAAAAATTTGATTATTTCCAAACATGGTCTTACCTTTGCTGTGGGAAGCATGTCAAAGCAGTCCAGTATGAATAATGCCAATGCTTGTATCAGCATCATAAACTGATTAAATTGCCAAGTCAGGCTAAAGAGAAATGTTGCTATGAATACAGTCATAAGTGTCAATCTCTGGAAGGAGGGAATGAAGTTTCCTTTACTAAAAAACAAACCAACCAACCAAAACCCGATCCCCTCCCAACAAAAACAACCAAACCCCATCTTAATTTGATTTTATTTTAAATCCATTTTTAAAACATTAATACAAGTTTTCTAACTTCAATAACTGCTTTGAAGATAATGAACATTTTTTTAGTTACAGGTTCTTGTATTTATGCCTGTATTTTACCATTGTAAATACTACTTCCAAGAAAACAGTGAGATCTCAAATAGTTTCAGCCCATAGATTAATATGCAATACGTGTTTTGCTATGCTAAAAATAGCAGTTATTTGATCAAATTGAGGAGTAATAATTTAAGAACTGCTTGTCAAAGAAACTTTATCACCAATTTGCTTTTATTCTTGCAGATCAGGACAACCTCTTAAGTTTGAAAAACAAATTAAATCAAAAAAAAATCTTTAATCCTTACGCTTTACAAGCTTTTCTCCTGCCCACTTTGTGTTCCTCTAATGTTTTCTTAAATACACAGTACTGTTGTCTTGTACTGTTTAGAGCTTACCTTTATTTTTTTTTCAGTGCTGATCATATGTATTCTTTTGTATTTCAGCTAAATTAACAGAAGGCTCATCTGATTAATGTTTTCAACATTAGAAGTGATTTGTGCGTGTGCTATAAAAACACTTAAAGTATTTTGTCCTAGGTTTTATAAATGGTTTTCTGATACTAATTTTACTGTGTCATACTTGTTAGTGATACTCACTTCTTGAACAGGCTGTAAATGAGGTCTGAGGAGGTATGTGATGGCTGCTATCTGAACAGCAAAGAATGGTAGTGCCCAGTTCTCTCTCAAAGGAATGGTGAATTCTACTCTTGTAGTATCTATTCTGTATGAAACAAATAATGGAGTTTCATAAATTTAAAACAAATAAAACACCAACTTGGTGACAGACAGGTTGTAATGACAGGCATCTTTGTGGTATTTTAACTACTTATTGATAAAAACGGAGGCTTTACACTCTAGTTCCTTCAACATGCCTGGCTCTGAAAAAACTTCATTATGTAGGTTCTGCAACTCATCCATATACCTCAAATGTACTTCAGCTTCACTTACTGTTAAAAAACTTATACTGTGGATTAAGTCTTATGAAGCACAGCTTGAGTAATTTTAAAAATGATCAAACCAACCCCAAAACAAAAACACTCTGAAAATCCAGCATGTGGAGTTTTCACGCCACAGGTAATTTTACTTCATTTTTTAGTTTGCAAAAAGCATATATAAGGATAAATAGGTAACATTTTTTTCCACTGTGCATTAGATTTGAACACCACTAAACTGGAACTTCTGGTCATTTTTTGAATGTTCTAACATAAAAAGTATGTGACGGAAGTTAGTAAAAGTTCCCCAAAGGGCAGTCAATTACAAAGCCTGAATTAAAAGTTAAAAACCAAAAAATATTTCCCTTTTTTTCTTGTGTAGAGAAAATGTTTGCTAAAAAGGAAAGTAAGCAACACATGAGACATGCTTAGCTGGATGAAAAAATGTCTCAAGTAGCCTCATATGTAATTCATCTGGACAGAAAGTCTTTATCCAAATCAATTCCACGTACTTATTCTATTTGCATAAAGGATAACAAGCTTCCATTGTTCATGAATTATTAGAAAGATAGACAAAACAAATCTGCTCCAAATATTCTGTGAATGGAAAAGATGACCTCATGAAATAAACATGTGAATTACTGCACATTGCATGCATTTTTAAATTATTTTCATCTTTGGATAAAGAAACATGTTGCCACTATATACCTATAATTATTCTGTAATGGACACACTTGCAGATAAACTTCTTTACAGCTGCTGATTAACGTATCAAACAGTTTTGATAGAACTGACACTGTACTCTTATTTTCTTGATTAATTTATAGATAACAGCCTATGTCACCAGTCTTAGCTTCATGCCACCAGCTTCCTGTTGGCATAAAGACAGTTCTTTAGTTTTTCTCTCCAGATCAAGAATTCTTCAAGTGATAAAGCACTAAACAGCTCAATTACCATCTTTTTTTACTCTGAGCTTTAACGCAGGAGATATCTACAGAAATAAGGGTACAGAGAAGCTGAACTTTGTTGATTTTAGGTTGTTGAAAGAATCCCTGGAGGTTGGGTGTAAGGTGGTGAGGAAAGACCTCACCATATATACGTAGATATATATACACACATATATACAGGTGTCTTTAACACCTAAGGGATCCTAGGCGAGAGGGGACAGGATACATCATCTGGAGATCCAGACACATCTGAAAGATGCAGTCCACTTTTACAGACCAATTTAAGCCAAGATTTTCTACTCAGGCTTCGTAAAACTTTAAAATCCTACTCTGCAAAGTCAACTCGTTTCTGATTATTTTCTAATTATTGTGTATCACTTAAACATTTTTTTTTCCACTTTCTGGCTAATCCGGAGAGAGGCCTTATAGTTTCATTTTTTTTGTCCAATTAGTTGTGCATTTGAAAGTTTAATGCCTTACCTTTGAAATGAGGTATAATTTTAGAAAGATTGAATGTTTAATCTCACTTACCTGTTTGTAATATACCAGCAAGCTGCCAACAACCCTGAAAGCCATGTTCCACTAAGAAGCCAGCTTGTTACATACAGAGCAATGACATAAACTGCCTGAAGTCCAAACAAAGTGTAGATATAAAAATAAACGGGCTCTAGGTATTGCTGTAAAACACAAGAATACTCATGTTGACATAAAACACTCATGGGGGGACTATACTTAATATGAATTAGGTTCTGCTTTTACAAATTAAAAAGGTATCAGGAATATTTCTAATTAGAAGATAACTAAAAAGGGGAGCTATGATTCACTGCGCAATCTTCATAATGCACTTACAATCTAAAGCCATAAATAAATGCCTACCTGAATTGGAAGAATCCTATACAGAATGCTGAGAAACACCTCCTGGTAAACATTCATTCTTTCAAGTATGTTAATTGTCCTCACAGATTCAGTTTTATTGTCATATACTAAACCATGTAAACCTTAACGATAAAGAGAAATTGAAATAGGAGATTGTCATTTTCCCCCTCCATCTTCATTTGAACAGTGAATAACTTTTTCAAAGGTATTTTAGGCTCTTTCATCAAAAACTGCAAACTTTGAGTCAAGGATTCAGATCATATTACCTCTGAATCAGCATGACCTTCTGAGGTCTTCAGCTTCCCTGCTTTGAATGTGACTCAGAGTGCTAATTCAAGTACTATATATTTAGTGACATACAAAACCCATTTATTTTTACACTTACATTCCTAGCATATAATCTGTGGTACATACTGGATCTTGAGAACCATTCTTGTCACTATTTTGAACACAGGTGATGTTAATATTGCGGAATGTGTAGTATAAGCAAAATTGCTAGGGAGCAAGTTAAGTATCTAGAAAACATGAGACTGTCACAGAAAACCCCATCACTGTATATGATTTCCTTGGAAGCTGCTCATTGTGTCACTTACTGTCCAGGCACACAGCAAAAAAAAATTCCTCTTCCCACAAATAGCTCATAATTCAAATTAAACAAGGGAAGAATAAAAATGAAAGTAATATACTGAATAAACCAGAGGCTGAAAACTTAACAGATATGAAAGTTGTCCCTCAAAGTGATTGCCTTCATCAGAATGTGAAGGTGTGGCACAGAAACCAATGTATCATTGTGAAACTTATTATGTCCGTAACTTAGTGGCTTCCAGGTGTCTGAACAGAATAAATCTGTCTCCAGTACAACTGTTACACTATCTTTCACAGTTGTCTCCAGTACAACTGTTACACTATCTTTCACAGTTATGGTATTCCTTGTCTCAACTTGATTTGGAAAAATATTAAAAATAGTCAGCTGGCAGCACAAAGTAAACTTACTTTACAGTTTACAATACCTTGCTGGATGGAAGCAGCCTGAATCATCTGTTTGTAGTAGGAATAATAAAGTCCACATTCTGTTCTGAATGAAATCTCTCTTTCGACTTCCTGCAAGTGAAAGTTCAATAGTAAATTCACTTTCCATTTGCTTTTCACAATCATATAAAGCTGCCTTCAACTCAGATTCTTGCTGCACCAAGGAAATTGACCTATCCAGTGGCTTCAGTCTTTGGGCTCATGCATTCTATGCAATTTAGTTCAAATAAAGGTAAAATACACGGGCAAATTAGGGTGAGAAGCAAATGGCTGAGGTGCCAATGCCTCTGTTAGCTGGGGAAATGTATATGCCTTTTGTGATTCTGCTATGCTGTTTGGAAACATTTTGGAGCTTTTACTATTTTTTGTAATGTTCAATGTTTAGATAGGTGCAGTGGTCAACAGCTGGACTTTAAAACTGCATACGCTTGCTCCATGCATTTAACCTTTTCTTCTAGATGTAGATATCCCATAGTGTTGCATGGCTTTGCCACCTTAAGGCTCAATTAATTCAGTGTGCTATACTGGGAACTGCACCATAATGCCACTCTAAGATTTCATCTGGCAGGGTATGCTGCTGCCCACTTGTTTAAATGCTGTTTCGTGCAGGAAGCCAGCTGTTCATCACTCTCATACTTAAATTATAGGTTAAAGGAAAAGTGATTCTTTACTTGTTTTTAGGTGTAGGTAAAGTTATTTTTAATTTTAAAATGTTCAAATTATTTAAACTAGGTACACTTCAAACTATGCTGCTTTTTTGGCTGATATTGCAGCAGTGAGGTATGAAAGCTCTCCTACAGAAAACTGCTCTCAGCACAGGATCTTTGGTTTGGTATTCACCTCCTTTTGTTAATTCATTAGTTGTGAAGACCTAATGAAATTTAACAAATTCAGAGCCTTGGGCAACCACATTTGAAGAAAATAAGACTGCATGAACAACCAATCTGAAGAGAAAAAATAGGCATCTCATACAAACTTGTTTTAGTAGTAGTGATCTTTTTAGTAGTTTTTGTAAAAACATCCCAACGAGTATCTCTCAGAAGCAGTAAGTTAGAAAAGGTTTACATCCAGATTTGAAAATCCAGTGAGATTCTTGTTATGTGATGTATGAAAGCTATGGAGAAATTTAAGTGAGATTTCTAAAAATAATCTTATTACTTCAGCTCTTTTTACAAAAGAACATTAGTGAAATAACATGTTACTGTTTTCTCAGATTTTTATGAATGCCAATTCTGGTTAATGCAGCCTTGCATAGAATCCCAAGACTTTAATCTTTCTTATATAGTCCCATCTCTTTTGCTGGAACAGAATCAATACTATTTTAGAGCTAACATAAAGCTAGATAAAAAAACATGTTCCTCCCTCCTCTACTGCCCAGTATAGACTCTTATCTCAAAACATGTGTTTTATTGAAGTCAACTGTTGACAAACTAAACCAATATTAGTTCTGGTCTGAGAAAAATCAACAGATAAAAACGTATCTGATTCAATGTAAGTTCACAATTAAACTCTCCAGCTGCTCTACAACATACAAATCATTATAATACCAGCAGAAGAAACTGACATTGGCACTAAGTACTAAAAGCCACACACTTAGCAAAATGAAATGCTGGATTTTGAACAAGCTCCAGTTTAAATTCATCACTACTGAAAAGTTTTCTAATACCAAAAAGTGGCTGATTCTAAGTGCTCATAAAAAAAAAAAAAAAAAGAAAGAAGGAATGTTAACATTTGGAATTTATTAAGGGGGAGAGAGTAGTCAGAGGGGGATCTAATTAGCAAAAATGCATTCAAACAAGTTTGAATAATAATCCTGGCACCAGCTGTATTCAACCAAATGCTATACTTTATGAGACAAACACTAGTGAGTTTTACATCTGTTTCATGCTAAGATAACATCTGTTTTATTCACTCACAATACTTTTCCAGTTCTGTAGCAATTTATACTTTTCCTAGTATTCCACGTCAATAAAACCATACAGACTTATGGGTAAGCATTGTAAGAGCACACGTTTATCTATCTGTATATTCAATTTGTGAGTCTTCAACAAAGAAGTTATAACTGTTCCAGGGGAAAAAAAGAACACTGTCCTCCAGGATACATACAGAGTTGCATATGGTTTCAATTTATGCAATTGTAGCCTAATAATATTAAGCATTCAAAACAAAGTACAAAGGACTTCCTCTCGAGAGCACTGCAAAATTCTAGAGCTTGGGTTTCCTCAAATTCCTTAACCAAGTCATTCAGAATACCGAGCAAGCAGCCGAAGTCTGAGTTGAGTTTTTCTATAAAGTGCATAAGCAAAGCTCCAATTACTTTTCTTTTTTGACAAAGCTAAAACACAAGTTGTGTAACTGAAAATATATTTTAGTTGTTCAATTCAACATCAGAAAGATTTGAAAATTGTCTCAACCATACAAGTGTAAATTCAATAGAGACAGCTGCTATCAATGTTCCCAGTTGAGAATCATGCCTTCAGCAAATGCATTTAATCCTTGAACATGGTGTCTTGGCTAGTTAACCTCACACCCATCTGTTAGAATGGCATGGTTCCTACTCAGATCAGACTTTTGGTCCAGAGTAAAAATACCCATAACAACTCAACAGGTACTTCTTTGGAAAAGTACCACCAAGTACCAGACTGCCCTCCTTCTCTTCATGGCTTACACATTCACTTTGTAGAGTTCTAATTAGCTGGCTACTCATTTCCCCACTTTTTTTCATCTTTCTTTTATACTCAAAATGTAAAAAGGGAAAATATAAGCCCTTCAGAGAAGGCATCCCAGGATTCTTATCCTGTGTATCTGAAAGATTTAAAATTTGGCATTTTTATTCTTTTTGCAAGCAGCAATTTTATTAAAGGAAAATTCAATAATAGTAGTCTAAATGCTTACTCAGAAGGGATGAAGAACAAATGAAAGCTCTGAAGTTTACCTGTTTGTGTTACAGTATTAATTAACTACGTGGCCTTGGATCATTCCTGTTCAAAGTTTCTTCAAGGTTTGAGTTTGAACAAGCAATAAAACAGCTGACAGGAGAGGTGATGAAATTCTCCCCCCGTTCCCCCATTTTATTATTTTCATAGTAGATCCTGTTCCCAAAAGATACTATATTTGAGGAGCAGTCACTAAACTAATATTGAAAATCACTGAAAATAGACTAGCCATTTTATGTGTGTTGTGCCAGGAAGTTTTCAGAAAACTGAGAAAGGATTTTTCGATAAGAAATCCGTCTTGGCTTTCACCATCATAAACAGAAATCTTTGTTTTAATGCATATGAGAAGAGATTCAAACTTTTGTCTTCAAAATTGTTAGGTTAGATTATAATTGTTCGATAAATGATTATAACCTGTGATCCCTGCTGGAATTTGGATCTGACTTCAGGGAAGCTTCTGACTATGTGACATGTATTCTGCATTCTCATTTTTTTTTGTCATTCTTTTGGGAATTCTTGGAGTAAAAAACTAAGAATACCAATCATGTACCCCATTCATAGCATAAACCATTCTTCAAGATTTGCATTTTCAGTTCTTCTGATACGAAAACAATTTTACATCTTTCTCCAATGACTATGGCAAATTTATAATAGCAGGCATATTTATTAGCAAATAAGAACAAGAGTCACACATACTGCAGCAGCTGAAATCAATGCACTGTTGAAAGCCATATTCAAAATAGACCAAAACAGTGTAACAACCACAGAACAGTTTTTCTAGTTGGGTGAACCATTGCTGGAAGACACCCAAAACTGAACTGGCTTTCTATGAATTGCAATTGTAATTACAGAAAGGCAATCACTACAAGTGTACGTGCAAGTTGTGACTTCAATTATTTAGAAGTTAAAAATCATGTCTTTGCATAACGAACTCTTTTTACTTTCAACTTCTAGGGCTGAATAAAATTGGCAAACTGCACAATTTTGTAACTACGTAATCGTGATTTGATATATCAATGGGGTCTTCAGAACAAGAATTCCACCTTTTGTACCTAAATGGTGTATGTAAAAACCTCTGTCTAGTTTAGTGCAAAAGTGTCAGATAAACACTGCAGACCTCCTCCTACTGATGTACAAAGAGAGAAGTACCTTCATGTAAAAGAAAAAAATGACAAGTCTCCTTTTACATCTCACTATATTAATTTAGTAGCCATACGTACTCTTTTCTGTATGAATTCTTATCATCTGACTAATTGTAGCTTATTGGAAGAAAGGAATAAAGTTCAGGGGGATAATATGTTGTTATTTAATTTTTATATCAGAGTTCAGTAACATAAAATCCCCAACTTCACCCTGTCTACAGCCAATTCAGAGTGACTGACGTTACTAATTTAAAATGTATGGAAATATAACTGATTCAGAATTTATTTTCTTTTCTATGCTTCAGAGCAGTGGTGATGCACCACTGTTTCATAGGCATGGGGGTCAATGAAATACTGGGTGTGTATTAGTATTGTGTCCATTTGTTCTATCTGTAATGTTTAACAAAAGAAAACAAAATAACCTCTGTGCTTTATTAAGCAAGACATGCAATAATTTTATGCCAGGGATTAGACTACAGTCTTCCCTTCTGAGAATTCAGGCTGGGGGTACCCATTAAAATAAAACTTACTCTTCTGAAATTTTTAGAAAATTCAGTTAATATATGCAAAAATACACGCTTTGGCCAAACTATAATACATCAGGTAAAAAAGCAAGTTTTCCATTTATTTTCAACATAATTTTCAAGGATTTCAGATTGTTCCATAGTGTACTTTATTCCTGCCTTCTATTAGTATATAGTATGTGCTGTAATTACAAGATTAGCCGATTCTGAAATGCTGGAAAACATATACATACATCTAGAGATACTACACCGTCCACTCATACATATAGGCACAGAGATGTCTGTACACTGTTTCACAGAGGTTAGGATGAGCCTTCCTGTCTCAGCTTTGCAGGAAATTTCACAGGCTCACATGCAGTCTTCTCTTCCCATGCTAATCCTAAAACAGTATTGGGTTCAAACTTTGTCATCCATGTATTCTGCTTAGTTATGAGAAAGTGTATCAAAATATAGCATTTAGATTTCTTAGCTTGCTATTCTCGCTTATGGAACAAAATGCTCTGATATGGATACTGGCAAGAAAACAAGTCTAGACTGTATTTAAGTTAACAGTAAAACCTTGTTAATCAAAGTGAAAGCATAGTCAGAGTCTGACTTGGCCGACAATTACAGAAAATTTGATCATACTTGACTCATCCCCAAACTTCTTTGTATTTGCAAATAAACTGCAGGGGATACTACCTGTTTGGTCTCAAGCTGTAATAAGTAATTTGAGAACAAATCTTTAAAAGTACCTTTGAATCTCACTTGGGACCTAAGTGTTTACAAAATAAATTCTATTTCCCTGATCAACCAAGCTAGAACTATAGCTTTCTATGTGGGAAGATATCCTTAGAAACAAACTAAGTCAAGAGTGTGTACATGAAAAACACAAATAGTATACACTCACTGAACACATAGCTCCAAAAAGCAGGAGCATGTATGAAGCTTGATCACTTTTGGCTCTGTGTTACAACTGGTTATTTTATCTCTCATAATATATGAAATCTCATTAAAGCCTTTCCTGTTGTTACCAATTTAAAATAAGCACTGTAGTCCCATGCACTCTCTGGTGGACTTCACATCTTACTGAAGAAGGTATAATGGAGAATGTGAATATCTGCATTTCTTTCTCCTTCAACCTGTTGGTAGATGAACTTAATGCTTTTTAGAATCTTTCCATCAAATTGGCTAAAACGGCTCATGTTCCAATGTTACTAGTTATCATATCAATTCCACAGGATGAAATGAGGGCTACAGAGACAACAGAATCCAGACTAAAAATATCTAGAAGGTTTTATTTCAGTTTTGATAGCTAATTGCATTCTATTGTACTTAAAATGAAAACAGTAATTATCAAATAAAATGGATATTTCATCCATTGAGGGGGGAAACTTAATTGCAACTACGGACTTGCTTCTCTCAGTCAACTTTGTGTCCCTCTGTATCAGTTCAACAGAACAAAAACGCTGCATCCGTTATGTTCATACACTGTCACAAGTCCATGCCTGTTTGTACTTCAAAATATACAATACCTGTGAAATTAATCAATACTTGCTTTTGGAAGGAAAAGGCAAACCTAAGGTACACCTTCAATATATATACACTACCTATATATTCAAAGAAAGATGAGAGTGGGTACAAAACAGCACTATATGTATAATACAACAGCAACTTTTTTAGTAAGTGCCAACTATTTTTATTACAGGAATATAAATGTGTCTGGGACAGAAAAAGTACATCATATAGGAAAGGTATTGCAATGCAAATATTCCAGTTAAATACATCTACTCTTTGATTAACACAATGCATAGACCTAACATTGAATTTTAGGCATCTAAAAGGAAAATGACGCACCTGTTTCTTTTCTCTGGTTAAATTTAGATATGTGTACAGCTGCATTATTTTCCCATGCAATGATTCTAGGAAAAATCTAGTTAGTCCTGGATCTTGGGAATGGTTGGTTTTACACTGGTGAATGTCTGAAATATGTTTTGAGGTCTGCACATTTAGGATAACATTATATACAATTAGTATTGAATAGTAAGACACTCTGCCTAAACTGTATTACAATATCATAGTATAAATACAATTAAAGAACTATGTGCTAGGATTTTGCATATTGTTTATTTTAACTGTTTTTCATTTGGCTTTGGATGGCTTTGGAAAAAAGAAAGATGATTAGAGAGCAAAATATAGTAGACTGTTGAAATTCTATTCTAGATAATGATCAGTGGTTGGAAAACCATAGCTACAACTCAGGCAGGAGCTGTGTAGCAATGTTTTTAGAGAAAAATTGGGGGAAGGTATTTATAGAAATTATCAAGTATTTAGAAGGTGGTAGGAAGGGAAGCACAGCTTTTTTAAAATTAAATTTTAACAAATGAAATATTTGTGGTTTTGAGCAAGTTACAAGACATACATAAATAAATGAAATTTCAACTAACACTCATATTAATGCTCTACGAAAGCACTGATGAAACTATGAAAATGACTGTTACCTTAATATTGGAAAACCACAGGTCATTTTCATGCAGTGTAGCAACATAAACAGAAGTAAGAAGTCCAAGAGAGATGGCAACAATTCCACCAACAGTTACTGAGAGTATGTTCCACAGCTTTCCACCTGTACGATCTTGGAAGAAAAATATTTCACTCTGTAATTAAGGAACACATAATTCAACTTAAAGGAATTTTGGCAACTCATTTATACATTGCCTGTGCTAGTACAGTTTCATTCTGTAGGTAAGAGGGCATTTGGTTTTAAGAGGTCTTTATGGAGATGTGTTTTTTTATTTTCTCTTATGGCAAACTCAGTATTTTATTTACATGCAAAGTGAAATAAGGTGTGCCTTAATTGGTAAAATGTAGTTATAGTTTAAGAACCTCTAAGTTCTAGTTTAAGAACCACAATCCTATATAAATCTAGATAAGTACCATATCTAATTTGTAAATCTAAATTGAAATATCCTCCAGGGCAATTTTTTTTAATTAAGACAATACAGGATGACTGTTAGACCACAAAGTAAGAAATTAAAATCTTCTTCACATGTCTTAAAACAGCTGCCTGTTTTTGGGGGGTTTGCTTGGTTTTTGTAAAATCAACACTGAAGGTTCAGAAGTCTCACTAAATACACACAAAGAGACTGAACAGCGGCCAAAGCAGCCTTTGATAATGGTGTCATGCTTTGAATTGCAGATGACCTCCTGCTGACATCAGAATAAGATTATAGAGGGAATGATGGGAAAGAAAGGTTGTGTTTCTAAGTAGCTCAATCAGTTTACTGTATGCTTATGTTTTTTAGGTTTGTTTGGTTTGGGTTTTTTTTTACTGTTGCTATAGGCCTTAATATGGTACTTGGTGATCTGGAATTATACCTTTGAAATGGCTATTTCATACTGTGTGTGTGATGTCTACATAATGGCTACTAAACATGCAATTCAACAGAACTGAGGGCTGGGCTGGATGAGAACTAGGATCACTTTCCCCTTTTGTATATAGCCCAAGTGTATTTGTGTACAAACAACAATGTAACTTTCCTTTCATCTACCCAAATTGCATATATAGAAACATTTGGAATTTAGATGGAAACATCACTTAAAATAATTAAAAAACCCAAACTCAACAAACTTTGCCAACTCTAAAGTTATAATTCCAAACAAAAACATTGTTAGTATTTGATTACTTAAACAGATCCTCAAATTTAGAAACAATGTCTCTCTCTGAAATTTACCTAGCTAATCTGTCCTATAGTCAAAAAGCAAGGGTTTGCAGTTAAAAGTCAGATTTCATGTGCAATCTGCTTATATTTAAGCAGATCAGAGGTCTTCAAATCCTTTTGTTACCAATGATTTGAACTGGGATTCATTTAAGAACCCATGATGGCTATACAAAATCTGATGGTGTCACTGATATTAAATCGAAAAAAATTGTTCACACCAATTTAAATTAGGATTTTAAAATAGAGATGAGATTGACATGCAGTACTCTGCATGCCCTCTGTCTCACCCAGTTAATTTTGGTGATAGATAATCAAGTATGAAAATGTATTTGTTACATACCTAGTCCTAACCTGTTCTTAGGATAGATACCAAAAGCTAAACACTACTAAAAAGCTGTAATGTTCCAATCCTTTTCATTACCCACCAGATAGAATTTTCCCATCAGGCTTCACATTCTTCTCTGAAGACTGATCTTCAGCCGCCTCTGTGCCTTTTTCAACCCTTCTCTGTCTTACAGTTGTCATGACGTCAGTCACTTGAATTAATTACTCTTCAGTCTGACTCCTAATGGACACATACAAGCAATGCATCTTCCTACTCAAACATTCACTTAAGACCATAGGAAATACCTGAAAACCGAACCATATTTTACTGCCATCAGAAACTTTGACTTGCAGAACTATACTGTAGTTGAAGTGTATCTTACAAAAATGCAAGATTTTTTAAATTTTTACAACTCAGAGTGCAAATTATAGAAAACATTATCTTAAATTTGTAAAGACTTCAGTTCACAATTTTACATACTCTTGACCAGGTTTTCAGAATGATTCAATATTTTGACTGCCCTCACCTTTAGCCCTTGACTCAAAATCCACACCAGCCTCCATTTCTTTGAAAAAGTGTAAGCCATTCAAACAAAAATTAGTCCTTTTAGGGTATTTTAGTTGGGCACCTAAAATAGAAAGCCAGTTGTTTAAATCTTGGCTTTCAGGAAATCGTGAGAAAGGGGGCCATAAGATGCAAAACCGCTAGAGAGCACGGGCTATATAAAACTAGAGAGACAGCATTAAAAAAAAATCCTTGACATTTTATACTATTAAAGCACCATAACATTTGAAAACATCACAAAAAAAGAGAAAAAGCAGAGCAGCTAGTCCTTCCCCTCTTAATTCCCTGTTACTCTCTGCTCTGACATGAGCATGGTCCATACATAAAACTGCTTTCAACCTGCCATTTGACATCTGAAAATCAATTATGTCCCATCCTGAATGCAAAAATCTCCTGTCATTCCCAGAGTGCATACACGAGATATTTGTGTTTCCGCTGGTGTAACTGACTGGTAATGCTCTAAGAAATATGCCTCAACCCCACAACTTTGTAGTTTTAAAGCCTTTGCAGTGGATTAGGCTCATCTCTTTCCCTCATGCCTGGGAAAACACGTGGAGGGAACTGCTTTCAAATAGCTGGTTTGTAGAAAACCTGACAATTAATTAATACAGGCAAGGTGGTCATCGTAATCATGCTCGCTCTTTGCACCGCCACTCAGCCAGCTTTCCTCAGCGCCTCACGGAAGGGTTTTGCCCGGCACGCGCGGGAAAGCCTCGACAGGGCGCCGGGAAGGGAACGTCCCGCCTCCGTCCCCGCAGCTGCCTGAGGTGAGCGAGGCCTGGGGCAGCGGGGCGGGGGCAGGCCCTGCGGCTGCAGGCCGGGCCCGGGGGGGCACGAAGGGGAGCCCGGGGCATGGCTGTCAGTGCCGGCGGGGCGGACAGGCGAGAGGGCGAGCACGCCTGAGCCTCCGCGGGCCGGCGGGCAGAAGGAAGCGGCCCCGGGGGCTGGGCAAGGGCGGGGAGGGGAGGCAGGAGGGCCGGGCCCGGGGCAGCGGCTCCCCCGGCGGCTGGGACGGGCCCGGCGGGGCGCGGGCAGCTCCTCACGCGCGGGGCGGCCTGCGCGGCCCGGCCCTGCGCGGCCTGCTTGGCGGCGGCTCCGTCGTCCGCCCGTCTCCTCCCCTTCCCCTCCGCATCCTCCCTGTCGGGGCCGATACCTGCCGGCGCTCCGAGGGCGGGGGGCGGGGGGGAGCGCGGCCGCGGGGGGGCCCGCGCGGGGGGAGCTGCGGGCCTCGGGGGTGGGCGGGCTGAGGGCCGGGGCCAGGCTGCGGCGGGGCTCGGGGCGGCCCTTCCCCGCGGGGCGCGGCGGGCGCGTGCGGCTTCCGCGTTCGGGCTCCGCGAGAGAAAGTACGGCGGGGACAAGGTTGTCTGCCCGGGGGGAGGTTGGCAGAAGCGCCCGCCCCGAAAGGGCTGGAAGTAGTTTAAATTCCAGAAGGCGCCTCCCCGGGCTGCCCCCGCGCCGGGCCGTGGAAGTCCCTTCCGTGCGGCGGGGGGGCGTTGGGCGGTTCCGCCCCGTGCAGCGGCGTCTGCCCCTCCCGCGCCCCCGGGCGGGTCCCGCTGTGCCCCGGGCTACAACAGGCCTAGGAGATCGTTTTCTAAAATAGTGACGTAGGATTTATTTTTAGTGTTTGTTTTTTTTTTTTTTTTTACTAGAGAGATTTAGTTCCAGATACATGTGAAATATTTTTTTTTTTTAATTTAAATTAGAATCCTGAAGAGCAGAGGTGTGTTTTGTATTCATTATAAGCTCTGTTGTATTTCTTGGTCAACTGCAGTATAGACATGCAAGGGGGGAAAAGACCTTCATCTCTGTAGCAGAAAGATAACGGCAACAACAGACTTTTTTCTACTTGATAGGTACAACCTACCGTTACGGTAATTCTTTACTGGAAATTTTGTTTGTAGTGTCTTTAGAGGTAGTTATCATAAAAAAACCAAGATCCCCTTAAAGCATTTACCAATGTGATTTTCTTCACCGAGAGGGTTGTCAGGCTCTGGAATGGGCTGCCCAGGGAGGTGGTGGAGTCCTCATGCCTGGAGGTATTTAAAAGGATAGATGAGGTGCTTAGGGACATGGTTTAGTGGTGGGATGGCAGGGTTAGGTTAAAGGTTGGACTCGATGATCTCAAAGGTCTTTTCCAACCAAAGTGATTCTGTGATTCTATGATCACTCCCAGATCCTATCACAGAAAGCAGGTTTCCCAATAATCCATACAAATTCTGTGGAACAGGCAGGCATAGAGTTCACTTCTTCAGCATAATATTCAGTTTATTTTCCATCACCCACCATTTTACAGTCCTGCAATACTTTTTTTTTTTTTTTTTTTTAAATTTTTCATTCCACAGCTGTGGTTCATGAGCAAAAAGAGGCAGGAAATTCATAGAAAATGTGCTCAGAGATGCCAAGCAAACTGTGCAACTAGTAATCATCCTGGTAATTCAGAGCTTTGAAACCGTTGGCTCAGGACATTTGAAATCAGGAATTTTTTCAGTATCTGCCTTTGCACACTTAGTATGTTTTATAAATATTTTTTAGAAGAAACAATTCTTTTTCTCTTGCTTCCTCTGATTTAAGCTCTCTAAATAGTAAAAAATTTCTACTGGAAGTCAATTTACAAGAAACAGACTAACCATACTTCTCTTATTTGTTTGAGCTATAAAGCAGGTGGTACATTTGCGGGGAATGCTTAAACTAAAAATACGGAAGCAGAATGGACATTAGATTTACCTTATTTTTATCACTAATAGTGTAACTGTCACATCATACGTCAGGTGTTTTTCTTAAAATTAATGTATTGTATACAAATCCTACAAGTGATTTTACACTGTGAATAAAGAAAAAAAGTATCTTGAGTATGCGTATGTTTTTGTGTAAAGGAGGTCAGATAATGTACTTGAATTTCTGAGACAGGGAATACTGCGGAAGATGTTTCCTAGAATGGAAATTCTGGTTACCCTCTACCTGTAAAGAGGCCAATGCAAAGTAAAATTTACACAGAACAAGAAGCTGCAGAACTGGTTTAGAAAACATAATAATTTAAGATTTAGGAATCCGGCAGTTGTGCACATTCAATAAATTTGGGACCAGCAAAAGCCTGTTCTCTATAGAACCAAAACTTACCTTGAACTAAATGACAGGCTGTGTAGCGTGGTTGCCAACAGGCAGTAGCACTGTGAAGAGGGGGGAGGTACAGTCATCTTAATTCTACTGTGTTTTGTGACACTGTGCGTATGTGTAATATATTTGTATGGGATAAACAAGTTCCTATGGTCAGGTGAAGAAGTTTTCCGTTTTGTGGGAATGATTGCAGATTAGCAGCACTGACATTCCCGAACTACCAATGCAATCTACACTGTAAAATAGCAGCACTCGAACTGAAAGGTTTGTGTAACAGAAAAGCATTAGACCGTCTTACATAGCTGTTAATGTATCCAAGAGTAAATGTTACCTTTAAGTCACTTTAGAATCAGCTATAGCCATCACTTTGAAATACTAACACCTATTGTTCAAGTTTCAAATAGCAGAAGATTGGACAGCAGGGAAAACAACATGTCCTTTTTTCCCAGTTCTATATAATACTTTAACAAGTCATATTTCCTGTTGCTCTAAGTGTTTGGGTACAACACTAGAAAAAAATGGAGTGGGAGAAACACCCCCTGCCCTGTTCCTCTGCCTGGAAGTACTCTGAACAAATGAATCTGATGCTGGTTTTGCCTCATATTCTAGGGATGACACCTGAAATAGAGTAACAGCTGGGAAGTATCACTCTACAGCATTCTTTACTGCCTCTTTTTGCCAGGGACTAGAGCAATGTAAGTGTAAAAAGAAAAAATCCTATGTCATGAGGGAGCTACACCTGAGAGTTATTATTCAACATATTCTCACTGAAACAACGTATTAGTTGGGCAACACACCCATTGATAACGAGATTTAATGTTTTAAGTCGTGGCTATACAGAAAAACTAAAGAACTTTCAGATTGATAATATTCTCTGCAAATTGTATTACAAAATTTAAATTACGTGAAATTGTAGCAAGCAATCAGTAATACTGTATTATTGTATTACTGTATTATTATAATACTGTAACACTGGCTTAATACTTGCCAAAGTAGCAAAAGGATATTATTTATAAATATCCTTGTTGCTCATTGTGTTCCACCTAGATTGTATGGTAGCAGTCTTAATGTTAGTACCAAGTTACCCATAATCCCAAGAAATATTAAACACCTACAAACCATAGCGTAGTGGAAATGGTTGAATGAAACTTTAAATTCAATTTCTTTATACTGTTTACCTTTCTGTTTTCTCTTGGATTGTCACATTCAATGCTGTAGAAAGAGCTACGATGAACTAGAAACACAGGAGGACTCAAGTTCTGCCTAAGTAAATTCAGAGACTAAACTTGCAATCTTTTTAGTTGCTGTTCAGCAGCCATGTGATACGCTGCAAGCATGTCAAATTTCTAGGTTCTCTCTTTTTTCAACTTTTAAAGTTTGTCAGGTGCCTGAAGTTTTGCTCTTGGGCAAAAGCATCTTAGTTTTCCAATTCTGAGTTTTTTTACTTAGCTAGTATTAAGTCAAGTCAGTATTAACAGTGTTTCACTTTCTGAGTGGCTCAATGTGATGACTGCTCTTTTCCAAATACGCCTAGAAGGGACTGCAGAAAATGGTGCATTAACTTTTCTGCAATAATTCTGACTGTAAATACTTGACAAAGAAACAGGGCAGAGCGATTCAAATCCCACTGATGTGTGGCCAGGGCTCTAACCCATTTTCTTCTAATTCCCAGGAGCGTTACAGTCATCAAACGTTAGGTCAGCGCAGCTCTATCCCAACAAGCTGTGTGTCCAGCCCCATTTCTGCAAAAGTTGCAACGTTCAGTATCAGGCACGGTGCCCTTTATAGCGGCAGCAGCAGCAGCAGCCGCTCTCTGGGCTGGCCAGCGCTACCGAGGAGGGAAGGTGTCTGATAAGACATGTGCTTCACAGCAGATAAGGTGTCTTGGGTATCAGCTGGATCACACATGACCAGGTTATTTATGGCGGGAAGAAACTTCTGATGAGACTCCTCTGCTTTATTAAGCCAAAGCGAGCATGGTATTTTAGCCCAGTGAATAGAGTAATACCTGGATGCTACATCCTATTAGACAGACTTTTTTCCCCAGATTTTGCATTAGAGAAAATGTGAAAAAGCTGCACAACGCAGCATTCTGCAGCATTGCATCTAAACCCATTTGTAGTTCCAGCTTTTTTTACTTCAACACATTTGGTCCAGGGCCATAATAGTAACAACAAAATGAAGTAAGATAGCTTGTTTATGTGAATGTAAACCATGAGAACACCAGCAATGGGTACTCTGGAGGTACTTTCTCTTTTTTCTCCTTAGCCAGCAAGGGCAACTGAGTTAGACTTTTTTTTTTTTTTTTTTTTCTAAAAAAGATGGGAAGAAAAGCTCCAGCCAAGGCCAAGAAATATGCTGTATATTAAAATTAGGTTGCAAGATATGTTTTAGCTTATGTGACAGATAAGCAAGAGTCAATCACTTACCTGAAAAACACAGCATAAAGCTTTCACTCCATTTAAATTAGGGAAAATTCCCACTAGCTTCATTATGAATTTTGAAAGTGCAGTTCTGTCCTTCAGCATTGTCCCATTATAACTGCGTGCAGGCTTACAAGTATCTTGACTTCATAATCTCATATTTCATTACTACAGTTACTTTTATAAAACTTGTATTAACAGTATAAAAACTGTAATAAATTGACATAAGAGTGAGAAATGGCAGTAAAGTATTTCAAATGCACTTTGATTTAAACAGATTCCGATCTCTCTAAACAGTGGTTCAGTGTTTGAACTTTCCATATTTGTATTTCATACAGGTCAAATAAAAGTGACTAAAGTGTTTAACAAAAAAAGTTTATTACCAAAATACAATATTAAAGTCAATACGTGACAAACTCCTGTAAAGCAAAATAAATTATTCTAACATTGTACAGTATTTCAGAAGGTAGTTAAAGTAGTACTACAGACTTTGCTTCATAGTTCCAAACAGTCGTCTATCAGGAACACAATCCTAGAGAGAGCTTAAGGCATGCAGCTTAATGTGCTGGATAATTTTATAAAATGAAAGTCATCCTATTTAATAAGATACAGTATCAGAATTAACTGCAGTCTTTACATGTCAGTTTTCTAAATTTTTTTATACTTTGGCTATAAAAGCAGTGCCATAGTGTTACAATACCTTTTCTTAAAAAAATACATGTACCCATGTCCATGAATATCAAATGCAAATGTAAATTTCTATTAAATATATTTTAACAAATGTTACTTTGAGCACCAACTGTACATTTTTTAAAATGATTAAATAAGTGCTTCTGAAAGAGGAAAATACAGTAACTCTGACTGAATCCCACTCTATTTTTCCAGGCCAAGCATAAATTGGAAAGATGAAATATGCACCTATTTATCAGTATAGTCTAGTATGAGGGAAGTTTTACTTTTTAGTAGAAGTATAGGCGTTTAAAACAAAGCTGCAAGTTACAGTTCATATCACAGAATAAAATCTAATTTAAACAAACAGCAAGTGAATAGCTGATCATCTGATAGGGCTGCGACAGAAGATCTGAAAATATTTTGGAAGCTTAAAGAAAGGGGAAGACTGCAGTGTTGGTGACTTTGAAATGTGCTTAAAAACCTTTACATGACATGCAGCCAAGCCAACCGTACACTTTCTAAAGCAGATAACCTGAGGAATAGTTTGCTTTCAGAAAAACTAAGTTTATAATTACTTCACATGCAGAACTTCTGATAAAGTCCACAGGAACTGTGAGTGGGTAACTAATGGCAAGCAGCATGGAGACAGTTAACAAAAATAAATCTCTGTGCATATGGGAAAGAATTATTTGTTGGCATTTGTTAGGATCGATAACGGTTTTCAGAGGCAACTAACTTTCTACTATTTTATAGGAACACATGGTCAAAAAGAAGAAAGCAACAAGATGGTAAAGAACAACTGTGAATAGACGCATCCTGCTTAGTAATCCTGTTACAATGAGTCCTGGTGCCTTATACTTAATGCTGCAAATGTGGCTTGCACATACACCAAAATTGTTAATTTTGATTCTAGGTTACTTGCTTTTTAAGTCTTGGTTCACTGCCATCTCCTTCTTAGCTTATGAATGCAAATTTTTCACCTTTTTATCTTTCACTAGCTGAGCAACTTTGTTATTTTTGTGTAAAGGAATAATTATTTTAAAGTATTGTTTCTGTGAATCCTGACTGGCACTACTATGGATCTCTTTGTACCTTTAACTTTTTCAGCAAATGGGATCTCTGAGGCAGACAGTTGACATACATTTGAAATAATGTACTATTTTCACATGAATCCTATATTGAAGGTAAAATATTGGTGTCAGTATGAATATCCCATTGAAAGTTTACTACCTCTAATTGAATTTGAGATAATGTAAATAAATTAGGTTTTTCAAATGTAAAATCCATTTGTAGGAATATGAAAAATAACTTTTAACTGAAAATAATGTACACTTACTTCACTTATGTATTTAAAACATGTCAAATATCTGACACAAAAATGCTTTGACGTTACATCCTGACCAAGTTTTAAAGTAAAATGTGTACTTTCTGCTATCTCATTTATAAACAAAATAATAGATATTTAACCCAAAAGAACAAGTCAAATAGAGGAAATCACTTGAAAACAAAAATCATCAAATGTACTTGGAATCTTAGTGCCTTTAGATTTTGTGCTGCTTCATAAATTTGTAACAAGACTTCTTGTCTTCTTTTCCTGTTTGCCACTTCTAGTCAGCGATAGCGCAATAGACTGTACCCTTCTTAGATTCACAATGGTAGCTTATTTCTGCTAGAAGAAATGTATAAATAGGAAGTAACCATAAAATACTAAGTAAGTAAGTAGGTTTTTAAGTAATGAGCTACCAAAAATCAGGTAACTGCATCCCCATGTCAGGAACTAGGCATGCTTCTGTGCATCTGCCATTCATTAAAAGCAAAAATACATGCCCCGACTAGGAAGTTTAAATCTGGCTGCTAAAGGGCTTCTTTGGAAGTGCGACTACTTCACTTGATTGAAGCACACATTTCAAACAATTTAAGTAGCCAACCTTATAAATAACCTCAACAAAGTTGCCAGGTAATTAGCCAGTATAATATTCCAAACTAATACGTAGATGAATGTCTCCTACTGCAAACCGCTGTAACTGTAAAACAAAAACAAAACAAAAAAAGGCACTGTAATTTTGGAAGCTAAAGGTTTTAAAGGGAGAGATTTCTATGTGTTTCTTAGAAAACAAAAAGTAATACCTAATTCCCTTTATGAATCCATATTATATGCACTAGTAAAATTTATTCTACAAGTGACTGGATACAGTTTTTGCTTAAAATATTGTTTGCCTTTTTTTTTAAATATGATTTTCTACAGGAAGATTACTTTATCTTTCACTGAATTATTTCTACAGTTACAGCTCTGCCAGACAAATGGGAAATTTATAGACAGCCAGTGGGATTTCAAAGAACTCCAAAGCATGTAGGCATTTCTCAAAATCCCACTTTGTGCTCATGTACAGCTTTGGAAATCTACATAGGCTTAATCTACATCTCTTTGTGGCAATTATTGTTAATAACTTGTTCTCATTAAAAAACATTGCTCATATATACTGCAAAGTAATCACCACAAATTAAAAGTGACTTAAGTTGGTTTTTTTTTAAATAGTTCTGCTGAAAGTGTCAAGAAAACCATTAAGAAACAGCAGGTCATTATTATAAAGGATCTTTTACACACTATCAATTCAAAAGGTAGGTTTTTTAGTTAGGATTCAATCAGACAAATAGGTATTAGGAAAATGCTTCTAGGCTCCTCAGCTTCTGCTGCTCTAAATCGATAGAAAGGATAGTAGTCTTTGTTGAAGGACAACTTGGGAGTTTGTAAGGCCTTAAAAATAGATTGGGAAAAATGAAACGCCTGTGTGTGCATGCAGGCACTCACATGCCCTCACGCACCCTCCCTCTCCCTACTTTCCAGAATCCAGGCAGTGGGGCTTATGAGATCACACTGTAAAATCTGTATTTGGTCTGTTGCCAGTTTCAAAAAACAGGGCAAAGAAGTTCTTTGCTTGGAAAACAACAAAGAAGGAGGAAGAAAAAAGCTTTTCAATTGATACAAAGCTTTCATACCTTTGGGTTTTACCCTACTGTACTAATGCATTATTACTGACTAGTACCTGACATTAAAAGAAAAAAACCCCAACAATCCTATATTCTTGGCACTGTACAGAGAAATAACAGGTTAAAATGGATCATTCTATTCCCCACTCCTTATATTTTTTCTCTTAAATGATTCATTGGTCCCTGGTTAAAATATTGTACTCCTACTGAAAGAAGGACTCGGGATGGCAAATCAAGTTTTGCTTGCAATTCTTCTCTTTAGCAAGTTTCTCAGGCAAAAATTAGCAAAGAAAGAAAATATTCACTCTAGGAAACCCTCTCTTTAACTTACTGCTTCACCTAGTTTGTGCTCTGAGTTGTGCTGTGGTCCTTATTTAGAATAATGTTTATGATTTCACCCTCATGTTCTTTCATATGATCCAGCAGATTTTCTTTGTTGGTAGACTCAAAACCACAAATGCAGCAGCAGAAGAGAAGAACACAGTATTCTGTGCCAAGATGGGGTAGACTGGAGTTCTTTTCTAAACTGCATGAGGTATTCATCAAGTTAGGTTTTTCGTTTTCATCAGAACCTGAAATTTCATTCGTAGTCTGGTTAATAGACTCTGTAAAAGACACCAAGTTGTCTGAACTTCCTAGTATAGGTACTGTACTTTCATCTGTGCCTTCTAATAAGGTTTTGTCAGGAAGCTGTCCTTGAAACCTGAAATAATAATAAAAACCAAAACCAATATCAAAACGTACAGTCATTGCTTTTTGACAAGAACTTTATTTTGGATCAGAGTTGGGTCCTTTGAAAATTCTAGATGATAGGGCTGGCGAGTAAATCAGACGTACCTGCTGCTTTGCGAAATTGCATCATTAATAGCCTTGTTCACTTGTTCATAGTTGTAATTTTGGTCACTTGCATGTTTCCACATGTGGGACTTCAAGGATGGAGGATGGCTACATACATATCCACAGAGAGAACATCTAAGAAAAAAAGGTAAAGGAAAAAGAGAAACATTTAGAGGTTAAATTTTATTAGTTTAGTAATGGATTAGTTCTTCCAAAGGGATGAGTAAACAGAGAGATACATGTCAATCCTCTTCTCAGTCCCCCTTTTCAGTTTCGTAACTATGTCAAGTTAGTTTGCAAAGTTTCATTTTGAAATGTAAGACTATTTTTAGGGTCTGAGAATTTTTAAGTTTGCTTTTTCTGACTTCTTAAACAACTGAATTAAAATCTTATCTGTTTGTCCTGTTAAAACTGTTTAAATACTCAAAAAATACAATACTTCTGATGACTGCAGAAACATGGAGTACATTGGTGTGGTATCTGGCTGGCAGGTAGTGAGCTCTCTTTGCCATTGATCTGAACCAAGCAGAAGCTGTGTAATTAGCACTGATCATTTTAATTGAACTAATAAAGCCTTTCCTGGTGTAGCATGTATTAGTTTATTTAAGGATCACAGGATTGTTGAAGTTGGAAGGGACCTCTTGAGATCACCTAGTCCAATCCACCTGCTCAAGCAGGATCAGCTACAGCAGCTTGCTGAGGTCAGTGACATCAGATTTTGAATACATTCACAGATTGAGATTCAGACAGGTGACAACTTTGTCCATAGAGTTTTCCATCAGCTCGGGTACTGCAAGACTAAATTTTCTATTTCCCTATAAAACACTGTCTTATACAGTAAAGAACAAAACCTTGAATAAAAAATCCTATTTACATAGTGATGTAGTGTATATTTACAGCCACAAAAAACCCAAGACTGATCAAATCCCATAGGACTTTTTTCATACATAAACATACAACAGATAAGGTTTTTTGCAGGTATTTTCTAAGATGATAAATTAGTCATCTCAGCATGAAGGAGATGAGTGATACTGCATGACATCACTCCAGAGCAGAAGAGTACTCATGGTAAACATGGCATAGCTCCTTGTCTTTGGGAGGAGGAAGCTACTTTGCTTAGCTACCTGCTACTCTGGAAGTCTTCCATTTCTCAAATCACATGGAAAAGACCAGGATCAATCAAAGGTGACCTTGTTCTAATAAATTATACCTAGGAATTCATTTCAGTCTAACTCATTCCTCAATGAGCGCAAGATGTCTTCTGCTCAAGCAATGTGATCCTAGTATGTTACACTATGATGAGTCTGTCAAAATGACCACTATACTAGGAAGGTTTTGTAAATTTTTAAGACCTTTTCAGAAGTATAACCTGGAAACATTGCAAGGGCTACATAAAACCGTGTTACACGCTACAGTTCAGTAAGGTTTTACCACTTCTCTTAATGACAGTGGGATATAATCCTTAAATGCCTTGCAAATAATCATATACAGGAAACTGTTTCTGCTCAGCAGAAGATTGTGGAGAACACAAAAAAATCTCACAAGCTAGGTGAAGGCATGGTATGTTACCTTGCTTATGTAGCAAGATAATTCTGTCCTGTTGGGGAACAAGAAGCATGTCCTCCTAGCTCACTTTTCTCTATTATTTGATTTGGAATGTACTATCCTATTTTCTCTTTTCCTTTTAATTTGAAGCCTTATAAAGAAAATGGATGCTTTCAAATATAGGCAAGTTCACTCTCAGGTTAAGAATCTTAATATTTCTAGTAAGGCTGTTGCAAAATAATGGCTCTAGTAAGGCTGTTACAAGATAACGACATCATTAAAAATAAGATAAAAGGCAGACCTTATAGCTAATTTATAGATAAAATTAGGCTGAAATAATTTTTTTGCAAAACACAAAGATCAACAAATAATCTTAATTCTGTTCTATATGCAGATGTATTCTACTAGTCTTATTAAATATATGATTTTTCTGTGCCACTAACATGGCTTGGTCAGTGGATTGGTAACACAGTGAATGAAGAAACAGTTCAGTGTTGGTTTTTTTTTATCCCCTTTTACCATTTTTTGAAGTACGTTAATTTACTCAAGTGATTTACTAAACAGATTTACTTTGTTGAGAATGAGCAAAATGCTGTTGACTGCTTTAGCATCAAAGACTCAGAAACTCAACAACAGCTTTTAGCCTGATGCACTACACTTTATGATCATATGCCTAATGTATAGTTACAGTATATGCAAGACATTCCCAGAGAAACAAAATTATTTCACCACTGAGTTTAGTAGTAGAACTCTCTCAATTCTGTAGCATGATTTGCCCTACTGGTTGACTTACGTTTAATTATTAAACTTTACTGTTCAAGTGTATCCTAAATTGATCTACTGAGGAAACAATTATCTTGCAGCTTTTGATAGACTATTTCCTTGGGGATGCAGGGACCAAAGTGTGGAGGTTTTCAGTCATCTTCGGTAATACTAAGAGTATGACTGCAGAGCAAATAGAACTTAATGCTACTAGGAACATTTTGGGGAAAAAAAATGCAGTGGAAGGACTTTGGAGTTGTAGAAGCAGATTTTCTTGAGAAGCAACCCTTGTGTGAATGTGCTTTATCTGGATTCTTCCTATTGCTTTTGAAGTCTTCCATTAAGAAACGTTCAGAATATTCCTGACTTTTTTTCCTTTCCCATCTTTGATTTTTTGTTGCAAGTTAGTAGTAAACAATTGCACATTTGTACCAACTTTCTCACATATATCTATAAATAAATATATATTAAAATACATACAAAAATATATATAAATATATATAATACTATATATAAATATATAAAAATATATAATATATATTATATATATATATATAAAAATATAAATATATATAAAAATATATATATAACACCCCCTCATATCTATGGACAGACTATAAAGGACACTCATCAATTAAACATAATGACTATTCATACTAACTCTGAATTAGGGAAGCATGATGCCAATCTGGATTCTAACTAACACGTATATGCAAAGGCTGTGCCTAGACTAGGATATTAAAAAAGGCCAGAGAACATTCCTGCGTACTGGAATTTAACAATCTGTCCTGGTTTCGGCTGGGATAGAGTTAATTTTCTTCCTAGTAGCTGGTATAGCACCATGTTTTGGATTCAGCATGAGAATAAGGTGATACCACACTGATATTTCAGTGGTGGCTGAGCAGTGCTTACACTAAGTCAAGGTCTTTTCAGCTTTCCATGCTCTGTCAGCGAGAAGGTGCATAAGAAGCTGAGCAGGAGCACAGCCAGGACAGCTGACCCAAACTGGCCAAAGGGGTATTGCGTACCATATAATGTCATGCTCAGTTTATAAGCTGGGGGGAGTTGGCTGGGGGGGCAGCGATTGCTGCTCAGGAACCAGCTGGGCATCAGTCAGCAGGTGGTGAGCAGTTGCATCACTTGTTTTTCCTGGGTTTTGTTTCTCTTTCTCTCTCTTGTTGTTTTCCTTTTCATTATAATTTTTATTATTATTATTACTATTTGTTGTTCAATTCTTAAACTATTCTTATCTCAACCCACAAGTTTTCTTACTTTTGCTCTTCAGATTCTCTCCCTTATCCCACCAGGGGGGAAGGGTAAGTGAGCATCTGTGTGGGGCGTAGTTGCCAGCTGGTATTAAACCACGACACAATCTATAATGTTAAATGTTAGAAGTGCCCCTGGCATGGTTTTGGTACATGCATTCTCCCAAACAATTCTAGGCATGCTTTGATAATTAACATGGTCCAGAAACTACTTGCAATAGGCAGTTTATATGCAACCACCCCATTCTGGAAAGAAAAAGCTGAATACTATACCAGAGGGAAGTCATGGACATGTTTAATTAGCTAGCATAAACATCACCTGGGAATGCCATACCAAATCTCTTTCTCTCAAAAAAAAAAATAAAGTCACTGGAACAAAGAATGAATTTAGGAGGGAAAAGAAAAAGGATCTGAACTCTGCTTTGTATCTTAACACAACAAAATCACTACTATCACAGGTTTTTGCCAAATTAGAACTGTTACATACTTGTACTGTTCCATTAGCTGCACTGCCTGATGCTCCTGGGGGTGGCGCCTCATATGGCATTTCAAGCTATTCATATTTGTGGTGGCGAAGTCACATACTCGACATCTAAAGAGACAACAACAAGTAAACTAATCTGACAATTAACTGCTAACACTATCCCAGAAATAAAAATCTATGAGAAAGCAAAGGTATCTGGAAAGACTACAGTTAAAGACTAACAATATTTACACAAGTCCAAGTGGTGACATTAACTTCCAATTTTTGGACCATGAAAATCTTTTGCAGCCTAAAAAAGCCTCTACCTTTGAGCAAGAATCACTAGGCACATGGATGATGTTCCTTCCTGACATTTATCTTGTGCACCTCTATTGCAGCTGGTAAGCATCATGAAGTACAAGGGAGCTGTGGATGTACTTGAATAGATGCAGCCCTGATGCAAGTTGCTTGGCTAAGTTATGCAAAGGCAGAATATGACCATAAGAGCGATAGGGGACATAGTGCATTTAGAAGTGAGTCTTGTTCCTCAAGAATACATGTTCTACTTAACGCGGCAGCCATGTTTCTCATGACATTTTAAAAGCCAAACTATCTATTTAGTAATAAAACATCTATGTTTCAGAGCATTATATCTGAAATAGAAGTCAGGGACAAGAACAAAATATGTAGATTCAAGTGCCTTAAGACAAGTGTGTCACATCATGCTGTCTACATTTTTATTTTTTTACTTCTGTCACAATATCTTTGTATAAAAACAATCCATACACCAGTCTGGATCTAGATTTAGATCCCTGGATTTAGACCCTAAGGTATTACAGAAAATACTATGCTATTCATAGATATCAATATACTACCACACAAGCTTCCGGTGTATAACATATTGAAACAGAAGCCATCAAGCTCAGCTAAAACTCTGCATATTTGTTAGGACTTTAGTTGTTTCTTTTTTTGAAATGGTAAAATGTCCAATATTTACTAAGTCTGGTCTACAGTGTGAAACAGTTTGAGACTGCAGGATACTTAACTTGAGATTACTCACTTTATTTTTGAAAGGACTTAATTGTGCAGTATTAAAATCCAGAAGGTATCAAATGTATGAAAATGCATCATTGGAGGCTATACAGTTTAATTTCCAACAATTTTTGTCACACAAATAATAAAATATGTTTACAGCTATAAAAATGGCAGCAATACAGTAGGTTGCTATCTGATACTATGAAAGGCTTGAGGAATATAGATTTCATAAAGAGAAACACCATAGATATTGGATCTTTATGTTTTTTAGGCCGTGGCTGAAGTATCCTACCAGGTCTGCAGATTTGTCTAAGGGGTTTATGAAAAAATAGTAAGAAAAGCAAGCCAGATCAGTAGGCTTAAATTTAGTATGCAGCAGTCTATATCACCAATGGAAAATTTTCAAGGGTTCTTAAATCAAGCAGGCTGGCTAACACCAATTCAGAAAGCTCCCATATACAAGACGCTCTACAGTATCTGCTGTTCCAACCCCACTAAGTAACAAATAACGGCAATAGGGAAGATTCTGAGCAAAAAAAAAAAATCTATCTGTATTCCACATTTGCTCTCTGAGCAAACATCTTGCAAATTTTTGCCAGTGTTCTGGGATATCATTATAATGCACAAATCAAAATATAACATGTCTTGTGGCTTTGTTTATCCAAAAGAGAAAGTCTCTGGCTGAGCTCAGCATTTCAAGGCGTGAGTTTCCAGAATTTGTACTAAAAAGATAGAAGTATATTAGCTCAAAAACTCTATTAACTCAGATCTATTTTCTAGCCACTAGAGAGGGACAGAGATCTACACTGAATGAGCATAGATTGAATTTGCAGGAGTTTATGCAGCAATCAACAGAAAAATGCACAATTTATTTTTCTGCTGGGGACCTGAGCTATAGTCTTACATGTGATTTTTAGATATCAAAGTTTCTATATAAATCCTTATAACATCCATATAGAAAAGTTATAAAATCTGATCCTAAGTGAGTGTATTAATATTGTTTGAAACCTGTGAAAAAGATGAGGGAACTGGCAACAAGGGCAGAATTTTGCCACACTCTGTAGATGCCAGTGTGCAAAGTAGCAATATGACAATGGAGAATACTTTGCAATCAAGTAAATACAAAATGAACTTAAGTGTGCATGAAGTTTGAGAAATATATTATTACTCTTGGCCAAAGTTCAATATTACAATGTAATTATTTCCCTTTCCACATCTGAACGCTTGAAACTGAAAACAAGCAGTAGTCTGCTATAGCAAAAGATGCATCCTGAAAAAGTTAGCAAATCTTAATTACATCGTTTGAGCTAACAAGCAAGTGTGGCTCCTTCAAATTTGCAGTAAAATTATGTAACCGAAATTCTCTAAAAATATCTTCAAAATTGCATGAGCAATTAAGTAACCTTGTTAGTTAAAACAAGTAAACCAGGCATGTGGCATTAGCCAGCAATAATTGAGACACTTACCTATATGGCTTATCGGAGTTATGAATTCGTCTGTGATTTCGTACACCAACGTAAGTTGTGCTTGTGTAGTCACATACATCACATCTGTACAGTTTCTGAACTGAAGACTTACTTCCTGTATGAAACAAAATCCGTTATTTTAGAGAGTTGCATTCAGAATTGTAAGGAGTTCTCAGATGATAATTTCAGCACAACTGAATTATGAAACATGAATTAACATTTTAAAGTAATACTTTCAAATATCTATATATATTTAATACTTTTAAAGTATCTGAAGCACACTGGCAATGGACATAGAGATAATAGCATAGTTTATTTACCATGCTGTTCTGCATTCACCCTACCATTTACTGGAATTACTAAAATTTTAGGAAAACACATTCTTTCTTTCTATGCGGACACTTCCCTTCTTCCCACAGTTGGGTTAAAATCCTGTGTTACAGCAAAAGGTGATAAAATGTGGGAACTGCTGAACCCAGCAGCTTCACTGCTTTGCAGAATGGATCTAATCATAAGAAAAGAGGGGCTTTGAGAAAGGACAAGTTTCAAACTGGCAAACATACAAAAGAAAAGCAAAAGGCCTCCCAAAGCATCTAAATCCTCTTTATCATCCACATACACTCACACTTTCAGAAGGATCTGAGATGATAAAAAAAATAGATACTGACCAGACGTGTTAAGAAAAAATTTGGAACTTCTCCAAATTACTAAAAAGCAATTGTAACAAAAATCATTTTTTCTTTCCAGAATGAAAGAGACTCTTGAAAAATTAATGGTTGCGGAGACAAAGGCTAATGACTAATTTAACATAGGAAAATGTGTGCCCGCAAGTGCACAGTTTGAGTATTTTTGAGAAGTAACTGTGTAGACTTAAACAGCCCTATTCCTGCTCCCTCACTGAATAATGGAACTGATTTGGGTTAAAATATTAACATTTGGGAAGAGGGATGGTATTTTTTATGAAGGTCATTTTCCTATTCCAGCCTATCATCCAGCCTTCATGCACTCCCCAAATGAGGGAACAGCAGAAACATGAAGAAGCACCAAGGTTGGAACTGTTTAAATCAGAACTACTGCCAAAAGAAACATCGAACTAAAATCAAAGGGTTTTCTTTCTGCATCTAACCTCTTCACTAGCCTAAGCAATTCCATTTTTTTTCCAAGTGCAAGTAAGGTGCTCAAGTTCTTTTTATCTTTACACCAAATTCTTATTAGCTGGCTGAACAGTCAAGCCACTACTCTGAGTTACGTACGTGGGCTTTGAAGAAACTCTGATAGAGATCCTTAGAGAATTTCTCTGGTAGGTAACGATCATTACTAAAGTATACCCCCAAACCTAAATAAATACACAATTCAATAAGTAATGTGTGGGAGACAAAGTAAAACTCAAATCTTGCAAGAACAGACTTCAGAAACTCTTCATGCTTATATGAAGCTCATCTCCAGCACAAACAAATCATTAGTTTGTGTTGTGAAGGGGTTTACTATTAGTAGGTGGTACTACTACTACCAGAAGATCCTAGGTGGAACAGAAAAGGGTGTATTAGCTGGATGTTTTTAAGTACATCTTGCCTTAAGAACTCTGATACTATCAGCGGGTGATCTACTTCCCAAGCCTCCCAGCTCCTCCCCAAACCAAAAATAACTCCCCTCCATGAAAAATGTGAGTTCTGATTTCCCAAATGGGATCCCTCTATTCTGAATCCTGAAGAATTCTGTTAACGGCTTGTCAAGGTCAAGAGCACTGAAGGTCCACATCACACTGAGGGGATGGTCTGTCTGTCACTGTTCCGACTTGCAGTTTCAAAAGAGACAAACTTGAAATTTGAAATAAGTGACTGTCCAAAAAGATGGAAAATAGACTTTTTAGACAAATCTCTAGTTAGGTCCAAATGCCATGAACTTCTTTCCAGTAATAAAGACTGACCAAACCCCCCTCCTTTATCACCTCCTGAATTCCAATTCTTTTTTAGCTAAACAAGGGAGGAATGAGACGAGCAGATTGAACTCAAGAGGAACTGTAGAGTTTATCGTGAAAACAGAACTTCCGTCTCCTGAGTCCAGAATACTGAGCAGATTTATAAAGATAATTTTGTTCTGGAGTTTCCTCTTGATGATGCTGGACTCCAATACCCCAGACTGAATCTTTTCATTATAAAAGCAACAATTAAGAATCTTTATGGTAAAATGCTTTAAGGAGACATAGCAGAATAAACCAGTAGAATGAGTCATTCAAAATGGAAGTTCAACTTTTCGCCTTGATTTTTTTCTTCCCCATAGGTGGGCACTGAATTATGTAAAAAAAGTTTTAGATATATTATTCTGAGAGATACAGTCACACATAACTTAAACAGTGAGGGAAAATTACTACTAATTAAACTTTCACTCCAGAATCCAGCACTTTTGCTTCAAGATGCAAAGTAATTAGGTAGGGCTAATAACCCCAGAGGGTTATTCTGAAGAATATATAGTATGTCATATGAAATAAAATAGCAATCTGCATACAAAGAGAGTCTGAAGTAAAATTTGAATAATTCTGTGTGTACAAAGATAGCAGAAAAAAAATTTATATTTTTTTACTTTAAAACATGACACAGTGCTCACTTTTCTAGCTTTCTTATAAAAAATAATATGGAAGTAAAATATAACATGCAGTCTTTGCAAGTCAACCTTAAAGCAAAATATATCAGAATTTTTTCTACAATATGCTCATATAGTAAAATTTATTAGGTTTTTTTCTTTAATGTAAATTATCAAAACAATCTTAATTACATACTTGGAGACTCTGGAATTTATATTTCTACAATTTTTCTTTGATGAATGCACATTTATGTAGAAGACCTCAAATGAATACAAAGACACTTACTGGGCTGCAGATCTATGGGAGAGCGCGGGTTGTGTGAAAGCTAAGTTACTGCATGCTCTACTTGAATGGGTCTTCCATCTTAAATTCTGCGGTTTTAGAACTGTTTCCAAATGTATTTTCTGTTACAAATTTGGTATTTTATGGGGCAGGCAACTTAAAACAAACAGTATCTAATGAGATTTTTAAAGCGTTATGCAAACATATTATCTATTGCATAGTTATAAGTGGCTAACCACCCGGTAGCACACACTTAGGAGCAATTATTTATACCAATCACTACTTTATAGTTATTCCTTCAACAAAATGCACATAAATTATAATACATCATGTAAACTCTCGCTGTTGCAAAACAGCAGTCGTGTCCCCCACCCTCTCCACTGGCTTACTTTTCGTTTTGGGTTTTGGGGGCCTTTTTTGTTTTCTGGATGGAGGATATCAGGTCTCTTAAAAGTGAACATGGAAATGACGGATCTTTGTTCTAGCAGCAGTAACAGGTGCTCCTGTAATGCTGCTTATTACCCTATTCCTTCATTATTAGACATTTACAATCTGATCATATCCAGTGTCATAATGTTCCCTTTTAATTTATTGTACAACCACGATGAATAAGGAGACTTTTAGGACTAACTATTTCATAAACAAGAAGTGAAACTGTTCCAGCTCAGGCATCTTTCACATAAACAGATGCTTTGCCATAAACTTCTTTGTTTTGTGTCGCTTTATAGGGATGACATCTGTTTGACAAGAGATTGCTGTACTGCAGTGGTGGTGCAATTTGATTATAAATTGGTTCTGAAATAATGTAAGCATTCCACAGTATGAGTTAATAAAAGTTTAAAAGGAGAACTGTTTTCATTCAACCCACATCACTAAATTTCATGTGGGGTAAACAATTAATTAAAGCGCATGTCTGTAACACTTTTATAAGACAATAATGAGAAAAAATATTAAAATCTCTAAGGTGATTAAATTGAAAGCAGGCAGTTTTCTTGAACAGGGGCTCCTCTTTCATGGAAGTTAAGTTACAAGGTCAGGGTATAAACTCTAAAGCCACCTTATTAAAACCTACTACTCTCAAAAGCAGATAGGCATCTTGTTTTTCAGTCACCTAAAAGGACTTTAGCTCAAAAGGTACAGTATTCCCCAAAATCTGACATGTTTCAGGAGTTGCAAGGTAGTTATTCCTGTGTCATGACATCTTTAAAAATAGTGGTTTAAAACAAAGAAAACATTGTCAGAAGTAATAGTCCAAGCTGTGCTCACAGATATTTGTAACCAGCTAAATGAACAATGTTTTATTTCCTATCACTTCCATTAAAACATTTATGCTATTTCTTCTGAAGAAAAAACCCCACTACTTAATGGGGAACGTTCCCACTACCAGCAGACCCTCCCTAGCTGCCTTCTTGTCTCCCCCTGACTTCAGACGGCTCTCTCAGGCTTATGTCTTAGGGATTTAATACACGCTACGGCTCAATTTCCTGAATTTAAATGTCTTCTGCATTGATGAGAGCAAAAAGGAGTTGGGAAGGGTCATTTTACCTGAGGCTGTATAAGGAATTAACTTCTAAGTTTCTAACTTGTATACTGAAAGCCAGCAAAAGAGGCAGCGAGAGCTAAGAGAGCAGAAGTCAAGAGTTAAGGATCTTACTTTATTCTAACATGTACCATGTTGCTTTGGACAAATCATTAATGGTTCAAGCCAGCCACACTGACTCAATGCTGGTTAGTACCTTTTTTCACCAGTAGCTGCATGAATGTCAGTGATTACTTTTGCACTCACTGATCAGCTGTAGAGGTGAGAGTAGAACCCAGAAATTTCAACTGCAATCTAAGTACTATTCAAGTGCACATTTTGCTATCTAACCAAACAGGAGACCACGGTTAGGACGGAAAAGAGCTATGTGCACAAAATGGAAACACTTCAGCCCATAGTTGTTCAGAGGTGATATAATTACTAGTATTTTGCCACAGTACTCTAAAATTGCAAAATACTAATAATTACAGTGTTGCCTTCAGAATAAAAATGCTGTAAATATTTTCAGTAACTTCAACTCACCAGAGGATGCATGCAAAGATTTTAAGACCGCATTTTCTCCTAAACTTCAGAATTTGACTATTTTTTCCCCTATTTCGCTACCTTAACAGATGAAGGGTTTGGTTGGGGTTTTTTTGTTGTTGTTGTTCTTTTTAAAACAAACAGTATTAAATTATAAGCAGACACACAGTTAAACAAACATTTAGAAAATGCATACCTACTGTTACCCTGGCAACTACTACAGATACAGGTTGCATTTTTAGAAGGCCCTACATTTGCCTCTCTAGGGCTAAAACAAATGATTCATTTTGGACATTACTATAATTAAACATAAATTTCTAAACACAGAATGGACAGTATTGTATGTATATGCTGACAGCAAACTACATTACCACAGTGAGTTTAAAAAAAGGCTTTCTTTTACTGTAGGTGATTCAGAAAATACTGTAGCTGATGAAGGAAGGAAAAAAAGATTTTTTTTCTTAAAAATTCAAAGCAATACTCATACCAGTTGTTCTTATGAAGAAATAAAAGGTCCAATTACTGGAGCTAAAAATATCTTATCTACCAATAAACATCAGTAAGATATCTCAAAACTGATTATGATATAAGTTTTGCACAGTGAAAAGAACATACATTTAATGTTATAAACAGGTATGAAAACATTTCAGCATGAATGAGATCTTAAAACCAGTTTTATACAAATAGAGCAAACAGAAGTAATGTTATGAGTGACTTTGTATAATTTCAAGTGTAAATATAAATAGTACCTTCTCTTTCATCTACTTCGTTGGAAACTATTAGTTTATTAGATGTAGCTGTTGAAAAGATATCTGGAAGACTGTGTTGCTCTCTCTCATGATTTCGCAGTTGGCTCTGAAAAAACAATTTTCCATGTTTAAATATACACTACAAACATACACTGGTCATGTCAAATATTGCAATCATTTGTGACATACTCAAGTTTTAATACAACTGTTATAAAATGTATGTTAACAGCTACACAGATTAGCCCTCAGGTAATTTTACTAGAAACAATGTAAATAACATTAATGAACAACATAAAGAATTAATGAGAATGACTGAGAGGATTATATGATTTGTTTTTATTTAGAAAATAAATTTCCTTCTTCCCCCATTCCCATAGACAAGTGGCAAACAGTTCTTCCTCCAGAATTATTATACTCCAAAAGCAGTATTAGATTAGAGGTCAGAGGATGGCAATTTTCATATTGCCTAGTGACTTAAGAATATGTTATGCCCGTGTCTACTTGCTTGGGAAGGACAGGGGAGAGAGAGCCTTTTGCTACCCTACCTGTACATTTTTTCAAACTAGGACTAAACAACAGTAAATATGGGAAAAAAAATGTACTACCACTGCCTACAAGAGTTTCAGTTGTACAGCTAGATACTGCTGCTATCTATTCTATATTCCTGAGTACTGAACAGAGTATGTAGGAACACACTCACCAGCACTAATGCTTGAAATAATGATTATATGAACGGCAGAAGTACATTATTCTGCTCTGATGTGTAATCTTTCAGATTTAAGTTCTACCAAACATCCAGCCCAACACAACAGAGGAAAAAAGAAAAGAATTTCTGCTTCAAAGTGTTTCATGTTACCCCCAAATGCCACAATTACTTTTGCACACACTCACAACTAGCAGGCATGTTCGAGCATTCTTTTAAAGTTTCAACTATTAAGTTCTCGGATGCTTCCATTTCTTCCTGTAGTTGCTACATGTGGGCAGAAAAACAACATGATATTAAAACGTCCATAAGGTGGTTCTCAGGAAAATAACTTGTGTGAGGAAGCAAGTTTATTTCAGTGGGTAAGGCAGTATAATTATAGCTGAATTGTATATTTGGAAAGTGCTGCTGGCAGTAATCCCCAACTGTAATGACAATGAAGCCAGGATGTCAGACTGAATTAAGTTAGAAAGAGGGATCACCAGTTATTAAAAAAAGTAGCAAAATAGGTTATTTAGCTATTACAGACAAGTACAGGAAAGAACTTTACCTTGTAATGAAAGGATTCTTCACATTGCTTGCATTGATACATTCTTGTTTTGCAGTGGTTGATCATGTGGCTCTCTAAATCCTTACTGTTGTCAGCAATGTGTTCACAGATAGGACACTGGTACGGCTGCCTCTGACGATGGACTCTCAGGTGTTGTTTTATGTAGCCCTTATTACCACTGCTATAATGGCAAAGGCGACAACGGTAAGGTCGATCTACATTAGGTATATATTCTACTAGGTTACTTCCAGGAATATTTGCATCATTTGCATTTTGGCATTGTGCGTTGTCTTGTAATTCTTTCAAAATGTCATCATCAGAAGCATTCTGATCTGTCCTCTCCTTCAGTTTTTCAATGACAGTGAGTAGTGACATACTGATGCCCATTTTAATTGGTGCTTCTGATAACTCTGGCCTTTCTTTCTGTATCTCAACTATTGCACATTCATTTTTGTTTAAACCAGTAAACTCCTCTGAAGGATTCTTAAGCGAGGATACCACTTTAGAATGAGCCATGCATGGGCCATCAGCTTCTCCCTGTCCTGTACCTGCATCCATGGCATCTCCTCCTGTCAGAGTCCTGAAATTAGACCTTGTTAGTTCTGCAGCTCTGATAGGCATTGTAACAAGAGCTTCTGCAGCTAATGAGTGCAGTCGTAAAGACTCTGAATTTGTCCTTCTTCGTGCAGGAGGCACATTTTCATCAGTTGTTACATTTTTATTAGAGCTTAATTCATTATCTTTCTTCTCAGTATTATTCCATCCTATTATTACTTCTTGAATTTCATCTGAACAATAAACTTCATCAGGTTCTTCACAGGTCACACGAGACTCCTCCGAGATTAATTTTTTTTCTGTTTCAATGTCAGTGTTCATCAAGAAAGGCTTTTGTAAGACACTTTCTTCAGCACCTGGCAAACGCTCTACTATTACATTAACATGACCCTTTTTATTTGGACTACAACTGATGATTTTCTGTGCTGATGAAAGTAGGCTGTCAGTTATCATATTGTCCTGTTCTGTATCTGACAGAGTCTCCTCTAAAACCTCTGTAGTAGGAGAATGCACCAGAGACTGATTTAATATCTCTTCCTCTTTTACATTTGTTCCTACTGGCGATTTACACGACAGTTGCTCAGAATTGCAAATCTGAAGTTGAAGAGAGGATTCACTATGGATATCAAGTTCACTGTTTTCCAAAGAAAGAACAACTGCATCCACGCTATGAGGTGTCTGAGTTACAACCGTCTCTGACAAGTTGGTAGTTTCATTTTCTTCTTCAAAGATAGGATAGGAGCAATCAACCTCGCCTGCATGTTTCCAAGCGTGTGTTTTCAACATTCTTTGCTGACCACAAGTGTACCGACAAATTAAACATCGGTACATGCCATACTGCTCATAAGTATACCATTTTCTCCTACCCATTTCAGGCATATGAGTAGACTGAGTTACATCTTTGCATTCCAGATTTCCTGTCTGATCAGTCCCTGATTTGACACTTCCTTCCACTGGCCCTTGCAAAAATGAACTTGCAGCATTTACACATTGCTGCACTTTTTTCTGGATGTTATTTTTACCATCATTCTCATGGTAATTTTGGAAGTGGGTTTCAAGTTCTTCTTGGCTTTTAGAAGCAAAATGACATGCTGAGCACATTAATATCATTTCATTCTTCTGCCCATGTTGTTTTATATGTTCTTGTAGTGTTAAGAGAGAAGGTGATAGGAACTTACATAGACTACACTGGTAGCACGTAGCCTTTTTTTTGCTTTGTGGAAGACATTCAGTCACAAAATAACCTGCTTGTAACTCTTCAGTCTTTTTAGTAGCAATAACGGATAGCTCAATTGCTTTAGCTGGGATTTCACAAAGATCATCTGCATCAAAGGACTGTGCAGAAGCGTTAGGATGGGAACGTTTTTTCCCTATTAAAAGGCATCTTTGTGACTTCTCACTTTCGACTATTTTGCTTAGTTTCTGGATAACATGGATTAGTGGATCAGTTTTACATTTTCCCTGATCTTCACTGTTCTGCAGGGTTGGGCCAATGACTGTTTCAGAAATCAGCACGGCTTCCTGTTCCCCAATATTTGGCATCAGTACTGCAACACTGCTTCCTTCTTCCATAATACCTAGGAGAAAGAGTTTTACAAAAAATTTAAATTTCTACATGCACAATAATAAACATACAACCCAGTACTATTTAGATATCTCCCTCTACTAAATATGGAAGCCTAATGCCACTAACTTAATAAAAACTTTCAAAATGTCTAGAAAAATAGCCAAAGACTTTGAGGACATTTAGTGAATAGCATAAATGCTATTCAGTACAGCTAAACAGATTAATTCCAAGAGAGCCCGTAACTGCCTGCCTCTGTGTTGTACAAGGGCAAGGTAAATATTTTTCAAGTATAGGCTGATTAGCATTGTTACAGCTATTGTCTTTTTCTTTCCGAGAACTACACGTTTGAATGCTAGACACTTAAATATACCAATCAATAGTTACTGGCATATTTATGTTTAAGAGCCATGATATGATGTGAAAATGTATTCCTAACATACTTAGATACACTGATGTCTCCTAAAGCAAATGACAATTTTGCAACAACATAATTTACAAAAATAAGCAATTTTTTTCCTTGAAATGTTAGGAAAAGAAAGTAATTCTGGTATTTACTTGCATCAGTCATTTTGCTATAACTATATTAAAGACCATTCAAATGTCAAATCATACTTATTATAAATGTCATTTTCTAGAAAAGCTACTAATTGTAGCTTTTTCTACAATCCCTTAATTGTAGGGAAAATCAATTTATACTAAAGTTATGAAGAGTAATTTTTTCTGGTTTGAGGGAAAGCTAAAGGCAGTAACTATTTCCACTGACACTTCCTTTAAAGATTTCTAACAATAAACCACACTGTCGTGGTTTAACCCCAGCGGGCAACTAAGCCCCACACAGCTGCTTGGTCACTCCCCCTGCAGCGGGATGGGGGAGAGAATCAGAAGGGTAACAGTGAGGAAACTTGTGGGTTGAGATAATGACAATTTAACAGGTAAAGCAAAAGCCACGCGTGCAAGCAAAGCAACACAAGGAATTCATTCCCTGCTTCCCATGGGCAGGCAGGTGCTCAGCCATCCCCAGGAAAGCAGGGCTCCATCACGCGTAACGGTGACTTGGGAAGACAAACGCCATCACTCCGAACATCCCCCCCTTCCTCCTCCTTCCCCCAGCTTTATGTGCTGAGCATGATGTCACATGGTGTGGGATATCCCTTGGGTCAGTTGGGGTCAGCTGTCCTGGCTGTGCCCCCTCCCAGCTCCTTGTGCCCCCCCAGCCTCCTTGCTGGTGGGGTGGGGTGGGGTGAGGAGCAGAGAAGGCCTTGACTCTGTGTCAGCCCTGCTCAGCAGTAATGAAAACATCCCTGTGTTATCAGCGCTGTTTCCAGCGCAAATCCAAACCATAGCCCCATGCCAGCTACTGTGAAGAACATTAACTCTACCCCAGCCAAAACCAGCGCTGTTCTAACAACTAAAGCATCAGTGTGTTATGAACATTATTCTCATCTGAAATCCAAACCAAAAATTTAACTCTATGCCAGCCAAAACCAGTACAGGCAGGCAATAATGTGGTACGGTTGGAGGTTAAATTAGAAGCCAGTATGTATAATTTACATGAAAACATGCTTCCTGATGTAAGCGAAGCTGTAGGGTGAGGGGCGGAAGAGCTGGACAAAAAGTCTTACAGTGGAATTTACTTCTAAAAAAATGCCTAAATATAACCTATTCAAGTTTCACTACATATACACACACATATATTTTATATACAATATATCATATCTTGTTATATACCATATATAAAATTTAGAACATAAAGAGATGCCAGATATTTCTTTTATCAGTCATCCTTGAAAATGTAACCCAAGTTCTTTCATGTTGATTTTTTTTTTTTGCAAGAAACATACACGGGCCAAACCAGAACTGGTCCTAAAAAGCCATGAAATCCACTCTATTGCACTTATGGATTTAGTATACAGCAATATAATGAACGAGAGTGGGTTCTGTGGTGCCCCTTTCCCACTACAGAAAAATTCTGGACAGAACTACTCGAGTTACCTTTATTTGCCATTCAGCTTACAATTCAGGTTATCATCAGAACTATCAATATAAGCAATGTTAATATAATTCACACTTCATATGCTCATGTAAAATATTTAAAGTTGAAAATGCAGCAATATTTGTCAGTTCTGAATCATTAAAACAGACAAAACTACTCTCTTCAGTGTTACTATTTTTCAATGTTAGTTTGAAGAATATTTACTTGGTAATGGCTGAAATCTACATTAAAATTGAATAATTAATAAAATATAAATAAAGCCATAGGGCAGTTAGATCCATGATAACTAGAAAATAAGCAACTTAAGGCCTTATGCATTTAGCTAGATCTATGTAAGCAGATTAAAAATTATCAATACTGCACTGCAACAGTAGATCAACTGGAGGAGACAGAAATCAAAAAACAAAAATTCTGAAAACAAACAAGTATAATTTTACTTCAGAGTATACCAAATAGCCTGCTTATTTAATTCAAGTTCAGCATCATCTTATTAACAGGAATCAATGTATGTATCCACAGTCACTATTAAACTGAAACATTCAAGTATTTCACTTTTAAAATATAAAACAGTAGGTGTCTCGATGTGCATTTTCTGCTTCAATTTCAATGCTTGGTGCAGTATATTGAATGACCAAATCTTGTCTATGTGGCTAGAAAAAACTTTATCCCTTTCATGTAGTATCTCCAATTAAATATTAACTTAAAAGAAGGTCAAGGTTATTATTTGAAACCCATCCTATTTAGTTATACAAAAATGCTTTGCTGTTTGTTTCGTACTGGCTGTAATATGTTTAAAAACCATTATGAAAAGTAAACAAATGTGCTTTTTCCCCTGAAAGCAGATTTAACATTACATGAAGTGCTCACAGGAATAATGTCTACTTGAAATATTTTCAATTTGAGAATGAGTTAAGGAAAATTATAAGCACGTGGTGCTACTTTAAATTTTACTTGGTACCTTTAAAACTTTGTAAGAAATGCTAAATAGGCAAATATTTCCCCTACCTGTTTCATCTGAAAGCAGCATAGAAACTAAGAGGAAAGATCCTAGACAGACCATAAAAGAAAAATGCTGCCATACACTACTGCTACGTCAAAAATAAAAACAAGGGGTACCTTCAGATGTATTGATTTTGGATGCTTGTAGCCGATGTAAATTATCAGATGTGTAACTATGATATACATACGTTACATCACTCTTTGTTTAGAGTAAGTTTAATGCTTCCTGCTGCAGACTGTGGTTTTTAGAATGATGATAAGAATTGCACACAAATACCTGGATTTTAATAACTACATCGCTTTCACTAACACCAAAGGTGATTCAATCTCCCATGACATAAAACTTCAGTCTGGCAAATGGCTGTGCCAGCACGGGCCCTATACGCAGCCCACATTAAAATACGGGGTCTGCGGATGACAAAGGGTCCCCGGGGGAAGATCCAGACCAGAGGAAAACGCCTCTGCGCTGGAGCTGCCGGCTCCCCTTGCGTCAAAACACCCACTGCAGCAGCAGGGCAGGGACCTGAAATGCCTCCAGGTCTAGGAAAAGCCAACCACCACTTTGCACAACAACCTAACCCGGAGAGGCCGGTCTGATCGCATCGCGGCTCCGGAGGGCAGGGAAACTGCATCGGCGGGAGAGCTGAAACTTCACCGGCTCTCGCCCCCAGGCAGCGGAGCCCCTGCCCGGCACTGCGGCTCGGGGGCATCTGGCGGCGGATCCGCGACACGCTCCTGCCCTTCCCCGCTCTCCGCCGGCCGCCCCCGCACCTGCCCCGGGCCCCCCCGGCGGGGGAGCAGCAGCGCCCGCCGCTCCGGGGCCGCCGGGGGCGGCCCGCTGGGGAGGCGAGGCGATGCGGTGAGGAGAAGAGGGGAGGAAGGAATAGCAGGCAGCAAGGCGGCCGCGGCCTTGGCCCGGCCCGGGGAAGGCTCCGCCGGGAGCCGCAGCCCCCCCCCGTATGGAGACCCCGGCAGCCAGGCCCGCTCGCCCCGGCGGTGCTGAGGCCCCCCCCCCGTGCTTTTTAGGTGGGTTTTAATGAAGAAAAAAATATTTTTTTTCCTTACCCCCGGCCACCACTTCAAGATGGCGACGATGGAGACCGTATCACGTGACCGGCGGGCTCAGATCAGGTGACCGGCGGGTGGACGCTGCCGCCGCGCCACCGCCTCCTCGCCGTTGCCAGGGAGACGAGCGCGTGCCCCGCTGCCGCAGGGCCTGTCGCGACAGGCGACCGGGCCGGGGCGGCCGCACGGCGCTGGTCAGCCGTCCCGAAGGCGAGTTGCAGCCGCGGTGCGGTTGTGCCCTCCGGGCCGCTCCGCAGGCCGCTGCCACCGGCCTGTTGCGAGGGCAGTGCTGTTGGCGGCGGCTCCCCCGATACCTCAGTCGGCCTTGCTTAAACTGCCGCTCGCGCGGAGACCCACCAGCAACACACAGTCACTCGTGATGGCCCAGTGCGGCTGAGCTGGTGGTTTTATGCAAAGTCCCAAAATAATTGGTGTTCACCTCGCAGCTCCAGGGCTTAGGTGGCCGTATCCAGTGCCAAGCCTGGCGGCACCGTGCGCTCCAAGAAATGGTACAGTCTCCCAGAAGGTGTTTTCTTTCAGCACCATTTTCAAATCATGAACAGCTGTAGTTAAAAAAACCAAACAACCCAACATAACAACCCCTACATTTTGAGTCTAAAATGGCAAATCAATGCAAATGTTTCCATGTGTAAACTGCAGAGAACTGGCAAAAAGGTGTGGCAATTTAAGTCAGCGGGAATGTGGAGTTGAAAGTGTGTGCTGCGTGTCGGGCAACCGTAGAAGCTGCATACCAGAAATGTTACCTGCTGTGTATTTATAAGATATTTCGTATAAACTGAGAAGTCGGGGGAATAATGAGTTTTGGAAGTGGCTCATGGCTAGGTGATGGCAAGTAAAATCTCATGTTCATTGCCAGAAAGGGGCTTGAAGTGTATTGATGTGGATGGGTCTACAGCGGGATTTGGGAGTGACCTGATAAAACTACAACTTTTTGCAAGTTCACTTCCTCCCTCAGCTGGGAGTTTTGTCAATGACTGTATATTGTTTCATAGGGGTAGGAGTTGCATTTGAAATGTTGGCAAATCAGGTATTCAAGAGATGGATTTAGACATCCTTTCAATAGGTATTATTTCATCTCTAATTTTACTTTGTTACTTGAATTATGAATCTCTCTTCAACTGTGTTAAGTTTTAAGACACTTCAAGCCTTATCCTACAGTCTGGCTTGGTAAGATAACTTTGGTAACATTTTGGTAAGACTTTTTTTAAAAGAAATTGCTGAGGGGAAAATGCAAGGATACAACCTATCTTCTTACACCTACTAAAATACATTTCATTTAAAAAAAAAAAGTTGAAGCTATATAGTATTCACAATGTCAAATGTAGTAGTAGTAGTAATAATAACGGCTTGTTGCAGCTTTTTCTGCCATATTAAATGGAGCCTTTTCATAGAAATGTGATTATTTTTCATGGATCCTGTTCCTTTGAAAGCTCAGTTTCTACTTCTTTATTTGTCATAGTTTAATTAATCAGTTACCTGAATTGAATCACCCTTGTAGATACAGAACTCTCACCCTCCTTTTTCCAATCAAAATATGCTAGGATCTGCTATGTCTGGATTAAAAATTCTGGGTTGATAATGAGTAATGGTCTCCATAGACTGTTATTTTTCTCTGTTGTAATTAAAGCTGGACTAAGTTAAAAAATTCATTCCCTGTGTAAATATGATTGTACAACAAAAACAGATTTAGATTTTACACTTTTACATTAATTTGAAAGGCTTCTCAATTCACAAAGTTCTTTTTGTATTTTTCATTTTCATTGCTTTCAAGTTGAAGGAGACGTGAAATGAAATGAAATTTGGATAAGGCAACTATCCCTGAGTGGTAGAGATGAGACACTTGTAGTGAGCATAATATGTTTGGAATGTGGATGTTTTTGTAAAAGTTTATACAAAATTGCTTTGTAATTATTGTAAATATGTACAGAATGTCAGTGGCATAAGTTTTGTAGTAAACATTATAAGCTTAATTTAAAGGAGTAATACATAGTCTAGAAACACCAGGTAAATTTAGAGTTCCATCAGCAAAGATGCTGTCTTGAAGTAAATACATGCAAAGTATACACACTTTGTTGTGTGTGCTTTTAAAATAAGAGAAATCTACGTGTAGTAACTTGCCTGTAAGGTGTCTGTTTATTCTTTGTGGCCTCAGCCTCAAACTCTTTTCAGTCATCAAGATTAACAATGAGGCTTATTTTCATTAATGACTTGTACAGCAATGAGTTATATAGTTGTCAATAAAAAATTCAATTTAGCCTGTGAGTTTTCTACACTTTCGTGCCTGGCTGTTCCGAAACAATTCCAAAAGCTTTATAATTTTCACATTATTATAACGTATTATATAAATGGGGTCCCTGAACCTCCTGAGTGGAGATTAAATAAACTGCTTCATAGCTCTATGTACAACAGAAGTGAATCTTGCATGGAGCACTGGTTGGAGTGGTGGCCTTGTCTTGTACGCCTCTTGCTGGGCACGCAGTGACCAAGAGTGCTGTGTGAGCATGTGAAGAAGTAGGGTTTTTCTTTTCTGTTTTGCTTAAGTTTTAGGTCTGGGCAGCCTGGAGGTGACCTTTAGAGGTAGATCCACCGTAAAAAAGTGAAATTTGCAGTAACATTGCAACACTGTTGGCAACTAGGAATTTTTCTGTCACCTTTATAGACTAACTGTAACACATGAGCCTGGACTTGTTTTTCTCATTCTTTTTGGATGACAGAGTGTTTCATATTGTCTCTATCTGCATGCTAGGTTTATCTGCCCATAGCCGTTCTGTTTCTGGAAAAAAAGTGCAGAGTGCACAAAGTACAGTTGATTATCACACAAAAGTAAAGTTTGGGGAGTTTATCAGTCAGAAGATGGTGGAAGAATTTACATATATTTACATAGGTGCATACGTATTGGCTACTTTGATTTACCAGGCTGGCATCTTGGGAGTCTGTACTGTAAAACGGAGCCTCACGCAGGGGACATTTTGATTCTCTAAATAGAGAAGTTTGCAAACCTGGTGTATTATGTAGGAAAATACAGAGAGTAACAGAAGAGTGGTAGGAACACTGTATAGGAAAACAATGATACCCTGCTATTTGCTTATGAAATAGGACTCTGTTATATTTTGAGAGAAAATATTGCAGGTAGATTAAGAATTACTATAGGTACTGAAAAATTATAGGGAAAAAAACGCTGCCTTGCTTCATTTAGAGAGACAAGACAACAGAACATGATAGATATATAAGGATGATAACTCATATAAAGAAAGTAAATTACACTTTAAATATGCTTTTGCTACCATTAGACTAATTAGATATTCAGTGAAGTTGAATGGTTGCATTTTCAAAATGGGTAAGGTAAATTTTAGAATTTTTTTTTTATGTATGTGTAATTAGCCTCTGGAACTTGTTGCTACAAGATACTATAGAAAACAAAAACTTTGTAAGAGCTTAAAAAAATAATTAAATTTGTGTATATAGAGAGAAGACGTGTACAGCTGTTCCAAATAGAATTAGAGATGTGTTAACAGTATGAAATGCTGATGTTTTTAGTATTGAGGCAAACATTGCTAGGAGTTACAAAGAATCTTACCCTGTGAAAGGAGTACGTGATGTTTTAAGCTATGAGGTTTAGATTGCAAAGTCCTTTGAGGTGATTGTGTTTACCTGCTGTCAGAACCCGAATATCGTATACAATCCTTTTGTATAGTTAGAGTTAGTTATCTTTTTTGTTACCGCCTCAGAGATCTTTGTGCTTTGGCATTGAAGCATTAAAACTGAGCAGAATTTATATTACTTAGATGGTTTATTTTGCATTACACAGCTTTTTCTGCTACAGAATTAGGAAAGTTCTATATTTAGTGATATTTCAGCTGCAACAATGACATCTAGGGGCTGATTTATATTAATTTAATTTAGATACATATCTCCTATTTTTTGAGAAGATGGTTCCTAATATGTTTACTTTGCTTAAAAGTGTAAATCTGATATATGTCATATATTAAGAATAGCCATGACATTTTTAAATTCTTATTTTTTGTTTTGTTTTTCTGTGATCTCTCTTAATTATTTTAGTGCTGCTAACACTGCAAATCAGTGAATCTCTCTCATTCCTTTAGACCTTATATTTTTTCATGACATGTTACAAATGATGAGGTTTTTTTCACTCTGTACTTTCCGTATACTTTCCTGTGAATTAACGGGAAATCTCTTTGACTCTGGCATCTCTTATATGACTTAGTCTGTTTCCTGATCTCTCATCTACTTTATTTTGTACAGGAAATGAGACCAAAAATCCCTGTATTCAATCACCTGCTTCCCCCAGCTTTATGGGTGTGTAGATATAGGCTTGACTCCAGATTTAAACCCTATGATTCAGGGCCACCTCTAAGCTATACGTAAATCCATTTTTATATGTGCAAGTAAGTGTATACGTAAAATGCGTAATTGCAATTTAGAGATGATTTAACAGCATCTGTCCTATTATTTGCGAACTTACTTTCTTCCCCTTGAATCTTAGTTATTTGACCATAAGTCACTTATTTGGAATTGCTTTTTACAGAAAAAAAAAAAAAAATCTGTATTTCTTTCTTGTCAGCTTCTTTACTTATATTTACAACTTTTTCTCAGCAATAAGAGAATATTTTTTTTTTCAAAATTCCCATCATGCCATTCTGTAGAATATATTGTACCATCTTTAACATACAGACTTTTAATTGGTATTGAGAAGAAGAGACCTGAATAAGAACTCTTGGGTGTAAGAAATAGGGAAAGGCTCATCTTTTTCCTTAAATATTTCCTTAAAATTTTGAAGTCATGTTTGTGGTTTTGTGAGAGTGTTACTGACTTGAGCAGAGAATTTTGAGTTATAGAATTTATATAGCTGGAGAAAAGAGAGAACCAAACAGAACTGAAAAAAGCAAAATTCAACCCTAAGTGTTAGGTGCTCTAAAACGTAAAACTTACACCTATGTTTTCATAGAACCTGCCAGGCAGTTGTTAGGAGGCACTCGATTTAAGAGAATGTGAAAAATCACTTGACATGAGATTGCTGGTGATATACTAAGAGTAGAAGCTAAGGAAAGCTAACTTCTGTCATGGCTTAACCCGGCAGGCAGTGAACCACCACCTCGCTTCCCTGCAGTGGGGTGGGGAAGAGAATCAGGAAAAAGGTAAAACTCATGGGTTGAGATAAAGACAATTCATTAGGACAGAATAAGAAGGGGAAATAATAATAATGATAGAGGAGCATACAAAACAAGTGATGCACAATGCTCACCACCTGCTGACTGATGCCCAGGCAGTTCCCAAGCAGTGGTGGCACAACTCCCTCACCCCAGCCAACTCCCCCCAGTTTTTTCTTCAGCATGATGTCATATGGTATGGAATACCCCTTTGGCCAGTTTGGGTCAGCCATCCCAGCTGTGTCCCCTCTCAGCTTCTTATGCACCCCCAGCCTCCTCGCTGGTGAGGCAGTATAAGAAGCTAAATCCAAAACACAGCACTATACCAGTGTCGTGGTTTAACCCGGCTGGCAACTAAGCACCACGCAGCCACTCGCTCACTCCCCCCCCCCTCCCTCAGTGGGATGGGGGAGAGAATCGGGAAGGGGAAAAAGGGTAGAGCCGAGGGCTGAGATAAAGACAGTTTAATAAGAGAAAATAATAATAATAGTAATAATGAGAATGATAACAAAATATACAGAATATACAAAACGAATGATGCACAATGCAATTGCTCACCACCCGCCGACCGATGCCCAGCCCGTCCCGATCAGTACCCGAGCAGCGACCGACCGACCCACCAACCCCCCCGAGCATGACGTTATATGGTATGGAATAGCTCTTTGGACAGTTTGGGTCCTAGCTGTGCTGTACTCCCAGCTTGTTATGCACCTGGCCAAGCAGGAGAAGCTCAAAAAGTCCTTGAGCAGTCTGAGCACTGCTTGGCAACAACTAAAAACATCAGCGTGTTATCAACATTCTTCTAGTACTAAATCCAAAGCACAGCACTATGCTAGCTTCTGTGAAGAAAATTAACTCTATCCCAGCCGAAACCAGGACAACCAGCTACTAGGAAGAAAATTAACTCAATCCCAGCCAAAACCAGGACACCTTTGTAGCTTTTCTGGTATATGAGAGAAAGAAACTACAACCAGGTGAGCTGAAAATAGTGAGACGTTATGGAAAGCTCCACCTTGGCTCAGATCAAGGTACCGAAATGTTCTCTACAATAAGTAAAGGTGTTTTTCTGATACAACTGTACCAACAGGACCTTTTTCATATAGAAGTTATATTGGCACAGCAATTCTCACACCTGCTGCATCTGCTGGTTTCATATGTGAAGTAAGTGAAAGCTTATTTCTGTCAATGATATTGGCAAACCATAATTATAACTGCATTCTATATTAAACCTTGCATTAAAATGGCACCAAAAATCACATCCCTAACTACTATTAGTATTTTAGTAGATGATTTTTACAGGCTTGGTCAAAGTATCACAATGGGCGTATTTGTCTCTCATTGGATGGTCTGCAGTGAGTATAAAGCAGAAGAGGATAAATCTGAGCTGTAGTTGAGTGTGAATAGGACTGGAGGAGGGAAGAAACAGGAGAGAAAGATTTATAAAATTCTTAAAAAATAAGTAGCAATTCTTTTAATCTATATTTTTGCGTATATAACCTGTCATTTTATGATTCTCTTTTGAAAAGCAGTGGGTTCGCAATGGTGACTGAAGGTAGTAGGGTGCATTATGACTTGAAGAAATGCTTCAAACACCAGTCTTCTGCTGCCTTTGAAAAAGTACACTGAAAAAATAGCCAAACCATGCTATATTCTACTTAATTCATATTTCAAGGCAAAATACAGCATCAAGAGCACTGGATCATCTGAAATCAGGGCACTGCAGGAGATTGTTAGGGGATGAGCTATAGTTTATTGATTCTTTGGACTCGATTCTACAGTGAACTAGGGCAGTGAAAGGCTCTGAGAGTTGACAGAATCTGGCTTTCCAGTTAGCCTGTCCAGTTTCAAGTTCTCTACAGTTGTGGGAATTATATTGCTCACTGGTAATAAGGTCCAGGTGACAATTGGACCTTACTGCCATCGTTTTCTTTTTTGGGGGAAATGATAAATTAGTAGGTGTGATTCTTAACAGGTGTTTTGCCATTGTCTTCAAAACCCAGGGCTTCTCCTAGTACTTAGAATATGCGATTTTCTTATGTCTGTATTAATATAAAGGCAGTGTGGTCTGCGTACATGTACTGAGGACAGATCTGTTTTAAATTTGGATTGGTTTTTACTGGTGAATTGGCCATGGGGAAACCACTTAGAATGGGGACAAAAATTATTTAGCTGTACAGAAAATATCAAGGCAGTTCATAGAGACTTCTCACATGAAGTACTATATTTTAATGTCCATTATTTTCCCTTTTTATTATTTTGCATAGGTACTGATATCTTTTGCCAGCTCTTACTCCAAATAGTGCTTTCTTAGGTAAGTAATCCAATTAAGGGAGTGCAGAAGGTAATTTGTTACTGGCAGTTGTAGAAAAGGGAGTCGTGCACAAAAGACTCCTACTACAATGATGGCAAACTACCACTCTTTTTTTCTTGTTACAGTCAGTGAAAATACAGAAGTGTCCTTTGCATTCTTAAGAGAAATTAGCTGTACGTGAAATGTTGCATTATGGTAGGTACATACTGATCCCAGTTGTTACATTTGCCATTCATATATGCCCCAGTGACTGTCCTCAGTGTGTATTTTACACATTCAAAAGAATTCATTTGTGAATAATAAGCTGCAGCAAGTCTGGAATCAGATCCTACGTTACATAAATTAATATTTCGCTTGTAAAAGGAGATCCCTTAAAAAGAATTGGACTCCCTGGCGTTCAAATGTAGCTAATATGAGTCATAGACTAAAATCCACTAATTTTGGGTGCAAGAAAGAACTTCTAGAGTATGCACTACATGCTAGCTTCCAAAGGATAAAATACCACCAAAAATGTGTAAATCCAGTCAGGTGTGAAACTCTGGTATGTCCATGATTTAATTTCAGTATCAATTAGCCATATAGGCCAGAATAAAGTCTTAAGGTTTCCTGATCAGCATGGAGACTGGATAACTTAAAAATATAACAAGTGCTTTTGAGTACTTCATTAAAGGGAATTGTGAACCAGTCCTCTCTCCTTCTGTGAATGGTCTGGCTGCTCCTGGCAATGTTCCTTACGTTCCATAGATTGATCTCCTCCTCCAGACTTTTTTTACTTGAAGTGTAATCTGTTTTTTGACAAATGGGATTAGGTGGGGGTTTTTTTATCAAGCACATAGGTGCTTAAGATGGCTTTTAAGCAGTAGATTGTAATTTTGGAGTGTGACACTTTTTAGATTAGTTCAGTGTAACAGACATGTTAACCTAACTCTGAAAAATTTTGTAAAACTTATATAGCTGACCACATATTTGTCATGTGTATGATGGTGTGAGGCTTCTGTTATGCTCCTGTAGAATTTTTAGGAGTACAAACTTAGATAATTTCTGAGCATCCATGCAAACACACAACACTGCAGATGTTTCATAGTACCCAATAAATACATTGTTCCAGTTTTCTTCATTAAAATATTTATTTGGCCTCCAAAACCTGAAATAAAAAAATTTACACAACTTTCCTATTTGTGCTACAGAACTTATTGTGCACTTGTTCCCTCAAAATATATATTAAAATACTAACATAAATGTGGCAAACCAGAGTCCTCCATCCTACTGTGATTTTCATCTGAAAGTTTAAAAAAGCACCAAACAAACAAACAAAAGGAAAGGTACTGGACCAGATTTTTAATTCCCTTTTCAATTTTACTAAGTCAAATTCTTGTTCATGAGTTTGTATAAAATTAGGACCTCATGGTTTGGCTTACTTTATGAACGTTCCTTGACATCCAAAGATTTTTTTCTCTAACCTTTAGCACTGTATGCAGTTCCATGTACACAGAGGCATAAAATTATATTTTCATTGCAAATATGCATGTGGAGTATCTACACAGTGAGCATCGAACAACTACATAAAAACAAAGGAGTCCTTTCATTTGTAGTTATTGAATCTTGCTACCGTTTATTAGATACAAGCAGACCAAAGTGAACCATCACACTTTTCTGCAGTGACCTTGAGGTGGCAGCAGCATTACATTCAATTCTGCCATGCACCAAGTCCATTAAAGGTGAAAGTAAAATTTGCAATAAATCAAAATAATGTTGATTGTTATAATTTTATTACCAGAGCATTAAGTCAATAAAACTTATCTGAAATGTCATTTGCATTGTATACAATTTTTACTAGTTATCAAGTATGTTTTAAAAGCATGTTTAAAGCAACCAAATGAAGAAATCGGTCATAAATTGTTAGAAAGCTGGGACTTGTCTAATGGTGCAGTAAAACTAAAGTCTTTTTTGATCTCTTGTATTGTAAAAGACTGTTTCTGAAAGCATTTCTTAGTACAATAATGTCTTGTGTCTTGACTAACTATATTTAATGTCCTAATGTCTGATTAAATATTTTCCTGTAAGTTGTCAGGTCCTTTTTCATTCATGATTTTATGTAGGAAGGTCATCTAATTATATGACACCCTTTCAGTGAAGGAGAATGTGTTTGTTTCCTTTAATAATGAGGAATAATGAAACTTATTTATGTTGGAAGTCAGAGAAATTTATTGGAGAATTACAACATGAGAAACATGAAAATTAAAAAAAACCTTCTAATAGCATATTCATCACCAAGAAGCTTGCAGGTAATGAAATAGTTGTATGAAAGCCAGTATATTGGGTGATATAATATTGCTCATGTCAGTTTTCAGGACATGGTTATTATGCATTTTGATGTTGTCAATTACTATTAGGTTACTAAATTATTATTAGCTAATTAGTCAAAACAGGAGGCACCAGAAGAAAAGGTTAAAAGCATGTGTTTTTACAAACTTCTAGAACAACTTCTGTCTGAGAAGCCGGTTGGTGCATAGTAACACTCCACAACGACCTTGCCGTGTGGGTTGCATTGCCACTCAGGTGTTGCTGTTCTGCAAGACTAACACAAGTTTGGACTGGAAGTCAAGAGAGGGATCTATTATACAACTTAATGCTGTTGAAGAAACAACATTCAAAAGTAGTTACCCTAACAAATGCAGAAAAATAATGTTAGTGATGTGTTTATACATCAGTTAAACACTGATTTGAAGGAAACCCTTTATGCAACTGCTGCTAAAGGAGTCCCTATGCCTGATTAAGGATAGCTTATGTACTAGTTAAAATAATTCAGTGGTAATTTAATGAAAAACAAGGTTATAATGATGATTTCAGTTTGGGGTTTATTTAATCTTTAGGGTTTTATGTTTATACTAAGATATATTTAGACCTGTTTACCCTTCTGTTCTTTACCCACATTTCACTTGTTTCTTGACCACTTGTACCTTGACAACTTTTTCAACTCCTCATGAAACATGAACATTAAATGTAAACAAGTACAGAAGTATATAAACAAAAATATAAATATAAGTTGATTATAGCTTCAGAATGACGTGTTATTAGATTTAAAAAGCAGATAGAGAATCACAAACCACAAGCCAAACAGAGATTACCAGGCATGAATGCTGTTTGGGCCATGCCAGTGGTTACTAAAGCCAATGCAAACACTATTGCTTCACTAAGACATAGATCTGGTCTTTTACTACTTCTGATCTGTACTGTAGTTTTCTCTTTGTGACACTTCACTGTTTCTTAAGCTAATTTCTATGATTTTACAAAATTTCTGAAGGTACGAATGCAGTAAGTGACAAAGCAGCAGAATAACTGAGGTAACAACAGTATTCCTGTGAGGAATGTAATTCACTGTGATCCTCCTCCTCCTTTCTTTCTGATTTTAACCTTATGGCTCTTTATCATCAAAATATACCTCAGAAATAAAAGGCAACCATATACATGAGCTGAACATAGTTAACATGGAAACTAACATACTTTCTAAGAAATATATAGAAATGAGGTTCAGAGGGTACCCCTCATTTCTGTAGGTCAGGCACTTAGATTATCAGTATCTCAAAAGCAGAGATGTGCTTTTTATTTATCTTTAGAGCACCATAAACACACATTTTGTTGAAGAAATAAAAAAATTGCAGTTGTCAAAATGAGGGCTCTTTGTAAGTATACAAAATTCAGATAAACTGATTGTCCTCAACTTCAGTGGGAGAAGAATCTATTACAGATGTTGCAGAATATTCTAGAGGTTTTGACCTGGAACCAGTATTTTAGGATTTATTCCAGTGTTAGTTTAACATTGGCCTAATGTTCGTGCACTAATGTTCAGTGAGTCCTTGTTGTAAGACCTTGTTGTCCTGAAATCACAACGTTGCTGTCTTAAAAGTACTGTTGCTATACTGAGATGGAAGGTACCTGATGTGATCTCTCTCTTTTGGTTAAGCTGGGTAGTGTCTGATAAAGGGTAGTTTATTATTTTGTGGAATAATTTGTATAGCAAAGGATATATTGCAAACTCTTCAGTTAGCAATACTGCTGTTCGGTAAAATCACATTACCTAGAGCATTAAAACAATCATTCTAAAACATGATTTATAATGATTTGAACATGTTTGTAAAAAATAGATGACCATTGTACATTTACAGTTGACACGGAGGTCCCTAATGTCAAGAAAGCACTCTTGACCTTGATGGGTAGTTGCAATTCCATTTAAATCAATTGCCAATACAAGTCAAATGAAGTCCTTATGGCTGCCTAGTGTGCACTTCCCTGTTCTTCTGACATTATTGTTCTACTCCAAGTCATTCTTCAATCTTTTAACAGCTGAAAGGGACCTGCATTCTGCAGCTTTATGGGAAAATGGCACTAAGTTGTACTTCTCTGTGTTCTGAAAGCTTCCACTCTTTTTCGCTGACTTTATTTCCAAGCTAACTAAGCAAACCACATCCTTTTCCACATAAAATAGAGTGCTTGGTCTGTTGCTGGCAAAGACAAATATTTCACTGTTACAGTGAATACACAATGCATTTTCTGTGCCTACAATTTTACTGGCATTCATTTAATTTGATAAAAACCCCTGACCTTTTAGCTCTGAAAACTGGAGATCTCATTGTTAGTTTAGCCTTATTAAAAGCTTTCACTATATTAAACATGATATATTCTAAACAGCATTTACATTAAAAATAATGTGAATGCAATTTTTGGGGTGTTTTGTGGGGTGGAAGAGAAAGGGATGCAGCAACTCAGGGAAAAATAACTTGAAAATTTATCCTGTGCATGTCTGGATAATTATTTCTTCAGAGGATTTTGCTAAAATTGGAGATGAATATATGAAAAATGAAATTAATTTGTTAAACATTTTGCACAAAAGAGAAAATCCTTGGATATACAGCACTTTCTAAAATTATCTGGTGTTTGTGTTAGTAACTTACTTGTAATGTTTTCACTCTTCTAAGTGAATGTAAGCATCTACCTTTTGACAAGTGGCAATGTTAGAAGGTCACATCATGGCACAGATTACAAGACTGAAAAAAACCAAGTACGGATACTTTCTCAAGGACAGAGGACACAAACTATGGCTTATCCTCCCCAGCCCTCCCCAACCTCTTTCATAAGTAGTCCAAGCTTTCAATAGATCCTGTATTAATGAGAATAATAGGAAAACTCAATTTGACTGATACGTTAGTATTAAATACATTCAACAGCTACACAGAATTGATAATGAAAAAAGTGATTCTGGTTGCCAGTGGAACCTGGCTGGGATGGTATTAACAGGTTGCTACAATTAATGCAAAACTAATCACCAGTCCTCCATGGAGACATGCAAATTGCAAGTTGTTAGAAGGCCTGTTCTGTTCAATAGGATTTGTATCGCAGATAATCCACTTAGCAGCAACTCATGTTTCTATGTTGAGGTGGTTTTTTTAGGAAGAAATGAAGTATTCCTTTCTAGAGATTCTATGGATTTCTTTAGTTTCTGTATTTTGACTCTTCTGTTTTTATTAAATGTGTGTGTTTGCCTGCTCTTTCCTTCTCATGGGCTCAGGTTGAAGTAAGTGGCCCTATTTTGCTCATTTTCCTAAGCCCCTGGGAACTGTATTATATGAAGCTATAGCTATAGAATTGACCCCTTGATGCACAGGAAATGCGTTATGTATACTGTCCTCATCTGTGCAATTGAAATTCAAAGATTCTGCTCTATCTGATGTTCCAGCCATCTGCTGGTGGGCAAGAATAGCTGCATAAAACCTGCATTTAGTTACCTGTCTTTCAGTGTAAAATACAACATGAAACAAACCTTTGTGTTTTGTTTAGTTAACTTAAAAGTAGTCATGGACAGCACTGTTTTGTTAAATGGTCTTTCAATCCTTGCAGCGTATGTGCTTACCAGCACCTGGTAGGAGGAAATGTATCAGCTATGGGTTCGTCTGGTCTTCAACAAAGAAACTTGTCCCTAAGCCCGAGTATCCAAATACCGTGACTTAATTTCTGAAGAGAGTGGCTATGCTGAATGGAGAGAGGTAAAATGTGTCCTTGTGACATTGGTGGTATCATAGGAAGACATGTTTGCAGGAAGACACTGCATTGCGTCTACCTGCCATTGAAACAAATGACAAAATTGTAACATTGGTCTTTAATTCACTGGAGAAGCAAGTTCAGGCTTAGTGTAGAGATGCAGAGCATTGGAACACTGATGCTTGATCTTAAAAACCCAGTTTTGATGGCAGTGTAAATATTGTTGCTTTTAATTAATTATGAAGGGCTAATTCCTTTCAGAGCAAGTGTAGCATGTGTTATAAGTAAATTTTGTATATAGAAAGACAATGTTATTAAAATTGAATGTTTGGCAAATATTTTGTCCAAAAGTACACATAAGTTGGTTGGTGTTTGTTTTTTCACCGAGTGTTATGTTTTGTTGCCACTTTGAAGCTAAGTATCCAAAACATAATTCACCTTCTGTATACCACTGAACGTTTGACCTTTTATCATATAATATAATCTTTTCACACATTGAAGATTTTGATCCAGATGTGCAACGAAACAAGAACAACTTCCAGAAAGAGAAACAATTTTGGTTTATGCAGCCTTTTACTCTGACATGAAAGCCATTCCTAAAAAAAGCCATCTGCTACTTTATTGTTTGATATCAGCGGCAGAATAATGTCCAATTTTAATATCATACTGCTTGGCTATGTACTGCACTAATTTGTTCTTTGACATCAATGAATCAAAGTAGAGTTCCTGATAGAAGAACATCAAAAGGAAATTAATCTCCCTGTGATAGTATTAATAATTTCAGAATGGACGTGTTTTGCTCAATTGTAACCATTGAAAGCTGTGGTTTTGTGGACTGTTAGATCAATATCACAACTGCTACGCAAATCAAGTGTGTAAGAACGAGACTGGTTCTCTTCAGTAGCCAGTCAGGAGTGTCACTACTGATGGGCAAGAAGTTTACTGAACATTCTTGGTTGAATTTTATGGTTCAAGGAGAGGAGACATGAAGGTGTGAAATTAGTGGAAAAGGGGGGAAGCTGTCTGCGGAAAAAAAATAAAATCTCACTTTTCAATATGTTGGGGAAGATGGTGGGCCTGGCATTAAAAATAGCATCAGCAGAGCTTATAACCAGAAACTAACTGTGTGACAGTGGAAGAAATTTAATGCAAATGGAGAATAACTGATAATAAATTTCAGGGATATTAAATGCATCTCAGGAAAAGGTATGTGTAAAAGTATGTGCATACTGGAGGTGTCATGATGTGTATTCAGCATATATGTCCTGAAAGTACTGTGGTTTTTAAAAAGTATTTTATTAGTTTCCTTTTTTTTTGTTTTATGTATAAACCTTGTCAGATGAATATAATGTTTATTAGAAAGCATGTTTCCTTATGTAGCCTTTCCAAATATCCATACAGTTTCATTCACATCTTTCCCTACAAATAGATATAGATATATACAGGATCTGACACAATAAAAGAAATTGAGCATTTGTAGATATAGATCCTTCCAAGCGCTTACCCAACTGAAGAGTAGAAGAAAGGGTTACTACGATAAAGCATGCCTGTTGTAGCTACACAAAATGATACCCACAGACAGACTAGGACTATATTTAGGGTTCCAGTTGTGTGATGAGAATAGAACTAAATGAGTACAGAGGCCCAAATGTGTCACTGAAATAAATATTGGCAGTATGGATGTGTGATCAAAATATCCAAATATATCAGAGACTGATTTAACTGAACTTAAAGTCAATAATAATCCAGGCAGGGATAAGATTTCAAATAAATCTAGTATTCCCTGCTTTTTACTGCCTTTAACTTTCCCCCCCTTTTTTGTCGTGTTCCCCCCTCAACAGCCAGTCAGTAGTGCTCATCAGCGTGGGGATGTGGTGGGTTGACCTTGGACTGCAGCCAGCACGCACCCAGCTGCTCTCTTATCTCTCTCTTCCATAGAACGGGGAGAAAATAAGGTGAAAAAGCTTGTGGGTCAAGGTAAAGACTGGGAGATGATTTACCAATTACCAGCATGGGCAAATCAGACTTGACGTGGGGAAAATTAATTTAATTTATTGGCAAATAAAATAGATTTGGATGGTGAGAAACAAAGACAAAATTAAAACAACACCTTTCTACCCTCCCCATCTCTTCCAAGGCTCAGTCCTTCCTGACTCTTCTACCCACCCCAGCCCCAACCAGGGCAGGGGTTTGGGAATGGCGGGTTGTGGTTAGTCGATAACAATTCATCTCTCCTGCTCCTTTCTCCTCACACTTTTCCCCTGCTTCGGTGTTGGTGTCTCCACAGGCAGTGGTTCCTTCAGGAAATACCTGCCCTCTGCGGCATGGGGCCTGCCACGGGCTGTGGTTTGGGTGCTACCCCATGGTTTCTCCACAGGCTGTAGGGGAATTCCTGCTCTGGCCCCTGGAGCACCTCCTCCACCCCACATCTCCTCCTAGCTTGGTGCTGGCAGGGCTGTTCCTCACGCTTTTCCTCACGCTTTTCCTCACGCTTTTCCTCACGCTTTTCCCCACACTTTTCCTCACACATTTCCTCACTTTCCCCTTGCTGCTGGGCAGCATTTTGTCCTTTCTCAAATCCATTTCCACAGAGGCACCACCAGCATCCCTGAGGGGCTCAGCTGTGCCCTGGGCTGGGGCGCTGCAGAACCATCTGGAATCAGCTGGAACCTGCTGTGTCATGCCTGGCAGCCCTGACCTCTCCTCACCGAGACCTCTGCAGCCACCCGCGAGAAAACCTGGACACGGACACCCAACAGAGTGTACTAATAATCTCTTAATTTCTTTATTCATGTAAGACTGCCATTGATATTAGTGAGCTTCTTTTTCCTCTAGAAAGATGCAGTGACATTTTTTTATGATTCCATAAAATTTCCAACAAGACTGACATACATTCTTCTAGATCAGCACTGTGAGAATAAGAGCTTTTTTTCTGCATTGACTGAGATAAAATCAGATGCTTTTACAGGCTCTTCCCATCAGATATACCGTAATAATATCTTGTATTAAGGACAGGAGATGGGTGAGCAGACAGTACAGTGGAAAGGCTTCCATCGAATGTCAGTAGAAACCTTAGGAAGATCAATACAAATCCAACCATCAGCATCTCTGTTCTGGTCTCTTCTTTGCCACTACCTTTGCTTTCCCTTCTGCGCAAGCTAGAGTTTTCAAAGGGAAACCAACTTAAAAGGTGTTTGATAGTAAGACATTTGAAGGAACTGCTTCAAAACAGTCATAGATTCACAGTACGCCATTTTGACCACTGCAAATGTGGTGTTTGGATTGTCCCTGCCTGTTTCAAGGGTAATGAAGAAAGTGATGACAGGAAAACTGTAAAGTAATCCTCCTGTAAGCATTGAACAAGAGCTTTTTCCCAATTGCTGTTATGGAAAGTAATGGAAACCTTCCTATACTAGGGGATAGAAAAGTTTGTCTCTTTGTGTTTTTGCACACAAATCTCAAGGATCCACTTTATCTGCAGAAGTCAGAATTTTATTGTTTTTTAATATTTTTTTCTATTTCTACACATGCATGTTCTAAATAGCATAGACCTTTGGCAAATTAGCAGAATGAGAGACGATGTCCCCACAGCAGTCTTGGGAAGCCATTCAGGAAGATGCCCTTCATATTCCATGTTCTTTTGTTCCTCTCCCCCAGGAAGCACACGGATAATTTGCTTTCAAAGAACAAACTCACCCACTTCCCCTGGAAGCCTAGTTCAGAAAACCTCACTCTTCTCCAGCTTTTAAATAACTTCAAATCTAGAAAGCAATGAACTCTCAATCTGTCTTTAACTAAAGGAATATGTAAACAATATTTGTGAGCATGGAACCAGTATCTGAAATTAGGGCTAACAGCTTATCTTCTTTATAAGAGCAGGTAAAGATCGTGCTACATAGAAGCATGTGGAGTTTACTAAAAATCTAAATTTGGTTATTGAATACATAATGCATTGTAACTATATGTGCAATGGCTATCTGTTTACTAGCACTCTACTTTTCTAAATTCCTTCTACAAAATATTTTTTTATAAAGTTACAACATGCCGTGAATTAAGAATGTTATGCAATAATGCATTCTTTTTTTTTTTACACATAATGTATTTGTGAGCATCATACATGCAGGCAAAAGTGCTGAGTTCAGTAATTCAGGTCTTTACATCTTTGTACCATATTGGCTGCTTTAGCAGTTTTAGCACAAAGGTAGTAGTTTCAAAACCAGTATTAATGCTAAGAAATAGAAAATAGTTCATTAATTTTTTTGTACAACAATCATGAGCATGTTACTATCTAAAGTTTTGCCAGATGTTAGTTATATTTTTCCATTTTAATAGAGATGGCTTATATCTGAAAAATTCTCTAGAAGAGTGGTGGTGAAACAGAAAGGCTTGATTTTTGACACTCAAATGCAATGTCATTGTCAGTTAATACTTTTTCTTTAATTATAAAAAATAATTATGAGAAAACCCGATCTGGTTACTAGGTTTTTTTCCTTTTATTAAAGCAGGACTTTGTATTTCTTGTCTTTTTCCAGGTTTTCTTTAAGATTCCCAGGTGTTGGACTTCCTGAACAATCTTTTTGGTGGATTTTCTGCAGTTGCTTAAATGTAAGATGAAGAAATTTTCTTAAAATATTTACCCTCAGTTTTTGTTTTTCTAACTATAGCATAACTTCTACTTTTTTCTTACTGACATTCACAAGAATTCCATTTTACTTTCTCCAAAACCAAGTCACCTAATTAAAATAAAAAGGTAAAAAGCTTGCTTTATAATACGGAATGCAGTAGTTCAGTAGGAAAAAAAAATCCAGTGAATGAGGTTTTTATACTCTGATAAATCATAGCAGTACCTTTTATTGCCCAATTAATTTACTACTATATACTGTAAATAATAATAATTAATAGCAGTGCTGTTTTCCTAACTTCACTGGAGTTACCGTCTTGACCCTTGGTAATGCTGCAATGAAAGATTAAACCTTTTGAACTGTAAATGTGGGTGAATGTCTTTTATGAGAAGTAACACAAAGTTTCAGAAGCTAAATTATTAATCTTTTGTGAATTAAACTTGAACTTGCTAGGTAACTGTGAAAGCTTTATAAACAAATATCTGATAACTGAGCAAATACGTTTTGTTATGTATGAAAGAGTTTATTGTACTGTACTTTTAAAAAAAATGGAGAGAACTGATTGTATTCAGTTACAGGGATTTGTGTCTTATTATGCATAAATGTTCTGCAGAAATGTTTAAATTAAAACTGTGAGGAAATGAAAAGTAATAATTTTCCTCTTACATTTACTTTTTGGAACTTACAAGTGATCAGACAAACTTCACAGAGTAATTACAAAACATTTTTCTCATATTGACAAGTTGAAGACCTATGGTGATACATTCCTGAGTGCTCACTGATGCATTTGTTTGAATTCTGGGTGGTGGTTTGTTTTCTACGCTTTAAAGCAAAAAAAAAAAAAAAATGGATTCCACCTTTGCAGCTAATCCAGAAGGCAAGGGTAACCCTGATTTTTTAGATGTCAGACAAGGCACAAATTCAACAGTAGATTGCCAGGGAATACTGTTATGTCAGCTACAGGTGTAGTCAGGTAAGTATGACTGCTGAAACACTTGCTTGTGATTATGAAGCAAAATTGTGATTAGTTTTAGAATACCTGTAATCAGCTTACAGTGTTATGGAAGTCAAACTTAGTGGTATGGTTGATAAATTGCTTTTCTTGTTAAACCTTTTAAAAAAGGTGTTTCCAGTCACTGTGGTGAGTATGTGCGGAACTCCAATAGCGCCAGCTAATCTTTATTGCACGAAAATGCTATTAAATGTTAGAAATGTGAATATTGGTGTCACTCTGGTATCTTTACAATCTCATTTTTTTTTTTTAAATTTATATTTTCTCATGCAGTGTTAATGGTTGTTTAAGGGCTACATACTTCTGTGTCAAAGAATCCTAAAAATGCCTTGATTTCAATAAACTTCATGTTCTGTAGTTTATGTATTTGTTTGCAATACTTAAAGGAAGTGAAGTGCAATGTCAGTTTTGAAGGAAATAATTAATCTAAAACACATATTTTATTCATTGGACCCAAAAAAATAGCATTTAATGGGCAGGTATGTCATGTCTTCTCTTTATACACATATATTAAATACATTAAGTTATTAAAATATTTTTAAATTATTGTTTCTAAGGAATGCACTGGATGAGTTTAAAGCTCTTGAATATAAAAATCTCAGTGGAACTTCTCAGTTGGAAAATTACAAGAGTTTTCTATTCAGAAAATACTTTGTTACCTATATAGTACATATTTAGAAAAAAAGTATACGTAGAAAAACAGAAAATATCTATGAAGAGTTGACCGAGAGAAAAAAGATTCTAAGATCTAGAATGTTTAGGTTTGTATAGACTTTTTAATATACTGGTGATTCCTTTATTCCTTGAGTGACTCAATAAATTTAGAAGATCTATAAAAACCTCTCCTGTGTATGTATAGTAAAATTATCTTCAGTTTGTCTTTTTGTGATATCTGTAGTTCATGAAACAGCTTTTTACTACTGATCGATCATTTCAGGAAGTGCTAGTAATATGTTGTTAATTGGTGGCTTATTTATAATCAGAGCTGTTGATGTAAACTCTCATGTCGATCTTCTAGTCTTATCTTCAGGTTCTTTGGTAGGAGGATATTCATTTCATTGGTACACCTCTATGTGAAGAACACATAACCATAAATTCTCTATGGCTAGTTATCTGCTCTTTTTAACACTGCTTCTTGTGTGATGTACTCTTTGATATTAATTTGCCATAGATATAACGTTAGTAAGCAAGCTCCTATTCCAAAACTGCCAGTTCTTTGATGAACTATGCTGCAATCACTTCTTCCCAAGAAGAGCGATCAGTAAACTGTACGTGAAGACTGCCTCTATTCCTGTAGAAATTTCACTGAGCCAGGGCAGAAAATTCAGTCAAAAACCTTCAGGTGAAGATTGTGACAGGAAAGATACTAAATAGAATAATAGATGTAATTCATAAATTCCCCTCCACCTTGATATATTCCAGAAAGATTTGCCATAAACGGATAAAATAGACTTTCACCTGAGTCAACAGTATTGTACTGTGTAGGATCAATGTTCTCTAGATTCTGAATAATTTATAACTTTTAATGTGGTTATTAACATTTACCTGGTTGGAAGCTGACATAGCTATAGGAACTAGACAGGACAGTAGTATGGGTGATGAAGATCTTTCTAAGGAGACAGTGACTCCATCTTCTGGCTGAAAAGAGAAATTTAAGAATTTTTGATTGAGACTTGAGGATAAAATTAGAAAGGATAAAAAAAAAAGGATGTTCTCAGAATTAGCATTCAGAAAATGAAATGCAAATACCAATAGCAAGTAAATATTCCATTGGTTCCTCCTTTATTAATTTTACTTTTTTTTTTGGACCAGTTTCATATGCTAGGATACAGTACATTGTAAGTACATCTCGAAAAAGAAATCTTTATTACATTCATGTTATGTAGGAAAAGTTGGTGCAAATAATTTTTTTAGAACAATGATGTTCTCTTGAAAGCAATTTAGAAATTTTGTTGGTACTATGGATTATTGATTGACAACAGATGGCAGTATAGCAGGTGTATTTACCTGGTGTATGAGACATATGGTTAAAATTTGTAAAAAGGCATTTAGAAGCCTAGTTCACTTCTCTTAGATTCTTTAGTCACTCCAGAAAATATTATCCTTTTGTTAGAAATTGACTTGTATCAGGAAGATTTGTGATAATAAAAGATGGGCTGAATTCTGCAAGTTAATTGCTTACTCACCCAAATGAGTTGCCGCAGAGACGGAAGAAGCCTTCAGTCTATCAGAGGTAAGCAAAGCTGTCCTTTCCATTCCCCCCCCATCTCTGTGTTGAGTCCAGCTTCAGCGCAGAGAGGAAACATCCCAGTTTATTTTGTGATGTTCAAATTTCAGTGTAGTATCTTAGCTGGAAGTGCCTATTTCACCATGTGGAGGCACAACATAAAGTTGAGTTTTCTCTGAATTGTTTTTACTCTGGATTTATACTCAAGTAAATCTTAAGGAGACACCTCCTTCAAGATGTGCTTGCCCACCAAGTGCTTGGCAATATCGACACTGGTGATCTCAAAATCACATACAATTTGAAAAAAAAAAAAAAGGAAAAATAAATGATCAAAGAAAGTCCACATTTAGACTTTCTTTTATAGATATGATTTTGCATATAATTTGTTATTTTAGTTCACATCAATTTTTAAGAGAATTGGGATGTCTGTAGCAAAGTAAAATTACCAAATTATATTGTAGCACTATACCAAATTCAATGGATCTAGAATGTGACAGTAAAGATTATTTGTATGCATTGAGCTTTATGTACATGTCTAAACAACAACCCTATTTGTGGTAGCTTGTAACCTATGTGTACAGTTGGATAAACAGTTTAACTATTCATGTGCATTATTTTTATATGATGGAGTGCAGTACAGTAAGTACACCCAAAAGGATAATACTGCTCACTCCTCTTGTGCTGGAGAGACCAGCAGGGACTGGCCATTTAGGGCTATCAGTAAACCAATACTGTGCTAGGGTGAAAGGAAGCATATGAATCATAAATGTAGCATGCTTCACCTGTTTTGTTGCTAGCTTTATGATTTCATGCTGCTTAAGCATTATGATTTTGTGATTGAACTGTCTGTTTTCCTCCCTTGCAGTGTAATAAGATGACATTGAAGAAAACCCTCCTCTTTGGGTTATAGCGTGTTTAAATATATCAACATTCGATCTGAATCCCTGAAATAGCCCTGATTTGCCCTCTATTCTTTTCAGTTTGTGAGTCTGTTCTCTCTTCTAAATTACTGCATAGGTACTTCAAAGAGAAGAATAACAAGAGTCAAGAAGTTTTCTTTAGTTTGAGAGTGTTTCACTCCCATTTTGTTTGCTTTTTCTTCCATGTCATCGTCTGTATATATTTCATGCTTGCTATACAGTTAATAGAAACAAGGATAAAATGGCTGTAATATCTTCCCTGTCAGTTTAAATCCACATGTCAGTATGAAATTTTATATTAAATACCCATGTTTAGGAATACTTCCTTTTAAAAGAATACCCACATTTCTAATGAAGAGCTTTGTGCTAGACGGCCCTGCTGCCTGCTTATTACTTCAGCCAAGGAATAGATATATCCGAAGTTTTTTGAACAGAAGATGCCATCTTACTCCAGAAGATCTTTCTGTGCTTTTTCAAAGAAAAAAGATGGAAGTTTTGTTTTGAATTCAGAGGAAGCAAGATCAAACTCTCAGTCAGTTTCAACATAAGAAATGAACAAAGGGATTTGACACAATAACATGTCATTTAGATTGTTCAGGTTACACATTTATTTGAGAGTTTTCTCCTCTTCTTCTGAATAATTTATTTATTTATTATCAATGTAATGTTTTATGCCTTGGATTTTTATAGTACATTTGCATTTCTGATGCTGCTATTAGACAGGAGCAATAGAGCTTGATAACAATAGTGAGGTCGACACGAATGTGTTAGAAGGAGAAGTTACAGAGATGAAAGTTCTCTACTATCACTGGAACTTTCAAGACCAATGACCACTGCATTTCAGATAAAAAAGTGACATTGGTTTAAAACAGTTTTTTAAAACAAATTACTTCAAGTTCTTTTTGTTTTCTTTAGTATCCTGAAACTTTTGGGTTTGAGCTTGGAGTGTTTCATCACCATTACTGAATCTTAGAAACATAATTTAAAAAAGAAAACAAGATTTTTTAATATAATCTTACAACTGTGGGAGTGGTTAGGTGAGAAGGAATACCAAGTAACAGGAGACTTGTGATAAAATCATGAGTTTTGCCAACACAGTAACAAGAGAGAGATATAAATCAAAATAAGCATCCATTGCATTCTGTTTAGACATTCTCCCATTCACCTTCCTGGAAAATTATACCGTTATGTTTCCATTATGGTGGGTTCTTCCGTATGCATTGCTAACTGGACCGAAATCAGAATACTACACCAAATGCAGAAGTCATTTGTTACAAAACAGTGGTTCTAAAGTTCTCAAAGCTGTGCTGCTTTATTTAATCAGTGGTGGGTTTCTCTTCTGTTTTGCCCTTGAGATGAGATAACCTTACCGATTATTTCTTTAGTAACCTATTCATTAGGCTTCTTGATAGTTACTTGTTCTGACTGTATATTCATATTGCTAACTGGTAAGTGTACTAAACTGGTAAACAAGTGTAACCAGCAGTGTAAGTAAGGCCTACAGGAAGAGGATGACCTAGGCTCAGTTCCTCCCAAACTTTAACATATTCACCCATTTGAGATATCTTGATGGTCCCCAAGGCATTTTCAATGGGTTGATATCCTCTTGCTCTTTGCACCCTTCTCAGCAGCTGGCAACCTAGGGGGTCTGAAAGAGACACATGTAATGAGCCCATTTAGTAAGATGGTAAAAGTTGATAAAAGAAGTTGTCAGTGGGAATAAAAAGGTATGTGAAAAATAAATGTTGGAATATACCTCTCCCCCCCACCCCCCAATAGTTAGAGGAAGATGAATGAATTCTAGAAAGACAGTAAAACAGGAGGAAATTGTATTTCTTTTTTAAATTGTATTTTAAATAATGCGAAAGCTCCTGTTAAATCCTCTCAACTTTGAGCTATATCATATGATGAATGGTGTCTCTGTGCAAATTCTGTCTCCTGAAGGCTGAAGACAATATTGTTCCGGACCTCTGCTGAGGAATACCACACAGATGTTCATGGATCATGATGTTCTATTTTCCATTGATCAATAACTGTCATCTGTCCCCTGAAGAAGCTATTCTCTGTGTTTAGAAAAAGAGCTGTCTCTGGGGGAACTGAGGAAACACAGGTTTTAGTGATGTGTTCAAGATTATATGAGAAGTTTGTAGCAAAGCTAGGAATAAACCCCAGAGCTCTTGATCTCTGTTCTTTAACTACAAGATGGTGTTCTCTCTTTGGCAAAGCCCTCTTTCAGTTCTGCTCATGCCTCATTTTATCCATCCTCATATATTAGTACTTTCCATAACAGTGAAGTTTTTGAAGATGGAAGTAGTTTAGGAAAAATAGCTTGCATGGTGAGATCCCCTGTGCAAAATACATTTCAAAGTACATGTAACTCAAGTGAACACCCTGAAATCTTGAATCAAGTTAGGACTGTGCATAATAGTTTACATGCTGTAATAATTGGAAAGTAAGGCATAGCAAATTAAAAGGTGTTATAAAACTAGAAGTTTCAGGTGGAACTGCCAGACTTTGCAGGTGAAATAATTATAATCCTGATTTTTTTTTTTTCTCATGGTAAAACACAGAAGCGTCTTTATTCTCTGTATGAGTTAACTGCTAATCCAAATGCCCACACCTGCCTACATAGGTCCTATATAACAAAAGGAATCTGAATGTCTGACCGTTGCAATGGCTGTTAATTGCTGAAAGGTTCCATTCACAAGGAAGCTGTTTATGTTAAAAAAGCCAAAAAATCCAAAAGAAAAACCACCACACAATTAGATCAGGTAAAGAGGAAACCAGTTCTGTATTCCTGAGCCTTTCATCAGCAGAATGCCATTTGGTATACATACTATTAAATAATCTCAAGCGTTCCTTTAATCCTTCAATTGCTACTAAAATGGGTTTATAAAGTAGTGAGACTCAAATGATGCCTTCTGTATATATTGTGCTTTCTTGAGATAAAAATCATGATATGTTAATTAGGTATTTCAATGCAAGTAACCATATCTGTACAACTACTGCATAGACGCACAATTGAAATAGAAATGGCGGGGGGGGGGGTGGGGTGGAAGAAGGAGAGAAAAGAAAGAAGAAACAAAAAAAGCAAAGCAGCTGCTTACAACTACCTGAAAGAAAGATTATCTCTTATCCTAGTTTCCTCTTGCTGAATAAAATGTGATGTGATCAGGTCACTGCATGTAAAATGCTGTAAGAATGTGATGTGTACTTCATCATTATAAAATTCAAACATTCTTGAACCTTTTATTCCACCCTGTTCATATTTATCTTTTTGGTCCTGCCTTCATTGGGTACCACATTTGTATTGATAAATTGTAGGTACTTGGAGATGTATTGATGGGCTGAAGACAGTTCAAAATGTAGAGTGCTGTGGCTTTGCATATCATTACACCTAGCTCGCTCTTTGCCTCTTGAAAGCTGTCGATTTGTGCATTATTGCTATTCAGGCTGATAAATGACAGTAATTGTTCTTAAGTTGAAGAGCTGGCTTAATGTGCTGACTTGCTTGGGAATTCTGAGCACCAGGGTTAAACTAGTGCTCCACTGGTTCTAACAAAATGGTCTTTTCCAGCTCAGAATAGATACTTAATTGAATTACTTTAGTTTTCATGCATTTTGCAGCTTTGCATTTGAAGAAAAAATATTCATAACAAGATCAGGGAACTCAGAGCTGTTCATAGGGAGGTCAGGCTCGGTATGTGCCCCCACTTCAAGGCACCTGCTCCCAGTGGTGCTACCACAATTAAAAAAAAAAAAAAAAGGTTGAGAGGGAGAATATGTTAGTCCACAATGGCACTGAGAAAGACATAAAAAATTAGGTGGAGATGTATCCATATTCTTTTTTCCACTGTCCCAGTGGTGGAACTTAGTAAGACATATTTATAAAGATGAAATACAGCTCATTTTGTGGGATTTTTTTAAACAGGTTTTTTCCATGTGTAGTGGCACTGATTTTTCAGTATATTTAGTCTAGGAGTGATGACTGAAAGGCTCTGTTAATTATAAAAAAGACAGATTTTTTCCTAGTATAACTCAAGAAAAATTCATCATGAAAGTTGGATTTTTTTCTCAAATATTGCCCACAGAATTCAAACCAAGAAATCAAAATTTCCAGAAGTTGCGTGTGACTTGTATTCAATTGTTCACATTTGGCACTGCTCATGTATGCTGCAGTACAAATTAAGGCTCAGAGTCTAAGTGACTGAGTGTCTCAGGTTTCCTTGCTTCAGCCAAGTGTCTTTTTTTTAAAACAGTCTCTGTATAGTTCTTTTGGCTGACAGCTATGCATTTCCACTTTCCACACTGATGCAAAAAAATTTCAAATCAGATTGAAAAAACTGAGCTGTTAAAGCAGCAAATAACAGGATTCAGAGTGAAATTTATTTACTTTGTTGTGATTGTCTATAATGACTTACTTGTTTCATGTGTAAATACTGAGTGGGATCAATCCCTTTCACGTGAGGTACAGAAAGTGTTTCCTTTTACCTACAAATATTTGTTAATGGTCTTCTGTAGTTCCAAGCATGATATTTGAGATTTTCTGGGTTGGCATCATAAAGATATTGGGAGAATTTTAGTCTTACTGCAAGATTCTTTTCTTATTTATAACTGCTGTAGCCTCAGTGTATAATGTATGTATTAAAACAAAAGTTCTGAAAACAGTGGAAAAATAATAAATTCAGTATTTTTTAGTCATCTTAGTAAACAGGGGTCCTCCTCCTTAGTCTTAAAAAGGAAGATTATTTAGTTATATAAATGTTATCAGAAAGGTGTATCTTTTTATTTTACAAAGACTTATGATTGTTACCCTATATAATTCAAGGTCAATTCTCATTCACATAGCCTTCTCAGAGCTGGGTTTTTAAATCAGTCACCTACATCTACCAACTAATCACCTACCGACTTCTATGAGTAAATTTGATGTTTGGGACCACTGAAGACTTTTCACGGGTATGCAGATGTACCCAGAATGAATCTTAGTTGATCCAAGAGCATTCATAAAGCTGACAATTGAGCAGGAAGACAGAGAGGGTTATACTACTCATTGTCTGTATATGAGACTTACTATTTTGTATTACTATAATTAAAGTAGGTAAACTTGTTATCACTGGAAACACTTGCCTCCTTTTAGGGGGACATTTATGCTGTTTAGATTAGATGTTGGGGTTCATCTATTGAATGTAAAAGAAATACTTGGTTATATAGGCTGAAAAAAAATGCATTTTCTTCCTTCCTATTCCTTTGTTGCAATACAAATTTCTTACCTCTAAAGATATTTGTGCGTTCATTCATCTTCATTGAAGATACTAGTTAATTCCTATTTCCTCCATTCCATGCCTCAAATACATTTCCCAGTAAGAAAAGACTCATTACCTGACTATAACAGTCTGGAAAATTTTCCTCAAGCTGCCTTTTTACTAATTTTTCCTCACTTATCTGCTTTAAAATTAAACAAACAGTCATTTCTTACTTTTGTAATAGGAAAACAGCATTAACTGAGTTCACAGGAAGGTGGACTGCTTAGGCCTTGTGTGGATACTGTATTTCTTCTCAATTCTATTCAACCACTTTTCTTGACTGAGCTCATTTTTTGTTATTCATGAAACCTAAAGCCATTGCAGCATAAACCTTAATGGATGCTATCTTTCACATGCTGATCTTCATATGCCCAGTTTTCTTGCAGGTTCTCTGATAGAAGGTTAAAGAATATTGTGACTCAAGCATATATTTTATTTTTCTTAATCTACTCTGCTCCAGTTCTTTAAATCTTTGCTATTCAAGTCAGGATAAAGAAGAAAGTATGAAAGTTCTGCTCATAGAATAACTTTAGAAAGACATAATTCAGAAATTCTATGCCATTGGGCACATTTAATATCTGCCCACAAGTTTTATATACTTGCTAATACTTTTTTTTTTCAGAAATTAATTTTTATTTTAAAGAAAAATGCCTAATCTTTTTAGTTCCAGGATAATTTTGAAAACATAGGCTTCTTGTTATAGATTTGTTTCTGGCAATGTTAATAGTATATTGTATGCACTTTTCAAACACAGAATGTCTCTCTGCTGAAGACAAACAGATGTCATCTTTCTGAATGTGTGGACTGAAATAATGTTTGTGAACTGTTTTATTTAACCGGTTGGTATTATGACTGTTTTAAATTTAGTAATCTGTGAGTGAGTGCTTTTAAGGTCTTTTGAGTTAGAGGCAAAGTCACGTACTATGGAGTCCAAACTACAACTCAAATTTCAATATAACATGGATAAAAGAGCTGGTTTGTTTTAGGGTTCTAAGCATCTGCAGGTTCCACTGAAGTGAGTTAAAATCCTGACAAGATGGGCAGCTCTGGAAATCCAAAGTTTAGTTTAAAAATTTTGGGCAGTTCATTGGTTCCTTTGTTGGATCTGAATTCCTTACATGATTTTTTTTTTTTTTAGTTTTCTCTGTAAAACAAAATTTAATTTCTCTTAATTGAAGTGTTGGAGTAATGTGCTATGGGAAAGATAGGCAAAAGGAGAAAAGAAAGATTAGTATTTTGACTGAGAAGGTGAATTTGTATTTTTCTCTTCATGCATTTAATTCTTCCTTTTAAAGGATCATTAAAAGTGTTACAAGAATGTGGTCTTGTGGTTCTGCATCATGCTGAATCTATAATTATAATTTCCAGCTGGTTGACTGTCAGTTGACCTAATGGAAATCCCCTGTAGTGACTGATGTTACTTTATACCCTTTGTCTGACTTCATTCAGCTCTTCAGGTGGTTGTGGCTTTAAGTTTGGAGTAATCATGGTTGCTTCTGGATTTGTTATACAGCCAGGCTGCTGATGGCTGGTCTTGGTTCTTTTATCCTTCTGGGCATAACTTTTCTTTGCACATGTATGCACTGTTAATGTGATCCAGCAGGAGATAACTATGCAGACATTTCATGCTTGAAAAGGGGGGTGGGTGAGTAGGGTTTTGCTGCCTGCTTTTTTACTTTCCTATGTTAATCTGTATGCTGTATACAGATGTGCCAGTATTAATTTCTGTTATGTATTCAGTGTTCTTTCTGAATCAGAGCTCCACTACTTGGCTATGCAAAGCCATTTCATGTGAGGGTGCCTACACCAGGAATCTTATCAAAATTGACCAACTCCTTCCGCCAGGAAGGAAAAGGAAGGCAAATTAATCACTGCACAGAATAAAAAAAATACTCTTCAGAAAAGCGTCTACCAGAGGCTGGAGTAGAATGGATCTTTAGGCAAAATTCCTATTTAAAGCTTATTTAAATGTTATGCCCTGTGTGATGTACTCTGTAGAACAATGTTTTCTTCTACAAGGATAAACTCTTCTGCTGTAGGCATGCAAATATTGTTATAGCAGCCTATGTATCATCCTTAATTTAAGTTTGCCCAACCATTCCAATTAAAAAAAAAAAGGTTTTCTGTGTCTAGAAACTTTGCTAAATGACACTTATTTTTATGGGCTGAAACTTGGAAGTTCCTGAAATTTTTGTATTTCAACTAAAATGTTTTGGGTGTTACTGCCTAATGTTCAAATAGTCTTACACCTGTTTTTTGGAAGTTTTCAAGTTCACTTTCTTTGCAATAGGTCTGTAGTAGGAGGGAACTTCTGTTTCAGTTTTGCACTTTGTTGTCCTCATTAAAAAAAACAGTCATCACTTGGACATGTATATATGTGTTCATCAGAACGTTTTAACTTGGCAGGTAAGTTTGCTGCAGTCTGGGTAAAGATTTCTGCTTTGGAAAGAAAGCTACATTAGAATGTAATTACATCTTGAAAGTGCTCTCCTGCAATTTTAATGTTTGTTCATGAAATATCGTAGTTGATATACTGGTAGGAATAGTTTCAGTATTGTGAAAGCTTTAAGGATTAGTTAGTTATTTGGAAGGTGGCCCACCAGCTGCGTAGTATTCTGGCTCCGGGTTCTTTATTGGCTAAATCATTGCAGGAGTTTTGGTACTCTGACATGGGTTTCACTTGTGTAACCACGCTGGTTGATGGGATCCTGCTGTGCCATAAGGGAGAGTTGAAAGGTTGCCAGTGAAATAACAGTAACCCAGGTCCAAGCCAGACTCATAGAACCTTTCTTACTTGGATGACTAAAAAGACTCTGTGATGGTTTTGGTGGGTTTAGTTTGGTTTTTTTTAATACTAAGACAAAAGCCTCAATCTTCATTTGCATCAACTCCCCCTTCTCCCAACATTTCTTCGTTCCCCACTGAATCCTAACACTTGCTACAGAACCTTGTTAGACTAAGTGAGTGCAGCTGGTGCTGCAGTTACAAACCACCTGGGGGAAATCCTCTGCAAGGGTGTTCCTCACTTAGTTCAGCATTTGTAACAATTCTAGTGAATCCTCTGTGTTCCTGTTTTCTTACCTGTGTTTGGAAAACATCCAGTCCTTTCTGACAGAAGAGGTATGTGTATAGAGTTTATGAATATGTATGTCTGGTGTAAAAAATTATGTATTTTGTGTGAGAGATTTAGAAAGGATTATTTGGTACAATAATGGTTATTTGGTGTTGAATTAGACTTTTTCATTATCTTTGAAAGTTTCTATGGTGGCTATAGAAAAGTGGTAAGTAGGCAAACTCCAGACACTTTTATGTCATGAATTGGGCCTACTGTAATTATGAGACTAGCATAAAAATGGAGATTTTGTAATGTAGAAAATATTTTTTCTTTGTTTGCTTTGTGAGTTCAGGATCTGTTAGGGTGACTATATTTTTCTGAAATCTTCTATAATCAAGAAGCTTAGGAAAGGATTTGTGTGTTTTTTTTTTTTTCTCTTGGCCATTCATAATTCTTTGTTGTAACAAGCTGAGCATTCAAGGAACTATCAGAACTTATTGTTTGCAATGTAAAAAAACATAATATTTTCTGAACAGATCTGGTCATCTTTTATTATGCTTAAATTGTGATGTGTCATGATGGACACGTTTTAGCAGTCAAGCTTCTTCACACCAAATTTGACATCTGCAGTATTTGGAGTATGTGTATTTGTAAAGCAATGAGCTAGTAAGAATCTTGAATTTTTAGCTAGCAATACCTGATTAAAACATGGTGTGTGTCATATGAAGCAACCCAAGAAAATGAAGAGGAATTTGCAGCACTTAAAATAGGCTTCATATTTATGCAGTAGAATTCGGGTAAATGTAAAAGCATACAAATACTTCCCTCCTTGGTTACTATTTTTGAGAAGTATAGCATTGTGTATATTGCAAAGGCATGTTTATAAAGTTTTTCCTATTGCACACTTGGTCTGTAAGAATAGTTCATGCTTTGCAGAAATTAGCTAACAACTTCAAAGGCTATGCAAGCATGGTAGCTTCTCCCACCATCTTTTTAAATACAGAAAGCAGGAAAATCCCAGAGTCTGGAAGAGTTGCTGGAAGAATCATTTGTCTGAGTTAGGTTTAAAATTCGAGATTCTTGGCTCTTTTCATAATTCATGTCACTCTTTTCCCACAAGTTTTTTAGACTAATTTCTGTGGGTCCTGTGATAATGCAAATAAAACAAGTGAAGCTCTGAAAGTAAAATACCTCTTTATTAGTTTGATCCATTTTTAGTTTAAAAGACCTCATTCACTGTGAACTTTTTTTATAGTTCTACCAAGTGTAGGTGAGGGAGTCACAGAAAGACACAAATATTAGCCTCCAATAGCTGCATGTTTCCTTTTTTTCTTCTGAAGAAACGTTTGGAAGCTGGTTTTGAGGAGTTGAAATTGTTTGTGTGCTGGGTTTGTGTTTTTTTTTTTTTTCCCAAACTGCTCACTTAATTCTTACTGATTATAGTCTATATTTCTTTGTGTTTCTTTTTACAAAGAAACCAAGGAATAGTTGCCAACATTAACAAAGATAATGGAGTTCTTAATGCCGTGGATCTTTTTTTGTATGCCTTGCCTTTTTTTAATATACTTTCCACTTTCTCAGTGGGCAGGAAACTAGATATCTGAGTGTTTTTCCCTTTTGTGTTCCTGCAGAACTCATTCATTGAATTTGAACTTACGTGTTGTCTGTGAATGATGTAGAAAAGTGGTACATTGCTTTGTACCTTGATGCACCTTGATTTTTGAATCCATATTGAATACTGTGTAAGGCATCAAACCTGGGGAAAGTTTTGTGTGTGTGTTCCTATGTTTTTCTATTAAGTATTCAACAAATAGTCACATATGAATCTGCAAAGCAGACGATGATGTTTACTCCTGCAGGCTTTACTGTATACGAAGATAATACATTAAAGTAATGAATTGATAAGTGTATAAGCGTTTGCAGAGTGAGGACTTTTCAATTCATCTTTTTTTTCTGCAAGATTTCTGCCCATGCCGCTTTGTACTCCAGGATCCTAGCTCATTTCCTGTATTTAGGGCTTCGAGTTGTTTCTGCATTTGACTTTGTTTCCAAGAAAACACAACAAATCTGTGATCATTACAGCACGCCATAGTAATTAATAACCTTTGGTTTCTGTTCATGGAGCAGACCTGATAGTTTTATAGGGTATTTTAATCTAAAATCAAGTGGTAGAGAGATAAGGGAAAGCATTACTTGGTTTTGTTTTAACAGATGCATTTGTTGCCAAGACTGACCATCAAGTGGCTGAGATAGCTTCATTATTTTAGATGGATAGCTAATTACTGTCCTTTTTTTATTATTCTTATTTCTGTCCTTCATGTGGTGGTTCTGAATTAGCTTTGTGCCATTTTCTAAAGTATCAGGCATTTTTATACATTTGGTATATTGAATGGCAAATACTTGATGTAAAGTCTGCAGTTTTACTCCATAACCAGATTGTAAAATATGAACTGAATTAATCATAACTGCAAAGAGTAATGGCACATTTTCTCTTATTTTATCTTTACTGCCTTTCAGATCATGGTTTAAAACCTTCTACATCTGGTGCACAGAATGAGGCAGCAGCTTTGGTAGTGGATAGCAAGAGGCAAAGGTCAAACCAGAGGCTGCACAAATATTGTGCACTGGATTTATTGTTTTAATTAAGAGTGTGGCAGTTCATCATAAACTGTTTATGGTGTTTTTGCACAGTGCAGCATTTTGAAATCAGCTGTTTTAATGAAAACATAATGTCATATCTGTCAAAGTTCTAAATATTTTGAAAGTGAAATATGAAAACAAGAACTTTAATTCTGGGTTTACTGGGATTAGCTCTTGGAATTGTTTTAAAATCCCTTATGTGTCATATCACAGGTAGCATAGTTCTGTGTTTGAAAGGGAATGGAAAGTACAATATGGAGCTTGTTATTTAATTGCAAAAATACATGCTGAGGGTTAATGTATTGAAAGACAAAGTTGTTATGATTTGCCTTGGAGTGCCAGAATTAAGACATAAACAGAGATAAGGTGCTTGCTGCTTCTTAAACGATATGTAAATGCTGTGTCCTGATCGTGCTTGCAAAAACACCAACCAACCCCCAAAACAAACCAACAAATAAACCCCAAAAATGAATGAATCCTTAAACCTGGAAAGAAAGAAATGTGCTGTGGGTTGTATGATGCCGTGTTGTATTAGCATCAGGGTCTTTGTAACTAATTATTTACAAGACCTAATGTCTTTCTGTGGACTTTTAAGGCTGAGCATTTTGTAGCCTAGCAATTTTCTGCTATTGTTATGTATTCATGTAGATATGTCAGGCAATTTTGGCTACATTCTTTGTATAGTCTGATAAAATATTTGTATAATCTGAAAATTATGTTTTTTTAGTACTCTCCTTAGAAAATAGAAATTAAGTCTGTCATTAGATGCTAGGCCACAGTAGTTGACTGAGCAGGGTAATGTATGTTACATTTTGTGCTATACTTGGTCAAGTTTCATATATATCGTATTCCATGTTATTTTATTAAATTTAATATCTGCACTTCCTATTACCAGACATGCCTCTCATTCAAAGCACAGAGGCACAGTTCTCTAATCAGAAGTGACAAGCTATATACTTTCTTTCAGCCATTATTCGGTAGCCTAGAGCAAGGAGCTCTGTTTCCTTGAAAATGTTTTGAATTGGGTTATTTTTATTGAAGTATTAAAGTAATTCTTCAGATTTTAGGCTATTATTTAAGTACTTTTGGGAGAATGCAATAACCTCTGGATTCTGTAGCCTTTGTTATGTTAACAATTGTAGCTGCTAAATGTATCTTTTTAATGCTTGTTATGTAAGTGTCTGGAAAAATCATCTGACTGATAGAAACTAACAATTTAGAAAATAAACAAGATTAGTTGGCTTAAATTAGTTTACTATTGAAGTATAATATCAAAGTGACTCACTATTTAAATATACCAACAGATTCTGTTCACCATACTTCCACCAACAAAGGTACATGACTAACTTTGCTAATTTTTTGCAACATAAAGTTCTTATTTGGCAGATTTATTCTTAAGGAGTCTGAAAATGATACTTTCCTATCTCAAGATAATCTGTTGCTTGTGATGATGTTGTTTAAAGCCTTCTACAAAAACATCTAATATTTCGGTTTGTTGAGTATCTTTATCTGAAAGTATTTCTGGAACCGTTGCAAATTTTATACCTCCTTCTCTTTCCTTAAGATAGAAAGCAGTGTGAAAATGTCAGAATAGGTAGAGTAGATTTGGTATTAAAGGAGAAATACCAAGGAGTTGTTGCAAACCTCAAAGATATGGCTGCCTTTGTACCTCTTCTGAAATAGTGTGTATCAAAGAGAAACTTGAGGCGAAGCGGCTTTATTGGGGTGTAGTCCTTTTGGGGTACAGAAGTTTTCTGAAATCAAATGCTGCCAGTTTTCCTACCACATCTTGTGTGTGTATTCATGGGGGGAGATGTGTGAAGTATAATAGAAGAACTGCCAATATTTATTAGAATTGGGTGAAGAATGTGAGGAGATACGGAGTGTTGTTAGCAGGTCTTCCTGACATCAGGAGAAATATTGGCCTTTGTTAAGTGGAGACAGTGAGCCTTGTGAAATTTTGCAGTGATCTTGATGTACGCATGAGAGAAGGATAATGCTAAGAAATGAGCTCAGTTCTTGAGTAAAGATCTTATTCTTCTAGGCAAACATCATGGGCACAATTCAAAGTATTTTCCCAGAAACAATTTCTTAATAAATTTCTGCTAGTCGTAGGCATTATTCTTATCTTGTTGCCTCTATAGTCTTGCTTTTTTTAAGTAGAGCATGTGTTAGGTTTCGGGAACCTTCTTTTTTTAGTATACTTGATTGATACTGCTTAATAGGACCATGGTATTAAAGTCAACTTTTTTATCAGTGTTCTGCACAATTTTGCTATATTTGAAAGTGCAGTGGGAGCTAATCGCGATGTTTGATTGACCTAGAGTATCCTAGATCTAAACACAGCTTCATGTGTATATTATCAATTCCAAATGATTGTGTTATTTTCTAATTCAGATGAATGAGAATGTAGCAGATCCACAGGCGATGTAGACCATGCTAAGCAAGGAAAGAGAAATAGAAAGTACTCGTGAGCACGTTAATGGGAAAGTAGGAGGACTTGCAGACAATGTGAGAAATATGTATGCTGAAAACAGGGTTAAGATCCATTATATTGCCAGGCACAGTGGTTTTGTATGTCGTTTTGATTAAGTAATTACATGCATACTATACTATTTGATTTGCAAATGCAAACTGTATCATGTGCACAAAAATAGATGACTGTTCTGTGGAACATATGGCCCTGAATAGAATTCCAGAATGACAGTTCTTACAGTTTGGTGGAATCAGAATCACAATTCAACTATATAATTAATTTTTTTAAACTAATCTATCACTAGTTGAAAAACAAGAATGGGTAATATTGAAGTGGTTAATATTTTTTAAAAAAATGAAATGGGTAAGAACTGATGTGAACTAATGGAGTAAAAGCCTGTCAGAGATGACCAAAACATGTTATAAATTAAAACATTGACTTTACTAATAACCAGCACTACACAGAGAATGAAAACATCAGTGGAGTAATGACATTATGTGTCTCAAATATTTTATAAGATGCTGAGCGATACTTTGAAAAGATACAGAGTGGCAGTAGAGGACTTTGGGTAGAAATGTAGGTGAAAAGCACAGGAAATTCTGACCTGAGAATAGCTGAAAGCAGGGAGAATATTAGGGGAAAGTATCTCATCCTGGCCCTGTTTTCTTCATACCTTCTGCTTATGCCCACTGTTAGAGATGGGCTACAAAGCTAAATTACCCATTGATCTGACCCTGTGACTTGAGCTTTAGGGTCCGGGTGTGCAACCTGAATGGCAGGTAAGTGATGATAAATTCTTACTGCTTCAGTGCCAGCAATTAGACTGGCAGTAGGAATGAATGGTATTGCCTGCTAGCTGCAGATATCCTGGCCCCTATCTGGCCTATTTTTAGGGGTGGAATTGGGATATGGCCATGGTATTACAGCTACACAAACAGCTTGAAAATCTTTCTGGGTCCCCTAGTTTAATGTAGCCCTAATCAGCTAAATCTTGCCTGGTGCTTGTTGAGCAAAGTGCTCTATCTAGTATTTAATGGTACAACAGAGGTGGCCTGAAAGTTAGGAGTAAGTATGTAAGGCAGCTAGTATAAGCTAAACTCAGTAGTAAGTGCTGACTAAGGATGTGCTTTGCACTCAACAATGTACTTCATAGGATGTCATCTTGCCTTTCCCGGAGAAATGACTGTCAGAAATTCGTTAGCAATGGACACATGAGGAAAAAAAGATTGCTGTTCCCGTTCTGCAATCATATGGGCTAGTTTTAACCTGTTCTTATTCACTGCTTGTAGCAATTCAGCCTGTTGAATTCAATCTGGGAATCGCTTGGTGAAATGTTGTGGCAAAAGTAAGTCAGACTAAGTAGAACATGTGATTCTGTTTGGCCTTGAAAAAATCTATGGATCTTTTTCAGACGTGGATCTGCAACACCACTAATGAATATTAAAATTTGTTCAGTGCTCTGCTAAAATGACATGATACAGCTTTCAGGAAAGATGTAAAAAGGAAAGATGTAAAAAAATTCATTAATATATAAAATTTGAGAATGTTTAATTTTCAGACCCTTTATTTTGAAATCATAGGTGAGTAAAATTTGGAAACATGTCAGTTACTTGACAGGGCAACATACAAATCATTCAGCACTTCAGAGGTATTGTATGTACGTAGGAACATTTTTATATTTTAACTTGTAAGTCCTGAATTTGAAGAAAGCATCCATGTTTCTGCAAAAAAAAATGCATACTGTCCCTAACATGCATTTAAAAAAAAAAAAAAAAAGGAAAAATCCAAAGAAAAAAGGAACAAAATTATACTCCCTTTAAAACTACTACTCCTGCTTTCTGAGATGCACAAATTTTTACAACTTGGTAATCATTGATACAGTTTAATTTGTAGGAAAAAAAAAAATTGTTGTTAACAATAATGTGGACATAAAGGTAGAACTGACAAGAGGGTATGTAAATGGAATCAGATGTCTAGAGTTTTTACAAAAGATAGTATTTGGAGATCTTCTGTTTAAATGTTGGTGGAAACATATGTGAATGGTAGGAATTAGAAAATAAATCACAGGAAGCAGAACAAACTTTTCTCTTTTTCTCAAATGAGTACGTGTTTATTATTGAGTGATATTGAATATTGACTATTAAAATTTATTTTGTTAAATAGTGCTGGCATATTATGTGGTAATTTAAATGATGCATTGTTAACAAATGTCTAATTAACATTCTTAATGAAAAGCCGTAGCTTGATAGCCCAATTTCTATAGTCTTAAAGCAAAAAACCCCCACATATTTATTGTAATAATTACAGCAAGATAAAATGAAAAGAAATATCTGAAAATATATTAAGATATATGTATGTACATTGGACGTTAGTGCTATATACAAAATATATTGGGAATGTGTTTCAAAATATTTCAAACATTGTTGACCTTTGTTATATAATACCAAGCTCAGGGAAATATATTTGCATAGATTTAGTAATATATTGTAAATAACTACATAGGACAGTGCACATTTTTCCTTAAGATGCAGCATTATAAGCAAGACATTAAATTATGCCTATCAGACAAAGCAGCAGAATCTCAACATTTTTTTTTTATAGCACATTCTATTGGGAAGACATCTCTGCTTCTAAAAAGCACATGCATTAACTGCCTGATTCATGTGGTGACATGTGGCATATCCAAATGTGTTATGGATCTCCCAGGAATAAAAACAACATAGCAAAATCATCACCTTGGGATGTTCATTGAGTGAATATTTTACAGACATACTCCTTTTATATTTATATAATAATTTAGTGTTATGACAATTTTTTTAGCAGTGTTGGCAGTTTTTCTTTTTTATAATGGTATTATATTTGTGAGCCTATTAAGTGCACATGGGCTAAACTACAGAAAAAAGTATTTTTCATAATTCCTTGGGGTGCTTGTAGCAAAAGAACCATATTGGTATAGAAAAATGTTAATAAAAGGTCAAGCAGAACTTTCCAATGTTTATCATGATAGCAATAGCAATTTGGGGCTTTCTTGAATTGTATAGAAGCAGATCTATGGAGTATATAGAGAGGAAACTATACCTACTATACTTTGTACCTGAATTCTTAATAAAGAGAGACATCTAAGTTTTAACAATAATCAAAGTAATTAATTGCTACCATTTTTCCTTTTAAATATCTGGAATTTGGTGTGAAATTGTATGAAGCAAGATGAAGAAGTTTGCTTGTTTTGCTGCGTTTCTGTGTTATAACTATTGTTATGTACTCCAGAATCAAGAATGATGCATGCATCAATATAGTAATTTTTGCTGCTCCAGAGAGCTGGCATTCAAAATGGGAGCAATGCTTTTAGTAGAGTGCATTCCTGTACAACAGATAAAGAAGTGTTGGTTTATAGTTTAGGAATTAGTCTGTTCATTCTGGTACGTCATTGTATTCTACTCATTTTACACTTACATTTGCACTGAAACAAGGACCTAGCTAGGCTATTGTTGATCAACTCTTAAGTTTCCTGGAGTCACATAAGAAAGTCTGAGCTCAAATTTTGATTTGATGATTCTTCTGGAGTGTTTCTTCTTGCAGAGTTGCTGTGATTTGTTTAATTATAGAATAGACGTGTCTACTTAGAGTGTACAGTTTTTAAAATGCTTTTCCATGTTTATCCAACAAATTTGATGTAGAAAAAGCCAGGTAATGCATGTGTTGACTATCTCTGAACAGAATGACTCTGGCTGGCTGACTCAAATTTCATTGGTGCCCTGCTTGGTGTTCTTTCAAACTGACCAAGTGTCTGGTCTTGCACCCTTGAAGTCTGTGTTGTTGTTGTTTTTTTTTTTTTTAAGGATATTTAAATATAAGCTATGATAAGATTAACTATGGCATGAATGTATACATGTGTCTTTATACTCTCTTGCTGTGAGATTATTGCCCGCCAGTTGTTATTAACTCCTCAATGAAAGAGTAGTAAGTAAATTTGTGTGCTGCTGCTTTGTGCATTAATTTGCTTAAGAATCTGTATCCTAAAACAAATAAGCCAATTTTTTCATTGTCTTCCTAGTGACAAGAGCGGGCCATAAACTTCAGTATAATGCTAATGAATTAGTGTGGTCACACCTGGTAACTGGATTAGGATTAACTGCTATGGAGAGTCTCTCATTCCCGATCATTTTAGAAGACATGGATGATCTACAAATGACAATGCAAGCATCCTCAGACCCAGTATTGTGATGATACTAATTTTCAATTAATTTTCTGTTTCTGCTTCAACAGCTAAAACTGTACTAGGTGCATGTAATGGTCTATGTACAGTACATAAATGATGTTAAGGATTCTGAACTAGATACTTCTCTACATTATTTAGAAAATGCAAAAATAATTTTCTTCAACTGCTTTGTAAATCTTTCTCTGATAGTATGCTACACTTTGATTATATGCAAGTTACAACACTGTTATACTGCAGATTAAAATACTGACCACAGACAAATACTGCATCTCCTCAAAATAGAAATGTGTTTTCTGTGCAAAAGTGTAGATAAAGGCTATTTTCTTGAAATTGATCCAAGCTGGCTCCACAGGAACAGAAGCATGAGCATCCAAAGTAGCTGTAACAGCAGGAAATTCACTTTTCATTGCCATTTTGCTGTATCCCTTGTGAGAAGGGTTGAAAACAGTGCAGGGAAACTACAGGAAATCTATATCAAATTTTCTTAGAGATCCATCTTATTGTTTAGCAATTTTCCATTTTATCACATTAGCACTGTATTTAGTATTTCATTTTGGCAGAGACTGTAGTGGTGGTTTTTATGTTATCAAAATGGTATTAAGAATTAATAAAGAAGTGTTAATGAAGAGCAAATTATGTTGGTAAACTAAGGTATATAAAATATATAAACAGTATCAGGTTTGGCAGTACAAACTGATATTTAGTATGCTGCTTAATATCTGGTGTCAAGTTATTCATGGTTTCTACTTTTATCGTATGGTCTAGAAAAAAATATTTTCTTATGTGTCCATACAGCATTTGGAAAAAAAAATTATTTTCTCTTTCAAAAAATCCTTTTTGTGCATCACAAGACTTCCCTGAAAGCTTTGCTGTGCAGTGAAATTGTGATGCTTTTCACACTTACAGAAATCTTTTGCGGGTAGACCTTAAATAGCCAGTGAGTTGGTGAGCTAAGTTACATGAAACCCACACAATGTGAAGATGAAACTTCTTAAACATGGGTGTGATATTTACTATCACATTGTATTGCAATTCCTATGATTTGGTTGTAACTTCAGATGTCTTAGAGAAATACAGAGAGAGATTGGTACTTAAATTTTGCCTGCCTACAGAATAAATACCTTAGAAATTGTCAATTTGGTTTTTCATTCTGAAATGTTTGAGTTTCAAGTTAGTATGTTTTGGTTCCCAGCTACCAGGGATACACCAGTAGTGTTGAGGCATGGCACGAAGCCTAAATTAATGAGCTCTTTCAGGCTTATTAGGCTGGGCCCTGTGCTGACACTGCCAAATTGGGCAGCTGGGGGAGGAGGGAGGTAGCAGCAGGGGTCAGAAGAACAAAGGATAGAAGGCAAGGAGACAGCATCAGGCAGTGGCAAGAAGTAATGTGGTGAATAGAAGGGAGGAAAGGGAAGGTGGTGTCTGGAAAGGTGGCAGGTCACAAGGAGGAGAAGAAAGTGGAGGCAATGGAGTTCACTCCAAAAAGAAAACTGGGAAGCGAGAACCTATTTCTTTCAATGTAACATGCAACATGAGACCTGATATTGAACCATTGGGATCTTTACATATAGAACTGGTCTCCAACCATTGTTATGTGTGAGCCCTGTTAGTCTTTTGCTCTTAGTTAGTATGTAAACAGAATAAAAATGAACCAATCTTATAAAAAAACCCATCTAGTCTGTGTACTGTAGCTTAGCACCTGAAGAGGCTGTATCGGTGGGGTGCAGTGGTGGGTTGCTCTTCCTATCTAAAAATTGTGAAAACTCTTCACCTTGACTGGTGGGAGTGGCTGGGGAAAGGGAGGCCTTACAGCGAGGGCAAGGCTGCTGGAAATGTGCGTTGTTGTCCACTTTGAGCTGCAGGGATGGTCAGTAAAGTCCCATTTCTATACAGTCCTTCAAGGATTGCTAGTAATTGTATTCTCTAACTCCTCTTCAGTCTGCCATGGAGCTAATCTAAAGTCAGCACATCTGGAAGCAAGATGGTAGAAAGGCCAAAGGTCAGTCTTGACCTCCAATGGACCGTCTGTATTAAAGAACAGACCTCTTGGAGCTATTGTAGTGTGATTCTGTTTCTGCTTTGTCCTTCTTGATGAAGTGATCAAGAGAGAGTTCTGACAGCTTTTCTGCAGATATTTTCTTTGTTTAAATAAATCAAACCCAGGAGGAGTAGCAATTTGGACACAGGCACTTGCTCACTCCACTTTAATAGGAAGTGAGGTTTTTGTGGCACATCTTCTTTAAAGTGTTGTCATTCATTTTTCATGGAATATCACCCTTAATTGAAGACCTCTTTTTCACTTTTCAAGGATCTGTGTATTCCTCCCTCTTCTAGTTGTTACTATTTTAATTCTGAGTGCATAAGATTGCTTGCATCTTTTGTTGGCTACCTTGCCAGAAATAGCAAATGTATTCTGTGAGCGCGAAGTTTAAAAAAGTGGCACTGAAGCAGGTTTGAGAACTTTGAAATACATATGATCTGGTTTGTTTATGTCTCTGCCGAATTTTGAGAGGTAGCTAGATATGATGCAATGAGCTACCCAAACAGATGAAAATGTACAATACCACAGCAATGGCAGTATCTAGCTGTGTTCTGACTGCTGTTTATGTTTCTGTAAAAATCTAGCATTATCTTCATGTGTTATTTTGAGGACACAGGGAAGTTGCTGTTGTTGACTTGGGAACAACTATTCAAAACTGAGAAGTCTGTGTAATTGATGTGGGCTAAAAATGTATGCACTGGTCTGTCACTCACAAGGAACTGCAAATGGGCTGTTATTAAGAACATAAATGAGAATTAGACATTTGTGTCCTGTTAAATTACTTGGAGGTACTTCACTGTCATTTGTGCCTTTGACCGCTTCTAGGGTGTGCATTTTGTTTGGACATAGTCATGCTTCTGCTAGGTCTGATTACTTTTTTTTTTTTGCTGGGATTTCTGCGGCAGAGGTCCTGTGCTCTTGAGTGGTCTGCTCCAAGTGCTAGTCCTCTGGAGCTTTGCAGTTGTGCCACCCCCAAAAAATACAGCTGTGCTGCAGAATTGCCTCTACTTGCTCTTCTCGTTCTCTTCCATTGCTGCTCTGGGGTTTATATTGAGCGAGTGAAATTTGACTTAATGTCTTCAGTGTTGCTCCTTCTTCCCAGAAATGGAGAATGTGTGGATAACTACTTGCTTTCATTGGTTGCTCTATTCTAGAAAATAGCACAGGAAAAAGAAAATAAAGAATATGTAAACTCCTGCCCAAGTAACAGAGATCAGAGTTTAAGACTGATGTAGAGATTGGTAAATAAAGAGGAGCAGCCGTGTTACATACTGCATGACAAGTCATTGAAAAATATGAAAGCATAATTATGATTTAAACATATTCTATTCTGAGCCACTTCCAAAAGTCTTTTCCAACTTGTATGGGTTTTTTTGAGGTCTTGGCTACTTCTGGAATACCTCCATGCCTCTCCTCCTATTTTTTTCTTGGTTTTGTTTGGGTTTTTTTGTTTGTTTGTTTTTTTTTAAGAAAAAGTTCTACCTGTATCATGAATGAGAATTTTAAGGTATTTTATCATGCAGGCAAATGGAGGGATGGATACTGTTAAAAACATCTAGCAATTCTAAGAGAGAGATTCAGATTTCTGAAACTCCTGCTTACATTTTGTTTTCCACCCAATGCAGTTTTCAATTTATTGCAGCACTTCTCCCTTTGTTACAGTTGCAATAGTAATTGATAACAACTTTAAAAAAATCCTGTTCATGGGGTTTCACAGTAGTAAATATGTTACTGTAAAATGAACAGTATTAGGTTCACATCATGAAATTAATTGTCCAAAAGATGACATTGACCCAGTTCTGCCTATTACAAATTTTTCTTTTTTAACACCGCCTCCTTTTGCTGCTGTAGTTAACAATACTATATTGTGATTGGGAATTAGTTACAGGAATAAAAATTTTGGAATCTATCTAAAATTTGGCTAACATAACTTGCTAAGGTAACATTGGACAAGGATGATATAGAATTAGTCAATAAATTTATTAGCTTTAAGAGTTTTACCTTTGAGTCCGCTGTACGTTTAGGTTTGTAGAGGATAGTGTTTGGCTTTGGGCTGGCAGCTATTGCTGAGACACTGAGAACTCCGGGAAACCATGGGGCAGCGTCAATACTGAGGTGAAGGAAAGAGAACTTGTAATTACATATATACGAATATATTTTTATTTTCACTTTGTCATTAGTATTTTGAACTGTCTTAAAATATGTATTCTTTTTACTTTGTCATTAATATGAAATCTTGCCTGGGTCCTGCAAATAACGCTGAAATGCTCTTGCCGCGTTTTGGGGGGTATTTTTTAGCTGCTGGTGATGCTCAGGAGTCGTCGTTTTCTCCGTGTCCCTTGCTCTTTTTTTTTTTTTTTTTTTTTTTTTTTTTTGTCTGTAGAAACGGACTGGTTTTCATCTTTCTTCGCTGACCGGATTCCGCTCTTTTCCTCTGCGCGGCCGCGGGAAAAGCCGCGGCAGGAGCGTTGCGGGCCCGGGCGCGGCGGGCGGGGGCGATCCCACTCCCGGCCGGATGGTGGGAGCATCGGCACGCGCACCTGCGGCGCCCCGGCGGGCTGGCGCGGCGGCTGACCTTTGTCAGGCTCGATAGCCTGTCGTTTATCACTGATCACGAGAGTGGAATGAACATATTTACTTGTGTTTTACTTTCCACTTATAATATCTAGTGGCATGGGAGGGAAATGAAAACAATTGTTCATATGGGAAATTTATGTGCTTCATCTGGCTGTATGATTTCCACAGTTGTACCAGTGCCACTTAGGGACTGGTATTGCATTTTACATCTTTAGGCTACAACAAAGTAGCTTTTCCATCTGCTGTGAAGCCTCTAATAATGCTTGTCTCGCTGTGTTTTTGTAGTACAGTGTTTCATTTGAATAGCAGACTTCTTTAGCTCTTTGTTTAACAAATGCCTTTCATCTGATGTTAAAAAAAACCCACTTTTGTTTTAAGGATATTTTCCTTTTATCCTCAGTGAATGGAAGATTCCGATTTCTCTTACTACATGCTGGGTACAAATTCATTTAAGTACCTGAACTAGTCTTATTCCAGTTCCTGAGCTCTAGATGGAAATCATTCCTGGATATTATGCAAAGGGTCTCTGAATTCATTCCCATTATAGGTTTGATACTATGCCCATCCTGTTCTCTTCCATGCTTTACTTATTCAAATAGTCCCATAAAAATCGATGGGATTATTCACGTAAGTAAGGCAAGTGGGAGTTGGGTTTTAATTTTAGTGATTTTTTTTTTTTTTTCACTATGACTTAGTTATGTGTTTCAACTTCTGTAATGATTAAGCCTGTACATTTTCTGACTTTGAGCACCGTTTTTCAGATTTGTTAGCTTAAAATTTGTACATATCATTACACTTGTGTTTTTAATATAAAATTGAATTATTTCTTTCAACTTCACAGATTAAAGTAAATGTATATATACGCACACCAGGTTCTGATCACTAAATGAGAAGTTTATCTTTGATTATCTCCTATATGTCAGTGAATTCTGTTGGTTTAGTGATAATTTTTAGATGAGGTTTAAAGAAAATGTAAGTAGTTTGTTTACATAATAGTACAAGGTGAATAGCTGGGACAATAAGTATTACAGTGTTTGGAATTTACATATCATTGTTAAACCCATAAATGCATGAGTACATTCCTAACAGTAAGTGGCATTGCTTTACAAATACTGCTATATATAACAATGTTTATCAGTATATAATTTTCAGATATACTATAGGTATGTGTATAACAACAACTTTAACAAACATTATTAAATACTGTGATCTGCTGTTGGATTTTATTTTTCTACTGTACTACTTGTGTTTGTAATGTAGTTTCTCTTTATTTAACTTGCATGGTTTACAGATTGGAAGCAGAGCCAGATTACAAGGAAATCAAACAGGGTAATAGAGTGAAACTGCACTGAAAGCAGAGTTGAATGAAATTCCAAAATTATTTTAAGATTGTGTTCTGCAAATTCTCATTTAATAAGTTTTTCACTTTAGAAAGAAGACATTGCTCTGTGTGCGTGACAGGAATACCTACCGTTTGAATGCTACATCTAGAGCACAGAAAGTAGACATGTATTCTGCTTTGGTATGATGGTGATTAAAGGCTGTTGCAGTCCTGAGTTTTCCAGTGGACAGCAGAGTTTACAAAAGGCTTTATCTTGGTTTTTTGGTATACTTCCTATAGGCAGATCTCACTTCTGTATTCATCAGTGTTAGGACATATGAATAATAATAAAAAAGGAAAAATGAAACATGTACAAAATGAGACCGCTGCATAAAAATGCATACTATATGCTGATGAGTCAAATGTTATACAGATAGATGTTATCTAAGGCTAATCCTGTTTTTAATGCCCAACCCAAGCACCTTGGGGATTCAGGACCTATATTTAATTTATTATTTGTAGCTGTCCTTTTGTTTCTGTAGAAGTGATACATTTGAAATGCTTTTACTGTATCTATTTGCTTAATTTAAGGGATAAACGTCTACTTGCTTAAAAGCAAACTTTTAAAGTTACTGAAGGCAAGCAGCAGTCTCCTTCTGAGGCGAATGGAATCTTCTCTCAGCTAATTAGAATGTACCCCATTTTCCCAGCAGTCTTACAATTGAATTATTCAAAATTGCATTTCTTTATTGCATGTTGCCAAATTCCAAGGTGAGAAAATACTAAGATAATGAACAGATATTTATGACAAATTATTACCCTTTATGTATAAGAAAAACAATTTATGTTAAGATTAGTGAACATGATAAAACACAGGTTATACTAGAACTGGACAGAAGAAGTTTTGATACTGAAATAAATATATGACATTTTTGAGCAGGCAAGTATTGAAGGTGGGAGACAGGTATACATGTATATGTGAGTTGTATTCATGTGCAAAAATTAGAAGATGCTGAAATGCTTTGGGTTTTGTTGCTGTTTTCAGTGAACACAGAATGATAAAAGAACTAAAGAATGTGAAATATTTTACTAATTTTATTTGCATTTAAGTTTTAAAAATCTCTTATTGCTTGAAACTGAAGTGAACTTTTAAAATTATTTATGGTAGCAATAATGCATGTTTTTGTTATTGAACTATATCTCTATAGTTCATCTAGTGAACAAAATCCTCCCTCAGCTAATTATAACTTACAGTATTTTCCCAGCAGTCTTACAATCAAATTATTCAAAATTGCATTTCTTTATTGCATATTGCTAAAACCCAAGACAAGCAAACATCAAGATAATAAACAATTATTTATTGCAAATTATTACCTAATATGTAAGATTAACAGCTTGTAACTATTAAGATTAATACATGTGGTAAACTGTATTTATTATACTTATTTTGTAGCAAATATCTTTGTATTTAAAATTTTTTTGTTCTTAGATTTATGTACACTGTAAAATTTATTTATTGCACTTATTAAAAGTATTTAATGATGGACTTTTAGATGCTATATTTTTAATGTGCAAATATAAACTAAAGGAGTGTTAAATTACAAAATGGAAAATTATAACTGAAGTCAAAGGATCTAACTATTTTCTGCTATAAATCTACTTTAAAATGATCATCATTGGAATTACAGAATCCTTAAATTGTGGCCTTTATAGTACATAATGAGTTGTGATGAGTTTTCCTTTTTAAAGGCTTTTTTCATCATTAGAACTAAACTCAAAATCTTGCTCTTAAAGAAAAATGTAGCTCATAGTATAAACATTGGAATCATATCTTTTTATGATGAGGAGTTAAAATAACATTTCTGAGAGGAGAGAGAGAGCAAAACCAGACAACTTGTGATGCACTGCAAGGAAGAAACTGAATTTAAAAATGAGGCTTCTGCTTTGTCTTTGGAGAAGAGGTACTGCTGCAATCACAAATTGCACAGGTTGACTGAGAAGATGTTTCAATACTCTCTTACTCTGGAGAGACTTCTGTGGTCAAAGTACTTCTAAACTGATTTTTGCTTTTGCAGAAGTATGTTTTTCATCATCTCTTATGCTTTCTTCATTTTGCTAGGAAATTTTTACTGCTTCAATCTGTCAGTGATTAGGTTCTGGTATAATATGTTGTCTTAGCGTTTTGTTTTAGAAAATACTGATGTATTACAAGTACATTCCGAACCTATTTCTATACTGGTTCTTTGTAAAGAAATGGTTTTGGGGGGAAGGAATCTCTCAGCTGGAATGTATTTCTGCTTCTGCTGCTTCCTATGTGCCCATGCTTAGTACCAGGCATTTGGAGTGTACTTAATGATGTAATTATAAGAAACAAGTGATGTGATTGCATCAGGATTTCATACTTAAGCAAACAACCATGTATATAAGCAGGTTGATAGGGAAAAAAATTACATTATGTCTACAAGTCGGTGGTTGTGGGGTTTTTTATTATTTTTGTGTGAATGGGATTGATTCTCCTTAAACACTATACAGACAGTATTTCTAAAAAGACTAAATGAATTTTTTATTAAATTGGGTATTTCTAATATTTTTCAATGCTCTTTAAAAAAAAAACTATCACAGTATGAAGAGAAGAAATTATTAAGAATAGCAAGCTGTGTGGTTTTTTTTTTAGGTGTTCTAAGCGGTTATTCTCACTGTCATTACTTTTAAGCTTTCTGTACGGGGTTTAAATAACTTTACTACGTTGGACTTGAAGTATTGAGCTACAAGTGTGCTTTAAGTCACGTAAACATATAGTTAAGTTTCTTTATGATAACTATAGTGATTTGATGGAATAAGAATCAAGTAAAATATTTTGTTAGAAGCAGTGAAAACTCTGAACTGAAAATGAGATGGTGTTTTTTGTTAAGCTTTCTGGAACATAAGCAAAATGTAAAAGATTTTTCTTACAAAATGTATTTTTAATTTTGTGTTTTAAATGCATTAAACCACTGATGTACTGAGAAGTTCTGCTTATTGCTGTAGGTGTTACTCCTGCTTAAAAAACTGAATCAGTTTTTCTCTACAAGTAATTTATTGTTACATAGTCACTCGAGATTTTTCATCAAAGTGCTGATGTGACGAACTGATTCTGTTTCTGTTGAAGTCAAAAGGCTATGGGTCTTTTTTATTCCTCATCTGTTATAGACATGGATGTGAGTCTAAAAATGCCTATCAAAATACGTAACGTACTTGGAGGTCATTTTAAAGGCTTATGTTCTTTGTATGATGCTTCACTTATAAAACACTGACCTTAGTTTGCTAATTCTGAAGTAGTTAAGATCCTGTATATTATATTATCTGTACATCTATGAAACTCTAGAAATATTTGATCTAAATTCTCTAATGTGTTTTCACCACTTGGGGAATTTAAATGGTCTGATCTGGGATATGTGTGGCTAGCTGAAATTTCCTGGAGTGGGAATCGGTACTCTAGTGCTCCCTCCCGTCTTCAAATTTACGATCGTAAGAACAACTATTCCGCAGCAGACCAAAAGCCTCCTAGGACACTGTCCTTTTTGTGACATTGGCCAATGAAGGATTTAGAGGGAAAGAGTGGAAGCAGCAGAGCAAAAGTAGGGTTATATTTTTCCCAAATTTGTGCTCCCTGTTTCTGGAAGCTGGCAATTTATGACCTATACTTTTATACTTCTGATTATCCTTGTTTCCTGTCTCCAGTGCCCTTTTTAGTTCTATTATAATTTTTGAGAAATGGTTACCAGAATGCACTCAGGTTTAAAGATGTAGGCATTCAGAATCTCTGCTGAGGAAGATCAAAAATGGCTTAAGAGCACAACAGAGCTCAGTCCTTTGTTGGCATAAACTCCCATAGCTACCATCTGTGACTGGTGTTTTGTAGGCAAATGCCCTCACAGCTCAGGCTCAAGCTGGGCCTGTCAGAGACTGGTATTAGAATTACTGAGCTATAATTAGGCCCATGATGCTGCTCTTCCTAGTGTCCTCCTTCACAGGGCAGAACTAAGTTTCAGGAAAGACACTGCCCTTATAATCAGTTATCAAAAATGATGCTTCCACCAGTAAGATTTTGTGTGCCTGTAGACTTGGCTGTAATCCTAAGGCGTTGGTGGAAGTTGTAGCACCTCACAGGATGAGGTTTAGTAGCTGCAGAAGTGAATATAGCATTTTTACAAAAGTCACAGTTTAGACAAGTCCCCTGATTCTGTATTCATTATATCTGTTTTCTTTGAGATTAACTTGACTGTGGCATTTCTGGAATTTTACTTCACTGAAGTGAGAACAAAACAACCAACTTTTGCAGCTGATCTGTGAAAAGCCATTATCATTAGGCCATCTGGAAAAAAAGCATTTTTAGATCTTGAACAGTGGCTAAGAGCTCATTTTTGAAGAATAGATTTCTTGTGATTGCTACATGATAGTGACAGTGCATTACAAAAAAAAAAGTGCTGAAACAAGTAGGGTTTTATAGCACCATTTATATTCTAGGTTTATTTCCGCAATAATTTAAACTTTTTCCTGCTTTGCAATTTCTGTGTGCTAGTAAAGGTTTATATAGCTTTGGAGACAGTGCTACCTGGAATGTTAACTCTGACTGGATTGCCACAAAAAACACAACAGCAGAAAGAAATTGACTACTTAAAAATAGGATGAAGCTGAATAAATGACACATGCAGTTTATGTGAAGTTTGAATTTTTTGTGACATCAAAACAGAGTAGACAAAATGGAATTAGGGCATTTACATGGAAGCTGGTGTTACTGTATTTCAGATACTGAAAGTTTTTTTGCAATAGTCCCCAAGATTGATTTATAATATAAAAATGGGGGTTGGATTTTTGTTTTGGTTTTTTTACTTCATTATTTCTCAGGGTTTCTTTTCTCTACTGACTATGAACTACTATGTACTTTGAGAGATGTGAGTCCATGACAACAGGGTATAAATTTGGAAAAACTCTTATAAGTTCTCATCAGAGAATGTTTATTGATCAGGTTTTCTCATCTCACTGTTAAGATGATCCAGGCAAAATATATGACTGAGAAGTGTTTGGTTTTTAAAATTGGAAATGGATTAAAAAACCCCCCAAACTAACTCATACTTTATTTAAAACTCTTTGGGAGGGAGTCCTCTTCACTATTTCTACAAACCGTACAATCAGATGCATGGTTAATGCGGCAGCTGGAAAATTGTATGGTGATGGGAAAAATTTTAGAAAAGATACTTAAAAAAAAATCTGAACAATGTAACAGATGTATTTATCTTTTCCTGTCAAATAGGGTGGGAGTGCAAAGCTAAGTTCATTTACGGAGGACAAAAATTAACTAAGGATAATTTGAACTGAAGGATATAAGGGTAGCTCTGCAAACATCACAGAATAACCAGTAATGGACTGTGCTGTAAAACTGTTTGCCCACACCAAGAAATAAATGCTAGATTTACTTGTAGTGCAGGCAGTAGGAGCGCGCAGTAAACAGTAAAGGTTCTGCTCATCCTGCCAAGTTCTTCGTGCATCAGGTGCCTGATACCAAGGTAGGGACACTGTTACTAGCCAGCACTTCCTACCTTGTGGGGAAAAGAAATGTAGTGACCAGCTGGAGGGGAGTGAAGGGGGTAGGGTTTTTGTTTGGGTTTTCTTTTTTTTTGGACATATTTTCTTGTACATCTGGCCCCTTGTACTTTGGATGTAGCCCTTGGAGGGATAAGTTAATGCAGAATATTCTACTCAACTGAGTCTATATCTGAATTGTGAACTTTCACCATGGATTTTTGATTGTCTGCAGAGAGATTGTAGTCTAATGGTGATGCTTTCCTCCTTTTTTTTTTGTTTCTAAATCATATGCATATTTTTAATACACAAGATGTACTTTTTAATATTGCTTTTCCATATGGTGCTCTAAGTACATACAGTCCATATATTGCATCCAGTTTGGTTTTTTTTTTCTGAGGAAAAGTGTTGTTCAGTGGAATTTCTGTACTTCAGGAAATCTCAGACAGGACAGATGGAATTATGAAGCCCTGGAAAGATACACACTTGCTCCCAAATGGTGATGGATATGAGTCAGGATGATGAATATGAGGGAGCTTGGTTTATGAAGATGCAGGTGAGAAGGGATGTGATCCACAAGGTAGTATTTCCATTAAGATGGGGTCCAGAATATGGAAATATCTAAGGGTCCATGATGACAGAATTTTCAAGTGTGGTGTCATTTGGTTATAAAACTGGGTTAATATCCACTGTTCTTATGCAGTTTTATAGTATGAGAGACAATTTTTGAATATTAGATGATGGCCAGATCAAAACTAGCTTTTTTGTCTCAAGTAATAGGTACCTTGTGATTCCAGTTAAATCTTATCAAAATGTCCCATGTGAATACACCAAAAAAAAAAAAATTATTTTAACTGTGAGCCATATGCAAGTTCTTTTTGAATGTGGGGCTCATTTCTTTTTATGTTTATGCTTTCCTAAGCTCAAAAATGTATAGGTTTCAGTGCTAGAAGCATAGGTATGCCATTATTTCTTCACTGAACACAACTAATGGTCAAGGATGAGCTTTTGTATTGGAATTCAGTTTATTATTTCTCATAATAATAGATGGGAGATCTTCTATAGATATCATTCAAATATTTTGTGGTCTACCCAATGATTTTCAAGTTTGGATTTGGATATAAACCTTCTGTATTATCTATTAGTGTTTTACAGTTTTCATTGGAGCCTTGAAATACTCTGTGCACATTCTTTAATATCAACCTTGCAAAATTGTCCTGAAACTTTACTCTCAGGAGTCACAAAACCTGCTTTTCTGCCACGTGCCCTGAGGACTGATTAAGAAACAAAGGCTATTTGACAAGTTTATAAAAAATAAGTATTGCCCTGGGCAAATGAGTGAGTAGACACTTTTGAAGACCTAGTTTAAATGTGAGGCATTTTAAGACAAAACTTAAAACCCTTCACAGCATGGAACACATCCAGTTAGGAATATACATCAAGAGATAATTCTGGACTTCTGAAAAAAAAAAACCCTTTGATTTTTAGGGGAAAAATATTTCCCCAAAGTTAATTTAATCAGAGGCTCACATCCCATTATTCATATTTTGGTTCAATTTGTAGGCTCATGTATTATTTTGAGGCTCTGAAAACATTCAAAGAGAACATTGAAAAAAATCAAACCTTAGTAGTTGACTTGAATGATGGGATGCTTTGGACATAGTATTCTGGTAGAAGACTGGAGGCTGAAGGATTGTGTTGTATCGTCATTCAGTGGGGAGGAGCAGAGTATCTCTGCAAATTGTCAGCTAGGTCATCTTATTAATAGTGCTGCTTCCTGATTATTGTAGCCTATACAGGCAGTAGGCTTCATTGAACAAGCCATCTTTACTCTCTTTTCCTGTGTTACTTTAGCCATCTTTTTCTGACCACATAATATCAACCTCTGTTTGGAATTTGGGAGAATTAGAATAAGATAGTTAAGATGTTTACCTGAGATTTACTCTCTTCTTATTGAATGGGTTATATTGGTAGGTTACAAAAAGTTGTTTTTTTTACTATTTGAGGTGTGATAAGCTGTATTTAAGGGCTTGTGTTTGCACAGGGATGAGTTAAACTTAGCCTGTGAAAACAGACTTGGATAAGAAAAAACCTTCCTGTCTTCATGATGCTACAGCTAAGCCTGAAAACTTATGACTTGTTACAGTTATACAGATTATTCTATCTAACTAAATAAATTATATTAGAAATGTAGGGTACTAAAAGTAGTCCTTCCTGACTGCAACTCACAAGAGTTTTTGGAAAAAAAGAAAGCAGTTATTGTGTTCTGAGATCAGGTTCAGACCGCATGACAGTGGTAGCATCATACAGTAAAGCAGAGTAGAACAGTAGTAAAAACACCCTTCTCCTTCCTGTGTAGCCAACAATGAAGTTGTTAATTATCAGCTATAGATTTGCTTCTTGTTTTTCAAAGCTTACGCTACCTGGTAACTTTGATTATAGAGTATTTTGGGCTTTACATACATTGCCTCATTAGGGAGACAATAAACCAATTTTAATATGTCTCAGTCTGCTATTTTCAGATGAAACTGTCATCATGGGCCTTTTTTGTTACACTTCACAGCCCAGAATATTTTTTCCTTTAGTTTAGCATGTTTTCTTCTCCATATATATTGTAGTCTAGATATTAGCATTTGTGGCGCTTCACTTAATGGCTGTGTACAATATGTCTTTGGGTAAAATACACAGCGTATAATGCAAACTAAGCAGATATTCCACCTGAACTATATATAAAATTAAGTTAATTAACACCTGAGTGGTATCTGGAAAGGCTATGAGCTATCCCATTCTGTAGGTATAGTGGGCCAGATAATGGGGTAAATGTGGAGTAAGAAGAATTTATCATGCTGGAGTTGAGTTCAGAACCTATTTGGATGAGCATTAATAAAATAGTATAAATTTAAAGTCCAATGTTTTAACATTAAAATGTAACTTGGTTTATAAGTCAAAACCCAGGTAGAATATAGATACTTAGATTGTTGCCTTTTCTACTGGGTCTTTACCTACAGGTAACAGTTATAGAAGAAATAAAAAGATAGGAGCCATGCCTTAGGAATGCCTAAAGGAGATGCCTAAACAGATGATTCTTTCCCTGGCACCCATTGCTCTCCATTGACTAGTCTGCAGGTCTGATTAACTGAGACTTGGATATCTCAAGCTAAAATAACTAAAAATTAAATTAAATTAATTCTGGCCTTCATGTGTGAAATATTGTTGTTATTATGCCTAGTCTCTAGACCAGAGAAGTTAGAGCTATATGGCAAACCATTGTGGTTACTGCTAATGATGAATGCCATCCATATAGGATTACAAAGTACCTGGTTGTTTGCCACACCTGCTGCTCTGGCAGCTTCAGCTAATTGCTCTGTTAATGGCTACTGGCTGAACTCAGAAGGGCAATGTTTACATGGCCAGTAGTGGGGGAGGAGGGAGCAAATTTCGTTGCATTTGCTAAAGGAGGGAAGGGAATTTTAGCATTACATTACATGTCTCTTTAACGATTACTGAAAACTCCCTTTTTGCTACTACCAACCTGTCATTGCAATCAGTGAAGTTTACATTCTTTTCTGTCTTTTGAATAGCCATAGGTAGTTCTTCTGGTAAATTTTAGCTGCTGTTAACACTTAATATAAAACTCTCCAGAGAATTTGTGGGTGTTTTATTGCTTGAGTGCTTTGTGCTTTTTTCATTTGACAACTTCAGAGTTAGAGAAAAAAAATTGTGTTGTCCAGGCACAAATGCACGTGCCAACAGTGTGGTAACATGAAATTCAGAAGCTGGTAAGCTACGAATGGAGTGCCCTGGGAGATGGAGTAACCTTACTCTAGCCCATTCATACTGAATTGCTGTGGTGTGCTGTCTTGAGCTTTCTCAGCACAGTGGGTTTAAAAACTTAGAGGGCAGACAGCAAGGGCCCCAGCTCCACACTTCAATAAATTAAATGCAAGCTTCACTAAAGCTTAAGTTCCTCTGAGGTTGTCCTGTACAGTCTGAACATATCCTAAATAGTTGAAGATTTTACAGCTCTGTTTTGATGCCTAATTATGGATTTAGAGACTGATTTTAGGTACATGGGTCTAAAAATGTATGCTGTAGTAATTCTAGTAAAATTTCCCAAACTTTCTTGAACTACCTCTTGCAAATAAACTTATAGGCCATGATTCAGTGAAGTACTTAAATATACTTTTGGGAAAACTTGCATACTTAAAGTTAATGAATAGTGTGGGATTATTTGTGTACTTAATCATCTGCTTGAACACTTTGAACCAGAGCTCTAGCTCTTAAATTTTTACATTCGTTTTCTTATGGTGACACTTATGAAGCAGTTATGAATCTTGCAGCTAAAATCACTGCAGCTGATGCTAAATAGAGCTCGTTTTATGCATTTTACATGTAAGAAAGGAATTTTATTATTAACAGACAATGGCATATACTGATTTAGATCAGAGATCAGCATCAGTTCATTCTTATTTGACACAGGTTACTGTGTTACAAAATTTAGAAGAACTAGAACTGTTGGAAAAAATGAATGGAAATATCAGAGAGGAAAATCTACCTTATATTTAAAATATATTACAACCTTTAATTGAAAAGAATAGATTATTGTAAGTAATTTGAATTATTGTAGAAGAAATATATCTCTTACGTATATGTTTGTTAAAAGATTATGTTTAGGTGCTAGAGACCTATATGCAAAACTTCTTTCGGAAATTTTGATTTTTCTGATGCTTTTGGGTCAAAAAGTGTCATTTTCTGTTTTGCACCAATGTAAGTAGTCTGAGTGTATATGACCAGCCTATATTTAGAAGTATAGCTGAAAAAGTCATGGAGAGCAAATTTTCTGGAGTGGATATCTATACAGAAGTATTCAAGTATACCTTTTTCTAATATAACTTCTAGTTGCCAAAGAGAAATCACTTATACTAGTAGAGACTACTTTTACACCAGTAAACTGTTCTGTTACCTAGCTGTTGGCTGGTAAGGGGATAATGCAAAAAGATTTTTTTCTTTAAAAAACCCCAACCAAACAAAACCCAAATCTAAACATTTTTTAATCTTTCTGCATAAATAAATAAAAATATTTCATTTAATGAATGCTATAACTCATGAATAGAAAATTGATAAAATTATTTTGCATGGAACTTGGAACATATACTTCTGAACCATTTTTTGTGGGAGAACTAAACCAAACATACCTAAACTTTGGTATATTTAACATTAGATACAATTTTGGATTACAGTACCACATTTATTCTTCTGCATATAGAATATTTAGAAAAAAAAGTGAATGTGAATCATGGCTATTTAAGGAAGAGCATAAACATCAAAATCACTGAACCAAAGAATTATATTTTCTGTAATATTTGCACCCAAAATGGTTTCAGGTTTAAAGGTATGCATTAATAGATTGTGTAAATAAGTGTATGCTGACCTGAAATGGATAACTTCTTTTGTAGAATGAGTTAATCCAAGAACTTTAATTTGAAATGAAATTTCATTAAGTGTAGCATCCGTCATTTGACTGTTTGAATCTTTACTATTATTACTACTACTGCTACTGTTATTTTCTCTCTCTCTCTCTCTCCAAAAGCAAATAGGATCAACACAGCTGTGCCCTGGGCATACCAAAAGATTTAAAGTACAGCAGCAAGGCAAGGGCTTCTCCCTTGTATTCTGAATGTGAAAATAATGCATGATATGCCATGTTAGTACTTCTGAATTTTTTTAATAGAGTAAAGGCTTCTCTAGTTTCAAATGCAGCATTTCCATACTGTATTCTTCAGGAAAAAGGAGGTGAACCTCCTAGCAGTAGTAGATAGATGCTGAAAATCCTTTGTGCGTGATATATGATGCAGAAAAACCTTGTTGTACTGTCATTGTCGCTGACTGTGACACAATTTGCTGCCTAGGTTTTGTTTCTCAGCTTAAAGCTGCTTGAGGCTGCTAACTAGTGTACATAGCATCACTGAGATGTTAAGAAAGAGCTTAGAGGAAAAAAAAATGTGTAACTTCTGGCAGAAGTTCCATCATGAAGCATTTAAATGTACGTTGGACTCAATGGAAAGAAAAAATCTGTTAAGAATAATTTTGTATTAACACAATGGGAATAATATTAGCAGAATGGAAACAAGATGGCCTCATGTATCTTTCCGGCTCCAGTTCCTGGCAGCACAGGTATTAAGAAAAAAACCAACAAAACCAAATAAACCAACCAAACAAAACTTGAACTAATGTTCTCACATTGGTCTGCAACTATCAAAACCTTCAAAATACACAGTGGAATTACTGAGAAGCCTTATATTCCAGAAAAGAGAAACTTCAGGTATTGACAATTTAAATGAAAGACTGATTATGACACTGTGTGAATGTGTAATTTAAATTGTGAGTTATGTAGAGTACAAATGAGGTTAGAAAGAAGCTTTAGGTTGCTATAATGGCACATGAATTTTCCTTATTTTGCCTTTATAATTTGTAATGTTAAGAGTCCTATCGTTGGAAATAACATTCACATAAAAACTGTTGTCCATGTATTCCCTGCTTTGAAGATCATGCTATTAATTTGATAAAATCCAGGTTTTGTGGCAGTATTACCACTCATCCTATTTTTTTTTTTTAATGTATGCAGTTAATGTTGTTATTAAGGTATGCTTCCAAATGTAGCAGTGTTATAAACTTTGTGCTCTTCCAGTCAAATATATATCATTCTGGCCACAACCTTCATAGTAGTAATGATTACAATGTAGACTAACAGGCAAATGTAAGTAAAATGACAAACCAGAAATCACTTGCACATGCATTAATATTTGGACTTAAAATAGGAATTTGTCAATCTTTGAAATTTTTTTAATAGATTAGTATCTTCGGGATGTACCATACAGAAGGCTTCAATAGCAGTTATAGTATGGTTACATCAGTTTCTGTTTTTTCCTTATAGAAAGGGTATTAAAGAAGTCGTCATGTTTAGACATGCCATAAACATGAGGGGTAAGGTTTTGTCACTACAGATGTAATACTCTTCTGTAATGTTCTTTCTTAAGGTTACCATATCAGTGTAATACTAAACAGAGGTAGAGTTTTATGTAGTTAAAAGTAGAAACAGTCAGCTGAAGCAGAAAAGACACATATTGCAAATTAAAAGATGGCTTTGCAGAAGACAAAAGCCTCTTAGGAACCAAGAGGATGTTTTAAAATGTCTTCCAACTTGTTGCCTCAGTAGATGATCAGTCGTCATATTCATTGTATTGATAGAGAAAGTTTGAAAAAGTTGCTGAAAATCAGATTGCTTTAAAGAAATTTTAGTACAAAGGACTGGAAATAACAACTTCAATTATCCTAATTCCTAAAGAGTCCAGTGAAAAAATGCCCAAGTCACTGAATGAAACATGCAATGATAAATGTCACTGACTTGCGCCAGTGTGCCTTTTTCCTCCTAGTTTCCTTTCTTTGCACAGCTCCCTAAGTCAGACCTTAATTCTCTATTACTGTCTGTGCATGGGTTGTCTCTCTTCCTTTTTACTCTGTCCTTATACAGTTTTTTCTGTATGTTTCACTGAAACCTTCTTGAGGAAAAAGTTATCCAGTGCCCTAGGAAAGCGTATTTTCTTCAGGTAATTGCCACATTTGAGTCCTGAAGGGTCATTTTATTCCAGGTTAAACCATTCAGTGGAAAACAACAATATGTTTCACCTCAAAACAAAATTTTAATCTACCCTTGATGGAAGGAAGTGTGGGAAATAAATTAGGAAAGAGATGCATATATATTGAGAATGAGCTATATTTTAAAAAAATAAAATTAATGCTTTCCAAATAAAATAAGCTTTTAAAAATCTGACTCATTATTTTAAAGTAAGTAAATGCTCTTCTGCTGGATGTGTTTTGGTGGTGGGGGTTTTTTTTTTGGTCAAACTTAGACTGTGTAAGGTACCTTTCCTTCTTCCAGTAATACAGGATCCTAAAATTAGCATAGGGCTGCAACGACGAGGGCTTTGTGTATTTATGTTATGACCCTAGTGATGCAAAACTGAATAAAGGTAAAAAGTGTTGGTGCCAAGTTGAGCCACACTGTTCAGATGAATGTTTGGAAGGAGGTGAATGGTTCTGTCAGATGAAAGTTTACATGCTCTAAGAATTGCTGGTTGGACCTGAAGAACACAGTCACAGAAGGACAAATTCTGCTGCTGCATCATGGTTCAAATGCATACTAAAAACTTACTCCTGCCACCACCAAGCCAGGAGGATTTATAAGCCTGATATTTAAATAGATTTTGTTCATTGGGTTAAGTAATGTAGGAAATTATTATATCAAAAAGTTTATTTCTGTTACAAGTGGACATTCACATGAATTTACTATTATAATACATAGGTTTTAGTGGCATGTATGTTCACTGCTTCTAAGGTTCTCCAAGCAGTTATAGTCTGAGTGAAGTAAGAACTAATTTTAGCTGTAATACTCACTTTGTTGTTGTTGTTGAACTAGAATGTTTCATGTTTTTTACTGCTGGTTTGTGGATTACTTGACCTATTGATTTTGGGAATAGCAGTTGTATTTAAAAGCTGTTAACTATAATGTAAACTTTTTTCCAAAGAATGCCAAAGTAATTCTATTGTATATTTCTATCATCTGTGTTATTTAAGAGCCTGTTCACATAATAATTTTTACTGTGCCACTGTCCGAGGACTCTTCTCATAGACCAGGATCCCATTGTATTAGGCAGATATCAACATACAAAAAAAATAATCCTTGCTTAAGGAGGCTGAAAAAATTCCTTTTATTATTCTAATTGTCAAACTGGAAAGGTCTGACCAACCGAATTTGGACTCTTGTATCTCTTTCTCTTTATTATACCTGCTATTTTGTTTTCAGTCTTTTGGTTGTCTTTCCTTCATTACATCTGAAGGACATGTGAGATGGCAAGTAGCCTTTCTGTACTGTGTTCCCCTTCTATACCCCCCCTCCCCAATATGTCCTCTAGGCTTCCCTAAATATGTGTGAATCATGGTTAACCAGACCAAGGTGCTGGGGGGGTGGGCAGGAGGAGGAGAGGAAAATAGAAGATATCATGGAAGTTTTGGAGGTACTAATTTTAAATTTCAGTAATGTGACACGTGGTGTCTAACAGTATATACTTGGAAAATATCACTGTTTAAGTAGAATCAACATGTTGAATGTGAATAGTCAAAAATAGAGTAACTTGAAATATTATTTCAATCTGGGAGTCATAGCTTTCACCTAACCTTTATGGCTATTAGAGGCCAACATCTACTGGTTTCTGCTCATTTTTCATGATAGGCAAAGAGTGAAAATGAAGATCTTGACAAAATGGTTCCTTTTACGAGAGAAATGTAAGAGTTTATTCTGTCTTTTTTTTCCTCTCTGAAGAAATGTAAGAGTTTATTCTGTCTTTTTTTTCCTCTCTGAATGCTTCCAGTATTTATGCCTAGTCTCCATTTAAAAAAAAATAATCTTTATTCATGTGAAGAATTTCTGTGAGAAAAATCACCAATATCAGTGTTATCTGGCAGGTCTCTACTCTGCAATACTCAAGCAAGTCCTGTTTTGAATTGGCAGTATCAGAATAGATGACATTATCTTTATATGGTTTTGAAAAAAGAAAACAAAAAATGTCATCAATGTGAAGGTGAACTTCAGTTGCAATGCCTATAGGAGGAGTTTTCATGCTATTTAATCTTTGTTCAGCAACTTAGATTGTGCATAGAACTGTCTGAAGACACATTTGCCTGGCGTGAGAGTGTAACAAATGGGTATGTCATAATTCTATTTCTTGTTTGGTTGCTGTTTTTTTTCCCCAACTAACCAGTGTGGCTTTCTTCTGTACTGAAATACAATTTTTTTTTTTTCTTCTCCTCCCCCCCCCCCCCCCCCCCCCCCCGAGATTCATAAATTTTATTGTTTTATTCGGGAAGAGCCTTGGTAGCTGTACGAATAAACCTCACCTTTGTGATTTTTCTAAATCACAAAGTAGGTTTTTTTGCATTTGGCCCTCATGACATTCTGGGTCTACCCACCAGAGGAACTAACTGCTGTTAGTAAGTGGCATGTAAAATTTATTCTTCATTAAAAATAACATCACTTTAAAATAAATTCTGTAGAGTTTTTACATCTAACATCCTCCTGCAAAGAGTGGTCTTTATTTCAGTTACATGAATAGTTTAAAAAAATTTACTTAATTTGTATATTTAACTTCATTTGGTAAGAATCTTTGGATCATGTGGTCCTGTTGGCTTTTTCTACTTGAGGAAACTGCCTTTACAGCAGGATGTGGTCTGTTACTTTCAGCGTACATTTTTAAAGTGAGTAACATTGACTATTGAGCAACTCCCAGTTAAATGTCAATAGGACAGATTGAAAATGAAGGGGCACATAACACTGCTAGAAAGTCAGCCTGGCATTCTATGAAGTCAGTTTACGAACTTGCTGAAAGAGTTCTTGTTCCATGGTAGTCTCTCACTCTCCAACACCCACTCTACTCTTCACCCTTAACTTTGTGAAGGTTTGCATAGCTATGCCTGCATGCATGGATGTCTTGGTCTGCAGCATCTTTGTTGATTCATTGGTTACTACTCTGCAAAGACAAGCTGAAAGGGAAGGGGGGGGGGGCTTCAGGCACAGGAGAGCCTTATTCTGATTCTAATGTCCTTGTATAACTTTGCTTGTGACAGCATTGTTACCTTTCCAGCGAAAAGGTCTTGTTTCCCCCAAAGTTTGAGAGTGCTTTTTGATTAGGAACATGAAATATTGCCATAAATCACCTTGAGATTAAAAAAAGGGACCTACTTTAATTTAGTTCTGATGATAAATATGTCTTGGGAAAATTGATGAAGTCACTCCTTCAACTCTATTTTGTCTTTGATTGGGTGGACTAGGCAGAGTGATGTAGAAAAAAATATACTTTATAGCCTAAATGCTTATGTGTATCAGATCTTCTTTTATATCTGTGTAGTTGTATTTGTCTTTCATCTTTTATTCATGTCTTTTATACATGTGGATATAAATGTTTGTTGATTGCCATATCAAAAGACAGAAGTAACATCATAACAGTCTGGATGATATGCACAGTAAGACTTTATGATACTCAAAAATTTGCAAGAATTACGCTCTTGATATTTCAATGCTTGAGCCTAGATATGGTATGTGAGATCACTAGCGACTTATAAAACACAAAAGGGTTTGGTTTAGGAAGATGTTAGTTGAAGCCTTTCATGCTTTCCACTCTTGACAGTGATTATAATGAAGATAATGAAGTGGCTGACAATAGAGTTTTGAAGAATGAAAAACGATAAGAAAGGAATTGCACAATAGATACAAAAATGGTAGCTCAACTCAGTAGTATGTGGATAACCAAAAGAATAATTTAGAGAGATGGATGATTTCTCAGGATTCCAATGTCCTGAGATATCTTTCTTAATAGTCCCGTGACAGAGCTCTGTTCTATATATTTGAACTAAAAGCAAAACTATACATTTAAATCTCAGTAGGTCAGCTCTTTTTATTTCTTAAGAATAGAGAGAAACTATTGCAATGCACTTTCCTGGCTAAGGCACTGCAGAATTAAGAACTGCAATCATTGAACTTCCTAACATCTGTGATATGGAAGTTGTCAAGGTTAACAACTGAGTTTATTTACATTGTTTATGGATGAGGAAGTGTAATTTATCTACTGGGGCTAGGAGTCAGTTAAGGCAAGGTGTGCAACCAACACATCTCAAGGTTGGTTGTGGTTTTTTTGGACTGTGAGAATTGCTTTAATATACTTCATTGAACAAATATTTGAACAGGACAGTCCTTGACATCTAGTATGTGCTAGAACCATCAAAGATATTTCTTGAATGCATGCAAACTAAGAATATGGGTAGAGAAAATGGTAAACCATATTTTTACTTTTAAGAGTGAACGAAGAAGAATTTTTCCTCTATTCAATGTAGTGGTATATGTTTCAAACCAAAACTGTTTGGTTCCTTTTGCGCCACTTAGTTATCCTGGAAAAAAACCCAAACCACAGGCAGGTGATGTGTACAGGATGATGATTGCAGTTCTAATGAATTACGATTGTGTGAATTCATTGACAGTTCTAAGATTACAGACATGTTGGGGCATATTTTGAAGATCTTGACATTGTAGAGGTAAGGTGGAGGCTGAAGTTGGGCTGGAAAACCTCTAATATTGGTGACAACGTGCGCAGGAAAAAGAATCCAGCCTGACTTTCAGATTCCAGGTTGTTTGCAATATCAGTAGGGAACAAAACATGTTCTTTTATATTCATACTGAGAGTATCTGTTATAGAACAGGAAACCATAACACAGACCTCTGTAGGTGTGTGTGGTGTGTGTTTTTTTTTTTTTTTTTTTTTTGTTAGAATAACAGCAGTTTTGGTATCTGTCTATCCACCACCTCCCTCCCCCGGTATTACGCTGGTTTGTGTTCTTTCAGCATTAGGGTACTAAAAATTGGTTATTTCTGCTTCAAGTATAAGGATTTTTTTTCAGTTTGATACTCTGCATGTTTTAATTCTGGCTTAGAATTTGAGAGGAACCTAAGTTGTGTTTGACATATATGAAAATCAAGCAGTGTTTATTTAGCCATTTAATTTTTGTATCCAAGGTTCTTGGTTTCTAATTCTAAGATAGAACTAAAAATCAAAGTAAAAGCATGGTTTCTCTTCCTCTCCTCCCTTTCCATAGGTATGTGTGTACATATGATTTTGCTCCTGATATAGTTAATTAACACATAATTCTGACAAAAGGAATTGTGGAATGCTTCAGGTTTTTCTTCCCCAGTAACTTACATTGCTTCATATGTTATGATTGGTGGTCAATCTTTTTATCCACTGAGCTGCCTATTAAAAAAAATCTCTATTTTACAAAGACACTTATTCCTTAACTTGTCAGGGAAAGCTCTCAGGGTGATAACTTGCTACAGGACAGTAGTGTTGTGAGAGAACTGGCTGGTGCACAGCTGGAAAATACAGTACTCTTTCAGAACTGCACAGTAACTGTGTCCCCAGCAATCGCTTCTTGCTTGATCCTTCCCAAAATCAGGGATTTAGATTAAAATCCTGTTGCCAGTCATGTATTATAGCTGCACAAATTGAGAACAATTGGGCAAGGAGCACCTGCTTGTTCTGTGATTGAGAGCTTTGTGTTTCCTTTAACCTGGTATTTTACTAACAAGCATTACTTTTGTTGCCCATAAAATGAATGATTTCTGCTGACTCCAGAAGACAGGTACTTCATTACCTTGCACACAAATAAGGGAAATGAGAGTGACACTTGGAAGGGAATAACATGGGTTTATTTGCAAGTGGAATCCTGGTCATAAGGTGCTCCTCTTAGCAAATTGTAAGCAGGAATGAAAAGTCTGGGTTCTGGAGGCTGCCGATGAATTTATCATGATACCACTTATTCCTTCCCAAGATGTTTTGAGTCAGTTATAAGTATGTTGGCAATTCTCTTTCATCCAGCTTTTGTCTCAAAGGCCAGCATTGTCTTGCCTACCAGCCTGATCCTGTTAGAGCACACTTCTATACAGCTTTGGTTTTTTTAAGTGATGTTTCTTCTTTACTGAAAGCCACAAAAGTCAACAGGCTCCCCTGCATGTCATTTCCTCTTCTATTGTCAGTAGTACCAGCTAGAAAACTTTTTAAATATAATTTTGAGACCAGTAATTAAGATGTACAGAGCCGACTGCTCATTTATTGAGAAACCGAGATGGATTTCCCCCCCACACCCTGCAATTTACAGCTCCAGGCAGTAGTTTGTCTTGGTACTTGAAATTTGTTCATACATGCAAAAAGCTACAACTGTAAGTTCCTGTTTAGTTTCTGGCAGAACAAATTGTGTATAATATTTGTTAAGTCATTTATTCTTTCCTTTGAAAACTATGCTATCTAGGGAAATATCCCATCATTTTAAACTAACTTTAAGTAACAAAATTGACCTTAAATGTGGAAATACAGATACTTGCATGAACTAAGAGCTCAGGCAAAATACAGTTGCGTATTTGCTATATCTTAAGAAATATTTCTGGGTAGAAATTAGATCAATAACATTTTCAGTCATTTTTTATTTAAAACATTGATAATGCATTTTAAAAAGAATTTTCAAAGACATTTTCAAAATTTGTCGTTTATATAAAATCCACAACAGAAGTATACAAGGATTATTTTCTGTTCCTAGTGGTAACAGGTCTCATTGAGTTTATGAAGAGGAAAATTGGTCTGTTTGGTCAAATACAGATCTTGATTATCCATCAGATATGAAAGGGGGTTCTGTAATATCCTCTGAAAGCTTGCAAAATTAGGCTTTGTCAGAAGGGAAGGTGAATTTCAAAAGCAATAATCTGCTTTCAGTGGCAACCTGGATTAGTTAGGCTGTGAACTGACTTTGAATTCCTGGTGGCATAAAAGGAGGTGAATCCAGCTTCCAGCTCTTGTTCTGTAGCAGTTTTAAGGTACAGACTATTCTGAGGAAATGACTCGCTGGCTGCAACACGTAGAAATATGGCTTCTATCATAAGTTAGATCCTGACTGTGTTAAACATGTGAAACTTTGATATCTAGGTCAAATACTGTACAGCTGTAGAAGAGCAGGTATGTCGTGATCAGCAAAATTAAGTATGTAAGTGGTTGCACAATTTCATGGCACACCACCCATATAATAGCTCAGTGATCATGAGTGGAAGTAACAAACAAGTACATGAGAGGAACAAGGTTTGCATCAGACAGTGTTTTGGTGATTAAAGAGCAAATACTAAGAATTAATTATAATTTAGAAAAGTTCCAGTCCTATTCTCATTAAAACCAATGGAAGCTGACAGGCAGCAAGATTAAGCTTGTAGTGCCTGTGAAGGACCTCAGTTTTAGTGCTGTCATTCAAATTCTTCACTTTGCCTCAGAAACATGTACAGCATAAGCGCCACAAAGAGCAGACAAATGTCAGATCACCAGAATGGCTCAGTGATGACACAGTAGGGTCACCTTATCATAGAAGAATGAATTTGTTCTTTCTGTCTTTTCCGAGCTGATCAACTGGGCTTCTGGTTGTAATGGTGTATGCGGTTTAGACACCTGTTCACTAGGAGCAGGGCCAAATCCACCAATTAATTTCATAGCTACTTGGGCATTTTTACTGCTGAGTTCCAAAGGTGCAATCGGAAGCTTGATGACGGCTGCTCTCAGTTCAGGAGTGGATGTTTGTAATAAATGGCACAAACTTACGGTGGTTGTGCTATAGTTAAATTTTCAATATGGCAAAGCAATTCAGAGTCTGCCTGAATTCCCTGTATGCCTTTTGCTAGCTCTGGAGTAAAATTTTTCAGAGGCCAGGACTGACCCATCAGAATGTACATTCAAAGTAGCCAATAAGCAATCCCTTTATTATTTATAGTGCAATCATTCATAAATGTATAAAAGAAAAGGGATGATCTATTTTCTACATGTTCCTTAAAGGGATTCCATTTTAGCTTCAATTGTAATTTTTACCTTTTTCGGTAGAATTTATTGACACAATGCCTAGCACAAGCCCTAGATTTTGCATCATCCTTTTGTCTGCAAGCATATTCACCAGCCGCTTAATTTGTCATAGCCCTGGAGGTATCAAAACTAATGAGCTTTGTTTGAATAGACTTTTTCCAGTTCATCTAGCACACTTTGGGGTAATCATTCAGTTTCTGTTTGCTTCTGATGTGAAGCATTGTGGGAAATATAAGAAAATAATGGTTAAAAAAAAAGCAGTATAAATTGTTAACAGCCACATTCTCCGAAAAGCCCTAAAGATGTTATATTTTTAATTTCACTATTTATTGAAGTATTGTGAGTACCTTAAGTACAATCATTACAAGATAATATCAAAGGAGAATCTGATAAAATGCTATTTTTCAATTAGCTCTGAGTTTAATACTTTGCTTTTTTAAGTATTTCACAGCTAACAAATCTTTAAACAATCTAACCTTTCAGGATTTGGAAGTGGACAAGATAATAACTATGAATACATAATATTGCAGCAGTGGTAAAGGTTTAAAAATCTATTACTGGGATTACATACAGGAATACCTTTTATTGGTCAGACAATTGCATTTTCATTTTTATAAAACATTTCCCTATACTCGCTATTATACCACAGAGATGCAAAAAAATGGAACACAGCGGTGTGTACTGCATAAGTAATTTCTGAAAGTGTCAGATACTCTGTACAACATATGCTTTTAATCTCAAATTCCTGGGAAGATTTGTCCTTCTTGCCAATTAGGACATTTGTGGTTTATGTTATTTTTGCCTCACATGCTTTGGAATAATACATCTTCAACTTATAGGGAGTTTCCAATTATAGAATAAGGGGTTTCAAATTCTTTTTTAAGTTAGTGCAATGAGGACATACTCCCTAGAACTTTTGGTTAGTTTGGTTAGCCTGGTAGGCCAGGCTCTAAATTTGATTGCTAAGCAGCTCAGCAAGTCATTATTTTTCAACAGGCTATAATAAGCAACTGAAACTTACTGTGTGATAACTTTGCATTAGCAAAGCACAAGACTTCTAAATAGCCCATTACATTCTAAAAAGGGTTGTTTCATATGAACAGTCCCAGGACTTCTTAGTATATTTTCACATTGATCACTATAAGTTGATTCGATGAAAAACTTTTTCTGTAAAGCACAGCAAGGAAGAGGGAGAAAGGAGGTGGAGAAAGAGACAGAAGGGCTAGAGGGGAGAGAAAAGGCAGTTATTTGCTTTTTAAATAATTACAATCTCCTTTGGAATGTTTTTGTAATGCATTGTTGTATTGAGATGACTTGGAAAAAAAACTAGCAGGAGAAAGCATGAAGTTAGCAGTTAGCAGAAACTCAGCCTACCTAAAATTGAAGTAAGTAGAAACTGTGGCCAAGGTTGCATCCTTCTTTATTAACAGATTATTATTTTATGTTGATATAGCACAGTGCAGTGCCCTGCAGGGATACCTATGCTACCATTGAATAAGATACTCTGAGTATCAGAAGTTAGGTTCATCTCCAACTCATGTTCCTGAGGTTTATTTTACATCTCAGTTGGTCTAATTGGTATAGGTGGAGTTTTATACTAAAACAGCCACAATATTTCTGTACCCATATTAGGTCTTCTGGCTTTGTAGCTCTTCCTGGCTGCACTGTGCTGTGTAGACGTGCACTTAGTGACACAAATCAGTTTGCAATCCAGGGCTTCTGTGGGTTCCATGTGGGATATTGAGTACTTAGATGGCATTGACAAGCAGTGTTTGTCTTCTCAGAGATAGAGCTATAACTTCTGCTTGTTGCCTTCACTGGCTTGTTCAGGCTTTCATCACTTTTGAATTGGATTGCTGCTGTGAAATCTCCCCTCTTGGAGGTCACTGGAAAGGCAGTTCAGAATACAGAATGCAGAATATCTTATGTGGATGGCTAAGCCATGTTCAATAAGTATAGTAGTACACATAGTTAAGAAAAAAAATGGGTTTGATTTATTCTTTCTTATGGGTTGGTCCTTATGTATTGTAGAGTTAAGATTTGCTAAAGAGCGGTACCTTGATTTGTATACCTGGGCGCAGGGAAAGGGTAGTTTTCAAATAAGAAGCATGCACAGAATAACTTATAATACAATTCAGACATCTTACATGAGGGAGTAGCACCTCTGGCTGCTTATCCTGTGGGAAGGCACCACCCCTTTCTGTTCCTTACTATTGCTTAAATATTTAGGAACAAGATGTGATTTTTAAATCACTGTCTATTTGGTGAACCTTAATTGAACCTTTTGGGCTAAATAGTGACCTACTCTCAAATCTCAGTCACAGAAACAAGAACTTAGAGGGACTGCATTCAGAGAGGATGTCCAGGAAAAAAATTTGTCTAAAAATGCTTCCTGAAATGTTTTCTCTGAGAAAACCCAGATGCTAAATCAAACTCAAAAGAAATCTAAGAAAGAATTGGTTTTGTGAGGCAAATTCTGTACTATCTGTTTTCAGCATTATGGTTTTTTTTTTTAATGCTCTGTCTTTCCTTCCATAAACTATGTTCTTCCTTCTTTTCTTCTTTTTTTTTTTTTTTTTTTTATTTTTTCTTTTATTTGCTGTTGTGGTTTAACCCCAGCCAGCAACTAAGCCCCATACAGCTGCTCGCTCGCTCCCCCTGCAGTGGGATGGGGGAGAGAATCAGAAGGGTAACAGTGAGGAAACTCGTGGGTTGAGATAAAGACAGTTTAACAGGTAAAGCAAAAGCCACGCATGCAAGCAAAGCAACACAAGGAATCCATCCCCTCCTTCCCATGGGCAGGCAGGTGCTCAGCCATCCCCAGGAAAGCAGGGCTCCATCACGCGTAACGGTGACTTGGGAAGGCAAATGCCATCACTCTGAATGTGTCCCCTTCCTCCTTTTTCCCCCAGCTTTATGTGCTGAGCACGATGCCACATGGTGTGGGATATCCCTTGGGTCAGTTTGGGTCAGCTGTCCTGGCTGTGCCCCCCCAGCCTCCTTGCTGGTGGGGTGGGGTGAGAAGCAGAAAAGGCTTTGACTCTGTGTCAGCCCTGCTCAGCAGTAATGAAAACATCCCTGTGTTATCAGTGCTGTTTCCAGCGCAAATCCAAACCATAGCCCCATGCCAGCTACTGTGAAGAAAATTAACTCTACCCCAGCCAAAACCAGCACATTTGCTTGCTTGTTTCTTTATTTATTTAGTGTTTCTATTCTGTGTCTGATATATACTGGAGGATAAATTAGTTCAGATAACCTTAGCACCATACACATGTGGGCTTTCCTGTTCCAAAATATTTATGTCATTTCTTGGGGTTAAACTGGTGATTTACAGGTTTGAGTATTATAAAGTAGAACTCGAAGTACAGGTTTACAAAATGTGTCTTAAAAAAAATCTCTGTTATAGTTATAAATAATAAAATAGTAGCTTCATGAGAAAGGCTGCTAAAATATTAAATGACACTGTCTATTCTTTATCATGATGCGTATTTAATGCACTTTTTATTGTCTCTACCACTTTTAAAAAAATGCTTACTTCAAACATTTAATTACAGTACACTACAAGACCAGTTTCTTGTAATTGGAGTAGATCTGGACTCTTTCTTTAACTTGCAGTGTTATGTATATCCTTGTATGCTGGTTAAGGCTTATGCAAAGTTTTTGGGACACCTTAAGTTATCGTTGAAAGTTTCAGACAGTTTTCTGTTACTTCCCTAGAAGTTTGGCACAGAAAGAATGTTAAAGGTGCCATGTTTTACGGTTTTCTTGATTTGTAGAATATGTTATTAGGGTTCAGTGCTAAGCAGATATATTAATACATTGTAAGAAACAGCGCTGAAATAACAGCAACCGTCAGCCCAAACAAGATGGACGTGACTCCACTGAGAACTTGGAGATTTGAGAGGCACGCTCTGGGTGTAATGCTGCCACTGTTGCTGTGGAAATGTGGAGGATTATGGGAGAGTGGCTAATATCCAAGGAAATAATAGATCTATAGCGACAAAAACCCCGAAGGATGGGATAGAATTTGACTCTGAGATGCTTAAAAAGTATTTCTGAGCTATGCAACAATTAGAAAGGAGCTTAGAACCAAGCATAAAGACTTCTGCATTCCTTGTAAATAAAGATAGCAGAGTAGCTCTGTCATCAGATTGTGCTTCTAAGAGAAACAATCCTGCCTGAACTTTGGCTAATCACTCAAGAAAAAAAAAAAAATCACATTTAGAGAAGCAGCATATACTCTCTGTATTCGGGGACTGCCATGCAATATTGGGTGGCACAAAGCACTTATTCCTCAGGATAGCATGATTGCAGAGTTAAGTATACACATGTCAGCTTGGGCCTTCAAGACGTCACCATTTTTCTCAGACACTTTCCCTTCCTTGTCCTTTTGGAAGATATTACTTGTGGCATTTAGGCTTTTTGGGTTTATTATGGTAGTAGTTTGATTTTTTTTTTTTTTTTTAATAGTAATGGATTAGATATTGTTCTTGATGCACTTGTGGAAACCTAAATATGGGTATATCTGAGGGTTTTTTTGCAGTCTGAGGTAGCTCACACTCCGAAGTATTACTGTACTGATGAGTTCGAATAAGCTGTTGAGTGCAACAAACAAACTTGGTCAAATTGACTATCTGTGAACTTATGTTAGAAATTTGGAATATATGGTTTGGCATATCTGGGACAAAGTTGCTAAAAAATGCTGGTAAAAGCACCAAACCCTTTATGATTAGACAGTTGGTTTTCAGCAGGAAAAAAAAGTAGCAGAAAAAGTCCCCGGAAGGAACAAATTAAAGGCTGCAGTTAACCTTCTGACTTTGCCTTTGCTTGAATTACTACCTGTATTAACAGTCATTGCAATGATAGAAGTTGTTAATGCAGACAAGCTCAAATATTTTTGATGATGTGTTGTTTAAAGCTCTTCGTGAGCCCCTTCTACTTCAACAGTTCTATTTTTTTGCCATAAAATAAGTCTTTATATCGGCACTCCAGAATGTTTGTACTTTCTAATACTGGAAGGTTCTGCCTCAATCAGACTCTAATTTTGCTATAATATATTGGTTCAGTGAATGAATTTATACATCTGTAAGTAGACAATTACTTTACTTTTAAAATATGTAAGGTCTTACAGACTTTTAATTGAGGTTTTCTAATTAGTATATCAAAATAATTCCATTTTTTTAATAGAAATGTATATATTTTTAATTATGCAGGTAATTTGTTTTCCATATGAATAATGCCAGTGAAATCAGTAGGGCTGCTGTGAGAGGTGATCCAAATATCAGCTTCCTACACCTGTTTCTTGCTTTGTGGCTTTGCAAGCTTTAATGCGTCAGGAGGGGCAAAGCATGGAACTGATGTAGAGATGGAGCCCTGCGGGCTGAAGGCATGTATTTTTGCAAATTTGGGCCTACAATGGCATAATGCTTGCTAGACCAACTCTTGCTGGACATAAAGATGTAATGTCACATCAGCTGATCCTTTAGAGCAGTCTGCTTGGAAGACTGTTGGTACACGCTATTTGTCGAATGTATTCAGTAGAGAGAAGCAGCCAAATAATGGCTGAAGGGAAGTATTTATTTGTTTATTTTAAAATGAACCCACTGTGAGGTATGAATGCTAGTTTGACATTGCAGTTGAATTAAATCCTATAAAACTGATACAGATTATAGCAGCATTGTTTAGCTGACAAAAATGTATGGAGTACAGTGGACACTGAGTCACGTTGGCAGGAATCAGCTTTAGGGAATTCTGCTTCACCAAACAGATCTCTTTATTTCTAATATCTGACAGTATAGCCATTCAAAGGAATCAAAGATGAGAAATATGAAAAGGGAGGGATACTTTAGAATAACTACCTTCAGCTGGAAATATCAGATATTAATTCTTAAAGAAATATAAAATTCAAAACCTCAGAAAGAAGGAAGAATACATATGTAGTTTTTATGCAGACTTTTGCTAAAACCTTGGAGGTCTTCCTTCATTCTAAGATCCAAAGGTGAATACGAAATTTGTTGCTAGAAAATTACATATCATTGTGGAACTCATATAAGATGCACTCAACAGTTAAATAGAATTTTTATCTGTAATCTTATAGAAGACTTATATAAATTACCTTATAAAAACATGAGGGAATAATAGAGCGAAAGAGGACCAAAAAAGCAATAGCAGACTTGTCAGAATACACGAGGAAGCTTGAATACTATGCAAGATGCATTCTGAGTTTTGATTATTGTACGTGTGTGTTTAAAAAAGTCAAACATGCATGGCTGCATGTATTGTGTAATTTCTGATGCTAGAGGAAATACCAACCAGTGGATTACTTCCTCCTTGAGTATTTGATACAAAGATCTGGCATAAGCAGTTTGGAGTTATGGAAAGCCTGCCAGCCTTGTTTTTCCTCTGTAACATGTTAAAATGTATTTTTTCTCATATTTCACATATAGAATATTTCATATATTCAGGAAAGATTAGCTTAATAACAGTAATTCTTGAGAATGAATGTGAAGGTTTCTGATAAAATAAGGGTGTGACATAACTGGATTAGAACAGGTTATGGACAGTTATTTTCTATTCTGCTAGCTATAAGAAATGACTGTATGGTCTGCGTTACACTGACTTTTGATTCCATGTCAGTTTGACACAGAGTGTTGCCATCCTCTCCTAAATTTGCCATTTAAGCAGTGGCTTCTAGCATTTTGTTTTGTTTTCCAGGAAAGTACGATGCTCTCCCTACGCAGTTTTGCAAAAGACATTAGCAAGAGCAACAAAATAAAGTTCCTCTGGATCTTACAGCAGAGCTATTGATTGTCCTTATACTGCTTGTGGGTGTTTCATTAAAACAATTACAGATGGGTTTCTCTGGTTTCTTGCTTGGGGTCTGCTGTGAACATTGAGCCTTGGCAGTGACATCATTCTCGCTTTCTGTCCCTATTTCTAGTGATCTATACAGAATGGCTTTTCAGTGGAGGGGGTTTGGTTTCTTGCTGCTGGAGCTCTGTCTTTTGTCTATACATCCCAGAGGAACATCACTGATTTGAAGAGGGGAAAAGTGCTGTTTGGATAACTGTCTGCCCTCATATATCTTTATAGATTTATCTACCCAATAGCCAGAGTTAAATTGCCACATGTTTGATAGCTATTTACCTCAGGAATTTAATATGAGCATGTGTTCTCTAATAGCTGACTTTTCTTCCCAGTTCATTGACTTGATTTGTTTCGTGGATTTTCTTTCTAAGTATGGATGCTGGACAGGTTATCCACTGGAAAAGTAATGGAGCAGCTACCCTCCAGGCTGGAGCATAACTAAGTTCCAGCACTGCTGATGTTCATGTTAAGCACTGTGATATTTAGGGTCAAATCTGGTTTATGGTTGGGGTCAGATCATGTTTGTCGTGGTGCAGGAGCTGTTTGGTGCTGTTTTGTTCATACTGACTTGGAAGGAAAGGGAGTCTGTACATCCTTGTTGGAACTGTAGGTAAAAATAGGTTGACTAATTTTTTTTTGAAAAAAAAATAAATTAATGCCATTTTAACTTAATCTGTAAAAAATGTCTTGTTTCTATGGAGTTCTATTAAACTACACTGAAGTTGTGTATTCAACAGTTCAACACTGAAGTTGAATATTCAAATTAAGTCAAAGGTGCTCGTAGCATTGTATAGACTTTTGTGGCCATATCTTAAATAAACTGTTTTGGCAAAGCTCGAGTAGAAAGCTAAAATGTGTGTTCGAAATCAGTTTCCTCATCTACTGCGTTAGTCACTTCCAGAGCGGATGATGATGATGCAGATGAAGTGATTAGGAGTGTACTATTTTAGAGAATTTAGTAGTTTTGCCTTGGTTATCCTGCTGGAATGCCATTTTTCAGACAATCAGCACACTTGAACTTGGTTTCTGGTACTTGTTTGAACAGTGGCTGAGGGGTATTATCCAGCCAAGTGCTGCTCAGATGTTGGTATTCTGTAATATTTATGGTTGGGGTAAGGTAAGCTATAATCTAGGAGGGTGACATTAACTTGTTAATAAGCATAATAGTTGATGCCAGCACCTCCATTAATGAGGTGGGAGCATGGTAATTACAAGAATGGAAGTTCTTGCTTTAATGCCCAGCTTTCAGGTTCTGGAGAGCTGCATGGATGGCTGTTTTCAACAAGCTTGGTTAACAGTACATTTTATTATCAGAAGTGTCTGACTTGTATTTAAATGTGTACCTACTCTTTGGTCCGCATATGTGTGTGTGGTGTGTATATATATGTATTTTTCTTAAACCAGCTTATCCTGTGTTGAATAAATGCTTTTCCCCCCAGTTTTCTTTGTTATGCCATCCAGTTCCTTCTGAGGTATGTTTTCATAGGGGAGTTTAAAATGAGCTTCCTGACGCATGTATTCTTTAGCTAATTCTGAACATGACATAAAAAGGAATCTTTTTCTGCTACAGTAAATATTTTTGTAATACAGCATGCTTATTTAATGTAAGTAGGTTTCTGAGATACCGTGCAAAATGGGACCCAATTTTATTAGAGTAGCCTAAAGAACTGAATAAATCCTTTAAGCCAATTGTATAAAAATGCAAATTTAAGTCAAGCAATTAAAAACAGATAGAAATTAGAGATTTGGATTTTGCAGAGCAAGCTTTCCACAGCCATTGCCAGATTACTATGCAATTTATCTGGATTCTGTCAGCGATAGTCAGACTAGATTTTGATAAAGAGCAGCAAATCTGTCCCTCCATAGCTCCTGTGACTTGCCGCAAATTTCATTCAAGTTGAAGCGTCTGTACAATCCCTTGAATAATTTGGAGTTAATCATTTGTACTTCACAGCCTCTGATAGGCCTTAGACTTGGGGGGTGGGAACAGATTTGGCTTTTTAATCGCCTTGTATATTGTACAGCATGAGATAAATGACATAGACTGCCTGAAATCTACATTCTTGCTTCTGATGCAAAACTGTAATTAATTTTGTGCAGTGTTTCAGAATTGATCGTGGTCACTTGAATTTCTAATTTTTCATTCACTTCAAAGACTTTTTTTTTTTTTTAAAGAATGTGCTTAGAGTGTGTGAATGCTCTCTGATGCTAGTGTACTAAATGACTGTTTTACGCCTCTTTTTCAATAAGGTGAAACAGAGGTCAAGGCATGTGGGTTACGTTTATCTCTGTCCCAGCCTGCTTCAGGATTGTGTTTTCTGACTTATAGGAAACACAATCAAACTTAGGAAATTACATGTAAATACTTAGACTGCACAGTATTCACTTCTGTGCCTTGTAGAAATCCAAAAGGCTTCTTTCAGAAATCCTTTTCAGTATAAAACAATTAAGCACAATTTAGGCAATAATTACCCTAATTAACTACACTATAATGTTTGTATTCAAGATTATAGAAACATTGTATCTGTTCTCTACTGCAGTAATAACAAGTCTTCCTAATTTCGCTGTATTGATAGTACTTGTATGTGCTTCTTTGTTTGGTATATTTCACTGTAAAAATATTTGTCAGTGAAAGATTGAACAATATGAATGAATTTGATTATGCCATTGTCAAAAACCCCATGCATCACAATTTCTTGTTTTTAATCACTACTGTAAACCTCACAGCCTGAGGGCATAGTTTTAATTTGGGTGCCTTACTAATGAAAAGAAAAAAATAATTGTTTTGCCTGGATTTAATAATAAGCAATAAAATCAGCCAACCAGATTTTACCTCTGCATTCAATCTCTTTTTTATTATAAAACATTTTTGTCCTTTTTTTAGATTACAGGCGTAGATACCGAACATTTTACTAATAAATATTTCAGTTTGCTTATGAAGGCTAATGCTGTCATCTGAATATGGAATTATATTTCTTTCATGCTTCATTATCATTTCATGGTAGTAATGACAGTGAGGCGATGGAATATTTACAGGCTTTTCAGAAGACATTTATCCAATACATTTCCCTGAAGGGCACCTAGGCTTAAAGATACATTATCCTTTTATAAAACACTGCCCAGAATCCCAATTTCTGAATCAACCAATCAGAACTTGTTTTGCAGCAGTTACTGCTAAAACCCTCAAGCCAGTCTCATATTAATCCTGTGAATCTGGTGTGTGTGTGTGTGAGTGGAGGGGCTGGGGAGGGGGAGAGAGGTAGCATTCACTCCTGAATCATCAGGCTTGGTACTTTAAGTAAAATATGTTATTTCTTCTGTATTGATACAGTTTTTCAAACCTGTACTTGGAACATTTCGTTGAAACAGGGTAGACTGCTGTAGTAAAGGCTGGTTGTTCGAGTCTGGATGTATCTTTTATTTAAAATTTGTTAGACTTTTGCATCAACTTGCAACAACCTTGTCTGCTGTGTGGCTGTGAAACGAGCAGATTCCTCAGATCGCTGTTGCTGTACATAAATACATTGCATGAATCCATCTTATTCTAAAAGTATTCAGGCATTCAATCTGTTGCTCGGTAGTTGGGTGTTCTCGTAAAGAGCCTTGCTTGCTTTGTGTAAGGCTGCTGCAAGAAGCAGCACTTATTTGTGTCTATGTAAGAGTCATTATTTTTAAATAAGGAAAGAAAGCAAAAGTTTTACACTGTGATAATATCTTTCATCCAAAGGACTTCATAAGAGGCAGTATGTTACACTGATTAGTATGTTGGAAAACGTTATGGAATTGTGATTTTTCTTCTGCAACTGGCCTGCTATATTGGTGTGTGTCTACAGTGCATTTGGCAGAGCAATATAGAGATTTCTTTTCAGATTCCAAAAGAAATCTAGCTGAGATACCACAGAGCTCTGTAGGAGCTGATATATACTCTGTGCCTTTTGTTAAAACTAACTTGAGGATCTCTGCTGTATGGCAATAAGTAATTTAGACATAACATGCACACCATTGAAATTAATATAATGGAAAGATCCCTGCGCTGACAGTCCCTGGTACTCAATGTGCTATAAGATGGCAAAAGGTGAATTTTTTAGTGAAAGCTGTAGAATAAATCATTCTTAGAAAAAAATCCTCTGTAATAACAATGCAGAATTATCTCATCTGAGAGATGCTCATCCTAAACTGTTTGTGTTATCTCCCTCAAAGGGTCGATTATATAAATTTGTGTGTCTAGGAGTTCTAACTTACAGCTTCAGAATACTGAGGTATTTCAAAGTTTATGTAATATTTGCCGCTAAAACAATTGGCACATACCATCTGTTACCACATGCACATATCCAAGATACTGCATTTTATCCCTGGAAGGGGGGCGGGAAGTGTGCATGTCTGCCAATAAAGTTGAGTGGCTCTGGTGAAGTAGTTTGAAGTTATGGTGATGCTCTTTGGCAGTCAATCTCAGTGCTTCTATGACAGTCCTGTGAGCAGGCACTTTTGCTCCTTTCCTGGCTTTTGTAAAAAAGTTTTAAAATTCACATGGGCAAGTCACTTTGGGGCATATTTTTAGTGGGCTTGAGACAGAGTTCTTTCTCTGACAACTTGACCTTCATTTTTGCACAAATTAAACAAATTTCAGAGTAAGAATAAAATAAATACCTGCATATTTTCTGCTCTGCTTGTTTTTTGCCTGAGAACAGATAACTGGAGATAAATGTGCTCAGATGTGCACCTGCATATCAATTTGGCTGCAAAAATAATTTCTGGTGTTCAGTTCTTGGTGTCTGTCAATGTAACAGCTACTACACAAAGAGGATTTACCAGGTCTTGAACCCCAGATGTTGTTGAAATAGAAGCACAAGTCTCTATACACAAAGAGCTAAGCTCTTAATGTGAGACTAATATACTGTCTTTTCTTTGACTGGATTAAAAGATATGCATATAATAACCTGACCACTGATTTACAAATTACTAGTGATTCTTGAGCTAGCTTGCATTTAGGTATGGATAACTCAGAAGATTCCTTTGATCCTGCAGTCGCTGAGTATCTTTTATGTCCATCAATATGGGACCAGTCACGCCCAACACCATTCTGATAAAATAAGAATTCTCTGTGTACCTTTCATTGGCACTGAGCACTTCCACTTATTTTCAAAACATCAGGAAAAAGGATGCCTGACACATTTGAGCAGAAATCACTCCTGGTGGCTGTTAATCCCAACAAAACTATGAAGCTGTTCCACAATATAACTTAATTCCCAGTTAACAATCTTGTGTATATCTTCACTAATGCCGTTGTTTTCTCTGTAATCTCCACTGAAATGCTTAATGATTTCTAATGACTTCTAGATTACTAACATGAGATTTATCTTGTAGGCTGTTGATATTCTGTCTGAAGACTATAGATATAAACATAGTGTGAGTCACCGTTTTGCACTGGCTGTTTGTGTTGGTTTGGGGAATTTCAGTGCTGCTGATATTCCAGTAGTAGTAACGTTGCTGTTTTGCATATCTTCTTTTGTCCGGAATACCTATAGCTGTAGTAGTTTGAGATACTTATGTAATGCTGTTGAATAACTGGTTTATAGAATGGTGGCTATACTTCTGTGTGCAGTGTGTCAACATTGGTAGCAGACTGCTGGAGCACTGTCTAAGGAGAAGGTGCCAACACGATGGTGGAACATGGATTCATAACACGTATGATGTGGCTTGAAAGAGATGTATAATTTGGTATGAGTGGCAAATGAAGGGAAATGGGCAGATCTTTATGAAACTTAACTTCAACGTAAACCCCTGCCCTCCTCCCAAATTCAGAGCTTAAATGGGCTTTGGCTAAATCTAAAATGCTTAGACTCAGGGTTTGGGGAGGTACAGAAAAAACTGATTTCTGTGATCAATCATCTTAATAGGTAGCCTCATATCTTGTGTCTTTCGGTTCCTCTCCCGTCAATCTACAGAAATGTCTGTCCTTGAAGATTAGATGTTTGGAGATTAGATACTCTGGATGCATGCAGATCCTTAGTTGTTGTAGTGGGAAGGGTAGGTCTGCATGACAATAGCTCAATATATTAGGCATGTATAGGGTTCACTTAGCGTGAATATTTCCGAGAATTAATATTTGGAAGCAGCAGTGTGAGCTATTTCTAAGATCTTTCAGAAAAAAAACTTCCCTCCTTGTGATTTACTTTGGAAAATAACACTTTCTTTCAGAACTTGTTTCAGTAGGTTGGCTTTAAGAGCATCGAAGGAATGAGACCTCTTTAAAGTGAACACTAAACTGAAGATATATTTGATTACAAAGGGGATTGTGCATAACAGTAATTTGTATCTCTAAATAACCTCTCATGCAGTAGATTTACAGTTGGGATGTGTGAGGGGGTGTGCCTCATGCTACAGGATCATAAAGCTTGTAGATAAAATGCAAGGTATTACTGGAGCATGTCTTTCACCCCAGAGAGCACTAGGTATCTCATCCTACAGTAAGGCACTTTTTTTTTAAAAAAAAAAAAAAACAAAACCCCACATCAAAATCACAATCAAACCAACAACCAAACAAAAAATTGAGGGCAAATACATTTAAATTTAAGCAGTCAGGTTTAAACAACATTAAAAAAAAAAAAGTTCTGCTTAAAACAAAATTTTGCAACTGCAGCTAAGTTCTTCCTGAACAAAAAAATAAGGCTGTGATAATAACAAATAAAATCCAATAAACCAACCTACTTTCAGGTGTAGGTGAAAAAATGTTGCATTGCAATTGGCACAAAATTACTCGAACACATTGCTTGCTCAGATCATTAGAGAGCAATGCAAAGAGAAAAAAATAAAGGAATTGGTAACTCTTATGGTGTTTTCAGTAGAAAAATCCATTGCAGGCTGTGAAAGATACCACTCCTCACTTGAGCGAGTAAACTACACTTGAATGCTATGTAACGTCCTTGCTATTTTGGTGTCGCTAGTCTGGTATAGCCTGTCTCTAGTTTTGGGACTGTTGTAACTTTCTCGTTCCCTCAGGATGAGCCCGTTAGCATGCATTGAGTGCCCACTGTAATCTTGATTTCTCTTCCAGTTGCAGATTACAAGAAAAATGTTATAATTACACTAGACAGGGTTCTGAAATTGTTATTATCTGAATAGTATCTTAGTAATTTTGCAACACAGGATTTCTCTATTTTTTTCTTAAGAACCACAGACTACTTTTCACCTTGTGGTTAACCAGGACAAGGGGGTAACCTCAAGGAAACACACCCCCCCCATCCAGTCCCCATCCCTTAAACCTCCTGATAAATCCTAAGCAGCTGCATATGACTGCTATTACTCGAGAGAATTTGAACTCATAACACTTGAGATGAAAAAAAAGGATTCAAAGCTGCTCACTAATCAAGAATAAAACATTTCCACTGTGCAAGACTTGCCTCAACAAAGAATAAATCTGTAAAATATTAACCATATTTTTCCTTCCTCCCCTCTCCCGCCCCACCCACCCTGAGTGCACATCACTGTGTACTGGTTTAAGGCAGACACAACCCCTTGTAAAGTCGTCATGGCTAGAATCTGATACAGCACTTGCTTTAAAATCTACTTTGATCAGTGAACATTAACCAATGTGTCGACAAAAGGTCATTTGGCCTCAGGGAAGAAATAGAAAATTTTATGTACAGAACACGTTGCAGTGAGTACAGGGTCATTATAACTATGAGAATAGCTGTTGTGGTGTGTCATGTGGTGTGGGGTTTTTTGGTTGGGGTGTGGTTTTTTTTGTTTTGGGGTGTGTGTGTGTCTGTCTTCTCCCCCCACCCCCTCCCTTCCATGGCTACTATATGACTTTGAACTTGGCATGGAAGCACAGGCTGCTGAAACAAAAACTCCTCCCTCCAGTGATCACATGAGCCCCTGTGAATTCTTGACAGGGCCAGTAAAGAGCTGTGTCCCACAGCAGATATCATATTTTTGACATAGGACTTCAATTGCAAAAATGTTGATGACCAGTGCAAATGTATCGATTTGTTTTTTTTTTCTCAATAGACCAAAGTGTTGTTTGTAGTTAGAGGAGGAGAAGAAAGCTAGTGAAACAGAGTTGAATCTACTTCTTAGAAGCCTGGGTTATCACACTCATTAATCTACATGTCAAGAGGCTAGGAATGAATAATTGTGTGTAGAATTTATCTGCCAACATGATAGCTACTTTTCAGCTCTCTCTTCAGAGCTCTTTCATTGTGCTTGGCTTTATTATATGCTTTGTCTTTTCTATTTCTAGTCTGTTGGGGAGGTATAGAAATATGTACCTCAGCACTACAGAGGACAGTTGCTTTGAAACATGACACTGGTTAGTTCTTTGCATGCACATTTATTCTTACCTAGGTGTTTAAGCATCAGGGTAGCTTGCAAGATTTACTCTTTGTTCAAATGTTAATTCTTAGCATTATGGATATTATTCCACTGAAAAAATCACCTTAGCGGTAACATTGTGCCATTTTTGACAGCTTTGTGGACAATATAGGCTGCTTTATTAAAACAGTGTTCTTGTTAGTAAAGCTTATAAATGATGAGGATTCCGAGCGCTTTAGAACAACGATGCTTCAGGAATCTCAGTACAATTGAGATGCTCTCTATTATTTGGCACAGGGATTTTCATTGCCATGAAAGACAAAATCCAAAACCCAAGCTGGTGTGGAGAGGGCAGTAGAAAGCAGTTTCTGTGAGGATGTAAGACTAATTTGAGACAGAATATATTGTAACTAACTTTCTGACAGAACGTTGTCCTGATTCTGATCTTGAACTTGTTTTATGCCAGTGTGGCAGTACAGTAGTTTAACTGATTTATCCAGAATTTCCTCTCTGCTTGGTTTATACCAAGTCTGCATGCTTTGGTCTTGCTTACTATGCATGTTTTCAAGACAAAATGTTCATATGATTCTGATGACAGAATTTTATTTTAAACGTGTAGTATCTGGGAGCTGCTGGTCTTGGCAACTTCCTGGGTGTGTGTTTGGTTTGTTGGTGGTGGTTGCTTTTTTTGATTGAGTTTTTTGGTTGTTTGTGTACTGTAGGTGGTGGTTGGTTTTTTTTTTTTTTTTTTTGACTAAGATCTATGATAATGTACCACAATTATGGCCTTTGCTGTAAAAACCATTAAACCAGACTAGTGTCGATCTTACTGATGCCCAGGAATTCATAGAAAGCAGTAATATAGTTGGGTGCTTCCTTTCTTTTGCCTGAGCTCTCTGAGGCATCTGTCATGTTACCTGGCACAGCCAAAATGCTTCATAGTGTTACTACCTGGGTGTTGCATTTCTGTTCCTTTTCCCAGTAATCTATATGACACTGGTAGGAAAAATTCAGGATTTGGCCCTTATTGCACTGATATTACACTGTTATAATTTGACTAGTGAAAGGTAAATAGTTTACTTCTAAAGGGTCATGAACAATGCATTCTCGTATTTTCACCAAGACATACTGTAACATCTGACGAAATGAAAATCTGTAATGAGAGAGGGAAGGAGCTTTATATTCCGTGTGTATATGGTAACTCAGAACACTGTTTATCGTAACAGAATGAAAGTACTGCAAGTCTAAGTGGTTTCAACGATGTTTCCTTCATCCCAGGAGCATCTGAACCCAGCTTCTGCCTTGTCAGCCACATTTATGATGTGTTCATAATTAAATGTCCATGAAGCTCACAGCATGCTGACCACAGAGGGGCCATAAGCAGTAAAGATAAATGAGAGAGAGAGATGTAATATTGCTTCACTTGTGGGTTTAGTCTGATGTTAAAGATTGTCAGTGATAATTATTAATATGTGACCTGGTTGAGTCTTTATGTGAACAATCACAATTTTAATAAAGTGGTAAACTCTGCTCTCTCTGTGTAATCTCACTCTATATTTAACTGTTTAACAAATTAATTTTTTTTAAATTAAAAGACTAAACTTTTATGAGAAATTGAAAAGAATAGCTATAGTCTCAGTTGTGGTAGGGTTCAAATCTAATTTGGTCAATTGTTTGTCACTTCAAACAAGTCTTAGGAATCCTTCTTTGTTAATATCAATAAAGAATAGCTGGATGTGCTATATATATGGCATTTATAATCCTGTATCCTTATGCACCTAAAACTCCAATTTACTGCAGTGCGTCCACTGACCTGATTGTTGCTAAAAATATCGTCTTTGTGGAACTGGAAACATGCTTTGTTGTTGTATTTTATATTTAAGACTTGCCACTTCTCTTCTTCCTTTTGCTTATATCTCTCAATTTTATTTATGGGCAATTGACCAGAAGATCTATTCCGGCTTAGAAATTACAATACTGTAAAATAAACGTATTGGCAAAGAAATGCCACCCTGTGACCGGCACACTGCTAAAAACTGCCCACTGAATATTTAAAATTTCTTATCTCTTATTTCAAATAATTGCAGTTGTACGGGGGGGGGAGGGGGGGGTGGTTTTGTTCAGTTATATCGGGGAAACACTGTGATACAAAATCCTATTTTTGAAAGACTAGTGAGTAAGTATACCAAGGCAACAAGCTCCTATATCAAATGCTGTTTTGGTGTTTTAAATTTGGAGCTACAGGGATGCCAAATGCTTAAACTGGTGCATCTGAATTTTGCTTAATTTCGCATCATTATAGGGGTGGAAGAAAAAAATGTGAATTGCAAAATCAGGTATTTAAAAATAGTCTGCAAAGTTTTTAGAGCCAGTTACTTCTGTTGTTATTTCAAAACAAGTAATTTTACAGTTTTTCACATAAAGGACTATTTAATTTCCTATTCAGAAATAAATGTTATTTTGGAGCGAGTGTGTGTGTATCTTTCAAAGGCAATATTTTACAGCTGGAATTCTCATCTACTTTGCTGCATTTTCACATGCATAGCAGCTGCAGTTACTAGTTATTACTTACCTAGTTACTGATTACCCATAGCGCTTCATAAATTCAGGATCATATTCTGACACCTTTACAAATACTCATTCTTCATTTTATGATTGTTTTTTTCTGAAAGGTGGAAGGAAATTGTTCATCTGAGAGATGATAACTGTGAGTAGGTAGAACCAAACTCAATAACAGATATGTTCCATCGTGCTCTTACTGAAGAAGTTAATGGGTTTATTCATAAAGTAAGATGCTGTGTAGCCTTAGTAAAAGTAGGAGAAACTGCCTTAGAATTTTTTACTTTTGATTTGGGAAGAACAGTGGGAGCAGAGAGGTGAAAATTCTATTTCTTTTAAATGACTGAACCATTTTCTACTGCCTAGTATGGGTGCTTATACAGTATCAACTTTGTGCTATTCTGCTGTGTATTGAAATGTTGCTTAGTTATCTGTGGTCTAAAAGGTACAGCTTATCCCTAAGTCCAACCATCTCTTTAACTCACCAGTGTATGTAAACTATTAATGATGCTTAAGTGATGTGTACATCACAATGGATAGTAGCTTTATGACATTAATAAAAGTAATTATATGCACTAGTATGGTAAAAAAGAAAAGTAAAATTCGAGGAAATGTTTATTAAATGCAATCACTTATTGGAAACAAATGCTGTAGCTTTGTCTTTGTTTGATCAGCCCAAGCATTTTATCAAAGTTTGCCTGTCAGACTTGCATGTCTTTGCAAGCCTAATTGACACTAATAGACTTGAAAAGAGGAGGAGTAAACTTAGAATATAATGCACATATAAAGATCCAGAGTGGTAACTAAAAAATTTAAAAAAATTAAACAAAGGAATAACATTTGGAAAAATTAAATGGCTATGAACAGGTAAAAAAAAAAAGGTGTTCTGTCAAATCAATACTTGTAGTGCAAAATTAATCACACATTTGACAAGACATGATTCTGTGTTATTTCCACCTACTGTATCTGATTCCATCTGAACATCCATTATTAATAAAAGTCTCTCTCAAGAAATTCATTATCCTGGAATAAATACTTTAATTTTTTTGATAAAACGTAGATTTGAAATATTATTTCACAATTCATTCAGTACAGATATTTCTTGTGAATTTTTTTGCCATCTCAAATAATAGTATCTTTCTCCTATTAGTTCTATTCACATCATACTTGTCCTTTTCTTATTTTGCACATGGCTTTTAACCGTGAAACTGTGGCCTACGTACAGAGCGTCACTCAAACTAATAGAGGCTGAGCACTCTTGGTTTTAGCAGTACATAAATCTGTATAAAACAGATTGATATTATTTCTTCATTTATTTATTTTCTACAAATAAATATGAGGACCATGATAACTGATTAGTGCTTTTGAATACTATAAACAGAGAGTTTATGAAAAATGCTGTTAGTGTTGCAAATGGTGAAGACTCTGGGTGGTGGGAGGAAACAAAATGACAAGATCTAGTCTGGTTCCTGCTGAAGTAAATGAGAATAAATATTGAGGAGGGTCAACAGATATGACTATTTAGATTAGGACGTTTAAGTGTTTTGAGAGTCAGATCATGAAGGACTTATTTGATCTTCCAAAGGAGAGGCTAGAAGCCTTCTCTAAAGTAAATTGCAAGCTTACATTTTAATCCTGTGTAGGAAAGTCTTTTTCATCAGTAACTTTTTATTTTATGTCTGTATTCCATAACCTTTTGAATAATTTTTATAATAGCAGATTGTGATAAGCGGTATTTCTGCCTTGCAACCAAAGGTTTTAAAATACGTTGCAAAACTATGAGCATTTAACATGGTTCAATATAACTACAGCATTGTTGCTGTTGTTCTGTGTGTAACTTTGGAAAGAAACTGAATGAAAACAAATATTTAATGCTTACTTCTGAGAAGTAAACTATCTAAAACATAGTCATTCTATGGCTTCAAAATCATAACTATTGGGATCCGTTGTTTGAATATAAAAGTTCATTGGACCATATCTACATCAGTGGATTGCTACTCTATTTTTTTGACTATCTGGGTAATAGACTAATGAGATAATAGAAGTACACTTTTTTCATAGAAACATATTAAGCTCTCATTGACAAACTTTGGAATGAAAATGTGAGTGTTAAACTCCATTCCTTTGTGCTAGACACTTGACTGTGCAGTCATTTTTACATTATTTTATAATGTTGACAATTTTATACTAGATACTCAGAATTCATTATTTTTAAACACATTTGCCTATGTGCTAGATAATGAAATATGATAATATACTTTGCAAGGCTGCAATGTAATAAGAGTTCAAATTTGCTATATAAATGTAAAGAAGTAAATAAAATCACTGCAGATGATACATTTTGTTCCCAGTATGCATTGTATATAATAAGCAAAGTGTTCACCATGAAAGTTTTGAAAAGTGTCCAACAAGTTTTACTGGTTTTTTAAACTGTTATCTTGAGACATGCGATGGGACTTAAGTTCAGACTCTCGTAAGTATACGTGCCATTGACTATCAACATGTAACTATATCAAAATTCTTAGCTAACTAGGTGCTACTGAAAAAAATCCTCCTTCCTTATTGAAGGCATCTGATAGTTCTCTGCATGGTTAATCTAGAGGACAAAAGATTGAAATTATGGCCTTTTTGAAGTAAAACCCTGACATTTTCCTGGCTTGCATCAGGATATAATGTAATGCCAACTTGAACTGTAATTTAAATTGGAACAGTTGGTGTCAAAATCAATAAATAAAAAGAAAACAACCCCCAAACTAGCGGATGTATGTTGTCAGGCATTGGCCACAGTGACTACAGTAAAGAAATGAGTTGCAATGTCTTGCAGTCTTTGATCCTGTATATCACCGACATGTAGGTTGTATAGGCAGTTATCTTTCCTAGTTTGGGGAGGTGCATGATGAGTACTGTATCCTTAGGAGGAAGATAGGCTTTAGGATTCAAAATGCTGCCAGCTGGTGAGTGTTAGCTTGAGGGAAATTATTAGAGGAAAAACAGCTTTAAGCACTTTGATTGTGCCTATGTATCATTTCTTGTCTTTTTTTTCCCCACCTATTTTCATATTCATAAAGTAGCTTTTTTTCTATATGGCACTGGGTGTCCTGGCACTTAATTGAATTCTAGAGATGGTTTTAGTTGTATTATGTGCCAATTCTATTTCTGTAGACCTGGATGTGCAGATGAAAGACACAAAAGTGGGCTTTCATTTCTAACTAAATCTTTCTGTCTGGATGTAATTCTTGGACACACCGCATGGAAATACTCCTAGACAAAAGATACCATTGCATCAAATTTTGGACCATATTCAGTAAAAACAGAGGAGAGCTGTTCTGTGATGAAGTGAGGGTGTCCACCTTTTTTCATGTATTATGGTCTAGTAAAAAAGAATCCTTTAGAATCACCAAGCTGATAAGTAAACACAAGTTCTTGATGAAGAATTTAGACATTGAAAGATGAGATGGTTTTTGGTGTTGATGGCTTGTACCTCTCACTTAATCAACTATATGTCCTCACTTGAAAACCATAGAAGTATTGGCTAAATGTACTTGAATGAGCTGTACATAGACCAAGCAGACAAAAATATCATTGACAGCTGTATTTGAAGTGGTAGAGTCTTCATAATTGAGAGTAACGTGCTCTTGATGAGTCTGCCATTTCCCTTGTGATCTGGCATACCTGCATTGTGAATAAAAAGCTAATAAGATTTGGTACAAATAATGTCACTTTCTTCCTAAAGTTCCAAATAGGTAGATCTGGAGTGAAGTGGGATGGGAGATGTAGATAACTGATTTTACCGATACTGGTAGCCAGACAGGAATGCGTGTCTCGCATTTTTAATGCATTCATCAGAAGCCTTGCTGTTGAGTGGTAGAATGAATTGGGGGTGGGGTGGAAAAAAACCACCTGTGACCAAACCTTGTATTTTGTGAGCATTTTTCACAAGTTTTTTCATTCTGAAAACTACCCACATGGATTTCTGATCAGATCTGCATGAAGTCATAAAATCTTTAACTATATTTCTAACATCAAAAGTGAATTAGAAATGAAAATACTATAGGAAATTCAAATCTATAAACTCTAACTCATATGAGTAAGTTCTGTGGCTGGAAGGAAGGATGAAGTAGGTTTTTTGTTTAGGTTTTTAATGGCCTGTTGCATGTTGCTCTCATTAGAATTTTGATATATCTATCTTGAATGAGAGCACTCTGTGAACTCATGGTTCTTATTGTCCTATTTTAAGCTTGTAAATGATGACAGAGAATTTGATTTGGGTGCTCTAATTGTATTCCTGTTTTGTTCTAGTGACATAATAGAAGCAGATGTTGTGTTAAATGTAACTTTTCCCTTTTAGTACAAGGTTTTCTATAGGCCTGCGCATCAAGTGGGTCTAGCAGATAACTCTTCTGTAGCTAGTATTTGATTAATATGATGGTCATGCCCACTTACCCCCCTACTTGAATGTATGCACTTTCTTTATAAAAGAAAATATAAACGGCATTGATCATAGCTGAAAAAATGTCTCCTCCTGATGCCTTTCTGAATGGCTGTTGTAGAATGCTGTCTTTAGGGAAAGCTTGCTGATTCTTGATTCATAAAGCTATTTTTCTTCATGTTAGAGATAAGAACTCAAAGTGGAAAAGGAACTAGTGCCAGAAAATGCCAAGGGAGTTTCTTCATTCAGCTATTGGGAAGTTGACAGTTAAAGATACTCTTGTCCCTTTCACTAAGTGTTATTATTACCTCTCTGCTCTGATGATTTCTGTAGTTACCAATGTGCCGCTAAGGTTGAAGCTGAGAACTGTTATAAATTCATGGTCGAAAATATGAATTAATTTCTTCATCAGAACAGAGATTTCCTACTTTTTCTGCCACAAATTTTGAGGATTTGTGCAAAGCTCTCTTGCTGTGATCATAAAAAGATAAATAATGAGGATATCGGTTAAATTCAGTTTAGATGAGACTTTAAAGTTGACTTTTCTTTCTCAACTGATCACGCTTACTTTTTTCATTAACCATTTGACTTGGATATTGCAAGGAGCAGTTTTATTGTTTTAGGATACCTTGCTCTTTTTTTCATTGTCTTGCCAGGACTCCATCAGCTTGGGAGTTTGCCTGGATCTAGGAATGCAGGCAAGAAACAAGAGAAGAAATATTACTATTTTGTTAGGAATGCCATACCTCAAACTTATTTGATTAAGATCTGTGATAAATAAAATTCCTCCACAAGAAGAGACTTTTTGCTGCTAATAAACATTAAACTTCATTTTGCTTTTGCTCATGATCTGTGTGACCAGCCCTTTGCAACCTGATTTTTTTCCTACTGCGAGTTTGCAGTTGTCCTTTCCGAAACTGAAGGATTGTATGTAATTTATTTCATGGGAATGTTTTATGCTTGCAAGAGATGAACAGGTGTTTAGAAAACAAAGCTACTAGTCACTAGTTTTGTTAGAGCTGCACTAGTGATCAATTGTATGAATTTTACAGTGTAGCTGTATTGGAATAGATGTTTCAGAAGCATTTCAATCAAAAGTGGTGTCATTCTAAGCTTGAAACATAGGCTTAGATTTATTTTTCTGGCAGTGCAATCCTCAAAGATTATACTTCATGCACCATTTTCAGGCATGTCAACATCCCTTACAAAATACAAAGATGAGCGTTATTTCATAGAGGTGGCACAAAGTAATACAATAAAATGGATTTATTCCATCTTAATTTATTTAAAATGTGCATAGACCGAACTGGGGTAAAAACTGTGAGATGAAATATCTTGTTCACGTGAATATATTGGAGGAAAAAAAAAATCAACACTGTTCTAACTTTGAGAGGAAGAGAGACACATGTGGCCTGCTTTTACAGGCATGGATGGAAATGGTCCTAGTAATGCATTTCACAATGTTTGCATATAGATTTAATTTTCTGATGTCCAAAAGTATACATTCACTGTAGTCTGAGCTGTCCCGTAAACTCTGTTTAGGAATATTGTAAGTCAGGCCTCCGGTTTCTTTCCCTGGCTGTGCAGCTGACATAAGGCACAACCTCTGCTAATTATGATTAAAGTCAAAACTTACTTTTTAATATCATTAGTATGAGTGCTTTAAATACAGTTCTGAGTATGGAGCTGTATTGCTTCAGTGGAACTAAGTACATCTAAGCTATGATTAATCTTTGCTTGGAAAATGAACAGTTTGACAGCATAGCAAGGCTTGAGTAGATAAAAAGTATACCTGTAGTCTAATTCATTGCTGGATGGTAACTTCTTATGCAGTTTTGGCTATGTTCCCTAGGGTGTACCTGACCACGAACTGAGCTGAAATGTCTCTAGAGCTAGTTCTCTGCATTTGCTTTGATATATGCTAGGTTGGACTTTGTCAAATACATCATCCCTCCATCTCCCCACCTACAACTTTTCCATCTTTCCCCTCTACTTCCTATTCCTGCATATAAGTGAATTAAAAGCTAGGCTGTTTGACATTCCCCCTGTGCGCGCACCCCCCCACCACCATTCACAACTCTTGTCAAGGACAGCAAAGCTCTCAAAACTTTATGGGAGACCATATGTGGACTAAACACTGTACTTTAGGATATTCTATTTCAGTTTGAGAGTGTCAAACTGCCACAACTTTAAGTGGGTATGCCTCTTCCTGCAGGTCTGTTTTTGCTGGCTGTAGATCTCAAAACACAAAACCCATTAGGCAGTATAATGAGAAGGAATTTTAAGGTCTAATTCTAACTTTGGCAAAACATCTGCAGATACACAAAAAGATATCTGTCTAAAGATATCATCTTAGATTCACATCAGAAAATTCAAATGATTGTTTTGTAGCCAAATAGTCTACTGAAATAGTATTGAAATTGAGTAAGGTAGTTCTATAAAATTACTATTGTCACTGATATTTTCAAGTTACATGATACTAAATAAAAAAAACAAGCTCAAAAAACCGAACTGAATGCAATGCAAGGATTTCGTTAAAAGGAAGCGTGGCATGGTGGTATGATTATGATTGATGTGTCATACTTTGTATCAAAAATAATATTTAAGCAGTGCTATTCGTCCATGAGAGTACCGGTGATGTTTTTCAGATAATAGCTTTCGTTTTGTGTTTGTCATAGTTACAGTGAAAAGCTTCGGTGACCACAGAAGCAAATATATGCTGTTTACATCTAACAGAGGTAAGTGTAGACTTTGACATTGCTGTTGTCAGCCAGGAGCTCTTACTGAGGAGTGTCATCAGCCTCTAGAGGGTTTTATGGATCTGGAGTCACTTGAATTGGGCCTGACTGCATTAAAGGGGCATTGTATGACACAAGCTTTAGATGACTGGTTTATCTACTTGCAGTGTTACAGCAGTCAAGTTTCCTTTGCTGCTTGTTACTTGAAGACTGCAAGGGGTCACACTGTGTCAGCTGATGTGTCGGAATGTGAATGATACCAAAATAAGCATAGGATTAACAGGAAAAAAAAAACAAACCTAAAAAACGTTTACCGGGGCTTTGGCAAATATTGCCAGAATGCCAGGTTCTGGTGTAAGAGCACCCCAATGCTGATAAATTTATTGCTTTTGTTATGTCAGCTGCCTTGCTTACTTTCACTCTGTCTCTGTAGGTGTAGTCTGTTAGGGTCGTGGCTGAACACCACAAGCAAACGAAAAACATTGTAGTGCTAAGCCCTGGGGAAAAAGCAGCAGCTTCAGGAGCTTCTGCCATAGAACAGAATTTTTGTTCCTGTGTGTCTCAGGTGAGCAGAGGGTAAGGAATTGCATGAGTGCAGGATACCAATGTACAAGACGTACCGCAAATAAAAACTATATCAAAGATGAGAGAGACAATTTGGATTGCATCGAGAGTAAATTCACCAAACCTCTCTAGCCTGAAGATGACTGGCAGACAAGGTATACATTTAATTTAAGTATGCATAATCACCCCAGAAATGTTGTTAAAATAATTTTTAAATTTTTACCTGCAAATACTGTATTTACTGATGGGTGGCACCAAGATGTGATTATCTTGCTTCATTTGAGCTAAATACAGAAAGTTCAGAAATTTACTCCAATGACTAGGGTTACTTGCTTTGATAGCATTTGTCATATGGAAATCTCATGGCACTGAAAAGTAAGATGGGTTAAATACATGTTCTAGATGGTTGCCTCCTAAAATTTTGGGAGGAAGTGTATGGGATTGAATTGTGAACAAAGATGTGTACATTTTTGTACCCATCTCATAGGGGTTTAACAATTTAATTGAAAGCCAGGATCTGAGTATCTGTAAATGAGCACAAATATTCAGGAAGTTGTTCTGATCCTGATTCCATGCCTTTCGAATGTAAATTTTCTTTTGATGGTTCTGTAGCCTTGTGCATCTGATAAGGTAGTGGTGGGGAAACAAGCAGCACATGGAAAAATGATAAACTTGTTAGGAAAACACTACCTCTTGAGTCCTTTGTTCTTTAGAGTGGCCCCATCTTTAGAAGGCCAAATGGATCATAGTCTTGAGATGCATTGGATCAGTCATGTATAGAAATATCAGTTCTGACATCAAGGAGAGTGGTGCCTAGGTGAGTGGTAAAGTGGTAAAATAATTCCATTACTACAGACTGACAGGCTTTTAACAGGAACTAGGCATGGCCTTGTTTGTGAGGAGCTACCTTCTTCCACTTGGGATGTTACACATGGATTTGCTATTGCTTGAGCAGCAAGGAATTCTGTGATTATCCTGAATGCATTGAGGTTTTTCAGCTGGGAGCGCTAAATATTAGAAGAGTGCTTTTGTAGTACTTTGGAAGTATTGTGTGAGTTTAGTGTGCCCTGCACACTTCAGTGCTCAAGTTACACATTCTTTCTAGCACGCAGGACAGTGTTGAATTAGATGGTTTTAAATGTTTAAGATCCCTTGCTGCCCTGGATTCAGGGTGTTCTGTGGGATTGGGTATTTGGGATTAGCTCCATCACAGACTTGCTGCTCAGATAATCCTTTGAGAATGGTTTGCCTATGCTAAACGTACATTTGGAGATGGCTTCTCACATTAGGAGGACAGGTTGAAATCAAAACTACAAGTTCCTCTTGTATTGTGGAGGAGGAATCTGAAGTAATCAGGAAGTTTAAAGCCAGTGATTATACATGATTTGAGCTTTCCTTGCTCTTGTGGAGGCTTCTGAGGCAAGGTTATAGTGAGCTTAACTGGTTGCAAACCCAGAAAAGACGTATTTTTATTATGGATATGCTGACATGGAAGTGGGGAAATACTAGGAAATATTAGGAAATAGTGCAAGACCACACAGGATTTCTCATTGGGTGCCTTTGATCTCGGTGATTTCTCAAGAGGAATCTATACTTTGGGCCAAATAACCAGCTAGTTCTGCAAAGGTGAAAATGCCTCTTGCTGCTGGGTCTATTAATTTGCTGCATGAGAGCAAATGAATAGATTATTCTGTCCTCCATGCAAGAATTAACCTGTGAGGGGATAGTATAGATGATAGTTTTTAACCTGTTAGCATCTGAAAGACATTCAGAACAAGTATTAGTTTGCCTGTCTTCCTTCATATTTTTATGCCCCAAAGCCTCAATGTTGTTCAAAACCCAAACCAATATATTGTTTTTTATTCGGAGTCTTTCATTCGCAATTTTAATATATACATAGCTAATATATAGCAATGTAGCAACTACCATGATTAATAAAGCAGTTCAAGTTGTGTTTTATGAAAAATTAAAAAATGTGCTTTTTTAGAACTTTTATAGATGTCAACTTGTTATTCCTTCAAAATAAACGAATGCTATATATATTATTTACCATTTAAAAGGGGGAAAGTTGAAATGGTCATGAATTCAATTTTTAACTGAATATGCTAAAAATCATATACCTCAGTAACAGATTAATCATTTTGCCACTGTTAATATGGATTTCTTGAATGGATATTGTTCCATTGACTTCAGTCTTGGGTTCAGTTGACCTTAAAAGAAACTTTGAATAGTCAAAAATGTAATATGTCTTTGATCAGGCTCTTGATCCTTTGGTTTTTTTGCTCTTGACGGCCAGAGCAGATAATGTTACTGTACTGGTTGAAGGATACAATGCAGAAGCAAGGTGAACTCTTAGGTTTGCTTCCATTTTAATCTGGAGTAGAATACAAAAATCATAGCTGGTTATGAACAGCTATTGGCAAAAACTTCTATTAGTGTCAGGTATTGTGTTTTTCTGTTGTACTTTGACACTCACTGGACTACAGGGACACTGGTTTAATGTGATGTAGAGCTGCAAAGAGATTTTGGTTGCATAATGCACAAATTCTTCTCTGATGTGTCTTGTGCACCCCATTTGGTGGTAGCAACTATGGAAAAAATAGTTAATTTCCCAAGAGAAGGAATACTATACATGTTCAGTGACTAAAACATTAAATAGCAGAAGCAAAACAACATGGAATCCACAGGCTTGGCTGGACTTGGCATTATGTTTTCTATAACATGATGTCTAGAGTAATGTAATTAGAAATCCCTCTTCCTTAGTAGTTTAAATATCTATTAGAGAAAAATGTGACATGTAGTTCAAATAATTTTTAATGTTTTTAATTATTTTTAATACTGATTATCAAATAGTTTATATAAATACTGTGTTGTCCCTCAGCCTCGGGACAGCCACATTTGTTTTCAAACCTGTTCAAATATCAATTATGTTCATAGGGGACAGAATTTCAATGTTTGTCATCTCATACCAGGTATGGAAGAAAAAGCTTTATTTGTGTTTGCATGGGGATACAAATATATGTACATAACTTCACATATGCAATCCTATTGATACCATCTTAAAAGTCATACTCGGAATCTTGGAAATAAGGGCAAAAATTCTGTTCTGCCGTTCTTCTATGTGCAAAACTTACAAGTGTGATGGTAAGCTTCTCTGAAAGTGAGTTTACTGGCTTTTTGTGTTAATTTTATAGGTTCCTTTCTCATTTGCGTTTTGTTTAAAATATTGCTGATGTCTGATTTGCCTTTCTGTCGTACAAAAGAGACTTTGTTTCAGCATCTCTTTGAAAAATGTTTCAATGTTATTAGGTGTTTTGAAGGAAGAGAGGGTGGGGTTTATTTGGACTTAATTTGTCTATAAGCTGTGATTCTTTCCAACTATAACATACAAGCTTCAGGGCTACTCTACTCTGTCAACTTGTCAGTCTTTAAGGTTTTGTGCAGCAGAGTTTGTCCTTTATTAGTGTTCACAAAGCATTTATCATGCAGAGCATGTTGCTATAATTAAATTACACAAAACCAGTGAAACTCAAAGTAGAAGTTTTAATCAAAGGTGCATTTTGCCTACTAATAAGACTGTTCAGTCTCCTAATATAGCCTTATCTCCAGCTGACTTCCCTGTGTTTCTCTGGCTGCTTCCAAGACCTAATCCATTATTCCCTGGTGACTTGTTCCTTGCTCCTATGGATTGAGAGAGCACCTGATGTCCTTCTACTTCCACTCTTTCTTGTCATCCTTGAGCATGATGTTGTGATTCAGTTTCTGTGTACTTTAGCCTGAGATGTCAGGAAAAATGAAAAAATACTAATGTGAAACCTTCTTAAAAAGAGCTGGTATCTGTATAAGTATTTACAGACATAATGCGAGTATTTCAGCAAGAATAATGTTACTAAAGTGGATACTGTGTCTTGGGGTTGGTTTTGCTTGTTTTATTTTTTTAATGTTTGTATCAAAGGTTTTTTTTTTTCTTTGTCCTTATTTTGTCTTCCTGCTGCACAGAATAATAGGTATATTTGATTTGTTTTACTTAAAATTCTAATCTTCATTTAGCATATTCAGTGTTACCAAGCATTCATATGTCATGAGAAAACCTCAAAATGAATTTCTTTCCTGTTTTGTTATATGCTAAGGTGAATCTGGAGTAATGATTTCTCTGCAGCCGAGTTCATAGTAACGGATTTTTAAAATGTGACTATGAAAATGAGTAAGTTATGTTTTGTGGTTTTGTTTTTGTTTTGTTTTCCCTAGGATCGCATTATCCAGCAACTGGGGCTTTAAAAAAAAAAAAGCATGAAATACTAGGAAATTCATAATATAATTGTGACATTTGTCAATATTGAGTGCTTCATCGTATATAGATGGCTTTACTGGCTAATTACAGTCTCACTTTGCTGTTTTGTTTTCCACATTTGATCCAGACTTTTATAAGGAAGTAGCTTCTATAAATACCTGTTAAAGGTAGTCAAATGACTACTAGCACTTTTATGTTGGTATTTATTTTGAATATTTAGCTGCCCTATGAGGGTAGTGGCTATGTCCCTTCTGGAGTGTGCTTTCCTTAGCTCACTTGAGCGCACACCTGTTAAATATAACATGAATGAAACCACCAGTGTTTTTCTGTTCTTATGGTGTTGCTTCTCTGCCAGTTTCTTTTCTGTTTGCAAAGCTGTTTAAGTGTGATTGAGTCTGGGATAGTCTGTGCATTTCTTCAGCTGAGGTTTAGCCTTGGCCCCTAAAAATTTTATGTGCATAGTAAGTCAGGCTTCCTTTGAATGAAGGTGCTGAGTTCTGAAGAAAGGCATATTCTTGGAATATTGCGAGTGATTATTAGACTGTTTTTCTTGGTGAATTGCCCCACCCTCCACTGGCAGCAATCACAACTTGACATGAATCTTCTTTGCATTATATCAACAATTTTTTTTGTATATGTAGTGTACAAATTGGTGTCCTTCACCATGAGACAGAGAGCATCGTACCTTAACTCTTTATCAGACAAATACGCATAAGCAAATCTTACCTCGTTTGAAGTTTAGCTCCTTTATATACCTTTTACATTACCCCAGGTTATTTATAGTTTACCAGCTCATACTCCACACTTACTTAATTTTTGTAGGATTTCTTCCAAGACTACATGATAATGGAACAACTTGTAGTGGTGAGTGACCTTCTCTAGCAGTAATTTCTTCCCTTGGGCATTTAAATTGATTTTCTTCATCTTGGCATGCGAAGAGTCAAGGTATGCCCCTTGCCCTGACTCTCCCATGAGCTTATGGTGGCACCAGAAACAAATGATGTGAATGCTGCAGCTTTTAGGGCACTCACTATGGCACATCCAGGAAGAGGAGAATGTTTTGAGGCAGTTTCTCTCTGTGCTGTGATATAATTTAGTTCAGAAACACTGTTTACTGTGGGTTAAATTCTGACAGACTGTTTCGGTGGTGTTTGAAGATATGGGTAATAGGGGGATTGATTTTACCTTTGCCTGTGAAGGTCAGAGGCAGCATGTGCCACATGAGAGAATGCACCAAGCAGGATCTCTCTGCCCGCTTTCTGGTGAGGGTGGGCCTGTATCATTGCCTGTGCAGAGCTAGAAAATGTTAGCCTCTGTGTGTGTATTTATTTATATATATATATATATATGTATATATGTTTATGGTTAACATGGGGCTAAATACACTATTTTCACTTGGATAAATTTAGTCCCTTTATGGTAATATTACATTCAGTATATTTGAAATTCATGAGTGCCTACTATAAGGAAGCCTTCATTGGTATCAGCATGACAATGGCAAAGCTCCTTGTGTGAATAGGGTATCATCCATTCAAAACAAGAGTTCAGTATGTGGTGGTCTAGCGTGCGTATGGGCGAAAGGAGGTATGTGCCTGGAAAGTTGTTACGCATAGAAATTTATTTCTGGCTATAGCTATGTAGCGTTCAGTATCTTTCGCCTTTTAATATGCCATGTGAAGAAAAAGAAACATGATTTGTCAGTAAAATAGACAATCAGTTATGACTGTAGTTGCAAAAACTTCTGAGGATTTATGATTTATCTGACTCGGATAAAATATTTTAAGGGAGCAGGCCAGTATGTTTGGTTGGGGAGTTTCGATTTGTTTGCCTTTTGCATGTACAAAAAGTGAAGGGAGAGGATAGCAAAGAAAGATTGATACTTCAGAAGATGCCATGTTGAAGGTATTCTTCCTTCATTTAGTGGATTGTTTCTTGGAGGTGTGGAGCACTGAAACCTCAATTCTCCAAAGACTTCTGGCCTGGCCATGGATACAGCCAGCATCACTGTAAGTGTACATACATACATGAGAGAGTATTATCCCTGAATTCTGCACTACCCTCTGCTTCAGTCAGTTACTCAGTAAAACTAACTTGATTGGAGCTTGTGTCTGAGAAATTCCTTCTATGGTAGTGGAATAACTGTGGATAGGACAACTTATAAATGATAGTGCACCGTTCTCTTTGAAGTATGTGCATAATAGAAAAATGTATATATAATAAGTTGAGAGTGTTCTCTTTTAATTCTAACCAGAAAAACTGGAAATATTTAAAAGTGAATAGTTGGCCTATCCAGCACAGGAATAAACATATATCGGCGAAATGTGTGATTCCTTTTAATCTCAGTATTGATCAGAACACAATTGATCAGCCAATATCCTGAAAACATTGAGAAGAAAAACAGGAGGGAAAATACAAACTGTACTCTTCTGGCATAAATTAGCAAAAAAACCCAGCTGTGATATATATATATTTATGTAATAAAGATATACTAGTGTAAGGAATGAATTATGTTAGCAGGCAAAACTCCCGTTAACAGACAGTTAATGCAAAAGAAGGATGATAGACGTGAGATGGCGAACTAAATGGGTGAACAACCTGTGTGTGTAAGGTTTCATGATAAACTAATCTAAACAGCAGTCATTAAGTATAATTTTAACAAGATCTCAAGAACAATAGTATAAGCAATTGAAGAGGCAACAACCCATGGTGGGGCTGTAGCATGTTCTTTCCTTCAGTGATCGTGATAGCACACTAATTATAATTGTCACTAACAACATCCTGTGGTGAGCAGAAGAGTTTCAGCGTCATCTTTACATGAATGTATTGTGAAAGGGGAGACACAGACAACTCTATAAAGAAAAGGGGAAGAAAGAAAAGACGAAAAAGTGCTGAAATAGATAGCAGAAGAACTTCAGAGAAGAGGATTTCAGATAAATGAAGTAATAGCAATAACATTAAGAGCCTTCTAGTAAAAAGGCACAGAAATAATATTGACAATAACACCTCTGCTTCCTCTTGACAATTTACAAAATTTAAAATGGAATTTTAAATACCTTTCACACTACAATATAAGGCTTCATTCAAACAAGGCTATTACATAGGTACAAAGGACTGAGCTCTGAGTAAGGAGGCTCAGCATTTTTGTCTGGTAGTTAGAGCTCATACTCTTCCTCCCTCCACCTCTGTATTATCATGCGCCCTCTCTGCTTCTTATTTATATTCACCTGCTTTCTAATTATCATCCCATAAAGTCACACACTTACAGTATATTTAACCTCAACTCATGACACTGTAGCCATTATTGTTTGTATGGGGAGGATGATTGTTTGAAGACCTGTTACAGAGGACACCTTATTACTTGTACGTGACATATCAATAACAAGAAAGGTCTAATGGGGCTGTAGTCATTGGAAGTCTACAAAGTGAAGTTTTAGTGAAGGTTTCTTTCTCTTCCACAGAGTGTCTTGAAAAGTACAATTTCTGTCATAAAAATAAGAAAATTGTATGTTGTAATCTCTTAGAATTTTGAAGACTATCTTCTGAAATTTAGGGTAGGAAGGCAAGGAATTTGACATACCATAAATTCTAAACAGCAGAAACACAGGATGCTGGTTCATGCAAATGTAAAAAAAAATGCTTTAAACAATGATGATAATTTTTTTTATAACCATGATTTCAGCTGAGTTTAGGAGGGGGTTGATCTGCAAATATTTACATGGAACAGCCAGTTATTAGCAACATAGTGTTTAGACAAATTTAACCTGTCATCTTTCTGACATCAGTGCATAAAAAGATCAGTCCTTCAAACTGAAAAAAATAGAAAATTTGTCTTCCTCTCTGTATCTAGAAGCTAAGGCAAAAGTGCCATGTAAAAGAAATAACTTCATTTTTGGCAGAAATAAAACCGTGTTGGAAAGAAACTATTTGATTATTCTGAAAACTAGTCAATTTAAAACTCAAACTGATATTTTGCTATTTCATATAAATCTGGATATGCTGGCACAGCTTGAGCTATTTGAACAGTGTTTGGCCCACTTTTTCCTCTGAGGCATTTAAAGGCTTCAGATATATTGTCCAACACAGTCTTCTACTGCTTGTAGCTTTTAAGTTTCTGGTTCAAACATTAGATAGTACCTGTATTACACACTAATCGGGTAAGATTTAATGAATCATTATTGGATATTTATGAACCTTCCTTTAGAATGCTATTCTGTGAAATAATTAAATGATCAATATATTTGTGAGAAATGGGCATTTTTTTTCCATTGGCAAATGTAATTCTGACATGGTTTCTCTGATTAACAGTAAGAAGAAAAAAAAAGGTATGTCACTGTGTTTCTAGGAGCAGAAGTAGACATGTGAAGTCTTGGGCCAGGTCATCTTTTTCACCAACATGGGGTGATTGCAGAGCACTGTGTAGTTCTTGTAGACACTCACGTGGATGTACCTGAAGACGGAATGGTGACAATGTAGCAAGAGTAATGGTAACAGATAGAGGAAATTGAGAGATGTTCTCTGTACTTACAGTCTGCTCATCCAGCCTCTTTTGTGGTTACTGAGATAAACAAACTCAAGTTCAAGTGAGAGAAAGAAACAGTCTTATCTGTGAACTACCCTTAAACTCAAGGATTTGGGGAAAATAGAAGTAACAAACCATAACATCTTTCTAGGAAGAGAGCATAGCAGTATCTGTTATATCACACTCTGTGAACTGTACAGGGCATCTCAAACCCAAGGTTCTAAGTTGGCTCTGGAAATGCTAGATTATGGTTTCTGGTAACTTTCACTCGCTTGTTTGTGAAGCCATATAACCCAGTATTTCTATTTTTAAATTAACAAACAAATATAACTGAGTATTCTGTTTGCCACACTCAAAGTAGTTAAAATATGCCCTGTCCTATAACTCCTGTATGCTGTGAATTAATAGATACTATCATTGATTTAGTGTAACGTGGTGGGCAGAAAACATGAGGCATAGGTGCAAATTTAAGATAACCTTAGAGCAATAGAAATTATGGCATTAGGTGTTAGACTATTGTCAACAACCCAGATTTGATTTTTTTTTAGGTTTAAGAATGTGAATGCCAATAATATTTTGTTAACATTTTTCAATTTCAAGTTTAATTCTTGAAGTTGCTTTTTACTGAACAATACTAAAGAATCTTCATGTATAGGCATGGTGTATTACTTAACAGGGGTTGCTTTTTTATGAGTCTGCTAACCCAGGCTCTTTGCTAAGGATGAAGATAACTAAAATATTTTCTTTAAAAGGATAGGGCTTTATGTTACCTACAAAGATGTTGCAAAATCTGTCATCTGTAGTAGAAACAATATTTAAGGAAAAGAGATTATTGGCCGGCAAATTTAGTCAATTGTACAGTGTATTTCAGAAGTGAGATATAGAGTTCAAAACTTTGAAGGCTTCCTTGAAAATGATGTTGTACCTAGGGGCTGAAAGCCCTGGAGAGGGGAATTCATACAAAGTTGTATGAATTTTAAAAAAAAAAAAAATTCAAAAGGCATTTAGCTTAAGTTTTTTCGAGTTACTTAGTGAATGAGACAATGGTGTTCTGAGTTCTGGAACGTAGGGCATTCAGTGAAGTTGGAAAAGAGTTAAATTTAATTCAAGAGTGAAAAGAAAAGTTTTTCATCCCATATATGTTAGAAGTATGGGAACCGTGTGGGACTACTGTTTTAGCATATTAGGTGGGTAACAAGAAGATCCGGTTACTGTAAATTTCAAATGATGTTTTGAAATCATTCTTCAGTGTAAGATAATGAAATACTTGGGAACAGATTTTTCTAATATGGTACGTTATGACCTATTAGGAACTTTTCTAAATATTAAATAATTTGTAAAGGCAAATATCAGAGACAGAATATTAGGCTAGATTGACCACTGAGGTCAATTATCACCTTTATATTGCTTCTATTATCACCTTTATGTTTACTGCCTATGGAAGCTGTTTCACACTCTCCTTTCTTTGTTTTTTTTCTGGAACAATTCAGGACAAGCCAATCTTTTTGTAAATGGATGAAAGGAATTTGTAATGGAGAAAACCCTGCACAAAGGATATGAAGCTAAAGCAAAATGTTGAGTTTTGCTTAGTTGCTCTTTTTTAATTTTCCTTTTTCTTCTAATGAATATTCTTAGTGAAAAGAAATAGTATCCACCAGAAGTATGCATAAGACTTCACCCTTTTAGCTGAAGAAAGGATTAAATAAAGGAAACCTTTCTGAAGGACCCTATGCTACTTGTTTAGGTAATTTTAAATGTCCATATGAATAAATGGGAGGTTATATATCATACTTTCACCTTAATGTTACAGGTTGTAATTGTAAATTTTGCCTTATATGTTTCTTAAAGCAGAGATATTTTTTTTGTCTTGTAAAAAAAATTGTGTGTATCAATGTCTCTGTCAAATAGTAAAAAACAAATTAAAGTGTTATGAAGGATTCTAAGCTTTTGTAACCTAGAAAATAAAGCTTATCTCATTTGGAAGGAAAGCTTGGATCACGATCCAAAAATTTTTACCCATTGTAGTGAAAAAAAGCCAATAGGTCTATGAGTCTCATTTGGCTTGTATATTGAAGGAAACCATGTTTGATTTCCTTAAAACTTGCCTTTGTACCTCAGATTTGAAATTAAATGTGGAGAATATGAATTTAAGGCAAACCATTTTAATCTATTGCTACTTCAAACCATATTCTGTTTATTGCATCCAAATGCATTTTGGCTTTTTTTTTTAAAAAAAAAATCATTAAAATTATTAGGATCTATAAAGAACTGTGAAGTTCTACACACCTACACAAGTCTTAATAAAGCTCTGTAGCTTTTCAGAATGAGTTTCACAACACAGGATGAAGGTGTGTTTTGTTTTTTTGAATAGAGAGTGTACTCTTGTTCCGGACATGGCTGAATGAAGATTTTTGATCTGCACAGCATGGGGTCAGGTGAGATGATTGTATAGTTTCTGTGGTCTCCTGTCTTTGGAATTTGTATTCCACACAGCAAATTAGAACCATACAAGAAAGTTGTAATTTCTAGTAAGTTCCATAGATTTCTCCCCCCGCCCCCTCCTTATTTTTCTTATTTGCATCAGAACTTGAGATAGAAAATATAAGTTAGAAATTGTGCTTGCATACTGGAAAATCTATGACCAAGTGAAAAGGAAGAATAATAATGAATAAACTAATTTTTACTGAAAAGTAAAACATGTGAGGCTGATAGTCTTGAGGGCAATACGCATTGACATGTTAACTCTGTACTGTCTGCCATGTGGAATTCTAACCTTTGCTCTTGTAATGACAGTATTGCTTTTTCTCATGCACATAGGAACTAACTAGGGTGAAACTAATTTTTTGTTTAAAACTTGCTTGAAATTTCAGAAGACTAGTTAACTAGTATTTTTTTTGGAAACATTTCACATGGAAAAGTTATGATGCAGATAATGCTGTGGGAAGTCACTTTCAAAAGGATTTCTTGTATGAAGCAGGGGGGAAAACAATATGTACAAAACCCCATTGAAACCTCTTATCATAGAAAATACATATGTTTAACTTCTGTTTAGCTTTTTAGCTTTTTCAGTTTTTTTGCCTTGAAAGTAACATTCTCAAAATGTAGTAACCTGTACAGAAATGATCTTACAAGTTGCTTGCTTGCTTTCTGCAAAAACATGCTGTCTCTCTTTAAATGACAGTAACCAGTAAGTATATATCTGTAAACACTATCAACAGAGAACTTAAATAGTATCTTTGGAGTAAGCTAAAATTAGTTTTCATTACAACCTATTTGTAAATCATTTGAACCAAATATCTCAAGCTGAAAATGTAAATGTGTTTTTGTTTTTACCATAGAGATGAGGTCAGCAGAAGTCTGCAACAAATATGATTACTTGGGCAGAGGTGACATGATTTACTTAAATCAGGCAATTTCCCCATTAAAGCATTGAAGCCTCAACTCATAAACACACTTCTTAGCAGATGAACTATAATGTCTTCTAGCATTTGTTATATTAGGTGATTTGAAAGAAAAGAACAATTATAAGAATGAATGTATTTCTATGTTGAGTGGGAAAAATCTAGTTTTTACAGCAGGGGGTGGCTAATTTTTAGCAGATAAAATAGGGCTGCTTCATAAAAGCTTCTTTATAAATATTGTACAATTAAATATGTATATATATTTAGATTTATATTGCCAGTGTAAGACAATGCAAGGATGAATCATTCGAGTGGTTAGTTTCTTAGGCTCTTTCTCCTACTTTCAGCACAGGAAGACTTTTCCCCTTCCCTTTACTCCATGCCCAATAGGAACAGCACAGGTACTGTAAACCTCAATACTGGTGGGTTTGGCGGTGTTGGGTTTTTTCTTCCTTTTTTTTTTTTTTTCTTCTTTTTCCCTGTCCTCCCAGTGTGCTACTTCCAATTAGCAAGGATTATTAAGTTGCAAAAATTTTAAACTGCTGCTCTAGCTTCTTTCCAGTATTATGAGCAGAGCCAGAGGCCATACAATAAAACCTGATGGATTAGCAAAGACTGTAGTTACAGTAACAGATGTCATATTTTCTATACATTCCGTGGACTGAAAGTGACTGAAACGAGGAGATTCAGAATTAAATCTGCAAGTCTATCTGAGCACATTAGAGCATGAGTTTGACTTTGAAGAGGTTACAGAGGTGCTTTTAGTGGGCGATGTTGCTGTTGTGGGCTAAGCATCTTTTTGTTCCTAAGCGTTTATATTTGCAGTTGGAGTCTTAAGTGCTGCAGACAGGATTGTAGCCCAGACCTTTAGTCTGATCTTGTAAAATCGTTGTATATTCTGCTCTGTTAAGGGAGGCGAGACTTGTAGAGAGAGAGGTGAATATTCTAATTAGACCAACTAATGGTTTATTTCAGAGTATATTTTTTGATCATTCCTGTATTTTCCATTTTTACAATAAATCTGTTCTTCTATATGCCATAGTATATAGGTACGTTTGATCAAACTAAAAATTAACTTTTTAACCATAACTTGGCATAGTGGATAGACTTCAGTAAAAGCTCAGAAGAAATTAAAGATGCATATGTTTGTGGTCTGCACCACTATTTTAGAAATTGCTATACATTTTCTTCTGGTGAAAGCACAAAAAAAAGCTTACTTAGTTTTGGATACTGTATTTCTGAAAGAAGACTGGGGTTGCAAAATTCTTTCAGAGATTAGAAGTTCTGATCTGAGCAGCTGTAAGAGCTGAATATTGTGCACAAGGCTGAAAATTATTTTAACATAATTAAGGGTTCATTATAGGGCTTTATTTGGACATAATTTTGCAGTAGAGAGAGTTGAAAAAAGGTGAAAATCACTAGTTGATAAAAATTCATTTGAGTTTTCATGTCAATCATAGAATCATAGAATGTTTTGGGTTGGAAGGTACCTTTAGATGTCATCTAGTCCACCCCCCCTGCAGTGAACAGGGACACCTTTAACTAGATGAGGTTGCAGAATGCAGCTCAATGCAGAATCTCCTTCAGAGAGACCATGAAAATATGCATTAGTTGCATATAAGTGGGTCTTGATCTTAGTCCATGCTGCTTGTGATTAGAGCTTGGTGTAATATCATTGAGTATTTTCAATGAGAGAGAGTGGGTTGCTGCAGAGGAGCAGAATGTGTAGCTTCAATAGACACAGCTGAGAAGAGGTTGAAGATAGATTGTCTGCAATGAGGCAACAGTGCATTGCTTAAAAATTCAGCATGTAAGCCAAATGTAAGAGCATCTCTTCCAAAACTGATGGTGGTGAGCAGTTACCTCCAAAAAGAGTAGTGTTGATCTTAGTCTGACATGTTCTCTCTGATCCCGCATCTTACTGCAACTAAAAAGTATTTACAAAACTATTATGGATTTTAGTTTGCTCTTTGAAAATAGTGAAAGGAATCTTTTATAATCTATAGTTCAGTTGCTTCAGATTAAACACATTTTTTGACTTTGAGTGTAAAGGAAAATAATTGTTTAATCCTGACAGTGAATGTTGGTATTAAAGCACTACATATTGTAAGACCTCGGAATTCAAAATAATTCAAAATAACCTTTAAAATTAAATGGACACTAAATTAAAAATTTAAATATTTGACTATCCCTGGAAATGACAGTATATAAAAACAGTCTAGAGTAACTTTTTAATGTCAGTTATAAAACCATAAAGGCAGAGAAGGAATAAATACAATGAAAACACTGATTAATCCCCCTGTGTTGCAGTGCCACTTCATACTGTTGTAATGCAGACCCTTTCCTCTGATATTACTCAAGAAATACAAACAAGAAGCATTTATTATCCCTAAAGTAGTGTATGCTATAGAGTGCTGAATAAGGAAGTGAGGTATTGCAGCTGTTATCTTCTGAACTAACTGCTACTGCGTGTTGCATGACCAGCCCTGGCAGGGTTTTTGTTCCCATGAATGAATAGGCTATAAATCTGTCGCAGCTGACACTAGCAGCACTGCTGGAGAGTGTAAAGGGAAAATTTGCAGAGGAATCTTGTGGTCTTTGCTTGCCTGGAAAATGAGTTCAATAAAATGGAGGTGATCAGTGCTTATTTATAGGCCAAGCTGATACATCCAGCATTGGCTGTCAGAGTTTAACTTAGTGTTTCCTCATTTATGCTCACTCTGTAAAGCAAAACATGGCACTGTAAAAAGCTTATATAATGCTGTTATACTGTGCTAGTCACTATTGTCGAAAATAGATAAAGCAAAATAAAGGGAGGAAAAGATAAAAGCACAGATAAAATGTACAGGAAGGAAATGGAAGAGGCTGGCAGATGCTAACGCCCTGAGAAGGGATGTGGAGCTGCTCAGAATCATTTTGCTTGAACCCTAGTACGAAGGTGTTTGGCAATTACTGCTGTGTTATAACAGCAGATACATCTTGAGAACTCTGCTCTGGAAGGAAGGCACGGGGTTTTTATTCTAGTTGAGAGAAAGGACTGAGAAGCTATCTTTTTTTATGCAGAGTTCCCACTAACACCAAATCCTAAGGTATACTGGGACTGTATATAATGTGTGCGAATTCTGTTTTATGCACAGGGCTTGTATGTGGATTAGTGTTACATGGGAAAGTGTTTAAATAAGATAAATTCTAAATTGTAATTTACTGAAGAGAAAATCTGAGGGCTTTTTAAAATGCTTTTAAGTAGGTGTTAACAAAACAAAGCATTTCTTATTTTTTGGTTTTTGTTGCTTGGTGTGACATTCTATGAACAAACTGATGGTAGGTAATTTCAGGCCTTTGGAAATTGTTAATTGTAGCAGCAGTGAAAGTAAAGACTTGTTAAATAGGGAGAAGTGTGCAGCGTTAATTTTTTCCTTAAAGGGGTTTAAAAAAAAACCCCAACAACCCAACACCAAACCACAACAACAAAAACCCAGTACAAACCACAGCATGGTATAGCTTATACATAGCAGCTGCACCTGGATCCAGACTGGCTGAGAGTTTCACCTGTAAGTAATTAAAATCTTTTAAGACCAACTTACCTGATGTAAAGTAGGAGTGGTTCCACCTAGCAAGTTGTGAAACTTGCTTCACTGAAGTTAGGGTAGCTATGGCTTTGGAGTCAGTCAGGACACTCTCTGACCAGAAGTACAAAGAATCTAAAAAGTAGTTTCACTGGAAAATTGCAGTGAAGACATTTTTTTCCTCTCTCTCCTAATAATTTATCAATTGTTTTAAGCTTACTGCCTATAGCTATATTTCTTGTTGTGTTCGAAGGAGTTGAAGTAAATCTACATGTTCCTATTTCTATCTTTGTGCCATAGTACACCGAAGACCTGTAATCATACCGCTCTTGCCTTCTTTGATAGAAGTGACCTCTGCTTGAAAGCAGGGAAGATGTGCAATAACTCTTCTGAGTAAGTGAACTTAATGCATGACATAATGATGCATTGGCGATATATGTTGTTGTTTTGAATAAATACTTTAAAAATGAATAATATCATAAAAGCCTGAGAGACCATTGTGTTAAGAGTCTTTGATCAGTTGTATTTCTGCAACCAAAGTTCTGTTGTAAATGTAGTTGAAAGTCAGGCGTGTAAGAACAGTAAATATAATTTTCCTTCTATCAGTGGAATTTGCCATGAAATGAGAAGGTAGGAGAGGAGTGGAATTTGTAATCTTTAATTTCTTTTAAGATTTTACTCAGTGTGTGCATTCAGTTAAGTAAGCACTTTAAAAAAAAACAGACTTGAATGTTTCTTTAGTCTTGCAAATCCTGTTAGCTGTAAAATTTAAATGTCTTGCCTTGCATCTCTATATGGTAGCTGAAATATTTACTGATTTTTCTCTTTTCTAGCACTCCAAAATTTATTTCAGTATCTCAATTAGTGCAAAATTATCAGAAAGAAAAGTGCAATTTTCTTTTGTTCTGAATTTTCTTATTATTATACTAGTAATAAAATATTTCAAAGACATTTTGGGCTATTTCAACATACAGACAGGCTTTGAAGGGAATTTCAAATAAGAATGCCAAATTAAGTGATAAAACTCATTACTGGACTGTTTCACATATCATTCAGAGCTACTCCAGGGACAATACTTGAGTTATACATAAAAATAATACTTGACCTTTTGTGACCTATTCCATTTCCAGTCTCTTGTATCCTGTGATTTAAAGAAGAACCTGTAAATTTTCTTGGTAAAATTAAAAAAAAAAGAAAATCCCAACAACCCAAAACACATTTGAGTGCTTTGCTACATCTTTGTAATTCCAAGAAAATCTGGAATGTGCAAATAGTTTCTGAAAAGGTCTTTCTCTTATATATAACTGAAATATTAGAAGTTCCTTTTTGTAACAATAGCTAATGAACTATATAAACACTTTTCTACCCTATCATTCAAGAATTGGTGCATGTATTTTTTTAGCAATGACACTATTTCCCTTCTTTCTATTCAGCTTTCAAAAAAGATATGAAATGTTTGCAATATAATTGTTGGTTCACTAAACCAAGTATTTTCCTTTCCATTAAGTTAATAGATCTTAGGTCTAAGCATCTGTTCTTTCTGAAACTGTCTGGATTATCCTTCATTTTGTTACGCAGTTCTTGTTCACAGTGGTGGGTATGTTTTCTCTATAAAGACAACACTATTATTTGTTGTCTGTAAAGAGTATGCGCCCAAATTCTGCAGTGTCCAGTGGGAAGTCATAACAGATTGGGAGTGCTAACTGATTAGATTCAAACCCCCCATAAACAGATGCTAAACTTTTGAAGCATGTGATTCTTTCTAGCTTCAGGTGTTGAAGAAAGTTATTGCAGTGAACGTCCATGTGCAGGAGATCAGTGTGTGCCTTCTACAGTACCAGGATGCCTGAGTTTAAAATGCACTTCTTGTGTGTGTTTGTATTCGTAAAAATGGAATACAAATACTTTCCAAAAGCAAACATAAATTTTTTCTCAAACTTGAGAATTTTCTTTACTCTTGAATACGCAATTGTACATTTTTCATTATTTTCTTAGACTGTACTTTTACTGTTTACAGGTGTTACATTAAAACTACAAATAAAACTAGTTAGACCCAGAATGTTGCAAGTGGAGAATCTGGAATAAAAAGCAGCAGCAAGTCAGTTGCTTGTGTTGTAAAGCCTAAAAAGCGAGGAGGAAAGACACATTTTTCTAGTGTAACATGAATTGTGTGGTGATTATTTGTCACACCAGAGTGATACGCTTTATTTACCTACAGCTACAATTTCTTAAATACAATAAATCAGACGGGAAACATGGTAGGTGATAATGACAGGCACTTGCAGATGGAGCCTGAAGTGACAAGTGTTGTACCATGTGCCAGCTGCCTTTCTTTAACTGTGCATGTCTGTGTGAATGAAGGAGGATTAAGTGAGGGTGGGGTAAAGACCCCTGATGACAGGCAGGTGTAAAGCCTCAGGATAAACCTTACCAAAAAGTTTAGCCAGGGATTTCTATTCTTTTTTTGACTAAGAGAAATAAAGGGAAGGGAGGCCAAAGAAGTGAAAGGGTATTTGTATCAAAATGTTAATATTTAAAACACGTATCTTACTTTTTGCACAAATACAACTGCAATGGTTTAAAGTAATTTTCCAGTTACTGTGGGCCATATTAAATATAAGAGCATATATACAACAATGTGTACTTTTGAATATGCATGTGTACAAGCACACATCTGTAAGTGATGAACCTAAATGAGAATTTTTGGGGGGGCAATGTAGGATGGTACATTCAGGTGGTCGTAGTCGCAGTGCCTGGTTGAAAATCCTGGTAATCCATGAGTGCAGCACTGTGTGACTACATTAACACTTCACAATAAAGGATGGCAAGTGGGCAGATTTGCATGCAAATTAAATTTTCAACAATATTTCTGCATGCAACTTCCATTACAGTTGGGCAACTTTACACAATTGAAACTGATGACTAAGAAAAAGCATTTATAATTTAGTAAATTACAACAGCAATGCCTGTAATCACCCAGGTTAGCTGCTAAAGTGCCTCTAGGGGTTTGATTAGAAGGAGGAGAACCTTTAAGAGGCTCATGAGGCAGTATCAAGCACTGTGAATTGAAACAGTGTAAGAGAAGCTGTTATAGCCTGGGCTTAGAGGAACAAATCTAAGACAAACCTGTGTAATGCAGGCAACTTCTAATCAGTGAAACAAGATTTGATCAATCAAACAATGAAGAGCTGTTAATAGTAGTATATTTATATCAGAACCAAGGCCACATTTTGTTAAACTGTATATACAAGACATTATAAACGCCCAATGAAAACAAAAGGTGATTGGTGACATGAAGAATATGAGGAAAGGGTTATCATTTAGCATACCAGGTCCTGAGAAGTATTGGAAGTTCACAACCCTCCATGAACCTTTCAACATGTCTCCACATAATTTCTATATGTGTAAAAGATTTTTTTTGTTTCTTGGGTTTTATTGTATTTACATCATGCTCAGTTGGTTTTGTGCGAGTCCATGTGGAAGTGGAGATGAATGCTGAGTCAAAACTCAGAATATACTGCCTTCTTCTGACAGTTGGGTCAACCTAGGAGTGCAACTGAAACACCTCATCAGTTTTTGTTAGAATAAATTTTGGTGCTCGATTCTTCAGCCTTATGATTATATAACTTATAAATGCTCTTCCACTGTGACAGTGTGTTTTCTTTTGTCTTTCATTATGAAAAAAAGAAGAGGGTATTACTTGCTGACATTGATAATTTGATCATCTCCTCTACCAAAATACATCCTTATAATATTTTAAAAATATTTCCCGTATTGCTTGTTATCAACTTATTCAGATTCAGAATTGGCTCACTAGCAGATTGTTAAAGAAAAGTTTTCACAAGAATGGCAAAGTGATGTAAGATGTGCAGCAGCACTGATATACAGGAGCTTGGAAAAGACTTTCTGGTGGAGCTCACACAGGACTAGATAAAATTGTACACACGCTTCGTCCAGTACACACACTTCATCCAATATGCCTATTCAGTGCTCCTGTAAGAGTTTCTTGCTTCACCTCTTTTGACCATAAAACCCTGTTTTATATTTGTTTTTTCTTTTTTTGGTCACAGCTCTGTACACTACTATTTTTTTTTTTTTAATGGTAATTACCTACCACAACTACACCCAATCCCATGTTGCTGCTGTTGGTGTAATACAAGTACACATATAAGTAATCTGGGCTAGGCAGAGCTAGGAGTGTATGCTTTTTCCTAGCTAAGGGCTGTTGAGAACAGCTGCTCCCTCTTTCAGCTGTAGTTTAGGATTGATGTTTGAATTCTGTTCATACGACGGAATGTATAATATCAGTGGTGTTTATATTTTCCTACAATAAACTGCCAAGCCTACTTTAGTAGGCACTTAGCCACACCCTGCCATCTCTGTCCCTTACCCCACATTGTCAACTTAATACTGTACATACATATATATATTTATAATGGTATTAGGTAATGTTGTCATAACAAGTCATATTAATCTAAAAATATATAAACTAAGTGTTAAATATGTCCGATGACACTGGTACTATTTTTGAAGCAATGATATTAGTGTTTTCCTGGATAGGTACTGTCTATGGACACAGGAATGTGTGTATAATTTTTATGCACTGCTTTTGGGCATATTTATGTTAATGGCAAATAAGATAATGCTGTCTTAATACGGTACGGTGCTTTGCAGTTCAGAGGCCTGTGAGAGTGTCTCTGCTCCTGTTAGTATCAAGCTGGTGGAGAAAGTGCTGATCCAGAGCATACAGCTGAGTTACTAGGAAGTGACTGGTGAGAGGTGATATAAAACCTATGCAGTCACAAATGAAAAGGTCTTTTTATTTAATTAGGCTATAAAGTTGCCAAAGAATGTATCGTGTGCATATCAAACTTCATCCCTTGGGATGGAGACAACGTTGACAGTAAGGAAAACCACTTCAAAGAAAAGTTAATATTCAGTTCTTAATGAAATAAAACCTATTCTGTGTTGTTTAGGCAATCCTGCTTTTTCAAGATACCATTATTAATGCTGCTAGTAACTAATTTACCACTTTTCCAAATAAGCGTTGAGATGTTGGACTGTTGACCGGTTACCATTAATATAGTTATTTGTGAACTGCGTAAGATAATGTAATTTGCCAAGGCACGCTTTTCACATTTAATTATTCATGCAAATTACACTAAGAGGTATTGTAATACCAGTTATGCAGATTCAGTGCAAACAGCATATTGGTGCAAATACTGTTTATATGAAATTAAAAGTAAGTTGGTTTTTTTTCTCATTCAGAAGAGAATTGATTGTCAGGTTTCATGAATTCTAAAATGTAGCCAAGAGTAAAACAACAATACTTCTTGAAAAGCTGGAACGCTGATCAATGCAAGTGTCTTACTTTAATCCACCACAAGTATCTAAAAGCTCTTTTGATGTAAAGTGATGGGGAAAACAAAGGTGTGTCTGTGCTGCTTAGTTTCATTACAGAGGTAAACAAATACTCATGAAATTAATGATAATTTAAATTAAATGCATATGAAATAGATTTAGCTCTTGGTTAGTTATTCTGAGCTCTTTCAATTGGCAGGATAGCACCATGGGATATTTTAGCTATGTAGCCGGTATATTGATACTATTAATGAAACATTAAAATAAAGACTTACTGAACACTGAAGTTAAAATATAGAATGTAAAGGAGTTATTCCTGATTTTCATCATAAAACAAAAAGTGTCTGTCTGTCCCTGACTTGTTACTGTGTTCAATAAGCAAGGCAGTGATTAAAGAAGTCTGTCCTTTGTACCCTTCATATTTACAGAGGGGAATACTTTACAAAGCTTTGACTTGAGTATCTTTGGTTAGAGTACTGTCTTGCATTTACCTTCTGCAATGCAATCTTGGCCTCTTCATGCACAAAGTTCAAGTGTTGGGAGCAGGTGAGATGGGGCTTTGAGATTAAAAATAGTTTAAGCTATAATTTGCCATCATAGAAGAGAGGAATCACTTGCCAAGAATGAATACAAGCTCCCTAAGGTTCACCAGCTTGGCCTAAATTTCACCCAAGGTTCTGTGGCAGTGTATGGTGTTAACTTTAATGGTCTTGAAGTAGCCTTCATCCTCTGGTCATAGTTCCAAATATGTTCCCGTTGTTAGCTGAGATCGTTTCCTCCTCCCTCACATGTAAGCAAGGTTTTGCAGTAATAGATGGTTCCTGCTGAGAGTTTGCCAGGCAACACAAATCTCTAGGGAGGCTTAAAATGTCCTCCTCTTAAAAAATGTCCAATTGAACAGCTGTATTTAGGTGTTTGAGGCCATATAGTGTTTGCAACAACTATGATGGCTCTATTATGATAATGGAAGAAAGCTATATTATGAAATAAATGCATTCTAGGTTTTCCTTGGCAACATAATGTAAGGATCGTTCTGCGTGTTGGTACTAAAGAATCAAAAACAGTTTAGTAAGTCGATGTGAACACTGTTTCTTGTCATGCGGTTAATGGATCTACTGTTGTATTTGTGTTCTTTCCAGCTCTGCTGCCTTACATCAATGAAAAATTATGTTTTTTCTTCAATGCCACAACACTAGTCATCTTTATATTCAATGTATTCCCCTTCAAATCTTTCAGTATAAAATATCTACCATTTTACTGGTTTTGAGTTATTTACCTGGTTCTTGGCAATAGAAAAGGGTCATCTTTCTGGATTATTGATGTTGCATTTAATAAGTTCAGTTTACTATAATCATGTTGATGCACGAACAAATGCACTATTATTTTTTTTTTTTTTTTTTTCTTTTTTAATGTAGAGCTGGCTGGAAACATGGCTGTATGTATTTACTCTGGTTTTGCTTCTGGTTAAAGCAACAATAAATCTTTTACCCTTCTAGAGATAGTATTTATACCCTCTCTAATACTACTTCCCTTTCCCAAAAGCTGTTGCTTATGATTGGCTGGGCAGACTTGGGGAACAGTGAAAAATCTTTATGAAAAGTAGTTACAGTGCATGAATAGTAGGACATTCTTCAGATTTAAAGAGGTCAAATTGATTTTTGTGTGTGTGTGACAGAATTTGTTCCTGGGGTGAGACTTTGAAGTAAAATTTCAAAGCATTGACTAGGGGTGCAGCTCTGCAGCTTCTTATTGACTTTGTTCGGAGATCAGGAGCTAAAACTGCATGCTGTACTTTGAAAATTTACCCCTAAGTATTGAGTTTTACCTCAGAATAATTTTTTTCCAATAATTTAATAAACCCCAGAGAATGTGGTTTATAACGGAAATGCTGACATACTTAAATTTAATGCTAATCACTGAAAATTAGTAAGATCTTTAAACAGAACTTGGGCAAAACCTGCAACTCGTGAGTCTCCTCTAGTTAATTAACAGGAAACGTTTCAGAAACGCATGGATGTAGTCACAGAACACTGCGTTAGCAGTGGCCATGTCAATGATAATATCACATTTTGTTTTATTCCTTCGACTTGGCGTTGTCCTCCAATTCATGGGAGGGTGCTTCTGAACACCTAGCTATTTCCAAACATCTACCTGCATTGTGGAATTGAGCTTGTCAAACTTAGAAGCTCATGGTGAGGAATGTTTGTATACAATAACAGCATGACAGATTCTTTAATATAAAAGTGACAACCCGATCAGTGCTGTTATAATCTTGTTTGTTTGAGTAGGACCTCAGAAAAGAACATCATCCAGTCTCAAAACGGTATTGACAATGTCCAGAACAATGATTTTGAGTCGAGACATGTTTGTTGTGCTGTTTTCTCTTGCTTTTCTGTGGCTCCTTTGTAGTTCTCCTCCACATTTCTCCGTGGTAAAGTAACTGCAATGACAATCTGATAAATACCTCTGGAAAGAGTGGTGGGACAGTGCAGAGTGTGGGAATCCCTGGTCTTGGAGAGTAAAGATGTTTTTTGATTACATGAGGCTGAGGTTTGGGAAACTGACCTTAATTTCTGAGCCCTGCAAAAAAGACTGGATTTTTTTTTGCGTATTGTAGTTGTTTTGTGCTATTTAGGTGATGGTTGTGTTTTGTTGTACTAGCTAGGAAGGAGATTCACTAGATCTAATTGTTATCTATAAGTTTGGTCATGGCTTCTTTGCTCTCCCATCACATCTCCCCTACTGTGCTACTTGTTTAGGAGCTAATGAAGAGAAAATGGCAGTAACATCTATGTTTAAAATTTTGTATTGTGGATTTCAAGTCTTGGTCATTTAAATCAAAACATAGTACGTCAAATAACATCTTAGAAGAGCATTTTAAAGAGGAATTTGAAGGAGAATGGTGTGGTGAACTTGTGGATCTTTGCAGAGCTTATGGAAGGCAGCGTGAGAGAAAGCAGGCAGATACATTTGAAAAAGGAGTAACTAAATGCGTGTTTTCTCCTTTAAAAAAACCTATTCCCCAAATACTAACATTTAATATTTTTAGTCACAATGGAACTCATGAACGTCACAACCAATTTATACGATTTTCCGTAAAAAACCAACCAAACAAACCCCGTGCATCTGGACTGACAAGCTGTATGCCAAGATTCAGCCAGATGCAATTTGAAATGTCCAAGACATTAAACGTGCACTGAAATGGAGCTTTTAATGAAAGTGCCATCTCAGTCTCAGCTATAGTGAATGCCAATGTAGCACACTGCAAGGCATTTATCACGCTAGATCTCAACAGCAAGTAGGTTACACTAATCTAGAAGTAAATATACTAGAAGTCTGCAGAAGTGAGGTGATTTTTTCCATCACATATCCCATCCTGCCTGCATACGTTGTTTATAGTAATGTATTTCCAATAACTACATAAATTTTACCAAACTTAAGGGGAAAAAAAAAAAAAAAGAAAGAAAAGAAAAAAAGTTGTGTGCTGTGTGCTTGGTATGCATTGTTTTGTTTCTTTCATTAATTCTTGCTGGCATTCTGGATGCTCAGATGAACAATAGCAGTAGCCTGTAAAGATCAATACCAGATTGCTGATAGTGCCTATCTATTCAAAGAGTAGATTATTTGATAAATGGTTTGGTCCATACGTTTTGACATTTGTTAGCTGTATAGCCCGGACCAACTGGTAGAACTGTAGTTCCATCATAAACAGCAGAAGCAACAAATAGAATATTTCCTTTTTGGTACAAAACCTATACATTGTAGTTTTAAAGCTGCAAGTAGTAGATTTCAAGAGAGAAAAACAAAAACTTCAAGTTGTTAAAAGTTCACATATATTTTTCTTAAGTTTGATAATTAGGGTCTATGAACACATTGTAAATAACTTGTATTTTATGGCTTTGTAGTTAAACAGGATTCAGATCTCATAAAACTGTAATCCTAGACTTTTTTTTTGTATCATTGTCTCTATATAGTGAATCAAATGGGATCCTCTGTGAGAACTCGCTTCTGTCTTCCACCAAAACTCACATTCTTTCAAAAAAAAATCTGGGAAATTCAGAATGATATGTGGTGACAAGAATATCCAGAACAGACTCAAAAGTTAATGAAACTTTGGGCAAGCTTCTGGAATTTTGCACGTGCTCGGTTTTCAATTCCTGTCACTTAGGTCAAAATTCTGAATTATTTTTGGAAGACATATTATTCTTCTATTTTCTCTCAAATGCCTTATAATGTATGCTCAAATGCCTTGTAATGTATATGCAAGTGCAAACTCCTGCACTTATATGCACTTAAGCAAAGGACATTTTTTCATTTAGGTAGCAGCAGTAGTCAAACTCTTCTCTTTCTTCCAGCCTCAGAAGACCAAATAAATCTGTTTGTGAAAGGCATGTGGCAGTATGCTCTGTAAACCAAATCCAAAGAAACAGTTATAGTTACTGTATTTATTTCAACTATTTATGAGAGGAATTTATGAGTAAATTTGTAAGTAAAATTATACTTTAAAATTTGTAAGTAAATTTGTAAGTAAACTTATAAGTAAAAGGACTAGTTAATTCCTCATTGCTGCATGAAGGGACTAAAAATCATTATTTCAAAAGTGATTTGCTGTCCTTGTACAGGGAGACCTCATACAGGTGAAAGGTAGTACTGTAATAGATATGGCAGGAAAAATACAGTGACAAATTGTACCTGACACACTTAAAACTTCAAAATACATTTTAGAGCCTTATAAGCAAACAGGAAAACAATGTTGCTCTCCCCATTTTGTGACTTTGTTGACTTCATGTGGTGAGAAAAAGGATGGTGTTTGCTTAAAGGTCCCTGCCCTCTAAAGGTCTCTTAAGGGTTCAGTTAAGCCATTACTTGCTGAGTATGTGGTGAAGGGTATATAAACCTTGTTCCTCTACCTCTTGCCATGTGTGACAGGTCCTCCTGTGCTAGGAGTTCCCTAGGCTTTTGTGAGAGTTACCGTCCCCTTGGAGATTTGGAAGGATTTCTGTTCTCTGTCAACAACAGCAGGTTGGTCCCTATAGGGTAAGCGAAGAGGAAATTGTTCAGTTGTGATTTAGCAGCTTCTAGATACTCAGCTATGGGGTCTGTGTCTGGATCTCTGGTAGGTTAAAATGAGCTGGTTTTAACTGGAATGGATTTTGAGGAAGACGGGCAATGGGGTTAGAATTTCTGGAACAGCAATAACAACATCCTTTCCCCTTTCTTTTAACCCAAGATAGTGCTAAACAAGGAAGCTGGTCTGAGAATAAGATAGGAGGAGTCAGGGACTGACAGTTTTCCCCTATAAAATGTCGAGGAATGTGAAGGAAAGACAGTGTGAGCTGGAAGAGGTATTTCTGGGTAGTTCTAAAGATGGATGAGATTAAATGTAGTTAAATACTATCCTGCGTATCTTGTCCTCTTCCTACTTGTTTTGAACAATCAGAGGTAGCTTAATGAAGAATGGTGGAGTGAAAGTCACTCACTTGATCACTCGCTGCAGTTGTTGAAGGTATGGTGTTATGCAATCTGGTATCAGAAGATGATCTTTGCTTTTCTTTTTTTTTTAATTTTCTTTTAAGACTTGCAGGAGGAAAATGTAAAATGTCACTATTTCTCCTTTAAGTAATTTGCAGTAAGTAGGTATAGGATCCCTGAACCACTGCTCTTGGAATCATCTTAAAATAACCACTTTCTTGTTTACCTGGTGTATATATGAAACAGGTGTATTAACATATTAATGATCAGATGTTATATTTAGCTCTGTATTTTAAGAATCTTTAGCAATGTAGAAAAGGATGATCTGACAGCCTTAATTCAACACTGGGCAACAAATAAAGCTTATAATGAAATTAACATAAATCGTTAGCATTAATCACTATTATTGATAGCCATATAAAAAAATGTATCGCAGCCCTGGAAGTAAAGAATAGAAGAGCAATGTTTCTTGCCAGCTGTCCTGACGAGCTATGAGCCCATATGGTAGTGGTGTAGTGGCTTTCCTTTCTAATTTTCCTCCTCTGTTTGAGCTGTCAGAAGCCCCTCTCTCTCCTTTTCTTTCTCCACAGATTGCAGAGATAGCTTCTATGCCATTTTTTGGAAAATGCTAGCTTTTTAGAACAGGCCAGACTCCATCAGCATCTATGACTGTCACTAGCCATGTGACCAACATGAGCAAACTAGCTAGATGACAATTAACATGCAGTCTACATTCATCGTTTTCAATTTGGTAACCTTCACTTCTACTTGCACTTTCAACTCCAAAACCTAGTAAGAGTTTCCCCACACTGGGAAACAACATACTCTTAAAGTAGCATTTGGAAATTGTGTATTGGGAAACGTGTGTATTTGAAATTTGATATGGAATAGTTAAATAAATATAGGTGTGTTTCATGGTGTTCAGTCTATTCCCTGGATAGCTTTTTTTGCTTGTGTGCTGCCCCTTTTCCTCCCTCCCTGCCCCCCAAAACGAAAAAGTGAAAGAACTGAGGTTAAAACAATGAATACTGCTAATACTGCTTGTGTTGGAAGCTTTTGAGAACCTGAAGTTACTTAGTCATCTTTATTTGCCTGAAGTAAGCTCAGTGAATCATTAGGGAAACATGGGTACAGGGACTAAGTAGCAGGACTGAGAGTATATGCCTAAAGCTATAATCCCAGATGCCTGCTCTAATCATAGACACTGCATACTTTCTTCATAGTTTTGGCATGCTTTCAACTGTTAGACAAATCTTCATGATCAGCAGTGCTCAGACTTGGTGCTGTGAGAACATGAGCAAAGTAGGTGCACTGGGGAGGTATCACAGAGTTAGAATCTTTGGATGGCAGTGATGAAAATCACCTCCTTTTCAATTGTTTTATATCTTTACCTGCATCTTTTAATTTCTTTATATTGTATGAGCAATTGAAATAATTTTGCCTTTTGTGTCTCCATTTTCCTTGTTAAAAGGAAGTATAAAATGGTTTCAGATTTAAGAAAACCATGCATATGCCAGCAATTTTTAAATTTCTTTGTTGTTTTTTTACAGTTGGTTATTTGTATTTACCTTTAAAATGTCTAAACACAGGGAAAGTAAGGTTTTTCCATTCTTAACTCAAGATCACGCAATATATAAGGGATATGGTTAGCCATTGTCAGCGCATCGCAGAGTAGTACAGTACTGTCAGCTCTCCTTAAAATGTCTTTCTTTTTAAGTGTCTTGGCTAAAAGGATCTGGTATACTTAAATGTGGGTTACTAAATTTAAGCTACTGGACTTTCTGTTGAATAATTAAATATCCTTTCTCAAAGAACAAGATTCTGCCTTCTATTGCCATAAAATATTCTTCATTTTCAAGTTAGTTGCATGCAGAAGAGCATAAAAAAACCCAAGTGCTTGAAGGAAACATGTATGAACGTTGAAAAAAATACCATACTTCGTCACTCTTGGGCAATCATGTGTTCACCTCTTAAATTTGCATGGGACCTTAATCTCCAATATAGAAATACATACCATTCCCTTATGCTCAGAGTCAGTGTTGCAAGGGAGCATAATAGCCAGGACTGGTATCCTACACCAAAGCGAATAGATCCCTTAATTTCATGGTTTAAAAAATACTTGAGTTGACCTCAGTATAATTCCTATATTTTAGTCATTTAGGTGTCATGGCTCAGTAATCATTCATTAACTATAGTGCTTTTCAAATGAAGAACTGAGATGAAAATTTTTCTTAATGATGACAAGTGATGTAATTTAGTTTTATTCGTATATTATGGTGGTGCCCGCTAGCGCCGCTGTAGTTAAGGGTCTGTCAGTGGTTCCATTATAGACCCCTATTTTCACAGGGTTTATAACTCAAAAATTGATTTTAGACTTAAAACTGCCACCCAAGGTCTAAGTCCTGGAGGTTGTTTTTATATACAAATTGGCATTTTGGGGAGGAGAGGAGGAAAGGTTAATAGTTTCTCAACTGTAAGAACAAGAATTGAGGATTTTCTGGGTTAGATTTGTATTTTTGTTTCTATCATACTAAAATCACTTCATCCATCTCAACACCAAAAAAAAAAGCTACTATCAAGTACTTTATGACCAAAGAAAGGCTGCAGATTTTATTAACCACACTGTTAGAATTGAATTGGGCTGAGGCTTGTAAAAGCAAGTCCATGGCTTGGAAAATCCCATGATATTTGATCAGAGGTTGAAATCTCTTTGAGTGTAGTCATTTAGGAAACTGGGGCAGGGATGAATCAAGGCCTCCTCTTTCTCTAGGCAAGGCAAGAGAGTCAAAAGAGATGTGCTGTTTTGCCTTGTGCTATAAAGAAGCTGCAACAAAACTGGTACTGGTATTATAAAGGCAATTTCCAAAGGAGCGTAAGGTACTTATCAGGCCTTAAATGGCATCTCTGGAATTGAGAATAGAATAGTAAATATAGCAGTGGCTTACTAAAAGCTCACGGGAGGGAAGGAGAGTGAGTTGGATCCTAGCTGGAACAAAATGAAGACTGCTGCTACTGTCCTGATGGAAATGGGAGCTTCAGCAAGGAAACCTCCATGCCTCTTGACACACAGAGGTAGGCTGACGAGAGGAGGGAAAGCCTCGCTGCTCTCTGTTCTGCTCAGGAGCCCTTGGAAAAGGGGGAGCTACACACTGAAAGAGAATCCCAGGCCAGGTGCTAATCAGCCTCTACTGATTTGTTCTCCAGTAACCACACTCCTGCTAAGCTGAGAAGAAACAGGGGTGATCAACTTTAAAGATGTCTGTTTATTGGAAATGGTAGTGATAACCCACTGGAATTACACTATTAAAACTGAGAATAAATCTAAAATGAATGCCAAAGAAATGGTAAAATTATTATAAATTTACTTTAGTTTACTTGATGGTCAGTTCTCATTCTGTGAGTCTTTAAGAATGACCTCATAAATATTAGAAATGAATAGGTGGAACCAGAATCTGGTCATATGAAGGCCTTGCATTTGCATGCAAGTTTTGCATTGGATTCTAGAATACGTAGTATAGCTTTACTACAGATGAACATGGTTTTTCTTATTGTAAGAAACAAAAGAATAGGAAAAAAAAATCAAGTTATCCCGGTGCTTCTCCAACAGAATTGCTTATCCTGCATTTATTGGAATTATTTATGTTTAATCATCCTGTATTTTGTTTTCAGTCCAGGTGTTCTGTCAGAGATGTTGCTCACAATTATAGATAAAAATATGAGAATTGGCAGCTGATATGCATCTCTCTCAGAAGACAAAAAGAAGCTTTATATTTCTTGAGGAGGGAAAGTTTCTGGCTAGTTTTATATTCCAGAGAGACAGCATAGTGGGTTGTCTAAGACAATGTTCTCTAGCTAGACCTATCTGTTTACAAACCCACAGTTATACTGTGGAGACACTTGATCCTTTCTTGCTTTAGCAGCAATAATTTTTACTCTTTTCTCATGATGACAAAATGAAAAATTTTCAAGATAGTCACATAAATGTTAAAAATTAGTTTTTCAATAATTAATAGTACAAAACCTCCCACTAGATCCATAGGTATCAATGCACAAGAAAAAGATGCATTTTTATCTAATTCTCACCTCTCTAAGAAACATTAGAGAGATGCTTTGTTTTTCCTGACAGCTTCTGACATCTTATCATGCATTGCAATGTACTGTACTGCAGAGACGATGCATTTCTGTACAGATGTATAGAAACTGTGTATTTCATAAGACCTGTTTGGTTCCATATCATGTATAAATGCAGACCTGTGTATGGGTCTTACATCAGGGAAAGGAGAAGATGAATGCATACTCTCCTATTTCTGATTCATGGCCAACTCTGCTGCCTTGTTTAGTCATGCTAGGTTATAGGCTGTCTGCAGATTTGAAGAATGCTTGGACTAGAGAAGAGGGATACTATCTGGGAGAACAGTTCAGGACCAGTGGTTAAATGCAGATGTAGTTGTGTAGTGATAGACGCTAATGTGAATTTAGGTATACCATTTCTTTATTTTCCTTAAATTTCAGCTATTTGTAAAATGTGAGATTTAATAGAACACTCTCTGTTAGTGTGGTTTATGACTTTGTGACAAGATGCACGCTGAAACAGTATTTTGTTCACTTAGACTATGAGTTTTGCTGTGCATTTAAAAAAAAACCAAACATTTTTAAAACTACTCTATTTCTTGCACTGAAACATTCCATTGGAAACGTTCAGTGTTTCCCAGAATAGGATTACCACTACAAGGACAGTAATCTCATGTTATATTAACCAGCACAAAGTTTAAGATGCAGAATGCCATCTCCTTCTCTCAGATGGAGTTATGATGGTTAAAACGGAACGTAGCTCTTAGCCCATCACTGTTGAAACTTAGCACACTATAGTGTTAATAGCTGTCATGGCATTTTTATGGAATAAAATTATGAGCCTCTAAATAGTTTTTGTTATTAACAAAGAAGTATTTAATCATATAATGCTGTTTTAAAATTAAGAACATTGTGGTTTTATTTTTACTTTGTTTTGTTACTGCATTTTCAACTAGCCCCATTATTTAAAAAAAAATAATAAATCTTTAGTAAAATAGCCATTTCAAAGGCTGAGATCTTTGTGTCTTACCTTTCTTTTAGGATAGTTGTGGTAATATCTGAAAGATTTGCAACGCTATGGGAGTAATACAACAAATATAATTATTGGATAATTTCTGCTAAGAACAGTTGTGCGTTCTGGAATAAAACTGGTTTGGCCAGAGGGTTAGTATTAGTCTGTAACTAATCAGCCACTCAAAAGAGTTACCTGATGATTGTTTGTATCATAAGGCTAGTAATATTTTCTTCTTTTCCAGTAAAACAGTTTTTTTTTTTTTTTTTTAAAACCAGTCCTAGTACACAGGACAATACAGCTGACTAATATAGAGATGCCGTGTAGGTATTTGTCAGCTCTAGTCTTCTATAAGTGCAAGTAAATGTCTACTGACTCAGATCTTTAGTACATGTGTAAGCAGAGATTTGCATCTTTGAACATGTGTGCAGCATCTTTGAACACTAGCTGTGTAAATAGGGGTTCATTGCTGATGGCAGCAAATCTTCTGGCTGCTGACCACTCTCTGAGCTCTCCCATCATTGCTATATTTGAGGATATCATAAACACTTAATTTGTTGATGAAATAACCGGTAGGTTTTAGAAATGTCCCCCCAAAACACAGATGATACCAAGAAATTGAGGTGCATACCAGTTTGTGAGAGTGATGCGTTAAAATATGTGGCAGATTTGAATTAATCTAGTCCACTCATTCATGCCTTTCTATCTGGTTTAAACTAGAGTGGAAGATAAGGACAGGATCCTTTTTTTTTAGGGTTTTGGTTTCCTTTAAGGACACACATTCCCTTATGGACCTGTTCTGTGTTGAGGAAAACTAGGTGTCTTAATTTGCCAGTTCTTATTTCAAGCTATTTGCATATGTCGAAGCAGCAGAAGTTCTGCTGGCTGGTAGGTGGATTGCAGTACTGGTGGTGGGTATAGATTGCGCATCTGTTCTTGCATAATTTGATTTGATCAATGCTCTTTTTGTGCTCTTCAACCTACGAATGGTATTAACTTACCCATGATCTGACTTCAGTGCACACCAAATCTATTTGCTTAAGATGGCTATCTGCCAAGGAGCACATTTCTCTGGTTTTCTAGAAGTAGTATTAGTGGCTTCCCAGTTCTTCGTTCAGTTTACAGTGGTGGTCTCCTGTGATATACATGTGATTTGAAAGCCGTCCATCTGAGAAAGTGTTACTGCTTTTGAGATTGGCAAAAATGCTGTTTACAAAAGCACCAACCACTTGTTTGCTTTAGTGAGGTATTGGCATGATAGTTTCTATATTCAGCTCTTAATTTGCTCCTTCCTACAAACTGGGTCCAAAATAACTGTTACAAAATAAAAGCATTTGGGGACATAGCATAAAGATGCTGTTTTTCCTTAAGCATTTAGGAAGTGTAGAGAATAAGGAATAGCACTAGTGATGGGAGAAAGGTGTTACCCTTAGCTGATTCATTTTACAGTTTGGACTACATTAAAGCTGTGTTGACAAAGCATGCTTTGAAAAAAATCATAAGGTGCTTAGTGCTGCAGACAGATTCTGGTTTTATTTTGCAGATCTAAAACTGGCGTAGATGGTGGGCAAGGCTAACACTCTCAGTGTCCCACCTGTTGTCTGGTATCTAAGCAGTTGCACAATATGCCATTATAGTCACCAGGAGCCTACATATGCATAAAAAGTATTAGGGATGAATCATGATATTATGAGTCGAAGAAATTGAATATTTAGACTTAGCTTATCATTAAATGGCAAAAGTTTTATCACTGCATATGTATTCTACTGGAAATAAACAACAGTATCAGCTCAGTGAATACACATGTGCTCTGGACCTTTCCTAATTATCTGACTGAATCAACAATTTAAGATTCAGTTAATAAAGATGTCCAAATATTCAGATACTTGCTACCTGCTTCTACACATGGGTAACACCAAAAAACATGTGCTTTTCTGTGGCAAAATCACTGGAGAAGAAAAGTCTTTTTTTATTTTTCTTAAGGTTTAAAACCTCCAGGGCAGTTAGAAAACCATGTTTTTCATTGAACTGTGTCTTTTTGAAATTCACAAGCTTGACATGTCATTGGCATGACGTGTCTCAGTCCGTTACACAGAAATGCCACATTACGCTGTGTGACGTGACAGGCTGACAAAAAGGGACATGACGCACCAGCCCAATGGGATGTCAAGCCTGAAAAATTTAAGCCATGCTGTTTGCTTAAAAAAAAATAAAGCGAGTGGGGGCACAGTCCATGCTAATATCTAATACTGCTGGATTTTATAGTTTCAGAAAGGTTTTCTTGGTTCCGTCAGGCCTCCCTCTTGTGTTTGATAATAAACCATGCAAATATAAGTTTCTGCTTTTGCGTTTTTTATCCTGTATATTTTATCCACACAGACCTGAGTTCCTCCGCAATGCTTGGCAAATCTCTGTAGAAATCCTGTATACTAGCAGCACTTGTGACTTGGGGATCTGTGTTACAGAAGTATATTGTACTACGTTTGGGATTGCTACATGCATAAACAAGAATTGTTCAAAGATCACTGTGATAAAGTGACATGCTGTAAGTCACAGTTCAAAATCTATGAAGGTTTTGGCAATTGTTTTTTAGTTGTGTAGAAGATAGTATGAAGTCCATCCAGGGCAGGGCAAATGGAAGGGCAGGAGAGCTTAGAAGAATTAAAAGATCGTTAACATACAAGCTTTTTTCCTGAAAAAGGCTTTCCCTCGATATTTGTTTCCTTTAAGTAGCAGCAAAAGTATTTCAATAATCTCTAAAGAGTTTAAGAACGATATACTTAATTACTATGAGTAATTTCAGAGCTAATTAATGTGATAAATCTCTATAGTGAAGTATTCTTAGCTACTGATCAACATAAAATGAAATAGATTAAAGTCAGTGCAGATGTATCTTCTAGTTAATTTTACATTTGGTGTGGAATGGTGAAAATGAGCATACAGACATATGTATGTGTTTGAGTTTAGAATTTGAATATTCTGAGTTGCATCATGTGTATATGCTTTTAATACAGTCATTTACATGCAGACTTTGGCATGTTTTTTTTAATAGGTTGCAATAATGGGTTGAGTTAAAATAGAGAAATTAAATTTAGTGTTATTAAAAACCTGTCATGGTTGTTCATCTATTAAAAATAATAATTCACTCATGGGTAAAAAGTGCAAGAAAAAAACTGGTGCATACATTTTTGTTGGGTTCCGTGCATTTTATGCATTGTAAAAATTTCATATAGAGATAACACTCTAAAATGAAATTTCTTCCTTCTGGGTTGATACCTTGCTTGCTAAATATATGGAATAAACTTTGAATACAACAGCATAAATCAGCAAAAAAGCACATTTATAATGCCAGTGGGATGTGACCTTAAATGTGAGTATGAACACTGCTTCTGTAATACCCGGGGTAGACAATATCCTTCTACTTTCTCTCATCAGTACGTTTGAAACTGATGAAGGAAGTTGGTCTATAAGTACAAATTCTCCTTTGCTGAAACATTTTTCCATCTTTTTGCAAATGGACTTTCCTGAGCTATGATTGGTTTCAGTTCATGTGTTGTATTGACTTAGATGTGCTTTGGATTGTGTCCAAAAATACATTTTTCAAGCTGGACAGATTCCGAGAATTCTTTTTCAGAGAGAAGTCTGATTCTAGTTTAAAGTAACAGTGTGGCTGAGAATCTTTTCCTCTTCTCAAAATGTTCATACCCAGCTCCAAAGACATGGATACAGTGCATGGATAATTGTCCCGGACTGGTCCCTCTGACCTTGTACACCTGTTTACTCTCCAATGTGCTGGCTGACAGGGCATCTGAGGTGGTATCTCAGGGATGTCTGCATCAGGTATTGTAATGAGGTCTCGGGCTACCCCCTGTAGGAAAGGCACATGCAATCTGCATCCTCATAGAAATGGCCATACTGAGAATAATAAACTATAAGGTCAGAGAAGGATGCTTGAACACCAAACGCTTTCTTTCTTTTCCCCGGAATGGGAGAAGAAACTTGAAGAGAATGGCAGAGGCAAACTGTGGTGCAAGGCACAGTGAGGGGTATCATGAGAGATGCTGTTGCCAAGGCAGAGCCAAGGATGTTTGGTATCTGGATTGCGTGTCGTTACTACTACACTGGTCTGTGGATGCACACCAGATGAAAAATACCTGTTCTGTAAAACTAATGGCCAGCATTTTGGGAGGATCTTTACCCAAAAACATGTATGCATAGATTTTCAAATGTGGAACTGTAATGTATAAGCCAGCATGCAATTTCTGCACAGAAACATGTAGAAAGGTAGTAGCAGAGTAGTAAGGGACTGGATAACCAGCATTACCTAAACTGTTTAACTTCCCTCTTCACTTCAAAGGGGTTTAGGTTTCATAGCTGGACTTTGCAGCTGTACTGCCATAGCACCACCAAACTAAGGTCAGGAGCTCAGTTAGTTTCTTTTTCTGCAGTTACTTCTGCTTTACCATGGCTATTGAGACCTGCCTGTGCAGTCTGCTATTGTGGGGAGCTCTGGAGCAGTAGGCTTCAAAACTGAGATGAAAAAGCTTCAAAGGTATTAGATTTTTTTTTTTTTAATTTTGTTAAGAATTCATGCATGCAGGCTAGTGTGATGGTGCACCTGTGTTACGTACTCAGCTGAGAAATGTGACAACTCTACAAGTCACATATATTTTCCAAACAGAAGTAGTTACTCCAATGTTATAGTATTACTGAAGCTGGACTCTCAAACGTGTGACTGTTTTTATCCAGATCCAGCTTTGCCATTCTCCGCTCCTTGGTGCAGCTCGGCCTCTGAGCATGCATAATGAAGCTATTAGTATTTTATGAATTGAACTCTTTCTCTCTTGGGAAAGGGAGGGCTTCCTGAGTACGTTAAGCAAAGCAGAATTCATATGAATCATATGGCTGAATTACAGTACATCTACTTATGCCCTTGAACTTTATGATCTGCTGCAAAAGACATGAACATTTGTAAAGGTATAGAAAGGGTATGATCTGGGATCTGTGCTCAGTATATCAAACATTAATTAAAGCTGAAGAAATGTAAGTTTGTTACGGAAACAAAGAGGAACGCAGAACAGAGTGTGCTGCAAGCCAGGTCCCTGAGATGTTCAGGAAACCTGCTTTGAGAATTTTATCATCAACTCCCAAAACACATTTTCTAAAAGTTTGCCAGTGATTTTTCTTTCTATATTTTTGAATTCTGTCTGTTTGGAAAATCCAGATGCCCTTTTCCTTTAAATTTAATATTGATACATATTCCTGAAGCACAAGAAGGATCTGAAACTATGAAGCCTAATGATACTGCTTTGGATTTTTAGTTCTAATGAATGACACTGTTTTCATGGCTAATGGTCTGGATCAGTGGTACAGCTAAATCAGCTAAAAATAGGTAGATTAACTTGATAGTTTGCTGGTGAGGTTTGGTGTGGGTGTGGGTTTTTTTTGTTTGCTTTTTTAAAGGGTGGGTGGGATTTTTTTGTTGGTTTTGGTTTTAGTTCTGTGGTTTGGGTGTTTGGGGTTTTGTGGTGTGTTTGGTTGGTTGGTTTTTTTTTTATTTTGTTTTGGGGTTTTTTTGTTTGTTTTTCTTAACGTGTGATCCTGTTACTGCTGAACAAAATCCACCATAGCTGCCTTGGCAGAGGCTGTGCTATTTTGAAGACTTTGATTTTAGACATATCCTTTTTATTATCACATTTTATTTGTGACTGTGACTGTGACTTTTGGAAATAAAATTTTAAACAATATGTGTTCTTGGGTCTGAAGGACTAATTTTTTTTTTCTCTTTCAGAGCCCTTTATGTTCCTTAGGTTTTATTTACACAACATCATGCATGTCTTTGCTCCTGTAATTTACAGACTCAAATGGTAATAAACACACTCTTTGTGCTGGACAAAGAAGCTTAGAATTTGCATCCTTTGCATCCTTGTCCACCTGAGTGGCACTGGAACAGAGTGGTTGCGAATTCTACTGTAGTATATACAAGCATAAGAACTTTAGAAGTGCATGTATGTTTTCTTAAATATGTACATAAAGGTTGTTGGAAAGGTGGGGACTGTAAAGAAGCCCAAATGGAAATTTCACCATCAGTGGAATGAGAAGGTTGTACTTCTGGAAACACCTGTGCCTGGGACAGCAGTGCTTTCCCAGGCATGCTGCAGAACATGGCAGAGTGTGAAGGCAGCATTCAGTTGCATTTGCTCAGAGAGCACCCTGATAGACAGATGGGCTTTGAGAACGGAAGTGACAAATGTCATAAATTTCTCTTGAAGAAAAGTGCTATCACTTCTGCTACTTGCTTACATATGTTTTCAAGCATGGCTGTCTTATGTGTTGCTGATAAGTTACATAGCACTGATAACTCAGTTGCATCTTGGGGTTTTCAATCTTGGGGTTTTCAAGAAAGGGTTAAATTCTGCAAGAATTCTGTTATTTTCTGAATTCTCCTACTGATTCACACTTAGTGGATGCAGTCAAAGCAAGACTGTTAAAGTGATCCTGATTATTGGACAGATAATTACACTCTGAAAGAATACAGGTTGCATGGTTTTGGGGTTTTGTTGTGTGTTTGTTTTTTTTTTTTTGTTTTTTTTTTTAGTTTTCTATTGGAACAGAGTGCCGTAGATGTTACCTGTTTTCAAAAAGCTTTTCTGAGCACAAGTATGCACAGGCCCTTTTTGGGTTGTTCTCACCTGCTATGAACTCTTTCTAGTTCAGGAAGTTGATTGCTTCTCTCCTAACAGTATGTTCCCTGAGAGCATTGTAAAAAGCACTAATAGAATTTTGCCTACTAAATTGTATTCACTCTGTGTTTCCCTTGTTAGAATCCCTTCCTTTATTAGGTGAGATTTTGTTCTAAAAGAAAAAATAAGTGAACACCTCCCTTGTATCATCTTCTCCACTTTCATAACCTCAAACATTAGCAATTGAATTTCTCTTGAACTCATAAAGCACCTTACCTGCTGCCACCTGTAGTTTAGCAGGGGAGCAAACAAAGGCACTGTCATAAAATCAGGATTTTCCTTTGGGAAAGATCAGAGTTACACAGGCTGCCTGGATGAACTTGCCTGGGACTTCTAGGTAGCAGCCCTGAATCTAGGCCTGAGATTATGCAGCTACAACATGCATCACTCTGGTTGTATTTAAAGTAGGGTTCACACCTTGCAATGTCTGTCTGTCGTCTATTCACTCTGAGCTTATAAAATTGTGGTTGATGTGATGAATCTTCCTAATCAAGCTGAGGGTTGGATTAACTTTCCAAACTGTAATATATTTTCTACATCTGACTAGGAGTATTTACTCTGTTCTTAACGTTGGTTTGGTGGTAACTGTAGATAAATGCCCACCTAAACCAAGCGATACTCACAAAATATCGTGCATCCAGGTAGTTGAGCTGTGACAAGTGAAAATGGGCACGATATCACTCATTTGCCTGAAGCATACGCAGGTGAAAAGAGTAGATTAAATGCTTTTTGTGATCCCTCCCCCACTTTGTTTCTTCAGTGAACAGTGCCTAAGGGGTGTATTCCCTCTTGAATGTATACAATTGCTAAAGGAGATAATGTTGGATACTTTAATTTGAATGGGCTCTTAAATTTATGATTAAATATTAATGTTTGTATGAGACAAGGAGAAGCAATGCTATGTTGCCTGCGTACATTAAAATTCTTACTCGAGCTTAAAGTCCATGATTTTGACAATGATCTGTCACATAGTACAGAGATTTGTGAAAAATTAAGCATTTGTTAGTATGTTTTGGAATTAAACATTTTTAAGAATATTGAAACAAAATATGGTCAAATAAGTACTTGTAGCCTTTGAAGCATCACCAAGCACAATGTCATATTCTTAGGGCATGAATAACTTTCAGAAGGAATCCAGGGGCTTTCCATAGCTATTTACTAATGGTAAAAGATAACCGAGAGATGGAAAACTGCAAATGCACAGTAAAATGTGTTTAAGTACTATCCCCATGGGCGGCATCTTCTTTTTCTTAATATTTTCTCTTACGGTTTCATATGCTATGTATGATATCCTGTGGGATAATTAACAGTGCTCATGTGCAGGGAATATCCAAATTACCTGGTCCAGTTTGGATGTGATGTAGGTAGCAGTGTAAGATGTTTATAGTCCTTAAATGCAAACTGTTTCTCGTTTTAGGCATGGTGTTGACTATGTTTTTTTAATATTAAAAGTCAATATTGGCCATAAGGTAACAGTAGTGGACCTGGTCTTGATGTACGTTAATTGTAGCCTGTGCTAAGGTGCTATCTGCATGGGTAGCTCTGAGCTTTTCTGTCCAATGTAAAACTTTTTTTTTTTTTTTTGTTGTTGTTGTTGTGCAAGTGTGGAAGGTAAAAAGCCCAGGCGATGACATTACTGTCACCTGCTTAAAACAGTATGAAGTTCTTCAAGAATCAGCATAATCTCTAGGGTTCACTGTTTTCCATGAAAGCATTTATTTCAGTCAAAATACTTCATGTTCTTCTCTACACAGACATTTCAAGAAAAGTTAAAAACATGCCATTTTAAAAGGAAACCTTACCTTTCTTTACAAATATACCTACTTTTAAGTAGATTGTACCATTGTGGAATCAAATCACACACCTTATTAGGCACACATGATTCACATGAAAGCTAAATAAACTGAGATGCTTTTAATAAAAGATGTAATTGAAACTGTTTTAGATTGGTGAACAAGCCTTTCTGTTCACCTTCTTTATTTTTAATTAATTATTTTATCTAGTTTCTTCCTCAGTAACTGACCCCTTAATTCTGTATAAATTAAAACCAAAATAAGGCCTCCTGTTTTTTGGTGTGGATTTTTTTATTATTATTATTTTATATATATGATTTACCCTCTTGGAGCAAGGGGAAACAATCTTGCCCATCTGCTTGTAAAAGCATGATGAATCTTTTGAATATGCGAATGTAAGATCTGTTGTTCAAGATGTCATGTTTTTCCCTCTGTTGTTAGCTAGGAGACAACATGGAATACCCTGATTTACCTGTGTAATCCCAGTGTGTCTCAGGTGCCAGGACTCGCTGTTGAGATCAGCATGTCTCCTGTCAGAAATGGTTGGAGTGAGACAGGGACGGCATGACCACTGGGCGCAAAAAGCTGCAGAGGTCAGGTTTCAAGGACAGCCAGCATGGCAGTGATGTGACAGTGACAAGTTGTCAAGCGAGCAAATATAAAAGCGGGGTTGGGAGGGAGGGAGAAGGAAAAAATCTTGTCATTTCTGATGAAATATTCAGCGTAGCAGGTAGCAATGGACTGAATGGATTACACTCATGAGTTTGGTGATTGTTTTCTAAGAATGGTGGAGAGCTGATTGCTCACGGTGGAGACCTATTCAGCGGCTGTGAATACTTTGTTTACTGGCCTGATGATGCTCTACAAGAGATGTCCATCATAAATTGCCTACTTTAAATTTTTGAATAAATTAAGTATTACGCTCTCATTTATAATAGTAGCAGCATCAGGCTTGGGAAGACACCTTTTAGAGCCCTAGACTGCTGTTAAGTCATTCGTATAGATCCTTGAGTTGCTATGGAGTGATGCATCTTAGAGAAATTTGGAAGAAAAACTATAATAACGATGCCAGTTCTGAATGATCATAAATAATCATAATTAACAGCTCTTCTGTGTAATTTTGTTGGTTTGTTTTCAGACACTTTTCATTTTATTTTGAATTTTTTCATATTGTATTGAATTGAAACACTTCTGTTTGCAGTTCTGTGTATTCCATAGTATATGAGATAATAGCATACTTTATTTGTCCCTGAAACAGACCGCAGTAATATGGTGACTTTTATCTCCTGGCATTATTTGCAGAGTTTTCGATACCAGTTTTCTTAACAGTAAGAACATTCTACTACATGCACATTATTCCTTGGAGCAGTAATACTTTCACCAGCCTGCATATGTGTACATGCACACTAATTCTGCATGTATATGCAGAATAAGTGTTAATTTAAGCTTGACTAGTGTAATCTCATTAAGAATAAATACTACAAGAAGTGTATCATGATTCCCAGTGAAGTCCCTGAATAGCTTGCCATAATATAAGAAAAAATGGTATTTCTTTCCTGAAAGAGTGCCTGCATGTTCTGCTATGTAGAATTTAGCAACTGAGTAATTGTAGTTCTTTTTTGTTAATGTGCACATTTATTCTTAAATTAGTAACCATGATCAAATGCTTTATTGTGGATATATAAGGAAAAATGCTTTAAATATGTGTTCTCTATTAGATTTCTTTAGGGGTGTACTTTTAACTGCCATCAATTACTTTTTAAGTTTAACTTTTCATTTCCTTACATGAGGGAGCAGCTGTATATTGACAACTAGTGACACTGAAGGGAGAAATATAAAGTTCTCTTTACTATCCTACTCTCTTCTTTCTATCTAAAACAATTTAATTATTTTTTAATTCATCTGCAGCTGCTCAGGTTATAGTTGTGGTAGTGGGAGGGATAGAAGGCATGAAACCAGCCTAAATCCATAGTCAATAAGTCAGTATTTAAAAATGGATGAATATTACTTTTTAGCCTTACAAAAATAGGCTTAGTTGCTTGAGAATGTAGATGGAAGAAAAAAATTTCCTGAGGCAAAATGGTCTTGGAATGAAAAGAGAAAATAAGTTTAAATGAAAACAAAGCTATGAAAATGTTTAATGATTCAATGTGGTTTTGTCTCATTAAAGAGCAATATAGCTAAAGAGTAAACTTAAAAGTTTAAATATAAAAACAGATGCAAGAAAAAAGACAGAAGTCAGTATGTAGGGTGAATGAGAGTAGCTTGCATGGGGAGCCTGTCGACTGGGCTCTTGCCCACCCGAGGGCTGCTAAGCATCAACATCTTTGCCGCAGTAATACTTGAACTATGCTTCCAGCCAAATCACTGTGTCTGTCTCTTGCTGTGGATTTTTGGCAGTGGATTCTGAGAGTTGCAAGCTGGCTTTCACGCTGCTGTGTGCTCTCACTCCCTGCTGATGCACACTGCAGGTGATAACACAAAGATATAAAAGACTTTTCCTTCAGTCTCTGTCTCCAGAGCTCCATGTCTTCCTTACTTAAGGAATTTACTTACTTGTCTTCCTTCCTTCCTTCCTTTTACCTAAAAAAAAAAAAAAAATAAAAAAATGTGGAAATGGTTTCTGAGTTGGACTGAATCACACACCCCCCAAAAGATATATGTTGAAATCCATCAGAGAAATTGTTCAATATTGATAATCTGGCAATGTGATATGCTTTTTTCTCAGAATAAGACTTAGAATTTGAAGTGCCTGTAAAAGAATTTGGACTTTCATTTTTAAAATGCAGATTTCCAGTCTTTTTCTAGTAAAAGTTTCCTTGGAACTGTAAATTCATGCTTCCCATGAATGGAGGACGTCTTCAGTTACCCCATTATGAAACATGAGAAAGAGGAATTGTGAAGAACACTCACCTCCTGCGCCAGAGGACTGCCCACACCTCTCTGTACCTCTTCTCTTTCACCGATTATTTAGGCACCTTTTAGCAATGTGTACATTTGTATATAGTCCTTGAAAATTGTGAGAACAACCCCTAAGTCATAACTTGCAAATATACCATTTAACCATTTTGTTTTTGCTGTAAGAAATACTGGAATTAATTTGTTTAAAATTTTGCACTCAGAGCTGGTACGCACTCCTGTTACGTATCATGGGATGTGGCGTAGTCTCCAGCCATTGTCTTAGCAAGTTAATGTGCTTCCAGTTTTGTTAGCTTGGTTCTTGCTTACTGGAATAACCAAGTATCTAAAATTTTTAGACATGTGCTCCTGATGGTTCTTGTTGTTGCCTATCCTTCACCTTGTGAAGGCCGCTCTCACAAGCTGCTTTTTTCCATAAGTAAGTGATAAAGTGTCAGTCAGTATTGACTTTAGGGTCACTTTGGAATTCAGTTTTCTGAAAGATGGCTGGCAAGTGATATTTTTGTTTGTATGGGAATGAAAAGTTGCTTCAGCAATCTCATGTGTGTTTCTCCTGTTCAAGCAATTCTCCTAATTCAAGCAAAAATACTGGGAGAGGCAGGAAACTGTCTGTCTGTAGCCTATTTACCTCTCTTTTAAGAATCATGAATGTTTTGCATACTTGTGGGGTTTACCCAGTGACCACTTACAAATCCTACCTGGCACCTGTGCGTGTTACACAGCAGCTGTTTTTTTTTTTTTTATATGGCTAAGAAAGAAATTGGTTGTCTCTTTGAAAATCTAAATATAAGTCTGTAGGGAATTCAGCAAACCCATCATTTCAGAAAATACTGTTATTGTTCAGTGAAATCTTTCTTGAATTGTATCTTGCTGGAAAAAAAGTCACATTGTAGGTAATGTGTGTTCTCACTTGCCAAACTGGTTAAAAAATACGTCTCTTTTATTGTCTGCACTATAACATATTCAGTAGTGTGTATTACTAATAGAATAAATGAAAAATGTATTTCTTTAACACTGTCATCTCTCTCTCTGACATACATCTTGAGATAGTTTGCAAATGCTCAGTTGTATAAGTGGCCTTACAGAGGGAAATCAGTTAGCCTCTAATGTTATGCTGATGCATGGCCAGTTGCTTGAACCCATTAATGAACTAATCTCTGATACTCTAGTAAATGGTATTCTTGCTCTTGCATGCTGCACATTTTGTTTCAGTTAAAATCAACATTAAAAAAAGAGAATTTAAATGGATTATGGCACTTATCCCACCTTTTTCTCATGCGTACTTTGAGAGAAATTAGAAAGTTTGCTATCCAAAGCAGAATCTTGTGTCTCTTCTTTTCATGCTAAGGCAAGGTTATTAAAACCTGTGCTTTGCTTATGGCTGACCACTGAAGCTAAATAGCATCTTCTACATACAGAGCAATCTTTTAAAACAATATACCAGGACACTTGTATTAAGCACAAGGTAATTTTTCTTTATTTCCCTTTGTATCACCACTGATTATTAAAATAGTTTTGTGTAAGTACAGATTCTCTCTCCCTTATAACAGGCTACCTCCTGCCCAATTCCTTAATTAATGACATAATTCAGTGTTCTGGACATCACAATCACTTCCAGGGTAGTGAAATATGATCAGAGCTGCCTGGAATGTGTGTAACGAAACCCCCCAAGTGAAGGTCGTGCCTCTGTTGTGTTTTCCTATCCATAGAAAAAAATATGCTCTCAATCTAGATGATTTTCGGTTTTAGATTAAAGAAAGAACAATTGAACCCCTACCCTCCTGAGAGAAAGAACAAGTATAAAACTTCTTAGAAACTGAAAACATCCTGGTAATCCTCCTTCTTAAACTGCCTTGGAAGTCCATATCTTAATGCATGGATTGGTAGTGCTTCCTACCAAAGAATGCGGTAGAGAGTCAAATTAGCTTGTGCCACCCTGTCTTTTTTTTTTTTTTCTTCTCTTTTTTCTTCTTTTTTTAAGGAATCTGACAGTCAGGCCGGGACTGAGAAGTTCCAGTGTGTTACAGTTTGCAGTGGTAAACCATTTATCAACAGTTCTATCTGTCTTTACTTTTAAGGTTTTTGGCTTGTCTATTTAAATGTCAAGGGCAGGAGAGAGAGTGTAGTTAGTGCTTTATTCCACAGATCTTGACAACCAACAGCTAGAAGCCCAGGGAAAAAACCCCAAAAGCCTAAAATCATCCAGCGTTTCAGTGGAGTTTATCTAAATCATGTACATTTTCCAGAGTGTATTTTTCTTTAGGCTGTAGGGATGTTTCCAGTAGAGGTCCACAATCATTTAGCAAGCTCCCCTAAAAATCCCCAAAACTGCTGTTTTGTAGCTCTCCAACTTGCAATCTATTATATAGTGCTGCTGTTCCATTGCTGTTACCTAGTACTGAGTGTATAAATTCATACAGTTTCCTCAGTGAGAAGTCACTACAGTACATTGCAAATGGATTCTCTCCATGCTGGAAAAATATTAGCAATATTTCACATGCTGCTTAGATTATTTCCCTGTATTTATAAAATGAGGATTTTTTTTTTCTGTCTACTTCTAGGTCTCTGAACAGGTTTAGTTAAGCACTGCTTGTATCAGTATGTAATTTGGCTATAGTGGTTGCAACTTTTGATTCCCATTTCTTTAGAGTTCCTTGAAGAGTACTAAGTAGCTAGGGACTGGTTCTTATAAAATCATACATTGAAAGTAGTGCAGGCGCAATGGAAATATTAATGAACATGATTGTTTTGACACATAAGAATTAGAGCATGTTTAAATATTATACATACTGTATGAACTGCTGGCACAAAATTAGAAACGTGAGGTTTTTTTCCTAGCAAATACAGTTCAACTTCAAGTTCTTCTCAGACTTAAAAAAAGTCAGTTTACTTAGGTCAGCTTCTGAGGGCTTTAAAGTCTCTGTGTTTCAGATTAAAGGCAGCCAAAAAGACTGCATGTAAGGGTGGTTTGGTGAACTCCAAAGCTTTGTGATGTCTGAATTCTAAAAACCAGGTTTAATCCACTTCAATTTGAACTACATTCTATTTGCACACTGATAAAATGAAATTTACAGTTGCTTTTTTGGCAATGTTCAAATTTACACTTGGTATATCCTTTTGGCATAGTACATACTTTTTGCTCTTTTGACCAGTTTTTTATGCAAATAACAGTAGAAATACAATGCATTTATCTAATGCCCTAAAATAAAATGCAAAATTTACAGGGTTATAAAACCACGGGTTAGAAATGATTTAAAGGATCTTAAGCCAGGACTGTTTTCAGATGTTTGTATGGGAATTTCTGGGATTTGCAAGATGTTTTATGCTAAGAGTTTTTCAAAGGATTTGTTTACTAATACATTTTGTTGTGGGTTTTTTTTATGTCTTACGAACTGTCCTTGTTTTACATGGCTAGATATGATCCCAAAATTTTAATGGCCAAATGTGTCTTTCTAGGAAGTAGTGAAATATTCAGCTATGATTGGATCAGTCAGTGGGCTGATGAGTATATATCTTTTTGCATTTGGGCTCCATAATGGAATTCTATTTCTTAGCTTTGTTAATGGAGGCTTTTGGTTTTTTTTTTTTAGAATAATAGAGTTTATATGAGGTATGGACATGCGTGCAGGAAAGTTTGGGATTTTAGTAGGAAAATAAACATTGCTTAAAGGATAACTTTTTTTAAATGACTAAAATTAGGACTAGTGAACGCTTTATCTGCTTTTGAAATTACTATAATTTCTTTATAATCTAACACAATTCATGCTCTTAGTGTCCTATTTATTAAAATTGAAAAATCAGATATGATTCAGTCAGCTCACCCTTCCATCCATAGGCAACCTGAAGCAAAAATGGCATCTCAGTATATTGATCAGTTCTTGGATCAGACCGAAATAAATTGCTGCTTTGTTTAGATCACTATATTACAACAGGGTATAGTTAGGAAAGATATAACAACATAGTAGAAGGTGGGCAAATAACTAAGGACAGAAGTGCAAAATAAGTAATTTAAATTTCTTTAAAAATATTATTTTATTAATTTGGTGACTTCTATTTAAGTATTTTATTAATTTGGTGACTTCTATTCCAAAGTCCCTTGATTTCAAGCAATAGAGTGTCCCTTGTCTTATATGTCAGAGTGCAGACAACCTTATTCTAGTGGTTGTCATGCATTCGAGCTATAGGTTCAAATGCTGGACAAAGTAGAACAGGCTCTGTCAGGATTGCACAGAGGTTTTGCTCTGTCTCTGGACTTGGATCTTGGTCTGCTGTTTTTCAAGCTTGCGTATCTGATATTCTGCTCAAGAATTTTGAGAATTTGCACAGCCAATAGCTAAGATGCTTTCTAATAGCTTGCTTTTGATTACCCAGATGATTACTCAATGTTTAATAACTTGTTCAGCAGTCTGAAGGAATTGTCTTTGGAACCTTTCGAGGAGTCTGAAATTCAGCTTCCCTTGGCAGTCTTTCACCTGAAGTAACATGGGAAGAAAAACCTTTGTAGTACAAGATTGACTACTGAAATTTCCTTAGAGTGTTGTACAGTGACAAAGTGATGTGCCCAGGCCCAAAATATCTATGTGGAATATTTTGGGATATCTTTCAAAATTAATCTTTTAATTTTCCCTTTTCCTCTATAAACTACATACTTTTTCAGGTGAAGCTTATCAGTAAGTTCCACCAGAGAATGACTTATGTGCTTAATTAACTTTTTGGATTATATCTTAGACTACGCTCAGTCTGTGTAACGGATGCATGCACATCCTGAGTTTCTGATCCTCATCAGTAGTTGCAGTGAGAGTTTGGTTGTTGAACTCCATGGCTTTAGTTTGTAGGAGCAAAGGCTGAGGAAGATGAGGAGATCTTGGCTTTTACTGTGAGATGGATACTTAACTGGACCCAGAAACTTTTAAGTACTCTGAATTCTGTAAGTTAATAATAGTTGTAGTTACTGTGTAGGGATAAATATTCTTGCATCTCTCTTAGGTTTCTGCTATTTACTTCTTCTATTCTGCTATTTACCACCTTCTGTGGTTTTGTTTTCACACTGTTTTAACAAGGTAGTTTGAAAACGGGAATAGCAAGTAAATGCACATAGATGAGCTGCTGCACCCGAAAGAACTGTGTTGCAGCAGACCAAGTTGCTTCCTGCATTATCAACAGATAATGAATTTACCTGTTGCCTTGCCTTTAGAGAATTGGTTCATTCTCTTGCTTGAGTTGAGGCCTAGGTCAGGACAGAATGGGCAGTTTCATGATGAGTCTGTTTAAATCCCTGAACACGCATACATATGTAATGGCCATGCCTCAGAACAACAAATCTTGGCAAATGAATGGATCTGCTCCTTGACGCCATCCACAGAAGGAGCCATGTGACGCAGGACCATGGACTCAGAGGTGTGGCCTGGAAAGGTTGGCTTGCAGAAAGGAAGTTTGCTGTTGAATTTTTGAAAGCTGTTGGCCTGGCGTGTTTTCCCCAATGCTGAGCTTTAATCTGATTAGTATCTGGTGTTTCTTTGTGTTTGACATCACTGTAGTATTCCTTAAAGAGTATGTTTTGCCTATTGGAAAAAGAAGAAATTATTATTTATTTTCTTTAATTAAACCCAAAACATCCCCAAAACCCACACAAACAGAGAACTACAGTGTCTCGTTTATGTGGAAGTACTCATTTTCCTTTTTGATACATTTCTCACTGGCATATGTATGGAATACACAGAGGTTTATGGTGGTTTATTTTGTTACTTACATACAAGATAACCACAGGCACTGATGTTAAGAGTAAAGCTGTTTTGGCTTTTATTTACCTTTATTATCAAATCTGTTGGCTGTTTGTTTTCACATTGGTTTTAGCTATTTACTGTTTTTCCTAAAATTATTTTGTTTTTTTTTTTTTTTTTTTTTTTCTTCTTCCTTTCACATGGTCATTTAGATTGAGCCATCTGCTTGGCTAATAGTGGGAATGCTGAAGAAAGACATTTTCTTTTCAGCTCACATATGAATTGTACTTTCTGAGAGAGGTTATTCACTTGCAAATATGAAGATTGAACTATGATTCCGTAGCATTATGTATAAAATCATGAAAAATAAATCATGTTCCTCCAAAATACTTTCTTTGATGTTGGTTCTTTGTCACTGCTCCACTATTGATTCAAACAGTGGCATGTGAAGTGCGTCGTTTCTGTAATCACTGCTGCAAGTGGGCAAGAAAAAAAGACCATCTTTTTTGTACTAGTTTTCTCACAGTTAATATCAGACAAAACCGTTTTGATAAATGTCCTCCATCTAAGGACCTTAAATACTTTGCAAGATGGTTTTGTAGCATTGTTGTTATGTATTGTTGATTAGGAGAGATAGCATAACTCCTGGAAAGTTGCCCCATGCTGAGGGCTGCACAGCGAGTCCACACAAGTGTGCAAATAGAGCCTACAAAATCTGACTCCTGATCCTTCCTACTTTAGATATCGGAACTTTTTTTTTTAGTAAATTTTATGCATTCAAAATAAATCCTTAAAGCTTCAAAGTCTGAAACCAAATGGGAATAAAATATTTTGTGGCCACTATGAACGATTAAGTGGGAAAATAATGAAGGTTTGTAGGTAATGGCTTCAGTTAGCAGATGATGTGGTGAATGTGGTTTGGCCTGATCTCCATTATATTCCCAGATGGCTTTTTTTTTTTAGTCACTGTGGAAGGCACAGTCTCCTGTAAGTGACAAAGGGAGGAAGTTTACTCCTGGTAATCTCAAGACATTCATCTGTGTGGGAACTGGGCATGGACTGTCATGGTGAGGGCTCCAGCAGACTCTCTAGAGAGGTGCCACTGGTGAGTCTGGCATTTCTGAAATAGCAGGGGAGTAAACAGGGCAGAGGTTGCTCTGCAGGATACTCCTGGCTTCTTTCTCCTCTAGGCTGGAACATAGTAGTTTCCTGGGTTCCTTTGGGAGTCTGGGGGTGGGAAGGCTCTGTTGATATCTTTCTGGAGTAACCTCACTACCAAGTTCTAGACACTGACTTTGTTGTTCATAATTGTCCTCTTGGGAGGAAAATTTTCTTCTTTGACTGTAGAATAAACCTGTGCAGTCTGCTAAATGAGATTGCCTAAATTTTGATTGCCATGAATATCATTAATGCCATTAGCTTAAATCCTTCTGTAGTTTTGCTGCTGAACAACATGGGTAAATCTGGTTTACGTTTATTGTCTACCTAACCTGTATCTTTCTAATCTGTTTATTGTCTCGTTCTTCCCCTGACAAGATCTGCAGTTAGTTTCTAGCCCTGCACTTAGGAAGACTTCTTGGCACTCAGTATGGTTCATTTAAAATTTTTGTTCATTGTAACTTTTTAGCCCTCTAGCATAACGTCTCTCAAACTCTAGATTCACTTCTGATTTCTCCAGGGGAAAAGGGTGGGAAAAGATGTCTGAGGCTCCATGCTGCAAATACTTCTGCTTGTAGTTACTTCTACAAGTAATCCCTTTGAAATCAATAGGGAATATTCCCAGTAGTAAAGTTAAATAGTCTGAAATGTCTTACAGAGTAAAGCCTAAGGCTGGGAAACATTACAGAATGTTGTATGACTTCATTATGAAGGGCATCACCACAAAAAAGAAGCCCCATCTTAAATAACCACTAATGAACTTAATACAGTAAGTCCTCTTACAAACTATGTGATTTTCTAATTGTTCTTTATGTTCTTTATGTATTATAGAAATGTGGGGTTTTTTTTTGTTAAGACATCAGCATAAATATTCCAATTTTGAAATAATGCTTGTTTCAAGAATGCTTGTACATAAGAAAATCAAACCTGATACATTCTATGCAACATTGTGTACCCTTACTTTCTTCTGTGGCTGTTTCCTATCCATAGGCATTACTTCATTCAGCTCTACCTATGACGATTCCTTCCCAACATAATTAACACCCAGCTGTTCTAGTGGGTGCATAGCTGTGCTATCTAATAGCATTTTTTGGAATTAAATAACTGGCAGAGAAGTATTTTACCAGTGCATTGGTTTTTTTAAACAAATAATGAAATAAATAAGTATACTTTGAAAAGCAGCTCTGAGTCAGGACTTCACTAAATTAAAGTTTAATCGGCAAGGCCAAATTATATCTGGAAGCATGCTTGCAAACTAGTAGAAACTGCCCCCATATATCTGAAGTTAGGATTTTGGCCTGCTTCTTCACAGTAACAGTACATATTTAATGTACTTTCTTCTTTTGATAACATAACTTCAGTAACCACAACTTTTGGTCTAAATAGTTCTTTTGAGTATTTAGGAAGCTTTGTATGCTGCTGGGGAGGAAAAAAAACGGCCCAGATTATTCATTAATTTATGTGAAATTGTAAGATGAAAATACAAAAATCTCTTTCCAAATCTCAGAGGCTGAATCATGACTCAGTATAAACGTCCACATGCAGAGAACGGAGCCTGAAGCATATGGCTGAGAATACCTTTTTGCCCAGAAAATACAGCTGCAAAATGCTGATTCCTAGCTGATGAAATTATTTTGTGCAACAACTTGCAATTTGTGTTTGAGGCCCCACAATTTCATTATACAGTTATGAAGGAAACGGGAGAATTTGTAAAGTATAAAGGAAAAAAGTTCTACTCTATTTTTAAATAGTCATTTCTATAATGTATAGTCGACAGCCTATAGAAATATAATATTACAAAACTGAGGTGGCAGATATGTATGAATACCATTAAATACAATTTTATAATGAAAATTTTTTCTTATGAAGGTGAAACTTTTAGATCATATTAGAATTCTAAATTTTTTATGCATAGCAATCAAATGACCTCTCCATATTGGCACATAAAGTATAGATTTAAAGTTAAATGATCCAGTCAGTCATTTAGCATTTTCTTAGGGTCATCTTTTTGCCAATAACTACAGATGTTTACATATGGTTCTCTTGTTTCTATCTTTGTATTATTTAAATTTTAAGAATTGAAGAAAGAATAACACTTCTAAAACCTGTTTTTAATAGCCTTTGTTTATTGTTAATACACAGTGTTCCAGGCTCTTGCTCTAATGATTTTTTTCACATTGCATTGATAATTAAATTCATTCATTTTCCTGGCTACACCAATTCTTTTAAATAAAAAGTTATGGGTAATAATACCTATTATGTTGAAAGTACAGAGGAGAAAAGGGCAGATTTGCAGCTTTTAGTTCAAGGAGAGCCAATGGATTTTGCAAGTTACAGGTTTAAATAAAATCAGGAATCTTGAGTTCTTTAATCTACACTGTAGTAATGGTAGATCTTGAAGTGGTGTTTCATTTTTCTGATGCTATAGTGCACATAATATTTTTCTCAGTAAACTGGAGCTGTGGTATGTGATGTATGATCCATTTCAGGATATTCATTGATAGTCAGTTTAGTAATGATACTAAGTGTTGGTCCTCTTAGATGACTGGAGACTGTTTTTCATGTTGCTACCTCCTAACATGTACATGGTAGCAGTAATCCTCTTCACACACCTTCCACTATTAAATCCCCTAAAGTGATTTAATATCAATAAATAGGGGAAAATATTGTGAACATGTGAAACTTTGTGATAACATAAGATGTGTATAATAAAAAAATCACTCCATTCTGCTCTTATTTATTTGCTTATGCAGTCTCTGCCATTTTTATCTATTTCATGGGATTTTTAGGTTTTGCAATTTTTAAATTAGGCAAAAGGGATTTAATATTTAATAGAAAATAATAGAAAAGATGTTCTTAGCCTCATATTAATTTTTTGTCATGTTTAAAGAACTCAAGAGCCAAAAAACGTTATGTCCCTTTGGCCAAATATATGATTTAATAGTTTTTTTGAAAGAAGATCTGTGTAAATGAATAAGACTTTATATAATTTAAAATACATAATAATCTCATTTTGTAAAATTTGTTTTGTAGGCTGGAATATCACCACTTTGCAAAAGAAGTAGTAATTTTGAAATAGTGATAAATAAAAGGCCTGAATGAAAAGTGAGAGAAATCTAGATTGATTTGTAGGTATTACTTTTCAACATCTCAACTCAAGCTTATGAATTCTTTTGGACTCAGTTTGATGGAATTTTCTTGATTCTTGTCTACCCTTGAGTATGTGGTCCTTGAAAGGGTGAGCAACTGTTCCTCTTAAATAGCTCTTTTTCTAAATACTCTTTGGTACAACTTTCCTTCTGTTATTTCTCCTTTCTGTTTCTACCTTTTGCATTTTATTCGTATTTCTTGATAGAGTCTCACTGTAAATGAGTCCTGTTCTAAGGTTAATAGGGCTGGTAGAGTCATTGGAGTAGGATACTGAGGAGGCCATTGGTGGAGTTTCATCATTAAAAGCCCTGTTTGGAGGTCTTCCTTCCTACCTGCATTCTTGCAGGTATATGGAAGGTATGAATGATAATAACACAACCACAAGTCTTCACCCTGCTTTCCTCGCCTGTTGGAGGGCTGATGATATAACTTTATCTCATCACTGTGTTCCATCAGCTTTAGGTGTTGAATATTGATGATGAAAATGTGCTCAGGCTGAATACTGCTACCCAGCCATCTCATTTTACAATGATATAATAAGAATATGATGTCCCAGATGGAAAGTAAAGATTTAAAGTTTCCATTATTTCAGGAGTTAAAAATGTTTTGTTCCTGACATTTTCTTACTTAAAATATATCTACTACCTGCACTATCTTTAGTAATTCTCACCAAGCATCTCATAACTTTTCATACGTCTCTGTAATTAGTGTGAATGTTTCTGCCTTGGGTATCCTTATTTCTCAAACTTGTTAAGAGCAAATGAGTGACTTAAAGGAGATCTGAGCAATAATCACTGATCCCCAAGTTGAACACTGTAAGACCTGTACCAGTGTCAAGTGCCAACACTGATGTATTTGAAAAGGCAAAGACTGAGATGCCGTATTAGACACTTCTCCTGTACTAAGGAACAGGATACCTGTATGTTCTCCCTACTGTCTAAGGTCCATCACAGAGGGAGTCATGAGGGAGCCCAGATAATCTTTTTAACTCATCTGCTCATACGTTCTGGTATTATGATCTCCTGTCTCAATTATTTCTGCTAGACATGCCTGAGTGTTTCTTTCAGAGATAAAGACAAGGGTGTTACATTCGGCTCCTGCTTCTGCTCATGTGTTGGTGTGGATAATGAACTCCCAGATGCTGAATCTCTGAGTTTGTCAGAAGTTGTTAGTCAAATCCTACAGGAGTACTGAAAGCATTCCTCATGGAAGTCTGGAATCAAAGTAGGTTTGAATCAGCATCATCAAGTTGGATGCATGGTTCCTGTTTGGGTCGACTTCTAATGAAAAGCTTATGAATTACAGAGAGTCAGTCAGAAAGGGCAAAGGCAAGTAGGAGGAACTGGTCTCAGAAACACCAAAAGAATCGCAACCAGAAACATTTAAGCTAATTTTTGATAAATACATTGCAGTGCAACCCAGACTATTAAGTAGTCTGATATTGAACAATTCTGTGAGTAGTGGCCACAAAGACTTTTCTAAATGATACATTGCAAACGAGGTAACTGAAGTGAATGTGTCCTTGAAACTCTACGGGGAATTTGACTTCTTGGGTAATTCTAACAGGGAATTTAACATCTTTATCACAAAAGACTGACTGTCTTGAAACAATTCCAGGCATGCTTGAGGTTCAGTTGAAATCTCTATATGAACAGTTTCATTTTGTAACTGCATATTGTGCTTTAGAAGACTAAGCTGAAAATCACAGGTAATTCCATTACTGATTGCATTTGTTTTTCTAATGGATGAAGTTGGTACATACTGTATAGGGTCATTGTCCTAGGAATTTCCTTAATGATGCCTTATATGAAAGTGATCTTACTGCACAAAGTTGGTAAGAATTGAGGAAAAGTGAGCATATGCTTTGCAGTGAGAAGTGTCTGCTGGCTGCCTGAGCATAATCCGTGCTCCTCCAATAAACTGCAAAGATCAGACTAATGTGGAGGGCAAACTTCTTGCATTTAGACCATGTGTGTATGTATATGCTTGTCCCAAACAGTAGTTTACTACTTTTTAAGGAATTACTGATGCTTTTGATACAGTCTCCAAATACCTGCTAGTGAACCTTTGGATTCTTGCAGAGATGTGGGGAGGTATGTATTCCTCTGCACCCTTTCCTGTATATAATAATCATACAGTCTGTAAAGCTTGTCTGATCTAAAATTACGACATCTGAGGAAATCTAATCTATTTCTTGATCCATAGAGAAGAGAGGGTGGAAGGTCTGGATAACAGCATTTAACAATTAAACGTCGCTGCCTTCTGGAAGGTGAGAACCAATTACTCGCCTCCTCCTGCAGCATATGCGTGGATGGGAGAGAAAGTCTTACTGCAGCAGTTGAAGGTCTCTCCTATCACCAGCAATTTTTTTGATAGAAAGAGCTTGGGTGCCCTCAGTTTCTTCCTCCCTTACAAAGTTAAAGGTCTTTTTGGAGTGCCTTCTATTGAGTGGAAAGGCTAAGGGGCCTCATGTGTCTGTGCAGTAAGCCCTGCAGCTACTTGCCTGCAAGCCTGTGTGTAGCAGTTCTGCAGCCTTAGCTTTCCTCTCAGCCTGCAGGAGACGCCCTGCCTTACAGGGTGATTTCCACTGAAATACAGTAAGTTCCTGTAACAAAAAGTAGTCTATTCCCATTCTGCAGGGTTTGTAAAATCTGAAGTACCAGAACTGTTTATCACACTGTTGCAAATATTCCTTAAAAACCCCCTGTAAGTTTGCTTTGCAGAGATGTATTGAGGTTTGAAGAAAAAGGGAACATGCTGGAGAATCCTTTGTGGATTTAACATAACTCAGTGTATTTTCAAGGCTGAAATGTGATTTTATGTTACAATATATTTGTGAAAACCCAGTCTTGATATTCAGTGTTATGTCTATCCTAATAACTAGTTCTTTCCCTGGCTTCCTCAACAAAGAGGAATAAGAAACAAGAAGAAATTATCCAGTTGATGATGAAATAACAATGTAGACATACTTAGAAGAACAGAATTACTACAAGTCTTGTTTCTTTGATGAGGCAGTTTTGTAGATCAGCTTATTTTTGTACTCTTGCAACAGAAGCATGCAGAGCGAACTCTATACTGCATCTTTTCTGCATTAATAAATAACCATTCTGTGTGGTTTTGGTTCTAATCACTTAAGCAGACAAAGGCAACTCCTGTAAGGAAAATGTTTGTATTGAAGGTATTTGTGTAACTATGACTGTAGGTAAGAGATCTGTATTCTGTGCCAAGTGCTATCTTTTCCTAATATTTCTAGTGCTTGAGCTCTGTTCCAGTGAGTTGGTGTTTCACTGTATCTCTTGCTTCACAGTTTCTCAACTTTTCTTTGTGAGAAATGAATGCCAGTAAAAAGGGCAAACCCACCCCCCACTAAATTAACCTACTTAAACCTGGAAGATATACGGCAATGTTATACTTCCTCATATCTAGAGTCCTTTTGCAAAAGCTAAAGGAATAATATATTAATTTTCTTTACGTTAGTGTAATGCACTATTTTGAACAAGAATGCATCAAATCCCTCTCATTTAAAGTATCTGACTAATAGGCTGTTAAAATGATTATTCCATCAAAATATATTGCCAGTTAGCACTTCACGATGAGCATCACATGGTTTATACTCAAAGTTTATGCTTATGTGTTTTTATAAATGCTAAGTTGTTGCTTATTTCAGCCTTAGAATTATTGTGAATATGATTAGCAGAAAGATAAATGTTCTTTGTCTGAGAAGCAACTGATTGTTGGTAATATGAAAAAGTCTTATCCTTTACCTTTATAATTCTAATAAAGAAAATTTATGAATACAATTGATAGCTGAATTTGCCTGGTGAATATATTTCACTTACATGCATACTGTTCCAAAAATACAACTTCAGCTGTTTCAGAAGGTTTTAGAAATAAATTCTCTTCCACAGTTTTGCATGATTTTTATAAAATTAGGTCAAAGGAATTTTCAGTTGAAAACAGTACTTTGTCATATTATCTACAACATGTGTCTAGCAAATTTATCAACCCAGTGTTCATCTGAGTGAAGTTCCAAATCCTAATGAATGGTTTAGACAGGATTATCCTCACTTTCCTACAGGTGTAGCTGTGGAAATCAGTCACTTCAATCAAAAGCCTCTGTCAAGTTTCACCACACTGTCATTTTTTATGTTGAGGTTTTGCTGAAATTAACAACAATGAAAAAACCCCACCAAAAAACCACACACACGAAAAGGACAATTCTGTACATGTCTTTACATCATGTCTACCTTTGGGTGGTGCTTTTGAGCAGTGCTGCACTGTTGTTTCTGTTGGAAGAACTTAACAGCATTCATATTTTTGCACTTTATACTAACACAATATTTCTTTCGTGATATTATGGAGTTAAAATTGCACTGTGTGTTTTAACACACATTACAACAACCTCTTAAGGCAAAAAAAGTAAATTCATGCAAATGAGTTATGGAAAGTGAAAAGATTTGTGCTTCTTCATTCATTGCAGCAATAGTTATTGGGAAACAAGCATTTTCCTTTTGTGGACTCTCTGTATTTTACCGTATCTCATGCGATTTGTCCATTGATAATAGTTATCTTTTGAATACTAATCTTAAAAGGGATTATAAAAGGGTATGATGAAAGAAAATACGGTTGATATTAGCTTGCTTTAAATTATTTACTCTGTTTCACTTTGTCTTTAAAATATTGTTGATACAGCTCATTCATGTTGCTTTGGTAGTATCTGAAAATTAGAATAAATGATAAACTTTGTATTATTTAGTGGTACGTTTCCTAGTTTTGTACTACTTCATATGCCACTGGCCTTCTAGGGCCTTCCTGTAAAACACTGCAATTAAAATCCAGTAACATTCAATAAAAATATGATACCAGCCCCTTTGAAGAATTCCCAGTGTACTGAAAATGTGAAGTTATAACTAGCTAAATCGTTGTACCTTGTGAAGCCAAGAGGCCAGGGTTTCTCCTGTCTTCGGTCACAGAAGCAAACAACCTACCATTTCCCACCATATCTACTTGCAAACCGAGAAGCCTCTGTCTCTATGACTTAAGCAGCCACTTGTTGCCAGCAAAATCTTTTTTGTAATGAAGCTGTAGAAACCTAAATCCTGAGAGGTTCCTGCTCTTTCCCTGTGGGTGGCAGATAGTTTGAGCTCTATTAAATTTGAGGGATACTCATTAGCTCATGAGAATAAACCTGTATTTTGCTAATGTTTTCTGACTTATTTGCTATTCTGTTTTTCCCTTTCAAGTGTTTGTGTGCTTTCAGTCTTAATGTTGCTGTATAACATTCTCATTTAATTTTTGACAAAATTTTAGGTGTCTTAGCCTATGACTGTTTTCTTGAAATGGAAGAGCCTTTTTTTTTAAAACTGAATTGCAAATTAATGATTCTTTTTCTGTTGTGAAACTTTTTTTTAATATATAGAGCTATGATAAAATTATCATTTCTATTAATTGGTTATGCCACCTTTCCAGCATTGGAGTAGGGCTCCTCTCTGTGTGAAGTTGAAGGCCTATCTGTTTGTATCTCTACTTATGATACCATCCTGGAGAGAGCAGCTAGAATAGCAAGGCTGCTGTGATTACAACTCATGTTTTAAACTACATCTGGGTCACTATGAAATTCCTCTTAAATTAAAGGGAAACCTTTAAAAAGTAGAAAACATGGAGTTTATGGATGATTAACTTCTAGAGAATTCAATTTCTGATGTCTTTTTCTGCAATTAGGCAATGACGGCAGCTTTACACGAGGCTGCACGAAGAGTTTAGGAGGAAGCACCCAGTAACTGGGCACTGGTTCATCTGTACATAAGGGTTTGCAGGTTAGGGCTCATTTTTGTGTTCGGTAATTCTGTAACATCAGTCCCATTCAGCAAGACAGCAGTTCTTTGTTTTGTGGCCTTGCTGAATTCAGTTTCGTGTTAAATGATCTTGCCTGTTTGTCTTGTTTGTGTCATTCAGTAACAACCCTTTGAAATCTATCTTAAGTGCCTTGGTTTACTTTGTTACTGCTCTTCAAGTTTAATCTGAAAATAATGTCCGATTCCTTCATCCTCCCGCATGAAATATGAGTCCTTTCTGCCTTTTTTTTGGTGGTCAAAATATAAAGCATCTGCGTGCTGTAATTTTTAATACTAAAATAAATGATGTTTAAGAATATTAAAAAGTACTTTGAAGAAAAATTTAGTGTCCATAAATCAATTAAACTAATGCATACAGAATAATCAGTAGTATATGGGGCCAGGCATTTCAAGCATTTATTTTTTTTCAGAGTGTATGTTGATGTATCAATATATCTTTCTTTTTTCCTCTGCTGGATAGAGATTTGTGTGCTAAACTGATGCTGTCTCAGTTAAAATGTGAAGAAGAGTGGTATTTTTTTTAAACCATTTTAAAGAAAAGACATTAGTGTAATTTTTGGAGGAAAAAAAAGTAACCTGAAATAATGAATTTCTCTAAATAAATATTCAAAGCAGTTTATTTAATAGGGTCTTTTTGGAAAAAAAAATGCGCTACCTCTTTAACAGTGCAGTAGCAACCAGGTATGCTGGGATATTAGCAAAAGTGTTGACCAAGCAGAATGTGACTAGACAAATGTCTTCTCATTGTGTGAAGCATGAAGGCCATGATAGATGATTTCAAACAACAAAGCGCAGCCACTGAGACAAAATTAGTGTTGTTTTAATTACCAGTGTCTGTAATGTTATCTATCCATAACTGTCTTGAAATAGACTGTCAACGGAAAGAACAGAGACACTTGAGCTAATACTTCCATGTAGTGTTTCTTATCTTTCTTAAGTTGCAACAGTATGCCTTTATAAAAAGTATTTAAAGCTTTCTTTGAAACGTTTACTTATACCTTAAAAAAAAAAAAAGTTCTGTGCTTTAGGAAAAGTGTCTTTTTATCTTTCATTCTAAGAAAAGAAGCAAGCAGTTCCTATTAAATGCTGTTTGGAAGTCAGGGTAATGGCTAGAAAATGGAACTTGGCCTGACATTCTTCAAGTAAAGTTTACACTCAGTGAGCTGTGTTTTTTGTCAGTCACAAATAGCGTTATGACACTAATAGTAAAGAAGATTCTTTATTCCCGAAATATCCTTGAGCTGAGATGGGGTGTTCTTCATATATTAGTAAGTGTATATATTGTGAAGATGAAGTATTTCTTTCTTTCTGGGCTTGCAAGAGATGAAAGATAGGCCAGCTTTTGAAAATAGTCTGTATGGCACATGCTACAAATGAGCAGGGAAAGCAATCGAGCTAATAGATTAGAGTAATTATCCAATCTTTGGCTAGTTTGTATTGGCAAACTATAAATACAGTACACATTAGAACAAGGTGCTTACAGAATGTACATGAAAGGTCAATGTAATTTGCAAGTCGCTAGTCATTAGAATATGCTAAAAACCATTGCTTCAGGGCTCAGATTTTAATGATGAATACATTGATTATTAAGTAGCAGAGGAAAAATGTAGCTGAGCTACTGTAGTGTAATGATAGGTCGCTTTATTTTGGGAAGGAAATCAACTAAGCTTCAGAATGCATGCATTGAGAAATATAATTGCAGTGAGGAAAATTCCTCAGAGGAGCTTGGCACATATTAAAAGCAAAAACTTGAGACATGTTTGTGATAAGATTACTAATAAATCTCTGGTAAGTCTTAGACTCCTGACAATAACACAGCAACAGAGCACTTCATCTTCTCCATGCTTTAGAATTTAAGATCGGTCACAAACAATCTAAATTACGACTGATACTAGGCAGATGCAGTGCTGCGCTGTGTTGCTCATCATAAATCTCCTGTTCCTTATATGCAAATTAAACTCCATTTTAAAAGATAATTTTTCACATGGTGATCTCCTTTATTTGTGAAATGCTAGTGATTCTTAATGTTAGGAGAGCCATCTCAGGAGTTCAGTGTAACTGTTGCTGAGGGAGAAGAGAACAAGAAAGGCTAGTTTGTTTGGAATAGTTTGGACATTGGTGCATGGGACATTTCAAATAACTTATTAAGTTAGACACAGCACAAACACTGTTTGTAGTTTAGCTGTGGCCTTGTTTTCTTCAGCAGCTGCCTGAGCGACTTATCTTTGACTTTTAAGTTCTGTCTTGTTTATATCAAATCTTCAAGGTTCTTTAACTCTTACAACAATAGAACAGAATATAACCAAGCTGTGTAGACAAAAATGTTCATCTTAATCAGCAAACAAAACTCCCCTTCAGCTCTTCATTTAAAACAAGTTTATCTGCCTTCAGTATTTTGAAAATAGTTGTGTGCATATTGCATTCTTTCTCTCTGTCTCATGCAGACACAGTTATGTGAATGGGATATAAAGTGTGTAGATTTAATTAATTGCTATACAGGTGTTATTAAAAGAGGATGTTGTCTTATGGGAATGAGATCTGAAACGCAAGAAATTGTGCATATGGGAGGAAGAATGTTAACCAGTTTTGTTAATTTTTTTTAAAGGAAATTCATATCTGTTTTCATGAAAAGACGTTTAAAATGCTTCTATGATTTGTAAGTGGTATACTGTAAAGGGAAAGAGATATAGAATAGGAAAGTAAAATCTTCAGATTTTTTCATAGTTAATTTGTACATATCAAAGCTGATCTTTCACTTGGCATATTTGGTAAGTCTTTCTCAAAAACAACTCGTGAAATTGAGTCAAGCTATATGTTGTCCAGTCTGAGACATTAAGATAGAATAGATAGGATTGAGCAGCACTTAGCAGAACATTAATCAGATAGGCCAGATACTCTTTGGCATAACTTATTCTTGCTCCTTTGACATCACTGGTTCGCATCACTTTAAATTCTGATCTGGGTAAGATGGTTTGGTCTGTGAGCAACAGTCAATGTTGGTGTCAACATGCTGAGTATTTTTTATTTCTTAGAAATTGGAAGAAATCCTGTCTCTTAGTCACGCTTTAAGAACTCTCAGCATAAGATAGCTGCAGGTTAGGAAACTTTTTAAAGAATAAGAAAAGTGAAAGTACTTGTTCTGCAAAAAAACCCAACCCATAATGCTGAGTTAGAATTATTCTTAATAGCCAATGTTAGGTAAATAGCCCAGTGTAAGTCTTTCTTTTCATATTGTGATAAGTTCATAGATGCTCCTCACTCTGTGATATCCTTGATCATGCTTCCAGTTTTTTTCTCTTGAAACTTGGTGGCAAGTCCCTATTTCAGAAACTGTGTTGTAAAAAGATCAGATTATCTGTACCTAAGAGTGTTTTTGGAAGCAAATGCAGGCTATTGGTCTCCCTGAGTGATTTTGTTGTTGAGGGTCTGACTGAGGTGGGTATGTGGTTACAGTCACAGTAAATTTCCCATTCAAAAGAAAATGAGCACTGGTTTTCATTCCCTTGTTCCTTATTTGCCCTATTGAAACAGATACTGTAGTACATAGTGCTATGTAGTACAATGATGTGAATTCATCAAAACATGCATTAAGAGGCAACACTACACCAGGGTAAGGATATAAATATATTTTACAATTCTTAGCTTCCTATCATAAGAATAGTTCATGAGTGAATGTAAATTTACAGTAGGTGCTTATCAAATGTGAAAATGCTTGCAAATCAGAAACAAACTTTGGGACTATAAACATATTTCAATGATAGTTCATGCAAAGAATATGTTTGATAGTAAGAAATAATGTTCTCTTTTAGTTTCTATGTGAAGCAGGTTGACATACTGTTGTACATGGAGAATTATAATGCTTCTGAGTCAGAACACTATGCAACATTTAATTCTCTAATCAGAATGCTTATTATTAGGGAGTATATAATGAGATAAAATATTATTATTTGTTTATAAAGCAAGAAAGAGGCATCCTCCAGCATAAAGAGATAATAAAGTACAGTTAAATCAGTTGATTTTACTTCTTTGTTCCATATAGCAGTGATACACAAGCTACCAATCTTCTGTGGTTTTTAAAATACTTGATAAAGATATTGAAGTATGTTAATGTCTTGCATGAAAAAAAGTTATCTGAAAGTAGGTTCTGAATGCCATTGTAACTCGTACATGTGTCCTGTGTACATGCGAGTTGGAATATTTTACTCCACTGAAGTAGAACCCTATAAAATCTTTTGGGTTTGACTGCAAGATGCACTTGTACAGACAGTAATTGGCCTGTTACAGAGATATTAATTAACATGTTAGAAATGTTTTCTTTATTAATGAGAAATTCACACATACTATTTAAATTAATTTGTATAGTTTAAAATTAATTTATTGTGGCCTTCGATGACCTCAAATCTACTAAGACAAAGCTGGAGTATTGTACTAACTGTTAAACCATTCATTAAACATTTTATGCAAATAGTGTTTGTTTATAAACAAATTAACTGCAAGGATTTTCAAAACAGGTGCTGTGTTGTGAATGCGTACTAAATGATGTGGTACTGAAAGAATTAATTAGACCTTCAGATGTAATTAGTTGCAATAATTTGCGTGATTAGCGGCTTGGTTAAGAAGTAAGACACACACATTGTAATGCATGGAAGAGTCACTGCAGTAGCTTTGTCTTTCATACGGTGAAGATGAGATTTCCTCATGTTTAGGAGATTTTTCAAAAAATTGCTGACATAGCTGGAGTTAATTGCCAAGGATCCTGTAGGGGGTAACGTGGTGTGGTGGTTTGTTTTTTTGGTTTTTTTTCCTTTGGCTTGTTGCAATGCATATGCATTGAAAGCAACACCATTTGTTTGTATCTCAATGAATTTTTAAAACAGAAGGCTGTTAACCCTAGATCTTCAAGTCTCCAGAGGAAGAATTGATACTTAACGTGTTTGGGGTTAAAAGATAGACTGTGATAAGCCGTATAAAACAGGTCCAGTGTTTCAAGATCAGTTCTAAATATTAATTTAATTTTTCCCCCCCTTGTAACCATACTTCTGATTTTTCTTCTTGCATATCCAACAATGAAGTCAACCATTGGATGTACATGAAGAATTCCTTTGAAACTGGCATTAGTCAAAACGGATTAAAAAGAAAGTTATGGCTACTGATACTTAATTTATGGTGACCACATTCCCAGTTATGATAAATGTACAATACCTTTGTGACTTGTGAGAAAGCTTTTTTGCCTTGATGCCCAGTGAGAGTATTAGAGAGTGGGTTTGAAATGAATTAGTATGGGAACTTTCTTGATCTTTGTTTTACCTGTTTGAAAAGGTAGGTTGACAGTAAGCCACAATAGGTTCACTTTTGCAGTCACTGGTGGAAGTTGCTATTGCTTTGCTATTGTAAAAGAAAAGGCTAAAGATTTTGTGCCTGGAGGCATCAAGAATGCACAAATATGAAAGTAATGCACACTTTGACAGAATTTATTGCTCTGATAATACCCCTTTAATATTGTTAGAAACACGCTTGTGGGACCTGCACATGTATTTTGAAAGAACAGGTATGTTCTATGTGAATCACTTTGTCAGAAAAGGCTTCATGTTTATAGGACATGTTGAAGAGTATAGAAGAAACAAGAAACATTTATTAAATCAGTTATAAAGTAAATAAGTGCAATTAGCAGTGTAGAAGATATGAGGTGGCGAGAGGCTTCTCAGAATAACACGTTTGCTTATGGTGAGTATCAGAGGTGTTCCATAGAGGTGTCCTATCGGTGACTTTGAATTTAAGCTTTTTAATACAGAACCTTATTTGATCAAATTAAACTACAGCGGTTTGCAGGATGAGCTGAATTTTTTGGAAGGTTAAATTTTTTGTTTCATGCAATGTAATGCTTCTGAGGCATGAGCTAGGGGAGACCTTGTTTAAAAGCTAAGCCTCGCTGTAGTTACTAAGTTGTTTATGTTCTTTTAAGTTTTCACTATATGATTTCTAACAGTTTTTATGTAGCTGCAAATCTGACATAAGCAGCAAGACCCAGCAGGAGGTCTCTGGTTAAATGGTGAAAAAAATGATACTGCATTCGGATTAGTGACTGGGAAGTATTAGTGGTCACATACCTAAGTGAGAGTAAACCCCATGCTTTTTATTGCAATCTCAAAGTGGAATGCAGTTCATTTTAGGACTGAGGCAAAGCATAAGTGTGCTACTTCTTTTCTACAACAGAGTGGCTATTTGCATTCTTAGCATATTTTTAAGCATAGAAGGGAAATAGTATAAAATAAATATTAAAAATGATGAAAGAAGAACAAAAACCATCATTAACTGCTGCACAGCTGCTGTGTGTCTGCTGTCGCAGGGATTACCCTTAATTACTATGGATGAAGTTTGCTATCATTGGTTCTTTGGATGCCTTGCAATTGGTTTATTTTTAAAGTTCTTCTTTCTATGTATGTTTTAATAGAATATGCAGCTGTTAAAGTTTCAAGGAAAGAAATCACTGTTTTAGTCCTGAAAAGACTGAAGATCATTTGACAGAGCTAACATAGGGATCCACTTGAATGATTTTTTTTTCATTTCTGTAGTCTGTTTAATTCAGTTCTTTCATTTTAAGAGTGATGTTTGCAAAGTAGTCTTTAAAATGGGCTCTTCTGTATTGTGTTTGAATTTGAACAAAATTAACATTTGTATGTCATCAGTAGCTGCAATGCATAGCTCAAGGCAATGAAGGATAGAAAGTCAAAGAATATGGGAAATTTGATTAAAATGAATAAGCAGTAGAAGGTCTTAAGGGTGGACATAGCTTACTCATTGATTTATTTCTATTGTTTCTTGAGGCAAAAGAAGCTAATTCCATGGCATGTTTAGAAAATAGGTTTTAAATCTGAAAATAAAAAGATATTTAAAGTCAATAAAATTAGGTTTTAGACAATGTAATCTGGAGACTTCCCTACCTATATTTCCCACTTTGTAAAGGGGGCACAATACTGAGCAGGTAAATGTTCTTTGAGAGAACCTCTTTCTGATGAATTTTCACTGTACTTGTTATGATTTGATCAGTTGCATGTTCATAACATTTTGCTTTGTTTTATTCGCTAGGACATGAGTTGCGAGGTAGAGCCCAAATTATCAGCCTGGCAATTAGCTGCTGTGCATGTGGCTTACGAACATGTTACTGTTCAGTGCTGCCCTCTGACTTCCTTGGATTAGTATTTTTTTTTATGCTGGCTTCGGTGATGTGATCTATATTTGCTATGTACTTATGAGTCACCAACTGTTCATATGTTACCTATTTCTGCATTGTGTAATGTTGCTTCAGGAAAATTTTGTAGTTTGCAAGACTTCTGTACTCATATCTTTGTAATGCCTTGGCTCTCATTTCAAGGTCTTGCTTTCTCATTTGTCTCAGAATTCTAAATGTTCTCAGTAACAGCTTTTATACTTTTGAGTCTGCTTAATGGATTGGCATAGGTACCTTTTCAATGTTTCAGAAACTTCCTTGTCAATGATTTCTTTCCTTGGTGCACCAGTGCTGGGTATGTGAAACACTTTGCCTGCTAGTCTTTTACTGGGTTGCTCAATGTTAAAGGGCAGTTTTTGCAAGGGAACTTTTAAAAGAAAAAGCACTTGAAGCGGACACCTGAGACGAAGGACCTGTACTCCTGGTACCAGTGAAAATCCAGTCCATAGCTTAATCAACAGCCCCACTGAGTTGTGTGAAAGGCAAGTACAATGTTATTCCAAGGAAATTTATATTATGCCCCATTTATGAAGAGAAGAAGCTAAGTGGCTTAAATAATTTCTTGCATTCAGATTGAGGAAATTATATCTTTGTCCTACCATATAGTAGGTGCCAACTTTCATCTAGTCCAGGGGTTTTTACAGCTATGCACTGGTTCAAAATGGGACACTTTCATAATCTGAAATGTATGGAATTCTGTGGCTCTTTCTTCTGTAATTTTTTAAATTCTGCAGGTCTAGGAGGAATGCCACCCCACTCCCACCCACCGCCACAAATTCTGATATCAAAGGTTGTCTAGCTCTTTTAACTTATCTTTTTCTGATTCTGCCATAAGACCTGGAATTCAGGTTTCAGAAGCTTAGTTTCGAATTCTTTTCCCACTGCTTGCCAAAATAGACATAGTACTAATACATTTAACAGTTCTGTATGACCAAGGAATTACATTTTTGAAACTCGAGATATTTTTTCTTAAAGCAGGTTGGTGGCATTTCAGCTGACTCTTTGAAAAATCCATAAACACTTTCCAGATACATTTTTGTTCTCTGAAAAATGGCTGAACTCCATTGTAGGTCATGGCTCCGAGAACAACCCTCACAACCTGGGCTTCTTTTTGTATCCCTGAATTGTTGCCATAAAAAGAGAAAATTAATAAAACCTAAAACTTTTTTCTTCAAAAGGAAACCAGTAGAGTTTATATTCTGCATTTGTTCATTGTTGATTATGTCAGAAATAAGACCAATGTGGTATTTACCTTTCCTATAAAGATATTAACGTGTGCAGACAGATGGCCTTTGTGTGCGACACAGTTTGTAACAAAACTGAGATGATTCACAGTCTAATTCTACCTGTTACAGTCCTCAGATTTGTAATTCTGATTACAGCTAAATTACTTTGCTGTGAATTTTTCCATTTAAAATAGTTACTTAGCCATAAGAAGAATCTACTGTACAAAACACTTTCTGTGATATTGCTAACTGTACATGTGGTAACCCTTGAAATCCATATCTTGTTCCTATGAATTTTAGGTTTACTGTGCATTTATTACTCTACTGGAGTCTTCCATAAGCATAGCATTATTACAGAAACCATCGGTAAACAATCCTGTAGTTCTTAAACGTACAAGAAAAGCTGCAGTCATGTTTTTTCCATTGCACCTATAAACCTGACTCTAAATGGTGTTCCTTAGCTAAATTTTTTTCCCTTTAGTATGTGTAGTTTCAGGAGATCACTGTAATGCTGCTTGGCAGGACAGACAGACATTTTTGGTTTAGAAATTGACAGGAGTTTCAGGGAGATGTTTGTAGTCTTGAGAGTCTAATGATGAATAAGTGAAAATACATTGTGACCTGGCATCCTGTGAATAAAGGTAAAGAGGCTGTGAAAAGCAGAGGTGTTCTTTTAGGGAAGGTAGCTTAGTGCTTATCTGGCAGGCAAGTGCAGCCACCTCCTGCCCAGCATGCTTCGGCGCTGGGGTATGTTTGGAGGCATACTTGTGAATGCGGTCCTGGGTTTGGCGCAGCGGAGCCATAGGAAAATTCAGGCTGAAGGAACCTCAGGAGGTCTCTAGTCCAACCTTTTGGGAATATAAGAGAATTAAATACACCATTTTTTCAAAACTGAATGATATGATGATCAGAAACAGCCTATTTAGTGTTCTCTTCATAAGTTTTTTGCACAGATATGCTGCAGTTTTTTGCAGTAGCTGATGTTTTGCAGTGACCGAAGAGTTCATTTCACAAGGCACACTTCTGTTTTTCAGTTTAGAAATATTGAAGATGTGAAGAATGGAGGCCAACTCATCTTGTATCAAAGCGTGTGAAAACTCCTAGCCAACCAGGAATGATGGAAAGATTTTGAGGTATTATCAACTGTTTAGTCAAGAATAGCACCAAGTACTTATGAATAGAGCAGTACATATAACTGACTTCAGATTCCTGGCTGAAAAATGACCCAGAAAAATACTTTGGGTGTCTTAAAACTATTTTTAAATACAAATTTGAAATTGCTTAGTTTACTTTCATTCTTTTGCTTAAACATACCAAATGCAAGTGATTTTACAATTTAAGTTGAAAATTAACTGCATTTGGTTTTTGATCAATGCCCCCATCCCCCCCCCCCGCCAAAACAAAACAACTTGCAAAGTAAATTTCCATCACTCCTAACACTATCCCTCAAATGTTGCAAAGAATACAGCTTATAATTATAAGTATTAAGTGGAGATGTCTTGATTAGTGACTAAACTGAATTGTGGGCTACCTATGAGCTGCTGGTTCATTGTTAAACATGTATTCTGACTCCACAGAAGCTTTCCAGAGTTCAGCTGCAGATCTATGCTTTGTGTTTTAAATTCACCTGTGATAAATAAGACCATTTAAGTGCAACTCAGTAGTAAACCATAAACCCAGTACAAAACTGTAGACAAAATTACTCTCAATTAAAGGAAAAAGAGAAAGCAGTATCATATTCTTCAGGGGAAAATTGGAAGGCAAAATGTAAGTACTCCAACTGGAATTTAGCCAATCTGCAATTGAACAGTGTTTATTGTGAAAAATATATTGTCAACAATTGAATATTTATGATAGCAATACTAATGATTAGAAGAACCATGGAAATATTTAATGAGCCCAAGTCATCACTTCCACAGTCTATGTCTCACTGCAAGGTTGGCACTATCAGGTCTAGTAACAACATTGTGTTTGTTAACATACTCAGATATTAGTTCAATGCAAACAAAGTAAAAATAATCTCTAGATATTGAAAAAAACAGTGTTTCTGCAATGTGAAGATGTCTTTTACATATCCTCCATGCAAATAAGTCCTAACCAGTTTTAACACAGTAAGGAGGAAGCCAAGACAGAAGTATTACACCTATGAATTTTTTTTAATTGATGTGGATGTTTCTGATGTAAATTTTGAGCAATTTGCTACATGGAAATGTATTTAGAAAAGCTATTGCTAGACAGAATAATTTCAGGCTTTTACTATGTGTTCCAAATCAAACTTATGTTACATTTTTGGTTTTTAAACTTCTGTATTGTCATACAATTTTAAAAAATTAACATGAATTCAGGTTTGTCATAAACCCTGGCTAATCCCTGTGATTTCTGTGAGATTAGATGAAATTTCCACAGACATCTGCACTCACTATATTAATCACATCCCATTTCTCTGTTTAGGTTCTTTATAGTGAAATCTCTGTCAAAGTATTGCATACCTTATGTATTAATAGTATTATGCTCAAAATTAAAGCGTATGTTCCCATGATAGACATTTTACATGCAAATAATTTTGTATTGCTATAAATACGTTGTATCTTAGAAATGTAGTGTTTGCTATCGTGGAGTTCACAATTTTTGTGAGCTGAATTTGCTTCAGATGATAGAGAAATTATAGGCTACAATATGTGATCAAACAGCAATATGGAAAGCTTTAAATAGAATGCGCCCTAAGGACAAAGGCTGGTTAAAACTATAGGGGATAGAATAAATGGGAGTTTTAGTAAAGCTATCTCTGATTCCAAGAGATAAATTATGCTCTGCCTTTTTTGTATCTCTTTGGGACTGTACTACATAAATTATGACCAAATATAATTTAGGCTTTCAGCCTATATTTCTGAACATCCATCTTGTACATTTTAAGTACAAAATTACCATTTTGCAGAAGTATGAAATTGAGACAAATTTTTTTCATCTGTGCATTTAACTTCTGCATACTTTATAGCAGCTAAAGGGTTAGAGAGGACCTCATTACTATCCAGAGGGGGATGTTAGCCAGATGATTGCATAACTCTGTTAAGATCTACATAAGCGTGAATAAAGTTTTGGGGACGGAAGAGTGTAGAACTGGATAGTGTTTCAGAATAGGTAGTTACTGTAGCTTTAAATAGTAAGTAACATGCTTTTCTGAATAAAAAGCAATCCTTTGTAAATCCAAATTCTTTATTTGTTATCAGTTACATTAAAGAAGTTATATACGGAACTTCCTTCTGAAGTATGGTTACAGGCAAGAGACCCGAACATTGGCATGCATGGAGACCATAGAGTGCAGGCCTTCAGTGTGCTTATGAGTTCACAGCTTGAACATCAATGTGTGTATATGAACAAAGCAATAGATCCTGAGAGCCCTATTTTCTATCACTCAAGCATTACATTCTGTAGCTTGGATTTCTGTGTAAAATCAACTGAGAATTGTGTACTTCATTTCTCCCATTATAGTATGCAATGTTGTAGTACTATCTGGAATTCTAAAATTAGGAATAACCACAAGGTGCGTACTTGTGGGGATGTCTTCGACAGTGGATGGAATATGGAAAAAGATGTAACTCCTCCTTTGAGGAAGTAAAACTCACAAGGAATTTATATTCTTGGCAAAGGAATGCACGTTAAAACTGACCCAAGATAGCTTGCAATAATATTGCTAGAGGAGTTGTTCAACCCACAGTAATGGAGAATCAACCCATTATACCTGATGTAACTTTTTCTGTATTAAGAATAAGAAATATCTAGTATTTTTGCACATAAACATGAGGACCGTGACTGCAGTATACAAAGGTATAAAATCATAAGACCTTGCTCATGTTTGTAGGTGAATTTATTTGGCTTTGTTTTGCACACGTTTGATGACCATAGCTTTGGGAATTCAATGCAAAATTTCATGATGTGTGAAAAATGAATAGAGAAAATGTCTATTTGTAGTAGAATGAATAATAATGTTGAAAAAGAAAATTCCCCCCTAAAATACAGTAGACCAATTTTTCCTCTGTTACGGACTTCCAATCCATTAACTTGGTGATGCTCATATGTATGGTGTTTTGCCATTGCAATGTTTACCTTTTTCTCTAATTGATATTCCATTTAAAGCCACTGGTATTCACTAGACTGCTGGCTTTGCCTGCTTTCTGCAGTAGGTAGAGGGAATACTGGAACTCAAGCAGTAATGCTAATGGCTTATAAAGATTTTAATGGCAATCACTTTAACTGATGGTGGAGATTGGTCTATATCACAGACACCATCAAAGGCAGCACCAATACCGTGTCACCTTACCTTCTGTAAGGAAAAGAAAGGTGTTTCTGTTATCTAAGTAAAAATGGTGGAATATATAAGTTTGAAAAGTGTGAGAAAGTGGCAGATTCAATTGAACCTTTCAGCTATTTTTTGTTAGAAAAAAAAATTGGATAAAACAATAACCAAAAAATGAGATTTCTATACTGCTCTCCTCCATTATTTAGCCTTTTCCAGCATCTTCTGGTGTGAAAATGCAACACAAAAATGGAGTAGTTTCTCTGGCTCCTTCATTAGAGTTTTTTTTTTTTTAAAATAGTCTTTATTCTTTTTCCACTGAAAATGGAAAGAAATTGGAAAAGGAAATTGTATCATTCTAGGATCACTGTCATAATTCTGTATGATTCCTATTTTCAAGGACAGGACTGAACACGTGTCTTTGAACTGTGCATTATGTCTTCAGTAGTTACATTCACTTTTGTGACTCCATTCTCCCAAAGTTCTCTTGGTCAAAGACCCAGTTTCTTAAGGATATTACGGTTGGCATTGCACTATGATCTTAGTTTTTCAATAGGTAATCTCTTTCTGCACTAGTCAGGTTTATTCCCAAAATAATGTAGCATCTAAAGACCTTATAATTGAATTATGCAAATTATGACTGGGAAGGTGATTTGTGTCAGAGGTCAGCTTGTTCCGATGTGTGGAAGAAGAGGATGAAAGGAGTTCTGTCAAATTTTACAAGCCCGTCTTGTCATTAATTATACTGTGTATTTTACTTTTTAGGTCATGAGCTTTCAGTATCAACATATGAATGCAAAAGGAAGTCCACGAGTAAGCTACCATAGGGTTATATTTAGAGTCATTACTAAGTGATTTCATGTCCAGAGAGCCTTCAACTCAGGATGTGTAACATTTATCTACCTAAAATTAAAAGGAAATGAAAGAGATTTATTAGCATTTGTTTCTTGAAGGTGGTTCTCCACATTTGGATTGGTTAAATGATTGAGGATAAAAGGCTTTCATAATGATGTTGCATTGTACAAATGAGCTCTAACCAGAAGTGCTGACCTAAATGCTGCTGACTTTAGGATAAAAGTACTAAGAAGAGAGGATAGCCTCTTTGCAGTTAAGGTTATAACCAGAATCCTCTTATAAAATTCTAATTTAACTGGTATAGTTTAGGCTGGCATAATTGTCTATATGTGAAATATGACTAGGTTTGCACTGAAGTTTAAGGAGAGAAATTTAAAACAATGGTGAAATGAATTTTGAGGTGTAAACAGGCTAGCTGATCATCAGTAAAACTGGTGGTGTGGGCAGTGATGCTGTAGTTGTTGGATTGAGTGGATTCAGAAAAAGCAGAGTTATTTTTACAGAATATGAGGGGGGAGGGGGAACCCATAGAGGTGAAGCTAGGGAGCAGTATGTGCATCTTTACCTTGAAAACATTGTTTTCTTTAGACGTTTTAGACATTCAGATGGGTTATAAATCCTTTCCTAAGATGTGAAAGAAGAAATCCAACATTCAAAAAATCAGCAATACCAAAGTATATTGGGAAAATGGACATCATAAATTTCACACTACTCACATAAATATAGATTATTTCTTCGAAGTAACAAGAAAAGTATGTGCATCATAACATTACAGTTCCAACCTAAAAAAACCTTCCTTTTTTTCATTGGCATTTGTCCTTCAAAGACTTCTTGATAAGAAACATATACTGTAAGATGTATTGACATTTATTAGGTATGAGCTCTTATTTTCATATAACTTCATCATAATGATAACATGCTAACAGTGATAGTTCTGTAATTTCTTGTGAACCATAGATAAGTGTTGTAATTCCTGTTTCTTGAGATAATCCCCTTTTTATCCAAATTCTATTGTTCTTAGCTGAATTAGCTGCTTAACTGTAATGCTTAAATTTTCAAACACCAAAATGAAGGTACCAAAAGTAATGAAAAAATTAATGTGATTCAACACATGACTCTCATATTTTGACAAAAGCATCTCCTGCTACAGACTTCTGCTGCAGTCCTTGCACTCTGTTCCAGATCTGCTAAGGGTTGGAAAAGGTGCTGCTGCGAGGTCTTAATGCAGGTTGGATTCAGGGAGCAGGCGGTACTTGGAGCAGCACATTGTGTTGTACTGCTGGAGGATGACCTATAAAAGGCTATTGCATGTAGTGTGTAAATTGGAAAATCCAGGTGCTAGCTAATTTTAGGAGCTGGGAAAGACAGAGAAGTGGGTTAAGACTTCTCTCTCAATCCCTACACTATAAAGGTGTAGGATTAGGGTAAATTTATGATATTGTTTACCATAAATTTCTTGGCTTTACAATCCTCTCATATTTTTTTCTAAAAATGTTTTAATATATTGCCATTAACATAGAGAATATATTCTGAGATACATCTATAGAGAGATTTGAGCGAAATCTTTTTTTTTCCTTTGACTTTTCAGTAAACAACTCATGAATGTATGGGCTATTTGCATTAATTAACATTGATCTGGGTTCCATAGTGAATATTTTAATATGTGGATTTATATGGGTGTTCTTGTCTGGTATTCACAATTTGAGAATTAATCTGTGTGGTTGGTCACCCATCCCATATTTGCTTTCTGACTGAGTGCTTCCATCATTTATAAATATGTGTAGCCCTGAATGGCTTCCTGAAGGTTTGTTCTTTCTCAGTGTAAGCACTTACAAGGAAGATATAAAAAAAGGAAGGCTAAGGAATATTAGGAATTCTTGAAACATCCCATTTTAATTTTCTTCCAAAACATTCTAATTTTCTCCTAGTGACTAATTTAAATATATGATTATGATTCTAGCAGTTACCTCCAAGTAAGTGCAGATGCAAAGATTCAGAGTCAAAGCATGAAAAAGAATAGTTAAGTTGTATCCTGAATGACAATGTGACCTTTTCTTGATGGTTAAAATGGTGACATCTTTATGGCTGAACACGTTTTTTAAAAATAGAATTATAAACTTAAACTGCAATAATATATATGTTCTTAAATTACTTTAAAAAGGTAAACTAGACTTATTATATCTTGATTTTTATTCATAAAATAAGTATAATGCTGGTATTCTAATATAGATCACAGTACATCTGATAATACGTGTGTAGCTGGGCTGATCTATAGATGCAGTCTACACCTCTGAGTTTTTATTTTGGAATGAATCTCCTGCTTAACAACACTATTTGGTTTTGAAAGCTACTAATCCAAAAGGATTTTGTTTCTGAAAATATCAACAGTCATGCAGCATAATTCTTAAGTCCCTTTTTTATTTTTGCAATATCTTCTTCAGTTATGTCTTTTCTTCATAATTGTTTAAATATTACTGATACTGTCATATACATATATATTCCACCTGTCCTTTCTGCTGTGTGATACATCACGACAAGAACATGCATTGTGTCCAGCATAGTTTTCCTGCTGGATTTACAGTGTTGTTTGGAAGAAATTAAGCGTACTACACAATTAAAGACCAAAATTTTTACTATAAAGAGGGTGGGTTACTTATCGAGAAAGACTTACTGTGAAAGTCCTGGAAAGAAAATTGTCATGAGTTATACCCATGTACAATTTAGAAAGTAGAAGGGCATTGTCAGGGCTACATATGATGTACTCCTACTCATTACTAATGGGTGATACCCAAGTCCTGCTCAACTGATTAATGAGATCATTTAGAGTATTGGGTCCAAAATATCACTTCTTGTGACACTGAAAGTTTCTGGGGTTGCTTTTTCATCAGTTAAAGAGATCTGAGAACCCAATCTGTTAGGTTGCTAATTCATTGGCCTGGGATTTTATTGGTCTTAAGATGATGAGCCTGATCTAGTCATCAGAGCGCTGTTTGATGGTTTACAACGTGTGTATATATGTATAGAGAATTTCCTGGCCTTTACTTTAGAGGAAAATGGAGAATTTTGGACAGTTTGTGTAGCTCTAAAAGGGATATGGAATGCATGGCACTACCTTAGAAAAATTGCCATTACCAGAGGAATGACTTCAGAAAATAGCGTGAGCATATTTATGAACTTTTATTTTGCCTGGCTTATGCTAGTGGAGCAGGAGAACGTCTGTCCAGGAAAACACTGATAACAAGCACTGAATCAGAATTTAAAAAATATTTTAAAATGTGACTCCTCTGTAAATGCTCAGGAGCATGGTTTGATCTGCTGAGAATCTCGACGATTTACTCATCTGTGCATGCTTTAAGTAAAGCTGAAGACTTGAGTAGCAATAATACTGTATCGTGTGCCATAAAATTGCTCTAATAATGCATGTACTAAAATGGGGGAACTCCAATTTGAGCCTAGTAAAATATCACCCCGTGTTTGTTCCTTGTATAGAACAATGACCTCTCATAAGCCATTGCTTTCTTACTTTTCTAAGGGTTACTCTGTTGCCTTGATTCCTTCCCTGATTATCTTGAAGCCTGTCAAGTTGGAAAGCTCTCCCCTCCCTTGCTCTTTCTTCCTAATAGACATGAAACAGTCCAGTCAATAATATTTTACTTGTCTTCCCACTGTGTGTCTCTTCCTCTGATCAGTTTAGGCGGGTTTGACTGCAAAAAGTCAGAAGGGAGGTTAAGATCTGAAAGTTCAGCCAAATGTTATCAGCCACAGAGATGTTGCTAAGGGAAAGGCCTTACAGCCCCTAAGACCGGAGCCAATAATAGCTGCACATAACTGATAACATCAACAGCTGTCAAAGATCCAGGCATTTGTGGTTCCTCTGTAAACTCAAACACCTGTATTCAGTCAAGCTTTGATTGTTATCCCCTCTTTTCCTGTCATTTTGATTCGTTCCTTGAAGGTGCTGCCAGGATACTCTAAGCTGCTAGTTGATTTATAAAGTGAAAGAGCCCTTCGAAAGTTTGGCACAGTTTGAAAAATCGACTGAGGCTCTCATTCATAGGGTGACAAGTTACTTTGACATTGATATTGACACTATTCTTTTAATTAAGTTTTAGACGATGTAAGGACGGGTTCAGATCCTTGAAAGCATGGGTTAAAAGTACGTTAACAGCTTCAACATGTGTCACTTAAAAGAACATTAAGTACTTGAAGACGGTTTCTTTTGTGATGAATTAGATCAAAGTGACTAATAAACATTCTCCATGAAAGCTCTTCAGAACACAGTATATACATGTTTGAGATATTTAAAAGATAGAGTTTCGAGGATCAGACTGTAAACTAAGCTAAAATATCTTGACTGGACAGCTGATACTGTTGTCCCACTGCTATAAATTAATATGCAACACAGGAAAAAAAGGATTTTTATTTTTAATGGGAATTTCATGGCAATTTGTGCAAGGGTGGTTCTTTAGCAGTCATATAGGGAATTGTGCAGAAATGTGTATACTGCAAATTGACAGAATGTGCAGTTTTGAATGGCTGGACTAAAATGGTAGGACCAGATACATAAATTATTATTATGTTGAATTAATGCAAACTACTGCAGTTCTGTTAACTTCCTCTGGACTGTGCCTTGTAGTGAACTTGAAGTCACTCATGGCTACAGTCAAGTGTAATGGAGTTTGGTGTTTAGGTTATGTTCCTGTAGTCTGTCTGTTTCTCTCTCTCTTTTCTTTTTTTTTTTTCCCCTCCTTCTTAAATACTAAAAGTTTCGTTCTTACTCATCTTTGTTATTTGTAACTCTATTCCAAAGAAGTGTTATGTACTGCAGTGACAGACGAGAAAAACAGCATTCAAAAATAATTAATTATACTTCCAAACGATATTGTGTATTCCAGGAAGATTTCCAGCTAGTGCCAGGTGCCTTTAGAATGGAAACGTTTTCTTTTTAAAGAGATTATGGTGATGAAAATGATACAAATGTTATAAAAAAATTGATGGTAAGGGTTGAAAGGGCTATTTTTATCTCATGAGTATTATTGTTTTCTGTCTGCAGTTTTATAAGACCAATCTTTTGCAAACTGAGTTCAGGACATATACTGAACTTGTGTGTGGGGTTGAGTTCATAGCTGAGGAGTTTCTCTGAGTTAACAATCATCATAACTGTGAAATCATGCAACTGCAAATGGCAAACTGACTTGTCAATTATTTCTAAACAGTGCAATGAAGACAGAATAACAGAGAAACCTAGTTCTGAGTCAAATAACTTTTTTGCCGAGATTCATTATTATTCTTTAATTGAAACCCGTTTTACTCCTCAAGTTGCAGGAATGCAGGTGAAAACATGGGCTGAAATGTTGAGAACCTCAAAGTTGCTGAGACTGTTGATGACTGTGGGCTCAGAATTTAGGGTGTGCTTTTTCTTCTGGTTAGAAAATGTAATTAAGTAGCTAAAAATTTCTTGCGTGCTGAAATTTAATGGTGTGGAAAAGCAGTCTCATATATAGGTGAATGCATCCCCGATTCACCCAACTGTAGAATCCTTCAGGAGAATATAAGTGCTAAGATTTTTGTGTGAAAGTGTGAAGAAGTAAGCAAAATGGAGAATGGAAAAAAAAAAAGGTAAAACTTCTAGTGCTCTTAGTAAACCCAAGCTTGAGACTTACCACCACTCTAACCTGGAAAGCAAAACTCAATGAGAGTGGCATTAACGACAATTGGCAACAGGCTTGTCTTTCCTATAGTGTTGAGCAAGCCTGTTCGTGTAGAATTGCTGCACAGCTACTGCTTCCCCTTCTAGCTCCAGAAGGACGGTTTAGAGGCAGGCCCACCTTGCTGATGCCATTTCTGACTGTAGCAAGGAGTTGGAATATTGAAGGATCACGTGAGAAGAATATATTTTTGCTATTTTCTTTCTTTCTTTTTTCCCCCCTAAACTTCCCTTTTCAAGAAAATAAAGTATATTATGCTTCTTTAAAAGAAGATTGTGGGAAAAGTTCCTGCAATTCATACTTTGAAAAAAACCCCACTTTATTTCAGGAGAAAATATATCAGGAAGTTTGAAGATATGCATAAAACTGTACTGCTTTTATAACACAGAGGCAGTAAAAAGAAAGTAAAGAGTAAGTCCAGTATATTTTAGCAGATGTATCCCATGTGTTTACATTTATCTTTATGTAAAATTAAAGCCAGAATTGGAAGCTTAGATACTGTCACTGACTCCTGTGGTACTGAAGCCGCCTATCAAGTTACCATCCATATGCAAAGTACCCATCAAGGTAAATTTAGAAATATTAGTCTCAACTCCTTATTCGTATTATTTTTGTAAATTCCATACTTCACTGGGTGGGGTCTCAAACATATACCTTGACTTTCTTGAAATAATTGTCTTTGAATTTATTTGGCAGAAAATTCATAAAAATCTAAAAGAGAATGGAGGTGGATCAAAGAGGTCTATTGTCATTATTATATAAACATAGTAATTTTTATAGGCTTTGGATTCAGTAACAGCTCAGGCAGTGCTTTATCTTTAAGATCGTGAACTCTGACTTTAGGGAAGCTTTTCATATTTGGAGTTGGTCACATGCTGTGAGAGCTGGAGACTTTCATATGGGAAAGGCAACAGAAATACTACTTCAGTAGTATACAGCAGTCCTTCAAACTTTGCAGCATGGGAATGTATTCATAATACTTTTAGTATCCTTTCTGCAGTGGAGTTTGTATGGCATCCCAGTAGCATTTGATATTGTCCTCAATTAAGGCCTGTATTTCCTTGGGAACGTGTAACTTACTCCCAAACATACTGAAACTGTCAACTGTGTGTCTAGTTTTCCAAAATTATACTAAGATTCCTGGATGTTTCTGCTGGGAAAAGTAAGTTGAAGAGTTTTCCAGGGTGCCTTTTCCATTCCTCTGGCTATAAGCTAATCAGGTACCAGGCTCGAATCTGTTCACAATTTTAAATACGCTGCTACAGCTCATGCAGGATTGCATGGAGGCTTGCTGTTTGTTATGGCTTGCTAACCCACATCAGTAAGTATTTTGAAGCTTGTCATATTCTCAGTTGAATTAAGCATGTTTGAAAAGTCTTACAGAAAATCTTACTGCTTTATTAATTTCAAAGTTTTTGGAATTATAACCTAATTTTTGGCCTATTCTTATCCCATACTGTTAGTAACATTTAGTAAAAATGAAAGAAAGAAATTTAAGCTTCCATTCTCTCCTAAAAATAATATAACAATCTTCTGAAGAGGTCTTGTTACTGGTCAGTTCAAAAGAAAAAGTATATTTTTTCCACTTTCCCTTCATCACTTCTAGAAATCGAAGTATCTTGAAATTCAATGAAATTATATGAGGAAGTATATTTTTAATAAGTTTACTTATATCTACATTTTAGTATGTACTGGGACACTTCTGAATTGACTTTATGAGGGACAAGAAGGCAAGGTTGATACGCAGTTGAAATAGTAAAAACAAAAAAATTGGGATTAAGATGAACCAAATTGGGGAATATTCACTAGGTTGGCGCATCTCCCTGTTTTATTAGATTGTTGTTGATAATACATTGGTTTTGCTTACTTAGTACTATGCTGTGTGGATTAGGTTATATACCTTTTTTAATATTTATTTTCTCTTAAAAGTACTTTGTGATGTGAAAAATGGATGTACTGAAATGATGCAAATATAATTCCAAATGATTACACTTTTCTGTTTTATGGCACATAAGTATTCTAATTATCCACTTACCTACTGTGGAAATGGTCAAAACCCATCTGAGTCCTCCTTTGAAGCCATGTTATTGTGAATGTCATTTTTCAAGCTCTGAAAGCTCAATCCTCAAACCTTTTATTCACCCAGTGCATCTATATTATGTTCTTGAAAAACAGAGTTTGTGAGATAGTGATGAAACTTGCAACAAAACAGTCTGTCTGTTCCCTGTCTCCCCTATATATATATGTGTGTGTGTGTGTGTGTGTGTATACAGTGAGAAATTGAGTAGATCTAAAGTAGAACCTACATGAGACCTGTTTTCATTCAGAACAACAGCAGGAGCTGGCATGGGATGACAGGACATTTCAGATGATGGCATGTCCTTAAGTTAAGGCAGCTAATTTGAGCACCTATTTATTTATTTATTTTTTTATTAGAATTGAAAGTTTTCAAAATAAATTGCTTTGGAAGTACGGCAGGTCTCTGGCATGAGGGTAAATTTTCAGCATTAATCTTATACACTATGCACATACACCAGAGACCTAAAGTATTACCAGGTCTGTTGAGAAATACATTGCCTTGTGAGACAATATTCTTGCATTTGTACATTGAAGCAACTGAAGTTATGCATAGCCACAGAGATTGTATATTCATTCTTAAGACATGGAATTTTTAATGTCCCATTTTCCACATGTGATAACTGAGGGAGGGAACTAAAACATTTCACTGACTGTAAGATGGATTTTTGGTAGGGCGAAGGTTAAATTTCATGGCTTCCTGTCTTCCAGTATCTATTCCTCTAAAATTATGATTTATTTGGAAAGATGTTTTCTGTCTTTCTAGCAATACACCAACGGAAGTGAAGTGTGTGTGCATGCTATTAACTTATGGGGCACATCTAAAATTCCAGGTAAGTGGGAATCGTGGCTGGCAAGGGGATGAAAGTTCTCTACACCATTCTGCTTTAAAATAGAATTATTGTGCCACCTAATTTGTTGTTTTTCCTATTTCTTACAGAGAAAAAGAAAATTGCATGACAAAGGTTAATATAACAATCTTCTCTTATTACAATGATTTATGTATGCTGAGCATTAACAGCAGAATGTCATCCAGCTCTCCTTTAATTTGCAGACATCTGGATTTTTCTTTGTTGGGATCACAGTGGTAGATGACAAAGCTGTACTCTTGAGAAATGGGAGAGAACACTGTCATTCATAGCTTGTTATACCACAAACACTGAACTCTTTACAGTTATCTCTGGCAAGTCAGTGGACTTCAAATATAGAGCTCTGTTTTTATCCAAATGATCCTCACTAATGAAATACACGGGGAAGAATATTACATTGATCTTAAAATTATTCTGATCCTACAATATGCCAAATGACTGTAGATAGTGGTTAAAACAACCTAAATTTGAATTCTCCTGCAATTTTAATTCAGAGATGTCAATGCTGCAATTTGCAATGATTATGGTTTAAAGCAGCCAGTTTTGTTTCTTTCGGTAATGTAAGATATAATTTATGTTTTAGAAATGTTTGAAAAGTGGAGGGCAGGGTAGTTTGATTAAAGTAAAATGCGTTTTGACGTGTTTGAATCAATTGTAATGAGAATTTTTCACTTTATTGGTGTTTTAACCCAGAATGATCTTGGTGCTGTGCAAAAAGTTGTGGCTTGTAAAAACACTATTTCATTATACCGGGTATCACTGCTCCCTGGTAGCTCAGCCACCTCTGACATGAAATACAGATTTCAAACATTACACTTGAATGGAAAAAGGATCATTTAGCAAAAGGAATATTCTTATCTGAGAAGTATAATGAGAATTTTGGCTTGTGTTAAATAAATGTATAAGCTGGAAGTTAACTACTGTATGAGTGCTTACAGTAGCCACAAAATGTATCTTAACATTTTTACACCTTCAATCATCAGTTATAACTCCTGTAACATCTGCAGGGTTTTCTTGATTCTCCTCTACCTCATTCATGACGTTTGGCAAGATAATAGTTTGTAAAAGTTGAAAAGGATCCTGTTTTTGAAAGACCATCTTACTGTCCATATCAGTAATCCTAGTAATAGGTTAAGTATGGAGGAAAGAAATTGTTTTCTATATACACTAGAATTTTCTGTAAGATGGAAGAGGCACTTTCAGAAAATTAATTCTCCCAGTTGTTCCTGGATAGTGCAGTGTTATTTTGCAGGTTGGTGGGCTTTTTTTTAATTTTAATTTAATTAGTCTGTGGCTATGTGTTAAATTTTTCTGCTTCACAAACTGTAATAACGATTTGATGCAGAAGAATGTTCAACAACTCCAAAAGCATCCTTTTAAAATATGACTTAAAGTTGAGTCCTTTCATATTTTGTTTTTGTGTGAGTACAGTTAGTTCTTAGAATGCTTTGCCCAGTGATTAGCATCCATGTAATTTTGAATTCATGGTTCAATTCCTGCAAAATGCAGTGGTAATAACTACACCAAATCTTTTTCAGCAAAACCCTTTCCAGTGCAATCTCAAAGACTTTTAACATAAGGGGAAACAGTGATTTCTAAATTCACAGGATGCAGTTTATGACCCTCCTTGACTTGGAAAATGGATGCTGACTGCCACTCTGCACACTTTTTGTGCCTGTTGTCTCTTTACCTTCTGTTCATAGAAAGCTACTGCCTTTCTGGGATCTGCTTTTGCTTTTTATTTGGAATGTTGTCTTTGCAAAAAGGGCAAGAAGGAGGACCCAGGGAACTACAGGCCGGTTAGTCTCACCTCCATCCCTGGAAAGGTGATGGAACAACTCATTCTGGGTGTCCTCTCCAAGCAAGTAGATGAGAAGATAATCAGGAGTACCCAGCATGGATTCACCAAGGGGAAAACATGCCTGACCAATCTGACAGCCTTCTATGATGGTATGACCGGCTGGGTAGATGAGGGGAGAGCGGTGGATGTTGTCTACCTTGACTTCAGCAAGGCTTTTGACACTGTCTCCCATAACATCCTCATAGGGAAGCTCAAGAAGTATGGGTTGAATGAGTGGACAGTGAGGCGGATTGAGAACTGGCTGAATGGCAGGGCTCAGAGGGTTCCGATTGGTGGGGCAGAGTCCAGTTGGAGGCCGGTAGCTAGTGGAGTTCCCCAGGGCTCGGTACTCAGCCCAGTCTTGTTCAACTTGTTTATCAATGACCTGGACGAGGGGTCAGAGTGTACCCTCAGCAAGTTCGCTGATGACACAAAACTGGGAGGAGTGGCTGATACGCTGGAAGGCTGCGCTGCCATTCAGCGGGACCTGGACAGGCTGGAGAGTTGGATGGAGAGGAACATGATGAAATTCAACAAGGGCAAGTGTTGAGTGCTGCACCTGGGGAGGTTGAACCCCATGCGCCAGTGCAGGCTGGGGGCTGACCTGCTGGGAAGCAGCTCTGCCGAGAGGGACCTGGGAGTCCTGGTGGATGACAAGCTGACCACAAGGCAGCAGTATGCCCTTGTTGCCAAGAAGGCCAGTGGTATCCTGGGGTGCATTAAGAGGAGTGTGGCCAGCAGGTCGAGGAAGGTTATCTTCCCCCTCTACTTTGCCCTGGTGAGACCCCACCTAGAGTACTGTGTCCAGCTCTGGGCTCCCCAGTTCAAGAAAGATGAAGAACTCCTAGAAAGAGTCCAGAGGAGAGCAACTAAGATGATAAAGGGACTGGAGCATCTCCCCTATGAGGAAAGGCTGAGAGAGTTGGGCTTGTTCAGCCTGGAGAAGAGAAGACTGAGAGGGGACCTCATCAACACATACAAATATCTTAAGGGCGGAAGTCACAAGGACAGAGCCAGACTCTTTGCAGTGGTGCCCAGCGACAGGACAAGGGGCAATGGGTACAAACTGAGACATAAGAGGTTTCAGTTGAATATGAGGAAAAAATTCTTTACTCTGCGGATGACGGAGCACTGGAACAGGCTGCCCAGGGGGGGCTGTGGAATCTCCTTCTCTGGAGATATTCAAAGCCTGCCTGGATAAAGTCCTGTGTAACATGCTCTAGGAGAACCTGCTTTAGCAGGGGGGTTGGACTAGATGATCTCCCGAGGTCCCTTCCAACCTTTGCCGTTCTGCGATTCTGTGAATAAATGCAGTTGTAGTGGTATATAGGTAGCGGGGTCTTTCAACTCATTCCACTCAAGATCATTGCTATAAGGTAACAGTTATAGGTGTAGGGTTTATGTTCTGGGTGTTTTGTTTGTTTGTTTTACCTCCCCCCCACCCCAAGCTGTTGCATTGGCTCAAATATATATGTTGCTTAATTCTCATAATACCTTTTTTTTCCACACCTGAAGAGTTGGTATAGACTCCTGATATGGAACAGGGTTCAACTTGGTCTTCTTACTTACTGAACAATATTTCTTGAAGTAATATTTCTATTTTTTTTTATGAAATCAGTTAATTGGATTAATATGATTGCAGGAAGCTTCTCTGCTCAGATTAAAATGTAGCTTGGAAACTCCTGAAGTGAAGACTGACATTCACTTAAAAGAATAATGATGAAGACTGTGAGAGGCAGACAGAAGAGGTTTTTCTTATAATTGTTTTGCTGTGATCTGTATGCCTGTGAGAGAAAAATCTAAACTATTCACATAATAAAGGTAGTTATCAGAAATGTATTTTATAGTGTAACTGAAATGGTAAATTGGGGTGTAAGAAAAGAGCACAGATTATTCTGTTTGAAATAAAATCATTGTTCCAGGACATATGTTTTGCATGTAGCTAATCTGAGCAGTTGGCTACTATTTGTTATTTAACACTCAGTGTGTGCTTTGTAAGCACACGGCTATATTAATCAAATCAACGTTATTTTGCTTCCATACAAAACTTACTCTTTTCATCTACAGACTATTTAAAAAAAAAAAAGGCAAAGTCACCTGATTTTGCAAATGAAGGCACCCAAATTATCTGAAGAATATGCAGCATCCAAAAGTGCTGTATGAAATAACTTCTGGAAAAAAAGAAAAAAAAACAAACAACAAACAACCAAACCCCACCACATTGGAGATCTACCCTCTATGAAATACAGGATGTGATGGATTTTGGAATGCATACCTGATCAAGCAAAATGCTATGCACTTGTCCTTGTTTTTTTTTAAACTTTTCTCAGGGAAAAATTGCCTGGAAACCTTCTCTGTGCTTCCTTGGTAAATGTTCTGTGAGCCTTCTGAATCCAGCATGTACATTGGCTTAGATAATATTGTTGAAAGTCTTTTAGTTATATTAGTGTCAAACAATGCTTGTTTTGTTTGTTGGCCATTGCTACTGTGTGCAGAAAATTTGGGAACCTTTTAATTCTTATTGGAAAGTGAAGAAGAAAGTATTTCTGACTTCCTTTAAACCTTAGGACTAAATAGAAATAAGAAATTAAAGAGAAAAGATGCATCTGGCTCTATTCAACAGAAGACCTTTTTATGCTTGCAGAAATAAATTTGGGTGACATTACAATTTTTTTCTTCCTCATTATCAAGTATATAGTTAACTTGCTGTGCTTATCAATTCACTGAAGGGAAATTCTGCTGCCTGACAATAACCTCATTTCAGAAGAAAAGAGAAATCTGAACTCTCTCTGTTTGGAGAATGTGAAATAAAAAAATAGTGTGGGGGTTTTGTTTTTTTTTTAAATACCTCCTGTCTTATCCCCTCATTCTCCCGATGATCCTTATTCCCTCTCATCATAGTAAAGTAAAGCCCTTTCCAGCCTAACATCATGTTACAGCATTAGTGTGATTCCTTTAGTAATTAATAGAATTTAGGCTCCAGCATAGTCAGTTTTGATTAAGCAAACATTAAATTAATTCAATCTGCAAACACTTAACTCTGTTAGAACTATTGAGGGGAGAAAGCATTTGGATGGACGGCAGAACGCATCTTCATCGGATTGCTAGCCACCTCAGAGTAGTTAACAGTCAGATCAATACAGCTCCTAGAGCTATAATAAAATGGCTTCGACAAGCTCATCTGTGGCTGAGAACACAGTATACACATTGATTTCCTGGCCTGATATAACCCATTTACCTATTCAGCTAGTCCGTTAAGGAAGGTGTAAGGCTACAAAGGCCCAAGGGAGCAATGATGCCTGTAAGTAGGTTAGCAAATACTTGGAAATGTCTTAATTTGTTTTACAGTTACTACTTCAGGGAGATACCTTATTTTGTTTTCAAAAAAAAGGAAATGGTTTATACATAATTTCGTATTCTTCTGTAATGCTTTTTAAGTTGGGAAGTATATAGTGCTCTGTGCTCAATTTCTGGCTTTGTAAAGGTCCTCACTGTTCTACGAACTTGAGAGTTTGAACATTTGTGATCCCCAAAATTCTGACTTATTACTGCCAGCTTTGAAACGTACACATTATAAAGAATATGTCAAGCCAAAACTTAACCATTATCTGTCATCCTCTACTTTTTCATTCACTTGGCTTGCTTTCTTGAATCTGATAAAGAAAAAGCAATAGAAAGGGAATTTATATATGGGGGTACATGAATCAACATTACATTGTTCCAAGCCAACTTCTTGCACTACAGTTGGTTAGTTATTTATTACAGCTTTCAGAGTTCTACATTGCAAAACTGGGAACTGGAAAAGTGATTCTAGTCCAGCAGTGCTATTGGATTCTGCTGAATTCTGTTCTGCTTCTGCAAGTGAACTTATGGGTACAGAAGTACAGGGGAGGAGGAGAAGCAACCAGTGCTTGATACTCTCTGCTGGTAAATACTGAATCTGAATGTTCCAACTGAAGATAGTTTCTTGTGAAAACAGTCTGTTAAGCAGCTTAGAGAACTGTTCAGTTCTTACCCGATCTCTACTTTCATATCATGTATTAAATGGCCAGTATAATTTCTAGTAGCATTTCTCATGCCTTTTCAAATGTTGTGCCATGTAGAATGTGGGAATTAGTAGCAAAGACTTGTATTTGTGATGTTCTCTCCCAAAATACGTGTCTAGGTGTGTTAAAAAGCTGTTTTTAAACTAAGTGCAAACGTTGATTCATTTCATTGCTCTCAAACTCATTTTTTGTTTCCATTCCCTCAGTGGCTTGTTTTATTCCCTCTGTGATTCTGTACTGAGCAGGTGGATACTCAAACCATTCATGAGGAAAGATATATTGAAAAAGACAGAATGGTAAAGTAGCTGATAGGCAGTTATTAGATTCAGATAAACTGTAATCTTAAGTCATCTTATGAGCATGCTAATTACACAATGACATTACCCACATAGAGTGCCATTGCTTTGTTAACATGTTATGCAAGGTCCTTTATTAACACTGCAAGAAAGGACTTCCTCTCATTAGATGGTTATGCAAAACTATAATTATACTTGCCTGTGAAAACTGGTGAAGTTATGAAAGGCTTGTTTCTTGAGGGCTTTACTTTTTTTTTCCCCCCCTTGCAGATTATAATCATTCTTTCTGTGGAGCGAGGGTGACACAGTTTAAAGTAAGAAATTTGTTTCCATCTAAGGTTTAGAATTCAGTAATCTCTTTATCTTTCTGCTGAGATAACTATTATCTGTGTTATTGTAGCATTAAAATAAAAAACAGTCTGTGATAACTCAGTGTATGTAATTTTGAAGAGAAATTTGGGTGCTGTCACTGAGGAGAAAATTAGCAGTGAATGACTCAAATTTAAAATTACTTTTTTTTATTCTCTTTAAAATATTTTTGATGTAATAATTACTAGTGGTTTCAACCACTGCATTTTTATTGAAATGCACCTTTTTTTTATGCACCTTTGCGTTTTCAGTTTTGTGACTGTGATATAAGCCCCTTGTGAAACTTCTGTGACATACAAGCAATATTCGCAACCTCTTCAATAGTAATGCCCCGTTCACCTCTAAAAAGTGTGATATAACTGTTTATAGCCTTACGCAGACAAAGGAGGGATTTCAGATTGGTTTCCACCCATAACACTATGACTGCAAATCTTCAGCCATGTCCTTTTATAAAGGCTTCTCTGGAAGTGGGCTCTTATTTCTTTTGTAAATTGGACATTTGTACAAACCTGGCTGTCCTGGGATACTTTCTAGTGATCAGGTAGTCAGAATTACTTTTACAGTTCTGCAGGAGTGTGCATAGATTATTTATTTACCTTTTCTTTTCCCATTTTTCTTTTGCCAGAAAAGCCTGTGAAGCCCCTCTTTAAAGCTTTTTTTTTTTTTTTCTCCAGAGTGGGCATACTCCAGGAGGATTTAATGCCTGTATGTGCATTTCAGATGGAAATGGCCACACTCAGGGAAGGACATGTTTTGTTTCTACTCCAACAGTATATGTGTATTTTAATAGGTTTGCTGTCCACATAAGTTTTTGCACCTGGTGTTATAATATTCCATGTCCTTAATGTCAAGCTATCTTAAATTGTACATCCAACTATGGATTGAGGGCCTTAAATTTATGCTACCAAGTTTCAAAATTCAGTCACAGCATTTTGATTGAATGATGTGTGGTTTTTATACTAATTCTGTAAACCAGAAGCACTGCTACTTCTACTTTTTTTGTGAAGTGAAATGATCGTAATTGGAGTTCAAAGGCACTGTTCTCAGAAATTTGCAATATGTTTGTAAGGGCAAAGAGCTGCACAATGAAGATATTTTGAGGAATACAGAGGTGTCCTTTGTCTGGTATGGTAAGTGAAACAGTTTTGTGATATCTTTTATGACATTGGCTTCAGGTTGGCAGATGACAATGTACTGTAAGTCACTTGTGAGAGTTGGAGGCACGTGCAAGGATTGTGGACAATGTACCTATAATTTTAGGGTACAACAGGCTTAGTGGATAATGAGCAGCTGATGCTCCTTTGTGATGATCCTAAAACATAAAGGAACCAAAATGAAATATAGCAGAAGTACATATAGTGTATATGTTGCAGAGAAGGCAATTGTGTGAAATGACAGCAAGAGAAGCCAAACGAGAACAGGCAAATGGTGAAGAGTTAGTGGCATTGAGGAAATGCATCTGGGTTGGAGGCTAGGAGCAGACTAGAAAATATTATGCTACTCAAAGCAAGTGGCAATGACCATTTTGGGAAAATTTAATTTTTGAGAGATAAGAATATTATTTCTGTGAAGTTTGAAAGTGTAAATTGAGAGACTTGCTTTATAAGCAAGAGACATTTGGTGGTCATTAACAAAGAATGGAAGTGAAATCAAGAGCATGATTAATACTGAACACTTGAATAATGAAGGGGAAGAGTTGTGGAAGGACTTCGGATGGTTGTCCTGGCTGCTTGGCTAGTAAGCCCTGAAGTAACAGGGAGAAGATGTTACCTTGGTAAACCACACCACTGTTTAATACTAGAGCTTATTAAACCATTAACTCAGGCTCCCATTTCCTTTTACACTTTCACAATAAACAATTTATTTACTTGTTTAAACCATCAGGGTGAATCATGTTTATTACAACATATGGATTAATATTCTCAATTGTCGGTGGCAATAGACCACACTTATTTCAAGTGAGTTCAAAGGCTGTCTGAAACAAAATGGAATATGACACAGAACACTGATACTGTTGTGGCCTCAAGCAAATATAGTTGTACACCAAAACAGTACATTGCTAATGGCAACCAGAACAGTACTAGTACAAAAACTAACAGGCTGGGAAAAATTCCCCAAACCCACTAAAGATATCCCTAATGGCTTACAGGAATGCACCTCACTTTGTGCCAAGAGTGAGTGTAACTCAGCTACAGGACAGGACTGAAAGAGAACTTAACACTAATAAGCGGGAAAAGTCTGAGTGAGGCAGTTATCTTAGAAATCAGGCAATGACAACAGGGCCATATAGATGCAGGAACATCGACCAGAAGCCTTGTCTTTCTGTACATGCCTCTAACCACAGCTTCTTTTGTGCCTTTGAAGATATCGGGGGTAATGAATAGCTTATTAAAACAGGTATGTTGCATATTAGGGGTGAAAGGGATGAAAAGTGTATGACGAGGTTAGAGGTTTGGACACGTGAATTTCTTAAATAGTCTGTGTATGTGGCTTTTTCCTGGGCCATCAGGTTAAAACACCAATAAAAACTTAAAAACCAGATGAGATCAGGAAGCTCATGGCTTCCTTTTGTAACTTACCTTGTAACCCAGTATTCTGAGGAAAAATTCCATTGTTACCCCATCTGGGAGTTTTTACAAAAGGGCATCAGCACAATTTGAGGTAACAAATAGATACATAAATATCTCCCTGCTTTCACATGGAATCACCACATAATAGGAGATTTCAGGAGATTCATATTTATCAAGAATTTTAGAAAATACTGGAAAGGCAGTATTGTTTGAAATAGCAGGCCTTTGGATCATTCTGAGAGGCAGAGGATGTGCTAAATTTTGCTCAAGTTTTGCTGAATGAATTCAGTCATATGGGATTACATGTGATCTGATCAACTATGGCCAAGTTTTATATATATATGTTGATGCTACATTTTCTGTGTGGGCTGATTCTTACCTGCAAGTTACCATGGCTTTGTTTCACTTAAATGCTTTGCAAATCTTCACAGACCTTTTTGGATGATCTGATTTTTTGGGGGGCTGAGCTTGCGATTTTTGTGTGGTTTAGAGCATCTTTGTGAATACTTAGCACAGGGGTTTTTTGTCAGTCACTGACTTAGATTGCAAATATGAGTGGTTTAACTTTTGCTTGAATAGTACCCATCATATAAGCCAAGACATTCTTTTAATAAGTGAGACTAATAAATAAAGCAAAAGGATTGGAGTCAGAGGGTACAGAGCCCTGCCGTCAGTCTGACTCAATTCAAGCAATTACCTAAGTAATGCAGCAATAAACAAAAAGAAATGAAATGGATTTTTCACTTCAGAATTTAAAAAAAATAAAATGTTTTGTTTCTTTTATCCTTGACTTCTAAGGCCACAGCCACACACAGAGCTAGGGCAGCAATTGCACCTCGCACTTCATAGAACAAGGCGTACATACTGCCTGGGAAATAAAACATCTTACTTTAAAATAAATAACAAAAAAACCAGTCTGAAAATTATTAACAAGGAAAGTACATTTTCTTTCTTTCTTTCCTCTTCCTTTCCTCCTTCTGAGCCCTGCAATGTATAAAAGAAAAGCAATTATTATGCAGCAAAAACAATATAATAAATAATTTCAAAGGTAATGAAAGCAGGATTCAAAAAACCGAAGACTGAACTTCTGTGTGCATGGCTGTGATATATGGGCAGAGATGGTATGTTAATTTCTGGTGAAAAATTGCATATGTGAAGATTCATTCATCAAGAATATACCAGCTTTAAGTGAAATATTCTGGGGTTAATTGTAACCTTATGCTATGTTTGAATAAGATTTGGTAGGCAGCTCCAGACTGTGAATTTTGACTCTTGGGCTCTCAGTTCTTCAATTTGCTTCTTTTTCTGTAGAGTAAAGGTTTTGTATTTTTGTATTAAATACCACCTTACTTTTAACTCTGTTGGTCTTTCCAGAGAAGAGGAGATAAAGATATGACCCTCTTACTCTGTCTGTTCACCACAGTTACTTTGGAGAACGTGTGGTTGGTTGTGGTCCCTGATGTCTTCCCATAGCCAGAAGTCTCAGCACTGAAAATGACTATGCAGCAATTCGAGAGACCTTATTCTCATGTGTGACAATTAGCCTTCTAAAGCATACACATTATTAAAAAAAAAAGTTAAAGTAGGAAAGCTTTTTCTTTTTATTCCTCCATTTAATGTATGCTCTTAAAAGAATCATTTTCAGAAGATGGATTTTTTCATTTTTTTTCCCAGGTCACAGTTATGTGTATGGTAATGCATTACAGTAAAACAGGCAGAGTTTTGTGACTGACAGTCCCTAGTGTGACATACAAACATATTTCTTATACCATATATTTTTCTGTGTTGGAGTTTTTATTTTTATTTTTTTACATTCTACTGAGTACATGGCCAAACTTTTTGTTTAAAATTTTGAAATGTGCCCTGAATCCTCCATTCTCCTGTTGTCTTATTCTCCCTTCCTGTTTCTTGGAGGAAGGACTATTCTATTCAGTAGGATTTTTATGATTGCCATTAACCATATAAACTGAGATATAGGTAGCTGACAGCAGCAGCAGGTAGCATGGGTGTGACTGGGATATGGAAAACTGTTTTCCCAGTGTCTCTTTCCCAAACAGTGACTATGGGAACAGGGAGCTTAATGAGCTGGTGATATTACAGGATGCATAGGTGGACCTTTCTGTTATCTGTTTGGTTCTGGAGAAACATTCGATCACAATGGAATATAAGAATTGGCACTGGGAATTTGGCAGAATGCAATACCATCCTAATGACGAGATTTAGAATGAATATTTCAATTTTGTTGCCAGAATATGTAACTAGTGGATGGAATTACTCATAAAGCATTCAGCAGCCTCATTAGGACGGGTCATATTGTTTGCAGGCAGAAGTAGGCTTGGAAGACGGATCTTTCTCTGTCCTTAGAGCTGTTGTTTAAAGAATAAAATCCAACATCTGGTTCTAATTTAAAGCCTCATCCATGCTGTACAATTAAGGTCTTAGCCAATTATTTGTAAGTTTTCAGTTCTGTTTCTAATGCGTAATGGTGCAGCTCGTAGATGTGTTAGTAATTTAGGTCTGTACCACAAAGCCTAAGGTAATTGAGCCAGTTCCTTAAATGTGTGCTTACCTTCAGGTGTATGAGTAGTAAAATGAAATGAAATGGGATTACTTTAGGTTTATAGTAAATGCTGTTTCTTCCTAATTTGTGTTGAAACGGTAATCTTGTAAGTTATATAGTAAATAAAATTACTTTCAGTATTTTTCGTTTACTGGCATGACCAAAAAGAAGATGCATTTTTTTGGTGGTGAAAAAGTAAAACAGGCACTCTTAAATCATACAGTCTCTCCCTCTCTTGTATAGCCTGTCTGTATAGGTTGTAAATGTACAGGTTATTTATTGGAAAACTTGATGTGTTATGTCCTGAGGAATATAATTTAATAACCATCTTTTTCTGCCAGTGTCATGTCTTTTCACGGAGAAGTCGCTAACGATGAGTTTAAACAATTTCTTTTCTTTGCTAACTTCTCCGCATAGTCATGGATCACTCTAATAAAACTAATAATAGAAATTGAATATGTATGAGATTCCCCTTCATCCCTTTTCCAGTGAGTAGTGTAAGCAGAAGCCATTGATATCTGGAGAGTATCAAAATTAATACAAGAAAAACTCAGTTAAAATGTTTACTTAAAAATATTTCAGCAGTTTTTATTAAACTACCTCCTGGGTAATGCTACAGTGAGAGAAGTATTCTCGCGCATGCATAGAGATGTCATGCTGAGCTTTGCTGCAATGTTCTGGGGCTGCCTCAAAACTCTGTGCTGCTATTAGAGTAGAAAACATGTAATGTATTATTTGGTTTGAAACCATAAAAATGATTTTTGTTTGTCATGCTATGCTCTGCATGGTCTCAAGGTACTTTGCTGTTTAACTCAAATTTCAGATCCTTATGGCATGTGGTAGAAATGTTACAGTTGTTTGTTTTTTGGTTTTTTTTTTCTTATCTACATAAACAACATAACTTTGTCAGAAAATTGAAAATGTGCACTTTGTCCCATCAGCTAAAATGGGCTGTCAAATAATGCTTTCTTTTCTCCATTGCATCAGATGAGTGATGTAAATGGGTTTTGGCTTTGGAGTTTTTTGCAAGGCACTAGAGTAAATGGTCAGAGTAGTAACATTTTTAACCTTATCTATCATACTGAAACATTTTTTCTGCCTCCAATAAAACATGTCAGAGTCGATTAAGGACATTCTTCAATGAGGTATAATTCACAGATTTTAGTAGCAAGTCCAAGAGCACTGAAGAATTAAAGAGGCTGTGAATACTTAATTACGGATACGTTGCCATCCTACCTTTTACTGAATTCCCTTAACACTTTGGTGCTCTGTATCTGAAAATGCTCTGTTCCTCTGATGGTGAAGTAAAAGGAAAAGCCAGGTACAATGGCAGAGCATATGTCACATTGTATCTAGTGACAGTGCAGTGAAAGATACTGCTGTTCTAGTACATTCAGCTGTGCTTATCTGGTACATGAGTGCACATTACTTTCCATGGGCTTGGATCACTTTGGACAGTATCATTAAATGCCACGTCATTACCTGTTATGGAGTAGTGCTTTTGCTTGAAGTGCCTCCTGGGATACATGCAACAGTAGGAAGAATGATGGGTAAAGATGGAAGCAGCATTAAATTTTCAATGGAAACACTATTGACTTTGACTTTTCAGAAGCCTTATCTGTTAGATGGTGTTTGTCACAGAACCTGTAAAGCTGTGGATGTTCGTCAGTTGAAAGTTGCAGGCAGCTGAACGATATGGACAGGTGAAGGCTCCGGGGGGATCAGCTGGGCTAGCACTGAGCTGGAGGGGGTAAATTGAAGGTTTATTTATCCAATTCACTGTCAAGGTCAGCTTGCTGGAGAGCTGGCCTATGTGTGCTTACAAAATGCCAAAATCCTGGCAAATTGTCTGAAAGAGCCTCCAAATCACTGACCTTTGTACAGCTCACATCAACATGCCAATGTCTTTTAACAGAATCCTTAGAGTGCATTAAAGAGTTTGTAAAATCAGGCTTTTAATGTCAGCAGAAGTAACTTTTTATATTCAGCAGTAAGGAAAAAATAAAAAAATACCTAATGATGATAGAAAGAAACATATGAAATAGAGAAGGTGTTTCTTCTGAAATAAGACTTTTAGTACGTACTGCTTTTTCAGAGAGCGTGTTTTAGAGAGGCTGTTGTTTCTCTTCCTCTCCAGATAAAACATCTAAAACACTTAGGGTTTTTTTTGCCTTTCAAATACATGGGATTTAGTGTATTTTTTTCGTGAAATCTAGGTTTTCAGTTTCTCATTTTTAAGTTTGCCTTTAGCATTCTTTTACTCTCTTAGGTGAGTTACTCAGATTTTAAGCTAATCAGAGCTTAATTTATTCTTTTCATTAGTTACAAGGGAGGTTTTAAGTGCCTGGTTTCATAGGTTTCTACTGTAGCTGTGTTAGAAATCTATTGGAAACAGGTCAAAGTTTTGTTTCCTATACCTAGGTATACCTGGAAGTAGGTTATGTGTATCACTTTGGGAAACATGTAGTCATTTAAAAGTTGGTGGGTTGTTTTTTTGTGTGTGTATGGGAATCCCTTTACGTATAAGGAGTATTTTTCTCTGTGTAATACCTGCCCTTAGAATTTAGATTGGGGGAAAAAGTGGAATATACCTTTCTTAGTTTACTGTGAAGCATGTGTCCTCCTGTTCCGAAGCTATTTAAATTGCCTATGTTTAACTAAAGTAGGATGAAAATAAAAACACAGCGGGTTTAACCATAATTGGCTTAGTCTTATAAAGGGGTAATGGCACATTTGACTATTTTAGTGAATATGATTTTTCACTTGTTTTGTAGTAGGTCTTGCTTCCATTTAAATATGCAAGACTTGTCATTGTAGCCAAACGGAAGTCTGATATATGTTGAGCTTTTGTTTTACATTTTGGTATTTTTCAGGGTGCTTGTGGGTGTTTTCTTTTTTTTTTTCCCTCTTCATTAATGAGATATCCAAACAGATGTTTTTCTGTATTTAACTCTGCAATTTTCGTTTTTATTGCCCTTGCCTTTTGTTGTGTCTCTGTGCAAGTCCAATTTTCCAAGTTAGTCAGCTCAGCTTGCATTTTCCCCAGAAAAGAACATTAGTGCCAATGCACTGTATGGCTCTTATGGCGCGGGTGAAAATGGTGAAATTATTGCTAGGAATGGATGAAAAGGGAAATCAATTCTAGCCCTATATTGAGAACCTTCATGTGAAACTCTTACTGTTTTAAACTAATTGCTAATTATACTTGTCTGTTAATGCAAAGTGTATTTTCCAGTTTTATCAAAACCCATTTCAATGGTTTGATAACACTTGGTTGATTAATATTTTATTAGTGTATGTATCTATTAATGTTTTCAGAGATTGATAAGGAAATTATTGAAATAACAAAGAAAAAATGAGGCCTTGAAGTCTCTTAACTGTAGCACAAATGTAAATTTTGGTGTATGTACTAATTTTGAATATATGTAATTCCTATTAATTTTATGTCTTTTGTGTAAATCATTGTGTAAGTACTTTTTAGGCCATAGAGATTTTATATGATGGCTGCTAAGGGCTGCCTTTGAGCCATAATATACTATCACGTGAAATCTGCTGTAGTTCACAGATCACTGACTTGACAGAAGTTTTATTACTATTTAATATTTATGTTAGTATATTGCCCAGAGTCCCCAGATTTATACAATGCCTTGTTACAGTGGGCATTGTACAAACATTGGTGGAGATATGATCAATGCCTCGAGGAGCTCAGAGCTGTTGTGGTTATAAGGACTAGAAGTCACTGAAATGAAGTTAAAGTCTGCATAAACTTTGCAAAAAAGTTTTGCAATATGCCAACTTTGAGGTAGAAAAGATCAAATCAAGGAGGGAGAGCAGAGATAAAGATTCCACCTATATAACAAAGTAGAGCCTGCCTTTATTGTTGGTAAGTACACATTTAGAGTGAAAGCAAGACTGAATTATGATATAGTGCCTCAAGGCACATGCTACATTTCAAATTCAGGCATTAGCCTATGCTTTATATCCTTTATATTCTACTCTAATTGAAATTGTTATATTTTCAGATGAAGATTTAGCAGCTAAAAGAAGGAAAAGATATTGCCCAAACAATATGTCTGAATTGCATAACTACTTCTATGCCATTCTAGCAGTCATAGATTGAAGTATAAGGGTTAACATATATGATTTACATTGTTTTGCAAAATGAGAAAGTTTATATTTTGAGTCTTTGTGTTCTGTGGTGGGAATGTTCATCGTTAAAATTGAAATGTTATTGAACAGAATTTGCGTCTGAAGAATCAGACTATATTTGCTGTTTAAACTTAGCCTTTTCAGGTGGCATTAATTAGTAGAAAACAAATGCAAAGTGAGCAGAGATACAGAACTGCCATTTTCTCTACCCTTCAAGTTTCTTCTCAGTTCTTTCATCTTAGTTTGGTCTTTAAATGCTGAGCAGGGAGGATTCCCTTTGTAATTTTTTTTTGTTGTTGTTGAAACTAGCAGGAATTGGTAAAAACGCCTTGATGTCCTAATATTCATCTAGCAGAGAGGGAAAGTTTCCCTTTCAGGGAGAGACATACTGCCTCTCACTAAGATGTTGAATGTTTATGATGAAATAGAGAGGATTTCTTTTATTGTTCAAAAATACTTTGTTTACTATTTCTTTGATTTATACTAAACTATAAGTAATTGCTGTTCAGCCTCCAAGTTTCTTTAGCACTAATTTAAAATATACAACTTTTTGCAGTAACCCTTACTATATAATATTTTAGTGGCAACAAAATATGTTTAAGGAGTCTTGAACTAGCAATAATATTATATTTTAGGGGAGTCTTTGTTAAACAGAAGGAGGAAATTGCCTTGTAGCATACTCTGGATGTCAGAAGTGAATTATAGGAGCCCTGAGGATAACTTACTTGGCTCTTTTCTCTTGTAGCTAGCCAACCCATTGACTTCTACACATAAAATTCATGTGGTTTTCTGCTCTTCCTCTTATTCTTGCAGACTATCTGGATCATTAAGAGTTTGGTTTAGACCAGACACCAACCTGGTTTCTGAAGGCGGTATTTTGCTTCAGGCAATCTGATTGCTTTCGTTTGCTAGTGCTGAGTGTGGGATATGGGTTTTGGTAGGAAGAGCCCCCTGTCAAGGGATGCTGACAGAATACCTAGTCCTGCTCAACTTGTTTGTGGCTGTTCGTAACTCTAAAAGATTGGTAGAACAGCCCATGTTATCAGACAATATCAGCTGAGTTTTCCTCTTACATGCAATATCCATGTGCTGGTCTGTAGAAGTGTATAGAAACTGCTGTGCCTGCCTGATGACCATTATGGATTCTGCATCCCGAGGATCTCATAATAACTCAAAACATCTGAGCTATAAGAGAAATATCCTCCTAAGACTTTTTTTTCTTCCTGTGAAAGGTTATGATACTTAGACTGTTTTCCCCTTAAGTTCAGATGGAACAAGTTCCTTTGACATAGCATATGTTCCTCTTTTTGTGACTTTCTCCGAGTGCAATTCTGCCCTCATTGAGCGCAGAGCTCTCTTTAAAGAATAGTGTTTAAAATAGAGATGCACTGTTTGTTGTTTAAGAACGCTTTCCTTTTGCAATGACACCTTTTTGGACTACTGATTGTAGAGAAAAAAGGCACTGTACAGTACTTAAACTAAGAAATTCTGTCTGTTCTGCAGCAATCAGTAGTGTTTTGTGATTTGTTGCATTGGTTATTCTGTCTTTGAATGCTGACCATGGTTTTGAGCACCTTGGTGTACAATGATGATTGAGAATACCCCCTTGCTCCTTTTGCTTGAAAGTCTGCAGAGGTTTCAATAACATATGGTGTAAGCACAATAGCTCTTAGAACATAAGAGGCTGCAGTAATAGGGGCCATCATGAACATGCTGAGGTATCTGTCCTAATAATGCACTATAAAATTAATCTGTACTTGTGCAGTAGTTGCTGAGGGTGGCTGCTGCTTTGCAGATCAATTCAATGTAGTGTTCTGTCTGTTTGGGAACTTGTGCGGTTCATTTTCTGTGGTTAAAAGAGCAGACATTCTGGATTGTAGGATGGAATTTTGATAATCCATTAACAATAAAAATGAGAGAAGTACCCAGCTGAAAAGAGACCTTAGTATGAATCATGAGAACATTTGATGAAAGCTCTAAATTTAATATTACATCTTATTATTTGCTAAACCAGCTGGGGTTTTCTTTGTGGCTTCCACATCACTGAATGTATTCTCATCATACAAGTTCTTTGTTTAATACGCAATTTTATTTCAAGACAAATCTGCCAAATGTGGAGATATTAGACAATTAGTGTTCAAGAATGTAGGAAATGAGAGAGATTAACTGCATTGATTATGGAATGTGAAGGTTTTAATCTCTTGGGCTAAACAGGGAACAATGGATACTTTGAATCTTTTATGCTCAAAATAAATAGATGTATATGCATATGAGGTTTTGGAACTGAGCTTGATTTACTTCATGTACATGAAGTGTGATGGATGCATCTGTTTCTTCATTATTGGAGAAATAACTCCTAGATTACTAGTTAAAATATCATCAGTGTTTGTAAGACCAAAAGAAGTAATTACACTATGAACAGGGAATTTAGGTTTCTTGAAATCATTTCAATGGACTGATGCCTTTATTAAAAAACAACAACCAAACTTCTGTGGTAAGCAACAGTTTCCACCTAGGCTGAAGTAATAACTTACTATTTTATCAGATAGACCTATATCTATTTATAGCATGGAGAGGGGGACTGAAGGAGAGAGAAATTTGGATCTGTAGATGAAGAATCAGGATGTGCATCCATCTATATCTGATTTCAGGAAAAATCTAATGACAGATACATATATACTTTGAAAGACTACATATTTTATGACACAGAGAGTCTCAGAAGAGATTATTTGAACATTATAACTTTATGCCTAACTGTGGTGCTGTCAAGACAAAGCATAATATTTTCCTATCTAAAATTTAACTACACTGTATTTATTGTTTTGCACAAGAACATTAAAGGAATCTTATCTGTCAACATACAAGAGCGATGAACGAACAACTTAAATTTACAGGAGTAAATTAAATGTCAACTTTATTTCACCAAAACGGGCTGTTCTTTTCTGTTAGCAGAGGTTATAACCACTGTTTTGAAATACTTGCTGTTGAAAAATGATTGACAAGTGTGGACAGAAGTGTGTAAATCCAACAGGTTTTTCATTCACTTGATTTCCATATTTATTGCGAACATACAGGTAAGTTTGAAAGTACGTACTTATTTATAAGTTCATTGTTGTACTGTGTTAACTCAAATCTTTCCTCCTGCACTCGCTATAGTTTCAAACTTTACTGCTCCCTCTATTCTCATATTTGCTATGTTGTTGTAACTAGAGTATAGCTGTGTGTGTTATTTCATACCAGTAAATCACCAAGGCCCAGTAAAAATGTAAAAAACCCCAATAGATAAAGATGATGTATATTTTTGGCTTAGACTATATGATCTATTTCTTCAAAGTATTTTGAAGACCTCTTCAAATTCTGTGTATGCTTGTAAATTGCCTATTATTAAAATACCTCTTTTAGGTGTAACAAAAAAGAAAGCAAAAGAAGTAAAATAGTGTACATGTTACTGTTGAAACCTTCCTCACCTGCATGTTTATATTTGTTTGCTGGTCTTTGAGAATAGAACTTTCTTGGAGCAAGACTATATGTGGCCGTATGCTGGGATTAGAGACTTAGAGTTCTTAGGAAAGGTTCAGAAAGACATAACAGATAAGTGAAATGTTATTTCACAAGGTCTTTGTTGTGTGGGATATTTCTCCTTGATGGGTGCATATAAAAGTGTTTATCTAATGTATCCGCACTGTGTATAGTGAAAGAAAAGGGAGTAACAGGTCTTTATCAAAACTATTCAAATGGAAGGGCATGTTGTAGCATAAACCATAGGAAAAGTTTATTTGTGGCAAAACTATGGGCAACTCTGATGCCTTTCATCTCCAACAAATGCACGTTTGCCTGTGTTTTGTTCATAAATGAGTGCTCTGCCTGGAATATGGACTCTTAGAATCAAAGAACTTGAACTGGATGAAAAATGAGAGGGCTAAAAATTATGCTGCTAAAGCAAGGCAGTATTTATCCTTGTGGTCAGGGCTATATGAGAAAAGCCCTCAATCTGCAGTTTTCAATATATCTGTTTTGGGTGAAGATAAAAGAATTGCTAATTGAGTTTACAATATGTAAGACTCTGGGCTGCATAAGGGTAGGTTATCATTACCTCTGTGTTGTCAGTAGTAAATCTAACTGCTTCTGTGGTCTAGAAAGTCTCTTCTCATAAAATGGTGGTGCAGTATTTTTTGAGCCAAGATGTTCTATCTCCAGCATATGTCAGAAATAGTGACATAAGACAGAAACTCTCATAATACTAGCCATGAACCAAAAGGAATGTGTCTTGTTAACAACTTTGGAAAGATCCAGTTCTCAGTGTAACAGCCCTCCAGCAGCTACATGGAAGAGAGGATAAAAATTATAAAATAAAACCATGATGTATTTTCCTGATGAAGCAATAGTTTATAATGATAGTCTCTATAAAGTTAATTTTTACTTGAACAGCGCTGAGCTTAATGGTTTTCAATTATACTAATTTGAGTCATGGGTTTAGTTCATGTGGATTTTGCAACCCCTGGGTTTTGCTTTTATGTCTTCTCCCTAAAATGCTTGGCCTCTTTTTTGCATTATGCCCTTCCCATTCTCTCTTAACAGGGAACATCAGGCAGTGATGGGATGTCTCGATCCCCTTCCATTTGCATCAGAATTTAATCTCCTGTGAGGAATGAATTCTTATCTCATGCATAATTTGAAAATAGGGTTTCATGTTTGAAATAGTTTTGTCATAGAGCATATGTTCAAGCAAGAATGTCCAAAAGCATGTCACCTTTCTCTGACAGAGGTTGAAGCCTCCATTTCACCTAAATTTTTCTAAGGCACTTTCTACACTGGTAAGGAATTAGGCACCTTAAAAATGGATTGGTTGATCAAACTGATTTGTGCTAAGGCCTCATACCTACACTAAGTAAATTTGGGGATTTTTTTTTTTTTTACTTTAGACTACATTTAGTGTGGTCACTGGAACCAAACGTCCCCATCATGTGTGTTTTTGGAATGACTGAACAAACAATCATTGGTTTACATCTTTTATTTCCATTGAAAGATGGAGCACATCTGGTACACATCTGTGGCAGAGCTTCTGTTTGGTTTTGGTTTCGTGACTTTTATTTTTTTTTTCTTTTTCCAAAAGGAATCTGGAATCAGGTCATCAAAACTCTTTTGTGAACCAAGCCAACTACAATAAGAGGGATAAATAAGGGAGAATGTTCAAAGCTGTACCACTGTTCTGGACTGAAATGTTAGTGAAGGCACAGCCTATGACTGCTGCAGTGATGTGCCTGAACAGAGGTTGATCAATTAGTTATTACATCTTTTGCCCATTATGGCTCTCTGACACTACTGGTAATTATGTTAATGTATTGTATGTTATTTCTTTCTGATTATTTTTCATTTGTTCATGGCATAAATCCCGTGTCCCTTCTCCGCATCTTACTCCTTTTTATCTATCTTCTTTCCAACATCACCCCTAACCTCCCCTAGTGAAAAGGTGGCTGCTGCAGTCTGTGGCTATAATATCTTCATTTAAGCATAGAGTAGGCCAATAGTCAACTGGACACTTGTTTTCAGAGTGTGCATTGCATTAAAGTTGACTGAGTATCTTTGGAGCTCCACCTATCACGCAGTTTGAGGACTCGGTGGGGGGAATGTTGTTGACTCCTCAACAGAAGTGTTGATTTACATCAGTGTATTGTGGTATTTGCTTATGGATTCAAATCATCTCAGTCTCAGGTTTCCCTCTTAGGAAGGCTTTGTTAAGAGGCATGGAAGTAAAAGAAAATGAAGAAGGAAAGTCAGTCCTCTCACATACATGTGAATGCAGAGGCACGCTCGCTCACTTTCTGTATGTGGGGAGGCTGTAGATTGCTGAAAACAGGAGGTCTGGTTAAGATCTTTAGGCAGGGGTGTCTGCAAGTCTTAAGTTCAGCTTTTGTCTTTGTGTGTAACAAAAGCTTTCCAATAGCATAAACAACATCTACTACATAATTTCAGAAATTCATTTGCTATTTAATCCCACTTTAATTTCACATTTCCCTAGAAGTACAATTCTTGCCTCATAAAAAATGTTAATAAATTCATTATAATTTGCTTTGATGGCACATTTAAGGGTATGTCCTCATGGAATGTCTCTTGGAGAGATGATACCCTAAAAAGAATATGTCTAGAATGGACAGTACTGTCTGACCTCATTAGCCAGAAGACCAGGGAGCAATTGCAAAAGACCTAGATTGCAGTAAAACCTTGTTTCTTTCCAAGACAGGCAGTAGATTGTATGACTGGGGTGTCACCTTGGTTGTGTCCTGGAGCTTTCAATCTGCAACACATGGACAAGCCTTGAACAGGCACTGTGTCAAGCAAATAGCATCAAAGTTTGTCATGGGTGCCATGGTTTATTACTTTCTTGATGAAATGGGCATTTGTCCAGTAAGAACTTGAGTTGTACTTCTGATTTATTTTGCCTGAACTATTTAAGGTACACTACCGGGTGCAAATCTGGGCTGGATTTGCACTACAGGAGAAAGGCTCCGTATCTACTTTTTAAGTGACTGTAATCTTCAGTCCATGGTTGGCTAAAACACTAAATGTGTTCACTGACCTCTTTGACATCAATAAGAATATAGTATCTAAATCCGTTACGATTCCATTTATTCATATACATTTTAATACAGAAAAGAGAAGACAGGTCTTATCATGAAAATGATCTTGGATGTAATGTTTTCAAGTTGTTACCATAATAGTTCATTGCATGCTGGAACTGTTTTGTGTGACATAAATCTTAGCAACCGATGGAAAAAGAAAGCAGTAGTTGGAGAACTATGAAAGAAATAATTAAAAAATAGGTTAAATATTGTTACTGTCAAAATGAGGACAGGAATATGATACTTTTCAATTACTTTTTACCCATTTCTTCAATTTAGCTAAGCTCCATATCGATTAAATAGGATGGAGGGTGCGGTATTCTTTTGGGCTGCAGATTCATCTATTGTTGATAATGCATGGTGACTGTCGTTTTTATTTTGCAGAAAGATCTTTTTATCATAATCCAGTTTATGCTGTGTTTCCTGAAAATATTTAGACTTGCTCTTTTAAAAATGTATAAAGAACTACTGCTCATCTTCCTGATAAGTGACATCTTTCAACTGGGCACATTTACTTTCTGCTTGTATCATTTCTTTGAATGATGTGGGTATTACAATCCAAAGCCGGTGCTGTTTTCTTAAATATGATCTAACTTGTAGTGCAGATCAATATGTATCAATATAACCTTTAAGGCAAACTCTATATATTTGGCTTTGAACTTTATGGTATCCTTTTTACTGGGTGAAAGAATGAGCTAAGCAACTGAAATGTTATTAATACATTTTTCAGTATTTTTTGGCTAAAACTTAACTTGAACTACAAAGATGAAATGCTCTGATCATTTTAAATATTTATCTTGGGGTCTGAAGAAACAAAAGTTAGAAGAGAGATTTGTGGGTTGGGTTTTTTTGTTTGTTTTTCTTTGTGTGGGTTTTTTTTTTTTTTAAGTAGCTGAAGGCAATTATATCTTTATTGACCCTCTGTGTTCACCCCCTCCTTCAATGTCAGGTACTTGCTTATTATTATCAACATGACATCTCCTTTCTTTGAAAGGTTGTCCGTCACACTTTGAATCACCTCTCTCCATGGTTACATTTTCTAATCAGTTCACATGATTGAGCCTACATCAAGTGATGCTTTACTTAATTCCTTTCCGTTTGTATGGTGTGATTCTTGGAGGGACTCTCGTCAAAATTTTGGAGGGCCCTGTCAGTTTGAAAAGAACATGACCTTTAAATTGTATCAGTATGTTTGCTGGTGCATAAGGGAAAGGAAAAGGTTCGTAGTGATGGAAAACCACTCTAAAAATGAAAAGTAATTCACTCAGAAGCAACATGCATAGGAAGTTAATTTGTTTGTATTTAACTGATTTAAAAAAGACAGAATGAGGAGGACATATTTTTTGAGCAATAAGGGGTCCAGACAGTGTGTCCTTAAATTCAGCTTAGAAAATGTTATCTATTGATCTTGCTTTTCTGTATTTCTAATAATAGATAAAGTAAAAACATTCAAATATGCTAGAATAGATAAAAGGTGTAATTCTTTGAAATTATCAAGCCTGCTACTTTGTTGCACTTTCATAACTGTATCTGTGGGCATGCTATAATTAGTAATCAACAATGTTAATTTTTGTAGAGTCTGTCACTGACTAAAGTAGCAGAGTTAGATTTTTATGTGGGTATGAATATGCATACATTTATGTGGGTAATTCAAGTTAACATAGAATAAATGCTTTTATATTGTAAATGCAGACAGTCTGAGTACAAGGAAAATCCATCTGGAATGCCTAACATAGATAGTTGAGGCAATATAATATAGACACATGCCGGTGGACCCGAGTAATTCTGGGAACTTTATTAAGTTTCACAACCTTTATTAAGTATACAAACTGTGGATGGTCAAATACCCTGCAGTAACTCAATCGGGGATATTGACTGTTCTCATCTCCTTTCCGCTATGCTTTGAGGTATGATACTTTTAAGTAGCTTTTACACATGTTGAAATACACAATTCCACTGAAACTGTTGAAGTCTGGTTTGCCATGGGTTTATATCTTATGATTACTTGATACTGATGTCCAGAAGGTGGATGTTCTCTTGCTTTTTCCATTTTTGGAGTGTTTTTAGTCGCTCACCACTACAGATGCTTTGATATCTAATAAAGGTACGAGGTCATTCTGAAGGTGTTCCCGAAGTCAGTAAAAGGATTTCTCTTCTCTCTGTGGATACGCTATGCTCAAAAAAAATGTGTAGGAACTTGATTATCTTTGAACTTTTCACCCTTCTGTCAACTGTTGAAACAGGACAGTAGGTTCAAAACTTACTGGGTGGAGAGGCACACACAGCGTGTGATCATGTGAAATTGCTGTACTGGAAGTGGTTGGCTGCTTCCTTGCAATCCTAAATCACCTGTTACTCTCTTCAAATGTTGTCGTATTCTCACTGAATCCTAAGAAGGATCTGGGCTTACCTGCCAAAGACCTTGTTTCGGATAGGGGCTCTCAGTCTTGCTCCAGGCAATCAACCTACTCCAGGCAATCTAGCAAAATCCAAGTTGATAGAGGTCTTGGTTTGGGTGTGGGTAAAAAGAGATAAACAGGTTAATCCATAATCTGAATTCATGCTTAGGCAGCACTGTGTGAGAGTCAAGTTCAGTCTTCCTTTGTTCCTTGATTTTCACCTTAATGAGTAGAAAAATGAACCCCAAAAGTTAAACACTTCACGCTTTACCACTTTTAGCAAAAACACCCATGTGTTAGCTCCAGGCTCAAATGCATGCAGGCACTGCCTCTTTAACACAGAACCTGTTGTCTTGTTCTGGACCTCAACAGCAGAGAGCTCATATCTGAAATTTGCCCTTTCTGGGTTTAATTATTTGGTTTCACTTTCCTAATGAAAGGGGCAAAGTCATGTTTGTTAGCATCTAAAATTAAGGCTACTCACAGAGTTCAGATATTTAGGTTTTCCAGCATTAAGGTGTGCTGACTTTTACACTTGAGTTGTATAGTTCATGTTATGCAAATTACAGATGTGCATGACAGCAGGCAATTGTACACAACTTATTCAGCGTTATATTTCCCCATGCAAAATTTGGAATCATAGAGTATGTGGATTTGAGACATTAAGGAGATCAGGGCAATTGTACCTGGTGTACAGGCATGCACATTATATGCATTTCATACAGGTGTATTGTGTAGGACTTTATTTTATCATTTTACACTAATTCGAATTTCATGATTCATTCATACATTTAATCTGTTAATGCAGTTTTAACATTTCACTGATTGCTCAGATAAAAGTGTTTTCTCTGTGTTTCAGAGAGTATAAAATAAGGTGGCAGAATGATAAATACCAACAGCGAATTTCTAGGATGGTAGCAATATTCAGTAGCGTATAACATGGCTTTCACTTACACAAAAGAAAGGTCATACATTTTCATCTGTGACGTATCATTGTTGGCTGAGACATGAACTTCGTGAATATGTGAAGCCACTATATTCCACAGTTGCTTTATTCTGGGCCATAACCTCTAGTTTTTAGTAACTATAACTTGATGGAATTCCAGTCTCACGGTATCTGGGGCATATGATATTTTGCAAGTCCTATTGGAAATCTCCATTTTGTTAGGGTGTTCTGCTTTTTAGGACATGTAAAACCTCAGAAACACTGGGATTAATATTCTCTGTTTGAAAATAACAAATTAAATATTAGAAATAAGACCTTGACTAAGACAAAGGATTTTGTTTTGGGATGACGATTTCTGTTATTCTGACCTACCAGAGCTGTACTAGAAAGGCTTACGTGGCATTCCTCAATGGTTATATCTTTTTAAAGAGCAAGGACAACACAAATTCTCTGCAGCCTTAAAATATTAATACACATTTTTCTTCATGCTCCCTTTTTTCCTCAAAAAGTTGAAATCAGAAACTGCATCACTTCAGGTTCTTGTGGGAGGACCTCAATCTATGTGTGGTTGGTGGGCTTTTTTGGTGTGTGTGTTTAATTTTTGACTCTTGCTCTGGCTAATTTGCTCTCCTCTTCCCCTTAAAAGCATGTTTCAACATATGCAATTTCCTAGAAGCTAAGGGGGCTCACATTGTAATGCTTTTATCACTTTCCCTCTTCCTGGTAACGTATATGGATATGAAAAATATAATTCCATATCTTGAATAGTCTCAGACACAGAGTAATAGCCTATGTTCCTACAACCTTATCAACTTGATGAGAATTTTCCACATTGAGCAAATGCAGTGCTCAACCCATAAGGAGCATGGTGGGGACCAGATCCCAGAGTTCTGACTTGCTGCTGCCTTAGTCAGAGGCAGTGTTCATTCAAAAGTCTTGCTTAAATTAATTGAGAGTGTTGCCTGAGAGAGGTTGAAAGATTGGGATCATTCTGAACAGCATTGTAGTTGCACTTTACCATTAAAGGATGCCATGTCTTAAATATACTGGAAGTCATAAACACTGCATTACAATAAATTACAGAGCAGACTTTTGGAAGATTTGTTCTACCTTTCACAAAATGCTAATGTTTATTTTGTTTTCATTTTGTCGTATTGTCTTTCATTTAAAAATTACAGCTTTACTACAGTGAGCTAATTTCATAATACTGTATTAACTTAATATTACATAAATTACGTTTGTCAGATTTGGGTATTGTTGTAGATGTACAAAGCCCAAATTTACTACCAAAGCTCTCCAAACACACGTATTCATAATTTGCTACGATGAACCATAAGCCACAATATAGTATTAAGGAATTACACATTCTAATGCCAGGCACAAATCCTGCTTCTCTTTCTGCAACTGTTCTAGGTACAAATAGAAACAATATATTTCTAGCCTTTTTTTCCCTAGTTGCAATTATGAGCAAAAAATGTTACGGTGTGGGAATATTTTAGCCACCTGCAATTTTTGTCTGACTAATTTTTAGCTGCGTGTTGCCTTTGAACATTATTGAAAATATGCGGAGATTGCAGCAGTTCCTAGGTATATTTTCTCCACAGACTGTTATAACTTTA